>OU896715.1:10838994-15838994 GCA_918026855.4 Phaedon cochleariae | reverse complement strand
ATTATTTCCGGAAATTTTTTCGAGCTCATGGATATTTTGGAAATTATTCCTAGTCGAAGACGAGGGATAATTTTCGAAATATTCATGAGCGAGAGAAGTAATTTGACCTCGTGTGGAATTCGGTAAGAAAATTCCACACCAGATTGTGTTTGGAAATTAAATAATTTTCTGAATTATTTGTTTATTTGATTTGCATACAGGTTCTAGTATAAATTCAGTTTAAGTCGCAGTTTCGGCATCAATAATAGATTCCTGATTTCTACCTATTATATTTGCATGAAGATACTAGTTTAAAATATGACATATTATATTCTTCCATTTTATATCAACTTCGGGATACTACAAGTGATATTTTTTTTTTTCAATTCACCGCCTTTTTACAATCTACCTCAACACTGAGTATTTAGTAAAATAGTTGAAAGTTTGAGATTGGAAGTGAGATGCCCTTTGGCATTTTCACTTATAGAACACTAAGCACTATTAGTTGTGTTGGAGAATGTCTTCGGGTCAATTTTTGTTCAATCTTCTGTGAATTGGTCCATCCATGTACAGGTTTTCTATTTGATCATTTGGATGCCTGTTAGTCTCATTTGGTAGTTGGTGGAAACTGTTCTAATAACTTCTGTGAAATACGGAATTTGGAGGTCCTCATGGAGAGTTTGGTTGCTAATGTACCAAGGAGCATCAACAATAGATCGAAGTGTTTTTGACTGGAATCTTTGTATGGTTTTTATTCTAGTTGGATTTGCACAGCCCCATAGTTGCACACCATATGTTCATATAGGTTTTAGCATTACTTTGTTGCAGCAGCTTGTTTTCGGTCGATAGCTTGGATTTACGGCCTATTAGCCAGTACATTTGTTTGAATTTGATGTCTAGTTGCCTTCTTTTCGTTTGTACATGTTTTTCCCATGTTAACCTCTGACCCAAGTGAAGGCCCAAGTACTTCACATTGCTTTTGGCTGGAATTGGCACTCCATCGATGGTGACTGGTGGGCAGTTATCATAGCACGTAGTGAACGTTACTTGGACTGATTTGGTTTGGTTGATTTTAATTCTCCATTTTCTATACCAAGCATTCAACTGGTTCAGGTGAGTTTGCATGTTTACCGAGGAGGTGGCTGGATTTCTATTCACAGAAAGGATAGCGACATCATCTGCAAAGGCAGCTACCGTTGTGTTCTCTGTTTCAGGCAGGTCATTGGTATACAGAAGGTAGAGGAACGGCCCTAACACACTTCCTTGGGGCACGCCAGAGTCTATAGGATATTTGTCTGATGTTGAGTCGTTGTGTTTAACTGAGAAATATCGTTCAGTTAAGTAGGACTTAAGTAGAAGGTAAAATTTGTTGTTTAGAGTATTTTTTATCTTGTAGAGCAGACCTGCATGCCATACATACTACAAGTGATATGAAATTATAATTTTGTCAATTAATTTTTCATAGGTATAGGTACATACTAGTAGTAGTAGAGAAAGGGGACGCAGTTGTCTAGCAAGTAGGCCCCAGTGAGCCTTTTTTGCCGACCCCTGCTGCACACGTCATGTGCACATCATATCTACTATTCCTTCTCCTAATTCTCCTTTTGGAACCTACGTGGATTTCCTATGAAGGTCAGTATATCCGTCCACTTTAGAAAATTGATCTTCCTGTTGAAGCGTATCAGTACCAGAGATTTTGAATTTTAGCCTTCCATAACGCCTTACACTGGCCCAGATAGTGGTATGACATTCTATATAATATATGCAGTTAGGGCATCAATGGATCATTAGACTATCAATTGTTGATTTCTACCCAATTGACGTGGCACAAAATCACTATTTTAGGACTTCAAAATATTCTTCTGTCATTGAAACGTCATAAAAAAAATCCGATTTCATACGCTGGTGGGTACCCACGAGAAAAAAATTTCCACTAAAATACATACGTTGCTATGGTAACTTGTCATAAAAACCCAATTTGACTGTATAAAAATCACTGGTGTGGAATTTTCACACAAATAAAATCAACATATATTGAAAAACATTTTCGGGTTAGTTGGAACGAAATTTCACCACATTTTTGTTTACTTTTCAAATTAGACCCCTATTTAACAGTTTTTCATGAAAGTGTAGACTAGAAGTCATGGTGATCTGAAAATTCTGATAAATGTACCGAAATCTATACCCTAAAATTATGATATCTACCTCTTGAACACGACGCTGAACTGTTTGGTTATTTCAGATGTCAAGTTGTTCGTCAATTTATCTGCATTCGTTTTCATATTCTCGGAAACGGTTTGCATCTGAACAATGAGATCTTTCCCTTTTTCTTGAACCCTTCTCTGCCTATCCATGTAATTCTCTACAGAAGCTGTATCTGAAATATGTTCATCAACATCATTATACGCAGAGGAGAGGAAATTAACTGCAAAGCACAGGATGGAAAGAATAACGCGTTTTTTAAATGACTGTTGAATCAGTAATCGATATTTTCAAATAATTGGTCACCACACTGAAGTACTATTATGAAATAGATGCCTAGGCAGCGATATAACTTTTTGGCGTGCCGAAAGAAATGTTATCGCCGAGGCCGTTTCCGGTCGAGGCATTTTTTGAACTAAATAAGTGAAATGACATTTTGAATGAAGACGAATTATTTTGACAGTTCTTGACGAAATGAAAATATGAAAATGTCTGACACTGAATAACCTTGCTATTGTCGTAACTTTGAAAAATCAAATTCGGAAGAGACGTATGATTTGGCGGCCGTTGCTATGGGTTAACGGCTGCGAAGTTTTACTTCGCGTACTGTGTTAAGAACGCGAAGTACTCTTTTCTCGTATGATTGCACGAAGTTATTTTCAGAGTCCATCTTCCCCAATATTTTCATTTTCAACTCTCGGTAGTGCAAGCGTGAGGCCTTGCGTGTATGGTTGTTTATACAACCAACACCTTTGAATTTTCGCCTCCAGTTGGCGTAGGTTAGGTACTGAAAAATGCACCTCTCTCCTTCTACTCAGATTATCTCTCGGTGAAGTAATTAAAAAAATTCCGCTATCAATCGTTATGTTCTGACATTTGAGAACAGATAGATGACAGACGGATGTAGATAATTTTTATATGTCGGCGTCAAAAAGTGAAATCCGTCATTCTCTAGAATGCCTAGTCATTTCACGTATAGCCGGCAAACAGCATAACTCTAAATTTCGTACACCGTTTCCCTAATAGTTTCAGGCATTTTCTGAAATGACGAAAGGAAGGTTCTCTCAAGTAATTTTCTGAGAAATATACTTTTTAGGAAGAAGGTTCATTTAGGCGGAAAAATAGTCTCCCTTCTTAGGCATAAGTGGAAGTTACGCTGTTTGCCAACAATACGTGAAATGACTAGGCATTTCAGGGAATGACGGATTTCACTAATTGACGCCGACATATACACACAGATCGCGATGATAATATCGATTGTATCACAGACTATTCAGGGTTCTGGTAGTTACCAATTTTATAGGGGTCGGAAATGGCTATTTATATATCAAGGGATCCATTTCCTCCCGCGTGTGAGCGGAGGGCATTAAACACGCCCTGTATCTTTTTCCACAGCAATATTTTATCAAGGTCTATTTGATCCAATCGCCATATTTTGGTCCAAACAGAGTCACTTTTTATCCGAATGAAACATTCTATTTTTTCTGCAATCGGAATAATTGATATCTAATTAATAAAATATAATTGAAAATACAACTATTTTGAGTCACTTGAACATGTCCACAGTGTCCACGCAGCTATCATATCAGCTGTCATCCGACACGTTTTTAGTTCCTAGGAGTTTAAACTTCAACTTTAGCTACTAGACACTAAAAGTGTTGCCTAGCAACATAAATACTAACCATTTTAATGTGTTAGTAAGAGAAACGTGAACTTCAAGAGCTGATTTTGGCACAAAAATGGACGACTTTTGAGCCGATTGCAGAAAAAAAAACATTCTACTCTACAAAAAACTTACAAACTCCTTTCTTTCAAAATAATACTATGAAGCTACTCGAAAATGGATGTCTATCAAATTTTCCCAAACATTTTATGGCATGTTGGGCTGTTTTTCAACGAATGACTGATTTATTAGAGTGGTTTCACTGTAAATTGCAATGAGAAACGAATGACTGATTTATTAGAGTGGTTTCACTGTAAATTGCAATGAGAAAGCTTGATAGAGAAATAACTTACATTCTTTGGTACCTCTGGTGAAAGTTTCATTGATTTGCTGAAACATCTGTCCACAAACTCTCTCCCAAGACGGTATCAAGGAGGAAGATATGATATCACGATAACATTTTTCTAGACTTGGGGCTACGATATTGACCACAGAATTACTCAGAGTATCTGCCAAAGCCTGAAAACCCAGCGAAAAACAAAAATTCAGTTCTTACCTAAAAGTTCGAAATTAATGATCCATAATTATTCAAAACAATTCGAATCAAATAGATTAATAAAAATTAAGAATTGAATTATGATAGGTATAGGTACAGAAAAATTTAATGTACGAAATTTCGCATTCCTCATATGCCCACTATATTTTATATTTCAGTCATGGGATATTATAGAACAAGAAGAATCTAGAACATCTCTCCAGAGACAGAGAGATGGAAACAGTCTGTCTTTTCCCATGACCGTCATGGTATTTTATACCTCAAATTAGTGTTCTCGCCTATTTTCATTGTGGATTTTTGATCTAATAACTCATCAGGTTAAAAGTGACAATAAACTCCTTATTGCTAACAGTTTACAAAATAAATAAACCTAACATTATAGTTGCAATTAAAGTTATTATTCAGAACTTCATATTGTGATCACTAGATTTAAATTTAGCCAAAAACAAATACTAACCTTACTATTGAAAGCTTTGGAAACATTTTCCTTAAGCATCATGTCCGTATTAGCCAATTTCTGTGTGAACTGTGCATCAACTTGGGTCCTGTATGATTCAATCATTTTGTGTATTGAAGGTAATATATGTTTCATCTCCTGTGACACAATTTGCTGCATTTTGTCACTCAACGATTTCACAAGGGACTGAGTAACTGCCGTTACAATCTGTTCTTTCAACTCCTGATCCTTAGTTTTCTGTAAAGTGATTAGACTTTCCAACATCTTCGCAATCCGCAGATGTTGCTCCGACATGGCACAGTCAATTTCATTGATAAACTCTTCTTTGCGCATCATGTCTTGATGTAATTTTTGTAAATGAGTATTTTGTGTCTTCACCGTATTTTCTAAACTAGAGATTCTGTAGGTAAGAGTTTGTATTTGGGACTGTTCTTCCCTTGAACTCAATCTCAATTCTTTCCTTAAATTTCCGTCTTTGATGATATCATCCTCCTTAACAACAGGAATAGAAGGCCAAACGATTTCGGAACTTCCATTCTCTTGGTAGGTTAAACCGTCATTCTGGTTGGCATATTCTTTCTGAGGTTCTTCCTGTTCATCCTGAAGTTTAGATAAATCATCAAAGAAGTTTTGAGTGCTATAAGTTGAATTATTTAAAGACAGTATTTCTTGCACTTCTCTGCTTGGACTTGATCCACCGCTAGCAAAGTTGTCCTTTTGCGGTCTCTGGAAATCGATCAAGTTCTCAACTACAGGTTCATTAATATCATTGGAAGTTTTTTCGAGAGATGTGTTCACATCATTCCTTACACTGTTAGGCCTGGACCTGTGTCCAGGAGATGTAAAATCATCTGGTGTCATCAATGTCATATTATTCGAGTTGCTTTGTATCAGTTGAGTTACTGATTCTTGTAAATCATCTAGCTTGGGAACCTTCTCTTTTTCTTCAGACTTCTCCACTTCTTTAGCCAAGTTCAAAGTGTCGTACATCATATTTTCTGGTTGGAAAATTATGTTACACTCCTGGAACTTTTTCGGCTGTATTACTAACATCTTCAAACATGTTACTGTTTTTTCGGTTTCTTCATCATAGTCCTCTCGATCATCATACAAATCCTCATTGCTATTGTTGTAAGAAAACGGTATCGTACGCCTACCTGCTTCAAGGATATGGAAACTGAGAAATGGGGCAGGTAACAAGAACTGTGCAAGTGTTGTGACGTGCACAATTTGTTCTTTATCGTTCCTATTCAACTGGAGGACATAAATAACTCTATCATTGACGTTGGAAATCACCAAGTATTGGCCAGTGTAATCTATGGCCACATTGAGGTAAACTCCAGAGATGAGGCTGGAAGGGTTTGGTTTGAAATGTATGGTTTGAAGGCATGTCCAACTTTCGCACGACCATAATTTGATTTCGGAGTTGTTGTTTGCTCCGGTAATTGTGAATTTCCAGCATCTAAAATATTTTATATCGTTCAATGGGGTGACAGTGACATTTTTAGTTCAGTGTGGTACGCACGATGTTCTTTGAACATTATATGGATTCCTTTTCGTGCGCATCAAAGCTTAAAGAGATACGATTTTATTTCTCATACCAAAATTAATTCATATAAACAGTGGTATTATTCACATTTCACAACAGTTAGAAGTTATGCCATAGAATCGTAAATGATAACAATGGTACAGAAGACAATTCTCCTATAACCGTGACGCATTATTTCCATAATACCTCAGCACAGAGGGAAATACGTAAGCGAAACAAGAACACAGTATTCTGCTACATGGTTTGTGTATAATTTTTTCGACTACTAGCACTGAGATTTGCCCAACATTTTTTCAGTTTCAGTTCCAATATAGAATAGAATTTATTGGTAACTTTGAACATTTCTTTCATTACAGAGGTCAAATAGTTCGGAACATGTTCGTAGATATACCTAAATATCTTGTAATAATTATTGAAAATAAAAAATATGTGCACATAACAAATTAAAGCAACAAGTATACTTAGTTACACAACAATTTATGGTTGAGAATAATATGTTGAAAGTAGTAGGTAGGATGGGTGTATTTGGTGTTTAAATAATATTATATTCTGTTAGATCACTGGACAGAAATTCTTTTAGATGGACATTATTCTGGACAGTTTCTTGTGTTTTTATTGTATTTAAAAGGGGTCCATATTTAGCAACTAATATCAGACATTACTGAAAGGAGTCCAATTTCACGGGTTAACAATAGATTAAATAATGGTGCACTTTTGAAGCAAGTAGTGTAAACACAACTGTACAGGGTGGACAATTTTTTAAGTTTGTATAGGGTAACTTAGTAACTGAGAGGTACAAAAAAATGGAGGTGACATTAGCGATCTTTTTTTTAGACAAATTCACGAGCGGTAACAAAAAGGGCCCCGCACGAAAACATGGGAAATTGGCTCTTGGTCGAATTGACTGAAATTTTATTATATCGTTGTGGGATGGCTCGTTAGAAAAATATGTGTTTAAATAGTTTGATATGCTCAGTTTTTGAGATATAAGCCGAAAAAATTCGTAAAAACGTCGTATCGGTGTATCGGAGTATGATTCACTATCATATATCGGACACTCTTGATGTGTAAGTGTTTGATAGCAAAAATAATAAGGTGAAAACCGCTTTAAATAAACCATAGCCAACTATTATCCCCATTTAGAAAAATGCACCTTTATAGGTCGCGATTCGAAATTACACATTTTTTCATGTTCTCGACGCCAGTGGTATTATACAGAAAAACAACTTTCAGAGTGTGAAAGTCATCTAACATATGTCAAACAATCGAATTATTATTTTTACAACTCCAATACAAAACCAGACTTTTGTTCCCGCAAGTGAATCGGTATCAAAAAAAGAAATCGAGAATGTTACTCATTTTTTTCTTGATCTCTCATCCTTTCCCTGTACCAGTATAGGTTCCGGCGAAACAGATGGCAAGATTTAAAGAGACCAAAAATCGAATCAAATGTCATTGTTTTCTACCATATTTTGTTCAATCAGGGTATCATGCTTTTGGGTGTATGATGAATTGACATTCATCGTACAGGGCGTGTGATGTATTTCTTATTAATAAATAAAACACCGATTGATCTTCATGTGTTTTATTCTTCTCCACCATCTATGTCTGAATTCCCATAACCTCTATTAGTCTATCCTGTCGATGTCACACATCTGACCAGTGACGTTGTTGTCGTCATCATCTATCATGAAATCATGGAACTACATCTGACATAGAACATTGATTGTACAAAGATACATTTCATGATACATCATCTCCCTTTTTCAAATTGGAATAACAAAAATAACACATTACATAATAAACAGATAATAAGTAATAAAATTTGGAAAATAACAATATAACATTTAAATATTACCTAACCTCACAATTCTAGTCTACTGGGACATTTTGAAACTCTTCCTGATCTGGTTACATAATTTTTTCTTTCTTGAATATTTTGATTCACTATAGGGTTGAAATCGTTTTCTTGTGAAAAATTATTATTTTGATTTTCTACAAGATTGTTATCATTTTCTGGTACACTACCCTCTTCCTTACCACAGAGCTCACCACTTTGATCATTATAATTACTCCAGTGATTATAGTTACTATCAATGCCTTCATCTTCTTTTCGCCTAATTCTGTTTCCCTCATATTCACTATTTTTAATTTTAGTCTCTAACTTAGATGGCCTTATATCTATATAGTTCCTTCTTTTAACTCTATTATCTTCATCCCTGATCATCACTGACCTGGGGGCACTATGATGGTCAATTATTTTGGCTGGTTTCCACTGATTATTGAAGCGATATACAATATTTTGATCTTGAGCATAGCTGTGTTCTTTTAGTCGTGACCCTTTATCATTATAACTTTTGATTTTGCTAGTTCTATTTTCTAGGAAATTTTGAAAATTTTCAACAATTTTAGGTTTCAGTAATTCTTCATGAATTGGTAGTTTGGTACGTGTATTTCGACTGAAAAGTAATTGAGATGGCGAGTAATTACTGCCTACCACAGGGGTGTTTCTATATTCAAGAAGCATTGTTTCACTATCAAGATTTGTTTCTGTTGATTTTTTGAGTATATTTTTACATATTCCTACTGCTTTTTCAGCCAGACCGTTGCTTCTTGGGTAGTATGGGCTGGACGTAATTAGTTTGAAATTCCATGCTGTTGCAAATTTTTGGAATTCTCGTGAATTGAATGGCATATTGTCAGACACTACCTTTGATGGTATTCCATGTATTGAAAAGATATTTTTTAGAATTTTGATAATATCACATGCTGTTTTTGTGTTTAGTTTGACCAGCTCTATCCATTTTGAGAAATAATCTACAAGTACTAGGTATGGTTTATTACTAAAATCTAGAACATCACACGCTACTTTTTGAAAAGGAAGTGTTGGCTGTTCTTGTATTATCATGGGGTCTCTCGTGTTTCTGGGCTGAAATTTTTCACATGTTCTGCATTTACTAATAGTATTCTCTATATCTGTATTCATTGATTTCCAGTAAAATAATGTTCTTGCTCTTGCTTTCGTTTTTGTTATGCCGAAATGTGATTCATGTAGATTATTAAGTATTTTATTTTGTAATGAATTTGGTACTATGATTCGATTTTCAAGGTATACTAAACCGTCTTCAACAAAAATATCATTTCGTTTATTATAGAAAAATTTTACAGTTTCATCAACTTTTGTTTTTGAACTTGGCCACCCCTTACTGTAATAGTACATAATTTTACTTAGCATGTTATCATTTTTACTTGCTATTTGAAACTGCAGTTTATATTCTTGGCTCATATTCACTGTGTGTACTACATCATAGAGGCAAGGGTCAGTTTCTGTGTTATCCGCTTTTGAGCAAGCCCTACTTAAAGCATCTGCCAAGAACATTAATTTGCCTGGTTTATACATGACTTCAATATTATATCTGAATAGTTTTAATCTAATTCTTTGTAGCCGATTTGAGGGTATTTTGTTTAGGTCTTTTTTCATAAGAGACACTAGAGGTAAATGGTCAGTATGAATGATAGTTTTACGTCCATAAATATATTGTGAAAATTTTTTACATGCGAAGAGGATTGCCAAGAATTCCTTTTCAATTTGACCAAAAAGTCTCGTTTCATTTTCTGACAGACTTTTAGATGCAAAACACACTGGCTGATTGTCTTGCAGTAAAACACATCCAATTCCATTTTTGCTGCTATCAGTTTGTATTATTAATTCCTTGTCCTCATCAAAATTCTTCAATATCGGGGGATGACTTATTATTCGTTTCAGTAAGTTAATGCACTCAGTGTGTGCAGGTAACCATTTGAAAATAATATTTTTTTTTAGTATTTCCCGTAAAGGATTTGAAATCTCTGCTAAATTTGGTATAAAATTTCTTAAATAATTTATTAGACCTAGAAACCTCTGTAAATCAGCTTTATTTGTTGGTAAATCATAATCTAAAATTGCTTTGATCCTATTCATATCTGGTTTAACCATCCCTTCTTTGAAAATGTGACCTAGATATTTTACTTCCGTGACACAACATTGAAATTTATTTTTATTAAATTTTATATCATTTTCTTCAGCTCTTTTCAACACCTTTTTTAATATTTGATTGTGTTGTTCTGTGGTTTCAGCAAAAATTAGTATGTCATCTATGTAAACAAACACATTTTCAATATCCCCAAATATTTGTTCATTGAATTTTTGAAAAATTTCTGCTGATATATTCAGGCCAAAAGGTAATCTCTTGAATGAAAAACATCCATACATAGTGCTAAAAGTGCATAAATCTTGACTTTTTGCATCCAATCTGATTTGAAAAAAAACCATCTTTCAAGTCTAATACTGAGAAATATTTGGCATTTTTTAACTTACATGTTAGATCAGTAAGAGTAGGAATTGAATAATACTGCTTAACTATAGCTTCGTTAAGATCTTGTGGATTTAAACATATTCGAATATCCCCATTAGGTTTTTCAACAACTGCACAAGGATTCACCCACTCTGTTGGATGGGTACTTACTTTAATGATATCATATTTTATTAACCTTTCTATTTCATTTTTTAGCTTCTCTCTAAGTTTTATTGGAACCCTGTGTGGTGGCTTCGTGGTAGGAATTACATTTTCTTTTACACATATACTGTACTCCATTGGAAAACAACCTATACCTTTAAAAACATTATCATACTGTTTGAGCATAATCTCTCTTAAACCTTCTGCACTAACACTGCATACCTTATTTCTAGTTACAAGACCTAACCTCCTGATTGCACTCATGCCTAAAATTGGTACAGAATCTACTTTTGTTATTACAAATTTTTCACTCACTCTTCTATCCCCCAAATGAATATTCAACATAACTTCACCTAGTGTTTCTATTTTAAAACCTCCATATGCCATCAGTTTAACGTTATTTTTACTAATTTTGAAATTTACCTTATTTTCTTCTTCTATCTTTTTGTAAACATTCATTGGTATTATATTTACATCTGCCCCTGTATCTATTTTAAAGTCTATTTCTATCATTTCTACTACTAAATTTTGTTTCCAAAAATTAGTTTCATTTATAGAATCACAGTAGTATTCATCTTCAAACTGATCCCTAGCTTCATTTTCAACTCTCTGTACCTGATTTACATTTGAATTGCAAACAGAGGAGAAATGATTAAATTTGCTACATTTACTGCATTGTTTTCCCATAGCTGGACAATTCCGAAAGCTGTGACTATAACCACATCTATAACATTTGCTGTTGAAATTCTTACCACTTGTTCTTCCATTATCATCTGTTTTATTTTTATACCCTTCTCGATTATCTATACTAGAATTTTGTTTACTTTCTTGATTACGTTTATATGTATGACCCCTTTCCTCTCTTCTGTGAATTACTCCTCTATTGTTGCCTTGACTCCATTTCTCTCCATACCTTTGTGGTTCCCCATTCTTTCCTATGTAATCCACCTCTCTTCCATGGATTTCTTTAGTCTGCTTTCTAGTGATTTCTGCTATTCGGAATGCTTCAATTGATTCTTCTAAAGTGACATTTCCAATTTTAATCAATCTGTCTTGAGTTTCTCTATCAGCACTGTGTAATACAATTTTATCCCTTAACATTTCTTCTGGTGCCTTGAACTCAGCATCTTTCACCAAAGATTTCACTTCTAACAGGAAGGAATCAAAAGTTTCATACTCCTTTTGTTTCCTCTCATAAAACAGGAACCTTGAGTGTAACACATTCTTCTTTGGATTTCAATATGCTTCAAATTTCTCAAGCACCTTTTTGATATTCGTTTTCTCAATCTCCTCTAATCTAAATGTGTTAAATAGGTCAATCGACTCAGCTCCAAGGATGTTCAGTAAAATTGCCACCTGTCTTTCTCCAGATTCTTTATTCAGTCCTGAAGCTGTCATGTAAATGTTGAATCTCTGTTTGAACCTCGACCAGTTTTCACTCAAATTTCCATTTAATATCATTGGACTTGGTATTACCAGTCCTGCTACTGGAACAGGTGTATGTGTGGGCACTGTGGATGCCTGCGGTGCTATCATTTTCAGTTTCTCATTCGACTTTTTCCATTGAAATATGACTTGCCTTCATTTGTTCATCCAACGAATAATCAATTTTTAGACCGACTGCGCCATGATGTATTTCTTATTAATAAATAAAACACCGATTGATCTTCATGTGTTTTATTCTTCTCCACCATCTATGTCTGAATTCCCATAACCTCTATTAGTCTATCCTGTCGATGTCACACATCTGACCAGTGACGTTGTTGTCGTCATCATCTATCATGAAATCATGGAACTACATCTGACATAGAACATTGATTGTACAAAGATACATTTCATGATACATCAGCGTGGAAAGAAATTCTGAATTGAGACTCTATCACGAATCTGCGATTAGAAGTCTATAAAAATCACAAGTTTCCATCGTTCAAGTTTGAACCCCCTGATTGGGTATGAAAGTGTTGAAAAGGAATATTCTCAGATGAATTATGAACATATAAAAATGGATATATATTTATATAAAGCAATACATTGAGAATTCGCATTCTCTATGTGATGAGAATATTTACTCTTTCTCGTTATAGTTTTACTCGGTTTTAGTTGTATTATAGAGAGATGAAAATTGTGTATATCATGAAGAATGGCTGTAAGAATAAGTGGACATCATGGTTACTGATGAGGATTCAGAAATCCGAAATGGTTTCATTGCAATAAAGTCATATAACCTGTGTGTGAGAGATAATATTTCCCATATCACTGATATGAATGATTATTTTTGGAAGTTTTCAAGCTCATCAAGATCAGAGTTTATGCCAGTATACTTCTCCTATACATTCCAATTTTCATTTCAATGCTGAATATATTGGTAAGTTATATTTCTATATCATTATACATCATATTATTCATCCGATTTGAAGAAGAATGTCAATTCTCAATTTCGGAGGATTTTATTCTTCATTTTTCATGTTCTCCTTTTGAATGTTCATCAGATATAATTCAATGTTCGACGAGGCAAATAGCCAGGAAAGTAGTTGTTTTCTGTTGAATATTCAGAATGATGTGTGCATATACATATTTTTATCTGAAGGAGAATGCAAATTCTCAATTTCAGAAGTTTTTATATTTTATTTTCAAACTCTTATCGTGTGTGTTCAATAGATATAATTCAATGTTCGTCGTGGCATATAGCCAGGAAAGTAGTTGTTTTCTATTGAATCAACTGAGAAAGAGTAAATATTCTCATCACATAGAGAATGCGAATTCTCAATGTATTGCTTTATATAAATATATATCCATTTTTATATGTTCATAATTCATCTGAGAATATTCCTTTTCAACAGGGTATCATGTTCTAAAAATTACATCTTCCTGGCGAGCAATGCAATAATTTCTCAAATTTTCTTTGCATCTTCAATGGCTAATCTCAAAACATTTCCTAAGAATGTTATTTAAGAACCAAATACAGACATTCTGAGAGCAGCTGCTGTTTTATAGCAGAATTTCGTGATGTCTGTTCATTAGACTACCGACTCAAAGCTTTCTGCGCGGCTACCTTTTGAAAAAACAGCCCAACAAAGAACCGCAGTCTTCACAGAATATAAAGTGCTTTAGTAAAGTACTGAATGAATTAATTTTTAGCCAAACTATCCATTTATGAGAAATTTCCTGAAACAAGTCGAATTTTATTTTCAATTTACCTTATTTTTTTTAAGAAAAATTGAATATACAGGGTGAACCACGTGTGAGTAATGACGTTCTCGACAAGTTTTTCACATAAAATACCCTATAAATTATTACATTTTTGAAATCTCCATGAAAATGGAATTCAAAAATATATCACACAAAGGGTTTCTATACAGTGCGTCCGTTAAATTGAGTGCTGATGAGCTACAGGTGTCTGAATTCTGACCATCTATTCTGTAGGACCCTGTAGTACTAGGAGTACCTACATAATTTATTGTTCTCTTTTTCAATGATGGATTACCAAATATGAGAGAATAATAACTTGGAAATATACTCACTCAGAACTATACTCTAGAACATTATCGATGAAAATTATACACGAAAGTGGTGCATTGTCATGAGGTCTCCATTCATGAAGACATTTCTGCTTCTCTTCATCGAACATGTACAACTGAAAAAAATAAGATTTCATAGAAACCATAACAAAACACATTAGACTGACAAGAATAGGAAACACAGAAAGTTTCCTCCCATAAGGGATTAATTTTGTCTTCAACTTGCTTGAAGGAATTATGCGGCATTCACAAATATCCAGGAGAAATTTCAAGAAATATTGAAATATTTCATTTTGTCAAGCCAAAAAAATACAAAGATTGCACAGATGCTTCTCTGCTTGGTAGGGATAATAATACAGTATATAGAAATATACAGGGTGTATCTAAATAACTCCGAAATAAATCAAGGGCCGATTCCTTGCGATATTTTAGGAAATGAAGTTCATATGAATATGTGTCCTAACTTGTATGTTTACTCTGAAAATATCATTTTAAAGATGAAAAATACCCTTGTTATTACCTGGAAAAACTTAACATAGCCATCACTGGATGCAATAGCTACAGCAGTGCCATCTGATGAAAAAGATGCATCCACAACCTCAGATGTATAATTTATCTCAATGTAACCTTCACAAGTTTCATCAGGATCAATAGGTGTTTTTTGGTCATACTTATCTTTCAGCATGGCAACATTGTAGACTTCAGCTACGAAAAAATGTACATTCAATATTCAGTTTTTCAAATCAGTGGATGAGGGAATACCTTTATTGCCATTCAGAACAACAAACATTTTTTCAGGATCATCTGTGGAATCTCCATCATCATCAAAACTTGGTAAATAAGGACACCAAATCAGTCTATAATTAGGATTTGGTCTTCGGTTCTCATGGTGATAAACATGTAACAACAATGTATATCTAGTAAAAAGATTGAGGAAAATTTTGTTTTTCTATAATCATTTATAAAGGGTCTTTCAACAAGGACCGGTCGATGTTGTAATTGAATAAAACTGTGTGTGAGATATTAACGATGCCTTAATTACATATTAACATAGACCTGCGACTTCAGGAAACCCCACAAGAAAAAGTCTAGTGGAGTCAAATCGCACGATCTTGGCGGCCAATTCACATCACCTCTACGAGATATAACCCTACCCTCAAACCGTTCGTCCACGTCCATATCGTTCAATTCAAGCCAGAAGAAATTTTTAATCATTGATCTGTAGCGCTCGCCGTTGACGGTAATTGCCCCGCCAACGTCATTTTCAAAGAAATACGGACCAATGACGCCGCCGGACCAAAATCCGCACCAAACAGTAACTCTTTGTGGATGCATTGCCACCTGGTGAACCTCCTGTGGGTTGTGTTAGTCCCATATACGGCAATTTTGCTCATTAACAAAACCATTCATCCAAAAATGGGCCTCGTCGCTAGATTATTTTTCTGCCAAAATCGGGATCCTCTTCCAAACGTTCCGAAGCCCACTGAGCGAACAAACGGCGTTGCCTATGGTCATTAACTTTGAGCTGCTGGGTCAGTTGGATCTTGTACGGGTGCAGGCCCAAGTCCCGGCGCAAAATTCTCCAAGTCGAAGTCTGCGAAAGGCATAGTTCTTGTGCATGGCGAGAAATCGACTGCCTCGGAGTCTCCTCCACACTCTGACGGACAGCGTCGATATTATCGGCCGATCTGGCGTTCCTTTGACGTGTTTGAGGGTGTTTTTTTTTGTCGAGGTGGTTGAAATCCTGTATGGACACCATATGGGTCCAGTCCCCCATATGATAGTAAGGGTGTTGGTTGTTTGTTTACCGAACCGGTTGTCTCGAATTCGGCTACCAAACTTTGGAGAGTCGACTTTGAAGGGCACGAACACTCATTTTGATGATAAAGTTTAATCATTTGGACATGCTGCTCGATCGTGTAACATGCCATGGTAATTTGGCAGCAGTGACTGAATAAAATACAACAGATTTGACAGATGCCCCCAAAAAAACATGGCCGCCACATACTGTCAACATCGACCGGTCCTTGTTGAAAGACCCTTTACTTGTTTGAGTGCCATATTATACATATAGGAGAACACAATTCCCTACTTCATAAGTACTACATTGTTACAAAAGGATACGATATTGATTGAGGAGAATCATCAATCTGATAAATCAGAATATTTCCTTCACTGTCAACACAACCTAAAATGATTTCCTCTCTAGAAAAGGCAAAAGACACATCTTTAATTTCTTCCTTGAGGTTTTTTATAAGAGTTCTATGATTAGTCTCTTGATTAGTTACTCTGACCATTCCACCATCTTTCCCTAAAACGAATTTTCAATAAGAATATATTGTTACTAGATTAAGTACAGAGTAGAGGCCAGAGGCGTCGGAATGAATGAATACCTTTGGGGTGGGGGTTAAATATTATATTGACGTACGCTGAGAATGCGCCGCAGGCAAAATTCTGTTTTATTCAAGGTCAAATGCCTTCAAATTGAAAATTAGATTTCTTCCAGAATGATTACAACTCATTGTATACCAGGGGGAGAGAGTTAAGAAACTAAGACCATATTTTTGTAAAGTAAAAACCTTTCATGTAACAGCTAGCTCTGCTGCGAGCTTTATTGGATACCCAAAAGGCTACCGACCGAGGTCCTTCAGCCTGTGTTACACAGTGATTATTGATTATATACTGAGTTTGAATTCATCATTATTGTATGTACAAGATATATGAAATTATTGAATTTGCTAGTGTAAAAAAAGAGGAAAACTCTATTGTGAGGAAAGAATTTTGGGAATTTCAATCTTCTGAATTGATTAAGCATTCCTATAGTGTGTTTTCCGGAAACACGTTGAAACTAAAGGACTGAAACTCAATCATTTTAAATCATTAGAAATCAACAAACTCAAAAATTTTGACATTTTACTTGATTATCAACTAGACCTCAATAGTTCACCTCTGTTGAATTTGTTTTCTTAGTAAGTAATAATATGTATTTGCTATCAACTCTTTCAAGTAAATGCGGTATACCGTATTTTAATGTAGATATTGTGCCTAATTTCCGAAAATGAAGATATATCGCCCCTGTCCACAGGTAACTAATCCTTCAGGTTGGCAAAGTAGGATATATAATTCAAGCAAGCCAAGGTTAGTTTAGTTCATTGTACCAGTATATCACCTGACGAAGCTACTGTGTTAGCGAAACATGTCGTGTGTTTGAAAATTTTGTGGAAATCTTATCGTTTGTGAAGTTTTTACATTTGTCATAAATTTCCATCAAGTAACGGCCGAGTCGATTCAAAACTGAAATATTAAGATTTAGCCTAACATGCCTCATAAGAATTCCGCTGGTTGAGGAGATAGAGGATGTTCTAAGGGGAGATTTTATGCTTAAATTTCTCATTAACTTTGTAACTTTCAACAGCATTAGCATTAAATTTTGTAGTTTCAGGTTTTTTGACAAGAGAAATACGAATGTGGAAGTTGTTTTGTGATTGCTCATGGAGGGCGCTAGTGGCACTCTGTTATTTTGGTAAATTACATCATATCGTTTTTGTCCATTGAATGATGTTCAAAATAAGTGAAAATTCTGAAAGCCCGTATAATTTTATATAAAAATTGTACTGTTTTTCAAAATGTCTAGCTCTAACGGTTTTTGCGTTATTCGTTTCTGAAGAGATTTATGTTTCAGTTATAACATTTCAATAATTTTAAATTATACGGTTAGCCGAACTGACAGTAGAAAACAGACAGTGATCAACAGTGATCAATGATGATCAATGACGATGAATCAGGAACACAACACAACACACAGAATTTCAAAGTAAATGTTCGACCAAAGCTTAAAAAACGTAAATTAAATCTTTCTTTGAACACCCTGTATCTGCAACATTTCTATAAGGCATGTTGGGTTAAATCTTAATATTTTGGTGTTTATATACTATCTGTAGTTCAGATATTTTACATTCTTAATGAATCATCCTGTATATACAGAAGGAAAATATCCTTTCTGCGTGAACAAATAGACAACTTTTTTTAAGAAATCTAACCTATCTCAGCCTGATATACAGGGTGACAGGTGACATTGAAATAAATACAAATATTTCTAACCCTAAATAATTGCGACGAATACTGTTAAATGGCACCCATAGAAAAAAATATAGGGATCAAATAAAATCCAGGGTGAGACTCTTTTTCCACCAAAAGTTCTACAATAGCAATTCTGAAGTCACCTCTGTACAAATTTCCGAGTGGAATCCACATTCTCGTGGAGTTCAATCAACAATCATTTGGATTGCTTTGAAATGCAGCATATTTGTTTTTTATTCCCGATTTTTATTTAATTTTCATGATCAAATTTCTCGTTAATTAGAAGAATCAGCAAAAATCTGATATCATGGAAATATTCGTTAGCCTATATTTCATTGATTTGCTGAATGAATGAGCTCATTTCAAAAACACCTCGTATAGATAAGAAAATGAAAGTAAATGTCCTTAAATTACTAATCACTCCACACCGTATACCTACTATCGATATCTGAATTAGTCATACTTGTTTGGGAATTAATCGTTTGAAAGAATGACGTAACGAATTAGTCATTTGAAGGATGAATAAAAGCAATCAGCAGTCTCGTTCTAGATTTCATCGCGTATGGACGTTTCAAGTGATAATAAAAAAATAACTCGAAAGTATTCAAGAGTGGAAAGTTGGAATTCATATTCGGCTTAGTGATATCTTCATTTGAGTGTTTGAAAGTTGTAATTTTTTAAGATGGTAAGTGTTTATGTATAAATATTCATTTATTTATTTATTTATTCATTTATTTATCCATACACCACTCAACAGAAACCATTTACAGAGTGGGATGGTGGGAGTAATCACAAAAACAAGATAATATACAGGATGGGTATAAACTACTGAAATTGACAATACTATGATGTTATTGAATCATGACACAATCAAGTTCAGGCAGATGTTACGTATAGTTTTCACATTCATATTGAATAAATATATACCGGGTGACACAGGAGACATGTAGCAGCCTGTAGTTTTTTTATTTGAAGGGATAAAATTTTGAAATTCACAGGGGATATACAGTGTGTCCCTAGACCAGTGGGACAGTTGAATATCTCCTGAACCAATAGGAATTTTCAAAATATTATGATTCCACATCATATCGCATTATGAGTGCTAACTTCAGGAATGACTATATTTTATACGAGGGGCGCAAGAAAGGCTCACAAAATCGAACATCAATTTTTTCAAATGGAACACCCTGTATTTCATTGCATTTTCATATTCTCCTTGATGAGCTGAATTCAACGACCTAGCACACTTGGGGTCTAGCGGGAATGATTTCCGAGATATAGGGTGTGGAAAATCGAGATTTTTCATTTTTGGGGAATTTTTTGTGTCAAAACTATTCATTATTGGTCAAAACGGATTACATGTCCAGATCTTAACTTTTGATTTACTATTTACTCGTATTTCATTGAAACAAATACAGGGTGGTGTAGAATTCTGACTGAAACTGAAAAACGGGGGTGTAACCATAAGAAATGTGACACACTGAATATATTTTTGCGAATATATCTGAAATTGTGGAAGGAAAAGGTAGGGTTATATATATATTTGTAATGAGAACGCCTGGGACTATCCAACTGTGCCAAAATATACGGGGTGTTCCATTAGAAAAAACATAATTGGCTGCCGTATCTTTTCAACATCACCCTGTATAAAATTTATGATGATGCCAATGAATTCCACGCATCACACTGTATGAATATACGTTCAAAATTTTTTGACACCTCTCACCGTAAAGTAGTCAGAAAATAAAATCGAAATCGGCAAATTTTCAATTTCCCCCTGTATCTCTAAAACGAATGAAGATATCGAAATTTTGATTATGCCATTCGAGGTTTCTCCAAAATCGAACCCGGAACATGTATATCGGTTTTTCGATAACTCCTCTAGTTATTGAGATAGACGGTGAAAACGCCCAATTTTGCCCACCCTGTATATCGATGATATCATTTTCATATTTACTGACAATTTCCCAAAATTTTTTGTCTATAAACGTTTTGTTCTATATATCCAAATAAAGCGGCGGGGGAAGTTTCTATTGTTTTTCTAAACAATCCAAGATTTCTCCGGTTTATTTCGACCGGTTTTAGCAAACTTAGGCTCATATGAAAGAGCATAGTTTGCCCTACAAAACGCTCATTTGGTTTAGAATTTTTGACTTTTGCTGTCGCCACTAGATGGCGTTTACTGAAATGTTAGCAAATATTCGAGTTTTTTTAAAAAAAAAAAACGAATGTAATGGTATATTAATTTTTATATGTTTCAAAAGAGGATACATTTCTCTATAATTTAATGGAAATAATTTATCATCTACCTTTTTTTTGAACCGTTGATATTGACCAAAATATAATTTTATTACATTAAAAAATAGCACGCCACTGTTTTTATCAAAATAAAAATCAGTTTTGTAATCTCTTATTAGTTGCTAACAAAAAGAACCTCATGACGTTTTTTCGTTAGATAAACGGTTTTGGATTGAAAAAATAAAATAGGTTTACATGAGGCGCCCATATCTATAATGATTTTGTAAACAGTATGTAAACCTATTTTATTTTTTCAATCCAAAACCGTTTGTCTACCGTTTGTCTAACGAAAAAAAGTCAAGAGGTTCTTTTGGTAAGCAACTAATGACAGATTACAAAACTGATTTTTATTGTGATTAAAAACAGTGGTGTGCCATTTTTTGATGTGATAAAATAATATTTTGGTCAATATCAACGGTTCAAAAAAAGGTAGATGATGACTCATTTTCATTAAATTATAGAGAAATGTATCCCCTTTTGAAACATATAAAAATTAATATACCATTAAATTCGTTTTTTTTTTAACTCAAAGATTTGCTAACATTTCAGTAAACGCCATCTAGCGGCGACAGCAAAAGTAAAAAATTCTAAACCAAATAAGCGTTTTGTAGGGCAAACTATGCTCTTTCATATGAGCCTAAGTTTGCTAAAATCGGTCGAAATAAACCGGAGAAATCTTGGTTTGTTCAGAAAAACAGTTGAACTTACCCCACCGCTTTATTTTGCTAGATAGAACAAAACGTTATAGACAAAAAATTTATGGAAATGGTCAGTAGATATGAAAATGATATCATCGATATACTTTCATTAGACAAAATTCTATGAAAATCCCATTTTTCTACTTGGTGTTGGTAGTTACGCCCTCTTGCGGACGTGTGACAAACTCGAAAATAATTTCCAGCAATTTCTCTTGGCGACTTTTATCTTAATTTCGTTTTCTCAAATCTATACGACCAATATCTTATGAGATATGGTCACTCGCTACCCTTAACTGATCACCCTGTACATCATAAAAAAATTCTATCCCACTGCGTTGCTGAGTTATTGACCCTGAAGGTTTCTGCCACTCCATACATATGTATACCTACCAACGACCGGTGATAAGTTTTTCATTACTTTTTAGGAATTTTATTCAATTTATTTCGAATATTTCTTCAAAATTTAATATTTAGGGGTAGGTTCCTGATGGGTTAGGTATAAACAGTGTTTCTTATTTAGGAGAAAATTGTTGGCTATCTGTTCCGTTCATTTTTTGAGAAGAATATGTCGCGTTCCAGCTACGGAACTTGAAAAAGTTCTCATAAATATTTTAGTTTCGTATACCATGTAACTTCTATGATTTCGAATCTTAATATATTTTGGATTCGAGATATTAACAACAACTATGTTTAGATCAACGAAGCGAAGTGTTATTAATCGACGGAAAAATTGCACAAAAGAGGAAAGTTCAAATCTCGATATATTTTGAATTCGAGATATTGATACCAACTATGTTTCAAATCAACGAAGCGACGTGTTATTAATCGACGGAAAAATTGCACAAAAGAGGAAACCAGACCAGAAACCAACGACCGGTGATAAGTTTTTCATTACTATATAGAAATTTTATTCAATTTATTTCGAATCTTTCTTCAAAATTTAATATTTAGGGGTAGGTTCCTGATCAGTTAGGTATACACAGTGTTTCTCAATTAGGAGAAAATTGTTATGTCGCGTTTCAGCTACAGAATTTGAAGAAGTTCTCATGATTAAGAATCTTAATATATTTTGAATTCGAGATATCAATAACAACTATGTTTTAGATCAACGGAGCGAAGTGTTATCAATCGACGAAAAAATTGCACAAAAGAGGAAAGTTCAGATCTCGATATATTCTGAATTCGAGATATTGATACCAACTATGTTTTAGATCAACGAAGCGACGTGTTATCAATCGACGGACAAATTGCACAAAAGAGGAAACCAGACCAGAAACCAACAACCGGTGATAAGTTTTTCATTACTATTTACGAATTTTATTCAATTCATTTCTAATGTTTCTTCCAAATTCATTATTTGTTATGGAAGGCGATATATCATAGAACATTTTTCGATAGTCACCTTTAAGTCTCGATGGTGACACGACAGGTACCCTTACGAGGGGAGAGTATCAACCCTTGGCATCGGTAAACCCTCGTTGCAACCGGGGTGGGCGTCTGATGGGTTAGGTATATACAGTGTTTCTCATTTAGGAGATAATTGTTGACTATCTGTTCCGCTCATTTTTTGAGCAATTGAAGAATATGTCGCGTTTCAGTAACGGAATTTGAAAAAGTTTTCATCAATACTTCAGTTTCTTATTCCATGTAACCTTCATGATTTCAAATCTCAATATATTTTGAATTCGCGATATTAATACCAACTATGTTTTAGATCAACGAAGCGAAGTGTTATTAATCGACGGAAAAATTGCACAAAAGAGGAAAGTTCGAATCTCAATATATTTAGAATTCGAGATATTGATACCAACTATGTTTTAGATCAACGAAGCGACGTGTTATTAATCGACGGAAAAATTGCACAAAAGAGGAAACCAGACCAGAAACCAACAACCGGGTGATAAGTTTTTCATTACTATTTACGAATTTTATTCAATTAATTTCGAATATTTCTTCCAAATTTATTATTTGTTATGGAAGGCGATATATCATAGAACATTTTTTGATAGTCACCTTTAAGTCTCAATGGTGACACGACAGGTACCCTTACGAGGGGAGAGTATCAACCCTTGGCATCGGTAAACCCTCGTTGCAACCGGGGTAGGCGCCTGATGGGTTAGGTATATACAGTGTTTCTCATTTAGGAGAAAATTGTGGGCTATCTCTTCCGCTCATTTTTTGAGCAATAGAAGAATATGTCGCGTTTCAGCAACGGAATTTGAAAAAGTTTTCATCGATACTTCAGTCTCTTATTCCATGTAACTTTCATGATTACAAATCTTAACATATTTTAAATTCGAGATATCAATAACAACTATGTTTTAGATCAACGAAGCGAAGTGTTATTAATCGACGGAAAAAATGCACAAAAGAGGAAAGTTCGAATCTCAATATATTTTGAATTCGAGATATTGATACCAACTATGTTTTAGATCAACGAAGCGACGTAATCGACGGAAAAATTGCACAAAAGAGGAAACCAGACCAGAAACCAACGACCGGTGATAAGTTTTTCATTACTTTTTAGAAATTTTATTCAATTTATTTCGAATATTTCTACAAAATTTAATATTTAGGGGTACGTTCCTAATGGGTTAGGTATAAACAGTGTTTCTCATTTAGGAGAACATTGTTGGCTATGTGTTCCGTTACTTTTTTAACCATAGAAGAATATGTCGCGTTTCAGCTACGAAATTTGAAAGAATTTCTCATAAATATTCTGATTTCTTATTCCATGTAACTTTCATGATTTCGAATCTAAATATATTTTGAATTCGAGATATCAATAACAACTATGTTTTAGATCAACGAAGCGAAGTGTTATAAATCGAGGGAAAAATTGCACAAAAGAGGAAAGTTCAAATCTCGATATATTCTGAATTCGAGATATTGATACCAACTATGTTTTAGATCAACGAAGCGACGTGTTATTAATCGACGGAAAAATTGCACAAAAGAGGAAACCAGACCAGAAACAGACCAGAAATATACAGGGTGATTCACTAAGAATGGGAAATCTCTGAAACACAGATAGTAAACAGGGAAATATTAAATGTAAAAACTTCACAAACGATCAGATTTCCACAAAATTCTCAAACACATGACATTTTTCGCTAACACAGTAGCTTCGTCAGGTGATATACTGGTACAGTGAACTAAACTAACGTTGGCTTGCTTAACTTCCATATATCTTACTTTCCCAACCTGAAGGATTAGTTACCTGTAGACAGGTACGATAAACCTCCATTTTCGGAAATTAGGCACAATATCTACATTAAATCACAGTATACTGGATTAACTTGAAAGAGTTGATAGCAAATACATATTATTACTTACTAAGAAAACAAATTCAACAGAGGTGAACTATTGAGGTCTAATTGATCATTAAGTAAAATGTCAAAAATTTTTGAGTTTGTTGATTTCTAATGATTCAAAATGATTGAGTTTCGGTCCTTTATTTTCTATGTGAAGAATTTCGAAATTATCATCAAAACTTCTAATATATGGTTAGCGTATGTTGAATTTGTTTTCTTTTTCATAAAATTCATCTCATGTTCATGAATGCGCTGATTAAACGTAAACTGTCTGACCGATATATACCTTAGGACAAGATCCACATCTGAGTTTGTATACCCCTAATTTTTCGAATTTAGAAGTCTTGTCTTTATAATTCTTGATAAACCGTCCCAACGTGTTATTTGTTCTATATGCCATCCTGTTTATGTAGAAATGCTGTAGAAAGCTAATTTTTCAGTTGATGATCCGTGTGATGTGTTTGAGAATTTTGTGGAAATCTTATCGTTGGTGAAGTTTTTACATTTGGCATGGATTTCCATCAAGTAACAGCTGACTCAATTCAAAAAATTAGACTGACAGATACTCCATTGCTTCAAAAGAATGATAAAGATGCCCGAAAAAGATGTCTGCAAGGAAGGTGTATTTCCTGTTAGAAACTTTTCATGTTGATAATTTTCTGATTGTAATATAATGTAATATCTTCTCAATATTGATTAGTTCTTTTTTCTGTCACAAAAAAAATAGTATATTACATGGCTTGGGGATACAATACAACCTGGAGTTAATATCTATTACTTTTTTCTCTTGTATATTAAATAACTATTTTTTTTTCCTTACTATTCACCAATTTCATACCTTCATTTTTCTTGATTATTTTCATTCCCTGTATCTCCAAAACTATCCATTGTTGATGGTAAATGAATGAAGACTTTTTTATAGGAAACTTGATGTTAAATTGTGTATATTTACTTGAAAAAATGACCTTCAACCACTCCCCTACCGCCCCAATCATCCCCTACCGCCCCAATCATCCTCTACCGGCCAGGACTTTTAGTTTGTTGTTCATGGCACTTACCCCTACCACTCTACAAAAATTTGCAACTATATGATTTTTTTCTCCTATTTTTTGTTTCATTACTGAACTGAGTTGTCACCAATCCAGCACAAGCTATGAAAATGATTTACTTCATGGCTACTATTTATAGAAATCAAATAGGTACATTCACAAAGGAGAACTGGATGAAATTTGAAATCTTATTTGTAAATGCAGACAACACAATAGTTATTTGGTGAATTTATGCAGCAGTTTTGAGTCTCAAGTTTTGAGTCATGAGTTTTAAGCCTTTTAAGCATTGGTTTTCATTGTAATTGTTCATACAATAGTCATAAGTTTAAAGTTTTGAGAAAAAACAACAGCCAATATTCATCTCTTGAGACTCAAAACTGTGTGCTACCATTTTTTTGTAATGTTGGTTCAGATTAATTTAATTTTCATCAAATTAAGTCCAGAACAGATATTTAAAGTGCTGAATAATATAAAAAATCAATTATATGCTACCTGAAACACATAAAAAATTGATATTATACAACAAGCAAAATAGCCAATGAAGGGGTTCTTATCTTAATCCACTATTAGAATTTGATATAATGATTATGGCAAGCATGGTAGTATGCCTCCCAATACAGATTTATACAAGTGAATCACAGAGGCTGTGCAGAGAATGATTTGAGTCAATTATTGAAATTATTAACCTATCAATGACAACTATTCTTAACATGTTAGTGGCCATGAGAACCTGTATTCTGTTGACATGACATAAGGGCTACACTACTAGCTTCCACTAGCTTTCACTTAATGCTCTGTGAACCTCTGTGAATATCACATATTACATTGCAACTGATGGAATATTGAAATATGGGGCCTGGTGGTCCCAATCAACTTTTGCAATGACAAAATGAGTGGTAGGGAACTTTTTATTCTGTATCAAGGATAATACAAAAACATCACTATTTTCTCAAGCACTTAGTACCTACAGAAAAAAAGGTGTAGTGGGAGACAAATTTTCACTGTCTCATTTGGGTGATAAAAATGTTAAAGAAATACTGAAAGACAGGTCAACAGGTGCCTGAAACACATGATTTCCAGAAATATTATTTCCTAGGATTCAAATATCTAATGGTCAGATGTACCAACTCACCTTTCATTCCATAAGCAATTACTTTGCCAGATATATGAGCAGCAACTAGGTGACCATGGTAATAGTGAAATTCCCAATTGTAATCAATTCTGTCCATCAATTTCACTTTAGAACTCCCATGATTATGGACTCCTTCCTTGCAATTCACAATGACCGTCTGTCCTTTTACATTCGTGCAAAATTCAGTCTCAGATCCAGTGTACTTACTGAGGAGTATGTTGAGGTAGGTAAATTGAATATTATAATTTGAGCTACTTACATGACTTGCATCAAATTTTGTTTTGGACCAAAAGGAGACGCCATGATCGAAATACTTTTCAGTACCTAAAATTCACTGGTTTTTAAGGATAAGCAGATAAATACGTCTATAGGATCTTTTGGGAATGTGCTTTATCATCAGAAATAGGAAACTAAAATAATCCGTTCAATATTGAGTACTGGTCTGTTTTCAATCAAATTAGTACTCGACTGATCGAATCTAAAATGTCCAGAAATGCGTAGGTATCTATAAGAAAAATGAAAAATTGAAAATGGCAAGTGTTTTTTATAGGAATTCTGCAATTTTTCCGGCAACAAAAATTGTGACAACAATAATGTCGAAATTGTCAACTGTCAATTGACGGCTTCGAGAGGCTCGAGCACAGGACACAGATCGAAATGACAGTCGACAGTCTTATTCTGCGATGACTATTCTGTGGACTAGCGCCTGCAGAGGAAGCAATATTAACTCGAATCTCGATACAATGAACTTATGAACGCGAATTCGGAAAGTGGGTTTCTAATAATCGATGATAGATGGCGTGAACGATGGACAATTTCTTGGAAAATTTCAAAATGCGTTTCGAATCTTATTTTGAAGTTGCACTAGACTCTCGAGGATGTGTTTTTCTTCTTTCGGGACCCGAATAATTCCTTTGATGATGTACGAATCCAATAATAGCTGAATAGAAACATTAAGAGACATTTCGTTTCAGTGTCCCTATAATGCATAGGAACAAAATAATTGGAGGAAATAGCGTATGCATATTCAATGTTTCCGCCATTTTCAAAACTGCACCTACTTCGCACGACCTACTAGAGCTCGTGCGAGAATTGTTGCACTCAGCTCTAAACTATGTGAACCAGTTTTCCAATGAAATTCAAAACCCGACACCAGTTTTACCAATGGAATACAAAATATGCACTTAAAACCCGAAATACGTAAAGATCGAACGACTTTCTTACGAGGTTCCGTATATAAATATGAAAATTCATATTTAGTATTGAATGCGAACATCTAGAAATATGAATAACAAACTTCTCAAGTTCAACGATAAAACCAATGAGGTTTGCACGTTTGATGATCTCATTCGTTCAATATATCATGCTTCGTCGTTCTGTATTCTTCGCATCCCGACAGTTTGATATAACCAACCTTGAAGGAAAAGAAATAACTATTCCGATTCATAATCGACTTCAATAGAGACGAAAAAGGAAAAAAAAAAACGAGTTGTTGAGGTTCACATATTTTATTATTTACGTTGTGAATCATGAGGGTAACACCAATAAGAGGGGTACAATAATTCATAATCATAATTCTCACTTCAGACTTAGCGATAACATACTATAACATACGTCTAAATACCAATTTGCATAAAGTTTTATATAATAAAAAGAACATACAAAACAATAGAAAAACAACGACACTTTACCACACTTCTCCAATCAAAATTCAATTATCTACAAAAAAGTAACAGTTTCTTTAAACACACACCATATTGCAAACGCCTAGGCACTGCCATGAGGTAAAACGTTGATTCTATATAGTCTTATCACAGAAAAAAAAATATTTCACTGAATGAAAGTATAAAGCTAGAGACTAACTAGTACGATAAGGGCATATATAGTCGAATAAATTAGGAGGCTCTCGCGTAATGAATCACCGAGCTGTACCGCACCGGCGACAAGTCTATGCTGCTCTCCATTGACTTGAGGATCATCCGCGACCTCTTCCTCGGAGGCAAACTCAACTCCGGGTCGGGCTCCGGAACGGGCGACACGGGGGGAGACAGCAGAGGAGCAGGCGACACCGGCCCGGAAAGCGGGGGAGAGGCCGCGATCTCGTCCTCGGACTGACTCCCCTCCACCGCCAGCACGGCCTCCACCCGCCTCCTCAAACCGTCGCAGGCGGTCAAGGGGGTGTACTGGATCGCGGGTGATGTGAAGTAGGCCGGGTGTCTGAGACACGCCTGGTTGCTCTTGATCAGATTGAGGACGTCCTGCAAAATTCCACTTTTAGTCATGGAATGAAACTTCACTTGACATTTTCTATATGAAATTTGAGATTCATTCTAAATTTCATTAATTTCAAGAATTCATCGATATTTAGGAGTTTCATAGAAATTTTCAGAAATTTTCAAGAAATAATGAAAGCTATATATCATCTATAAATATATATACAATGTTTATAGAGAGATAGCATAGTATGTGTCAGCGCCGTTAGATTGAATTGGAAAGAAACTATTTTCACTATTTTGAGTTGACGTAAACTGTTATGGAGGTTGTGTCGTGAAACCATGTTTATTGCAGCAAACTTGGTCTCGTTCGAGAGAGTAAAGTTTGTTGATTATATTGAGGGAACACCAGTGCCATGCTGGTTCCAGCTGCACTCACTAGGGGGCCTAATTAAAACATTTATGAATTTTTTGATTTTACCCCAAAATCTTAAATGGAATGATAATCATTTTATCAGTTATGGAAAGTTATAGGTATTTTAGTCAGGAAAGGTTCAACCTCGTCTACCGCCCTTATTTCACATCGTACGAAAAGAAGTATAGGAACAAGAAGATGCACTATTTTAACAGCATTAGCGTGATAGCTTCTGTTCCTCAGCTCATGTTGAAAAATTCGCTGGAAACATCAATTTTTTATACGACCATAGCAATTACGCCCTCCAGCGGTAGATATAGAAACTAAAAAACTATTTCCAGCAATTTGATTGGTATTAGTATCTTGGTTATTAGTTGTTATGCGATTCAACTGGTCATTTAGATTTCAATTATTGATACAACAAGTCTGCTCACCAGCGGTGGTTTGATTACAATGTAATTTAAATACGTCTCTATCAATGAGAATCCGATATATATTATATGTATGTTATGTATACTCTTTCCAAAGTCAATTGGAGTAGCTCCAGCAGAAAACAGATTTGTTGGAACACTATACTTATTATTTGACAGGTCGATGCTGCTATCTTGCACATTGGGATCGTAAATGATAAATATTCATATGACATGTGTGAGTTGAACTTAGTAAGCTTTGGAAAAATGTCAATTATATTCGGTGGTGGAGCTTCTGTCAGGGCACTGCCACTCAAACAAGCATCTTAGCACGATCGGGATTGTGGAGGATCCTGAATGCAGATGGTGCTCAGAGGATCGATGAGCCCGAAAAAGGAGGCCTTAGTGCGTCAGGTCCTGGACCGCCCACACATATATACATACATAGACCAATCAGAATCGAAAGACAGCTGGTGTTTTCACGATAATACACGTTGTCTTTGACTGTTGAGCAGTCAGATCATGTGAGAATTTCAAGATGAGTGACAGTCAGTCAGTGAAACGCGAAAATTTCTGAAAGTTTCAAATGCATGTATAATGAAGAAATTTTCGAATTGAAAATTTCTTTTTTGACGGCTATGTGAAATATTTCGATTTCAAAACTTTCAAATCGAAAATTTTCATCGGAAATTTCGATCCGTACCTGCGTGTTGCGGAAAATTTCGTCCCGCTCCGTGACGGTGGTCGCCGCGGCGGCCAGCAGTTCCACCCCCGTGGAGGGGACGGCGTATGTTCCGGGGGCGGTCCTGTCTCTGCCGGCGTAGACGACATAACGCACGTCGGAGTCGTAGGGCGGTTCTTGAGCCAGCGGCGCGGGTAGGTCTTTGAAGGTCTCCACGTCGCTGCCGCTGGAGCAGGAAGACTCCGACGTCGAGGACGCCGGAGGAGTGGGCGGTTGCGGGGGGACGCTGTCTGAGTGGCTCTTGATGTGGGCCTCCATGCTCTTCTTGGAGTTGAAGGTGTCGTTGCAGATGGTGCATTTGTAGACTTTTTCTCCATAGTGGGCAACCTGGAATTCAAAAAATAATAAAATTAACTTCATCTATGGTAGCAAATGAACAAATCTGTCCTCTATTGCAGATATCAATAACGGATATCAGATTTTCAATTATGATAACTCAAGTTTTCTCTAAGTAAATCAAGTGAGTAGGTATATACTTCGAAATGAGAGAGTATACAGGATGAAAACATCACCTACGTTTTGAAATCATTAATAAATAACGTGATTAAATGAAAAACATTGGATATATTTTTTTCAATCTTCTGGGAAGTAGATTTTCAAATCTAAAAAACTTCACAAGCGTTAAGATTTCCACAACATTCCTAATAGCCCGACATGTTTCGCTAACACAGTAACTTCTTCAAGTAAAATACTGGTATGATAAACTGAACAAAGTCAGAATCGATGAAACCATCGAACTGTTGTGAAATTCAGCGTTAAGATTTCCACAACATTCCTAATAGCCCGACATGTTTCGCTAACACAGTAACTTCTTCGAGTAAAATACTGGTATGATAAACTGAACAAAGTCAGAATCGATGAAACCATCGAACTGTTGTGAAATTCCGCTGAAATGTTGATGGAAATCCATCAAACTGTTGTAATAAAATGTGCACTTTCAAATCGCTTTACGAACATCCAGCGATTTGGAGGAGACTGACATGACCATTGACACATTTCAAGTATTGTTCTTTGTTTCAATTTCATAGAAAACAAAAGATATTGAGGTCTTTTGAGATTTTTGAGAGATTTCAGAAGATGGAGTCATCGTTAATCAATAAAATTCACATAAACTCGTTATCAGCTTCTTTTGATTCTGAAGAGACATGACAGACTGACACACTAGGAAATCCGTTCTTCTATCGTTCCATCGTTCCAGCGCTCCAGCATAAATTCCATCAAAACAATTGTTGACCTCACGCAAAAAGCGAATATATAAGTGCACACTTTTATAGCTGGAATGAAAATCGCGTCCAATGTTATTTCTAGATAGATAGATAGATAGATAGATAGATAGATAGATAGATAGATAGATAGATAGATAGATAGATAGATAGATAGATAGATAGATAGATAGATAGATAGATAGATAGATAGATAGATAGATAGATAGATAGATAGATAGATAGATAGATAGATAGATAGATAGATAGATAGATAGATAGATAGATAGATAGATAGATAGATAGATAGATTCATGGACTCAAGCAGATTCCGAGAGTATAATAGCGCCGCCTACGAACCAACCAGGAATTAAGGCCAAATTTGGCTTCAACATATAGTGACAGGTATTCTTTCAATGTGAACTGAGCTGAATCAGTTATTATGTGTTCGTTGGAAAGATTTTGATTAGATAGAATGTTAACTGATTCAGTTCAGTCCAAGTGAAATACGTCAGTTAGTTCAGGACGAAAGAATATCACTATTTTAGATGTTGGATCATCATGTTGAGTAAATAATGAAGGGTGTTCCTGAAAGTACGTAAGATAATGTACCCCGTAAGCCGTAAGAATTGATGAATGCGCTGCGTACTTGCGTAGCTGTCAATTTATACGTTTACGTCAACGTACATGCCAGCACTCAGTACCGAACGCGACTAGTATAACCTAAAGAAAAGGATATCTACCTGGTGGAGCTTGAGCACGTGGTTGTAACCGAACGACTTCCCGCATATCTCGCACGAATACGGCTTCTCGCCCGTGTGCGTGCGCGAGTGCACCTTGAGCTGCTTGCTGCACGTGAACCCCTTCTGGCACACTGCGCACACGTACGGCTTCTCGCCCGTGTGCGTGCGCATATGGATGACCAGCTGGCCGCTCTGGATGAAGGTCTTGAGGCAGACGGAGCACTTGTGCGGCCGCTCGCCCGTGTGGATGCGCATGTGTCGGTGCAGCTTGCCCGAGTGCTCGAAGGCGCGTGCGCACACCTCGCACTTGTAGGGGCGCTCTTTGGTGTGGATGCGCCGGTGGACGCTGAGGTTCTCTTTCACGCTGAAGCTCTTGCTGCAGAACTCGCATCTGGAATGGAAGCGATGGATCGAATATAGCTCTTGCCTACTAACTACCTAACTTGGTTGGCATTTAGAACGACGATGGATCGAATGAAGGGGGTGTAGCCAAGCAAATACACAATGACAACGTTTCATTGGATTGAATGAAACATATTTGAACAATTGAATATATCTGAAAGATCAACATTGCTTGTACAGGATGAACGAAATTAACCGCAAATTGATGATTGTGTACCGTCTTTCCAGAAATAAGGTATTTCTCGAAATTTTGGATTTTCGAAAAGTTGCTGAAGCATGTTTTCTGTCTGGAATGCATTGTTTTTATTCAAATGTTCTCACAAAAATTGGCCCAACACTGATCAGTCTTTGTCTATCTAGTAAAATAAAATGTTGTATTGTGTATGAATGTGTTGGCACTATTGAGTATTTTTAATTTGCTTCCTAGGCTTTGGGAATCGCTTAATCCATAGTTATATTAAATTTTAGAACTCTATCACAGAAAACTTCCATCAAACTCAATGATGTCAAAAGATAAACCACGATAAGGTAGATCGAAGTAGTGTAGGCAAGCACTCAGACATTCAAGTCTTAGCTCAACGTCCTGTAGTGAGATCAATTTTTAATATTAAAAACAGCCATTTTAACAACAAAACCATGCCCTCCTAATTCCACTATAGATCAACTTTCTACAAACCTGGGAAATTTCAAGTAAAGTCAACATATAATACTAAATGAGTTTCTTGAAACACCGAAAAATTAATATAAAACAACAAAAACAAATGCCATTTCTTACAACGATTATTGCTATCGTCTATTATGAATCTTTGAGTTGCCGCTACGTTAATCATTCTTCATTTTGTTATGTTGTTACGGTTTTATTTTGCACTACGAATTCTCCGTTATTATTATTCTGGAATCATTGAATTTCGTGTTCTTAAGTATCAGATCGATGTCACACTCGGTATCATGTTCACTGTGCTATATGATAACTCCATGTTATGCTGTATTATGAACTATCTTTCAGTATTTCGCCTCACTGTACTCACCTTTATTTCAAACAATTTCGCATACATTATATTATGTGCTCAGTAAGATATCATTTAAATATAATGATCCATCATTGTTTACTTTATTTTTATTTCAATGATTAAATCAATTGACAATCGATTTCTGACAAATATAAGTCAATATTCAATGACAGAGTTGACAGATAACATGTGAGATATTTTCTTAGTACAGATACTTTCTTTCTGACCCGAGATGGGTCCATAATACGTCAGCGATAGTTCGTCTTGAGAACACGAATGTCTGCAAGCAGTTGTGAAACCGTAACTTTTTCCTCAGCAGCAACAGGAATAGTTGTTCATCAAATGTTTATCCGGATGGTGTAAGCACTGATCAGATTTTGTTTGTCGAGTATTTATTCCGGATGAATATCAGTTTAGTTCGAGATCTGAGTAAATGCCTTAGTGGTTGTTATAAACTTTAACTGAGTGTAGGATCCGAACTCACGATAAAAAGTTTCATGGATGATTTTACACTTGGAATCTGCTCGCACCATCCTTATAAATTATTCAGCGCCAGCCATCAGTCATCACGGAAATACTGTCGTTCATTTAAGTTTAATATGTCACAGAACTATTCTCAGATTCCTGTATGATCTAAGGAATCAGTTTCGCGTATAAATCACTATAAATCGATGCAATTGACAGCAGTGACATTTCATATTTTTTATATCTGACTGACATTTCAACTTTTCACTTTTGATTCTTCCTTGGTACTTGTGGGAGTGTATGGCCGATTGAAATATCTCCATCGAATTATTCGATCATCTCTGTATGGATTTGGAGAATTTCAACATTATATGATTCATTACGTATCGGACCAATATTGGATGTTTGTATTTTGAATGAAATCATATTTTCTGCTCTGCAGGATATAAAGCCAAAAGCTCCTGTCTTGTCTATCCAACAAGTACCATTGTGGAAATAACTGACACAGACAATCCACAACATCGGAATTGTTAAAATAACCCTCAGCTACAAAAGAGTATTGTTTATTTTTAGGGTCCTAGTCCTAGTCTTAATTCTAGTCCTACTCCTAGTTCTTGCAATAGGCATAGGCTTCATCCCACTATTAGGACTCTAGTACTACTGTTCATCCTAGTCCCTGGTCATTGTATGTCTGGACCATAGACTCGTGCTGTTTTTTTTTTTTCATTGGTTAACAAGAATACCTGCAGTTTTGCTGTGTCTTCGACAACGAGCAGTCTGCCAGTTGAGGCCTGATTGCCTTGACCAGAGAGAAGAGGGATTCAATCATAAGTAACGCCATAGGAGCTCCACTGAGCATTCAGATAAGTCTGTCAAACCATAAAACATCAGGGAATGTCCCTTATACATGTGTAATAGTTTACATTCAATATTAAGTTGTACGCTATCCCCGTGACGTCACATGAATAGCCCTCCTTAGGACCTTCCCTATATTTGTATCAATTTAATATACAAAACTATATATATCTGAAATCTGAATGCTCCCTTGAATGCTACTTCTCTTACATAACTATATATGGTGTTATCTTATGATTTGAATAGATAGTTTCAAGGTGTATGACTATTATTTCTTCATCAATCAACCCCAGGGTACTTGTAAATTTTACCAGATATTTGTGAAGTATTGACTCTACCGATAGCAGAGGTTCATCCCTTTCATCAGGGTGGTTTCTGATTTTGGCTAGCGAAAAATCAGTGGCGCACCGGAAAATTTACCCCTTTCATTATATACTGTTATTCATATAATTCAAAAATACATGAACCGTACCCACACCCTAACTGAGCAGCTGGGAGGGTTAGTGGCAAGTACTTTATCTTTTGCATGAACCCTGCTTATCAAAACCTTGCCCCTAACAATGTATTTACCTCACCATAACTTATAAGTTTATTTATAGTCTGTGAGTTTCTGACAATAATAATGTTGTTATGGGTAAGTACTTATACTATTATGTTATAAAAGTTTTTCCATGTTTGTGTCATCAAAGCATATCATACCAAAATGAATGTTTTATTCGAAAAATCCTCTTAAATTGCCGATTTGGCAGCAGTTCCACAGAGGTTCTTAAAATGTGATATCTATTGGGCAATTCGGTATAGGAAATTTCCAAATAAGAAGATAGTGTGGAAAACCATGGGGAAACGTTGACCTTCGCTTTTAATTGTTTGAGATTGGGGGCAAATATATTACACCTGCCCAATATTAACTTATGACGTGACATAAAGATTCAAGTTTTATTTATGGAAAGATGATCAATCATCACATGTTATTTGTTGTATTTTCTTTTTCTCAACTCAAAGTGAAATGCAATCATTGAAATGGCCATGATTTTGAATTAGCGCCATTTATTCATTTCGTTAGTGTAAACTTCCCTCCTGAGGCATTGTCATATAATTAATATTGACCATAGAAAATAACAGGTTGTCCCACCCAACAACTTGAAAACTTCCCAGCAGTTTGTTTTGATGGATGTGACTAATAACCAATAAGCACCAACAAAAACAAATGTGAACCAATGAAAATAAAGTAAACAGACCGCTTTGACAGCTTTCCAACCCTCCAATAAAGTAGGAGAGCCGACGATAAGTGCAAATTACCGCACAGGAAAGGGCCATTTTTCAATCATTTTGCTAAGGATATTGGCACAGGTTCCGTATCGATATATCGATGTATTTATAGATATATCGATACATATTGATACATATCGATTCATATCGATACATAGCGATACATGGATATATCGAGTAAGTAGCAAAACTTCATTGTTGATGTGCTCAACATATAGAACATTTATATCAAATATCAAAATCAAAGTTTGAAGTCTAAACGTTTTACTTTGAGCTCGATTTCAATTTCTATAGGATGTGTGCCTATAGGAACTTCGAGGGAATAGCAGTATTATTCAGTGAACGTTTTCTAGATGTCGTTTCCTAGTTAAGGTTGATTGGAAGAAAGTACTCGTCTATTCCTTTAGGGATTAGATTAGTGCTGTGTGATATTGAAAACTGGATATAGATATCGATGTACGCTTCAGTATCGATATTTTTTTTTCATGATATCGTTCTTTGGAGCCGATAAAGTAGTATCCTTACTTGAACGGTTTCTCTCCGGTGTGCGTGCGATAGTGCCTGGTCAACCTGGCGGGCACCGCGAATGTCTTCGAGCAGATGTCGCACCGGTACGGATCCTCAGTCTCCTTGGCATGGGAACGCGCATGGCTGGCGAACGCCGCCTTCGAAGTGTACATCTTGCTGCAGACCTGCTGACAATATCCGAAGGACGGCTATTTAGACAACTAGCGTCTACAGGCAGGAGGAAAATAATAATCATATCGCGGTGGGGGAACGCTACAGCGCGGGACCGCGAGTACTGATCACCCCAACGAATTTTTTTCATCGCTTGGTGCGCGCGAAGAACATCCTGTCTACCTGAGTAGGATAGGGAGAGGAGGTGAGTGTTATAAGTTGTTTTCTACTTTTAGAGATTATATAAGTTCTTGGAAATACTTCCTTAGGTGGTGAATTCGGGCCAGGAGCTATTTCACTTCCAGTCAGCTCAACAATTGTTCCTCCCTTGGCAGTCCCCGCAAGATTAACCCGTCGAGTTGATGTGTTCCCTAAGGCATATAACCTCCAGAAATTTAAGAAGAACACCAATTCCTACCTTGGTTCTCACGATATTTTCTGAACATTACAGGAAAACCCTTTTCGTGAGAACCAAAACATGAAAAAAGTATTCTAGAACAAGTCGTATCTGTGCTTTGTAAATCATAAGAAGCTGTTGAGGTGTAAAATAGCTTTTCGCACAGAATAAAAATCCGAGTCTCTGTGAAGCAGCTTTCGCGATGGATCTGACATGATTATCCCATGAAAGAGTATTGCTGACGAAGACACCGAGCATAGATATAGTTACTTGGTGGGAATTTTGGTATCAGACATTGTTATATCAGGTATACCCAGTTCCGCCTTACTAGAGAAAATACTGTAGATGTGCTGTCGCTCCCCCACCCACAGAACTCAAAGACTTCTGTGCCCCCACCGCGATGATTATTTTTCTCCTCCTCCAGTCTGTAGGCGCTAGTATTTAGATATATTACATATTTGGGTCAAGGTTTTAGGCTTTTAGGTCAAGTCTCAAGATATCAACAGAAGGGAACAAAGTTAGGGAGATAGAGAAACGAAAGGGTAGTGACATTAATTTTAGGTATTACCCAAAAATATACCTCCATTAAGCTAGCAGAACCACTTCGAATTTTTCAATTTTTTCTCCGGCCATAATTTTAGGCTAATTTAAGGCTAATTTATTACCCTATTGCCGAATTTATTGCTCTTCGATTTATGTAAGAAAACGTGGGTTCTGCTAGCTTAACGTTAAGCTAGCAGAACCACTTCGTAAATAAAAGTTCAATCACAAAACTAATTATGCCATAATTTAAGGCTAATTTTAGGCTCCAATCCTAGCCTATTGCCAATTTTTTCGCACATTGTTTTTTTAAAAAAATCATGGGTTTTGCTAGCTTAACCGTTAAGCTAGCAGAACCAAATCTCAGATAGAAGGAATATAAAAATATTGAGTACACCATAATTTAAGGCTAATTTTAGGCTCTTCGATGAACCTATTATCGATTTTTTGAAAAATCATTTTCTGCAAAAAATTCCCAAATCCAACATGAACATGACAAACCTCGTGACAAACCAATAGCAAACCAAAAAAACTTCAATCACAAACCTAATTATGTCATAATTTCAGGCTAATTCAAGGCTCTGATCCTAGCTCATTGCGAATTTTTTCGCACACTGTTTTTTTAAAAAAATCATGGGTTTTGCTAGCTTAACCGTTAAGCTAGCAGAACCAAATCTCAAATAGAAGGAATATAAGAATATTGAGTGCACCATAATTTAAGGCTAATTTTAGGCTCTTCGTTGAACCTATTATCGATTTTTTGGAAAATCATTTTCTTCAAAAAATTTCCCAAATCCAACATGAACATGACAAACCAGTAGCAAACCAAAAAAAAACTTCAATCACAAACCTGATTATGCCATAATTTCAGACTGATTTAAGGCTCTGATCCTAGCCTATTGCCAATTGTTTCGCACACTGATTGAAAAAAAAATCATGGGTTTTGCTAGCTTAACCATTAAGCTAACATGTGAACATGACAAACTAATAGCAAACCAAACAAAGTTCAATCACAAAACTAATCATGCCATAATTTAGGGCTAATTTTAGGCTCTGATCCTAGCCTATTGCCAATTTTTTCGCACATTGTTTTTTAAAACAATCATGGGTTTTGCTAGCTTAACCGTTAAGCTAGCAGAACCAAATCTCAAATAGAAGGAATATGAGAATATTGAGTGCACCATAATTTAAGGCAAATTTTAGGCTCTTCGTTGAACCTATTATCGATTTTTTGAAAAATCATTTTCTGCAAAAAATTCCCAAATCCAACATGAACATGACAAACCAATAGCAAACCAAAAAAACTTCAATCACAAACCCAGGTATGTCATAATTTCAGGCTAATTCAAGGCTCTGATCCTAGCTTATTGCGAATTTTTTCGCACACTGTTTTTTTAAAGAAATCATGGGTTTTGCTAGCTTAACCGTTAAGCTAGCAGAACCAAATCTCAAATAGAAGGAATATAAGAATATTGAGTGCACCATAATTTAAGGCTAATTTTAGGCTCTTCGTTGAACCTATTATCGATTTTTTGGAAAATCATTTTCTTCAAAAAATTTACCAAATCCAACATGAACATGACAAACCAATAGCAAACCAAAAAAACTTCAATCACAAACCTAATTATGCCATAATTTCAGGCTAATTTAAGGCTCTGATCCTAGCCTAGTGCGAATTTTTTCGCACACTGTTTTTTTTTGAAAAAATCATGGGTTTTGCTAGCTTGACCGTTAAGCTAGCAGAACCAAATCTCAAATAGAAGGAATATAAGAATATTGAGTGCACCATAATTTAAGGCTAATTTTAGGCTCTTCGTTGAACCTATTATCGATTTTTTGGAAAATCATTTTCTTCAAAAAATTTACCAAATCCAACATGAACATGACAAACCAATAGCAAACCAAAAAAACTTCAATCACAAACCTAATTATGCCATAATTTCAGGCTAATTTAAGGCTCTGATCCTAGCCTAGTGCGAATTTTTTCGCACACTGTTTTTTTAAAATAATCATGGGTTTTGCTAGCTTAACCGTTAAGCTAGCAGAACCATATCTCAAATAGAAGGAATATAAGAATATTGAGTGCACCATAATTTAAGGCTAATTTTAGGCTCTTCGTTGAACCTATTATCGATTTTTTGAAAAATCATTTTCTGCCAAAAATTCCCAAATCCAACATGAACATGACAAACCTCGTGACAAACCAATAGCAAACCAAAAAAACTTCAATCACAAACCTAATTATGTCATAATTTCAGGCTAATTCAAGGCTCTGATCCTAGCTTATTGCGAATTTTTTAGCACACTGTTTTTTTTTAAAAATCATGGGTTTTGCTAGCTTAACCGTTAAGCTAGCAGAACCAAATCTGTAATAGAAGGAATATAAGAATATTGAGTGCACCATAATTTAAGGCTAATTTTAGGCTCTTCGTTGAACCTTTTATCGATTTTTTGAAAAATCATTTTCTGCAAAAAATTCCCAAATCCAACATGAACATGACAAACCAATAGCAAACCAAAAAAACTTCAATCACAAACCTAATTATGTCATAATTTCAGGCTAATTCAAGGCTCTGATCCTAGCTTATTGCGAATTTTTTCGCACACTGTTTTTTTTTTAATACATGGGTTTTGCTAGCTTAACCGTTAAGCTAGCAGAACCAAATCTCAAATAGAAGGAATATAAGAATATTGAGTGCACCATAATTTAAGGCTAATTTTAGGCTCTTCGTTGAACCTATTATCGATTTTTTGGAAAATCATTTTCTTCAAAGAAATTTACCAAATCCAACATGAACATGACAAACCAATAAGTAGCAAACCAAAAGAACCTCAATCACAAACCTAATTATGCCATAATTTCAGGCTAATTTGAGGCTCTGATCCTATCCTAGTGCGAATTTTTTCGCACACTGTTTTTAAAAAAAAAACATGGGTTTTGCTAGCTTAACCGTTAAGCTAGCAGAACCAAATCTCAAATAGAAGGAATATAAGAATATTGAGTGCACCATGATTCAAGGCTAATTTTAGGCTCTTCGTTGAACCTATTATCGATTTTTTGGAAAATCATTTTCTGCAAAAAATTTACCAAATCCAACATGAACATGACAAACCAATAGCAAACCAAAAAACTTCAATCACAAACCTAATTATGCCATAATTTCAGGCTAATTTAATGCTCTAATCCTAGCCTATTGCCAATTTTTTCGCACATTGTTTTTTACTCGTTTTTTAAAAACAATCATGGGTTTTGCTAGCTTAACCGTTAAGCTAGCAGAACCAAATCTCAAATAGAAGGAATATAAGAATATTGAGTACACCATAATTTAAGGCTAATTCTAGGCTCTTCATTGAACCTTTCATCGATTTTTTTCAAATAATTTTCTGCAAAGAATTTCCGAGATCCAACATGAACATGACAAACCAATAGCAAACCAAAAAAAGTTCAATCACAAAACTAATTCAGCAATGATATGAGGCTAATTCAAGGCTCTCATCCTAGCCTATTGCCGATTTCTTTGCACATTGTTTCTTCAAAAAGTCATGGGTTTTGCCATAGATTAAACAAATTTAATCTATGGTTTTGCTAACTTAACCATTGCTAGCAGAACCAAATCTCAAAGAGAAGGAATACAAGAATATTGAGTACACCATAATTCGAGGCTAATGTTAGGCTCTTCATTGAACCTTTAATCGATTTTTTTGAAAATCATTTTCTGCAAAAAAATTCCCAAATCCAACATGAACATGACAATACATTAGCAAATCAAAAAAAGTTCGATCACGAAACACATTATAGGTACCGAAATTTAGGTACATACATTTTCATTACAATTATATTCTCTTCAATGGAAGTTACTAATAATATTACAAATTTCAGTGCTCTTATCTATAGGAATGTAAAATGTTGGTAAAAAATTTCGTAAAAAATACAAGTTTATGAATACGAATACATCATATATTTTTGCCTTTAACTGTTCACCAAAATAAGAGACCACTAGTGTGAATACTCAATGATAAAATTAATAAAATAATGCGGAACTGCGTTCGGCTTCAACGTCTCGGAAAGACGGGGAATCACGGAAAGACGGGGAATCACCGCAGCATAATTCGCTGTTGCCGGTCAAGCGCCAGCGTGGCCATATTTTTATACTGATCGAGGTTTTATACTCATCAATGAAATTTAAGAAAAAAAATGTCGATACATTATATATATCAGGATAAATATCGTCACATAAATATCAAATTTCATCTAAAGAAATTGCATCAAGACTATAAGAGTATCAAGACGTTCTTTTCTTAAACAAAACACCTCGCAAAACACTCATTCTTAGAGCTTATCCGCAGTCATTTGCAAAAAACAAGCTTTTTTAAACAGGGTAACAATAATGGAAAAGTCTACGAATATTTTCAACATAATATCTTGCATACCTAATATCTTGAATCATGAGCGTATTTCTCACAGAATTGACTGAGCCATCATTATATCCGAGATTATATCATCATAAAAAATCAACTATATTCTTTTCACTAAACAATTTCATAGATGCGCGTGAAGTAGGAAGACGATGATGGAAACCTACTTCCAGTTTTTTGCATTTTTTCCATATATAGCCACTACGATGTATTATGCAATGTAATGCATATTATTATGTAAGATGCAGAAATATTCGAGGAAATATTTCATCACATGGCGATTCGGAAATATTCAGAAAATATTTGTCATGTTCATGTTGCAATTGAAAATTTTTTTGCAGGAAATAATTAACAAAAAAATCGATAATAGGTTCAATGAAGAGCCTTAAATTAGCCTTAAATTATGGCATAATTAGGTTTGCGATTGAAGTTTTTTTGGTTTGTCACGAGGTTTGTCATGTTCATGTTGGATTTGGTAATTTTTTGCAGAAAATGATTTTTCAAAAAATCGATAATAAGTTCAACGAAGAGCCTAAAATTAGCCTTAAATTATGGTGCACTCAATATTCTCATATTCCTTCTATTTGAGATTTGGTTCTGCTAGCTTAACGGTAAAGCTAGCAAAACCCATGATTTTTTTAAAAAAACAGTGTGCGAAAAAATTGGCAATAGGCTAGGATCAGAGCCTTAAATTAGTCTGAAATTATGGCATAATCAGGTTTGTGATTGAAGTTTTTTTTTTGTTTGCTACTGGTTTGTCATGTTCATGTTGGATTTGGGAAATTTATTGCAGAAAATGATTTTAAAAACGATAATAGGTTCAACGAAGAGCCTAAAATTAGCCTTAAATTATGGTGCACTCAATATTCTTATATTCCTTCTATTTGAGATTTGGTTCTGCTAGCTTAACGGTTAAGCTAGCAAAAACAATTTTTTTTTTTAAAAACAGTGTGCGAAAAAATTCGCAATAGGCTAGGATCAGAGCCTCAAATTAGCCTGAAATTATGGCATAATTAGGTTTGTGATTGAAGTTTTTTTGGTTTGCTATTGGTTTGTCATGTTCATGTTTGATTTGGGAATTTTTTGCAGAAAATGATTTTTCAAAAAATCGATAATAGGTTCAACGAAGAGCCTAAAATTAGCCTTAAATTATGGTGCACTCAATATTCTTATATTCCTTCTATTTGAGATTTGGTTCTGCTAGCTTAACGGTTAAGCTAGCAAAACCCATGATTTTTTTAAAAAAACAGTGTGCGAAAAAATTCGCAATAAGCTAGGATCAGAGCCTTGAATTAGCCTGAAATTATGACATAATTAGGTTTGTGATTGAAGTTTTTTTGGTTTGCTATTGGTTTGTCACGAGGTTTGTCATGTTCATGTTGGATTTGGGAATTTTTTGCAGAAAATGATTTTTCAAAAAATCGATAATAGGTTCATCGAAGAGCCTAAAATTAGCCTTAAATTATGGTGCACTCAATATTCTTATATTCCTTCTATTTGAGATTTGGTTCTGCTAGCTTAACGGTTAAGCTAGCAAAACCCATGATTTATTTAAAAAAACAGTGTGCGAAAAAATTCGCACTAGGCTAGGATCAGAGCCTCAAATTAGCCTGAAATTATGGCATAATTAGGTTTGTGATTGAAGTTTTTATGGTTTGCTATTGGTTTGTCATGTTCATGTTGGATTTGGTAAATTTTTTGAAGAAAATGATTTTCCAAAAAATCGATAATAGGTTCAACGAAGAGCCTAAAATTAGCCTTAAATTATGGTGCACTCAATATTCTTATATTCCTTCTATTTGAGATTTGGTTCTGCTAGCTTAACGGTTAAGCTAGCAAAACCCATGATTTTTTTAAAAAAACAGTGTGCGAAAAAATTCGCAATAAGCTAGGATCAGAGCCTTGAATTAGCCTGAAATTATGACATAATTAGGTTTGTGATTGAAGTTTTTTTGGTTTGCTATTGGTTTGTCATGTTCATGTTGGATTTGGGAATTTTTTGCAGAATATGATTTTGCAAAAAATCGATAATAGGTTCAACGAAGAGCCTAAAATTAGCCTTAAATTATGGTGCACTCAATATTCTTATATTCCTTCTATTTGAGATTTGGTTCTGCTAGCTTAACGGTTAAGCTAGCAAAACCCATGATTTTTTTAAAAAAACAGTGTGCGAAAAAATTCGCAATAAGCTAGGATCAGAGCCTTGAATTAGCCTGAAATTATGACATAATTAGGTTTGTGATTGAAGTTTTTTTGGTTTGCTATTGGTTTGTCATGTTCATGTTGGATTTGGGAATTTTTTGCAGAATATGATTTTGCAAAAAATCGATAATAGGTTCAACGAAGAGCCTAAAATTAGCCTTAAATTATGGTGCACTCAATATTCTCATATTCCTTCTATTTGAGATTTGGTTCTGCTAGCTTAACGGTTAAGCTAGCAAAACCCATGATTATTTTAAAAAACAAGGTGCGAAAAAATTGGCAATAGGCTAGGATCAGAGCCTAAAATTAGCCCTAAATTATGGCATGATTAGTTTTGTGATTGAAGTTTTTTTGGTTTGCTATTGGTTTGTCATGTTCATGTTGGATTTGGGAATTTTTTGCAGAAAATGATTTTTCAAAAAATCGATAATAGGTTCATCGAAGAGCCTAAAATTAGCCTTAAATTATGGTGCACTCAATATTCTTATATTCCTTCTATTTGAGATTTGGTTCTGCTAGCTTAACGGTTAAGCTAGCAAAACCCATGATTTTTTTAAAAAAACAGTGTGCGAAAAAATTCGCACTAGGCTAGGATCAGAGCCTCAAATTAGCCTGAAATTATGGCATAATTAGGTTTGTGATTGAAGTTTTTTTGGTTTGCTATTGGTTTGTCATGTTCATGTTGGATTTGCTAAATTTTTTGAAGAAAATGATTTTCCAAAAAATCGATAATAGGTTCAACGAAGAGCCTAAAATTAGCCTTAAATTATGGTGCACTCAATATTCTCATATTCCTTCTATTTGAGATTTGGTTCTGCTAGCTTAACGGTTAAGCTAGCAAAACCCATGATTATTTTAAAAAACAAGGTGCGAAAAAATTGGCAATAGGATAGGATCAGAGCCTAAAATTAGCCCTAAATTATGGCATGATTATTTTCGTGATTGAACTTTGTTTGGTTTGCTATTGGTTTGTCATGTTCACATGTTAGCTTAACGGTTCAGCTAGCGAAACCCATGATTTTTTTTAATCAGTGTGCGAAAAAATTGGCAATAGGCTAGGATCAGAGCCTTGAATTAGTCTGAAATTATGGCACAATCAGGTTTGTGATTGAAGTTTTTTTTTGGTTTGCTACTGGTTTGTCATGTTCATGTTGGATTTGGGAAATTTTTTGCAGAAAATGATTTTCAAAAAAATCGATAATAGGTTCAACGAAGAGCCTAAAATTAGCCTTAAATTATGGTGTACTCGATTTTTCTATATTCCTTCTATTTCAGATTTGGTTCTGCTAGCTTAACGGTTAAGCTAGCAAAACCCATGATTTTTTTAAAAAAACAATGTGCGAAAAAAATGGCAATAGGCTAGGATTGGAGCCTAAAATTAGCCTTAAATTATGGTATAATTAGTTTTGTGATTGAACTTTTATTTACGAAGTGGTTCTGCTAGCTTAACGTTAAGCTAGCAGAACCCACGTTTTTTTACATAAATCGAAGAGCAATAAATTCGGCAATAGGGTAATAAATCAGCCTTAAATTAGCCTAAAATTATGGCCGAAGAAAAAATTGAAAAATGCAAAGTGGTTCTGCTAGCTTAATGGAGGTCAAAAATATGTATTCAATAGCAGTGGCGGCTGATGGATCGACGCTGCAGTGCTGCAGTTCCCAATAAAAAAAAACGACTACCAAACAGGCAAAAGCTTGGACCGTTTAGTAGTTTCATAACTTTTTTCCCGAATACTGGAAACTAATGCGGTAATTTTCCTGAGGACAAACCAACTTCGGTATGTTCCTTTTATCCCACAATTCATCGATTACTAACGTGAACTGTCTGAACTTTATTCATGAAATGATTGTAGGACATTAAATGGCGCCCAAACTCTTCTGAAATTTGTAATAGCAAACAATCCAGGAGATACATTGAAAATAAGAAAATTATTAGTAACAACTCCCATGACAGTATCAGAGGCCGAACGATGTTTCTCAACTCTAATACAAATCAAAACGTTTCTGTGAAATTCAATGACCGAGGAACATTCAACATCTCTTTCCATGCTATTCTGTTGACAATTTAACTCATCTACACAACACAAAACGGAATCGATCTAGCTTTTGAAACTATATGACAACAAGAATTGTCAACGAATCTTTGATGCCTTATGCCTCTTTCTCAATCTTGCGTTGTCAGAATAGTATATAATCTGTGGAAATGTTGCGATTTGGAGTAGGGAGATTGAAATATCCATAATAATAAGGTGATTTACGCATTCATTAAATTTTCTTACCGAATTACACTCAGACTTTTATAACGCTATATCTATAATTAAAATTTTGTTGCCTTTGAGGAATTCAACTCAAGAAATGCTAAGTACTCGTGATATTTTCGTTTCATTTCCAGGTAACAAAATTCTCATTGAAATGTCAAGTTAACTTCGACCCAAGAAAGCTCTCGTGAAAAACAAAACGTATCTCGGAAATAGACAGTTATAATGACAAAGTAATGACAAAGTAATGACAAAGTAATGACAAAGTAATGACAAAATCCGCGAACAAAAAAAAAACGTAGGAAGAGTTGATTTTTATAAAAATTTACCACGAGCCGCCACTGTTTAATAGGCAAGAGCCGCTAGTGAAGTCCACTAAACTCAGTAGTGAGTAGACAGTAGACTCTTCGAACCTCACAAATTGATTAAAATGAATATACGTATCTGAATAACACCGAAAAAATTCCTTCTGATACTTTAGGAAATAAAGTTCATAATATGAACATGTGTCCTAACTTGCTTCGTTTTTCTATTTATCACTCAATTGTCTTTCCATCAGTTTCAATAAAACGTTGTGGTTTCGTTAATCGTGATATGGAGTTTCTTCTGGTGCAATTAGATTCGAAATAATATTTCCAGTGGCGTCACAGTGGGTGAATTTATCAATATTTATGGTGAATGTTATTGTACGCCACGGGTTTTTTCTGAGTTTCATATTCTTATTAAATTGAACTATTGAAATAACAACATATTCATTCTTTTTGTGATTTTATAATATTCAGCTTAATTTTTGAGGAAACAATAAAAATTCGATTTGACTCCAAATTTAACTGTGTAGGTGTTTTCAAGACTTCCATTGAGATTACTCAATAACCTCAATCACAATCATTTTGAAATTTTAGGGCTTCCTCATCTCCAACCATACTGAATTTTGGCACCATGAAATCTTATACAGGCAGAATATAAATAAAAACAATTGATACTTCCAACTTCATCATCCTGTATCTCAAAAACGGAGCAAGTTAGGATACATGATTATGTGAACTTTATTTGCTAGAATATCACAAGGAACCAACCCTTGCATTTTTTAGGTGTTATTTAGATACACCCTGTATAGGTATTACTCAACGCACCTGGCACTGGATCGCCTCCTGCTTGGAAAGCGGAGCGCCGAGAGCGAAGTCGGGGCTGCAAACCAGCCTCTTCACCGAGATCGGTTCGTCTATGGAGGTGCGGACTTGGGCTGTGGGTAGGGTGGCCTCGCTGTAGTAGCCGACCATTTCTGGAAGGGTCCAAACTTCCTCTGGAACCAGACGATTCGGTTAGGATTTCGGTTAGGTGAAAAGCAAGCAGCAATATACTCGTCGCCGACTAGGCGACAAGTATATCTTGCTTTTTATGTTTTATATGCGGCCTCTTGACTCTCAATACAAAACAGGGCCTCCTGCTCTTTTATTCCGGGGAAATCCAATCCAGACTAACATACGGAATAACCATATGAGGTAGTTCATCTACACTTAATTAGGTTTTCCTGGCGCAGAAGAGGATTGTGCGATGTCTTGCTAATGTTCCCAATGGTACATTTATGTAGGGATTTATTTAAACACTTTAAATTCCTCCTCTCTTTGGCCTACATGTATTGGAACTCTTGACATATATGAACAAGGATCGCAAGATATTGGTTAAGAATAACTCACTACATGATCATCATACAAGATCAAAAAATAATTTTCTTCTGCCCAATGTTCGATCAACAGTATCCCAGAAATCTGCAGGTATACTTGGATTGAGATTATAGGTTGATTGATTATAGGTATATAACGTTCTTCCTGAAGAACTGAAATTGATAGAAAGAGTGCACATTCAAAAAAGAGATAAAAAAACTTCTCCTCGACCTGTGCCTTTGCCCCTATAACGTAAATACATTTGTTGATACCTAGTTCGAGGTAAAATGTTTTGTCTGTCAATTGTTTGTACACTTTACGTAAACCTTGTTTGTACCTGACTTGTCCAATAGCTTCACGGCTCTATGGATTAAATAAAATTGTATTGTATTGTAAAAATCCAGTACCCTATCGATAATGCGCACATACCAGTATCATTTTCCGATTTGCACCTCAACAACAAGGTCTTGATGAAATTCTCCTGGACTTCCGTCAACTTATCACCGCTGCAGCCGCTGCTGTTGCTACCACCGTTTTGGGCCATATCGCGCGCAGCCTACTCTGTCGAAGGACAAAAAGGCACTAAGTGAAGTGCGTACGTTGCGTAAGTGCAACAGAAAAATGACAAGCGAGAGTGCGTGAGCCCTAAGCCCCGCCCAGTGCGTGTGCATCGCGTGGGAGGGGGCGAGGGGGGCCCAATTTCGGCCGGTTTTTGACCCCGCATCACCGAAAAAAGGGACCCAGGAGTCAATGCACTCCGATGCGATGTCACTTTTATAGTTTCGTATTAGGGTATTCACACTGGTTTCACTCGGCCTCGAGATAAATAGTTGGATGGGTATCTGAGAATTTATATTTTTTTCTGTGACGGGAAGAAAGTTTGACATTTCATCTCTGTCAAGTTAAGTTATTAAATGTCACTTTTGATAAATTACTCTTTTTCTGTGACGGGAAAAAAGTTTGGCATTTCATCTCTGTTGGCAGGTTATAAAATGTCACTTTTCATAAATTACTTTTTTCCCGGGAAAAAGTGAGTACTTTTTTCCCGGATATATATCACATATATATACACTGTTGATGGCTTTTGTTCTGTAGTTACGAAAAATGAGTCAATAATACCGTCTCCGAGAAAAAAGTCCTTTCATCTTCCATTCGACTTCGCGGTTACGTATATTACTAAACAACCACTAAATTCGCAATTTTTTCAAATCAAATCACAGAATTAGACTGACAGAACTGACATAAGATATTTGATTATTTCAAAAGAATGATAAAGATGCCTACAACGCAGGTGTCCCTACTGTTGAAAACTTGAAATTTCTCGTAGATAATTTTCAGATTTCAAAATAATGTAATATCTTCGCAATATTGATTCGTCCTTTCCAGAAAAAAAATAGTGTATTATACACGGGAAAAATATTAGATTTTAGCTCACGGTTTTTTGTCTGACAACACAACCTGGAGCTAAAATCTACTACTTTTTTCCCTTGTATAATAAATAACTATTTTCCCACGAAAAAAAGTGAGATTCTATCCGGATATATAGAAACACTGTTGATGGCTTGTGTTGTGTTAGAAGTGTTCAAGTTGCTACCATCAGGTGGGGCGACGTGTTATTTTCTATCGCGAATATGCATAATATGCAGATGACTTTTGGTAATAATGGCCCAGGACCAATCGGCGAACCGGCTAGGGGACCCAATCATCGCATTATGGAAGCCCTCAATCATTGTCGTTCTAGATGACAACCTAGTTAGGCAGTTAGTAGGCAAGAGGTGGCAAGAGCTATACCTCCTAGCACTGGGTCGCTTACTAGGTTTTGATGCAGATCGACAATACCTCAATAGAGTGGAACAGTGATGTTCCACCAGTGGATTAGGAGTCAATCTAGGAAAGGCAAACTTGATATTATTCACTAAAAAAACGCAAAATAGAACCATTTCCTGGGATATTTCTCTCGGTAATGTGTCTCCAATTCAAAAGCTCATCAAAGTATCTTAGAGTTACGATAGATTCCAAGCTCACTTGAAATGAGCACATTGCAAACCGCACGAATAACGCTAAATATGCTGGGCATGCAGACGAGCCTTTGGAAAAACATGAGGTCCTACACCTAAGACCCTCCCCTGGATATACACGGCGGTAATTCGCCCAAAACTGACTTACGGTCCATTGTATGGTGGACAAGTACCAATAAGGGCAAGACCAATAGAGAACTGGATGAAGTCCAGAGACTGGCCTGCCTGGGAGTAACAAGTAATCTGAGAACGATGCCTACCAGGGCTCTTGAAGCTGTGTTAGATCTGCTGCCTCTACACCTGTTCACACAAAACGAAGCCATGAGAACTGCTTACCGACTCAACGGTGCAAACCAGTGGGTCGGAACAGATTCAGATCATGGACACTCCCTCACATGGAGTACGGCAAAGGAAAGCTGTCCCATCCTCATGATGAGAAAGGACAGTACCTTGTCGATTCTGAACTTTATCAAAACCCCAAACATTGTCATCCCTAAGAGGGAAGAATGGAATGACACAACACCTGGCGTGCCTCCTCCCAATGAGTCAATCTGGTACACGGATGGCTCAAAATTTGGGGACAGTTCAGGTGCAGGGATATACAATGAAGGAACAGTAGAAACAATCTCGGTTCTTTTGGGCGAACATGCCTCAGTGTTCCAGGGTGAAGTACTTGCAATACTTATCTGTCACCAAGTAAACCTGATTATGAGAGGTCGTAGAAAAATCACTATATGCTGCATTATTGGCTTTACAATCCAATAGGATCACTCGGGGATACCCGGAAACGAGCAGGCAGACTGTATAAGAACATTCTGGCAATGTCCTCCATAGAGGGAGAGCTGCAAATGATATTCCTCAAAATATGGCAGGACACACCAGGAATAAGACAATCGAGGCTCAACATAAAGGGACCTCCGAAAGAGCTCACAATCACTAAAGAGGTCTTATCTCTCAATAGGTGAATAGGCAAGACCTTAAAATGGTAGTGGGGCTCCCAACGGGGCACAACCACCTCAATAGGCACCTAGAGCTTATTAGGATCAAAGATGATCCCCTTTCATCGCATGTCCTCACTGAGTCCCAGCACTGGCACATCAGAGGAGAGTTGTCCTTGGCAACATAATTTTGAGGCCAGAGGACGTGAAAGAGATTCAGCTGAGGAAGATCCTGAATTCCTCAAAGAAATTACCTACAAAATGCTTCAAGATAAACATCTTGAATTGCTTTTTCACTGAGTTTCTTGGGAAGGATATTGTCTATCAAATCAATTTACCTATATATCCGTTATCAGTTGTTGACTTGTTAACTGCTTTGTTTCATAATGTTGATAATTCTTTATAGATGTTTTCAAGTGAGAGATGAGGGGCATTCAGGTAGGTATAGGTACATTTACTATTACCTATAGGAAGATATATACGTATATAGGTAGGTCTTAGGTATGCTTCAAGTTTATGATGATAAGGTTGAGTTGATTTTTATGAATGGTGATCGATATATCATATTATATCAGTGTGGCAAGGTTTATCAAAAATTAATAAATCATATTGAACGTTAATTTTACTCATTGTCAAACATAACGTTGAGCGCGATTGGGATAAAAAAACATCGAAATAAACTTTCGCTTCTGTATAGAAACTGGTACAATTTCTTCTTGCTGCAAAGTTGATAAAATGATTGTTTCAACTGACTAGGAATTCAATTGGGGGTCTAGACAGGTAGTTTATTAGTATAGGTACATACATATTACATTTATGTACCTTAGCCTTAGCGAAATCATGGCCTCATAGCCAGTCTACAATTTGGTCTAGCCTACCAAAAAAGGATTGGTTTTGTTGTTGCATAATTCGTCTTCGTGAATGTGCACAAATTAACTGAGGTCATGAAAAATTACCATCAGAGAAGTCTGATAACTGCAGATATAAACTACTTATTGTCTTGCCCCGCAGCCGGTTATCCTTATCCTGATTGCTTACTTGTTTTCAACGAAACGGATCTAATTTTAACCTCTACAATCTGAAAGAGATAGCGGTGTTGCCAAGCAGATCACCAAAACGACCTTACAGTTGTAAACTGATTAAACTGACGTTAGTGAAGTTTGGTTTGAGAGAATTCAACAATGAAATGAATATATTATTATTATTATTTCAGTTCTTGACTAGAGATTGAAATGCCGACACTCAGGAGGATGCATTTTCCTAACTTACTGATGTCCTTCAATATAGTGACAGGTATGTATTACAAACCTATATGCTGGGTTTATAGATACAACATAAAATATTGATTATGGCTGCTGTGTAAATACGAAGGCCACAGAAAGGAAGAAGAAGATACAACTAAATTAAGAATTAAACCAACAACTATGAACTTAAAACGTTGAATAGAAGGAAACATCTTTGAGGGTTAATACATTTACAACTGTCATTTAAACTAAAGTTGTCCAAATTTCAACTAAACAACTAAGAATTAGGAAATTCTGGAGACAGAACATGAAGATTGGATTTGTTATTGTTCAAGTGAAGTTTGGTGATATTGAATGGAATATTTTTTTATGAATTCATGAATTGTGGAGACCAAAATCACTTTTTAACATCATTTGATCATTAATCAAAAGACATTTCACTTTTAATTCTTCGTGTTCTGAAAGGATTTTATTTCTTCCCACAACGATACAATATTAGGTGATTTTTTGAAGAACTTTTGTACTACATTCTACATTGTACTTTGACCTAATATATCAACGATTTCTAGGTAGATATATATGTATGTATATGTATGTGAGTATTGTGAGTTAGTTATAATAAACGAATTGAAAAAAAATTGCAAACATACATCATAAAGTATCAGCAGGGAGCAGGGGTAACATGTCAGGATTTCTTTCAAATACATGATTTCATAGAAGTAAATTCCGAATAATTAGTCAATCTACTGTTTTTTCAGTCATCTGACAACACTGCCAGCGTCTCTTATTCCAATAACAAGCTACACGAGGCGAAGGTGCATCGAGGCGAATGACTGCGTGGTTTCGATCTCCCGACCTCGGCCTCATAGCCGGCTTTCCATTGAATCGTACACGAGCGGCCGGCCGCAGTCACTCGCCTCCACGTGGAGTTCCGCTCGGCTTTTTTACTTCGATCACCGACCTCGACAACTCACAGAGACGTAGGTCGTGCTCCACAGGGTTGCCAGATTTTCTGACTAGAAAAGTATCCGCAACAAAAGACCATATGCCCAAAATCTTTTGTACGGAAAGAAGACGAACACGAAATTCGAATACAAGGTTATTCACAAATTCTACATAGGGATTCCCTTTCGTGCGCTCATATACGTGGTATGGTAGGTATATCCGAAAATTGCAGAATATCCCGCACCGTGCGGGGTCGGCGGGTTTGGAGTTCTCTTCAAAGTGAGTGCAGGTGCGGCAGGGATAAACTTAACCTACCTATGCGAATGAAAATTACTTTCTTCAGTGGAAGTTAATTCGGTACAATGTGAATCACTGTTATTTCTTTTTATCATTCTATCTGAATGCTAGCACGTTTCATTAGATACCTATAGCTCCCCAAAATACTTCATCCATTCAGCTACCAAGATAGTGACAGTGTAGTAAACAGCTCTGGGGTCTGAGAAGTCCCACCTTTGTTATTACATTTAATTCTGAGAGATACGTGTAAATTTCCAATTGGAAAGTGATCATTTTTCGTTTTTTTTTCTTCATATACCTAATACCTAAGGATAACCTGAACTTTTGCATTATAGTTTTACAGAATTGAGTGTTAATCATTTTTTTTCCACCACTTGCTATAATAACTACTAATTTTGCACATTTTTCTGTAACCATCATATCACAAAGTTAAAACCTTGAAGCGGAATGGGCATCAACTTTCGATGTTCATGGAACACCCTGTATTTAATTGCATCTTTAGATTCATCCTGAAGAGCTGATTTCATCAATGCATCACCCTTGAGGTCTATCGGGAATGATTACAGAGATATAGGGTGTTCAAAATCGAGATTTTTCAACTTTAGGATTTTTTGTGTCAAAACTATTCATTTCCGGTCAAAACGGCTTTCTTGTGCCTACCTCAACTTTCGATTTACTATCTACTGAAATTCAATTGGAACAAATACATGTTGGTTCAAGATTCAGAATTCCGATCACCCTGAATGTGTTAGGGACAAAAAATCCATTTTTTGACCGATAATGAATAGTTTCTACACAAAAAATTCCATCTCTGTAATCATTCTCGCTAGAACCCAAGTGTGATCTATTTATGAAATCAGCTCTTCAGGGAGAGTCTAAAGATGCAATCAAATACAGGGTGTCCCATTTGAAAATCGAGAGTTAAAGCCCGTTCCGCTCCAAGGTTTCAACTTTGGGTTAGGATAGGTATGATAGTTACAGAAAAATGTGTCCCCCGCCAAATTAAAATAGACCTGTTTGGGCGATTTTTCAACGACTTAGTTTTTCAAAAAGCAGAGATATCAGGGAAATTCAATGACAAGAAACTTATACAGTGTGTGTACTACAGAGATGTGAATTCATGAATAAAAGTGCTCCAGTGCCTCTACCTACCTGCCTATTTGGATTTTCCAAAATGTAGGTAGGTATTTTCCATTGACCTATATATCATTATGTGGGGATAATAAGTCTATGGTATTTTCTTTACAAGAATAATAATTTGATTATACTCTGTATTAAATGTGAAATTAAATCGATTTGAGAAACTGGATGATTTTATCGCAAAAATTGTGAAAAATCGCCCATCTTAGCAACACCGGCTGCGCAACGTCCCCTGCACAATACCAACACCCAACCCCAACAGCCCAATACCCGCAGAGACCTTAGCCCTAGATTGCTCTAGCTCCAATCTCTTTGCTTTGCATAACATCGCACAAAGGGCAACTTTCGAAATAGAAAAGAATAAAAGCTAGAAGGTGAAAATCTAAACCTTCAGACATGGATATAGGTATGGTTGAGTTTGGATCTTTTTGGTATATGTACCAAGGTACCTACCGCAAAAATACCAAATACCTAGCTATAAAATCTATAATGAACCGAACCTATAGGTTACCTACCTACCAAAAAAATAATACTTAGATTCCTACCCTAGTATCTACCTACAAGGCCTACCGAGGTATAAAAAAGTAACCTATGGACTAACTAGGATAGGTTCAATACCTAACTATCAATAAAATTTGTTGAAAAATCGGTTAGTAAAAAGAGTGCTATTTCTTTTTCTGATCAATAACTAAAATGTCCATAGAGGCATATGAAGCAGAGACTAGGCATACAGAATATCAGAGCACATTAGTATTCCAAACTTCGTCCAAACTGCTGCAGGTCATAGACCTAGGTAGGTATAAAACATACATACCTAGAGGGTAGATAGGTACTATTAAAATTTCTGAACAACGGCCAAACTTGGTCCAAACTGCTGCAGGTCATAGACCTAGGTAGGTATAAAACATACATACCTAGAGGGTAGATAGGTACTATTAAAATTTCTGAACAGCGGACTCTCTAGCAGGTGTAGACCTATACAACTTTATAGGTAGGTACATACCAATATCAAGTGTACCTTTTTGTTGTTCGGAGAAGTGTCCCTGGTAGGTATTTCTGAACACTTTGTTTTTATCAGCTTGTCATTAATATGATACCTACCTTGTTGATTAGATATTTCATGTTTTTTAGATATGATTTTTTTTTCAGTTATCACAACCTGTTGAAGAAGGTATACCTACCTAACTATATGTATGTAGATATTATAGGTAGGTAAAGCAGATCCTCCTATGATTATTAATAATTCCCAAATTTTCCTTTCTTGTCTATTATAACACAGTATTATATCAACATATTTAATATAGGATAGGGTAGGTCAATAATCCTATAAAGGTAGGTAAATGCTGTACCTACATGACCAAGGAATTTCACCTACGATGGTTACCGAGGACCGTGGTACATACATACCTACAGCCTTCTTCCGAGAACATGTAGTCGGAGAGTGTAGACCAAGGTAGGTAGGTATAAACCGAGGTATACCTACTCTATAAAATATGAACGATACCTATCCCAACATCACCTCTGAAGAATACTGTACCATCTGCAATATTTCAATAACTAGGTACAATTTTTTGTAGCATGAAACGCAATCACATGATCAATAATTATTGGAAATTTTAACGTTGAGTGAATGTTGCGGGGTAGGTATTTCTATGCGGGTGTGGTGATTATGTTTTTAGTGAGGTAGGTAATAGGTAAAGGAACATATACTATTATACTAGGCTACTAGTATGATGTAGGCAGTGTAGGTAATGTTTATCCAAGGTCCATTGGAGCGTCTCGAGCCGCACGTGCAGTCACTTCAAAAGGAAATTCAAACCCGCCGACGCCGTGCGGTGCGAGAGATGCCCAAATTGACATTTGACTTTGTATAGAATTTACCTATATCAAACAAGTTATTGCAAAAAAAAAACAGTTCGATAAAACAAAACAAAAAAAAAATAAAAATTCGTTATGTACCTAGGTAACCTACTTACATTTTTCGTATTGTCGTAGGACCGCTTCTTCAACTCGACTTTCCCATGTTGAAATGAACTTCTGCTAGGTCACTCGATTTCAAGTTTACGATGCTCGAGGTATTGCAAAAATGATTAAACTGTTTGGATATGATTTTTCGCACCACCTTTTAGATGAGTTAAAATCAAACTGAATGTTTACCTCCTCTCGCTCGGGCCCAGCGATCGCTGCCGACTATCGGCGAACCTTTCCCCGCTCTCCCCTGCGGGTCACCGGTCGTAGCCTACTGGGTTCGACTCGTGTAGGAAGGCACGTGGAGGCGAATGACTGCGGTCTTTCGATCACTGCGCATTGTTTTTCGATCTTATTATTAATAGATTAATGGTCGTGCATGTGCTGATATGATTTTCGATAATCTGCGAAATTATTGTCCTTGGGATTGTGTTTATTTTTTTCTCAGCCGTGTTCGTTATCTGGTGTGGAGAAAAAATATCGAGATTATTCTTTCTAAGTTGGGTTCGGTCAGGATTTCGATTAACTAAGAGCGTCGCTAATTTTGTCATGTAATAGGTATTTTATTGGTGTCTCGATGTCTAGCTTGTTCAATTCCGTTTTAATTTTGGCATAGGTTGGAAGTTATTAGGTAGGTGGGCTAGAACACTGAAAACCATTACCTATGTCTGTTCGTTTGGAAGGCGAAGTAATGGAATGTGCCAAACCAACCATGGGCGTACCATTGATTTCTGCTTTTGGGCCTGACCAACGATAAATCGGAAAACATTTGTAATTCAGAGCGATGAATTCAGCTCGCTCATATCATATCATTTTCAGTTGCATATTCGAAGTGTCTTTGGAATAAGATTGCTGTCAACTATGAAAGCAATTCATGGTTGTTTCGGTGTTGTTGAAACACCAGAGATGTCCTGCCTTGATTGTTAGAAAACAATCGTCCTAACTGTATAATCGTATGCGAAAAGATAATGTAACGTGAAGGTATTAGTGAATAATTTTAACAGAGAAGTGCACAATAAACGGCCAGTGCTGTATCTTCCTAATCATTCTAGATCAGATTTCGAAAATGTGGATAGCAAGTATACCAAATTGCTCATTCATTAACAAAACTATTTTTATTCTATCACTTCCGATTTCAACGGAAATGACCCCAACTTTCGATATTCAAATGGGACACCCTGTATTGTATCCCATAATCGGTAAGGGATTATTATGACGAAATCAACGATACCAGGTTCGATAGGGTTATTTCAGATGATCACGAAGATATTTGCGTTCGAAATTTCCATATGTCAATTGGTGTGACTTAGCACCATCAAAACTCATTTCTATGTCACACTCATTGAGCCTTCGTAATCGTTTGAAATAACCCCATCGAACGCGGTTTCCTCGAATCCGTTATGATAAGCCCTAACAATTCATGGAATAAAATGCAGTGTGTCCCATCTAGAAATCAAAAGTTGCGGTCGTTTCTAGTGGAACAGAAAATAATGGACCATGCAGATATTGTTTTGTCAGTGGATGAGCAATTTGGTATACTTGCTGCCCACCAATTCTAGAAATCCGATCTAGAATCAATCAGAAGATACAGCAGTGGCCGTTTTTTGTGCACTTCTCTGTATATTCCAATATGACAGGCGTGAGTAACACAACGGTATAGAAAATATTGAGAGGAAATAAAACTAATAGAAATATTTAGGCTCCGTAAAAGCATAATTATTGAAATGAGGGAAATAAAGCCTGATGAATTTGATACAAATGGTTTTCGTCGTTTTGAAAAACAAGTACCTATATGTGATTATTGTGAATATAATGAAAGTCCTTATGAAAAACTATCAATACAGGAAACTATCGTTATAAAATAAATAGGTATGTGACGAAAAGTCGACTAGAGTGTACAACATCATCATATGATTATACCTTCCAATGCAGTCAAAATAATGGAAAAACAAAATCAGACTTCAAAGGAAAAGAAACAGTTCTTTTGGGGCCTTATTTAATTCACTAACTATTTGGTACGTAATGGCCCTTTCTCAATAAGATGATAATTATGGTGTGTGGGTGACCGACTATTTTCATTTTTTTTTGCTTATTTCAGTATCTTTGGTAGTAGTCTCTGGTTTATCAAAGTGGAGTGAAATTAAAACTACACTGAATAATTACCTCCTATGTGAATAGCAGATCAATCAACAGGGCTACATGTTTCGGAAATATATATGACTATCATCAGCCATACATCTGATGATTATAGTCCTATAATCACTTAGAAGCAAAGTAAATGAGTACATGAAACACATGGATTAATGATAATATACCCACATGAGAATGATAACAAGTTGCTATAGATATTACCTAATGAAATTGAAAATGGTGATAGTTTTCATTTTATTTCCAAGCCTCAACAATATCAAGGCGGAAACCAGCTTTGAGAACTGTCAGGTACACATCAGCGATAACTCGAAATATTATAAAAACGTGTCCATCTTGCTCAACACAAGGCAGGTCGGAAAGCGTACTAACATGTGTCACGAATCACAAGTCAATGAAAAAGGCATTAAAAATACCAATCTTCACAACTAACGTTGATCCAATGCTATGTTATCTTCCCTACGCCCATGAAAACTCGGAGTGCCTATTATTTCCTTTGACTTAATTAGGCCGGCGAAGCGGCGCGTTTGTCGGCGAAAGGCCTGCCCCAGCCGCGCGTTTGTCGGAAATTCGGAGCTCCTCGTAGTCCGTACTTTGTTGTATTAAAGCGGCAAAATCGACTCTACCCAGAAAAAGGTTATACGTATAATTCATGAAATATCAACGCCGCTCTAGTGGTTACTCTGGAAGATTTCTCTTTGAAAATTTGCGACAACATTCCATTGCCACATTCCATTACTTCGCCTTTTAAACGAACAGACTATAGGTACCAAGGCCATACTAGGTCTCTTTATACTTTCCAGTTCAACTAATACCTAGGTAACTAGTACCTACCTACCATAACCAACTTTTTTCCATTACCTTATCCAGTTTCTACCTATACAGGGTGATTCAAAATTCAAAGTGGATATTTCAGGGACTTATTGTTGGGATCAGAATAAGAATTTCTTAATATAGCTACATGTATCCTAAAATGCATCCCTTTCAAGTTATAGTAATTATTAGCCATTGTGTAAGTTACCTAAAAAGCTTAAAAGAGATCATTCAAAATAATAACGGATTAAATCTTCTGAAAATTGGCTTGTCTACGAAGGCGCTGAAAGGTCACCTATACTTTTTTTTTTAATCCCGACTTTAAACTCGGGGGTCCGACTTTAAAGTCGGGGGTCCGAGATTAAAGTCGGGGGTCCGACTTTAAAGTCGGGGGTCCGAGATTAAAGTCGGGGGTCCGAGATTAAAGTCGGGGGTCCGAGATTAAAGTCGGGGGTCCGAGATTAAAGTCGGGGGTCCGACTTTAAAGTCGGGGGTCCGAGATTAAAGTCGGGAGTCCGAAACTGAAGTTAGGAGCTAGATTATATTCGTTAAATATGTGGACAGAAATAAATAATTTCCATTGTTACTCATCAGTTTGACGTCAGCAACATGCTCCTGAATTTTCTACATGTACTTGAGAAACACCCTGTACATTTATGTACAAACAATAATTTTACATCCATTGGATAATCATCACATAAGGATCAGTCAAATCCTCCTTTTTGAAAGTACACTGAATGTCAAATAATGGATCACCCTATACGTACGATAAAAAATCTCATTCGTTTGTTTAAAGGGTGCAAAAAGATTACAATACAAAACATATATTTTCACAAATGAACTACCCTGAATGTCATTTCGTCCTTGGGTAGAGCTCAGAAAGATGAGTTCAATGATATATGATTACATTTGTAGGTATGAGATCAGATCACCCCTTCCGGACTATTTCCATAATCTTCTTCAATAAATAGCCAAATTTCAAAGCTTTATGAAAACGTTGAGAGTCAAGTTTTCAATGCGCAGTTTTCATTATGAATCAACTAATTATATATGTTATATTGATATTTTGTCAATCTTAAGGATATTCGAATTGAACAAAAGTGATGACGTATTTTGCAAACCGATCATTTCCTCGGAATTTTCGAATGTATTTAATGTCATTCTTGGATACAGCTAAGAAAGACGAATTCAATGATATATGATAGAATGGGTCTGAGAACACCCGTTTCGGACTTATCCATGAAGTCCGAGATTGAAGTCGGACCCCCGACTTTAATCTCGGACCCCCGACTTTAATCTCGGACCCCCGACTTTAAAGTCGGACCCCCGACTTTAATCTCGGACCCCCGACTTTAAAGTCGGACCCCCGACTTTAATCTCGGACCCCCGACTTTAAAGTCGGACCCCCGACTTTAATCTCGGACCCCCGACTTTAAAGTCGGACCCCCGACTTTAATCTCGGACCCCCGACTTTAAAGTCGGGATACAAAAAAAAAGTATAGATGGCCCTTCAGCGCCTTCGTAGTACGATCTGAAAGTCCAGTCTCTTGCTTTTTTTATAGAACAATCAGTTTGCCAGAAAATCGTAATGAATTAGAGGGGGGTATTTTCACAATATGAAACTAATAAAACATTTTTGTTTATTGTAGAAGAAAACATAGTCATCTCCACAATGGGTCTGTTTCATCATTTTGAAGTACTAACCCAAACTTGTTCACTGTCGTAAACCGTTTTCTCCTCAGATCCTCGCTCAGAGCTCTGTACATTTTAAAAAAATATACCTATTGTGTTTTGATTATTGGAAAAAAATAAATGTGATAATTTCAAATAATGAATGACCCAATTCCTCAACTTCAAACAGAGAAAAAGACTGATTCTCTATCAAAATCAGTAAAAAATTACCGGGTGTCCCATTTAAAATCAGAAAATATGGGTCAATCGGTCAAACCGGAAGTGACAGAAAACAATTGAATGAGTAGAATAATGCATATTGATGTACTATACTTACACACCAAATGTCAATTGTTCATCTGTATAAACAAAAAAGTTATAGAGGTGAGCCACTTTTGAAAAACACCCATAGTGAATCGATAAATTATTAGAAGAATGTTACGAATCGTGTATTGTAGACTGTAGTGTTGGTATTTGAATAAATCGTTTTGTTTTCTACTGAATGTTTGTGAAAAGCCGAACCCGGATGTATATCGTGACAGTGTGGTAATACAAGTTGTTTACTTCACACTGTAAATATTACGATAAGGTTTCGTTAAAATTTGCAGTTGAATAAGTCTGGTTGAGGTTGAGTGTAAGAAAGTATTTACCCACTTCACACATGCGTAAACGCAAACCATAGATCTGAATGTGATAGTAAGCATCAAATGTATTCGTAAATCTACTCCTTGTGCCTAATATTTATACTTACTATCAATCATTATTTAAAATTGAAGGTATAGGTAGAGACCAAACGAACATACAGTGTGCCTGTGTGGGAGATTTTAACTTACAACAACCTCCTAATTCGAAATTTGTTGACCGATTTTCGAGAACAAAAATCCTATAATATACAGGGTGAGTCATGACTAACCAGCCATAGCGTAATGGCGAATAGAGGAAGTCAAGGTGAATTGATATATATGTGAAAAAATATATTTTGCCTACTCGTAACAGAAATACAGGGCATCATTTGAATTCGTGGCGAAACTATACGATCAACGACATCTCAGCAACGTCTCCATGTCATCGCCTGAAATTCACCAGCAACTTATCGCTACTGACACTCCATAAGATGTCCTACTGTGGAAAAAAATTCCAGAGCCGGACTTCATTTTAATCATAATTGTCATAATTCTGACTTAATTTTGATCGTATTTTTCAGAAACTCTCACCAGAATCAGAAAGATCAGGTGAAACACTACAAGTGTATAGCTTACCAGAAATCTTGAACAGAAACTTGAAAATAGCCAGCTCCCAAATCATAGATGAATAACTCAACACAAATGAGGTAAGAACTGTGGGAAGGAACGAGCAGCAGATAAACGGATAGTATGGAGAAGCACCAAAATGAATTTTGTTAATTATCTCGAAAACCAAGGAAAATTATAAAAAAACTGCATTTAGAAGAAAGTGAGATAATTGATTTTGTCATTCTCTGAAATATCAAAATTTGGTCAGTGCCGTACTTAAAAAAAGTTACATTAATTTTCATCTTTCTAGGGGTGGTCTGATTTTGTCATGAAATTTTCAACTGTTTGTTGTTTTGTTTACGAAACTGTGTTGTGAACAGAGTGGCATTTCAGGAATCATAAGAAGCATCTATTACAAATTAACAAGCCATATATTTCCAAAGCGATTCATTCAATTCATTCTGCCATCAGTGACATCTAAGTACAGCTATGATTATTTTATGTCAAACTGACAGACTTTGCTTCGCAGTCCATGATGGTTACATTGTTGAAAACACTAAACGCTGTTAGACCAATAATGAAAATACAGTTATATAGTGTATTCGCAATAACAAATACGATTGGGAACTTCAGAAATATTAGTTATTCAATAATTCATGAATTATCAATTAAGTATTGGTAATATTCCTAATTAGCAATAAAAATTCAATTGTCTCGAAATGTTCCCTCATGATTTGTGGCTTATTGCTCATAATAAATTTGTGTAAATAATAATGATATCAATTCATACTAGAGGACATTTGAATCGGTGAGCGTGACAACCCCGTGCACGACTTGTGGGCGTGGTCTTGTCAGTTCTCAGCATTCAGCACAATGTTGCCAAGTCTCCAACATTCACATGATATTTTGTTATGGAGAATAAGAAATATTTGGACCTGCTGGTTGCTCTAAATAGTCAAGAATGAACTATAATGGCATGAGTTCCTTCTATTATGTTTTATTCAACGACAGGATCTGACCAATAACGAAACAGCATTGAAACTGACGTCAGGACGTCAATTTGAAATGAGCAACGATTTTAAACAACGCATAGACTTATTATTCAGAATAAAAAAGAGTGAGAAGTTTTGCAAAAATTAATTTAGGTTCCTAAGGATACAGTGGAGTAATTGAATTGGCAATAATTCATTATCAGTCCACTCGCCCATTATTACATCATTAAAACTACAACAATTGCACATTTCGTATTTTCATCAATAATCATTAGGTGAAGATGATAGTCAGGATTCATACAATGAAGGTTGTCTAATTATGTAACAAAATAAATCACGAGGGACGACATGGGTGCCGGTTACACGGGAACAGAGGGAAACCATTTGTTTTGTTGAAAATCTTTTTAGACTCTCATGAAAAAATAATTTCAACAATTTCAACTATTCATTGAAGAATAATTTTTCAAGATGTTAAATCGACAATCTTGGATGTATGAGGAATAAAGCTGCATTTTTTACATATGACACAAACTACTTCCGGTTTATCTGTTACGATCAATAATAATTGTCGATATTCACTAGATTTTTTTGACTCAAAATCACTGATTGTTCCCAGTAGCACGAATCTTGGCAGTATATTAGCTCCATATTGGCACAATATCGAAAATATTGGGTCAATATGGGGCCAATGCCCAACCAAGATTATACCTATGTGCTACTGGGAATTCAATATGTGTTTTCAACCATGTTTGAGAATAATCTAAGGTTTACTAAGTGAATTAATTTCTGATGAAACGATATTTATTCCTACTTCTAAAATGAGAATAGGCGGAAAGATATAGGGTGGTTTTTAGCACACCTGCGAATATAAATTAGGCCAACTCCCACCCTCCTAACAACATTTTGCCGTTTTGTCTGAATGCAAGAATGAATATATTATATAGGTAACAAATTTTTTGTATGAAATAGGTAATATTGTTTTATTTTTTCTGCAATGCTTGAAGATATATTCTTCAGAATATATGCACATCTACCCACCGAAAAACTTGACTCGCAATCTGAAGGTATATTGGATGAAATTCCGCCTGCGGCGCATTCCTCTGTGACCTATCGTTTTCTTCGGACTTTCGGACCACTCTCCCTCTCGAAGTGTTTTCGTCTCTTATTGCTTCGTTCAGGATAAATGAAATATGAAAATCAAACAATTGATCGTGATTAGTGTCTGAACCTGATTAAGAGAAAACATTTTACGTTTTACATTGTACGTTTTTCAGATTTTCCAGCAATTTCCCAAATTTTCACATGGCAAATGTTGATTTTCATGACTGTGTATCAGTATATTGCTCGGTAATCATCTCCATCCTTATACAGATTTTAAAAAAATCGTTGTTCTCTCTCGTTAATATTTATCATTTTACGATTCTGTGAACCAAGAAATTAGCTACTCACGATATAATGCGCAGTTTTCATATAGGTATTCATTGAAAAATCAAATGTAACAAAAGTGGTAAGGTGGGATGTAATAAGTACAGGGCTACTTTTATTGATGCATGTGAACCCCTCTTAATCTTTTTTGTTTTCCACCCATCAACAAAAAATTGATACAGATTTTGTACAATTATTTTTCATATAGGTTCCAATCATAGTGACAGTGTTGCAATATCTCTTCAAATATACAGGGAATTCAGAATATATATATACTTTTTAAATGGAATGCGCTGTATATTTTGATACGTATGAATCCCTTATAGGTATCATATATTCAAAATCAGGATGAATTGAGGAATCCAAATCTATCAAAATATACGGCGCATTACATTTGAAAAAATAATATACAGAGTGGGCCTTTGAAAACGAAACAGAGGCTCTGTAGGTCGCCAAAACCGGATTATGAAAAAAATCTGAAACACGCAAACAACATTTTCGAGGGGACATCGTTCTAAAATATTTTCAGCTCTGCGGCGTTGCCGCTTCTAATGAAAAGAAGCAACAACTTTGTTATTTCAAATGGAACACCTTGTATTTTATTGCATTTTTAGATTCTCCCCGAAGAGCTGATTTCATCAACTTGGGGTCTAGCTGTAATGGTTTCAGGGATATAAAGTGTTCAAAATCGAGATTTTTCAACTTTAGCATTTTTTTGTGTCGAAACTATTCATTATTGGTCAAAACGGCTTTCATGTCCCTATCTCAACTTGTGATTTACTATCTACTAACATTTAATTGGAACAGATACAGGGTGATCAGAATTCTGAATCTTGAACCACCCTGTATTTGTTTCAAATAAATGTCAGTAGATAGTAAATCACAAGTCGAGATAGGGACATAAGCGCCGTTTTGACCAATAATGAATAGTTTCGACACAAAAAAATGCTAAAGTTTGAAAAATTTCGATTTTGAACACTTTATATCCCTGAAACCATTACAGCTAGACCCCAAGTGTGATGCATTGATGAAATCAGCTCTTCGGGGAGAATCTAAAAATGCAATAAAATACAAGGTGTTCCATTTGAAATAACAAAGTTGTTGCTTGTTTTCATTAGAAGCGGCAACGCCGCAGGGCTGAAAATATTTTAGAACGATGTCCCCCTCGAAAATGTAGTTGACGCGTTTCAGATTGTTTTCATAATCCGGTTTTGGCAACCTACAGAGCCTCTGTTTCGTTTTCAAAGGCCCACTCTGTATATATTTTTCTGTATATTTGAAGAGATATTGCATCATTGTCAATATGAGTGAAATCTGTATGAAACATTGTATAAAATCAGCTTCAGTTTTTTTTTGATGAGTGTGAAACAAAAAAGATAAATACCTATCTTGTCAGCTCGCGAAATTGTAGCTTTACAAACTTGGCTAGGGTTTCTCACACCCCACATTACCAACGCCGGGTTAAAAGAGTCGAAATAAAAGAGGGTCTTCTAAGAATCGTCGACATTTTGCTACCATACAATTAATGGACCACCCTGTATAATGGCCATTGCGGCTCTAATATTTTGTTTTTCAGCCAAGAATAATAACATTCCTACCAATCCTACCTAATAACTACCTTTAAAAAAATAGGTATGTATTGAGACGCAGAAAAGTTACATAGGTATGCCTAGCTACTTATTTACATTTTATTTATACATACATAAGGTATCTATATCTTATCTGAAGTAGGTAATAACCGAACGGTTCATTATTATGTTATTATTCTATAAAATTTGCAGACGCGACGTGCGACGTTGATCCTTTTCGCATTCTCAACCACCTCAATGTACTTGACGGTGTTCGTAACCTTCATACACGTGTTCCAATCGAAACTCCGCGGTGCTTCGCCTCCGCGCGCGGTCCTACCGAGGACAAGGAACGACTCTTCTACATCTCTTCTACCCCCACCCTCCTCTACATAACATCGATCGTCGCACAAGCTCCGGTAATTAATCACGAAAACTGCAATAATAATAAGGTAGGTAGGTACTTGTTTTCGTCAACAACATAACAACGCCTCGTGTCTACAATTTTGGATAGTTGTTTTCGCAAGCGCAAGATAAAGAGATAAATAATTCAGCATTCGAATTGGGCTCGATTGGGAGAAAGGAAAAGTCTGCTAACGGCGGTCTTAGCCGGCATTCGTGTCGATTCGCCTAGCCACCTTGACCAATCTCAACGTAATCTAAGTGTTCCGCGGCAGGCGCGAGAGGTAATTTAAATTTATGTGGGACTTTTTAAGTTTTTAGTCGGTACCTATAGCGCTGATATGATGCGCTGATTGAAAGAATTTCGAAAGTTGATGGTCAATTATTGCTTTTTCCTTATGCTATCTTGTTATTGTTTTGAACACACATAGTAAACAGATACTTAAGCTATCTACCTACCTAGACATAATACCACGTTATTCCAATCGAACTCCAATTATTCCAATGGAACTCTGCGTTCTAATATTCCAATACATCGACACAGCATCGACATCCGCAGTAATCCATAAAATAGCCTTCGATTATTATTATAGTGGTCCAACATTTTTTTTTTCAAGGAAAAAAACAGTATAACACAAAGTCGGTCGACCACAAAAATATCAAGATTGTGTACACAAACATCAACACTATAACACTAAGACATGAACAACATCATGAAATGAAAAGAAATACTTGTAATTGCTAATGAATGAAAAATCACTGATAATTATTATTCTATAGAAATAACGAATCACTAAAAAAATTAGAATCAAAAGACAAAGGCTTTGTGAAAATGTCAATTACATTATTATCAGAAACTAACCACGTTAATTTCATATTCTGAAACCAAATCTTTGTTGAAATTAAACCTGATATAACCTTTGTTCATATATACAGGGTGAGTCAAGCTGAACGCATCGGGCTATAATGACCAAATGGTAACCTTTCTGAGAAATAATTTTATGCAGGCGCATGTATGTCGATCTGGACCACATTTTTAAAATGGTGTGATGAATACAATGTGTCCCAAAAAAGGGTGGCATATCAAAGTTGTACTTTTTTGAATGGAACACCCTATATTTCATTGCATTTTTAGATTCTCCCTGAAAATCTGATTCCATCAATGCATCACACTTGGGGTCTAGCGGGAATGGTTACAGAGATATAGGGTGTTCAAAATCGAGTTTTTTCAATTTTAGTAATTTTTTGTGTCGAAACTATTCATTATAGGCCAAAACGGCTTACATGTTCCAATTTTAACTTCTGATTTCCTATCTACTGACATTTAATTGGAACATATACAGGGTGGTTCAAGATTCAGAATTCTGATCACCCTGTATCTGTTCCAATTGAATGTCAGCAGGTAGTAAATCAAAAGTTGAGATAGGGACATGTGAGCCGTTTTGGCCTATAATGAATAGTTTCGACACAAAAAAATCCTATAATTGGAAAATCTCGATTTTCAACACCCTATATCTCTGTAACCATTCCCGCTAGACCTCAAGTGTGATGCATTGATGGAATCAGCTTTTCAGGGAGAATCTAAAAATGCAATGAAATATAGGGTGTTCCATTCAAAAAAGTACAACTTTGATATGCCACCCTTTTTTGGGACACATTGTATTCATCACACCATTTTAAAAATGTGGTCCAGATCGACATACATGCGCCAGGATAAAATTATTTTTCAGAAAGGTTACCATTTGGTCATTATAGCCCGATGCGTTCAGCTTGACTCACCCTGTATATGATTATATTGATAATCATTTTCAACAATATATACCTATCTCTTAATTATAATAATAATAATACTAATAAAATCGATGACGACTAGATGAAGAATATTATTGTAAATAAAAGTCTCACAAGTAGGTAGATACCTTTTAATCCATGTCTATTTAGACAGATACAACTGTCTCTTTAGACTGACCCGACTGCCTATTTAGACATAGTCACACTGAGGAAAATTTATATTAGCCATAGTTATGAATCGAATTATCCCAGCAAGAAACTCTTCTAGCATAGGGGACAAGCGAGTTATCACCTGTGATTATAAAGTCAACTTTGCTGAACATAACTCACCTGCGATTATCAGATATAGAACCTTGCTGCCACTAGCAAGTGCATCTATATATTGCTATTAGTCACTATTAGACGATTTTTCTGTAGTAGGTATCTGAGTTTGCTACCGCTAGTGAGTGCATCTAATAATGGGAGTAGGGCAATGTTATAATCGTAGGTAGAGAACTTTGCTAATCTTGGTGGGTGATCATATGGATAGTTGCATGACCTGTAGTTATTTAGTTATTTTCCAGGATTGTTGTCATGCATGAAGAAAGGTGGAATTTTGACTGAAATCCAATTTCACTTATTATTTCCACCCTCTGTTTGGTACGAATAGCGATTGATTGATTCCTAAAGAAAATTTCGGACCAAAGATCTTCGGAATTCAATATAGATACCAATCGATTCAACCTCAGGAAAAACGAAAGGTTTATGAGTAATTAATGAAAAATAGTTATTTATTATACAAGGGAAAAAAGTTGTAGATTTTAACTCCAGGTTGTGTTGTCTCCCGGCGCGTAGCGGAGGGAGACAAAATACCGTGGGCTAAAATCTAATATTTTTCCCGTGTATAATGCACTATTTTTTTCTGTGACAGAAGAAAGGATGAATCAATATTGAGAAGATGTTACATTATTTTGGAATCTGAAAATTATCGACGTGAAATTTTAAGTTTTTAACAGTAGGGACACCTGCGTTGTAGGCATCTTCATCATTTTTCTGAAGTAATCAAATATCTGATGTCAATTCTGTCAGTCTTATTCTGTGATTTGATTTCAAAAAATTGCGAATTTAGTGGTTGTTTAGTAATATACGTAACCGCGAAGATATATATCCGGGAAAAAAGTACTCACTTTTTTACCACCAAGTCTGATATATCGTTGAAGTTAGAATTCATTGCACTTCACAAATCAAAAAAATGTATATATAGGCTGTAGTTTGAATAAATTAATCATTCCAGAATTACGTCATTTGACAGGTCGTTGGAGGGCAAACATTGTATTTTGTCATATGAAACCAGAAGTAGTTGGGTTGTTTTGCTTGGAAACGGAGTTGGATCCCAAATGGATTTAATGATTTTGTTTGGTGAATACAATAGTATTCTGGATGTGGCCAGGGCTATGCTCATCAAAGGTAACCTAACCTACCAGATAGTTTGTGTGCCCTCCAAGAAACCGTGTCAAAATCACGTGTTCTAGAATGGTCAATAGGCCTTTTCATCTAGATATATTTTTAAGACGCATGCGCTTGTTTTTAGATCCAAAAATTCATTGGGTAATGCGAAGGTGAAGTCTCATTGGCTATAGTTCCAACAGAAAATGCTGATTGGCCATTTCGAATATGGCGGGTAATATTGACATTCTGTCAAATGCCAACAATGTCAACCACCATGACCATTCGTCATTGAGAAACAACAACAACAACAACAACAACATAGTATTTTCGTTTTCATATTCCTGGTGTGTATTGATTGTATTTATAATAATTTAATTCCAGAAAACGTTACTCATTCGTTACTGAGGAGTATGGTACTGTGGTGTAAGTGTTTCGGTGAAAACAGGTGAAAATGACCGAAACTGTCGTTGGATGCGAGATGTAAACAGAGCTAGTCATTTGTCATCTAAATGAAAAGATGTATTGAAGTTGGGGGTGGCATTTCAGGGGTAGTTTGCCAAAGAGTTCAAAGTCATATGGGTTTGACAAAAGTGTGATTTTTTTCCAAGCAGCATATAACTGAGATATTATACACCCGCTTAATAGATATTTTCGTTTTCTTTCACTTCTTGAGGCTTCAGATTCGATACATGGATACATCCAGAATCTCGAGCCCTATATGAATAAATGTAAATGAAGATTTCGTCTTGCGCAACTTTCGCCCTACGCCTTTTGGTATAGGCATCTCGTTTTTGTTAAGCGTTGCTCCCTACGGGGGAGAATGGAATAGGGTGTGGTCAAGAAAATTCCTTCGTAGGGCAATATAGGGCGTAGCTACCACGTGCCTACTCCGAAGGCATAGGTTATTGAACTTAGATCCCCTAGAATTCCGCCCTTTGTTATAGTTATACAGCCCTTTCGGCGTTGCCGTTTCATCAAATCTTGACAAGTGGTACCTATTTACTTATTTAGTACTTATATATCTGAATAACACCGAAAAAATTCAAGGGGTGATATTTTAGGAAATAACTTGACTCCAAATTTTAATGTAGGTGTTTTTTTTTTATCGCTTGGAGCGCACGAAAGGGAATCCCTATAATGTTCAAAGAACATCGTGCGTTCCTAGGGAGGATAGGGACAGGAGGTGGGTATTGGAATTTTTTTGAACTTTTGGAGATTATTATGTTGTTGGAAATACTTCCACAGGCAATGAATTCCAGAGCCTAGCCGTTCTATGGATGAAGGAGTCTTGATAAAGTGCTGTTCGACATCTTTCGAGGTTGACAACGATCGAAAGGATGTGCTGACTGGGCTTGTCTAGTTCGTCTGATTGGTATTGCTAGTGAAGGGATGATAGCAGAGATTTCCGAAGAACATTTCCCGTGGGAGTATCGATAGAAAAGTGAAAGGTCGCCGACCTTTCTACGGTGTTCCAATGATGTCAAAAAGTGAGTGAGTGTGGCGTCACCCACCAGGCGAATGGCTCTTCTCTGGATGGAATCTAAGAGCATCAGCGTATGTTTTGGTGCTGAACCCCATATGTGGGAACAGGTGTTTTCAAGACTTCCATTTTGGGGCTTTCTCAGTCTCCATCCATACTGAATTTTGGCACCATGAAAGCTTATACAGGGGGTTAAAAATAAAAACAATTATATATACTTCTAACTTCAACATCCTCTGAAGATCAAAAACGGAGCAGTTAGGACATATGTTTATATGAACTTTATTTGCTAGAATATCACAAGGGAATAACACCCTTCGAATTTTTTCGGTGTTATTTAGATACACCCTGTATATTGTAGCAGAGTAGTATATACAGAGTGATTCACCTAACTGATACATTATTGTATTCTTTTAACTGTGCCAGAACTGTGCTAAGAGAGACATCAACCTAAAATTTCGGTTCCTGCTAAACCGGGTGTTTATAACAAAAGTGGCTGACCCCTTCAATATTTGTATTTCTTCAGATAGACGAATTGAATTCGGTGTGTGAGTATAGTACCCAAATATGCATTTTTTGACATATTCAATTATTTTCTGTCAGCTTCAGGTTAGACCTGAAATTACCTTTACTTCTCTTTCTTTCTTTTAAATGTGGGACACCAGGTATATTTTTACTTACTTCAATAGCAAATCACAGAGTGAGTATGATAGTAGTCTATGGTATGATGACACGTTATTTGTCCCTCTTCGACATTTATCATCCTGAAATTTTTTATTTTTTGAGCCATGAACGAAGTAGAACGGATCAGAAGCTGCCAGAGAAAAATAACATCAAAATTGTTAACTCTGGAAGTTAGGTGAAAACACGATTATTCAAAATTGTGAAATTGATAACATTGATAACGGCACTACACTGTTTTACCACTAACCAAACCGATTTTTTAACGCCTCGACACGTGTTTCGCTAACTATGTTAGCATCTTCAGGAGAAGATTAAAACTAAATATCCTATTCTACTGTGCTGCTTATATACTAGGTATATGTTCACCCAACTGTGAAAAATACTAACCGTCAAGTTAATATTTTTCATGGTTGAGTTCACATGTTAATCTTAATTTACTAAACTATATAGAGGGCTATATGGAATAGGTCCATTATCCTTATTCATTACTCTATCACTATTCTTAAATATCTCTAAGCTTTCATATGCGTCTAGTTTTCTAATGTTATTAACTTGCTTAACTAATTTGAGGTTAGTAATATGTGTGGATCAAATCCTCTGAAAATTGCGGCATTCACTTGTTTATACAGGGTGAGTCATGAGGAACGACTGTACATACTCCTACCACGAATATAGGCTTCTTAGGGGAATACCCATAATGACCATCAGAAAGTGCCTTCTTCTCTTCTTTACCAATATATAGGGTGAATAATGATTGTTTTATGATGTGAAAAAAGTTGATCCTAACACGTGCGTAAAGTGCTTTTTCCGCAGGCAAAAACTTACTCGAACTCGTTCGCCTGTTTTCAAATCCGGAAAAATGACACTTTGCGCATTTGTTAGGAAAATAACTCTTTTCTGATTTCACTAAAAGAGATAGACCACAATGTATTTGACACTTTTGCAGCGATTTTTCCTTCTCTACAAGATGCCGTCATCAGATTTTTGATCTGACGTTCCGTTTCCTCGTAACCATCATCAAATAACACTGATGTTGATTTGTTTGGTCCGAAACGTCGGATAGTTGTGAAGTGGGAGATGCCATTCGATTCAGAAGTAGAATAAGAATTTATTGGAGACTAAAAAGTGGATGATGGCTCTTCGAAGAAGAAACATCGGACGTCGACCTTCTTTCGGTCGTGTAAAAAATTCCAATGGGTCCTGGGTTTTATTGGGCAAGTGATAGTGACGTTTGTATAGGTTAATGCCTTCTGGAAGTAAACTCATGAGCACTGAGAACATCAACGTGAGATTAGGTCAATGCACTATGGATATGATAGATGTATGTGTTACATAACCATCCATTCTGAAGACGATCTGAGAAGAGCTTAAGTATATACAGGGTGGCTGGAATTCGAGCCTCATTGGGATCTCGTAAACCGTAAGAGATACAGGGTCGGTTAAATCATGGTAAAGTTGCGCAATTTTATGCCCAACAAAATGCCGTTTTGGAATTTTTATGACTCTATTTGAATAGATGTAACAAAACAAATTACACATTATCATTGCTACTTGTTCTGTTCTACACGATGGTGTTATCAGATTTTCAAACCGACGTTTCGTCTTTGAGCTGCCATCATCAAGTTTGTTTTTTCAAAATACGGCCCTAGATTCTTATTATGTATTTTAAGAGTTTGCAATCTTCTTAAATCGACGGTGTATCGCACTTCTTCGAAAAAGATGTGTTTTTGATCATATATGGGTGTTTGGATACATATATAATATCAGATAAAAGGGAATGTAAATAGGAATGCATTTATAAAGGTTACCTTTATAAAGTTTTATATCCATTCGAAAGAGTGACCTTCGGCAGTTTATTATAAATCATATCCTGTAAGATAATTCTCGATTATGCGACTTCTTGAAGGGATAGTTGAAGTAATATCGTAATTCATGCATAATTTTGGATTGGAATTTTGAAAACGAAGATCATAATAATTAGGTATACTAGTGGGTATAGTGGGTTGAATTGAAGCCCTCTCAACTGTTTTGCATGTATTTTATTGGAGGTTCTGATGCAAAATTGTAGAATAATTATTGTAAAGTTTTTCACTCTAAAAGTTAACCCTTTTGAACATAAATAGAGGACGCGACGATTTCGACCAAAATCGATATGTTGCAGGAAGAATTATAGTAGGTATACGCTACTAACTATATTTTTTCGCAAACTAACTCTTTTGATCATTGAAAAATGAATGTACATCTGTTTGATTATCTAAAAGTATCTCATCATGTTCTTTTGATAACGGATAACTCCAAATGGGCATTGCTCAAATGCGTATATAGTGTTTGGTTTACATCCACCCCATGGCACTACCGATTTTTATGGCCATCCGGCAACACAGCATCGCCCCACGAATCCTACGCACTTTATCGATTCTTTGGTCGTTCCGAAATAGGCCTCAACGACCGAAAAACATGCGTGGCGTGAACGCACGAACGCAGACCAAGGAACAAGGCACCAACGCAACAGCAGTGGCGGCGAGTTTAGTTGATGATGATCGACCCAGTGAAGTGAAACACAACTTTCCTTATTTGTTTACAAATGACTGAAATAGTTTTTCACAATTCTTTTCGCTTACGAATTGTGTTTTTCGGCTATTCATTAATTCGCTCATGTCATCACATTGTGTTGTTGCACAATGCACAAAAAATGCAGCGAGAGACGAAGGAATCCGGTTGGTACATTATGATTTAAAAGTAAGTATCTACTATAGTCTCTCACATATAGTTTTCATTTCGAAATTTGGTAATTTCTCTGATTTCTCATCGGAATTCCTTCTGCAATAGAAGCTAATACTAATAGAAATACTCGTAAATTTCTAAATGCAAATGCAACAAGATTTGCAATCAAACGGGAGGACTGGTCTGACATGCTGACGAAATATGATCGATCGTATGTGTTGTAGACATTTTCAATCTATAAGCAGTATTAGCTTCTATTGCAGAAGTGGCAGAAGGAATTTTAATAAGAAATGACAAAATTTCATAATGAAAACTACGTGAGATTACTATTTACCTGAAAAATCATATTCCTTCGTCTCTCGCTGCATTTTTTGTGTATTGTACAACAGCACAATGAATTAATGAATAGCGCAAAAACACGATTTGTATGCCAAAATATTGTGAAAACCTATTTCAATCCTTGGATTCCTTTGTAGACAAAGAAAAAAAGTGAGGTTAGGTTTCAATGTTTTACAGAAAAGTAAGGTTGTGTTTCAATATTTTACCTCCAGGGTCGGTCATCCTGCATGCGACTTATGGCTGCCAGAGTAGAGGGGGTTGGGTAAATCCGAGGGAAAACCCCCAAAAAAAAAAGTTGCGCTACAGGCGAAATTTTGTTCAATTCAAGGTCAAATTTTTTATAAATTGAAGATAAGTTCATTAATCATTCTGTTCAAGCTACCAAACTTCCATATCTATATGTGTTCAGTGAAGGATCGTTTAGGATTTCAGAACCTTTCGTCATCTCGACTGGAATTAAAATGCGCAATGTTATGAATATATGGCGGATAATTCGAATTGTTGTTGTTGTTGTTCTTTATTACCCCAAGAAAGCATTATTGAAGGAGCAATTCACAATTGAAAGACAATTTTTTCAATTTATCACTTCGAAAAAACAGATAATAGTAGTATTCGAACCCGGGACCTTTTGGTACGTATTGTTATATTATCCCACGAACGCAGACTTTTTCTGATGGCCTAAGAAAGTGTTTGGGAGCACACGTTTAAAGGTAAGGCCCCCGTCATTCCTTGCTCGCACAAGACTTTCGAAGACTTCTGAGGGTTGCTCGTAAGGGGGCAACCGAATGACGGATAGAACAATTTTACAATTTTACAATATAGACCATTGCTATTCTGGTGAAAATATATACAAACCAAAATCGTGTAGTTATACGCATATTGATTGGTCTGAATTTATAACTAACTTCTTGAACGTCATTCTCATTATAAGCCGGGAATTTCGAGTCATTAGCTTAATTAAATGTGATAAAGTCTAGTGAAATTGTTTTTATAAAAATTGTAATGGATTTGACAAAATAAACAGCTGAAAAATAACACATGATATGAAAATAATGAGATTTTCAAAAAAATAAGATAGAAAATGAGGTAAAGGTGCATCTCACCTATTCATTATGTAAGAAAGGACTTATATCAGATACTCAAGTGATGAAATCGACTGGTTCAATTTTAATTTTTTTATATCTATGTCTAAGCTTGTGGGTGCATTGCACCCATACCCAACGCCTACATGGGTGCATTGGCCCCGATGCCCCCATGTACTCGCCGCCCCTGCGCGGTAGGGAATCTTGCGATGCAACAATAAAGCACGCCACTACGCCACGGATAACTCGTTGACATCTCCCTTCGTATAAGAGAGGGAGGGTTTCGTTTCGGGGATCCTACACAAACAAGAGAGTCAACGAGTCCGACCTAAATTTTATTGCGCCCTTACAATGTTGCCAGACGTTCGTAATGGTCTGATTCAGGTTTGGGAATGAAAGTCGAAAGTCTTTATTTATTTATTATTTATATTTTGTTAATTGTTAGTTAACGTATATTTTGTTAATTGTTAGTTAACTAGTATATTTTGTTAATTGTTAGTTAACTTTTTGATTTTGTTTTTCTGCTTTTGACATTCAAATTGGCTTTCCAAAACTATCAAATAGTTTCGAGATCTAGTACGTCTTCGGTCCTAATCTGGACATCCCCAGTACGTAAAAGAAACGTTTTGGCCGGACGTTCTCAGTACGTTTTGGGGACGTACTCGTGCTATATGGATAGGTCCTGGTGAGGTAATTGGATAATTATTGTAGATCACAATGCAGTGTCATGGACGTCATCGACTCAAGCAATGACGCAATGACTCAGTGACTCAAAATACCTAACAGACGTAATTTACCTACTCAACGTATGTAAAATTGGAAATCCTGGGTTTGTACATGGTATGGTATTTCCTTTTCAGATTGAAAACCTGTAATAACTGGGAATATTACTTTTGAATGGAAACTTGATATTTTCACTCTAAATTCAGAATTTAATTTTTTAGATTTCAAGCTTCAAATTCTCTACTAATCAGTCGGAAAGTTCGAGTTTGTAGTTGGAAGTTCGTAGTTTGATTTATTTTGAACTGGAAATGTAATTCTTCATGTTCATAAACTTGGAGATTCCGACTACAATGTCAAAATTTTATGTTTTTGAAGTTGGAAATGCCTGATTTGAAGTACAGTTTGAAATCAGAAAAAACAAATATTTATTTATTTATTTATTTCAACGGTTACACCATTTATATAAAAGAAAGAATGAACAAAAGATGAATAATCATAGAAGCAATGAAAATTACATTCATAGAAATATAGCACTCAAGTTATACCTATTACATTAACTATAGGTATTCATAATTATTTTCACATTAGTTTTGAATTAACTTAAGACTGCCACAGAATAGGTCACAATGATTTTGAAGAGCAACATAATTCCTTTGAAGCCTTGAAATAGGAATATTGTTACCATAATTCGTTGAGCGAAAGGTCAAGGAAAAGAAAGGAGGATTTCTTGTTCTGGCCGAGGTATTGAATCTAATCAAACTACCTAAGCAGATCTGGAGAATTAATAAGGCCATTGACCAATAATTCATATAGCAAACACATATCCAACACTAATCTACGATTTTTTTTAAGTTAGGAGATTAAGTTCCATTAAGATATCTGGTAAATTTATATGAGCAACCCAGCAACGTGATAACCCTTGCGATATGAATATATGTTCTCAAGAACTTTTTCTGAAACGTTTTTTTAGTGAAACTTTCCCGTCCCTGTTGTTAACATTGGTGTAATTGCAGGAAGAGGGGAGAGGGGCTTGCTTACAAGCGCGTGTATATAGGTTTTGTCTTGGAGAATATTCAATAATCATTTTTTGTTCTGGTTCTCACGAAAAGGGATATCCTGTAATGTTCAGAGAACATCGTGAGAACCAAGGGAAATAAGGTAGGAATTGGTGTTCTTCTTAAATTTCTGGAGGTTATATGCCTCAGGGGAACACCTCCCTTGGCAATGTGTACCAGAGTCTCGCTGTTCGTTGGATGAACGGGTATTTGGAAAGAGATGTTCTGCAGGTCTCCAAAGTGTCCACGAAGGGGTGCGAAGCCTCAACTCGACGGGTTAATCTCGTGGGGACTGCCAAGGGAGGAACAATTGTTGATATTTCAGAAGAGCATCGTCCATGAAGATATCTATAAAATAGAGTCAGATCGCCAACTTTTCTACGGTGTACGTGCCCTATTTTGGACAGAATCCAACAGTTTCAGGGTATGTTTGGGTCGGTTTGGGTGCTGCACTACAAATATGGGAACAGTATTCCAGGACAGGTCGGATCTGTGCCTTATAGATCATAAGCAGCTGACTGGAAGTGAGATAGCTCCTGGCCCGAAACAGAAAACCAAGTTTTTGGGATGCACTTTCAGCAATTGATCTCACGTGATTTTCCCAAGAAAGGTTATTGCTGATAGTAATACCAAGCATCGAAATGGATGTCTTCAAAGGTATGGTTACTCCTGAAAAGTTTATGTTGGGCAGTGAGATCGGCTTTTCTCGAGAAAAGGCATGCTTGTGTACTGTTTGCATTGAAATCTACCAAGTTATTGGATCCCCATTCGAGAATTGTCCATATTTATGTTGTCAACATTTCTCCCTCGTTCGTTTCTGATTTGCCTTGCTGGTATTGGAACCCTGGAAGAGAAGGCGATATGGAGGGTACTATCATCCGCGAAGCTGTGTACTGACATGAAGTTGCTTTCAACAAATCGTTGATATGGAGTAGAAATAGTGTTGGTGCCAAAATTGATCCTTGCGGAACACCAGCATTTATGATAAGAGAGTAAGATGAAACTTCGTCGACCACTACATGGAGAGACCTGTTTGGGAGAAAACTAGCTAGCAGAGAACATAGCTGGGGAGGCAAGCCATAAGATGGAAGCTTGGCGAGAAGTCCGTGGTGCCAGACTCGATCGAATGCCTTGGAGATATCAAGTGCCACGGCTAAGGTTTCATCATATTTTTCAATATATTGCTGCCATATATGTGAGACGTAAGCGAGCAGGTCACCAGTTGATCTCTGATGACGAAAGCCATATTGCCTATCGTTGATGAAACCTGAATGTTCCAGGTATTTCATGAGCTCGATGTTGATAGCTTTCTCCATGATCTTTGAAATAATATATAGCAGTGCGATCGGTCTGTAGTTGCTATAGGTAGGGTCTTTTTGCCTTTTTAGGAACTGGTTGTACTCTTGCAATTTTCCAGTTGGACGAGGATATCCAGAATTTGTCAGAGTAGTTGAATAACTTGCAGAGAACAGGTGTTAGTTCGGGAGCACATTTCTTTAGAGGTTGTTTCCCCCATGAATCCAGAGTGGAATTTCCAGCAAATAAATGCACAAAAATGTTGGCTTTCTCCTGGGCAGTTGTGGCTAGTGTTCCTTGGTTAGAGGAGAGGAGGAAACGAGCTGGAAGTGAAGTTTCTTCCTACAGCCTTGGCGAAGGACCAAAATGAACGGGATCCGGTAAGGACATTCAACAAGTTTTGATCTTATTTTGGCATTATTAGCATCCTTTGATGATCGAATTGTCTCATTGCATATGCCTCTAGCCTCGACATATTCTGCTCTATTCTCAGGGCCTGGATTTTTCTGCCATCGATGTCCTTGCAGTGTTCGGTATGTATAGGTTTGCATTCCCAACATAATGATTTCAGAATTTGTCTCAGCACATCGTGTTGGATATCTGAGGAGAAACAAACTTTCGTCCATGGAAACACAGAAAAAACATACGAAGACCTTACCAGTCGGCCGAATTGTAATGCCACATGAAACGGGTAGGAATTGTGTCTCTATCAGGAAATAGCTTCCGAAGAAAATGTTTGGTTGAAAAAGATGCGCCGCAGGCAAACATTTTATTGTTCAAGGTCAGATGCCATCAAATGAAAGTAAGATTTTTGTCTGGTACCTATATATGTGTGTGTTGTGTACCTCACAACAAAAACTTTCTACGCGCCTGTACACTTGTACATGTGATTTGTGATCCGATCTCTATTGCCATCAGAGATATGCGTAATGGGATGTCCTAATATTTTCTATCATGTCGTAAAAAGCTCCCGCTTCCCCCATCATTCCCCAGCAAGATATCGGATCTACAAAGACAACACGGTTCGGCGAATGCATCAGCATCGTCGTGTCGGAAAGGTTTTTGAACCCGGGCCCGGGCCCCGAAACTAGGGTAACTCCGAAATTGTGGTATGGTACGGCACGTGCATTCTCTGTCGTTCAGCTAGGGCTAGGGCTCGACGCATTTTAGACGAGAATCGCCCTTACGGTCTCCTCACACAAGGTCGTCAGACAAGGACGTTGCGACGTTGCCAAATCACAAATTTATCTGTGAATGTATGTATGTAGAACCTATGTATTACAGATCAACAAACCTTGGATGTGAGGATTATGTGAAGATTTTGAGTTTTCAGTGTGGCTGGATTCTCGAATATCAAAACATAAACATACAATACACACAAAAATAACACAAATTTGAAACGTATGATTTTAGAAGTAGCGGAAAGAATAAACTGACTTTGATTCATCATTTATATAGGTAGGTAATCTCAAACCGGGATGATTCCCTGATTTGTACAAAAATTATATATTTTTTAATCAGACATTTTTTAAAGATAGGTATAGGTATGCAAAAACGTATCAGGATGTTTATTTATTTTCAAAAATTAAAACATTTTCACACCACACCGTATGTGGATGAGGAAATAGAACTATTCAAGATTCTCTTTTTAAGCTTACAATATCAATAAGTTTTGAATATTGTTATTTCCGAGTTAATATTGGAGATTTCGAGTGCTGAACAGAATGACAAATTGTTTAAATACATTGGACGCACACGTTGAAGTTCACCTGAATATTTTTTAATACATCCGATATTGTTTTAAATTAAATTGACTAATTCCAAATTCAATACATAGAGCTGATAATTGCTACTTAGATATAGATGTTTTCGACCACTAGAAAAGCCCTATATTATAGGTAGTTATTATTATCTTTTCGATGTTCAGCCCAACTATATTACAACTAAGCAAACATGTGTATCTTGTATCTTGAAATGAGAATCAAATATTTTGAAAAATACTAGTCCGATTCTGGAATGTTTTGATCCATTGCAAAAAAATCGTCAGGAATAGGATTTTTTTCTAAAATATTCAATTGTTTTATTGCAATTAATCGATTTCATGTCAGGTTTCTTCATTCGAGAATAATTTGTGACACTCAGTAAAAGTAGTTACCAGTTACCTATCCAGTAAGCAATAAGGTGAAAATTAAAAAAATATTGAAACATAAAAAGTGCCTTATAAGCTGCTTCTACATGCATGTAAGATGTCATGAAATGCATTTGTAGTGACTTGAATCCCTAATATCAGTTTGTAAATATTTGTATATTTTTATCGTTATTCATTTATGTATCTCATGATGTAATTTCACATTTCACACAGAATAAATATTATTCTCTATCGAGTTTCTACAGAAGCATCTCTACATCGGATTATCATAATAATCTGCATACCTATAATCATTCCAAATCAATATTTCTTCAAAGAATCATATTTGAACTCAGTGAAGGGGCTCAGAGGGACAATCACGACAATAGACATTAACAGGATTAAGTTAAGGCGCATATATAATATAATTCCTGTTAAATTAGGTATGTATTCCGGTACGTCAAATGATTGTTTATTATGAATTACTAATAGCTCTGTTTGCCTGTCATAGGCGAAATGCATCTTTGGTCAAATCACTTGCAAGATAAACACTACGGTTCAATCAATTCTAGGTTCTAGTCGTCAGTCCTAACCTAACACGATCATTCGTAAAACACGGTAGAGTCCTTTACACTGAATACAGTTCGGTTCTTTTTCTTTTTATCTTTCGACATATAGTTCATTTATTCTCGCGACATATCACACATTTCATTACCGGCTATCAATCAGTTAAGTTCATTTTCCAACATTCGCACCAGCACTCACACACAAGAGGCACTCGCGTTCGTGATTTGGGCAATCAAATCCACAGTTATTTGAACCCGTCATTAATATATTGTGCCTTCGCGACACGGACCTTCAATTCCACGGCTATTTGAGTCTTTCGCTTATTGTACTTATTAGTGCTCAGTACCTACCTTCGCAACACGGACTGTCAAATCCATCGTTGCTCAATTCATTTCTCGCACGATATGGTGTGATATGGTTTATCATTTATCAATCAAATGACACCCTCTGCCGTCATTTTCTTTTTCACACATCTTAACTTCAGGCATAGTCTGAAACTAGATAGAGAACCAATATGCAATAAACATCAATAGATGAACATTGAAGAATCTTACATCAATACGCAAAGTGTTTGTGCATAGATCTAATAAGATAGCAATTCTATATAGCAATAAAATCCTCTAAAAAATGTCGTCAAAACAAACATCAAGCGATCACAATCCGCAACAAAAGTAATCCAGAAATGTTTTTATTGTAGGTGATAGGCATTTTGGGTAGGGGGTCTGGGGGTCTAGAGTCAAGAATTGGCCCTATATACCTATGTTGCATCTTGAACCTCAATAGGATCTGGGTTCAACTATGCTAACAATTAGGAATTACCAATATAAGAATCATCAATTAATGTTATGAAAGTGCTTTTATACAACTGAGTTGAATCCTCGTGATTCCGGATTTTTTGGGATTTTCTCTCCTCGTTTCCCAGCGAGCACAAAAACATCTCAGAGATATTAAAAGTACGAGATTTCGAGACATTGAACCTCCACTGCGATGTTCTGTTCACACATGAATAGAACTATTATAGAACAGCCAATGTCCGCCGCAGGCGGGAATTATCGAGATGTCCTTGATATGTCACAAAACTACCTTCTCCCTATTTCTTTTTAAAGCCTTTTCATGGACACAACAGAACATTTTCAACGCGTCTTGCGCACATCAAATCGCTGTAAAAAAACATTTTTGAGGTACTTTTCTGAGCCTTTTGTCGAAATGAACTTTTGCATTAGGATTCCATTTCCCTTGAATGAAAAAATGCATTAAAAATAGATTGAACATAAAAATATTTTCTTGATATGAAATTACCTTCTTAATCGGTTTTGAGTAGTGCTTACTACACACAGCATATAATTGGAAATAGGTTTCCCAATTTTTGAAATGTTCTCCACAATGCATAATTTTGCAACTGCGGAGAAGCTGTGTATTGATGAATTCGTACTTTTATATATTGATTACACTGAGGCACCGAACAACACATCTTGCATCTGATGGTCATTATTACTAACTAAATAAGTCTTCTAACACAATAAACTTCACCAAATTCCTTTCTGTTCGTTAGCAGCGTGATGTAAGCGTACACGCTACAAACGCGAATGCCAATTGCGAGCAAGAAGAACAAAATCGAAAACAAATCAGAATTCATCGTATTGTGACGTAAGCATGAGACGTTGTGGTGGGGCAAACGAAGAAAGGGCACAAAAGAACAAAAACAATACTTTCAGCTTTCAGTATCCTTCTAAGACCTCTTTGAGAAGTGCATATTACGTCTCAAAATAACATCTTCATGCCAACATTTTCAAAACATCCCAAAACATCCCAGGGATGTTTGTGCTCGCTGGGTTCTATTAAATAAAAATATTATTTCAATATACGTGTAGTGAGTAAAAACCAGATTTGCCCCAAAATTTGCATTTTTTTCTATGAAAAAACCTTTCCAGAATTGGGCTAAGTACCTATAGTATTTTTCAAAATTTTCGATTATGAATAAGGGCGAAATATTCAGATGAACCACAATAAATACTTCAATTTTTCATCAGTCTAAGAGGATTTATTCATTTCATAGGCTATCGATATTCTGAGGTTCGGTGAAGGATTCTCCCGATGTTGATGTTGGCAACACTGGCGGTGCGTTTCCCAAAATTATTTAGGCGGCACGTGTCCATGGCCCGGGTGAACGACCTCCGAAAATTTTTGGGAGTCCTTCGGCAGGCAGGATCAATAGCGAAAGTACAAGAAACGGTAGGGGGTTGCTATAGCAAACGGGAAATAAAAATCAGCCTGGTCGTTGCGGATGAGCAGGGAGATAATTTATCGCGGGGGAATGGGACAACCCTGCACGATATTAGGGTGGTTGATGCTCTCTGGGGCGTTATTCTGACGAAAAATTTATGTTGTCTCTTCTAAACCAGAAATTTGGAACATGCATCAGCATGTTTGAAGTTCAATCCAAAATCCAATCAATGAAGAGTTTTTTACATTCGAATATACTCATTTTAGAATATTCTCATAGAATGTTCTCAGAATGATAATCAATATTCTCATCCTGCAGCGAATATTCTATCGACATTTGACATATTCTCAGAATAATTTTTTTGAATGTTCTGGGAATATTCTTATTGAATATTCAGAATCGTATCAAAATAAATTATATTGATGCTTCTCTTCTTGCAATAATTATAATGTTCACCCTGACACAACACACAACCTATTATTCTATAGCCTTAATGCTCATTATCCCTTAATTTCTTTCCTTATTCTCCTTCCTATACTAGGAATATTCTCAACATATTTAAAACAGTCCATTCCGAATGTTCATAAAACATCACGATCAGAATATTTTTATCATATTGAGAATATTCAAATATATTCTCGAAGAATATCCTATGAACGTTCTATGAATGACATTGTGCTATCTCTGGGTTTTCTCATAGTAGTTTGATGATATTTAGGGTTGAAATTCGCTTGATTTTCCTGTTGAATTTTTTCGTCTTTATTGAAATGGACTTTTCATCCATGTTTTTTTTGTTGAGTAATGAGTATTCGAATACTAGGCGTTGGGTATTCATTATTATCCAAGCTATTAGTTATCGTGATTTTTTTTAGGACGCCACTCAGTGGCGTAACAATAGGGTGGCAAAATTCCAGGGGTCCCGCCCGTGCCGCGAGCCCATCATGCAGGATTCCTGACATTTATTATTACCAATGAAAGCAAAATTTAGTTCTATATATCACCGGTGATGCTTTTTCATAGTTCACTTCTGTACTTTATGTATCACCAGTGATAATGAACACATATTATTTGAATGCTTGTAGAAAAGCCTAGTGTATAAACGAAGGAATTAGATTGTGGGTATGGTACAGGTATGAACCAAATAATATCGGGTTGAAGTGGGTATCACCATTGATACACATATATCTGGAAAATGCCTATAGAAATTGACTGGATTATTCTGATGAAAAGACGCACCGCTCACTCTCTTGTCAATTTTTTATTGAAATTGTTACACTCATATAAGTAAAAAATAATCTTATCAATAATCATTGTACAAAGAAAATACTAATGTTTTTTTTTAAACAGTCCAAACGACAGTATGAAGGTTTCTCGAGGCATTCCGCGTATATAAGGTGGTAACCAATTATCTTTGAATTTTTGCGTACTCCTCGAAATACGTTTTTCGTCTTAATTGTCCATTATTTTCTTATGAAGATTTGAATAAAGGCGCTTATAATCGAAGAAAAAACAACAAAATATAAGGAGTTCCCTATAATCATATGATGAAATGGTTCATTTATGTACCATGTGAATTACCGGTGATCTTTCAGCAAACTCTATCGAGATGAAGGCATCTGCTTCAAAATACAATATAGCGACATCTTGTAGCGAAAGGCTACGTTTTGAGTTTGATTCTTCACTTGGTACAGAGAGGAAGTTAGCGATTTTTTACGGTGGTTTGTAGAGCAAATGAGAGTGTGCATCACAATCGCATGAGACTCATATGGTAGCCAGATAGTTCCGAAACCCTGTGTTGAGATTTTGTACAATGTATAACTTTTCATGCCCGATTTGGAAATATTAAGAATTTCCTGAAATTTTTATCAGGGGCGTGGGAAACAGGTGGGTCTAGGGGCATTTCTTCCCCCAACTTCTTTTCAATGCAATAAAATATGAGAATATCATTCTTACTTTAATTTTACTGTTCAGTTTTGATAGCACTCACCATTTTCGAGATAAATCGATTTTAAGAGTCTGCTGCGGAACAAAAATAGTGCTTTTTCTTTATAATAGGATAGCAAAATTTCCCAAAAATTATTTTCCGATAGAATATACCCTAAATAACAAATTTTTGAAAAATTCTCGCATATTATTATGCGATAGAGTTTGCTTCTGTACATCGCAGCGATGGAATAACATTCGTGATATCGCAGTGTTGTCTCATCGCAATATCTCAGAGATGTCATGTCACAGATATGTTGGCTGGGAAGGAACTCAGACAAAAATTTCGCACGGAAAAAATGCGCCGCCGGCGAAAATTTTGTTGGGATTCAAGGTCAAATAATTGATAAAATCGAAAATCAAATTCCTTCCAGACTGACAACAACTCCACATTATTATATTATAAATTATTCAGTAAAATATGTTCTCAGATTGTTGCAATTGATAAAAAAATGATCATCTGAAAATAGGAACAATATGAGAAGCAAGAAAAAAGTATTTCGGGTACTGTCTGTATGGTACCCGAGTAGGTGGATATTCTTGAAATTATTTGGGAGCAAGGGATATATACTGACATGTTTTCAATTCAGCATTATGAATCAGAGAGATTCACTCGAATTTTTTTCATCGTATCCGAATCAACAACAGTCACTCATGATAAGAAATAAGTAAATCATCAGTATATTGTATAATGTTTACATTTTACGAAAATTTGCTTCCTTATTCAGGTATATATATTTTATGTATGCTACCTATACTATAATACTGTTGTTTCAATAATTTTGAAATATATTTTTTTCAATCTAGGTACTGATAATGTATATATATTATGTGGTTACATGAAGAATCTAATGAATTAATTTTTTTGTGGCTTCCAAAATGACGCCCATGAAACTACACCAGGGGTTTTCTATGACTGCAGTAATTTATCTGACATTCATCACTGCAATCAATAATAATGTCTCTCAAAGATGGTGTCATATAAAAAGTAGGACCAAGTACAGTATATACCTCTATACAAATCAGACACTGTTGAGGCATGTAATTTATTCTTGACAAAGATGCAAGATTAGACATTTCAATATCATCCAAGTCATAACTGAACCTTAACCTCAAATGTCCAGGCTCCTTGAATAAAAGTAAAGTATATCTCTCACCTTACTATGCATCTCAAATAATGGTATCAGAGCCCAAGTTGCTTATTACCTTATTCTCTCAAAATTCGTCCTAAATTTGCAGGGCCAATGTAACTTCTTGTGCTTCCATACCATGCTAGAGAGATTGACCAGTTTTTTAATTTTTAATCACACGTTCTAGGTTTCCAGGAAACAGAACTTACTAAGAATAGTGAAAAAGGACCCATAGATAAATAACTTTGAGAAAAATAACATTCCCAATTTCTCAGATTCATTGAGTGAGATAAATCATATCTCCCTTATTTGTTTTGTAACATACAGAGCATAAGTTTGGATTTAGGGTTAGGTTAGGGTTAGATGAGGAATGAGATTATGTCATACCATGTTTAATCGATATCAAGTTAATAGTAATCAATTTACAAAATCTCAATTTTATTAAAATATAAAACAAGCACTGAACTCTATAACTAGACAACAAAGTCATCCTCAAATGGTTCTGTACAAAGCATAAACTATAATTCTTTAAAGCATGTCAAACATGGAGTAGACATATAGATTCAGCTATATTTGGTAGACAAATCTTTAAATATGCCCATTCAAGCTGTCAGCCCCATGTTCGATTAACCAAGTATAATAAAAAATCTCATATATTTATTTATACTATATACTGTACATAATTACATAAAATTTATTCATGAGAAATTAATTTTAGGCATTCCACCATGTGATTTGAATTACTTGAAGATCGATGCAGAAATTGTTGCTTTCAATAGGCATATATTTTTCCTATTAAATAATAACAATTTTGGAATGCCTGAAGCATCTTAACAGAAGTATATTCACATGCAATAAAATTATCATCGCATTTCTCTGAAACATCACAAAAAACATAGTGCACGTGATGGCTTGATGTAGAAAAATTTCAGGTACAAATTATGACTGAATGTTGCACAATCAATTAGCAGTGATTGCATTCATTTCTCTAAATTTTTGAGGTTTTTCTCTCGTCTCTGTGAATTAAAAATAGTAATATTTCAATAAACTTGTAGCAGTGTTTGAAAAATGTTTGAAGGAGAATATAAATAGTTATATTGCAAAATGTGCTACCTACTTCCTAATAGTAAAATATTACATTTGGGTTCTTACTGCAAGAATTTTGAAATAGTAACAATATTTTCATTTATAGAGGCGATGAGAAAATAATGACAAAAATGTATAGAAAGATACATTCCACCTCCTCTATCAACCTACAGACAGTATGAAGTAATTGCATTTTCAGGACGCCAGCGAATATTCAATTTTTTCAAATGTACAATGAGATGTAGAAAGGCAAATCCTAATTAAAACAAATTTATTCGAATAAAGACAAATAAATCATGGTACTCGATGGAAATTAAAATATACTTAATAATATGTTTGTGTCCACTTCAATAATATAAATGTTATATTGTAGAAATTAAAAAATAAATTGATATATAGAAAATCAAAGTTTTGCACTACCCAGAATTACAAGTAAGCAACATTCTCATTACATATTTATTTTCCTTCAAGAAGAGCAGCATTTTATGGTTTATTCATTCAAGAAGTTTTCGATACATTACTCCCAACAAGTACGTACTATCCAGCTAACAATGCGAGAACCCGAATATCTCTGTGATATCGCCAAAAGATAAAGATATTGGTGTGACCTCTATTAGGGACAGTGACAGTAAGCATAACCCTAAAAAATATAAAATGAGATGACCAATTTGGCGGGCACTGACAGTTCATGAACGTACATGACATTGAATTATTTGAAAATTCAGTTTTTCAAAAATTAAAATGGCTAATTGTGTGGTTGAAGACTGCAAGAATAGAAGAGAATCGTTTCATTTATTCCATTTCCCCCATGATAAACAACAGCTACAGAAATGGAAACAAAATATGAAGCGGCCAAGTTTTCGATTGAATTTGATGCATATTCGAAGGAATAATATCATTTCCAATTTCAATTTCAGCATAATTGGTGCACAAGTGAAGATTTGATAGTGGAACATACCATTAAATTGAAAGAAAATGCGGAGCCTTCATTCTAACATCAGAAAGATTACCGAAGACATTCTTTATCCAATTCTGAAGAATTTGTACAAGAAAAAATTCAAATAGGAAGCCAAGATCAAATTAACTGTATTTTAGATCACAAACAAGAAATTATCGAAGATTTAGAGAGAGAATGATGAGAAATACAGAAAAAGACTCTGAAACGAGACTGCAAGTACAAGAATTCACAGCTATTATAAGGAACTAATTTCAAATCTTGAACTATCTCATCAAAAATCTTTGGAAGACTGTGAGGAAACTGCGAATGCAAAAATGCAGGCAATCAAGACCCAAATTGATAGTTTCGGTATATATTTCAACAAAAATTATGATCAACTTCAGCATTTAAAAATGCAAATCCATGAAATAGATGACAAATTGAAAGGTATTCCAAGTAAAGTTGCTATTTATGAGCAACATATTTCTCATAATCCTAAATATAATGGTAAAAGATAGGATGCAGTGTCGAAAAAGCTTTAGTCATAAAATTCATGGCTGGCTCATCCTATCAATAAATTAAGTTACAAACTATGACCCCTTTTGGCCAGTGAGATGAGACGCTACTTCTTTATGAAAAAAAAATACAGAGAAAGTTGGCTGTACCCTTCAACGCGGCAGTAGAGGAAAGAATATCCGAAGTGCATGGAAAAGCATATCCATGTCTTTGTTCAACCAAACCTTCAAAGTCATTTTGAGAATTTGGGGTTATGCCTTCTGTCACTGATTGTCATAGTGTCCATACTCTTATTACAGCAAGACTGTCAAATACATACAGGAACTCTAATGTTACACAGAGACGTGTAATCGGTGAAATGATCCTACATATACAATATACAGTGTGACACACTTAAGATGAAGACACCCCTGTATTTTAGTCATTTTTGAAAGCAGAGATTTTATTTTGCGGTACAGTCGTAGACCTTCATGGGCCGCACTTTTCGCAATACTCAGCCCGAGTGACAGCCTTAAACCCAGCCTACTATGCGATCCCGCGAAAAGGGCAAATTCTCGATATTTTGCGTCGCGTTGGAGATACCGAAAAAAGTTATTCGAAAAAGTTGCTTAGAAATCGATTTTGACCCTACATACCGAATTTCAACGCAAAATTCGAATTTTGAATTTGTTTGTAATTTCCATGTTCAAGTCCGATTTTCAGTTAATGATTCTGAATGAGAAGCTACGAAAACCATACATTCACTTTTTGAGACTATTGGTCCTTACAGTTTATAACCCAGTGGGGATTTTCGGTAGACCAGTATCTGCAATTTTGAGAAGATACTATTCCATTGGTAGTGAACATAGCCTCATCAGTGAACAAAATTCTTCTTAGGAAATCTGTATCATTTAAAAAATTTCCTTGGACCCAATAGCAGTAATCTAATCGTTTATATTCGCCACCTTCTTTTAATGTGTTTAAGAACTTTGGTTTAAAAGGTTTGAAGACCTTTCACGCAAACTGATTTTGGGATTGGCACGAACTGAAGCTAAGATATTATCATCATCATGGTACCTTCGATTTCGATGTAGATTGTCAATAGCTGGACGATACTTTAATACACTTCCGGTTTGAGTAAAAAGTTCATTGACGGAGGCTGCCGTTCCATGTCGAATACGATTTCGTTGCGGATGTCTTCTGTTGAATTCGTGAGCAACTTGTCTTCTACTTCGAGCACCATCACCAAATAACCTTATTATTTCAATTTTTTCTCGTAAATTAAGACGTTCAATGGGCATTTTGTTACTGTTTTTGACGCATTTACTTTCAAACTGACATTTGGTATAACTAGTTCATTTGTTTTCATGACGCTCTAGCCCAAATTGAAAACTGTTGAAACACAAAATATGAGACTTCTTTGAAACATTGAGAATGACGATTTTCCAACTTACATTTGATAAAATAATAATTTTCGATTTCATTCAATTCAATACGTTAATTTCATTGATTTTGACTATTTTATCATTTCTGTAGCTTCTCATTCAGAATCATCAATTGAAAATCGGACTTTAATATGATGATTACAAAAACAATCAAAATTCGAATTTTGCGTTGAAATTCGGTATGTAGGGCCAAAATCGATTTTTAAGCAACTTTTTCGAATAAATTTTTTCGGTATCTCCAACGCGACGCAAAATATCGAGAATTTGCCCTTTTCGCGGGATCGCAGTAGGCTGGGTTTAAGGCTGTCACTCGGGCTGAGTATTGCGAAAAGTGCGGCCCATGAAGGTCTACGACTGTATCGAAAATCAAATCTCTGCTTTCAAAAATGACTAAAATACAGGGGTGTCTTCATCTTAAGTGTGTCACACTGTATATGATTTGAACATGTATGTTACATTACATCTTCACACAGTCTGCCTGTTCTGTGATTTCTGTTTGTTTCATAGCGTATAAAAATAATAACTTCTACGCCAAGCCGAGTAAGAGCTGTAAAAGAATAATTAATTATTGTAAAGATTCAAACGAACCAACTAAGTGAGTATGTCGAATAATTCAATAGTCAACAGAGTGATATTAAAATTCCCCTTTGGTTTCAGCGAGCTAGGAGAATAATATTGTCATATGAACTTCTTCAACAAAGGTCTATGTAGTATTTACATATATCTATATATCACGGAATATTAGTGGATATGACTGAGGTACGGCATCCAAACGAGTGTGACATGTCGTAGTACTCATGGCGATGTATCATAGATGTTCATGCGAAATCGCATTGTTAGCTGGGTAATGAGGTAGTGCAAAACTAATTTTGATGTGTATATGAATCAGATCCGTACAATAATTTGAATTTCAAATAATAATTGCACTCATGTGTATGAAGACTAGTTTGAAAGTATTTTCCATCAGGAAGGCAAATTTTTCTAAAAAATATATTCATTTGGTAGACGCACCTTCCTTTATGAGACTAAAGTCTATCAGGCAGGTACAGTAAAACTACCTTTCCGAATTTGTTTTCACAAATTATTATCAAAATACGATCATTTTTGTTATGTATTTTTCATAGTTGTGAACGTTACTGGAGATAGAATAACTACTTATTTTTTAGTAAAATGGGATTTCGAGAAAGCAACACCATTGATTTCGGTCCAAGCCTGTTTTGTTACAATAATACGGGGACCTCTTCTGGTATTATTCGATATTTGATTATTTCAATAAAAAAGGTGATTGAAACATAAAATAACCTGGTATCGTGTATTCAATTCAAATTGATGTACAAAACCATGAATTTGGATCTCTTCCCAATGAAATCGCATTCTGATGTGCTCAGGAGATAAATTCGAACCATATTTTCCATTTTTGTTTCAATATAGGAATATCATTCATGTATTGGAAAAAGCTTCAAGAGATATAAAATATGCTTGAGTATCTTTGAATCGCTTCATTTTCAGTTCAATATAAGATCGACATTATTGGGGATAATATACATAGTAATGATTAGAGAGCCGAGAGAGATCGATACTTTTTTGACTTGTTTTTTTTTATATCGCTTGGAGCGCACGAAAGGATTGATTTAATATTATCTATACCATCCATAACCCGTTTCATTTTTCTAATATAAACATGTAAAGTCTGTTCGTTTGTATTATTAAACATGCAAGTCAATTTTTTATGGTTATCACTGCACAATGTAAACAGAAAAAGTAAAAAAAAAACATAAGTTTTGCAGGTTTGGCAGAACCGTAACATTATTCAAAAGCTGGTTGAGAAAGAGACCAGTTTGACAACGATCAAAACTAACAGTTTTCTGAAGAAATATTGTATGCGTAGATCGGTTCATAACACTTTTGAAAATGCAGCATTATACAGGGTGAGTCATGAGGAACTGTACATGCTCCTACTACGAATAGAGGCATCTGAGGGGAATACCAAATGACCATCAGAAAGTGTCTCCGCCTCTTCTAAAATAATCTATAGGGTGATTAATGAGATATGGCAAAAACTTCTTTCAATCATAACTTTCCAACGGTTCTTTCGATTTCTTTCATTTTTTCATGGATTATCATGCTGTCACTCAGCAATCAACTGACGTATTCAGAATCGTGAAAATCCAGTACCGGTTTGAGAAATTCTGCCAATTTGGTCCATATAAAAAATTTCACCCTGTATGAGGTTTTAGTAAACTGTGATATGGAATTTCTGAAGTTGATGAACAGGCAACTAAAATGAAGTATTTCAAATTTTCCTCACAATTTCATTGAATTTCTTAAAAAATGATTAATTTAAACTACACACGAAACTTGGGCAATAAATGTATTAATTTGAAAATTAATACTTCGCAACGCATGAATTTCACGAATGAAAGTAGGGATAATATCATTCTCAATTCTTCAGCTCAACAATAATCAACATTCTTCTATTTCCAGGGTTGGATTCAGTAATTTTTTAGTAGAGAGTAATAATCACCAAAAATTACACCCTGTATATGGTTTTAGTAACCTGTGATATGGAATTGTCAAAGTTGATGAACTGGCAACCAAAATTAAGTATTTCAAATTTTCCTCAGAGTTTCACAGAATTTCTTAGAGTACGATCAATTTTCACTACACGTGAAACTTTCGCAACAAATGTATTAATTTGAAAATGAATACTTCGCACCCCTAGAATTTCACGAATAGAAGCAAGAATAACATCATTTCCTATTCTTCAGTTCACTGAAAATCAACATTCATCTATATCCAGGGTTGGATTCAGTAAATTTTTGGTACATGGTAATAGTCACCAAAAATTGCACCCTGTATATGATTTTAATAAACTGTGACATGAAATGTTCGGAGTTGACAAACAAGAATCAGGAATAATTTTACCCTTACTTTTATTCGTGAAATTCATGCATTGCGAAGTATTAATTTTGAAATTAATACATTTGTTGCCCAAGTTTCGTGTGTAGTTTAAATTAATCATTTTCTAAGAAATTCAATGAAATTGTGAGGAAAATTTGAAATACTTCATTTTGGTTGCCTGTTCATCAACTTTAGAAATTCCATATCACAGTTTACTAAAACCTCATACAGAGTGAAATTTTTTATATGAACCAAATTGGCAGAATTTCTCAAGACCGGTCCTGGATTTTCACGATTCTGAATACGTCAGTTGATTGCCGAGTGACAGCATAATAATCCATGAAAAAATGAAAAGAATCGAAAGAACTGTTGGAAAGTTATGATTGAAAGAAGTTTTGGCCATATCCCTTAAATCACCCTATAGATCATTTTAGAAGAGGCGGAGACACTTTCTGATGGTCATTTGGTATTCCCCTCAGCTGCCTCTATTCATAGTTGGAGCATGTACAGTTCCTCATGACTCACCCTGTATATTCCAAAATTATACAAGAACATCCTTCAACGTGTTACATACTCTATAGTTCAATCAACGAACGCCAAATAAGGTCGAATAGTGTAAAAATAATTCGTACAGCGGTAGACAGAAGTCCCATGAACAACATACTAAAAGTCCTGACCCGTAGGGGATGACCAGGGTGGTAGGGGAGCTTCAAGTTGTTCTTGAATAATTATTCGAAATCGCGACCCCTGGCAAAAAAATGAATGTATACAAAATTGAACAACATGAAATGTCCCATAAAAAAGTCTCTATTCGTTCTTGGTCTACAATGGGGCGTTTGGTCTCAGTGCTGGGACCAACGAGGTAATGCAATTGCAAAAAAAAATAAAGAATAGATTCTGAGATACAGGGGAAGAAAACAAATCGAGAAGTACCTAACGAAAATAGTTATTTATCATACAACGGAAAAAAGTATCAGTTTTGAGCTCGAGGTTGCGTTGCTTCCCGACGCGTAGCGGAGGGGGACAAAAAATCGTGAGCTTAAATCTAAAATGTTTCCCGTTGTAAACTTCAAGTTGAACGTCGATAATTTTCTGATTTTGATATAATATTATATTAATAAATACAAGAAGCTCAAAGTAATTTCCACACAATGTTCATAAAATGAACAACAATGGAAGATTTCGGGAGAAAAACAACTACTTTCCTGGGAAATGCCACGGAGAAAATTGAATTACATTCTCCCGAAATCTATGCATCGCTAAATCGAAATCAATAGGCATTCAAGAAAGATTAACTTGTATCAGTATTCGTTTATACGAGTCGATGCATATATTTCGGGAGGATGTAATTCAATGTTCCGCGTGGCATTTCCCAGGAAAGTAGTTGTTTTTCTCCCGAAATCTACCATTGTTGCTCATTTTATGATCAAAATCAGAAAATTATCGACGTTAAACTTGAAATTTTCAACAGGAATTACACCTGCGTTGCAGGCTTATCGTTCTTTTGAAGTAATCAAATATCTGTCAATCTAATTCTCTGATTTGATTTTGATAAATTGCGGACTTCGTGGTTATTTAATAATAATTTACGTAAGCGAAGTGGAATGGAAGATAAAAGGACTTGCAGTTCTTTCTCGGAGACGGTGGCTCATTTTTCGGAACTAGTACAACAAAAGCCATCAGCAGTGTATATATTATGTATCCGGGAAAAATGTAATCACTTTTTTCCCGTGGAAAGATGATGATTAATTGTTAATTATGGAAACGTATACGTTCAATTTGTTTGTTTTTCACGAATAATGTATTTTTTCTGTTATTATAAACGAAAACAACTTGAAAAAAGGACATTCCCCTACTGCCCCGCTCATCCCCTACGGGTCAGGACAACACCATTTTTTTTCTCCTACTTTTTGTTCGTTTACTGAACTGTACAAGATTTTTTTATGATTTCGTTGACATAGGCGATGAAATTATATATTTAAAATATCAACAAACCTGGGTGTAATAGGATATTGAGTATCCAAAAAGAGTGAATTCGAACTGAGATCTTTTTTTATAGTAGTATTGAACCATGAGATGACTCAGGTTTGAGACCTTCAATTTTTTGGCATCGACTATTTGACCCACTACTTTGCACAAACTGCGTTATTCAATGGGTGTAATAATTTCAGAAAATGTTTGTGCGCTTCCTCGAGGACCAGTTTCCAATTTATAGTCGTAACATAGATCTAACATCTATGGTCGTAACATAGATCTAAGATCTATGGTCGTAATATGAGCTCGAAGGAAGGCTCAAAGAAATGTCAATTCCAAGGAAGGTAAAGCGATACTTTGAGCATTCCTTGATCCAATTTCTGGTTATGTCATGAATATGTATATGGATAATTAGATATATTATGGATATGAATTTCACGGGTTTGGATAGTGTTTGCATGATCTGGAACGCTTTTCTGGATTTCATGAATGGACTGATGACAGTGAATGTAGCAATCAAACGAATATTCAAGTCATGAAATTTGTTCAGAGAAACTGATTCGAGTATATCGAATTCCAGTAGAAGCTGGTAAATAGGTATTCACAAGTAAATATTGTATTTCAAATAATAGGAATCTATTACAAATAATGGAAACTCAGCATATTCACAATATATAGATAAAACAACTGGCAACTGGATTGATACAAAACAAATTCAACTTTCAAACTTTCAAAAGTATCGTATTCAACCCAATTCTTGATAATTCAAATAAATATCAACTGATCTATTGATTTGTACAGTCATTTGCACGAATATTGTAAGTATGTTGAGTTACTGAACGGATTTCCATTTTTTGAAAACTATTTCCTGTTATTTCTAAAAATAAATGTATTTTCAATAAGTATACCATGGAATTCTGATACAACCACATGTTTCCAATTTTCATCAGCACCATACCTTCATCTTGAAGATTCAGTAAATATGACCAATAACAGAACTATTGAGGTCTCATATTTCCGAACAAAATATTGTAGGAAAAATATCCTTGTTAAATATGTTTAGTTAAATGATAACATTACAAAGTATAACATCAACCTTCAGACAACCTAGCAAGTCACACAAAATCTAGCAACCACTACTGCTTAGCAATTCTTTCATAATTCAGTGAACGATGACCTGCTTGAAAAAATGATGGAATAATTAGTTTAAAAATGTCCACCTCGTTTATTTTTCTGTCATCATCCACTGAACTGCATATCTTCATCAGATGTGATCAGATATGTATGGTGCGCTCTGAATGTGGAAATAAATTGCAGACTGTTGAATATAAATATAATGGCAGCAAGACCGGTCAATCTCATTCTGATACACAATGATATACATGGTGGCATTTTAATGAATACGTATAATTTAGGTCCTAAGAAGGCTCAATCCAAAAGACAATCACCAATAAAAAATATATGCATCAAAAAAATTAGGGACAAAACCAATTGACTGGAAGTACTTCTTGTTCGATTTTCAATATAAAATTCCACCTTGATTAAAATATAAAGGCAATATAATAATGTTCAATATATGTACGGTTTTTTTAATTTAACCTGTACTAAAATGTTCTGCCCTGCAACAGGCATGTTTACCCTAGTTCCCAGCAACCAACGTGTACATTTTGAAAATGAGACGGCCACTTCCACATTCAACAGGAATAATACACACCATACATCTAACCACCTTTGCAACTACCTGAATTCTGCCTCTTGAAAAATATTTTTTTTTATTCACAGCCATATTAATAATTTCGAGAGTCAGTAAAACACAATATTATTCATTTGAAAGTATTAGATTACTTGTATGTGAAATTACGATTATTTAGCTTATATTCTGAAGTCAACGATCTATGATACCATTTTTCTTGAATGTACCAACATAGAGTTTCTTGTTTCTAAACATTCACTGAGAGATAAAACACCCTGTAAGTATCAACTTGGGAAATATTAGCTCAAGACAAATTTAATGCAATAAAGTATCCCCAAAAATTGTGTGTATAGACAATCTATACAGAATGTTTCATTAACAATAGGTATATCATTTAGTACCTACTTCTCAGAATTGCATCAAATATTTTCATTAAATCCATTTTTTTTTTCAATCATGCTCAGATACAACAACATATGAGCGCCAACAAAAGGATATTCAATTTCTTTCTTCAAATTCATTGAAATATCAACACTAAAAAATCTTCAAACTTTTTTGTATCATTTCATTATTTTCATCTTTAGCTATAAATTTCCAAGTTTATGCGTATAGGTTGAAATGCTTGCTCTCAATAATATCTGAACTTCTGTCAGAAATCTTTAGTTGATCGGATTGCTTTGAGGTAACACAACTTGTCCTACGGGGTCGTAAGTTTCAACTAGTCCATTTCTGACAGAATTACTATCACAGCATTAAGAAACTGCGGTGAATAATTGTTGTGGAATGTGATATTTTCCGTGCTTGCATCATAGAACGCTGTTTTCTTGGTCTACACCTTTTCCAATAGTAATTCAGAATGTATCATTTGTAATTAAGAATGGGTCAATTGTAAATCAGACTATGTCATTTGTAATTCAGAATAGTTAATTGAAATTGAGAAAACGTCATTTGTGATTCAGATTAGTCAATTGAATTTCAGAAAATATCAATTGTGATTGAGATTAGTCAATTGAATTTCAGAAAATATCAATTGTAATTCAGAAAACTTCATTTGTAATTCAGAAATATGGAACAGTGTCACCTCTGCATGAATACCTACCTACAATCCATCATCATCAAAAGTACCTACTGTGTATACCATATTATCCTGGAACCGTATATTTTAACTTCAAATAATTATACATAATTCCGAGAATGAACTTCAAAGACAACTGTATGATTTGTCGTATTCCAATGACTCGAAGTGCAGTTACCAGATTGCAGCCATGTAATCATTTTGTGCATACGAGGTGTGCTTCACCACTACAGAATGTGCCAGATGTCACTTGCCCAGTATGCAGAGCAATTTTGACTGAAAGTTTGGACGTTGAAAGAAATAGGTATTGATTCATATATTTCATTGAAACGAATGATTCAGTCTTGTTCATCAGGTATAAAAAACATAATCATCAAGATCGTGAAAGGATTGTGGAATGTGCAGATAAGGGAGATGACTGGCATAGCATCAGCATCGTAGCGAAATGTTCCCCAGAGGAGGCATAAAACCTAAGATACTAGCTGAAGATCGAATAGATATAGTAATTTCATGGATTGAAGAAGACTGCGGCTAAACATTAAAAAAGTGAAAGAAAAAATTAGAGAACATTTCCAAGAAGTTGTGGCGTTGTCTACTATCGGAAATTATCTGGAAGGTAGATTATTTTCAGTGAAACAAACTCACAACGAGATAATCACAATGAACAGTCCTGAAAATAAAAGAAAACGTGAGGAGTACGTTCAAGCTCTCAATCCGTAAACGGTAAACAAATTATTTGAATTGACGAAACAAATTTCAATTTATTTTGCCGTCGAACAAGGGGACGTTCTCGGACTGGAGCCAGAGCTGTACAACAAATACCAGCTGCAAGAGGACCCAATGTACATCTCATTGGGGCCATTTCGGCAGCTGGGGTAGTAACTATGGAAAGAAGGCGAGGATCTTTCAAGACCGAGACGGCCAATGCTTGGGTAGCATGTCTACTACAACATTGGCAAGAACTAGGAAACCAGTTTGTGGACTTGGTCATAGTGTGTGACAATGCTCCTTGTCATTCCCGACTGGAGAACATTGTGAATGAAACGACTGCTCATCTTTTGAGATTGGCTCCATATTCTTCAATGCAAGCAGATTCTTCTGAACGGAGACAATAGCATTGCTTCCTGTTCAGTTGATATAGATAGAACATAGAATTCACTACTGAAATCTGAAAATGGTGAATTCAAGATTAATTAATGAAAATATACTATAACTCATTTGATTGCCAACGTCACTGATTGTCACTGAGAACTGAGAAGTGTCAAGAAGAATACGAATTTGCTATACAAATATCCATTTTTTATGTTGAAAACGGAAGCAGATTCGTTCCCGAAACGTCCAAAGATAAGTAAAAATTTGATAGTTTTTCTATCTATCTATATTTCTCTTCTACAAACATTTTTCAATACAAATTGTCACTGACAAGCTGGTGAATTTTTCTGTCAGGCTTTCAGATAGGAAAATTCTTTAAACGCGGTGACATTTTGGGGCAAATCATCTGATTTGTCTTTACTACACGTATATTAAAATAATATTCATATTTTCATTTTATGGTACCCAGGAGAAAATCCCAAAAAAACTGGAATTATGAATGTACCACCTCCTGGATTAACCTACAGACAGTATTTCCCAATCGTATTACAACATATGGCAACTGTGCTATGGTCTGCCCCTACTTACGAAATCGTGACGTCAGTTTTTACTCGCGGTAAATTTCTAACCGTTTGAAAATTACGGTGGCATTATTGATGATTTAAGCACCTTAAAATCGACCGAAAAATTCTGAAAAAATATCAAATTGAGGAATATTTGTTGATGATTCTATTTAGGAAACAAAAAAAGATAGTCCACTCGCCTATTGATATTTTCTGAATTTCAATTCACTAATCTGAATTACAACTGACGCTTTCTTAATTTCATTTGAGAAATTTGAATTACAATTGACGATTTTTGAACTACAATTGAAGAAGGTGTGGTCATTTCTCTCTCAGGTTCATAAATACATTACGGATTTATTTTTAATAATTTTCCCAAATAGTGAAAAAGGAACTATCGAGTATTTAATCACGAATTGAATGCCTGTTGAATTCAGATTATAAGCTCAGTAATTCGGGAAGTCCAACCGCAAGATTTTTGAAAACATCGTTTTCTAATCTCAAATACGTGACACAAAATTAAAAATACCAGATGGTTAAACTCTGTAAACACTAGGCCTAGGTAACGCTTTACTTATATACAGCCATAGACATTTTAATTAGTGGCTGCAGCCAATTTGTAAAAATAAGTGTCATTATGGTGGGAGCAGAAAATATATAAGCTAATGTCAATTACAAAAATGGAATTCCGAAGTCTCATTTCATGATGATTAACGTATTGTAAATCGTTAAAGAGTTTGCCTTCGCCGACAACGGCGATGGAAATGTAATTTAAGTTGGACGTCTTTGATAGATCCATGATATGAATGTTCATGAGAAAATTTAAAAATTTTGACAAAGCAGATTTCGAAGAGTTTTGGAAGAAGTCTCAAAAGGCAAGTGTAATTCTTCGTACTAGGTATATTTCGTAGAATTTGCTCTATTCCTTTACAAGAATAATAAGCTGTAGGGAATCAGTTATATTCTACCAAATGACAGTCGCTGACTCCACAAGAGCACATTATCTATCCCTGTGTTGCTTAATCAATCCAATGTAAATGGAAAATTGAAAATAACTTGAAAAATAAGTGTCAAACTCACAGAGCAATTTGGTTTTTCTGTTGTTACTTTCAGGTAGGGTCCCTTGATGGAAATTGACGTTAAAGTCATCTTAACCGGGTACGGACAGATCATAACTGCATTCTTTTTTAATGATCTAGAGACTTTAGTTTTGTCTACTGGCACCCCTGACATTGCTGTCACTTCACATCCATGGGCGCTACAGAAAATCATTCAAAATTTTATTAATAGGTATGTACAGGGTATTTACTTGTTGAGGAAGATCATGTGGCGAACGAGTATTGTAATTATGATCCGATTCTATTCAAAATTGGAAGGTATTTGGGGTTTTCCGGGGTTGGAGATAATGGTTATTTTGCCAAACTTGGAAAATTCAAGTCCAAGGCACACCGATCGACATTTGGATCATATTTTGTCATAACACAGAAGACTCAATTCATTTCCAGAACAGTTCGATGATCTAATTGTGATTTCTTTAATCCCTAGCATCTATCAAGTCAGCTTGACTAATAAGTGTAGTTTGATTTTACTGAGATAAAGATTCGTTTCGTGGGTCATATTACATTCAAAAATGAATCGCTGTGCCGTGGATTTGACTCAGATTAAGAGGTGGCACATGTATGTTTTTGAGATCTACCATAACAAGTGCAAATTACCGCACAGGAAAGTGCCATTTTTCAATCATTTTCCTCAGGATAGTGATTGCCGTCGGTCTAATTTCATTTTTCGACAACTGTCATTCCTTGTAGTGAAACGGAATAAAAAGTAGCAATCGGAATCGGTAAAGTTGCAAATAAAACGACACATTAAAGGGATTCCGGCGGCGGAATCGGATAAATAAAACGCAACTAATGTTTTTACATGCCTTTGTGGCATATATCATTTCGTTAACAGATATACAGGGTGATCTTCATTCCTGTAAAACTCGTGTATATTATTCTAGATTTGGCTGAAAATGTTCAATATGAATTCAAAGATATTGGTACAATTTATATCGTTTTGTCAAATAATTTGATGCAACGACACTGTCACATTATGGCTGTATGATAATGCATCACCTAGGATATTCAGTGAAGTTGAACTTTTGGTGTTTTAAATTTCGAATCGCTCACAATGAAACATCAACAGCAGGATAGCTCACAATCAAAGTCTCAACGTCGGCTTCTTTGAAGCTTGTTTCGGTTTTGGGTTAACAAGCGGTGTAAAAAACACAACAAGTCATCCAGCAATATGGCCGATCAGCTTCGAATGCGCAATAAAAAAGACGCTCTGATTGTGAACATTGCTCGCCTTCCTACCAAACATGAATCTTCATCGAATTGGTCGTTTCCAATCTATCACGATCGGCAATCGAAAGACATTTTGGTGAACCCCACCGATTTTCCTTTCCCAAACCTGACGAATTCGGCGTCCCAACGCGGTCGACATATCGACACATGATCGAGAATGAAACATCAGTGCACCAGGACTTCTTTAGTATCTGAGGTACTGCCCTGCCGAGTGGGACTGAGCAGCTCCTGTCTGTCGCGCTCTCTCTCTCGCCCGGGCCTAAAGGCCTCCAGCAGGGCCTGCACCCTGTCTTCCGTGGGTTCCCATCGCTGATGGCCTGCCGGGTTCTGCAGCCAGATGATCACCGTTCCATATACCGACCTCACGTTCAGTTCGGATCTGCGAAATCTCCCGTTTTAAATTCTATTCGACCAGGCAGGATGTTCTTACTTCTTAACCATGATATTGCGCAAGTAGGTGAGGCTTAGCGGCCAGATTTTTACGTCACGCTGAGAGTAATGGTACGGGTCTGTGAAATCTTCCGTTTTAAATTCTATTCGACCAGGCAGGATGTTCTTACTGCTAAACCATGATGCAAAGAACACAAGATATGATATTGCGCAAGTAGGTGAGGCTTAGCGGCCATATTTTTACGTCACGAGGAGAGTAATGGTTCGGATCTGCGAAATCTCCCGTTTTAAATTCTATTCGACCCAATGAACTCAATATAAACACCTGGAAGGGATCCTCTGTGAACGACGAGTGAGGCAAAAATATTGTTCAGGCAACTAGCAGTGGTTATGGATACCTATCTCTTTCTATCCTATGTTGGCTAATGGGAAGCGCTCGCATTATTTGAAATATTTTCTTGTTTTTTGGTTTTATATAAGAGTATAGTATAGTATAATAGTATAGTATAGTATTTAGGAAAAAGGATAGTGTTGCAATCAATTATTATTTGAAAATAATTATTGATTTTTTCAATGACTCAAAAGTGAAATTCGATTTTTATTCTTACAGGATTAGGAAGGCAAATGAATACAAAATTGAAATTATATATTCTCATCCAAATGTCACAATATATTGTACAGGGTGAGCCAAGCTCAATGTCTCAGGACTATCAGAAGAAATAGAAAAACGATAGAAAAAATTTGAAACGAAGTTCTTGGATGGTATCGAGCTCGGTATCGAGTACCTAAGGTGTTTTTTAAGCCTAATTTTTAAGAGTACCTTTTTTTCCATAAACATTTCACTATTAGAAGGTGAATGAAAGGTGAACAAAAATTGAATAAAAGTACACCTTCATTTTTTCCTTTCTAGAGAATAAGGGGAAGCTCTAAAGGCAAATCTGAAGAGACAATATGATGATGTAGCTCTCGAGTTTAAAAATTTGAACTTCTAGTTTTTACCTTCAAAATGTTTTTTCAGTACCTCATCAAGATTGTCATTCTCCTTTTTACTGTCCATATGAAAAACATTGTCCTTAGAATTCAAGCTATGAACATCTACAGACACATCCTGAAAATGAATTACTATAGTTTTTCTAAGAATCTGAACAATTTTCAACTTACCCATGGAGGTCACTTTCTGTTTTTCTTGCTTGTTTCTGCATCCAAAGGCAACACAATATAAATAACCATCGTTTATTAATTCGAAATCACAAATCTTTTCAACAACAATCAATTCACACCAACAAATTCAGTCCTTTTGAAGAAACAAAACACGCCAAATTTGGCGATATTTCACATAACAAAAAACAATAGAGTTCTGTGTTCACTTTTTTGCCTGTCAAGATGAAAAAAAAAAGATCTCAAGTACTCCAATCATTGGATGAAAGAAAATTTATACACCAATCCGCCATTGAACAACACGAGCGTGAAAGAGACAGGTTAACGTAACAAAAACTTATCTTTGTTGCAGCTGCCCCTGACAACACTCTGTGCTATTCGAGAAACCAGCCGTCTCCCTTTCAGGTGTTTATATTGAGTTCATTGATTCGACCAGGCAGGATGTACTCACTTCTATACCATAATACAAAGAACACAAGATATGATATTGCGCAAGTTGGTGAGGCTTGACGACCATATTTTCACGTCACGCGGAGAGTAATAGACCAGGGGCGATAATTTTTGAAACCGAAAAAAATTAGAGTAGAATGAAACTCATTGGAAAAGTAAAAGAATATAACAAAAATAAAAGTAAAAATAATCTATCCATATATCGAATAACGATATATAATTTCAAAATTTTGAAGTCAATAGTCATAAACACGAACACATAACCAGACAAAAAGATATGTTAACTCTCATCAAAATTAAATCAGATATGGGTAAAAGATCTATTTTATACAATGGAACAATTCTCTATAATGAATTACCTGCCAGACTAAAGAAAAAATTAAGTGTTGAAAAATTCAAAAAAGAACTGAAAAAATACTTATGTCTTTGATTCTCTTCATGTCATCCTGAATCAATTCAAGAAATTATATTTAACAGTCTCTAGAAGAAACAACATTATATGTATTATGTATATGATTTAAAAATGATTATCTGATTATCTAATTTTTTTTTTTTTTTTTTAGTTGCTCTTTCATAATTTTCCCTGCTATAAACATGTATGTTTCTTGGGAATAATAATAAAGATATATATATATATAAGCAAAATTATCGATAACCAACGATATATAGATAACTATCGATTTCTCAATATATAGGAAAAATGAATGTTAGCGACTAGCCAGATGCCGAGCGCCCTGTACCATTAGAAGCACAGAGCTACAGTTAGTGATTACATAAGGTTTAGTCACCTATCTACAAATGACTGTATCCGATCAGGAGGCATAAGGTTGATTCATTCTTATTTGAAGCGTTGTAGAGAATACATTGTGTTGTGTTAAAAAAGGTGGAAGGTTTCAGAGGGACTGATACTGTGCTGTTAACCCTACACCGAGCAGTGCTCGGTTTGTTCAGGCATGAAAATATATTGCATAGGTAGGTTTGGTAGATATAACCTTAGGTTTGGGAAAAAATAAGATTATTTCGAGTTAGGCGTGGGAAAAAATCCATATATCGATATGTAATTTGAAAAATATCGATAACTATCGATAATCGATATGTGAAATTTAATATCGCGCAGCCCTACTCGTGATATTATTTTTCCAAGTCTCATTTTGTTGGTGTACTATGCACAAAAAATGCAGCGAGAGACGAAGAAATCCGATTTTTCAGGTATGCACATTTTGATCTAAAATAAGTACTATACCTAGTCACTCACAAATAGTTTTCATATTGAAATGTTGTCATTTCCCATTGGAATTCCTTCTGCAATAGGAGCTAATAGAAATACTCTTGAAGTTGCTAAAAGAAGGCGAGAAGATTGGATTCATGCATCATGCAATCAAACGGGAGACTGGTCTGTCATGTAGACGAAAATAATATGATCGTGTGCGTGCGACAAAATTTCATAATGAAAACTATGTGAGATTACTATATTTACCTGAAAAAATCATATTCCTTGGTATCTCGCTTCATTTTTTGTGCATTGTACAACAGCACAAAAGTGATGGCATGCTTAAAGAAATTAATAGACCAAAAAAACACAATTCGTTTGCCAAAATATGTGAAAAACTATTTCAATCCATTGATTCCTTCGTAAACAACTAAGAAAAGTGAGGTTGTGTTTCAATGTTTCACAGAAAAGTGTGGATGTGTTTCAATGTTTTACCTCCAGGTTCGGTCATCGTGCACGCGACCTATGAGTATATTCATATGTGTCTATTTTGTCCTATCAAAACGTTGTTACATGCATTCCTTTTATTTTTATAACTGTTGTTTTGCGAAAAATGTATCACTATAAATTCAAGTGGGTGTTTCTGCCCTATTTCTTTTTCCATCTACGACTATGAATTTGACAAAAAATCTAACCTCTAAAATCTTATCTGACAATCAGGCGATACTAGGGAAATTGAAAAGAGAGAGAGCAAAATATATATCTTATTCTTTCATTCACTCAATCCATTGTAATATAGATAATAGAAAAGGACAGAAGTTCAGCTGTGAACGAACTCTTATCTACTAATAATAAGCATCACACCAGACACAGTTAACATTTGAAAACTGTCAAAATAAAAACCCAATTCGGGAAAAAATCATTGTATTTTTGTGGAATAAATATTTATAATAGTCTACCCGACAGAATAAAATCTATTAGGTTCGTCACAAAATTTAAGTGCGAACTGAAGACATATATTGAATCAATTAATTCTGATTGAACTGTTTATCTTTCATTGTATTGCATATTCGATTTATTTATTTTCCTCTATAAATATTGTATTTTTTTATAGCTTAGAGCGCACGAAAGGGAATTCCTATAATGTTCAAAGAACATCGTGCGTTCCTAGGGAGGATATGGACAGGAGGTAGGCATTGGAATTTTTTTTGAACTTCTGGAGGAGATTATGTGTACAACTCCACTACTTACTTGCTCAACACATGCTGAAATCCATGCCTGAAATCGTGTTCGTACGCCGGGATGGTCACTTGTCTCCTTTTGAACTGGCTGGATTCGAGTCTTATCAGTCCGTTCGGTGTCGGCTCCCTGAAGTCAGGCATGACCACTATAAAGCTAAGTGGTTCTGTACTATCCGACATCAATCTTTCCATGTGGTTTACCGAGGCTTCCATGAGCTCTTCGCTGTACGGCGGATGTGCCTCAAATGAGCCGGAAACCGCTCTGAGTTTGAGAAAGGATCTAAAAATGGCAACTGATAGGCTAGTGGAGTTAATTTTTTATCATTCAAAAGGTACATGGTTTCCAGATGTCAGAACACATCCAAATGTTTAAAAAAAAATATTTTTACTACGAAATAGCCAAAATGTTAAAAAAATGGACAACAATGGTAGATGACCGTGGAAAAAAAACTAATTTCCTATCTAATGCTACGTAGAACATTGATAATCATTCTCCGGAAATTTATGCATCGATTCTCGTATTAATGACCCAGGCAAACGGTATCAAAATCGCCATTTCCATGCAAAAAATCCAGTATTCGATGTCATTATAGTTCCCTGTTTTTTGGGGTGAATCAGAATCTGTAATAATCCAACAAAATTTTGCCTTTTGAGATAATCGCAAAAAGTTGACTCTGAACTTGAAATATATTTTTTTGTAAAAATTCACCCATATTTATATTGAAGTGTGAATTTCATACTCATATTGTGGCAAAAAAATCTTCGTTGAATATGGTATGATTTGTTTTTATGTCAGATGTTTACTGAAAAAGAAAAAAAAAAGGAATAAGAACTAATTGATCACACAGAAGGACATCGCGATTTTATCCGATAGCCAAGCAGCCATCAAAGCGTTGAGCTCTCCCTACATCAACTCGAAGATGGTATGGGAATGCCTAGGCAAATTGAATGAGCTAGGCAGCAACAATAAAGTTATCCTCTGGGTGCCAGGGTACATCGGAGTGGGGGGGAATGAACAAGCAGACGCTCTGGCACGACAAGGGGCTTCAACGCCACTGATCGGACCAGAGCCATTCTGCACCTTGGAAATTCCTATTTCCAAGGAGAACTTGAGAAGGCGGAAGGAGCCTGGAGAGCCAGACAATGGAGAAGACTTCCAGGACTACGGCAGGCTAAAGATCTCCTTGGAAATTTCAACCGAGAAAGATCTAAGACACTGACAAACCTCAGCAAAGGAAGTCTCAAAGCAATAACGGGATTTCTAACGGGGCATTGCAGACTCAAAGAACACCTAAGGAAGCTAGGCTTACAGGAGGACGGCACCTGTAGATTCTGTGAGGAAGAACCAGAAACACCCCATCACATACTGATGGAGTGTGACGCTGTACATCACAAAAGATTGAACATACTGGGAACACACCAGCTGACTGTGGAAGAAATACCACAGCTAGACCCCCTCAAAATCCTCAAATTCCTGAAGGAATTGAATCTCGAGGGGCTGCTATGAACAGGAAATCCTTGATATAGCAGGAGCAGATGGGGCATAATAGATCTAATTAGGTCGCAGCGCATCTGTCACCATCCAACCTACCAATACCAATACCAATTGATCACAACTATAGCGGGTACTAAAGTATAAATTGCCTTATTTGCCGCAATTTTTATATCTGAACCAATACTTTTGTGATCGGAATTCATGTTGATGAATTTTCATCTCAAATTGAAATGAACGCGTCAAAGTTGACAGTTCGCAGAATGAGTGACAACCGAGAACACAATAGATTCACAAGTATTCACGATAGAAAATAACACGGCAACATTTGTACACTTCTGAGCGGTTTGTTTTGATGGATTTGATCAATAAGCAGAAACAAAAAACGAATGTGAACCAATGAAAATAAAGTAAACAGGTTGCTTTGACAGCTCCCAAATACTCCGATAGATGGCGTACGCTTATTTTCTATCGCGAATATGCTTCCAACCTTTGCAACGCTCGCTTGTTACATAATATGTTCCTAATGAATCGTTGATTCCAGGAATATTAACTATTTCCCATTAATAAATTAGTGTTTTTGGTAGTAGGTTATATACTGTACGATATTCATATCGCAAAAATCTATTACATTTGTTGATAACTAATGATTATAAATGATTAGGTTTCATCAATTTATTTTATAATTGAAAAATTTCGGAATTGTAATCGAGACTATAATTTATTACTAACAAATGGTTAGTGCATGTTGAATTTCTTTTAATAAAAAATGACTTATATGATGTTCGTTAATGCGGTGGTTGAATGTTTTAGCTGACTGACCAATATATCTCAAGCCAAGAGTCACAATTTTTCAACCTAGAAGTTTTGTCTTTATTGTTCAATTAGTAATTCTCAAGGCCCCTTTATGTCGATGATCCAAAATACGTTAGACTTGTAAAATTTTGAGTAATGTTTTTGAGGTAGGATACACCTCTTGAATAATTGCTTTAGTAAGAATTCCAACCTTTTGAAGCAGAATATATTTTGTTATCAAATTGAAAGTGTTTTCATCCAAGACATTATAATAGAACTTCTAGAATCTCCTGTTTTGGTAATCTGATAAACATCATTTTCATCGGGAGGCATACTTGGAAAGTGTTTTCATCCAAGACATTATTATAGAAGTTCTAGAATTTCCTGTTGTGGTAATCTGATAAACATCATTTTTATCGGGAGGCATACTTGGAGAAAGGTTTTGTAAATCAAAGAAAATGAATTTTATGTTATCAGGAAGAGTAGTATTCTGAATTTTGTTTATTAAGTCAATTCCTCAAACTCAAATTAAAATAGCTCGTTCAGTAGCCTCATTTGAATGGAGGAAAAATGTTCTGATATCTGTTACAACAAAGTGTAATTCTTAAAAGCGAAAAATTCACTATCAGCCTTGATTATTAAAACTAACAAGATGATCCACCTGCATGTATAATGTTGCCAAATTTGGCCTTAGTTGTGGACTGGTACGTAGGCGGCGCTAGCAAAACAGAAAATTAGGGCGATTTTTTCATTTTCTCGGAATTTGCTCCACTCCATCCATTTGCAAATTGCTGAACTATCTCGGAATATCCTTCTTTCTGAAGCAGGGAAATCACTAACATTAATAATCTGAAGCCTTTTAAATAAACATATTTCAATGCATAAAAACATTTAAAAATAAATCTCTACCTTTCGCTAATCAACTAAAAGTAATTCACCATGTCGCTCATAGATACCGCCACCTACAGCATAGAATTCCTGGCTTCATTGCTCCCATAAGGATGGTTCATCTTGTTAGTGTAAATAAACAATAATCACATTTATTGGATAAGTATCAGTAGTTATAACGTGTCTTACCCTCTACTTCCAAAGTATGAATCACAATCGGCGAACGCTGAGCAGTATTGTCTGAAATAGCAATTGAGTGGAGAGGCGAAGCATTCGAAAGTTACACCGAACGCTCGATTGAGACACTCAAATACCGTGACAGGCAGAGATTGCTGCGTATCCTGAACGTCAGCGTTAGCGGTATTCGATGATGGATTCACGCCCAGAAACGTCGCGTAACGTTTCAGCATGACCCATACTCTGGGGATGAACAGTTCGAATTTTTTGTCATCAAAACAACTGTGCCTATAGAGGTGTTCCTGGAAACGAAAAGAACTATTCAACTGTCTTTTCATAAATATACATTTTGTACTCTTAAACTGTCATTGGCTAGATTACACAAACATATGATACTTAAAATCAAATCTGGGCATCGCTTCTCAGGTAAGGCACTAGCCGTTCGATGACACGACGATATATGCTCACTCGTTAGACTCGAATGTCGCCAGTACTCAGATCCAGATTCATCTGGACACTGGACAGGGGAATCATTCCGTACTTTGACGAGTCGAAGATCCGCATTAACAGTGCTAAGACGGATGTCATAATTTTCCATAAGAAAGTAAAGAACACTAAGTTCAGCAGACCTTTGACCGTCAAGGTACCTATAAGTAATATCACAACTCTTAGACAACACCATAACATCCATAAAAAACACGGGCATATGCATCAACCGATGTTTTTAGAGAGCCTGGGAACCTATAGTTCGGACCCTCCCCGGATCCTCGGGACCAAGCTGATGCATCGGGAAGGATCCGGACAACACTGTCTCCCAAAACACGATAATCATAGATAATAAAATAGTGTCAAGAGCACACAATGAGTGATGATCTGGCACCGAACTCGGTCAGTGATACGCACGCGCCCGAGTCCGTTGACTGGCCTAACAGCCAGAGACGGGCGGAGCGTAAACGAGATGGAGGTTTTTGTTTTTGATTTTTATTTTCCATCAACAACACGCAAACTCTACCACTGATAGCGACTGATAAACTCCCTCACCCTCTTGGGAATCCTCCGCGAGATCACCTATATAAAGGGCACAGCCCTAGGAGATAGGTTTCTGCGACGAACACTTCACATATACGCTCACATTCCTTGGCCAACACCAGCCACCTCTGTCTTGCGCGGAGGACTCTATGTACCACTGTAATGTAAATTATGTGTTGTATTGTAAACAAATCGAAGGAAATAAACAACTTTGGCACATCTGTAGCGAAATAGCATATTCTAGCTACAGCTACAGCTACCATATGGTACGGATATGCCGTCCTTCGGAGGGGACGTTAAGCCGGCGGGTATATGTAAATTCGGCCAGAAGAATTATAATACCAAAAATAAGATGTAAATTCGGTCCCAAACTGTATAGGTAAATTCGGTCCCAAACTGCATAGGAAAATTCGGTCCCAGGTAAATTGTTCTGTGAGGAGCTCAGTAAATAATAAGATATTAACCCATTAAGCGCCGTTGATGCGAAAACGCAACATTATATTCTGATTTTTTTTTACAGAAACTGAAACTGGAATTTTGTCCACATATTCCAGGATTATGTTTATATGAGTTTCATAATGATATGTGATTTTTCTGTGGCGAATACAACAAGTTTTGATTATCTCAATCTCATCTTGAAATTTGTGTGATTTCATTTCTCAAACATCCTATGCTGTAACACCCTGTATCTTCAGGATTTTCCAACATGTGTTTTTCGTTTTATGTTATTTTATGGAAGATGTATTGTACTTATTAGGTGACAACGAAAAATTTCAATACATCGATTTCGAAGAAAAATATAGTCATGCTAAAATAATGTTGCGTTTTCGCATCAACGGCGCAATACGGTAGTAATGGAATTTGAGTAGTGGGGGACCGCACGTAATTGAACATCGCGGACGGCAACTGAATCAGTTGCTGTTGTTGTTTCGAGTGGGTTATATCATTACTCTTGTGCATAATGTGGCGGAATCATGAACAGCATCGTGCTCTGACCCTTCAAGAATTGGAAGACGAATTGGAAGATTTGGAACCGGGAAGCGAAGTTGATGCTGTCATTATACCTCCAACTGTTGATGAGCTCACGGACGAAGAGGATATAGATGATGATATTCTGTTGGGTGAGTTCAGATATTATAATAATAAAAAAGATTACTAAACATAGATCTTTTGTTCAGGAAATTTCGTGCCTCAAGATGTAGCTGGTACTTTCGAATTATTGATCCCAGAACGGGAAGATGTTGACTCCAATACTATTTGTATTGATTCCGATGCTGGACCATCTACAAGCAAACGGACTAAAAAATCTACTGTTATCACTCCAAAGTGGAAGAAAAAACATCCAGAATATGATAAGCTACCATCATCGAATGAGGAAGTTGAGAAAAACAAACTGATAGAAATTCTAGCCGATAAATCACCTCTGGATATATTTTTCATGTTCTTCGATCCGGAGTTATTAGAAGAAATCAAGGAATTTTCTGAAAAATATGCCAAAGATAATAACAGGCATGATTTTTCTCTCAATATCATGGAGTTGAAAAAATTTATAGGAATTCTGATTTTTTCTGGTTATCACACTCTCCCCCAATTAGAAATGTATTGGAGCAGAGATGAAGATAAAGGAGTAACACTAGTGAAGAACTGTATGAGTAGAAATAGATTCCGGAATATAAAAAGGAACCTGCATCTGTGTGATAATGCTCAGCTGGACAAAAACGACAAATTTGCCAAATTGCGTCCATTATTTGATGCTATAAATAAAAGGAACTTACAATTCGGATTGTTTTCACATAACCTTTCAATTGACGAAGAAATGGTTCCATACTTTGGTAGGCATTCGGCTAAAATGTTTATAAAAGGAAAGCCTGTCCGTTTCGGATTCAAACTATGGTGCCTCTGTTCGGAAGATGGATATTTATTCCAGTTTATGCCATATGGTGGCGCAAGAAAGGAGAAATCAGAAATGGGTCTTGGAGCAGATGTTGTTGTCAGTTTGATGAACGTTGTTGAACATCCTTCCTCACACAGAGTATTCTTCGACAATTTCTTCTCGTCTTATAAGCTCTTATCCTTCCTCGGTGAAAAAAACATATTTGCAACTGGAACGATTCGAGATAACAGAATTTCCAATTGTAATCTAGAGTCAACGAACATTATCAAAAAGAAAGACAGAGGATCTTTTGACTACAGATTTGATTCGAAATCAAAGTTGTGTGTGGTAAGATGGAACGATAACTCCGTTGTGACCCTCATAACTAATAACATTTCTATAGATCCAGTGCAACCTGTGAAACGTTATGACAGAAAGCAAAAAAAGGAAATCAATATACCACAACCGTTAGTGATAAAAGAATACAATAAATATATGGGTGGCGTCGACCTCCATGATAATGGAATTGCGAATTATCGTATCAGAGTCCGTGGAAAGAAGTGGTGGTGGCCACTATTCATAAATAGTCTAGATAGTGTTATTGTGAACGTTTGGAAATTATGTAAACTGACAAACCCCAAAATGACACAACTCCAAGTCAGATCGTATTTAGTAATGGCTCTGATGAAAAATGAGGAAACTTCACAGGATTCTGATGATGAAACTGAAGAGACACGCATAATGTATCAGGGTAGAGGAAGACCAACTCGAACCGAGTTACCAGATGAAATCAGGAGGGACAAAGTTGATCACATCATCTCACGTCATCCTGAAAAGGCAAGAAAGCGTTGCAGACTGTGTAAGAGTCAAACAGTGTTTATGTGTGGAAAATGTAAAGTACACTTACACTCCAGTTGTTTTCTTAGATTCCATAATGTTTAATACGATTTGACTCTTGAAAATCATTCATTTTTGGAAATAAATTTTTTTGAATATTACACCAGTATTGGCCATTGATGCGAAAACGCAACTTTATTTTTTTCGTCACACCCTATATATGAAATTTTTTTTCGCATGGCACTACTCTATTTGAGTCCAAATAAGTCAACTAATACAATTTTTTTCTATATTCGACCCCTCATTAACTGCTTGGCGGTTAATGGGTTAAAGGAGACTACTTTTTCCAAACAATCTGACCTAACTCGGCCTAATATATATTTTTTTATCGCTTGGAGCGCACGAAAGGAAATCCCTATAATGTTCAAAGAACATAATAATAATAATAATAATAATACATTTTATTATTCACCAAATGATACAATACAGTAAACATTAATTTTAACATTAGATTAATATTCAGTGAATAATAGGAAAACTGTTAGGCTGTAAAGCCAATTCTTCCACAGCTCCCTTGAGTGAAGAAATAAACAAACGATTGGGAGTATATAAGGATATTATAACAAAGAGTCATGAATTTAATTGGAAATCGATATAAAAGGAAAAAATAAAACAAAAACAAAAAACATCAAAAAATCATTGTCGACCAAACAAGTATCGTTTGTACCAAATCCTGAATCCCTGTAAGTTTAAAGAAAAATTTGGTACATCCAGAACATCGCCAAATAGTGCAATATTATAAGAAAAAGACCTCTTGAAGATTTCTTTTCTATGTTTTGGTATAGTTATCATGTTTTTCCGACGCAAGTTCAGATTGTGTATATCTGTTCTGAAGGTAATTCTCCTGAATAAGTACTCCGGTGTTTTATACAGTAGTATTTTATGAAAAAAGCAAACCATATGATGTTTTCTGCGATTAAACATACTTAGCCATCCAGCCTCTTTTAATTTATGCGAGATACGCTGAGGGCGTTTTATTCCGTATATCAGCCTTAAGCAGGAATTTTGCGTCTTTTGGATCCGTTTGACGTTGACAGTGTCAATACAGGGGCCATAAACGATATCGCAGTGATTAAAATGAGAGAGTACAAGACTATCGCACAACTGTATTTTCAATTTCGCATTCAAAAAGTGTCTCTGACTATAAATGAACTTCAGCGAAGTATATGCATTTCTCAACTTCCAAGTTATATGATCTTTGAATCGTAATTTGGAATCCATAATCAGTCCAAGGTTTTTGCAGGTATTGTTGATTTCAATTCTATCATTTCCAATTCGAATATTCAATATTTCGATGGCCTCAGTTCTTTGATTATCAGATCCAAACAATATCGCAACAGATTTATTCGAGTTGATTTTCAATAAGTGCACATTAGTGACGTCAAGAAGTTTATTCAAATCAGAGTTAATAAGTTCATTAGCTTCACGTATATCAGAAAAATTGAATGAATAATACAGCTGTGTGTCGTCTGCGTAGAAGTGATATTTACAATGATCAATGTGTGAAGAGAAGTTGCTAGTATAAATAGTATACAATAGAGGACCTAAGATACTTCCCTGTGGTACCCCTTGAAATATTTCCAATGGGATAGAAATAGAGTCATCTATCTTTACTTGTTGAGACCTGTCAGATAGATAGGACCTCATGAAAGCGCATGCAAAAGGATCAAAGCCAATAAAATGTAACATAGAAATCAGGATATCGTGATTCAAGGTATCAAAAGCTCTTGAATAATCAATCAAGATTAGAGCACATATTTCATTGTTATCTAGTGATTTGATAATATCATCAGAAATCGCAGAGAGAGCTGACGAGCAACTGTAACCAGCTCTGAACCCAGATTGATGCATTGGAAGTATAACATTCGTATGAAGATGTATTCGTATTTGTAATTCAAGTATTTTCTCTAGAACCTTTGACAGAGTAGGTAGTATGCTGATACTTCGTAAGTGACTGAATTCTGTTGGTTGTTTAATTTTGGCTAATGGGAGAACCAGTGCGTGCTTCCAGGCTCTAGGGAAGTACGATTGGTCCAAGCATTCATTCATTATATGAGTTATATGAGTAATTATATATGGGCAGCAGAGCAATAATAAATGTATGTTGATGCGATCAGAACCAAAAGCCTTTGTTTTTATATTTTTTATTATAGCCAAAACGTCAGCATCTGTTACATGAGAAAAATGCAATAGATTATTAATGCTTTCTTTCTTCCTGCTAGAGTAGAAATCTATTATTTCAGGTTCGGGGAGTCGGTCATTTTTTGATGCATTAATAAAAAAATTGTTAAGAGTATCTACGTTTTTTAGGTTATCGGGCAGCTGTATCTGGCTAGTTTTCAAGATATCAAGTTTCCTAAATGTTTGCCACTGTTGCCTGCTATCCGAATTTCGGAATGTAAATTCTAAGTATGCTTTTTTTTCTCTCTTGATGGAAGATGAAGTGAAGTTTCTGAGTTGTTTATAATATTCAAAGTGTACGGGTTGTCGAGTTCTTCTGTATCGTCTCAAGGCATTGTCGCGTATTTTTTGCATGTATTTTATGTTATCGGTTATCCAAGGAGTGTACTTTTTCTTATCATTATTAAATCGTGACGTCTTCAGCGGAGCGTGTGCATCAGCCAAAGATATTATATTACTATTCAAGAATGCAATTTTATCATCTATTGATTCGATGGAATAAATTTCGTCCCAAGGTAAAGTCACTAGATCTGTTTGAAAAAGATTGTAGTTAATCTGACTAAAATTTCTATAGGAAAATCGTTTCGATGTAGGAATTTTGTGAACGAATTGAAACGAAGAAGAAATGACGAAATGATCAGCTATATTTGCGTCATAAACATCAGTACTGGCTATGTCGAAGTTGGTGAAAAGTAAGTCGATTAGAGTTATGTTAGTATCTGAAACACGAGTGGGATTTTTTATTCTCTGAATTAATCTGAAAGTTTCTGCTATGGCAAGTAAGTCACTTGACAAATTCGAGTTAATATCTAATAAATTAATATTGAAATCACCCATACAAATGATTTTATCATAATCAGAAAATACGCTGATCAAGGTATCTTCGAATTGGTTCAGGAAAGCTCCACTATCAGAGTTTGGTGGCCTATAAACAATTCCCAAGGCATACTTATTCTTTTCCAACTTTATTTCAATCCATAGTTGTTCTAGATACTCGAATGTGCCATTCTGAATAACCTTGTACACCAAGTTATTTTTTATATATACACCAGTTCCACCACCTCTCCTCACTAGACGGTCAGATCTTATGAACCTATAGCCCTCAATATCTAATGCTCTATCTGGGATTTCTGGATGTAACCATGTCTCAGTGAGACCTATTACGTCATACTTTTTCTCCTTGATAACCAGATGTAAATCATTCAAATGAGGGACTAAAGATCGAACATTGACATGAGCAAAAGTAAAATACATATATATATTTTTATTATTACTTCAAGTTTTGATTAATATGAGCTTTATCTTTGAATGAATGGAAAGAGATAATTACACTTAATATTATTGAGACTTAATAAAGAGATTAAAATAAATATTATTGAGAGCTTAATAACCAGAAAAAATAGATAAAGACTAAATGTGTTTCAAATTTATCCCCCCTTTTGGGAAGACGATGGTTTGAGAATGCTTCTTGTGGATGGTTTTCTATCCCTTTCTTTCTGTCGTGTCTCTCTCTTCTTAATGTCTTTATTGGTTACTATTTTTGTTTCTTCTTGTAGCTCAGTGGAAGATTCCACGTCATCCCCTGTTGGCGGAACGCCAAATATATTTCCTGATCTCAGCTCACCCAGGGTAAAAGATTCTCCTCTGTCCAACAGAATAAGTTTGTTTCCTTTGATTTTAGAGGGTATATTGTTTTGAGTTGCCTCTTGCATGAATGTCTTAAGATGGTTGTATTGTTCCCTCTCTTCCTTAGTGGACTCTCTCGTGATTTTCCATTGAGTATTTTTCAATTTACTTGTATTTTGAAAAATTTCATTAATTTTAAAATAGCTTACGAGCTCTACTAGGACCGGTTTGTTGACAGTTTCTTTCTTTCCTAGCCTGAACAAATTTCTGATGTCATTGGTAAGAAAATGCACTCCCAGAGTATCATTTATAAGTGTTGTTACAGCGGTGACAATGTTTTTTTCATTATCTGCGCGCGTTCCTAGGGAGGACAGGGACAGGAGGTAGGTATTGGAATTTTTCTTGAACTTCTGGAGATTATATGTTGTTGGGAATACTTCCTCAGGCAATGAATTCCAGAGCCGAGCCGTTCTATGGATGAAGGAGTTTTGATAAAGTGCTGTTAGACATATTTCGAGGTTGACAACGAGAGGATGTGCTGACTGGGCTTGTCTAGTTCGTTTGACTGGTATTGCTAGTGAAGGGATGGTATATAAGTAGGTTATAATATGAGGAAGCAAAATATCCTTCTTGTATAAGAAGGAGACTACATTATATAAAATATATATATAAAAGTTTCAATTTACTCTGCTACATGATGGGACCGAATTTACCATCACCCAATCCGGCGGTCCCAAAGCCATTGATGTTGGTCTCTGGTTGAAACACCAGACGATTCGACAAAATTTCAGGTTGGGCTCACCGGCGTCGGTAATTAGCCTCAGTAGCAGAAAAAGGCCGACGTTAAAGAAAAGAAAAACAACAAACAAACATCGAATTTCGGCAATAGTCCCATCATCAGGGTAGATTTCTGAAAGTGAATCAAGTTGTAGGAAACTCATTTTTGAGGTTAGAATTTGAAATAATTTATAAAATAATGAGAATAACTCACTCTTAACAGAAAATTTAATAATAAAAGAGGTTCAGGGTTTCCCTGTAAAACAGAATATACAATCATAACATAACCTAAAATTCCACTGTAAGCTCTACCTCCCTTGAAAGTCACCTTGAGGAGCGACTATAAATACAGGCCTCAGTCGCAGAGTTTGTAGCAACTCAAGAACAATACTCGCCAGCTGTCAACCAATTAATGCCATCACAGAACTTAAAGTTTAATTTTTTCAAAACTTTTGGCACTAAAGGCAGTACTTCAATATTTGCGCTGCCAATCAAGGTAAGTTTAGATGAATTATAAATAGCACATTTGATAAAAAATTGTAGTTTTTGCATAAGCACTTTGAAAACTTACCCAAAACAATAATTTCAATCAAATTATACGAGGTGAAAAACTTACCAACTTTTGCAAATGTGTGCTGTTGATGGCAAGAGTATCACCTTGAAATCTCAATAATGCTTGATCTCTTTCAGGCAGATATTCTACGACAGGGAGTCTAGGACAGCCAATTGCAAACTGAACCGGGTAGCACCAAACTTTCCTTGTCGCGTGCATCGACATTGGAGGAGGGAATTCCATTCCGTGTTCCTTCAATATTGCACTGGACTTGTCCCTCACTTTTTTCGCATGTTCCATAGACAAATTATATATTTTCAAACAGATACTTTCTACTGACGATTTTACCTGCAAATAACTATGTATGTATTGAGCGGAACCTGTATTGTGTGGTTTGGTTTCGTTGCTAGTGTCCCAAAAATATGAAATTTTACGCTTTTCAGATAAAATATTCAAGATATTTTGCGCTGGAAGAAGTTATATGTGAATGAGATGTACTGTTGAACAAATGATTTATGAAAAAGTATTGAAATAATATTGAACTTTGTCATATTCTGATATTATGTCTTATTGGTGCTCCACATCAGGGTTCAGCTATTCAGTATTTAGACTATTTAGAGCTGAATTTGGAATAATAAACGTCATTTTAGCAGAACATCAACGCCTTGATCGTATTGAAGTTTGAACATTTTCCGTGGAAGTATCTATAGAAAAGTTAGCTATGGAGGGAATGAAACTTCCTACCGAGGTTTGTATACTATTTTATTCACAACCATCATATTTCGATAAAAGTTAATAAATCTCTGTTGTGTTCTAAACATACCAAAAATATTACATAAGTGAGGGCGGAATGTAGAGGTGTGTAATGTGACACTTCCCGACCTTCAATGACATTAGTAATGACAACATTAGATATTTGGTTGTAAATAAAGTATATTTTCGCACGGAATAAAAATCCTAGTTTTTGCGAAGCAGCTTAGCGATGGATCGGACATGATTCTCCCATGAAAGAGTATTGCTGTTGGTAATACCGAGCATAGATATAGTGGTGTTGTTGGGAATAGTGGTACCAGACATTGTTATATCAGGCATATTGAGTTCCGCATTTCTAGAGAAAATACAGGCTTGAGTTTTGGTGGCGTTGAATTCAACTAGGTTATTGGTTCCCAAGGCAGTAATTTAAGCAATATCGTCATTGACAGAGTTGACCTGCGGCGTCGTAAGTTTTTGCTTTCCTGGGAAGAAATGGGAATTCTAGAGGAGGAAAAAGCGTACATGTATTGAAAAGAGAGGTCGACGTCATCCTAGTTCTACCTATGACAACTGTCAACTTTGGTAAACAATGAAAACAATCATTCCCGATAGCCCGTTTTACGCAAATAGGATGACGTTAATTTTTCTCTCTAATACTAGTAAGTTTTTTTTAAACAACTATACTATCGTCTGCAAAGCTGGGGCTAGGGCAAGTGTTTGGATTTCAAGTTATTTGGAGCAGTAGAAAGTGTGCCTGATTGAATCAGGCAATAACTAAATTATAATGCAATAACTAACTGGCGTTTATCAGTCAATAGTTTTATCGTAGAAGAACGAGGTTGGTTGGTCACGTGTGGGTCAATTAGGCTTCTGTATTGGTAGATTAGTGAATATCATCAAAAATACTCGTTTTCAATTATTTAAGTCGTTACCATTCAGACTCTAGCTTTTTTAGATTACATCAAAAAACACCATATCTCTCATAGTTAAAGTAAAATGCCACCCTGGCTATTTTTTTTGAAATTTCAACTCCCTGTGAATCCACCTACACTTAAAAGAAAGGGATAATCAAATAGAACTTGAATTCACAAAGTTATTGAAGAGAGAATCTTCATGGATATATCAAGTCGATTGAGTATTTTGTCGGTGAGTGTAGTTATTTTATCAACAGAGAAGAGAATAATATCCTTCCTCTTATTGTAAGAAGCAACTAGATAAAACAAAAGTCATGTAAGTATATTTAAACATCTTAGTCTTCCTTGGATAGGATTACACTACCAGAAAAACGTAGGAGCACAATAAAAATTATGAAAAAAAAATCTGCTGACACCAAATGAAAATCAGCTGATAACAGATGGATAAAAAATTATTGATTAAAAGTAAACAAACATACGGTTTCCGTTAGATGTGGTTGACACTGCTGCTTCAAATGTGCCAGCCTGTCTTGGAAATCATCATATGTTGCTCCAACTGTCTTTCTCAGCCACTGGAATGTTTCATCTACATTCCATTTGACTACTTTTCTGCTTTCTGCTTCCGCATTTCTAGATTCCATAATCTTTTTGGCTGCCTCTGCATATCTGGATAGTTGTTTTCGAGCATCGCCCGTGAATTTCGGTCTAACCAATTTGATTGGTATGTCGTTCATTATCTCTCTGTACATAGATAAAGAAATTTCCGGGTAGCAGTTACTGGGGAGAAGAGTATCATAACCTGAAATCAATGAGAGTATGACAGTATCTGCAGTTAAACCCTCGTAAATGACAGGTATGTCCGATATTGCTTTCGCGTAGGGGTATGTTGTTGGGGTGGTCAATCTGTCATTTATTTTTTATAGGAGTCGGTCGTAAATTTTGTCGGTTACTCAACCGAAAAGATACTTATAATGATGAAGATGGAAAGCCCTAATTTTGAGTGACAATGGAAAATGAAAAAACTCCACCACCCCGTGTGAGATTCGAATTCAAAACCTCCGGGTTACATGCCAAACGCTCTGTCAATCAATACGGATAATCTCTATCTGTTTCCATAGCGAAACATGAAGCCGATTTTTGAAGACAAATGACTATCCATAAGGAAAAGTGAGATACGATCAGACACATACTGCTTTGATTGAAAGGCTAGTAAACGTCATTGTCCACCGAAACGCATGTCTTTGATGACTACTATAATAGCGCATGGCGCATGCGTATCATGCCACCAAATCCTTATGGATATTCATTTGTTTCATATTTTTGGCTTCATCCTGGCACCCGTTATATATGATCCGTATTGTTTATTAATACGTATATGTCTGTCAATCGTTGGGCATGTAACCCAGAGGTTGTGAGTTCGAATTTTAAGATGTATTTCAAACATCTCATTTGTAGCTTCCTGTCGACCTGTTTTTATCAACTTGAGAATTTCAACTATTTATGGCATTTATATATTGGATTTAGCGGTTCATAGAAATAAAAACGATTATTTACGAAATAGTGATATTCATGCTCATGACACAAGATATAAATCAGACTTCTCCATACCTTACCAGCGAATATATTACCTAGTGATGGGAATTAAACTATACAACAGTCTCCCACAATGTTTCTAAGATATTGCCTTGGTGTATAAATTCAAAGAGAAAACTAAAAATTATCTCATTGACATGACGTGTCCATACTCGGTTTAAGAATATTTTGAAAATAATCGTTGAATTATGTCCAAACTGCTATATATATATATTGTATATTGTATTTATTGACCTATATTATTGGTCAATTTTAATACTTTAAGGTAAGTGCTCTGGTTTCGGCTAGACTTTTCAATTTTAATTTGTTCTTTTTTACCTGTCTCACGTCATTATTTGATATTATGAGATCAATAAATTCTATTCTATTCTATCACACGGGGCGGTGGAGTTTTTTCATTTTCCATTGTCACTCGAAATTAGGGCTTTCCATCTTCATCATTATGTATCTTTTCGGTTGAGTAACCGACAAAATTTACGACTGACTCCTATGTATGATTGCCTTTGGACATTTCCGTATACAAGGAAAGACAATGCCAGAGGACGAACGGGGAAATATGGAGACTGTATAGTACCATCCTGCCAGCGATGCTTCATATAGTGCATGATTTCGAGTGACTTCGGGAATTGGAAGGATTCTGCCGCCTAGTGTGTGATGAGAACTCGACCTCTCTGCCGATTGATCGACGGATGCCCCGTTAGCTCAATTGGCAGAGCGTTGGGCATGTATCCCAGAGGTTGTGAGTTCGACTCTCACACGGGGCGGTGGAGTTTTTTCATTTTCCATTGTCACTCGAAATTAGGGCTTTCCATCTTCATCATTAAATTTATTTTATAGTCCATTCCAAATAAGAAGACGTCAGAAACCACAAGGAAGTGTTGCACTTCAGTTAAATTGGTAAAATTGAAGGCAATATAGCACCTGCTTAATGTTATGACGTTAGAGTAATTTAAAGTTAACGTTTTTCATTGTGGGAAGACGATCAAATCATCAAATTTAATCTGTTTTTTTTTCTGATGTTACAAAAACTCCTGAAATTCGTGGTAGTCAGGCTCATCATCTGACGTCGCGATGACATAAACACTATGAGAATAGTAGATTGTTTTATTAGGATCAAAAGTGACACTTTGTTTGACAACCGAATTTTGCATTTGCGAGGCGGAGCGTTCAGCGAAGCCGAGCGAAAGCAAAATTTGCGAGTCGAACAGTCACTTTTTATCCGAATGAAACATGCTATTTTTTCTGCAACCGAAACAATTAACTCAAATTAACATGTGAAGTAACCACCAATGCCGTGCCATATGTATGGAATGCACCAAATATTGACAAATAATCCCTGTGATGAGAATACTCTACCTGCATCAACAGCAGGTTAGGTTTTCAAGGATGTTCGAATTGTAGTTTCGATATACATTCAACCACAGAGTGACACATTTGTGTATGGACCAGGTGCTCTAATGGCAAATACCGCGCCAATGCCAGCTATAGGAACAAGACGTGGAAAATGTTAGGTTGGTGAGCATATCAACCTGAGATGTTTATAATTCCAATACTAAAGTATAATACGGTGTGTGTAAATCAGGTATATGCGTCTCAATCCAAATAACCAACCGTCACAATGTTGTTTATTCTTGATGACGTACAGTACATCATTTTTAGTTCCTAGGAGCTAAAGTTCAACTTTCAACTCCTAGGAACTAAAATTCAACTTTAGCTCCTAGGAACTAAATATGTTGCCTAGCAACACACCTATTTTTGTGTCAGTAATAGAAACGTCAATTTAAGAGCTAATTTTGGTATCAAAATGGACGACTTTTGTGTCGGTTGCAGAAAAAAATGTTTAACTTTCAAATCTGAGCCAGGAGCTAGGAATGTTTTCCCGTATTTTTCATGTCATCGCAACGTCAGATGATGACCTTGACTACCGCAAATAAAAACCGAATTCAGAGTGGAACTCAATCATTAGAATGCCAATGATTTTGAATTCGGCGCCATATCCTGATTTTCGAAGTGTAAACAGCCCTTCAGAGACAGCACCACCTATCTTCTCATTGGGAATGTAGTTAAAATTACATGAGATATACACGATAACTAATATATAAAAGAAGCGAAGGTAACTTGGATATTATTAATAGCCATACCTAAGGTACAGAGTGATTGGTTATATTACTCAATAGCTATCTCAGTTAATATTGGTCTTACGGAAACGTTCAAATAGGCAAAAGTGAATTATTTTTCATGGGCATTCATAATCTATCACTAGAAAATGCAAAAAAGCATCGTTAACCTAAAAAATTTACATAAATGGAACACCCTGTATTTCATTTTTCCAATCGATAGAGCTCTTTCTTCTGATTTCAAATATATATTCTTCAATTATGATCTATGATCTAGTGTTTCGAATTTCATTATTAAATGCATGTGTTTGGTATCTCATAACTTTCATTATATACCTAATGATCATAATAATTAGGCAATCCCACTCAGGTTAGAATCAATATGGCGCCTGGCTGGCACCATATATAAAAACAATAGAATGCTGTTACTAGATCAATTAAATACTTACTGATTGTGATGTTCTTTGATTATATGACTTTTTTTTCTGATACCAACAGCGATTCGCGTATAAAAACGATTCATCACACCTAAATCTAAATGATTCCATTGTGTGCCAGCCAGCACATAGTTTGACAAGTCATTGGATTCAAGTCCTGGAGTATTATTACTATATGAACTAGTTCACTTCACTTTGAGACAACATGGACTTCTACAGTAGGTTATATAATGTGAAGTTTAATAAGTGTGTGTGAGAAATATCAGGCACCCTAATCTCTACGCCGGTATAGAGGCCGGATGATGACGGATTCATCGGATAAGGGGGCCATACTCAAAGTCAAACGTGCTCCATTATCTCTACGCCGGTAACCAGGCCGGATCAGCAACGAATTTGTTGGATAAGGGGAGTACATATGATCAAATCTTATGAACACTGATGACTCGGCTTCAGGCCATTGTGATACTGGTTTGAAGTGATCCTTATTGATGATTTGTCATCAGTTTTTCCCAAAAATAAAGTAGTAAATCTTCTGATCATTTATTTAAAAAATAGTTATTCATTATACAAGAGAAAAAAGTAGTAGATTTCAGCTCAAGGTCACTCAAGGTTGTGTCGTTTACCGACGCATAGCAGAGGGAGACAAAAAACGGTGAGCTAAAATCTAATATTTTTCCTGTGTATAATACACTATTTTTTTCTGTGAAAGTACGAATCAATATTGAATTTGAGAAAATATGACATGTAACAGAATCCAGGAATTCAGGAACATGCTTTAAATGTGATTTGGGGAAACAAAGCCTCGTTGTCAGGTAAACGTATAAATAGAGATATCAATAAGGAAATTTGTGATATCAACGTTTCGAAGATTTGTGTGCGAGATTTTGAATCCCTGGGGGAATCTCCCAATTCAGTATTACTGGGTGAGGAAGTGTCCCTGATTTAGGTATGTGGGATTTGCCCATTTTCTGTATGAAGGTATTATGTTTATGTAAATATTAGAACTCGAACTTATCTTGGAAATAAACTGTTTGGACCTGGATATTCGCATCTGATTGCTCAGAACCATTACATCTGGCGCCCAATCGTGGAGCAATCGGATTTGGAATGGAGGCCAGGCATATGTACCGAACACGGAGCACCACTGGGGCGATACCAAAACCGAAGAACTATCTAGAGATCAGTAAGGATAGGGTGAAGCCGAATCAACTACAGTCAGGTAGGCGATTTAATAATAATCATTTCCTGGAAGCGGCCATGGGGGACACAGTAGCTGAAGCGAGCTTATCCTTGGATCCACCAACGTGTTCTTGGTCTAAAGATAGTCAAGGTAAAGAATTCGTTATTCGTGAAACGATGAACGAGTCAGCAGATAGTGACGATGACAGCTGTGTCGAGAATGTCAAGTCAAGGGATACGAGGAGTCGTCAAGACATTGTGTTCCAGCATAAAAACGGGGAGCAATCCGGAATCGCCGTGGACGAGGAAGGCAGATTGGAACAACAGGAGTTACCCTTAGTTGATTTTTTTCCGACGGAGAGGTATCTAAGGAGAGATGGTACTATGTCTGAGGTTAGGAAAGTTTCTCCATGTAGGATGCAGAGTAGGAGAGATGAAAGGCCCGAGGGTGATCGTGAAGAGAATCCTTTGGACAAGAATACTTTATCGTTTATTGTACAGCAGGTTATAACTACTATGCGTGAAATGGAGCGGTTATCTATAAATAATTGTCAAACGGCGGAAAGTGTAAGAGTCAGGGACACTTCCCAGTCCATGAACGATTTTACTAGTATCAAAGCCAGTAAGAAATTGCCATATTTTGACAACAAAGGTGGCATACATCCGCTCGATTTTCTTCAACAAGTAGAATATGCTTATAAAATTGACAGGGTGCCTTTCGATTATTATAAATTTTTGATATATAACCAGGTGAAGCGCTGCTCTGGTATCAAGCTTTCATGAACTTTTTCGAGAATTTCAGTTTGTTCCGAGAATATTTCATTGCTCAATTTTGGAGTGAGGAAATACAAAGTGAAACTCGAGAAAAACTTCGCAAAAGTAAGTATACCCAGGGATCGTTTGTTCAGCATTTTTTGAGGTGCATGTCCGGTGCGAAACATCTTGATCCTCCATATTCAGAACCTCAACTAATTAAGGTTATTGCTAGGTTATTTCCACCACAAATAGCTAGTGTTTTAATTGGTACTGACAGCCTTTCAGATGCTATCGATAGATTGAGACATGCTGATTCTTATTTTGATGACCAGCCTGAATTCATGAATTCTAATCGCAAACAGTTTTCCAACGATTTTGTGGTTCAATCGACGCCCAGTCGCGAGTATCCAATACAAAATAGGACGGGAAACAAAAATTTCATAAGTAAGAATAACAATTATAAACCAAGAGTGGCATCGATAAATTGTGACGGGGAGGAAATTATTGAAGAATCGGGAAATTCGGGAAACGGACAGGAACCTCGCGAACACTAGGCCCTGGCATCGTGAGGTTAGAAAGTAAGAGGGTAAATTTTTTGGCAGATCAAAGAGAAGATTTACTTACGGAATGTGATTGTGAGATTGGCGGTAAAAAAATTCAGTCACCATTTATTGAAATTGTAATAAAAGGGTTTAGATTAGTTGCACTAGTAGATACGGGCAGCGAAATATGTTGTTTCAATGAAGAAATATGGGGTCAGCTAGAACCGTTTTCGGATGATATTCCAACATTTTCTTGCCCAGGGGTAAAAATTATGGGGGCTTTCAAAACCAAGCATCGTAGGGTAAAACAACAATCTCTGATTACTTTCACTGTACAAGGTCATGAATTTTGTCATGAGTTTTTATATATACCAGATTTGGCAGTTCCTATTATAATTGGGGTGGATTTTTTGCGGTCGGTTCCATCGAGACTGCATTTTGACGAGAATAAGTTATTATTCAAAATGCCAAACACCAATGTTTGGATAGATATTCCCGAAATCAATCCTGGTTGTGAGTTTCAAGAAACGCGCTCTTTCGAAATAAGATCTATAGGTATTAAAAAAACTGTTTATCAAAGTGAGTCAGTAGAACAAAACGCGGTTAGTACAAGCGAGGAGATAAAAAATATTATTTCGAGTTGTTCTGTCGAAGAAACTGACAAGATGGTTTTAGCAGAACTTCTGCACGATTTCAGTACAATTTTTTCTGAGGCACCGGGGAGAACAAATACATACTGTCATGTAATTAAACTAACGGAAGATCATGGTTTTTGTTACAAACAATATCCGGTCCCAGAAGCGCATAGGGCGGCTGTGAAAAAAGAATTAGATCGAATGGAAGAACTAGGGGTCATTAAACAAATGGCTACTCCATATATTTCACCCATTATGGCTACAGTGAAAAAAGATAACAAGGTGAGGATATGTCTAGACTCACGATATCTGAATTCCATAATGCAAAAGGAACATGACACTCCTGTACCTATGGATGTGATTTTGCGTCGAGTAAAGAATGCAAGATTCATGTCTACTTTAGACTTAACTAGTGGATATTGGCAAATACCACTTCATCCAGATTCACAAAAATATACTGGATTCAAATTTGATGGCAGGTCATATTGTTTTACCGTGTTGCCATTTGGTTTATCTACCAGCGTGAGTGCTTTTGTTAGATGTTTGAATTCCATTTTAGGGGAAGGTTTCGAAGGATACGTATTGACTTTCGTCGATGATATATTAATTTTCTCCCCAACTTACCATGAACATCTGGATCATTTGGCAAAAGTATTTCTACGTTTGCAAGAATCTGGTTTTACACTCAATTTGAAAAAATGTAAATTTTTAAGACGCGAAATGCCATTTTTGGGATATATTTTGTCTCCTGAAGGCATTCATCCAGATCCTAGTAGAATTCAAGCGTTGAAAGATTATAAAACTCCAAAGAATGTTAAGGAATTACAAAGTTTCTTAGGTCTTGCAAATTTTGACCGATCGTTTTGCAAAAATTTTTCTAGGCTATCAGCACCACTCACTCGTTTGTTAAAGAAAAGTGTCAAATGGAGTTGGACACCGGTTGAGGAATCATCATTCGAAATGGTGAAGGAAAGTTTATGTGAGGCTACATTATTGTACCATCCTCGAGAGGATGTACCGTTTTGCATTGAAACAGACGCGTGTGATACAGCTTTGGGTTGTCATTTGTTTCAAATAATAGATGAAGTTCGGCGACCAATAGCATGGGGATCAAGGCTTTTAGTGGATAGGGAAACAAGATATCATATAAATGAGAAGGAAGCTCTGAGTATAGTATGGGCACTGTCACGTTTTCGAATTTATTTACAAGGTAAAAAGTTCACAATTTTCACTGACAATCATTCGATAACTTTCTTAAAAACGTGTCGGTTATTATCGTCAAGAATTTCCAGATACGCGTTGGCAATTCAGGATTATGATTTTGATATTAAGTACATACCAGGTCCTCGGAATGTAATTGCAGATGCATTGTCTCGTTACACAGCATGTCGTTTTCCTACTCCAAATGACAAGGTGTTCAAAATTTTATCTTTGGGTAAACTGCCAAAAGAAGTGTTGCAAATTATAAAAAACATCGGAGAACATCAGAGAAATGATGATAAACTCTCCGAAATTATGGGAAACCTTCAGGATAGTGAAAAACTTCAGGGACGTTTTGCTATGATAAACGGGGCGTTATATGTTCGAAACAGTAATGAAGAAAACTATTTGTTATGCATTCCGAAAAGAATGGCAGATAAACTGGTCACGACATATCATGAAATGTATGGCCATTTCGGTGCGTACAAGACTTGGAGAGCTTTACGTTCAGAACTATGGTGGAATAACATGTTCAAAGACGTTAAAAGGGTGGTGAAGAGATGCGAAATTTGTCAAAAGGCTAAAGTAACAATTTTGCCAAAACCCGAGTTGCAGTCGATTTTGCCAACAAGAAAAAATGAAATAGTAGCATTAGATTTATATGGACCACTACCAGTTAGTCGTGGTGGAGTAGAATATGTTTTGGTGCTAATAGATATTTTCACTAAGTATGTAACTTTATATGCTTTGAAGAAAGCAACAACTAGGGCTATACTCAATAGAATAATAAATCATTACATACCAAATATGGGACCGATTCAGAGCGTATTGAGCGACCACGGGACTCAATTCACAGCGAAACGGTGGAAAGAGAGTTTGAATGGTCTGAATGTGAAAGTGGTTTTTTCTTCTGTTATGCATCCACAAAGCAATCCATCAGAGCGGGTGATGCGGGAGTTAGATCGTCTAATGAGGACGTATTGTCACGACCAACAGAAGAAATGGGCTATGGAATTATCGAGCTTTGCGGAATTCATGAATTCAGTTGTTCATGAATCAACAGGTTTTTCACCAGTAGAGTTACAGTTTGGTGAAAAAGTTCGAATTTTGCCAAATGAGGTACAAGGGCCTCAGATTACGGAGCAAACAACGGCGCATGAGACAAAATTAGTGCTGGCAAAAGAAACTCTGATGGGTAAGGCCGCGAGACGCAATTTGAGATATCATAATAGGCCATTTCATCCTTTTAGTGTAGGGGACTTAGTATTATTGCGGGCAAATAACGTTTCATCAATATTGAGATCAGAAACCAAAAAGTTTTTGTTGTTATTCGAAGGTCCATACCGAGTAAAAAAATGTGTCACACCAGTTGTTGTAGTACCCTGTATGATGACAATGAACAGGAAAAGAATGCCTGTCAGTTCTGTAATCAATGTCAGTAGATATTAAATATTGATTCTTGCATGAAGCTTTATTTTGTATAAAATAAGCACTAAAACATGGCGCAGTCGTAAATATAGCAACCTCGAGTGAAGAATATACTGCAGCAAAACCGGAATTAATTCAGAAGTCTCCTATTAGTGGAATCAGTGTAACTCAGTGTACTAAAGTCATCAACTATGTCAACCACACTAAATCTACCATCGCCACTCATATTATCAGGTAATATATCTGCAAATTGGAAAGTTTTTAAACAAAACTTTGAGATATTCATTATCGCAAGTGATAATAGTGATAAAGATGATACCAAGAAAATTGCTCTCCTACTGAATGTAGTCGGACAAGATGGGGTAGATCTATTCAATACGTTTAGTCTTACTGAAGTGCAGAGGAAGACATATACTGAGGTGATGAAAGCCTTCGAAGATTATGCATCTCCAAGAAAAAATGTAGCTTATGAAAGATACATATTTAATCAGAGAAATCAACAAGAAGGTGAATTTTTTGATCATTATGTGACAGCTCTCAAAAAATTAGCTCAATCTTGTGATTTTGAAAATCTACAGGATGATCTTATTCGTGATCGAATGATTTGTGGCATACGTAGTGCAAATCTCAGAGAAAGCTTACTTAGAATAGATAATTTAACATTGGAAAAAGCAATTATACAATGTCAAGCAGCTGAAAGAAGTAAACAACAGGCAAGTCAAATGCAAGCAAAAACTGTACATGCGGTAGTAGAAGAGTTCAATCCTGTTGAAGCAATATATCGAAGAAAGAATCGACTAGAATACAATCAATCGAAAGCAAGCGGATCACAGCAAGCATCTAGCAGTAAGTTAAGCAGCGAGAAGAGTGGAAAAGGAAATTGTATATATTGTGGAGGAAAGCATTTACCTAGACAATGTCCAGCGTATGGACGAAAGTGCATGAAATGTCAAAAATACAATCATTTTGCTAGTGTGTGTGGAACAAAAAAGACATTACATGAACTAAACTTAGACGATACCTCTGTGGATTCGAATTTTGAAGCTGATGATGATACAATATATATAAATAGTTTAACTCTGATAGACAACCTTGAAGGGGGTGTTAATGATATTCTTTCGATTCAGAAAGCAATTCCAACTGAATGGAAAAACATTATCAGAATCGCAGGCAAAAAAGTAGAGATCAAGCTAGATACTGGTGCAGCTGTCAATGTTATGTCAAAATCAGTTCTCATGAAAATCGGACAAACTTCAAGTGAAATGAAGCCAACAAAAATGCAGTTACAAGCCTTCGGTGGATCTACTATCAAACCTGTAGGTGTAGTCAAGCTCAAGTGCGAAACAAATAAAATGGAAGAGTATCTAGACTTCGTCATAGTCGATGCAAACTCAGCACCACTTTTAGGTCTAGATGGATGCATTAAATTAAATTTGGTTAAAAAAATTGATCAAATACAAGAAGATTTAAGTTCAACGAATCATTTGGATACTAAAGATGAGTTTATAGCAGAGAATAAGGAAGTTTTCACAGGTCTTGGGTGTTTTCCTGAACGAATGACAATAAGAATTCAAAAGAATGCAGCTATCATCAATGAACCACCTAGGAGAATTCCAAGTTCCTTGAAACCAAAAGTTCAAAAAACTCTAGCCGACATGGAAAAGCGAAATGTCATTAAAAAGGTCGACAATGTAACTTCTGAACATTTTATCAGCCACATAGTTATCGTGGAAAAACCAAATGGTGGATTGAGATTCTGTTTGGATCCACAAGAACTCAATAAAGTTGTCATCACCGAACACTACTTATTACCAACTATTTCAGAGATATCAGAAAAACTTGCATTCAACGAATATTTCAGTGTTTTCGATCTCAAAGATGGTTATCATCAAATCGCTCTTACAGAGAATTCTAGTAATCTTTGCTGTTTTTCTACACCATATGGTGTATACAAATTTTTGAGATTACCATTTGGAATTTCATGTGCAAGTGAAGCATTTCAAAAATATATTGAAGCCAATTTCGGAGATATTCCAAATGTGTTACCATATCAAGACGACCTGATTGTATATGGAAAATCATTGGATGAACATAATCGAACTGTCCAATCAGTCATCAAAAGAGCAAAGGAAAGAAATATTGTCTTCAATGCTAGTAAACTTCAGTTTCAACAAACCAAGGTGAAGTATATTGGTTTCATATTCAGTAAAGACGGTATGAGTCTGGATCAAGACCGTGTCAAAGCCTTAACAGATCTCAAATCACCGTCTACAAAAAAGGAACTACAGAGTGTTATGGGAATGTTCAACTACGTCCGGCAATTCATACCGAATATGGCAACCATAACGTCTCCACTCAGAAAATTGCTGAGAGATGATGTAACTTTTGAATGGCTTCCTGAGCAACAGAATGCTTTCACTGAATTGAAAAATCTTGTCTCCAATGCCCCTGTATTAGCTAATTTCGATCATAACAAAGAAATAATAATTCAATGTGACGCCAGCAAAAATGGCATGGGATGTGTGCTACTCCAAGAAAAACGACCAGTTGCTTTTGCATCAGCCAGTTTAACACCAGCCGAAGAAAATTATAGTCAGTCAGAAAAAGAAATGAGAGCTATTCTTTTCAGTTTGACCAAATTCCATAATTATGTATATGGCTATCATGTTAAAATATTCACGGATCACAAACCACTCGTAGCTGTTATGAAAAAAGCTATCCATAAGATTGGATCATGTGTTTTACGAAGGATACGAATAAAACTATTGACATATAAGATAGATGTCGAGTATCTTCCTGGATCTCAGATGTATGTTGCAGATTTGCTATCACGATCCTTCCTAGAAGAAAACATCGAACAAGATGATGAGTTAGCTGAGCTAGTTCATTCAATTGTTGTCCACTTGCCTATGTCTGAGAACCGAAAAAATGAATTCATCGATGCTACAGCTAAAGATCCAGAATTATCTAAAATCAAGACACTGTGTGTGAATGGATGGCCAGATCACAGAAGATTACTACCAGAATTAATAAGATGGGCGTGGCCTTTGAGAAATGATCTTTACTTGGATAGTGGACTAGTATTTCATGAGGACAAATTATTTGTTCCTAGATCATTGAGAAATCTAGTACTTCAAGTATTACATGAGTGTCATTTTGGACGTGATAAAACTGTTGCAAGAGCAAAACAGGTGTATTATTGGCCCAATATGTACAATGATATATCAAATCTGGTAGCTCAGTGTAACATATGTGAAAAATTCAAATCATTGAAACCAAAGGCCCCGATGATACTACAAGAGATTCCAAAACTTCCATTTGAAGAAGTATCAGTGGACATTCTTCAGTATGCTGGTGAAAATTTTCTCATTGTCGTTGATCGATATTCAAAATGGTTGGAAATATTACCCATCGCACAGAAAACAGCTCATGTCGTAATTGACAAGCTAAAAGATGTATTCAGTACTCATGGAATTCCCAAAGTCATCCATGCTGATAATATGCCATTTCTTTCTCACGCTTTCCAATCTTTTGCTAAAGCATACGAAAGTGAAGTGATAACTTGCAGTCCATATTATCACCAAGGAAATAGTCTTGCTGAAAAAGGATGTCATATTGCTGAAGGGATTCTTAAGAAAAGTAGAGAAGTAGGAAAGGATTACAGGGACTTATTGAGAGATTATCGTAACATGCCTCTTACGGGATTAACCGTATCGCCCTGTCAAATCCTCATGAGCAGACAAATCAGAACAACTTTACCTGTTAGTGCAAATGCATTGCAACCCAAGACTGAAAAAGATGTGCATAGAATGATGTGTGAGAAACAACTACGATCTAAGAAATATTATGATAAAACAGCTCCTCGTAAAGCAGTTGATTTCCAGGAGGGAGAGAGAGTAGTCACAAAATGCAGCCGTGCTGATAATTGGGAACCTGCGCAAATTATTGCTCGTCATGATTCTCCTCGTTCTTATCTTATTGTTAAAGAAAACGGACGAACCATACGACGCAACCAAGTTCACTTGAACCGTACCAAGAGTGAATTTGAAAATGACTATGACTTCAGCTTCGACGAAGATGTTCAAAATCATAATCCCCGGCTTAACTTGAACGCAGATTCTACCAGAGGTCCTGATAATAGAATTCCATCCCTTATCACGACTCGTAGTGGAAGATCTGTGCGCCCTCCAGTACGCTTGAATATTTAGTTATATTATCACTTTTAGTTTTATCTCGAATTCTTAAAAGGGGAGATGTTGTAGTACCCTGTATGATGACAATGAACATGAAAAGAATGCCTGTCAGTTCTGTAATCAATGTCAGTAGATATTAAATATTGATTCTTGCATGAAGCTTTATTTTGTATAAAATAAGCACTAAAACACCAGTCACTTACGTGTTACAGTTTTTAGATTCGGACAAAGAACGAGGCATTTTTCATTTGTGTCATTTGAAAAGTTTTCATAAATAAAGTTTTGATTCCATTTGTTTTAAATGCATGGATAAAAACTTGGGGGAGGCAAGTTGTAACAGAATCCAGGAATTCAGGAACATGCTTTAAATGTGATTTGGGGAAACAAAGCCTCGTTGTCAGGTAAACGTATAAATAGAGATATCAATAAGGAAATTTGTGATATCAACGTTTCGAAGATTTGTGTGCGAGATTTTGAATCCCTGGGGGAATCTCCCAATTCAGTATTACTGGGTGAGGAAGTGTCCCTGATTTAGGTATGTGGGATTTGCCCATTTTCTGTATGAAGGTATTATGTTTATGTAAATTTTAGAACTCGAACTTATCTTGGAAATAAACTGTTTGGACTTTGATATTCGCATCTGATTGCTCAGAACCTTTACAGACATTATATTAAAATCACAAATTTATTGAGTGAAATTTAAAGATTTCAACAGGAATTACACCTGCATTATGCCTGCAATGCATCATTCTTTTGAAGTAATCAAATATCTGTCAGTTTAATTCTGTGATTTGATTTCAGAAAATTGTGAAATTAGTGGTTGGTTAGTAAATGACCTCAAAGTGGAATGGAGGGTAAAAGTGAAAAGGACTTTCAGTTCTTTCTGGGAGATGGTGTTATTGGTTTATTTTTTTGAACTAGCACAACAAAAGCCATCAACAGTGTATATCTGGGAAAAAAAATTCACTTTTCATTCCAAAAGGATAGAAGTAATTTATGAAAAGTGACATTTTATAACCTGTCAACAGAGATGGAACCTCAAATTTTTTCCCGCCAAAAAAATTATAATTGTTTTTTGGAATATTCTATGTTTTATTATGATAAAAATCGGTACAGGTGTATGTATGTTTCAAGTGAGCCTGATTCATCATCATTTTTGTGAAAATAAATTCCTAATAGTACTTTTTGAAATATCAATTAATAAAAAAATCACTCTCCTGTAGGATGATAATAAGGATTCTATAGGGGTGGTAAGTACTTAAAGTGGACACATTGTATCTAGCCTGTTTTCAAGAGATATTACTGTGTCTATAGGTAAAATAGGAATCAAATTCCATCTGAATATTTATACTTTCTAATATTCCCAGAGTATTCCTTGAAGCATCTTGATTTTCATTCTCAATCTAGAATAATGCAATGCCTAGAGTATATATTTTCCTTGATATTTTCATTATTTTTTTCATCATGTTGATTCATCTCCAAGGAGTCTGAGAATGTGAATTAGGAAACTGTTATCTGTTATCTCTTGAATTCTCCCATAACATTCTCTGAATATGTTTTATATGACATTGTATACTCTAATGAGATTATAGAAATGCTGAAATTAATTTCTTCAATTGAGATTTGTGAGTCATTCCCATAGGAATATCTTGTCTATGAATTGATATAGTAATCATAGAATTTCAAAGGAACATAGAAAAATCTTCACCAGTGTCAATAACTTTTCTCTCCATGAGCCATCTATTGAAGGAATCCTTGGGAGCATCAATAGCTTCTCTTGAATGGCATATCTCCTGATAACTCTGCCTCAATTTTGAGAGAAGACTACACCTATATGCTTCAACTTCTGGATGGGAATGCATGTAAGAACAAGGTGCTCTCTCCAAGATTATAACATTTGTTGAAACATCTAAATCCCATGGTCCTGCCAGAACAAACTTCTTTGCTTGAGGACCACCCATTTCTTCTGAAGCCCTTCTTTTAACAACAGGCACAGGTGTGTTAGCCATATGGGATATTTGAATTGGAGGAGCTGATATAGGTGCACAAATGCCAAGTGGATCTGTAATGGGATCAAACTGTGGTTTAATTGTTGGCATTTCCCATAAGCTTTCTCCAGTTTGCTTATTCCAGAAATATGGTCTGTTTTCCCTCTTTGACCAGAACTTTTTCCAGCCTAGGTAAATGATTATCTCACATTAAATCATCAAAACACTTAAATAAATACTTTATACCTTGTTGTTGAAGTTCCAATGGCAATTCAAATTCTACACCTTGATTCATAGGGGTTCCTTGAGGAGTAGTTGGTACAGGAATGCCTATATGTTGGGATTGCATTTGAATGACCCCACTGTCCGTTGGAGGCCACATAGGAACCAGCTTTTCTTCTTTAACTTCAATTTCTTCGTTCATTTTAATATCTTTATGCTGCAGTTTATCCTTGTATAATTAGATATTCAATATTGGGTCGATGCAAGAGGTCGTTTAGAATATTCACTCATCAAATAACAAACCTTGAACTGTTTAAAATGGTCTTAAAAAAATATATTACTCTTTCAGAGATCGAGCACGAAATTCAGTCATCATTCTGGAAAAACAAAATCGTAAACTTCCACTTACGACGCCATTTGCTCACTGACAAAATAAAATTTATAAAACAGAAAATTACATGTCACAGAAATCTTCACAGTTCACAGTCACACAGAGTAGAATCAGTGACAGAAGTGACAAGATACCCAAACAATATGAATTCGTTTTGCCCAGACATCCGTGCAGGTGCAGCAAGGCTATTCAAAGTTAATGAGTTAATAGACCTTGCAGGTGCAGTGCAAGGTTATTTTTCCGTAAGGGTCTATAATGGCTATATTCCGAATTCAACTATCCACCTTTGTACTGAATCTACTGATTTTCCATTCCGAAATCAAAAAAATCACTGAATGTGACAGATGCTTGTGAGCAAATATACTATTCATTCCAAATATTTCGACTCAACATTCTGCTGGAATTGCTGAGTATCAAAAGTTAGTGTGGCTTCAGTGAACTGTCATATTTTAGAGGGGGAAGGGGAAGGAATGTAACATTCATTTCCGTTGTTATAATGAAATGATTCTCAATATCATGGATATCTTGAGTATGAAGTAGTAGATCAGGTAAGGAAAGGAGCAGCATTGGCTGAATAAACTAAATAAACCTGGAATGTCTCCTAAAATTCATCATTATTGAGGCATATTGCGATTTTCATGAATCTCAATTCTCAATCTGGTGCATCATGACAAATTTATGACAACAAAATGTCCAAGTATTCTTCATCACTCGAGCTTGAATCGCCATCGTCAACAATCGTAGAAACTATAGAGGATACAAGAATCGATTTCTCTTCCATGTTAAATATTAAATTTCCAAAATTTATAACAAGTAGGAGGCTAAACATCTAGTTCAGGATAAACGAGAAACTACTACTGATGAAAACCATGAAAACGTGTCCCGAATTACAGTAGTGAATTTTTGATTTTATATTTCGGAACACATATTTTCAGCAGAGAGTGGACCAACTTACAGTACTGACCAGTTGAATTCGGAATATAGCCACTGTACTAGATCTACTGACTGCTGAAAATCTATGTTCCGAAATATGAAATCAAAAATACAGTGCTGTAATTCGGAACACGTTTTCATGGATTTCATCCAGGATGGTTTCATCGATGACGTCAGACAGTCTAGATATTTAGCCGTACCGTCATTGATTTCTCGGTCGAGTCGGTCTTATATTTGGAGTATATCTTTCATATTTCTATAGTTCAACATCAATTTGCGACATTATTGCTATAAGTCACATTGGTTCCTATGAGTTTCAATACGTACTGATTTAGGAAAAATAAAATCATTACAAGCACCTCAATTTTTTAAATTATATCGAAAATACAGAATATTATCCAGAAGTAGCAGAAATGGCACAAATGATGAAGACAAACTCATCTGCCATTCTCTTCGTCTCGTCTGGAATGTTTCAATTGAATTCATATTCGTCGTCATCAATTCATGTGATCAAAATATCTCTATAAACCACTATGACTATGCTGAAAATGCTAGAATTCCGACACGTCGCAAATCAAGTTGAAATGTCGCATTCACCTACTCTAAATACTCTAGATTTAGCGACAAAACTGCTAAGATTTCAAAACAAAGAAATTAATATACGTATTTCAATCCTTTACCTGCCTAATGAATCATTGAACTACTCTAACTTGACACCAAATGAAAAATCAATGTAAACAAGAAGATATAGATGTTTAACCCTCTACCGCCCGATATTTCGAAATGATACTGAATTCCAAATTTCACGTATTTTTATTGTAATAATACTAGATTGTATTCACATAAGCAATTTTATTCGAAAAAAATCACCCCTTGGATCATTTGGGGGTATGTCACCTAGAAGTCACATTGGGCAGATCCTCGAGCAGCTCTATCCATTGTGAAAGGAATAGAAACAATTCGAATTAGGAGTTAGGCACAGATGAACACTGCATTTACCACATAAAATCTTCGGTACTCCAGAACAATTTGGGAATTTACATCTGCCCCTCTTTTCTGTGAATATAGGCCAGTGTCCGGTTTGATCTTTTCTCACATCCTGTGTTGGCATAACTGCTATTTTTCCTTTTTTCTTCTTTATTTCAATATCTTGTTGAACTGTGGATGAACTTGGACGACCTCGTTTCCTTTCGTTCTGAAGTCCACTGCTGCATAAAGTATTGGCTAGGTCTGTTTTGAATTGGAGTAATGACAACTGATTTTTTCTTATGATACCCCCTCCATCACAGTCACGCCTGTAAAGGAGCCAGGAGTTCACCACACAAAGATCCATCAAATGGAAAAATATTTTATGATACCATTTCTTGCTCCTAATGTTTGTTCTGTACAGAGCTATGAGGGAATCAACAAGATCGACTCCACCCATAAACTGATTATAAATTGTAACTGCCTGGGGACATTTTACATCGACCCGTATTTTATTTTTATTATCCCATCTCTTCACTTCGGTCATTGGATGAACCCCAGAAAAACTGCAGAGTAGGTGGACAGGTTTGTTATCAAACCACTTTATGGCGGTAAGTTCGATCCCATCAAGAGTAGCTCTTTTTTCCTCTACTGATCCTCTGCCTCGTTTTTTCATCTCCTTATCAGTAGAAAATATGCATCCGCCCAAACGGTTACAACGCACTGTACCCAGACTCAATAGTCCCTGCTTTGATAACTCAACTTGAAGTTTTGGGCTGTTGAACCAGTTATCATAATATATTTTATGATATTTATGTTTAGGGATTATTCTGGCCAACTTGATGACAACATTTCCACTGGTACCTACATCTGTGTGTGCCTGATCTGGTTCTACAGCTCCACAATACAGATCCCAATTATAAACGACTCCATCTGAACCACATAAAACAAATGCTTTATATCCCCATTTCCTAGGTTTGTTTTTCATATATTGTTTTAGACGATGACGTCCCTTGAAGGGAATCATTTGTTCATCCACGCATAACTTTTCTGTCATTGGGATCTTATTGAATCGCCCAACAAGCATTTCTATAAGCGGACGAATCTTGAAAAGTTTGTCTTGGCTATTTGGTAGGTCATCATTATTATTGAAATGCAAATTCATTTTTATCTGCTCCCAGCGATTTCGTGACATTGTTTCAATTACTCTATCTACTTGAGTTCCACTCTGCCAGAACATTCTAGTTCTAGGCAAGCCGTATATAGACATGATGAAAGTTATTCCTATGAATTTCTCTAGTTCTCCAACAGTCAGTGAAAGAGGTCTGTTTGGATCACGTTGACAAGCAAATAAATTTGTTTCATCAACGATGTAGTTCATCAGTTCTGAACCCATAAATTTCTTGAAATATTCAAGTGGTGTTCCAGGTGTTTCAGGGGCATTTGTCAGCTCACCTTTCCAAGGAGGAATGGGTCTTATTGTTTGAGTCCTGCTTGAATTCCAAATCATTTTATTGCTTTTCGTATTCAGCCTATTCGATATTTCTGTAAGTGGTAGATCATCTTCAGAATCCCAAAGATTTTCTTCTGGTACAATGTCAGTATTCTGATCAGCCTCCTCTGGAATTTCAGTAGCTCCCTCTTCATCACTTTCTTCCAATAGTGAATCTTCTGAATCCTCAGCATTTTTCAAAATTCGCGTCAAAATTTCAGGATATTTGGAATGTTCATTTCTACCATAAAATTTTGCAGCATTCATCATGGATACCTATATGTGATGCCTAAAAATGCATATCGCCGAATACAGTCTCATAGCCCAACGTGACTTTGAAGTTACATACCTTATTTGGACAAAATATCACGCTATTGTTGAATATGCTGTGATATCTTTCATCAAGATGTATTCTGCTAATATAAATCTAGTGTCCAGATATTTTTGTACACTTGAAAACAGCTCAGACTCTCGAAATTCACTTGTTTATCAATGATAAACAAAGAGCAGCCATGTTGTTGAAGCAGAACGACTGGAAATTATATTTTGTTTCACCTTTTATCGTACAGATGTCCTTAGTGGCGTTGTTTCGAGTTCTTGATTGTTACTCTGAAGTCACACTGAGCTTTAATGGACAATCATTCGATATAGGTCGCGTGCAAGAACTGTCAGATGACCGACCCTGGAGGCAAAACATATTTGTTTACAAGTGATCGAAATAGTTTTCCACAATTATTTTGGCATATGAATCGTATTTTTCCGCTATTCATCAATTCGCTAATGCCATCACACTGTGCTGTTGTAAAATGCACAAAAACTGCAGTGGAAGATGAAGAAATCCGGATGGTACATTATGATTCCAAAGTAAGTACCTACTATAGCCACTCACATAGTTTTCATTTTTGAAATTTGGTTATTTCTCTGATTTCTCATCGGAATTCCTTCTGCAATAGGATCAGCTAATAGAAATATACCTGAAATTTCTAGAATAATGCAAGAAGATTGGATTCATGCAATCAATCGGTAGGACTGGTCTGACATGCTGACGATCGTGTGTGTTGTAGACATTTTCAATCTATTAGCAGCATTAGCTTGTATTGCAGAAGTGGCAGAAAGCAGAAGGAATTTTAATAAGGAATGACAACATTTCATAATGCTTACTATGTGAGATTACTATTTACCTGAAAAATCATATTCCTTAGTCTCTTGCTGCATTTTTTGTGCATCGTACAACAGCACAATGCGAAGGCATGCTTGAATTAATGAATAACGCAAGAAACACGATTGGTATGCCAAAATATTGTGAAAAACTATTTCAACCTTTTGATTCCTCTGTAACCAAACAAAAAAGTGAGGTTGTGTTTCAATAATTCACAGAAGAATGAGGTTGTGTTTCAATAATTCACAGAAGAATGAGGTTGTGTTTCAATATTTTGCCTCCAGGGTCGGTCTTCGTGCACGCGACCTATAGAAGACGTTGAGAAATGTTCTTGTACTGTGTTACTTTGAAGTCACACAGGGCCATAGAGGGTTAAGAAAAATAAGAAGATGATCATTTAAAATAGATATAAAAATAGAAGAAGATCAAGAGAGGTTACTTACGAAAAGATGTTTTGAAGTTTTCGAAAAGTTCATATGATTTTTGATTGAAAAGATTCGAGTATTGTGATAATTGATCGTCATGGGGAAAAAAAGAAATGGTAACTTGCTTTTTGTAGATTCACGTTCAAATTATGAAAATGATGATCCATGTTTTCGATTAATGACCATCGGCCCTCCAAGCAAGTTATGAAGAGCAGTCCCAGGCTGCTTGGTTGGTTTGGAGGATGAAAGTATTCATTTCTTTATGATGAATAAATATATTTTTGAAATAGAATATACTGTATGACAACTATTTCAGAATACCATCACCTTACTCTGGAGGAAAGAAGAGTAATCACTGTTGCTGAAGTTGTTCAGGAGTTAATAAAAGCTCACCAAGCAAAGAAAGATATTAACTTGAATTCTCTGAAACATCGAGTTTCTTCAAAGTATGGTCTTGAAACTTCACCCCGCCTGGTTGATATTATTGCAGCTGTGCCAATAGACTATAAGAAAATACTTGTTCCCAAATTATTAGCTAAGCCAATCCGAACAGCAAGTGGGGTGAGTGGTCAACATGCTTTTATATAAAATTTTCAACTATATTATACCTATAGGTGGGTATGATATTCAATAAATGCCAAGAAATTATTGTTGGGTAGGTGAACTGATTATATTTCTCCAATTGGTGTAATGAATATTTCATTTTTGAATGTTTTGAACAGAAACTCTATATCAAATATCACTGATGAGAATGTATGAACAGTTTTTTATTGTTGTATAGAGGAGTTTGTACACAGGAAGTGAAAAGTACTAAACAGTAGGTACTGAAACAATAATCCTCATGCAATATTTCTTGGGGAGAGGGGGAAGTGAATTTTACCCCTTTTTCTTAGATGAGGAAAATAAAACATTGATTCAGCAGGAATATTTTGTTGGATACACAATTTATTTAAATAATATTGGTTTGTGAGATTTCTCTATTTATCTAAATTTGAATCTGATTTATATATATATGATTATCCTGAGACCTGAACCTGAATACACCATAGAGAATTCTTAGAGCAAATTTGAATTCCCTGTCAGAGAATTAATTGAATAGTGACCAATTGGGCTGCCCATCATATAACTTATATTCTTTGGAAGATAGGAGCCCAGTTTCCTTTACTCAAAAATCAGAATCAGATCATTCCTTTAATTTATGATATAATTAGTTATAGTTAATTACATCTTACCCGCAGGCCGGGGGGTGGGATAGGGGGGGCATATGAATTTTAAACTGGTGATTTAACTATGTAAGAAAAGGACAGCCATATCCCCAAGCAGTGTTGCACTAGGACTGGTGGTTTGAGTTTTTGTTTTGTGACAAAATATGACATCTAGTGGATGGTGTTTATTCTGGTGAAACTTTTCAAATAAATCTTATTCTGGTGATTGAGGACCTGCATCCAAAATTTCCTTTGTTTCATCAAAAAAAGCTCATGTTAAAAATGTAAAACTAAGTCAGGAGTTTTTGAAAAACTATTTTCAATTGAAATTACTTTCTGATGGTTATGTCCACATTTTGGCTGTTTTGTAGGATATCAAATGTTGGTTTTTTATTTTTCTTGTTCTATATGTAACATATATATATATATATATAAGTATGTCATTGATGATATCAAGCATTTAGTTTGTTCGTTTTTTTTTTCTGTTAGAAAAAAATTGTTTTCACATTTATTTATAATATATCATTAAATCAACATCCCTTCACCAGCTTCTATCATCTGGTGGTATCTAAAGAACTAAACTGAAGTTAGAACCACCAGAAAATCACTAGATTTGCAAAACTTTTTGCCTGCCGTGCATTTTTTCTCGATTCCGTCAGGTTTGGTAGTTTTTTGGTGTTTTTTTCAGGTGGCCATTTTGCGACTTTTGAGTTGGCAACACTGTCCGCAAGTTGCGAGACCAGCCGATGAGAGCTACTATTTTTTTTACAGGCAGGACATAATACCCATCATGTGGAAATTTGCGATGACATAGACGTGTTCAGAACTTTTGATAATTCGAATTTGGTTGCTCTGTTGATATCAATTTTATAGGTACATAATTTGAATATACGGGTTGATTCACGGTGGATGGCACATTAGACCTTTCTGGACAATGCAACTCAGGATTATTCTGAAAATCTGAAAAGTTGTTGCCTTGAATAATTAGTTGTGTTCAATCGACCTAAAATATTCTTAGCGTTGCGACGTTGCCACTTATATTGAAAAGTAGCAACAACTTTGATTTTTCAAATGGGACACCCTGTATATTATTCCATTTTCAGATTCTTCCTGAAGAGCTGATTTCATTGACCTATAAACACTTGAGGTGTAGCAGCAATAATTACAGAGTTATGAGATGTGAAACATCGAGATTTTTCAACTTCAGGAGTTTTTTGTGTTGAAACTATTCATAATTGGTCAAAACGGTTTTCATGTCCCTATCCCAACATTTTATTCACTATCAATTGATATTCAATTGAAATAAATACAGGGTGGTTCAGAATTAAGATTTTTGACCACCCTGTATCTATTTCAATTGAATATCAATTGATAGTACGTGAAAAGTTGAGATAGGGACATAAAAACCGTTTTGACCAATCATGAATAGTTTCGACACAAAAAATTCTTAAAGTTGAAAAATCTCGATTTTTAACACCATATCTTTGTTATCATTCCCGCTAGACCCCAAGTATTATAGATCAGCTCTTCAGGGAGAAAATCAGAAGTTTAATAGGTGGATCTGTCCAATAAGTAGATAATACTGGAACATCTTGAGGTGGACCATACCTTGAAAGGTTGGTGCTGTTCAAAGTGGGGAACATTTGTATAAAATAACTTGATCATGGAATGTGACTTCTCTTCACAATTGTATGGGCATGTTTTAGAGAAAAATTTTATTTTATCATTTTGAAGTAGTTACCCAAAATTGTTCACTGACGCAAACCGTTTTCTCCTCATAGCTCTGTAAATTTTTGAAATAGTTATTGAAATTCACTAAAGTACATAACTGAGAAACGCCGGACAAGGTTTGATATCATACAGTGCTTTTGTAAAGTACTGAATAAATTCATTGTCAGCCAAACTATCCATTTCTGAGGAATCTCCTGAAACAGGTCGATTTTAATTTTCAATTTGTCACATTTGTAAAGGAACATTGAATATACAGGGTAATCCACGTTTGAGTGACAACGACCGAGACGATTTTTTAAAATGGAATACCCTATAAACTATTCAATTTTTGAAATCTTCATGAAAAGCAGAATTCAAGAATATATTATACATAGGGTTTCTATAATGTGTGTTCGTTAAATTGAGGATTCTCATAGAGTAGTAGATAAATTCATTTTTATTCAAACTATCCATTTCATTTTGTATTGAATTAGAGTGCAGATATTCATAACATTCAGTTCCCAGTAAATTTCAAGTTTAGGTACTCACCTATTATGTACCTTCCTATACCTATACCTACCTACCATAGAGAAAGAAAGAAATTCTGAATCAATCAATACTAAAATACTTAATTGGTTTCATTTAAGTACAAGCATCACTTCCTTCTTGTCAATAATATTGAGAAATGAGAACAGTGAAGTTATGCGGGGCATGAGATATTTTTAACTTGGCAATATTGTGTAAGCGCCAGTTGCTTCATCTCTTTCTTTTTTGTAGACATAGTTGCCAGATAAGCAGGTACATTTTTCGGGAATGAGTACTTGAGATATAGTAACACTGTTTAATTTGTTGATTATAACAATTAGTCAACGAAGTATCAACATCATAACAAAAAACAAACTATATATATAAAAAGCGTCTTATTGTTAGATGCCTGCATCACATATTATCCTAGCTAATCCTGAAACTAATGGACAACTTCTTAGTTCAGAGTAAATTGAATGTGATCAGCACTGAATTACTCATCAACTAATCACCTACTACATAGTAATTTAGAATCATGACATTCCTTGCACACCATCTTGCACATAGGATCAATTCAAGGATTTTATAGAGACCTGGCAACACCGGCAGGCTTCCCAGCCGCCACAACTCCATCGAATCAAATTGCAAGAAGACACTGACGTCACAGCTCAGTAGCGTTCGAATTCATGGGTATTGAAATTGCATTCTCAATATCAAACAATTCATTTGTTGTTCGGTATTTTCGATAAATATGTGGTAGGGATAACGTTTTTGACTCCTATTCATAACATTATAGCGAAATGGGGTCAATTTTTACGATACTGGAAAGGCCCATTGTCAAAAGTGTCCTATCATGGACATTTATTCCTGAGGCCTGGTATTTTCAATTCATAACATATGCAACCCAAACTGTTTTCTTTAACTAGGAAAAAGCCAAATACTCAAAGTGGAATGCAAAATGGTAAATAGAGAGAAACTCGAAGTCATTACCACAATAGTTCATGAAATCAACGAAAATGGTAGATAACGGGAGAAAAACAACTCCTTTCCTGGCTATATGCCACGCAGAACATAGGATTACATCCTCCCGAAATCTATGCAATGATTCGTATAGATGAATGAAATCGCAAGTGTTTCCTAGTGATGTGACCGTTGCATTCCACTTTGAGTATTTGGCTCTTTCCTAGTTGAAAATACGCCAGTCGGGCAACCAGCCACTCCCATTTCTTGGTTTGGAGTGTTTCTCTCCTTTCCTGTTGGTGGCGTTCGGCGTTCGCGTTTCATTTCGCGGACGTTGAACGCCTCGTGGGGTATAAATGCTGAGATGCGTTTACGTTGTATCAGGTTCGCGGTCAAGAAGCTAGCTGAGACAGCCCTGCATAGGAAAGAAAAACTCGCGATTGTATTCGTCAATACGAATTATTGCATAGATTTCGGGAGAATGTAATCAAATGTAATCCAATATTCTGCGTGGCATATAGCCAGAAAAATATCGACTTCTTCAAGCAAATCATGCTCTATATTTATCAAAGTGAGATGATTGAGACGTTCTTGGCCCATCGTGTTCCTTAACTAATTTTTAATACGTTTTTATACTAAAAAAAACCGTTCGCCACTATAATAATTAGCGATCATGAGATACACGTAAATTCGCTAGGCAGTTTCTATGTTTGGGAAACATGATTCTAAAGAATTATTCAATGAGAGTTTATAAAATTGTAGTTCCAGAGGCGCCTGTTTGGTGCTCTGAATGACAGTACCCACATTCGTTTTGAGCAGCGCAACGATCTACATTTATTCGTCGCCTAGGCTAGTTTCCAAATCATCTGTGTTAGCACTGACCATTATTGAAGATTTTTCCACAATCTCTTTCGCTGTCAAAATACTTTAAAAACACTAGTAATTTTATGAAATGCTTTCAAACGTTTAGTTGAAGCAGACAGTACGTTATCTATAGAGTTCCTAAATGTACTTGACACTGCTGTTTCGACGTTTTTTGTATATTAGAGTACGGACACTAGACAAGCAGTGACAATCGAACATAACCACAAACGATTTTGAAGTAAATCATATGTTTTGCCAGACAAGGACAAGAATATGTTTTTCGCTTAGATAAAGGATCCTTGCATCTTCCTTCCTCCACAAGTCCTGGGAAGAGTACATCCATATATCTTTCTCTGTCTTTGATTTTTGTATGAGAGTGCATAGCGTCTCCTCGAGTGGGTAAAAGGGTACGATAAATTGATTAGAAAATTATGTCTTCTCGAAATATTGAATGATAAGGCTCAATGGAGGTCGATATCAAGTTAGTAGGTACATAATATATATCAACGAAATACATATAGTATTCCTATGAAATTAGTCTCTTATATGTAGGTATATATATTCGTTCAGTTGAATATTTGTTTATCACAAAAGTTCAGAATGGGGTGAAAATTGATAAATTTCAAGAAACATACTTTTATTTCGTGTGGAACAATTTCACTTGTACAAGAGTGGTAGGTAATAAGTAATTAATAAATAAACAAATGATATGGCAACAATAACAGCTGATTTCAGTTAGGATAAATAATAAAGGTTCTCCAAGACATACAGAAGTAGGTATAAATGGACTTCAGCGCTCGACTCACTATAGATCGCCGTTCACATTGCTAAAGGGGATTGTTGGTTGAACCCGGCCATCGGAAAATCATTTTCAATACCTAACATAAATGGTGCACTTGTTGAGCGTTCTTTTTCAGTTCTCTGATAATATCTTGCTCGTATCTTGGTACCCAAGAAGTGGTTCAAAATCCATTATATAGGAACTATGTAGTCCTCTAGCACGCACGAACATGCACATTCAGACTTGGGATTTCAACTTTGAAGAAGTGATACACAAACAATATATTCAACAGTTTGATACATCAATATCTGGTACATCAGAGTTCCACAAAGTGACTATATGTTTTCACAAAATTATTATAAGAGTTCGTATACGAAGATGATCCAAAGAATTCTTGGTTGAACAGGGATGTGAAATCAGTTTGTCAGTAAATTCAAGAAGTTGCTGCTATTTCATCATCAGATTATCGACCATGATCTCCATAGTGGCTATATATTGTGATCTCTGCTCCATCATTCCATCACGAGCAAAACCAGAGTCTAAATTGGAATAAGGTTCTTTTCGATACTCGCTCAGTTTATAAATTGTGGGTTCGGCTCTTTCTCTCAATACGATCCTATTCTTCAACTTCCTACCAAGAAATTTAAATACCTCGCAAATTTTGTGGCCTGAACCTATATTCCATGCCGGCTGCATCATATTCTGTTTCCATTTTTGTAGAATTACGTTATCCGATGGAAATTCGAATAGAGTGAATTGATTTCCCGTGTTCTCACAGTTGGAAACTGCACAAACTTGCATCTTTCTCCTAACTCTCTCAATTTGTCAAACCTTTGAAATTTATGTCATGTACGTCCGTGTACTGTCAGTTCCCGCTTTTTCCATCAATTTATTTGTGGTTATGTCTGATTGTCAGTGCTTGTCATAGTGTCCGTACTCTGATATACAAAAAACGTCAAAATCAGCAGTGTCAAGTACATTTAGGAACTCTAGTTATCAATAATGGAAATAAATACCTGAACTTCAAAACGTTGCCCAGGTGTTTGATTTTCAACAAAGTCGTCGAGTGTAGTAGAGAGCCGCTGAAATGGTCGTACTTTGTATATCGCTTGATTCGTCCCTATGTTTATTGCTGATAGTATTCTTCACAGTTGTACAGATCTGATGCAATTTTTTTTACAGTAAGACAGGCCGGACAGGCGTTGGAGCGCGGGGCCCCCCAATTCGCGGGGCCCTTAGCATTTGCTACTCTTGCTACGTGGCTAATCCGGCACTGGTTGTTTTTCTTTCGTTATCTACCATTTTCGTTCATTATATGAACTATTGTACTTATGACTTTGAGTTTCTCTCTATTTGTGTTTCCTTCAGATTGCAATCGTAGCTGTAATGTGTAAACCCCATCGCTGCCCCCACATCAACTTCACCGGAAACATCTGCGTCTACTGTCCTGGTGGTCCCGATTCTGATTTCGAATACTCGACCCAGAGCTACACAGGCTATGAACCGACATCTATGCGAGCTATCAGAGCCCGGTACGACCCTTATCTGCAAACAAGGCACCGTGTGGAACAGTTGAAACAGTTGGGACACTCGGTTGATAAAGTGGAATTCATTGTGATGGGAGGAACGTTCATGAGTCTACCAGATGATTATAGGGATTATTTCATCAGGAATTTACACGATGCTTTGTCTGGACATAAGAGCAGTTCTGTGGAGGAGGCAGTGAAGTATTCGGAAAGATCCAATACAAAGTGTATTGGTATTACGATAGAGACAAGGCCTGACTATTGTTTGGAGAAACATTTGTCGGACATGTTGAAGTATGGATGCACAAGGCTTGAAATCGGTAAATAATGCGAAACTACACGAATGAAACAAATTACATTTATATAATCTATTTCAAATGAAAATATTTGTTAGGTGTTCAATCTGTGTATGAGGATGTAGCCTTAGATACCAACAGAGGGCACACTGTGAAAGCAGTTTGTGGTACTTTCCATTTAGCAAAAGATGCTGGTTTCAAAGTGGTGGCTCATATGATGCCAGATTTGCCGAATGTTGATTTAGAAAGAGATGTTGAACAATTCATTGTAAGTACCTTAGAACCTGTATAAGTAGTGTATGTTCATGTCATTTCTCTAAGTAGCATATTAACATTTCTTTCAGTAGCAAATCAACATCTAAACATAAATATAATTATTTTGATATGAAGAGAGCAAAGTATAAAGAGCAAAGACGGATAGAATGTTGATGTACCTAGTAAAGTTCTCATTGTGGGGTTACCTCTAACTACTTTATTTGGCTTTCTTCAAATGAACATGGCATCGTGTGCTTGCAACCAATATTACTTTAACTCGGCTGCTCCTCGTTAAAAAAATTGTCGAAATCACCAAAGTTTTTGGCGCACGAGTTGCATACAAAATAATACTTTCTGCAAAACAATATTGTTCTAGTATAAGTAATATGCTTAGCTTAATATGAGAAATAGTGTTGAACTGGCCCAAAATTCCTTAATTATTGTTGAACATTCAAAAACAAACGAATTCTTGGATTTTTGCTTAATTGAGGACCATAAAGTTTAAAATACAAAAACTTCACATAGTTTATATGCAGTGCGCGAAATATGTATTTCGCACACGGTGTCGTGGTAACCTAGAAAAATTAAAATAAGGATCACTTCACATATTGTTATCAATGCGCGAACCTTGTCACTCTTTGACGTTTGTAGAAAAAACCCATTTTCAGATGAGTTGTCTAATACATCGTCCATATATTTGTACAAAACTCATGAACGAAATTAATTTAGCGAAAGTTAAATAATAATTGATATCAATAAAATGACTCAGAATGTTTTATGCCCTTCTGTCCCTAAAATCGTCTGGAACACAGAACATTGTTGCCCCACTTATTCATATAGTATCCTGAATTTCATGTCATGTATAGATGACAGATTACCCCCCAAGCACACTAGTGCCGCCATGCCATTACTGTCTCTTACCAAGTACACGTCTGACAAAAAAATAGTGAGACATCTCAACTTTCTTCCAAAATGAATAGGGATTGTGAAAGTGGATAATAATATCATTTTCAATCATTTTGTTCATTAATTTCACAAGAAACATTTATGTATGCTGAAGAAACTAAAAAAAATCTGCATTATTTTAGGAATTTTTCGAAAATCCAGCTTTCAGAGCAGATGGTCTGAAAATTTATCCAACTCTAGTTATTAGAGGAACAGGATTGTATGAGCTCTGGAAAACAGGACGTTATAAGAGCTATCCACCGTCAGTTTTAGTTGATTTGATAGCAAAAATATTAGCTTTGGTCCCCCCATGGACCAGAGTCTATAGAGTTCAAAGAGATATACCGATGCCTCTCGTAAGGTAAGAACTATGAGCAATCCCAGAAAATAACGATATATGTACATATATCACAACCTCCAACAACCCTTTTCTTTTCAAGTTCTGGAGTAGAACATGGAAATCTTCGAGAGTTGGCTCTCAACAGAATGAAGGATCTTGGTTTGAAATGCAGAGATGTCCGTACTAGAGAAGTTGGTATTGCAGAAATTCACGAGAAAGTGAGACCAAACGACATTGAGCGAGTGAGGAGAGATTACATGGCCAATGGGGGATGGGAAACATTTTTGAGTTACGAGGATCCTGCACAAGACATTCTTGTAGGATTACTCAGGTATTTAATCTCAATTGAATCAATCAATCGGCGAGTGGACTAAATAATAATTATATTGATTCACACTTGAGGACACTTGAATTGGTGAACGTGACAACCCCACGCACGTTTTGTGGGCGTGGTCTTGTCAGTTTCCAGCATTCAGCACAATGTTGCCTAGTCTCCAATAATCACATGATATTTTGTTATGGAGAATAATAATTTCACAAGTTCCTCCTATTATGTTTTATTCAACGACATGACTCAAAAATCTTTTTGATGACTTGATTATAACTGGTGACTAGACAACCTTGCTTTATGAGTGGAAATGGAAGATTATTTGACCAATAACGAAACAGCATAAAAACTGATATCACCATCTATTCGACGTATCGCCAAATGGCGGCCATGACTTTACGTTAGAAATGAGCTCTGAAATTTAACGATTCTGAACAACACATAGACTTATTATTAACATTGAAAAAGCGTGAGAAGTATTGCAAAAATTAATTTAGGTTCCTAACGACACAGTGGAGTAATTGAATGCCAACAATTCGTTATCTCAGGGACACCCTCATGTTAATTCTTATTTTCAAAACCACCATTGATTGTATTAAAGTAAATGCTGTCAAAAAAATTGTAGGTGCCATATGCAAAAGTTGAGCTTTTGACAATTTTGCCGCGCCTATGTGGTACAAATAAATGGGACCATTGATGGGACATTAGGAGTTAGCCTGGACTTCTATCTAATTGTTCTACAAATTTGGTTCTCTAATTTTGAACGGTTTGCGGGATACAAATGCTTTCCTAAACTATTATTTTCATAAAAATCAACATATCTCGAAAACTATGATAGTTGAGTTGACATAAATTAGATCGCCTAAACTTATAAACAAGGAACCAATCGTAACGCGTGAGAAAAGTTATAAAATAGCAATGTTGGTGCCTACTTTTGGCACTCCCTGTATAGCTGAACGACTAAAAAAAATTCATTGATTCCATATTAGGCTCCGAAAATGTTCCGAAGCGACATTCCGCCCCGAATTGGTTGGCGGCTGTTCTATCATCCGAGAACTGCACGTCTACGGGAGCGTAGTGCCAGTCAGCGGCAGAGACGAGAAGAAATTCCAGCACCAGGGCTACGGAGCCCTGCTGATGAACTGGGCCGAACAGATAGCCATGACGGAGCACGAATCAGCGAAGATAGCCGTGATTTCCGGGGTGGGCACTAGGAACTATTACAGGAAGTTGGGTTACGAGTTGGAGGGGCCGTACATGGTGAAAAGTCTGAAGGACGGCGAATATAAAAGTTGTTTCGAGTGTGTCGATGGGCCTGTTCTGAAATTTGAGGAGAACAAGAATCTGATCAAGCAGGTTGCTGTTACCGACGAAGAAGAAGATGAATGGTTGAAGGAATTTGATGATAACTATCAAAAGTGTAAAGTAAACGTAGTTTAATGAAAAATATATAATTTTATTTTGGTTTCACAGAATTTTTACTTGTTGGCCTCCTATGCACTCCATCAGGCAAAAAATCAGTTGATATTCTCTGGAATCTTTAAAAGCAGGCAGGGTACATATTGATATAGGTTTCCAGTTTTGATGTAACATCTAAATTCACGAAAATCACGAACCAATAGATGGCGCTATTACACGTCAAATCAACGTCAAATTTCAAACTGAGTATGAACAACAAAAACATTGCCGTATGTAATGCACCCATTGCAAATTGGTTGACTTCGCGAAATCGTAGGTTTCCAGTATGGAAAAAATAACTTTTTGTACAGAGAAATTGCCATTGTCGGAATGGTCCACTCAACACTTGCATGGATTAGAATGGAACCGTAAGGATGGCCAGCGTAGCCTTGTGGTTAGAGCGTCAATGTTCTATCCACGTTGGATTACCGGTAGGTGGTTTAGATTCCCACCACGACCGCAGAAATTTTTCTGATGGCCTAAGAAAGTGTTTGGGATCACACGTTAAAAGGTAAGGCCCCCGTCATTCCTTGCTCGCACAAGTCTCTTGAAGGCTTCTGAGGGTTGCTCGTAAGGGGGTAACCGAATGATGGATAAGAACAACAATTTTAGAACAATCAGCACCTATAACAATATGGAGACGAGAAGAAATTCCAGCACCAGGGCTACGGCGCCCTGCTGGGCTGCTGATGAACTGGGCCGAACAGATAGCACGAGTCCGCGAAGATAGCCGTGATTTCCGGGGTGGGCACCAGGAACTATTATAGTTGGGTTACGAGTTGGAGGGGCCGTACATGGTGAAAAGTTTGAAGGACGGCGAATATAAAAGTTGTTTTGAGTGTGTCGATGGGCCTGTTCTGAAATTTGAGAATAAGAATCTGATCAAGCAGGTTGCTGTTACCGACGAAGAAGAAGATGAATGGTTAAGGGAATTTGATGATAACTATCAAAAGTGTAAAGTAAACGTAGTTTAATGAAAAATATATAATTTTATTTTGGTTTCACAGAATTTTTACTTGTTGGCCTTCTATGCACTCCATCAGGCAAACAATCAGTTGATATTCTCTGGAATCTTTAAAAGCAGGCAGGGTACATATTGATATAGGTTTCCAGTTGTGATGTAACATCTAAATTCGCGAAAATCACGAACCAATAGATGGCGCTATTAAACGTCAAATCAACGTCAAATTTCAAACTGAGTATGAACAACAAAAACATTGCCGTATGTAATGCACCCATTGCAAATTGATTAACTTCGCGAAATCTTCATAATAATTGACGTAGAAGGTTTCCAGTATGGAAAAAATAACTTTTTGTGCAGAGAAATTGCCATTGTCGGAATGGTCCACTCAACACTTGCATGGATTGGAATGGAACCGTAAGGATGGCCAGCGTAGCCTCTTGGTTAGAGTTTCAATGTTCTATCCACGTTGGATTACCGGTATAGGTGGGTTCGATTCCCACCACGACCGCAGAAATGTTTCTGATGGCCTAAGAAAGTGTTTGGGATCACACGTTAAAAGGTAATACCCCCGTCATTCCTTGCTCGCACAAGTCTCTTGAAGACTTCTGAGGGTTGCTCGTAAGGGGGCAACCGAATGATGGATAAGAACAACAATTTTAGAACAATCAGCAACTACAACAATATGGAGACGAGAAGAAATTCCAGCACCAGGGCTACGGAGCCCTGCTGATGAACTGGGCCGAACAGATAGCACGAGTCCGCGAAGATAGCCGTGATTTCCGGGGTGGGCACCAGGAACTATTATAGTTGGGTTACGAGTTGGAGGGGCCGTACATGGTGAAAAGTCTGAAGGACGGCGAATATAAAAGTTGTTTCGAGTGTGTCGATGGGCCTGTTCTGAAATTTGAGGAGAAAAAGAATTTTATCAAGCAGGTTGCTGTTACCGACGAAGAAGAAGATGAATGGTTGAAGGAATTTGATGATAACTATCAAAAGTTATAAGTAAACGTAGTGGAATATCCTGGATTTGGTTTTTGGCCTTCTATGCACTCCATCAGGTGAACAATCAGTTGATATTGTCCTAAAATTATTCTTATCCATCATTCGGTCGCCGCCTTACGAGCAACCCTCAGAAGTCTTCAAGAGACTTGTGCGAGCAAGGAATGACGGGAGTCTTACCTTTTAACGTGTGATCCTAAACATTTGTTTAGGCCATCAGAAAAATTTCTGCGGTCGTGGTGGGAATCGAACCCACCTACCGGCAATCCAACGTGGATAGAACATTGACGCTTTAACCACGAGGCTACGCTGGCCTGTAAATCGTCTGGAGTCTTCGAAAGCAGGGTACATATTGATATATAGGTTTCCAGTTTTGATGTAACATCTAAATTGGCACAAAGCAGACGAATGGCAGCTCTGAATAAGTATTGTTTGGCACAGTATTTCATTAGTGAAATTGCCAAGTAAAAACAAGCTACATATCTCTTAAAAGATGATTATTACCTACAAAATAATGATATATCGAAGACTGGAACCTTTGGCACGATAATACACTACACTGTTTTACCACTAACCAAACCGATTTTTTAACGCCTCCACACGTGTTTCGCTATGTTAACATCTTCAGGAGAAGATTAAAACTAAATATCCTATTCTAGTGTGCTGCTTATATACTAGGTATATGTTTACCCAACTGTGAAAAATACTAACCGTCAAGTTAATGTTTGTCATGGTTGAGTTCACATGTTAATCTTAATTTTTATTTTACTAAACTATATAGAGGGCTATATGGAATAGGTCCATTATCCTTATTCATTACTCTATTACTATTCTTAAATATCTCTAAGCTTTCATATGCGTCTAGTTTTCTAATGTTATTAACTTGCTTAACTAATTTGAGGTTAGTAATATGTGTGTTATGATTGTGATTGAACATATGTTCGGCTACACAAGATTTATCTAACCTGCCATATTTTAAATGGGCTATGTGTTCTTTGAACCTTGTTTTTATGGGTCGCCTGGTTTGGCCTATATATGTTTTATCACAATCATTACAACTTATTTCGTATATTCCCGACTTTCCAAGTGTGTCCACTTCATCTTTCGGATTGCCTAATAAATTGCCTAATTTTGACCCAGACTGATAAACGCTTTCAAAACCTAAGTCTTTGAAAACCTTATCAAGTCCCTTCGTATACTTGGGATTGTACGGGATTGGGATTCTTCTAGAGTTCTTTTTATCCGCTTGAAAAGTCGTAGAATATCGAAGTGTTAACTTAAATTTATGTCTACGTATTAATTTATCTACTATTTTGATATCATACCCATTGACGCCAGCCACTTTATAAACAACATTTCTTTCAGCATTGAATCTTTCTTTGCTGAGAGGAAATGAAATCAATCTGTGTACTAGAAAATTTAAACTTGCCATTTTGTGCTGAAAACAGTGATTGGAGTCATTAGGTATGTATCTGAATGTGTTAGTTTCTTTTCTAAAGACATCAAATTCTAAGTTGTTTTCGCTATTTTTGATCACAAGTACATCTAAGAAAGGTAATTTGCCTTGATTTCGCATTCATAAGTAAGTAAAATAGTGAGATTCCGTGAAGATAGCCGTGACTTCCGGTGTGGGCACCAGGAACTATTACCACTGTTGCCAGCTATAGGGGCCGTACATGGTTGAAAATCTGAAGGGCGGCGAATATAGAAGTTGTTTCGAGTGTGTCGATGGGGCTGGTTCTGTTTGAGGAGAACAAGAATTTGATCAAGCAGGTTGCTGTTACCGACGAAGAAGAAGATGAATGGTTGAGGGAGTTTGATGATAACTATCAAAAGTGTAAGGTAAACGTAGTTTAATAAAAAAAATATAATTTCATTTTGGTTTCACAGAATTTTTACTTTTCCAAGTTCATTTTGTTGACTATTTCAAATCTGGAATATCCTGGATTTGGTTTTTGGCCCGAAGCAACATGGTGATGTGCCACTGACTCAAATGGGTTACGGAGTCGAATTTTCTAATGGCGTTGGTGAATCCTTCAAAGTCGTTATCTTCTATGCACTCCATCAGGCAAACAATCAGTTGATATTCTCTGGAGTCTTCGAATGCGGGGTACATATTAATATAGGTTTCCAGTTTTGATGTTACATCTAAATTGGCACAAAGCAGACAAACAGCAGCTCTGAATAGGTATTGTTTGGCACAGTACTTCATTAGTGAACTCGCCAAGTCGAAACAAGCTATCTCTTGGAAGATGAGTATTGCCTTCAAAACAATAATATTTTCCTCAAATTAGGAGGTAATTTCGGAGATAAAGGGTGTTGAAATACAGATAACAAATCATTTTTAGTTAGTTTAGTTTTTTAATGTTCTCAGCAACTTCACTTAGTGTCTGCTAAGTAACATGCATCGTTATAGAAAATTGTAAATATCTCGAAAACGATCACCTCCAGCGTTGTTGAGAAAGTGTACCTTTTTTACTTGGAAACAATGTGGGAACAAGGTTTTTCCATGAAAAGTACCAAAAGTCTACTGTCGAAAATGTTAGGGCAATTTGAAATAAATAATGACAGCGTACGCAGCGCCTTTTAGATATTACATGAAAATTATTAGGAAATTATGATTTCATGCGTCCAAAACCCGGGTATCAAATTTTGGGGAAATAACTGATTTTTTGTTATTTCCAAAACTCAAACGAAAAAATTGAATTTCAACAAGTTACATAGACTTTTTTTCTTAAAATGGTCTTAGGAATACGTCACTTGAATATTTAAACGTATTACACCCTGTATAGTTTGCAAATGTTCGCTTGAGCCGCTTTCAACTTATTTAGCTTTCACAATATTGAATAAAAATTGATTTTCGTCTTGGTAATACTAACTGGTAATACGAATAATTTCAAACCAGGTTGAGTGGAAGAAAGCACTTCCTCGCCTTTCCTTGTGGTAACGTTTAAGAACCATTTAATAGATATTCTTATTTTTTCCTCCACTGTAGTGTATTTTTTGTTCTTCATATATCTATCAATAAAAGAGATTATTATTATTATTAATATAATATTTAGATGGACTTGGTCACAATAGAATGAAAACAAAACAGGCGCGTTTTTTGACATCTCTGTCGGTTTCTCTAATAATTATTTGTAAATTTGTATATCGCTACTTCAAAGTTGATGGGGACCAACTCCCCCAGGGCAACGAGATGCGACCAGGATTACAACCATGAATCACACATTTTAAAGAAAAATGCACAGCCGATAGCCAGATTCGAACCGACAGGACCTTCGCATCGTGACCGGCTATCTAGCGAATTTCAGCGCATAGACAAACTCGGCCACGGTGCCGGGTTATTTCATAGACAAACTCGGCCACGGTGCCGGGTTATTTTATTACATAGAGAAAAAATACGAAATATAGTAAGATTGTATTATGAAAGTGTTGCAAAAATTTCAGTAGTGTAGCGAATTCAGCCGAAAACGACTTGAGGAAACATTAGCAAACTAAACTGTTCAACAATATGATAACGTCATGGTGCAAAATATAGCCTGAATTCAAAGTAGAATAATAACCCACGAACTTCCCAACCATATGATTAGCTAATTAGCTAATATCTAAACAGTTTGTCGTGGCAATATGATTTCAGATAGAATTTCTACAGGTTAATTAATTGACTGTGGTTGTCACCTCACTGTTTGAAAAACTTCACTAGAGTTGAAAATATATGGGGTGTTTCATGAAACAAATATTTGCTCTCTTTTCCTAATTTTGCGATTCGCATATGTTAGTTTGAAGAGTGCCAATATATAGTACAAATGGAACCCTACAACTTTTATATTCAAATTTTTGTCCACCTCGTATAGTTGGAGCTGTAGGAGGGGTCAAAATATAAAGGAGACACAGTGTATCACATTTTGGTTGAGGATAATTGACTAAGAATTTCACGATTTCAGCACGAAAACTAATCGATATCGCAAACATCAAAACGAAATCCTGAATAATGTTTTTCATATTTTCATTCCACATACGAGAGGTGTGAAAATGTTTTATTTTTCCAAATTAAATACCTTTTACTTCATTACAAACCTTGAAATACTGATTTTTTCTGCTCATATCACAGGAGAGTTCCATTAGAGTTTATGAAATAATCGCTCAACTTCAAGTCAATTCATGTTTGTCTTCAAACTTTTAAGAGCTACACTCACCTTGTCATAGTTTTCCCACAAAGCATAGTACTCAGCAACTTTCTCCAAACATTTGTTAGCTGAAGAATAACTTGCTTCCATTTTGTAAAAATCAATGGCTTTTTCATAGTGTTCAACCGCCTCATAATAGTCATTGTCGTCTTCCAATAATTCAGCTATAATCTGATGATATTTTGCAGCCGCAACAATCTTACCTTGGTGTAGGTACAAAAACAAGTAAGTTTCTCCCAGACAGCACCAGATAATCCATTAATATTCATAGAATACTCTTTTTGGATATTGGGAATATTAATGAACATGCAAGGAATACACCTATCTTCTATGGAATATTCCCTGAATGTGCTGGTGGAGAAGAATTAATATATTCAGGTAATATTCTAGGAATATTCAGGTAATATTTGGAATATTCCAGAGATGATACAGGAATATGAATAGATGAATATTCCTGTATTATTTCACTAAACATATTCATAAATAAAAAATCTGATCCAACAAGATGGGCTTGAACTCGTGACTTTCGTACTTTAGACTTTCAGAGCAACGTCTCAACCACAAGGCTAGTAATTGAGTTGAATGATACATACATAATAAAGATGAGCTTTTATATGGGCTCGAAACGTGTACGATGATCGGATTGAGTTATTGATCACTATTAAAATTGTACAGATAACTTTGTGATTTTGATCCCTGGTAACTATAAACACTCCACTTTGAGATACGATAGACTTCTACTCTACCACAGATTATAGAATAATAAATGTTTGATACCCACATCTATAAAATGGTGAATGGTGTTTATACTATACCTTTTCATTGAAACAATGGGAATATTCCATGAATATACAAAACAGAATATTCTGTTGGGAATATTCCTGGAACCTTTATACCGGAATATCCAAATGGGATATACTAGGAATATTCACCTTTGAATATTCCTAGTATATTATTTTGGAATATTACTGGAATATTCACATTTTAACATTCCTTGCATGTTCCAGAGGCACATATATATATATTCTAGGAATATTCGGTGGATATTCGGAATATATTCTCTTTTGGCATATTTATAGAATATTCTAAGAATATCTGATAATGTCTGGGCTAATAGCATGAATCATATTGTTGTTATAGCAATACAGTGATTATGGTGAAATATACAGGGATTATATAAATGAGCAGTGCAGCATTCTTTGGCGAATATAATCTCGCATATTACACTTGAAGGAACTTGGTAAGTAGGTATATAGTCTATCCATCAAATTCAATATATCATAACTGGAGCATATGTCTCACAAAAAACATACACATCAGTTCCGTTGCTCTTCAAATTTTTTTCGAATTTTTGAAGAGATGAGAAAAAAATTCGGGGCGTATATACAGGGTGTTTCATGCCAATATTTGGGGAGGCGATTCTTGGGCCAATTCTAAAAACAAAATTTCATATGAACGTATGACCTAAACGTCCAACTTTTGAGATACAGGGTGGTAAAGTTCTCAAAAATTGATAGATTTTTATTAATATCTGTAGTACCACTTCAGATATTGTAATGAAATTTGGCTTACATGTACTATGTATCAAGAGGCATCAGTTAGTGTACCACATTTTTTTTTTGGTTGCCACCAATGGCGTTCGTATGGAATTTCACATACCTAGTTTGGCAGACATTGATGGTACGCCACTGATTAATCTCGAAATGGAAATCATTCCTGCAATTCCCAATCATTTCTAAGCAATTTTGGTCACTACAATTTTTTCAATCTGATGCACGGTTCTCGCTTAAAAAAATAAAAAGATTCTCACTACATGGTTATAGCAATATCGTTAATATGACAATATCACAATGCAGAGAAATAGATTTTATTTTTTAGATCAAATTTCAGTAGTTTATGAACTTCGTATTCGTATTTGGTATTTTGGAATTATAAATTTTCATTGTAGTAGGCTATATTAATTTTTGAGAAGTTTACCACCCTGTATCTCAAAAGTTAGGACGTTTAGGTCATACGTTCACCTGAAACTTTCTTCTTAGAATGGGCCCAAGAATCGTCTCCTCGAAAATTGACATTCAATTATGGAACACCCTGTATAGGTACTCGAGGATAGTGAAAATTTTACTGGAAAAATCACGCAAATTATCCATCAAATTGGGAGTAGGTATGGGAAATGTTTCAATATTCTGTTTGTTCGTCACTCTGTATAAGCAACGAAACCGCGTTCGAATTATGTGAAATGATCACGAAAATATTGAATGCAATTCATCTTCTTCAGTAGTTTAGTTCTTACCAAACCCTTCATTTCATTTTCTAAAATAAACCCTCTAGCAACATGAATTGCTCACCTTTATCTTTATATATCTCAATTGCCTTCAAGTATAACTCAACTGCTTTGGCAACATCACACTTTTTGAAACAGTTTGCAGATTCCACAAAATTGAATGCAGCGTCTGTATAATTATCACCGCGCAAACTCAGCTCTGCAGCATCAGAAAAAGCATGTCCGGCCTGGGTCCAATTTTTAGCCATTTTAAATAAGTTTCCAGCTCGCGTATAGTACTCTATGGACTCTTCTATCTGGCAAGCACCATTACTGAAAAGAGTCTTGAAAAACCCACCGGAGCTCATTTTCTTTTCAGCCTGATTCCGAAGCTGATGCGCTTTCAATTCAATTTGAGCCATTTCACGAGGTAAATTTGAAATCGGGTGACAATAACGACAGAATTAATTATTTCGCTAATGTCAGTTTTAACAATCAAGCTACTCAAAAGTCAAATTCCTACTTTATTCAACTATTCAAACTGACTTATTATAATTTTAATGGTTGTTCAAATGATGGAACAGCTAACACAAGAAAAGACGTTAGATAAGGATTCGGAGCACGAGAAAAAAAGAAATGCCGAGAAGAATGATAAAGTCATCAAACTGGGTGTCGCTTTTTCTACAACAATGGTTCCATCATCGTCAGCATTGTCCGTGAGTACCTACATAGTTTTCTGGCATTCCACGTCAGACTGAAATCACTATTTGAAAAGTGTGACAACCGGTCGAATATAGTCTACAATCTACACTGGCTTGCTTCATCATTATTCGGTTTTGTTTCATTCACATACATACACGGTGTTTCGTAATATGTGGGACGCACTTCGAGTGGTGATAAAGCGTCTCAAGAAAATGAAAAAGTACCGATAAACAAATTTCATAGAAGGCCTCGTTTGCGAGATACAGGGTGTTGAAGTTAAACATAGTGCAACACTTACAGAATGATATCTATATCATGGTATAATAATAGAGTAATCTGAACAGATGTCTTGAATGGACTATCCGACATCCGCGGCATCTACATCAAAGTTTGTTTTTTTCTTTTTTTTTATGTTCTGGTTCCCACGAAAAGGGATATCCTGTAATGTTCAAAGAACATCGTTAGAACCAAGGGAAATGAGGTAGGAATTGGTGTTCTTCTTGAATTTCTGGAGGTTATATGCCTCGGGGAACACCTCCCTTGGCAATGTGTTCCAGAGCCTCGCTGTTCGTTGGATGAACGAGCCTTTGGAAACAGTTGTTCTGCAAGTCTCCAAAGTGACCACGAACGGGTGCGAGGCCTCAACTCGACGGGTTAATCTCATGGGGACTGCCAAGGGGGGAACAATTGTGGGTATTTCAGAGAAGCATCGTCCATGAAAATATCTATAAAATAGAGCCAGATCGCCAACTTTTCTACGGTGTTCCAGAGAAGTGAGTTTGTGAGCGAGGCATCACCCACGAGACGAATTGCCCTTTTTGGGACAGAAACCAATAGTTTCAGGGTATGTTTGGGTGCTGCACTCCAAATATGGGAACAGTATTCCAGGACAGGTCGGATCTGTGCCTTATAGATCATAAGCAGCTTACTGGAAGTGTAATAGCTCCTGGACCGAAACAGAAAACCGTGATTTTCCAAAGAAAGGTTATTGCTGATAGTAATACCAAGCATCGAAATGGATGACTTCAAAGGTATGGTCACTCCTGGCAAGCTTATGTTGGGCACAGTGAGATCGGCTTTTCTAGAGAAAAGACATGCTTGTGTTTTGTTTGCATTGAAATCTACCAAGTTATTGGATCCCCATTCGAGAATTATTGCCAAGTCCATATTTATGTTGTCAACATTTCTCCCTCATTCGTTTCTGATTTGCCTGGCTGGAATCGGAGCCCTGGAAGAAAAGGCGGTATGGAGGGTACTATCATCCGCGAAGCTGTGTACTGGACATGAAGTTGCTTCCAACAAATCGTTGATATGGAGTAGAAATAGTGTTGGTGCTAGAATTGATCCTTGCGGAACACTAGCATTTATGATAAGAGAGTCAGATGAAACTCCGTCGACCACTACATGAAGAGACCTGTTTGAGAGAAAACTAGCTAGCAGAGGACATTATAGCTGGGGAGGCAAGCAATAAGATTGGAAAAGTTTCATCGCCACCCATGTTTTTTCTGAAAAATCACACATCAATACCCCTTTAACGGTGCCACTGGGAGTCATATTGACTATAAATAATGCTACCCATTCAATCAATCTCAGGAACTGAGGTACCAGAATAGGAAAAATTTTTATTTAGAGGTTATCTAGAAATTCAATGAACATTATTTTTTATTTTCAACTTCAACACCCTGTATCTCGCAAGCAAGCCTTCTACGACTTTTGTTCATAGGAACTTTATTATTTTCTTGAGACGCCCTATAACCTCTTGAAGTGCGTCCCACATATAACGAAACACCCTGTATATGTAAATATGCTTGTGAGTTTTCTGATGTGAAACTATAACATATATAAAATAATCAAACGAAATAGCAATTTGCATTTTCTCAAAAAACATAAACACAGGGCATTTTTCCGAACACGTGGAAAAATTCAATCCCATATTCATCGACTTATTTTAAAACTATTAGTCACATACAGATATAGGACCTTGTGTTATCTGGGAAGTGAGTACTCAGCATGAATTTTATATTGCATCATTATTAATCTTTGTGAAATATTATAATGATCATATCTGGGGGATAATATGATCCTACAAGGCATAAAATTGCATTTTCCTCGGATGAAAACCATAATTATGATTTTTGTGTGTATATCTTTTCTCACTACTAATTCAAAAATCCTGTGATACACTTTTTTTTTTCCTCTATGTAGAAAAATAGAAATAGATCCGCTTATAGTGAAGTATTGGAGAGACTGAAAAAGGACTTTTACCAACGATGGGATCGAAAATCGGTATCGTCAAGCTCTGGACTTGATGAATTTCTCAAGATAAAAACTTTGGGCACAGGTTCTTTCGGAAGAGTGGTAAGATTATTCAATGTCCTTCAACTTCACTGGTCAATATTCTTACCATGAAAGATTCTTTGAAAAATAGGAGGTATTCCCTGTCATTAATTTTCAGCAGTGACTAGATACGATACTTACAAAAACGTATGCCCTAAACGCACAATGTTTCTTCAACCTACTAATACACTGCTGCCTGTTTTTATCTCACCATTATAAATGCTTATACAGGGCGTTTCACAACATTTATAACCACATACAGGGTTGGGATACAGTATGAAACCAAGTGAATATATTTGAAACCAAAAAGACAAAATTTATGAAACTGCAGTCAAGTACAATGACACAAGATGCATCTGATGTGATTGTACCTATTTGTTAATAATGTACTTCCGGTTTAACCAGAAAATATATACTCAACTTTTTTAATATAAATGTCGAATCCGTACATACTGAGTCAAGTGGGAATAATACAGGATGATTTACATGCTGTTATAATCGAACAATTCCAATCTACCTGAAACATTTTCAGTCCTTCAGTTATACAAGGGTGTGCAAAAAGTCGACACCAACTTTCTTATTTCAAATAGAAACCCACATTTTTATTCACACGGTTCGATTGGTCTTCTCGATTCATTTTGAACTTTACATTTTTTGTCTCTTCGCAGTTTTTTTGTGTAATCGATTTCTTATGTAACATGCAATACTGTTTTTGTATTCAAAATTTGTCGGATAAGTTGTGAAAACTAATGAATATACCTAGATACGGTCTAGCCTAAGAATCTCGGAAAATACGAACCAGTATTGCTCGGTCAGCAAGGATTTCCGAAAAACAGCAAGGATTTCCGAGAAACAGCAAGAATTAACTACCCCTCTGAAGGAGTGGATCGAAATAATTTCACTGGTAGCATCTATATATCTATATGAAATTATCGAATATGTGATTTGATGGAAAAATACGAACCAGAAATGCTCGCTCAGCAAGGATTTTTGAAAAACTGCAAGAATATACTACCGCTCTGAAAGGGTGCATCAAAATAATTTCACTGGTGGCATCTATAAATTTAATCTATATGAGTTATTCAAATATGTAATTTGATGGAAAAATACGAACCAGAAATGCTCGATCAGCAAGGATTTTTGAAAAACTGCAAGAATAAACTACCCCTCTGAAGGGGTGGATCGGAATTATTTTACTAGTGGCATCTATATATTCATATAGAATATTCAAATATGCAATTTGAAGGAAAAATTCGAACTAGAAATGCTTGGTCAGCATACTTTAATAATTTTGGTCAGCAAATTATATTTCCCCCTGTAGCTCTTTAAAACGGCGCTGTTTTAGTATGTGAAAAATAAATCCAAATTTTCGTCAGATTACGTTGAAATTACATCCCACAATTACTGAGAGTTCATTTTTATAAGGAATTAATACCAAAATCAACCATACTTTTTGTCGCTCAATGTATAAATTGAAGAAAAAAGAAAACAGCTGGATAACAATTGTTCATCTCTGGTTTATTTTTGTTACCTACCTCCATCTTCTGATATCTGAATCCTGTATACACGGTGTCACGTAAATACCATGTCAAACTCAACCAGAATGTAGTTCAGAGGGTTCGTCACCTGCTATGAAAAAATTCCATTTGTGTAGATATTACCTACACCATTTTCGAGATATTTATTAGGTTATTCTAAAAACATTGTCCCCTTGTCTATACTTTTCACTTTGCTGTTTGTATAGTGTTGGTGAGATTATCTCAGCGAAATATTGTTGAATAATCACATTGAAAAAATAGGTACTCCCAACTTTTCAGTGGCAGGCTAGGAGGATTTTTTTATTAGTTTTGTGAGATTGTTTTCGTGAAGAAAAATATCTTGTAAACAGTTATATGATAGGAATTTTTTCATGGCATTCATTTTTTCAGTTTCACAACTTGTACTTTATTTTTGCACATTATAAAGAAGTCCTAATTTGAATGTACAGCTTTCTCTACTTTTAGATTCTAGTAAAACATAAGGAGAATTCCAAAGATGCCTATTATGCCATGAAATGTATAGAGAAGTTGAGAATAATGAAACTGAAACAGATCGAACATACGTTGTATGAAAAGAAGATATCGGAGTCAATTCGTTTTCCTTTTATTATTTCCCTGGATTTCGCGTTCAAGGATAATAGTTACATTTATTTTGTTATGCCGTTTATTAATGGAGGCGAGATGTTCACTCATTTAAGAAGGTGAATAAAATAGGTATTCATATTATGGACTGAGTAATAACTCAAATTTATCTAATGGGGAATATAGTTCAGTAATCAAACGGTTTCACCTTCGAAAAAATCCAATAGTTTTGGTTAAATCTGAAAAATAGCTATGTACAAAATTGATTTTTTCTGTTTTGCAAGAACAATTTTTCATTTTTATATGAAGTGTATTTTCGATATGTTTTCGAATATATCAATATTCCTCTTCCTCAAATATTTTTCAACACAAGGTGTATCACTGATGACTGTCTAATGAATTTTTCTTTTAGGTTTTCTAATAGTGAAATTCATAATCGAAAATACCACTAATATTGAATATCATGATTTGGATCATTCCAGCCAGATATGGCCCATCAGGTCTAGCAAGATTATTCAACTGTTCTCATCATTAGACATCAATAATTTGGAGTGTAAGAGATTGATACAATTTCAATGATTCTGAGAGTGATTCTTACTTCGATACTCAGTGTGAAAACCCTTACCTACTGAAAACAGAGCAAAGGTGGTTTTGGATGAAACATACATTTTCAACAGTCTATATATAGAAAATATGCTGAAGTACAAGTTCGTAGCAGATTTAATTGGCTTTAATGTTTTTGATCACTGCCACTAGAGCTCGCCTTTTGATTTATTCATCAATTGGTTCCTATGAATATGTAAGTAAAGTTTCGAAACTGTTGGATTTTTTCGGGAGTGAGCTAACCATAACCAGCACAGATTACTTTTCGTTGCCTTTACACTCAGTGATTTATTTTGCAGAATGCGTAGATTTACGGAAGTTCTCTCAAGATTTTACGCAGCACAGGTACTACTAGCTCTAGAGTTCCTCCATTATTGCGACATCCTTTATAGAGACTTGAAACCGGAAAATATTTTGATTGACCACAAGGGGTATTTGAAAATAGCTGACCTAGGATTCTGTAAGGTAAAAATATCAGCAGCTACTTACTGTAAATTCACACAATCATCAAAGTTACGTGGCAATTCAACATAATATCATCTTTCGTATGAATGGCCCAACAATCTTTTTATGTACCTATATATCAACCATATCAACTCGTGTTCATTTCCCTTATCCACCACTTAGCTATGAATCTCCCTGTATATCTCTTTTTGCCTTTTATAAACAGTAATTTTTCTAGAGTTATAAAGACATTCAATCAACATACTCGAGTTTTAATAAGTAAAACCACAAACTTCACTCATCACACTAAGGTACGGTGAAAATTGAATAAAATGATGGCGAAATAAAATCGACTTAGACTTGGGGGTGGCATTAACTCTATCAGCCCTCTAAGGAACGTGTCTGGGGGATGGTAGTTAGATTTACGTTAGATCGTTAACAGAACAATCTGAAATTGAAATCAATTTATAAAAAGAAAATTGGAAACCTCAACTCGATTGTTTTCTGATAACCTCAATATTTCTTTGCAAACAATCCTACTTCTGACTCATTACAACATCTGGCATACCATGCTTTCATTGGAAAACACTACATAGGTATTCGGTCGCACTCGGGACTAGCAGCTACGTAGGAGTTGGGGGATTAGCGTCGAGGGATCACTGGCCGGCTGTAAGCGGCATGGCTCAATTTTTTCCTTCCAGCAAATAACGGCGGTATCTCACGAGTTATGTCCTATGTGAAGACTAAACGTGAAAGCACGGTAGTAGAAGTAGAGACTATTAAGAGATGATCTTACTGCTACTAGCGCCTTGGCCGTGTGCCCACCATCCACTCACGGCGTCGAGTGGGGGTAGCCCCAGGTGATTCCAGACATCTCTGGGTAAAAGCTTGAGGTCCCCACTCTCGTCATGGTAGCGGTACGTGTGAAAGAACGGTCACCCATCCATCGGGACAGGAGGATTCCGGTCGACATGGGTAGCTGGGCTTGCTCAGCGAAAACTGGCACTTTGGTGTACCTTGTGCCTTAGTTCGACAGGGAGGGGGCAGCCCCAAGCGATCCTACTACCAGTCATCGTAGCCAGAGCCGGGTCCTCTTCTGTTAACGAGGTAGAGGAACGTGTAAAAGTCCTCGAACGATCACTCATTCAACGGGACGAGAGGATTCTTGTCAACGTGAGTAGCAATCAGGCCAAAGCCTCTTGCGACGGCGACCCATCAAACGTAACAAGAGGAATCTTGTTGTCATGGGTACCTGGGGTGATGAGGATAGCCCCATCAGGTCGTACAAACGGCCTGATGCCTCACCAATTGGGTTGGACTCCAGGGGGCAGCGGTTTAAAAAAAACACCGAACTACGGTAGAGGAGGTGAAGAAGAATCCCACTATGGGTCAAGTGGGAGGATATCTTGCCTGCCTCGGCGGGTGAGTAGCGTTTCTGCTCGGACATTGACACTTCAGAGACAGTAATCTGTTTTATCAGACGGTCTCACCATTACTATAATAAAATAGTAGCAGGAGAACATGCCGTTACATAACGGAGATGGCTCTAGCGCGCTGATTTGGCGTATCCATATCCTCCATTTCTTCCTGTGCTGTCAGTATAAGTCGAAAGATAGGTGGCCGACAGTCATCTCCTATGGGAGTCTTGAGAGAGGGGGGTGAGAATTGGTCCCACCTGGTTTCTACCCCGGCAACATATTGATTATTATTATTGCTACTAGCGCCTATTTCGGGTTTTATTCGAACTATACCTAAACTGCCCCGTTAGGTATGGTTTCAATTGAATCTGAACTCCCTCTCTCCCTACACTACACACTGTTTTACCACTAACCAAACCGATTTTCAAGACCTCGACACGTGTTTCGCTGTTAGCATCTTCAGGAAAAGATTGAAACTTGCTACTACCACTAACCAAACCGATTTTTAACACCTCGACACGTGTTTCGCTAACTATCTTCCCCTGAAGATGCTAACATAGTAAGCGAAACACGTGTCGAGGTGTTAAAAATCGGTTTGGTCAGTGGAAAAACAGTGTGTAGTGTATTATCGTGTCAAAGGTTCCAGTCTTCGACATACCCTCCCTCCCTGTCTCTCCGGCATGAACAATAGGTTCATTCGGGTTCGAACAATTACTGTTCTAGAACTGTCAGGAGCTTGCGCAGTAGAATCGGTCGCGTTCGGGTTTTGTGGATCTGTTCTAGGACTGACTCTACGCGTTCGGGTTTTTTCAGTATCGTCCTGGGACAGTCCTAAAATTATCCGGAACCAGTACCTGCTCTCGAGCATGATCCGTTCTAGGATTATTTTTGGCGCATGCTCATTTCATTTAGTTTTCTGTTGTGGCGTAGCGTCATAATGATATAGTTTTCAATATTATGGAGTTAGTACATTCATTGGATAGTAGTAGATCTTTATCTTCAGGAAGCAGTGGTGGAGGAGTGACTTGCTGAAGTTGCTGAAAATATTTTATAATTCTCGAACTTTTGTTAGATAAACCGAAAAATGGAGGATTACGTTGCCATTATATTCAGATACACAATTCATTGAACATTTCAGGTGGGTGTCGAAATTCATGTAGGTACAAGGAACAAAACATATTGAAAATCTAGCTACGAATGCTATGAAGGAATATATTCATCATTCCTCCACAGAGGGTTTCCAGAGATATTGGGAATAGACTCAAAGGAGAGTTTGAAGCATCAAAATATTATTCGATTAAAGATACAGGTTCCAAACTATTGTTTTTTCCACAAGTTCTTAATAGAGATTATGTTCTCAGAGGTTCTCTCCTGCCGCATAATTTGTGAACCGTTCTGAAACAGTCCTAGGATTCGAAACGACTGCGCACTAGTTCTACGCGGTTCGAGAACGATTCTTGAACAGTTCTAAAATCGCAACCCGAATGAACCTAATATCACTATAGTCATGGTGGAAATATAATATGGTGTGCTACTCAGGTATCTTGAATTCGTCTTTTCTGCGCATAACGTCATTGCGAGTCTATACTCGCACCAAAATGACCACGGCGACTCGGGCGAACTGAAAACTGTGAGCTCAAGACTAAGAGAAATTGTCACTCGCAGTGACGTATACAAAGATGCGTCGTAGCACACCATACTATAATTCCACCATGACTATAGTATAATCTGAAGCAGCTTTGCAGTACACAATATTATCAACTCTTTCACTGATCAAAGCCTCAATTGGACAATGATTTTTTTATATAGATTGTGAAAGGTCGTACGTGGACACTTTGTGGCACTCCCGAATACATTGCTCCCGAGATAATACTGAGCAAGGGTTATGGAAAGGCTGTAGATTGGTGGTCATACGGAGTTCTGCTGTTTGAGATGAACGCTGGCTATCCTCCGTTCACTTCAAGTGATCCAATGAAAGTGTACGAAAGGATAATCACCTGCAGATATAAATGTCCTGGTACTTTTTCCACTGAATTGCAGGACTTGATAAAAAATATGTTGCAGTTGGACTTGAGCAGAAGGTAGATAATGATTAATTATTATTAAAATACTGAAACTGTAGGGTACTATAATGAATGAATGAATGATTCATAATGACATCAAGAAAAATATTAATCTGTCTCTCATTTTACCGTAAAATATTTCAGAATTTTTGATGGTCCCAGTGTTTCTTCAAAATATCTTATACCCTTCCCATATATCGAATATCTGTAACGGTTTGAGTAGAAAATTGTTTTCAAAATATAAAATCAGGTCTTTCAGTATACAAGAGAACAATGTACAGGCTGGAATTTGAGCCTCATCATTGGGATCACGTAAACCGAGATACAGGGTCGGTTAAATCATGGGAAAGTTGCGCAATTTTATGCCTAACAAAATGCCTTCTTGAACTTTGATAAATTCGGATCTATATTTTCAGGGGTTCGAACTGTATTGATAGTAGGCTCCAACTGCGTAGCCGCGTTTCTCACTCGTCCAATATTTCTTTGAAAATAAATGGTACACCATGCCTGTCCTGACAGGCCAGTTTCTTTCACCACCAAGACTTCGTAGCGCGCTTCAAGCGGCACCCCAAATCGTACCGTTTCATTGCCGGACCATGTATATCACTAGATCTTGATTCTTCATTGAATTTGTTTCTTTGAGGTTTGGTAATTTGAGAAATGGAACCCAAGATATGAAGAATCACAGATGGTTCAAGGATACGGATTGGTTGGCTCTTTACAATCGACAGATTGAACCTCCATTCAAACCGGCCATCAAATCTGTAGCAGATACTAGTAATTTTGACCCATTTGATGAAGAGACAATCAGAATAAGTGATCATGACTTATATAAGGATGAATTCGAGAAGTTTTAGTTAATTTGATCATGTTGAGTCAGGAATAATAACATAGTGAGACATTCATGTTTAATAACACAAATAAGTGGAACTGTCTGTTTGAAATATTTCTTCATCATGTTATGTCTATTGGAACTTACTGTATTACCAGAGTGGAATAAAAATAGTTTAAAAACGTTTCTCTCTATATATTACATTGATTCTTCCCAGATGCCACTATGGCCAGGCAACAGCTTCAATTCATGGCAGACTAAATTCAATATGAATAGTGTATTGACGAAGGAGTTGAATGGAATGGTTTATAGTCTTATAATCCATTCTGTACAAATTATTTTTTTACGGTAGTACATAGCCCATGACTTACTCCGTCATGTTTTCATTTATTCCAAGTTTAGCTATTTATATCTGCAAGCCTAATCATCATCACATCATCAAATTAGAGTGTTAAGGATAACTGTTGCATTGATATTCTAAAAAAATGAATGATTTCATTTACCTTAGTGTTTTATTCAAAAATTGAAATCATAATTACATTTATAAACCATCAAGACAATCACTAAATTATAGAAAAATTCGAGTACTCAAATTGTTGCACACCTCATGCAAAGGTGAATTGAGAATTATACATTTTAGGAAAATATAATGAAGAGTTTTGAATCAGAACAGGATCACTTCCAATTCAGAATCAAAGCTTGCATGCTATAGCATATTCTAAAACTCCTGTTGATACTGCTATGAATATCTTTCACTATTTTCAGTAATGAACGTCAGAAAATGAAAAAAAAAACTACATCCACATTTAATTGATTCTGCATTCAATTAAATTGATATCAAATAGTGATTTTACACAATGATCAATAGGGTTTAGAGTACTTATACCCATCCCCTAAAACTTATTTTCTAGTCTCAGATATAATTGCATCATCAATCTGTGTCACTATACAGTAACACTATTTTAGATACTATACAGGGTGATTTTCGAGTATGTGGCTAAACTTCATGGGATAACTATTCAAGTGATTCTTAGATAAAAGTTCATATAAACATAGGGCCAGAAATGCATTGTTTTCAAGGTACAGTGTGTTGATTTTTTATTAAATCGGTTCGTCGTTAATGTTATGGAAATCCTTCATTCAATTCTATTGGAATTTGGCAGAATGGGCGAATTATTGGCATTTAATTACTCCACTGTGTCGTTAGGGACCTAAATTAATTTTGGCAATACTACTCACGCTTTTTTTTATGTAAATAATGAATTTGAATTTCAAGGCTCATTTCAAACGTACCATCATGGCCCCATTTGGTGATACGTCGAATAAATGGTGACGTCTGTTTTTGTGCTGATAATCTTCCATTCCCACTCATGAAGCAAGGTTGTCAAGTTATCAAAAAGATATTAGATTCTTGTCACTCCTGTCGTTGAATAGAACAGGAGATAAAACATAATAGGAGGAAGCCATGATACGCCAGTTCATTTTTGAGTTCTTTGAGCAACCAGCATGCCCAAATATTTTTTTACTCTAAAACAAATTATCATGTAAATGTTGGAAGACTTGGCAACAATGTGCTGAATGCTGAGAACTGTAACGTTCACCGGTTCAAATGTCCTCAGGTGTGAATTATAATAATTATTATATACACAACAATAAGCCACAACACAGGAGGGAAAATTCTGAGACAATTGAATTTTTATTGATAATTGAGAGTATTGAAAATACATAATTGAGAATTTATGAATTATTGATTAACGAATATATGTTTATCTGAAGTTCCCAATCGTATTTCAACATATGGCAGCTGCGCTATGGTCTGCCCCTACTCACAAAATCGTGTCGTCAGTTTTTACTCGCGGTAAATTTCTAGCCGTTCGAAAATTACCGTGGCATTGTTGATGATTTGAGCACCTTGAGTCATGACTCTATTTAAAAAATATAAAAAAATAGTTCACTCGCCTATTTATCATAGTAGTAAGGAGCAGATTTAGTTATAATCGGATTTGTGAAAAAGATTTTTTTTTTTTTCAAAAATGTTTGGCATCTTTTATTCTGAAAACTATGCATTTCTGGACCTATGCATTTCCGGACCTATGTTCATATAAACTTTTCGTCTCAGAATCACAGAAGAAATCACCCTTTGGGGTTTGGCCAGATACTTAAATAACACCTTATCTCAGTTATCTGTTATGAAGAAAATGAAAAATTCCTGTCAATTGTCCTTTCCATTTATCATAGTCAGTTTTTCATTTACTCACGCCACAATAATTGATATGGAAGGATCCATTAACACGTTGACTGCCGGGCTCATAATCACACTTTTGGTATTAGAGTTGAAGCAAAATTAAAGAATGTGTCCCAGAAACCATCAGTGACTCCATGTAGCTAAAGCCTACAGAAGATAGTACATCGCTGAAATTTTTGATAATTGGGACCCTAGATCCTAAAAATTCAAAAATTTCAGCTCGGTCTTACAGACCGACCGGGCACTAGTGTATACATGTATACATGAATGAGTACGCCGCGTTGGTCTGGCAGCTCGGTCTAGTGAATATATCACGTGTATCCCGATTGTTGTACACTGGTGGAGGGAGTCGCTCATTGTTCATTTCATGTTCGGTGGATGTGTAAGTGATATTTGTTTAGTTTAGAAAATGAGCAGATTTCGAGATCGTTTAAATTCACTGAGTCAGAGGATAGAGATCAGCCCCTAATTTGAAATGAACCAGTATTTTTCCTAGATTGTTACACAAAATTTCATAAGAATATATTATATACATTACATATTCTTGGAACACTTATATTCGATTATATTTACTAAAAAAAAAATTATGTTACATTTCATTCACTGAATAAAAGTTTATTTCACAACATCGGCCTACCAAACATTTTGTGTTCATACTGATTTGCCTGCCACGCCGACTCGGTCTGTGCGTCTGATGATGATAATTTGCAGTGCAAACTTGTCACTGAAGCCGTCTCGGTCACTCTCCGCATACTCCGCAATATTATTGACATTAATTCAGACCGAGTCCTTCAATTGACTCGGTCTCATAGGCCGAGTCGGCCTGGGGTGTATCAACCCCAATCCCGGTCTATGAGACCGAGGCGGCACTTCAGGATATTTTTTCCTCGGTTCTATAGACCAACATGGCAGTCAACGTGTTAAACAAGTAAACTACTTCAAGAATAGCAGTATCAGCTCAGGACAATCAAATCATAATCAGACAAAAAAAACATCAACTCTCCCCAAAATACATAATCACCATTTCCAATGAAAAAATAAAATCATACCATCCATCATACCCACAACAACGTGTTCACTGTGGATTCGGTTGTGGCGGGTAGTTGTATGAATACTGCCCTTGAGGCGGCGGCGGCCCCGGAGGTCCCTGATTGCCCGGCGGCCGGTATTGGTACCCCTGCGCCTGCTGCCCATACTGCGGCTGGGGCGGATAACCGGCAGCCTGGGGCGGATATCCGTACGCATTGGGCGGCCCCGCCGGACCCGAAGGGTATCCTTGATTCGGAGGCGAAGTGTACCCCGCGTTGGTAGGCTGCGAATTGGGAGGGTAGGGGGGTTGGTAGGGTTGCGACGTTGCCGGTTGCGGGGGAGCCGTGACCGGAGCGGAAGTGACGGCGGAAGAGGAACTGTTGGTCGGAGGACCGGAGAAGGGCGGCGCCTGCTGGTTGTTGGGCGCGTAATTTTGCGGGGCGGGATTGGGTTGGTTCGGGTAGGGCGGTTGGGCGGGTTGGGATTGGTTCGCGGGCGGCGGACCGTAGCTTTGCGGGGCGGGGTAACCCTGTTGGGATGGAGGCGGGTAGTTCTGCGGTGGCGCGCTGTTGGGGTAGGGAGCCCCGTTGGGAGGGGTGCCGTATTGGGTTGGAGGGGTTTGGTTCGGGGCGCCGGGCGGAGGGTAAGGTCCAGGGGCTGGATTCGGCTGCGGGGGGTTTCCACTAGGTGGTGGTCCACCGTAACCTGAAAGTGCACGAATAATATCACGTTTTTTCTGTGACGGGAAAAAAGTTTGGCATTTCATCTCTGTTGGCAGGTTATAAAATGTCACTTTTCATAAATTGCTTTTTTATTGTGGGAAAGAAGTGAGTACTTTTTTCCCGGATATGTATTACATATATAAACACTGTTGATGGCTTTTGTTGTGCTATAGTTCCGAAAAATGAGTCAATAATACCGTCTCCGAGAGAGAACTGCAAGTCCTTTTATCTCCCATTCGACTTCGCTGTATATTACTAAACAACCACTAAATTGGAAATTTTTTGAAATCTTATCACAGAATTGGACTGACAGAAGTGACATCAGATATTTGATTACTTCAAAAGAATGATAAAAATGCCTACGACGCAGGTGTCCCTACTGTTAAAAACTTTCACGTCGATAATTTTCAGATTTCAAAATAATGTAATATCTTCTCAATATTGATTCTTCCTTTCTTCTGTCACAGAAAAAAATAGTGTATTACACACGGGACAAATATTAGATTTTAGCTCACGTTTTTTTGTCTCCCTTCGCTACGCGTCGGGAGACAACACAACCTGGAGCTAAAATCTACTACTGTTTTCCCTTGTAGAATAAATAACTATTCTGACAAGTTGGCACAACAAAAACATGCTCTATCCTTATTTTGAATTCCGAGGCAAATAATGTCTGAGATTCCAAGGTTATGTACTTCACAGAGTGTTTCAAAAATCTGTATAAAGATTTCAGGGACTCATTTTTCACTTGGGTCTTGGGTTCACTGTTGGATCTCTCTGTAAACACTGGAATTGGATAATTTGGAGATTGGATTCGTTTTTGGAAAACTTCAATGTTAGCTTTTTCAGTCTCTCATAAATTGGTTGCACCCTGGTCAGCCGATATAGAAGTTCGTTTGATGGATGGTGAAGGGGATTTTGAGGGTGCCGGATTTTGGTAATGGCTCTCAGGCTTGCTCTTTCTGCTATTCCAAATTGTTCAGTGCCGACTTCCTCGTGTTTAAGTATATTGGGTGAGCATACTCAAGAATTGGCGGCAAATGGCTTTGAAAATGTTTAGCTTTTGTGATGCACTTTTTTATCATCAACTGGGTATGATGGTTAAAGTTTAGTTCTTGATCTAAGTGCACTCCCAGATATTTGACTAATGCCCTAGTTCTCACTACATGATTGTTCACAGTTACCGTGGGTGAATCATCTGATACTTTTTTTATTGAAGAGTGTCAGTTGGGATTTTCCTGGATTTGGTTTTATCCTCCACTTGTCACACCATCTCATAGTGTTCCGAATTGCGTTTTGTAACTCTTCAACTGCTTTTTCAAGTAATTCATGATGACTTATAATGGCTGTATCATCAGCGAATTATATGCCCTAGATGAATGTGTTTTGATTTTGTAGATTTTGATTGTTCCAATTGAATATGTCGATTATATTGTAGAGAAATGGAGACAAGGGTAGAAAATTATTGATTGTGCCTGATGTACTTTTATTTGCAGGGACCTTTTGTCTAGGTAATCCTTTATTAAGTATACTATATGTTTAGGGCAGTTCAAAGTACATAATTTGTAAAGTATTCCTTTGTGCCACATACTTTAAACTTTTCTTTTTCAATTTTTTTTGAAAAGGAATATTCTCAGATAAATTATGAACATACAATAATGGATATATATTTATATAAAACAATACATTGAGAATTCGCATTCTCTATGTGATGAGAATATTTACTCTTTTTCAGTTAATTCAATAGAAAACAACTACTTTCCTGGCTATATGCCACGACGAACATTGAATTATATCTATTGAACACACACGATAAGAGTTTGAAAATAAAATATAAAAATTTCTGAAATTGAGAATTTGCATTCTCCTTCAGACAAAAATATGTATATACACACATCATTCTGAGTATTCAAAGTCAAGGTTTGTTTGGTTTCTTATTCATTATGTAATATTTGAAAACTTATAATTAAGATAAAAAATTAAATATAAAGCGTATTTTGTTTTCATTGTGATGATAGGTTCCTCCGTTTTGGTTAAAAATTCTGAAAACAAAGAACTTGTATTCCAAAATTTACCAGTGGCGCACCACAAAAAAGTTTATGGAGCAAAAAAGGGCTAAACCCCTAAAAGAATATCTCCCTGTAGAATCTCACAATCATTTTCCATACTGTATGATTTGAACCCTAAAACATCAACTATGTTTCAAATTGATCTGAATATCTGGAAAACCAGAAGGGCTATAAAGAAAAAACGAAAAAATCAACAATTTGTTTGAAGGTTGGAAAATGTTCTCCTCTCTTCTTTAGGGATTGAAAATGATAGGGAATAGGGATTGGGAACAGTGGCGGCTCCTCAGAGGAGGCAACGGAGCTCGCAACGGAGGCTGAGCCTCCTCAGAGATTTTCCTTAAACTAATATTATTTATACTTTCTCATTAAAAGGACACCAAAATACATGGATTTTGACTCTATTTCTTGTTTTTAGTTAAATATTTTTGAATTGGCAACAGTGCTTGCCCACGCATTACACGTTGAAGTCTGCAAATCACGCGTAAAATATTCAACTTGGCAACATCTATAGGAGGCTAGACTCCTTCACAAACGAAACCCACCCGCGCAATGCAAATGCCCGAATACGCCCGAATAGCACGTGTTTGTCCTGTCGCGTCGCGAATTGCGGAAAATCCAGCGCGAGTGCATTGTTTATGTTTATGTTAGGTTAATGGTTAGGGGCTCTATAAATTTCTGAAAAATGAGTGTTTTGAAAGATTGCGATTTAGTGGAATACTTTTTGGTGAACCCATTAAGTGCTTTGTCTTATGAAGATAAATTGATTGTGAAAAACAAACGTCCGACACCGGAATTAAAAAATCTGATTGTAACCGGTAACAAACAAAATCGTTCCTTCAATTCTGATAATTATAAAAAATATATCTGGTTGACGGGATTTGAGGTAAGGAATAAGCTATTTTGTTGGTACTGCCTATTATTTTCAACCGCTAAGTCATCATGTTGGGAGAGATTAGAATATAATGATTTGAAAAATTTGCCTAGCGGATTGGATAGATACTGCAAATCACAGGAACACATCTCTTCAAGTATTAAGTTCAGGTTAACTGGTAAACAGAATGTCATTAAAGCTATCGATTTGGGTGAGTAGAGAGTTGTTTTCCACAATAAATCTCATATCATTCAGCCTCCTCTGTCATGAAAGTCACGAGCCGCCACTGACTGGGAACACTACATTGTTTCACCAGTAACCAAACCGATTTTTTATATGGGTTTGAGTCATATAAAAATCAGTTTGGTTAGTGGTGAAACAGTGTAGTGATAGTACCAAAGATCCGGTCTTCAATATAGGGATAGGGAAAATTATGTTTTCTAGTGAGGCAGTAGAAAAAATCATTTGATGAAAACGACTATCATTGTCAAGTTCTGAAATTAGAAATATTCTTACCTGGTTGTTGATAATTATTGTGAGGGGCAGCAGTTGTCTGAGGTTGCCCATAATTTCCTTGAGCAGTGTTGGGAGGATATACAGGTGGTTGATTTGGTGGTGGATATTGTCCTTGTGGATACCCTGTGGCCTGCTGTTGGTACTGGTTGGGGTACTGCCCTTGTGGATATCCTCTCTGAGGGTACTGATGGGGGGCAGGCAGCCCTGGGCGTTGGGGTGCTTGTTGTGGTGGCCTGAAATGAAATAAAAAATTAAATAAAGTTCATTGATGGAGGACTACATCATCTATTCATTGTTTCATCATAGACATTTCTATATGGACTTTATTTTTGAAAGGAAATCTTGAATCTGACATGCATATTCACAAAAAAACATCAACATTCTTAGACCAAATGGTGAATGTGAATGAGATTGTTAACAGTTTTGATGAAGATGACCCTGTATTTTTTGATTGGATTGACAGTGTCAGATATTTCATGTTTGAACTGTAAATTAGTGAAAAATAAAAAGGAAAAACACAGTTCATTATAATTTGTCTGAATCCATCCAAGGCTATCAATTTGTTGGATTCTTACAGTGAAGATACCACACACTCTAAAAGTTAGAGGAAAGAACCACTTTGGAAGATTCATGGTAGTTATGAATTCAAATTTGTTAGCAAGTCTACAGATGACAGTATGTATGAATGAATGTTGGTAGCTGACTATTTTGAGTTTTGATAGGCATGGTGATATAAATGATTGAGCATAAGATGTATAGAACTGGAGATAGTGATGAACCTTGTTGTAACAACTCAATTATGTTTCATATGGCCCCTATTATTCAGTATCATTGAACATGTGCTATACATTGATTTCTTGATGCCATGCTAGGTTTTTTCTTTGCATCAATGATTTTGAAAACTTCTACCCATTGATAGGTTTTGTATTGTTGTATACTATTGATATCTTTGTTCAATTCAAAGTGTTTCATGGTGGATGGTACATCAGAAGAATCTGGAGAACTGAAGGACAGATCATTTTGAAAATTTGTGGGCTTGTGCTGCAGCAGCTTACATTAGAAAGTGGTAGCTACTAAGTGATCTTTTACTGAGAATGCTCTATACCTATATCTGATAGTTTTCAAGAAAATATTATGTAAACCAACCCTTGAAAAATAATGATTTTTTCACAATGCAGATCCACAAAACATTGCAATTCAAAAAGATTTCAAGTCAGATAAACTACAACAGTAGTACAACAAAATACCAGAACATAACTAATGCTGGTAACTGAGCATTTGCTCAATTTTATGACTGTCATCTTGCTTGCATCATAAATAGGCTTTCTGTTAATTTTTATGATCCAACATGTGACAATGTGAAAATATATATTTTTCAGGAACTACCTATATTCATCTACTTACCTATATGGTCCAGTGGGAGGCCCTGGTGGCTGTTGTTGGTGATTGAAATTGTTCATGTTATGTTGTTGATCTGTTGGTGGAGTAGGGTGATTTGGCTGTGGCATACCACCACTAGGTCCTGGAGGTTGAATCATCTTAAAATAAAGGAAAATATTACTATCACTACTAGAGAAACAATACACTTACTGATAGAAAAAAAAACACTTACAGGTAATAAGGCGTTAACATTTTGTGCAGAATCAGCTACAGTGGCTAGAAATACTAAATTCCTGTGTAGAGTCGTTTGCAGCTGCATCACCTCTTGAGATTTTCCTTTACTCTGAAAATCTTGGATGGTTTGTATTAAATGCCCATTCTCATCTAATAAACGTTGGATCTGCTTGGGATCAGGAGGTGGCCTAGGGCCTCGTTGAGCAAATGTAGCAGACATTGGACATATACACAACCTTCTCAAGGATATTCCAGATAACTAGGTGAAATAAATATAATATCCAAAACGTCCTTCTGAGTTCTGAGAAAAAAATGTTTTGTTTCTTTTTGTTCCTTACTAGTACTATAAAACGCTGGGAATCACAATCGGGGATTTAATATTTAATTGAATTAATATTCATTGTGAAATGAACAGCTGAAAATATCGATGAATGTAGAATAGAATTTAGAGATAGAGCCATTTTTTTAGTGCCTTTAGTGGTGGAAAACTATCGATAGCACTATCGATAGTATCGATGGTTTTGTACTATCGAAACAATCGATAGTTTTTGAATACTGTTATCGATAAACTATCGGTTCACTGGTTCAGAATTTTGTACGCTATTTTGACTTTCAGAGTTCAACAGTCATCGAACAACAGTCAAGTAAAAAATCTAAGGAACAATTACAACAAGAAAAGATTCAAATGGAAATTATGATATTGGAACAATGTTTTCGTTGTACCTAGAAGAAAAAAAGTATGTCCCAGCTAAATCTGTCCTAGAAAATTTTCTCCAAAACTGGACAAATAAACCAGTAACAGAAGAGAGGCTCAAACCTGAAGTCTAGGGCGGTCCTATGGGGGAAAGAGGGGATAGATCATCAAAACAGATCAATTGAAAATGAAATCAACAAGAAAATTAACAAAGAATATGCAAATTGAAAATAAAACAGCAAAATTGATGTATTCCTATAACAAACCCTCCTAAAGAAAGATTCACCTCAGGATCGCACTTGCCTAAAGTAGTCAAAATCGATGATTATTTTGGATTAGTTTCTTTGCTATTCATTTTTCTCTTCAATATTTCAAAGATTTTTGTTCCTGATGTTTTGTACCTGCTGAATCATTCATTGAATGATTCATATATGTTCATTTTCACCTGTTTTCGTCACAGTATTGATCTGAGTGAACAAAAATACATTGAAAAATGAGGACAAATATATTTTTTGAACGAAATTCTAGATCTATAGTACTAACGATAGTATCGAATGTTTTTGAAAGAACTATCAAAACTATTGATAGTCTGAACTATCGATAGTTTTCCACCTCTACCGTTTTTAGAGGTGAAGGTGAAGAGGTAAAGAGGTGTCCGACTATCGATAGCTTTATCGATCTATCGATACCATCAATAGTTCAAAATAATCGATAGTATTTGATATTTGGCTTCGATCTGTCAACTGCCCACATTGTCAAATGAATGCTACAGGGGGATTCTGTTTCACGATCGTCGATTGTCGTACGATACTAATTCATTTCCTATTCTTTTTCTCGATCAAGTCGCGATCGAATTCGACTTCGTAAACGGAAATCGTATTTTTTGGAGAAATGGAATGAGATTTTGATCAACTGAAAGGAGCACCGAGGCCAAATCTATCAGAAATCTTTTTCTCCCTCTTTATCTTTCATCTCTGATTCTCTGGGCATCTTCTCTTGCTTCTCTTCCGTGAGCCGTGAGCAGTGTTGCTATATGTAATAATTTTCTCGTGTTAAAGGACATTTATTTGCAACTCAAATTAGTTCAGGTTTGAATAGTCATCTCATATTAAAACTGAAACATGTCGGATTCTGATTCGGAACGTGAGAGAAGTTCAACGCCAGAATACACGAATATACATACGATAATTTTAAACGGCTCATGCGATAATTCTCTTTGTGACGTGTAGCAAGCAACACCAATGAACCATTGAACTCCTTGAATGAATACATATTTACAAAAACGTCAAAATCAGCAGTGTCAAGTACATTTAGGAACTCTAAGCAACACTGGTCGTTAGGCTTGAAGTCAGAAGAAGTCCAAGAACTGCCAAGAAGCTGAGCAAGAGAGCAAGAAGCACTTGAAGTTAGTTGAAGATTGAGGTTATAGGATAGGACTTTCAAAAGCAATTTCCAAAAGCAATTTCAAAAGCAAAGAGTCAAAAGTTTCAAGTGGTTCGAAATTTGTATGAAAAGAAAATAATTAAGGTGAAAGTATAACCAAGGAAGGACCCAGGCTCAAACTCTCTACCCTGCCTTTCAGTGACCTGAGTTATCTCCGAATCCAAAATGAAAGTGAAACGGTACAAGAAAGTTCATAAACATTTGGGATTTTTCACACATAATTATGGATTCAGACAACCATACCAAATTTTAGTTGATGGAACATTCTGCTTGACTGCACTGAATGTAAGTTTATTGTAGTCTCAATTTCTCTTCCCATTTTTCATCTCACTCCACAATAAATATTCAAAGTTTATATCATCCTCTTATTCATATAATTATGTTTTATGCTTTTCTTGGATGGTTATACCCTGAACAACATACCCAAGTAGTAGTTTTTTCAATCATAATGACATGAGATGTATTTCCTGAGGTATTTCCATCTTAGGACTCTTCAGAGACTGAATTTAAGCATTTAAAAGAGTCAGTGGATGGTATTAGTTGTTGGAAGGATGGTAGGTAGATAACTAATACCATCCAGTGACTCAAGTAGTACCTATTGCTGAGTGGATGAGCCATACTCACTTATTTGAAATCAGTACATTCCTACATTTTTTGGAACTGTCTCCCAAATCAGCACATGCCAGGCCTATTCAGCCAATTCAGAAGTCTACCACTATTTAGCAAAGTTAGTTCATTCAATTCAAGTGAAGTGACAATGACTGTGAGTGTGTGGTGTCTGCAAATATTTCAAGTGACTGTACATAATCATGAAGTGATTAATCAGAATAGTGTATGTTTTAATCAAAAATATGCTCAAGTATCTTAGTGAATCAATTTTTTTTTTTTTTAGAATAAAATCAACATAGCTGATAATATTCCCAGATACCTCCAGGCAGATGTAAAGCTGATTACCACACAATGTGCTATCATAGAAATGGAGAATTTGGGTCCCAAATTGAATGGTGCTTTGATAATCTTGAAAATGTACACCATTCATAAATGTGGCCATGAAGGAAAACCTATTTCTGGATCAAAATGTATTTTATCTATGCTTGGAAAAACAAATGAGAATCATTATATTATTGCAACACAGGATAGAGATCTACAAACCAAAATACGAAATAAACCAGGGGTTCCCTTGCTCTACCTACATATTAAAACCCCTGTTTTGGAACAACCTTCAGAAGCATCTGTAATAACAGCTAAGAATAGGTTATCACTCTTACAGGGTTCTGAAAGAGAAGCTCTGGAAAAATTAAAAGAAGAGAATGGATTAGCAGGAAGCCAAGAAAAAATTAGGAAAAAGAAGAAAAAAGGTCCAAATCCTTTGTCATGTAAAAAAAGAAAGGCTAAATCAAGTTCTAAAATGATTGTAGCACCAAAAGAAAGAAAACCTCATATTGAAAGTACTAAAAGGAAAAGAATTAAGATACCAAAACATGTTAGGGATGAATTAATGAAGAAATAAATTGTTTAAATATTTACTACTTTTATTTCAATTATATTTAGTAACTTTCAACACTGTGAATCACACAGAAATCTATTATACATTATTGTTTACAATAACATTCTATTCACTACTATAGTAATAGACCCATTAGACTAAATATATTAAATCTACATAATACACATAAGTACTTCATTTAGCTAAATTTAGCTGGAATTATATCATCAATAAACATAAAATCACATTAAAAATTTAAGAAATTCTGTAAATCTGTAAGAAAAATCAGTCATAAGAAGCCTTGTTGTAGTTCAAGTAATTCAAATGCATATTGAAATAAGGACCCACAGATATATCATTTATATATAGTATACACACAGGTTTAGGAAAACTGAAGGATTCACCCGTTTTGAATAAGGTATTCAATTCCTATTAAATTTGACCAAAATTGTGTAAGTAAAATTACAATTTTACTTTCTCTTTAGGAATCCTTCAGTTCTGCTAAGTTGGTTTCAAATGTGTTATTTTTGGACAAAATAGTTCATCCATATCTTGGAAAATAGAACACCAGTCTTATTTTATATTGTCACATTTGGGATGCGTAAAATAATTCTTTTGATTTTTCACCAAATATTTTCTTACATAATAATAAATGAGCACCTTTCAAAATCTACTAATTAAAGTAATTTAAAGCTTACCTATTTTTTACAATATATCTTTGTTCATGAACTACTTAGTACTTCATGACACAGTTGCTTTTGGAACTTCTAAAAATTAGATTGTTTTTGATATGTCAAAGAGTAATAAAGAACCTCTTCATCTAAAAAAATTCGTTGAATTGTCAAAGGTTATAGGTAGGTACATTGTTTTGGTTATGGAACAAAAACTAAGAAAATTATGTCATTTCAATAATTATTATTACCATGATTCTTGTATATTTGACTATTGAAAAGTTATATAATATTAAATTGCAAAAATGCAATACTCTTTCTGAACATTATTACGTTTATCACAAAAATGCTAAAATTATCTGATAGTATATTTTGGGTGGTCTAAGTTTGGTTATAAAAATTTCAAATTGGACCATCCTTGTATACTGGCATAGTAGTGGGCCATAGTTAAATGTCCTGCAGATGTGGGTAGAATTTTTTTCATTTTTAATTTTAGTTAGTTTTTCTTGATTTTACCTATTTTGAATTTTGGTGAGATCAGATTTGGTTCCCAATTTTATGAATGATTCAGTCATGAATCATAATGGGTGCTAACAGGTTTTGACTGGCAGCCAGAACCAGATGGTGCTACTGGTATACCTGATTCATACAGGGTGTTCATTTCAGGACTTCCCACCCTAATTTTCTCGAAATGTGTGTATGTTTTTGAAAAATCCCGAGACACGTCAACTACATTTTCGAGGGGGACATGGTTCTAAAATATTTTCAGCCCCGCGGCGTTGCCGCTTCTAACGAAAAGAAGCAACAACTTTGGTATTTCAAATGGAACACCCTGTATTTTATTGCATTTTTAGATTCTCCCTGAAAAGCTGATTTCATCAATGTATCACACTTGGGGTCTAGCAGGAATGATTACAGAGATATAGGGTGTTCAAAATCGAGATTTTACAACTTTAGGATTTTTTTTGAGTCGAAACTATTCATTATTGGTCAAAACGGCTTTCATGTCCCTATCTCAACTTTTGATTTACTATCTACTGACATTTATTTGAAACAAATACAGGGTGGTTCAAGAATCAGACTTTTGATCACCCTGTATTTGTTTCAAATAAATGTCAGTAGATAGTAAATCAAAAGTTGAGATAGGGACATGAAAGCCGTTTTGACCAATAATGAATAGTTTCGACTCAAAAAAATCCTAAAGTTGTAAAATCTCGATTTTGAACACCCTATATCTCTGTAATCATTCCTGCTAGACCCCAAGTGTGATACATTGATGAAATCAGCTTTTCAGGGAGAATCTAAAAATGCAATAAAATACAGGGTGTTCCATTTGAAATACCAAAGTTGTTGCTTCTTTTCGTTAGAAGCGGCAACGTCGCGGGGCTGAAAATATTTCAGAACCATGTCCCCCTCGAAAATGTAGTTGACGTGTCTCGGGATTTTTCAAAAACATACACACATTTCGAGAAAATTAGGGTGGGAAGTCCTGAAATGAACACCCTGTATATCAGCCTCTTATATACAGTAGGTACCTATATCTACTTTCTCTAGGTTACCTTCTTCTCTTTGCTAATGAGAAAATCGGTAGTAAAATAATTTGACATTATAGGGGTAAAAAACCTCAAACATGAATATATCTTGAGATTTTGTATTTTTATACAAACCAAACCACAGTTTTGAAAAATTTCCGAAAAAATTATGAATTTGAGTTTTATGAATTTAATATCTTCCCGTATAACTCGATTTTTTCGACTTCATTATTACCTATCCATATTCTTAGATTTCAATTTCAAACGTCCATGGACATTGTATGTACATACATCCAATTTACGTACAAACATAAATGATCATTGGATGTTTCAGCCAGTGAACGTGATCCATTTAACGTCCAACCATTCATGGACAAAGAAAGAACATTTATTGCATGTACAATGGATGTATCCAAATTAGCTTCCGTTGGATATATATCCATTCTACGTCAACTTGAAGTCTAAACTCTCGTGGAAGTTTAATCGATATCCATCGTACCTGCAAAGCCAGACGTACATTGGATAATACAAATAGCATTAACGGACGTTCACTTCACGTCGATAAACGTCATGACTTGAAATGATTTCTGATAGATGTTTTGGTCACATATTTTGTACTTATGATGCATGTTCATTTAACGGCCATTTTAAGTTAAATCATTCATGCTTGCAAAATGAACATCCATCATAAGTACAACCAGTAAGACCAAACTAAACATCTATCAGAAATCATTTCAAGTCATGACGTTTATGGACGTGAAGTGAACGTCCATTGTACGTACAAGTCTAAATCAGGTTATCGACAGGCGGGACGCCATTTTGAGCTAGCTAATGATGTGAGCATGTCGTGTTGTCTTTGTGATGAATTCTGGAATGGAATGGAAAATTTAGAGGTCATCAGATCCGTGATTTGTGGTCTTTATTATTTTAATTTCAACTGGATAACTTATACATACATAAGTTAGTTGCCTTCTGAATTAAGCCTCAATGAACTTATACTGTTATGTAGTAGCAGCAGAATTGCAGTCAGAGATCAGGAAAAAATCATCAGATAAGATGACTATAATGATGTTTTATTCTGTTATCCAATCTTATAATATTCAATTTGGAGTTTACCAGGCAACTTTCGCATTAGCAGAGAAGAAAACATCTTAAGACGAAGCCGAATAAATTGAAACACGAGGTATACCTACTTAACAATATGCCTTTTCATTTAAATGACTATCACTGCTTACATCTTTCATCCAACGACAGTGGCGGCCATATCCACCGAAACACTTGCACCACACTCCTCAGTAACGAATAAGTAACATTTTTTAGTTTTTTCGAATTAATTATAATACAATTAATACCCATCAGGAATAAAGAAGCTAAAATACTATGTTGTTTTTGTTGTTTCTCAATTACGAATGCCCATGGTGGTTGACACTGTTGACATTTGACAGAACGTCAATAAAAACCGCCATATTCGAATTGGCCAATCAGAATTTTGTGTCGGAACTATAGCCAATGAGACTTCACCTTCGCATTACCCAATCAAATTTTGGATCTAAAAACAACCGCATGCGTCTCAAAAATATATCTAAATGAAAAGGCCTATTCTACCAATCTGTACCTCACATCTCAGAGATTTAACCATAGCTCACACGATGTAACTATTTTAAGATCACAAATACGGAACACGAATTGATTCAGCTTTCACTCTTCAAGTTGCAATATTTCTCAGCCATGACCGTCAGCACTTGCTCGAACTTCATGTGTCTCTCGTCCGAATCGGCGTGGGAACCCTTGCTGCCCCACAAAAACTTGAGCTGGAACTCGGTTTTGAATATGTCCAACGTGAGTTCGTCCATCCTTGCTTCCCCCAGTACAATCTCTGCGTTCCTCTGATATGTTGGGCACAGCTCCAAGTACTTCCTGGCAGTTTGCAAGTGGCTTAGAATAGTGGTGAGACCGAAATCCTGGGTGCTGGATTCCCAGAAACCAAGGCAGCTTTGCGACAGTGAATGTTGATCGGCGGGTGCCAAAAAAGCAGCGAGATCTCTCTCTAGTAGCAAAATGATAGGCAGCAAATGAGGAATGGTGGTGTTCGGTGCTTGCGGGTTTGAGCAATTGTTCATGTTTTTGAGGGTCGGCCGGAGTTTAGCTTCGAAGTTGAAGGCCGAATCGGTGTATTTCTGACGCAGCATGTGCCAAGTGGAGTCCAATTTTTGTATCTGGAAAATTTTGATCATGAGCTTCTGCTAGGAGCTTCAAATACATTCCCAGAGAAAAAAGAACAATATTTCGCGGACTTGATAGCCAGTTTTTAAAAGAGCCGACTAGTTATCGGTTTGTTTTGCTAGGATGGTTTGTCAGTTTTTAATAAGATTAAATTAAGCAAAATAAGAACACCAGCGTCAAATTACTCGTTCTTTTCCCAATTTCATTTTGAATACGTATCTTATCAAAGTAGCTTGTATTGATTGGTTTAAAAATCTTGTTGATTAGTTATGCGAATCAACTTGCTACAACTATTAATTCAGTTCACCCATCGTGGTTCGATTATACAATGTCGTCTCAAGACGTCACTATATAATAATAATAATAAAAATAGTTATTCATACACCAAGGTAGTAAAGAATATCATCATTACCCAGGGACCAAGATTATATCTGGCTGCAGCCGCGGGGCATAAGGTCCCGTGGTAATAATATTCTTTACTACCAAGGTTTATATTAGATTTTTTTCACCACTAGCAATATATTTCAATCAATTTAGTCATGTGAAACCAAAATGTGGACCTTTTGTCACTATGACAACTCTTATTTTCAATACTTAGCCATGACCATGACAGCATACGAGAAGTCGTTATTGATAAATACCTATGTTGCGTGCAAGAACTGTCAGATGACGACCCTCGAGGTGAAACATTGAAACACAACCTCACTTTTCTCATTTGTTTACAAGTGATTGAAATAGTTTTTCATAATTATTTCTTCATACGAATCGTGTTTTTCGGCTATTCATTAAATCGCGCATGCCATCATAGTGTGCTGTTGTACAATGCACAAAAAATGCAGCGGAAGACGAAGGAATCCGGTTGGTATACATTTAAAAGTGAGTACCTACTATGGTCACTCACATATAGTTTTCATTTTTAAAACTTGGTAATTTCTCATCGGAATTCCATCTGCTATATGAACTAATAGAAATACTCGTGAAATTTCTAAAATAATGCAAGGAGATTGGATTCATGCAATCAAACGGTAGGCTAGTCTGACATGCTGACGAAATATGATCGTGTGTGTTGTAGACATCTTCAATCTTGTAGCAGTATTAGCTTCTATTGCAGAAGTGGCAGGATTAATTTTAATAAGAAATGACAAAATTCCATGATGTAAACTATGTGAGATTACTATTTACCTGAAAAATCATATTCCTTCGTCTCTCGCTGCATTTTTTGTGCATTGTACAACAGCACAATGAGAAGGCATGCTTGAATTAATGAATAGCGCAAAAAACACGATTCGTATGCCAAAATATTGTGAAAAACTATTTCAATGTTTCACAAAAGCGTGAGGTTATGTTTTTATATTTTATCTCCAGGGTCGGTCATCGTGCACGCGCGATCTATACTATTCGTGTGCCATTCCTGCGCATATCTGATCTGGGGGTCTATTCTCGAGCGATATTCGTATACGAGTTCGATCTTCTATTCCACTTCAATATACGTCACATACATAAGTGCATCTTTCTTTATTCGTATACGAATTGAATTCGAACGGTTCGAGAATAGAGCCCCAGGGACAGTGCATTCGCGTTAATTAAAGCAGAGGTGGCTATGTCTTTATTGACTAGTGGTTCATAAAATGACGAAAACTACCTTGGTAGTAAAAACATATTTGACGCCTCGAAAAGGAGTAAATAATGGTAGGTTTTATAGCTGGTGCTGGAAAAATGCTTTTATTGTCTCAAAGGAACAAAAGACAGAGTTCAACTCGCCGATAAATCGACAGTTGCTCTTCCACTCAACCATATCAACGAAAATCTGTATTGCTTTAGTTGGTACATCTCTTCAAATTTATTATACCAGATACCGTTAAATTACCTATTAGGTTAGGTATTCTATAGATGGTTGTTTGATAAAAAATCTTTACTGAGGATGCCTCCATAAGTCATAGGAATTGTAGTTTGTATCTTTTCCGATAATTTTCATATGCATGTTCAAAATTCAACTCTACTCACCTGTGGTAAACACAGCCCTAGCATAATGCCGCAAAATCCAAATAGATTTCCTAGGGCCGTTTTGGTGTCTATCGCAATTTCTATCCATTTATTCAGAGTGTCTGTCCTTTCAGCTTCATCAGCACAGGTTAGAATAGTCACAGCTACTAATAACTTCAGACATTCAGTTCTGAAAATGAAAATTTCGATTTTTATAGTAACAGTGACAAGACTATAATGGTGAACAAAGATGCCAATATCTATATTTTTATTGTTTCCAAGCCATCTAAAAGAAACATTTTAAAAATTTCCATCCGAAGATTTCTCCTTAGATTTTAATCATCAGACGTATATATAGGGTGACATACAATACATACATTTAATTCAAACTTTATGAAAGCTCAAGTTATACTATCAAATGGCACTATTGAAAAATATAAGAATCAAAATGAAATTTGCGCCAAGACCTTTCCTTTCGCCTTTTTTATTAGCAATTTTGACATCACCTCCGTACACATTTTTCGAAGGGCACAATCATGCGGATAACATTATTTCAATTTTTTTGTGGCGTACTCATTTTTTTTCATTTTCTGCTCAGTTCTTAAGATGAAATCACTCGATATTTAGAAAACCTCTCTGTTAATTTAACGAGGAATCAATTCATCTAATTCATCAACTAATGACAAACTATCTGTTAGGATACCTTTGATGAGCATAGCCCTGGTCATTCCTGCCACATCCACAATATATTAACAGTTTCACCAAACAAAATTATGAAATTCTTTCTGGTTTCAACTTGGATTTCAAGGAAAACAATCCCACTAATTTTGGTTTTATATGACAAATCTTGACAAAATACAATGTTTGCCACTCAACAACCTGTCAAATGACGTAATTCTGGGATGATCAATTGAATATTTAATCGTCTGTCAAATGCTTTGTGCAACCGGTTCTTAAAAAAATTACGAATATTTCGGATATATTCGTTAGACTGTATCATATGATGTGTTAGAATTGAAAAAAATTGTGGGACTTTGAAGAACAAAACACAATAATTGTCTTTAGCAAATTTTGACTATAATATACCTTTTTTATGTTAAAAAGAAAGGCAAATTCAATTTTGTCTGAGTATTCTGAATTTGATTTGACATTGCACATTGCAATGAAACTATTATATTAGATGATAATTTGATTTCCATATTAGCCCCCCCATGGATTAGACATTTGCGAGATTAGGAATATTGGGCCGCCAAGATTGGACAGATTACATTGGAATTGGACATACCAAGTGTACGCATATTGGACATAGTGGTTAACCCCTATCCCTGGAATCATAAGTATAGGTACCGGAACCGGTTGCCTCAACTTGTTTTTTTCAATAGAACACTATAGATTCTGACATATCCTTCGAAATCTATTCCTCTGAAAATCTAAAATGATTATATGATAGATCTAGACCACGAACAACTTTCGTCAGCAAACATGTTTCTGAAACCTGTCTCAAGAATCATTCAACCGTTCCGAAACTTGCTTACGTTCCGAACCATCAACTTTGGATTAACTAGTAAAGCTTTGTTAAGAGAATTATGTTAATTGCATATCCGCGTCATCAGTGTAAGTAGCTGAATATATGTTTATTTATTTATTTATTTATTTATTTATTCGAAATTTGGGATACTAACAGGTTGTTACCCATACAAGCATCCACTAATACAATCCGTTACAGAGCTAACATTCATGTCTTAACAAATACAAAATTACAAAAATACACCTAATTACATAGGAGGTATGAAAATGACAATCATATATAAGATACGGGAAAAATAGTAAGCAATTTCATTAATGAATACTAATTAGTAATTAATTACTCATCATCATGATATTAGGAAATAAAAATATTTTTTGTAATTCTTTTAAAGGAACATAAAGATATGGAAAAAATGTTTACATTATTGCAATATTTGTTGAATAAATCACACATTCTGGTCATTGGAGAATTTTTACCTAAATTTGTATTATAATTGGAGCACGCTAATAATTGTCTATTTCTGGTATACCTCTGAGGAACATGGTAGGAAATCATTGACACTAATTTCGGTGAGTCATAACAGTTTGTTAATATTTTGAATATGATGAGTAAATCATTGATAATTCTTCGCTGTTCGAGAAGTTGTATCTTATAGTGGGTGCGAATTTCACTAATACCTGTTATTACACACATATTAGTCATTTTAAAATGAAGGAATCTCACAAATCTATTCTGAAGCCTTTCTAAACGTACTTTATGTATGTTATAATAGGGGTTCCATATGACACTAGCAAAATTCAATTTGCTGAAAACAAATGAGTAGTAAACTGATTTTATTGCCACCTCATTGTTGAAGTCCCTACACATTCTGCAAAAGAAACCTAAGGTTTTACTGCAGGTGTTGATTACATAGTCTAGATGTGGATTAAAACTCATTTTAGAATCAAAATATACTCCAAGATCTTTGATTTGATCTACTCTATTTATTACAATATCATTTATGGAGTATTGAAATTCAATCGGCGTACTACTTTTGCTGAATGATATACAAGCACATTTTTTAACATTTAGTTTCAATCTGTTGCGATTGCAATAAATTGAAAATTTTGATAGATCTTCTTGAATCTTCGTACAATCCTTGAGAGAGATTACTTTTCCAAAAATTTTCAAGTCATCCGCATATAAAAGTATATTGGATTGTTCAAAGCACCCTATCAAATCGTTAATGAAGACCGAGAACAACAATGGGCCAAGGTGTGAACCCTGTGGAACTCCTGAAGTGACCACAAAGGGTGCTGACCTATATCCATTGAGATTCACGAGTTGGCTTCGATTGTGTAAATAGGATGATAACCATCTCAAAAGGTCTCCCTGCACACCGATTCCAGCAAGCTTCGAGATAAGGATGTTATGATCAACCTTATCAAAAGCCTTACTGAAATCAGTGTACAACGAGTCCACCTGTGCTCGATTGTCTAGTGCATTTGAGATGTATTCTGAATGAATTATCAAGTTTGTTTCAATTGCACGCTTGGAGAAAAAACCGTGTTGGTGTTCTGAAATTGAAGACTTGAGACAATGAAATAGACTGTCATAGATAATACTTTCAAACAGTTTGCTGAAAATGGATAATTTGCTTATGCCACGATAATTATTCACTGAGTTTCTACTTCCAGAATTTTTGTAAATTGGAACTAACAAAGCAGTTTTCCAAACATCTGGAAAAGTACCAGACTGCATGGATGTGTTGAATATAATGCATAAAGGTATGTTGATTCGAGATTCGAGTTTACACCCTTGCGAAAATATGAAAAATATATATACTTTTTGAAAAAGATATGGAAAAAATCCTACGCTTACCTTTCCACAAGATCCAACCTGAATTGATGTCCGTGTGGCAAGACACAAAGTTTCATTCCAGTAGTCAACTTGGACGCCACACTATCAAACTCGTTTTTGTTGAAAATCAAATCTAAATCAGTCCTTGTCAGGTGGTTAGCAAGAATCCTAGGCCCAGACTCGAACAAAGTCATCTTGATCCTCCTCAAAGCCTGCGCATCTAGAGGCTTATTCTCACTAACTGGAAGCAACAAAGTTTGGAAGTTTTCCAAATCAAACCTAGAAGAAACATCAATCTGGACTTGGTCTAATTGCGCTAAGTGTTCCTCAGCTGCAACCCAATCTATGTCGAAGTTTTTAAGGGTGGTCGAAGATTCGGAATTGGATATATTATACCGGGGGTACTTGATAACGACACCAGAAGACTTTGGAAAGTCGTAAGTGTCCGCAGTAGAGCTGAGGGCGGAATCTCCAGACCCGTTACCAGAGTCCGATCCAGACGCGTGGTAGGACGTTACCCTCTGAAGGCTCCCATGCACAACACACCCACTGTCCAAACTGTACCTTGCATCAGTCACGTCTGAGTCTTTGGAATCGGTTCTAAGGAGACTAGGAACTCGTGAGGGTTTAGGTGGAGGGGATTCAAACACTCCCGAGTCACCAAAAAACTTCCTTTCCGCACAAGGAGAAAGCGTGGTATCACTGGTCACTCGATTATTCCTACCTAAAGTGTTCGCACTGCTAGACAAAGAGAGTTTACTATTGGGTATACGCGGTAAGGAATGTGATGAAAACTTAGAACTGTTGGCGATAGAGTCCGCACCTGCAGATCGAGTCATTATAGGGGACTGGATTACACCGTCTGCGCTGTTGCACTTCTCCTGGGAGATCCTATTGACTTCCGAGGGGGTCAGGGACTGGGATCTCTGTTTCTTGGAAGGAAGCCTTGGGGGACCGTCCCTAGAAGGTCGAGTTGGGGAGCTGCTCATGGGTCTGTATGGCTGCATGGGGCTGTGACGGTATTGGTGACCAACTGGCGTCGTAGCAGGCGATGTTAACCGGCTTTGCGGCAAAGGCGTGGGATACTTAGAGGCGTAGAACGATAAGGGATACATCCTGTTTCTGGGAACCTGTATCCTAGCGCCAGAAGCGATCGTTATCGGTTTCCCAGAGCCCACATAGAAGGTGATGAGATCTGGGACGGTGTCGAACGCCTCGTCCTCGAACTGGTATTGGACTCTCTCATAAACCGTGTCGGGCTGCAGTATCATTTTGTTGATGACGAAGTGGAGAGGGTGGGTTTTGGTTCTACAGGAGAGGACGTAGTTACCAGGTTGTGATGTGCAGTCGCGTATGAGGAATTCGCCTTCTTCCCGGACTATTTCTTCGGCTCTGGACCTTGGGATGGCGCCGTGGTACCAAGCGTGGGAACGGAGATCTCGGCTGTCCAAGGAGAGTTCCCATTCGAGCGCTTTTCTTAGTTCGGCTTTGTTTATAGATGGATCGGCCACGGGTTCCTGCAAAAAATGTGACTTTGAAGATATCTACTACAGATGATAATATGAAAGTTTTTTTGCCAGTAGGTGCTAAAAATCGAGATGGGAATAAGCGATATTATTGTTCAGAAGTTTTTTCAAGTTATCAATCGATAAGTTTATGTTGGTTCTGAATTATTGTTGATAGAAATCAAAAAAATCCATACTTCTAAGAATGCTTGTAGTGTCATATCTTGAAAATAAGATATTGATGTGAAAAAAACCATTGTATTGAGAAAGGATCACACTCCAATCCAAAACATATATATTGAAGCTGAGTTTAATCTTAACCACTCACTTATGTCACAGGGCGTTGAGAAGTTGAGGGTGAAAGAGTAACTTTTGTTTCCCTCTGTATAATATTGATCAAGCCATCAGGTTTTCTTGGGAACCAACATTTCAAAAAATGAAATTACGATTTGGTCGAATCTTCAACTGAAAAAGTTTGTCATGTTTAATTCCGTTTGGATGCACCAGTTTCGAAAAAAAAATAGAGAAACCTGCTCTGATTTTGATAAAGGTGCACTTTTTTTTTTCTGGAATGCACGAACGGGAATTTTTGAGGAACGCGCGTACTTATGAACATCGAACAATAACTTAGCGAGAGATGAGAGTATTGGAATTTCTTTTCAACATTTGCAGTTCATATGTTCATGAGGATACTTCATTCGGCAAAGAATTCCAAAGCTGGCAATGGTATCAGACGATACTTCGTCCAAAAACTGAGAGTACTTTTCCATACCAACTATTGATGAGATTTAACGTGGTGATATTGATTTCTCTATGCGAACGTTTCGTATTCGTAGAACTACTAGGTGGGTCAAAAGAAATCACCCTATTGGAAGATGCTCTTATTTTTGCAAATGGCGGCCAATTTGGAATCTGTTTTGACGTTTGTGAACTAGACAAATGTAGAATACAAGTGAACGAGCCATGGAGCGATACTCTCCCCAAGAACGCGGAATAATCCAAGCCAAGCCATCCTCAATCTCATGGACGATTTTTCGACCAAAATCATAATGAGCGACGAGGCTCATTTCCACCTCAGCAGGTACGTGAACAAGCAGAACTATCGCTTCTGGGGCACCGAAAATCTACGAGTGATGCACGAGGAGCCATTACACCCGCTCAAAGTGACTGCATGTTGCGCTGATCACTCTGGAGGAGTCATCGGGCCATTTTTTTCGAGGACACCGCTGGTCAACCGACAACAGTGGACAGTGCGCGCTATAGGGCCATGTTAACCGAGTTTTTTCTGCCGCAAAACCAGACCCTTCAACACTCAGCTCTACTGGGATGAAATGGTCTTGACTAACTGTCAGGAAGGCACGTTAGTGTGGTACACTGACGGTTCTAAGACTGATGAGGGCACGGGAGCCGGAATATATGGAGATAGACCCAGAACCAGGATGTGTGCTTCCTTGGGGAGGTATGCTTCAGTATTCCAGGCAGAGGTGCATGCTATTGAGGCATGCCTGAGAGAAAATATTGTAAGAGGATATAGAGGTAAACAAATCCTCATATGCTCAGATAGTCAGGCGGTCATTCAATCTTTAACATGCAATAAAATCAGATCTAAACTGGTCTGGGATTGCCTTCAAAGCCTGCTAACCCTGGCTAACCACAACAAGGTAACTCTTCAATGGGTGCCAGGGCATAAGGGAATTGAAGGCAATGAAGCAGCTGACGCTCTTGCCAGGCAAGGGTCTGCGACGTTGTTTATGGGACCGGAACCTGTATTCGGTATCCCCAAAACCTCAATACGCGGCTGGCTGGCAAGGTGGATGCAAGAAAGACATCAGGCATACTGGAACAATGTCCCAGGACAAAGACACAGTAAACTGATGGTTGGAACACTGTCCAAAACAGTGACTAACGACATTCTGAGCCTAAACAGAAGTCAGATCAAACAAGTGACGGGACTAATAACCGGTCACTGCCCCTTGAGGAAACATATGCATCAAATGGGCATCTATACAGACGAACCCATATGCAGACTATGCAATGAGGAGGAGGAAACTGCCACCCATGTAATATTGGAGTGCGAAGCACTAGCGCGTTGGAGATACAACCTTCTGGGAGCAGTAAACTCTCAAGAGGCATTTTCAAAGAATGATTTGGTGAAGAGGCTGCTAAACCTCATCAAGGTAGCGAACCTGCTCACCTAAGTCAACAGCATGATCAGGAATACAATAGGCCCAAAGGCTGCAGTGTTTTGGGCTTCAAACCCTGACTGATCATTCTGCTATTAATCAATCAATCAATTAATCAATCAACGGCACACACTGCGCGAGCAAGACGTTCCCGGGTCGCCTCATCTCTCGTTTTGGCGATTTGCTCTGGCCCGCAAGATCGCCCGATTTAACCGTCCCAGACTTTTTATTTTTAGGGTTTTTTGAAGTCTTGTGTTTACTTGAACAAGCCCGAGACCCTGGAAGCCCTCAAGGACAACATTCGACACGAGTGCGAGAATCTGTCGCCCGAAGTTCTCGCCGAAGTGATGAAAAATGCCATAAAACGAGACCGTATAGCAATCAATTGTGGCGGTGCCCATTTGGCCGATATCATCTTCTCTACTTGACCAATAAAATTCTTAAGGTTCAAATAAACATAATCAAAAAACAGAATCGAAGCTTTTCATTTAGAAAAAAAAATGAGAGCCAAACAACATCGGATGACTTCTTTTGGCCCACCTTGTATTATCAACTTATTTTTTTGAATACGGTTCTGATTATGTTGTGTTCACAGACACTGAAAGATTCCATCCTGAATACAACCAAAGTGGTTCTAATGTGATTCGACCTATTTCAATAATGTTGAATGAAAAGATATCATCGAATATCAATTTGACAGATTTTTTTTTGAACGGGAAGACAACCGACCATTTTGGTTGGCACAAAATAGTATGTGCATACCTACGTCACAGGTAATGCAAATAACGCTTGACATTCACTGTAGAGTTCAGTGAGAAACTAAAGACAATAATGGGCTTATATCACAAAAAAATTTTATTTCATAATCCGATAGAACTCACCCAAACTAGCTCACCACCGTTTCTTGCTGTGAGCTCCCTACGTTTTATAAAAAATTATTGAAATCCCCGATTTTTCGGACCTCTGAAAACGAGGCGATGATGTGACGTCAAAACCCTAATACTGAAGCAAGATCATTCCAGACAGAGATGAATGATACATGATTTCTGACAGAGTGAATTAGCGCGAGATCACAGTTGAAAGAATTAATATATCAGTTGCCTCAGTCTCCGTTGGGCGTTTGGTATTTTCTTTTAACTATGGCGAGATGAGGTTTCTACGTCATAAGAGGGTCCGTTTTCAGAAGGTACTATTATTTATGTCCAAAAATAAAACATTCCAGTTAATTTTTCGATCGAATTATGTCGTCAATCATTATTTATGTATAAAAGGATCATTATAAACATGGTTTCAGTTAAAAGTTCTACTAAGGTGTACACGCCCATTGTCGACCTCTTCTTGATCAGTTTGGACATGAGCCCCTATGCAGCTGAAGACATCGTACCATGTCCTTACAATCTGTACGCTATCTCAAATCACAACGGTACCACCTACAGCGGACACTACACAGCCTACTGCAGACATCTATTTACGAAAATTTGGCACGAGTACAATGATTCCCTAGTTTCTTCAATTTCGTCGAATTCTCTCGTCAGTGGGGATGCTTATATTATTTTTTACCAAGAGGCTCACCCCAAATACGAACTACATGATGGTGACTCTGTGAAGAGCTACTGCTTCGTAGCTGATCCCGATAGCACCCTTCGTACTGTCCACTATTCCGTTGATAACCACGACATGTTCAACACAGGCGTGGAGAAGCATGAAACTTTAGTCTACCCAGCTCCAGCTGCACACTCCCGCCCAGTAGAGAATCTATACTCTGCCCCAGTACAGAATGTATACTCTGCCCCAGTACAGAAAGTATACTCTGCCCCACTTGCACATGCTTGCTCCAGTACGCGCAGCCCAGTATGTGCTCGCTGCCCCACCCGTCCCTTCTGCCCCAGCTCACTTGTGGAGTGAATGAAGTGGAAATACATTATTGCTTTATTATGTTATGTTTATATTTTTATTCAATTTGGAATTTCAATTATATTTTGAATACAAAATTATTTCTATTTTTTAGAAATAGGTTACTTTTCTGTTTAATAATAGTATATTATGTAACAAGTGTCATAAACGTCCTTTTAGTAACGAGTAGTTTAAGCACGAGCGGAGCAGAGCGGGGCAGAGCGGGTGTCGAGAAGAGTTTATAAACGCGTTACATACTATGATTTTTCTACGAACTCCGAAAATTACATTAACGTACCTGCAATTTCTGCTAACCTACAAAATAATTCGAAAGGAATGGGAATTGAGAACATATAATACATGCAACTGCATGCAACCAGCGAGACACGTATAAGTGATATTGGTTGTAGATGTGTCTAGTCTATTGCTTTACTAACCATTGTTTCACGTTTATTGTCATGCTTAGCGCAGAATAAATAAATTGTTCTCAAAGATGGATGCTTCATTTTTACACTTCTTGGAGATATGCAAGTACCAGAACATTCTCTTCGATTTCACTTTCGTCTACTTTTCGCATATTTTTTTAATGAAGAATTGTGATACAAACGAATATTGTTTGAATAATTCTGATACAACATTCGAAAATAACAGTTGACAGTTATTACAATCGACAGGCCAGACATGTCTCAAATTACTGAAGCTGTGTTTAATGAACTGCGTTACCATGGCAATGTGTTTAAGAAATCGTGTTGCCATGGTGACGTGTTTAATATTTTGAATAAATCACAGATTGACAATCCGTGATTAATCGATCATTTAGCGTGGTACATATCTGTACGCTAAATGCCATTTTAGGTATGTGAGTAGAAAAAAAGTACATAACGTTTTGACGTCATTGGTTTATATCATTATCCTTTCATGGAATTCGTATAGCATAAAATAGATATTAAACAGGTCTATTGAAATCTACTGAATTTTTGAGAAGGTATTTACTGATGGTGGCGGAAAATCATTCACCATTTTATTCGAAAAAAAAATGCTCATCCGGAAGATCGTGACCAAGATAATGGAACAAAAGTATTGAATTATGCGATTGTCATCTGTACTTGATAAGTGAACGAAGTTTCAATTCAACGTTTTGAAGTGGTTCAAAATCATCAATTGCTGTAACTTCTGATTCTTTCGAGGTTGGATTTTGAAATTTGATGGGTAATACATACCCAAATTGCTTTTTATCAATACAAAATATGTATATTTTTCATTTCCCGTTCAATCGGAGACACAGACAACCCGAACTTCTGAATTTCAAATATAGTTGGGAAAATAGAAAAGTTCCTAGTGTGTGTAAAAGAAATCGAAGGTCTTCCGATTGAACTATGCAGAAGTGATAAAACAAGTATTTTTAATGAATCAAACTCCTCTATGTTAATTTTTCTCTAATACTTCAAGATTTGAAAAATTACAGAGGATTCCTGCCTAAAATGACATACCCTAAGCACTTTGGCTCATAGAGAGCAGAGAACATTGTTATAGGTACCTATATTCACACCATTGTTCAGATATCATGTCGAGAAGCATGAAGTCTATATTGTCTATTTCAAAAATGTTATTCATATTGACTGTTTTCTGAATTTATGACCAAATGAAAATTTTTGTGTATAATGTCATTTTAGGCTTACATACAGTGTGTGCGATTTCAACCCGCAACAACCCTTCTAATTTGGAACCTGTCGAACGATTTACAAAACCAAAAATTCCATAATTTAGTACTCAACGAACTCTATTCAAGAATGTGAAAAAATTTGAAATATTCAGATTTTCAAAGCCTACTTTTGTTTGCTGAAGGGGGTCAACATTTCAAAAACGACTATTAGGCAATTTTTTTTCAGAACTGTGACTAACCTATTCGATTAAGGTATAGCTGGAATACTTCCTTACGAAAATGGAACGCAAAATCTTGTGGAGTGTTAGTTATTAAGTTGCAAATTTTGATATTTTCGATTTTTCGATTCACTCTATCAAAATCTAATTGGAAATTGTAATGTATTCCCTCGAACTAGTTACCATTATTTATATTTCCAGGAAAAAACTATATAGATCATAAAAAAACTTTTTTCAACTTTATTTTCATTAATTTTTGGTTCACCCAGAGAGATCTTCCTGTAGTAGTTACAGCGATATGAAACTTCGTATCCAAGTATTCGATGTGTTTCTCCTTAGATTTTGATACAGGGTGAATCGAAAAATCAAAAATATCGAAATTTGCCATCGAATAACTAACACTCGATATGAGATTTTGTGTTGAAATTTGGTTTTGCGGTATTCAAGCTATGCCTGAATCGAACTGTTCGACAAAAAATTGCCTAATAGTCGTTTTTGAGATTTTGAACCTTTCAACAATCCAAAGTACGCCTTTTCGAATAGAGCTCGTTGAGTACTATATTATACAATTTTTGTTTTTGAACATCTGTCGACGGGTTCCAGATTAGGAGGGTGTTGCGGGTTGAAATCGCACACACTGTATGTATATGGGTAAAAATCAGATAAATGTATATAAACTGGGCGTCAATTGAAACGTTAATAGTGAAATTTGGCATCAAGTTTGACTTCTCGTAATTTCTAAAATATTGAACCAATTTTGAATTGCCGCCCAGATTCTGAATGCCTTTTTCATCGTCTTTCGAACCGTTCCTTACAGCTTCTTCTAAATTGATCAGGACCCGTGATACAGGGTGAAACAAAGTTTCGTGCATTTTGAAAAAAATTTCTCCGCCCACCCATTTTGTCGGAAGACCACGATGCTCATATTTTATTCGGGCATTTCATAAATAGCAACCATACCTCGGAGCGTTTTCGAGTTTTTGCCAAAAACTACTGTGATTTCCGAAAAAAAAATGTTTTTTGTATTTTTTTAAATGGACTAATTTTAGAGGAGTTCCATAAATTGATGCTTCTATGCATTTCAGGAAAGCGTTGGAGCAGATATGTATACCAGGTTACTCAAAAACAATCAATAATTTATTACTTCGCAGTCTATGATAAAAGTTGTCTACCTTAGTGAGCAGTAAATCAACACATCTCATCAACAAAAACAGACAACGATACCTTGTTTCTATAACAACGTATTGTTGAAACAATGTAGGTATGCATAGAGGTTATATCAATTGCCAATTTTCATGAAAACGTCAGTGTAATTCGGGTCCTAAAAAATTTAAAGATGCCTCGTTCAAATCGGGTCGAAATGGAAAATATCATTAGGTAAGATCACTATAGTGATATAAACTATAATTCAGTACAGATAATTATTATTTCAGGTTACGACGATTAGGATATACCCAAACTCATTTAAGTACCATTTTCAATAAGTCAGTCATGACAATAAATTGACTGATTCATCGTTTTGAGGATACAAGTAATCAGGCCATTTAAAAAAATGCAAAAAAACAATTTTTTTTTCGGAATCCACAGTAGTTTTTGGCAAAAACTCGAAAACGTCCCGAGGTATGGTTGCTATTTATGAAATGCCTGAATAAAATATGAGCATCGTGGTCTTCCGACAAATAGGGGGGCGGAGAAATTCTTTTCAAAATGCACGAAACTTTGTTTCACCCTGTATCACGGGTCCTGATCAATTCAGAAGAAGTTGTAAGGAACGGTTCGAAAGACGATGAAAAAGTCATTCAGAATCTGGGCGGCAATTCAAAATTCGTTCAATATCTGAGAAATTACGAGAAGTCAAACTTGACGCCAAATTTCACTATTAACGTTTCAATTGACGCCCAGTTTAATAAGCAAAAAACACGTTGAAGTGTTAGACTTAACATTTATTCAAAGAGAAATAGGTAAAAAATAAAAAAAACGAAGAAATTATTGGCAAATTTCACAAATGAAGATTGTACGTCCTGCTGGAACATTGGCACACTCTCAGAGGGCCCAGTGTTCACATTTGATGAATCTCTTGCAGAAGTGTATCAAGAACGAATGAAGCTATAATGATATAATGATAGCATAACTCATTTGACAAATCACGATTTATGGGCACATGAAAATCCTCATGCCGTAATTTTACCAGTTCGGGTTATCAACAAACGTCACGTCACAATGAAAAACAGAGCCTACTATTTTATTATTACTTCAATTGAAATCCATAAATTCAAAGTCACAAACAATAACATCTATCTAGAACTAATATTTCACATTATCAAAAAATCAGTACTGTGCTTTCTTTTCTCAACTTCCTACTCTAGTCAATTTGTATCCAACAAAAATCTACAAAAATCAATTTACATATATTCAGTTGAAAGTTAAAATTATCAGCCAGGTTAAAATTGAAAATTCATTCGAACGTTTTTCTTTCATATTTTTTTCATTGAACCGATCAAAGTGTGCCATGCAAATTGAAGAGCAGTTTCGTATGGCGTTTTGTCTGAACTATTTAAATCTGATTAAATATTTGTGTAAAGTGATCACAAAGTGAACTTTTTCAATATAACAATAAAACATGAAGTCCGGATCTGGATTTTATTTTTTATAATATGCAATCTTGAATAGTGTCGAATTAACAAAATCGGCCATCAAAGTTATATACGATCATATTGAAATTTTACAAAAATAATTTGGATTGCCATATATTATACAGGGTGTTTAAAAAAACTAACCCCCTTGCTAGGGTAAGTATAGAACATTGCAAAATAAGTTGGGTTTGCTCAGTAAAAAAATGTCGTAACGCCATCCGTTTTCAAGATAGAAGGTGATGAAAAAATATTTTTTTAAACATTTTTTACGATTATGTTGAAACTACTGGCAACATTGCGATGAAATTTTGTATGGATGTTTCTTGGAATCTGACACATTGATGAGGAGACTCACATAGCCAAATGGTGAATAAGGAAATCGAGACGAGTTGATGTATACAGGGTGTTTCAAAAACACCTAACCCCCTTGCTAGGGTAGGTAGAACATTGCAAAATAAGTTGGGTTTGCTCAGTGAAAAAATGTTGTAACGGCATTCGTTTTCATGATACAAGGTGTTGAAAAAATAATTTTTTTATACATTTTTCACGATAAGTCCGAAACTATTGGCAACATTGTAATGAAATTTTGTGTGGATGTTTCTTGAAATCTGACACATCGCATGCATTTGTTTTTATATCTGACTCTCATAGAGGGCGCTAGTTACACGGTTCGTACCGAGTAGTTTTGAACATAACTTTTTTGAGGTTAGATTTTTCAATCCAAATTTAATGTGAACTTGAACATCACTCAATTTCACACCAATAAGGTACTCTTGGTAAAACTGGATACTGTGTTCCGTTTTCGGAATATTTCGATTTGAAAATGATGAAGTGGTAACTGTTGCTGGTATAAAGCTGTATTAGAGTGGGTATTATGAAAAATCATCACCTATTCATTGAAAACCGAAAACAACAATACATTTCTTGTACAAAACTCATTGATTCAACAATGAATTACAATAATAACATCGAAACAGATTTGACTAAGAACATGGATTATACAGTTTTGTTGTATCTTGAGGAGAAAGTCTATGCTACAAGTAAATTCACGTCAAAAGTTGTGAGACATACATTGAACATAACTTAAATGACCTTACAGCTGATCCTCAACTGAAGAAGAATAATACATTCTTAAAAAAAGAAAAAGAATCGTGTATTCCTCGAAACGTAGGACATTTTGAACACTTACTCTAACTGATTCGATATTTCATGTTTCTAGTCAAATATCTCTTAATTTTCTACTTATGATTCTTTGTTCCATAAATAACTTCAGCACAAGAATAATTTTATCGTGTTTGAACCTGAATAAATAGGTAATTGAACTCAATAAAATTCATTTTATACCAGCATCATTACTACTCCATTATTTTCAAATCGAAATATTCCGAAAACGGAACATAGTATCGAGTTTCACTGGAAGTACCTTTTTGGTGTAAAATTGAATGATGCTCAAGTTCATACCATATTTGGATTGAAAAATCTAACCTCAAAAAAGTTATGTTCAAAACTACTGGGTACGAACCGTGTAACTAGCGCCCTCTATGAGAGTCAGATATAAAAACAAATTCATGCGATGTGTCAGATTTCAAGAAACATCCATACAAAATTTCATCACAATGTTGCCAGTAGTTTCAGAATAATCGTGAAAAATGTATAAAAAAATTATTTTTTCAACACCTTGTATCATGAAAACGAATACCGTTACGACATTTTTTCACTGAGCAAACCCAACTTATTTTGCAATGTTCTACCTACCCTAGCAAGGGGGTTAGGTGTTTTTGAAACACCCTGTATACATCAACTCGTCTCGATTTCCCTATTCACCATTTGGCTATGTGAGTCTCCTCATCAATCACCCTGTATACCTGGATTTTCGTGGACTATATACTATATCATATAGGTAGGTGTATATATTTTGTCGAAGAAGAGAAGCATAATAAGTGAATGTTGGGCGATCTGAAACCGCCCAAGAATCCTTCGTCCTTGCACACACATATGTTTCAATCGAATATGATCATTAACAGAGGCAGAGGACACTTATGCTTTATAATTTATATTGTCCACATCTTCGTACAATGAAAAAGATTGTCTTTTAGGACATGTTCGTCCCTCAAATGGTAGTTGTTTCTGAGTCGAGCCAATTGTTTCCTGATGTGGTATATATTTGGTGCCAGCACATTTCCTAAAAAGACAGACGAGGACATTCACAGTAATACATAAAGCTAGAACAGAAATAGAAAGGATCAGGATCAGTTCGATTTCCTTAACTATTTCTAGTACATCATCCTCTTGAGGCTGGTGAAAGTCAACTTCGACTTGCATTTCCTTTCGTAAGAGGGCGAGGGTACTACCATAACAAGCATCCATCGAGTCTGCCGCTGGGATGTACAGTAGGGAAGCTGGTTTGGTGAGCCACATAGTTTCATTTTGAACATGAACTTCTTTGATTAATTCTAGAGTAACGTTTGCATCATTTCGCCGATATGTAATCATTGTTGAAGGTGTTGATTTAGTTCCTGAATAATTCACTGTTATTACTCCATTAGAGTGTACTTGATATTTGTTCAAATCTAGTCGATCCAACTTCCAAGTTACCAGAGACGGACTACCTTTTTCTATATAATCTAATTCATAGTCATAGCACTTTTGGTTTTCTGAATAGTCACATACAGTACCACTAGGTAGAATAATGTTATTCGGAAACAACTGTAATCTTCCTATTTTCTCGTACACATTTCCATAACCGTACTCACCGGTACCATTAATTATATAGTTGACATTTCCAATTTTAAAATTGATATCCCAAGTTGCGTTTTCAATGCGATATGTGTACTCCTTTTTATTTACACCATACTTTTGACTTTGACAGTTTTTATAATACCTCTGGCACAAATAATACACCTTTTTTTCACTGTATTGCTTATACATTGTAACATTTTCTATAGAACACTCTCGTGATTCTGATTCGAATGCCAGTGTAATGAACAAGAAAATACCAAGAAACATTTTCAAGATTCGAACAACGAACAACTCGACTATATTGTTTCTTGAGCTAACTAATCGAAATTATCTGCATGTTCGTGGAATTTTTACATCGACGTTCCACCACAATGATAATCAATCCAGGAAAATGGTTTTTCCTTATGAGTGCGACAACTATTGATATACCACCAATGATAAGAGTATCTCGCAAACGAAGCCTTGTAGGAATTAGTTTATACAGGGTTTTTCAAAATTCAGTATCAAGATTTTAGAGGCGTATTTTTCAGGTCAAAATAAGACGTTTTTGTCCATAAACATGTGTCCGCAAACGCTTCGTTACCGATCTACAGAGCGTTAAAGTTTCAAGATTTTTTTATTTTTTTCTTCATAGCTCTTTCAATTTTTGAGATATTGAGATCAAATTTGGAATGTAGGTTACGTTCTAGGGCTTACATCATCCAGCATACCGAGTGATTGTGAGAATCTACAGGGAGATATTTTTTTCAGGGGTCAAGCCCTTTTTTACCCCATAAACTTTTTTGTGGTGCGCCGCTGGTGAATTCTGAGATACGAAATGAATTCTTCGTTTTGTTTATAAATTTTTTTGTCTCTTGTAATTTTCGCGCATCTGCGATCGTTATCGAGAAAAAAGTAAAATCAATTTTTGTGATTCGCTACATTTAATTAAAATTTTCAACGGAACAATGAAAAAGCGAATTAGTGGGCTTTGACTGCTATTTTCATTTTGACGTTTAGGTTTGTTTTGAAGCATTTGACATTATTTGAAAGTTGGTGGATGTCTCATCGTGTATTTGTTTAACTTTAACGCTCTGTAGATCGGTAACTAAGCGTTTGCGGACACATGTTTATGGACAAAAACGTCTTATTTTGACCTGAAAAATACGCCCCTAAAATCTTGATACTGAATTTTGAAACACCCTGTATATTTAAAGGGTGTTTCTTAAGAACGCGTAGAAAATTCAGGAGCATGTTGCTGACGTCAAAATAAGAAAAAAAGTTCGTAAACATATATGTCCGAAAGTTATTCGTTTCTGAGATACAGAGTGTCAAAGTCGAATTCTTATTCTTGTTTTTTGTTAATAAATTTCAAAATAATCGTGATATTCGAATAAAGTTTGGTATCTACGAGTATTTTTGATGACGATATCAAATTTTATGTTAGTTTGTCTCTGTCGGGGATGTGACGCCACCTACATGTCATTTGAGTATTTTGAAGAGTCATAACTTTTTTGTGCGTACCTGTATCACGTTTTATAGTAGGAAAATAGATTTGTAGAACACTTTTGTGAAAAAAAATATTCCTGGTAGAGGTCGCTGCGAGCAACTGTTTTCGAGTTATTATTGGGATTTGAAATAATCGATGCATTTGAATTATTTCCATGGGGCTAGTAAGTCGCCTCAAGTATTATTGTAATGAACGCGAAGACTCGACCAAAAATAGCATAACAAATACTAATGCTAGACACTTCACACTTATAGGAAGTAGAAGGTCGTTTTAATTAGGTCAATAAATATTTAGGTATCTGAACTCGAATGCATTCAATAAGTATTAGAAGGATAGATTGATAGAGCAATATTATTACGTGAATTAACTCTTGTTGGAAATATGAATATTTGTTTCAAATCCCAAGAAATGCATATATGTAATAGGTTTATTATTAGGTACTTTACCTTTGTAACATTGTTGATAGTGGCACACAGGAACAGCAAAAAAAGATGTGAATAAAAGTTAGAAAAGAGTGTACAGGGAATGTATAAGCTAAGTAACTGAGCCACAGCAGAGGGGCGGGCCAAAGATAGGTAGAGGTCAGATGAATTATTACAAAAATCAATTAGTTTAAAATCTTTTCAGATGAACATTGAAATCCTTTTTCTGTACTCAATTTTAAGTAATACCCAAGGTCAACTGACATCGATTTTTGCAAAATGATTTATGATAAAAATCCATTAGATTAAAAACTATTTCTGAAAACATCCGAAGCCACTCTTTTTGCACTTTAATTCGAGGTCAATTCAACTAAGCGAAAATCTAATGAATTCTGATTAAATTTATGACCAAATCTCAGTATAAAAGCAGGGAATTTTGGCATAAAAGTAAGTCTTGATCTAAGTCTTGATCGAACTCTTGATACGAAGTCTCATGTCTTGAACCAGTAACTCTGCTAAACAGTCTAGTTATACGTGATATGTAGTTGATATTAGAAATTGCTTAAAAGTCTGTACCTAGTGAACATATTGTGTTGCTGCAATAGATGTGTATCGAGAATTATTGAACTTTTATAAAACTGTATTAACTTTCCAAAGTGACCCGGTATAATAGTGCGAGTGTACATCATCCTGTCATCATGTATAACCAACCAATATTATGTAAGCACATCTGTTTTACTTCCATGTCAACTCTGCCTGTCCATATTATGATGATTGCTGAATAGAGATTTATGTATTTTGAACTGCCGTATTAATGTCTATATACACCAATCTCACTCCTGCCTAAGTATTCACGAACCCAGTGAATCAGTAACTTTGTGAAGACCCCTGTATAGGCCAATTCAAGAAAAGGGGTGCTTTACATTATAGTAAATATCGGAAAAGATACGCCAGTGCATTTTTCTTCTTTCATTCAATATTCTCCTACATTCAACATTTGAACGCAGACAAAAGATGATTCTTACTTCTCTGTACCTACTTTTTTGGACACTTTCAATTTAAAAAAATAACAATCAAGGGGGTACTTGTCACGATATTTCAATCCGTTCTTGTGACAGCAAAGTTTGTTATTATTATTAGTATTAAATTGAAATAACACCCGATTCTTAATTTGGAATGAAAATGAAGAAAACTAATTTCCCTTACTTAATGAATCAATTTAGAATTTCAGCTTCTTGTCATTTCAAATTACTTGAATTGATTATTTCAAATCCCAATAACTCGAAAACGCGACCTCTACCAGGAATATATTTTTGACACAAAAGTGTTCAAGAAATCTATATTTCTACTATAAAACTTGATTTAGGTACGCACATGAGTTATGACTTTTCAAAAGACACAAAAGACATGTAGGTGGCGCCACCCCCACGAAAGAGACAAACTAACATAAATGTTGATATTGTCATTGAAGAATACCGCTAGATTTCAAACTTTATTCGAATATCACAATTAACAAAAAACAAAAATAAGAATTCAACTTTGACACTCTATATCTCAAACACGAATAACTTTCGGACATATATTTATACGAACTTTTCTTCTTATTTTGACGTCAGCAACATGCTCCCGAATTTTCTACACGTACTTGAGAAACACCCTGTTATAATAATTTGACAGTAAATATAACCAGTTAGGAATCGCGTCGTTTCGTGTATTAATGCCAAGATTTTGCGGGGCGAGCAAAGCGACGACAAATTTAACTTGAACAGAAATAGGTAAGTAAAGTAAGACGTTTCCAAACTTCCGTTAGTTTTGCAAAGTGTTAAATAGGTACATGTCAAAATTAAAAATAGTTATTTCTGCACATGCGGGCGGTAAAGTGCACTTAATAGCCCAGATTTGCGGGCGTAAAGTGGTACTTTACAGCCCGCGGGCCCATTCTCGCCCGGGGGCCATTAAGTGCACTTTACCGCCCGCTGTTCTCAAGTCCCTTATATCCACATATCCATTTGTGGAATACCTATATTTGAACTCTCAGCTGATTCTATCGTTATGATTATGATACTTATTGTTCATCCGATTCCATCTTTGCTATAACTTCCTTTTATTCAATTGCTTTCTGGCTGTCTGAAATGTTTAGTCAAAAGATGACAATTTCAGCTTGTTTCTTGGATGTATTGCTATTGCTAGACAGCAACCATCAGATTGATTGACAACGTCAAATTTAGGTAGCTATACAGGGTGTCCTTAAAAGGTCTTTACAAAAAGCTACCACATATTCTTCAGACCGAAACAATTCGATACAAGCAAACTTACCTCAGTAAAAAGTTGCTTAGTTTGGGCGCTAGACGGCTCTGAAGTTGAAATTTTCAAATCGATTTTGCTTCATAACTTTGGAACGGCTCATGAGATTTTTTTCAAATTTGGTACGTTGGCATAGACTCATCGGGCAATGAAACTCATATCATAATCATAATGAATATCATTCCATGGGCGTAGAACTTGATTTTTTCAGGAAATAAACATCTAAAACTTCTACGCCAATGAAAAAAAATCAGTTTCAGTATGACATCTAGATAGCCCAAATCATTCACTACAAAAAAGGTACTCCTGATAAAATTCGATTACTCTGATGGTTTCGACAATATTTAAGTTTTAGTGATTTCGCGCATATTTAAATAATAAAACGATTGATAGATATTGCATGAAAGTTTTCCAAAATGTTCACTATTTTCGCGTGAACAAAGATTTATACGACGCAAAAAGTTGAAATCCTAATCATAATGAATATCATTCCATGGGCGTAGAACTTGCTTTTTTCAGTAAATAAACATCTAAAACTCCTACGCCAATGGAAAAAGTTAGTTTCAATATGAAATCTAGATTGTTCAACTCATTCACTACAAAAAAGGTACTCTTGACAAATGGTCGAATGGTTTCGACAAAATTTTAATTTCAGTGATTAAGAGCATAATCAATAATAAAACGATTAACAGATATTTCATAAAAATTGTTCAAAATGTTCACCATTTTCACGTATACAAAGATTTATACAACGCAAAAAGTTGAGATGTACTTTTTGCATAGGTTATTTCTATTGAAAATAAGTAGCACTGGTTTTTTTTTCTGAAGACTATTATTATCTGCTCGAAAACAGTGATATTCACATTCTTGGTTTCCATAGTTTCATCTGTGTTGATTTGTCGAGTTTTATTGACGTTGATTGTTGATATCGGACTTTTCTGATTTATCATGGCCGTACAATACACCAATGAAGAATACACCGATATGTTATTGGTATTCGGATATTGTCAAGGAAATGGTCGAGAGAGTGTGAGGGTGTATTCGGCAAGGTTTCCAAATCGTCGCGTACCAAGCCACCCAACCTTTGCTGCAGTTGAGAGACGTCTTTTCGGGAGACCGGTCATTTTGCTCCTAGAACTGGTGATTATGGAAGACAGCGTTATGTAAGGATTCACGAAGTCGAAGTAGAAATTTTAGACCGTATTGAAGAAAATCCAGAATTGAGTACTAGACGGATAAGTAATGAACTAGAAGTTTCTAGGAATGCCGTTCATGAAGTACTAAGAGAACAATTATTATACCCATACCACAAGACGCCAGTTCAAGATTTATTAATTCATGATTCACAAAGTCGTCTGATGTTTTGTAGGTTCATTAATTTGCAAAGAGAAATGAATCTGAACTTTGGAAAGAATATTTTGTTCACTGATGAAGCCTGTTTCACGAGAAGAGGAATAACTAATTTTCATAATGAACACGTTTATGCAATTGAAAATCCTCATTCCATTAAAATAAACCATTTTCAACACGAATTCAAAATCAACGTTTGGGCTGGAATAATAGGAAATTTTATAATTGGTCCTGTCATACTTCCACAAAGATTAACAGGAGACATGTATTTACAACATCTACGAAATACGTTGCCAAATTTGTTGGAAGATTTACCACTCCAACATCGGGTAGATATGTGGTTTATGCACGATGGAGCTCCACCACATTTTTCGGTGGATGTTAGGAATTTTTTAAACCAACAGTACCCAGACAGATGGATAGGTAGAGGTAATGATGCACCCGTGAATTGGCCACCACGTTCTCCAGACTTAACACCGATGGATTATTTTGTATGGGGTTATCTCAAGTCTACGGTTTACAAGACCCCTGTGAATACTGTAGAACAATTATGGCAACGTATCCAACAGGCGACGAATAATCTTACAGGCGATGAAGAAGTTATGCAAAGAGTACATTTCAACTTTTTGCGTCGTATAAATCTTTGTATACGTGAAAATGGTGAACATTTTGAACAATTTTTATGAAATATCTGTTAATCGTTTTATTATTAATTATGCTCTAAATCACTAAAATTAAAATTTCGAAACCATGAAAGGAATCGACTTTTGTCAAGAGTACCTTTTTTGTAGTGAATGAGTTGAATAATTTAGATTTCATATTGAAACTAATTTTTTTCCATTGGCGTAGGAGTTTTAGATGTTTATTTCCTGAAAAAATCAAGTTCTACGCCCATGGAATGATATTCATTATGATTATGATATGAGTTTCATTGCCCGATGAGTCTATGCCAACGTACCGAATTTGAAAAAAATCTCATGAGCCGTTCCAAAGTTATGAAGCAAAATCGATTTGAAAATTTCAACTTCAGAGCCGTCTAGCGCCCAAACTAAGCAACTTTTTACTGAGGTAAGTTTGCTTGTATCGAATTGTTTTGGTCTGAAGAATATGTGGTAGCTTTTTGTAAAGACCTTTTAAGGACACCCTGTATATTGGGTATACATATTGTTATACATCTCAAGGAATGAATGAATTAATGTTTTTTTTTGTTTCATTTATGAATCACTCAAGGGTTGAATGGAAGAGCAAGCTCTGAATATAAGTCTCTGACGATGTATTCAGAATTTGAATTCTGCCTTTTGATAGTTACAAGTGCATTTTGCAGACTCGATTATATCTCTGTGAATATTCTATTATTTTTTTGTACTTGTTATACTTATCAAAAAAATTATTATTATTATTATTATTATTATTATTAATCACTGTTAGTGAACGAAGAGTTTTACTCTTGAGATAATTGCGATATTCGCACGGTAATTTAAATATGTAGGTTATACACATAAACATTGCGCTTCTCTTGAAAACTAAATTTATGAAAAACAAATGAATTGTAGTTTGTTGAAATCAAGTAATTACTTGTGACTTGGGAAATAAACCACTAGTGCATAAAATTTTGTATGTATAACGTGCGTAAAATGCGTTTATAGCCTTCGGCGTGTAATGGCCTCGGCTGACGTCATCGGGCCATTTTTCACGCCGTAGGCCATAAACGTCTACTTTACGCCCTTGATACATAAATATAACTATTATAGAAATTAAAAAACATAGATAACTTTTAAACCATCAACAATTAGATAACCACATATACGGTTAGTTTGATTAGAAAATGACCCCCCTACCACCTTACTTCTTTTGATCTATGACTTTTGGACACCCTGTATACATCAACTCGTCTCGATTTCCCCTATTCACCATATGGCTATGTGAGTCTCTTCATCAATCACCCTGTATATCTGGATTTCCGTGGACTATATCATGTATATATTTTGTTGGAGAAGAGAAGCAAAATAAATGAATGTTGGGCGATCTGAAACCGCCCAAGAATCTTTCATACTTGCACATACATATTTTTCAATCGAATATGATCAATAACAGATGACACTTATGCTTTATAATAATTCATATCGTCCACATCTTCGTACAATGGAAAAGATTGTCTTTCAGGACATGTTCGTCCCTCAAATGGTAGTATTTTCTGAGTCGAGCCAATTGTTTCCTGATGTGGTATATATTTGGTGCCAGCACATTTCCTAAAAAGACAGACGAGGACATTCACAGTAATACATAAAGCTAGAACAGAAATAGAAAGGATCAGGATCAGTTCGATTTCCTTAACTATTTCTAGTACATCATCCTCTTGAGGCTGCATTTCCTTTCGTAAGAGGGCAAGGGCACTACCATCACAAGCATCCATTGAGTCTGCCGGGACGTACACCAAGGAAGCTCGGTTGGTGAGCCACATAGTTTCATTTTGAACATGAACTTTTTTTATTAATTCTACAGCACTATTTGTATCATTTTGTTTATACGTGATCATTGTTGTTGAAGGTGTTGACTTTGTTTCAAAATTATTCACTGATATTACTCCAGAGTATACTTGATATTTGTTTAAATCAAGTCTATCCAACTTCCAAGTCACTAGAGAACGTTCTGATTTATATTTGCAGTTCTGATTGTGTGAATAGTCACATACAGCACCATTATGTAGAATAATGCTATTCCGAAACAAATCTAAAGTTTCATTTTTCTCATACACATATCCATGAAGGAACAGACGGGTACCATTTAATATAAAATTGTCATTTCCGACTGTGAACATGATGTTCGATCTTCCGTTTTCCTGTTGAGGGGTGTAACGGGTTCTTTTAATACCTTTTGACTTTTCACATTCTCTATTTACCTGGCACAAATAATACACCTTTATATCACTGTATTGCTTATACATTTTCACATTTTTTATAGAACATACTTGTGATATCTGTTTGGTAGATTCTGATTCGAATACGAGTGTAATCAACAAGAAAATACCAAGAAACATTTCCACGATTCGTACAACGAACAATTCGATTATTACTTCTTGATCTAAGTAATGGAAATTATCTGAATATTCGTGGAATTTTGACATCGACGTTCTACCACAAAATGGATTAAAGAGTCTTTAATCTATGACCACAATGATAATCATTCCAGGAAGATGGTTTTTCCTTTGACGCATGTGTTAGGCAGATGAAATTACAAGTATATCAGTTGAAGCAACATAATTCAGTCGTGCGTAATTCAGTTCTTTGATGATGTACAGATCGGTCGATTTGAAAATAATGACTTTTTGGGTTCTCGAAAACCTCCAACGGACAGAATAATTTAGACCATACTGTATGAGTTTTTGTAAAACTCCTAATTTTACTGAAAACATCATCATGTATTGGGTGACAAGATATTAAGTACCACCCCCTGTAACTTCTTTTCCTTCTCGAAACATAACATACGTTTTCACTATCTTTCACAGAGAGCAACAAAAAGTGTATGAATTTTAAATAGGTTACCCTAAATATAATTTCTCACCACTGAACATACTTTTCGAAAAGCATTTAAAAAATATGGCACTCCATATGCTTCTTTGTTTCTCAGTTTATGGGCATTCAGTACAAACAGAGTTTGATCGATTCTCGAACGATTCTCGAGAAAATGTCATGACAATAATTGCATATTCATATAACATTTATTTATCATTTGCGGTGATCACACGGATCACTGATAATCGATATTGTACTCAAAGACAAGGCCAACTTTCGAAAATCATTCAAAATCGATCAAACTTTGTTAGTTTTGAATGCTTCTGAAAAATACAAAAGATAAATATATGATGTGCGGTACTTTTGGATTGCTCTTCGGAAGGTCTTTCCAATAATGAGGAAATATAAAGGGTGTTAAATTCAAAATTCATGAACTTTTTGCTGCTTACCCTATATTTTTGCAAATAGTGAACATCTCTTGACACGAGAAGATAAAACAATCCAATGTGAGTCTATTTTTCGTTTTTGTTTTCTAGTGTCAGAAATGAAAGAATTATAGGGGGTGATACTTTATAGTTTGTCAACCGGTATACTGGCTCCGGTGGAAATTTGAAAAATTCAATTTCGAAGATTTTGAACATCAGCATTTCTAATAGTTATATTTATGTACGATGGCACAGCTGCCTCTATACTATGGGCGTTAGGATCTAGTAACGCTCGTGGTGCATAAATGATTTTATGCACGACCGGGCGTAAAGTAGCACTTTACCGCCCGGGTTTGCGGGCGTAGTGGCACTTTACCGCCCGCGGACTACTTTACCGCCCGGCGGGCGATAAAGTCATTGAGCTGGTGGTAAAGCTATGTCATATCGATAGAAATCTAGATTCCAATGGTTTCAATTAATGCAAAATGATTGGGAAAATAGATCTGAATTATACAGGAGTGCTCATTTGAATATTAAAGTTTTCTTTATATTTCTGTAATGCAAAATTATATGATCAAACCCAAAACTTTATTAACAATAATAAAACGAATCAATTAACATAAATAACGAGTTATAACTTAATATTTATAATACAATCAGAACAGTTAGTTATGGATATATTTGGATTTGTTGTCTTCTGCTGTTGCAGGTAGCTGATTCCAACTGATTCCATATTACTAGAATTCTGAAAAGAAGTAATTCCATTATCTGGTAGTTGAGAGTAGTTAGCAATATCTTCAGATTGTCTACAATGGCTAGTAGAAGGCTCATCATCTACGATTTTTTTAGCAATCTTCAGCTTATTTGCAACAGAATTTTCGATATAACCTTCCGCAACAGTTGTCGACTTCCACCCAGCATGTCTTTTAATGTTGATTATATCCTCGCCTGCATCTGCTAACATAGTTGCTGAAGAACGTCTGAAGCAGTGACCAGTATATTCTTTTGCATTAGGAAGACCTAGATAAGTTGCTATTCTAAATGGTATTTGACCGAATATATTTTTTCCGATGACCTGTCTCGAACACTTGCCATTTTTATAATACAAAAAAAATCGCCTTTGATCATAATTCTGAACTCGCAAGGAAGAATATTTTCTGTAAGTATCTAGATAACTTGGCGATTTCTGTTCTTTATCGATGACAGTAAATACTCGATCTATCTTCGATTTGGTTTCTCTTATAGTTATGAGTTGGTTATGAGTAAGAAATTCTCGAAGTCTTGAATGTCATCTACTGTGATATTTGCCAATTCCTGTCTGCGACATGCTCCACAAATACCAAAAATCAGTGCTACCTACAACAAAGTTTCAAATTATCATACTTGACATTAAGTACGAATCGTCTGGTGCTTCACTCAATAATAACTCTATTTCTTCTCTGCTTAGAATCTTCGATTTCTTTGGTTTATAACCGTCAGATTTTCTTTTCAAAAAAGCAATCAATCTTGCATATTTACTAATATCTCTATCATCATGTACATTTAAAGTAGCTTTCAACATGGAATAATATGACCACATGGAATAGGGCTTACGAGATTTTGATTTTTCCAGAAAATAGGCAAGAAGCACACTTTCAGTGTAGTTCTTATTTTTTACATCATTTCTGTCGCACCAGCTTACGAATTCTTCGTATACTTTGTCGTATATTTTTTTTGATTTACTTGGCAATAAACTCGATTTTGCTTCCTCAGCTGCCTCACTAATTTCTGGTGGAGTACAATTCACACTTTCTTCATCACTAGAATTCATTTTGAAATCACTAATGAATTATGTATGATTACACAAATTGACATTAGCTACTGGCCTATTAATTCCTATTTCGAAAAATTGACTGAGTTGCCATGGTATGATTCCATACTTCTTGATTCATTGTCTTTGCGATATGGATACAATACAGTCTCACTGCAACCGTGATGTATTTTTATTGTGCGGGTGAAGAGATACCTACATGAGATATCAAATATATACAGGTCGTGCATAAAATGTTGTATGTATTTCGGGCGTAACTAGCTTTTATGGACCTAGGCGTGTTAATAGCCCTCGCTATCGCTCGGTCTATTACTTACACGCTGCGGTCCATAAAAACCTATTTTACGCCCTTGATACATAAATAACTATTATTTTTCACGAAAAAAACATTAACCGTTGCCAAAGTACCTATTATAAAGCAGTAATGGACACGGAAGTGAAGTTATCCACATCCACAAAATACACAGAGAAAAATATATCGCCGAAAATGTGTTCAACAATTTCACCCGATTTCAGGTGAAACTTGTACGCATTTCATAGAACGACTGAAGAGGGGTGAATTTGATAGGGAGGTGTTGAACTCGTAGTTTGTCAGGCCGTCTAAGGGGGTAGAAAAGGGGTTGAAAAACAAAAAAAATCATTATCTCCGTTAATACTCGTTGTACATGGATTTTGATTGCGGCAAACGATTCTACTGGTTGTATTTGATAGGAAGGTGTTGAACTCATAGTTTGTCAGGCCGTCTAAGGGGGTAGAAAAGGGGTTAAAAACAAAAAAAAATCATTATCTCCGTTAATACTCGTTGTACATGGATTTTGATTGCGGCAAACGATTCTACTGGTTGTATTTGATAGGAAGGTGTTGAACTCATAGTTTGTCAGGCCGTCTAAGGGGGTAGAAAAGGGGTTGAAAAACAAAAAAAATCATTATCTCCGTTAATACTTGTTGTACATGGATTTTGATTGCGGCAAACGATTCTACTGGTTGTATTTGATAGGAAGGTGTTGAACTCATAGTTTTTCAGGCCGTCTAAGGGGGTAGAAAAGGGGTTGAAAAACAAAAAAAATCATTATCTCCGTTAATACTCGTTGTACATGGATTTTGATTGCGGCAAACGATTCTACTGGTTGTATTTGATAGGAAGGTGTTGAACTCATAGTTTGTCAGGCCGTCTAAGGGGGTAGAAAAGGGGTTAAAAACAAAAAAAAATCATTATCTCCGTTAATACTCGTTGTACATGGATTTTGATTGCGGCAAACGATTCTACTGGTTGTATTTGATAGGAAGGTGTTGAACTCATAGTTTGTCAGGCCGTCTAAGGGGGTAGAAAAGGGGTTGAAAAACAAAAAAAATCATTATCTCCGTTAATACTTGTTGTACATGGATTTTGATTGCGGCAAACGAATGTCCTGATCGAATTTGATAGTGGGGTGGTGAGCTCATAGTTTGTCAGGCCGTCTAAGGGGGTAGACAAGGGGTTGAAAAAAAATCATTATCTCCGTTAATACTCGTTGTACATGGATTTTGGAGGCAGGAAACGATTCTACTGATTATATTTGATAGAAAGGTGTTGAACTCATAGTTTGTCAGGCCGTCTAAGGGGGTAGAAAAGGAGTTGAGAAACAAAAAAATCATTATCTCCGTTAATACTCGTTGTACATGGATTTGGAAGGCAGCAAACGATTCTACTGGTTGTATTTGATAGGAAGGTGTTGAACTCATAGTTTGTCAGGCCGTCTAAGGGGGTAGAAAAGGGGTTGAAAAACAAAAAAAAATCATTATCTCCGTTAATACTCGTTGTACATGGATTTTGAAGGCAGCAAACGATTCTACTGGTTGTATTTGATAGGAAGGTGTTGAACTCATAGTTTGTCAGGCCGTCTAAGGGGGTAGACAAGGGGTTGAAAAAAATCATTATCTCCGTTTTGTACATAGATTTTGGAGGCAGGAAACGATTCTACTGATTATATTTGATAGAAAGGTGTTGAACTCATAGTTTGTCAGGCCGTCTAAGGGGGTAGAAAAGGAGTTGAAAAACAAAAAAAATCATTATCTCTGTTAATATTCGTTGTACATGGATTTTGAAGGTGGCAAACGAATCTCCTAATTGAATTTGATAGGAAGGTGTTGAACTCATAGTTTGTCAGGCCGTCTGAGGGGGTAGAAAAGGGATTGAAAAACAAAAAAAAAACATTATCTCCGTTATATAATACTCGAATTCATCTCAAAATCATCTCCACAACATTTAATAGGTTATGGGGGGACATGTTTCGTCCCCATTTACAACATAACATTGTTCACCTATTAAATATGGAGATGATTTTGAGATTTATTCTCCCTTCAAGCACGACCACTCCACTTTGAGCAATAATTCTTCACACGTTTATATTTGATTCAATTTATTGTCCGTACCGTAGAACCTGATACACTAATTTATGTTTCGACTCTTATACATTTCATTTTCCATAGATTCATATAGTACAACAGTAGACCGACAAGCACATTTTTGTCCTTTGAGGGAGGCATCATTTTGTCTGGAACCAGCAATATCTTTCCGAGTTACTTTTCTGAAGGAAACCCAGCTCCTGAAAACGCTGATAATAATTGTTGCAGAGATCCATAACATCGTGACAGAAACGTATACAATCAGCAGCACCTTGATTTCCTTCACGAGTTGCAGTGTATCATCCTGCTGATGGATGGGATTTTCAGGACTGTCTGTGGAATTCTCTGGAGGCAGATTGTCTTTAGTTTGGGCAACAGCTTCCGAGCTGACATACGTTTCAGTACCTGGTGCATCAGAAGAATCCATCGAGTCAGGAAAATGGACTAATAAGGAGCTTTGGTTAGTTAGCCACATAGATTTATTTTGAATCACCTCTTTACTGATTAACTTCAATGACACTGATCTACCGGTTATTCGATATGTAATTATTTTAGAAGGCGATGACTCTGTTTCTACCTTCACAGTTGCATTACAATGGTATAATGTATAATTGTTTATATCTGGTAACTCCGAGTGATTCCAAGTTACTAGGGTATGATTGATTGAGTTGTCAAAGCAGTATTTCTGCGAATATTTGCATTCAAGACCATTCATCATGATAGTATCACTGTAAAAATCAAAGCATCGATTCGTCTCATACACTTTGCCATTATCGTCAATTCCTGTTTCCTTCAGTTCATACTCTAAATTTGTAACACTGAATCTGATTGTCCCATCATTTTCGGATTTATTGAACTCCGTTTTATACACGAAATCTTGACAAGGAGCCTGTTTATCAAAAGTGCACAAATAAAACACGCTTATATTGGCGTATCGTTGGAAAATTGTTACAGTTGTGGAACACTCCTTTAATGTTGAGAATGATTCAATTTTAAATACTATAAGTAAAAGCAGAAGAAAATTTTCACAATCCATTTAAATCACCGAGCACTTGGATCATAAAATATATATTATGCCAGCAGCTATACCACCACGACTAAAATAATACAGAAGAAAAATGTTATCATTTTGACCACTATCTATCCCACGAACTGTGATAAGAATGAAGTTATTTCAAGGGCGTAGATACAGTGGTAGGTAAAAATAGGGTCCCTTGATGGAAATTGACGTTAAAGTCATCTTAACAGGGTACGGACAGATCATAGGTCGCGTGCACGATGACCGACACTGGAGGCAAAATATTGAAACACAACCTCATTCTTCTGTGAATTATTGAAACACAACCTCACTTTTTTACTTGGTTACAGAGGAATCAAAGGATTGAAATAGTTTTTCACAATATTTTGGCATACGAATCGTGTTTTTTGCGCTATTCGTTAATTTGAGCATGCCTTCGCATTGTGCTGTTGTACAATGCACAAAAATGCAGCAAGAGACTAAAGAATATGATTTTTCAGGTAAATAGTAATCTCACATAGTTATCATTATGAAATGTTGTCATTTCTTATTAAAATTCCTTCTGCCTTCTGTCACTTCTGCAATACAAGCTAATACCAAATAAATACTGCTAATAGATTGAAAATGTCTACAACACACACGATCGTCAGCATGTCAGACCAGTCCTCCCGATTGATTGCATGAATCCAATTTTCTTGCATTATTTTAGAAATTTCAGATGTATTTCTATTAGCTCCTATCGCAGAAGGAATTCCGATGAGAAATCAGAGAAATTACCAAATTTCAAAAATGAAAACTATATGTGAGTGACTATAGTAGGTACTTACTTTTAAATCATATTGTACCAACCGGATTACTTCGTCTTCCGCTGCAGTTTTTGTGCATTTCACAACAGCATAATGTGATGGCATGAGCGAATTGATGAATAGCGGAAAAATACGATTCGTATGCCAACATAATTGTGAAAAACTATTTCGATCACTTGTAAACAAATAAGAAAAGTGACGTTGTGTTTCAATGTTTTGCCTCCAGCGTCGGTCATCTGACAGTTCTTGCACGCAACCCATAGCTGCATTCTTTTTTAATGATCTAGAGACTTTGGTTTTGTCTACTGGCATCCCTGACATTGCTGTCACGTCACATCGTGGTCACATCTGAGACACTCTGAGATGTTTATAATTCCTATCCATGGGCGCTAGAGAAAAACATTCCGAAGTCCGAAAACCGAGAATGCAAATATCGGATATCAAATTTTTCCATAGCTGCTGGCGAGCAGTGATGTCACTGGAGTTATTCCCCCTAGGTCCTCGAGTGTATCATTGGCATCTCTCTCACAGTTGCGAATTTATGATTTCAACCTCAATGATTATTGCGGAAGATACGGAGGTGACACCATGAAAAACGTGACACACTGAATATATTTTTGCGAATATTTCTGAAATTGTGAAAGAAAAAGATATATCAAATCATGGAAATCATCCATATTTCTCAAAGTGGTCCAATTGATTTTTATAAGAAAAAACAATAAAAGTCGACAGACTTTGAGACTTTTATTGTTTTTTCTTATAAAAAAGAGATATATATTTATATATATATATACATATTTGAAATTGGAACTCCTGGGACTATCTAACTGCGCCAAAATATACGGGGAGTACCATGAGAAAAATATAATTGGCTGCCGTATCTTTTCAATATAACCCTGTATAAAATTTCTAATGATGCCAATGAATTGTTCGCATCATACTATATGAATAAACTTTCGAAAATTTTCAGTATTCCCCACCATGAAGCACTCAGAAAATTAACACGAAATCGGCTATTTTTCAATTTCTTCCTGTATCTCTGACACGAATGAATATATCGAAATTCAGAATGCGCCATTTTAGGTTTCTCTTAAATCGGACCCGTAACATGTATATCGGTTTTTCGATAACTCCTTTTGTTATTGAGATAGACCGTGAAAACGCCCAATTTTGCCCACCCTGTACAAGAGCCTACCAGTTAAAATATTCAAATTTCACATAGATAATTTTCTGGTTTTGAAATACCTATTGTAAATTTTTCAATATTAGATCGTCGTTTTTCCAGTCACAAAAAAAATAGTTTATTATTGTATAATAAATAACGATCGCGGTTAGGGATATATTATTGTTTTTATTGCACTAAAAAGCGTTTTTGAGAAAAAATTGCCATTTTGAAAAGTTTTTCAGGGTGGATAACAAAAAATCTATGAATATTTTCAATATTGAAGTAAAAGAACGTTAAAGACATACGTTCACATGCGAAGTTTTTTTTCTTGATATGGGTCCAAGATCGCTCTCTTTGTATATTAGCATGCCATTTAGGAACACCCTGTATAATTATAGTAAGGAACGCGTGGGAAATATTGAGTCCGGACACAGCTATACTTCTGTCCTTTTCTGTTTTCAAAAAATGCATTGATGATTGAATAAAGGAATAAGACATATATATCGAGCTCTGTCTTTTCAATTCCCCTAGGATCAATGATTGTCAGAAAAAATTTTGAGGGTTAGATTATTTGTCAAACCGTTCATAGCCGTAGGTAGAAGTGAGAAATAGGGCTATTTTAACTAGAATATTACTATTAGATTTTCAAATAATGAACAACAGGGTGTTCAAATTTCGAATCGATAATTTTCATAATCAATTCCTGAGATGGCTATTGCAAATTTTCGTCATCAGGTATTCCTTCACTTCATTAGATATAAGAAAGATAATTTGAGTGTTCTATGTGGTATCACATATAGCCAAGAAAATATAGTTGTTTTCTGTTGGGATATAAAAAAATAGAAGATATATAATTGTTTCAATATAATTTTAATTGTGTCAGTTTCCCACCTCTTCCTGCAATCTACATTCACCTGTAAATTTTGAATTTGATCTAAATTAAAAACACCGTGGACTGATGACAGCACATTGCAATTTCTCTAAATCTTCTAGTTTTGATTTCAAACTTTCAATTTCTTTCCGCATCATTTCATTCACATTTTCTTTCTCTGCGATCGTATCATTCAGTAATTCCCAATAAATACGATGACGACGGAACTCTTTTTTTGAACGTCTCTATTTTATAAATTGACGGCACAGCAGACTCTTTCAATTTGAAATCCATCAGCTTGAAAGAATCTCTATCAAAATGGGCCTAAAATTCATCTTTTTTGTACTGTTCTTTCAAGTAAATTTGAATATTCACCTCACATATTGCAGATTTCTTGAAATCAATTTTCCATTCTGGACGTTTCATAGCATTCTTCCATGACATTATCTTTAAAGGATCATTCGGAAAATTGAATAACTTGAATCCCTTTTCTAATGAATTATCGCAATAATGTACGCAGCAGGACATTGAAATAATTCAAAATGCTAAATTTTGGCTGTCATAAAATTTCAGTGACAGTGACAGATATTCGAAATAATTAAAAAAAGCGGGTGGGCGACTATGGTGTTTCCATATACGTATTAATAAACAATACGGATCATAACGGGTGCCAGGATGAAGCCAAAAATATGAAACAAATGAATATCCATAAGGATTTGGTGGCATGATACGCATGCGCCATGCGCTATTATAGTAGTCATCAAAGACATGCGTTTCGGTGGACAATGACGTTTACTAGCCTTTCAATCGAAGCAGTATGTGTCTGATCGTTTTAAAAGGTTTACTTATGGATAGTCATTTGTCTTCAAAAATCGGCTTCATGTTTCGCTATGGAAACAGATAGAGATTATCCGTATTGATTATTAATACGTATATGGGTGTTTCGTCACATTGTCAGGTGGGCAAACCAAATGAAACAAAAATGTTAAAAACCCCAACGGCTGTCAGTTTTGTGTCCGGACTCTTGTCTAAGGTACATACACAGGGACTCAAGGAAATTATAGCGCCCTGTGGTACGCCTGCGTTGGTAGGTGATGTGTCAATTGTCAAAGGTGATACCATCCACTTGACCATCCACAGCTCTGCATGATGACATAATATGTCGATCAACGATCAGGATATTATCCTGATCGTTGCTCAAAAATAATAGAAATATACGGGGGTGAAACTGAAGTCTTCATGTGAGAGGTATTATACATGCAGAAACACAATTAATTATCTTGACAATCTGCGATGCTGCTTGATGAATTATAAATCATTAACTAAATAGTATCAATATTTATCTTTCGATAATGATTATTATACCTATTAAATCTTCCTAAACCATCACATAAATTTTTAGATGACAGTCTAGTTAGTTTTTCTACTTCAGTGTCCTATACTCGGTCGTACTGGGGCAGAAAAAAATGAATAGTGCAGGTAGAAATATATAATATATATTCATTATTATTTATCTTTGAAATCACACAATCTTATTCGGTTAAGTCAACGTCAAATTATTATAGTACGCTTCAGATAAGTTATACTGCTTTCTACCCGTGGCACTTGATGTTTTCTGTTTTTTTCATCATGGTGTAGTTATTCAAGGATTCAAGGGTTGGGCATATGTGTGTAATTTATTTTTTCTACTCACATAACTAAAATGGCATTTAGCGTACGGATATGTACCACGCTAAATGATGGATTAATCACGTATTGACGATCTGTGATTTATTCATGCGAATAATAGACGAGAGTGAAATCGAAGAGAATGTTCTGGTATTTGCATATCTCCAAGAAGTGTAAAAATGAAGCATCCATCTTTGAGAACAATTTATTCATTCTGCGCTAAGCATGACAATAAATGTGAAACAAAGGTTAGTAAGCAATGGACTGGACACATCTACAACCAATATCATTTATATACGTGTCTCGCTGGTAGCATGCATTTGCATGTATTATCTTCTCAATTCCCATTCCTTTCGAATTATTTTTAAGGTTAGCAGGAGTTGCAGGTATGTTTATGTAATTTTCGGAGTTCGTAGAAAAAGCATAGTATGTAACGCGTTTATAAACTCTTCTAGACACTCGTTTATTAAACACTCGCTCCGCTCTGCTCCGCTCGTGCTTAAACTACTCGTTACTAAAAGGACGTTTATAACACTTGTTACATAATATACTATTTTCTGTCAAGTCTTTTATATTTTTCTCTGTTCTACTCAGTGGCTAGCAGTGATAGTGATAGAGGGTGTCCCATTTAAAAATGAAAAGTTAGGATCGCTTCCATTATAACCGGAAGTGATAGAACAAAAACTGTTTTGTCAATTAATGAGCAATTTGGTCTCGAATTTGGTATACTCTAGCTACCAACCAATATTCAAAACCCTATCTCGAATAATTCAAAAGTTACAGTCCTGGCCGTTTTTTGTGCACTTCTCTGTATGTCTGCATGCTGTGATCTTAAATTCATATAAATATATGATCAACATTCGATAATTCCGATTACCTAAAAATATATTTGCAGGTAGCATAAATGGACTACGTTTGGCGGTATTAGGAGTATCGGAATTTTTCGGGACAACCGTACTGCTATTCCTGTCATGTACAGGGTGTACATCGGGAGCACAAGGACCTATCCGGGTGCTACACACAAGCATGGCTGCTGGACTAGCAGTCACTGTAGTTATTCAGGTAAAACCCAAACTTTTATGTCCAAACCAAAGCAACCGACCCTGAGTAGATAAAATATGAAACATCCTTCATAATTGCAGATGTTGGGACATATTTCTGGAGCCCACGTGAATCCCGTTGTGACGTTGTCCGCTTTTATTCTTGATGAATTATCCTGTACAGAAGTCCTAGTGTACATATTCAGCCAACTACTTGGAAGTCTTGCGGGATCTGGATTCCATGAGGTAAGTCGTTAGTTGATGGGCAAACGTTTCATAATAGATAGGACCCAAAATATGTGATTAAAAAATGGGATAGGAAGCTATATCAAAAAATTTCAATTCCACCTTATAAGCTACTTATCGAACTCTACGTGAATGATTTCAGGATCAGAACCCTAATATTTGGTAGCAGGTATTTGGTACAATTCACGTCCGAATGTCCCGAACCAAAAATAAGTGTCCTTGGGACGTCCCATCCCGTACATCTCATGCAATGTCCGAGCAAGGACGTCCATGGAATGTCCCAGCTGGTACATCATTTCAAATGTCCTAGAAATAGCATCCCTTAGACGTCCCACGTGGTACATATTGTAGAATGTCCATGCACGGACGTCCTCAGCATGTCCCTGATGGGATATGATTTTAAACGTTCCTTTAGAGACATCCATCGGATGTCCCGAGTAGTACATATTCTGGTATGACTAGATCTTATATAATGTCCCTTCTAGACAACTATGAAATGTCCCTGATGGTACGTTCCTTCAAATATCTCTGCACAGACGCCCTTAATATTTCCAGGATCGTATAACAATCGAAATGTCCCTTAGGCACATCCTTCGAATGTCCCTTAGGGATATCCGTCGGATGTCCCACAGACGTCCAATGGATGTCCACGGTACCAAATTCGAACGTCCTATGGACGTCCTGAATGTCCCGACAGGACGTCCTAAGGATATCCATGGGACATAAGTGTGTTATTAGGGAAGCGATACTGTAACGAAGATGGATTTGCACAATAAAGTTCAGTACATAGATCAATACCAATGTATAATATGTATTCTTCTCAAGTCTTCTAAAATTGAGATAATCTTAACATGATGATGCCTACAATAAACATGGAATAAGTAATTTACCTACCTAACAGCAGGTCCAATGGGGAAGTTCCCTTCACATCAGATGAATTTTCATTACAAAAGATCGGAACTTTCCAGTTTTATGTCCACGCTGTACAGAATGGCGACCAATAATGTCCAGAATATAGCTAGCGAATAGCTAACGAATGGAAAACGAATGAAAAAAATAGAAGAAGTAGTAAAACTGGTAAACACTCCAAGCAGGAATGCAGAAGGTAGTTGGCTTCATTCTGACAAGTTATGGTTTTGTTATTTATGCATCGAAATATCTCGAATAAAGCTCGATCCTAAACGAAAATATGATTGAATCAATGAATAAATATCGGCTACATTCAATGATTCTATCCTTCCTAATTTACTGCCATCGGTCAGAAGAGAATGAAGCCGACACCCATGGCTCCTTCCTTTGTTGTGCCTGTCAGTATTTTGAGTGATGTGATGGGACTAGGCGCTGTTGCAAGATATAATCTGCAACTTTCCTAGAAGATAGGTCCGTTTAATTAAGGAACTAATTCATTAGCAAGAAAATGACTGACAAGTTTTTGAATAACATATTGTAATATATAGATAGTGAAAAATTATAGATACTATCGCAAAATATCATAATTTAACTTTATTAGTAATCAACTTCATTCAGCCAATAGGATATTTATGGGAATTATTCATAATACTTGACAAAGTAGGATTGGAGAACCTATTATATCCCATTGCTGTCATGACATAGTTATTATACATTCAAAGAACAATTTCCGGAAACCTAGACATATTTATGATGTCGGCAACGTCGTAATGGCACAGGGAATCGTGGTCTTACTCTATGTGAATGTGGATTTTCAGAAAGTACGTCATAGGAATGGTGGAGGAGCCAAGTTCTTCTTTTATTATTTTGTTTCTGAAGTGAAATTTGATCTTACGAAAAAATGAAAATATACGTATATATTATTTTTTTACAAACTTCACAGTGAGATAAACACTTCAAGTGTCTTAAGAATCTGTTTATCAATGAATAATAATATATCTTATAAAAGAGAATATGATTTTTGGAAACAATTTCATGCAGCCCTAAATAACGTCTACCACAACAGTAATCTGGACAGGATGTTACCTTATTTCATTGATAGACCGTATGTCCTAGTATAGTGCTCTGCTACAATACCTATTCCTATTCATTTTTCATTCATCTTTCAAATGGAATTATGTGAAATTCTGAATAATGCTTTTCTCGACAGTTAGTGACATCATCAGAGTTATACGTCGGCGGTGATACTACAGAAGCTGCTGGAAATTGTGTAAATCTACCAGATGGGAGTTTAACCGATTGGCAGGTAGGAAAATCATCTTTTTTGAAAGTGCTCAATAATCGAGAGCATTCTGTCAATAGAAGTGCTTGGTATGTATGTTGCAAGTAATATATGATTTTTTCGTCTGCAATATTGGATACGTATTCTAGTTGTAAGATATGAAAATTATGAATTCTGTGGTCACATATATTATGTTTTCAGGCCCTCGGTGTCGAAATAATATTGTCTGTTATCTTGGTTATTCAAATGGAGAAAAAAACAAAAACTCAAAGTCGGTCGACCACAAAATTTAATAAAAGGAGTGACTATAGTTTCGGCTCAACGGCCATCTTCAGACACAATGTAAAAAAGTACCTTATGGAGAAAAGTATATTAATTAAAAACAACTAGTAGGTCAGCATCGAATCATCCGTCCAAATTGGAACTAGTAAAATTTAAAACGGCTGAAAAGCCAAAAGAACATTACGATGAGTAAGTTCAACATTAAAAATTCAAAAAATTTTGATTAATTAATCAACTCAACGGAGCTTCATCAGCGGTCAGGCCATCAAAGGAAAGAAAGAAGGTCTTTCCTTTGATGGCCTGACCGCTGATGAAGCTCCGTTGAGTTGATTAATTAATCAAAATTTTTTGAATTTTTAATGTTGAACTTACTCATCGTAATGTTCTTTTGGCTTTTCAGCCGTTTTAAATTTTACTAGTTCCAATTTGGACGGATGATTCGATGCTGACCTACTAGTTGTTTTTAATTAATATACTTTTCTCCATAAGGTACTTTTTTACATTGTGTCTGAAGATGGCCGTTGAGCCGAAACTATAGTCACTCCTTTTATTAAATTTTGTGGTCGACCGACTTTGAGTTTTTGTTTTTTCTCCATTTGAAAAATACTGGGCCACTTTGAGAATGGATGGTTTCCATGACTTATCTTGGTTATTGCCAATTGTGCTTGCTGGGACCAGAGAAACAATAATAAAGTGGATTCGGTACCTCTCAAAATTGGCATGGTTGTGGTTGCTTTGAATTTATCTGCAGTAAGTACCTACCTATTATGATTTCGATCCAACATTAGACTAATTTACTACTATGGTCTTGAGTAGAGTCCCTTTATGTATTTGACAGTTTTGCAAAACTTGATGAGTTAACGATTCTGTTGCTTTACTGCTACCACAGTTTAAGGAATACCCATTCCTTAAACTGTGATGCTACTGAGACTGCTGCTCTGAATCAATGGAAACGGGCCGTTCTGATGAAGCGTCACTATACCGGGTGAGACAGGATACATGTAGCAGCCTGTAGTTTTCTCATTTGAAGAGATACAATTTTGACATTCACAGGGGTATATAATAAATGGTAGCGCACTTTACGAACTTAACGAGAATTTTTTTCAACGACCTGTTTGACCGGAAGTGACCCCAAACTTTTTTTTTAATGTCACCCTGTACATTTCTTCAGTCTATCTTTTTCGCCTTGAAATTCTCTATCCAACCATGTATCACAAAGTGGCATTTATTCCTTAATTCGCTGTTGAATTGCTTTTCATTCAAAAAAAATAAGTTGGCTGTGACATGAATTCGATGATATATCGACACTTAGTAGGCTTTGAAAAAAAGATCATTAGTAAACCGATATTATTCAAAATGTTTTGATATTCTGATCAATGTCTGCAGGTTGTCAATAGCGTGTTTGAGTCAAGATGAAAACGTTCGAAAATAACTCATGATATTGAGGAATCTAAGATAGGAACATATTTTTTCGAATTCAGCTACTCGTACAGAAACTATCTGTCTTTCATTTTTGCTCATAGCTTTTGATACGAAACATAATATTTCTGTAGGAACTATAAAATGAATTCAATTCTTATTCATCTGAGTCTGTGTTTATGTGAAACTCAATAATTTTATTCCATAGATAATAAATGAGAAATTGATAATTCACACAGTCAAACACAAATGGAAGCAAACCCAAATACGTCACTCTTCATGTTCAAATTGCCTCCCCTGATTTTCCTGGCACATCCTGACTTTCTGAACAATTGCTCTGAGAACATTCAGTAGCTGCTCTTCAGTAATTTCATTGATAGCAGTTCTAACTCTCATTTCCAAATCCTCGCGGTTGCGTACTGGAGTTCTGTAAACCTTCTCTTTGAGGTGACCCCATAAGAAGAAATCCAACGGCGTAATATTTATTTTCTTCCATCAGTAATATGATGAGATCACTCATTGAAAAATAGTTTGTATGCATCCATAATTATCTCTTTAAGAAATATAATCATTTTTTTCCTATCAATTACATAACCTCAGATTATAATAACATCGAGAGCCCAATCCAGTGCCCAATCAAAAGCCTGACTGACACTGACCTCAAGTATTAGTAGCCCCAACTGACTGAAAATGTTAGATCCCATTATAGCACGGCGTTTCACTCTTATGTTGTTCTCTCTATCTTTCTCTGTCGTCCATATCCAGTTGTTCAATATCATCAGATCTCTGCCTGATACACCATTAAAATCTCCACACATAATACAACTTTTTGTAACTAGTTTATTTTGCGGAAGCTTCGTTTGATTCAATAAAACCGAAAGGAGAAGAAAAAATAGCCACCCAACCCACCTTCTCTCCCTACCCCCCTAGGTGATGACTAATCCCCCTAATAACGCGCACGATGTTCCACTAAAAAATAGCTTGTCTGTGACGGTTTTGCACAAAAAATATGCCTATACACACTCACCGGCAAAAAATTTGCCCAAATTGTTCATCCTGTAACTTTTTTAATCCTTGTCCGATTTTTGTGAAATTTCGATCAAATCGTAGATTTATGTTCTGGAATATCGGCCTAAATATTATTTTCCTTGAAAAGCTGATGACTTGATCATTATACAAGGAAAAACCAAAGGTACTCTTTCCTTATGCTTCGGATTGAATCTTAACACAATAGTTTCTGATTCACGTCAATATCTTATTTTCGAAAAATAAAAATACGAGTCTTTTAAAATAGTATGGCATTTTTAATTTTTTTTACCAATAATCAGATTCTACAAGAACTTATTGATTAACAACTTGAAGAATTAATATCACTTATTTTACCTCACTTTCATAACAATTACCGGAAAATTAATTTAAAAAAAACAAACAAGAAGCAGACCTGTAGTCAACAACAAGTATGCTCTCCTCGAGGTTGAATTACAGTATTCAACCGCCGTTGCATCGAATTATTGATCAAATTCCTCATGTAGTCTTGAAGAATTGCCTAAAATTCTCCTTGAAGAGTCTCTGAGAAGGCTGGACGAAGGGGAATGAGCCTCTTGAGGTCACCCCTAAGATGCTCTATAGGTTCTGAATTATTGTTATTGAAAATTGAAACATACTATACTTTTTTGAAACACTTGTATCATCTCTCAAAAACAAGATATTGACGTGAATCAAGAACTGTTGTATGAAGAAGGGACGTAAGAGGACCACACTTCAATTCAAAACATGATGAAGCAGAAGGTTGGAGAATGGTACTGAATTATTGTTGATAAAAATTTCAAAAACCCATACTCTCTCGAAACCCTCTAAAAAACCATTATGTTGATGAGGGATCACACTTCAATCCAAAACATAATGAAGCTATAGCGTATTCGACTGGATTGCACTGACACGGTATAGATGCGTATTTAGCACTGCACTTCGGACAGAATTCGTTTTGTTTGAACCAATGTAGAGCAGATGCATGTCGATAATTCGAATTATTCTGGCACTGTATGGATGAAGTTCAATATTGACATTATGAATATTCGACTGGTATGTTGAGGACAACGTGTTGTTGGATCCTAAGGCTGAATCAAGCTAGATATAATCAAATATCTCAATTCAAAATTGACAAATTGTCAAATTATTTCTTAAATTTCGAATACACACGCACGACAAAAGTTGGATTTGAATGCGCAGTAGTGCAGCCAGTCGACTACGCTATAATTAGTTAAACCACTCCCCTTTTCCACAGGGTGGTAAGAAGTTAAGGGTGAAAGAGTAACTTTTTTTTCCTGTATAATGATCGATCCATCAGCTTTTCTTAGGAATTAACATTCTGAAACATGAATTTACGATTTGGTCGTTTTTTTTTGTTGGTGAGTGTATAATTATCATTTCAAGGGTGTCTACACTGGAGCAAGTATGAATCCCGCCAGGAGTTTTGGACCAGCTGTATGGGCCAACAACTTTGATAGTCACTGGGTAATATTTTCCAATAATTATCACACTATATATTATTAGCCTTTTGATAATATTACCTATACACATTGAAATTCAAAAGTACTGAAATGTTTCTATTAGTCTCACACATCGATGTGATCTCGGATGTGATTCACTATTATGTATTCATTCAAAAATATTTTTTATCAACTCACTCAATCAAAAGTTGGCGTTTGCTCCCTAAGTTGCAAAGGACCCCGCACCGCAATAGGGGGGAAATTGGTGAATTTTCTCGAATTTTGGATATATCGTAGAACTCGTGATGCTGATCAGATGTCCCAATTATCAACGCTCTTAATTCAATAGTTTGTATTATACAGGGTGCTGAAGTTGACTTTTTCAAAATTTCGAATGGCCATTGTGAAGTTGCCTTCTTGAATACCAAAATCAAATCGAATACGTTTTGTTTGTCCATGTGGCCGGTGGAAATCCACTATAGAGTTCAATGATATCTGCACGTACTCTCACGATATACAGTGTTGGTACAAAAATAGCAAATGTTCCAATTATTTCCGAGATAGTGAGCGGTTGAAATCAATTCATTTTTGGACATTCTGTAGTATAATAATATCAAGATCGATTCATGATTCATTTTTTAAATCAGACTACATATTGTACACAAGATGTTCAAGTTTCCATGAAACCGCACCCGTCCTGATATTCATATCGATCGAATGATTGGAATCCCGTAAAACTTGGTGAAAAAGTTGATAATTCGTGATGACAATATTTCATGCAAATACCTGAAATATACATGGTAGTTGAGAAAGTAGTAGTGGAGTTTTCTTGGAGTTGACGTACTCCAGAGCAATTGAGAAACAAGACAGAAATCCTCTCTACTGTGGTATAAATAAATATTTTCTTACAGGTATACTGGGTTGGACCAACCATTGGGTCCCTCATTGCCAGTTACTTTTATAAGTATACGTTTTCGAAAGTTAGATAAAGCATTCTGTACATTTTATTTATAATATTCAATCTCAGTATGAAAGCTCACCTACACTTTTATTTTTTAAAAACTCATTGTAATGACTATATTCCTAATTAAATGACTTCACTATTCTCATTACTTCGTAATATGAGGAGAAATTGATTTTTCCAGATTTTCATTTTCAAATTTAGTGACTAGTATGATAGATAGGAAGAAGACAAGTTGACAAAATTACATTTCCGTGTCTAATATTATTTTTCAAATGGCAACCATTTTTTGACAAGCACATTCCGAAAGAAGGATTTTTTGCCGAATCTAACGATACTAATTAATTTGCTTTTTTTATTGACTCGGCCGTTACTCGATGAAAATCCATAGCAAATGAAAAAAATTCACAAACGATAAGATTTCCACAAATCTTATCGTTCGTGAAGTTTTTTCATTTTAATCTATTTGCGATTGGATTGACAATAAGAACATTTTTATACAACTGGATATTCATTTATTACATTCGTCAAGTGTGCCATGGATAGCCATGATGCATAATATTTTGCAGTTATTATTTTCGAGTATTTTTTGGAAAACAAAACACTCAGGTAATGACAGTGACATAAGCCTTATGAGCATTGAGCAGACAGTAAATGTAAAATCAAAGTAAAGAGTGGATACTTGAGTGTTTTGTTTTCCATTCAAATATTCAAAACCAGAACCATTTCCGGTGAAACCGGAAGGAACCGGGAAGTGAACAATATGCGGAAACATTCCCCTTCACATTGAATTTCATGTTGATATACCGAATATTCTAGAAGTTATTGGTTGATTCGTTGACACCCGGTATGTGTAGTTAGAACAAATCAGATGTTTTGCTCTAAAATGTCACTGCGTTAAACAATTTCACTATTAGAGAGCCTGATGAAAAAAATGCAATTGTTCGTCAGTGAGACCTTGTTTTGAAAAATGCTTAAAAATTATTTAAAAATCTGTAACAATGAATGCTCCATTCATCTTGGGATGAGGTCTGACATTTCTAGTCTCACAACTCTAAAAATTTGCACATTTATCGCACATTTATGTCCTAAGGAAATTATGTTATTTAAAGGTCAATTGGAGACGAATGATTCACTATAGGAGAATATCCAGGGTGAAAGTAAAATAAGAAGAAACGTTTCCATACACCCTTCAGATACTGCTTTCGTGCTTTATTCGTCTCTCATTGAACTTGAAATAACATAAAATCGTTTTTTACAATAATCAGTATTTACGAAGTTCTGGAGACACATTTCAAAAAATGTATGAGACTCTTGAAAAAAATTGACCATTTCTCATCCAAAATATTTCGAATAGGTAGGACATTCCGAAACGTCTCGAGAATATATAGAGTCCTGTTGTGTCGTGATGTGAACAACAGTATAAAATGTTCAACAGTACAAAATTTTCTGAAGCCAAGTAGCATTGCAAACGTAATAGTGTGATGGTTCCCCTTCAAATCCTGATAGTTTCGTTCTCTTGATCCTGATGTTTTCTCATTATTGTAGATGTTCCTGGAGTCGATGAAATATAACATCTGATATACTGAAAACCTAGAGTAAATTGATCAATTCCTTCGGGAAATACAAGTTTGTCGAAAAAGAGTTAAACTGATGTATGATGTCACTGGCGGATTTCCCATAAGGCACAGTAGGCCCGGGCCTAGAGCTGCCAGATTTTGGGGTCGGCCAATCGTGACGAAAAATTCCCTGATGATAACAAGAAAAAACTAAAAGTACCAAAATAAAAAAAAAATAAATTTCTACTGCCGACACGAGTCCAGTTATGTTGGTGATTCAAAAATTTTACAATCATAACTTTTTGATAATAATTGATACACTGTCAGGAGAACACAAGAAAGGATCGGATGCTTATAAATTACTTTATAATGAATTTGATTTTATTTTAAATATAAGTTCGTCTGAAGTCGAAGAAAAGGCCGAAGCATACCAATAATTAGTTTACCTACGGCCACTATAGAAAGTAGGCATCAAGAACACACGAGATACAGCCTCAGTAAGTAGCTCTTTAAACACAGTGAGCACATCGCACAGTTTTCGTTTATCCCGCCAGTATAGGTATGAATTACATCGCAAGCCGTCAAGATTCCCATAAGATCGCCGATGCTGTGTCTTGCAGTTTTCCTGGAAGCCCTCTCGTGAGATTCCCACTTTGCGGCATTCTCACAGGCAGTCAGACTTTGCTATTCGTACGATCAACATCTTAGTACCTTGTCTTCCAATATATTAAAATAAATTGTTTTTAAAAAGGAACTTTGGTATCCCAAATAGTTATTTGGCGCAGTCGGTAGGATATCCGGGTTGTAACGTATCGAACGGGACAATTTCGTATCTACGATTAATCGGATATTCGAACAGTGTTGATTCGTGGTGGAGGTGTTCGAAGCTGAGTGGCTCTTCAAATCTCAAGAAACCCAGTCTATCGAAGACCCGACGGGGACTCCTACTATCATTCATCATCGAGTTTTGGAACAACAATTGTCCAATTCTGCGAGATCAACGCACCTGGAGGAGACAAAAATCGCAAGTCCAGACGTTATATCATAGTCAGAGATGCTGAAAGTGCTCGACCTTTTCATATTCCCGGGTATTCTTGGACTTCAAGACCGGATAACTATTCGAAATTTAGACAAAAATTCTGGACTAATTCCTTCAAAATTAGGAACGGCAAAAATTGAAGACCAAAGACACACATTGATTCACTATTTTGATCTCATCAACCCACTGATTTTAGAAATTGAACGACTGAAAACAAAATCCAATGACTTGACAGAACTTACCAAGAAAAACGACGAATACTCTAAATACGCATCGAATTACTTCAAAATACTTCATTACACTGAAGAAAATGTTGAAGGAAAGCTTCTAGAAATATTACCGTATAATCGAAGAACGAAAACAGGTTTAATCGATGGACTAGGATCAATATTCAAATCAATTACTGGCAATCTGGATGCGAACGATGGTGAACGTTACGAAAAAATCATTCAAGAACTTCAGAACGGTCAGAGCGAACTCGCTTCACATATAAAAAAACAAAATTCTTTGTCTGTCAACCTCATAAACAAATTCAATGATACCATTCAACAAATGAGTCACAATGAAAACCTATTGGAAACAAAAATGAAACAAATCTCATTTATTGTTCAGAAAAATGTACTAAGAGAAAATTCGAATTTCATCAAAGATCCTAATCCAAAGAATTATAATTCAGACTGTTTGACCAAACTTTTTTGATGTATTATATGGCAGTAGGTAAAGTATAGTACGTAATGCGTGTTGTAAAGCAATTACGCACTCATGGAACTTTTCCATTCGTGCGTAATATGCTTCTTTCAACACATATACGTAATATACTATTAATCTACTGACTTATAAGCGAACAATTTTTCAGAATGACATCTTTATTTTCGTGCTCACTGCAGTATACAATAATGGAGACCTGTAGTTGAATAACATAAACCTAAAACCAACTTAATAGTTTTATTCAAATGTGCAATTACTTATATTGCTTATATCCATGAAACCTCCAGCTGTTATGGTTAACACTGAATTTCTGAATTGTTTTCGTTAAAAGTTGGGCTGGTCCCTAGGGCTGCGGGTGCCTATAGGGCGGCCACGACTGCAAATCCGCCACTGTATGTTGTTGACTTATTATTTTTGAAAAATCTTTCTAATTTTTTTTGCGAAAAATTAGAACTTTGCAATTCAAGATAAAGCTAAGATGTAGAGTTAGTTCGTTTTTTTACGAAAAATCTCAGCTTTTTGAAATAATATGAAACTCAGGTAATTTACTAACTACTAATTTCCCTCACAATCAATCACTGATCACAACTCAATTTACTCACCATGATCAAATTATTCAGGCTTTTGCTTTGGACGGCCTCACCTACGACTCTCTTGTCGATTCTGAAAAAGAAAACAACAATAGCATTATAATGTTGATATTCTATAGCTGAATCGGAATTTTCGTACATTACTTCAGTCGGATTTATTTCACAAACTGTATGACTGCTTATCCCACATCGCCTTATCTCTAAATAAATACATTTAATGACAAAACCATCATATTTTTTTCATTGTAATCACCTATCAATTTTTTGAATCAACATTTTTCAAATATCCGCACATTTATACGTTCATAATACACGCTTATACGAATAATTGATCGTCCACTTATAGGTCTATCAACATTTAGATGACGATACTCTTGAAGTTTACAGGGTGTTCCAGAGTTGTATAGTGAGAAACGGCCAAACGCCTATAAGGGTGAATTCGGCTCAGCAATGCATGGGAGAAAGTTCATATGAACATCGGTCCGAGAAGTGCTTCGTTCCCGAGATACAGGGTATTAAGTTTTTTGAAAAAATATAATTTTTCATTGATACCCTAAAACACTTTATACGATTTCAATGAAATTTCAAAAATCGAACATCTACTAAAAAAAAACTATTTTCGATTCCTAATCTGTAAACTTGGAAGTACATTTGCATTTTGGAGGATGATTCATTGGGAAATGCGCAAACAGAAAGGGTAGATGGACACCGAGGTACTCCTATATAATCTATATTTCATGGGTCTATCATTTTTTATAACCAAGATACAGGGTGATTTATTGATTTTCCTCATTTTTTCAATTAATCATAACTTATGAACCACCCTATACATTTTTTTTATATTCGGTTTGTATGTTCTTTGTCCACAGTGGTGACGATTGACATAATAAAAAAAAGTCTTATTCCAGGGCCGGCCTTGAAAAAATCAATAAATAGGTTTAGAGTCGAAACAACATCAATATTTCAGAATCTCATTTACAAATTTGGAAATTTTGTTTTATATGAAGTACTAAGTACTGACATTATGATAAACCTAGAATCTCAAGACTAAGAGATTGTTTCGACTTGCCATAAGTCTCATCAGTTGCACTGGCCAGCTGACAATCGATTCACAAAGGGTACCTCCATATATCAAACAAGTCGAAGCCCTATGGGGGCAGAAGGACGATCTAGCCTTTATAGCCATCTAGTGGCTTAAGTGCAAGGTGTATAGGTAGATTCATCAATCATACCTTGCGAGTTAGTCGTGCATATAGACTCCTACGTCTATATGCTTACAGAAAAGACATCAATGTCAGATTCTGTAGACTATCGCAACACCTGTAATTCTCAAAGTGGTTTAATGTTCCACTAACAGATGGTGATAAACCTACAATCTCAAGACTAAGATATTCTAGGGAAATTTCGTGAATCGATTGTCAGCTGATGCAAGACAGACTGTTTTGACTTGCCATAAGTCTCATCAGTTGCACTGGCCAGCTGACAATCGATTCACGAAGGGTACCTCCATATATCAAACAAGTCGAAGCCCTGAGGGGACAGAAGGACGATCTAGCCTTTATAGCCATCTAGTGGCTTAAGTGCTTGCCAAACTACCAACGTTAGTTTTGAAAGGCATTGGAAAAAGTTCAATGCCTGTTGGTTACCTAAGTAGATAACCTAAGTAGATAATACGTGAAACGGTGAAATATGTTCAATAATTGAGTCAACATTGTTTTGCTCTCAATGGTCACCAGAATAACCCTCATTATAGTTACTTCTATTGATGATAGCACAATAAAGGGTGTAACAGGGCCATAGTGCTCCGAGTGGTTCTCTTTTAGTTTCAGAAATAAGTGATTGTAATTAGGAATGACCCATCAACTTGATTAACATCACGTTTTGACATAAATATGTTATATTTTCCATTTCCGGTTTCACTTTTGATTTTTTGCAAAAAATTGAATCCTGTCAAAAATGTAAAATTTCATTATTTATCACCATATGAAAATAGTTTGGTGTACCATGATCCTGTTACATCCGGTATATGACTTCCTGAAAGAATTATATGTGGAACTAAATAGAGGTGAAGAGGCTGCAGCAGTATTAGTTGACTTCTCCAACACCTTTGATTGCTTTGATCACAGATTGCTGTTGCAAAAATTATTCACTTCTGGTTTCAAAGGAACAACCCTCGAGTGGTTCCAATCTCATCTCTGAATGAAAATTCTAGCCTCTCGAAAATTATCTGTGGAGTTCCACAAGGATCAGTGCCTGGCCCCATTTTGTTCCTTCTTTATGTAAATGACCTATCTGATATCGATATACAAGATGGAACTCCGTATTCAGGTATTTGTGACATGAGCTAATATAACATGCAATGAATATGAGTTTCAAAAATGAAGTAGGTAATGCCTAATATAGTTTCCTATTTTTTATTGTCATAGACCATCTGATAGTTTTTTTGAATTCTGAATAAAAAAAAAGTTGAGTTGTTTATTCTACGCCAAAATATGAGGGTGCTCACACTTCACCTATGTATTTGTATAAATATCAATTTTCCGCTGATTCTAACTTTGTTATGCACATCAACTTATCAAATAATTATAGGTATGTATAGGTACATACCTATTGAAATGGCACAGAATTGAATGGACGTTACATAACGGTTTTATATAATTCTGTGTTTCTGTGTACCTACATATCTTTCTATGAATCATTTCTGTCACATGATCTCACGAGAGAAAACCGATATACTACGACTACGAAATACAACAACATAAAAGTACACTTACCATTCATTACAAATTGAGTAGGAAGCTTGCGTAAAATGTACAACAGGATAACGCGCAGTAGGTAACTATTAACCTTGATTATATACTATTAATGAGGAATATTGTTATTTGATAAGAGCCGGAATTCACATTGTGACAAGAATACTAACGCCGTTCTACAGCTTATTAATAATATTCGTTCATTTAAATAGCATGGTGGCTGCCGGTCACAGCTGTTCAATTAACAATTTTTATCTTCTTCAGTCACAATTAATGATGGCAATCTCACGGTGTTCACATAGAAGACACGAGCACAGTTTTTTCCTCATTTTGCCGACCACTGACTCGGTTTTTCCACGGCCACGGGGGTAGCTGCTTTCACAGGCAGCATGACGGCGTTTTTACTAACGGAATAATGAAATCAAAACATCGTTCGTAAAGGCAGTGTGAGTTATCTGCGGTCATACACCGCGACTTGATTTGACACACCCCCACTATATGCACAACTACCCTCTACCCTCTACTATTGATTATTGGCGTGGCGCAGACGCGTTAAATATTTTCGAGATCTGGGATAGGAATAAAAGCAGCGAAACGATATTACGAGAAGTCCAGTTTTTTTTTTGTTTTTTTTTTGTTTTTGGAGGGAAATGGTTTGAATAGTTGTGGTATTGAGGCGTGCCATCGCCGAGCGACTTCATAAATCCTCACTCTTTAGTGCTTTTGATCGTCGCTGACCAATTCCATACTCATCTACGGCCGTGCATCTACATTCGATAGAGCAGAGACGGATCTAGGACTATATAGGGTTGCCCTAGAATTTCGGAGTTCATTACAAACGTATATCGTCATGGCCGCCATGTGGTAGATTTCAATGCAAACAAAACACAAGCATGCCTTTTCTCTACAAAAGCCGACTGATTCTCAATATAAAGATAGTGTAAGCTCGTCGTGACACTCCCTGTATATGGCAACTGTGCTATGGTCTGCCCCCACTTACGAAATTGTGACGTCAGTTTTTACTCGCGGTAAATTTCTAGCAGTTTGAAAATTGCCGTGGCATTATATTATTTATTCAAGCACTATGAAATCGACCGAAAAATTCTAAAGAAATATGAAATTTGAAGGTAATTGAGTGATGATTCTACACTCAGTTCCAAAAAAAGTGACGCACTTGATATTTGACCTATCTTCTTGAAAAAAAAATAGTGGGCCGATTTCTATTTTTTTTTCATTTGTTGGTAGGTAATGCATTTGTCTTAAAAAAAAATAAAGAGGTGAAATTTTTTTCAAAGCCTCCTTGATGGTGGTGGAATAACTGGAACCATGATTTATTCTTAATTTTTGACTCACCCTGTGTGTTAATTGAGTAATGGTATACAAAGTGCTTACACCCTATACGAAAGAGGCTTTTTTGCGAGCATTTTGTTTTTTTAATCATTGATTTATCTCTAAAATTTTCCGAATTACAGCTTTTTTGCTGATACCTTGCGCTTATCCCACAAATTAAATTTATTGAAGGATCAGAGTACTCAAAATTGATTGGGTTGTACTCTGGTACGATCACATTGCTGCCCTTAAAAAAACAAATGCCGTTGCCATAGCAACTAATTTGTTGTATGCCTCCATATTTGACCATTTGTCGTTGTGTCATTAATTAAGTGTCTAGTTTTATTGACTAAAATTACATAAAATGCCTCAAATAAATCCTGAACAAGTAGCAAGATTAGTTGCGTTAGTAAACGATGGGCGTAGTAAACGTTACGCCGCTCGTGCAGTGGGAGTTCATGAAGCAACTGTTCGTAGAGCAATCCGCAAGTACGAACAAACAGGAAGCACCGCTCGGAGGGTCGGTTCTGGTCGCCCCCGAAAAACTTCTCCAAGAGATGATCGCTTCTTGAGATTGCGGAATTCACGGAATCGATCAGATACTGCGGTAAATGTTCAGCAAGATCTTCGCCAAATTCGTGATCTTGCAGTAAGTAAGCAGACGGTATGTAGACGTCTAAAAGAAGTTAATTTAAAAGCTAGGAGACCTGCAAAAGGTCCCAAATTATTGCCCGAACATCGTGCTGCTAGAAAAAATTTTGTTGAAAATTATGGTCAGTGAAATATTCCTGAATGGTCGAATGTCTTGTTTACGGATGAGTCAAGGTTTTGCCTTAACATGGTGGATGGATGAAAAAGAGTGTGGAGAAGAACTGGTGAACGGTTTAATCAAAATTTGATAACAGAATGCGAAAGTTTTAATGGTGGGTCCGTTATGGTGTGGGGAGGGATTTCCATGAATGGAAAGACACCCCTTCATGTTTTTCCGGTGAGGCAGTCGATGAATGCCCAAATTTACTTTGACATTTTTGAGCAGTATATCTCACCTTATGCAGAGTTAGTGGGTAATAATTTTATATTGATGCAGGATAGTGCCCAACCACACACCGCAGCAATAGTGCGAAACTTCTTAGAAGTTACCACATTACAATGGCCTGCGAGAAGCCCCGATATGAATCCTATAGAACATTTGTGGGATGAATTAGGGAGAAGGGTACGTTTTCGCGAGAGGTCTCCGGAAAGTCTCGCAGAAATGGCAGATGCAATAGTGGAAGAATGGGATAGTATACCAATGGAAACGATAAGCAACTTAATTTCCAGTATGCCTCGTAGATTAGAAGTTCTTAGAGATGCTAGAGGAGGCAATACACGGTATTAAGCAGTCATCCCAATTTATAATTTTGTGTTTAATAAAAATGTTTTTTAAAATTATTGGTATCAGTTTATTTCATTACAAAATTGTTTCTCGATAAATTCAGAAAGTTGGTAATCTGCAAGGATTCAGCAAAAAAAGCTGTAATTCGAAAAATTTTAGAGATAAATCAATGAATAAAAAAACAAAATGCTCGCAAAAGAAGCCTCTTTCGTATAGGGTATAAGCACTTTCTATGCCATTACTCAATTAACAGACAGGGTGAGTCAGAAATTAAGAATAAATCATGGTTCGAGTTATTCCACCACCATCAAGGAGGCTTTGAAAAAATGTTCACCTCTCTAAGACAAATGCATTACCTACCAACAAATAAAAAAAAATCGGCCTACTATTTTTTTTTGTTCAAGAAGATAGGTCAAATATCAAGTGCGTCACTTTGTTTGGAACTGAGTGTATTTAACACATTCACTGCGGATGACGCCTTATGGCGCGATGCATCTATCTCATCAAATGAGTTAGTATTCAGTCCGCACTGGACAGAGACGGTTGTATCGCAGTCCGCACATTTCAATAGTATTGCTGAAGAATATTTCGGAGTGGTTCTCAATTTCGTGAGTTTTACAACTTTTTACGACTTATTGAAATATGAGTGAAGAATACAATAATCAGGCAGGTCCTTCAGGTGTCAAAAGACGTAAAGTGACAATACAAAACCCAAATAAACAAACTATTGATGAGAAATTACATTTAGTGGACTGCTCAGATGACGAAGACGAAACTTTTAGGCTAAGTTCTGATGATGACCTTGATTCAGAAAGTGAAGAGGAAAATGATGGTAATTTATTTCGTTTGTTTTTAATGTTTTGTTTACTGCATGAAGATGTTTTCTGTTTGTCATAGATGATACGCCGGAAGAAACAGTCGACCAAGAACAGCAGACTGAAAACCTCTCTCTGGACGAGTCCATGGTTTTGTGGCGAGGTAGACTATTATTCCGGCAGTACATCGCGAATAAGAGACTTAAATATGGATTGAAACTGTATATGCTGACAGAGCCAAATGGGCTTATACTGAATTTTGCAGTTTATACCGGCCAGCTAGATGAGATGGGTGGCAAAGACCATGCACAAAAAGTTGTTCAGCACGTAGCAAAAGACTACCTCAACAAGGGACATTCAATTTACATGGACAATTATTACAACAGCTCCCAGTTGGCTAGAACCTTGATAAATCAGAAAACATACTGTACTGGAACTCTACGCAGTGACAGGAAAGGTGGTCCTGATAAAATTTTGAAAATGAAACTGAAAGTTGGGGAATCAAAAGCACAGTATTCACAAGGTGTAATGATCGGAAAATGGAAGGATAAAAGAGATGTGACTTATATATCCACAGAATTCGAGAACCAAATGGTAGAGATCACTAATAAGAGAGGAGTTGCAAAACAGAAGCCTTTGCCAATTGTGGAATACAATAAATATATGGGCGGAATAGATCGTCAGGACCAGATGATGTCTTACTACCCTTGTCTGAGAAAAACATTATTCTGGTATAAAAAACTTGGTGTTCATATCCTGCAGCTTCTTTTGTTCAATTCTTACGTGATATTCTGTGAGTACTCTGGCAGAAAAATGACATTCTATGATTACCGTTTAGCCGTGATTGAAGAGCTATTACCTGATAAACCACGTAGGATGGAATGTAAGGTATCTAAACACCTACCTAGCAAAATTGAAGCAGATGATGTCACAAAGAGAACACCAAGAAAAAGATGTCGTTTTTGTTTCCAGAAGAAAATCAGGAAAGACACTGTGTGGGAATGTAATGCTTGTCCAGATAAACCCGGCTTATGTGTTGAACCATGTTTTAGTCTTTTTCACCAAAAAATCGAATAGAGTTTTATTCGGTTTTTACCAAAAGTAGCAAGTATGGTTTCATTTAATTTTATTAGAAAATGAAGTTTTTTTTAACAAATTATTGTATTTTTTCCTACTTGACCCACCTACTATAACGCCATATGCGTCATCGGCATAATTATATCCTCGAAATTCTGGTAATATGCGTATGACGCCATTAGGCGTCCGAGTCTGATTTTTGTATAACTGATGGATAATTACTAGTTTCCACAAAAAACATATTGAAGAATTCGCCTATTCGAGCGTCTGGAGCCGCACGTGCACTCACTTCAAAAGGAACCTCATTTCAAACCCGCCGTCGCCCTGCGATGCGAGAGATTGACTTTGGATAGACTATACATATTATAAATCATGAAAATCATCCATGATACTCAAAGTGGTCCCAGTAATTTCAAATAAGAAGAACACGAAAAACACAAAAAAGTCAGTCAGCTAGACTTTATGAACGTAAAAACAACAATTCATTACCGGTTTCGGCGCTACAATTATCTGGATCTGATGGCCTGATGACGAAAGAATTTACATTCACAATTGATGTTTTGATCAATTTGAAGATGCTTGGTCCCCTTCTTACATGTTGGTACTAATACAGTGTGTTACAATTTGGTCCACCCCACCACTATACTTCCGTATTCCTAGGGCGATTTGTATTTTTTTTCTCATCATTTTCTACTCAAAATTATCGAGCAAAAAAAATCATCGAACATAATTTCTTGGCCTACTGCGATCACAAAAATCACGGAAACGCCGGATTAGGCATTTTCTACAAACATTCTGATAATGGCAATTGATTCGGACTAGTCACAAATATCCGGGGTGTTTTTTATCAACGTTACAATCTTTGGATAATTGCATTTTTCAAGTCACCCTGTATAATAATTCTTATAGGAATCATAATGATACCAGGCATGGTGGTAGTCAGGATTAGATTATCTGTCTACAGAGTGAGATAAATATCGAATAAAATCACTATAGAAATTCAAATTGTCTCATCATGAGATGAAAAGAAGAAAAACTAAATAATACCAATCAAAAACTAACATCAAAAAATTTAAAGAAAAAACAGCAACTATTCCTAACAAGTTCAGATATTTGTATTATCGATCAAATCTCCTTCATTCTCTGTACATTTTTCACAACTCTTTCGCACGTTATTTTCAACATTCTTTGTCGCAACTCTCATCTATTTCTTGGTCTGAATTTCTCACTCTGATGTAGCCAAATGATCTTATCGTGACTACCACCATGTCTGGTATTATTCAAATTCCTGAAAGAATTATTATACACGGTGACATGAAAAATTCAATTATTCAGAAATTGTAACGGGTTGATAAAAAACACCCCTTATGAGATATTGTTTCGGTAATTGTTATGGGAGTATTTGTGACTAGGCCAAATCGATTGTCATTATCAAAATTTTCGAGAAAAAAAAAGCCTAATCCATTTTCTTCGATTTTGCTGGAGTTTGTGTGATCGCAGTAGGCTAAGAAATTGTGTTTGATAATTTTTTAACGGTTGAATTGGCAAAGTTGTAGCAAATTTAATGTTGAATCAGAATCCATTGAGAAATCCGGGCTAGCTTTAGTCATTCTTGAGATATTTGAGAAAAACTGAAATCTTGTATTTTTGTTTTGTTCGAATATCTCGGAAACTATTGATTTTATGAAAAAATTATTTCAACATTCTCATAGCACCTGGTGTTCTTTTCAATGGTTTTGTCAGTTCTCCATCAAAATGTCAAATTTGTGAGATATCACCTACAATTTCAATTTTTCTTATGGACGCCATATTGAATTTAAACAGATTTGAATTCAGCATAAAATTTCCATTCTAGTGATGTATCACAATCACAGTTTTATTCTATTTGGGGAACTGATTTCCAATTTTTGTTTTTATGTCCAGTAGGCTATAGAAAAACGAAAATACAAGATTTCATTTTTTCTCAAATAACTCAAGAATGACTGAAGCTAGCCTGGATTTCTTGATAGATTCTCATTCAACATTGAATTTGCTACAACTTTGCTAATTCAACCGGTTCTCTATCTCTCATAGTTACTGAGATCCCAATGGTGAGGATTGAATTTGGGACACATGTTTGTGTATGTTTACCATAAAATGAACTTTCAGTCCTATGCAATATCTGCCTATGAATCGAGCCATTACTTATGGACCTCAATAATATAAATATGAATGTGAAAAGATCAGCGAGGCCAATTATTTAATTTCTATTTTTGTTATAATAATGAATATAATGAAATGGAATATTCTCAGATATTTTTATGAACACAAAAAAACGGATATATATTATATAAACAAATACATTGAGAATTCGCATCCTCCATGTGATGAAAAAATTAATTCTTTCTCGGTTTATTCAACAAAAAACAACTACTCTCCTGGCTATGCCTCGACGAATATTGAATTACATCTATTGAACACACACGATCAGAATTTGAAAACAAAATCTTCTGAAGTAGAGAATTTGCATTCTCCTTCATATAAAGATATGCATATAATATCATTCTGAATATTCAACAGAAAACAACTACTTTCCTGGCTATTTGCCACGAAGAACATTGAATTATATCTGTTGAATATATCCAAAAAGAGAACATAAAAAAAATCAAAATCCTCTGAAATTGAGAATAATAGAATAATATGATGTATTATGATATAAAAATATAACTTACCAATATGTTTAGTATTGAAATGAAAATTGAAATATATATGAACTCTGATCTTGATGAACTTAGAACTTCAAAAAAAAAAATCTTTCCACGTCCTGTATGATGAATATTACATCCAAAAATGAATATAATGTTTTATGATGAATGAACTGTCCATATATGAGTTACGAGTCAGGCAGCATTTTATGTAGATTGGCGGAGATACGAGGTTCCCTCGCCAATAATATAATAGTTCTCTTTTGATACCTGCGATACAAAACTACAAGACATTGCGATATTTCCAGTCGAAAGCAGGTATAAACCTATTTCGATCCCTCTCATCATCTGTTCAAACCGTATCGGAAACCCTCCATCAAGAAAGCAGTATCGGAATGGGCTATATTGAACATTGAACAGATGGAAATTTTCATATACTGATACTGGGATGGTCCAGAATTTTGTATATCTGCACACTGAATGAGGAAACAAAGTTGCCAATTAACCCCTATATGGAATAAATAAAAAACCTTCTGTGGGACGTAAAATTAATTGGCTTCAGTGTGCTTTCTTGGCGTCGATATGACTATGAGATCCTTGCAATCAAAGTTTTTTTTTCAAAATGACTTTCTAATACTTTATAGTAGAACCTTTGGGTATAGAAATTACAAAAACTCTTCGTTTTTGTGACCTGGCCAACTTTACAGTTTTAGTTAGACTGTATAGATGGCAAATTAACAACTTAATGAAGATACTGAGTGGCTTGTGTAATTCTGAGTTTTTTCTACGGCCTATCGTTTCCAACACGGCCAAAAATGTACCCTGAGATAATTGTACCATTTCTTCATATTCCAAACGTACTTACTTAATCTAAACTGTCAAAAGCAATTACACAAGATATACAAATTCGTAATGAGATAATTGTCAAACTGATTTTCTTTCACTTTTGATAACCGACAATTATTATTGTCCGTGGCATAAATCATGAGGCTGTTCATCTATATGGCACATTAAACGTTAGACGTATTTGAAGTTCTGAAAATTATAGTGTTCTGAAAATGTCCATATGTTATCGAGTGGGTCCTGTTCAATGAACATATTTTCAAAATGTCGACACTTCCAGTTAGATGAATTTCTAGGTAGGTAGGGATGAATCTTATAATGACATAAGGAATAAGGAAGCGCAATGAAAAGTATAGTTTTCCATTTAAAATAACGAAATTTATGTCCGTTTTAACCGGAAGTTTCGCCATCTTGAATCTCGAAAATATTTTCATTGAACAGGACCTACTTAATCGATTACCCCTATATACAAATCAGTGTCATGTTTAGAACTCAACTTCACACGCGAGAGACTTCAATTGGAATAAATTCACTAGCGGAAGGTTAAATATTTTCTTTCAAAAATATATTTTGCAAGCAATATGGAGAACATATCCCTTGAGGGGTGCGGCTAAATCCACAGTCAACATGTTTTTTCAAATACAACCCTATGGCCTGTGACCCCTCTTTGGAAAGCAGGTGGAGAGAGGAATCCAGCGTACTGATCAAATTTTGTTCCTAGTACATTTGAGGGTTGTATAACATCAAAATGTTATTTTAAAATTAATTTTATTTTCAACGTAACAATTGCTTAAAATATATGTTGAACAATTCATAGTGATTTTTCACCAAAACTAATATCTGCTATTTTGTGCCAGCCGCAAAAATAAATTTAGTCTGTATACCTCATATTCACAGCTCGTGCTGAAAATTTATCAAACTTTAAAATTACGTTTCGATTTTATGCAACCCTCAAATGTAGATACTAAATTGAAATTTTATCAGTGATCTGGATTTCTCTTTCAACCAGCTTTCCAATGAGGGGTCACAAGTCATTCGAAAAAACACGATGGGGCTGATTTCAGCTACCCCTGAAGGAATATGTTTTCCATATTGCTTGCATCATGTAGTAAATTCATTGAAACTTTGACGTTTCTCTCGAATTTTAGAAAAATCATTCACCTCCAAACTAGCGAATGTATTCCAGTTGAAGAATCCACCCTGTATAAATAGCTGTTAATCTATTCTGTGTCTTTGATGAAGTGATTAAACCAATCTTCTATGGTGCGTAAGTCAGAAGCAGGAATTTCTATCGTGGAATCAAGTTGCGTGGGATATCCCTTTTCGTGGGAACCAGAACATAAAAAAATATTGTATACATAAAATATTTAGGATTTTTTGTAAGAATGTAACCTCCCGAACATATTTGTACATGTATTCATTCAAGAAGGAAGGAAGGAAGGAAGGAAGGAAGGAAGGAAGGACGGAAGGAAGGAAGGAAGGACGGAAGGAAGGAAGGAAGGAAGGAAGGAAGGAAGGAAGGAAGGAAGGAAGGAAGGAAGGAAGGAAGGAAGGAAGGAAGGAAGGAAGGAAGGAAGGAAGGAAGGAAGGAAGGAAGGAAGGAAGGAAGGAAGGAAGGAAGGAAGGAAGGAAGGAAGGAAGGAAGGAAGGAAGGAAGGAAGGAAGGAAGGAAGGAAGGAAGGAAGGAAGGAAGGAAGGAAGGAAGGAAGGAAGGAAGGAAGGAAGGAAGGAAGGAAGGAAGGAAGGAAGGAAGGAAGGAAGGAAGGAAGGAAGGAAGGAAGGAAGGAAGGAAGGAAGGAAGGAAGGAAGGAAGGAAGGAAGGAAGGAAGGAAGGAAGGAAGGAAGGAAGGAAGGAAGGAAGGAAGGAAGGAAGGAAGGAAGGAAGGAAGGAAGGAAGGAAGGAAGGAAGGAAGGAAGGAAGGAAGGAAGGAAGGAAGGAAGGAAGGAAGGAAGGAAGGAAGGAAGGAAGGAAGGAAGGAAGGAAGGAAGGAAGGAAGGGAAGGAAGGAAGGAAGGAAGGAAGGAAGGAAGGAAGGAAGGAAGGAAGGAAGGAAGGAAGGACGGAAGGACGGAAGGACGGAAGGACGGAAGGACGGAAGGACGGAAGGACGGAAGGACGGAAGGACGGAAGGACGGAAGGACGGAAGGACGGAAGGACGGAAGGACGGAAGGACGGAAGGACGGAAGGACGGAAGGACGGAAGGAAGGAAGGAAGGAAGGAAGGATGGAAGGATGGGAAGGACAGAAGGAAACACCCTGTATTGTCTATAGCTAGATCATCAACTTTGCTATCCCGTTTCAAATGTTCTTCCACTTTCTCTGATTGGCGAAATTCCTACTCCACCGAGGTCAATACGAGGATATAAAGTACTTGCAATTTACGATTGTTCTTTGGACACTAAATGTATGTGTTGTCATGATCAGAAAGAGGTATAATGGCTGTGCGAGTACACGTATTTCTATATTTATTAGATTGTTATGATGCGATATTCGTGATACAACTTTCTCAGGGTGTGTAAGTATAACTTGAAGAATGAACCTTGGCTGTTGACTGAACTAAAATGCTGCGGATGGACTATATTTCCATCAAAGAAATATTCTTTTTTTACCAATGGGTAATACCATACCATTATGTAGTTTCACTTTTTCGCATTAGCGATTGAAAGCTAATTTGTCCAGAACTTGTCCAGGCAAGTGATAGGAATATATTTGTATGTATGGATATTATATACAGGGTGAGTCATTAGTGTGGCAAAGTGAGATAACTGGTTTACTATTTGAGATAGATGAATAAAAATTTCAGAGATGATCTAGGATCATGAGCAGCACATATCCAAATTATTTCGCTTTATACAGGGTAACTCAGAAATGCGTGGCGTATTAAAGTTATACTTTTTCTTATGGGCACCCTGTATTTCATTGTATTTTCGCATTCTCCTTTGTGAGCTGATTTCATCATTGCATCACACTTGGGGCTAGCGAGAATGATTACAGAGATATAGGGTGTTCAAAATCCAGATTTTTCAACTTTAGTATTTTTTTGCGTAGAAACTATTCATTATTTTTTGTTCTAAAATTTGTTCTATCCGTCATTCGGTTGCCCCCTTACGAGCAACCCTCAAAAGTCTTCGAAAGTCTTGTGCGAGCAAGGAATGACGGGGGGCCTTACCTTTTAACGTGTGATCCCAAACACTTTCTTGGGCCATCAGAAAAATTTCTGCAGTCGACGGGGATCGAACCCACGACCGGCAAGCGAATGCGAATTAGAATATAGACACTCTGTCCGCACGGCTACCTGGTCGAAACGGCTTTCATGTCCCTATCCCAACTTTTGATTTACTATCTACTGATATTTAATTGGAACAGATACAAGAGTGATCAGAATACTGAATCTTGAACCACCCTGTATTTGTTCCAATTAAATGTCAGCAGAGTCAGTGGATTCACTGACAGTACTGACCAGTTGAATTCGGAATATACAGGGTGATTCACATAAGAACCGACATAGAGCAGGGGCATGTAAGGGGTCCCAAAATATGGCAATTTGGCCCAAATTACCTCTATACCAAGTTGCTTCCCTAAGGAGTTATAGGCTTTGAAAGTGAAGTTATAAATTTTGAAGAAAATCAATATCTCCGTTATTCTTGAACTTGAAGCAACAAAATTTGCTACACTTTGTGGATGTATTTAGGTCGTTACTTGACAGTGGGTATACCGGGTGGCGCACCATTAATATTCAACAGAATTTTGTTAACCCTTGATGGATTTTGGAAATCTTTGCTTTGTTTTGTGGGCAATTCAATTCTGAAACTTTTTTTATTCAAGTAATTTCTCGAAAAACCCCATCACTTTCATCAAAAACTCGAATAACTGAAAACGCGTGCTCTAGGTGTGTTATTTAAAATCATCGAAAATTCAAAAGTTGGCTATGAAAATAAACGTCAAACTTGACAATGAAGCAAGTAAGTTGTTCAATTGAGTAATTTATCGATAAACAATTGTTTGTTCTTGTTGTTGTTTAAGTTTTTTGTGTTTATTTTGGTTAGTTGTTAATCCCAGTTTTTCACATTTCCTTACTACGTATTTTGTTACGTATCTAAATAATAATTTGCCAGCCAATTTCTACTGATCACAATTAATGACCTACTTTCTTGTTGTACGTTTATTTTCGTAGCCAACTTTTGAATTTTCGATGATTTTAAATAAAACACCTAGAGCGCGTTTCAGTTATTCGAGTTTTTGATGAAAATGATGAGGTTTTTCGAAAAATTACTAGAGTAAGAAAAGTTTTAGAATTGAATTTCCCACACAACAAAAGCAAAGATTTTTGAAATCCATCAAGGGTTAACAAAATTCTGTTGAATAATAATGGTGCGCCACCCGGTATACCCCCTTCACAAATTTCAATTAAGCTCTAGTTACTGTCAAGTAACGCCCTAAATACATCCACGAAGTGTACCAAATTTGGTTGCTTTAAGTTCAAGAATAACGGAGATATTGATTTTTTTCAAAATTTTCAACTTCACTTTATAAGCCTATAACTCCTTAGGGAAGCAACCTCGGATAGAGGTAAGTTCCGTTAAATTGCCATATTTTGGGACCCCCTACATGCCCCTGCTCTATGTCGGTTCTTATGTGAATCACCCTGTATTGCCTTATTCCATCTGGAAGATTGTATAGCCCATACTTTCCGAGATGTCTCGTGCATCTTCATGCAAATAATTTGCGGAAAGTTATCTCATTCAAATTCATATCGTTACACACGTGTTCGGCATCTAATTTCACCTGGAATTTGTTTGATACCTCATACCGATGTTAATAAAGTATGGCACGACTGTCATGTAATGTAGCGCATTATTTGCGGAGACACGGACGTGCCGCGTTTTGCTTAAATTACGTGACCGCAATGAAAACAGTCTATTTGAGTGAACCCATAGTTTGTTTTATACTCTTTATACAAGCAAACGACAACGAGTGTATGAAATCCACTTCGATAAAGATATAACATGTTGAAACAGTTTTTCTTGCTGCGTAATTATGTATTGATAATTGCACTTCACCTTCTAAGTGAGAAGATGCCCATATATCGATGATATTGGGAATTCCATTCCAAGTGCTAGTGATACAAAAACGCCCTAACGAGATTAACGAGAAAACGAGAATGTATCAGAAATGATGGAAGTACGTGTGAATTGAATAATAATTTCGTGTGTAAGTATTGTGATGCTGTGAAATTATGATTAGCAAATATTGAACTGTAAACATTTTTACTTATCCACTCAAATAAACCCAGTTAATCATCAAAATGTTAACTATAAAGTCAGTGCAGGAAGTGAGAAAGTTAGAGCGCATAAGCTTGAAAAAGTAAAAAACATTTACATGGTAAGTCAGAACAGTCAGAATAAGACCGGAAAACTCAGATGATGATAAAATCGCTTTCATTTATCTTACCAAAATACCAATGCATTATTCATTAATACTTCATCCCTTACTTCATTTGGAGTGTCGGAAATACGAAAAAAGACGTTCACTTTTACCGCTATTACATACCAGAAGGCTATGAAATCTGTGAACTTATTCTATGATGGGATGTGCTAATCACATAATAGGGATTCGACAACTGCCTTTTTATTACTATAGATATTGTATATTCTGTAACAAATTGCTAGAGCTTTCACTGGATGACCCTGAAAAAAGTTACCAAATTCGCATTCTTTGGAAAAATTGCGTTCTTCATCGGTTTCCGCAGATAATTCATAATAATAATCTACGATTTCTCTAAGAAACAGTCTGTCTCCAACAGCCGCCCAAGAACTTACTTTCAATTGACCATAACCATTACTGTTCTCATGCGAGATTCGCAGGAATGGCACTCGAATCTAGTAGGTATTTATCAATAACGACTTGTCAGATGCTGTCATAGTCATGGCTACTTTATTTAGAATTGAAAAGAAGTGCTTTCATAGTGACAATAGGTCCATATTACAGTTTCACAAAACTAAAATGATTGAAATGTATTGCTAGTGTTGGAACAAATTTAATATACACCTCGCGAGTAAAGGAAATCAGTGTTACCCAGGGACCAAGATTATATCCCAAGGCTTCAGCCGATGTGTAGAAGGTCCCGTGGTAATGATGAAATAATAATAATTCCTTAGTGTATAAATACTGCGCGACTGCAACCAAAAATGATCACATGGCTCTATGCCAGCGCCATCAGGCCTATGATAGCATATGGGTCAGTAGTTTGCTGGTCAAAGACACAACAGGCTGGAGTGATTCGAAGGCTCAGTGCTATTCAAAAGCAAGCTTGCCTGAGTGCCACTGGTGCAATGAAAACCACTCCAACAGCCGCTTTAGAGGTCCTCTTGAACCTGCCACCACTACAAATATATATTCAAGGCGAAGCCAGAGCAGTCGTGAGTAGATTGTCAAGGGGTCAAGCACCCATAAGCAACGCGCACGGTAAAGACTATAGAAAGCTATATGAAGAGTTGGAAAGCGACCCAACATGGGAATGCCAACGGATGGCATAATCTCAAAATATACCTTTGAAAAATTTTTCAAAATAAATATAACGGACAGAGAGGCATGCATGAGAATGCAGACATTGCTGTCTATACGGACGGCTCCAAAACTGAGGAAGTATCAGGAGCTGGTATTTATGGGGCCATGCTAAAGACAAGAATCTCACTGAGCTTAGGTAAATTCGCGACGGTGTTTCAGGCAGAAAGTATTGCAATACATCATTGCGTGAAAGAATTGATAAGGCAAGAGTTTAAAGGCAAAACCATTGCAATCTATTCAGATAGCCAGGCGGCAATCAAAGCAGTCAACTCCATGCAAGTTAACTCAAAACTAGTATGGGACTGCATAGAAACCCTAAATGAACTGGGCAGTCAGAACAGACTGACTCTAGCATGGGTACCAGCACATAAAGGGTACGAGGGCAATAATTGAGTAATGGTATACAAAGTTCTTACACCCTATACGAAAGAGGCTTCTTTTGCGAGCATTTTGTTTTTTTATTCATTGATTTATCTCTAAAATTTTCCGAATTAAAGCTTTTTTGCTGATACCTCACGCTTATCCCACAAATTGAATTTATTGAAGGATCAGAGTACTCAAAATTGATTGGGTTGTACTCTGGTAGGATCACATTGTCTTTAAAAAAACAAATGCCGTTGCCATAGCAACTAATTTGTTGTATGCCTCCATATTTGACAATTTGTCGTTGTATCATTAATTAAGTGTATTGTTTTATTGACTAAAATTATATAAAATTCCTCAAATAAATCCTGAACAAGTAGCAAGATTAGTTGCGTTAGTAAACGATGGGCGTGGTTAACGTTACGCCGCTCGTGGGAGTTCATGAAGCAACTGCTCGTAGAGCAATCCGCAAGTACGAACACACAGGAAGCACCGCTCGGAGGGTCGGTTCTGGTCGCCCCTAAAAAACTTCTCTAAGAGATGATCGCTTCTTGAGATTGCGGATTTTACGGATTCGATCAAATACTGCGGTAAATGTTCAGCAAGATCTTCGCCAAATTCGTGATGTTACAGTAAGTAAGCAGACGGTATGTAGACGTCTAAAAGAAGTTAATTCAAAACCTGCAAGGTTTTGCCTTAGCATGGTGGATGGAAGAAAAAGAGTGTCGAGAAGAACTGGTGAACGGTTTAATCAAAATTTAATAACAGAATGCGAAAGTTTTAATGGTGGGTCCGTTATGGTGTGGGGAGGGATTTCAATGAATGGAAAGACACCCCTTCATGTTTTTCCGGTGAGGCAGTCGATGAATGCCCAAATTCACATTGACATTTTAGAGCAGTATGTCTTACCTTATGCAGAGTTAGTGGACAATAATTTTATATTGATGTAGGATAATGCCCGACCACACACCGCAGCAATAGTGCGAAACTTCTTAGATGCTACTGGTATTACCACATTACAATGGCCTGCGAGAAGCCCCGATATGAATCCTATAGAACATTTGTGGAATGAATTAGGGAGAAGGGTACGTTCTCGCGAGAGGTCTCCGGAAAGTCTCGCAGAAATGGCAGATGCATCAGTGGAAGAATGGGATCGTATACCAATGGAAACGATAAGCAACTTAATTTCCAGTATGCTTCGTAGATTAGAAGTTCTTAGAGTTGCTAGAGGAGGCGATATACGGTATTAAGATCCCAATTTATAATTTTGTGTTTTATAAAAATGTTTTTTAAAATTATTGGTATCAGTTTTTTTCATCATTTCATTTTTTTTTAAGAAGATAGTTCAAATATCAAGTGCGTCACTTTTTTTGGAACTGAGTGTATAATCTTTGGCCGGAGCAATATTTCATAGGTATCTTGTGACCTGATCGCAAATGAACTCGTTCCCATATGACTATGTCCCATGCAGGTATCATATTCATCAGAGTACCGAATTAATCTATGCTTCCACTTATCCGGTTAAAGAACTCAATCGAACTAATTGTTACGCGGAATGCATAAATTGGCTATCGGTCATCCAATAAATCAACTTCCGCTTCTGAATCCTAATTAAACTGGACTGCATCGAGACAGCCTTGCCTGCTTCGCGGTAGTAAATTTCTGCAGAGTCAATTAAGCATATAATTAAGAAAATCGAGCGTATAAATTTCTGCATCCTCATAGTTATTAGAGGCTTATTACGAGACCGTTCACTAGCAGTAGCAAACCTGATCAGTGAAGTATTTTAATTTTTTTAAAGGGGGGTCGGAGAAAGTACTGGTAATGTGCCCCCCAGGGGTGTTAGGAGAGAATTTTGAAAATGTTCTGTCAAGTATTTTAATGAAAAAAAAAAAAAAGATTTTTGTGAACATTGGGATATAAATCTGGAATACATCATAATATATTCCTCTCTATTCGTACAGGTTATTCATTCCTCCTACATATAATTATGTTTCTTTCTTTCTCAATACCCTGTATATATTATTTATGTATAGCTTTCGGCTTTCACGTTGCGTTGATTAATTAACTAAGGTTGTTGTCTTATTATGGTGGAAATATGGAAAAATTTTATTTTTAATAATTTAGGTTTTTTTTTTAAACCGAAAACCAGAAGAGTATGACTAGCATAAATCTTCCGTCCCACCTCCCTAGGACTTTTCGTATGGACCTCCGGAATACCCGTATTATAAATCACATCAAATAAAATTGGTACTCACAAAGTATCTTCTTGTTTGATCCTGGTTCTAGTATCCACAGTGACACTATGCCGAATTTTTGGATTTCTGATACCATTATCTGAAAAAAAAAATCATAGTTGTGTGAATGAAGAAGTAAGTATATGCATCATTTCGAAAGTTCAAAATATTATTTTTTCTGTGACAGGAAAAAAGTTTGGCATTTCATCTCTGTTGGCAGGTTATAAAATGTCACTTTTCATAAATTACTTTTTTCCCGTGGGAAAAAAGTGAGTACTCTTTTCCTGGATATATATCACATATATATACACTGTTGATGGCTTTTGTTGTGCTATAGTTCAGAAAAATGAGTCAATAATACCGTCTCCGTGAAAGAACTGCAAGTCCTTTAATCTTCCATTCGACTTCGCGGTTACGTATATTACTAAATAACCACTAAATTCGCAATTTTTTGAAATCAAATCACAGAATTAGACTGACAGAAGTGACATCAGATATTTGATTACTTCAAAAGAATTATAAAGATGCCTACAACGCAGGTGTCCCTACTGTTAAAAACTTGAAATTTCACGTCGATAATTTTCAGATTTCAAAATAATGTAATATCTTCTCAATATTGATTCGTCTTTTCTTCTGTCACAGAAAAAAATAGGGGGAATAGGGGGAAAAATATTAGATTTTAGCTCACGGTTTTTTGTCTCCCTCGGCTACGCGTCGGGAGACAACACAACGTAACTATTATTTGTACACCAAGGTAGGGAAACATATTATCTTTAATAGATAGGGACCAAGATATTCGTTCACGACAAATATTTTTTGAGCATTTAAGAATTATTGTTAGATGAATTTAAGGTCAGCGACTAAAAATTGATGATTAAACATGGCTGCATTGCTAAAAAAATTAAATTTTTCTATTATTTAGCATTTAAACGTAGTTTTTCTGCTTGATACAGTTTTGCCAAAAACTCGAAATTTCACGGATTTCAGGAAACCCCATGAAAATAGCTATTTGTGTATTTAGAGCGCAAAGTGATAGATTGCCGCTCGACAAAGAAAGTTACCGCGCGATGCGGAGCGGAGCGCGTTAATCTTTGGAGAGCGGCAATAACACTGTGCTCGAAATACACACAAGATTTTTTCTACTAACGCAGCTTTTGGAAATAACTACCCTGAAAGTATGAGTGATTGAAATCGTTGAGAAAGTTCTAATCCATATTATCCCATGTGTCCAAAGGAAACAAAAAAAGAAAAATTGAAATAACTGACAAGCCAGAAAAAAAAATGTCGGGCCTACCGAGAATTGAAACTGGACCACCAGCGTTGCAACCTGAGCTTCAGACCTCTGAGCCATAGTACGATAAACTCTGCAATCAAATTGAACATTACTCATTGATTGCAATGCATCGTTCTCAACAGATATGTTTCATCGGGAGCTTCTTGTAGAAATTTGTTGGTATATATCTTCAGCGGTGATTGTTTTGGATTTGTCTCGCTTTATATCCAATAGATTGTTTCTTGAGAAATGCGATAAGTTTCAGATACTTATTGATTCCGATATTATCTTTAACATTCAAGCATGTATACGTACCATCGAATACATAGACCAATGAGTTGATGACTTCAAAGTCTTTGATTTTTTACCAAAATAAGCCAGTAAAACGTTTTATGAATACATATTCACCATCTCGGAGTGACACCAATTTATGAATGTATCATATTGTAATTCATATTTCTTCCTTGATTTCTCCGTTAAGAGATTCGAACTCTTGCGCTTTCTGCTATATCATCAGGAAGGAGGTGTGTTTGATGATTCACTGTCACTTTTTTCCATCATGAAAGACTTGGGGGTTTTCAAGAATAGATAAGTATAGGTTACAGAGATAAGCGAGCGTTTTTTCAATATTTCCTCTCACGAGCGCAAATGCTGTCAAAGAATGACATTTCTGGGAAAACGTCAACTTTGTGCTGGAATTCGAAAGCGTCAAAGGCTACTTTGTTAAGCGTTTGTAGAAAAATAATTATATTATATGATATATGAAATATGAGTTTTATAATTTCTCATCACGTCAAATGGGTTTCGACAAATATTCCACAATTTTTCATGACCCCAGCGAGGATATTTGAAGTTTGAATGTCGATTTACCCTAGTGGCTGTGCTAACTTGATATTAAACGCAGCCACCACATTCGAAAATAACTAAAAGCGCGACATTTTTTTTTTACGACGAATTCCCGACAATTATATTGGATTTGTTAACTTCATAGAGGTGTGAAATGTACTTATATTTTGAAACCGACTATCAATTTTATAGCAGTCAGAACTGATCGTAGATAATGAATTATTCTTACCATGGTATTTGGCATGCAGACAGGTTAGGCTACTGATAATCCTAGCTCGATGAGAAGATTTCTTCACTCCCAGTTCCTTGATATCTTGCTCAGAGAACTCCAAAAGATCTTCCACTCCCTGAAATTTCTCGAATTTTTCCTGATACTCTTCCAGCTCCAAGTCCTGCAGCCATATCGAGATATCTTTGTGCTTTTTATTGAAAGCTCCATTTTCTTTAGGTAGACGAGGCTTGGATGAACGAAGTGTACTAAATCTGCTCCAAGAAAAATCTGGAAGATAGATAAAACCAATGATATCAGCGCATTACGTCACATGTTTCCCTACTTGTCCCTCATTTCATTCTTTTTGATTCGATACAGGGTGTTCCAAAATGTGAAGAATTAGTAGGAAATAGAGGCGCATATTTTGTCGAATTTCCACCTCAAAGATATTCTGAAAGATTTTTCATTCGATATACCGGGTGTAACACGATCATGGTACACCAAACCATTTTGATGAACTTAAATTGGTGATAAATCAAAAAATTTTACATTTTTGACAGGATTCAATTTTTTTAGCATTACACCTGACAATATGAGTACATCAGACTCGATCAGAATAGTCATGGCACACTCAGATAAAAAATCGAAATCGAAAAATGATTCAGAATTCGAAAATGCAATGATATACAGGAAGTTCCATTTGAAAACTCAAAGTTATTGAAACTAGGGTCCCTTGAAGGAAGTTGACGTTAATGTCATCTTGACAGAGTACGGACAGATCATAGTTGCATTCTTTTTCAATGATCTAGAGATTTTAGTTTTGTCTACTGGCATCCTTGACATTGATGTCACGTCACATCCATGGGCGCTACAGAAAATCATTCAAAATTTTAATAATAGGTATATGTACAGGGTATTTACTTGTTGAGAAAGATCGTATGGCGAACGAGTTTTGTAATTATGATCCGATTCTATTCAAAATTGAAAGATATCTGGGGTTTTCCGGGGTTGTAGATAATGATTATTTCGTCAAACTTGGAAAATTCAAGATGACGGATCCAATATATAGCGAAAGAAATTTCTAATTATGATCTGATTCTATTTAAGATTGGCATCTGAGGGTTTTCGGGGTCGAACTTTATGATTATTTGTCAAAATTGGGTAATTCAAAATAGCGGATCCAATATGGCGAACGAATTTTGTAATTATGATCCGATTCTATTCAAAATTTGTATCTGGGGTTTTCCGGGGTCGGAGATTATGATTATTTCGTCAAAATTGGAATATTCAAGATGGCGGATCCAATATGGTGGACGAGTTTTGTAATGAAAATCCGATTCTATTCAAAATTGTTATCTGGGTGTTTTCGGAATAGGGGATAATGATTGTTTCGTCTAAATTGGAAAATTAAATATGACGGATCCAATATGGCGAAAGACGTTAGTTTATATAATTATTACCCTACCACAAATAGAAAATATGTAGGATGCAAGAGTGAAAATAACGTGCATATAAGTTATACTACGTACACCTACTTGTTCGTTACTTTCATCAATAAATTATTTGAAAATGACTTTTTATGTAAGGGAGACGCAAGAATAATATATGTATAACATGGGGGTAAAGTATATTCTATTCTTTATTTTCCTGCACATTGTACGTATTACTTTTTATCAGCCTTCTTTCCGTCCTAGACGAAGTTTTATACATAGTGTGATAGTAGTCACTCCATAAATTCTTCTTCGAGTTGGATTTTCGAGAATTTATTTAGCACAGATTACAAGAGTCGAGGTTTTCACCATTTCTCAATCATAAGGTTCAGCTCATTCAGCTCATAGAGAAACTACTGCTCAGCTTGAAATCAGAATTCATTCAGTCGATTAAGTCAACCTAGGTATACAGTCTAAGAACAGTCTCTTTTGGTGGAATATATTAAGCTTTCAGTATAATTCATATGTTCCCTACCTCGCAAAGATTATGCTGGAGTAGTAAACTCTAAAACTAGAGGATTGTTCATCTATATTTTGGTATAGTTGAATCAGGAATTCCATATGGAAATTACGTATGATACGCCAATATAACCTAAAAAACAACAAATGTCAAAAATCTAGTGTTTATCCCCAGAATTGAATAAGGATGGAACTATATATAACTGTTTCACAAACACTTTGGAGTGAGAGGAGACGAGGATCTGTCCGTACCGGCGTACCCTAGCTGTTAATATGACTTTAACGTCAATTTCCATCAAGGGACCCTAATTGAAACCAGTGGAAAATAAAACCTATTTATGTCAAAAAGTGACATTCATCAAGTTGATGGATCAAACCAAATTTCAGTCACTTATCTCTAAAACAAAAGGAGAAAAAGGGGGTGTACCATGATCATGTTACACCCGGTATTGATAATATTCTATGGAACTATATCTTGCACACAGGTATTACATTTTCGGAATATCAATTGTCATGTTTTGAACCCTAGCTCATAGGATGACGTACCCTGACGTACCCTATATCCATTCGGTCAGAAAGTTGGTGAGTGTGGCGTCACCCACCAGGCGAATGGCTCTTCTCTGGATGGAATCTGAGAGCATCATCGTATGTTTGGGTGCTGAACCCCATACATCAGAACAGTGTTCTAAAACTGGCCGTATCTGTGCTTTGTATGAGGTATCATGAGGAGCTGTTGTGGTGTATAGTAGATTTTCGCACGGAACAAGAAACCAAGTTTTTTTGAAGCAGCTTTTGTGAAGAATCTTACAAGATTTTCCCATGCGAGAGTATTGCGGTAATACCGAGGAGATATAGTGGTTTTGGTGGGAATGTTGGTACCAGACATCGTTATATCAGGCATTCTGATTTCTGCCTTTCTAGAGAAAATAGAGGCTTGCGTTTTGGTGGCGTTGAATTTAACTAGATTGTTGGTTCCCCAGGCTGTTATTTCTGCAAGATCTTCATTAACAGCGTTGGACTGCCTTCGTCGTATGTTCTTATTTTTCCTGGGAAGAAATGGGAATTCTTGAATAGAACGCAGTATGGAGAGAACTATCGCCTGCAGAGTTGTGGATAGGGCAAGTGGTTGCTCTCAATAGATCGTTGATATGAGGTAGGAAAAATGTTGGTGCCAAGATTGATCCTTGTGGAACGCCGAATATATGGCAATGGTATATAACAGACGATATTCCGTACACCACCACATGGAGCGATCTGCCTGAGAAAACTCGATGAAAAATGGCATAGCTAAGGTGGTAACCGTATGATTGTTTTTTGTGGAGCAGTCCTTGGTGCCAAACACGTTCGAATGCCTTCGATATGTCTATAAGCGCTACAGCTAGAGATTCCCCAATGTTTTTCTAAAGGAGTTGGCCTGAACTTTCCAGATATTTGATGAGCTCAATGTTAACGGCTTTCTTCATCACTTTGGAGATGACCGATAACAGGGCAATTGGTCTATAGTTGTTGAACAGGCTCTTGTTTCCTTTTTTGGGGATTGGTTGGACTCTAGCTATTTTCCAGCAAAATGGAAAAATACCCGACTTGTGGGAGATGGTAAATAGCTTGCATAGAATCGGTGTCAATTCTGGTGCACACTTTCTGAGAATAATGGGTGGAATTTCATCAGGACCATTGGGCTTATTCGTTTTGAGACTGAGCAGAATGCACAAGACGAACAGCAAATAGGGATTCCCTTTCGTGCGAACTAAAAGATGAAAAAAAGTACAACCAATGTGACCTATTATGTATTATCCTCCATTGACTCTTGAATCTTGTGTGAACAGGTCTATCCTCTGAATCAGGTGGAACAACCTATTCACTATGCCCATTTCTCACCATACTTTCATCAAGCTCTCAGTGCATACAGATAATCTAGCCGGAAATTATTCTATATGGCATAATATCAACAAGGGTCAGTCATTGGTTTTACATTTTGTAGAACAGCTTTAGTTCAAAATGTGGAAATAAACAACGATCATTTTCATCAGTTTCCTTTGAATCACTACAGAGAGGAAATAGAAATGTCTGGTTTGTTTGGTCATGTTTGGTGTATTCTGCCAATCATAGTGTAAATATGAATGTATAATATAGTTCCTGTTAATCAGAATGCGCCATTATTGTTCGCATATACAGGGTGATTCAAAAGTAAGCGGCATCCTTTCAGAGGCGTATTCCTTGCTTGAAAATAAGGCAAAAAGTTCCTATTGATAAGGATCCGAAAATGCTTCCTAAGGGAGCTACGGCCCTTTGAATAGGACACCTCAAAGACGGTTTTTTCTCTATAACTTTAAAATCCTTCACAACAAATTTTTAAAAATTGGTGTACGGCATAAACATTCGATGGTAAATAGGACTCCGTATTCGAAATTTCAGAATTTCATTCAGGGGCGTCACATGCGGGAGAGGGTAAGTGTAAAAATATCCCTTCTTCTCCGGATATTCAGGTTACTGTGATTTCGTTTGGAAATTATTTCGAATACGGAGTCCTATTTACCATCGAATGTTTATGCCGTACACCAATTTTTAAAAATTTGTTGTGAAGGATTTTAAAGTTATAGAGAAAAAACCGTCTTTGAGGTGTCCTATTCAAAGGGCCGTAGCTCCCTTAGGAAGCATTTTCGGATCCTTATCAATAGGAACTTTTTGCCTTATTTTCATGCAAGGAATACGCCTCTGAAAGGATGCCGCTTACTTTTGAATCACCCTGTATAATGTCGCACAATATCATTTCCTTGAATGAAACAAAGTGATTTCGTTCTGAAATGAACGCTTTTTATATTTAGCTTTGGCTGTAGAAACTAGAATATTTCTATAGATGAGATGTTTCATTCGAAAACAAGGAAAATGCATTGTTTTGCTGTTTAGACCTTTCGGAATTTTTAGAATAAATTCGAATCTATGAACATTGACAAGATGGAATTCATGTAATTAATGGTATCAGTGGTATACTCTAGCCTGATTATCATACTCTTAAACAGATGAGATATCACACATATAAGTGTGTTGATTTCATTAGCAAATTGTTCATAATTGTTTCCCAATATTTATTGAAACAAATGTGAGTATAGTATTGAAAAGGAATATTCTCAGCTATATTATCAACATGAAAGAAATGGATATATATACACAGGGTGTTCCTTAATGATGTGCTAATATTCAAGGGGCCGATTATTCGACCCATTTCAAGAATTACACTTTATGTGAACGTATCTCGTAAAGTCCTAACTTTTGAGATGTTGAAAATATGCATAGATACTTTTTTGTCCACCCTGTATCTTTTCCTAATGGCAAAATTCAGTCTGCTATGTGACTCAGTCGGTAACAAAATTTCAAAATGTTACATACTGTGGTTATCCAGTAGTGGATGTCCTGAAAGGAGTACTCAGACATCAAAATTTGAAGTCTGGTCTGGTCTCGGGTCTGGTTCTTCCGTTTTTTCTCTAAAACGAAACGTTCTATCAACAAGAGAGTCTTTTTTGTACATAATTGAATAGCCTTTTATAGCTTTGTACGAAATCTGAAAATTTCCTGTCGTTGCTAACTTTCAAGTAAAATATCAACAATAATATTCCCGTATAACGGTGCCATCACTGGTAGAGAAAATAAAAATTTGTGTCAAATGTACCTTGATGCATAAAAGACGTGTGCCAAATTTCATGAAGATGTATACAATATTGTCTCGGTTATTATCAGGAAAGTGAATATTTTTCAAAACTTCATTACCTTGTATCTCAAAAGCTAAGACTCTCAAGACATACGTTCATATAGAATTTTTTTCTGAAAATGAGTCGAAGAATCACCCCCTCAAATATTAGCATGCCTTTAAGGAACACCCTGTATATAAAGAAATACATTGAGCAATCTCATTCTCTATCTGATGAAAATATTAATTAATTAATTAATTGACATTGAATAATCATTTTTTTCCATTTGTCGCTTTACCAAAAAGAGAAGAAGTGATTATATATACAGGATATTTTTTATATCGTTTTGCATACACTATGGAAATGTATCTCAAAGAAAGGAGAGTCCAATATTGGAGTTTGAAAAATAATGGAACAAATCAAAAATATTTATTCAAGAAGTAATAAATAACGGTTTATTTCATAAACCTACATCAAATGTTCAAAATGTTCTCCGTTGTTCTCCAAGCATTTCAAAACTCTTGGCCGTTTGTTGTCGAAAATGTTCATCAGCATTTCCGGGCCAATATTTTGGCAGCAGATTGTAAAGATAATCTCTTCAATGACAACTTCTTCCGATATTTGGGGCCTTCCTGTTGATTTCTTTTTATTAACGTTTCCAGTTTGGATGAATCTGTTGATCACTGTTCTGATGTGGGCTTTCAAAGAAGATTCTTGAATCTGTATATTAGGATATTTCGCCAGCTACTCATCCTTGCAGGCAACTACCGAGTAACTCCATCCACCATTGATGAATGTGCCATTTCGACAATAAGACATTACAATAAATTTATTCTGCTCCGAGGAATAAGCCATCCCTCTTTTCAACACGACAATCACGAAGTAGAAAACAGAATCGTTTGAAAATTTTAACGAAAAACTGACAATTGTGAGTTTATCAGCATCGAATGTGTGAATCTCCATAAATGAAAGGCGGCAAATGGAGAAAATATTTCAACGGCTACTACGATGTTTCGATCTTTTATAGAAACCCTGTGTATAAATTGTATCGCACATATTATTATGAATAAATCAAATCAAATCAAGAGTGTACAAGGTGTCTCAGAACAAAGAACCATGAATTTGAGATATGATTTTAAGTATATTACCTACAGGGAGATATTTCAAAATACCTACTATGGTGATTGTATTGTTTCTTCGATTTGCTAGCTCCTTTACCCATGGTTCAGCTCAACCTCCCGTTCATGCACGATCACTGTTATTCTCCACATCATGTGCCTAGAATTGCATAATAAAAAAAAATTTAGGTACCATATATTATATCATATCAAATATTCGAACTATTTTGAAATATTGCATATAACACGTCACCCCACCTGACGGCAACAACTTGAACACTTCTGGGTGGTTTGCTTTGATGATATGACCAATAAGCACAAACAAAAAACAAATGTGAACCAATGAAAACAAAGTGAACATGCCTCTTTGACAGCTTTCAAGAACTCCGACAGGTGGCGTACGCTTATTTTCTATCGCAAATAGGTAGTTTTTGAATTATATGATATTTTGATGTGATATACGGAGTGTAATGAAACATTGAAAAGTGTCCGCCATAAAGTTTGTAAAATGCTTTATTTTTGACTAATGTTGACATCGACCTGACTCCAACTCCATGTTTTTCAAACTCTACTCATAAGAGGAGCTATGATAGTTATTTATGTATTAAGGGCGTAAAGTAGACGTTTATGGCCTACTCATTAAGAAATAAAAAGCTACAATATAAAAATTGTCCCTCTTAAGCAGTTTGAAAATATGAACAGAAAACGTTGATGAAATCAATTGATCTATCATTGTATATCAGGAGCAAAGGTATACATCTTCTCTTGTGTTCGAGAAAATTATCCAAGTTTTCAGAGGGTACAGTGTGTTAAAGTCGAGAAACAAAAATATTGTTTTCGCAAATCTCCAGATTCAAATCTGCAGTATAAGTGTTGCCACTTTGTTCGATTTTTCTCGTATCTACCGATTATTCTAGGGCAGGCAAATAATATGTGTGGGAGCCATGGCGTACCGCTGGCGACGGCCCTGAAACTAAGGAACTTTGTAATAAGGTAAGTTTGCTTGTATCGAATTGTTTCGGTCTGAGTAATATGTGGAGAGTTTCTGTAAAGACCTTTTAGGGACATCTTGTATAAATAGCTATTACCTACAGTTGTATTTTCACCGCATGATACAATGATTGAAATGTGATGAAGTGGACCTGTACGAGTGTACAATTCACTTCAAGTCAATGTTGGGTTAATTTATTGAGAGTGTTGCCTAAATTGCAACTATCGATATATTCGATAGTTCTTACTATCTAAAACCATCGATAGTGTGTAGCGATAGTATCGATAGCGTGAAACTGAAGTAGATGTAATTGAAAACTGTGTTTTTTCTTCGAATCTGCTGAATTTTTGTAGACCTAAGGAAGCTATGCCGATGCGATACCCTCAACATGAATTTATTTGGACGATACTAAGCTTAAACCTGAAAAAGAGAAGTAGAAGAGTTGACTGAGCATGCGCAATGCATGCGCCATACGCCATATATCATTCTTCATTTTTGTCACAAGTCATTTTGTCCACGCCATTTCCACCAAATTTCATTGTAAACCAACAAATTAGACAGAATCGTACGAGGAATTGTACTTATACCGTGCCAAAAGTGTAGAAAGCGTTTAATAAAATGATATTAATTTATCAAATACTTCGTGTTAACCTCACATTTTCTCCGATAAAACTATCGATAGTGACTATCGATATATCGATTATTCTTTTAAACACTATCGGAAACAAGATAGGCAAAACATCGATGTTTAGTCAACACTAATTAAAATTGTACGAGTATTGCACTTGAAGAATCTACTGTGTTAGCAAAACGTGTTTTGAAGAATTTTGTGGGAATCGTATAGATTGCGAAGTCTATCCTTTCAGTATGAAATATGGATACACAATAAGGATCATGCATTAAGTGTATATTATATAAATTATATAGATTCATAGAAAGAACACAGAATATTAAGTACCTATTAATCAATGAAACAATTGAAATGAAACCCGAGCCTTCTTCAATTTATCGACCTATTGAAACCTCAGCAGATAGATATAAACAATAATGCTGTTATTTTGCAAGAACCAGACTGCAAATACAGCATAAACTGTCATGCTTTGTTCCATTTGCTTTGAGTCTGAGAAATAATGTTACTTTCTCCAAGCGGCATAGAAAGTGGCTATTCTCTAACACTTAACAGGAAGGAATAAAGGTGTACCTTCTCTGCCTAGGCAGGAAAAGTTTGTTGCTATTCAACGTTCCAAGTAATTTGAATGAAATTAATGTTCAAAATTGACATTGACATTGGGTGAACACCAAATGATGGAGTTTTCAATAAAAAAATACACAAAATTGGTTTTATAACACGGCAGCAAACGTAGATTGACTGCCGCGGCAGTAAATCGTTAATATATAGTTACACATAATTCTAAAAAACAAGCTCTCTAACCTAAAAATCAACCAACATCCCAGTAACCCAGATATTCATTTTAATGTTTCTCAGTATTCCAATTACACATTTCATGCTAGAGTTCTGAATCTATCCAATTGTCAATTTTCACATAAAGAAACTTCATTTTTAAATAATGGTTTGAAATACAATATTACTAAAAACAAACATATTCCTAATTATAAGTTATTATCTGTTCAATGTGAAAAGGTTATTGAACAGCATAAAGTTCCTAACAAGGATCTGCTAAGAAGTGAGATTGCAAGAGCTTTGAATAACAATTTTAACATTCAGTCCAATCATTTGAATAACATTCATGATCTAAAACTTTCTAAAAATATTTCCAAAAAAATTGTTGATAATCAACTAATAGTCACCAAAGCTGACAAAGGCAACTGCCTAGTTATCCTAGACAAAGATGATTATGTAGATAAAGTAAATCAGTTTCTGGATTCTGATAGTTTTACTAAATTACGCTTAGACCCCACTTTGAAATTCTTCAACAATATGAAAATTTTGTTTAACTCTTGTATAGATACTATCATGTTTTATCATTCTTCCAAAATAGCATTAACACCTATGAACCCTTCTACTCCTTTACTTTATGGTCTTCCTAAGATACATAAAGAAGGTGTTCCTATTCGTCCTGTTGTCTCTTATTGTAATTCTCCAGCTTCCAATCTGGCTTCTTGGCTTAATTCCTTGATTAGAGATCTCACAGATTTTAGTAATCCTTTGGCCTTGAAAAATTCTTTTGATCTAACAAACAAAATTAAGAATGTTAATATTCCTCAAAATTCAATTTTAGTATCATTTGATGTGGTTAACTTGTTTCCTTCAGTCCCTCCAGATGATTGCATTTTACTGGTCCGTCAATTGTTGTTCAACGCGAATATCCCCATGTTTCATTGTTTGAACATTTGTACTTTGCTGGATATTGTTCTCAAACAAAATTTCTTTCAATTCAATAATTCTTATTTTTCACAAGTTTCTGGCCTAGCAATGGGAAGTAACTTATCTCCTCTTCTGGCTGAAATCTTTTTACACAATTTAGAAAGTCAACTAAATAATTTCAATTTGAATCAGAAAATATGTTTTTGGTACAGGTATGTTGATGATGTTGTAGTTTTATTTGATGGTAATTTACAGGAAGTCAACCTTCTCTTAGATTTCTTGAATTCCTTACACCCTGCAATTAAGTTTACTATGGAGGTTGCAGTGAACAATTCACTTCCCTTTTTGGACTTGCTTATCAACATGGACAATGGTCATTTCAACTTTTCCATTTACCGTAAACCTACACACACAGATTCAGTCATTCCTTTCTCTTCTTGCCATCCTAATCAACATAAATTTGCTGCATTTAATTCTTTGTTCCATAGATTGTTCAACATTCCTATGAGTCCGGTTGCTTTTAATAATGAATTGAACATTATCAAACAGATTGGTCATAACAATGGTTTCCCTCCTCATGTCATCAATAGAATATACAACAAACACCTCAACAAATCTATTAATAGAAGTTTATTGCCCTTGGATAACCCTAGGAACCGTTTTGCCTCAATTCCGTTCTTGGGTAAAGTCTCCATTGATATTAAAAATATTTTTCATCGTTTTATGGATAATATAAATATTTCTTTTTACACTATTGACAATATTTCAAAAACCTTAGTTAATACAAAAGACAAAGTTCCTTTGAATCACAAATCTGGTGTCTATAGCATTTCTTGTTCTGATTGCAACGCACAGTATGTTGGCCAAAGCGGTAGAAGGATTTCAACTAGAGTCTTGGAACATGTAAAAACCATAGAAAAATCCAAAACCTCCCCTCCGATTTTAGATGAGTATAACACTAAGAGTTCTTTTGCTAACCACATACTAAATTCTGAACACAATTTTGACATGAATCAAGATTTAAAAATATTACATGTTTGTCAGAAAGGTACTTTATTGAATTTGCTGGAAATTTTTGAAATAAATTCTGCTTTGAACAATAATTTGGTCACATCCCTTAATGAACAGGTCAACTATGACTGTGTGAAATTTTTCAATTCCTTAGATTTTACCAATAACCAAATTTAGTTTTATGTTGTTTGGCACCTGCTTTGGTCTCTTTCAATTATCATCATTCATTTAATTTCAGATTTGCGACTAACCATCTTGTTGGAATGTTCCTCCTCCCTCTCCCTTTCAAATCTTCTCATTGTCATTTCTGATTGAGTATTGTTAACTGTACTATCTCTAGTGGAATTCACATTCATCCCATTGTTTGCTTTAATTCTGTGTCCTATGTCACTGGTCATAATGTCATGTTATTAAGACTTTGACTTATGTCAAGTTCTTGCAATTAATTAATTCTGTGTTTCTAACCTTAGGTTGGATGTAACACGTTTTTGGCTTTGGCCCCATCAATTCTAAATTGATTTTTGCTTTTTAAGTGCGCTCTCTCAAGGGTACGGGACCCTTTCCTGTAATACACCAATATGGTTACTTTGAGCACCTTGTGTGTTCGTCAAGTTTCCCTTCTGGGACTTGACTTTTGATTGATTCATAAGTGCGCGTTCTCAGGGCACGGGGCCCTTCATTTTTAATGAAAACCCGTTTATTCCCCAATTTATTTATTCTTCATCAATGACATTATGATGAGAGACATCGACATCATTGTTAAAACAAACAATGTTTCACCTCCATGTAAGTCAAAAAACAATTTTTATAACATTTTGTATATTTTCAAATGTCTTTACTTTTAGTAATTTCTTAAATACGGCTGAAGATGGACTTTTATAAGTTCGAAACATGTCCCGTTGAATAAACTTCATATTAAAGTTGTGGAGATGACTTTGAGCTTTCCTTCCTCCTTTAAAAATTCCACTCCACTTTGAGCAAACATGGACTTCTACCAGAGATTATATAGTTATTTGTTTTACTAGGCAGAAAAGTACAAGATTTAATGCCGCGGCTAGGTTAGGAAACCAGCCAAGGCATTTTTCCACCATGTGAAACATATAATTTTTTCTCCAAATTCCTTTCAATTTCACGCAAAGTCCAAATAATCCATAATTTTGTGTTCACCCAAACTCATTGTCAATTTTGATTACCAATTTGATTCAAATTACTTGGAACGTTGCATAGCAGCAAACTTTTCTGCCTAGGCAGTAAAAGTACACCTTTTCTGCCTGTTGAGTGTCATTAAAAGGCCATATTTAATGTTATTTGGAGAAAAAAAATGTTCCCGTACAGATTAACAAGAAAAAGTGAAATAATATAAACGAAACTAGATAATGTAATTATCATATTCTTATAAATTTATAAGCCTTTTTTCTTGTTGTTGTTGCCATGGCTGCCGCCACTTGAGTGCAAAGGATTGGTAAAAAATATTGTTTTATTTATATTTTTTTTACCTATGAATGCATATTGTTATATTTATTGAATTTCATACGTAAGTACATACATTATTGATATGAAGTTTATTTGAATCTTATTTGATTGACGAAAGATTGGATAAAATACAGGGTGTTGTCTATTCCCATGAATATTACCTTGTCATGATGTATGTGATATTATTATCTATTCGAATAGAGGGATTCATGAGGTAGAAATTAGACGTGGAGCGTTTATTTCTACTGAAGATTTATCACGACTTAGAGCATATAATTCAAATCGATGCAAAATATTCTAAACAGCCAAAATCGAATGATTGACACCCTGTATAGCTCGAAAACTGGTCATAGGATCGATCTGTGAATTGGACTTTGTAATACGGACGTAAAATATCTGAAACATCAAATTTTCAGAAAAATTAGCCGAGAGCTATTTTCCGTACTAAATGTGCAGGGTCCTTTGAACGGTTCTTGCAGAATGTTGATAACTCCTATAATCACATGAAAACTTCAAACTTTAAGAATCACCGCAATGGCGGCGAGTTCGGATAGGTTGTGTCTTGTTGGGACACCCTCAATATTTAAAAAAATGAGAATCGCGACCAATCAGTTTTATTAACAAATTTCTTCTTATTCGTAGTGGAAAGAAGAAAGTAAAAATGATATCCGCGGGACAGATCACACCATTACCGTTCAGACGTCAATACATCAGATGTGCAGATATCTGGTTACAGGATTCATGTCTTTTGTCTTGTTTTCTTTTCAACTTCCTCAGTATGGCGGGTATCGTACAAATTAATGACCACTTTTGATGTGGCCCTTGTATTGAATCCATTAGCACACACGTAGAAATAATGATACGAAGTATATCGAATATAGATTCATCAGCAAAATGATTCACTATTATATTAAAAAATATATAGTTAATGAAGAATATACACAATATTGATCAAAGATTAATATTCTGTTGTATTTGCGAAAAGGTCAACGAACGCGCCCAGTCGCCATACTGAAATTTTGATGTGCCAATTTTACTCGAAAATATAGTATTCATTATGCATCAATTTCATCATGCCAAGTTCCAATTTTTTCATTTGACCCTTTCAAAAATTAAAAGGGGGGGGCATTAAAGAAAAGCACTGTATATCTGCAACGTGTTTCTGATTGGAAATGAGGACAGCTAGAATATCTCATAAATAAATTTGGTCAAGCGTGGGTTTTTGTTCAATGATTTTATCGAGATTCTATGTATCATTTTCTATTAAGAACTAACGACATTATAACTTATCTAAGAATTTGCATTGAATAACACTACCGAAACAATGACGAAATTGTGTAATATTTGGAATCAATAAAAATCCGTTTAATGGGAAGGTTTCCTGCAGAAAACATCAACCGAGAGTTATCTCCTATTGTGTAATGAGAAATGGTTATTCATGTACATTCATAAGATCATATATTATATACAGTTCATTCTAATGAAAACTATCCACTTTATTCATATCTAAGAGAAAAAAAAATACTGTCCTGGCTAATACACTGAGAAGAAAAACATTGTATACCTTATCGAAACACGAAGCACTTTCGAAATAAAGTAGGTATACCATCTATTTATGATAAACTTGGACTCCTTCGAAAACATAGGAGAAATAAGTATAATGATTGAAAGCGAAATTTCAAGCGTGAGTGAGATATTCCAAATGGCGACAAACATACGAAAATGGTGGCCATACCGGGACATACAGTATGTCTCACTAAGTTGGAACCATATGGAAAACAACTTTTTTATTATTCATTTTAGGGAAAACGTTATCGTTCATAAAAAGTTCTTCTTTCTTGAATTTTTCCCAAATAAATACATCATTGCGTGAAAGAATTGATAAGGCAAGAGTTTGAAGGCAAAACCATTGCAATCTATTCAGACAGCCAGGCGGCAATCAAAGCAGTCAACTCTATGCAAGTTAACTCAAAACTAGTATGGGACTGCTTAGAAACCCTAAATGCACTGGGCAGTCAGAACAGATTGACTCTAGCATGGGTACCAGCACATACAGGGTACGAGGGCAATGAAGAGGCAGACTCACTTGCCCGAGCAGGAGCAGACAAAGCTCTTAATGGCCCAGAACCCTTCTGTGGTATTGCGAAAACTATACAAAAGACTAGTATCAAATCATGGATGCTAACCAAATCTCAAGAATGGTGGAACAACTCGCCAGGAATGAGACAGGCTAAAGAGTTTATTAAAAAAACTATCGCCAACATTCACAGAATATCTACTTAGCCAGAAACGAAATTCAACTAGAATACTAGGGGGACTTCTCACAGGGCATTGTAGGCTCAACAAACACATAGGGTTGCCACCTTTTGAAATCTGTAGACCTGGAGATTGTGGTAGATTTGAGGAGCCTCATGAAAACACAAAGAAATGGCGCCGCAGGCGGATTTTTTTTTGGTTCAAGGTCAACTGCCTTTAAATTGAAAATATATTTTTTGCCAGGTATGGACCGAGAGCACAATATGTCTGTTTATAAATGGATTCATGAAAAAAAAATGGCTTGATGCCATAGACCTTCCTAAATTTTCTACCTGTACAAGTGAGTACACGGGAGATTATGAAATGAAATATTTTTATCAAACATAATCAAAAAACAATTCACAAAAAATAAGAAAACACATAATATGGAAACAAAATAACAATTCATGAATAAACAAAACAATTCATGAATAAACAAAATAACAATTCATAAATAAACAAAAAAAAAACTAATTCATAGAAAAACAAAATAAAAACAGTCCTATATATACAAAAATAAAATAAATCAATCTTTGAATTTGAATTTATATTTCGTGTTTGAATTGCAAGATATTAGCCTCGACTCTAGACCTCTCCCCTCCACGACATGAACCAAACTCAGTAATATAATTGCCACTGTTGCCAACTTTCCTCCGATGGAGAACTTTTGAATATATTTATGATTTTTTCGTGTCCGAACTGGCCCGGAGAATTAAGTATCCAACCCGGAGCCCGTAGGAGCCTTACTGAAACCCGGAGACTCCGGGTCAAACCCTGAGAGGTGGCAACCCTACAAACACATAAGTACGATAGGTCTGACTGAAGAACTGCTGTGCAGGTTCTGTCAAGAGGAGAAAGAAACAGCAGTACACATACTTTGTCACTGTGAGGGCTTGTCAAGACTAAGGTTCCTTACGCTGGGTGAGGAAAAACCAGGAGCCTAGAGATACACAGGAGATCTGAAAGCTAGCCTATGGAGTCTCATAGAGAAGGCGGGGCTAGCCGAAGAACTCTAATCGATTTTGAGGGCAGACAATAGATCTAAAAAGGTCGCAGTGTGGAGGCAGATAGCCCGAAGGCCCCATTCCAAATCCAAATCCAATACACCTTGGAGTATTAATAACTATTATTCAATACTTATATTGTTTCTGCTGAATGAAGGCTTCATGAACAGGTATCATTTTTATTAACAGACGTCGAACGTCGAATGATCTAATGTTATCGTGTAATCGAATATAAACATCGTTTAGCATGATGTCTATAATGAAAAATACAATCTTAATTATTGTAGAACGATATAATTCGGTTCTAACCTCGGGTCTAACCGGGTCTACCATATTCACCGCTGTAACCTATGCTTATGAGATCAAATTTCATTTTGACACACTGGGTACAAATCCAATGTTTATCATTCGACCTTTCATTGACTTTCGAGAAGAATACATTATAAATAATTAATAACAAATGAAACAGCGTTAGCTATTTATAAAGATTTGCTCAGCTTTAATCATTAATATACATAATATCGGAGTTCAATTGGGGGCCAATTGGAGCCCTCGAATTCATAAAATAATGCCTCGCTGAATAGGTACTTATCATGTGCCCGAATACAGTTAAATTTAATCGTCCATTATTTCCATTTGGATTTTTGAAAAATATTGACAGTGATTTTTTTTTATAAAATGGTAGCTTAACACTATTTCAACGCCCACTACGATGCTACGATCATTTACAGAAATCCCAGGAAAATGTGCGATGGTTATACCGAGGGTTATACTTTTCATGGTTTGTTCTTGTGTAACCCAACAAAGCCATACATTTTCTGTTTCAGCTTGGCATATAGGCCGGCATGGCCATATGAGTTGGTTAATACTAAATGATGTTAAGTGGGCTTTGCAATAATCACTTCGACAAACTCCTCAGAAATGCTTATGTCCATGAATTTTCACTCATATTCAGGACTTCTGCTGATTTGTAATGTCATTCAATTTATACTGTATTTCTATTGATATCTACGATTTTTGTTCAATTAGGTATGTGCACATTTTGTGCAAATTATTGAGTCACACTGGCGTGTGGTCTTTATGAAATCTCACGAAATGGGTATATTTCGGTATATTTGGATTTCAAATTATCTCAATTCCCACAGCACAATCTGATGAATGGACGTGATTAACTTATGTAATTTTTTCCCTAGCCCTTTGCTAGCCCTCTAAGGAGCACTTTACTCATGTCCTCAACCTCTTTGAGGAGCTATTAACACGATATATTAACAATACAATTGCCCCCGCAGAAATATGATACGATCAATTCAAAAACTACCTATGCGTCATTTATATTTCAAAGTAGCTTGATTCATTGATGATTGCTTATGTCGAGGTTTATGTTTATGAACAAACTCTGGATCAGTTCCATTCAGTTTTCCAGGTGATAATTATTATATTTTCAACCTCTGACAAAACGTTAACTTTTGGCCATAGGAATGAGATACCTCTTACTTAGTATTCTTACTATTCTTGTGTTTATTAATATCTTATATTATCGTGGATTTGATTAGGTAACCATTTTGAAGCACACACCATAGGTACCTATCTATAGGTAGTTATTTATTATTTAATTCTCAATTCACTGACTCGTTATATATAGTCACGAGTGTGGAAATACAAATGATCATCCCTCATTGTCATTTATAACCAATTTTTTGAGGTACCTATAGGATCACAATAATATGAGATATAGATAAGTTGTTCACTGAAGTTTCAATATTATTTCATAAAATTAAAATATATAGGGTGTTTCATTACTAATTGGAATTATTTCAGCTATAAAATCCCGAGCTCAAAATATAGAGATCTAATCTAACCCAAATCGCCTAGATAAAATGTGTCTTGTGTCTGTAAAAGGGTAGTATTACATTCAAAAATCCTTATATGTTCGGTATTATGTTTTTTCGTCAATGTGGACTGAAACCAAACCAACGATCCGAAACATCGACATTATTAATACACATCAAAAAATCAAATTAATTGTGGAGCTTCCTGTTCAACTTGAAATATCTCGAAAAATAATGACTTAATCGCTATGAAAGAAAGAGTTCGATATTCACGTAGAAAGTATTGGAAAATCGAAAAATTGTGATAAAATGGCAATTCCGCCAGTGGCGTAGCATTTGGGAAGGATCTCGGGAAGGAGCAACCAGTCACATATGCCCCTGTCGTACGCCCCTGGTACTAGCCAGAAATGTCGGGTTTTGAATTCCATTGGGAAACTGATTCACATATAGTTTGGAGCTCAGTTTAAGCAGTTTGAAAATGGCAAAAACATTGAATATGAATAGTTTGAAACCCAAAATTGTTAGTGGCAATCCAATCATCATCAAATAGTAGTACATAATAGTAGTAGTAGTAGTAGTAGTATTTTGCGAATTCAAAATTGTTAGTGGCAATCCAATCATCATCAAATAGTAGTACATAATAGTAGTAGTAGTAGTAGTAGTATTTTGCGAATTCAATGATGAAGAGGTACTCATTAAAAAATAAAGTGCTCAATATTATTTCCATGAAACATCTACTTCGTTTTAAATTGAAGTTATGAAATAATTTCAGGAAGTGCACAATTTATAAACAAAGACAAACCAACTTATCCGATTTAATCTCCAACAATAATTTTATTTTTCTACAAACGTCAAAAAATGACAAGGTCGCGCATTGATAACAAATTGCGAAGTGACACTTTTTTCAGTTTCCTACGTTACCATGATACCTTGCACAAAACAATGTGCGAAGTAAAACAGTGCGCGAAGTACCTACTTCGCGCATTGTTATGTAAAATATATGAGATATTTATATTTCAACTTTATGGTCCTCAATCGAGCAAACATCCACGAAATCATTTATTTCTGAATGTTCAACTTCTAACTTTGTTTTATCTCTTGGAGCGCACGAAAGGAAATTCCTATTATGTTCGTGGAACATCGTGCGTACCTAGGGAGGATAGGGGGAGGCCTTTTAAGCCAGTTCAACACAATTTTTTACATCAAGCTAAGCATATTTTTACTTCAGAACTATATTTTTTGACGTTTGTAGAAAAAATGTTGTTTACAACTCGAGCGCGAAATACTTTGGTCATCTCGAATATTTTTTTTACTCGACTACGCCTCGTTAAAGAAATCAGATCCCGATCACCAAAGTAGCATTTCAAAGTTCTAATACAAATAATTTTTAAATTTTCAAATAGAACTGATGTATAACTTTGACCGGCGATACATTTTATCTAGGTGATATGGGTTAAATCTTCATACTTTGAGCTCAGGATTCTATGCTTGAAATAGATCCAATATTAGTAATGAAACACCCTGTATAATTATTATTCTCAAATGAAAAAGATATCACATCAGGAACCACGAAAATCCCCAAATGGAAATGATCCACAGTTGAAGCTCACATGGTTTCACTTACTTACCTATGGGAGTCCCTCATCTATGTCCTACCAATCTTGGTACCTTGGATGTTGCCAAAATTTACCAGGTACCTCCTTCGAATCACTTCACTCAACACGCACGACACACTAGTACTAAAGCTAAAAGCAATATAGATAAAATCACCAAAATAGACACTCTAAAACTTTCGAAACTAGGTACTTCATTCATGAATTATGCACTTCCCCCAAACTGCAGCGAGTATGAATGAAACCCAATCTGCCGTTTTGCCGAACCGAATTTGTCACAGCCCAGCGTGACAGCGGAAACGTGATTGTTGAACATTTCAACATGCCACATTGTTAAGAGCAAGAAACTTTGCTACCTAGAAAGCAATAAATGCAAAATGAACAGCCAGCTACCTACGTCACTCAAGGACGCAATTAATTCAACATAGGCCAGCTAGATTGTTGATATTCCAAATAAAAAATAATGGATGCAAGATCGAGTATCTGCTTTTATCGGTTATCTAAATTTGTTTTGGGGATACGAAGAGCGTTTCGTTCACCGAATGACTGATGATAACACACAGATAATGCTGGTAAGTCAATGTTTGTGCATGGTTCAGAGAGAAGGTAATACCTATTCCCCGAACGTAATATTAATATTAGTACCCGATGTCGGTGTTTGCTTTAGTTTTTTAGATAAGTTTATGCATATAATATGACGTACACAACCCAATAAATACGGAGACATGGAAAAATAAAAGTGAATACCTCAAAGTAACGTCATACCATCATTCAGTATAGTTTCACTTGTTGCAAGGTGAAATGAAATGTACTAATATGTCATGTTATATTTTAGTGTTCCAGTAACGCTATACTGATCCATAATTTGTATACTTAGAAATTGAGTTTCAGCATCTATTCGAAACCAAAATTCCACAAAAACCAAATGGTATATTCCGGGATCCGCATGTACATAAAAATTGCCGACCTTTCACTTTTATATCTAGATACATCGGACATAGACGATATTCTTCTATCTATCTATTATTGGTGTGTCGTCCATGGAAGTTATGGAAACCTTGCCCTAGATCCTTATTCCCGGACCTCAAAAAAATGATCAAATCAAAACAAAGTTGGTATTGTAGTCAACTGAAGATATATGGTATAAACATGCGTTTGGTCTGAGTTTAGTAGATCTCCTTGGTAAGCATACCAACTGTCAATACGGTATAAAAAACGTGGCCAATGTGAAATTATTGTTAATCTAAATACAGTGAAATCACAGATAAATAAGTGCTCTATCAACGAAGTGCTAGTTTTTCTTTACGTTAATGTTCAATCAATAACTACTAATGTGAATATCCAATATAGAATTATTATTGTCACTTATAATACCAGAGCTTCAATGACCGTCTTCGACTTGGAAAAATATTCAAACCCTTCAACATTTTGTATAATTTTGATCATGCTATTTTCTTGTTTTCATGAGACTTATGATGGGCATAATATGCCCGAAACATGTTTCTCTAACGCACAATTTGGAGAAATACAGCATGTCTCATTTCAGAAGGCCCCCCCTTTATATCTCAGCAATCAGTCGTGCGATCTTCACCGAATTTGTATTGGTATGAATAATCATCAATATGACCAGTTCTTCACAGACAAACATCATTTTAGACAATGCCGTGCATTTTTATAGAAATGAATGGGGATCAGTTTTTTATTAAATCATATTAGGCATTTTTTCACAGGAAAACTGACCTCATAATATTGTTCTTCATGGTTTCAACCCCACATAGTCTAATCAAACGGTATTTCAGGGTGGAAAGTTCTGGTGTAATTGTTTTCATTGGCTTATTCTTTATTTCTTGGTGTGCTCAACACGAATCTGAAGTTGTCCACCAAAAATTTCATCGGCAAATATCAGAAAATACCAAAAGAGCACACAAAATTATGTTTTTTAATGGTTTTCAGCTTTCAACTCGCAAAGGAAGCCGTTCACACAAAAAATTGACGAGTAGTAAAATCAAGAGAGAAAAATTATCTACAATTCATGTCTCATGATACTTTTTGGTATGTCATTTGGTTTCCATGCAAAAGAGTGTTGAAGTTTTAGTGGAATCAGTGATTTTTGGGAAAAAAAATAAAAATTCAACTAATTCATAGTTTTTATTCCAAATAGATAAACATATCACTGTCAAATGAAATTCTCCTCCTAGACACAGACTCCGTGGCTTCTCCAGGGCAGCTTTCAAGTTCTTCTATGCCTGTTACAAATAATCATTGCCTTAATTCAATAATTTCAACAATATATCAATTAGATATAAAAGCAATACCTATTGAGGATTTCTTCGACATTTTTATACGTACTCGACTTATTTATCGTTATTGATTATTGGTCGATAACACAAATGGATTGTGAGAGGAAAAATAAAGGTGCGAAAGAATTATTCATGTAGTTACCTTCCAGAGGATCAGAAAACTCCGAATCATCCTCTGCTTCTTCTTCAATGTCTGTAACGGCCATGTTATTGCAGCTATTTTCACAATTCAGACACATACTAGAACAAATAAGGCCTGCTTTTTGGGACCCACAGTTGGTCTGACAGGTTTTCATGCACTTGTAGGATATTAGATTCAAAACTGCTTCTGGTGCTGGTGACTGTAGCGTTGGTACTGGCTTGGTTTTTTTTCAACCCCATTGCTCGGGATCTTTTGTGGTTCCGAGCCACTGTTCCACTTGAAATTATACTCTCAAAGAATGCTGTTATGCTGCAGCTTCCGTATATGGGCACCGAACATAAACTGAGACGTTTATGTTCGGTGGTATGGGGTAAGGATGCCAAATGGGCATGGTCCACACCACCTCGTGGAGCAAATATCCTCCATCTAAGACGTACACACACCCTAGGAGATTTGTCTGTTCAGTTGGTGTAAATGCTTTGTATAAGGCAGACTTGGTTCCTTTTCTCATTCCATAGTCATCAAAAAAAGGCAACGGATAAGGGCACAGTTCATATTTTGGGAACTTCTTCGAGTTCTTCGTCAGATTGTTTAGCAATTGTGATTCTTTGAAAAATAGTCGTAGGATTAATCGGGATGGTTTCATTACTTATTTTGAATTCCATTGGGAATGCACCAGTTCCTTCGCGAGTTGGAAGCTGAAACCATTTGAAACATGATTTTTTGTGCTTTTTTGTATTTTATGATCACCAGCACCAGAAGCAGTTTTGAATCTAATATCCTACAAGTGCATGAAAACCTGTCAGACCAACTGTGGGTCCCAAAAATTGTGAAAATAGCTGCAATAACATGGCCAGCGATTGAAGAAGAAGCAGAGGATGATTCTGAGTTTTCTGATCCTCTGGAAGGTAACTGCATGAATAATTCTTTCGCACCTTTATTTTTCTTCTCACAATCCATTTGTGTTATCGACCAATAATCAATAATGATAAATAAGTCGAGTACGTATAAAAATGTCGAAGAAATCCTCAATAGGTATTGCTTTTATATCTAATCGATATATTGTTGAAATTATTGAATTAAGTCAATGATTATTTGTAACAGGCGAAGATGAACTTGAAAGCTGCCCTGGAGAAGCCACGGAGTCTGTGTCTAGGAGGAGAATTACATTAGACAGTGATATGTTTATCTATTAGGAATAAAAACTATGAATTAGTTGAATTTTGTATTTTTTTCCAAAAATCACTGATTCCACTGAAACTTCAACACTCTTTTGCATGGAAACCAAATAACATACCAAAAAGTATCATGAGACATGAATTGTAGATAATTTTTCCCTCTTGATTTTACTACTCGTCAATTTTTTGTGTGAACGGCTTCCTTTGCGAGTTGAAAGCTGAAAACCATTAAAAAACATAATTTTGTGTGCTCTTTTGGTATTTTCTGATATTTGCCGATGAAATGTTTGGTGGAAAACTCAAGATTCGTGTTGAGCACATCAAAGAGCATACTATAAACCACTGAAATTAATTACACCAGAACTTTCCACTTCAAGCTGTTTTTGTGCACCATTTGATTGAACTAACATAATATGTGGATTTTCAAAAGATGCCTATGAAGGTTTTCAGAAAAACAGGCACATCTAAACAGATTTTTGCGAACGTAATAATTATTTACTCGGAAACGGTTGAACATAAAAAATTATAACTCGTTTTCTCTTCCAAATCATGATTTTCCGCCTACCGGAGCCATCGAACGTTCCAAAATTCGTAGTTGATTTGAAGTCACTATTTATTCGGGACTGAAAATGAAAAAAATTAAGCCAATCCTGTTAATTCGGGATTAGGTGATTTTTTCTGCATATGGAGGTTCGAAAGCATGAGGAACAATAATATAAGGTTAGATTTCCTGTAAAAAAATGCCTAATATGATTTTATGAAAAATCGACCCCTTTTTAGTTCAATAAAAACACACGGCACTGTCCAAAATAATGTGCATCTCTGTAAAACTGATCATATTGATGTTTATTCATACCACATCAAATTTGGTTGGAATCGCATGACTAATAACTGAGATATAGAAGGGGGGCCGTTTAAAGTGAGATACGCTGTATACCTACTTTGTAGAGAAGACAAGTGTTATTCTACTGACATAATATATTGTTTTTTCTTCAAATTTCGTTCAGTTAATTATGCCATCTGCATGTGGAAGAGCATATTTTTGATGTAGGTATCATGGTTATGAATGAATATGATTTTTTTAATTCATGAACCCCCTTTGCCCTGTAGTGACTACGTCCATGATATAGACATTATGACTTACCAGCCGAATCCGCAGATCCAAAATCTTGTGAATTAACAGAAAAAGGCCAGGTCTTTCTTGTTTCCGTATGATCTATTGTCCTTTCAGCAACAACGTTCGTTTCATTCCTGTAAGTGAAGTTTTTTTTTTATTTGCTAGACCTGAAATAATATTAAAAGGTGGAAAACCAGGGGCGGACCGTGAGTTTGTGGAGCCCTGGGCTGATATACTACTTGGGGGCCTGATGTCAACGTAAACAAGTTATTGCCATTTTTCAATACTAGATACAAGGTCTCTACTCACTGGGTCGAAAGTAGGCGTTTGCTCCCTTATATTTAAGGAAACGAAGTGGCCAATTTACTCCCACGGGAGGAAAAAAATATTAACTCCCGTGGGAGGTAAAATGAATTGGCTTCAGCATGCACCCTTTGGCGTCGATATACTTATGAAATCTGTGCCACCCAAGTAATCAGTCTCTATATCACTATTATAAAACAAATAACAATAATATTCTTTTTGAATCCCAATGATATCATACGCTTCTTCAAACGGGGCTACACAACATACAAATCAATCAATTCATGATGACAGAAGTGTCAAATTTACTTTCGTTCAAATGCCGTCAACTGTCCATGGCATACCTCGTGGCATACTATATCTTTGTAATGCATAATGATTTGAATCAAGAGATAGACCGCCTGAAGCACAATTTCAAGAATGATGCTTTGATTTAAAGAAATGCGTTCGTACATCAAACTTCACACGCGGGAGGAAATATATTCCTTTCCTCCCTTGATATATAAATAGCTATTTTTCTGAACAAAAATTGACATTTCATCTCTGTTGACAGGTTATAAAATGTCACTTTTCATAAATTACTTTTTTGGATGCACTTCCGGTCAAACCGAAATTGCGTCATATTTGGTCTGATACTAGCGAGATTATACGATCTTGAAATCAAATCGATGTACCGAATTTGAAACATCTATACAAAATAGCAACGAAGATACAGATACCAATTTGGTTCTGGGTCACCCATAGAATCTATTATACACGGTGAGGCATGAGGAACTGTACATACTCCTACCACGAATAGATGCCCTTGAGGGAAATACCTAATGACCATCAGAAAGTGTTTTCTTTCCGTGTTTACCAATATATAGGGTGAATTATGGAATTTGGCAAAAACATATTTTGGGCATACCTTTTCAACGGCTCCTTCGATTCTTCTAATTTTCTCATGGAATATTCTTCTACTTAATCCTACTTGACTGACATTTCGAGAATCTGGAAAATCCAGGGATGTTTTTATCAAAAAGTTCATCCTGTATATGGTTTTTGTAAACTGTGACAGGGAATTTTCTAAGCACACAAACAAGCATCAAAAATAATATATTGAAAATTCTCCTCACACTTTCACAGAATTTTTCAAAAAACGATAAATTATAAGTAAAAACGAAAGTTTGATAACAATTCATTCAAAATAATCACTTCGCAACGCATACATTTCACAAATAAAAGTGAGACGCACATTTTTAATGCTTTAGCCCAATGGAAATCAATATCACCCTGTAGATCTTTTTCATTCAGTGGATGGGGTATCTGTTTAGACGTTAATGGTCATCGATTTATATAATTCAAGATAGTCGAAAAGAAAAAAAAAAGGTTTATTCACAATTTTTTTCAAAAGCCATACTGACAAAGGCGGATAATAATTGTAGTACGGGAAATAAGTGACCAAATTAACTGAATAAAACAAATCGAATAGATGAAACTGTGAATTGAAAATCATAAAATTTTCACAGATACCCCATACACTGATTCGAAAAAGATCTACAAAGTGATTATTATCCTCCACAAAAAAATTGGATTACTAAATCCAAGCCTGAGAATAAAATAATATGAATATTGTTGATTCCCATTGAGCTGAAGCATTGAAAATCTCACTTTTATTCGTAAAATTGATGGGTTGTGAAGAATTAATTTCCAAATAAATCCATTTGTTGCCAAATTTTCATTTTGTCATAAAATTCATAGTTTTTTTCACACTGCAGTGAAAGTGTGAGGAAAATTTGGAATATTTCATTTCTGATGTTTGTGTGTGACCTTTGAAAATTCCCTGTCACAGTCAGTGGCGGCTCCTCAGAGGAGGCAACGGAGGCTGAGCCTCCTCAGAGATTTTCCTCAAACTGATATTATCTATACTTTCTCATTGAAAGGACACCAAAATACATGGATTTTTATTTTATTTCCTGTTTTTAGGTAAATATTTTTGAATTGGCAACAGTACTTGCCCACGCATCACACGTTGAAGTCTGCAAATCACGCGTAAAATATTCAACTTGGCAACATCTGTAGGAGGCTAGACTCCTTCACAACGCGCAACCCACGCGCGCAATGCAAATGCCCGAATAGCACGTGTTTGTCGTGTCGCGTCGCGAATTGCGGACAATCCAGGGGCTCTATAAATTTCTGAAAAATGAGTGTTTTAAACGATTGCGATTTAGTGGAATACTTTTTGGTGAACCTATTCAGTGCTTTGTCTTATGAAGATAAATTGATTGTGAAAAACAAACGTTCGACACCGGAATTGAGAAATCTGATTGTAATAGGTAACAAACAAAATCGTTCGTTCAAATCTGATAATTATAAAAAATATATCTGGCTGACGGGATCTGAGGTAAGGAATAAGCTGTTTTGTTGGTTCTGCGTATTATTTTCAACCGATAAGTCATCATGTTGGGGGCCGATTAGGATATAATGATTTGAAAAATTTGCCTCGCGGATTGGATAGACACTGCAAATCACAGGAACACATCTCTTCAAGTATTAAGTTCAGGTTAACTGGTAAACAGAATTTCATTAGAGCTATTGATTTGGGTGAGTAGAGAGTTGTTCTTCACAATAAATCTCATATCATTCAGCCTCCTCTGTCATGAAAGTCACGAGCCGCCACTGGTCACAGTTTACAAAGACGATATTATAAAGGACGAACTTTTCGCTATATAAACTAAAAGTATCAAAATTTTTCAAGAACGGTCCTGGATTTTCCCGATTCTGAATGGAGTCAGTCGATTAGAGTATAGTAGCGGAATATTTCTTCAAAAAATTAGCCGAATCGAAGAAGCTGTGGGAAAGTTATGACCAAAAGATGTTTTTGCTAAATCTCATAATTCACCCTATATATATTGGAAAAGGAGTGGAGAAGACACTTTCTGATGGTATTTCCCTCAGGGGCCTCTATTCGTGGTAGGAGTATGTACAGTTCCTCATGACTCACCCTGTATATACCTACTTACATCTCGTAAACAATCCGACACTATTTTTTTCATATCTCCGAATGATACTCCACATACATAAATCGATGGAATCGAATAAAGTCGATACGGTCGTTAATCAGTCATGTGGAAGCCAGACAGACCAATCAGCCATAAGGTGGAAATCCACTACAAGAACAGATTTTATGCTAGTAACCGGGTGATAAATGATAATTCAACGTCTCGTTGTCTCATTGCACTTAAAATTCCAAGACGTGCAGCTGATGCGATATGCCGCAAGCACAAGCGAATGAAGCAAGCAAACCGTTTGATGCAGAAATTCTGACCGAACTGAAAACTGAAGGGAACAGAAAGTCGCGAATATGTACTTTGCTATCTCACTATCATCTCTTACCTTGCAAAAAGAGCGGATGAGATAATAAGAAGGTTGTCTTTAAATGCATCTCAATAAACCGAATGAAGATCGCAACTTATAATCAACCGGAACACATGCGAGTATTCATCTCTAGTCTTCTTATATATAAAAATGAATGGTTGTCTGTATGTCCTTTATAGAATTGTAAACGGCTTCACTAAATCTGTCTGTAGGTTAATCGAGGAGGTGGTACATACACTCATTATTACAGATTTTATGGATTTTTTTTCCTCGTTTCTATAAAATAAAAATAGATAACAATAGATGATTTGCCCCAATAGTCACTGCGCTTAAAGAATTTGCCTATCAGAGAGCCTAAAAGAAAAATTCACTACCATGTCAGTGACAATTTGTATTGAGAAAGGTTTGGAGAAGAGAAATAAAGGTATATAGAAGAAATATCAAATTTTCACTTAGCTTTGGACGTTTCTGGAACGAATCTGCTCCCGTTTTCAACATAAAAAATGGTTATTTGAATAGCAAATTCGTATCTGTCTCGAAACTTTTCAGTTTCAGTGACAATTGGTGATGTTGGCAATCAAATGAGTTACAGGATGTTTTCATTAAATAATATTGAATATACCATTTTCATTTTCTGATTTCAGTAGTGAATACCATGTTCTATCTATATCAACTCAACAAGAAGCAATGCTATTGTCTCCGTTCAGAAGAATGCAGCAGATTCCTTGATTTTCCACTTCTAGTTGTTATCTTCTTTTCCAATGATTTCAATATTATTCCACTCTGCCATATGTTGTTCGTCTTCAGTAAGGATATTTAATGAAGACCAGTAGACAATTTTCTTTCATGTTTCCTGCTAAAGATCTCCAGCACTTCAATGGCGTCCATTTTTGCCGCAATATCTTGATGGATATGCATTGAAGCCAAATGCATTCAAACGTTCTTATGTCATCCTGTTGCTGAGATATTACTTTAATCAGCAAATCGGTATGAAGATTCTGGAGGGGCTTGGAGTATCACGTTTTCTTTATTAGGATTCCTACATTGCCTTCAACTTTCCTACAATACTCCCAAGTTCTTCCATAATGCCACCATTGAGCCTTACAATTTCGTTGATGAATTTCTCTTCTACAAAACCTTTTTGTATATATATCTGTATATAATCAAAATATTGGATCATTGCTGAAAGATTTGATTTTAATGTTCTCATTGTTTTTCAAGGCATCATTCAGTTCAATATACGCGGTAATAAATCATAAATTGAATGGAATTTCCATGAACATGTCATTCGAGTTTCGGTTCTGCTAGGTTGAGATAGAAAAAGACGAATCGACGATTTCCTTCTCTAAATGGAAAGTGGCACATCGTTATTGTGATAATGAATTGGTAATAAAATAGTCGAGTATACATTATGGTATATTTCAAGTTTTCAAAAAACAATGCAATTCTAGGTTGATATAAAGCTAGCAGAGTCGTTGGTTTTTTCGTGTTGAATGGAGGGTTATAAATTTGAGAATGTGGCGATGGATTAGTAATAAACGAGGTAATAAATTTCCAACTCATTGAGGACTCAATAGAATATCAAAAAACATGTGATTCGAGTTTTGGTTCTGCTAGCTTGAGATTGAGATAAACAAATCGGCCTTTTTTCCATCGAATGATGAGTAAACAATTCGTGATAGTATAGTTATATGAGTTAGTAATAAAATAGAAATGAATTATGGTTGTCGTTGTCAAAAAATACATTTTTAGCAATGGTTCTGCTAGGTTGACAAAGCTAACAGAGCCGTTGTTTTTTGCTCTTGAATGATGGGTAATAAATTCGCGAATATGGTAATGAATTAGTAATAAATTAGTAACAATTGCAAATTGCACTATTGCAAATATGAGATATCGAAGTGGTTCTGCTGAGTTTATTGGGGTCCCTATAACTCTTATATTTTCGAACATTTCCCCAAACAGTCGAAAAATTAGTTGACATTGTGAGTGTATAGAATCACGTCCGGTACCCTTACGAGAGGAGTGTATCAACTTTGGCGTTCGTAATGCCTCTCTACGAAGGAGGGTGTCGCCTTTAAGAGTTAGGTATAAACAGTGGTTTTACACTTTTCCAAATTGTTTGTGCACTTTAGGAAATCAACAGTCGTTTCAATGAAGCTGTGCCCTTTGGAGGATAGACTCATGTTTGCTTTCATAGATGTAGATTTTAATGAATAATATATTGCGCAATTAGAGAAGCATGATACTTCATTAGTTTCGTTGAGTGAACAAGGGAAGAAAAACACAGAACATGATTGATTGTAAACACAAAACTCATATAGTTTTGTTCCTTCGCTTTCAGTGTAGTGTAATATTCACCACCACTGAAAACCATGACCCGTCGGACAGTCTAGATATTTAGCCGTCATTGGTGTAGATGAGTGTTGAGATTTTAGAGGAACAGTAAAGTGAAAATCGTGTAGGTCATTTGTTAACAATCATGGCGCTGTAAAAACATAACGTGAATATAGCATACAGAAATTATTTTTCTCGAGATCTTTGAAGTAATAACTGTCCACATAGCCTTCTTGTTTTCAATTAACATTATTTTCTTCACTCTGGGTGAATATTCTCGGTATTTGCTGTCCATGATGATGTTACTGGGCCCTCGATTGTATCGATAGTACAAAACTATCGATAATATCGATAGTGCTATCGATAGTTTTCCACCTCTACGTTATATGATGTTGATGAACTTGACTACCGCGAATTAGGGATGGCGATCTTCGTGAAAAAGATCGATTCTTGGAATCGATCTAGATCGAAAGAGAAAAAATCGATCCTCGATTAGATCATACAAATACATGAAGTGCGAAAAAGATCTTGACGTCTCAAAATATGATCATTGAATGATCACAAATTGCCAACTAACTTGACAGAACATTAATAATACCCCATTTTATTTGATTAGCTCTCGTGGTTGATTGAAAAAAACTCATTAAGTCATTATAGTCAAATATGTTATTCAGTGTGCATTTTTGTTCGATTCGATTTGATGTGAAAAAAATCGATTCACCTAAGGATCGAACAGAAAGAGATCGATCTTAGAAAAAATCGATTCAAGATCGCCATCCCTACCACGAATACTCAATTTTCAATTTCACCATAATTATTGTAATAAAACTAATGTTTGATTGTGATAAAGGTTTTTATGCAAATTATAAATAAATATCAGTAACAGTCATTAGAGAAACAGATTCATATACCCTTCTCGATGCCATACATTCTGGTACGAGGAAATCTCGCAGCTTACGGCCAAAGGTATCCTTGGAGAGTTCTCGTTTCTGGGCTCAAAACAGCTGATATAGAGCAGCTAAAAAGATTCGCATCAGGAGGATATTGTGACGATTCTACCATTGTATATATGCAACACCCTTGTGTGATTTTAACTGCTCTAGAAGTATTGGGCTACAAAGTAGTTGCATCTTCATCCACCAGTGTGAAGCAGGACTATAATGAATATATGTGGACAATGAGAAAAGACTTTGCTGAGCCAGAACCAATTGTACCACCTGTTGAATCCCATGTTAACAAATTTTCTGTTGGTGAAGAGGAAGTTTGATCTGAATTATGGAAATTCCTGCTAGCCTTCTTGTGACTACAGGCACCTTTGTTTATGTAGCTGTAAAAGGATCATTACATTCTTCTGATACATCTGTATTTGGTCTCTGTGAAGTGGAGGTGAAAGCATTGGTGAAAAGATTTTCCAATAAGCAGAAGGAAGTTATAAATGGAATTATACTAGAAGCCCCACCCATAGTAGTAATAAATGCCCTTAGTCAGCTTGGGTACAGGGTGGTAGCTACTACTGGTGAGGCAGAAGTTGTCTGGACCATGCAAAGGGACTTATAAGAGCTATATTTTTGGTGTTGACGGTTAATTTTAAACAAAATTCACCTCAGATTCTACATCAGGACCAGTTTTATCTATTTCACAAAAAAATTTCTTAGCTTTGCTCTTATTATAATTTTTATTAATCAGTCACTTCATGTTTACTTACATCAAACAAGAATACTGTATGATCTATTAGGAATAACTATTTATATTTATATAATCTCATGATTGAAAATCATTCCTCTCAATCCTCTTTGTGGTTAGATAATTTTTTTTGCAGTTCTGTCATTGTCTAGGTCATTCAGGCATTCATTATTTACTTTTTTTTATTTATTATATTTACTGATATTAATTTGTATCTTATGTTTGATTCTCAGTTATGTAGCTATATCAGTAGGTAAGTACCTACCCCAGTACCTACTAAAGTGGTAATTATAGTTTTTTTAAAGACATATAATATTTTATTGTGCAGCCTAAAGAATGTGCCATTTTATTCATGAGAAAACATATTTTTTTATTCCTGTGAACATATTTTAGGTTTTTTTCCTCCAGATTTTTCAGTTCCTAGGAAATACAAAAAATGTCTTGTGAATGCAACTGTAAATGTTCCCATACAGGGGCAAGTCAGTCTCTAGATGAAATGGAATTCGAAAGAGGGATCTGGTATGCTGCTCAATATGGTGATCTAGACAGAGTCATCAAATTGCTGAATAAATGCAATGACCCAGACATGAGAGATACTGCAGGATACACTGCTCTGCATTATGCTGCAAGGAATGGTCACATGCAAGTGTGTCAGCTGCTGGTTAATAAAGGGGCAGATGTTAATGGGGTAACAAGAGGTGGAGCAACAGCTTTAGGCCGTGCTGCATTAGCAGGTAAACTTGAAATTTTTTGTGCCTTAATTATATACCTTTCCTGAATTACACAGACATTTGCACACGTAGATAAAGCCTATTATAATATTCAAGACTTCCTCCTGGATCAACATCATTTTTCCTTCACATGAATTAACCTTGTCATTATATTATATACTATTTCAATTTCTTTTTTATTTTAGCCATGTTGTATTGTAGGTTTGTGGATTGTAGCAGACTTAATTATTATTTTGATGAGGTCCACACCCAGTTCAGGGTATTTTGACCATATAAAATACCTAGACATTTTTTTCAAGTGAATGAATATCCCCAATTAACTGATTATATTTTTTATAGGTGAGGGACAAATTGTTGATTTTTTATTAACAATGAAAGCAGATCCGTTCATCCAAGATTCAGATGGTAAAACTGCCCTCCATAGAGCAAAGGAAAATGGACATCTTGAAATATGCAGGAAACTGTTGAGGTTTGCTCCCACTCTCAAGGAAGTTAGTGATAACAAAGGCAATAAAGTTGATGACCTGATTTGAATAATACTTCACATTTATATTTATATGTAGTTTGTAAACAAATAATCATCTAAGTAATTTTGTCTATTAGAATGTATGATGCACTAAATTTTGCTTTTTTGGCACATTGATTTTGATATAATAGAGTACAGTACTAAAATGTTCAGCTTGTTTTTATATCCTAGCTTATTTCTAATTGATTGATTAGTGAGCATAGAGCACAGCTGCAGAGACAGGAAATCCTGAGAGTAAACCATAATCAGTTTCCACTAATGTATGTGGATTTGACGTTTTTATATCATATGGAGCAATACATCCTTTATGGAGATATGGAGTATGACCATGACACTCCAAGCAGTGTCCACTACCAAAAAAAAATTGAAAAAATTCAAGAACTGGCGTTCTTCATGACTTCAAATTTGAAATGCTAAGTTAATAAAAATAATTAGATGTAAGATTGTGAAGTGTAGAACTGCAGTAACAATTGATTCAGTTTTTATTTGAATTTTCCATCAAATAAATTCATATCGCAGATATGGAAACAGATCAAGCAGCAGGTGCAAGTGGAATATTGGTTCAACTAACGATTTTTCATGGTAAATCTGAAGGTTGATGCATCAAACACTAATCATGGATACATCCAAAGAAGTGATGATGCAATGATAATGAATGTTTTATGAACCCCATTGATTTTGAGGAAACAATTATTGCAGCAATTATTGTTTTATAATACTATGTTAGCACGTTGACTCAGCCACATAGATATTCGAAGCTTCTGTGCAAAGAGAATTCCACAGATCACATAACATATGCATAAACTTCAGGTTAGGTTAGCCCTGTACTGATGAGAGCCAACAGCTCGAAAATGGTCTGCAGGTAGTCACACGTTCCTGAACCACTGAGACGCAGTTCGGCGTTTAGGAAGGAATCCAATGAAATATTGTGGTAATGACTTTGAATTGTTCTCTCTTTGTGACCATTGCATTCCACTTTGAGTATTTGGCTTTTTACTAGTTGATGAAATTTGTCGTTGAATTCAGGAGTTTTACGACCTGGCACCGGTTTCGGTAATTTTTGGGGAGTTTAGCAAACGGAGCAAACCGCTCGCAAATAAATAGGACCACGGCCGATGAAGCCCGTCATTCATCCTGTCAATCGTTGATTATTATTGATGATGATTGAATATTGATCATTCTTTATCGATTATTTACGATTCACCTTTGAAGTTTTTACGGGCCGATATTTGAGTAGCGTCTCGCATCGTCCCCACTGCTGATGTAAGTAATATTCTTTGATTTGTTTGTCAGTTGGCCCAATAGGTAGGAAAATAGGGATCCGTAATCACTTTGAACGCCACTAATCTTGTTAGGGCCCTCAGGCACCTCAGTGACACCAGGTATGAGGCTAGGTAGCACTAATGAAGGGGCATTTCGCACGTTACCCTGGTAAGGATTAGTAGTGTCTTTTCTTTTACATTTGGCTTTTACTCATGATTGATTTTTTTGGTACCCTTGATTCTTCTTCTACTTCACTTTCAGTTAAACTTATTTTTATCATTTTTATTTGATTCACACGTGATTCCTTTTATACTTATATTCGTTTTTTTTTTCGAACTAGTATGGGTTCCGGGGCACAGGGGGTGCCCGGGAACGAGGTGGCCGACGAGCTGTCTAGAATCGGGTCCGCGACACCGTTCTGGGGACCGGAGCCTGCACTGGGCATAACAAGAATCCAAACTTCGTCTGCCCTTAACAAATGGGCGGACGAGGCACTAGAAGGATATTGGAGGCGTATAGGCGGCTGCAGGCAATCGAGAGACCTGGTGGCCGGCCCAAGCAAGCCAAAGACGGCTTTGGTTACTGGGCAGAGATCGCCAAGTCCTGCGCCTTCTTATAGGGATACTGACAGGGCACAACAGGTTACGCAGGCACCTATCACTCATAGGTGTGGAAGATAGTCCCACTTGCCGTGAATGCGGAGAAGATGAGGAGACATCACTTCACTTCCTCGGAGAGTGCGAGGCATATGGAAGGATGAGATTCGAAATCTTTGGATTAGATAAACTACAACAGGAAGATTTGGTCGAATTAGAGTGGACGGACATCCTGACCTTCATCAGAAGGACGGGAAGGTTCGAAAAGGACAACTAAAAGAGGGATGTGTAGATATGTGGAGAGCAGGGGTTGGCAAAAAGGGCCCATGGGGGCCTACTTGCCTGGCTACAGCCTCCCCACAAAACTACTACTACTACTACTATATTCGTTTTGATTTTGATTTGATTCACTTTGTAGACATTCAACTTTGCTTTACTTAATTTTACCGTGACTCATGGTGGAGGCCACAAGCTATCTCCGTTGACTCAGCCTTGCAGATATCGCAGTTCTTGTGCAAATAGAATTCCACAGATATCATAACATATCCATGAACTTCAGGTGTCATCACCTTGATGAAGGGATCGAGTCATATATGGAATTAGCTACATTTCCTTGACCAATCTCAGACACCGTGCCGTAACGCCAAACTCCAAGTTATCCACATATGTTAATCTCTAACCTGTACTTGTATCAAATTTCATTGAGCCAAAAACTTTTATCTCAAATATGAATTCCTAACGAATTTTTCACGATAACGTAACATTATTGCAAACGATAAGTAGGTATCAGTGCACACAATCAAAATTGAATCAAGTGTCACAAAAACTACGACTTCTTTAATCATCTATAAATTAAACTATTTTATACATCAATATATCACAAGATATGAAATAAAATAATACTGAATGACTAGATTATACAAAAATTTCTATCCGTGAGATCATAGAGCCGTTTTCAAACCTTACAGAATCTCTAACGCTAAATATTTCTGTAATACAGTAGGCAAAGGCAGTGAGGAAATTCGTGCTATCAACTTCTTGGTCCCCATTTTCTTCCTAACAGTTATCCTGCACAGCTCCCTGAGGCTCAAAGGATTCGTTTTGACAGCGACCAGAAAGTCACAGGCGGGATCAGACGACTGCGTCCTCAAGGCGCGAGGTTCCCACGTCATTTCCGACAACCTGAACCCGCCGAAAACCAGCAACCTGACCAAATCCAGGTCGCCGTGCCTTTTTGCCAAGCTCAAGTTATCCACGTAGGCGCGTTCGTCCCTGAGGTTGACATCGGCGCCATGTTGGACGAGAGTAGCGGCGGCGCTTCGGTTCTCCAGTATGATGGAGTAGAAGAGAACGTTGCCTTGGTAACTCGATGCGTTCATGTCGGCTCCATAGCCGACTAGGAGTTCGATCAGTTGCTGCGCACTTTTGGTCTCGCGAACGTCTTGCACGCAGACGTGGAGGGCTGTTTTGCCGTCTATGTGGCTAGTGACGTTTGCATCTGCACCGTGGGCAAGTAGGTATCTAAGGAAAGAATTTTTTATACACGACCACTATTAAAGCGACAAATATTCAATAACTGTTTCATACTCAATGTCTCAAATTTCGAATCGAATATGCTTTTTTGGGTCAGGTTAAAAATTTTATTGAAAGATATGATATTTTGAGTGAAAACCAACATGGTTTCCGAGCGGGAAAATCAACTTCCTCAGCGCTATTATCATTCTTCAACACAATCATTGAATCTATCGAGTCAGGCGAAGGTCCTGCTGTTATATTCTGCTATCTAAGCAGGGCGTTCTACTGCGTCAATCACACAAAGCTACTATCGTCTCTGGAAAACTATGGTATAAGGGGGCTGTCCTCAAATCGGATATCTTTTTTTCTGAGAAATCGTAAACAATATTTGCCTGGTTACAACATTCCACAGACGATGGAATGTCAAAAATTGACTCAGAATCTATTTCTACTGATATGAGTGTACCCCAAGGGTCCATTTTAGGACCAATACTATTTATATTATACATCAATCAAATTGACTCTGTTATTGACACAATGAAGTATACTGCTTATGCAGATGATTTCTCTTTGATTGTATCTGCACCTGATTCTTTATCTATGATCGAAAAGTGTAGTGATACAGTAACCTTTGCATCAAACTACTTTAATGATAACGATTTATTTTTTAACGTTGTAAGACGCAAATTCTACGATTTCACCATCGCCAGATTGCTATTGAACTACTTCTATTTCCTTATAATAACCAGAATTTGAAGAACACCAGTGACCCCATAAAATTTTTAGGCATTAACTTCGATGAGTGTCTTGACTGGAAACCTCAATGTTCTCAGTTAATTTCGATATTTCTTTTCATGAATCTATGTTTTGTGCTTCTTGAAAACAATCAGTTATTTACTTTATAAAATTCTTCTGATGGCCTAAGGAAGTGTTTGGGATCACACGTTCAAAGGTAAGGCCCCCGTCATTCCTTGCTCGCATAAGTCTCTTGATGATTTCTGTGGGTTGCTCGTAAGGGGGCAACCGAATGACGGATAAGCACAATTTTAGAACAATATTTTTTCAGCTATCTTTTATACGTTTTTCGGTTGTATGTTATAGGTTAGTAATGTGCTAACTACCGTATGCTGCAGTGCCAGCTACCTCGTTAGGCCTGTTAGAGTCCCTCTAGGTAGCATAGGCCTGCTCTCACTCTTAGCCGGTAGTTTTTCACAACCACCTACATATTATATCTTCCAACTTATTCTTCTCTGGTGCTCACGATCATATCATTTCTTCTGTGCAGGCATTGCTACAAACTCCTTTTATACCACTTTAGGAGCAGCACTATTAATTTGAATGCAATAGTGAATCATGCGGAACCATCACCAGCCGAGTCTACGAATTTAAAAAAATAGCTTGCATAGTGAATTGAAAAAGTATCTGCTATACCGGGTAATCGATCTCGTGACCTTTAACTCACAAGACCGATTGCTTACCACTCTTCTCCGGTTAGGAATGGTTATTTCAAAACCGTTGTGAATGGGTTTTGAATAAAATCTTGGTAATTTAGTATCTCTGAACTGTAATGAAACACGATGAAGATATATCTTTGAATATAGTACCAATAACAAAATCTTACCTTGCTATGGATATGTTTTTTCTCGAACATGACAACATTAGTGGAGTATATCCCTGATCATCTCTAGTATTCAACATGGCACATGAATCAACCAGCATTTTGACCATTTCTAGATTATTATTAGACACTGCCGTATGAACTAAATGATGGGAATGTATGATCCTGGCACCTCCTTCCAACAGCACTTTTGCCTAAAATGAATGTATTTGCAATTTGTTTCATTGTATCAGATACATAGCCGATAAAATCATACTTGGCCAAATCAACATAAATGAGTAATTCAGAAATAATTAGAAGAAAATTTCGGAAAATTTATACAGATGAATATTTTTTTGACAAGATCAAAAAATAACATGAGTAATGAAAAATCTAAAGTGAATTATCTTGTGTTCATATTACTCACCACAGGTAAACTGTTCGCCCAAACGGCTAGACGTAGTGCTGTAACACTACCTGGTTCTTCATGGTTAACACGGGCGCCTTTTTGTATCAGGTATCTCACAATTTCATCACAACCTTGACGAACAGCTGAGGTTAATACTGAACGTTCCTCAATATCAACTGCATTTATATCTGCACCTAAAAAAATAAGGTAATGAACAGACTGAAAATCCATATTGATTTTTAATATGGATATGAAATTCTCCAGTTCATACAACAATTGATAAGCATCTTTGATAATAGCATTTGATAGATGAAGACAAAAACATTCAGTGCGGTAAAGTTCGAGCTAGTGCGACGAGTGGAAAATTGTATAAGTTAAGGAAAAAAGATCAATTAACTTTACAACTCTTAATACCTGCTTCAACAAGTATCCTGATAACATCTAACCGAGTACCCCTGGTAGCCACATGAAGCGCACTCTGCCTATGTCGACCTCCAATAGCCTTCACATTGGCTCCTCTCTTCAACAACCACCTGACCATTTCGCCGTCTCCTTTGGCTGCCGCCATGTGCAACGGGCTGATAATATTATAAAATTAATATTTTTTCATTGCAATATACTGTTTAAAAATGTATTTTCAATATCCGTGATGAAGAAGATTTCCTGTATTGTTATTTTTATTTCAAGGTATCCAAGGTATTTCATTAATATGTTTCTTCACAACTTTCGTTTCTTTGGTATGCTACGGCATCAGTCGATTGTATCTAAATAGTCTGAGCCTCACTGGACATGACAGCTAATTGAAGATACACTTAGCCCCGCCCAGCCTGGAACATATTTTTGATAACTGCTGACGATTTTTTTATAGTAAGCACACACTTGTTACCTCCACAGTGACTATCTCAAATTGTCATAATTTTTGTGAAACGTCAGTTCTGAATAATGAATAGACGTTTCCACGAATAGAGAAATTGAATGAAATAATACAAAATTGTGATCTGTTGATTCCACAAATGAGTGGCTTTGCAAAAGATCAAAAATATTTGGCTAGATAATGTGAAGAGAATCATTTGGGTATACGGACAGATTTGTGAATAATTTAAACCAAAAGTATGACTGCTTGGTGGAACGACCTGTTTAAAAGAAAAAAAAAAGATGCAGGGGTATTCCCAGAGTTTCATTGTTTAGAACGTTGAATCAATTCCGTTCAAAGCTCATTTAATGGTGAACCAAAGTGAACTAAAGAACAGAGATTTTTTGTCAGTTTTGTTGGTCTGTCGGAAAAATAAATTGAAAAATAGCCAGAATAGAATATTTTGCAATCTATGGAAAAATATGGTGAAACCATAGCCGTGGCACTTGATATCTCCAAGGCATTCGATCGAGTCTGGCACCACGGACTCCTCGCCAAGCTTCCATCTTATGGCTTGCCTCCCCAGTATTCTGCTAGCTAGTTTTATCTCGAAAAGGTTTCTCCATGTAGTGGTCACGGAGTTTCATGTGACTCTCTTATCATAAATGCTGGTGTTCCGCAAGGATCAATTCTAGCACCAACACTATTTCTACTCCATATCAACGATTTCTTGGAAGCAACTTACACTGCTTGGCGGATGATAGTACCCTCCATACTGCCTTCTTTTCCAGGGCTCCAATACCAGCCAGGCGAATGAGAAACGAACGAGGGAGAAATGTTGACAACATAAACATGGACTTTGCAACAATTCTCGAATGGGAATCCAATAACTTGGCAGATTTCAATGCAAACAAAACACAAGCAAGCCTTATCTCTAGAAAAGCCGATCTCACTGTGCCCAACATAAGCTTGTCAGGAATAACCATACCTTTGAAGACATCCATTTCAATGCTTGGTATTACTATCAGCAATAACCTCTCTTGGGAAAATCACGTGAGATTAATTGCAAAATTGCATCCCAAAAACTTGGTTTTCTGTTTCGGGCTAGGAGCTATTTCACTTCCAGTCAGCTGCTTATGATCTATAACGCACAGATTCGACCTGTCCTGGAATACTGTTCCCATATTTGGAGTGCAGCACCCAAACATACCCTGAAACTGTTGGACTCTGTCCAAAAAGGGCTATTCGTCTCGTGGGTGATGCCTCGCTCACAAACTCACTCACTTCTCTGGAACACCGTAGAAAAGTTGCGATGCTCTTCTGAAATATCAACAATTGTTCCTCCCTTGGCAGTCCCCGCGAAATTAACCCGTCGAGTTGAGGCCTCGCACCCCTTCGTGGTCACTTTGGAGACCTGCAGAACATCTCTTTCGAAAGACTCGTTCATCCAACGAACACCGAGGCTCTGGAACACATTGCCAAGGAAGGTGTTCCCCGAGGCATATAACCTCACACCAATTCCTACCTCATTTCCCTTGGTTCTCACGATGTTCTCTGAACATTACAGGATATCCTTTTTCGTGGGAACCAGAACATAAAAAAAACTTCAATGCATAATATTCCTGGAGTTATAATTCATAAATAAGAATTGCACTAATCATAACCTCAACCTTCTTGACGAAGTGGATGGACTGATCTGATCGTTTTATTTCATCTAAAATGAACAAGCAACGATACACAAGCAAAGTTTCATCATCAACACAATGTAAAATTTGTCAAAAATGCTTTCTTTGAAGGGAAATAAATCGTTCCATCCTGTATAAAACAAAATTCGTTCACTTTTGGTAAGTAGCATTAGTACGGTTTATTTACCCGCTCTAATATCATTGATACCATGGTAACTGTTTGAAAGTTAAACATGAAATTCTTTTTTTTGTTCTAACTTCCAAGGTCAATAACTCTGTAACGAAGCACGATAGACATTTTTTATATGAAGTACTAACATCATTTTGGCTCAGCCCTATCATCTATCATTTACGACATGAGTTAGAGTTCATCGTGATGTTGATTTGTTGAGAAAATATCTCTCTAGCTCTTGGGCTCTAGCGCCTTCAGGAAGCATTTTTCGACACATGTTTTCTTATTTTCATCTGCAGAATCACCTCCCGGAGTACCTATCCGAAAGTTGTTCTGGGACACCCTGTATATTAATTTTTTACAAGCTCCACAGTGAGATAAAAACCTCAATATAGGAAACTTCCCCATTCGAAGATCAAACCTGAAACAACATGCGTCGTTCTGGTTGACGGCCGAGCCGTCACCGAGCGCCGCGACGACGCATTCGACCATCTCGACGCTGCCCGAGTTGACGGCGTAATGGAGGACGCTCTGGCCATGGCGGTCGAGCCGGCCCAAGTCGCGCTCCGGTGACTCCAGCACCAGTGACGTGCGGTTCAGGATGTTGGCGTACCACTTGTACAAGTTCAGGTCGCCGTCGTCCAGGCATGTCTCTTCTGAAAACATATTAATCATTCCAGAATTACGTCATTTGACATGTTGCTGAGGGGCAAGATTTGTCATATAGAACCAGAATTAGTGAGATCGTTTTCATTGGAATCCGATATTGTGGATGTGGCAGGGATGGCCAGGGCTATGCTGATCAAAGGTAACCTAACAGATAGTTTGTGTGCCCCTCAAGAAACCATGTCCAAATCGCGTGTTCTAGAATGCTCAATAAGGAGGTAGTTGGTAGTTTCTCTCTTGTTCAATAATAATTACATAATAATATATCGTTTTCCACTCGCCGATTTACAGAGAGCACTAGCACAGAGCAAGTACAAGTTACACTGGCCCGTTTTTTTTTATATAGTGCGGTTCCAGCATAGAGCAGTGGAATTGAAATCGAGAATTGGTGCAACTCAAGGCCGCAAGCGTCTAGCTAGACCAGTGAATCTCCAAACATCGAGGTTAAGTGACGTCACCCACAAAACATGATATTTCTTACTTCTTTATATTGAGGCACTACGAACAAGCGATAGCTTAGTGGTTTGTGTATCCGACTTCCACGGTGGTGACTGGAGTTCAATCCCTGCGAGGCGTCAATTTTTTTTTCACCCAATTAATTTTTCAAAAATATACTTTTTAGGAAAATGGTTCATTTTGGACAAGTTGGGTCCTTTTTCATGCAGACGAGATATCTTCCTTCCTCATATTACCTTATGTCTTATAAACACGAATAACCTGATAACCTTGAGCTAGACGCTTGTCTCAAGGACCTTCTTGTCGTTGTCGTACATGTCAGAACTATTTTGTCATATGTAATATAATGAACTCTAATACCACAAGTGATACTATTTTGCCGGAAATATTCGGCGATTGTTACGACAGCTTGTTGCCTAATAATTTCGCCGATTGACATTGTTTATCAAAACTTGAGCCGTAGGCGAGAAGTTTCGGAACAATGTCGTAGTTGGTAGATTCTCTCTTCTTCAATAATGATTGCATAATAATATAGCGTTTTCCACTCGCCGATTTAGAGAGAGCACTAGCACAGAGCAACTACAAGTTACAGTTGCCCGTTTTTTTCATTAAGTGCGGTTTTAGCACAGAGCAGTGGAATTGAAATCGAGAATTGGTGCGACTCAAGGACGCAAGCGTCTAGTTAGACCAGTAAATATTCAAACAACGAGGTTAAGTGACGTCACCCACAACACATGATATTTCTTAATTCTTTATATTGAGGCACTACGAACTAGCGATAGCTCAGTGGTTTGGGTATCTGACTTCCACGGTGGTTACTGGAGTTCAATCCCTGCGAGGCGTCAATTTTTTTTTCACCCAATTAATTTTTCAAAAATAAACTTAAAAAAAGAGGTTCATTTTGGACAAGTTGGGTTGAAAGTACTTTCCTTTTTCATGCAGATGAGGTATCTTCCTTCCTCATATTACCTTCTGTCTTATGAACACGAAGAACCTGATAACCTTGAGGTAGACGCTTGTCTCAAGGACCTTCTTGTCGTTGTCGTACATGTCAGAACTATTTTGTCATATGTAATATAATGAACTCTAATACCACAAGTGATACTATTTTGTCGGAAATATTCGGCGATTTTTACGACAGCTTGTTGCCTAATAATTTCGCCGATTGACATTGTTTATCAAAACTTTTGAGCCGTAGGCGAGAAGTTTCGGAACAATGTCATGAGCGAAATTAAAGCAGCAAGCTGAAGTATGTCAATCGACGGATATTTCCAGGACACATAGTATCACGAGTTGTATTCGCATGAGTATTCCATGATTGAGACAATAAACGAGCGGCTCGCGAGAGTTGCGGACACTGCATCCATCATTCTGGTTTCCAACATAATTGACTTATTAAACGTCCAAAATTTTGATGCTGAGAGGCCACCGACTTATAGACTAATCTAGACCGTCAATTCTATAAGGAAAAAGGTGAGCCACTCAGGAGATCGAACTGGTGAAATTGATTCATGCGCATTTACGTAAGCATATCGAGAGAAATAGGTTACGAGGCGTCTGCCATAAAAGATGTGGAACCATAGATAATATAGTGAGAAATGAATGAAATATGCAGTATTCAGGTCTCATAGCTTCCAATACTCAGATTTGAGAAGTCTATTTCAAAAACGGCGAATTTGCATAATTATGGTTCCAATGTCTTGGACTTGCATCAGAAATATGTCTGGTATGAAATTGTCTGAACATAGTATTCTTAGATCCAATGGTCTCCTAATAGCCTCAAACCAGTCATTTCTCTTATCCTTAGGAATTCTAGTCATTATTGAATGAGTAAACGTTCAATCCAAAATAGATGAGCAGCTGAATGATTATACAAAACATGCATGATTCCATAGATCTAAATACACACTTTAGATCTATGATGATTCCATTTGATCTGAAGACTTGCTCAACAGATGAGAGCAAATTAAAAAATAAAAAATTCTTCATTACCCACAAACTCACCGATGGAAAGAAATACCTTTAGTATTATTTATTAAACATGGAATTCTTACAACAAAGAACAAACCACTGCATATTTCCTAGAATTGAAAATAAAACGAAAAAACTAATATCATCACTTAATTCTGATAATAGAGAGTTGAAGTAATCACTATACGTAGACCTCCACGTAGACGTTGAGGTACGAAAAATAACGTTTACATATTGTCGTTAAATTGAGTTGAAGTCGTCACTGTCATCATAACGTAATAATACATTTTGTTTTCGGTTTGTATTGGTCATTTTTGGTTGTGTGTTTAGATTCGAACATTGATTCCTGTCAAAATGAGAGGACTCCTTGATGCAGAACTCGTTGGGGATCCCAAATTTGATCATTTTGACTCATCGGCATATTTCGAGTATAGTTTTGTTAACGTACGTTGATATTTAAGGTATACGTGAAGGTACGTGAGATAACGTACACCCGTAAGCCCACTAACAACGCAAACGTGAAGAATTGAAAAACGCGCATGCGTAGCTGTCAATTTCTACGTTTACGTTAACGTTCATGACAACACTTCAACTCTCTATTATATTCTTATCATTCTTATCAAGCCGACCACTGACATAAATAAAACACTTAAGACGACGACATCCGCCTTGTCGCCGCCTATGAACAAAATGGGTACTAGGTTGATTTCGATAACACGTCAAAGTCATGAACGACAGCTTGGGGGTTCTTGCGTGATGAGCAGAAGCGTTTTCGGGCGAGCAACTGACCCTATACATTTTCGGGTTGCTGCGATATGACTACTAGCAGTCTAGATATAGTAATAAGTATACGTGTGAAAAGCATGGAAGGTTGGTCACATGTGGGGTGTGAGTCAATTCGGCTTCTGTATTCGCGATAGAAAATAACACGTCGCCCCACCTGACGGCAGCAACTTCAACACTTCTGAGCGGTTTGTTTTGATGATATGACCAATGAGCACAAACGAAAAACAAATGTGAACCAATGAAAACAAAGTAAACATGCCGCTTTGACAGCTTTCAAGAACTCCGATAGGTGGCGTACGCTTATTTTCTATCGCGAATTTATCGCTGTAATACAGAAGAAACCGTGAAGATGGCCGATTCTGATTAATTCTAGAGACCAAGAGTTGAATAGCCAGTCAAAACTTTAGATTAAAGATGTTCTGGTCATTGTCAGTGATTTGGCATTGAAGTGTCGTTTAAGGAGTTAGTATTTTTCATCATTACTGAATCAACTTTTAATACCTACAATCTGAATAGCTTCCTATAAGGTGATTTTGAATATTCGGTAAATGCTATTTTGTAACGAAGTACTTCTATCTCAATCACCTTCTCGGAAATTATGGCAGTAAACTACAATGAGACATTCATAATCATTAAAATTTCAAATATTTTCCCACTCGAATATTTTTAAGGCTATGTTTATCGCACTGTCGCACAATCACGGTTCCGAAAACTCGGACTTTGAGCGAGTATCGAGCGAGTTTTGTAAGCCACTGGAAAAAATTTCGCTCTTGAAATTCTCATTTTCTAACTAGAAAAAGAGGTGATAACAGGCAATGGGAAACTCCAACTCAAACTACAACATATTATACCATAAGTATTAATTCAGAAATCTATAATTTGTACCTGCTGCTAATGAATTATTATTATATAAATTATTATTTTGTGGAGTTACAAGAGTTAACAGGACGTCTAAAACTCCAGTATTTTTAAAGGGCAGTTAGAGATTAGAATATACACAATCTGACCAAATGCAAATGAGTAAACTCTACTCCACAGAGTACATTATCCAATGCACCCAAGAAAGGGTTCACTATAATACACTATATACATTTATGAAGTTATTTCCATTTTTTTTTTGAAATGTAGAGGGAGGGAAGGTCCAGAATCCATACAAGTGATATTTTTTGAAAAAATATTCCATGTACAATTGTACACCACTGGAATCGGCGTCCTCAGAAATAGATCTGTAGGAAGTTCCATGAAAAAAATTGTAATATTAACAAATCTACAGCATGTATATGGATTCTGAAAAAATCAGCTGGTTGATGATGAACTATAATCAAGTCACTATTTTGACAACTTCAGGCATATATTTTTTGGCTTTTGTTATTCAATTATCTTACAATGGATCAAAAAAACAAAAAAAAACAGGTGATGGTCAATTGTTTTCAATACCCTATCAAATGGATGAAATGGATATTTTTTTCCTGCTAAGCAGTAAAAAAACAACCCATTTACCCCAGAATACACCTTTAATCCCTCTACATTTAAAAAAAAATCATGAAAATCACTCCATAAATGAAAATTTTATCAGGGTGGCCTGTTTTCAAATGGGTCACTTTGTTATATTTCAAATCATTACATATGTTAAAGGAAATGAAAACAATTTCAAGAAAAATTAGGACTCATATGATACACTTATGAAAGAGAATATTTATCAGAGGTATTCTCCACTTCAAATTTGCTAGAATTCACCCAACCATATAGGAGTTAAGTTATACAATAAGCTTAAATGTATCTATGATAAAGAATATATCAATTGTGATGTCCTTCAGAAACAAACTTAAAACATTCATCAACTGAACATATTTTTAATGATGTAGAGACGTTTCTCAATTTTTAAAACAGGAACCTATTTCAACTTTTGAAATTCAAATTGTATCTTGATATTTATTAATTATATATAATATAATATGCCTATGTTTTCTTGACTAGTCCAATAAATATGCATTCATTTTTGGTCTGTATTGATTGAATTCATGTGTATGTTTTTGAGATGAATAAACTAATTCTGATTCTGATACATGCTAACCTGCTTGTCCAAACAGACATGCCACAAAAGTGAGTTCATTAGTTCTGGAATTGAACAGGTTGAAGAGGGTTGAAGTTGAAGAACTGGTTGAGTGCTTAGTAATTTGAGCAGAACCTAGATTCATCTGATAACAAGCCTAGCCCTAAAAGTTCCACTCCTTTGCTAACCAATTAGTGTGTAAATGACTATTCAAATAATATTTTTTCACCTGCAGGGAAACTGCTCTCATTGACTTCCATGTCCCATTCCAATGCTTCCATACCATCAGGAGTAGGTCCATCTCCAAATTCATTTTCTTCTGCATCTCTACAAACCACAAAATAACCAATATTTTTGAACCTCTTGTGGCCTACTGCATCAAGTTGCAGAAACTGTGGCTTGCAAAAATTATCATTTTTGATATCCAATTTCATTGAGGAGTTGTGGTAATCCAGTAAAACTTTGAATAATGATAAGTTCCCAGTTTGTGCAGCTGCTCCAAGTAAAGTCATGCCATTTGAACAAATCTTGTTTATATTAATACCTGGAATTGGAAAGTTAATAATTATGAAAATAAAAAACACTGAAGCAATTGACCTCTGGATAAAAAGCAGGTTACAAGGGTCATATCATTTTCATATACAGCTTGCATAAGAACTTCATTCGAAGCGTCCATTACTCCTAGTTATATTTATAATCATATAATCATCCTTATGACCTTATCAAAGATATGAATAATGATTTTGCCATCATCAGAAATCAGATTCACCAAATCGCCAAGAGGAATTATAAACATCTCAATCCCAATCATAATATAACCTCAATTTCAGAATCAATCAAAATCACGAAATGATAAATAATAAACGTCAGTACGTGTCAGTTCAGTTTCGTTTCATGCATTTCAGGTGTCAGCACGTCCGACCACAACAAGAACAAGGGTCCATGCGTGTAACAACAGTCAATGAACTCAGAGGTGGTGTAACAACAGTCAACAGTCTCTGTTTGTGCGGTGTTTCATTAGTTGCGTTTCAAGTGGATCTAGAATCTTACTCCACTCCTATATGAGTTAGGACAAATACTTCACCTTCATCCATAAGTCGATAGAAAGATAATGGAACCGAGCAAACTATCAGAGGTAATAGCATGCGTGCTCCCAATACTATCCATTATAATATTGTCAGAAATCAGCGAGATCCAATTGCTTAGTATCTTATGTATAGTATACTTATAACACCACGACTATTCGAAGTAAATTGGATATTGGGAAACTCATGACCAGTCGCTGGTTTATGGTCTTGTTCCCTCTTTTGTTCAATTTTTCTGTTCGGCCTAAAACGAAAACCGTTTTCAAATTCCGTTGCTGAAATGTGACATATTTTTATCTTACCCCCAAGAATTCAACAGAACAGATAGTCAACAGTTTTCTCCCCAGATAACACAAAGACGTTTTGATAACCTTTTGAGGACGTCCTAATAATGTCCTTAGGATGTCGAGAGGTATCCTCAAGACGTTATTCTAGGACATCCACCTGTTACCACTGTCTACATGCAAAGGACGTCTCAGAATATCCCGATAATATTCACCAGAGACGCCCTGAAGACGTCTCTGGAGCATTCTGAGGAAGTTCTGAATGATGCCCTTATGTTGTTGTGAGGTAGCTGCAATAACTTCCACATCTGTTACCGTTTTCTTAATGTAAAATGACTTCTAAAACATTGCATGGTCGACCTGAAGACGTTTCACAGACCTTCTGAGGAAATCGATTTTCACATCTGGATCAAAGAAGTGTTGGGAGGAACTTGATACCAGAATGAAAGATATTTTTTCTAAAATTTTGATGAAATATTCGAAATGAATTGAATATAATTCGTTGATTGAAATGAATAACTTATCATCGGTGCGCTCTATTCAGTCTGGTTTCCTCTTCTGTACAATTTTGCCGTCGATTAATATCACGTCGCTGGCTTCGATCTAAAACATAGTTGGTATTATACCTCGAATTCGAAATATAATGAGAATTGAAATCATTCTAGTTACATGGAATAAGAAACTGAAAAATATATGAAAACTTTTTTCAAATTCCGTTGCTGAAACGCGACATATTCTTCTATCACCAAAAAGTGAACGGAACAGATAACCAACAATTTTCTCCTAAATGAGAAACACTGTATATACCTAACCCATCAGGCGCCTACCCCGGTTGCAACGAGGGTTTACCGATGCCAAGGGTTGATACTCTCCCCTCGTAAGGGTACCTGTCGTGTCTCCATTGAGACATAAAGGTGACTATCGAAAAATGTTCTATGATATATCGCCTTCCATAACAAATATAAAATTTGAAAGACATATTCGAACTGAATTGAATTTAATTCGTGAATAGGAATGAAAAACTGGATTCTAGTCTGGTTTCTTCTTCTGTACAATTTTTCCGTCGATTAAGATCACGTCGCTGCTTCGATCTGAAACATAGTTGGTATTATATTTCGAATTTGAAATATATTGAGAATTGAAATCATGAAAGTTACATAGAATAAGAAACATTCCACAAACACTCCACGTGCAAAGATGTTCCATTCTGCAGCTTGCTATATACAGGGTGTCCCATAAGCCATGGATCAAAAGAAGTGGGGTGGTAGGGGGGATCATTTCCAATCAAACTAACCGTATATGTATGTGGTTATCCAATTGTTGATGGTTCAAAGGTTATCAATGTTTTTTTCATTTCTATAAGGAGAATTAATTACAATAAATCACATTTGTGATTTTTCTTTTACAAATGTCATCCACATGGATGCACCTTTTTCCAGAAATAATTTTATGTATTACTTCTTTACAATTACCTCCAAAAAAAATGTGTTTTCCTTGAGTTTTGTCATCGAATGATATTTAAGTCGATTTTTAAATGGCGCTGGCAGATTCAAAAACTACCCCACAAAGGTGACCAATCATAAGAGAAAGTTGTCTATTCAATACAGATTCCGAAATGGAATAACATATGGGGTTATTCAAAACAGCATTTTTGTTATTGATTTCTTTCAAATGGGTCGCATTTTTCAGAAAAATTGAATAACTTTTGAACCATCAACAGTTTGATGACAACATATACCGTTAGTTTTATTACAAATGACCCCCCTACCTCCCCACTTCTTTTGATCCATATTACTCATGGGCCACCATGTATAAATGGCTAAATATTCGACCTGATGCGATCATATCAATCGACATAGTTTCAGCACTCGCGATGTGAGAACACTCCATCACAGAGTATAATAAAACGTGAAAAATGACAATAATCATGAGTTTGAAAGATTTTTTGGTGTGGTGGTACCACAAATGTGCATTCACCAATACTTAGAAATTACAAGTATTCACCATTTTGGTGCGTGCCTTTCATATTTTTAATCGAAAGCATACAGGGTGTCATTTAATTGATGGCTGAAAATATAGGATAAGGTTCCTCAGTTCATTTCAAGAAAAAAAGTTCATATGAACATTTACACTAAACCTCTCAACTTTCAAGCTGTAGAGTTTTAACAATTTAAGAAAAAAATCTGTTTTCTCATCATAACTTCAATACTGTTCTATAGATATTTTCATGAAATTTGACAAGCACCTACTAAGATATATCTTTATCGAATTTTCATTCGAGTATAAAGTCAAATGAATGAATTAGCCAAAGTGGTTTTCATGTTTTTACGCGTTGGACTGATGAAATTCAAAGAGTAAAATTGTTGCAAAATAAATGGGGAAGTATATACATCATTTTTAACATTTTGAATTTCGATGCAATTCCATTAAATTTCATGTGTTGAAGAATGGTAAACGAAATTTCGAATAGTTTCGTATAGACGACTGAGATTAAGATCGTAGCGCCAGAACGGCGAATGTCGGTACTACTCTATGGGCCATTGGCGGATTGTTTACATTGTTTGGTAATGGTGTTTATGTTCATTTCGTTTTGAGTTTTCAAACGCCCAGCTTTGTTATTTGTCTATTTTCGAACTTTGTATTTTCCAGTGGTCTACTGTGTTTTGATTGAGGACTATATTATCTCTGTTCAACATTAGATAACCTCCCTACCTCTAGTTGAACTTCATATATACCAACATCATTTTTATCATTATTGAACAAGAATTCTCATGAAAACCTGTGTGGGATGTTGATTTCCAATTCGAATATATAGCTGGGATATTCCCCTGATAGTGCATGATATTTTTAAAACAAAATCCAGCAAACTTTTTGGGAATAAAGTGTTCTTTGGTTTGGAAGGTGAATTTAGGTAAACAGTTTCTACTTGACTTTTTACAACATAATCATCGAAACCCTGATTGATAACATTCTTTACTGTTTAAAAATTCTACTGTTCATGAGTAAAGATATAATCAGTTTGAAATTTGTTTGTTCTTTTACCACCACCTCAAGAAGTAGGTATTATATTCATAATAGACATACATTTGAAAATATACCTATAGGTATGAGTAAATTTTCAGTGAAGTGTAAAGAACAATATCTCATTATGTTCAGACACTTTACACTTTTTCCAATCTTCAAGTTATGAATCCACACCTTTCTCCTACCGATCACTTCCTTGTTTCCCAAATTATCAGTTTCAAATACAAATTCAGACTGTCCTGATTTTTGAAAGGAATGAAAGCTATACTCGGGATTTTTTTGCTCAAGTTGAACAATGAGGTACACAACAATGATAACTCATGTTTTTGAACGTTTATAGAAGTTCTCAAACAAAATTATAGACAATTAAAACACAACTACTTCTCATACAAAATACACGCAAACTAATGTAAACAAAGCAATCAATGGCCCATACGTTAGTTATATTAGACAACGGTAGAGGGAGTACTCCTTAGCATGAATCGCCTATACCTTATATGAATAAGTCTCTACAAAATGGCGAATGTTTGGAATATTTGTATCAATATCCATCTAGATCCTCTGTTTTCATCGTTATATGGAAATATACCGAAGCAAAATACCAACCACATGATGAATGCCTCCATATACAGAGTGTTTCAAAATTCGACCGACAATAACGCTTGACAGGTGATAGCCCTCCTGATTTCATAATTAGATAGCAATAAAAATGATTGAATATCTCACATTCAAATTCGGTATATAGTAAAAAAATCTTTTTTCATTTCCAGAATGTCATTTCGGACATTTTATTCTCTACGCCACTGATGAAATTTCGATTTTATTCAATTTCTCGAATTCATTCCTCAATTTTCTTTAAAAAATGCATCACCTTCAATTAAGCTAAAATCAACAGTTTTCCAGATATTCATCTCAAAATAGAAGAATGCATAATGATTTTTCATCATATTCAGTAGAAAATTGCAGAATTATTTTTCTGGTGGTAAGTAGAAGAGATACTTTCCAGAAATCATTCTATAGCTGAACAGATATAGTTATTTCATACAGACAAAAAACAAACATTTTAGTATTTTTATACTACTGGAAATGAAAAATTACTAGGCAAACTTCTATTTTGGATCAAATATCTCGGAAACTGTTCATTTTAACTCAGTTGAAGGTGGTGCATTTTTTGAACAGAATTGAACGAGGAATTCGAGAAACTGAAAATAATCGAAATATCATCAGTGGCGTAGAAACTATTGGAGGAAAACTACCACAACCCCCTGTAGCGCACCACTGAATGAAATGTTCGGAATGAATTTCTGTTGAAAAATTACCCATTTGAATATGAAACCATATACCGAATTGGAATGCAAAACATTTCATCATTCTTGAGTTATTTCGAAAAAACTATTTTCATTTCTTAACTTCCACACCCTGTATCTCGAGAACTGAACACTCGAAGACCGTATGTCACCATCTCAGTAAAAAAAACACTTACCATCTTGAAAAAATACAACTTTCACACACTCAAATGAAAATACAATCACTAAACCGAATATGAATTCCGATATTCCACTCTTAAATACTTCGAATTCTTTTTTTATAACCACTCGAATCGACCGTCAACCGTGCGCAATGAAGTCTAGAACGAAACTGCTGTTTGATTTGATTCATCATTTAACTGACTAATTTGTTACGTCATCCTTTCAACCGATTAATTCCCGAACAAGTATGACTAATTCCAATATCGATAGTAGGTATACGGAGTGGTGTGAAAAGAAATTTAAGGATATTTTCTTTCATTTTCTTATCTATACGAGGTGTTTTTGAAATTAGTACACATATTCTGCAAATCAATGAAATATAGGCTAACGGATATTGCCAAGATATCAGATTTTTGAAAATTCTTCTAATTAACGACAAATTTTATCTTGGAAATTCAATGAAATTGGGAAAAAACAAATAACGCCACCTCGAAGCAATTTGAATGATTGAACTCCAAGTGATTGGACTGCACGGACATCTGTGAGAAGAAACGACAGAATTTCTACAGTGTAGAACTTTTGGTGGAATCAGAGTCTCACCTTGGATTTTATTTTTTCTATGGGTGTCATTCAAAAGTAACCGTCGAAAATATTTAGGGTTTGAAATATTTGTATTTATTTCAATGTCATTTGTCACCTTGTATATTAGGCTGAGTTAAGTCAGATTTTTTGAAAAAGTAGTTTACTTTTTTACGCAGGAAGGTTATTTTCCTTCTGTATATACAGGGTGATTCACTAAGAATGGGAAATATATGAACTACAGCTAGTAAAAACCAAAATATTAATATTTAACCCAACATGCCATATAGAAATATTGCAGATACAGGGTGTTCAAAGAAAGATTTCATTTTAATTCTTTTTTAGCTTTGGTCGAACATATTTACTTTGAAATTCTGTTTGTTGTTGGCGTTGTTCGTGATTTCCATCATTGATCACTGTCTGTTTTTCCACTGTCAGTTCGCTAACTTTATAATTTAAAATTATTAAAATGTTAACAGTGAAACATAGATCTCTCCAAGAGCGAATAACGCATAAACCGTTCGAGCAAGACATTTTGAGAAAGAGTACAATTTTTTTGTAAAATTGAACGGGTTTTAATATTTTTCAATTATTTTGATCATCATTCAATTGACAAAAAAGATATGATGTAATTTACCAAAGTAAAAGAGTGCCACTAGCTCCCTCTATGAGCAATCACAAAATGAGTTTCAAATTCGTATTCCTCATGTCAGAAAACCTGGAACTATACTATATATTCATGCTCATGCTGTTAAAACTTACAAAGTTATTGATAAACTTGAGAATAAAATCTCCGCTTAGAACACCCTTCATATCTCCTGAACCAGCAAAATTCTCATCAAGCATGTTAGATATCTACATGAATGAATGAATGAATGAATGAATGAATGAATGAATGAATGAATGAATGAATGAATGAATGAATGAATGAATGAATGAATGAATGAATGAATGAATGAATGAATGAATGAATGAATGAATGAATGAATGAATGAATGAATGAATGAATGAATGAATGAATGAATGAATGAATGAATGAATGAATGAATGAATGAATGAATGAATGAATGAATGAATGAATGAATGAATGAATGAATGAATGCATGAATGAATGAATGAATGAATGAATGAATGAATGAATGAATGAATGAATGAATGAATGAATGAATGAATGAATGAATGAATGAATGAATGAATGAATGAATGAATGAATGAATGAATGAATGAATGAATGAATGAATGAATGAATGAATGAATGAATGAATGAATGAATGAATGAATGAATGAATGAATGAATGAATGAATGAATGAATGAATGAATGAATGAATGAATGAATGAATGAATGAATGAATGAATGAATGAATGAATGAATGAATGAATGAATGAATGAATGAATGAATGAATGAATGAATGAATGAATGAATGAATGAATGAATGAATGAATGAATGAATGAATGAATGAATGAATGAATGATAACCACAGTATGTAACATTTTTACCGTTTCAGCAGACTGAATTTTGCCATCACGTTATGCAATACAGGGTGGACGAAACAGAATCCATGCATATTTCCAACTTTGATACCCTGTATCTCATTAGGACGTTTACTATATTCTTGAAATCGGTCCAATAATCGCCCCCTTAAATATGAGCATATCATCAAAGAACACCCTGTGTACTTATAAATATAAATATAAGTAATCGAGCTATAATTGTCAAAATACAGACGGCTGACAAGATGTCACCGAAAATAACATGAGTCAAATTGAAAAAATGGAAATCAGAGATGAATGAAAAAATCATCAAATCAATATTTGCAAGAATTAGGAAGTGGAACAAAAATCACAATTATTTTAATATGAGATCCATTGCTGAAGAATCCCAAGAGGACCAAAGGCAAGAAAGTCCTCGTAAAACAGCAAATTTTTTATCAACGATTACATTCTGGTGAGAAATCAGTTTCTGCTTACAATTTCGTCATCTCAACACAAAGGGTTCCGGAAATATTCACAGAAAAACATCATCTGGGGCCCTCTTTCAGATCGCTATAACTTACCAGAGGGGGCATATTCCTGGGCTCACTTTTTTTATTATTTCTTACTTACTTACTTAATCTTTATTTTCCTTTCAGACAAATATTAAACTGTATAGGAATCGTCATAATATAAACTTATAATCTAACTCAATCTAGTATATAGTAATGACAATGAAACAATCATGAACGGAATAGAAGGATTCCAACAAGAGATATTTTTTCAATATTATTTTAAAATGTTTGGTTGAGGCTATACATTTGATGTTTCGTACGATTTTGTTATAAAGCATTGGGCCCATGTTGTTTGTAGATATGAATGTCAGCGTTTTTGTGGTGATAGGTAGGTGTAGGTTATCTTTTGATCTTGTGTTAAATTATTTATGTACTTGAGAATTTTTCACAAAATTTTTGTTATTATGAACATGTACACACATTTCAAATATACAGTGCTAGTCAAAAGTCCCCTCCCCCCCTCGTATCTTTTGAACGGGTATACTTATAATAATGGCCTTGTGACGTCATTTATGACTATTGCGTCACCTGTTATGACCAGTTGAGAAGCCTACATCCGTTTATTTCCACCCTCCAAATTTCATTATTATAAGTATACCCGTTCAAAAGATACGAGGGGGGGAGGGGACTTTTGACTAGCACTGTATACAGACATGCAAGTGTTAAAATTTCCAATTCTTTAAAAATAGTTTTACAGCGTGATTTGAAAACCATTGCTCTAATAATTTTGTTTTGAGCCATAAAAACCTCACCCGAGTGAGCTGGCCAACCCCATCAAAAGCAAATACCGTAACGTAATCGTGATTCGACTTGTCCGTAATACACCATCAGTGTAGTTGTTGGCGAGTTAAAATTTCCCGCAGATTCTTCATAAGGAAATTTTGAGAGGATAAGGTTCGAGTCAAGCTATCACAATGAATTTTCCAATTCAAAGTATTGTCCATTCATTCTATTCCTAGAATCTGTGATTGAAATATTTCTATGTAATTTCGGGATACCTACCCTGTATATAAGATTCAATTCATTATCCATTTCAAAAGGTTCATCAAACCAGAAATTCATCAAATTCGTAAGGGAGTAATTGCTGAAATATACACTCAGTTCCAAAAAAAGTGACGCACTTGATATTTGACCTATCTTCATAAAAAAAAAATAGTAGGCTGATTTTTTTTATGTGTTGGTAGGTAATGCATTACTCATTGAAAAAAAAAATAAACAGGTGGACATTTTCTCAAAGCCTCCTTGATGGTGGTGGAATAACTCGAACCATGATTTATTCTTAATTTTTGACTCACCCTGTGTGTTAATTGAGTAATGGTATACAAAGTGCTTGCACCCTATAGAAAAGAGGCTTCTTTTGCGAGCATTTTGTTTTTTTATTCATCGATTCATCTCTACAATTTTCCGAATTACAGCTTTTTTGCTGATACCTTACGCTTATCCCACAAATTGAATTTATTAAAGGATCGGAGTACTCAAAACTGATTGGGTTATTGTACTCTGGTAGGATCACATTGTCTTTAAAAAAACAAATGCCATTGCCATAGCAACTAATTTGTTGTATGCCTCCATATTTGACCATTTGTCGTGGTGTCATTAATTTTATTGATTAAAATTACATAAAATGCCTCGAATAAATCCTGAACGGTAGCAAGATTAGTTGGGTTAGTAAACGATGGGTGTAGTAAACGTTACGCCGCTCGTGCAGTGGGAGTTCATGAAGCAACTGCTCGTAGAGCAATCCGCAAGTACGAACAAACAGGAAGCACCGCTCGGAGGGTCGGTTCTGGTCGCCCCCGAAAAACTTCTCCAAGAGATGATCGCTTCTTGAGATTGTCGATTTTACGGAATCGATCAAATACTGCGGTAAATGTTCAGCAAGATCTTCGCCAAATTCGTGATGTTGTAGTAAGTAAGCAGACGGTTTGTAGACGTCTAAAAGAAGTTAATTTAAAAGCTAGGAGACTTGCAAAAGGTCCCAAATTATTGCCCGAACATCGTGCTGCTAAAAGAAATTTTGTTGAAAATTATGGACAGTGGAATACTCCTGAATGGTCGAATGTCTTATTTACGGATGAGTCAAGATTTTGCCTGGTGAACGGTTTAATGAAAATGTAATAACAGAATGCGAAAGTTTTAATGGTGGGTCCGTTATGGTGTGGGGAGGGATTTCAATGAATGGAAAGACACCCCTTCATGTTTTTCCGGTGAGGCAGTCGATGAATGCCGAAATTTACATTGACATTTTAGAGCAGTATGTCTTACCTCATGCAGAGTTGGTGGGCAATAATTTTATATTGATGCAGGATAATGCCCGACCACACATTGCAGCAATAGTGCGAAACTTCTTAGAAGCTACTGGTATTACCACATTGCAATAGCCTGCCAGAAGCCCCGATATGAATCCTATAAAACATTTGTGGGATGAATTAGGGAGAAGGGTACGTTCTCGTTCGATATGAATCCTATAGAACATTTGTGGGATGAATTAGGGAGAAGGGTACGTTCTCGCGAGAGTTCTCCGGAATGTCTCGCAGAAATGGCAGATGCATTAGTGGAAGAATGGGATCGTATACCAATGGAAACGATAAGAAACTTAATTTCCAGTATGCCTCGTAGATTAGAAGTTCTCAGAGTTGCTCGAGGAGGCAATACACGGTATTAAGCAGTCATCCCAATTTATAATTTTGTGTCCAATAAAAATGTTTCTTAAAATTATTGGTATCAGTTTATTTCATTTGAAAATTGTTTCTCGATAAATTCAGAAAGTTGGTAATCTGCAAGGATTCAGCAAAAAAAGCTGTAATTCGGGAAACTGAGTGTATTATCCATCATGAAAATATTATTTGAAGGTATAGCCTCAGACTATTTCATGAAGGCAGAAAAAGGGATCTCAACGAGGATGACCTAACGAAACCCTTGGATGCCCACAAGTCACAGATTCTTGGTGACAAAATTGCCAAAATATGGGCTCAAGAATATGATGATGCTATCGAACACAAGAGGAAGCCGAGTATGACGAAAGTCATAATGAAAACATTTTACAAAGATATTCTGATATATGGGCTAGTTCTACTCATCATGGAAATGGGAATTAGGTAAGTATTAAGTATTTTTATATATTTACCTACGGCCACCATCAGTAGCGCATCTAGGATTCAGTTCTGGTGGGGGTAAATATGTTGTAGTATCATTTTTTCAATACAGAAATTTCGTAGATACTGAAAATGATACCAAGAACTGAAAGTTGAGACAGATGTGTGAAATTGAAATAGAAACAACTTTTTTTCGTAAACTTTTCGAACAAAATTTGATAGGTGAGCCTATTTTCAGCGATTAATTTTGAAGAATGTTACTTTATTTGACATTTATCACGCGTGCACCGGCCGAGTAGGTCATTTTCTATCTCTTTTTGAAGCAAAACTGAATGGTCAAGTCGAATTTCAAAATTTATTATTATTGAAAGTTTATCCCATATAATTTCTGAAAGACAGTACCTATAATGAGAATAAGTAGGTAATAAAGTATGAGATATCCTATTTTGTCCATCTTCTAATTCATACGTTCGACAGAAGGACATAACTGACAGAACTTGACAACTGAACAATGTGATCGAAGATAATCTCAATATTTGGTTCTTCCAGTTCACTTCGATTCACAACCAAGCATTAGGTAGGTGGGCAAAATGGATCGGAATATGAAAGAATCTATGTTCATACTGATTCAATATAGTTAATTCTACTGATATAATATATCGGTTGGTTCGGACGAAAGAATATCACTACTATCGTTGAATAAAATTCATTTCATTTCACTTCAGTTAATTTATTTCGAATCCTTAGGGGGGTATTTACCCACTGTACCCCCCCCCCCCTTGGATGCGCGCCTGGCCACTATAGAAAGTAGGCAATAACACACGAGATACAGTCTCAGTAAGTAGCTCTTTACGCAAAGTAAGCACATCGCACAGTTTTCGTTTATTCCGCCAGTATAGGTATGTCATGATCGCGTAATCGCCGTCAACAGCGGATGACATAACTGACAAGAATTATAATTCAGACTGTTTGTCCAAACTTTTTTGATGTACTATATGGCAGTAGGTAAAGTATAGTACGTAATGCGTGTTGTGAAGCAACTACCCTAATACCCTAATAATCCCATGGACATTCTTAGGACGTCCTGTCGGAACATTCAGGACGTCCATAGGACGTTCGAATTTGGTCTCGTGGACGTCCATTGGACGTCTGTGGGACGCACAAATGTCCCAATTGAGGTCCCACTAGGGACGTCCTTGAGGGATGTTCCTGGGGCGACTATCGAATACCTAAATCCTACAGTATATTCCTCATCAAGCACTACGGCCCCAATCAGCACCAGACATCTTAAAGACGTACATTTTACAACTTACTTACGTCTTTACGTCCAGGGACGTATAAAGTACGTCTTTAAGATGTAAATCCATGTACATCTTAAAGACGTACACGAATTTACGTCTTTAAGACGTACATTTTAGGTCGTATCCACGTCGTTCCTCCCATGTATAAAAGACGTCTTAAAGACGTACATTCCAGTACGTCAATTCGACTTATAGAACAATAATGTAAGTTATTTTCTGAAGAAAAACAAAATGTCATCTCTTCACGTTTTTTATTTTCAATTGTTCAGTTTTTCCTTATTTTCAACAAAAGTGATGTTTTTGAAATTTTTCGTCCGACATTTTGGAGCCTTCGTGTTAGATTCTCGAATTTTTACAAAAAAATCATATTCTCCGACCCCAAAAGTCCCATAGTGGTCAATTTTGAATAAAATCGGACTATAATCACAAAACTCGTCCGCCATTTTGAAGCCGACATCTTGGATTTTTCATTTTCGACAAAAGGAATTATAATCTCTGATCCCGAAATCCTCCAGATTCCAGATGCCAATTTTGAATCAGATCAGACCATAATCAGAAAACCATATGCCACATCGTCCGCCATATTGGATCCGCCATTCTGTTTTTTCCATTCAATAATAATATCACAACGAATTGTCACCGGAATAATATTTACTTGCCAAATTTCAAATAAATCGGACGATTTAAAGTGAGTCAAATTTAACTCGCACGTTTTGATTACAAACAGACACAAGGACATGTTAAACTAAGTAAAAGCTTGTTATGTGATATATAGAACAAACAGAGTAACAGAAGAAGTGAATATGGTATAATCATCGAAGTCAAGCAACAAAGAGCGCGGTTAGTACTTGAATGGGTGACCGCTTGTGTCTACCGTTTGATGAAGTCGTTTATTTTCCTTTTTTTTTTGCTTGTCTGCACTTGTTGCTAACTTCAGTGTACAGGTGAAAATCAACTGAAACTATGTGATTTTTCCGTAATTTGAAAGATCAATTTGAGGTCATGGACCAAAAACACCTAAAAAAGACGTCTTAAAGACGTACATATTAGTGGAAAATGTACGTTTTAAAGACGTCTTAAAGACGTCTCTTGGGCGTAATATGTACGTCTTTAAGACGTACTTATGTCCCGACATGTACGTCTTAAAGACGCCTTTAAGACGTACTTTGGCTGATTGGGGGAGGACATCCTTAGGACATCGGTAAGACAACCTATCAGCAACGCTGAGGGATATCAATTGGATGTTCATAGGATATCCCAGGGACACTTACGAATTATCTTAAATTTGAATTTTTCTGGGTCTTGCATAACTGATGAGGACATCCAGTTGTGTTGATGGTCCGTAGGCGGTCCCCAATAGATCCTGAAAAAGTTTCCCAAGGATGTCCAATGGACTTACGTGAAGGACATTGACGGGGAGTATTTATAGCCTACGAGCAATCATTCGTCGGCGAGGTGTAAGTTAACGTCCTCGCAGGGACATAATATTGAAAGTACCGACTGGGACGTCCGTAGGATATTGAAAAAGTACAGTTTATGTACCAATTGGGACATCCGACGGATATCCCTAAGGGACATTCGAAGGATATCCCTAAGAACCATTTCGATTGTTATACGAGCCTGGAAATATTGAAGGGCGTCTGTGCAGAGATATTTGGAGGAATATACCATCAGGGACATTTCATGGTTGTCTAGAAGGGACAATTATATAAGATCTGAAGTCATTCCAGAATATGTACTACTCGGGACATCCGATAGATCTCCTAAAGGAACGTTTAAAATCATATCTCATCAGGGACATACCAAGGACGTCCTTGCATGGACATTCTACAATATATGTACCACGTTGGACGTCTAAGGGATGCTATTTCTAGGACATTTAGAATGATGTACCTGCTGGGACATTCCGTGGACGTCCTTGCTCGGACATTGCATGAGATGTACGATGTACTACCCCTTGATCTGAGTCAAATCCTCGCTAATACTGTTTATGTTCGGTGCCACAGCCATTTTCTGCTGCCTTCATTTCAGGCATACTTCCGTCACGTGATAACCCGTCCCCTTCGCGAATATCCAAACGTGCCGCGATTCTATCTGATCTGACTTAGTGGCAGAGCATTAATATTTCCAAGAATATATCTCCACTTTGAGGATATTTCTTGTTGAATAAACGGCAACCTGTTTTTTTTTTGGTTGGAGATCATTATAAAGGTTCTTGGCAATCCAGAACGTCACAAAGTCCTTCAATAGCTGGAGAAAACCGAGGAGAAAGCTATATCTATAGCTCGTTTATGATACCGAAATACAGAAGTCAAATATATTATACCAGATTATACCTACCCATCTTTTTTAATATGTTACAGTACGTAATTACTCTATTCAATACAAATTGAGTTATTTTTTGAACTCTTCGGAATAAGCATCAATCATTTTACTCAGAGTGAGTTTTTGAACGCAGCCCAAGCATAATAGATTTACTTGGTGGTTACTTGTGCCAAGACAACTCTTCGTCAAAGGAATGGCAAAAGTTTTTATTCTGAATGTATTGCCACGACTCTTTTTTTTACGATGTTGTTTATGCTCTTGTTTTTCAGGCTTCAGCAGCCCCTCTTTATTGGACTTTTCGTGAGATTCTTCAGCGCAGAAAATAAAAATAACACCGAACCGTAAGATTGTAGTTTATTAGATTTTTCCTCGGATTTTTCTTTCCTAACGTATTTTATTGTAGTCTTCATTCACCGATGTATATAAATAGACTTCTATACTTTTGGACTCCAAATTTGAGCCCAATACAGAAATCTGAAGCATACCTCTATGCAGCTGGAGTGATGTTATGCAGTCTTATAGTAGTAATGGTACTGCATCCATATATGCTGGCCGTTCTTCACATAGGGATGCAAATTAGAGTCGCATGCTGTTCACTCATTTATAGAAAGGTAATGTATTAATCACTGAATAAAATATCCCATCATTAAATGTGAAAGTGAAATATCACAACTACAACCTTATATTTTTAATTGGTCCGGCGCCGTTACTTAATGAGAATCCATCTTGGACCATTCAGGCGCTTACTTCGCTCGCTCAAAAGACTGCTAATCGCCTGTATCACATTTTGTGGATATACGCCAACCCTAGAGGTACGCACGATGTTCTTGGAACATCACAGAGATTTCATTTCGTGCTCTCCCAGCGATAAATATATAAAAATATCATACACATATTCTAGGGACGTTCTATGCAGGGCCGATCCTAGCGGGTGTGCAGCGCGTGCCCCGCACGCGGGCGGCCAAAACAAGGGGCGGCCGCAGGCCGCATATTGTCCTATCAAACAAAATTATTTGAATCTCATAGTCGAATGAATATGCTGCATTTTGAATAAATAAAATGATAGTAAATAGTGTGTTGGTCCATTGTCAATTAATGTCTACTTTTTATACACATTCTTATCTTCCCAAATTTTAAATTTCTATTTGAAACAATAACCAAGGGGCATATTTTTCAGACGCCTAAGGATGTTTTGTTCCATCACTGTGCGGTAGCTTATTCATGCATTTCTACTACTTACTAAGATACTATGAGAGAAAATCCCAAAAAATCTGGAGAACATCCACTTGGTTAAACTACAGACACCATTTAAAATACTTTTCACTTGCTCTTCTTATTGTTCTTATTTTCAGATTCCAGATCATTTTATATCAATTACAATAAACTGTAATATACTAATGTGATGAATTTGAATCCCAACAAAAATTTCGCCTGCGGCGCATTTTTTGCCATAGGAAAATTTTGTCTGAGTTTCTTGGCCGCTCCCGGTATGCACTGAAATGAAGTTATTACCTGAAAGCATTTGACCTTGAACTCACAAAAAATTCGCCTGCGGCGCATGAAGATTTTGTCTACATTTTTTTTCTGTGTTTTACTTCTTATCCTTGTACAAGTAGTTGAAGTTATGAAGTCATCAGGTATTATAGTTGAAAAATATGAAAAATTATCTAGAGGGGCGGCACATTAGGTTTATCCACGCGGGCGGCCGACACCCTAGGATCGGCCCTGGTTCTATGAACATTCGGAATGAACTGTTTTAAATATTCTAAGAATATTCCTGGTATATTATGAGGAGAAAGAAGGAAATTAAAAAAAGCTTGCTCCGGTGGAGATGCGAACCTATACTCTCTTGTGATTGAATTTTTACTAACCTCACACCTTTTCCACTGCGCCATGAACCTTATACAGATGAATAAGACTAAAAATAAATAGAAAAGGAGGACACAGTGCACCTATCAGTTCTACCAACTTTGGCCACATGTGAGATGTTTATAAGTGATATGGTGTTTGCACTGATGCGCTTTTGTTTTGCCCATACTTGACGACATTGAAATCGCATTATAAAGTTCTTGTTCTTCTTACATCTTATTCTAATAGATGTTGCTGTCCGAATTCTCTTTGAAATGGAAATAGGAACCTCGATAGGAACTCAATAATTAGAATTTCATTAAACACTATCAAAGATGATCCTACTTTTACACCATTAAAGTATGTTTTGTCGTAAGTATGAACGATCTTTGTTATTTGGTCCGATGGCTATTAAAAATATGACGATATCAGCGCCTCTTGCGGATTTTTTATGAACAAGAACCTTATGAATGTCGTCCGTTTTTTACCAATGTAACCATGGCAACCTGCCTTGATTAAGAACACCATATTCTGTTGAACATCTCAGTCGTAAGTCTCACGTCTTAGCAGCGCGATCTAGTGGACAATCCAAATATGATAGGCCCTTATTGAGTATACTTTCAATATAGTTTTTGTAGGCACTGCGCATCAGATTGACAGCTTTGGGAGGAAGAACCGTTGGTAACGCAGTGAATTTGATGTCTAACGATGTTACCAGATTCGATTTGGCGGCAATTTTCCTCCACTACCTATGGATAGGTCCTTTGCAGTTGCTCTTCATAATCTATTTTATGTATAAAGAGGTTGGAAATGCTGCTTTGGTTGGTATCCTCGCCATCGTTTGTGTTATGCCATTACAAAGTAACCTTCCAGCAACGTAATTTTCCATTTTCGATTGAGAATAATTGTGTTTGTAGTGTTTCTTGGAACAAGAACATCGGCATTGAGGAGAAAAGCTGGAGAAAGGACAGATGAGAGAGTTAGACAGATGAATGAAATCATTCAATCAATGCAAGTGATCAAAATGTATGCCTGGGAATATGCGTTTGCTAAGTTGATCTCGATGTTAAGAAGGTTCGTTAAAGTGGTTTCACGTACTAATAATTTAATATGAATACAGGTATTCTGCAATTTCAGGAGGGAATTGAATGTTATCATTTATACATCCTACATCAGAGGTCTGATTATGTCCTTCATAATGTTCACAACGAGATTTGCGATATTTCTAACTGTTATGTTTTATATAAGCAGTGGCAATGATATTACTGCAGAAAGAGTGTTTGTTGTTACCTCTTACTACCAGATTTTGAGGCAAACTATGACTGTATATTTTCCACAAGGAGTAAGCATGGTAAGTAATATCACGTAGGTACTCGTATTGTTATGCACATACAACTCAGTACCTACTCAAGATAATATTTATTTTTGCAAATCACAAAACAGCATGCAACGCTCATGCTCTAAGTGTTCTCTTTTTTTATGCATAATTTCAATTTTTCAAAACGGACAATAAACAACTATATTTGTTTATGTTCCTTTCCTAAATTAACTCTCACGTGTCGTAACATAAAACATCATTTTGTGGGTTATTTAATGATGTCTTCAATATTTTGAACGCGCTTGCCATCAACAAAAGCAAGCCCTCAAACAATAATAACCGGTCAGGATATTGGTAACTAACTTTTCTATGTAAATTACATACTTTAGAACCATATTTATTCACTAAACACCGAAAACCTATCACACAAAAGCCGGAAAAACATTAATAACAACAAAATCGTAAAATTACATTCGTAACAACTATTGTTGCTCCCTACTATAAAACAGTTCCACAGAGATCCTCAGAATATACTATCTTTTCCGCAGAGGACATTTAACTACATAGTTACTGAGTTTCAGACAACAAAAGCGTTATTGAATTTCATTCGATGACTAACCAAAAAAAGATTCCAATAGGCTATTGGACTGATAGTGAATAATTTGCATTCAATTACTCCACTGTGTTGTCAGGGACCTAAATTGATTTTAGCAACACTTATTACGCGTTTTTTGTGAATAATGTGTCTATACGTTGTTCGAAATAATGGTTGAATGAAATTACATCTAAATTAAATATTACATTTGACCTAATAGGAGGAATCCTTGATATAGTTATTCATTTGTGACTTTCTCTAGCAATCAGCTTGTTAAAATGTTAAAATATTTCTTATACCTACTCCATAACAAAATATCATGTAAATGTTGGCTGGAGACTTAGCAGCATGATCTGAATAGTGAATGCTGAAAACTGACAAGACAAAACCCCAACAATCCTTGCCATGTTGTCACGTTTACCTGACCAAATGTTCTCCAGTGTGAATTAATATAACTATCATTTACACAAAAGTATTATAAACAATAAGCCACAACACATAAGAGGGGACAACTAATAATGGAATAAATAGTTGCGAATTTATGAATTATTGAATAAATAATATTTCTAAAGTTCCCAATCGTATTTCAACATATGGTAACTCTGTGCTGTTGTCTGTCCCTACTGACGAAATCGTGAAGTCACCTGCTATCTGCAGTTAATTTCTAGCCATTTGAAAATTACCGTGGCATTATTGATGATCTTAGGACCTTAAAATCGACCGAAAAAATCTGAAAAAATATAGAATTGAAAGGTACTTGAATGATGATTCTATTTAAAATAAAAAATCCACTTACTAATTTGATCGTCTTTATTACCCCAAGGAACATTATTTTTCATAATTCATTATTCCAGATTTTTTGGGAATTTCTCCTCGTTTCTATGAAATAAAAATATGAATATTATTTCAATATACGTGTAGTAAGGACCTCCTCGATTAACCTATACAGACAGTATTGTTCATAATGTTTCCTCTGACACTTATTGACGATGATTTAGTCAATAAAATATGACTTACAATGTCAAATGCCTTACATAGATCCAAAGACAGAATACCGTATTTGTGATTGTCATCTATTCGTGAATATCTGAAATGACATACATCACAGCTACCTCATCTGTGTCTTTTGACCTACGAAATCCATATTGATCACTAAACAATAGGCGATTATTTTCACTTATAATATCACGAGAACTTCAATTATTTCAATTAGTCGAAGACGGGGGAGAATTTTCTAAATACTCGTGTTTGAGAAAAAATTCGCGGATATTAATTGAAGCTAAAGTGGTATCCGGTAAAAAAACCTCACACTGAAATATAATTAAAAAATACTTGGATAATGACAATTTTTGATGGTTTTGACATTTGAATAATAGGCTTTGTATGTAAAAAGAATAATATATATTTTTTTTACGTATGTCAAAACTTGTGATTTTGTAAATTTCGAATTTGCAAGTATACCTACATAATATTATACTGTTGATGCATGATTTTTATTTATTGACTTATAGAATGAAATTGAAATAATCTTAAGTTGAATGTAAATGTCATTTATCCTATAAACGTCAAAAAATGTCCAGTGTAATTTCATGCTCCGTCCCCCAAGGAGGAGGAAAAAGTTTCCAAGAAATTTGTTTAGTTGCTATGGAAACGATACAAAATACAGGTTTTAAATTGATCGAAAATGCTTGGTGTAAAATTTTCAAGATAATTTAGTAGACGGGTTTTCATATATTTTTTTAAATTCTGGAGATCGAGAGAACAGAAATTAATCTATATTTATTTATTCTGTTTTATTTTGTAGCTGGCAGAATCGGCAGTATCCATAAAGCGCATCGAAACGTTCATGCTCACCGACGAAACGACAGTCGGCGATCCCACCATCCTGGACCCCTTGTTGCACACCAAACCGAAGAAGTACAACGTGCGACACTCCTTCCCCTCCACCTCCGAGGACGAGCCGTTCGTGCGCGTCGTGCACGGCATCGCGAAGTACGGCGAAGACGTCTGTCTGGACGACATCAATTTGGAGGTGTATCCCGGGAAGTTGACGGCCGTCGTGGGGCCGGTGGGGGCAGGCAAGAGCTGCTTGCTGAACATGGTGATGGGCGAGCTGGCGTTGTTCAGCGGGAAGTGTACCACGAACGGCGTCATATCGTACGCCTCGCAAGAACCGTGGCTGTTTGCGGGTGAGTTGAGTTGCATAGTCCTTAATGGCCACCCCCACCCTTTAACCCAATTTCTCTCTATGAATAAAGATGATGAAGTCTCTAGAGTAAAACACTCCGGAAGTAAAATACCTCTCCATTCGGATTAATCAAATTTCCGGGCGAGAGGTACTGAGGGGACTCATCTCTGAAGATTAATTTTTGCAACATCCGCGGACTCAACAAAAAGATCAATGACGTCTACCATCATCTACAAACGGAAAAACCAGATATTTTGGCACCAACAGAAACTCAAGTGAACTCGTCCATCAAAAAGGTCCACATGCTCTGTCCTGGTTACGAACTCCATTCTCGATTCAGGTTCAAAGGTGGAGTCTGCCTTTTCGCTAAGGCTAACCTTTCATACCAGCGTGTAGAGAGTTTGGAACCGAAAGACTTTGATGTGATGTGGTTCAGGCTAGTCGATACCAAATTGACCAAATCTATCTGCTGCCTTTACCTATCGCCTAATGATAATGAATACAACAACCTCTTTGAGTTTTTATCACTCAAACTGGACTTCATTCAGGAGAACTAACCAATGACGGCTAAATGGACTGTCTGACGAGTACTACATGACTGTCCAATCACTCAGTTCAGTGTATTCTCCACCAGAGGGGTTTACTTGCCGTCCTTTGCGGAGAAGTCATTTGTTTAGCTGTTATTCGGTTGTTTTCCAATAACATAGGTTATATTGAATTATTATTATTATCAAGTGTCAAAGCTGTGTCACTGTCAGGTCCCTGATGTGTTCTGTTGAATATCGATAAATTCCTTTACTTTTTCGGATTTTCATTCAATCAAGCATTCTTCTTTGTGTTTAGTTCTGGTAGTTTATTTATTCAGGTTTGCTAGTTGTGTCTTCATCATGTATTTACAGCCTTCTAGCGTATGAAATGAAATGTATGAATAATCGTATCAAATATTATTATTATTAAATATGGGGTTTGCTTTTTCGAATCTCATACCCAGTGATAAACTCCCACAGCAAGAATGGTCGAATTTTATTTTGGAAGGCATTGGTAAGAATATGATTTTTCATGTACACTTTTCTGATGATTTTCAATTTTAGCCTCAATTCCACCATTAGAACACTGGTGTTAATTCTGGTGTTGAAGTTTGTGTCAATGATTTTGGAAGACACTATAGAGTGATGATCAATAGCACTACATATGGCGACTTATCAGGATGGGGACATACATTCAGAAAGGATCGCTCACCATAATTTTCAAGGTATGTTTAGTCTGCATTGTTTTTGCATAGCTAGGTAGGGTAGGAGTAGTATTGTTGAAAACTGTTTCATGTGAGCCTGATGGTTCAAGCCATCAATGCAACGTATTCAAACTCAAATCACCATATACCTACAGGATGGGCATCCAAAAAAGCAACACCAAGAATGAAAGAAGAATGGAATTTAAGGTATGCGCTTTGAATCCCAGAGAATCATCAGTCTAGGCCAACATCTGGAGTTTTTTCAAGTGCCACAACTACAATTTGAGGTATTTTGTGTTCCTGCTTCCTGGCAAATATCACAGAATAATGATACTATCAGAGATTTACAAAAATGTTTTTCACTGCTGTGATGATTTTGTCACAAAAAATTTAAATTAATTATTTGGCCTTAGTTTATGTATATTATGTATGCCCATCTATCAATGAGATCCTGTATAGTTTTCTTGATAGAAGTATTAGATGGTATGTGAAATAAGAGGCCTGTTTGTTTGTATTGCTAAACTTGCTGAGGTTGATTTTTTTCCCATAGTTGTCTCTGTTCATAGCATGATGTAAACAGAAAAAGTCATAGAAAAAAATCAAGTTTAGCAGGCAGACCAAGCACAAACGAACATGCCTAAGGTAAAATGTCACTGATACTAGCCCACTAACTATAGCTTCCCCAAGTAGATCTAAAAAGATGAAAAGAGTGCAAATTCAACTTTTGAAATGCATATAACTATTTCTGTCTCCACAAAGTTTCGAAAATGGTTGAAAAATATGGATTGATAGATAGATAGATGATAAGTATAGAAAGTATTTATTCAAGTAATATAATAATAATTTTATTCCATAGACAGTCACCATAATAAACAATTTCCTTTTCCATTAAATTAGCTTATGATGAGCTTATATTTGAACTCAAAACATGCTTCTTCTCTCTCTCATCATCTTCCTCTTTTATTTACAGTGTCCAAAGGATCTCCAGGTAACCTAGCTTCATCCTCCAAAGTCAAGATCCCATATCCAAGCCGTTTTATATTTATTGTGTTGCCATCCCCAGAACCTATAAAGAAATGTTGCTATAGAACATTTAATGATTTTGAAGCTGGCATAGTTCTATCAATTTTGCAATACAATTTATCTGTATATCTGATATGAAATATATAAGTATGAAATGATAAATTGATATTCAATTTGCTATTCATGGAGATACCTGATATTGTAGTTAAAATGCCTGATTATTTTTCTGAACCCTCACCGAATTAAACAACTGTTCACAAAGCTCACCTTATAGTAAATATTCTGGTTATGCATAGATAGCATCATCAGAATTGAATGTCTCCAGTCATCATTCAATCAAACCTCATGAAGAGCTGCTTCAACATTGTGTTGAGAAAATTCAGTATCTTCCTGAAAATACAAATTAAGAAATATCACTTGAGATCACAGATTTTGTGGAACAATATGAAATGTTGCAGTACATTTCACTTTGAGAATACAGCAGTATCTGGTTATTAGGGCTACCATAGCTCTTATTAGGCAGTTGAAAATTCAATCAATGAAATAATTGAACATGTCCTTACCTATTCACGAATTGACGAAGATGATTTCCACTTGAATGGCATTATTATTTATGCATATAATAGCGTTATTTGGCATGAACACTCCTAACCACTTCATTTTGTTGGCCTTTTCAAAGTTTTACTTGGTATCTCGAACAAAGCTCTCCAATCTCGAGTGACAATGAGTGACAGGCTGACAGTGAGAAAATTTGTCAAAAAATAATGCAGGTTATGTTGAAAGCTCATTTGACACAGGAAATAGATGACGCCACTTGCCGTCCCTTCAAAATTTCGTTACAGGGCGATTTGGCGATTTTCGCTGAATGAACAGTCATGTATAACCCGTCAGACAGTCCATTTAGCCGTCATTGAACTAACCAACAGCTGAAATCTTAATCATGGGAGACTTCAATGTATACAACGCAGCCTGGTTCAAATTCTCTAACAAAACAGATATGATGCAGGTCGTCAAACTGAGGCCTTCGCCATCACACATGGTCTAAAACAACTAGTTGAACTACCAACCCGCATTCCAGATGTCAACAACCAGTCTGCCAATACACTAGATCTTTTTATCACCAGCAATCCTTATCCATATATAGAATAGAAGTTTGTGCCCCACTTGGAAACTCTGGAAGCACCATCTGCAGATGGGATTGTTTTCGATCCCTACGAGCTCCAGGTGCCTGTTGGGGTGGTTTTGTGTTTTTACTACCAATGTAGTTCTCGTAATATTATGAACTACTAGTCAGTAAAGACATAGCCCTCTGTTGTAATTAACCTGAATTCACTGTTCTGATGGCGATATTCGCAGGAATGGCACTCGAATCTAGTTGGTATCTATCAATAACAACTTGTCATATGCTGTCATGGTCGTCTTTACTAGATTTTAATTAAAATTGAAAAGAAGTGCTTTCATAGCGAAAATGAGTCCATATTTTAGTTTCACAGAACTAAAATGATTGAAATGTATTGCTAGTGGTAAAAAAATGTAATATACACCTTGCTGCTGATGATCTCGCAGAAGGGTTCTGTACCTACAAAGGGTTCGTCCGCTACTTCGTTTTTCTCTACTCCAGATTGTCCCGGAAACCGTAGAAGAATGACTATATTTCTGTTGGATAGCTGGTTCAGTTCCCGGCATTCACAAACCATTTCAGAGCTGAAAACCATAAAGCTCAGCGCTTTACTCGTTGCTTCACTGTCGAACATAATGATCATACCTCGCTTCTCAAAGCGTTTTTCTAGATTCAACTGTACACATTTCCGTATAGCGTGAACTTTCACCTGAAATATTCTGGGGAATTCGCCAATGCTTTCAAACTACTTGGTACGAGGACCGTATAGTCTGTTATTCCAGTTCATTCCGCGGTTTTGGAGCCATCTGCCACATTATTACTCCTTCTGTGAGCTCAGTGAAAATAAGTCCATATTTCAGTTTCACAGAACTAAAATGAATTGAAATGTATTGCTAGTGGTGAAAAAAATTCAATATACACCTTGGTAGTAAAGAATATTATTATTACGGGACCTTATACCCCTCGGCAGAAGCCTCGGGATATAAACTTGGTCCCTGGGCATAATGATATTCTTTACTACCTTGGTGAATAAATAGCTATTCCACACTAGTATGTAATAAACTATTTCAGGTTCTGTTAGACAGAACATCTTATTCGGCAGAGAATTTGAGTTGCTGCGGTACAGAGATGTGGTGAAAGCATGTGCTTTGACCAGAGACTTCTCCTTACTTCCATTCGGCGACAGATCCATAGTCGGTGAACGTGGGATATCTTTGAGCGGTGGACAAAGAGCCAGAGTGAATTTGGCTCGCGCCGTATATAAAAGGGCAGATATTTACCTCTTGGACGACCCTTTGTCAGCAGTTGATATCCAAGTGGGGCAACAGCTCTTTGAGGCATGCATTAAAAGGCAAGTTTCTCCATGATATTTTTGAATTGATTTTACTCGAAAATGATACATCTGATCGATACGGACAAAGACCACAATTTTTCTGTAAAAGTGTGTGGATTTTCATAATCCGAGATTGAATTGTCGTCGTCCATTTTAATACCAAAATCAGCTCATGAATTGACGTTTCTATTACTGACACAAACATAGGTATGTTGCTAGGAAATACTTTCAGTTCCTAGGAGCTGAAGCTGAACGTTAGCTCCCGGGAACTTAAAAGGATGTACTGAGTCATCAAGAATAAACCACATTGTTGTGGATCGTTATTTGGGCTCGGACGCATACCAGATTTGTTCCCAATTTCGCCAGATTTTGCATTTCATACCCACCCATGCTGAGGTTATAAATACACTATACTATAGTTGAGTATTTTTGTTTTCATCAGGAAAGCCTTCAAGATTCACATACTTGGTTGATCTGTATTTCAGTGATTCTCGTGATCTGATTGATTGGATATTTTTTTTTAGAATAATCATGGCCAAAAATACTTTTTTGTCACACAACTATATTGTTCACCTTCATTTTGATTACCGAGCCAAACATAGTGGAATATAGAGAGGAATAAATAATCACTATCATTAACATTTCACACTTCTTTTTCCTTTACCTGGCTTTAGCGCAGTATTTGCTATTAGGGCGGACACCTCTGGTCCAAATGAATTCATCAATTCATCGATTCGTTAGAATACAGAAATAGGTCACTCTGTGGTTGTATTCATATTGAAACTACAATTCGAACATCCTTGAAAATTGAATAAACCTGATCTGACCTGTAAATGCAGGTGGAATATTCTCACCACACTGATTATTTATTGCATTGCATACATATGGCACGGCATCCACGTTTCGGGTATAGTATTGAATTCGTGCCTCTAGTATCTGATGATGCATGTCAACACAATAAATTGTAACAAAGTAAAGGCATCGTCCACCAAAATCCTAATGAATTAATGATCTGTCAACTGAGTCACATTGGTCAAAGATCATGATCTTTGCATGGTGGTTAGGTGGTTACTAATAATATTCATATTTATTTTAGTGAATTCTTTCAGTTGCAGAAAAAATAGCAATCTACTATTTTTCCAGATATCTAGAAGACAAAGTCGTAATTCTAATCACCCACCAACTGCAGTATTTGAAGAGAGCAGATCAAATCGTGATAATGAGCAATGGTATGATCCATGGCAAAGGAGATTACAACGAGCTGATTGGCACTGATACATCAGCTTTTGCCGAGTTGCTGAAAGAAGCTTCTTCTACTTTACCAGCCGATGAAAAAGAAGTCGAGAAAGTGATGAGAGCTCTGTCCATAACCAGTACAGTTTTCAACAGCATAATCGACATTGAGGGTAAAAAGGTATAGTTTCCTGTCCTAGTTCTTTTATCTACTACTGGTTCATGAATTGGCTTGGTCCAGAACATCAAAATATTGGTCAACATCTCCACAGCCACTCCACTAACAAACTGAATTTTGAAAATCTCTCACATAATTGGAACAATATTTTTTGACTTGTATATTTTTTTTGAATATAAGAGTCCCAGGTGGTTACTGAGATGTTGTCCCCTCATACTGAGGCTAACCAGGAATTCATTTTTGTTTCAGAAAACTCCCTTTATTAGTCCAGAAATCCGAACAGTGGGATCAGTGGATTTTTCTAATTACGTGGCATATTTTCGAGCTGGTGCTAATTGTTGCGGAATACTCTTGGTCATCCTGATGTTTTTACTTGCTCAATTGTTAGCAAGCAGTGGAGACTATTTTTTAGCTCAATGGTAAAGTTTCATACCACACGAACTTTATAATAATTAGTTCAATCACATGTTACAAAAACGTCAAAGAGACGTCAAATCTATATAGGTACACACAACATGTAATTGGGGTAATACCTGTTTGTTGTCCCTTATTGGGATATCTTGAAGTTTGAGAATATTGTTAGTTGTCAGAACGTTTTGGAAGTATCTGTTAATAATAGTTATATAACCAACTAGTGTATTAATGAAGGCGATTATTGATGGAGATATTTTAATGTGCATGCAAATCAAGCGCGTTAATGTTCGAGATCATGGATCGCCTTATTAATTTACGATTTGGATACAAAATTTTTCCGTTGACTATTCCACTCTTGGTCTCTAGAATCAATCAGAATCGTCCATTTTCTCGGTTTTTTCTGTATTACAGCGGTACATTTTGAGCTACTTCCTTCGACATTACTTCTTCCACTAATGAATATATCAAATGAATCTATTTCGTTGCTGATTTGTGACCGGTATTATGATTTGACGGATACTTATTTCAAAGTGAGAGGCGAAGTCAACTTGTCTACCAATCAATGTATATAATCGCTTAAATTCGTGTAGAACTGGTCTTCATTCTTATTCAATCGAAATTTTTCGTCAACATTAGAAAAAATATTCGTTACTAGTTAGGAAATATCTATTTCATTGCGGATAATTTAAAACCCCAAAAGTATGCCAGTACAGCGTTGTTGCTGTTTCAGTATTCAGCCTTACGTTTGGCGAGGATTGTGAATGGGATATCTATATCTTCAATTTTTTCAGGGTTAACCTGGAAGAACTACGATCCCACGTTGGTTCTGCAGCTGTAATGGGATTCTTCGATACCTTGAGGCGAGAAGATTGTATATTGATATATACAATAATCATAATTGCAACCATCGTTGTGGCTGTAACAAGATCTTTAGTATTTTTTACGCTCTGCATGCGATCTTCAATGGGGTAAGAAACCAATTGACATAGACATTGTTTTTTAGTGTTGTAGTGACCAAAGCGTATGGGAAATTCTGCCTAGCAAATTATGGAAAAAAGTTCCACTGAGTATTGGGTTGAAAATTCTTTGTTTCCGAGATACAGCTAGGCTAGGGTGTTTTTTTTAAAGTGACTTCTTCATTAGTAATTCAAGAATGATTCATCTGATTTCAATGATATTACGGATTATTGAAACAATTATTACACATCTACTAGACCAGCGGTTCTCAAACTTTTTTGATGACGGAACCCTTTCAAGAAACTATATTTTTTACGGAACCCTAAATTATGAACTAAAAGCAAAACTATTTATGTGTGTATTGTTTCTGAATGATCATACAAAAAAGGTAGAAACAGTAAGTACTAAGTTCATTTGATGGGAGGCATGACATTTTTTTTTATTCCTCATCAGCATAGTAATGTCTGATGTCTGGTTCGGCATCCAGTTTGTTGCGGTATTTATTTTTTGTAGCTGTATCTGCTCTTGAAAATCCTTTTTCACAGAAGTATACGTTGGCACCGTCAGAAGAAAATTCGAAGACTCTGTGGCAAGTTGTAGATATTCATCACGAACCCTGCACCGAAAATCATTCAGTGAAATTGTTTTTGACAATGATACCATGCTTGTCTCCGATGTCATTTCTAACAATGATTCATATATAGATCTGATTTGCTATATACAAGGTGTTTTTGAAATAAGTGCACATATTCAGCACATCAATATGATACAGTCTAAGGAATATTTCCATGGTATCAGATTTTTCCTAATTCTTCTAGTTAACGAGAATTTTCATCCCAAAAATTGAACAAAATACGAGAAAAAATCAAGTACGCCACTTTAAAACAATTTGAATGATTGAACTCCGCGTGATTGTGCCCACCACATGGAAATTTGAACAGAGATGATGTCAGATTGCTACAGAGTAGAACTTTGGATGGAAAAAGGGGTCTAACCTCATATTTTATTTTAATCCTAAATTTTTTTATTAGTGCCATTCGATAGTACCCGTCGAGCTTTCTCAGTGTTTGAAATATTTGCACAATAAAAAAGGGTTTGGAATCCATGAGTTTATTTTCAGTTTCGTATTCTCTCGTTCTGGAAAGTAAGAATCAAAAATACTTAGCACTTAGCGGAGCAAATTTTGAGTAACGCTGTACTAGACCATTAGATTTAGTCCAGAATTTCCAGGAACGTACCTAGCGAGCAACGCAGTTGTTTTTTTTTTCAGAAAAAATATCAACCTATAGTTTCCTTGCGCTTTCATCGATTATTATTCAAATCAACCTTCTGAAATAACATTTTTGTTTCTTGAATTCTTTTGGTGTCTTACTTTCTCTTCGAGAAAAAATACAACACCATACCTCGGCATGTCCTCTTACTAACTCATAACTAAGGAAACTTCAAAATGCTTAGGAGTTATCCAAGAACATAGCCGGTATTTTCAGGGGCAAAACAATGATGTAAATAAGTAGATGGTGCGCGTACTCGGCCATTTTTACGCATTGAACTTAAAAAAAAATCACGTCTACGTCACATCGAGCGAGACGTTACGTACGTTCTTCCACTAGATGGTGATGTTACTATGATACACCGTATTTCAATGTAGGCATTGTGCCTATTTTACGAAAATGAAGGTTTATCGAACCTTTCTACAGGTAATTCTAATCCTTCAGGTTGGGAAAGTAAGATATATAGAAGTTAGGCAAGCCAAGGTTAGTTTACTTCATTGTACCAGTATTTCACCTGATGAAGCTACTGTGTTAGCGAAATCTTTGGTTTGTTTGTGAAGTTTTCGTGTACTGTCAATAGTGCCACTAAAATTTGATGATAACATATCACAGGAATTCTGTTCCACTTGTTCCACCGAACAAAGTCGAACCACGTGCTGTCCCAAACTTAACTTGTATGTGTGTACTTATACATATACATTCAACATTTGCGGAGATTTGAAAATAAGGGTCTCTCGTGGATTATAAATTTCCTAACTGTCTGAGGGGCACCATTAACAGTCTCACCAGTCTGCGCTACTGGGGCTTGAGGTCATTATCAATATCAGAATTCCCCAAATCTTGCTCAAGGCTAAGACCTCGTAAATATACAAAAACAGTATTGGGTCCAAAAAAAGCAAGTACAAATAAAACTCAAATTATTGTTAGGATTGAGCAATATTTACTTCCAGTATGAAACTTCATGTGCAACTTTCATTATATCGATAGAAAAAAGATATTCTACAGTAGAGGCCAAATGAAATGAAAGGAGTATATGTCGTGCAAGACCTCACGTCTCAGTGGCGCAATCTGGTTGAATAACAATGCATATTCTATGCAAGTTTGGAGTTTTTGAAAAAACCTACCATTTATTATTGAAATTTTAGATTGCATAATCAAATGTTTGATACTATCATTCGAGCAACTATGAGATTCTTCAACATAAATACTTCTGGGAGAATACTGAACAGATTCTCGAAAGATTTAGGTGCCGTAGATGAAATGCTGCCAAATGCGTTCATTGACACAACACAAGTAACGAGAATAATGAAGGTACTAGAGAGCTTGTAAGAAAAATGTTTATTTTTTCAGATGCTGTTGAACTTGGTTGGAGCAGTAATTGTTGTAGGGTTCATCGAGCCATTTTTACTAATACCAACTTTCCTAATGGGATTATCTTTTTTCATTCTGCGGAAAGTGTATCTCAGTACTAGTCGAAACGTCAAACGTTTGGAGGGAATAAGTAAATGAAAATATTTTATACCATTTTATATAGAATTGTACAATAACTTCTAATATTTTATATGGAGTAGTAGTAGCTTTTGAGTTTGTGAGTTTGAAGAACGACAATCACTCAGGCAAAAAAGTACTTCAACTTCAAATAGAATTTACGATGATTTGTCTTAATACCTTCTAGAATGAACTGCACTGCCCTGCAAAAAATATTTCACTGATATGCTGAAAATTTAAATCTGAATGAACATTTCTACCATAGCATCGTTATTAATGATTCAAACGAAACTTGAAAAAAAAAACCGGCCAGCAAAAAGTTTTGCCAAATTATCGCCTTGAAATTTGTTCAATCCTTGTCCGATTTTGGTGAAACTCCGACCAAATGGTAGATTCTTGTTTTGAAATGTTAACATGAATTCTAGTTCCCAGAAAAGCTGATGGGTTGGTCATTATACAAGGAAATACAAAAATTACTAGTTCACGCTTAATTTCTCAACGCCCTGTGGCAGAAGTGAGTGTTGGAACTTAGCTTCATCATGTATTAAATTGAAGTGTGATCCCTTCTCAACACAAGGGTTTCTGATTCACGTCAATAGCGTATTTTAAAAAAATGATTCCTACAGGAACTTCTCGAATATCATCTTTATCAATTATTTCCACCTCGTTTATTTAGCACTCACCAGTACACAGAAACTTTGATTACTGAAAACAAACGAAAAGCAAAGGAGTGTATAAGGAGTGAGATAACTATGTTCCGGAACTGTGTGCATATTTCAAACATTTTCGAGAAAAATAAAGGCCCAATACAACATTGAGGCATATTACCAATAACAATTGAATGAATAATAATTGATAGATTGACAGCTGAAATAACTTCCAACCTGACCAGTGTCATTCGCTTCTTGATCACCTGCCATTGAACATACAGGGTGTTGCGAAATTCGACCGACAACGCTTGACAGGTAATAGCCCTCGTGATTTCATAATCACTGAGATAGTCTTCAAGTGTTCAGTTCTCGAGATACAGGGCGTTGAAGTTAAGAAATTGAAATAGATAGTTTTTTCGCAATATCTCAAGAAAAATTGGATTTAATGCATTCAAATTCGGTATATGGTTTCATCTCTCAATGGTTAATTTTTTTACCAGAGACATTGCGAAAATTTTATCCAGAGGTGCGCTACAGAGGGTTGTGATAACTTTTCCTCCCATATTTTTTACGCCACTGATGAAATTTCGATTATTTCCAATTTCTTGAATTGATCGTTCAATTATGTTGAAAAAATGCCTTCAACTGAGCTAAAATGAACAGTTTTCGAGATATTTGATCCAAAACAGGAGTTTGCATAGTAATTTTTCATTTTCCTCAGTAGTAGAAAATTACAAACATTTTTGTTCTCTTCATGCGTGGAATAACTATTTCTTTCCAGCTACAGGATGATATCTAAATAGTTTCTAATCTACTCAACACCAGAAAAATATTTTTGCAATTTTCTACTACTTTCTATTTTGGGTCGAATATTTCGAAAACTGTTCATTACAGTACAGTTGAAGGTGATGAATTTCTTGAACAAAATCTTACAATAATGAATTCGTGGAATTGGAAATAGTTGAAATTTATCCAGTGGAGTAGAAAATATGGGAGGAAAAGTTGCCACAACCCCCTGTGGGGCACCACTGGATGAAATGTCCGGAATGGCATCCAATTTTTCTTGAGATATTGCAAAACAACTATTTTTATTTCTCAACTTTAACGCCCTGTATCTCGAGAACTGAACATTTGAAGGCCGTATGTCCCTATCTCAGTGATTATGAAATCACGAGGGCTATCACCTGTCAAGCGTTGTCGGTCGAATTTCGCAACCCCCTGTATAAAAACGCTTTTGCGCATCCAGATTTGATGCTCATGCTCCGCGGGATCTAATTCGATCTTGTTAATGGATTAACTTTCATTACAATAGCGATCTAGATAGTATAGATTATGTCAGTGCAAAGAAATTTGAAGACACTAAGTAGGTACCCACTTCTATCAAACTTTTAATAATTTGATTTTCGTAATCCGTAGCTAGGAGTCCGGTGTTTGCCCATTTGAACGCCAGCTTGCAAGGTTTGCCTACAATCCGATCCAATGGTGCCGAGCAAATTTTGGTCCAGGAGTTTGACAAATTACAGGATACCCACAGCAGTGCCTGGTTCATGTTCCTTTATACTTCCAGAGCTTTCGGTCTTTGGTTGGATCTAATATGCACCGTTTACATCGGATTAGTGACCTTCAGTTTCATTATCCTCTCTGATAGTAAGGAAATAGTTTTTGTTTTTTGTATTCATTGATGCTACTAGTACACTCACTTGGAATTTTACCATTTATGTATTGAAAAAATGACAATCATGTACCAAATTAACTCTATATAAACAGCCAATCAGATTTATTATTCTAAAATACTCGAAGGACCAAGAAAAGTCCAATGGGTGATCATGTGTTATACTAGTCCATCAATTGAAAAATTTATATCTATTGACACGAATAATTCAACCGAACTTTTTCAATTTCCACAGAGTATCATGGGAGTTATGTAGGTTTGGCAATCACCCAGTGTATTGGTCTGAGTGGTCTAGTTCAATGGGGTATGAGACAGTCTGCCGAACTAGAAAATCAAATGACTTCAGTCGAGAGGGTTCTAGAATTTACAAGAATTGAACAAGAACCTGGACTAGAATCGGTAAATATATTCGAGAACGGTACACCGGTACACTTCCTTAAAACATGTCACCAAAAGACTCTTTAGAATTATTGTTCATACGAAAAATAATGATAGATAGAACAACTAAGTGATACTGTTTGACCAGAAATATTCAGCAATTGTTACCGCAGCTTGTTGATTACTTATTGCAAAATTGATATTGCCAATCAATGTGGAAGCAATAAGGCAAGCTGATGTAGGTACCTATGTCAATTGCCGAATATGACCATTTTTGGAACGAATAGGTATTGCAGAAGTCATGAGCCTTGAAATTGTCCACTCATATAATCTATGTTATTAGCACTAAAGTCAAAACATTTCGATGAAAATAATGTTTTGGCTGGTCGTGTGTAGATCAATAATTCTCGAAATACATGAGAAAAAGTAATGTAATCGTTGAAAAAACTATACCTTGTAGTGAAACTGATATAGAGTAGCATACAACCTTCCAATTTCCTCCTTTTCATTTCTGGATTCGGCTTAACACCACCCTACGTCGGAGTACTATTTGCCGTGTGGTACCTATGCCAGTTTTTATTTAGAGCTTCGAAAAAGTCTGTTCACTTTTTCCACGAAACTGTCGTTCTTCGTGGTCCTAGTGAATTTCGATCATTGCGTATCAGAGAGTGTTACCTACAATTTTTAATTCGTTTTAAACCCAGCGAAGTGTCTGATATTGAATAGAATTTTGTGATTTGCAACTGCGCTGAAATACGTTTACTTGAGTAGCAGTGTGCCTGATCTGTCAGATGAGTTGGTGCTAATAACATCTTCTGACTCGGCTCGTTTGTTTGCCGCAAATATATACAGTGTGAACCCTAACCAAAAAACCTCGAGATTTAAGAGTTTCGCCGCATTTTTCTTGAAAAACTAAATATTGAATAGTTACAAACCTTTCAAAATGTTGAAGTCATATTACTTGAAATTCTGGAACATTCAATCTCGGATAATTTATTCCCAAAAACATTTCGAAGTTGGCTTTTTCCCAAACAGTTCATCTGATTTTGATTTTCAATGACGATGCTGTGGAAAATATATTGCGTTACTAAAATCATACCCGCTCTTCAATTTTTGATTCGGTCATGAATAAATTAATGAATTAACAGAATCGATTGTTGTATGTTTTGAGTTGGTGTTGATTTTTAAATTTCTACAGATGACTGTTGGGGCACTATCATCCAATCTTCGTACCTGCTTCACAATGATCAAACTTCAAAACGGCCAACCTCATGAAAAATGCTTAGAGATTCGAAACACCTGTATATAAGTGAGGTATCACTCGCACCCTATAGTGATTTGAATTACATGAGTTGTTCAGTGTCCACTGTATCTCTGCTGAAATTCAGTCATAAAAAATTAGTCAACATAGAATATACTTGACATCATTAGACAATTTCACGAAGTATATGGATCTGCCATCTCCTGCAATACAAGAACCAATTATAGAATCGTGTGCCTCGATCGATAGTACGCTGCTTCTTCCTTTCAAGCTGGTAAGATCACGCCATCACGGCAACCACTCATCTAAATGGAACAACATCTTGTCAACTGGTATAACATGGACAAGACAGTTTCATATAGTTCGTGGAATGTTCTCAATAAATACAATTCCTGCCCAAAATACTATGGAAAACTCGATCATATTGCTTCGATTTAACAAGCAATTGGATTTCGTTCGTTTCTGAAATAATTACAATCGATAGTATTGCGAACACTCATGGTATAACCCTCTCATGGTTCTTCTCACCTTTTCGGTCCGGTTCAATAGCTTCAGAAAGTATGAGTGATAAGTAATACATCAAACTCAAGCAGTACGTTTACAGGTACCTGATAAAAAACCGCCAGCATCGTGGCCGAAGTTTGGAAAAATCGAATTCATCAATACTACACTCAGATACAGTATATTTGATCCACCAGTGTTGAGACGTTTGAATTTTCTAATTCATCCCAGAGAGAAAGTAACCACTTGAGTACTTATTCCGATAGATTTTGAAAATAGAGTAAATCAATTCATTCATCAGGTTGGTATCGTTGGAAGAACAGGTGCTGGCAAGTCTTCACTGATTGGTACATTATTCAGATTGTGCAGCTTCGAAGGGCAAATCTTGATTGACAATTTAGACATATCTGTACTTGGACTACATGATTTACGACGGAAAATATCCATAATACCACAGGTAAAACCCCATGTAGAAGTAAATTACATAGTTGATAGTTTTTCACCAAATTTAATTCATCATCTTTCTTGTATTTTTTGGAGCGCACGAGAGAAAGTCTCTTCCTATTATGTTCGTGAAACATCGTGCATTCCTAGGGTGATAGGGAGGGGTAGTGATTGACGTTTTGGAGGTTATAAGTTCTTGGGAATACTTCCCTAGGTAGAGAATTCCAAAGCGATGTCGTTGGATAAACAAATTAGTTTTTATAGAGAGTTGTTCGACATATCGTGAAGTTGACGACAAAAGGATGTGATTGTCGAAACGGTTTGACTGGTACTGCCAGTAATGGAATGATTTCTGGAAAACATTTTCCTTTGAAGTATCTGAAGAAAAGTGAAAGGTCGCTGATCCTTTACGATATTACGATGATGTCAAATAATTAGTTTATGTGGCATTACCAACTGTGCGAATGACGTCTCTGATTCAAAAAGTTGAAAATTAGACAAAAGTTGCATATTCTAGGGAACATTGAGACGCTGTCTTCAAAGCGGAAATATTACGAACCGTTTTCAACATATACGGTCAAAACCGAAATTTTTTCTTTGCGTTGGCGCCTCTATTTGCAGGAATATGGAAATGTGATGAAGAAGTGTTCTCTGTTTCAAATTTGCTTCGATATGCTGCAGTTTCATTTTCAATTTAACTTGCCAATAGTATAGTGGTACGACATGAAAAATACTGTCTGTATTATTGCAATAAAATATTATTCCAGGAGCCTGTATTGTTTTCTGGAACTCTACGCTATAACCTGGATCCATTCCACGAATACAATGATACAGATATTTTTGGAGCGATAATCGATGTAGAACTGAAATGTGCCATGACCAACGGAATTCGTAAGTACTTATATATACAGGGTATGTCACGACGAGCTTACACTCTCCATATCGAGAATCAGTCGGGAGAAATCCATGAAAATATGCATTCTTATAGTTCAGAATACGCTCTCTTCATTTAAAATATTTTCAGCAATGCAGTGTTGTCGCTAACACACATATTATGGATTGATGAACTTTATTTATTTATTTATTTCAGTTATTGCATTACATTCTCTTCTTACTTGATACATTTAATACAAATAATATAATAGGTATAATTGATTTTCTAGTAGGAATGACATGAATGATCAGACAGTAATTCCTGGTATAAGATCATTCATGAAGTATTATCAACTGTTGTATAATTGAAATTACAAATAGTGAACAAGAAGGGGAAAAATAAAAACAGTGAAAAAAAAAAAGGAAATTCATAGTCTTTCAGCTTTGATCATTCCTTTGCATATAAATATATTTCTTCACTTTATTTTTGAATTGCATAATATTTGGGCTGTTTTTGATATCATCTGGTAATTTATTGAATTTCGAAATCGCCTCATGTGTAAACTTTTTTTGCCCAAGTTTAGAATTTGCAGCTTAAGTCTCAAGTACATGAACTTATAACTGGAAGTTCAAATCAAATGAAAATAACTTGCTTGCAATGTCACATTCACTATATGTAATTATAGCATGGTGGTAAAAGTCATAGTCTCATGAAAGAAATTGTAAAAAGTGTCGCAATCTTGCGGACAACTGAGAACTAATATGCCATTATTGCGGAATCTGCGGTCAAGCGTTTTGGGAGAAACAAAACACTGTGATTATACCATATTCTATCCACCTTGGTCTCATGATGTCATCAATTTCTCTCTCTCTCTCTAGGCACTAGGTACAGTCGTCTTCAGAGGACATGTTGCACATGGACGGTGTCAGCTCTGTAAATCACCGCTGCAATAAGAGCGCCCATACCGTCCAACCGCGACATGTTCACTGAAGACGAGTGTACCTATAGGGCCTAGGAGTTTAATATTATTAGATCATTAGATATCAGGTACACTTTTTATCGAGTTTGAAGAACAGATATCGAGAGATCAAGCAAATCGTGCCTGTGTCAAATACAATTAATTGATACCGACCATCAAAATTCTCCTTAAATGAAAATGTCTTCTGTTTTTTGTGCGAATATTTATTGGCGGATTATTTTGCATTTTTCTGTTGCAGAATGTTTGGATGATGTTATGACAGAAGGTGGGGTAAACTTGAGTGTAGGAGAAAGGCAAATGGTTTGTTTAGCTCGAGCAATTCTTAGAAACAACATCATTTTGGTGATGGATGAGGCGACAGCGAATGTTGATACTCAAACAGATAGATTCATACAGAATACCATAAGAACAAAGTTTGCTCATTGTACTGTGCTCACAATAGCTCATAGATTACATACAGTTATGGACTCGGACAGGGTAAGTGAACTATACACGTCTGTCAAGAAGAAAACCTCATGGTATGGGGAAACTCTAATCCAGTATCTAAATTCAACATCAGTACATCACAATCGGAACAAGCTTTTATGAAAACTTCTTTTGAGTACTATTTATTTTCTTCTTTTCAGTTCGGTATACTATCTCTAAACTACAATTTATTTTCTACTTCTTTGTAGTTTGGCTATATATGAAAGCGTGTTTCATTAGGTTTTGAAAACACTATTCATTAAAAGTTCGTTCGACATATTGAATCCGCCATCTTGAATTTTCTTATTATGGCGGAGGAATCATAATCACCGATCCCGAAAACCCTCAGATATCAATTTTAAATAGAATCGGTTCATAATTAATAAAGTCGTATGCCGTATTGGAACTGCCATCTTGAATTTCCGAAATTTTACGAAAGAATCATAATCCCCGAACCCGAAAACCCCCAGATACAAATTTTGAACAGAATCGGGTGAAAATGACAAAAGTCGTCCGCGATATCGGATCCGCCATCTTAAATTCTCAAATTTTGAGGAAAGAATCGTAATCTTCGACCCAAAAATCTCCCAGACACCGATTTCGAATAGAATCGAATCATAATTACAAAACTCGTTCGCCATATTGGATCCACAATCTTGAATTTCCAAATTTTGAGGAAAGAATTATAATCTCCGACCTCAAAAACCCCCACATACCAATTTTGAATAGATTCCGAACGTAATTTCAAAACTCGTCCGCCATATTGGATCCGCCATCTTGAATTTTACAATTTTGACAAAAGAACCGTAATCTCCGACTCCAATAACCCCCAGATACCAATTTTGAATAGAAACTCCTATCAAATCCCATTCTACTGTTTTTCGGTCAAAGGTCTTGACAGAAGGATTCCTTTCAATATCACGGAATATTGGCCATATATTACCCGTTAGATGGCGAAATCTCAACCAAAAATCAAGAGTGGTAGAACTAATGATGATTAAAATTCTTACTTTCGTACTTTAAAATTAAATCTCATTTGATTTGAGGTTATGTTATGAATGTTATGATATTATCAATTCTGGTGCAAGCGATGTGTAAGCGCCGTTTTCTAATTTCTGCATGAAAGAAATCTGTAAAAAGTGTCACCATCTTGCGGACAACTGAGAACTAATATGCGGTCAAGCGTTTAGGGAGAAACAAAACACTATCTGTGATTACACCAGATTACAATATTCTATCCACCTTGAGACAAACATTCATTTTGATATGTACAATGTGAGTCATTACTATTGGGACATAGGTTGGGACAGTATTGACAATAAACTCTGAACATATATGCTTAATTTTGTACAGACTCCGTGTTATTGCTTGATGAATATTTTATTAGCAGTAGTTTCTCTTGTAATTTCATACAATTTTTTTTATTGGGTTTAGGTAATAGTAATGGATGCTGGTATGGTAGTTGAGTTTGATCATCCTTATCTACTCCTACAAAATAGGGAGACCTTGTTTTCGGATATGGTTAGAAGAACTGGGCCTGGAGTTACAGTTGCATTGACAAATATAGCAAAAAAGGTGATTATTTGTATTGGCTATTTCCCATGAAAGTATTCTGGAGACCATTTTGCTTTCAGTCATATGAAGCTAGAGGTCAGGTACACCAAGTTGATGATCGTTCAAGAGCGAATTCAACCAATTATCCAACTACAAATAATTCGACGAATGACTAAAGGCAAGTTACTGTTTTGTATTACATGAAAGTTTCCATGTAAATGTTATTTTCCAGTTATAGCTTAAATAGATATGCCTCAAAAGCAGATATGGTACTTATTTGACTTGATTTTTTTATTTTTATTGATGTTTGATCTTTTTGAAGAACAAATTCGCGATAGAAAATAATACTTCGCTCCACCTTACGGAAATAAATGATACACTCTAACAATTTAATAATTGATTGATTTTATGTCGGTATCATAAATCAGTAATATCTTTTAATTCAAACTATACAGTGAGATCGCAGTGTTTCTTGATTTGTCCTGTGAGTACACATAATCATCCCAGCCTGAATTCAAAGATGCACTTCATTCCATTGGTATATCACAATATACTAACGGGTCATCAAACAATGGTTGAGTGCCACGTGATCGTTTTTAATGCAACTTTTCTTTTCCGCCCATTTTAAAGAGATACGACTGTATTCTTGATTGCATAATAATGTCACGTGGTTTTCAGTCATTGTTGAAGCTCCGGTATTTAGCCGCATTCGTTATCGAAAAGTAACTTCATTTGGGCCCAAATATTTCAACTCGAATTATATTTTACAAGGTGATTTAAAATTTGATGTACAGGGTGTGCCAAATTGGGCACTTTTAAAGGAAAAGTCCTATTCCCGTACAAGATAGAATAAAACGGATGTCGGTGCCTGTTGATCAATTCACATGACATTCTCAAAGGTGGAAACCGCATATAGATATCTATCTTTGTTTCAGAGTTACAAGGTGTTTTCCGAAAATGTGAATTCTTGAAAAGTGGCTTGAACTCTTTCGTTTGTCAAAAATTCTTCGTTTCCATGAAAATATTCCCAAAACATTGTGTTTGTCATGAAAATTGATCCTCAGGCACTGAAATCACATTTCTTTCAAGAAGAACAAGTTATATTCTTGAACTAGTTGAAAGAATGCCGATTTCAGTGCCTCGAGAACAATTTTCATCACAAACTCAATGCTTTGCAGTTATTTTCATAAGGAGAGACAAATTTGCAAAAAAAAATATCTGTAGCTACTTTTCTAAAATGCTCATTTTAGAAAAACGCCTTGTAACTCCGAAACGGAGACAAATATCGACATGCGGATTTCACCATTGAGTTTTTCATGAGAATCGACCATCAGACACCGACATCAGTTTTCTTCCATCTGGTTCGAGAATAGGACTTTCCAATTTGGCTCACCCTGTACATATTTTAAAGACATATTGGTGGGATGAAAATAAGACTTTTTCTTCATATAAATAGGTGATCTAAAATACAACCAATAAAAGTGTGGACCCCCCTCCAATTCCTTCAAAACTGGGTTAACATAATATTTGAGGCAAAAAAGAAGAAGACAACAACAACAACAACAATTTTCGGACGATTTGATCCGTTATTATGATCACAATTTCAACAACTTTTTTTAACCAACAACAGTAGCTGTAGCACTGAGGGGGTGCATTTTAGAACACATGTATATGAAGAAAAAGTCTATTTTTGAGCCCAACAATACGTCCTTGGAATATTTACTTCGAATTTTCAACCACTCTGTAGTGTCATAATTACTGACTCACACAACACTTCATTGCATATCATTAATACCATTTCCAGAGAATGATGTTTTTATTAATATAAAAAAAATCGATAAAAAATACAATTAGGAATAAATTCCGTTCAATTCACACGTATATAATTGAAACAGGGAATAAGAAAAATATTTTCATCATCTTATTAATGTTCATAAAAATTATTCGAAAATCAATCTATACAGAAAATTGGTTAGCGGACAGATGAAATTACTGCAGTGTATTATCATTTTCTTAAATCGCCAAATAATTGATTAATAACAGGAGCATGAGGCTAACAGATAACAAGACTCAGACTATTTTTCTCCTTATAGTAGAAGTTCACAAAGTTACTTATGTACAATAAAAAGAGATTTATTGGGATCTCCAGAATATCACTAGAAACCTACAGTTTATATTAAAAATACAGGATTTTATTTTATCCAGATTCAAAGCATTTACATCTTTATCGACATGAAAATTGAATCAATCTAGAAAATTTTCACATTCAACACCACAGCCATCCAGTGTGAAAAGAGAATACAGAATCTAGGGCAATTTTTCAATGTTGATGGTGTGCACAAGAAACGTGAAAACGTTTTTCTTCCATTTCAATGCACACAATTGAGAACGCATGGAGTAAGTTGGACCATTTGAGCCTTATACAGTATATTCCAGATTTATGCTGATATATGTTTTACTTCGTTGATGAATGTTTTCATTACAAATCCAATGATGACCTAAAATGTGAATATAGTTTTAGATTTTTGTAATATTGAAGTAAGAACCGAATAATCTTATAAATCGCACTGTAAATCCGCTATTTGAGGTCTGACATGTCAAATGTTGAAAGAAAACGAATAAAAGTGTAAGTTTACGAGATTTTCGAATTTTAAATGGATGCCATGTTGGAATTGCCTTGCATGGAATAGAGTACTTTTTATATTTTCAGGGTTGCGTCACACTGTTACATGAAGTTGAAATAACAATTGAAATTCAATTAAAGTAATAAAAAACCAAGATATCTTATTTGTTGATAATAATTATCATTAGTGTAGTACAAAAAAAGATATCTTCAAGAGGAAACATCTGAGAAGGAAATCCAACATAATAAAAAAATTAGAGCCTACTAGATAAAAATCAAAGTCAAAAAAAAGAGGAAAATGAATGCATTTCAGTGCGACTTACCAATAAGAGAAAATACAGTTTCATTCACCCACTAAATCGAATGTAAGCTCGAATGTAGGCGTTTGCTTTCATTTCAAAAAAGTTGTTCTTCCTGAGACGGGAAAAGTTTGACATTTCATCTCTGTTGATAGGTTACAAAATGTCAGTTTTCAATAATTACTTTTTTGCCGGATATATATGTGCACTGTTTATGGCTTGTGTTGTTCCAGTTCCGAAAAATAAGCTAATAATACGGTCTCCCAGAAAGAACTGATCCATTCTACTTCGCGCAAAATCGCGATTTTTCAAGTCAAAACACAGAATTAAATTGACAGATATTTGATTACTTCAAAAGGTTTCAATAGCAACAATGAAGATACCTACAAAAAGATGCCTGCAAACACAGGTGTACTACCAGTTAACAACTTCAAATTACACATTGATAATTTTCTGATTTTATTACAATGTAATATTTTCTCAATATTGAATCGTCGTTTCTTCTGTCACAGAAAAAAATAGTCTATTATACACGGGAAAAATATTAGATTTTAGCTCACGGTTTTTTGTTTCCCTCCGCTACGCGTCGGGTGGCAACACAACCTCGAGCTAAATTCTACAACTTTTTTCCCTTGTATAGTAAATAACTATTACTTATTAATTCACTACAACGGGAGACAAAATATCACCTCCTGTGGGACGTGAACAAGCTCCTGCATTTTTTAATCTGGATATTTCTATGAGAGCCCTTCAAGTTCATTTATCACTATTTATCAAAAATAACAGTTGTTTATCTTTTGTATCAATGAAATTATTATATTCTGCGTTTTTTTTGCACTTTCCTAGGCGTTAATTCATGTTTATGACATCAGATATCGAAGTACAATCTGTGCCACCCCCCAATCTCAGTCAAATTTCTTATTCAAAGAAGTTACCCATACATGCAGCAGAAGTTGGGATCATAGACTCATTTATACCAAGGAGACAGAATTATTCACATTCAAACATGATCATACATTGCCAAATTATACAACGCTGGAGGTACTGCTGGGGCTGCCGCCGCTTCCAATCTGGATTAAGAGGGAAGCAATGGCGGCCTATCTGAGGATGCGGGACTCTGGGAGTTGGGCTAACGGAGGAGCAGCGACAGGTCACGCGGAAATTGCGACATGGGTGGAGCAGGAGATCCCTATCTCACTACTCCAAGCAGAGAACAATGGGAAGAGAACAGAGTGGAAATCCGCCCAGGGAGTCTAGTATGTTATACGGACGGATCGCGCCTAACTGACAAACAGGACTCAGGTGCAGGAATTTACCTAGAATGAATAGGCATAAGGGAGAGCTACGCTCTTGGAAAGTATACCACAGTTTTCCAGGCCGAGGTATTTGCCATTCTGGCAGTAGCAGAGAGGCAAGAGGTGAAAGAGGGACCAGAGCAGAAGATTTACATCTGCTCGGATAGTCAGGCGGCTCTCAGGGCTATCTGCCATCCTAAACCAAGCTCAGCTTTGGTGCAGGAATGTGGCGATGCTCTTGAGAAACTAGCTGAACAGAAGGAAGTCCGGGTCACAGGGGGGTGCCCGGGAACGAGGTGGCCGACGAGCTGACTAGAATCGGATCCGCGACACCGTTCTGGGGACCGGAGCCTGCACTGGGCATAACAAGAAGCCAAACTTCGTCTGCCCTTAACAAATGGGCGGACGAGGCACTAGAAGGATACTGGAGGCGTATAGGAAGCTGCAGGTAATCGAGAGACCTGGTGGCCGGTCCAAGCAAGTCAAAGTCGGCTTGATTACGTTACTTGGCAGGGATCGCCAAGTCCTGCGCCTTCTTATAGGGGTACTGACAGGTCACAACAGGTTTCGCAGATACCTATCACTCATAGGTGTAGAAGATATTCCCACTTGTCGTGAATGCGTATGGAAGGATGAGATTAGAAATCTTTGGAGTAGATAAACTACAAAAGGAAGATTTGGTCGAAATAGAGTGTACGGACATCCTGACCTTCATCAGAAGGACGGGAAGATTCGAAAAGGATAACTAAAAGGGGGATGTGTAGATATGTGGAGAGCAGGGGTTGGCAAAAAGGGCCCATGGGGACCTACTTGCCTGGCTACAGCCTCCCCACAATACTACTACTATTTGCCAAATTATAACTAAATGACCACTGGTTAGGCATTTGTTCCGACTAATTTCAGTGGATTACATATATTCGCGTGGAGATGACTTTGAGCTGTTCTTTTGGAATAAATCCTCACCTAAAAAAACGGACCGTTCAGCCTTGCGCAATCTTCGCCAACAACTGGTCGCAAGTCTTCTTCGCGTCGCCGAGCAGCATCGACGTGTTGGGCTTGTAGAACACCGGGTTGTCCACAGCGGCGTACCCCACGCCCAGCGACCGCTTCATCACGATCACGTGCTCCGCCTTCCACACGTTCAGCACCGGCATGCCGGCAATGGGCGAGTTCGGGTCTTCCAAGGCGGCGCTGTTGACAGTGTCGTTGGCGCCTATCACGAGGACGAGGTCGGTGTGCGCGAAATCGTCGTTGATTTCTTCCATTTCGAGGACGTCGTCGTAAGGGACGCCGGCTTCGGCTAGGAGGACGTTCAGCTGGCCGGGCATCCTTCCTGGAATTTCAAGATTCGATGTGAATTGGTCAACACTTCGAATACTGTCTATTGGTTAATCGAGGAGATGGTACATTCATTTCACTTGATTATTTGGGATTTTCTCTCCTCGTTTCTATAAAACTTGATATGTTTCAGATATCAGCGTCCTTATTACACAGTCCAATTTACAGATCGATCCTATGACCAGTTTTCGAGCTACAGGGTGTCAATCCTTTGATTTTGGCTGTTTAGAATATTTTGCATCGATTTGAATTATGTGCTCTAAGTCGTGATAAATCTTCAGTAGATCTAATTTCTATCTCATGAGTTCCTCTATTCGAATAGATAATAATATCATATACATACAGGGTATTGCATTCCATCATGACAAGGAAATATTCATGGGAGTTGACAAATATTGAAAATATCAGAATTTCGATTTTTACTCAATCACTGAAAACTTCAAAACAAACGGCTAGAATCGACCAATTATTTGACACACTATGGATCTTGATCATCAACATGAGGATTCATGTGATTTCCTCTGATACAATGTCCGGTTTGCCATATATAGAGTGAAAGCTTAGAATTTATGTAACTCATGTACAAAATGAGATACATATCACGAATGGTTTGTAACTGTTTATATAATATATAAAGTGAAAAATAGAATGTCTCATACCCTCATACCTCATACCCCCACCAACCCCCTAAGTCACAACCACCCCAACGCATATCATTTCAATAAGAGCCCCTACTAGTGATACCTTTGTAAATTGGACTGTGTAATAAGGACGCTAATATCTGAAACATATCAAATTTTCAGAAAAAATAGCCGAAAGCCATTTTATGTACTAAATGTGCGGGGTCCTATGAATCATTGTGAAGTGTGTCGAGGTATTTAAAAACACTTTAGTCCTGAGACGTATATACTATTTTATGCATTTCAGGATAGTTATATATATAGGTTAGTTATGTTCAATGATCAGATGATCGAGTGCTAGTACGTTATTCTGTTATTTACAAACTGTTTTGTGTTGAAAGTGTTCTCAATTCATTATGGATGCTGGTCACTATAGCAGCAGTAACGGCGAAAAATTTTTCATTTTTGTTAGCAAAAATGACATTTAACATGATTCAACTTTTTTGACCAGCTGAACTAAAACATGTGAAAATATACAGGATGTTCTATTTGAAAAAAACAAAGTTACTGGCATTTCCACAAGATATCCGAAATAGTTGCTTATACAGGATGTACCATGAGTAATGGATCAAAAGAAGTTATATATGTGGTAGGGGGGGGGATCATTTCCAATCAAACGAACCGTATATGTGGTTTTGTGGTTATCCAATGGTTGATGGTTCAAAAGTTATTAATTTATTTTCATTTCTATAAAAAAAATCATTACAATAAAACTATATCACATTTGTGATTTTTTCTTTTACAAATTTCATCCACGTGGATGCAACTTTCCCCAGAAATAATTTTATGAAATATGCTACTTCTTATCAATTACCTGAGACAAATGTTGTTTTCCTCAAGTTTTGTTATTGAATGAAATATTTAAGTTGATTTTTAAATGCCGCTTGCAGATTTATGAACAATCCCGCAAAGAAAACCAATTATAAAGAAAAGTGGCCCATTTAATACAGATTCCCAAATGGGTCACGTTTTCGATTTTCAAATGTCTTTTATCCCATTAGGGAATGAAATATAAGGTGTTCCATTTTGAAATCTAAAGTTGATGTAATTTCTAATAAAACCGGAAGACGAAAAAAAATCCTAAAATGTCAGAATTATCCCTTTCCTATCATATTCCTGTGGCTCATCCGACATGAATTGTGATACAAGTGACTTTTTCGGCAGTGATGTACTTGACTCCGTTCTCTCCTCTCAGAGGAGTTATGACGGGTTTCTTCTTCTTCACTCTTTTGATCAACTTCCAATGATTCTCAGGACCTTCATCCAGATATATGATATATAGTGAAAATGATCATAGTACTAAGTACCACTTATTGAAACAGAAATTACTTCCATGAATCGAATTAGCTTATTGATATTGAGCAGACCAGATACTGTGAGCAATTTATTTATTTCTTCCATTTAGTCAACAACACTTTCATAAAAGATATAGAGTGTCGTTTGTAGAACTGTAGAACATCTTCAGTTCCAATGGCACTGGGTGAGGTTGGAGGCAAGGTTGGTAGAATTGATGTTTATTTGTAGAGGAAGGTTGCCTCGAAGTGACATAATCGCATCCAAAATTTCACGTTGGAATCATAGAAATAAATCTATGTGTAATTCTAGATCACAGCTGGATAGGTAAAGCTATTTGGAGACATAGAATATAGATTATCACTCCGAAATGGCATTACGTCACGAATTACCACTTCACACCATCGCGTTTTGCTGATCCGAGGCAACCTCCCTCTACAAATAATCATCAATTCTACCAACCTTGGTTGAAGGTCATGTTGACTGTCAATCTTCGTTTATTTATTCATAGGAACGAAATTTTACCCCCCCCACAACCACACTAGTGCGGCTACGCGGGAACAATATCGGACATCCCAATCATTCCGAGATTCTGTTTTTATGGTCAATAATATAAGCTAAGAAAGTACTGACCTGCTACAGGGTGGATGGCAAACCGGACGTTCTTTCCTTGTGCCTTCAACGCATTTACCATTTCAGCGATAGGGTACTGAGCTTTGGCAACACAAAGGCCATAACCAGGAACGATGATTATGTTTCTGGCATTCTTTATGGAGTCGACTGCACTATCAAGATTGATTTCTGTATGTGTTCCAGTTATCTCCATTGGTTTTCCAGTGCCTGTACTCGATGTACCATATCCACCAAGAATGACGTTTGGAAGGGATCTGTTCATCGCCTATAAGAATAATTGAAAAAAAAAATACCGTACTTACTGGCTATATTCCGAATTCAACTGATCAGAAATCAGAAAAAATCATTGAAAGTGACAGGTACTTGTGAGCAGACATACTATTCATTCCAAATATTTCGACTCAACATTCTGCTGAAATTGCTGACTATTGGAAGTGTGGTTTCAGTGAACTGTCATTACTTTAGAGGAGGAAGGAATGTAACATTTATTCAAATGTTTTTCAAACATTTAGTGTTCTTATTATTAATAAATCAATAATATCATATTTAATATAAAAAAATACCTGTTATTAAAATAATATACGCTGAGAAAGATATTCAAATTTCACCAGCTGATCAACTGTTGCTGATTACTGATAAAAATCATGAAAATGTGTTCCGAATTACAGCACAATATTTTTGATTTTATATTTCGGAACACAGATTCTCAGCAGAGTCAGTGAATTTAGTGACAGTACTGAGCAGTTGAAATCAGAATATAGCCACGTTATTTGTTTTGGCACAGTGGTTCAGTGAGGATGACAAGGAATACCAAACATACCTCTTTGTCAACAAGATATATTTACTTTGTATTAACAACGCTGTAATATTGATGTGACTATGGTGAATACATTGGTTGTGGTATAACGGTGGAAGGAAACATAAGTGTCTGAATTGTCTATTTGTTTGCAAACTCGCGGCACTGACGAAACATTTCACACTGAGAATCGCAAATAATTGATGAAGATAACAAAAAATAATGTGAACTACTTTTTTTTCAACTACAAACTACTTTTGTGTCAACACCGCAATGGCTAATTGCATAGTATTGACATACAAAACCATTCATGATAAATGCGACGTTGTCCCTTTTCAAACAAGAAAACTGTATGATGCAACAGAATGAAAGCAATTCATGGTTATCGGTATATTATATATTGTTAAATGAGGAACCATACGATCACACTAGTATCTCCCAGTGGACCAGAATCTGGCAATATATAATCCTGTTTGAATGTTAATAACTCGTTCTCCTTTCGATATAAGCCAATGAAAAACTTAAACAGAATCTTTTCAGAAAGACGGTCGTTTCTCACTTCATGATCATCTTCAGCTAATATAATGATTGATATCTTGGTGGAACGGGGGGTGATGAATATATTCCCAATTATTTAATGTAACTTATTCCTGAATTAGTTTTTCATCATGGTTATTTCTCGGATATCTTTATATTCATTCCAGACACATCCAAATTATAAAATACATCTATTTAATATTGGATTTATCGGCGTTTAGGCTATTGCAACAATAAACCGAACTTACCTTACACATTATGTACGATAAAATGGCTCCAGATGATCCAATAAGGGCTCCGACGATTGTCATAAGGTTATTATTCAGCATGAAACCTTCAGCACATAAAGCCCAACCAGAATAACTGTTCAGGACGGTTATGACAACAGGCATATCGGCACCTGAAAATACGACCTTGGAAATTATTGGATATTTGAAATTGTTTTGCAGATTTACATTCACATGTATAAGGAAAAGGCAACCACTGATTTCGAGATATCACTTTGAAACTACATTGTATAATGCCAATATTGTTGCAAATTAATTTTATGAGTGGTGTATCATCAATGGCAAAAGAATTGAACAAGTTACAACAAAATTCTTAGGTGCCCTCTTGAAAACAAAATGAGCTGGACAAACCATATGAACATATTTGATAATGAGTAGAAACTGTGTCCTAATAAGGCAACTGAAGAGCACAGTATTTCTGCACATATTAGTTGAACATTTAATATTAAAATCGAAGAAAAACAATGTAATAAACAAAAAGAGGAATTTAAGAATCCGCTTGCATTCTTCTGAACAAAGACATATATTATATAGAAGATGGTATTCACTATAGAATCTGAATATATAAATATTTAACTCAAGATCAGTTATTAATAAAAAGATTATGTAATTCACTTGTTTGTAACAACTTCTGTCACTGAAAAATATCAACAGAGAAATTCGAGGACAATATGCCAAGAATATTTTTCCATTTTCATTCCTGTAACATCCAATAATTTTTGAATATATTCACTGGTATTGATAACCATCAATATGTTCAGTTTTTCAGAGACGAACATCATTGTGAACAGTGCCGTGTATTTTTATTGAAACAAAAAGGGGAAGATTTTTTTAAGAAATCATATTAGGATTTTTTGCAGACAAATTAACTTCATAGTATTGTTCTCCATGCTTTCGAACCTTCATATTCATAACGTTAATGGGTCCGGTAGGTAGAAAAACACAATATACTTTTTCTGTTGAGCTCGCCGTTTCCAAGTTAATTACTATTCACATTTGCAAAAATGCTGTTTAGATGTGCATTTTTTTTAATCTTCCATATAAATTATGTGAAAATGTGATTCAAACCAATGAAGAACAATAATATTATGAAGTCAGTTTTTCTAATAAAAAATCCTGAGATGATTTCATAAAAAATCGATAAAAACGGAAGGCACTGTCTTTATTCATGATGGTATTCATACCATTCCGAATTTGGTAAGAATCGCACGACTATTAGCTGAGATAGAGGGAGAGGGGTTTGAAGTGAGACACGCTGTATACATGTATTATATAAAAACGTTTTGAAAAATTGAGAAAAAAACAAGGTTGGTTGGTCACGTGTGGGTTAATACGGCTTCTGCATTGGAAACATATCATTGTGATATAGGAGATACCCCGAAAAAGGTCGATTCTTATTGCTTCTCGAAAACAAGAGTCAATGAAAATCACAAGAGAAATAAAAAAAAAATAGTATGAGATCCAGTTCTTTGAATAGGACTGGTGGATCATTCCACCCAAGTAGTCAGGTAGTGCCATCTGTCAGCAGAGTGGTTTACTTGTAGTACTTACGTACTGTACGTAAAGGGATATCCTGTAATGTTCAGAGAACATCGTTAGAACCAAGGGAAATAAGCTAGGAATTGGTGTTCTTAAATTTCTGGAGGTTATATGCTTCGCGGAACACCTTCCTTGGCAATGTGTTCCAAAGCCTTGCTGTTCGTTGGATGAACGAGTCTTTGGAAATAGATGTTCTGCAGGTCTTCAAAGTGACCACGAAGGGGTGCGAAGCCTCAACTCGACGTTAATCTCGCGGGGACTGCCAAGGGAGGAACAATTGTTGATATTTCAGAAGAGCATCGTCCATGGAAATATCTATAAAACAGAGCCAGATCGCCAACTTTTCTACGGTGTTCCAGAGAAGTGTGAGTTTGTGAGCGAGGCATCACCCACGAGACGAATTGTCCTTTTTTGGACAGATTTCAACAGTTTCAGCGTATGTTTGGATGCTGCACTCCAAATATGAGAACAGTATTCCAGGACAGGTCGAATCTGTGCCTTTTAGATCATAAGCAGCTGACTGGAAGTGAAATAGCTCCTGGCCCGAAACAGAAAACCAAGTTTTTGGGATGCACTTGTAGACGTAGGGGACTTGACGTGTTGACTATTGTAGTGTCCTACTGTGTATGGCGTGACCTACTTTAGAAATATGCCACTAGATGGCGATAACATGACTAGATCGTTATGTATCAACCGAATAAATAATATGACCTGCAACATCATAATTCTTATTTCCAGGGGACTTGACGTGTTGACTATTGTAGATGACAGTGTCCTACTGTGTATGGCGTGACCTACTTTAGAACTATGCCACTAGATGGCGATAACATGACTAGATCGTTATGTATCAACCGAATAAATAATATGACCTGCAACATCATAATTCTTATTTCCAGAGGACTTTGACGTGTTGACTATTGTAGATGACAGTGTCGTATGGCGTGACCTACCTTAGAACTATGCCACTAGATGGCGATAACATGACTAGATCGTTATGTATCAACCGAATAAATAATATGACCTGCAACATCATAATTCTTATTACCTCCGATTGCTGCCGTCAGAGTGACCCCCATGGTGGTAGACAGTGCCGCGGTCGCGCCGAGCGCCCCCAGGCCGCCGGCCAGAGTTGGATCGGTGAAGAGATACCCGCCGGCCGCCAGGTTGGCCAACAGCAGGCTGCCGTTCAGGGCGTGCCGGCCCGGCAGCAGGAGCGGGTTGGATTTGAGGATTCCTTGGAGTTTGCCGTAGGCCACCAGGGAACCACTGAAATGATTCTTCATTTAACCTTTCAGCGGGCGTGCTGTAGTAAAATTTACGACAAACACGTCTAATAACATCTCCCCACTCTCCTGTTACCTCCAAGCTAAATCAGTTTTACTATCTCTTCAAACTACAGGCGTATCGGGTTTGTACAAAAGTATTTATTATCCACTTACAGATCGGACAAAACACCTTGGCCTTATATTGGATCAATCCCTAAGATTCTCCTCTCATGTTCCCAAGTAATGAAGCGTGACTACTACAACTTGACAACAATTTACTCGAATAGAGAAATGCTCAGTAAAGATAGATAAAGATATTATGTAATGCTTTGGTTCTATCGCATGCCAACTATGCCGATACTGATTATGACCCTAACTTACTTCTAGCTGACAAAAAGAGACTACAGACCTTACTACAGAATTTAGGTATGACACTCTTACGGGTACTAGATATCTCACCAGCTGAAATTTAGGATGGCTGAATATGGAGTCGCGACGTGTGTTACATGCATGTATCATGTTCCATAAAATCATCACTGAAAAAACTCCATCCTATTCCCACGTTAGTCATCATCTGAATCTCAGATTTAAAAATAAACTCTCGAAAGCTCCCCGTAAAACTACTCTATATCGTGTCTCCTTCTCATATAACATTGCTTGGCTTTACAATCGACTACTGACATCTATGAAAACGCTATGGATCTCAAATTTCACAAAAAATTCAAATCCGAGTTACTACAAAATAACCTGAATCTCCTTAATAACTATGTTCCTCAATAATAGTGTGTATAATACATCAAACATTTGATAACTGTATATATGGTTTGTATAAATTATTTGATGTTTGATAACTAATGAGAATTAATTTCCTAATTTGGTGTTGATATATTATGTTCTCTAGTTTACAATTTATTTTTCGTGAATTGTATTTCAGGACGATACTTCAAGTTTTGATTACGTTATCTCACAACACATGACTTGATTTGAACTTGAATTCTGCCTTTTGATAGCTTCTTAGTATATAGTTTCTCTGTATATATTTGTAGTCACTGGTAGATGTCAATGAAATCGAATAATATTATTGAACGTGAATTTTATGATACAATACGAAATTTCTAACCCTTGAAAATATGGTTAATTGAAACATGAGATATACAAATGAATTATCGAGTATTTAACCATTGAACTCTCTCATTATTTTGCATCATAAAGATGTTTTACTCAAAAAGGGACAACGCCGCGATTCTCCTTTAAATGGTTTCATGTGTAGCTATCGATATTTATCGGATGTCGATATCTGTAAACTGTGTTCCTAGTTAACTTTTGAGGAAGTTTTTCTTGCTCTGATGACAGTTCATGTGATCCTTCAATGGAAAAGATATTCAATTCTCTATATGACACCAGAATTTCAGACAAAAATATTAATTCAAAATAAAATCAATCAATCACTCAACTTTATTATTCCCAAGAAACAACATTTGTTTATAATAGCAGGAAACATGGTGAGTATATGAATATATTTGACAAAATAAAGAAGACAGTAGAATGAGACTCACACTCAAGAAGAAATACTTTTTTTTTCCAAGTTCAACTGAAAATGATTCTCAATTGACTCAGCTCTTAGGTACCCAATGGAAAACTATAGTAATTGTACGAGATAACTATAAAAATGAGATAAGATGTCAATATAACAGGAGTAGATGTTTCTTGAATTCCTTTTTGCTTTTCTCAATCCTATCAATCAGCTTCAAGTTATTTGGTAATGAATTGTATTGTATCATTCCATTGTGATGGATGGATTTTTTACCAATATCTGATTTAATTTTCTTGATAGAATAATGATCAGCTTGTCTAGTTGTATGGTTGTGGTGACTAATATTAATTTGGCAAACCAAATTTGAATGCTTTTGACAATATTTAACTGAATGAACGAATGATAATAATTTCAATTTATATAGTGAATCTATATCTAATATCTCTCATCTTCTGTAAATGGTGGATGATAATGTCTGGAACCTCATAAAAGGATTCTCTCCACTAGATAGATAATGACATGCTCTCCTCTGTAATCTTCAACTCTTCATTAGTGTCTAGAAAAGTTCTTTATCCAGGAAAAAATCGAAAGAGAGCCATCTTGAAGAATGAACATATTTTAATTTCGAATAAATATGTTTTCAATTTTGCTTTTTTCTTCAAGGTCTCCCATTCGACATTTTTCTGGATGGAGAACTTCTCAATAGAGAGCTGTAGATTACACGATAGATATTTCTTGAGTAGCTATTGGATTGGTTCATCGAATAAGAGACGACTAGCTTACCTGAACGTTACACCTCCGATGTATGTTCCTAAAAATAGAGCCGTTCTGATAACGTTGGCAGCTGGATCGGTTGCAAAGGACGGAAAATCGTGCATAAACGTTGAGATACATGTGAGTACTGCTGCTAGACCAACCAAACTGAAAAAAAGATCGATGTCATTAAAAACTCATTAACCATCTCAGTTTATAACATGTTGATCGTTTTGAGATATATAGAACTCAAAGAAGTCTGGCGATATCTATCTGAGAAGTCTTGAAAAACTTCGACTCTTCAACCTGGTCAAATACTATGGTTTCTCATTTTCGAAATGAAATTATAATAACTATTATGAGAGCTAAACATGTTCTCACCAGTTGGCGTTACAACAGACTATAGAGCGTGAGGGCTATGGCAAAATCAAAAGTCCCAACATTTTGTCAAATAGCCCTGAAGGCTGAAGTTTGTTTTTTTCGAAAATTTTATGAAAAAATGTGGTATGGCCTGAGTAAACAATCAGAGAAACTTCAGGTATGGTTAGACTTGAGCAGGCTTGTGTTTTTCACTCGCTATGATGAAGTAGCGCGATCTGGTGGACAATCAAAATATGTTAGCCCTTATTAGCAAGCCTAGGTCGTATAGACCCTATAAACAAGGTTTTACATAAGTAGCAATATAAACTTCACCAACGGTAATATATTCCTTGAGAATACAATATTGAAAATTTTTCCACATTGACAAATAGAGCTTGATCTCAAATTTGAATGTGTACACAGATTGTTTGCCCAATCGATCGTTACACATAGGGCATGAGAATGGCAACATACAGGAGAGACTATCGAACGATTAAAACTGTTTTAATCTTCTCCTGGAGATTCTAACATAGTTAGTGTCGAGGCGTAAACAATCGGTTTCGTTAGTGGTAAAACAGTGCGTAGTGTGAAATAAGAACAAATGAGTTTCATATTGTCTTTCATCAGTTTATCCATGGCATTGTCGAATTATTTTTGAAATAAGTTAGATTTAACTGATTTGAGAGCGAAGAGTCAATGAATGTCAAAATATTTCAGCTAACTATGAATTAATTCATAGTTCCAATAACTGGATATTATATTTAACGTCTTTATTCAATAATATTTTTGACACAGCTATTATCCCGAATACATGGTCCAACATCGTACTCACTATGCTGCACAAAGGTGGAGTGGGGGACAATCCCGAAAATTTTAGAGGATTGGCATTAGTTAACTGTTGTGCCAAATTATTCACAAGTCTCTTACTCAACAGGTTATCCTCATGGGCAGACGTTTGCCAGGTTTTACCGGAGTCCCAGGCGGGATTTCGTACTGGACGTGGTTGTCTAGACAATGTCTACACTTTGAGCTCTATCATCAATATACATATCAGGATTAAACAACGTAAACTTTTTGCCATTTTTGTAGACTTTAGGAGAGCCTTTGATTCGGTGAAGCATTGCATGTTGTGGTCGAAATTGTTCAATTTAGCTGTATCTTCCAAAATTCTACGTGTACTGAAAACACTTTATTCACAGGCAACTGTACAAGTCAAGGGTTCCGATGGACTTTCTAAGCCCTATAATGTAACAACCGGTGTGTTACAGGGTGAACCGTTGAGCCCACTATTATTTGCTTTGTTCATTGCTGACATCGAAACTTTTTTTTATGATAATGGTGCTCTGGGTGTGAATATTGACGACAGAAACGACATTTTGACATTACTATATGCTGATGATCTCGTCATTCTGGCACACTCAGAAATAGATGTAGTCAAAAAATTGGAAACTTTGGAAAAATACTGCACTTCTATTGATCTGATGGTGAACTTGCAGAAGACCAAAGTGATGCAGTTCTCGAGAGGTGGTTTCCAGAAACCTAAATTTAATTTCCATTTCAATAAACAAACCCTTTCTGTAACCAATAAATATGTTTACTTAGGAGTAACTTTCACCTCTTCTGGCCTCTTCCACGAAATGGCTACTGTTACATCTAACAAATCAAAACAAGCTGTGGGATCAATTCTACCGATCATGGCTAAAGCAAAAATTGATACTTGGCAGCCTAGAATTAAACTGTTTGAGTCAATGGCTCTCAGCGTTTTATCTAACTCCATTCCGGTATGGAGCTTAAGGTATTTGGACGTTTTAGAACGAGTTCAACTAAATTTTTTAAAAAGAGTTCTCTTAGTACCTTCGAATACCCCAGATGCCATTGTTCGCCTTGAGACTGGGAGAGTCAAATTTGCATACAACGTATTCAAAATGACCCTTAACTGGATTCAAAAAATTCATTCTATGGAAAATAATCGATACCCCAAACTTTGCTTATTACAACAACTCCGTTTGATCAATGCAGCTGATGACAAATATAATTGGTTACTACAGGTGAAAAAATTCTTTGCAGATATAGGTTGCCTTGAAACCTGGAATAATTTGAGTGGTATAAATGGGACTTGTAAGAAACAGCTACTAACAAAATATTATGCGTATTTACATGGGTTAGATGCGTCTATAGCCTCCCGCTACCAATTTCTGTGTATATATAATCTATTTGACATTTCGTATAATCCAAGTACATATCTACTTTTGAAATTACCAATTCAGGTCACTCGCACTCTTGCTCAGTTACGCATGTCAAATGATTTTATGATTAAGTTCACCTTAAATGGGATTATTTATAAAATTAATCCAAACCTAACTTGTCCTGTATGTAACAGAAACCAAAATGAGACACTCATACACATGCTCTTCGATTGCCCAATATATACTGTTATGAATCAGAATATTCCCTGCCTTCAGAGTGTTGATTCATTGATTGTTGCACTTAAAAATATCACTATAACTCAAGCTAGAACTATTGCTACTTATATTTGGAATATTCTTAAGCTTCGTTCATTCATCCTTACCGAATAACATAATATATATAGCTTGTTATGTTTATTACTATTATGTAATGCACATTATTATCATTAATTTGTATCTGTCTGTGATTCTTTTTTGTTACCTCTTAACTCTCACTCGAATTCATTGCTGTAAACAATATGTTTTCTATACGCAATTAAATATTATTATTATTATTATTATTATTAATTGAGATGGCAACACTGTTCATCTCCCTGAATAGTAAATTATCGATTATTTTCTACTATAAACGATTGCCCTCCGCCTTAGATATTGGAAATACTTTTCAAATGCATGTCGACTGAATGATTGTTTAGAGCTGTGGTATGAAACAATCAATAAAACGAATATTTATCACCCGCTGCACCCTAGTTATCAAGACAGAGCTGGTATGTTCCATCATCACTTCCATTTCCTGGAATTGATTGATTGATTGATTATCTTTATTACCCCAAGAAACATAGTTGTATATACTAAGGATACATAAACAATATACATAATGTTATATATACAATTATGAAATAATAATAAGATATAAAACAGTAAAGAAAGAAAACATGCAAATAATCATGCAATATCAACCTTATCTTTTATGAGTAGGTATTCAAAGTCTCTGAAGCAGATATTTTTTCAAATTAATTATGAATCTAGTTACTCCCTGTATATTTCTCAATTGACTTGATAATGCGTTGTATAGAGTAATTCCTGCATGAAAAATGGATTGTTTGCCAATATTTGACATATACGTATTTGCTATTAGTAAATTTGATGTCTTGTCCATGATAATGTAATGAATTAGTTTAATCGAAATTTAAATTAGAAGTTTTCAATTCATATAGAACAACATATTTTGAGTTTGTATAGCAATATCAAATCTAATAAATCTTTAGGTTTTTATAAATTCATGGTTGGATCTAGAAAATTCAGTGATCAATGCTGATCATCGAATGAGGTTATGTTGATTCAGGCATACAACGGATATAGTCCAGTTGTATTATATAAAAAAGCGTATACGTATTGAAAAGAGGGATCAACGTTATCCTAGTTCTGGTTGTGTAAAACGGGCTCAACCAATGCTTTGTATGTTTGACAACCTATGACAACTGTCAACATTTGGTGAACAATCATTCCCGATAGTCCATTTTACGCAAAAAATATGATGTTAATTTCTCTCTCTAATACTTGTACGCTTTTTTATTCAATACAACAGTACTTGTGACGTCAGTAACGATGGCTGATATTTGTTGATGGTTAGGGAAAATTAGTAGGAATAATTGTTGATGGACGTTCCTAAATAAGAAGCCGTTGCAATGTCAAGTGGCACAAGCTGTAAGTAATGAATGCTACTAATATTCTTACCTATGGAATCCGGCAACCAGTTGTGGTAGATCTGTTATTTGTATTCTTCTAGCTATAAGAGTACCTAAGCCACCACCTGCTATAACGCAGGCGGCCATTTGAGCTAATACTTCATTAGTAGGAGCAATCTGACCTAATGTTGCAGCAATTCCTCCTGCAACTCCAATCTACAAAACACACAAAATGCTTCGAATAATTAACAAGAAAAATTATTTGATCTCCAATTAGACTAGTCAGCACAGATATAATATATTTCACTAATAAATGTTGTAAATAAGTATCATTCGATGTCATAGCGCATTTTTCTTGCAAGATGTCCCAAATTGATTTTCAGCATAGGGATTATTCGTTAATACTCGCGCTAGAAAAGAATACTACACATTCATGTCCTTTTTTCAGCACCAGTTGTATTCAAAATTCATAATATTCAAATCTGTTTCAGTGTCACAGCTGAATTTTCGATTCAATGTTATTAAATCAGTCAAAAATTGGAAGTCAGTGGTGACACCCAATGAAATAAAAAAGAAGACTGAACATATTTTAAAATTCAATTTGTCTAAAAATTGATATGCTTGTTCGTTTTTAAAAGCGAGATGCTTTATACGAATAACCAATGCTAGTCACCTCTGTTACAGAGTAATTCATTTATCTTTGAATATATTAACGAACTGGCATTGTGTAAAGTGTCATATTTCACTCGGCTACGACTTCAAAAGTGTATTCTTTCAAATGTAGCCGCTAATATTCAACATAATTCACTATAAAAAATGAAGTGTAGCAGTTCATCATATAAAACTACTGGTAGTTTTTTATAGGGAGACATGGACTAAAGAGAGGAAAAAATATACTTCCAAAACAAAATACATACATGTTTCTGTGAAAATATTAGAACCTGATGTCGCGAAGACTAGTATCGAGGGGTCAGAAATTCATATTTTATTTAATCAAAAATGTTTTTTGTATGATATCATATGACATTCTCGAAAATAGTGATTGTGTCATCTTAATGACCCTTCATATAATCTCATTTTAATAAATATTAGATGCTTACTATTCCTAAATTATTTCCTAATCGCGATGTTGCCTGTGAACTAAGACCAGCTAGAGCTCCAACACAACATAAAGACGACGCTAAATAAGCAGCTTGGTGAATTTCAGCGAGACCGTTCATGGCAGCCCATCCATATGCTCCCATGAAGGCAGCAGCTGGGATTGCGTAGAGTGAGTTGTATTCTTTGGGATCATCTGGCCTGAAAAGTATATTCGCTTTCAATAAGCTTTATGTGATTATATACCAAAGTACAGAAGATATTTTCCTTAGCCGAGCTGTATTAGTTCCCAAGCATCGAGCAAGGGATACGAGATTGGTCTTTCGTAGGATCCCGTGATGCAAAATGACGTATTTGTCATCTAACAGGGTATGGACAGATCATAGCTCCTTTCTCTTTTAATCATCTAGTGACTTTCGTTTCGTGTAATGACGTTCCTGACATGACATTGCTGTCACGTCACATTCATAGGCGTTAAAAGAGATCTTACCAAATTTTAATTTCATACTTGACCTTAATACATCATTCAATTGTTCTGGAAGGATGGTAAAATATGCTGCGTTAGGCTATATCAATCAGTTGGATGGCAAATTTGAATTTGTCAGCTTTCCATCAAATGCAAATGAACTTAGAACATGAAAAGTGAAGTGACCGAATGGGGAAAATTGGTAAATACATCAGCAAAATATTCGAGGTAAAACTAATACGAAATCACATATTATACTTTCTCATTGTGCCTATAATTATCCACTCCACAAGTTTTTGAATGCATTTTAGCAGAAACAGTTTTAATTAAAACTCCTTCATCCATAGAACGGCTAGGCTCTGGAATTCATTGCCTGAGGAAGTATTCCCAACATACAATCTCCAGAAGTTCAAAAAAAAATCCAATACCTACCTCCTTTTTCCTTCCTTTCGTGCGATCCAAGCGATAAAAAAAATACTCTACCATTCAAAAAACAAACCTACATACAGGAAATATTAAGTGTTCGTGAAAAATTGCAAAAATGATTCCCAACATGAATATATACAGCACACATGACATATGAGCGCACATTAGTTTAAATACCTACATAAAATTTTTCACCATTTCTCAACCATGAGGCTTAGTCTGAAATCAAAATTAATTCATTGATAGGTACTGCCTAATAACAATCCCATTTGGTAAAACTTATTAAACTCTCAGAAAAATTTGCTCGCTGCCTCACAAAGATTATGCTGGAGTTGAAAAATCAAAAACTCGAAAATTATAATCATTTGGATATAATATGTTCAGTTGAAAGAGAAATTACAATCATGTGGAAATTACGTATGACACGCTCATGTCCTCAATATAACCTAAAAAACAACAAATGTCAGAAATCTAGTGTTTATCCCCAGAAATGAATGAAGATTGAACTATATAACTGTTTCACAAACACTTAAGAGTGAGAGGAGACAAGGATCTGTCCGTACCCTGTTAAGATGACAAATACGTCAATTTACATCACGGGACCCTAGTCTTCCGTACCCTGGTTCATATTTATTTTCTCCAATACCTACTAACTCTAGAACACAACATGTCTGCTATCTACGATATGAGAAATCGTTTCTCTTAACTACAGGTCAAGATCTCGGTACAGAAGAATTCTCGCATCGTTTCTTTATTTTTGTCAATGCAACTTTCTTTTGTACCTTTTATTTTATCTCTTGGTTTATAATGACTACTTTCCACTACTACCACGTATCTTACATTATTTTTACCTAAAATCTTCACTCTTTGTGAATAGAGTAGAGTGCAATGACAAAACATTTCTCTCTTACATACCCAGAACTAAGGATGACATTAACTGGAACATAACATACTGTGGGCTCAGACACCTTTGCAGCTAAAATCCTAATTTATAATGATTTTTTCTAGCAACTAATTACTTTAGCCTGTCCTAGGTAAGGATAATGCTTGTGAGATAGAAACAATTTGACCTCGCTTTTCATTGGTCTAGACGCCAGGCCGTTAGAATAAACTGAAAATCTATGGCCGATAACCTGGATTGCTTTGAAATTGTTCTTTACTTTTTTTTCACTATCTAGTCCACTCTCTGAAGTGGAATATAGGTATTAGACAAACAAAAATCAGATACACTACATTATGATTTAGACATCTTCACTAATGGACTAGATAAAATAGGTGATCCATAACTTACAGTGGGAGTGATATAAATCAGGAAGGGTGAAAGAACTTCGTCACAACTCCACCACATCAACAATTTAATAATGACCAAACGATAAAAAAAATCTGTAAGAAAAAAACGCTGCCACGTGCCCTCTGTGCCAAATAAATAAAAAAACGGATGCCTCAAAGCACGAGCAATTGGTTCACTCGGCACTCAGCCGGGTATAGGGTGGGTTTCGAAATTCTATAATGTTTCTAATTAAAAAAAATAATAAAGGGCGCCACCAACTTACTTCAGGCGAGTTTAAGTTGGAAAACTCCCTAGATATCAATAGGTTCCGTTTTCTACACCATTAACACACACGTCGCAATTATCAATCAATTGACGTTCTATTCAATTAAATAGGACTACGAATATTTCACCCAGTATAAGGAAAAATCATATGTCAAGAAAATATATCATGGTTTACCCTGAATATTCCACTATTTTATTGCCAACTCCAGATCATTTCCGAAACAGGAACTTGTTCAATATTTGAATTACATGAGATTGTTCACATGCATAAGTATATCGGATAACCCCCCTGTGTGTACACTCAGAGTTCACAGTTATTTGGTATTTCTTTTTGAAGTAAGGTAAGTATGATAAATGATTGAGAATTAAGCTCAAACAGGAATGATGATCCTTCCGGGTTGACTCAGTGGAACTTCAACAAAAATTAACCCCATGAATAAAAAAACATGCATCTTATCTGCGATAGGTCTTCCTTTGGAGGAGGGGCCTTAACCATGCATTTCCTCTCCTGGTAAGCAAAAGCAAGCAGTAAACTAATGTAAGCAGCAAGCCAAAATTCAAATAAGCAGCAACAGGTAGCGTGGTTCATGCAATAACTGACCGCTAGGTATGCAATATGGAGGTACTTCACACTGATCCAGTTGTATTATAGTACATGGAGTAAAAAGTAATTGGAAGCATAGATGCACCATACAATGGACTCAATCGGCCCATAGGACAACCCTAAAATCAATTTATATTGTAATTTTCGCTGAAAAGCTTACCGGAGTTTTCCATTATTCACCTCATGTGATCTTCGAGGGTACGAGTTTGGAAAAGGTTCGAGTACCTACTCGTAAAATGGCTGATAACTCGATCACGCTTTTGGTCGGCAGTGATAAATCCTTCTAGCGAAGAGCAATTTGCCAAATCCAAATATCACTACAGTGAAACGAAACACTATGGCAAAATTGATATTGGAGACAAAGTGAAAAATCCAACAATATGATGAAATGAAAATCCACAAAAATCAACTTTGTCTCACACTGTCCGACATTAGCGAGAAAAATCATCAACCTTCTTTCTCAGAATCGTAAATTTTCGCGTGATAAAAGATAGAGAATAGTGTCCTCTTCTATTCAGTAACAATCATTTCCAAAACCTATTTTGAAAAACTTAATAACAAACTTTCCTGACCAATGAGCATGAAAATATTTCCGAAAGATGCCGAATTACCCGTAAGTACACGAATACTTTTGACGATGACTTCTATGTCTGAAAGATAAAAATAACCAAACTGATGACAGCGAGCTACAGGTGATTTTCGTGCGTTTCGTGAGTTGCTATATCTTTATAGGCGCTGACGCAGGAAAGAACATGGCTGATACCAGCTGATCGACTATAGCTGTAAAGTTGCTGCATGACATGGAACGGATGAATAAGACAGAGATGAATAGCTGCTACCAGCTACCGCAAGGCTATGACTGAGATGTTATGACTTATGGTTAATTATTTCGTAAACAAACTAAATAAACATTTGATACAACAAAATTGAATCATAGATGATGGAAATCGAGATGGAAATCAGGTAAAATGTTCTTGATATTATATTAATTTCCATATTTTATTCATAGTCGTCAAATTATAATCAGATCAAACATAAATTGTACAGCGATTCTAATATGTATCTTGTTTATTCTAGGATCCACCGAGAGATCAACCCCCCTACGCAACGGAAACCACTGCCGCCTACCCCAAAGGAAATCTGGAAGTTCAGCCCAAGAACAAACCATGGAAATATACAGTTGAACAATGTTGAGTGGCATGACTGTCATTATGTTTGAAATAAAAATAACAAGTGCTTCTTTATCCTACCAGTGTATAGCACAGTGAATTTTGAGGATGGTTCATAAAGGGTCATATCGCAGGTTATTGTTCTCATTAATTGACGACTTGTGCAATGAGTTATAGGGTTAATCATTAAAACTATTGAAACTACCTAAAATATTAAATTTAAACGTTACAAATTCTCCCCCCACTTTAAAAGATTTTTCCCAAAATCTTTTGCAGGGTTCACTCATCAGGCGGATGAGCTTTTAAATCTTTACAATGCCACACGCCTTGGTTCTTATCCTGGGCATCCTTTAACTCGTAAGTCCACGGCGATAATCGTTTCGCAATCAAAAACGGTCCAACAAACTTTTTTGCCAGTTTGGCATTGAAATATTTGGAAGCATCTGACAACACATAATTACGACGCCATACTTGTTGGTTTGGAAGATACTGTTCATCGCGCCGGCGAAAATCATATACTTTTTTATTCTGCTCATAGGCCTTCGATAGCCGTTTCTGTACATCTTTGTATATTTGATCATAACTTTTGGTTCTACCGTCATTGATAGCGGACCTATCAAATTGAATTGGTTCAACATCATGTGTAGCACCCCCTCCGGCTCTAGCCTCACGACCATAAACAATGAAATTCGGAGAATAGCCAGTGACTTCGTGTTTTGATGACCGAATTGCAAAACCGATACGAGGTAAATTTTGGTCCCAGGACCTATGATCATCCGCGACATATGCTCGAAGCATAGTTTTGATAACACGATTAATCCGCTCACAAGGATTGGCTTGGGGATGATATAGAGCCGTATATTTTGCTGTGACATTATAGGATTTGAGAAGTTTTTGGAACTCTTTTGATCTAAACTGAACACCATTATCGATAATAATGGCATCCGGACATCCAAACACTAGGAAAACTTGATTCTCTAAAATACGAGTTATTTCCGAAGCGACAGCCTTACGTAAAGGAAAAAGAAGTGGAAATTTACTAAAACAACATGCTACTACGAATATATACTGATACCCTGACTTGGATCTAGGTAGTGGACCAACCAAATCAGCACATAAAAGCTCAAAAGGACGAGATACACCTGACTGTCGACTCAACATCAGCCCAGAAGGAGCTTTCTGTTCCGGTTTGACCGCATGGCATATCAAACAGCGACGAATGAATGAAGCAACATCAGCCCGCATCTTCGGCCAATAATATGATTCCGAAATTTTATTAAATGTTTTAAAAACTCCTGAATGACATAGTGTCTCATGGATCTCGTTAATTATGGGTCGACGTAATTGTTTAGGAACTACTTCCCGCCAATAGTCTGAAGGGACCGCCAAGTTCGGATGTGGAGGATCAACATGCTTAAATAACTTATTATTTATTATTTGCCAATGTGGGAATTTCTTGGGTGAGCGAGATACTTTGAGAATGAGATTGTTGTACCAGCTATCGATTATCTCTTTCTTCGGACTATCAGGATCGTCAGTTGGAGCAGCGGCTTCCAGAGATGGCGTCATCACTAAAGGAGATGAATTAACAGTAGAAATAATATCGACAAGCGGAACTGAACGGGATAGCGTATCTGGAACTACGTTTTCCTTTCCCTTTCGATGCACTATGGTATAGTCGAATTGTTGTAATTTGATTGCCCAACGGGCAAGACGACCTGAAGGTGACTGGAGGCGATTCAACCAAACTAAACTGAAGTGGTCGGTAATGACTGTGAACTTAGACCCCTCGACATATGGTCGTAGTTTTTCGATCGCCCATAAGACAGCAAGACATTCTCGCTCGGTAGTGCTATAATTTCTTTCGAGACGTGAAAGGGAACGCGACAGATAGCATACTACTTTCTCTCCTTCTGGATGTTGCTGGGTAAGGACAGCTCCAATCCCATATCCTGAGGCATCTGTCTGGATAGTGAAGGGGAGCGAAAAATCGGGACACGACAGACATGGTGCACTAATGAGATACTCTTTCAAGGATTGAAAAGCCTTACCGCAATCTACCGACCAGACGAATTTTTTATTTTTCCGTAAAAGTTCGGAAATGGGAGCTATAACAGTGGAAAAATTAGGTACGAAACGCCTGTACCATGAGGCTAAGCCAAGTATACGTCGAACCTCCGACACATTAGTGGGAATGGGCAAATCAATGATGGCTTTGATTTTGCCGGGATCAACTCTCAATCCGTTGGCATCAACAATATATCCTAAATACAAAAGCTCCGGACGACAAAAATTACATTTTTCTTTTGCAACAGTCAAATTTGCAGATTTAAGACGAGCAAAAACTTCAGTCAAAATTTCGACATGTTTTTCGAAAGTTTGCGTTACGATAATAATATCGTCTAAGTAGACGAAACAATGGGGTTCTAACTCCGGACCCAGAACACGGTCAATTAATCTCTGGAAAGTTGCTGGGCTATTAGCTAACCCCATAGGCATACGACAAAACTGGAATAAGCCACGATTGGGAACGGTAAACGCGGTGAGGGGACGTGAAGAAGCGGAAAGGGGAACCTGAAAATAGGCTGACTTAATGTCCATTGAAGACAGGTACCGCGCATCGCGTAATTTATCTAACGTTGCTGAAACATACGGAATGGGGTATGCATCCTTTTCCGTCACTTGATTCAATCGTCTATAGTCGACGCAAAAACGAAAGCTGTCGTCCTTCTTCCTAACTAAAATTATAGGTGAGGACCAGGGACTATTTGATTTTTCTACGATACCTTCTTCTAATAATTTATTTAATTCCTGATCTATATGATTTTGCATAACGGGGGACACCGGGTAGTAACGTTGTTTCAATGGCGCAGCTGACGTTTTAATTTCATGTTCCACCAAAGCTGTACAGCCTAACTTAGTACCCATTTCTAAAAAAGCTTTTTCTACCAAATCATTCAAGATATGACTTTGTTCCACCGTGAGGTCATCTTTAGAATTCAAAATTACCGAATCAACATTAATTCTTGGCTCACTCGAGAAAATCCATTCACCTCTACGTAAATCTGGAACTATTTGCATTTTCTTCCAAAAATCTACGCCAAGTATCAAAGAATGTGGTAAGTCTGGGATGACAAGAGCTGATATAATTTTCACCCGATCTTGTAAATTCATTGGTAAACTGACCATTCCAATACTAAAACATCTTTCGCCGTTTGCGACAGTACAAGAAATAGAGTTACTTTTATCTAAATCAAAATTCAATTTGCTCAAAATTTTCCAACCGGGGCCACCTATAATCGTATGAGATGCTCCTGAATCAAGGAGTCCTAATATACTTATACCTAGAATAGAAATATTTAAATAAGGCCTCTCATCATTTTGGGCATGTGCCAAAATGAAGTCCAGAACGGCAATTTGTTTCTCAGGCAAAACATAATCTCCAGAAGAGGCACCAGAAGCAACCGCTGCGCAAGAGGAGATCGTTCCACGGTCACCTAACGTCTCCCTCGGTAGTTTCCCGAACGCGAGCATTTCGGACAAGACCTCACCGTTTGGTCGGGCATACCGCAACGAAAGCAATATTTATTTTTGACATTCGCTGTACAATCACTGGCTTTATGGCCAGAACTTTTGCAGTTCCAACAGATCATCACGGAATCAACTGTACCACTATTCCTATTACTATTACTATTAACATTGCTATAAGCACTACTATTACTATTACTATTATTATTACTAGAAGAGGGACCTGGTGTATTCATATCTGTATACACGTAGGCAAGATCAGGTTCCATCAAAGGACTCCTATTCCGTGGTGGGGGTACGAAGGACTCTATAGCCTCCTTTCTAGCCTCCAACTGTCTACTTAATTGGAGCAAGTGGCTTGTAGAATTAACGGTTACCAGTCCTAATTGGCTTTGGTAAAAAGGCGATATATTCCGTAGCAATATTTTCAACCGCGCTGCCTCACTAACTGGTACAGTGAGTCGACTAAACATATTTGACATTATCGCCAGATACATCCCCATTGATTCATTAGGGCCTTGAGTACGATGTCTTATTTCCTGCAATAATTTCTCATTGAAATTTGGAGGGTGGAACTGAAGTCTCAGCTCGCTAACCAAATCAGCCCAAGAATGGACTTGAGATCTTATGGCCCTATACCATATCAGTGCCTTACCAGCAAATAAATCAGAGCCACAACTCAAAAGTTGATCTTTCGGCACGTTTCGAGAAGTACATAGATCTTCAACATTTTCCAAAAATGCATTGAGGGATAATTTACTATTATCACCAGTGAATTTATTTAGATTCCATTTGGCAACCGGAATACTATAATTGTGACTCAGTGGTGGGGTTGAAGTAGCAAAAGTTGAAGATTGAGGAGGATTAGCAGTTAGTGGTGGAGGATCTTGCTCCGTATCTGAACTCTCACTTTCCGACGTACTCGAAGAGGAATTTCCTAAATTACTTAGTTCCAAAGGGGTAGCACCCTGTTGGGAAAGTCGTTTAAATTTACGAACTCTTGATTTGAGAGAGGACTGCAAGTTTAAGAGATCAACTAAAAATTTTGATTTTGCTACATGTTCTGCATCTTCACCTGAAATGACTTTATTTGCCCGACAAAAAGCGTGATTCAACTTAGTTACGATTTTAAGATATCCTGAGCTCGATTCAGTACCTGAAAAAGCCGTGATCATATTGGTCAACTCTTGAAACTTGACTTGCAGACAATCATAATCAGTTTTGAAATCGAACGGGTATGCGGGATAATTAAAAGGAGTACCAATTCGCTCCAATTTGAAATACCCTCGTAAACATTTGCGCATATCCTCTACAGTGGTTTTGTCTGTCACCCCCCGAACCGCTAGTTCATATACCAACTCATCCTTTTCGAGACGATTGATATCTATTTTACCTTCCATATTTGCCTAACCGTTACTAATACCGGTCTTTTATCGAAAAATCACTAAATGAACAAAACGACGCTGGGCGTCGGTAGGCGTCGGTAGGCGTCGGTAGGCGTCGGCCTACTAAATAACCGAACACGAAAAAAAAAAAATCGTTGTAGTCTGCAAACGATTATTTTCAGCAGTTTCAGCGCATTCCAAAATCATTAACTGAATAAATGCAGCAACAAATAAAATAAAATCGATAAATGACGCCGGGCGTCTGTATCTAGAATACAAAAAAAATTAATCGCGATCTATTAAATCTTAACAATTTCTTATACTCGGTGGATGGATACAACCGCACAAAAACGCGCCGCAAGAAACGGATTAAATAAAAACCTGAAATGCCGAGCTACGGTCCCCGTCGATGCATAGCAGAATGAATATTTATGTTGGAAACTATCTTATCGCATCAACAAGATACAATTATTATATCGGAACAATAAAATCTACGAATCGGCGTTGGACGTCGTGCTACAAACCAGACGAGTCATATGAGTGCTTAATAATATGCTTACATACAATAAACATTGAGCAATAACACTAGTATTGTTCAATCGATACGATATACACTGAATAATGCTTGGTAGTGATCATCCTGTATAAATGAATATTCGTGATTATAGAGATTGTTACTGAAAAGAGAAAACACTAACTCAGTGACATCAAATGAGTGATATTCCAAAGAAATGTTTGAATTACTGGTTTTCCAACTTCATCACTGGAAAACTATTGAAATAAAAAAAACAACAGTAAATGAAAATGAACAGTAAATATCTTCAAATACTTATGTATGGTGCATCTAACTCTAACTGTAACATTCGATAGATACTAGCTAAATAATATCGAATTGATTAAAAAAAATAAAAATCAATCCGTCGCGCTGCTACTGCTCACAAAAAATTTCATACTTTCGAAAGGACTGGTTAAAAATGCTTTATATTCACTAATTAATGATCAACAAGTGAAAATTAACCCGAATAATGGTAAATCTCAAAATCGACGCCGGGCGTCCCGACGCTAAAACGACGCTAGGCCCCACGTTGGGCGCCAAATTTGCCACGTGCCCTCTGTGCCAAATAAATAAAAAAACGGATGCCTCAAAGCACGAGCAATTGGTTCACTCGGCACTCAGCCGGGTATAGGGTGGGTTTCGAAATTCTATAATGTTTCTAATTAAAAAAAATAATAAAGGGCGCCACCAACTTACTTCAGGCGAGTTTAAGTTGGAAAACTCCCTAGATATCAATAGGTTCCGTTTTCTACACCATTAACACACACGTCGCAATTATCAATCAATTGACGTTCTATTCAATTAAATAGGACTACGAATATTTCACCCAGTATAAGGAAAAATCATATGTCAAGAAAATATATCATGGTTTACCCTGAATATTCCACTATTTTATTGCCAACTCCAGATCATTTCCGAAACAGGAACATGTTCAATATTTGAATTACATGAGATTGTTCACATGCATAAGTATATCGGATAACCCCCCTGTGTGTACACTCAGAGTTCACAGTTATTTGGTATTTCTTTTTGAAGTAAGGTAAGTATGATAAATGATTGAGAATTAAGCTCAAACAGGAATGATGATCCTTCCGGGTTGACTCAGTGGAACTTCAACAAAAATTAACCCCATGAATAAAAAAACATGCATCTTATCTGCGATAGGTCTTCCTTTGGAGGAGGGGCCTTAACCATGCATTTCCTCTCCTGGTAAGCAAAAGCAAGCAGTAAACTAATGTAAGCAGCAAGCCAAAATTCAAATAAGCAGCAACAGGTAGCGTGGTTCATGCAATAACTGACCGCTAGGTATGCAATATGGAGGTACTTCACACTGATCCAGTTGTATTATAGTACATGGAGTAAAAAGTAATTGGAAGCATAGATGCACCATACAATGGACTCAATCGGCCCATAGGACAACCCTAAAATCAATTTATATTGTAATTTTCGCTGAAAAGCTTACCGGAGTTTTCCATTATTCACCTCATGTGATCTTCGAGGGTACGAGTTTGGAAAAGGTTCGAGTACCTACTCGTAAAATGGCTGATAACTCGATCACGCTTTTGGTCGGCAGTGATAAATCCTTCTAGCGAAGAGCAATTTGCCAAATCCAAATATCACTACAGTGAAACGAAACACTATGGCAAAATTGATATTGGAGACAAAGTGAAAAATCCAACAATATGATGAAATGAAAATCCACAAAAATCAACTTTGTCTCACACTGTCCGACATTAGCGAGAAAAATCATCAACCTTCTTTCTCAGAATCGTAAATTTTCGCGTGATAAAAGATAGAGAATAGTGTCCTCTTCTATTCAGTAACAATCATTTCCAAAACCTATTTTGAAAAACTTAATAACAAACTTTCCTGACCAATGAGCATGAAAATATTTCCGAAAGATGCCGAATTACCCGTAAGTACACGAATACTTTTGACGATGACTTCTATGTCTGAAAGATAAAAATAACCAAACTGATGACAGCGAGCTACAGGTGATTTTCGTGCGTTTCGTGAGTTGCTATATCTTTATAGGCGCTGACGCAGGAAAGAACATGGCTGATACCAGCTGATCGACTATAGCTGTAAAGTTGCTGCATGACATGGAACGGATGAATAAGACAGAGATGAATAGCTGCTACCAGCTACCGCAAGGCTATGACTGAGATGTTATGACTTATGGTTAATTATTTCGTAAACAAACTAAATAAACATTTGATACAACAAAATTGAATCATAGATGATGGAAATCGAGATGGAAATCAGGTAAAATGTTCTTGATATTATATTAATTTCCATATTTTATTCATAGTCGTCAAATTATAATCAGATCAAACATAAATTGTACAGCGATTCTAATATGTATCTTGTTTATTCTAGGATCCACCGAGAGATCAACCCCCCTACGCAACGGAAACCACTGCCGCCTACCCCAAAGGAAATCTGGAAGTTCAGCCCAAGAACAAACCATGGAAATATACAGTTGAACAATGTTGAGTGGCATGACTGTCATTATGTTTGAAATAAAAATAACAAGTGCTTCTTTATCCTACCAGTGTATAGCACAGTGAATTTTGAGGATGGTTCATAAAGGGTCATATCGCAGGTTATTGTTCTCATTAATTGACGACTTGTGCAATGAGTTATAGGGTTAATCATTAAAACTATTGAAACTACCTAAAATATTAAATTTAAACGTTACAACGCTTATGTTAGTTTTTAAGTATTGTTAAAATACAATACTTAAAAACTAACATGAGCGTTGTTTTCTTCAAACAGATTTTCTTCTTCTTATGAATTTGCTGATGATGAAGGATTAATCCTTCGAATCATGTCCTTTTGTCCATGACCGTTGTTCATTATTAAATTGTTTATGAGGTGGATTTGTGACTGTTTCACATGCAGCTGGGCAAAGGGATTCTTGTTCACTTTTTGAAATGCATGAAAGGGAATCCCTATTATGTTCGAGGAACATTGTGCGTACCTAGGGAGGATAGGGAGAGAAGGTAGTTATTGGATTTTTGTAACTTTTGGAGGCCATAAGATAAATCTGTGAAAGGAGTTGGAACTACTTTTATGATCCATTGCTAAATCGCCATGATAAGCCATGAACGTTTTTTTATTTGATAAACCTTACTACCCATGTTATGTCTTACCGTTTGAACATGTCCAACATTCGTTTTGTTACTTGAAATCCTCCGAAAACGTTTATGAAGGAGACGAATGCGGCTGTTGCAGCCAGAGCCTATGAAGAATAAAAATTGTTAGATCAATGACAAACATCCAGCCCTGAATACTCCAAGGAACTACATTGCGATATTTAGGGTGTATTTTTTTGTGATTGTGATTTCATTTCGTGTAGTATAGTGTAGTGCTTGTTCAATCGAGTGTTTTTGAAGACCGAAACCGGACGTACCGTAACAATACAAAATTTCAAGTTCAACTAAGATACTGCATATAATCCAATATACTCAGCTTTACCTGAACATCAGAAAACTCTCGGGACGAATATAATCAGAGCTTTCAAGTGGGTTCAAATTCTGTTTATGGCGTTTTTTGTTCATTACAAGTGATTTGATGATGTACTTAACAGTGAATCAAAACTATTTTGTCTACATTCTGGCAATTGTCTGGCTAAGAAATAATGCTTCTGTCTCTTCAACACCACTTGCTGGGTCTATTTTAGTGAAAAAATGTAGTGCATTATTTCAAAGTATTGTTACAATATTCGGATGCAGAAGCGAACACGACACTATTCATTTTTGAACTGATTCATTTTAACTAAAGGAATACTGATTTATATCGAACTCATAACTACTATTTATGTAAAACGATTTATATCACGCGGTATATGACTGTCTCTCTGACATTCACTGCTTGACTGACTGACGGCAGTTGTCCGGTCGTCCTTATGTATGAGATCCCTTGGTAGGTTTTGCTTCTCGAACGTTCTCGAATGATCTTCCGTACCCTTCTTTTGTTCTAGAAGCTTCTTAGAGCAATACCTCTCTCTCTAATTGTTCCATTGATTGTTTCCAGAACATTCCAGAATCTTCTGTCACGTTATTTGTGACCGCGACATGTATTGAGTGTCCGGAATTAGGCTGGTACATGTTAGGGTCCCTTGATGGAAATTGACGTTAAAGTCATCTTGACGTCCTCGCAGGGACAACATATTGAAAGTACCGACTGGGACGTCCGTAGGACGTTATTTCTAGGAATTGGAAAAGAACAGTTCATGTACCAATTGGGACATCCGACGGATATCCCTAAGGGACATTTCGATTGTTATAAGATCCTGGAAATATTGAAGGCGTCTGTGCAGAGATATTTGAAGGAATGTACCATCAGGGACATTTCATGGTTGTCTAGAAGGGACATTATATAAGATCTGAAGTCATGCCAGAATATGTACTGCTAGGGACATCCGATAGATGTCCCTAAAGGAACGTTTGAAAGCAATCAGAAATCAGAATTCATTCAGTCAACCCTGGGATACAGTCTAAGAACAGTCTCTTTTGGTGAAATATATAAAGCTTTTAGTACAAATTATGCTGGAGTACTAAACTCTAAAACTAGAGGATAGTTCAACTATATCTTGGTATAGTTGAATCAGGAATTCCATATGGAAAATACGTATGATACGCCAATATAACCTAAAAAAACAACAAATGTCAAAAATCTACTGTTTATCCCCAGAATTGAATGAGGATGGAACTATATGACTGTTTCACAAACACTTTAGAGTGAGAGGAGACGAGGATCTGTCCGTACCCTGTTAAGATGACTTTAACGTCAATTTCCATCATGGGACTCTAGTACATGTATGAATCATTGGGATGTTGGAGAACAATTTGGGATATGCGTGTTACAGGATGATCGTTGTACTCTTGCCTTCCTGAAGATGTTTCTAGAGCCCCTCTAAGGGGAATACCAAACTATTTAGTTCACTGTCACAACCCGTTTTCACCTCAGAGCTATCTCCATTTTTTTAAATAATCATCGTATCACGTCATGAAAAACTATCGTGTTTGAATAGTGTCAAATTTGATTATTGAAAAAAGTATATTTGTGACGATTTCGAATAACGAATGATTATTGTATGGAATACTATTTATCCATGGTGAGATCAATATAAACTAGGTATATGGTTTAAATTCGACTAGTGTATACATCCCCATTGTAGCTAAATAAATTATCTATGAAAATCATATAGGTCATTCTGTGGTTCCTGATATTGGTCTATTGATTTCGGAAAAATATATTTTCAAATTCATTGTTGAAATTAACTATGAAAAAATGGTTATTTTTGAAAAACACGAACCCTTATGGGCTACTGAACTGATGGGGAATAATTGGCATTCAATCACTCCACTTTGTTGTTAGGGACCTAAATTAATTTTTGCAATACTTCTCACGCGTTTTTTATGTAAATAATGTGTCTATATGTTGTTCGAAATTGTTGAATTTCAGAGCGCATCTCAAACGTGCTGTCATGGCCGCCATTTGACCATGTTATTCGATAAATCGGATACATGATGTCAGTTGTAATGTTGTTTCCTTATTGGTCAGATATTCTTCCATTCCCACTCATGAAGCTAGGTTCTCAAGTCACCATTTATAAAACAAGGTAATAAAAAGTTGTTAGAGTCCTGTAGTTGAATAAAACTACATCCAAATCAAATATTCCACTGGACCTGATAGGAGGAAGCCATAATATTATAGTAATTCATTTGAGTTTTTCGAGCAACCAGATTATCAAAATATGTCTTACACTCCATAACAAAACGTCTTGTGAATGTTAGCAGCATGTGCTCAATGAGAACTGACAAGGCAGCTGTTACGTCGTCACATACTGTATATGATATTCGTTAGGTCATACTCTGTATATGTCGAGACGACAAGGGCTGACAGGGACTTCAATTAATAAAAAAAAGTCGGAAAAGTCATCAGACTATCTTTTATACAAAAACGCTATACCAGACGACCAGACGACTCTACATTGGTCCTTCGAGATTCTGAACAGTCCTGTGGAAGACATGGATGGACAATCCGACCCAGGAAGAATTCGCAGACAAGCAGCTGGAACGAGAAACCTGAACAATGACTTTGTGTGGCCACCAGGTTTCGGTACAGCAGGTGATGTCACAGACAATTCCATAGTAACCTCTAATAAGGAGTCTAAGGCAAGTAGCGAATTACATAGAATAAGACTAGAGCTTGAACACGAGAAAGCAAAGCAAGCTATAGAAAACGAAATGATGAAGAAACAATTGAAAATATTAGAAATGGAACACCAGTTGAAAGAAGCCGAGCTATTAGAGAACGAAGATAAAAGAACGAGAAGCAACAGATCTAATAGGAGTAATTATCCAATTGCTAATATCCAACATAATGCTACAGCCAATCTTCCTTCATCTCGTTCATCCGTGAAATCAAACGTTCAGAAATGGGTGAACTCCATTGAGCAAATCCAAGAACCTGAAGAGGACATGGAACAAGTAATCCAAAAACCACATCTGAAATCTGATATCGGACAACTTTGTGATACTCTGAATGATGTTTTAAAGAGAGTTGCGACCACAAGTTCCACAATTCCAACGCCAAGACCAGAGAAATTTCTGACCAGAAACACCATAGAGAAAGACTTTCCCTTCTTCGACGGTAGACCTGAAGAGTGGCCGACATTCATTTATCAGTTTAGAAGAATCTCTACCCTTTGTGAGTATTCAAATGAAGAATCGATGATAAAACTTCACAAGTGCTTGAGAGGTGAGGCAAGACGCTCAGTAGAGAGTATGTTAATGTGTCCAGAAAATTTGAACCAAGTAATCAGGTCTTTGGAAATGAAATTCGGACGCCCTGATCAAATTATTGACACCCTTCTCGAAAAGACCAGAAATACTGCACTAGTTCGGGAATATGACATGGAAGGACTGATTAATATCTCCAACCACGTGAACGGTCTCGTCTCCACTATCAAATCTTTGAGATATAACGCTCACTTGCAGAATCCACAACTTTTGAGAGACCTAGTGCATAAATTGCCAAACACCTTGAAACTTCGCTGGGGCGAGGAAATTTGCAAAAAAGGATTCATGAACCTGGAAGATTTTTCTAAATGGTTATCCTGCATAGCAGACGCAGCTTGTTTTGTCACTTCACCCATGAAAAATCAACACAACTCATCATTCACACCGAAAAATACATATAGACATAATCAAACGACAAATCGGAGATATGAAAAATCTTTGGTATTGACTTCTACCAAAGATGAAGAAATCTGCCAGTACTGTACGAAAATAGGTCACAAGATCTTGGAATGTGAAAATTTCAAGTCCGATGACATCGAGAAGAGGTGGGAAATTGTTACCAAAAATAAACTATGTTTTTCATGCCTGAAAAACAACCACCAGACATCCAAATGCCGACTAAGAAAACCCTGTGGAGTTAATAACTGCAGAAGACCACATCATAAACTTCTACACAAAGACGAAATCCAGACAACTTCATCGAACAGAAGACAGGATCCAGAAATTCCATCAACCAGTAGGAACGAAAATGTTCTTGCGACGGGACACGGAGCAAATAATATTTTATTGAGAATGGTAAACGTCACCCTGTATGGTACTAACGGTTGTTCGGTCCAGACTGTAGCTATTTGCGACGAGGCATCAACTGTGACACTGGTTGATGAATCGATAGCTCGACAGCTTCAAATCAAAGGAACCAAGCATAGACTAAGTGTTCAGTGGACTAATGATATTGTCTCAAGCCATGAAGACTCGGAATGTTTTGACATAGACATTTCTGGGGACTACGACGGAGCTAAAATCTACAGAATGAAAAATGTCCATACAGTGAGAGATTTGTCGCTGCCAAAACAAGAGATATGTTTTGATGACTGGAAACATTATCATCATTTGAATGGTCTTCCTATCGCCGACATCAATAATCCACCTATGATTCTCATTGGGCAGGACAACATCAACCTCACTGTCCCGAGAAAAATAGCCCAAGGTACTGAAGATCTTCCAATTGCCACGAAAACAAACCTAGGGTGGATACTTCATGGAAGAACAGAAACCGACATTCATAACAGAACCCATGTATTGCATATTTGCGAAAACGACACATCAGACAATGCTCTTCATCAACTAGTGAAACACTCATTCACAGTTGACGCCTTCGGAGTATCTGATACTGCAAAATGCAATAAAGAGAAGACTTCCGAAGCAGCTCTACTGATAATGGAATAAACTGCCAAACGAATCAGTGACAATCGATACGAAATCGGACTTTTATGGAAATCAACCGACATCTCCTTGCCTAGCAATAAATCGACGGCATTGAGAAGACTTCAACATGTTGAAAATCAGATGACAAAGGACGACCATTTCAAACAGAAATATCACGAAAATATTCAAAAGTACCTCGAGAAAGGATATATTCGAAAATTGACACATGATGAAGCCACAAGACAAGACTCAAGAACATGGTTTTTACCTCACTTTGGAGTCATCAACTCGAATAAGCCTGATAAACTACGCCTAGTCTTCGATGCTGCATCAAAATCAGGTGGTACAAGCCTAAATGACAATCTATTCTCAGGTCCAGATTTATTAGAACCCCTATTATCAGTTTTATTGAGATTTAGGCAGAGACGAGTTGCATTCACCAGTGATGTAAGAGAAATGTTTCATCAAGTGAGGATAAGACATGAAGATCAAAGCTCTCAGAGTTTTCTGTGGAGAGATGAACCCAGTAAACCACCAGATATCTACCGAATGCAGGTCATGACGTTTGGGGCCACCTGCTCGCCTGCATGTGCCCAGTTCGTCAAAAACCTAAACGGTAGAGAAATGGGAAACGAAGAACGAATAATTTACGCAATCACGAAAAATCACTATGTAGATGACTATTTGGACTCAGCAGACAATCCCTATGAAGCCTTCGAAATAATTTCGAAAGTTTATGAAACTATGAAGAAAGGTGGGTTTGAACTCGTTAACTGGTCTACAAACTCCAAAGAACTGACTAAAATGATGACATTTGAGGATAGTATCAGTAAAGACTTGATACTAGACTGCGACAAATCAGTACATCGAGTACTAGGAATGTACTGGGATTCTTCGGAAGATACCTTCGTCTTCAGAATAAAAAATGTGCCTTTGGAAGACCCTAGTATACGTCCTACAAAAAGACATCTTTTGAAAATAGTGATGGCAGTTTTTGATCCGCTAGGCCTCTTGATAAACTTCACAATAAGAGGAAGAATGTTGATTCAAGACGTCTGGAGGACTGGAATCGGCTGGGACGACTCCATCGACGAAGAAACGCACAAGAAGTGGACGGCATGGCTTTCAGATCTTAAGAAAATCAACAATATCACCGTCTCACGATGCTATTCCAGAAATATTCCGAAAGCGAACAGAATTGATCTTCACATATTCTGTGATGCCAGTAAACAAAGCTTTGCAGCCGTAGCTTACTTGCGAGTTGTGTCCGACGACAACATTGACGTGGTCTTAGTTTCTGGAAAAGCACGGGTAGCACCAACTAAACCTATCTCGATTCCCCGACTAGAATTGCAAGCAGCCCTATTAGGTAGTCGACTAGGGAGAACGATCAAAATTGAATTGAATGTGAAAATAGACAAGATTTTTTACTGGTCTGATTCGACGACAGTTCTGTATTGGATCAATGGAGATTTCAAACGATTAGGACAATTTGAAGCTCATCGGATTGGCGAAATACTAGAACTGACCGATACTTCTGACTGGCAATGGGTTCCATCGAAAATGAATGGAGCAGACGTCGTAACCCGGAGCTACAATGAAGATGGGAGCAATACGGTGACTTTTCATGACTGGTTCTCTGGACCCAAGTTCCTATCAACAAGAGATGAATCAACATGGCCAAGGAAAGATATATTAGGAAATACGATCTGCAACGACAAAGAAATTATCATGTTATCGACAACAAAATTTGAGAGAAATACTATTTTGCCAAACATAGACAGATTTTCGGACTTCAAAAAACTTCTACGAGTTACAGCGTGGACAATCAAAATTGCGAAAATATGGTTAGGGAAAATTCGTCAAGCTTCATGCAACAGGGAAATTACAGCAGAAGATTTTAAATACGCTGAATTATTATGGCTTCAAGAGTGTCAAAAAGAAAGTTTTCCAGAAGAATATGAAATTCTCATGAATAATAAACAATTGCCCAAACAAAGCCGACTGAAAAATCTTTCTCCAACGATGAGTCCACAAGGAACCATAATAATGATGGGAAGAACCGACTTAGCCACTTCTATCAGTGATACAGCAAAACGACCAGCAATCTTACCTAACAAACACAGGTATACGTACTTATTTCTCAAAAGCATTCATGAGAAATATGCTCATCAGGGAGTAGAACTGGTATTTAACGAAGCAAGACAGAAATATTGGATCATACATGGCAGGGCAGCTGTTAAATTTACTTTTTCGAAATGCCAACGATGTCGATTAGAAAAATCAAAACCTCTAGTACCTCTTATGGGACAACTTCCGATTGCCAGACTAACACCGAACGTGAGACCTTTTACCTACACAGGTATAGACTATTTTGGACCATTTCTAGTTACAGTAGGCAGAGGCAAAGCGAAAAGATGGGGTGTTATTTTTACATGTTTAACGACCAGGGCGATTCACCTAGAAGTAGCTCATACACTTACAGCAGATTCAGCCATTATGGCCCTGAAGAGAATGATCGCCAGAAGAGGACAGCCACAGCAAATTCTATCAGACAACGGAACTAACCTACGAGGAGCATCTGAAGAGTTGAGAAAAGCAATCAAGGAGCTAGACAGAAAGAAGATAAACAGTGACATGACAAACAGAGGAATAGACTGGAAATTTATACCTCCAGGGAGTCCACACATGGGTGGGGCCTGGGAGAGGTTAATAAGAAACGTAAAAACATCTTTCAACGCTATTTTGAGAAATCAACAACTAAAAGATGAACTATTATTGACAATTTTTGCCGAAGTCGAATTCATGGTCAATTCAAGACCTCTGACAAAAGTATCATCCGATCCCAATGATTTTGAGGCTCTGACGCCGAATCATTTTTTAATTGGAACTTCTAATGGTACTCGAGATTTGGATGATATAGATGGCCAGCATGATCTCAGAAAACAATGGCGAAGAGGTCAACAAATAACCATCGATTACTGGAGGAGGTGGATGAAAGAATATATACCGAGTCTTACAAAAAGAAGTCGATGGACGGACGATAACCAACCAATAAAAGTCAATGACATTGTAGTTATTCTGAACGAGACGCTCCAAAAGAGAAACGATTGGACTTTAGGCAGAGTTGAGAAACTGTTTCCAGGTGCAGATGGAAGAATAAGAGTGGTTGAAGTGAGGACGAAAAATGGCGTATTCAAACGACCAGTTACCAAACTGGGGAGAATACCTATGGAAGATTGACTTGATTTTATTATTGTGAATTTGATTATCAATTATCATTGTATTTCATTGCTTTCTGTTAAATGAGGGATTATGTTATTTGGGGGGAAGAATGTTACGTCGTCACATACTGTATATGATATTCGTTAGGTCATACTCTGTATATGTCGAGACGACAAGGGCTGACAGGGACTTCAATTAATAAAAAAAAGTCGGAAAAGTCATCAGACTATCTTTTATACAAAAACGCTATACCAGACGACCAGACGACTCTACAGCAGCGCCCACAATCCTATAGCTGTGTTGTCAGGTTTACCAAGCCAAATGTCCTCTAGTGTGTGAGTTAATATAATTCATTATAAGCAATAAGCCACAACACATAAAAGGAACATTTTTGAGAAAATGATTTTTTATAGCTAATTAAGAATATTAAAAATACTAAATAGTAATAGTATATTATGTAACAAGTGTTATGAACGTCCTTTTAGTAACGAGTAGTTTGAGCACGCGCGGAGCAGAGCGTAACGAGTGTTTAATAAACGAGTGTCTAGAAGAGTTTATAAACGCGTTACATACTATGATTTTTCTACGAACTCCGAAAATTACATTAACATGCCTGCAATTTCTGCTAACCTACAAAATAATTCGAAAGGAATGGGAATTGAGAACATAATATATGCAACTGCATGCAACCAGCGAGACACGTATAAGTGATATTGGTTGTAGATGTGTCCAGTTCATAGCTTACTAACCTTTGTTTCACGTTTATTGTCATGCTTAGCGTAGAATGAATAAATTGTTCTCAAAGATGAATGCTTCATTTTTACACTTCTTGGAAATATGCAAGTACCAGAACATTCTCTTCGATTTTACTTTCGTCCACTTTTCGCATATATTTTTAATGAAGAATTCTGATACAAACGAATATTGTTTGAATAATTCTGATACAAAATTCGAAAATAACAGTTGACAGTTAACACAACTGACAGGCCAGACATGTCTCAAACTACTGAAGCTGTGTTTAATGAACTGCGTTGCCATGGTAATGTGTTTAAGAAATTAATATTTATAAAGTTCCCAATCGAATTTCAACATATGGCAACTGCGCTACTGTCTGCCCCTACTCAAGAAATTGTGACATCAGTTGTGATTTGCGGTAAATTTCTATCCGTTTGAAAATTTTCACGGCATTATTGATGATTTTCGGACCTTCACATCGACCGAAAAATTCTAAAATAATATGGAATTGAATGGTAGTTTCGATATTCGCCGTTCTGATGCTACAATCTCAATCGTTCCAGTCGCCTATAGTTACTTCTCACCTCTACAGAATTCGTGGGATAATAGCCACCATTCATCAGCAACAAACCTCCCACAGCCGTGATGCCAGAAATTGCATTCGTGACAGACATCAGAGGAGAATGGAGAGCCGGAGTGACTCCCCAAACTGTATGGTATCCAACAATTCCGGACAGACCGAGCACGGTCAACATCGACGTGAATTCTGGATTTGGAGAACACATTCCTAGGCCCATAATCGAACCAATTCCTGAAACACATTATTTGTGTTTCTCGTTCGTATAAATTATTATAGGTAACACTCTCACAAACTGGTATTTCGAAAATAGGAAGACTATTATTTATGTTATTCAACTTATGTCAGCGTCGAATACAAATAACTGTTACCAAATTAGTTCACATGTTGTTATAATTTAAACAATCCAGATATGCTCCAAAACTTAGAAAGAATGGGACTCAGAGGCACTGTGAGAAATATTTCGAATTCATATCTTGAAAATAGGACAATCAATATAAAATCAACCAACTCTGTGTCAAATGAACTATTAATCAATTAGGGTGTCCCACAAGGCTCTGTTTTAGGACCTATACTATATTTACTTTATGTTCAAAATATCAGTGAAATTGCTCTAGTGAGTAAATATACCATGTATGCAGATGATACAGTACTTTTATATGAAAGCAAGAATCCTTCAAATTTAGAAAATATGATAAATGAAGACTTGAAAATATTTGAAAAATGGCTCCACTCTAACCTGTTATCGATAAATACTAACAAAATAGAATATATGGTTTTTCACATAAACAAAAAATTTACCTCAACCTTAAAATAAAAAATGAACTCTTAAAACAAACTGACCAGATAAAATATCTTGGTGTTTGGTTTGATGACAGGTTGAAGTGGGACAAACATATCGATGTTCTGACAAAAAAAATATCTCCAATTATTGGTGCATTGAGAAGATGTTCCAAACTTGATATCAAAATTGCAAACATGATTTTCTCTACTCTCATGTACTGAGTCGTATCAACTATTTAATAAATGTTTGGGGATCTTGTTCAAAAAATAATTTCAATAAAATATCAACATTATATAGAAAATCGTTGAAAGTATTGTATCGTCTCCCATTTGATACACCAACCAATCAATTGTATGAAATAACAAATACGTATTCTTTAGATGAAATATATAGAATTGAAACTCTCAAAATATCATATCAATCAATCAACTTTATTATTCCCAAGAAACAACATTTGTTCATAGCAGGGAACATAGTGAATACATACATATATTTGACAAAATGAAATAAAGAAGACAGTAAAATAAGACTCACACTCAAAAAGAATCTTTTTTTTTTCATAAATAAAAAATTGAAGTCGAATATTATTTTGATACCGAATTCTGAAATTCATAAACTAGACAATATAACTTGTTTCATCTTGACGCCGCTAGCTCCATGATCGGAAAAAAAAGATTCACTCTATCAGCCTTAACTGAATTTAATAAACTACCTGGCGAACTGGATGAAATTAATCATGCATTTTTTTTTACAAATATTATTCTTTGTTTGCCAATTTACAGTTGTTGATATATTTTGAATGATGATATGTTTACCTATAGGTATATAATTGATTATGTACTTCCTTATACCAGAGCCTGTTCTGTCTGGAAATTATTTTTTCAATAAATAAATGAATAAAATAAAGTAGCAGACTGACAGCTAACATGACTAATAGTCAACCATTGTTAAGGCACCTACTATTTATCAGTTGCATATCAATCTCTAGCGGGCTAACACCGAATTATGGTCACCGTGCTTTTCAAAAGAGCTGATTTGATTGGCAGAAGAATTATCTCAGAGGTAACCTCTAATAACTATCACCGACATACCTACTATACTTCGTTCATATTATTATTTATACAGTGAGGACGTAAAAGTCCTCTCTCCCTTTCACTTTGGAAAGAAACAAGATAGCGAGGTCGTCGGGTAAAGTTCAGTTAAAAAGGTACATGTTTTTCTACTTTTTTGCCTAAATTTGGTTGTGGTCACGTAGCCTAGTATCAAGAGGGTACCATCAACATTTTTTTCTCGAATATATGGTACCTGGTTTTGAAGGCCTCGTTTTTGTAAATCGGCCAAGCCGTTTCAAACTGACAAGCGTTTGAAATTTGCATCAAATATTTTTCGAACAAATAAAAAACAAAAATATCTTCAAATTGAAACAAAACTTCAAGTAACAATTGTAACAAGTGCTCGAAAATGATCGAAATGTGCCCCGTTCACTTATTGCAAAAAAAAAAGTTTTTGAATTTATTCCGAACGTTATTAAATGTTTCCCAGGTAAACTTCAAACGCTTGTCAGTTTGAAACGGCTTGGCCGATTTTCATGCACAAGAGAAGCGGTGTTGGATAGAGAATTGAAAAGGCTTCAAAAACAGATACCGCGCGAAATACGTTCACGTTTGAAAAAAAAGTTGATGGTATCCTCTTGACACTAGGCCGCGCGACCACAACCATTTTCATGCCAAAAAGTAGTATAAGATGTACCTTTTTATTTTTACGTCCTCACTATTTGAAAGTCAATCAATCATTGCTCCGTTGGAATATTTTCCGCTACGAGCAATGAGTTCAAATAATTTCAACACAATTTGATTTCAATCAAATGTCCCGAAGAATAGGAGGACGATCTAGTCCAAAGAGCCATCTAGTGGCGGAAGTGCAAAGGTGTGTACGTATATTGTTTAAAGAACGATTGATTCTCTTAGTCTTGAGATTTTAGGTTCCTCACCATCTGTCGGTGGGGTGAGAATTCCGGTGTTGCGATAGTCTGGCGAATGAGCGTATAGCAACCGCAATTCTAACGGCCTATCAGGACAACTGCCCACTAAAGGAGAAGAAAGACCACAGAGGTACACCCTGGTGGAGCAAGAGCCTGGACAAAAAAAGGCAAGAAGTTCGACGTCTCTTCAATCGAGCTAAAGATGCAGGGTGCTGGGACACTTACCGCACATCTCTAACGGCTTATAACAAAGAAATAAGGAAAGCCAAAAGAGACTCTTGGAGGAGATTCTGTCAGAGTATATCAGATGTACCTGCCAGCATGAGAATTCACAAGGCTCTCGCCAGAGATCCGACCCAAGAGATCGGCTCGATAAAACGACCGGATGGCTCTTTTACGGACTCTGGTAGGCAAACGTTAGAGGTTCTTCTACAGACTCACTTTCCCGGCAGCCTGCTCCTGGAGGACCGTCAGCAGATTCCACTTCCAATGGGATCGATAATACGACCAAAAAAGGAGGACTGGAAGAATGCCTCAATGGTGGTCACCCCAGAGTCAGTGGAATGGGCGGTGAATTGTTTCTCCCCATTCAAGTCTCCGGGAGAGGACGGAGTTTTCCCTGCCCTCTTACAAAAGGGCAGAGAAGTTTTACTACCTCTCCTGGTTAAATTATATAGAGCGAGTTTGGCGTGGAGCTACATTCCGTTAGGCTGGTCAACAGCGAGGGTTGTGTATATACACAAATCGGGTACGGCGAATCATTCCCTACCCAAATCCTTCCGACCGATCAGCCTTACCTCGTTCCTATTAAAAACTCTAGAAAGAATTCTAGACAGGCATATTAGAGAGGGGAATCTAAGGGAGCATCCCCTAAATCCCCATCAATATGCCTACCAAACAGGCAAATCAACGGATTTAGCACTGAACAATCTTGTAGGAAAGATCAGCCATTCCTTAGATCATAAGGAAATTGCGCTGGCAGCCTTCCTAGACATAGAAGGAGCGTTCAATAACGCAGCAGATGTCTGTGAACCCCCGGAAAACTGTAATTATCCCTTTTACCAAAAGGCAAAAGCTAGATAAGCTTCGTCAGCCTGTCCTATATGGAGAGAGCATTCCGTTTGCGACGGAGGTGAAATATCTAGGGGTCACCCTAGATAAAAGACTCACCTGGAACGCCCATATGGCAAAAACTATTAACAAAGCCAGATTTTCCCTCTGGAACCTCAGAAGGGTATGCGGCAAATCATGGGGAATGAACCCCAAACAGATTTACTGGATTTACCAAACAATGGTAAAACCAATGGTCACGTATGGCTCGGTAGTCTGGTGGACCAAAGGTCTGCAGGGAACAGCCAGGGCAAAGCTTGCTGGTCTCCAGCGGCTGGCGTGCCTGGCCATTACAGGGGCGATGTCCTCTACTCCAACGGCAGCGATGGCAAACCTCCTGAACCTCACTCCCCTCCACATTGTCTTGGAGAGGGAAGCCAGGATGGTTTCCTACAGATTCCTGTCATTGGAAAATCAAATCAGAGGGGGGCGACTGCTGGACCACTCCGGGATACTGTGTGAAACAAAAAATCACCAAACTCTAGGAATGGTTTCCGACATGTTGGCCATTCAGACACACGTGAAAAAGTCTTTCAAAGTCCTCTTCCCGAAGAGAGACGAATGGGCAAGCGGATCAGTCCGATTCCCAGAGACCGAACACGTAATGTACACAGATGGTTCGAAAACCCCTCGTGGAGTGGGAGCCGGTGTGTTCAGCAGAAAACCGAAGACGGAAATTTCCGTCAATCTCGGCAAATATGCTACAATCTTTCAGGCGGAGGTATTCGCAATTGAATTGTGTGCTAGAGAGTTGTCGAATAAACCTCTAGTAAACAAAAATATCAGTATTGTATCAGATAGTCAGGCTGCTCTTAAAGCACTGAGCTCCAGCAAGATAAATTCCAAGCTTGTATGGAGCTGCATTGAATCCCTAGAAAGCCTGGGTGCTAACAACAGAGTCACTTTGCTGTGGGTGCCTGGACACCAGGGGGTGGAGGGTAACGAGAAAGCCGACATCCTCGCCAAACAGGGAACCGAATCTGTGTTCATAGGACCAGAACCATATTTTGGGGTCACCGCAAGTGCGGCGAAAACAACTATCTCGGGCTGGGCGGAGGGAAAAACACTCACGTACTGGTCCGAATTACCAGGATTAACCCATTCGAAGGCGTTCCTGCCTAAACCATCGGAAAAAATAACCAGGCAGATCCTAGAATGGAGCAGGGGTAACCTGCGAATCCTGACTGGACTACTTACGGGACACAGTCGTCTAAGATACCACCTGGGAAGGATGGGTCTGAACCAACAAACGGACTGTCGGTTCTGTTGTGTGGAAGACGAAACGGCTGAACACATATTATGCTCATGCTCTAGCTTAGAAAGACTAAGGTTCGACACATTTGGTTTTACCAACCTAGAACCTATCGATTTCAGACAAATCTCACCCAATTCAACCATGAACTTTGTAAAAAGATGTGGATTGTACGGTGAACTGTAACCTCTAGGGGTGAGCCACAATAGACCCATCTGGGGTCGCAGTGGAGGGGAGGTGTTCGCCCCACTCACATGGAACCTAACCTAACCTAGTCTGCAGAATTGTGGCATTTTAGCCTTTCTGTAGTAATATGAACGGCGGGGTCTATATTCGACCTAGTCGCAAGGTATGGTTGTTTAAACAATCTACTTTTCACCTTTGCACTTCTGCCACTAGATGTCTCTTAGGACTAGATCGTCCTCCTACCCTTCGGGGCATTTGATTAACTTCTTATATAGTAGGCTTGGCTTGGCAAAGCTGAAACAGACTGTCTTGCACCAGCTGACAGTCAATTTATGGAATTTCCCCAAAATCTCTTAGTCTTGAGATTTTAGCTTCCTCACCATCTGTCGGTGGGACATTAAACCACTGTGAGAATTCCGATGTTGCGATAGTCTGCAGAATTGTGGCATTTCTTTGCCCTTCTGTGATAATATAGACGTAGGGGTCTATATTCGACGTACTCGCAAGGTATGGTTTAGATTCCTCACAATTTGATTTGTCTACATTATGAGGAGAGAACTTCAAACTGACCAAGACAATTGAAAAAGATATAGATATCGAAATAGGAGTTATAAATCGTATACATCTGTCCCTTGGTTTCAAAAATGTAGAATTGTCTTAATATTCAATTTTGTACAAAAATATTTGCAACTTACCGGTTGTAACCATTAGAGATTTCTGTAGGTCAGCCTTGAATGGGGTAATCTCTTTTTTCGCTTCTTTTGCAACTTCAACAGCTTTTTGTGGAGATGTGGATACAGATGTTGCAGCTACCTTAGGGAGTGGAGGAGGCCACATAAGATTACCGTTCTCTAAAATCATGCTACCCCGTACGACCTCGTCTTCCAAATTGATGTGGAAGTGGTCCTTTTCGCCTAAATTATCCAAGAATTAATTATTTCAAATAATAATTAGCAAACTGCTAATTTATTGTCAATAATCATTATTCATGGATGTACCGATTGATTATGTGTTGAATAAAAAACATTTGTTTAAAAGAACCATAATCGAACTATATTTGCCGGAATCACTATTTTCAACTCTAGACAGATCAATATTTTGATTCACTTTCCTTCAATAGTGTCACTTTGTTATTACTTATTAGTCATTGTGGTGCTTTTCGCGTTTGGTGTGTCATGTATTGAAGTGGTTGAAAATAGTTTATTTGGGCTTCAGATTTAACAGAAAACATAAAAATAGTGATGGCTAGCGTAAGAGAGATAGTATTCTTGATAGAAGTCAGTTTTGTCTATTTAGTACCCAGTCGGAAAAATTGGATGAAATATTCATTTGATATGGACAAAATCAAATCCACTCTAATTTAACAGTGTGCCGTTAAGTAGCGACACATTGCGATGAGGTTAGAAGCTACTGAATAGGCCTGTTATATGCACCAAACCAAAACAACTTTCATAAATAACTGTTTTTCATCCTTACCAATTGATAATAAAAATTTCGAGATATTATTGGCATACAATGTCGAACTTTGCGTAGGCAGCATGCTGGGAAAATCTGTCAAGCCCACGTGCACAACATCATTGTAGGTGTAAATTTTGCCGGGTTCGGTTGTTTCAATATTGCCGCCAGCCTCTGCAGCCAAATCGACGATCACGCTGCCAGGTTTCATGGATTCGATGTGTTCCTGCAATGACATCATGAATCGAATGGATAATGGTTGTAGAGACATTGGAGAAAAAATTCAACACCCCGCATCTCTGAAATGAGGCGGTTGCTCATCTTTGTCCATACACTTCCTGAATAGTTAAGTCCCGAATGAACAGAAATATGGCATAATGAAAACAAAACTACAATTTAGGTCCTCTGAGCTCAATTTATGATTTTCTCATAAGTCCGTTGACGCTATATATGTATAAACTGTCTTATGTAAAATCTTCACAAACAATGAGATTTACACAAAATTCTTGAGTTTAGGCAAGCCAAGGTTAGTTTATTTCATTGTACCAGTATTTCAGCTGACGAAGCTACTGTGTGGAAACCTCATCGTTTGGGAGGTTTCAACATTTGCTACGGATTTCCATCAAATGAACTTTCTTGTTGTCGCTAGCTACGGTTGCCGGAGATGAGCAACTTTTATCTCCAGCAGTTGCCTTTCACCAATCGCAGATGAATCCGATGGCAGATACATATAATTCTGTAGCGAGAGTTCATATCTCTGTTCAATGGTCGCAATTTTTTGAGAAATGGTATTTTATTCCCACTAAACATATAACCTTCCAGAAACATTTCGATTCTACCCTATTGTGGACTGTTTGAAACGTAAACCAGGCGTTTCGTGCAGGTTTCCCGAATATTTTTTAGTTGCAAGAACGTTTGAACGAAACCAAAATGAAACGTTTCAGGAAAAAGGCACCCATGTAAGAATTCATGTTCTAATGCTGCTTCTACTACTATATTTTACTTCAACGCTTGTTCAATTCTCAATATTGTTTATGCCTAAACTTTGGTATCCCGCCTAAAAATTTAGATGAGCGAGAAATATGTATTTAGTAAGTCGAATTTCTTGTAGTTAAGGAAAGTTGTGATGGATGGGAGAAGCAAGTGTGAATGCGGAAAGGGGAGGAATCGGTTTCGGTATCAGACAGTACAAGGTCAGAGGGAGACGACTGAAACGAGACGAGAGTCAATGATAGCTTAGACAGCGTGAGATGAGCGTGAGCTCAACAACACTCAATCGCCAACTAATACTACAGTCCTATTTCGAGTTTGTGAAATATCTAGTCACTGTTCCTGATTTCTGAATATATGTGTTTGGCAGTGGTAGTCAAACCTGATAGTTAATTTGTGATCCATCGTATACAGTTGCTTAGTTTCGAGGAGGCAAAAAGGGTCATACGGATTCACGAATTATTTTTATCAAGAACGATTCCACATCCGAAGGAAATGTGAATGATATTGGTGAAAGGCACGGATTACCATCATGAGAAGCTGTTTACATAAAAAGTAGGATCTATCCTTTTGGCATTCGAATTATATTGGTTGGCTGTACATTATTTCGCCGTTTTGAGGACAGTATAGTGTGTTTTAGAGATGTTACTTGAAAGTATTCATAAGGCTATGTTGGGCTAGTGTGCACTTGATTAGACTATTTGCGTTTTCGATTTCTCACATTGATGTGATGGGTAATTGCTTACTGTTTGTGGAATAAGAATAAGTAGTACCTAATAAATTTGTCTGTTTCTACTGTCTATGTATCTTTATTTCAACACCATATCCACTTTCTTTGAAGGGTTGATAAAACTATATAAAATCGGAAACCATTAAGAAACGTGTCTAGGACAGAATTTTTTTAAACGCATCCAAGACATTTTTGTTGGAACGTGCCCATAACGGTTGTCTTGGAACGTGTCTGGGAAGATGTTGTTGAAATGTTTCATGAAACTTCACTGAGGTAGGACATTTAAATTCTCTCGAAAGTTTCTGAAACTTCAGAGAGACTCAAGTGGGAAGGTTTCAGATATCCGCAAGACATTTTTGAAACGTTTCTGATACTGAAATATGTTTAGTGGGTTGCTCCTCATTCGACTTCACAATAATAAAAAGAATTATATATGACTGAACTTGAAATTGAGGTTATAAAAACAACAAAATCTTTCAATATTCAATTCATGAATTGACAAATATATTTTCAACCACAACTTCATCAGCAGCATCAACTACTACCCTTGCTAAGTTTATAGAATGAGCTTAATTTCAAACGTGTGATATGCATGATAATATTTGGAGTACAAGAATATAAATAAATATATCATTCCATATCTTATACGAAATGGAGTTGAGGTATATTATTTGTGTTCATGGGAACAATTTGTTTATATTTTCAATTTCACTACCTTTGTTCACGAAAACACATATCATTAAATTCGTTATGAGCCCTATATCAGAATATTCAATATAATATGAGTCATTGCATCCAGATTTGGAAAGTTCATGTAAGTATGAGGTGAAGTATTTGGTAATTGTATTATAGATAAAGAAAATATTTTCATATATAGGATGTCCGCGATATCTGATTGAACAATCCAGTTATTAAAAAAAAAACTTGTTCCGAACGTTGATCTCTGCACCCTGTACATCGAAGAGGGCCAAAAATAAAAAAATTACATAAAACAAAATCGAGGAACATATGCGGTTAACGGATTGACCTCCTTTTCACGGACACCCTGTATAGGTATTATCTGAATTGGAGATTGTGAAGATTAAAATGTACCTACCTTCAATATCAGTACTGGTGCTCTCTTTCCAGGAATAAGAGCTGTAGAAATTATGATATCCACTTCTTTACACTGCTTGGCGAATAAGGCGTGCTCTGCATCAATGAACTCTTTAGACATTTCTTTACTGTAACCACCAGTTCCGCCACCTTCTTCCTGTAAACATATCGAATCATTTATGCAACAAAGAACATGTTCCAATTTGATAACAAAATATTCCGCTTCACAAGTTTTGATTATGGGAAATCCATTGAGCGTTTTATTTGCCGAAATTTTCATGGATAATATACAGCGATTAATATACAGGGCATGATTTAATTGTTGGCTTGATTTAATTGTTGGCTGAAAATAAGAGGATGTGATTCTTAGGTCAAAAAAAGTCCATATCATGACTTCATTACTGATCTAGATATTTTAATAATTTTCATTTCTATTCAAATAAAGTCAATTGATTGAATTAGCCATAACGGTTTTTATTTTTGTACGCGAAATCTGTGCGTGGTACGGACAAAAATCATCGAGTCAAATTGTTGCAAAGGCATACCATGTTTTATTTAGAAAAATCACCAGTATACATTCCATACGGACGCCACTGGTAGAAATATTGAAAAATCTCCTCCATCAAAAAATGCCTATTGATGCTCAGTAGGTACATACATGTCTAATTTTATTAGGATATTTTCTTTTCCTAAAAACGTAACACCTTTTAGCTTAAGAGGTTTAGGGCATATGTTCATATGAATTTTTCTTCTTAAAATGAGCTTTTAGCCATCAATCAAATTACACCATGTATAAACATCTATTCATACAACGATTTTTTTTATCTGTATGGGTTCGTAAATGACGTAATAGTATGCTTTATATGCTTATTATCAACATATATTAATGACTCCCCTTAATCTATGTTATCAACAATATATCAATACGATTCACCCAAATATAAAATTCACAATGGAGATAAAAACAGAAAATTCGATCAATGAGGGCTAAAATTATTTTTTGCCCACCAAAACGCGCCACTGAAACGTGAGAGGGTTGGTAGAGCTGATAAATAACTTCTTATTTTCGTGTCATTTGGCATCTTTCTATATGATATCTTAATTTTCTCATTCGTGTGCCCCAAAAGATGAAAAAACGAATTTTCTGAATTAGGAGTAGACTATTAAATTTGCTGTCAACTGATGTCCTCACAGATAACTTATTTTGAGTTCGATCATATCATTTTGCATCTCAGAAATATCAAGAGAACTATAATATTAGATAAGGAACATAAATATCTTGAATTGTACAGGATTGCCTATTATGAGTTACCTATACTTCGGGCGTTTCACTTTACGCCCGTATTCAGATTCTCGAAATGAGCTGTTATTATCTAGAAATAACCCAAAGTTATGTATTTTTAAATGGAACACCCTGTATATTTTCCCATGTTTGAAACACTGATACTTTGCGCTTTTCGAGAAACTATATGACACTTATACGATATTTTGAGTATTAGCCATATATTTAGACAATTTCCAGTTTTTTAGTAGGTCTTTCATTGAGGGGCCTTGTAAATATGTAGCAACATTTTCCAAATCATAAATTTTCATATTAACCTTGTTGCTGACATAGTGTTTGGTCAAACACTATCTTCAATTTTATGAACATTCAATATTTACCAATATTCTGCACTATTTATTGACTACAAAAGCTGTGAACCTAATTAGTAGGTGGCCATGAAAAAAAAACGAGTTCAGAATGTTTTATAATCCTTGTCATATACCTGTTGAATTTTCCAAATTTTCATACAACGGCGGATAATAATCCAGAATATAAAAACTACTGAAAATTAGATTGGTTACTGAATTTCCAGTTTTGAAATCCTGGATTATTATTCGCAGTTGTGTCTGAAATTTGTGAATTCGACAAGTAGGTGACAACTGACCAGGATCATAAAACATTTTGAAAATCTGAATATGCCAGAATTATAAGAGGCAGTTTTTACTTTAACATTTTCGCCCTGTATTTACGGGCTATGAAAATGCTGTTTGCAGTATCGCGAGTTTCACAAAAAAGTAGCCAACGTTCGGGAAAAAACCAAATCTCTATCTCTGAAAATAAATGAGATATCCCGTAAGAACATTCGAACTGGGAGTTTAGGTAATTTTTAAATAAAGAAAAACAACATTGTTGATAGTATTTTTGAATTTGTCATTTGAGATTATCCTTCTATATTTTGAAAAATAAGATTGCTGGTTTTAGAGATAATTATCCGTTACCGTTCTTTCGACTATTGTGCCATAACAAAGAATCATGTTGTGAAAATGTGTTCAACAGCTTTCCCCGAAAATAGAAGATAATCCTGTATTCCCAGAAATGGATGGGTGTAGTAGAATATTATGAAGAAATTGCAGTACAAGGAATGGAAATTTGCCATTGTCAGGCCATTAGGCCCTCTAGGGGTCTCTACCTGTTTCTATATTAGGGTGCTCGCATTCATGACCATTTTCCAAAAACCAGCTTAAATAGATATATTTCTACCAAGTTATTTGTATTACCATTACTTTTGTGCTTTAATCATCAGCGTTAGGCAGGAAGTAAAATAAACAGGAATATTTCTGACTCTATTTATCTCTTCCTCTCAAATTATAACCGTACGAATTCGGTTCGTTTTATTTGCTGGGATTCTTTTATGGTTCAACTATATTTTAACAGCGACAATTTAATTCATGTAGGTACATCCAAAAAATTCCATAAGCCGCAGTGATTCTGTCATTATGACAGCGAAAAAACTTTGCCCTAAGTTATCCAGGGACAAAACGGAATCTAACATTTGAAACTATGATAACCAGACTTTTTCTCAATCCAGATCAGAAATGTCTGTGACTGGAGAAATAGGAAATAAGTACAATCAACAATAAATTTCGTATTCATTAAATTGTCTTACCGAATTACAGTCGAGCATTTTTTTTGGGTCGAAGTAAACTTAAAATTTATAATTCGAGGTTTGCTGCCTTTAAGAAATTCAACTCAAAAATATGCCCAAGTTATTTCGTTCAATTTATAGGCAACAAAATTCTCATTGAAATGTCAAATTTACTTCGACTAAAAATGCTCTCGTGGTATAATAAGTGATGAGAAAGGTGCATATTTTTTTATAAATGTCAAAATGTCTCACGTCATCGTCAAATGGCGTTTTCTGTGGAGAAGTTGATTTATCAGTATGAATATGTGGATGAGAACATTCGTTTTGAGCCTACATGTGCAAAAAACATTTTATGCAAGACCGGGCGTAAAGTAGCAATTTATTGCCCGGTTTTGCGGGCTTAAAGTGACACTTTACCGCCCGCGGACTACTTCATGGCCCGGCATATAATTAACTCATAATAGGCATTCATGTACAATTCAGGACATTTATGTTTCAGTAGTGATGGTTCCTTATCTAATATTATTCTCTTGATATTTCTGAGATGCAAGATTATATAATCGAACTCAAAATAAGTTATCTGTGATGTCACCAATTGACAGCAAATATAATAGTCTGATGTTAATTAAAAAAATTGACTTCGAGTTACCATGGTAACGTCGATTCCATCAATGATATTCCTCACTGCAGTTATTAGTCCAGTACCTGGGGGGTATATTGAATAGGGGTGTTTGAATGCAAAAGGTGGGGTAGTAGCGATTTTTTAGTATGTTATTAGGCCTGGTCCCTAATGATAAATCCAAGTTTTCGACCTCGAGGTGCATACAATCGAACCGCCATCGTGGATTTTATGTACAAGCATTTTTTTTTATAATAACTCAAAAACTGTGGCTTTCAGGACAAAAGATATTCCACACAAAATTGAAGAAGACAAAATTACTTACACATCCTCTACAAAAAAGTTCAATCATTTTGAAGAGATTTATGTAATACCGTAATTGCCGCCCTCTACAAGTGACATCCAAACCTGATGCCAAATTTCGTGACGCTTTGTAACCCTGTAGATGAATTGTTGAGAAATAACGAACTGCAAATTGAAACTTTGACACCCTGTATCTTTGTTATTATCAACTCTTGTTTGGCTATATCTCAATATTTTTATTGAAGGAATCTAAAGTTTTGCTGTATACCCTTAATTAGCGTACACCCTGTATAATATCAACTGAACAGGAAGCAAGTTTTTGTATCGACTCCTGTCAGTGAGAAGTGTCAACTCAAAAATCCCACGATAATTTGCCGAGAATATTTTCTATTTTTGAGTAGGAAACGGGAGCAGATTCGTTCCCGAAACGTCCAAAGCTAAGTGGAAATTTTATATTTTTCGATAATACATTATCGTCTTCTTCAAATATTTGTAAAAACTGAGTGTAACTATTCGAATTTTTTTCTTAGGTGATGTTAATGAAATTCTTGAACGCATTGACGTTTTGGAGCAAATCATCTGATTTGTCCCTAGAACACATTATATTAAATAATACTCATATTTCTATTCTATTCATAAAAACGAGGAGAAAATCACAAAAAAATCTAGAAAAAAAATATTCCACCGCCTCGATTAACCTAGACAGTATCAAAAGAAAAACGAACAGCACAAAGTCGGTCAACCACACTAGATTAGATTAGATTTAGAGTGGGGCCTTCGGGCTATCTGTCTGCCCTAAAAATCGTTTAGAGTCCTTTGGCTAGCCCCGCCTTCTTTATGAGACTCCATAGGCTAGCTTTCAGATCCCCTGTGTAACTTTGAGCTCTTGTTTTTTCCTCACCCAGCGTAAGGAACCTTAGTCTTGACAAGCCCTCACAGTGACAAAGTATGTGTACTGCTGTTTCCTCCTCTTCCTGACAAAACCTGCACAGCAGTTCTTCAGTCAGACATATCGTACTCATGTGTTTGTTGAGCCTACAATGCCCTGTGAGAAGTCCCACTGGTATTCTAGTTGTACTTCGTTTCTGGCTCTGTGAATGTTGGCGATGGTTTTTTAATAAACTCTTTTGCCTGTCTCATTCCTGGCGAGTTGTTCCACTATTCTTGAGATTTAGTTTCCATCCATGATTTGATAATTGTCTTTTGTATAGCTTTCGCAATACCACAAAAGGATTCAAGACCATTCACAGCTTCGTTTGCTACTGCTCGGGCAAGTGAGTCTGCCTCTTCATTGCCCTCGTACCCTGTATGTGCTGGTACCCATGCTAGAGTCAGTCTGTTCTGACTGCCAGTTCATTTAGGGTTTCTGAGCAGTCCTATTGATTGCCGCCTGGCCACCCGAATAGATTGCAATGGTTTTCCCTTTAAACTCTTGCCTTATCAATTTCTGCCTGGAACACCGTCGCGTATTTGCCCAAGCTCAGTGAGATTCTTCTTTGGCTTGGCCCTATAAATACCAGCTCCTGACTCTTCCTCGGTGTTGGTGCCATATAGACAGCAACTCGGACAGCAATGTCTGCATTGATAGGAAGTCCTTCCTTCCATGCCTCTGTCCGTTATAAATATTTTAAGTTTTTCCAAAGCTTTATTTTGGAATTATGCCATCTGTTGGCATCTCCATCATGGGGTCGGTTTTCAACTCTCCATATAGCTTCCTGTAGTCTTTACCGTGCGTGTTGCTTATGGGTGTTTGACCCCTGGACAATTTACTCACGACTGCTCTGGCTTCACCTTGAATGTATATTTGTAGTGGTGGCAAGTTCAAGAGGACCTCTAAAGCGGCTGTTGGAGTGGTTTCCATTGCACCAGTGGCACTCAGGTAAGCTTGCCTTTGAATGGCACTGAGCCTTCGAATCACTCCAGCCTGTTGTGTCTTAATAAACCTAACTACCGAGCCATATGCTATCATGGGCCTGATGACACTGGCATTGAGCCATGTGGTCTTTTTTGGGTTGCAGTACCCACTTTTTTCCGCACATTCGTCTGCAAAGATTGAAGGCTACTCTACTTCTTTGATCCACACTAAGAGACATTATTTAAAAACAGTTTTTCTACGAGTCTAGCAATTATACCTGCATCCAGAGAAAAACTTGCAATTTTATTGTTTGTCGTCGTGATTAGACATTTGAGTCTGAACTCTGCCACAAGGAAATTCACAATGCGCTATCGTCACCCGTTTTCAAAATGATTTCCATACTGTTCTGAATATATCTATGTTTTTTCTTTGGTTTATTTTGTATTCGGCATTTCTTATATTTACCTTAATACTGACAGTCAAGAATTCTGCCCCAAGAGATTCCACCTGTTCTTTGACAACTGATCTCGTGTCGAATGCTCGTACGATGGCTCCCATATTTTTTGCTTGGCCAATAGCCGCTAAACCGGCAACTCCTCCTCCAATAACCAAGATTTTCGCGGGTGGCACTTTACCTGCAGCTGTTATCTGACCTAAAAAATTAAAAGGTTCAATAACAATAACAAAAAAATAATCAGGATTTTATTGATTGGTTATTTCTTGAGTTTTCTGGAGGTGGCAGATTTACTAAAACTACATCTTGTTAAATATTTATCTGCATGTGTTCGACTGAGTAAACTCAATCTAGACCAGCAGAATATTTTCGTCAAGAAATGCCCTACTCTTTGAGATGAATAGCCGCCAAATTACAGTAACTGGAGATACACAACTTGAGCGAAAAAATACCAATCATTATCAAAGGAATATGCTCTAGAAAACATGAAACAAAAGCATTCTGAATATGTGTCACGTCAAATATCGGACACTGCTGCACTACCCCTGCATCATATTGCCCTCTGAACGTCTATGTATTCTTCATTACAACTCAATATAGGGGTATTGTCATGAATTTAATTTTTTTAATCCTTTTCAAGGTATTTCCAGCAGGTTTACCATTTTATGGTTGCACATATTTCCTGGATAAAAATGATAGACTCTACACATATAACTCGATAAGGGTAATAAAACAGCGTCCGTCTCCCATGCCATCATATGTGTATAAGACTACTTGAAGAGCTCCTATTTTTATATTCAAATATTTTTTCATGTGAAAATTTCATAAATGATTTCTCAATTGCTACATTGAGACCACATTTATTGATATCCAAACAAAAATGTCATTACAGTTACAAAAAAACTGTCAAGTCAACTATCAAGCACGCATGATGATATGCATTTTATTTGAGCGGATACTTATTCCATTAAAATGTCCTGTTTCAATTTTGATTTCCGTACAGAACATTGCACAAGAAAATGAAAAGTATCATATCGGCTCTTTTTGAAATATCATTCGAAATTTTACATTTTTTTTATTTGTAAAGCAATAAATGTACTGTTTGCAAAAAATGATTTCGATTCCTACTCACAGGTGTATATTAGAAGGCTTTGAATCCAGTCGCTTGATTGAAATAATCTCATATAAGTACAAACCTGCAAAAAATCTTGGGAAATGGTTTGCTGCCTCTACTACAGCTCGATATCCAGAAATATTAGCCATCGAACTTAATGCATCAAAAACTTGAGCCCTCGATATCCTTGGGATGCAGTCCATTGCTGAAATAGATTTAGTTCACTAGGAATGAGTCATGAGTGAAAAAGTGTTTTTCTACTAGCGTGCGAAAAAAGTCCACTTTTCCGCATTACTGCGGAGAAATTATAATAATACATGTTTATTTGGGTGGGCCAGGTAGCCGTGCGGACAGAGTGTCTATATTCTAATTCGCATTCGCTTGCCGGTCGTGGGTTCGATTCCCATCGACTGTAGAAATTTTTCTGATGGCCCAAGACAGTGTTTGGGATCACACGTTAAAAGGTAAGGCCCCCGTCATTCCTTGCTCGCACAAGACTTTCGAAGACTTTTGAGGGTTGCTCGTAAGGGGGCAACCGAATGACGGATAGAACAATTTTAGAACAACAACAATTTACGTTCACTTTTGGGTTTTTCCGCACGCTTGTAGAAAAAATTGTGTACCGTGAAGTAACTCTTACATATGCGATTGCTGGCCGAACTCTTTAATGTGAGTTTTCAGTACTATATGAGCTAAACCGCTAACACCATGGCAGAAACATAATATGGTGTAATACTAACATCTATAAAATTCGTTTTCTGTGCATAACGTCAGTGCTATAACACAGCATTATTGATGTTATTACAGTTATTTAACACACGCGAGCTCGCTGGCAAATGTTTTACGTGCAAAGATGCGTCGTAGCACACCATATTATATTTCCACCATGGCCCACACCATGATATACAGATACGATGTAAAATAAATCAACATACCAAATGCGTTAATTTTCCTTCTACCTAATTGGTCAACTAAATCTTTGTTTTGGGCAGGGTACAGGAATGATATGAGTGTAGATTCTCCCCTAAATTTATTTACCTCATGTTCTAAGGGTTGACGAACTTTCAACACGATATCTGTGAAAATAAAAACATAAAACATTAATATGGATGATATCAGCTAATGCTAGCTTTCAAATAGAATAGAATTTTGAAACACATATTTTATCTCAACATCCATATTGATATTCGTAACCATTTTTGAATTATTGAACTTTGAAAATTCCAGGTTGGCCATTTTCATCGATACAAATTCTTATCTTCATAAGTCCAATCAATAACTAAAGTAAACAAGTTTTTTTATTGAAACAATTGAAACCGGAATTCCCTTCAAAATCTTAACGTGACTCTCGAAACATTCACCAAATTCTGGAAGTTGGGTTTATCAGTTGTAGAGAGATAGGAGCGCTAGTACTAGAAGTTGTGCATTGCTTCGCTATGTTCTCTATCACACAAAAAATCAGTTGGTTGATAATCAAGTACAACAAAGTCACTATTTTGACAACTTTCGGGATAGTGAACGTGCCGTATGACCTAATATTTAATTGTTTAGCTTCTGTTATTCAATTATCTTACAAATGGTTTAATAAACAAAAAAACTAGGTGATAGGCAATTGTTTTCGATATTATACCCTATCAAACTGATGAGTTTTCTTGCTAAACAGTAAAAAACGACGCATTTACAAATATTTTCGCAAATGGAAACTTTGGTTGAGGAAAACTGGTCCAGTCCTGTGAACTATTACCGTTCGATAAACTATAAATCTGGCTATGATATATTCAATTATCAATTTATTATTGATTCGTACCTGAGGAAAATGCTTTTTGAGTATCAACCAATTTAGCACCAGTGCTTTCATAGTCTTTATTTCGAAATTTTGATAATACGCCAGCATCCTCTTCTATCTGCACTGTAAATCCTTTTTTCACTAAAGTTTCTGCTACTGCTGGGGTGACTGCAACTCTGAAAATCAAAACAAATTCATTAGTCACTGGTCCTTTAAGCTATTCCAATTTCAATAACAAATTGAATTCTGAAAGAAACTAGAAACTTTTCAAGTCCCTCAGACCAATGAATTCATGATGGTTATCATAATTTGTTGATGACGAGGTTGATGATTAGAAATTTTGTATGATTTTTATTGGGCAGTTTGGGATTTGCCAATTACTCATCAAAATAAATATACATTGCGAATTAACATAGTCAATTACTCATATTACAATTAATGTTAAACTCTAATAATTACGTACATAAAGTATTAATTTTATTTATCGCTCAATAAAATATACTCAATTTACCTTCTTTCATTTTTCCATAGTTCCTTCGGTACGCCTATCGTTAAACTTTTATAAGGTACTCCTTTAATTTCGGATGCTTTTCCAACACTTCTTGAAGTAGAAAATGAACGTTTTCCCGCATATTCTAATACTGCATTATTGTAATTCCAGAAAATTGTTGAGTGGGAACGACAGCTCTTCAAATTGAGGGAAATATCACAGACTTGCTTTCGTGAATAATTATATAATCTCAGAACACCACGTGCCATTTTTTATATCGTAGTTTCTATCATTCGTCTGAAACAAAAATAGTTACTTGCCTCATGTACTGTTTGGCCATTATTTTTTTCTTTATCATTCAAGCCAACCAGTGTGAACACAAATCATTATCATTATCCGTTTTTCATTTGTAGAAAAATATGTGCGGATACCTCACCAGTGAACTAAGTATTTCTGCCCAATATTAATTCTCTATAACAGCAGAAATCACCAAAGTAATAGGTTCGAATTGATTTTACCAGAAAAAAGTACATCCAATTGAAATAATAAGAATAATTATTATTGTAATACCTATATGTATTTCTCTAGATTTTTCGGATTTTCTCTCTTTTACATGTGAAACAAAGATAACTCTCTCAGTAAGGACGAAATAACATAAATACAATATAAAGAGAGGACATAGCGACAAATCAAAATTTGTTTAACATATCAAATGGATAACATAATATGGCAGAGTGAAATGATATAGAAATCATGGGAAGAGAAGATAACAACCAAAACAGAGAAATCGAAGAACCCGTTTGCAATCTTCTAAACGGATATGATAATAACATGGCTTCCTGTTCAATTGATATATATAAAACATGGTAGTAACTCCTAAAATATGAATTTGGAAATGACGAGGGAAATGGTACAGGGTGATTCACCATAAATGTCCCCCTCCTCTGGCCCAGTTATTTTTGAAACGATTTCAAAATTTGAAATATCATCTTAAATGATTTTCGATAAAGTTTTTTTTCGCTACATCAGAAAATACAGGGTGCTCGGAACAAACGATCTACAGGGTACTATTTGATTTTTTTGAATGGAACAACCTATTTTTCATTGTATTTTTAGGTTTTAGGGTGTTCAAAATCGGGATTTTTTTTGTAACGAAACTATTCATTATCGGTTTCAAAACGGCTTTCATGTCCGTATCTCAACTTTTGATTCACTATCTACTGACATTTAATAATTGGAACAGATACAGGGGGATCAGAATTCTCAATTTTGAACCACGCTGTAAATGTTTCAATTAAATGTCAGTAGATAGTAAATCGAAAGTTGAGATAGGGACATAGGAGCCGTTTTGACCAATAAGTATCGACACAAAAAAATCTAAGTTGAAAAATCTAGATTTTGACCACCCTATGTCTCTGTAATCATTCCCGCTAGACCCCAAGTGTGATATATTGATGAAATCAGCTCTCCAGGAAGAATCTAAAAATACAATGAAATACAGGGTGTTCCAATTGAAAAAATCAAGTACCTAGTACTCAGTAGATCGGTTGTTCCGAAAACCCTGTATTTTCTGATGCAACGGGAAAAAAGTTCCCGAAGAATCATTTTAGATTATTTTTCAAATTTTTAAATCGGTTCAAGAATAAGTAAGCTAGAGGGGGGGACATTTATGGTGAATCACCCTGTACATTCAAAATCGATAAGAACAACACCTTATATCTAACACATTTTTCTGACAACTTCTGTCACTGAGTATAGTATCAAAAAACGAAAAAGAAAAGATCAATCTCAAGAATTATTTTGTTTTTTATTGTTGTAAACGAGATTAGTTCCCGAAACCTTTGGTTGGTTAAGAACTCCCATACATATTGAAATGCAAGAGAGAGGAAAACAATTCAAATTTCTGTTTCCTATTTAGTTTCAATGAAGACAATATCCATATTATACTTCTACTTACATTGTATTGCTCTTTTCAACTTCATATTATTTGGCTATGATATTGTATTTTTTTATGGGTTTAGAATTACAGGGTGACATTTCAAAAACTTCCCTTCCTCAATTCGCGATAGAAAATAACACGTCTCCCCACCTGACGGCAACAATGGGCGTGTACACAATGTGCCTTTTATACATAAATAATGATTGACGACATAATTCGATCGAAAAATTAACTGGAATGTTTTATTCTTGGACATAAATAATAGTACCTTCTGAAAACGGACCCTCTTATGACGTAGAAACCTCATCTCGCCATAGTTAAAAGAAAATAGCAAACGCCCGACGGAGACTGAGGTAACTGATATATTAATTCTTTCAACTGTGATCTCGCGCTAATTCACTCTGTCAGAAATCATGTATCATTCATCTCTGTCTGGACTAGTCTTGTTTCAGTATTAGGGTTTTGACGTCACATCATCGCCTCGTTTTCAGAGGTCCGAAAAATCGGGAATTTCAATATTTTTTATAAAACGTAGGGAGCTCACAGCAAGAAACGGTTTGCGGTGGTGAGCTAGTTTGGGTGAGTTCTATCGAATTATGAAATAAAATTTTTTTGTGATATAAGCCCATTGAACACTTCTGAGTGGTTTGTTTTGATATGGCCAATAAGCACGATCAAAAAACAAATGTGAACTAATGAAAACAAAGTAAACATGCCGCTTTGGCAGCTTGCAAGAACTCCCATAGGTGGCGTACGCTTATTTTCTGCGCGAATATCTTCTTTTTGTAAATAATATGAAAAATCGAAAAGACAGCTCAATTTTATTCTCAAGAACGGACACTTGAAATGAGTATTTCTAGCCATCTTGGTTCAACCCCCTAGGAGGGGGAGATGTTACCATTAGAATCTCAAATGGATAGGGCGGTCAAATGAAACCTTTAAAAAGCCCTATTCCGAAACGAGCAATTTCATAATTGCTATAATATTTTGTGTTGAAACGTAGGTAGTTGAAACAAAGTTCTTTCTTGTATAACGATGCTTGGGATGAGTCAATTTGATCTCTACACTTCAAAATGCATTTATTTCAAAATATTCCCATACAACACGGGATATCCTATGGACGTCCAAATCATGTCCAATTCATGTCGGGATATCCTTGGACCTTTTTGGATATCCATAGGATATCCAAAATTCACCCGCGCGGATATAATCAATGTAATAAATTGTGAATATGAATTAAATTGATGAAAATTCAAATCTATGTGTGTACATAGTTATATTACTAGGAAATATATAATATATCGAATATGGAATTTTTCAACGTCTTCTTGGATATCCAATGGATATCCATGGGATATCCTGTATTGGAGCATTGAACCACGTCGTTGAACAATAACGCCCAGAATAACATAGAGATGTCGACAAAGTCGGCAGTGTCGGACTCACCAAACATATTTTGGATGTCCATGTGGGTCCCATATATTTAATAACAACTATATGGGTAACGTCCTATCCTTTCCTTGTTCAAAACCTAACCTAGCCTAACCTGTATTTTATTGCATTTCACGATTCTCCCTGAAGAGCTGATTTGATCGATGTATCACACTTGGGGTCTAGCAGAAATGATTACAGAGATATTGTAGGTGAACTTCAGGAATGTTTTGTGTCGAAACTATTCGTTATTGGTCAAAACGGCTTTTATGTCCCTATCTCAACTCTTGATTTACTATCTACTGACATTTAATTGAAACAAATACAGGGTAATTCAGAATTCTGCACAACCCTGTATCTGTTTAAATTGAATATCAATTGATAGTAAATGAAAAGTTAAGATATATGTATAGGTATATGAAATCCGTTTTGAGCAATTATGAATAGTTTCGACACAAAAAATTCCTGAATAAGTTGAGAAATCTCGATTTTTCACCTACAAGACCCCAAGTGCGTGAAACATCGATCAAATGAGCTCTTCAGGGAGAATCATGAAATGCAATAAAATACAGGTGTTTTCATTCGAAAAAACTGTCAACTCAGATTTTTCTCAAATACGTATCATCCTGTCTGAGGCTTTTTCGCAAACATTGTATCACAGAGATATAGAATTTATGCGTTATACTTCTATGGACGCACTGTATACATTATATTAAGTTATTTGTCCCTTCCCACAATGAAGGATTTAATTTTTTTTGTGATCAATATATTGCAGGTAATGTTTAATTTCATTCTTTATTAAATATTATTATTATAATTATTGTTCATTATCATACCCAGTGAACCATTATCATAATATTTCAAACCATGAAATCAAATCATGGACATCCGAATGTCATCTGGAAATTAATTCAGGGATTATGGAAATGGACATCTAAATAGTATCCAAAGGATATCCTATGGACGACCAATGGATATCCTAGTCCGCCAACCTAGATGTCCATAGGATATCCTATATGAACACCCATGAAAACATAAGGGATATCTTATGGACGTCCATGAAGGATATCGTATGGACGTTCTTGAACGATGTTCTATGGACGTCATTGAAAGATATTTTATGGACGTCCGTGAAGGATATCCTATGGACGTACAAGTTGGTGGCCTCAGGACATCCATTGGACGTCCATGGGATATCCATTGGACGTTATTTGGATGTCCATTGGATATCCAAAATATCCTGAATGGATATCCTATGGACATCCATCGGATGTCCATGTGTTGTATGGGTTGTGATGTAGCAGAGTCCTTTGATTGACCTTGTCTGTGACGACAGCTAGGATGCCTCAATTTTATCACTTTGATAAAACGTGTGATGAAACACTACCTATTTTGTAGCAATGATACAAGTTATAATAATTCTAGATGCAAGTTGCAATAGTTTTAGATAGTTGTGCTGAAACATAGTTCTTCGATTAATCTCGTTTGTGATGACGCCTAGAATGCTTCAATTTTATTACGTTTATTGAACGTCTGATGAAGCACTGTTTTGTATCAATGATACAAGTTATAATTCTAGATTCAAGTTGCCGTCTGTGATGACGCCTAGAATGCTTCAATTTTATCAAGATGATAGAACGTGATGAAACACTGTTTTGTAGCTATATGTTTCACAACGGGTGTAATGAAACATTTTTTTAATGATCTCTCTTGTGATAGAGCTAAGACATAATATGTGGACAACTGGGTTCTTCTCACTCCGTTTGTATGACTCTTGCCATACCCTCGAAAATTTCTCTTATCCTTATTTATACCAGTGTACAGGGTGGCCAACTAAGAATCCAAAGTTCGATATCTCTGTTGTCTTGAGAGATACAAAAAAAAGTTTCGCATTCAAATCAAAGTGATTACCAAGCTTCACATTTCAAAATTTCTTTGAAATACACAGGGTGTTCCGTAAGGTCACAGCACATCAAAGCTATGTTTTTTTCATTGAAACACCCTAATTTTATTTCATTTCTGAATTCTCCCTGAAGATCTGATTTCAACGACGTAACATTCCTAGGGTCTAGCAGTGAAAGTTACTGACATATAGGGTGTGCAAAATCGAGATTTTCCAAGTTCCGGTTTTTTTTCTGTCGAAACTGTTCATTATTCGTCAAAACGGTTTACATGTCCCTATCTCAACTTTTTACTCACTACAATTGGTGTGCGAGTGACATTTAATTGAAACAAATTATAAATTAAGATTTTTTGACCACCTTGTATCAATTTCAATTGAACACCAATTGATAGTGAGTGAAAAGTTGAAATAGGGACATGTAAACCGTTTTGACGAATAATGAACAGTTTCGACAAAAAAAAATTCTGAACTTGGAAAATCTCGATTTTGCACACCCTATATGTCAGTAACTTTCACTGCTAGACCCTAAGTATGATGGGTCGTTGAAATCAGATCTTCAGAAAGAATTCAAAAATGAAATAAAATATAGGGTGTTCCAATGAAAAAAACATAGCTTTGATGTGCTGTGACCTTACGGAATACCCTGTGTATTTCAAAGAAATTTTAAAATGTGAAGCTCGATTATTACTTCAATTTTGATACATAACTTTTTTTTGTATCTCTCAAGACAACAGAGAAATCGAACTCTGGAGTCTTAGTTGGCCACCCTGTACATACATTACATACGCTGTTTATACATACATAATATATGTTGATTTGAAGCACAAAATCAAAATATTCACTTCACTATTGCCCAGAAGAGAATAATCTTGAAACGAACCCAAGGTAATATCTCTATAATATTCAAAAACACAAAGTGCAAGTGAAACGTACGCGACCAACTAAAAAAAATACAACTTTTATGATGCTTCTTTATGAAGAGCTGCGACTCTTTTGGTGCGAGGTTAAAAGTCAATATTTTTATCAAATCATACAAAATAATAATTATGTGCTCAATAATATGCCATCGACCGAATGTCGCCTCTGCATAAGTTTTTATTATACAGGGTTACTAAAAATGAAAAAATATAACCACATTCCAATCAAAATTAGCTTTACAACCTTTCTATCGTCAGGTAAATATTTCAAGTCAAGTATACAGGGTGGTCCAGGTTAAATGTCATTATAGTTATGATCGGCGATAGAACAACGGGAAAGAAGTAGGTATAGACTTTCACGAAGAAAATATGATTATTTACAACCATATACAGTGTGACCCACTTGGAAGCGGGACACCTCAAAGAAATTTGTATTAATCCACCGATTTCAACGAACTTTTTTTTTAATTGTAGAGTTCGAAAAACTGTACTTTAAGACGAAACATATTTATATTTCTACAAAATCCAAGATCTACTGCGTTTATTTTTAGAGGAAAAAAATCAAGAAATCGTATTAGCGATTTTTTTACGAAAAATTTAAAATCACCATTGGATTCAGCACCCCCTCAAATGGTTGTATTATTTCATGAAAAAATATTCGATATTAATAATTTTGTGGCCAAATCAAAATTCACATCGCACATCCTTGGTTATCAAATCTTGGTGAGTTGGCTATGTAATAGCTGCGCGGATATGCGAAATCGCGTGCTCCTGACTGGGCACGAGAAACAAAAGACGATTGTTGATTTTTATTGCCGCTGACACAAAGTGTGTTGGAATATTAGTAGCGTCAGATTTTGCCCGGTTATTTAGAGGAATATTTTGTAAAAATCAGTGATTAATTATTATGGGAGAACTAAATGTAAGATATAAAATTGAACTTGTGCGTCTTGTCGGAGATAATACTCTTTCAGCAAGTGAAGCTGCCAGCTAAATCGGTCCAGTGGTTCGAAAGTTATGATGAGAAAACCAATTTTTGACCAAAAAAATTAAACCCTGTATCTTTGTAAGGAATCATTTTCAACCAGATTTTTCTATCGCCAATCGAAATTAATGACGTTTAACCTGCACCACCCTGCATACAAATATTACAAATAATGCGCTGTTCTGGTTTGTAAATAGGAAATGATCAACTCCGGTTTGCAAAAAATTAAATGTTTTTTGGTCCGTTTCGGTTCGTGAACGATGTGATGTGTCCCAAAATAGTTCATAAACTAATATTTTGAAATTCGGAATATCAAACAATTTCTTTTGGTTTAATTAATGAGGTGGAATATCTATTTCCCTTTGTTTTTTCTTATTTATTATAGCTTCTCTTTTAATCTATGAACAGCCAAAGAAGAAAAATCGAAGAAAATAAAATATTTCGATTATTTTTGTATGGTATATCATATCTTCTGTATCTGAGTGAAAAAAAAATAGGCTCTCAGAGCCTTCAGGTTTCAATGAAAATCCATTTTTTCCTTCATAAAAATTTTAAACAATGAGATTATGGCGATGGGCATTGGCACCAACAATTAGAATTAGTTTCACCTCCATGTATATATGTATGTACAGTATGTATGACCCACTTCTGTATCTTACGTAATCGTTGGGTAAGGATCCTGAAATTTGCTGGAGCGAGAGATATACCAAAAATGCACTATATTACCAAGTGGGGTCATTATCAGTGATATACACTGCTCGCCAACAGCAATGGAACCACCCCAATTTCCGGAAAATGATATTAGGAGTCAAAATAGGTCGAAAATCACTTCAGATTCGGAATCAGACCGCCCAATTCACTAACTATTTGAATTTTTCCCGAAAAATTTTCAGTTCTGCGTATCTTACGTAATTGACTTTATCTTTGGACTTTCCCTTACTCCTGCAAATTTCAGAACCCTACCTCAATAATTACGTGAGATACGGGGATGCTTTCATGAGAAGTGAGAAAAAATTTAATGTTTCTGAACTGAAAATTTTCTAGGAAAACTATGAATAGTTAGTGAATTGGGCGTCCTGACTCCGAATCCGAAGTGATTTTCAACCTATTTTGACTCCTATTATCATTTTCCGGAAACTGGGGTGGTTCCATGGCTGTTAGCGAGCAGTGTATATCACTGAAGATGACCCCACTTGGTCATAGAGTGCATTTTGGGTATATCTCTCGCTCCAGCAAATTTCAGGATCCTTGCTCAACAATTACGTAAGATACAGGGGTGTTTCCATTAGAAGTGGGTCACACTGTATAAGTCGAAATATTTTAAATTTCTGATATCAGATGTTTTAGGTACACGATTCTGTTTGTAGCAATTTCTAACTTGGGCTGAAGATGGACTTTTTCAAGTCCGAAACATGTCCCCTTGAATTATTTCTACATCATTATTACAAAATAATCTTTTGACCGTACATGATAAAAAACCTTGCCCTCCTATACAGACCAGTTGCAGCGTTCCATTTCATTGATAAATGCATTTAGAGTACTGATAAAAATCACTATTCATGAACTGTTCATCGGTCTCGCACTAAGTTCAATATCATATTATAATTATTATGGATAATTTGGGACGAGATTTGTAAGAAACATTCAGATACTAGTTATTGAATGTGATGTACACACGAGTCGAATTATTTTAATTATTTTGTGTAACTAGAGTAAGTTTTTTGTGTTTCATTTACCATATTTCTTTTATATAATAATCTGAGAAAAAAAAGAGCAATACCGGTTTATACGAGGTCTGATGATTAAGTCGTAGAAAAAGTATAGTGTATAGCTCGCACGGAATGCTCATATTCCACTTGTATGATTTGCAGGAAATTACTATCATTCCGTGCTCGTGGAACAATATACTATTACCCTAACACAGAGATGTCCTAGGTACGTCCCTTCTTTGTCCCGCGGTACAAGGACATGATTGGGGCGTCCAGGGGATGTCCCGCAGTGGTTGTCCAGTGGACATCCCACCTGGTACATCCCGGAGTTATCCTATTCGTGTCCCTGGAATACCTGATATCCATTCATACATCAGAGTCATTGAATTTCATCAAACTATTGAGTTGAATTCTTTTGAAAATGTTTGGTTTTTTTTGGAAAATAATAAAATTGTAATGAAAATAAAGAATAAAGCCTCAGAACTTCCTAAGAAATGACCATTTTCCGCAAACAGAAATCGTACATGCATAATGCCCCTCATTTTTAAACACCCAAGAATGATAATAATTATACCCAAATCCTAACAAAGTTGTATCTATTCAGGTTTCTGTAGTTAAATCCTGTTTATAAATCAGTTTAGTACATAAATCTTCAGGAGGTATAATAGCCAATATAGTAAGGTACGTGCCTGATAAGCTAAAGGTCCCGGGTTCAATCCCTACTCGACCTACATTTTTTTTCTCTTGTCGAAGGGATGTCCCTGGGATATCCTTGGGACGTCCTAGGGATATCCTTCCTTCGTACTTGGTACATCCCAGGGACGTACCAGAAGGACATCCCTTGGATGCCGTTTTCGGCAGCCAGCGGACGTCCCTGGGACATCCCTAGTATGTACGTTGTCCCGACAAAGGACATCTCTGGGATGTCCTAGAATAAAATCCGGGACGTCCCTGGAAAGTCCCTAGGATGTACTGGTGTTGTTAGGGTATCGAGACTATTATGTTCTAGAACCCGCAAAATACTTTAAAAATACTTTGGCGTTTTAGAACGTAAATGTTGAACAGGTCGTCATATATTAGAATATCTGTTTTTGAAAATATTATTGCTCTCAAAAGAGATACCGTTCAATTCATAATCATAATATCGATAAAGAGTATTTATAAATACTTTTTACAAAAACGTATATACACGTATTTATGGAAGTGATCCACCCCTCGGCGGACCTATCCTATATGGTACAAATCGCTGACCAAACTAAGTCTTCACAGGTTTTTCTCGTTTATTTTTTTTGTAAAAATTACCTCACCATATCACGTGATAGAAATGTTTCGAAAATTTGAGCTCTTTTCAAATATCCAATAGTTTAACGCTCGGTTTAACGCCATGATATGACGCAAATATGAAAAAAGCTATTTCTAGTGTTTATTTTTGTTTCAACTTCAACTATGTATATTTAGCTTATTTGATTGGAATACAATTTGCCTCGCAATTTGCATTAGTCTATAGGTAGACGCTGAACTTTATCAAAAAGCAAATAATGAATATAGTTAATAATGAAGAGAAGTTGAATATATTTATAATTCCTATTAGCTCAAATATTATATCCATTTTACAAAAATATATCTGATTATTTGATGAAGTAATACCTAGGCACCTACGTCATATATTTATAATTGGATATTAGGATTATAGGTAACTATTGAATGTAATACTTAACATGAGTTCTTCAAATGTCAGGGAAGCTTTTTTATTTGCCATGAAAACTTCTTCATATCGCAAAAAGACGTAAGTATGTACATTTACGATAAATTTATTTGATTATGATTATTTGCATGCTTGAATCTTGGCTCAAACATAGATTCAAATAATATAATATACTGATGATAATGAAAATGTTTAATTCGGGGAACGAATTCTTTGAGGAATTTGTGAGGAAATTTGTTAACAATCGACCATATTTCCAAGGGTTAGACATTTCGAATTATTGATGGGTTCGTTAAAAAGGTGTCAAACTTTAAATGTAAATGAAATCGGCAACCCTGTCAAAATTATTGTACTTATTGCTATCAGATCAAAATTTGTTGATTTGTTGATTATTGAAAATGAGAAGAACCGATTCATGTTCCATTAATTAATTAATCTATACCCAATTGCCGAATTTATTGCTCTTTGATTTATGTAGAGAAACATGAAACATGGGTTCTGCTAGATTCCAAAAACATTATAACTGAACAATTCCTGACTAGGACGGTGCGATATTGGATTTCACATATCAACACTCGATAAGTCATAACATATCGATAAGTTCGATATATCGATCTTCATTGATTTATCGATAGTTATCAACGAGGTTATCAATATATCGATATTTTATAAATTATAAATCGTTATTCCGATATATTTATCGATATATCTTTTTTTTTTCAGGCCTAACCCCAAATAATCTCATTTTGAATTTTGCAAGACCCTGTACAAGGGCGGACGAACCCGAGCGTTCGCTTTCGGCGAGGCTAGAAGCACCGGAAAATCAATAATGACGAATGTTCAGTTGGGCAACGGACGATTGGCACAGCGGTCAGAAAATTGCGCGAGTACCTTCGGTATTATGGGTAAATTGTGCCTAAATGCTCGTTCTTCGAAGGAAGTATTTTTCGTATACCTAATCACTTTAGAACAAAATGAAAAAAAAAAGCCGATCCCCGCATGGATTGTACCCGATCTTGTCTCCGCGCAATCGTCGTCCCATATCCTTTTTGGGTTAATTTTCTTTATAGTTAAAATAGGTATTTGTGGGATGGTAAGAGCATTGAATTTTAAAAGGTTAGCAAAAATGTTTTGTCGATTTATTGTTTTATAATAAAGGGAAAAAGTTGGATATAGGCCGTCATTCCAGGGGAGGGGGAGGTCCGAACCCCCCCGATCCCCCCCCGGGCACGGCCTTGTAAGTATATAGGTACCTCGGTTCGGTAGGTACAGCTTGCCGTACTCGCCTATTACTACACTGCTGCTGAACATATTGATTTCGAAAGCAATAAGAAATCCGCCTGATTGTGCCTTCCGCAGGAAAATTTGTACTGAGGTGACATTAGAAATCCTCTCGGAAATCCTACAGCGTACAACTTTGGGCAGAAAACATGGGGTCTTACCGAGAAAATTCTACAAGCCAATTAGATGATTGAAATTACGTATTTATTTAAATCACCCTGTATATTCTTTCTTCTCCCGCAAACAAATTACCCAATGATCATTCAGAGTGCAGTTATATCAAAATCGAGGGGTAAATCACATGGGAAGTCCGGTGTACCCTAGACGGGAATTCCTTGGGAAGTCTGGGAATTCTTTGGGAAGTCCGGGAATTCTTTGGGAATTCCTTGGGAAGTCCGGGAATTCCTTGGGAAGTCCAGGAATTCCTTGGGAAGTCCGGGAATTCCTGAGGAAGTCCGGGTATTCTTTGGGAAGTCCGAGGAATTCTTTGGGAAGTTCGAGAATTCTTTGGGTATTCTTTGTGAATAACTTGGTAGTCCCAGCAATTTTTGGAAAATTGAAGTCAAATTTCTCAACGATGTTCAGATATGAAAATGAATTTTGCGCAAAGAAAACATATATGGACTGCACAGTATTTTGCTTCAAGACCTACTTTGTCCTTTTTTGTCCCACTTAGAATATCATATGTAAGTCAGTCGAATTTTCATTCTCTTCAAGGTTTCCCGTTGGAATCCTGTTAATTATTCGGAAAGATGAGAAGATCGAGAAAAATTTCTTTTTTATTGAACATTTTGAGTTCTGTCTGGCGATCGATTTTTCGACGACTTCCCGATATCCAATCATGCTGAAATTTTACACATATCTTTGGGTCTGGTCAATATGGGTATTATCAGATTCAATACGGATATTATAAAGTAGAATACAATTTATAACAAAGCTTGAAATCCAATATGGCCGCCGACAAAAAAAATTCCTTTTTATACGAGCGTGCAGAAAAGTTACTTTACCCCACTAGTGCTGAAAAGTAACTTTTCGCCACGATTTTTGTATTGTTGAAAATGGGGATATTTATGACTAACTAAATGATCTATGTAACTATTGAAATCTTGTTTATTAAAAACTTGTTTGCTCCGCCCCGCGTCGTTCGTGCAATAGCCGTCGCGTGCGGTAAAGTACTACTTTTCGCACTTGTTTGGTAAATAACTACTGAATTCGTTCACAATTCCCTCGACATGGGTACCAAATAAGAGAGAATGACAAGTAGAATACAAAAACCATATGACACACTTGAAATCCAATATGGGGCCGACACAAAATGTAAATGTTAATCAATTTCATTGAACACTTTGAAATACCATACAGGGTGTGCCTAAAAGGTCTATACAAAAAATACCACATATTCCTCAGACCACAACAATTGAATTATATCAAATCTACCTACCTAAGTATAAAATTGCTCAGTTTGGGCGCTAAACGGCTCTGGAGAATTTTGTACCTACGTTGACATAGCTTTATCAAGCAATAAAACCCATATCATGATAATGATCGAAATTATGATGAATATCATTCCATGCTAGGCGTAGAATTCAATTTTTTCAGTAAATAAACATCTAGAAGGTACTCTTGATAAAATTCTATTACTCTCATGATCTCGAAAAAATTCGTAATTCTAGTAATTCAAAACATGTTGTCTACTTGTCTAGCGCTCTAACCGAGGCTCAAACTAAGTAACTTTGTACTGAAGTAAGTTTGCTTGTATATTTCGTATTGTTTTGGTCTGATGAGGAATATTAAGTATTCTTTTGTGAATACATATGGGACAGCCTGTATATCTTTGCAATTCGGACAAACGAGTTCACAGAAATATAAGTATGAAATTTAGCGACTTACTATGAGCCGATCTATAAACTGTAGAGTTAGTTTCATAAACAATCTTGATATAGGGGCCAAAACTTTTATTGCTACAGACATGTGGCATAGAGAAACATCCCGAGAAACATTTTGAAGCTTTTTTGCACAAAAGCTGAAAAAATACAATATTCTCCTATTCAAAGATGTATACAATAATACAGGTAGGTATTGGAGAAATATCATCATTTACCTTATTTCAACCTTTGCTTCATTTCCTTATATTTTTGTACAATGATAGATCGATCATTTTCATTGATTGACATTTTATTGACGATTCCTAGATACAGAAGGTTGACGTTTTGTGCACGAGAAATAATACCTAGTAATTTTTGAATGTATGATGAATTGACATTCATCATACAGGACGTGGAAAGTAATTCTGAATTGATATTTTTATCACATGGAGAATGCGAATTCTCAATATATTTCTTTATATACCGGGTGTCCCAGTATACCTGTTCCAATGGATTATCTCAGTCATTTCGAAAGTACCAAATTTGAAAATTTCATGATCTCCAATTCGGTCAAGGACCTTCAACTGAGAAAAACGAAAATTGAAAGTCACTTCCGGTTTGACCGGAAGTTACTCCAACTTCTTCATTTCAAATAGAACCCTGTATATTTTTTGCAATTTTTGCTTCCTACTCAAAATTGTCTTTCTAACGATGTATCACACTTTGTATTTTACATTTTATATGATGAAGAAAACGACAAATTGAAATTTGGAATTAAAATCAGTATCATATCCCAATTTCTCTTGAATTGTGAAGTTATCATATCATTTTCACGGTTATTCATTCTTGAATGTCGCACACAACCATTGAGAATTATTAACTGTCGAAGATACAAACAAAATGTATTCAAATGTTTCCATGGCACACTAAGGTTTTCATTTAAGAATGATTAATTCTTCCAGTTCTACTACATATTTCTATAATAATTTGAAATTAGACGTTCTCTTCATCATCTCGAATGCAAAATTGTTCATGAATCATCAATTATTGAGGAACAAATCATTATGTACACAAAATATCGTCTACTGCAATTCTTTCGATTTCAAATTTCAAATTTAGTTTTCTCTATCAAATCAATTGTAAAATGCAAAGTGTGATACATCGTTGGAAAGGTAATTTTGAGTAGAGAGCAAAAATTGCAAAAAATGTACAGGGTGCTATTTGAAATGAAGAAGTTAGAGTCACTTCCGGTCAAACCGGAAGTGACTTTCAATTTTCATTTTTCTCAGTTGAAGGTTCCTTGAACGAATTGGAGATCATAAAATTTTCAAATTTGTTACTTTCGAAATGATTGAGATAATCCATTGGAACAGGTATACTGGGACACTCGGTATATATCCATTTTTTTGTGTTCATAAATATATCTGAGAATGTTCATTTCAAATACCTAGTAAATTATTTCAACTCTTCTAATTGTTTTTTTACATAAACTTAGTCGTCTGATCTCTCGAATTTTTCCTCTTACTTTCAATTTGAATATAACAAATCTTTGCCATTTTCAATCTCTCAACTATTTTTTCTCGATAGATATTGGTACTTAACAAAAAAGTTGAACAGTGTGACCATGTTAAGGTTGCGCACGAGGTTGCGCAGCATGAGGGTCTCGCGAGGAATCTCGGAAACGAATTCGGTTAAATGAGAAAAAAATTACGCATTCCAAGGGTCATACCTGGTCATACCAATGGATTTCGAGAATTCACAAAATTGTTAATAATTCCCCATGGTTGAACTGAAAAAAACTTTCGAAATCTGTGAACAGATAATCAGGGCCGTATTTGGAAAAAAAGTTGTTGATTTCTCTACGAATACGAAACGTCGCGTGGAGAAATCAATATCACCACGTTAAATCTCATCAAGAGATGCCATGTAAAAGTATTTTTAGAGTTTTCTATATATCTAATAATAACGTAGAAAAACAAATAGATATTCCAAAAATTCACTTTCTTTATACAAGGTGTTTCTCAAGTACGTGTAGAAAATCCAGGAGCATGTTGCTGACGTCAAAATAAGAAGAAAAGTTCGTATAAATATATGTCCGAAAGTTATTCGTTTCTGAGATACAGAGTGTCAAAGTTGAATTCTTATTTTTGTTTTTTGTTAATAAATTTCAAAATAATTGTGATATTCAAATGAATTTTGGTATTTCGGGGTATTTTTCGATGACAATATCAAATTTTATGTTAGTTCATCTCTTTCGTGAGGGTGGCGGCACCTACATGTCTTCTGAGTCTTTTGAAAAGTCACAACTTTTTTGTGCGTACAGGGTGATTCCCCATAAATGTCCCCCCCTCTAGCTCACTTATTTTTGAACCGATTCAAAAATTTGAAAAATAATCTAAAATGATTTTTCAGAATTTTTTTTCCCGTTGCATCAGAAAATACAGGGTGCTCGGAACAAATGATCTACAGAGTACTACTTGATTTTTTCAAATGGAACACCCTGTATTTCATTGTATTTTTAGATTCTTGCTGAAGAGCTGATTTCAACAATGCATCACACTTGGGGTCTAGCTCTACAGAGATATAGGGTATTCAAAATCGAGATTTTTCAAGTTTAGGAATTTTTAGTCTCGAAACTATTCATTATTGGTCGAAACGGTTTCTATGTTTCCATCTCAACTTTTGTTTTTCTGTCTACTGACATTTATTTGGAACATTTACAGGGTGGTTCAAGATTCAGAATTCTGATCACCCTGTATCTGTTCCAATTATTTAATGTCAGTAGATAGTCAATCAAAAGTTAAGACATGGACATAAAAGCCGTTTTGACGATGATGAATAGTTTCGTCTCAAAAAAATTCTAAATTTGAAAAATCTCGATTTTGAACACCCTATATCTCTGTAATCATTCCCGCTAGACCCTAATTGTGATGCATTGACCAAATCAGCTCTTCAGGGAGAATCTAGGAATACAATGAAAAATAGGGTGTTCCATCATATAAAAAAATCAAATAGTACCCTGTAGATAGTTTGTTCCGAGCACCCTATATTTTCTGATGTAGCGGAAAAAAACTTTATCAAAAATCATTCAAGATGATATTTCAAATTTCGAAATCGGTTCAAAAATAACTGAGCTAGAGGGGGGGACATTTATGGTGAATCACCCTGTACCTGTATCACGTTCTATAGTAGGAAAATAGTTTTTCCTCCGATTGGCAGCAAATATTAATTTTGCTGACTCATATCGATCAGCAAAGTATCACTTTTCCTGCCTAGGCAGCAAAGTGGGTACTTTGCTGCCTAGGCAGCAAAGTGGTTACTTTGCTGATTGATATGTATCAGCAAAATTAAAGATCCATAAATCGTTTATAATTTCCTTCATATTCCATCCGAGACTTCTCCGGCAACAAATTCAACTCTATATTTTTTGCCACCTCCCTTATTAATAGAGGTGTAAGTATACTTCCAGGTCGCTATCACTGTCCAATATATAATAATTCAAATATAGCGATATTTTTCGCACAACTGTCAGAAATTTCATGAATTGTCAAACCAACAACTGCGATTTCTATCAAATTTTATTTTAATTGAACACTATACAGGAAGAATAAAGAGATTGTGGGAATTGTATTAATTCGCAAATACAATATTCTCCCATATCATTATGAACAATCGGAGAAAAAATTATATGTTCAACTCGGCAGCAATGTAGATTGACTGCCTTAGCTGGATTCCTAGCCTCGCTACGCTCGGCTATGAATTCAGCCACGGCAGTCAATCTACTACTTTGCTGCCTAGTTAAACAAATAACTATTCTAGAACACGTTCGTGTAAAAAACATATTCTTCTGCGAGCAACAGTTTTCGAGTTATTGGGATTTTCAATAATCGATGCAAGTAATTTGGAATGACGAAGAAGTAGGAATTCAAAATTGATTTATCAAGTAGGTAAGGAAAATTATTTTTTTCATCAATACTGATAATAATAACTGTAATTAAGACCAAATAAATACTAAAACATCAGTTAGTTGAGGGAATTGATTAAAGTAATTGTTCAAAATGGCCAGAAAAATAGATACAAAAAAGTAAGAATCATCATTTGGCTACATTCCAATGTTGAATTGTTGAATGGAGGAGAATATTGAATGAAGGAAGAAAAATGCACTGACGTATCTTTTCTAACTGCTTAGAGTCGACTTACGAGCCCAATGGAATTAATTCAAATGCATCGATTGTTTCAAATCCCAATATCTCGAAAACAGTTGCTCGCATCGACCTCTACCAAGAATATACTTTTTACACAAAAATGTCCTAGAAATCTATTTTCTTACTATAAAACGTTATACAGGTACGAACAGAAAAGTTATGACTTTTCAAAAATTCAAAAGACATGTAGGTAGCGCCACCACCACGAAAGAGACAAACTACCAAACTTCATTCGATTATCACAATTATTTTGGAATTTATTAACAAAAATCAAAAATAAGAATTCAACTTTGACACTCTGTATCTCAGAAACGGATAACTTTCGGACATATATTTATACGAACTTTTCTTCTTATTTTGACGTCAGCAACATGTTCCTGAATTTTCTACACGTACTTAAGGAACACCCTGTATAACTGAAAAACTAAAAACAATTGTGAAAATTTTCCAAAGCCGTTGGTATGATCATCAAAATGCGCAACTTGTTTCCCATTTAACCGAATCCGTTTCTTTTCCTGTTCCCGAGATCCCTATATTACCTTATCTTGGTTTCACTATACAGGGTGGGCCACCAGTAACGCCTCGGTCTCTAGAAGGCTAACCACTCATCTTCTTGGAATTCTTCCTCTCTAGGAAGTTGCATGTCAACATAGGCTACCATTTAAAATTATTTCGAAACATACAGGGTGTCCCCAAAAACCATAAAACACTGAAGTTAAACTTTTTTCTATCGAACACCCTATATATTATTTCATTTTGAGATTCTCCCTTGTGAGCTGATTTCAACAATCCATCATACTTGGGGTCTAGCAGTTATAATTACTGAGGTATAGGGTGTGAGAAATAGAGATTTTCCAAGTTCAAGAATTTTTTGTGTCTAAACCATCCATAATTGGTCAAAACGGCTCACATGTCCCTATCTCAACTTTTGATCAACTATCTACTGACATTTAATGGAAACAAATACAGGGTGGTGCAGAATTCAGAATCTTGATCACCCGGTATATGTCCCAATTAAATATCAGTAGATAGTTAATCAAAAGTTGAGATAGGGACATGTAAGCCGTTTTGACCAATTATGAATAGTTTCGACACAAAAAATTCTTGAACTTGGAAAATCTCGATTTTTCACACCCTATATTTCAGTAATTATAACTGCTAGACCCCAAGTATGATGGATTGTTGAAATCAGCTCACCAGGGAGAATCTCAAAATGAAATAATATATAGGGTGTTCGATAGAAAAAAGTTTAACTTCAGTGTTTTATGGTTTTTGGGGACACCCTGTATGTTTCGAAATAATAGTTGTAATTGGTAGCCTATGTTGACATGCAACTTCCTAGAGAGGAAGAATTCCAAGAAGATAAGTGGTTAGCCTTCTAGAGACCGAGGCGTTACTGGTGGCCCACCCTGTATTTTCAACTGTTCCATCTGAAATGAATTGGGAAAATCGACTAATGGTATTCTTCGTGAACAAACGTGAAACACTTGTCGTAAACACAATTCTTGAATAACTGGTCAAATTAAAGAGTTCCGAACGGTATCTCAAGAAGACTTCAATGAGCTGTTAAAATAATTATCATTCAAATCGGCAAAAGATTTTTTTTCAATGTGTACCGGAACTTTTTTGTAACATCTGTAAATGGTATACATACCTACTAATTTTTTATTTAAATAGGAAGAAACCTGTATAGGCTTCTGTCACTTGAATTCAGAAACACCCAGTAGTAATGATACTTATCCGAGTACTCATCACTAATCCCTACATGTTTTTTCATTGCCCAAGTTTCGTCCTCGGGTTTGAATTCAACCTACCTATCGATTGACTTTTTTTGCATTTCACGAATGGAACTCATTCGTAATTTACCTATTTTTACGCAAAATTTTGAAAACTCCTTGGGATGTATGATAAATCTTTAGGAAATCCCGGAATTCCTTGGGAAGTCCGGGTAGTCTCTGGGAATTCCTCAGGTAGTCCCAGGAATTCCAGGTAGTCTTTGGGAATTCCTAGGAATTCCTTGGGAAGTCCCAGGAATTCCGGGTAGTCTTTAGGTAGTCCCAGGAATTCCGGGTAGTCTTTGGGAATTCCTAGGAATTCCTTGGGAAGTCCCAGGAATTCCGGGTAGTCTTTAGGTAGTCCCAGGAATTCCGGGTAGTCTTTGGGAATTCTTAGGAATTCCTTGGGTAGTCCCAGGAATTCCGGGAATTCTTTCAATAAAGGAAGTCTAGTGTACCCAATTTCAGCCCGTGATTTACCCCTCGATCAAAATCAAAGGTATAATAATTCATGTATGTACCTACGTAATAGGTAAATACCTACTTAAAAGGTACAGTCGTCTTCAGAGATCATTTCGCAATAAGAGCGCGCATACCGTCCAACCGCGACATGTTCGTTGAAGACGACTGTACTTATACCGAGACTTATACCTACCACTGAATTACCTACCTAGAATTCGAATTTGAGCAAAGCTCTCACAGATTGCCGACAAAAAATTGCATCTCAACATTCTCAACTCAATGTAAACAAGATACCTATGTATTTACTACCTACATAATTATTATGATCGCTTTGCTTTATGCTATAATCTATAATATGATGCTACCAATATATTATGCTATAACAATTGCTATAACAATAAATGAACTACCTGAAAATGATATTATTTAGGCAGAAGGCAGATATAATTATAAAATCAGGGAAGCACTACATACTAGTGTAAAATCCGAGGTAAAATCATTAGGTATCTCTATTCGTCTATTCGCACAAATGAAGATAAAGATTACCTACTTTACCACCGCTACTACCTACGACACCTTCACACAGAACACACAACTATTCTTCTTAAAGCTCAGTGACAAACTGACAACAGTGACAACGACTGACAACTGTTTTTAAGTGTTTTTCACTTTTTCAGTTCAGCGATTTCAGCACAATCAGACATTCATACTGCATACTCATGACATGAGTCAACCTCAACTTACTTCCCAGTTCCCAAACGCCACGTGGCCACACACACTACCAGACTAGACTACCACACACTACACACTATCATCGAATATCAACTTTCAGCTTTCAGACTACACAGTACACATTTACAGATAGCAACGCATGGCAACGCTAGCACTAGCAAGTAGCAACGAAAGGCGATGCTCTCTTCAGAGAAAACTTTGAGAAAACATTACCAACCATCCACAAAACATCTGAAATGCACCGCTTCAGTTTTACCGGCTATGCCGGTTTCTACGTTTACATGCGAGTCGCTATCGAGTATCGCTAGTTTCAGAACAATAATAGGAAACATTGAAATGGCTAGTTGAACGTTTTCTGTGATAGAGATCTAGAATTTGATATAGGTATACCTACCTATAACACCTATATTATGTATCAAGGGATTTTGAAAGCCTAAAGGAAGCAAACTAGGAATGCCTATAGGTAGACTGTGCATATTTGATTCATTATTACCAAATATTACCTATCTAGGTAGATAAATATGGCTTCCCCATAGTCAGTGCCGGACTGGGCCGGCGAGCGATCGGTATCGAAATTCAAAATTTGGAGGCTCCAATGTAAATGTTTTCTCTCGGTTTCTCTGGGAAAGATATTTTGATGTTAGTTGATTATGATGACATTTTAGATACCCAGACAGCACTGGATATTCATAGAATATTCTCTAAATATGCTTGAAAGGAGGAGTATATTCCGAATATTCATCGATTATTCCTAGAATATATACATGCCACTGGAACATCTAAAAGGAATATTCCAAAGTGAATAGTCGGACATGTTCAGGGAATATTCAGGTATGAATCTTCCAGGAATATTCTCAACTGAATATTCTCTGTTGTATATTCATGAAATATACCCAACTGAATATTCTATGCGGTATATTCATGGAATATACCCAAATGAATATTCTGTGCGGTATATTCATGAAATATTCTCAACTGAATATTCGGTGGTGAATATTCATGAAATATTCCATGAATATTCCTTTATTTCTCAGCACATTAATACCATTTATTATTTCAGAGATATGAGTATTGAGCAACAATTAGATGTAAGGGGATTTTGAAACAAAAAGTGTTAATGATCCGATTTCGAACAATGCTCTCACAAGAACTTGATATGTATAACATTTTTCAATTCGATTACTGGCCTAGTGTTCAAGGCGTTGCTCTGATAGTCTTGAGGTCACGAGTTCACGAGGCATATCTGCAAGCCGCCAATGTCAACCTGGACTTCCCTAACACTCCCACGCACTATCCCGTCAATGGAATGACACCGACAGTTATAGACATAGTGCTGTCCAAAAACATGGTGGACATCTCTGAGCTAGAGGTGGTGGACGAGCTGAGCTCTGACCATCTGCCAGTTTTATTCGAATTCGGACAAAAACCACCTGAAATCATTAAGAAAATATATGATTACAAGAACACAAACTGGCGGATGTTCAGAGCTCAGCTCGACCAAAGAACCACAATTAAAAGTAACATCCTGAAGACAGAGATAAATCAAGAAATGGAAAAGCTCATCTTAAGCATCACGATGGCCAGAGATGCCACCACGCGACTGGTCAGCATTGACTCCAACAAGGATGAACTCCCGGAGGAAGTTCTTGAACTCATAGCAGAAAAGAAGGTCCTGAGGCGTCGCTGGCAACGGCTTAAAACCCCGGAAACCAGAGGCGCCTTCAAAAGAATTTGTAATGAAATTGAAAACCAAATTCGTGAGTTCAGGAACTCCTCCTGGAGAGCCAAGCTGGAGAGTCTGGACCCTCGCGACAATACTCTATGGAAAATGACAAAAAGGTTAAAGAAGAAATTCACACCCATACCTACCCTGGAGTATGGGCGCGAGGAAGCGGTGTCAGATCTGGAGAAGGCGATAGTGCTTGGGAAACACTTTCAAACAATCTCTAAAATTGACAAAAGGCCAATAGGTGCGGTCCAGGAGGACATGGTGGCAACAGCAGAGCAGATAAGATCATCGCCGGACATCCTGCTCCCGCGACAAGCCCTGGGGAAAAGCATTACATCCCCAAAAGAAATCAATGAAATCATTAGGTATATGAATATCAACAAAGCCCCAGGGCCTGATGGACTTGACGTGGTTCTCTTAAAAAACATGTCGCGCAAAGCAATTGTACAACTATATTACATTATAAACGCTATCATCAAATGCCAGCACTACCCAGAATGCCTCAAGACTGGGCTTGTGGTACCTATCCCAAAACAGGGCAAGGACCCTAAGTCCACCAATGGCTACCGCCCCATATCATTGCTTAGCGCCGTGGCCAAGGTCGTGGATAGAGTCCTCTTACGACTCATCACACACCACACTAATAAGCTGGACCTCATACCAAAGGAACAGTTCGGGTTCCGCAAGGGGCACAGCACAGTGTCCCAAGTGGCCCGAATTGTTCACGAGGTTAAAGAGGCCAGCAACAACAACAAGAACACCGTCATGGTCATGATGGACGTAGAGAAGGCATTCGACACCGTCTGGCACGAGGGTCTAATGTCCAAACTGCATAAGGCAAGAATGCCGATTTTTATCATTAAGATTATCGATGCATATATCAGCAACAGGAAAATCCGGGTCAAGGTCAACGAAAGTATATCGGGAGATTTTCCACTCGAGGCAGGTGTTCCGCAGGGGTCGTGCCTTTCACCTCTGTTATATACCCTATACACACATGATTTCCCTGTATTCGAGCGGACGAGTACAGCATTGTATGCCGACGATACGGCAATATATGCTCACTCGGACGACTCGAATATCGCCAGGGCACAGATCCAGATTCATCTGGACAGGGGAATCATACCGTACTTTGACGAGTCAAAGATCTGCATAAACAGCGCAAAGACTGAGGTCATCAATTTCCACAAAAAAGTCAACAACTCCCGACTGAGCAGACCTTTGACCGTGAAAGGGGTTGAGGTGGCAGACACGACAACCGTGAAATACCTGGGAGTCAAATTGGACACCCGTATGAGTCTGAGAAAGAATACGAACTACCTCATCCAGAAAACCCATAATGCCATCAAAAAGATGTACCCCTTGATATCCAGGACCTCAGCTCTCTCGCAGGAGAATAAGGTCCTGGTATACAAGCAGGTCATTAGGCCAGTGATGACATACGCGTGTCCAGTGTTCTGCAGCATCTCACCTACTCATATGAATAGGTTACAGGTGCTGCAGAATAAAGTACTCCGTATTATCACTAATGGTGATAGATACTCTCGGGTGGCAGATCTCCACGAGAGATGTGGTAATTTGCCGAGAATCGACGAATACATCTTGAAAATCTCTAATAGATTTTACAAATACCACATCGCTGGAAGTGACCTTACCCGGAATATGACAACAGTCAGACAACACCATAACATCCATAAAAAACACGGACTGATATATGCATCAACCGATGTTTTTAGGGAGCCTGATAATCTATAGTCGGGAACATCCCCGGGTGCTCGGACATGTCCGAGCCACCGAGGAGACTCTAGACAGCACTATCTCCCAAGCACGAAAATAACATAGTGTCGTAAAAGACACTGAACTCGGTCAGAAGTGCCCATGTGGAAACGCATGCGCACAACTGCCCGAGACAAACAAGAAGGAGGTTTTTTATTTTATTTTTATTTCATTTTTCCTCCAACGACTCAGCAACCCTTTCCACTCTGATCGCGCACGAGCAGCTCCCCCACCCTATGGGTACCACCAGCGAGATTACCTGTATAAAGGGCCTAGCCCTAGGAGATAGGTCACTGCGACGAACACCTCACATATCCTCTCATATTCCTTGGCTAACACCAGCCACCTCTGCGACTGCGGAGGGACGTTCAGTCATACTCACAGATATGTCAAGCCCATTATACACAAATATGTTGATGTTATATGTGTTGTATTGTAAGAACTGTGTCAACGAATAAATGAATTTAAGTTTTTTTTGCTCTGATAGTCTTGAGGTCACGAGTTCGATCCCTACTTGGGTCACTTTTTTTTATTTTAGAATATGTTTATTGGAATATTCCAGGAACATTCAACATAGAATATTCTTTTGGGTATATTCTATGATTATCTGAGGAATTCCCATTCGCATATTTAGAGAATATTCCACAGATATTCCGGAATATTCCAGATTATTTCTAGAATATTCCAATATTCCAAAAGGAATATGATAGGGAGATTCATGGAATATCTGGTGCTGTCTGGGTAGTTTATCGGAAATCTGAAATGACTATCTTTCGATCCTAATTTGAAATTAAAAACAAATTTACTGGTGACTTTATTGAGTTTATTGATTTGATTTCTCGATTTCTACACACATTGTTATATCCATAGGCTTCAGAACTTATAACCATTTCAATGATTATGTGAAAAACGATTAGGTAGGTAGAGTCCGACCACGATAACTTTTGAGACAGCACGTGGTCGCGTATGCATTGAATATGCATAGGCGTTGCGTCACATGCTGTCCCAAAGTTAACATGAGTATTTGTGGTATGGCAACGTTAGAAATTGGTACGAAATTAGCATTCGCGTGTTTGGTCTACTATAACTCATTCAGGTCATTTCATACCCCTGGTGATCAATGATCATCAACCAGAGCCATAGCCGGTCGTGATGGGCATTAACGAGAGTATAAATGGCTTAGCACCACCTATATATAAATTTATTTTGTTGCTAACCCAGGGTATTGATTCCTTACAGAAAATTGAGAAAAAAATTGCTTTAATATTGTTCCCAAAGACACGTTATTTTCGAGAAGCTGTCACAGTTTTGAAAAAAAATATATTCTCAGTTCATGTCTATAGACATAAACATGTCTATAGAAGAATCAAAATTTTGATTTGCTTGAAATCTATACTTTTGTCTGCCTGGTCTCTGATAGGCCGACTGTCTGGTTATCTGTTTGTCTGTCTCTGCCTGCCTGTCTCTGTCTGTATCTAGCTGTCTTTTTCTGTATGTCTTTATGTCTGTCACATACGTTTTTCTCGAAATCTCAAGAATGTAAGAATTCAAAATTTGGCAAAATGTTAAGTATCGTCTTCAATTGTCACAGATACCTAACGACTAATCTGTAACCATGCGCACATACACTCAAATGTCATATAATACTTGATTTTCTTCTACTGCCTATGCTCAGTAAAAGCGCTAATTGATTGTCTAGGAAGAAGACAATTCCGAGGACAATATACATGGTATTTCATAACTGAATGTCAATATTTTAATTCGATGAGGCAATTCTATATAAGAAGAAAGTTTTATATGAACGTATGACCTAAACGTCCTAGCTTTTGAGATACAGGATGGTAAAGTTCTCAAAAATTAATATAGCCTACTACAATGAGAAGTTATAATTCCAAAATACCTAATACGAATACGAAGTTCATAAACTATGAATTGTATTTCTAAAATTTGATCTATAAAATAAAATCTATTTCTCTGCATTGTGATATTGTCATATCAACGATATTGCTATAATCATGTAGTGAAATGCTTTTTTATTTTTTAAGCGAAAACCGTGCATCAGATTGAAAACATTTTAGTTATCAAATTAGCTTAGAAATGATTGTGAATATCAGGAATGATTTCAATTTCGAGATTAATCAGTGATGTACCATCAATGTCTGCCAAAATAGGTATGTGAAATTCCATACGAACGCCACTGGTGGCAACCAAAACAAATGTGGTACACTTACTGATGTCTTTTGATACATAGTACATATGTATGCCAAATTTCATCAAGTGGTATTATAGACATTAATAAAAATAAACTTTTAATTTTTGAGAACTTTACCACCCTGTATCTCAAAAGTTAGGTCATACGTTCATATGAAACTTTCTTCTTAGAATGGGCCCAAGAATCGCCTTCCCAAATATTGACATTCAATTATAAAACACCCTGTATTTTTACTGTCTGATGGGTGTTCCTTTCACCGCCTCTATACAGGCAATACCTACCTTCTCTCCCTATCCTCCCCACGTATGAAGGATATATTATGTTCCACGAATCTAATAGGGATGCACGTTCGTGCGATCAAAAATATTAAATAACTGAAATAGCTATAAGCTATTGAAGTCGGTAAAAATATACCCGACTCGTTCATGAACGATTTGGTTTCGTAAGCTCAAAAACAAATCAACATCAAAGTTGAACTAAAGAATTTTATACTCGACTTTAGATGTGGTAGTATAAATGCTCAGCTAGATTTGTAAGTTCAAAAGTTATCAAAATATTCAATAACTCATAGTTTACACTAAGATCTATAGCGAATGCAATGAATGCATAATAAATCTGATTAGAATCGAGATGCACATAATCATAAACAAGTAGGGAGGTGCACCAAAATGAATTTTGTTAGATATGTTGAAAACCGAAACATTTTAAAAACACTGCAGTTAGAAAAAGTGAGATAATTGATTTTGTCATTCATCCAAATATCGAAATGTGGTCAATTTTTTTTCATCAAAGAGAATGCGAAAGACTCAACTCCCTCTGTATATTGATTGGATTGGTATGGCATGTTTTCCATGCACATTCACTATAGTAAATTGCCCTACGAATTTCAGAGCAGTGCCTTTCAAGGATTTCGAAATATTAAAGAACATCTGGAAATACAATAATAATAATAATAATAATAATAATAAGTTCTTCATTTCCTCAAATACAGCATGGTAATACAAATAAAAAAGACTAGAATGAAGAATAAAAAATATATAGAAAAAATGACGAATATAAATGAATAAAACTGGATATAAATATAGGAACATCACACACACACATCTTAAATTACAAATCACAAATATGTAGGCATAAATAAAATTGATTATAGATGTATATAAATCATATATACACTTCACATACAAATATAGTGCAGCAATTTTCTGATAATAGTATAGCTCCTCAACTTTTTCTTTAAAAATGTATGCAAACAGAGTAACGGCTGGGAATGCAAGTTACGCTGTTACGCTGTTTGCCGACAATACGTGAAATATGACTAGGCATTTCAGACGCCGACATATACATTTCCTGTAACTTTAATGGCACCAGGAAGTTTGTTAAAGAGTTTGCATCCCATATATTCGAAACTCTTTTGATAGAATACAGTGCGATGACTGCGATGTTGACTGGGGATGATTAAGTATAGGCATTACGTGTACCGTGGTAATATCTTCATATCCCGAAATGATTCCATACAAGAATCCCTAAATATCAATTTCGCAATGATTCTGATAGCATACTTCTGGATGATGAACACTCGACCTGCAAAGGAGCAAGGAGATTGTGCCCCAGCTTAAAAATACCATAGCTGATCATCTCATGGCTCAACGATGCATTTTCTTATAGGGGTAAACTGATTTCAACCGGTCTATTTTGATTTCTAGTTTACCTTGTAGAATTTATTCATTTATCTATCTATATTTGGACAAAAATTCCAATACCGTTTTGTATTATTATAAAGATTAGAAATACCTCTCTAACAAGGTGTAACTTGACTTGTACAATTCAAATAATTTTGAAAAGGTTGATCGGTAGGGCAGGAACAGGTTGATAGGTGGTTTTTACGCAAAAGAAATATATTCAAACGTGAAAATCGACTTGTCCAAGGTCTTTTCAAAATATACTCCTGTGATGAAGATACGGATTTTATTCCATCATAGGTTTCCACACTGTATTATTTATTTTAGAGAATGCCTGAGAATGCCTTCCTCACCTCACGTCAGTCGCGTCGATTTGAGTCTATCATGTAAACGAATTTTGCGTTATCGCTTGTTTCAGTCGTTTCTCGTTTCCTTGATCACACCTTCGTTGTTTCGTCTCGGTTGCTCTCGCCCGGCCGACCGCTTTCATTTATCATTTCATTCTCATTCTATTTTCTGTTTCTGTATATATCCGTTTCATTCAGTAATTGATATTGTGATATTCCCACTTCCCAATTCTAGTTCTGTCCTTCTGTCTGTTGGTACTAGGCGCCGGAGAGTGAAGACCGGTAGACAACGACAAAGTAAAGTAATACCGATAATAATTACCTACCGGTTGATTTGAATCCTTGATTGTGAACGGAGTCAAAGTGAGGTTAAAATGGTTGGAACACTTAAAAATATTACGAAAAGCCTGAAAGAAGTGGCGACATTCAGCCTAAGCAGAAACTGTAAGTTCACATACCTACCTACCTAACTAATTTATCTATTATTTATAAATACGGGTACCGTCTTTCAAATTTTTTCTATGAGTATGTATCGAGGTATGTATATGTAGGTACCTATATATATATATAGGTATTACCGAGGGTATTACCCTGGTTGAATATAATAGGTGGTACTTTCAATTGAAATTTTGCGAAAGTTTGTTTTGAAACATTGAAACATCTATACTTCAGTCTATGTTGATCATCTCTCAATCTCTCACACGAGAACACAGTATATATACCGGGTGTATAACAGGATCATGGTACACCCCCTTTTTCTCCTTTTTAGTTTCAGAGATAAATTTGGAAAGACCCATCATGCAGCTTGATATAAACGTCATGTTTTGACCTAAACATGTTTCATTTTCCACTTCCGGTTTCACAGGAAGTGGTACCTACTATATAGGTAGAGGTAACTTTCCATTTAGAACACCCTGTCATATAATATATCATTGCAATTTCGAATTTTGCATCATTTTCTGAATCCAATATGATGAAAAAATAAGCAAGAAAATAAGTGACATTTTAAACGTCAACTCGAGCGTCACTATTTATTTCAAGTACTCACATCGCCAGGTGTAATTCTAATAAAATTTAATCCCGTGAGAAATGTGAAGTTTCTTGATTTATCACTAAATTAAGTTCATCAAATTGATGCTGTTACACCCGGTAATTTGATCCAGGTATAATCACCGCACAGTACCTATATACCTATAGTCACCTTCATAGTCACACAGATTAACAAACCTTATCTGATGAAAATTACCAAAAGCCAGAAACAACTAATTTCAGAAAGCATGAATTATTGTATTACAGAATACTCAAGAGAATACTCAATCGCATTTCAGATAGGTAGTGTCATTTGTATTTCAGAAAATATCTATTGAAATTCAAATGACGCTTCCTGAAATTCAATTGACTATTCCGAAATAGAACTGACAGTTTCTGAAATTGGATTGACTATTCTGAAATACAATTGATGCTTTATGAAAAACAAGTGACTAATTGATTACTACCTACCATGTTACCACTGAAACTAGAATTATTAATTGTAGCCCAGAACCGGCGCCAGAAATTTAGAGGCCTAGTATGAGTAGTACAAAATAATAATACCTCGAATAATACTCCGGGGCTCGGATGGCCTGGTGAAGTAGCATTAAGTAGCATCAAGCAACAGATAAAAACTCTTGTCGAATTTCAATGGTACAAAGTTTACTTTTTTCATGAAATGTCACTACACGGAAACAAAGAAATTGTTGAATCGAGCGAAATTTAATTGAATGAAGCAAATATATGCACAACAAAATATAATCTTGAAATGAGTAAATCTATACACCTTGTTTCAGAGCAAATTTGAAGTTTAAATCAAGTAAATATGTCTTTCATGAACTCTGCATCTTATTCAATCAAGCACATCCATTTATTGGTTATGAAGAGATATTGAATTGGCCTCGGAATTGGCTCAAACAATAATTTCGTGATTTGATTGATTTAATAAAATATTTGGTTGATTATGGCCACTTCCTCTTCCCTACAAGTTGATGGGTTCAAATTTGAAATCCGACATATTTACAATATATTGATACAAAGTATATTATATATTTGTATAAAGTCAGACATCTAATAAAACTGCAATTTTATTTGTGGAATGATCATTATTTATTTTTTCTACTTCATGCAAAAAGCAGAACTTTATTGAACTATATTTAGTGGAAAAAGAAGTTCTTTATTGCACTTAGTGCAATAAAGTTTTTATTGCACTCATCTGTCATTCTACTTCAACGTGCTGTCATCATGACAAACATTTTTCATATTGCAATTGTGGTTATAGAAACGTCAGTCAAAAATTAATTCTGACAATTAACAGAATTGTACCTAGTGCCGCACCTCAATAAATCATTTTTTGCTTTTTGCATGAACGTAGAAAAAATGTTGTATGCAACTCGTGCAAAAATTGTTCATTGCACTCGACGTGTTGTCCAACTCGGCCTGGCGGCCTCGTCGGACAATTTCACGTCGAGTGCAATAAACATTCACTTTTTGCACTTGTTGCATAAATAACTATTGTAGCAATGGATTCGCCATAGACTGTTTGAGCACCCGTGTTCTACATTACCAGTTAGTTATACAACTCAATATACATGGTGATTTTCAAAAAGAATTTTTTTTGCGAACCCCTAAGTTATCTTCGTTTCAATTCCGGCGTAATAATTATACTAGAACTTCAAGTCGAACTTATATGAATTTAGATCTCGATTTAGATGTTGCAAAGTTCAACGGTTCAAAGTTTCCAACATGATGAACACATTTGTTATTCTAGATTTTCTTCTATACGAAAATATTGATACGTATGATCGCTAATCTATTCTTTCCAAAGTTCAATGTTGCAATTTCGTATTTTTTCCGGTTCCGAGTCCACATGCACGATAATCGACGATTATAAAAGGAAAATATATTCTACTTCTCAATTGTACTTCTACTGGAAATGTTTCTGTACAAGATAAAAATAGGACACCTACACCTCAGGGTGTCCGGGAAACTGTGGAAAATCTCTCAGACTCAGATATAACATGAGAAAATAATATGACAAGGTCCTACATATTTTTTCTACAGATCCTCCCTCGGGTTCTCCTGGGAACAGGTCGTTGCATCCCATGGACGTATTATACGTCCATGTTGCATCCACATTTCATAATGTTAAGGTCTATTAACTTCTATAAGTTTGCCTCATAGTATAGCATTAGGGTAGGGGGTGCGCGGAGGGGGGAACGATCTATGACGTCACCTGTTTCCCCGCCGTGTGATGTGATTGTAGGTTTCGTTTTGTGTCACTGTCAAATGTTGTTGAAATTTTATTAATAATTGCTTCATCAGTAGCTCAACCTCCATATCCTTAAATGCCAAAAGAAATCAGTCTTGATAAAGTGATATTGCAATGAGAATTTGACTGTGTGACTTTTTGTGATTGTGTCTGTACAATAGGAGCACTGAGGAACTGAACATATCTTTCTAGATTTCTGTTTTCACAGTCTTCTGTACTTGCTGCATGTTTCGGAAAAACAGTAAACTATCTCGTAAATACAAAAACATTGGAAAACTTCAAATTTATCAAAATTCACCTTCGCCATTTTCATTTTGCCACTCGACAAAGGACGACTGAGGAAACAGTGACGTCAGGCCAGAAAAAATATGAGGCAACCTCATATAGTTAAATAGCCTTGAGTTATACGTGTGTATTTTGATCTATGGTTATACCCATGCACAGTCTCCGAACATACCCAAAATACTGATCATAGACGGAGGATGCACTATTCTCAAATACTATGCTATAATGCGTAATTTTCCGAAAAATATACTTTCTAGGAAGAATGTTCGTTTAGACCGAGTTATGTTAGATTGTCTTTTCTTATGCAGAAAGAATATTTTTCTACGGCTATAACGCAAAATTGCTCTTGTTTCACTGTGTTCCATAAATTAGATAGAATTTATTTATCATGAAGATAATACATAAATATAAAGGAACATATTAAGGAAATATTACAGGAACCTTGTAAAGATAACAAACAGAAAGTTAATGAAAACAATATTATAATATAATGAATGTGATCAATTAATAAATAGATATAGTGAATAGATAATCATATTGATTTCAAAATTTGGTCACTCCTATTATGACGATGATATGATGGACATAATTTCAAAAATGAGGTCATTTTGTATTGGTTTTTCTATCTTTTATAATAATATGTTTGATTGGAGATGATTTGAACTTTATTATATTAGATATATTTCCGTATATTTCTGATATCGTCAGGTAACGCATTATATTCAATCATACCACGGTAGAACAGACTATTCATCGTACAATTTTTTGACACAGAGTTCACATAATAGTTGTCTCTAGATCTGGTGTTATATGAATGTACAGTCGTATTCAAAAAAAAAGCGTACAAGTATATTGGAGGGAGAAATTAACGTCATCCTATTTGCCTAAAACGGGCTATCGGGAATGAATGTTTACAAAATGTTGACAGTAGAGTAATCATAGGTTATCAAAAACACAAAGCATTGGCTGAACCAATTTTACACAACGAGAACTAGAATGCCAAAATCTTCTATGTTTAATACTTGTACGCTTTTTTATTGAATACGACTGTACATCGGAAACTTTTACTAGATGTGAAATAAATCAATGAGGTATGTACCTACCTACTTTGTATGTCATCAGTGTTATTTGTGTTATCATTTCACAAAATCTCATATTCCATGAAATGTAAATTTTTAACAATGACATCAAAAATTTCGCTGTTATCTGTTACAGCCGTAGAAAATATATAGGTAGTGTATAACTCGCACGGGATGCTTAATTCCCACTCTCATGCTGCAACTTCGCGTGGGAAATGGCTATCATTCCGTGCTCGTTAAACAATCTTCTCTATTTGCATACAAACTGTTGTTATTTTCATTTGAGATAACCACGAAAATTCAGATGTGGATATTGATAGTTATTGCATCATAACACACAAACACGTGTTGCTGGATTCCGTGCGTCATTCGTTGCGATTTTTTGTGTGTGGTGGTTTGAGCAAGAGAATATTTGGTTTTGGTAACGAATCATCATGGAAGAAATGCGAAGGGCTGGGTAGGCAGTGCCGGTTTAAGGTGATTTGCTGCCTGGTGCTATGATAGACGCACCGCCTTTCAGACTCAAAAATATTCCTAATCTTCCAGCCTGTCAGGGATCTGAAACTCCCATCAATCGTGTCAGTCATTAAAGAACGAAACATCAAGACTTTCGAAAAAGCTGAGGTTCATGAGAATCAGCTTCTTCGAAATGCAGTTGATTATGACCCAGGTGATCAATCAACGTTCAAAAGACCGAGATTGTCCATAAACTAGGACAAATATCGACATTATGACCAAATTTACTATTCTCAAGTTTATGATATTTATTTATTCCCTTCGATCTCTTTCAATTCTCGGAATGTATTTCTGAAACTTATTTGGGACAGAAGGGCTGTTCGCATCAAACTTCAAAACCGTTTTTATTTTGTTCCATAATAGATATCAGGATAAGAGGGACTCTTCCCTGGTCTGAATAAAATAAAAGAAAGATCCAATATATATGTCTTTGGATTTTTTCGCATGACATTTTTGAAGTGATAATAAATTCTATAGGCACGTTGGATGTTTTCTGGGATGGGAGTAAAATGGCAAACGTATGCGCGTACCATAAGACCGGCATAATCATATAAGCAGTGTACCTATACCATACCCAGATAACACAGGATATCCTATGGATATCCTTCTCAAGTCCATTTCAGGTCGGGATATCCTGGGACATGAAATGGATATCCATAGGATATCCGTCAGAGGATATCAAATGGATATTCTGATGCGGATCACCTATGGACGTCCATAAGATGTTCGTTTAGCGAACAAAAATTGTTAATTGAGAATGGTTCAAAACAATACGAATCATCACAAATATCACATGCAAATCACATGTTTATTAGAAATTCAAAGGTAGTTTTCCATCATATAACTATTGTTATGTAGGTATAATATGTTTATAGCCACAATTAAGATATCCGATGCAAATATGAATTCATATAAATAACAACACCACAGTTTGGAATTTTTCTCTGTTGTTCAATGTTCTCGTACAAAAATATACAATCACTCGAAAATAGCTCTCATATATTTACTTTTTTGTGGTCTTCAGATGGACATCCATGAGATATTCATCCATGGATTTATAGCGGATATCCATCAGAAGATATCTTACCCAGATAGCACAAGACGTCTTTAAGATGTCTGAATTATATCCTATCCTAGTCTGTACGTCTTACTCCCTGAATAAGACGTCTACAAGATGTCATATATCATTCAGATACGTTTTAAAGATATCTGATTCTCACGTCCTGAATACGTCTTAAAGACATCTTAATAATACAAATAAGCAATAATGATATTTGGTATATTATAATAAGTATTAATCATAATGACTTTTAGTGTGTCATATCTGAACGTTCTCCACTCTCAGAATTCCTGAATTCCACACCTAGTTATGGTTCTATTCTCATAATATGCGTTAAACTTTTAATAAGAAATATAGGTATGATCATATTGATTCAGGCTAATAGAATATTTTCAATTTCATAATTTTTATAACTTCACCGTAATACATAGAGGTTAATGATTGTTCAGAGTAAGTTATTTTATAAATCGGGTGGGATGATTTGAAAATACCGCCATGTCAAACGAAAGAGAGATCGTAGCGCCAGAGCCAGAACGGCGAAAGCCAGTACTATTTGATTGTTTATATTTTACATTTTTTGGTGATGGTGATGGTGTTTATTGAGAGGTGTGTTTATGTTAATTTCGTTTTGAGTTCTCAATCATTCTCAGCTTTGATATTTGTGTATTTTTTAAATCCGTGTTTTCCAGTGGTTCATTGTGTTTTGATTGAGGACAATAATATCTCTGATGTTTAACAGTAGAACACCTACCTACCTCTAGTTGGAATGTTGAACCTAAAACCTATACCAACATAAGCTGTAAGTTTTTATCATTATTGAACAAGAATTCTTATGATTTGGCCATTTAGCCTGTGCATTTCAATCTGTCTATCCTTTTTCAGTGATTCAGTGTCTCCAAAATGAAGCTGAGCTCATAAATGCGGGCCACCTGGTTTTGGCTGGTCAAATGGATGCAAATGATTGCATTGAAGTATAATAAGTATTATGCCTCATTATGTTTACAGTCCACTGTGTGTGTCAGGTAAGAAGAACTCTCCCTAATAATGATATTGGTAAACTCCTGAAACTCAACTCTATATCATTGTTTTCAGGAAGAATGTGGGATCTTCCAGAGATATAAATATGCTTGGTTGACACGAAAAGCAATCAACAGAGGGACTAATACAATCAGTATTCCTATAGATGAGATGCCCTGTTTTAAGAAAAAAATGAAGAGACCAGTTATATGAAACATAATGAATATTCTCAATTTTCCTATCACGAGCAACTTCTTTTCTGGAAATGCCAAACCTGTCCTTGGTAGTTGTACTTTTCAAATAAATGTCACAAAGATCAACTATTTATTTGTGTTGTATGTACCTACATGTTTGCTTCATAACTGGCACTTTAACCGAGGATGGCATTTTCAAACGGGACACCCTGTATTTTATTCCATAATCGGTTAAGGATTATCATAACGAATTCAACGATACTGTGTTTGATAGGATTTCTACAAACGATTAGGAAGATATTCACATTTCCATATCCTCAATGAGCATATGAAAACTTCAAATGCAAATATCTTCGTAATCGTTTGAAATAACCCTATCCAATCCGGTACCGTTGAATTCGTTATAATAGTTCCTAATTCATTATGGAATAATATACATGGTGTTCTATATTGTTAAGGATATTTAGTAAATATCCCTGAAAAATATCTCATGGATATTTGTGAACAATATCTTATGGATATCCCTGAAAAATGTCTTATGGATATTTGTGAACAATATCTTATGGATATCCCTGAAAAATGTCTTATGGATGTCCCTGAAGGATATCCTATAGAAGTCCAACTCCTTCCACTCGGCACGTCCATTGGACGTCCATAAGATATACATCGGATATCACTGGATATTCTCTGGATATCCCAAATATCCTAAATGGACGTCCAATGGATGTCCATCGAATGTCCGTGTGTTGACTGGGTAGAAGTTCTACGCAAAATGAAAAATATAATAAAAACATAATTCTTTAGTGTTCACATAATGAATAACGAATGAATAGGTATATGTTGAAATTAAAAAGGAAAATCAAATGATAATAGGCAAGTATCGGCAAGTATATAACTAGGAACATAAGGTAACAATACAAAAATGTGTTTTCTTGCTTCAATGCCTTTATGTATATGATATTCTTCACAAGCTCTATACATTAGTTTCATTTAGTAGATCTTGTTTGATTCAAGACAAAATTGTTAGCTCAAAAATTTCGAAAACATATTCATATCGGGAAAAGGAGATACGGTTTTTGATGAGATGAATAACATTCGTCAGAAACAAATTTGTCCAGATCCTCTACATACTATTTTTGTAGTTCAGTTGCCAATTTGATCATATCTCCATTCTCTGCTGACACTATCTTGAACAGAAAGTCAAATGATTCTGAACAGGATTTGTAGGTGGACGTCCTACGAAAAATTTCAAATCTGTAACTTAAAATAAAACATTGTGTCCGCCATTTTTCTCTCTGGTTCGAACTTTTTGCCGTATTTTTTCTTCTCATTATCATAAATTTCAGTTTAGGTAGTGTAGTGATCTAATCTTTTGCGTAAAAAATCAAAATATCCGGAAAAATATCCAGATAATGACTGATGACCCCTGGTAAAACCGGCACTGTGTGTAGGGATAACCTGATGTTGTGGTGGTATCGAGGGTGGTATTTGGGCATATATGGGGCATAATAAGTTTATCTGAGAATGTTGCCAAATTTTTGTGAATTCCTTTCAACAGAACAAAAAAATATGATGATGTTGATAAGTAAAAAAATCATGATGAGAAATGTACCAAAATGTATGCAAAGTAACCCCTGATGCTTTACGGTACCAAACATATTGTTCTCGATCTGATGTTCGCAAACTGTGAGTGTATCAGGATGTGGGTCTAACGAAATGTGGGCCTATTGAAATGTGAATAACTTCTGAAGTAGGCAAGGTGACTGGACCAGACTGTAGTTCCGATTAAACATCAGTAAATAGTAGGTAAATCAAAAGTTGAGATAGGGACATGTGAGCCGTTTTGCCCGATAATAAATAGTTTCGACACAAGCAAATCCTAAAGTTGAAAAATCTCGATTTTAAACCTCATTTTCGATAGACCCCAAGTGTGATAGATCGATGAAATCAGATCTTCAGGGAGAATCTAGAAATGCAATAATATACAGGGTATTCTATTTGAAATAACAAAGTTGTTGCTACTTTTTGATAGAATAGAGAGAATAGAAGCGTGGTCTAAAATATAAGCATACATATTTTCATGGATTCCTTCCGACTGATTCTCGATATAGAGATAAATAATAATAATAATAATAATTTTATTGATCTTAGAAACACAGATAGTGTAAGCTCATCGTGACATACCCTGTATACTTGATGTGATTATTGCAACAACTGCAGTTCGTGGATTGACTATCAGAGTTGACTGAATTGTTTCAAAGGGGATTGGATTACGGCTGAAACATCCCATCCAAATCCAAAATCAAGTTCTTCATGGTCATCAGGTCATCAACAGTGCCTTCGCGGACAGTGTCCTTTATTGGGAGCGGTCACCCGTCTAGACACTTAAAATGCAACATGACGTCACACTTGCCATGCACGGACGAAAAAATAATTTCTTATTATCATCAGTATCAGTATGAACTTTTAATTTGTTTTTCTACAAGCGTTCGTGATTCACCCTATACCCGCACAATCAAGTTATTAATCGAAACCGAAAGTAGGCGAGTAATATTTTTTGGAAATTATAATGTTCTGTTGATATTTCTCAATTTGAGTTAATAAATGTCAAGCGATGACGATGAGATTATTTCTACACCACTAGAAATTCTAGAAAGAGCAAACATGGAAACAGATGGGTATTGTCTCGTGAAAGATACGAAATCGCTTGCAAAAAGTTCATGGACTGCAAACTTCAGGAATAAAATCATGGAAATGGCTCGTTATGCAATTAATAAACAAATAAGCAAATACCTACAATAATTGTAATTATTACCTTTTCATGGAGTAAGCTCAAACTGACAATATCTGTACTATCCTGAGAAAGTATAGTGTAGTCGTAGAAAAAGTATAGTACATTTTTTGAGTTGTAAAGCAATTACGCACTTGTGGAGTTACTCTCTCCACTTCGTGCGTTATGTGCGTTTTACAACTCTTGTTGAATAATTTACTATTACAGCACACAATAAAATGACATGCGTCGTCGAAATATCTGAAAATGAAACAATGACGTTAATTTCGATGATAAGGTACTGCGACATTCAATGATACATCTCAAAATGTTGAAAATATTTCGGAAAATATCTATTTCTTTTCAACTGAGCATTCATTTTTTATTCCAACTAATTTCATCCAAAAATCAACCTGTCGAACACAAAAATAAACACATATAGTGCCATTTGAGAAATAAATTCAACAATCGCTGATGATTTCTGAATGATATCATTCCCGCTGTTTCTAGATGTTCATTTCCCCTCCACTAATATTACTTATTTCAAACATTTGACACTTTTATACCGTGTTTGATCGCTGAAAAATTATGTTCATAACTCGCAAGCAGATCTGCTTTTTTATTTTGATTTGGACTCAAAATATCAAATTCGTCATATTTTTCATCGTTAGTGGGTAAATCATCTACTTTTCTAATTATATCATCTAATGTTTCAATTTAGTTATCGTTTTCCAGATGCCACCAAAAGGGTGGAAGCAAAGAAACCCGTTGTCGAGATGGATGGTGATGAGATGACTAGGATAATTTGGGAGAAGATCAAAGAATCTCTAATTTTTCCATACGTTAAACTAGAATGTCTTTACTACGATTTAGGACTTCCACATCGGTAAGTATTTTGGTATATTAATCCGGTATGACAGTGCCCAGCCAACCATGTTGCATATGCGACATCACTTTGTGACTTGCGATATCGCATTTGAAGTCACAAACATGTTACTGATACAACGTGGCGATGTCAAAATGTCTGACTCAAGGAACATCACTGTGACGTCGGACATGAGATACATACAAGTGTACATTTTATATTACAAATACGTCACACTGCGACATCGATTAGTGGCCCGTACCGGTGATATTCATGGTATAGCAGATAATTATATAATTATTATTCAACTTTACGGAGAAAATCTTTATTTTTCGAGAGTTAAAATAGATGATACATAACTTATTATGACAATCACCCTTATTAGTAATCTTGAAGTAAACCATGACGCATAGCCATACATATGCGCAAATATGTCTTATTTGGATATCAATGTGATTTATTTAGTTGATGTCGATTGGATGTAGTTTGATGAATGTCCCTGCCACATTACATATTTTTCTGGTTGTGATGTAACCTTGTGACTTAGATATCAAATCTACGTCGATTAGATGTGTCAACGAGATATTCTATTTATGTAAGGTTGTTACATCACACTGATGTTGATGTCGCACGATAGTTGGCTGGGATGTTTTATTTTCTCAGACAGTTCTGAGAGGGAGAGTTGGAACATATATTCATATAAACTTCTCGATATTTCTGTTAAATTTCATCTATCTGTATTTTTGATAAAATGCTTGTTATTTAGGGACCAAACTGATGATCAAGTGACCATAGATGCTGCTCATGCTATTTTAAAACACAACGTGGGAATCAAATGTGCAACTATAACTCCAGATGAACAAAGAGTAGAAGGTATAGTGACCACAGTTTTTCTCGAATTGATCACCCTATTATTTTGAGGTTGATTACTAACAGATTAATTAATTCATTCCTTTTTGAGTATGTACAAAATTAATCTGTCAAGCTCACAGCAGTGATGGTGCTGCTAAGGTTGGAAGTAATGCCAACCGTCACTCTTTTGTTCATCATTAAGTAACGGTAATTGCATTTTCATGATCATTCATGATGATTATTTAAGTGCCTTCTTGTTCACCTGATGATGAAGGTGAAACAAAGAAATTCAACCAAAATTATAAGGAAAATTATGGTTCAATATAAATATTGTTAGACAGTTTCCCGCAAATCATTCACATCCATAATTATATCGTAATTAGATTGTACTTTGCCACATCATCCCCACAGAATTGAATGCAAAGAGTCTAATTTCTGTAAATGTGGAAAAGTAGGGAATATAAACCACTATTTTTTCGATTATGTAAATAATGAAAACAACGTTGATATCTTATATACCAAACTGTTCTACATGGAATTTTCCCCACCCCCAACTTGTGTCATACCAAATAATGATACTGAAAGATCTGATCTTTGATGAAATTAACATTCAAACAAATATTATCTAAATCAAGTCAACATTCTATATAATTGGAATTCCTATAAGTTGGCCTAATGAACTATTCTATTTATTGTATGTTATAGATAATTTATGACGTCTACGATACTAGCGTTTCCCGTTGTAAACATTCTGTTTTGAAATAATTTACTACAACAAAAGTTGAAATGTATCTCACTTTTCACTACAACATGCTTCCGCCTGGATTATTTTTTGCGCCCTGTCTCTAGTTGGACCAATTCAGGTAGTATTGAATTCGTGCATTTTGGTTGCGCAGAAGACAAAATGTCGTTAGGCCTGTTCGTTTGTGTTTGCACTGCCTGCAAAACTTGATTTTTTTCCATGACTTTCTCTGTTTACATTATGCCATGAACAGAGACAACTATGGAAAAAAAATCAACTTTAGCTAGGAAAGCAATACAAACGAACAGGCCTAATGTCATCCGTGGTCAAATCACTGAATAGCAAAAAAATCTGAAGGGTTTCTCCCATGCAGTAATGAATTTGCGCCTTCGAAGTGCCCACCTGATGTTAGGTTAGGCGTTTGTCATTCTCATTTCATCATCTAAATGATCCAAGACTCACGAGTCCCAAAAGACGTATTCTAATAAATGAAATCTGATTGTGGGGATATTTTCTGTCCAACAATCATGACTGCCAAAATATTTTTTTACCCAAAGTGAAAAAAACATCTTTCTCAATAAGAAAATATAAAAAGTATCCTAATACATCTAAGAATGGGGTAGTTTTCGCGTGAAAGCCTGACAAACAGACTTTCATTCACATTCATAATATTATTTGGGATAGTAGGGATAATACCACGTAATCAATTTATCTTAAATATGGTGAGTGCTACCGAAACTATAAACTAGAGTATCAATATCAAATAGAAATTATATTTTTATATTTCCTGGTCAAACTTTCCCAAGCCCCTAAGCAACATTTTTAAATATTGTTTATATTTTCAAATTATACATGAAAAATTTGATAGATGTACAAAATGTTTTCAACTATTTTTGTTCCTAGAATCTGGAGTTGAAATCATTTTATGCAATTTCGGGTCGCTCTGTGTAAAGGTTGATTCATTATGAATTGTACATAGAGCAATAGTGAAATCTCAACATCAAAATATGACAATCGACAAATATGACCTTAGTAAAATGTTGATGACAAAAATAACTTTATGTTGACATTTTCCACGGTTATATCAACTTAACCACCCTGTTAATTGTTAACCATGCATATTTGATATCTGGCTGTTCATCATTTCCCCATTGCCTCTGTGTATAATTCATTATAATTCTAAATACTGTCAGAATGAGACCAACATATTTCAATTTCAGATTCCTTACTTTAATTTGAGATAAACAGTTTCAATCAACGTGTGTCTTAAAATGAATTCTGACTGAAATCTATGGTTTCAAAAGTAAAAAACTCATCAAGAGTTCTACCTATATAGTTCTTGAAAACGTCTGAATGAATAAAATCGAAACTTGGTAGTTAAACCATTCTATGGTAATAAATATAATAATTTTCAGATCTTGTAAACTATATTCTCCATAATATTAGGTAATTGGACTATTCATTTCATCACATAAGTTAGGCATATTTACGAGCATATCTATGCTTAATCTAAAAGTACACACGCCTAGATGACATGATTGATTCACCATCTGATCCATGAAGCATATCAAAGACTTGAAAAATTCACCTTGTATCCCAGACAGAAAGATCAATAATGAATGTACCTATTTAATTTTTCTCAGAATTCAAATTGAAGAAAATGTGGCTCTCGCCCAATGGCACCATCAGGAATATACTAGGTGGCACAGTATTTAGAGAACCAATTTTGTGTAAGAACATTCCAAAATTAGTACCTGGATGGACAAACCCCATAGTTATTGGTCGTCATGCCCATGGTGATCAATACAAAGCTCAAGATTTAGTGATTGAAAAACCTGGAAAGGTACGTCAGTGTTTCATATGAACATTTTTATCAACAAATATGGTGATACACACAATTATTGAATTCATCAGCGATAATAGTTACTATATACCAAGGGACATAAGACATATTTTCTACAGCTATAACACATAATTGGTCTTATTTTACTGTTGGCTTAATTTTTTAGCTTTTCAGCCTCGTAAGGAAAGTTAATTCAAATTAACTGCAAATTTTGGAACCTTGAATAGCTCAGGTAGGTTGGAAATCGTGATTTGAAAGCGATAGGAATCATTTAAAAATTCACATATGCGAGTTTGAACCACGAAGAACAATATTATGTGGTTAATTACCCTGTCAAAAATTTCAAAAAGAATTAATATTTTTTATCAGAAGGAGAATGCAAATTCTCAATGTATTTCTTTATATGGGGGGCCAGGTAGCCGTGCGGACAGAGTGTCTATATTCTAATCCGCATTCGCTTGCCGGTCGTGGGTTCGATTCCCGTCGACTGCAGAAATTTTTCTGATGGCCCAAGAAAGTGTTTGGGATCACACGTTAAAAGGTAAGGCCCCCGTCATTCCTTGCTCGCACAAGACTCTCGGAGACTTCTGAGGGTTGCTCGTAAGGGGGCAACCGAATGACGGATAGAACAATTTTAGATCAATTTTTACAACAACAATATGTATCCATTTTTTTTTCATGTTCCTAATATATCTGAGAATATTCCTCTTCAATGAATGTTATTTCAGATTATTAATTTAATATCATGATATAGTAATAGAAGAATATTGATGATTGATAGCCGGCAACCAAGTTTGCATGTTCGATGGTTCTGATTGGTCTGTACTTTATTTTGAAGGGTATGTGTGGAGATAACGAATGCTCACTTTGTGCAAACTATCAATTTATTTTCCACTATCACAATGAGTTATAATTTTCTATGTTTGTGTTTGTACGAAGGCGATTGAAACTATGAAAACCAATAAGATGAGTTTCTTCAATGTGCGTATATTTCACAAGCAGTCTATTTGTGTTAAGGTTTAGAATAACAAATACCTACCTATTTGAATTTGGTAAGACAATAGGATCTCACAATATTACTCAATAGCATTGTCATTATTACTGAATTCACAATTGCCTTCAACTGTAAAATTTTGAGTAAGCAATGACAATGGTATCTCGTTTGATGAGCACGAAATGATAAGTCATTTCTCACAAAAATGAAGTTTGCGTAGGCGAACATATTAAAATGAGAGCAATTTTGCGTTATAGCCGTTCCTAATTTTGAAATGTATAGAGATTTGCCTACTTCTCATAACCAGTTGTATAGATTGAAATATTTTACACCTGGTCAACTGATGTTCATTTCACCAGAAAATGAGAATCGCGAAGTCGACAAACATGTTTTTTTTATCACAATTCATGAATCCATTCATTTCATCGTTTTAAATAACTCTTTTGATCTTCAGTAAAAACACATATCGGACAAGTTTCTCTTGCTAACGAAAAACATTTGCCGATCATCAATTTTACAAGAAAAACTGACATGAAAAAATTGCGAGACCATAGGTCGAGCAATTTTGTCTTATGTCACGAAATGTGGCGAAATTTTCGATAAAAAATGATGCAGCTTTTTTATCGATGTCAATATGATTCACGTCATCGTCAAATAGCATTTTCTGTGGAGGAGTTGATTTATCGAAATTGAAAGAAAACATAGAATGTAACACGTTAGGAAACCTAATTTTCTGTAAATATGTGATGAAATATGAAAGTTTTCTTGATTCCCTTCTAGGTAGAAATGGTGTATACAGCCGATGACGGAGAAGTCAAGAAAATTCTAGTTTTCCAGTACAAAGCAGGTGGAGTTGCCCTTGCGATGTACAATACTGATGAGAGCATCCGGTCATTTGCCCACTCGTCTTTCCAAGTGGCCCTTCAGAAGGGCTGGCCGTTGTATTTATCAACAAAGAACACTATCTTGAAGAAATACGATGGCAGGTTCAAAGACATATTCCAAGAAATATACGAAAAGTAAGATTCTGATAATTACAATTTTATCATGAAATCCCTTTCTTTATAAGATGTTACTGCATTACAATTGTAATTTATTGAACATTCCACTTGGAAAAGCGAAACATGTGTTATTGAGAATTTTATGGGAATCATCACTTGTTGAAGTTTTTCACATTTACAAAATACAATATATTGTTTATTTGTCTGAGGTGTTGCGTCAGTGAATTATGGAAGAATACTGATTATTAACAACAAATTTCTGCGGAGGTCCTTGTTTATTCAAGTCTTTCTCAGTTTGAGACTGTTTCTAATTGGTAAACTCATTAACACAGTACAGGAAGAAATGTGGTTGTGTAGGAGATGAAAAATTCATCACCGGTGGGCATTTCTGTCAAAAATTAGTGTGCAAATATCGTTGTTAGTCAACTTAACATGTATTTATAGTCAATGATGCTTCTCAAATTTCAATCAGTTCCTAGAAAAGATGCTCCAATGTATTAACAGTGAAATGGCTCGGGGAGTTCCATTTAAAATTTTGAAGATGGGGTTGCTAGAGATTAGTGGTATGTTGAACATATCAAGTTTCAAGTTTATGGGTCATCTTCCGGTAACAATTTCTCCAGGTTAGGTAATTGATTTTTTCACGAATTATACTTAGTTATGTAATTGATTTATCACACGGCTCGACCACTAGGACACCGCTTGTCCATCACCATAACCAGAAGCCGAGTCCTATGTAAGATTCGATCGTATGAACTCCTATTATCCGACAAATATGTTGTCATCCGGCCTGGGTACCGCCGTAGAGATAATGGAGCTCGTTTTACTTTCTTATACCTCCCTTATCCGATGAATTCGTTATCATCCGGCCTGGTTACCAACGAAGAGATGACGGGCCTTGAATATTTTTTTATTTTCACACACATTTATTGAATTTGACATTAAATATTGGACTTTTATCCAGACCAGTACTCGGGTGCGTTCTGTTTGATTTTTCCTGGCGCGTGCTTTCTCGTGAAGAAAGCAAGCGACCTTTTTCAATATGTTCCTCAAGATGTCCTAGATGTAACCTACCCAGTTAGACATATCGTAATTAGTGCAGAGGCGTGCAGGGGGTGAAAAAGGGGTTGAAAAGGGGTAATTCTCCAATAGTTCATGAGGGAAGCTTTCAATTGAGGATTAGGCATTTCATACTAAAGTTGTAACCATATTAAATTGGTTAGTGATGCATAACAAGAGGAATCAGAGGCGTGCGGGCGTCGATTTTTAAAAAATCAAGTTTTTTATCAGAACATTCGGAATATTGCATTCCAATCCACTCAAAATGATTTTTCATCTGTTACTCAATTGAGTTTGACTTACCCCTACTGAGTAGGCAATTTTTTTATCTCTTTCAATGCAAAACACAACGCCCAAGTTGGCCGCAGTCAAAATACATTATTTTAAAAAGTTTTTCCCATATATGATTTAAACTTTCTGAAAGACACTGAACATACATATGTATATTAATATCAGGCCATTTTCTTTTTGAATTATTCGATATTGTGCCCTTAGATTCACAAATTCCTCTTGTTTTTTTTCCACCCAGTCCGCCCCTGAATAATGCATGTTCAATTTTCAGGGAATACAAACCGCAATTCGAGGCTAAGAAGATCTGGTACGAGCATCGTTTGATCGACGATATGGTCGCTCAAGCGCTGAAATCCGCCGGCGGTTTCGTGTGGTCCTGCAAAAATTACGATGGCGACGTCCAATCCGACATCGTCGCTCAAGGCTACGGTTCCCTCGGCATGATGAAATCGGTGCTGATGTGCCCCGATGGCAAAACCATAGAGTCGGAAGCTGCTCACGGAACTGTCACGAGACACTATCGGTGAGTTTTGACAACTTTTGTGACAGAAAATAAATAGAATATGATTTGTGACATCTCAACTCGACATCTGCCACGAGCGACATGTCTTCGTTTTTCTTGCAATGTCATTCATATTTCACTTGGAAGGCACCGTCTGTGCAATTTGTTGGCAGCAGTTACTGTCAAAATGAGTGTCATTTGTCGTTTTGGCGGTTTCGTGTGGTCCTGCAAAAATTAAGACGGCGACGTCCAATCCGACATTGTCGTTCAAGGCTACGGTTCCCTCGGCATGATGAAATCTGTGTTGATGTGCACCGATGGGAAAACCATAGAGTCGGAAGCTGCTCACGGAACTGTCACAAGACACTATCGGTGAGTTTTGACAACTTTTGTGACAGGAAATGAAGAGAATACGATTCGTGACATCTCAACTCGACATCTGCCACGAGCGACATGTCTTCGTTTTTCTCGCAAATTCATTTATATTTCACTTGGAATGCACATTCTGTGCGTTTTGTTGGCAGCAGTTACTGTCAAAATGCGTGTCATTTGTCGTTTTGGCGGTTTCGTGTGGCCTTGCAAAAATACGACGGCGAAGTCCAATCCTAAATCGTCGCTCAGGCTACAGTTCCATCGGCATGATAAAATCGGTGCTGATGTGCCCCGATGGCAAAACCATAGAGTCGGAAGCTGCTCACGCAACTGTCACAAGACACTTCCGGTGAGTTTTGACAACTTTTGTGACAAAATAAAGAGAATACGATTCGTGACATCTCAACTCGACATCTGCCACGAGCGACATGTCTTCATTTTCTTGCAATTTCATTCATATTTCACTTGGAAGGCACATTCTGTGCTATTTGTTGGCAGCCGTTACTATCAAAATGAGTGTCATTTGTCGATCAAGGCTACGGTTCCTTCGGCATGATGAAATCGGTGTTGATGTGCCCCGATGGGAAAACCATAGAGTCCGAAGCTGCTCACGGAACTGTGACAAGACACTATCGGTGAGTTTTGACAACTTTGGTGCCGAAAAAAAAAAAGAAAATGTGATTTGATGACATCCATTTCGACTCGTCATCTGTTATCCAGTGTCACGTCATCGTCTCATTTGTGTCAAATAGAAAACAAATACTTCCCTGGCTAATACCACAGCATATTGAATTATATCTATTATGTATAGAAAAATAATATATCTAATTCTGAGAATTCTACATAACAGATATAAATTAATATAATTCACTATTCTGTATTGAGAGCCAGGGAAAATTTCATGATGAAAATCAATACAAGGTCAAAAAGTTTGAGAAATTAATGTATTTTCATAGACTGTTGCCAATAATTGTTGTTTTCTGTTAGATATTTCAACGATTTTCAAGATTTTTTCATATGTAATACCACAAGTGATGACTATTTTGCCATAAATATTCGGCGATTGTTACGACAGCTTGTTACCTAATAATTTCGCCGAATGACATTGTTTATCATAACTTTCGAGCCGTAGGCGAGAAGTTTTGGAACAATGTCGTGGGCAAAATTGAAGCAGCAAGCTGGGGTATTTTTTTTTTGTCGAGGTGGTTTAAATCCTTTATGGACACCATATGGGTCCTATCCCCCATATGGTAGTGTGGGACTCCCCTGACTCTAGCCAGGGTTTACCCACTAAAAACTCCACCCCGTTTGTAGGCTCGTCTGACCATGTCTCCGACGACACTTAGGCCTAAGGTGGCCCATTGTATCTTACGTAATGTTCTTTATTGTGCCCACTCCATTATCTATGTACCTTAACAAGTCTGTACAAATCCTTCACTGGATGTGAGTTGAATATTTCTGGTTCGCCAACTGGTTGCCCAAAGATCTTCTGTCTTCTGCGGTCCAATGCCTCACATCGGCACAGTATATGTGCTACTGTTTCTGGTTCCTTGCCACATAGTCTGCAGCTTGGGTCGCCATTGTACGGTCCCATTCTGGTGAGATGCTCCTTTACTGGCGCGTGGCCAGTCATGAGTCCCGTAACAGTTTTTATCTGTGCTCTGTTCAAGTTGAGCAGGTCTACAGTTCGTTTATGACTTGGTTCCTTAATGTATTGTTTCCCATGTCTGTTTCTTGGGATGTTTTCCCAGTAGCTCTTATGTTTTGCCTGAATCCAGTCTTTAACTGACCCTCGTGCTGTACGTTTTGGTACTCCAACAGTGGGACTCTGTAACTCAAAGCGAAAGCGAAAGCATGCGTAATCGACTGCTTTTGCAGTTTCGGTACTCTGTATCAATATTCGGATGAGGTCGGAGACGCCGAACGTGAGTTCGTAAGCGAAGCAGAAGCGAAGGATTTTGGTTGTCGCTTTCTGCGATTCTCAACGATTGAGGTTATAGGTATTGGTTTTTGTCTGAGGTTTTTGTTGTTGTTCCTAGTTCGAACTTTGTGTTGATTTGAGAAAAATAATAGATTAATAAATGAGGAATGAACCCAAACATGGATAACAAAGCGAGCAAAAACACAACTCAGTCAGTGGGACAGATTCCTCAGTTTTACGAACAAAATCCTAAAGATATTCCAGAGAGATGGAAGTTCCCTTTGGTAGGATTAAGGTAGGGGATGAAATAACGTGAGACGTGTGATGAAAACATACAGCTCATTTGGTAGTTGAAAAATAAACTGAAAACTGTCATTGGTGCTGTTGAATAGGGCTGGAATAATTCATATTCATTCGAATTATCCTTCTCTTTTAGATTCCTGATACATCAAAACAGGCAGATATAAGTAGCTTCTCCAAAAAATGAAATGTGCCATTACTGAATGTTGTCTCACTGAATCCTTGTTAAGAAAAATATGTCTTTGGTGTGAGTCCATTGAAGAAGACAATAATAGGTAAATTAAAGAATCCCACTAATATAATATGCCGATACCTACAACAGTGAAACATAACAGAAAGCCTGGAACGTTCAAATTTGAAAAATTTGCATAATGAGTGCATTGGAAGGGAAAATAATTTGGATAGCAAAAACCTTGGAGACACCCAAGAAGAACTGTGTAATATTACTGTGTACCAATAGGGGAGAATCAAGAGTAAATTCCATGAAACAGGATTAACTGAACATTATTTACTATGTTGAACAAGAATAAGAACGGATTCTATTTTCAATACATTAATAATTCCATCCAAGATTCTAAAGTGAACTGTAAGAAAAAGTGCATCTGTATAAATGCACTGTCAACATATAGCTGCCTTGCAGAAGGCAATTCAAGGAATTATATGTGCTCATCATCTTGTTTAATTTGCAACATAGAGAAGCAAGTTCTGATAGGTATTACATTATAGTATGTAAATAATAATATACTGAGTGTTAGATTATAGAATGATATGTCCATCTCCATTATAAATATAAGCAGTTACATATCTTACAATATTATTATTATTCTCAGATCATTTGCCTTTACTAGTTGCATATGAATAGAAAGCTATACCTGAGATATACCTAGTGAGAATATAAATACCAATTTTTTTTATGAACAAAGTAGGTACATATTTTCCAATTAGCTGCTCTGTGCAGAATAAGTTCTTGTTTGGCTGATTACTATTTTTGTTGGCCTTGATGTCAATATCTGTTTGTAGTCAATACATATTCATTCCAATTCATAGAAATAAATCATCTTCATATGTGTTTTTGATGTTTTATTGAATTTCTTTTCTCTCAGAAACTTCTCCAAGTGCTTTATTTCTAATTGAAACCAAAAATTAACAATACAATAATTCGTAAATGCCGCTTTTTTGATCCAATGGGATGTTTCCTTTGAATAAATGGGATCCGCAACACTGTTGCCAAATTTAACCCCACCAACTTCGTTCTATTTCGTATGAAATCGTATGACGATAGCGAAAGCATAACGAACTACATATAGAGTACCGGAAAGCGAAGTCGTATACTTCGCTTCGTTTCGCTTTCGCTACGCTTTCGCTATGCGACACAAGTTACAGAGTCCCACTGCAAGAGTCTGTCCTAGATCTGGCTCAAGCTGGGGTATGTCAATTGACGAATATTTCTAGTAAAAATAGTATCACGAGTTGTATTCGTATGAGTATTCCATGATTGAGACAATAAACGCGAGAGTTGCGCACAGTGCATCCATCATTCTGGCTTCCAACATAAATGATGATTTGAACTTCCAAAATTTTATCAGCAGTAAAAACACAAGAGCTTTTTTGTTATCGGATGAATTTCTCTTGGTAAGGAAAAACATTTGCCGATCAGTAGTTTTATGAGAAAAACTGACATGAATAAATTGCGAGACCGTAGGTCGAGCAATTTTGTCTATTTTCGAGAGAAATAACTGATGGAAAATGTTTGAGTCAGTAAGAAAATCAGTGACGGCTCGTCAGGGACGGCAGGGTCGCCGGGCCGTACGAAATAATTTGGGGAAAATTACTGAACTATTCGATGAATACAATTATGTTCCGAAACTGTTTTCATAATTCATCGTTCATTATCCTACTGTTATGCCACTATTATTTCAATTTCATTCACTGGAACCGTTGAGTATGCCATCCGCGTATACTCCGAAAATCACGAACTAATTCAGGACCTACGACATCTGGTAATCCCATCGTCAAAACGCCGCTTTAAGTTGAAACGCTCGCGTAGCTCATTACACTGATGCAGACGGCCGGCCGATCGGTGGTTTCTTGTCTCGACGCATCGCCTACAGATTCCCCGCTTCAAGTTTGAATTCTCGCGTATACGCGAACGATACGCGTCATACCTTGGGTGCGGCCAAGCTCTGCTGGCCGTCCGTACGTACGTAATCAGTAGTTTGCAGTGCGCTCGCTGTGCACAGTATCCGACCATTCCGATCTAATTTTTAATATACGGATTGGCATGATTGACATTCTATTTCCATTTCACATTTTAGGTATTTATAATTTTTATTCCTATACTTATTTGTAAGTTGATGTTGAAATTTGAAATGTACAAACTGAAAAAAAAAATTCGATGTTTTTGTTCACGCTTGCAGTAGTTGCAGTAAAAATGACTGGTGATTTGTGAATTTGCAATTTTTCAGTGATACATAATTCAACATATCCATCTAATATTGGTATCAGAATTTTCCTTCAGTGCCTCTGAGCGTCAATAAGTTATAATTCAATTTGAATATTGTAATGTAACCTACTGTGCCTCTGCCTATGTAGGTAATATGGCAAGAAAAATGTCAGCAGTCCAAGAGCTGAGTAGGTATTGAAACATCGTAAAAAAGCTCGTAAATGCATCCATCGCGGGAAACATTATACCAGAGATTATTATACACTCCTGATTATACCTACGGCTGCAACGGCGGGCTCGGCCAGCCGACTACGAAGGAGTGGGGTGGCTTGTTACAGGAACGGCGTAGACCGATTTAGTCATTGTTGTGCTTCTCGCGTTAGGTGGGTGGTTGTCGGTTATGTTGATTTTTTTGAATTTACGTTACGTTTTCAACAGAATATAAATAATTTTTGTTCACGAGTTATTTTATTTTTATTTTCTTTCCTTTTATTTTTTCGACTTTCTCCTTATTATTTTTTCATACCAACTAACCCTTATCCACCTCCTTTTCCTTTCCCCATTTCCCCTGGCGAGAATGCTCTAACCTCGTGGTTCTTGCTGGACAATTTAATTTTTTGGTTATGTGTACAGGGTGATTCATCATAAATGTCCCCCCCTCTAGCTCAGTTATTTTTAAACCGATTTCAAAATTAGAATATCATCTTGAATGATTTTTGATTGAGTTTTTTTCCGCTACATCAGAAAATACAGGGTGCTCAGAACAAACGATCTACAGGGTACCATTTGATTTTTTTATACGGAACACCCTATTTTTCATTGTATTTTTAGATTCTCCCTGAAAAGCTGATTTGCTCAATGCATCACACTTGGGGTCTATCGGGAATGATTACAGAGATATAGGGTGTTCAAAATCGAGATTTTTCAACTTTAGGATTTTTTTGAGACGAAACTATTCATCATCGGTCAAAACGGCTTTCATGTCCATATCTCAACTTTTGATTTACTATCTACTGACATTTAAAAATTGGAAATGTTCCAATCAAATCTCAATAGACAGTTAATCAAAAATTAAGATGGAAATATAGGAGCCGTTTCGACCAATAATGAATAGTTTCGAGACAAAAAAATCCTAAACTTGAAAAACCTCGATTTTGAACACCCTATATCTCTGTTATCATTCTCGCTAGACCCCAAGTGTGATGCATTGATGAAATCAGCTCTTCAGGAAGAATCTAAAAATACAATGAAATACAGGGTGTTCCATTTGGAAAAATCGATTAGTACTCTGTAGATCATTTGTTCCGAGCACCCTGTATTTCCTGATGCAACGGGAAAAAAAATTCTGAGAAATCATTTTAGATCATCCTTCAAATTTTCAAATCAGGTCAAAAATAAGTGAGCTAGAGGGGGGGACAATTATGGTGAATCACCCTGTACATGCTTATTTGCCATCGAAATCCACTCAAGCCGCTGACCCAATGTGTTACGTTCTCATTTTAGAGCAATATCTATACGCTGGCCGACCCAGGTTCTGAGGGCACGAGCCGTCACTGAAGAAAATGTATCTAATTGAAAAAAAAGTTCGAGTGTTTTTTGGCAAGATAAATCAACGACATCATACAAATAAACAACAATAATGATTACCTCTATTGATGATTCCGTGTAACTGGTAGTTTGCGGAATTGATTTTCTCATATTTTCGTGGTTTCTTCAGACGAAATTTTCCTAAAACAGCTCATCTTGCTAATTTACGCGTGAACCATACCCATCAATCAAACTTGACACGACAGGATAGCTACTAGATCAAAGGAGCAGGCAGTTTATCAACGATACAGAAGGTACAATGACATGCTTTTCTATCGATGTCAAAATGACTCACGTCGTCGTCAAATAGCGTTTTCTTTTTTTTATCGATGTCAAAATGACTCGATGTTAAAATGACTCACGTCGTCGTTTAATAGCGTTTTCCGTGTAGGAGTTGATTTATCAGCGATAAAGAAAGTGCATCTTTTTTTATCGATGTCGAAATGAATCACGTCGTCGTCAAATAGCGTTTTCCGTGTAGTAGTTGATTTATCGCTGAAAAACGACGAAGGTCGGTCACGTGTGGTTCTATTCGGATTCTATATTGGTAGAGCAAGTCCGATAAAATTTAGTAAACAAAAAAAATATCACTACAATACAGATGAAACCGTGAAAATGCCGATTCTGATTGATTCTAGAGACCAAGAGTGGAATAGTCAAGAAAAAAAAGTTGCCATGGTGACTTTATTAATAAAAAATGACAGGTTGCTACTACTCTTGGTTGTCACCCGGCGTGATTGCTACTCTAGCCTTTATGAAAGAGTATGGTATACAGTGTGTCCCACTTACCATGCTCACCATGGGTATCTTTTTAACGGTGAGAGATACGAGGTCGGTTGAATGACACCAAATGTGGAGTTTGTCAAGGCCAACTATAATGTGAAAAAATATTTTGATGAAATCTATTTGTTTTTGTTTTATACGCAAAAAACAGATTTTGATCATTTTCATGTCTCCTCCGTAACTTCTTTATTTATGAAAATATTCAAATAGGAATTTCACATTCTCATTGCAGTTTTTCAAAGTGATTTCGAAAAAAATATGAAATTTATACCAACTCTTCTAGAATTTGAGATATCAGCACCAACTTCAGTTTTTCAAATGTAGGTCATAGCTCACTATTACTTAGTTACAAATAACTTTTTTTTCTCTTACAGATGATATGTCGCAGTAATAGTTTTGTGTTGATAACAACGGAGCTATCGTCATTCATACAATAACAAAAAATTATTTGGAAGCCGCCATCTTGAATTTATAAATTTTAACAAAAAAATCATGATCTCCGACCTCAAAAATCCCCACTTACCAATTTTGAATGGAATCGGACCAAATCTTGTCCGCCATCTTGGAGCAGCCATTTTTTAAAATTTCAACAAAAATTCCATAACTCCGATTAACTTGAAATTTGGCAGGTGTTCATAATTTCGGTGACAATACATTATGGAATTTTTGTTGAAATTAAAAAAAAATGACTGCTCCAAGATGGCGGACAAGATTTGGTCCGATTCCATTCAAAATTGGTAAGTGGGAGTTTTTGAAGTCGGAGATCATGATTTTTTTGTTAAAATTTATAAATTCAAGATGGCGGCTTCCAAATAATTTTTGTTCTTGTATAAATGACGATAACTCCGTTGTTATGAACACAAAACTATTACTGCGATATATCATCTGTAAGAGAAAAAAAGTTATTTGTAACTGAGTGATAGTGAGCTATGACCTACATATGAAAAACTAAAGTTGGTGCTGATTTCTCAAATCCTAGAAGAGTTGGTATAAATTTCATATTATTTTCGAAATACTTTGAAAAACTGCCATGCGAATGTGAAATTCCTATTTGAATATTTTCATAAATAAAGAAGTTACGGAGGAGACATGAAAATGATCAAAATCTGTTTTTTGCGTATAAAACAAAAACGAATAGATTTTATCAAAATATTTTTTCACATTGTAGTTGGCCTTGACAAACTCCACATTTGGTGTCATTTAACCGACCTCGTATCTCTCACCGTTAAGAAGATACCCATGGTGAGCATGGTAAGTGGGACACACTGTATGTGTATGTGTGTCTACTATTTGATGTTGATTGATACACTTTTTTGCAGCCAACATCAAAAAGGTCATCAAACATCGACAAACCCCATCGCCTCAATCTTTGCGTGGTCTTGCGGACTGGCCCATCGCGGAAAACTCGACAACACTCCAGAGTTGATCAATTTTGCGAATCAACTTGAAAAGGCTTGTATCGACACTGTAGAGTCTGGAAAATTCACTAAAGATTTGGCAGCTTCCATACACGGACTACCGAATGTGAAAGAAGGCATGTACTTAAACACCCAAGACTTTTTAGATGCGATTTCTGAACAACTGAAGAGAACTGTGTGATAAATTTTAGGAAATGTTTCGAGTTCAAGTATGTTCATTGTTGAAGATCTCAGTACTGCGATTTTATAGGTAATTTTATTAGTATATTTTCATACTCAAAAAATCGTAAAAATGTTCATGAAGGACCATGCTTATTAATTATTCATGATATACATATACAGCTAAATGTCAGTGAAATGGATTTTATACAATCATATTATCTAATTCAAAATACACCTATTTTCATATCAAATTGATTCATCATTTTCCATTGAAAGCCGATCCCTTTTTTTCTACAGGGTGTGAACAAAATGATACCATAGACTCCTCAAATTTCATTAGCCGCTACAGGGCGTTGGAATTGAATATCTATTTCTTATTATCATGCAACACTGTCTTTTGAATTCGTGGAGAAATGTGTGCTACATATAGAATATCATTGATATTGATGATTTCATATGAACATTAAGTAGGAACCGAAAATAATTAAATAATTCTGAACAGTATGAGGTATGCATCAAATTGAAATTGGTCAATTAATCAAACCAATAGGAATATCAACATCTCTCAGGTAGGCTGAAAGTCAAGTATTGAATGAGAGAATAGAAAACAACATGGAGATCTGTTCAGTGGTGTACTCAGAAAAAGTTCTATGAATTTTTCGATCAAAGGTACTCCTAATATGTTAAACCTGTGTGTCAATCAAAATGGTATGAACAGTTTTTTATGCATAATTGTTCTTTTATCGTGCCTATTTATTTCAAAGTACCAACCCTAAGAGCGATGACACTGTTATTTCAATGGGTCGCGTGCAAGAACTGTCAGATGACCGACCCTGGAGGTTAAACATTGAAACACAACCTCATATTTCTTATTTGATTACAAATGATTGAAGAGTTTTTCACATTTATTGTGGCATACATGGGCATACGAATCGTGTTTTTCGGCTATTCATTAATTCGCACATGCCATCACATTGTGCTGTTGTACAATGCACAAAAAATGCAGTGGGAGACGAAGGAACCCGGTTAGTAAATAATGATTTGAAAGTAAGTTCCTAGTATAGTGTCTCACATAGTTTTCATTTTGAAATTTGGTAATTTCTCTGATTTCTCATCGGAATTCCTTCTGCAATAGGAGCTAATAGAAATACTCGTGAAATATCTAAAAGGATGCAAGAAGATTGGATTCATGAAATCAAACAGGAGAACTGGTCTGACATGCTGACGAAATATGATCGTGTGTTGTAGACATTTTCAATCTATTAGCAGTACCTATTAGCTTCAGAAGTGGCAAAAGGAATTTTTATAAGAAATGACAAAATTTCATAATGAAAACTATGTGAGATTACTATTTACCTGAAAAATTATATCCCCTCGTCCCTCGCTGCATTTTTGGTGTATTGTACAACAGCACAATGAGAAGGCATGCTTGAATTAATGAATAGAGCAAAAGACACGATTCGTATGCCAAATTATTGTGAAAAACTATTTCAATCCTTTGATTCATCTGTAAACAAGTAAAAAAAGTGAGGTTGTGTTTCAATATTTCACCCCCAGGCTCGGTCATCGTGCACGCGACCTATGAAGGAATATGGAAATGTTAGGTTGGATACAAATCATATTTTTTCTATTCGCGATAGCCAAGGTCATCGTCTGACGTTGCGATGACATGAAAACTACGGGAAAAAAATCCTAACTCCTGGCTTAGATTGAAAGTTAGACATGTTTTCCCGTAGTTTTTGGCTACCACGAATATACAGTGTGTGCGATTTCAACTTGCAACAACCCAGATAACACCAACTATCGGCCCAGCATTTGTAACGCACACCTCTCCCGGCGTCGAGGTGTCCAGGCGGAATATGATAGAGATGTTCCAAACCTTCATTGGCTGAATAGAGAACTTTAAATATAATAATCTGTTTATATTCTACAATTTGTGTAATAAGAGTGAAAACTAAAAACAAAAATTAGGATATTGTATATTTATTGAAATAAAATCAGCATTTTTATATCTTATTGATAGAAATAATATTTTAGGAACATTAATTTGTGGTTTGTCAATATAAGTGGAATAGAATTATACAGACATTCCAAATGATAAATCGAAAAACATAAAAAAATATGCCATTGATGATAAATTAAAATAAAATATAGAATATTCATATAAAAAACAAATAAGATCAAAATTTCCTCATATTAAGATAAAAATAATTAATACTTTTTTTGATCCAATATCTCCTGCAGTGTTCCTTTTATAGCAGTGAAATTTGGACGGTTATTGGCATTTAAGTTCAACAAATGCTCTTTGCAGTATAAGAAAATAGTCGCAGGACAGGGGCCAGGTTTATCAAAGCTAGAAAATTATCATTTTCAAACGATCTTGTTACAAAAATGTCTTCAGGTTATCTAAAGTGATCGAATCAATTCCATAATACTCACCACCCCTCAGCACTTTGAAGAGTTTGCATGAATAGGCCTCTCATGGAAAACTTTAGTCTGCATTCCTCAGATGATATAAGAAAAGCATCCAAAATTAGTACCCCCATAGCCCAAACATCAGTTTTCTCAGTGAACAACTGTGTCATCAATGTTTCTGGTGATATGTTGGCTCCGCCAGGAGTATATGTCTGAAAAACAGATTTAGTGCAAGCGTTGAACCATTGTCGTTCTAGATGACAACCTAGTTAGGTAGTTAGTAGGCAAGAGCTATAATATTGTCTGTTCATTAAAATGAAAAATGAAGAAAAGCTGTATTTCAGAGACATCTACGTGAACTAAGTAAACTAAGTTATTCATTTTTTATTCCTAACCGAAGAATGTTTCATGTTCCTGTCAAGTTTGTAAATAAAAATCTGTCATGTTGAAACCCGAGGATAAAACATTATCACGAAATAATTTATCAAGTATGAAAATCATCTACCTATACTTGAATGGAAGCAGGAAGATGTTCAGGCAATGTTGTATTTGCATGATTTATGATGCAACTTGCATTTAAGTAAGAACTGCGGAGACCTCGGAAACTCATCAGTGCTGTGATGAAAAATACATTACTGTTTTACACTTTTTCGACATGCGAACCAAGCAGAAAGGTAGGGGCTGCTTATTTCCTTCTATATTCATTTTTGATAAGTTACTATATAATTCATGAAGTTATAAGTTAATGACAACTGTCAGAAAATAATTCCCATGAAAGAATCTTCTTTTACATCGCTTTCGTATCAAATATATATTGGAGAAAAATAGAAGAAGAGAATGTAAACCTAATATTGCCTATTTTGACATAAACAAATGAGCTCTTTCCACATTCTCTTCCCCAGCGCCACTTGACAGACAGACATATTTTGATTGAATGAACAGACAATATTGTACCTTCTCGCGTACTAGATCGCCTACTAGGTTTTTATTTAGATCGACAATGGTTGAACTATACACATTCACCCATCTAAAATACCTAGTATACTTGTTGATGCTTACTTGAAATATGCTATTGAATGAATTGTATTAATATAGGGTCACAACGAAATACATTTGAAAATTCTTATTTGATTATAGAGATACCCAAAATATTATTTTATATTCAAGTAAAGCTCATTATTGCAAATTCAACAACACTTGGTTTGATTGCATTTTTTTCAATAGACTACGAAGATATGGTTATGGAAGCGGATGAAATATGCACCTAAATATTTATCAAATAATAATAATAATAACAATAACTTGACAGTGAATATTTGTAGTGTTCAAATAATTTATTCATAAGTGATCATATTTTGCATCAGACATGATTCTGCATATTTATATCAAAGATATATTTACGTAATACTCGATATTTTCGGAATATAAACGAAGAACGGAAGCTGCCGCAAAATTACCAGGAGAGATCCTGAACGAATACATTCAATACTAACAAAAAGTATAGACGAGGCGATCGGATACTTATAGTCTCGATAGTGACAGCAACTGGCCATTTCGGTCGCCAGACCTCACACCACCACATTTTCAATCGTAAGGTTATTTAAAAAAAAACAGGTTTATGAGTCGCCAATGTTTGATATAGAAGAAATGAAATAGAAAATTATAAATTTATGCACACAAATCGATCGCAACGTATACAATGAACTTTTTCAATCGATTTCAATCGTGATGTATTTATAAAATTTAGTGATTGTTCATTCTTGATTTAATTGTTGAATTTTTTCCGTATCTTCGTAGTCGTTTGAAAAAATCAAATACAGTATTGTTGAAATTGTATTTAATAGTGAGTTCTACTTGAATATAAAAAATAATACTGGTTGTCCATATTCAAATAGAAACTTCAGGTGCACTTCAGTGTGACCCTGTATAGATATGATTTATCCAATGAGTCGCACATAACAGTGACAATGGGCGTGTACACCTTAGTAGAACTTTTAACTCAAACCATGTTTATAATGATCCTTTTATACATAAATGATGATTGACGACATAATTCGATCGAAAAATTAACTGGAATGTTTTATTTTCAGACATAAATAATAGTACCTTCTGAAAACGGACCCTCTTATGACGTAAGAACATCATCTCGCTATAGTTAAAAGAAAATACCAAACGCCCGACGGAGACTGAGGCAACTGATATATTAATTCTTTCAACTGTGATCTCGCGCTAATTCACTCTGTCAGAAATTATGTATCATTCATCTCTGTCTGGAATAGTCTTGTTTCAGTATTAGGGTTTTGACGTCACATCATCGCCTCGTTTTCACAGGTCCGAAAAATCGGGGATTTCAATAATTTTTTATAAAACGTAGGGAGCTCACAGCAAGAAACGGTTTGCAGTGGTGAGCTAGTTTGGGAGAGTTCTATCGGATTATGAAATAATTTTTTTTTGTGATATAAGCCCATTAGACAACAAGATCAGAAATCTTGTTTTTCACAGCTTACTTAATTGAGTAAAAAAAAAAAATACAATTTGTTACTTTTCATTAATAAGTGACACAAAAAATATTTTTTCAGGAAAACTTATGTTTCTCTGTTATGTGCGACTGATTGTAAATAGCCTTGACCACATCTCGTTTATCCACGATCCACAAAACAATTTTAAAGGCATTCTTTCGAAACATTGACGGAACGGAACTTTGCTCCGCCTAGGGCTAGGGGTAGAAAAATAAATATTTTACAATCGAAATGTACCCACCTTTTCGTGAAATACCCCTTTCGTATTTCCAACATAGACACCAGTGCCAAAATCCCCTATTTTACATCTCTTTTTTCCATTGATGAATACGTTCCTGGCAGCCAAATCTCTGTGAAGAAAGTCTTTACTGTGGATATATTCCATGCCTGAGGCGATATCTTTGAAAATCTGAACGAGGTTCTCCTTCGAAAATTTTATTTTCTGAAAAATATTGTTGATCAAAAGTTTGAATTTTGAAGGAATACGATGATATAGAAGATGGCACAGAACTCTAAGAAAAATCCAAAGAGTCGAGATATATATTTTATAAAGGGAATTCATGTAGGTATATTATCACAATTTTACAAGCAATCTTGTAACCTCCATCCACCATTATGTTTGAGTCCGATGACTCCGATGTGGCAAGGTCTGGAGGTATGAGATAAGTCTGTCATTTCATTTGAGGCGGACCTATGTTGTTTTCAATTGCTCCGTCATTGTGTGTAACTAATGTTATGTGTTTCAAGTGAACGTGGGGCGGACATTGTTCTATGCTAAATCTTTGACTATAGAACATGTCTGTGATAAATAGTTATTTATACACCAATATAGTAAAGAATATCATTATTACCCAAGGACCAAGATTATATCCCGAGGCTTCAGCCGAGGGGTATAAGGTCCCCGTGGTGTATATTAAATTTTTTTCACCACTCGCAATATATTACAATCATTATAATTCTGTGAAACTGAAATGTGGACCTATGTCACTATCCAAAACTGAGGAGAGATCAGGAGCTGGTATTTATGGGGCCAAGCCAAAGACAAGAATCTCACTGAGCTTAGGTAAATACGCGACGGTGTTTCAGGCAGAAATTATTGCAATACATCATTGCGTGAAAGAATTGATAAGACAAGACTTTAAAGGCAAAACCATTGCAATATATTCAGATAGCCAGCCGGCCATCAAAGCAGCCAACTCTATGCAAGTTAACTCAAAACTAGTATGGGACTGCATAGAAACCCTAAATGAACTGGGCAGTCAGAACAGACTGACTCTATCATGGGAACCAGCACATACAGGGTACGAGGGCAATGAAGAGGCAGACTCACTTGCCCGAGCAGGAGCAAACAAAGCTCTGAATGGCCTAGAACCCTTCTGTGGTATTGCGAATGCTATACAAAAGACTAGTATCAAATCATGGATGCAAACCAAATCTCAAGTATGGTGGAACAACTCGCCAGGAATGAGACAGGCAAAAGAGTTTATTAAAAAACCATCGCCAGCATTTACAGAATATCTACTGAGCCAGAAACGAAGTTCAACTAGAATACTAATGGGACTTCCCACAGGGCATTGTAGGCTCAACAAACACTTGAGTACGATAGGTCTGAATGAAGAACTGCTGTGCAGGTTCTGTCAGGAAGAAGAGGAGACAGCAGTACACATACTTTGTCACTGTGTGGGCTTGTCAAGACTAAGGTTCCTTACGCTAGGTGAGGAAAAACCAGGAGCCCAAAGATACACAGGGGATCTGAAAGCTAGCCTATGGAGTCTCATAGAGAAGGCGGGGCTAGCCGAAGAACTCGATTTTGAGGTCAGACACGATAGATCTGAAAAGGTCGCGGTGTGGAGGCACATAGCCCGAAGGTCCCATTCTAAATCTAATCTAATCTATCTCACTATGATAGTACTTGTTTTGAGTTCTAATTCAAATCTAGTCTCGCCATGACAGCATATGACAAGTCGTTATTGATAACTAGATTGTAGTGCCATTCCTGTGAATATCGCATCATTGAATTCGGGTTAATTATAACAGAGGTGGCATTGATGAAATAAAACTCTGGTGCGCTCACTCTTCATTTGTTTCGTCAGACTGGTTCTTGATATAAACAATTGAATTTCAGACGATGACGTGGGGTTCACATAATGAATGTTAGATGGCGTGATTCCTAGTGCGGCTCAAGGTAGGTAGAACTTATGAACAACATTAGTTCTACCAACCTTTTGATGCGGCTAAATCGCAAAATGTATTCCTCATCCTCATCGGCCACAATTCGGTCACAATGGTCATATTTCAAATTGAAATTATTGATGTAGATTCCATTAAGACACATCACTGGAACACCGCGTAGGAATATCGGCGACCTCTCACTCTTCTATAGATGCTTCAATGGGAAAAAATGTTCTTTACAAGTCTCGACAATCATTTCCAATCAGAATCGTGCTTCTGTATTTTTGCTCAATAGAACCCTTCTTATTCTCAGATCTGTCACTGATGTGGATATAGCAAAAACGAATTTGCAAGAGATGCAATTCAAAATAGCTGTACCCTATAGTTTTAATAAATAATAATAATATGAATAAAGTGGAAAAATGTTCAACAATTTTGGAATTAAAATTTTGAATTTTAAACTTAATTTTTGGTGACATTGGGGCGAAGATAGAAAAAGGAATTCAACAGGTGCTGCAGACATTTCTCATTGAACAACCTAAATGTTACACGACAACTAGAAGGGAGAGCCTTGGCCTTGGAATTTCAAACCTAGAATTATCTTCAGGGTCATAACTAACTGCATCTATGATCAACTGCGCCAGCCTTCTCAAAAACGTGGATATTTCTATCACGAATGAGATGTCTGATAGAGGGGAGTGATCCCTAGCCACTTGTGCGTTCCGTACATACCAAGAAGAGTCGGTAACCATTCTCGCTATTTTGTTCTGAATAGTTTGCAACTTAGTAAGAGTAGTCCTAGTTACTTGACCCCAAGCTATTCAGGCAACAATAGGATAGGCCTAATAGCAACCCTATACATCAAGACCTCACTGCCCAGTCTCAACTTGCTCTTTCTATTTGAGAAAATATACAGTTGTTCAGAGCTCTTTTGGCCTTGAACCAATCAGAAGACACTCGAAGAGCCTAGTCAGCCCATTCTGTCGTCGTCAACCTTCCCCTTCGTGCCCTCAACGGCTTCAACAACGCCAAAAGGTCAAAAAATGTGGTACTCCTTATTTTGAATGAGTGAGAAATTCCACCAGACCCATTCAGATAATTTGTCCCTATTGTCAGCTGATAAAGCCTGCTGTGCCAAAACAGTACTGTGATGACCCATCAGTATATAGCACACGTGTTTGATTCTATTGTTCATATTACTATATTATTCTAAATATTGATGATTATTAATTTAGGTCTAGGAGCACTCTGTAACTTTCATTTCAATGAGATCATTATAGCGATAGTTAATAAGTTAAATCTCCTGTTCAGTATTTTTTCAATATAGAATATAACGTAGACCCGACAGCAGCGTTTCATTTTTGATAGTCGTTATAGTACTGTCTCGATCTTGCTGACAAAAAACTCCAAACTCTTAGGTTTAACTATAGACCAGACTCTATCTTGGTCATCGCATATTCAATTGCTCAGGAAAAAAATATCTCCCATCATTGGTATATTATACAAATTGAGGTCTTTTATACCTCTTAAATACTTGAAATTAATTTATTTCAGTTTGATTTACTCTAAATTGCAGTATCTGATATCGATCTGGGTTACTGCAGCAAAATCTGTTTTGAAACCTCTGAAATCTCTTCAAAATAAAGCCATAAAATGTATTTATAAACTACCATTTCTGGAATCAACATCTAGACTATACAAACCAAGAGATCTACTAGATATTGACTCTCTCTTCAAAAAATAAGAAAAAGCACTCGAATCTTACTTTCAATAATCAATTCTGATACCCATGAGCATCACACCAGACAAAGTGAAAATTTGAAAACTGTTAAAATAAAAACCCAATTCGGGAAAAAATCATTGTATTTTTGTGGAATAAATATTTATAAGAGTCTACCCAACAGAATAAAATCTATTATATTCGTCACAAAATTTAAGTGTGAACTGAAGAAATATATTTTATCAATTTAACTCTCTCCTTGTATCAATTAATTCTGATTGAACTGTTTATCTTTCATTGTATTGCATATTTGATTTAATTTTTTTTTTGTTTCCCTCTATAAACATTGTATGTTTCTTGGGATCAATAAATGTTATTATTATTATTATTATTAAATAGAATCATCACTAAGGTTCTTTCCATTTTCATATTTTTTGAGGAAGGAAGGAACTAAAGAAATATATGCATTGAGCCCACAAGAAGGAACATCCCTTTAAATAACACTTTCAATAAATGTATCAAAACTTTTAATAGGCGAGTGGACTCATTTTTTTTTTCTCAAACAACCATCACTCAAATACCTTTCAATTTCATATTTCTTAAGAGATTTTTGGTCGACTTTTAGTTGCTAAAGTCATCAATAATGCCACGGTAATTTTCAAACGGTTAGAAATTTACCGCCAGTAAAAACTGACGCCATGATTTGGTAAGGAGGGGCAGATCATAGCACAGTTGCCATGTGTTAAAATACGACTGGGAACTTCAATAATTCATAAATTATTCAAAATCAATTGTCTCGAAATGTTCCCTTATGATTTGTGACTTATTGCTTACAATACATTTGTGTAAATAATAATTATATTAATTCACAGTAGAGGGCATTTGAATCGGTGAACGTGACAACCACTGCGCACGACTTGTGGGCGTGATCTTGTCAGTTCTCAGCATTCAGCACAATGTTGCCAAGTCTTCAACATTCACATGATATTGTGTTGTGGAGAATAAGAAAGATTTGGACATGCTGGTTGCTCAAAAGAGTCAAGAATGATCTAAAACATCATGGGTTCCTCCTATTATGTTTTATTCAACGACAGGACTCTAACATCTTTTCGATAACTTGATTATAATTGGTGACTGACAACTTTGCTTCATGAGTGGAAATGGATGGAAGATTATCTGACCTATACCGAAACAGCATAAAAACTGACGTCATCATTTGTTCGACTTATCGCCAAATGGCGGCCATGAAGGTTCGTTTGAAATGAACTCTGAAATTCAACAATTTCGAACAACACATAGACTCATTATAAACATGGAAAAAGCGTGGGAAGTGTTGCAAAAATGAATTATTAGTCCACTCGCCCATTGGTGCAACTCTATCTATCAAAAATCTCTCAGTTATGACTGTGGTTATGATGATATCTAGTTATTCAAATAGAGTTTAAAAAATTGAGATAACTACCTCTGCTGCATCTACAAAATTTCCAAATTCCATCAGCTCTATTGCTATTTCTGGCATGTTTCTTTTGATAGCAAGTATCTGGACAATATTTTCATGTTGTAATTGAGACATAACCCATGCCTCATTTTCAATCATTTTATCGTAAAATCTGTTTATGGATTTCTTCACAGCTACGATTTTACGTTTGGGTTTTTCAAGGAATCCTAGGTAAACTATTCCAGAAGCCCCTGCACCTAAAATGAAAATAAAAATTGAAATTAGAGATGACCAAAGTATTACGCACACGAGTTGCAGAAGAATGTTTTCTACAAACGTCAAAAACATGGTCCTGAAGTAGTAATATGCTTAGCTTGATATAAAAAATAGTGTTGAACTGGCTTGAAAGGCCTCTTCCTATATCCTCCTTATAGGTACGCACGATGTTCCACGAACATTATAGGAGTTTCCTTTCGTGGGGTCCAAGAGGCCAAACATAATATGACAGACAACATTTCCATATTCACATATATTACTCATAAATTAAAACAAAAACACATTTGCGATTGTCACAATAGTTTATATACATATATACATATACATAACATTTGAGATATAAGGAAGGTCAGTAGCAACTTTCAGACTATCAAACGAAGAAATTAAGAAAAACATGTTGAAATTTTTCTGAATAAAATTCTTCTATAGAAGTAGTAGGCTTTCTTTATCAGAAAATTTCTAACGGTTGTTCTGAATTGTTTATTGTCACATATGCCTTTAATCTCGTTTGGTGAATGATAATATAGTTTTTTACATTATAAATGAAACTTTTTTTTTAATGTAACTGTTAAATTCAGTGTTTGTCTTGTGTTTTATTGTGCATTCTTTCATTATTATATTGTCATGTAGTAAATCCTAATCAAATTTTCATCTATCTAAATTCGAACATAATCAATCCTAATAAAAAAAATTCATTATTCTGTGGTATTGCATGACACTCACACCTAGACAGGAACTTAAGTTTCCTATTGCAACTAATATTTCCATAACCTCTATGAACTCAGATTGAACGGAATAGTTATTTGTTTAACTAGGCAGCAAAGTAGTAGATTGACTGCCGTGGCTGAATTCATAGCCGAGCGTAGCGAGGCTAGGAATCCAGCTAAGGCAGTCAATCTACTTCGCTGCCGAGTTGAACATATAATTTTTTCTTCGATTTTTCATAATGATATGGGAGAATATTGTATTTGCGAATTAATACAATTCCCACAGTCTCTTTATTCTTCCTGTATAGTGTTCAAATAAAATAAAATTTGATAGAAATCGCAGTTGTTGGTTTGACAATTCATGAAATTTCTGACAGTTGTGCGAAAAAATATCGGTATATTTAAATTATTATATAATGGACAGTGATAGCGACCTGGAAGTATACTTACACCTCCATTAATAAGGGAGGTGGCAAAAAATATAGAGTTGAATTTGTTGCCGCAGAAGTCTCGGATGGAATATGAAGGAAATTATAAACGATTTATGGAATTCAATTTTGCTGATACATATCAATCAGCAAAGTAACCACTTTGCTGCTTAGGCAGGTAAAGTAATACTTTGCTGATCGATATGTGTCAGCAAAATTAATATTTGCTGCCCATCGGAGGAAAAATAAATTGATTCTAAAACTGCTGAGATACAGAAATTAATAAACAATCAGAGAGGGAAATATTGGTTGGAGTAGTTTGATTATGAAAGATACGAAGTCAATCTACGTCGGGCGTAGAGCAAGAAAAGTTCCCTGTGCCCATTGAAGATGGATCCTCTGATATCCAAATTTTAAGTACCAATATAATTATTTCATTCGATAAATACGTTTCTATTACTTTTTTAAACACTCTTTTTATTTCTTTATGTTCCACAATATAACAACAACCCCCTCAAAGCAGAGCGAGTAAGTAAATCAAGTCTATGGAGTAAGTACCCTCAAGGGGTATGCATATTTTGAAAAGGTCGTTATAAACACCTACACGACAATATTTACATTAACTATAAATAAGACACACAATTTCCAAAATTATAGTACAAGGTAGTGGTAAGATCTTGTTGTCACGTAGTTAGTTTCCTAAGGTAAAGTGCACACATTTGGTATACATACCCACTAAGTAGTAGAGTTTTAGAAACGGATGGTTTTTGATTTAGATCTCAAATAAACGGAAGGCAAGCTGCACACGGACAATCGAGCAGGCGTTCGACAAATAAGTCTGCACATACAAAAACTCGCTCTATAACGGAAAACTCTGAGATTATACTCTGAGCGACTGAAACCGTGTGGAAACTCTCATCCCCATCTTTCGGATCGCCCAAGGAAGCAATGACCTTTTGAAATCTAGGCATTTACATCGTGCCACTCTATATTAACCTTTTTTCAAGATGTTTATTTTACTCACCTAATGGGTGTAGAACCTGCATGGATGAATCTTCAACATATAAATGTTTCATATGCACAGGTACCAAAATTGCTGAAAAAATAGGAAAAATCAGTCTTGAATGGTATCGTTTCAATCTCATAAAAATAATCTGATAACCAATTAGAAGAAATCGCATACAGAATAAGAGAAAAATATAGTCGACTATTTCACTAATAATATAATCTGACCAATCACAAGCCAGATAAAACTTGTTTCATCGCGAAAATTCCACACCAGTGATTTTTATACAGTTAAATTGGGTTTTTATGACAAATTACCATAGCAAGGTATGTATTTTAGTGGAAATTTTTTTCTCGTGTGTACCCACCAGCGTATGAAATCGGAAATTTTTGTATGGCGTTTTTCGTCAGTTTGGCGTCAGTTCGTGTTAATTCATCGGTGATTCACGTATGTTTTTGAAACGGTCCCGAATTCTTTTGTTGTTTATTCATCAAAATAATTGGCGGAAAAATTACTGTTTTGTGAAATATTTTGTGTTGTGATCGGCGAAATAACAATGCCTTTCAAGTGTTGTGTTCCCTTTTGTCGGGGGAATTATGTGGGTGGTTCAAAAGTTCATGCTTTTAGTTTCCCGTTGGACGAGGAGCTATCGAAAATGTGGGTATATGATATGCAATTCACCGCGAGGATTTTACTCCATCTAAATTCAGTAGTAAACAGAGCTTAATTTATAATGATGAATTAATAATAGAAGACAATTACTCTCTCATAAAAAGTATAAGTAGAGGAAAAATAGAAAAGCTTTGATTGTGCAGTTAGTTTTGTATTCGTATATTATAGTCAACAAAATCATCTCTGAATTCGAGGAAATTTTCTTGAATGTTCATAATAAACGGGCATTTTTAATTCTCATTCTCAAATTTCTTTCTGAAAACGGTCATTTGCTTCGTGGCAATGAATGCAGAATTCATTCCAATGATCAAATTGCAACTATCATATTAACATGAACCAGAAACACTCTACTTAAAAAGGTAAAACTGCATTTATCATGATATTTATCATGAAGATATTTGACTAAAAAGTTCCAAATTTCACCTTCTTTTTCACCTGTCTTCTGGATGGCATTCAGAACAAATTTCCCTTCTTTTTTCATCATATTGGACAATTTATATATAATTCAACTATAAATATGATTTTCTTGAGATTAATCCATATTTAGTGAAAAGAAGGAAGAATATCATTCAAAATAATGGCGTGTGTAATGTCATTCGAAAGCAATCTATTGACATTTGACATCTCGTATTTTGATTGACTATTGATTAAATGGTCGTCATCTGGAATGCTTGTTCACTAAATATGAAAAACTCGCCATAAAAATCATATTTCCTGTTGAATTTTCTTTATAAAAATGTGCCATCGAAGTACATCATGAGTATATAAAGTGTCCAATAACAAAATGAGAGCAAGTAGCTTCAAATGCCCCCAACACAAGGGGAGAAAGAAGGCGAAATTTCGAACTTTTTCTTGAAATATCTCAATAAATAGTGGTTTGTTCACATTTTCATCATAAAATTCGGTTTATCAGACAAAAATACGTGAGTACCGAAAAAAATTTTCAAAAAAAAAACCCATCGCATGATAAATGCAGTTTTACCCTTAAAAATTACGGTTTCAAGTGTAACGATCCACTTGGGTGAAAAATCTAACAACAGAAAATTGAAAACACTCACTGGTTATTTTTTCAGGTAATAGGAATTCTCCAAGATAAATATAGGTAATTGTAACAATGATGATCTAAAACTAAAATCGAAATACGCGGTCGCCTTATAGCGCTATAAGCGCTTGTCGTTTCGAGCCGACCCAGCAAACATTGAACTAGCGGGAGAAGTCCGGCCTAGTGCAGGCTAGTCTGGGAAAGTGACGATGCCGGGGTATTGGTAATGGGCCGATGATTTTCCTATGCCAAGTAACCATCAGTTAAAAATACGATGATGGCCTTGTGATGGTAAGATGTCTGGAACTAATTGAATAATTACGAGATCTGGCCCTTTGCTGGCCAATTTCATGTTCGCTACTCGTCCCCCTGGTGGTAGTTCTGGGAACGTCTACATCAACAATCAGCTGATCAATATTAAATGTGACTAAGATGGCTGACTCTCGTGAGTGGTGATCGCGTACCTACTGGTTTTTTTATGTCGAATTAATGTGGTCCTCTCTTTCCCTGGTGGTTATTTATGATGGCAGTAAGATTCTCAATTGATAATGATAGAAGACAGATTCTTCCATTATAATAATATTGTGTAAGTATCAATCTACCGACATAGTGTTTAGAATTTCATCATTAAATGCATGTGTTTGGTATCTCGTAACTTCATACACCTAATGATCATATTAATTGGAGTGGGCTATACTTATCCAAAAGCATCTATCATTTTTAACTCGTTTGTTGCTATCAAAAGTAATTCCAGGTTATGTGAACCTATATATCTCTATACTAAATAACAATAAAATTCCAGCTACAGAAATACCTGTGCCAAGGAAATTATGAGAATTGGAAAGCTCCATATTATCACGTCATCAGACTATATTATCAAGTTATAAACTCATGCAACTCATAGGCCACTAAATGAACAAATGATGCATTTGATATTTCAGAAGTACCTCATAACGAAGAATCGACTTCGAAGGAATGCTACCCAATAAGATGTAGATACCATACCACATACCAACCACTAAGCAGTCACATCGTTGAAGAACAGAGAGGTTAGGAAGATATCATTGTGTCATTCATAAAATTGTTTTCTTGAAATCTGATATGATCAGAGGGTTATATTGTGAAATAAATAAGTACTAGAACTTTCAGATTCAATGGACCCCTAAAACCCCTACCCCTCCCCTACCTCGATAGTATGTAACCAATGTCGTTAATTGGCCATTACAGTCCCATCATTTATGTATATGCTGGGCTTGCTATGGGAAATTCAATGTGTCGATTATGTTGTACTGGCCTTTTGCCGGGGAACTGAATATGTCTGCTGGGAACCCAGCACTGGGACCAGCTGCCGGCCGCAGTGTACTGATATATAGAGTCCCGCATATGGGACCATTTACTAGGCCGCTGATGTCAGGTATGGGAAAAATATATCAGGCCATTGATGCCCCATATCAAAATGTTTGCTGGGGATGGTTAGGCCTCACTAAGTGACGTCACCCACGAAGCATGCAGGCCTTGTTGTATCGGTGGTAACGTACTGATACGCTTCAACAGGATTACTAAGGTGAACGGACATACTGACCTTTATCAGAAATCCACGGAGGTTCGAAAAGGATAATTAGGAGAAGAAATTAGATATTATGTGCACATGACGTGTGCAGCAGGGGTCGGCAAAAAAGGCTCACAGGGGCCTACTTGCTAGGCGACCGCCTCCCCTTTCTCTACAACTACTAGTATGTACTTATACCTTTGAAAAATTAATTGACAAAATTATAATTTCTTATCACTTGAAGTATCCCGAAGTTAATATAAAATGGAAGAATATAATATGTTACATTTTAAACTAGTATTTTCATGCAGATATGATAGATAGAAATCAGGAATATATTATTGGTGCCGAAACTGCGACCCAAACTAAATTTATTCATGAAAATTTCATTTCAGGATTCTCGAAGTACTACTAATTGATATTATTTAGAACATTGAATATTTGAATTATTTTCCCCTCTGCATAAATTTATAAAAGAATCGCAACTGGTAACTTCGGGTAACGTTAGACTATTCACAGACGGCTACAATATGACTCGGAAGAGGAGTTCATTCCAAATACGCATGCGAAAATACGATCTTATAATTTTTTAAAACCTCTTCGCTAAATTGGGAAATCATGTAATTTTTCCCCTCCATATCTCCGTAACCGTTCATTTAACAAGAAAGTTGTAAATAACGTTTTCCTTTATGATTCAATGTACATAATTTTCGTATAGCGTGACCTTTGCACTAAACCTCATACGTTTCCAAGATATAGGCAAAAAACTGCGGAAAAATGAAATTTCCGACTTTCCACCCTTCCCCGACCCAAAGGGGGTAACGCCCAAACCCGACGCTCGGTGGGGTGTAACTTTTTACTACGTGCTAAGGGGAGTAGACGGAATAATTTGGCGCAGGAGGCAACTTTTTTTTTGATGTTTGGGTTTAGGTCTAGTTTCATAGTACTACAATAGTTACGTGAAGTAGAAGCCACAATAGACCCATCTGGGGTCGCAGTGGAGGGGAGGTGTTCGCCCCACTCACATGGAACCTATGTGAAGTAGAACGTTTCAAAGCTTCCGTCAGTTTTGAAAAGTGTTCACAGTACATGTGAAAATTAAAAAAAGCATATTTACTGACCTGCAACTTTTTCCTTTATGGCAGCTATTTCCTCGAAGCTGGATTCTGACAAATTCACTAAGAGAGTGTTGATGAAATCGTATTTCATTAACCTAAAATCATCAATAGAAATATATAAATATCCCTGCTTCTTTACAAAGAAAGTGCAAGCGGCGAGTGCATCTCCCAAGAATCATTGAATATAGTCGAGAAGAAGATAAAACAAAGTTATTGTTGAACATTCAGAAATAAATGATTTCGTGGATGTTTGCTCGATTGAGGACCATAAAGTTGAAATATAAATATCTCATATATTTTACATAACAATGCGCGAAGTAGGTACTTCGCGCACTGTTTTATTTCGCGCATTGTTTTGTGCAAGGTATCATGGTAACGTAGGATACTGAAAAAAGTGTCACTTCGCAATTTGTTATCAATGCGCGAACCTTGTCATTTTTTGACGTTTGTAGAAAAATAACTATTTATGCTTCGTGAACGTGAAATATTCTAGCAAACTGTCACTCTGTTCTGAATATCTTCCGATAATTCTGTCTTTCATTGTAAACTCAACTGTGTTGCTCGGCAACACACTTTCGTGAACAACGGAGCGACAGAATTATCTCGAATATTCAGAACATCATGATATTACTTATGAAAACGTTATTCGTTTAACTCATCAAACAGACGTTTTTGCCGGCTGCACAATGAGAAACACATTGTTCACAAGAATATTCGCATGTCAAAACGTTGGAAGACTGATCATAAAGATCTAAATGGTAATCATTCTAAGAAAGTCCTTTTCCATAGACAACCTGATTATTTATTAGTATAGGTCCTACTCACTTAGTCTTCACATCTTTTGAATCAGTAACATCTAAAATATTCTTCATAACATCCACAAACGTGTCGTTTTCACCCTGGAAATTTTTCACAACCTTCTCAATCAGTGCCAAGTACTGCTTGTTATCATGTTTTTTAGTTTCACGTTTTCCCACATTCAAATTATTACTTCCATTGGTAGAATGATCAACTGAAATGTAAAAAAACACGTATACTTGAACACATCAGTTCAATCAAACCCTGGAGGTGATTTCTTTCCGAAATAAATTGAAATAAATAGGTACCTACTCAATGAAATCCACCATATTTCAGATTGTGTGCGAAATTGATTGATCAATACAGTAGATCAAAGTATAAGTATATGTATGTGGATATTTAGGTCTTTAAAACACACTGGATTTCGAAATAGAACAAGTGTTTTAATAGAACAAGTGTTTTAAAGACCAGTATCCGAATACTTGACGCCTACCTACCTAAGTAAAGTTGATATTCTGATGAGAATGTTGTTTGTTGCATGGAGGAGGATGAGTAATTTTTTCTGGCAGTTTTTTGAGTGGAATTTTTTGAAGACAACAGAGCTCGAATTATAAATTTCAAGTTTTCTTCGACCCAAAACTTTGGGTAAAATTTTGTTCGCTGTTATAATGACAAAATCACAGCGGGTTATGAGATTGTTTAATAGTATATTACGTAATATGTGTTGTAAGAAGCATATTAATATTGAAATGCTTTTATTATGCTGCCCTCAAATCTTACCTGCCGTCACACATATTATGAATACATGTCTTTCTGCTAGTATATTTCCTTCTTTGTGGAAAATTTCCAACGTAATTCCACTTCCCAAAAAGAAAAATGTCGAAAATCTCAATGAACTACGTCCTATCTCAATATTATCTACCCTATCGAAAGTCTTAGAGAAAATCATGAAACATCAAATTACTTTACATATTTATGCTTTTAATATATTACCAAAGAGGTAATCTGGGTTTCGCAGCGGGTTCAGCTGCACAACAGCATTACTCGACATAACTGATGACATTCTCAAAGATATAGATGATGGAAAAAACTCAGCCCTCATTCTAATTGATTATTCCAAGGCGTTTGATACAATCAACCATGAAATTTTATTTGCCATTTTACACTATGTGGGATTCTCTGAGAGTTCCATTGTGATAATTAAAAGTTATTTGTCAGATAGATTACAATTCGTTGCGGCTAATGATAAGCATTCGAATTTGAAACCTATAAAGTGTGGTGTACCACAAGGTTCTATTTTGGGACCATTGCTATTCTCATTATACAGGGTGTAAATTTGAAAACTTTCAATGCGAATATCTCGCGAAAGAAAAAAGTTAGAAAAACGCCGTTTGGCAAAAATGCTAAAGAGTTAAGGGGAACTAGAACCACCATATTTCGGTCAAGAGATGAGTCACCCCGTCGGCGCGACACACCCCAACTTTGAAATGTCAAATGGCACTACCTTTTTTGTGATGCCTCAAATGAACAGTCTCAGTCAGTAGTATTCACCTGTACAAGACTTTTTTTCCACCCACTACAGGGTGTACGAAAAATATAAAGTCGAATAAAATGGAATGAATTGTGTTAAAAGGATATTTTATTTGATCAGATGTTCAAAATGCATTCCATTCTGTTGTAAGCAATAGTATAATCGATGTTCAAATGTTATTCTAACATTTTGGAATAACACATCTCTTGGAATATATCGGCATTCTGCATTTTATTTTATTCGACTTTATGTTTTCCGTTCACCCTGTAGTAGGTGGAAAATAAGTCTTGTACAGGTGAATGCTACTGACTGAGACCGTTCATTTGAGGTATCACAAAAGAGGTAGTGCCATTTGACATTTCAAAGATGGAGTGTGTCGCGCCGACGGGGTGACTCATCCCTTTACTGAAGTATGGTGGTTCTAATTCTCCCTAACTCTGTAGCATTCGTGCCAAACGGCGTTTTCCTAACTGTTTCATTTAGCGAGATATTCGCATTGAAAGTTTTCAAATTTAGACCCATGAATTATTGTTTTTCGTACACCCTGTAGTGGGTGGAAAAAAAGTCTTGTACAGGTGAATACTACTGACTGAGACCGTTCATTTGAGGTATCACAAAAGAGGTAGTGCCATTTGACATTTCAAAGTTGGGGTGTGTTGCGGTGACAGGGTGACTCATCCCTTCACTGAAATATGGTGGTTTTAGTTCCCCTTAACTCTTTAGCATTTTTGCCAAGCGGCGTTTCTCTAACTTTTTTATTTCGCGAGATATTCTCATTGAAAGTTTTCAAATTTACACCCTGTATACATGTAATATAGTCAATGTTTTAGAACGTACTGAAGCTTATCTTATTTATGCTGACGACACACAAATAAAATATTCTTTTTTTTATTCTGATCTGTATTTAGCTAATTTGGTTATCAACCAAGAACTAGAAAAACTTGTACAAATTTCCAAGAAGCATTTCCTCTCTATCAACTCCCTGAAATCCAATGTTCTTATATTCGGCAAAAATAAAAATAAAGTTGAGGATGTTATTGACATTATAATTGACGGAAATCATTTACCTTGCACTCATGTTGCAAGAAATCTTGGGCTTGAACTCGACACTGATCTGCGGTTCAAATCGCATGTTAGTAAATGTATAAAAAGGGCATATACCAATTTAAAATTGTTATATCCTCATAGACACATTATTTCTCAATCATTGAAACTTAAACTCACAGATTCTCTTGTATTAAGTCATTTTAATTTCTGTGATATAGTGTATGGTCCGTGTCTTGATAACACGGACATAAATCGTATCGAAAGAGTACAAAAATCTTGTGAAGCGTCTGTCGTTGTCCGGTTTCAGATTCGCCTATAAGAATTTATTGAGAATTTATTATTAAGAATATAAGAATTTATTATTAAATTAATATTTATACATATATTTTACAATGATTTACATGTCATGCTTGGGTTTGATGTTAACTTTTTTCAAGATATTCCGTTTCTGGGTTTTATACAATAAAAGATGCTGCTATCACGAACCTAAACGGGGATGGCACTAGATATCAGTTACGACTGCCTGTCATCTCCCTTTTGCAGTTCGCATTTTGTTGGAAATTTTACATATAATGTACTAATTTGGCGAACTTCGAAATAAACTTTATTATTATTATTATTATTATATTACTCACGAATGGAAAAGTAATTCCATGATGCGTAATTGCTTTACAACACGCACTACGTACTTTACTTTACCTACTGCCATATAGTACATAAAAAAAGTTTGGACAAACAGCCTGAATTATAATTCTTGATAGTTATTTCATCCGCTGTCGACGGCGATTACGCGATCATGACATACCTGTAACGCTGTAACAGTCCATTTTGACAGTTACATATCATTCATAAGTTGTCAGGCAAGCAAAAGAAAAGTACTATAAAAATAGATTCGAGCAAGCTGAAAATAAATCGAAAGAGACTTGGTAAGTGATAAATGAGCTAAGAGGTAAATCTAATAAAGTACATGAAGTTCCACTTTCACCAAACATTCTTAACGAATATTACTGCTCTGTTGCAGAAAGATTGGCTGAAAAATTGACTACTTTCAATGACCCTTTGGAACAATTTAAAAACTCATGTATTTCTGAAACTTGCATTCTATATGACACTGATATTTATGAGCTGAAACAGGTGATAGTTTCCATTGGAAAAAAGTCGTCATCTGGTTATGACGACATTACAGCAAACATTTTGAAAAATCTCCCACATAATACGTTACAAATCTTAACGAACATTATTAATGTATCATTCCAATCAGGAGAGTTTCCTGATTTCCTGAAGGTATCATTGGTAATGGAAATCAGGACGACCCCTCGATTTATCGGCCTATTTCCCTATAATTCCCACTTTAGAAAAATTAGTCAAGATAAGAATAACTGCATTTCTGTCGAAACATAAAATCGTCAAGAAAGAACAGTTTGGCTTTCAAAACGGCAAAGGGACTAATGATGCAATCTTCTCTCTCATGGAAAAAGTTTATACTGGAATCAATAGTGGCGAGGTTGCTGCGGCAGTATTTTGCGATTTTTCGAAGGCATTCGACTGAGATACTGCTGCGGAAGCTTCCTTACTACGGCTTCAGAGGAGTGATACCACAGATTGACAAACCTTATGTTAATCTGTGGTGATACTGAGCTGGTTCAGCTATTATTTATCGGGTCGTATCCAGATGGTGGAAACGAACCATCGCTCAGGAATTGGGAATCTACGTAAAGGTGTGCCTCAAGGTTCAATACTGGGGCCAATATTGTTCCTCATCTACGTTAACGATTTGACTAGTATAAATATCTCGGGAAAATTCACACTATTTGCGGACGATACTACCATTTTTTGGCAATCGGACAATGCAAATGATTTAACTGTAATCATATCTAACGATATGATGAAAGTAAAGAGTTGGTGTGATTCAAATTATCTTTCTCTAAACATTTCGAAAACTAAGATAGTAGCTTTCAGATTTGAACTTGAGAATATATCCATTGGAAATGACATTATTGAGAACAAAAATAGCTTAAAATTTTTAGGGGTACATATCGATAGAAAACTTAAATTTGAAGAACATATTTATGCCCTGAGTAACAAAGTGTCCTCTGGTTGTTATGCGGTCAGAGTGGTCGCAAATGAACTTGGTTTAACAGCAGCTAGGTTTGTTTATTTTTCTCTGGTGGAATCAATTGTTGTATGGGGAGCAAGTCTGAAATCCCATCGCACATTCATTCTCTGGAAGTTACTCAAAGACGATTTTTAAAGTTAGTATTTGCCAAGAATTTCAGATACCCAACCGACGACCTTTACAAAGATTCTAAAATACTAGATTTGAGACAGCTGGACAGCTCTATTTCTTTTGCGTCGGCAATAAGTACCATGTGAATAGAAAATATTCACAGCTTCCACATCATGATCATAACACTTATCAAAAACATCATTACGTCACACCATTGATGCTCAAAACTATTTCCCAAAGATCATACTCGTATTTCGCACCAAAACTGTACAATACGATACCAGAAAATATAAAGAATATCTCGCATATATATTCTTTCAAAAAGAGCCTAAGGGAGTTTATCCTCATAAATCCCCGTAGTACAATAAATAGTTATTTTAACTGATGGTTTTATCAAAGTTATAAATATTATGCATTACTTTTCTATGTGTATTCCAACTTTTTCAATATATTATTTTTTTCATGCAACCTGTATTCAACTTGTGATTAGTATACCTTGTAGTCATATAGCAATTACTTTAAACACTTTTGTGTTGTTTTATTCGAGGTTTTATTAGTCTATTTTTTTTTTGGTAATTTTTACACTATCTGTCATTTATGTTGCTATATGTATCTTATTTAATAATTATTAGTTATCAGTATCTCGGAACAAGTGGATTGTCACTTATCGAGTATATTTTATTCACAACTGTATTCTGGTTCAATTGTTTACTTGTTTATAATTTTTTGTGAATAAAGTTATTATTATTATTAAATGCTAACTCATAACATTGATCACCCTGTATTTGAAAATATCATCCGTCAGAACGACGAAACAAGCGAGGGAACAAACAATAAAATAACCACTTTTTGTGCGAACTGAAAAAGCGAGGAATAGCGATAGAATTCTTTCATCGCGCAAACGAAAACATTTTACGAGAAGTGAATGGACGTGCGAAATAGTTTCACGAAATTCTGATTTTTATTCAGCCAAGTTTTGGGATTATTGATTGTGAAACTATAAAGTATAAACCAAATCAATTTCTATTGTGTGGTCTACTCAAGTGGAGTTTTCTTGATGCTTTTGGTGGAAATTGATGCCTGTTGCAGGGATTCCGGTTCGTCATCGTTTCATCACTTCTTATCTTTTTGTAAGTACGCCTTCCCAGCTAGTTTTGTTCCAAGTAAGGTACCGATGAATTATCCATTACAGATTGCCCCAGAAGATCAGGGCTAATCCACTTCATCATCTTTGACATTTGAGCTGCGTCCGTATCAGCGACAGACCATCCAGTGAGGTAATGACAGTTTTCTTTTTCTTATCGTTACCTTTGTGTATCGATGCCGATACCAATGAGTATATAGGAGGTTGACACGATTATTTTTTATTTATTTTAGGGCCCTGATCCTAGGCCCGAGTGCCTAATTCGTAGTTCCTAGCGAGGTTCCTAGTGTAGGGTTTATACTAACATATTACCTACCTGGATTGTGTGAGCCATGCCGGCCCCTTACGTAACTTGGGGGAACGCTGGATGTATGAGACTTTTGGATAGTAGGAGAGCTGGAGAACTTCCACCTGATAGCCAGATAAGCTGCATGTTTTTCTTTCTGTTTGTTATGTCATATTGCGGAACATTGTTTGGATAGGTTCATATCATTATTGCGTAAAGACTGAACTTCAAAATGCACCTACTTAGAGCATTTCTATGATTATACAGTGTGTCCCACTTACCATGCTCACCATGGATATCTTTTTAACGGTGAGAGATACGAGGTCGGTTAAATGACACCAAATGTGGAGTTTGTCAAGGCCAACTATAATGTGAAAAAATATTTTGATAAAATCTATTCTTTTTTGTTTTATACGCACAAAACAGATTTTGATCATTTTCATGTCTCCTCCGTAACTTCTTTATTTATGAAAATATTCAAATAGGAATTTCACATTCTCATGGCAGTTTTTCAAAATGATTTCGAAAAAAATATAAAATTTATACCAACTCTTCTAGAATTTGAGATATCAGCACCAACTTTAGTTTTTCAAATGTAGGTCATAGCTCACTATGACTTAGTTACAAATAACTTTTTTTTCTCTTACAGATGATATGTCGCAGTAATAAATTTGTGTTGATAACAACGGAGTTATCGTCATTTATACAAAAACAAAAAATGATTTGGATGCCGCCATCTTGAATTCATAAATTTTTACAAAAAATCATGATCTCCGACCTCAAATACCCCCACTCACCAATTTTGAATGTAATCGGACCAAATCTTGTCCGCCATCTTGGAGCAGCCATTTTTTTTAATTTCAGCGAAAATTCCATAACTTCGATTGACTTGAAATTTCGCAGGTGTTCATAATTTCGGTGACAATTCATTATGGAGTTTTTGTTGAAATTAAAAAAAAAGGCTGCTCCAAGATGGCGGACAAGATTTGGTTCGATTCCATTCATAATTGGTAAGTGGGGGTTTTTGAGGTCGGAGATCATGTTTTATTTGTTGAAATTTATAAATGCAAGATGGCGGCTTCCAAATAATTTTTTGTTTTTGTATAAATGACGATAACTCCGTTGTTATCAACACAAAACTATTACTGCGACATATCATCTGTGAGAGAAAAAAAAGTTATTTGTAACTAAGTCATAGTGAGCTATGACCTTCATTTGAAAAACTAAAGTTGGTGCTGATATCTCAAATATCAGAAGAGTTGGTATAAATTTCATATTCTTCTCGAAATCATTTTGGAAAACTGCCATGAGAATGTGAAATTCCTATTCGAATATTTTCATAAATAAAGAAGTTACGGAGGAGACATGAAAATGATCTAAATCTGTTTTTTGCGTATAAAACAAAAACGAATAGATTTTATCAAAATATTTTTTTACATTATAGTTGGCCTTGACAAACTCCACATTTGGTGTCATTTACCGACCTCGTATCTCTCACCGTTAAGAAGATACCCATGGTGAGCATGGTAAGTGGGACACACTGTATGTTTATTTTTATTTCCACAATCTCTATTAGGGCTATCAATCACAGAGCCGATCTTTGCGTAACGTATGTTTTTCTGCTAGGGGCTCAGAAATAACAATTGACTTTTTTTGTATCACCACGCGCCTGTAAACTCTACGTGTACAAGTACGGTATATGCGCTCTACAAAATTCATATTAGGTATACGAGGTGAAAATCTACAACATTTATAGATTTCCCATTGTCTACTCACCTATAGTCCCTAGGAATCATTACGTTTCGCAGGAAATGATTCATGAAGAAATCGCTAACTAAATCACTCATGATAGTTGAATTTGTCTTTTGTATTATAGAAACAAATTCTTTTTCGAATTATTATCGATTTCAGTCGATCCAAACGTGCATTCTTTATTTAAATTCTTCAACTTTATCCACACTGAACTTCAGGTTACCCACCAGGTCATATATTTCGCCACTTCCCAGCCAACCATGAGATGTATAAGTGATATGCGATATCGCATTTGAAGTCACAAACATGTTACCGATACAACGTGGCGATGTGAAAATGTCCGACTCAAACAACATCACTGTGACGTCGTTCAGACATAAAATGCGACATCACATGAAAAATCACTACCAGGTCACATACAAGTGTACATTTCATATTACAAATATATCACACTGCGACATCGATGATGTGGTCGCCGTACCTGTGATATTCGTGGGATATATAATAATAATAATTATTCAACTTCACGAAGAAAATGTTTATTTTCCGAAAGTAAAAACAGATGATACAAAAATTATCATGACAATCACCCTAATTATAAGTAATCTTGAAGTAAAACATGACACATATATATATATAGCAATACAAATATACATTATTCATAAATGATACATACCTAATACACTTATATTATCTTGGGATCTTTCATCCACCTTGTTTTAGATTGCAATATTTCTATCTCAGAGATAATTACAATATTACCTATTGTGATTGAACTCACCGTCGTTCCTAAATGATTGTATACCTCCGATTTGAAGCTGCTATAATATGTGCTATAAATCATCTCAGATATTTCAACAGAGAATTTGGAAGGAAATAGTCTGTACGGAGTCGGACTCACTCACAGACTGACTGACTGACTGACATGGCCATGCACAGCTCAACATGGCGTCTGGCGTGTGCGTTCGTTTTGCGCATGTCTGCGTCATACTCACAGGTCACAAAGATATCTCATGAGGATATCAATGTGAATTATTTAGTTAACGTCGAAGAGATGTAGTTTGAAGAAGTCGCTGCCACATTACATAGTTTCCTGGTTGCGATGTCACCTTGCGACGTTGATATCGAATCTACGTCGATAAGATGTGTTAACGAGATATTGCATTTATGCAAGATTGTTACATCACACAGATGTTGATGTGACACGATGGTTGGCTGGGTTACTATTTGGCAGATTATCATTATTTTTTTTTGTGTCGTGATTAATTTTGCCACTAGCAAAAACTAGTTTTCATATGGATTCCTCTTGGATCGGGGGGTTTTCTAGTTTAGGCTCGCGGTAATAAATTAGTGGCGCCCATATACTTTCGTATACGCGAGATTCACGATGTGGACGACATTTAGGTTACATAATACGAACTTCAAACTGGGGGAAAACAAACTGTCTATGGATAAAGTGCATAGACTACATTGCATTCAGCTTGCTGTAGCTGTAGTCAAACTTGTCAATGACATAAAGTGTTGGCACTGTTGGTAATGATGATGGTTGAGTTGGTTAATTTTTTCACATTATTACATTTTTATTAGTTTAGTGAACAGTGAATGGGTGAAGAATTGGATATAGTTCAAACAATTCAAACTAATTATGACGAGCAAATCAATTGACATATAAAAGAACAGCTACAACATGTTTACAATACCCAGATTGTCCTGCTTTGCAGAAAAAAATACAAATCCATTGTTCTACAGGAGTTCCTCTGATTTCATCGCCGAAGTTTGTAGACAAAGTGCAAAAATGTGCCTTTTGTTAAAGTCTTCTGCCTCACACAAAATCACATGATTAGCACGGAGAACTGCTTCTCCTTCCACTACTGGTCGGCTTTTTCAATCTAAATAGAGCAAAATATCTGCCAAAAGAACATCTACAACAGGCATTATTAGCGTTTTCGATCGAATATTGACAATTAATGTCAAAAAATTTAAAAACTTTGACGTGGCTTTGACATGGAACGATGAAAACCGAGCGCCACCTGGTAACATTGATTCCCGCAAATATCATATGCTTATACAGGCTGATTTCAAAATGAGTGCATATATTCAAGACATATATATGAGAGAGTCTAACAAAAATTACAAAAATATTTGATTTTTCCTAAGTCTTCACATTAACGAGAAATTTCATTTTGAAAATTGAACATAAAATGCTTCGAAATTCGAGTACGCCACTGGGAAGCAAGTGAAATCTGCGGAATCCTAGGGAATCCACAATTCGTCATTCACTAAAGTCATAACAAGACAGTGATGCCAGATTGTTTCAGAGACGAATATCCTGATAAAAATTTGTCACAGAATGAACAAGAATTGAAATAGGTTATGGAAACTAATAGAGGTGAATGTAATATGTACAGGAGCCTCATTTTTTAAAGTTTACTGAGAGAACTGTGGGGTGATTATCTCCATGGATCACGAGAGACAGAGAGAAACATGAGGGGAATGATAGAACGTCCCCCTTCCTTCAATTCAAAAATAAGGCCCCAGCGGGTAGATACAAAATTAGCAGACAATAAATAGGTAGGTACACAACATACACAAAGTTGAAAATCGACTCACCTAGTAGATTTTCTCATACCTGCTCGAACAGCAAAACTCCCGAGAGCAAACAAATACTAATATCGAGTCCATTCCATCCAATTATTTTATTTTTTATTTAACGTTTACAATTATTTTACAAACCAGCCCACACAAACAAAACTATTATTATTAATCTGTCAACATCATTTCTCAAAACAGCAGTATCTGACTATCTGTGACCATAGATTTCCTCTTTGCTGTGACCTTTGACAGTACTAACTAGGATTGTTCGCGTTCTATTACTATTTCACGAAGATTGTTACGATATTACGATTTGTCATGAATCTATTACTATTTGCTATTAGCACCAAAATATGTTCCAATACTAAAAAATCTATTTCTGTGCTCAGCGGATAATTATGTTCCGTTCTATGTTCTATATTTATGTCAAAACTGTGATTAGTGCGATAGGGTTTGACAAGAATGACATTCCGAATGTCAAATGTCAGATTTTTCGAGTCTATTACCTTTTGATACAAATCTGATACCTTTTTCCAAAGAAATTTATTACGAAAAAATCAGACCCAGGAACAACACTGACTAGTAAATGTAAAGTTTTGCTTCTGACAATTTGCTTGGAAAGTGACGATGCATTTCTCAAACATTGAGCTGAATGATATGGTTCTTATGTCGGGTCGTTATTGTGCGGGGCCCATGAGACTCCTCGAATGACACGAAATTGTAGCGATGCAAGGAGGTGGAAGGAAGGGTCTAAAGGATTTTACAGTAAAAGAACTTCCAAGGGGAGGTGTTAAGATATAAGCTTTTCTAGCTTATGTGTACAAATCTTGGGTGAGTCCATTTTGAAGTTTTTGTATTATCTTTCTGAAATTCAAGACCAGGGTTAACTTCTTCCCCATGTACATTTTCTCGATTATACATTTTATTTAATATCTCCTAATTGTCATGCAGAGTGGCAATGTCGCTTCGTTCATCACGGTCGACTGCGGATCGCAAACGATAGTTGTGACAGAAGTAGAAATCTGGGCGGAAAAAGGGTATTTTGCCCCAAATCTATTTTGATCCTAATAATATTTTTTATAGTGCTATTCGGTAGTATACCTCAAGCTTTCTTAGTGTTTAAAATATATGCACTTATTTTAAAATCAGCCTGTATATAAAAAAAATAATCCCCCCCCCCAACTCTAGGTATTGAGCAGGGGACAATCTTACCTTTATGCTACGCATTCCGCAGTCCATAGGTTTTTGACAGGTAAAAAGACGTCCGAGAAGACGTCGCATACCTTTACTGGCGGAATAAATGAAAACCGTGCATAAAGAGCTAGTTACTGATGAGGCTGTATCTCGTGTGTTCTTCCCTACTTTCTATAGTGGTCGTAGGGAAACATTAATTAAATTGTCAGTGATATTTTATTTGATGTTACATGCCTGTCAGATCGATGATTAAGACGTTGACCATTCAGATTTCACGTTGCCGTGTGTTGCCGTGGTAATTTCATTAAAGAAACGCTCGTTTTCGGAAGCTGGTATTGAACACACTGAGGCATTCTTTAAATTAGCAAAATAGAGTACCAATAAAACAAAAATAAATACCTACCTTGATGACTATCATTGATATTATTGGTGTCTTTGGATTTTGAACTCGATGAATTTACAGTGCTTGGCTGGTTTGACTTAAACAGTTTGTCAGGTCGACTCAACCAAGCAGTTCCATTTTCGTCATTGTCAGCAGGCTTACGATTTTTGCCAGGAGTCTGTAATAATTGAAAACAATTTCACTTTTCAGTTCTATGGGTAGGTACTAGGGCTGCGCGATATTAGATTTCATATACCTATCGATTATCGATAACTCAAAACATCTCCATAACTTCGATATATCGACATTTGACCGGAAATGAGCTCAACTTTCGATTTTTAAATGGGACACCCTGTATCAATTACTGATTTCGATCGAGAATGAGATTCTGAATCCAACAATACCCCGCTTGACATTATTTCAATTTCTATTTATCGAGCTAGAAACGCCATGGATCATGTAAATTGCTGCACTCTTGATCAAATAACATGAAAAAAAAAATGATATTGAGGCTTATGACATCAGAGTCGTTTTAAGAATCATTTAAAAGCCGCTAATATGATTCTTCCTAGTTAGGTATCTTGATTTTTTCAAATGGAAACGGGGTGGCTCGGTGCCTTTTTGTGAAAGATAATTTTCTTATGAATAAGTTGATACCACACACTTCCACTTCATTTTCATTATTTTTCTGAATAATTGCAAAAAGCAATCATACCTACTTACAAATAATACTCATTCGGTATACTTCGAGGGGTCAACCAATATGTCCAATATATGTGTACACTTGGTGTCCAATCTCGATGTAATCCGTCCAATCCGAGGTCCAATCTTAGGCCAATATTCCTATTACTCCTCGGTATACTTATGCATGCAAAAATTACTGTATACAGTCTGTCCAAGATAAGGTTGAACAGCATGGGGATCTCGGAAACAGTAGGATATACGAAGTCGTTTAAATAATGGGGAAAAAGTTGCGCATTCGGAGGCTCATATCAAGAGAGTTGTATCGAAAAAAGTGAATTTTTGGAATATCTATTTAATTTTTTTTCTCCGTTATTATTAGAGATACAGAAGAAATGAAAATACTTTTTCGTAGCAACTTTTGATGACGTTTAACGTGGTGATACCGATTTTTTTATGCGACGTTTCGTATCCGTAGAACCATCATCAACTTTTGTTTTTTAAATACGGTCCTGCTAATTTTTTCACAGATTCTGAAAGGTTTTTTCATTCTGAATTCAACCATGTATTATTTTTGCAATTATTCAGAAAAATAGTGAAAATAATAAAATATTTTTTCCATGTTATTTGATTAAATTTCAGAAAAATCCGTTTACGAATGCAGCTACAGGGGTGGCCCGATAACCTGTGTAACCCGGTATGATGAGTTTTTATATTTTCATCAAAAACTGACCAAAACTGAAATGAGATCATAATCATAAAGCGAAATAATGGTGATATACAGGGTGTTTCATTGAAAAAATATCGTCCCTATTCGTTCCATAAACAAAATAGCTCTAAAAAAGAATACAACCAAGTATTTTCCTAATTTATGTAACTCCAACAAGCAAAATGGTATTATTTATACATACCTGATTTTTTTTATAGGGCGACATGATTATCCCATTCAACAATCACTTCTAGTGTATGTCTAAGGCCGAGAATTCCTATAAAAATAATTCGAAAATTAATACAATCTTCGGCTGGTTTGTTATTGAGTTAGTTCATTCTCGTAGATAGCAAACACTCTGTACATAACAAACATTTTCTTCAAGATGAATATTGCTACCTACCTACTCCTCCATATTATATAAAGTGCTCAAAGAAACAAGTGGACCACTGAAATATTTGACAATTCTCAAACTGCCATACCTTTATAGAAAATGAATGGATTTTCAATCGGAATGCAGTGCTGAAAGATGCGATCTTTCTGTTCAAGATTCCTCGTTCAAAACTCGTCGGAAGTTCTTCTGTCATTATACACCAAGTGTTCGAAAAAAGTATTACACAATTGAACAAATTCAAACGCTTCCGTATTCCAGGGATTTTTTTTTATTTTTCTATTAATCGTTTTTTCCGAACGTTCAAGCCACTATCCCGAAACGGTTTTGTAATTTTCCATATTCCTCATACAGGAAGTTGAAAATCGATGATTTTTCATTTTCAGGTTTTTATCGCATCATTTCCGATTTTAAAATTATGCAAGGCACATTCAACGTATTTTGCCACTCTATACGATGGAACACATCCTATAAAATGGATTCATATTGCTTTGATATCATCGACAACTTTAACATAAGAAGAATTAATTTTTTTTCAGAAATGCTCAGAATTTGGTGGAATCGTCTGTTCACTTTGGTGCTACTGCTACTATAACCTTATGCTATGCTAAACAAAAATCCTTCATTTGGATCGATTGCTGTGCTCAGTGCTCAGTATGTCGAATTGATTTCGTGAGTTTTCACATAAGACAATAAAAGGGGGCGCAAGAAGGCCCTTCTGGATTTTTCTGACCAATTCATACAATAACGATGCTACAATGGTTTTGAGATATTCCTGAGCTGACATGAAGTTAAGAAACCTATTTATTACAAGGTTTTTCATCGCGTGATCGGAAATCAATCGAAAAAGTCGATTTCCTGTAATCAACACTCATTTACGCAACTAATACCAATAATAATCTTTTGATAAAAGATCAAAATTATGTTAAAAAGTGATTTTGGTCACCACAATTCATGAATCCATAAAAAATATTCCAGCAATTAAATATCAACAAATTCCACCTGAACAAGTAACAAATCCAATCTTCATGTTCTGTCTCCAGAATTTCATAATCATTTTCATTTGTTAAGTTGAAAGTTTGCAAACTAAAATATTCTCAATTCTTGATTTGAATGATAGATGTAAATGTATAAACCCTCAGAGATGTTTCCTTGTATTCAACTTTCGAAGTTCATAGTTGTTGAGGGAATCATGGAATCTATAAACCAAACATATATGGCCTACCTAGTCACTTCATAGTTCACATGTTGTTCAGATAAAAATAACTATATTTTACTTACCTACTTTCCCAATTTTCCACACAAACAAAATGATCTCTACAGATACAGTACTGAACAGATCCTAATGCAACAACAAAAAACAAAACAAAATTTATAATATATATAGTATCTGTCTGGGCTCTGGGCGTGGGAAATTCACTGATTATTCGCTGGGGTTCACCGAGCAACAAGCAACAAACGATAGGCTAGATCTAGATAGTAGATGCAGCTAAAAGATTAAGCTCAAGGCACGAATCCGTTTTGCCCAAACATATGCGTAGTTCATTCCTATAGACCAATCAGAATAATCCAAAAGGAGCGCCTGCGTGTTGACAACACTTGACAAACGTCCATAGAACATTGCCATAGAATCGGTCCACGGTACAAGGTGTTTCTCCACTGGGTATGTATTTACTTCTGTTTAACACATGCGAGTAAGTAGGAAACATATACATTTAGTGCAGTAACACTCCACCAGCTCCTGCCAATGGGATTCGTTAAGCGGGGTTCACAACCAAACTTTTTACGTTTTGCTTTTTACGTTTCGTATTCTGATTGATGATGAACTCATGTTGATGCAATAATGTTGAAGCAATTACTGAAACGGACGTTCAGCAATATTGCAAAGATGTAACGTTGCAGCAATATTACATGTTTCTGTGACATTTCTGGAACGTTACATTTACACATTTACATTCGCAATATTGCTGAACGCCCGTTTCAGTGATTGCTACAACCTTGCATCAACTTAGCTCCCAAATTTGCTTAGTGGACTAATCCTTGTGTATATCGATAGTACCAACTTTCGCTTCAATTAGTCCAAGTGCCAGCTGCAAATTTCGACCTTCATCTGATAACGAAATGATATATGTTCCAAAGGCATGTAAAAACATTGTAGTTTATCCGAGAGTTTATCGAACGGCACCTGTGCCATTCACTATCCTGAGCAAAATGATTGAAAAATTGCACTTTCTTGTGCGGAAATTTGCACTCGATTTCGCGATTTGATAATGGGATAAGAGTTATGCCATCCGATACCAATTGAATGATAGAAATCAAAAACCTACCTGTGCATGCCATCCCTCAGTCTGAGCCAAGTCCACGGCGCAGCGATTTATTTGCTGCTATTATTCCGGACATACTTCCGTCATGTGATAACGAGTTGAAACAAGAAGCAAATAAAAGGGGATGATGTCACCTTTGCGAATATCCAAACGCGCCGCGAATAAAACTGATCTTATTGAGCGGAATTGAAGCAGCAAGCGGTAGTATGTCAACCGATGTATATTTCCAGGAAAAATAGTATCATGAGTTGTATTCCTATGAGTATTCCATGATTGAGATAATAAACGAGCAGATTGCGAAAATTGAGCTCTTTTCTATCTAGAACGAGAGAGAGGAAAGTTCTCTCCTCTTCCATCTCTCTCTGCAATGCTACCAACGTGGCCGCATTGAAATATAGAGAGGTCCGATAAATCATTCCTTGTCTAACATCTACTTTGTGCCACTGAACTATTTTCCAATTCAGCAGAGTGTCAAATTTATCGATATCAAGAAATTATTTCAAAATAAGTGTGATATAAATCAAAATTTCATTTCGAAAATTCTAAATGTCATCAGTCAATGACATTCATGACATAGACATATCACGTCATTATAATATCGAAAATAGTTCAGTGGCGCAGACTAGAGGTTAGACAAGGAAAGATTTATCGGACCTCTCTATATTTCAATGCGGCCACGTTGGTAGCATTGAAGAGAAAGAAAAGATAGAAGAGGGGAGAACTTTCCTCTCTCTCGTTCAAGGTAGAAAAGAGCTCAATTGCGCACATTGCATTCATTATTCTGCCTTTCAACAAAATTGACGTTTTAAACGTCCAAAATTTTATCGCTGAAAAACGAGGAAGATTGGTCACGTGTGGATCAATTCGGCTTCTGTATTGGTAGAGCCCACATAAAGACGCACACGATGACCCTCGATCATAAGGGATTCCCATTCGTTCGCTCGCAGAGATAAAAAAAAAACAGATAGTGAATGTTTTCAGGGTACATATTATTTTACATAGTTTATATATATATTTGAAACAAAGAAAGTGAGCCAGATTAGATCACATAATTACTGATGCAGTTATTGTTTCCATTGTTGCATATAATAATAAATAGATAAAGTAGTATATCAGTAGATAATCAAAATTGATGAAGTATTTGTGGGAAATATTCCATATCTGTTTTTTTTTATTTCTCCGAGTGCACAAATAGGAATCCCTATTATGATCGAGGAAGATCGTGCGTCTTTATTATAAATGATTATTATACTACGAACTACCTACATAGGACTTTCTTAAAACCACCAAAATTTCATTCAACATGCCTGGGTCCGAAAGTTCTTCCCTATAGCCTTATTATCACCTCCATATTTGGGCCATTGAGAATGTACAAGGTGGGCCAAAAGAAGTCATCCGATGTTGTTTGGCTCTCATTTTTTTTCTAAATGAAAAGCTTCGATTCTGTTTTTTGATTATTTCTATTTCAACCTTCAGAATTTTATTGGTCAAGTCGAGAAGATGATATCGGCCAAATGGGCGCCGCCACGATTGTTTGCTATAGGGGCTCGTTTTATGCATTTTTCATCACTTCGGCGAGAACTTCGGGCGTCAGATTGTCGCACTCGTGTCGAATGTTGTGCTTGACGGCTTCCAGCAGGGCCTACTCTATCTCACCCTTCCAGGGTCTCGGGCTTGTTCACGTAAACACGGAACTTCAAAAACAAACACCAAAAAGGTCTGGAACGGTTAAATCGGGAGATCTTGCGGGACAGTGCAAATCGTCAAAACGAGAGATGAGGCGATCCGGGAACGCCGCCTTCAGAATATCGGTTATGTGTGCCGTTGCTCCGTTCTGTTGGAACTACATGCCCTCCAGTCCTAATTCGTTCAATTGCAGCAGAAAAAACTCGATTAATATGGCCCTATAGCGCGCACCGTCCACTGTTGTCGTTTGACAGGCGCGTTCGTCGAAAAAAATGGCCCGATGACTCCTCCAGAGTGAACAGCGCACCATGCAGTCACTTTGAGCGGGTGTAATGGCTCCTTTTGCATCACTCATAGATTTTTGGTGCCCCAGAAGCGATAGTTCTGCTTTTTCACGTCCCCGCTGAGGTGGAAATGAGCCTCGTGGTCGAAAAATCGTCCACAAGATTGAGGATGGCTTGGCTTGGATTATTCCGCGTTCTTGGGGAGTGTATCGCTCCATGGCTTGTTCACTTGTATTCTACATCTGTCTAGTTCACGAATGTCAAAACAGATTTGACATTGACCGCCATTTGCAAAAATAAGAGCTACTTCCAATAGGGTGATTTCTTTTGGCCCACCTAGTATATCTCAGACACCGTTTGATGGATAGAGAAGGTTCACATTCAGGCGGAACTTCATGTAGCGGTCACAAAAGCGGCGGCCGGTTTCGAGTCTTTACGAGGGTCACTTGGAATGCCATGCTCATATTCCAGTGAGAGGCTTCGCTACGGGGTTCAATGAAAATGCAATGTGAATTATACATAATTTTTTTTATAATGAATATTAGCATAGAAGGTCCGTTCACGAGATATTTTGTATCAAGAATAAAACATTTATAATATTGTTATTATATCTCCATTGTTTACAACTTATGAAGAAGAACAAGAACAATTTGTGATCTTAATAACAAACTAATTGCCGCTATTATTACGAAGGTTCCTGTCTCGATATTTCTCAGGAGAGCGACTCAAAGAAAACGGTGCTGTTTATTTTGGCTGTATCATTGGCATTCATGATGTTTCATTTTATTTCAATATAAATTTTCACAATGAGGTAGATAAGTCAATGTAGAAAAGTGAAGCATACTACTTATTAATATTCAATTAAGAGAAAGCCAGAATGCTTTTTATTATTATTTAATTTCACGTGTTTTGTTTTAATAAAATATTAAATAATTTAGGCCCTTTCCTGAAAGCAATTACAGGTCCTTAACTTTTAACAAAATGAATAGTTGTTTTTCAAGAAGAAGTAACATGACAGAATTTTTCACCAAAAAACGAGTTTGACCCTTTCGTAATAACAGAGACAAAATGGAACGTTTATAAACAAGTGAGGTACGTAGTTTTTGAAAGGTATCAGATTAGTATAGATGTAGTTTTCATTAGGTATTAGATTAGTATAGAGGTCAAATAATTTATACGACGCTCATGTAAGATGGAAGTAGAGGCCATGGCACCATATCATGAGCATATTTTTATATTGAAACTATCATTGGGCACCAAAGATGTGTATACGACGCTATGAAAGTTCAGAGAACTGGAGATTTTTCCCACAAACTACGTACTTAGCCCACTCGACTGTCTTGGGTTTTCCACACAAACTACGTACCTAGCCCACTCGACTGCCAATAGGGACTAAAAAAACAAAAACAAAAGAAAGTTAAAACAATGCCAACATATTTCTTCTTTGTGGGAAATCAAGACAGTCGAGTGAGCTAGGTACGTAGTTTGTGGGAAAAAATCAAGACAGTCGAGTGTGCTTTTTTTACTTTCTTTCGTTTTTTTGTTTTGTTTTCTATTGGCAAGTGATTATCTAGGAACTTGTAAATTTTTTAGTTTTTTCATCGTATCTCCCGAACTATTGAATTCACAGAAAAATGTTATACGGATTATTTGTAGATTCTATCAAAAGGAATAAATTTGGTTTTATAACATTTTCAGATATTTTCAGTTGTTTTCGAGATATTTGGAATTATCTGAGAATAAAATTTTCAACACTCTTGTTCCATCTTCCAATCAACAGAAGGAAAAAATATTCCATGGTTCAGTGGAAGTCGATGAGCTTCATCTATCGATAATCTTTTGTTTTTCAATATATCTTCATGGTACCCTATGGGTCGTTAAAATTTTTTTTTTATATTTTTCACTTTATTTCCTGTACTATTGGGTTTACAAAAAAAAATATGGGTAATAATTTGTAGGAAATGTTCCAGCGGATAACTTTGCACTCCTGATAACTTTCGATTTTTCCATTTGTTTTCGATATATATTGAATTGAAAGGATTTCAAATTTTGATGTTCTGATTTTCATTTGTTTTTCCATTTTCCGATAGATGCCCGAAAAAATGGTGATATAATAATTTGTTGCGTCATCAAAGAGGCATACGGTGCATTTTTTAAATTTGGATTTAGTCTATTGGTTCAGGAGATATGTCGTTTTGAAGCGAACCGTGTTTTTCGGAAAATCTCTTTGAAAAACCCACTTGGAATTTTCCGACCCTGCTCAATTTCAATAGGCTTCGTCTTTCCCTGATAGAGTTTTTTTTCACAAAAAATGAAATCGATCAGACCACTTTTGCGATTTGTAGAGTGGTCACAAGAAACTTCCGGGGAACAATCGAAAAAACCCGGAAAAACCACCTTAGAGTTTTCCGATTTCCTTCATATTTTAATGACATAATATTGTTTTGAGTACAATAAGATGGCAAAATCTCAAGTCGATATGTCAAAGGGTTCCGGAGATATATCGATTTATGATTACCACAGAGTACAGACAGACAGACAGACCACACACAAAAACCAAAGTTGCTCAAAATTCGATGGGGATCATTTTCTCCAAAGTAACTATACCTCTATCTCGCTTAGTTTCCGAGATAGCATTTTTGGCAAGGCCATAGTATACTCCACTATGTATAGCGTCGTATAACAAGATATATTCCTAATATTATTTAGATTTTGAACAAAAAAAAAAAACTTCCAATGAATGTTTTCACAAATTCTGCAAGATAATCAATTTTATATTTGGCTTATTAACTTTTTTATTCCTAATATCACGGTTAGCGAATTTTATAGTATAATAAATACGAACTCTGGTAAACAGGAATAACAGATATTCCAATGAAAAATTTTCACATGGATGTGCAAATGGAATATTCTTTAATAAATCCCATGCTCTGGTTACTAATGCTAAATGAAGAAGTGAGCTGTCTTATTGGATTCCAATCGGTATACAAGATTACAAGTACACTGCCTTACCCAGAAGCCTCAAGTGAAGACTAACTGACTATTACGTATAATTGCCAATTTGAACTGACAATTTTATCTACTTATTCACTCCCAATGAAGTAATGAATACCAGGATAGCAAGAACTTTGGGAGTACAATATTTTCCAAAAATAATTTTTGGAAATCGGTAGACCCGTTATGAAAACATCTATGACTTGTCGTCACATAAAATGGAAGACACTGTAGGTATATTTTGAAAATCTATCCTCTCCAACGGCCTTCTAGAAATTTCGAAACTGATCAGTTCTTCAGTGATATCGTAATTGTACAACTTTACACCGTATGTACTGACGCAGTCGTATATTGTCTTCGATCGTTAGTGCCAATATGGCGGGAAATTTTAAACTGTGCTTTATTACCCACAGTTACCTTATAGGTATAATAATTGCTATTTTACATAATGGCAGTATTTACTTGGGGTTATGTTATCATAAGTTTGGACGTCCCTGGGATATCCTGTGTCGGGACATGGTACATACTATGGACGTCCCAGGGACATCCGCTTTCCATAAAAAGAGGCATCCTAGGGATGTCCTTCTGGTACGTCCCTGGGATGTACCAAGTACGAAGAAAGGATATCCCTAGGACCTCCCAAGGATATCCCAGGGACATCTCTTCGACAAAAGAAAAAATGTAGGTCGAGTACGGATTGAACCTGGGACCCTTGGCTTATCAGGCACGCATCTTACTCCATTGGCTATTGAGCCTCCTGAAGATTTATGTACTAAACAGATTTATAAACAGGACTTAACTACAGAAACCTGAATAAATACAACTTTGTAAGGATTTGGGTATAATTATTATATCATTCTTATTGGGTGTTCAAAAATGAGGGGCATTATGCATGTACGATTTCTATCTGCGGAAAATGGTAATTTCTTGAGAGGTTCTGTGACTTCATTCTTTATTTTCATTACAATCATTTTCCGGAAGAAAAAGAAACATTTTCAAAAAAATTCAACTCAATAGTTTGATGAAATTCAATGACTCTGATGTGAATGGATATCAGATATTCCAGGGACACGAATAGGATAACCTAGGGATGTACCGGGCGGGATGTCCACTGGAGAACCACTGCGCGACATCCACTGGATGCCCCAATCATGTCCTTGAACCGCGGGACAAAAAAGGGACGTACCTAGGACATCCCTGTGTTGTTAGGGACTGATTGATAGTGATGGCCATCATCATGAACTACCCAAAAATGCGGAAAGTCTGAAATGATAACCCGAGTGGAAACCCCAAAGTGCGTCACATTCTGGAATAACGATTGGTTATGGAAATTTGAATATTATTATTTTTTACCAATGAAATAGTCACAACAATATTCCTGGTATGGATAGAGGGGAAACTTCAAAGTCAGAGATTTGAAATAAATCAAAATATTTTCTGAAAATATATATTTTTTGAAATGAAAATACAACTTGATATTTTCTCAGAATGCAGCATCACACAATACCCTTCTAACTATAGTGAAGAAGAGGAGAATACATTTTCTGTTGGTCAACAGGTTTTCCCCTCAGGATTCTCTATTCATGTTAGGAGTATGTCTAGTTCTATTTTGACCACTACCTATAGCTTCAACTATACGAGGTGGAAATAAACGTCAAATTCGAAAGTTGTAGGTTTTCATCTTTTGGCACTCCCTTAATAAACAAATGCGAATCACAAAATGATGAATAAGGAGTCCAAATCAGTTTTATAAAACGGAACACTGTATATTCTCAACTGTTGTGAAATACATGTTTCTTCTGTTCACAAATATTTATACAGGGTGTTCCATTGGGAAAGGTAAATAATTCAACTGTGGATAGGGGTCACTGGGGTGATTTAAAAAACCCATGGTTAGTGGGACTTCGACTTCTTATAACCGAGATACAGGATGTTTAATCAATTTTGTCCATATCTTCATTGTCTCATAACTTTTCAACCAACCTGTATATATTTTTGAAAATTGGTACACTTGCTCAATCTACCCTGTGGAATTGATTGAGGCAACAACAAAAGATAAAATCCAGGTCCGGCTTCACTTAAAATTCACAAATTCTTTCTGCCAGAAAACAACACCCTATACATTCGAATTTCTCATTTCTTTTGCCATATCTGAAAAGAACATCAAAATTTCTATTCAACGATGTGCTTTTTATTCGTGCACAGACGAATTTAACTATTCATATTATGTGCTCAAAATATTATATTTGCTCATTTTGGAGTACAAAATTGGAATCAGACGAGATTTATTAATTTTATCACTTCCTATTCCAGTATACGAGTATTACATTCAGAAGGAGTATTTTATATCGTTCTTTGTTCCAGACTTAGTTGCAGGTCCGTCCTCAAAACTATACAGGGCTTTTCACGATGTGCGTTAATTTGACGTTTTCGGCAAACCAGGCAACGGATAAATCTGAAATTTCGATGGTATGTATAAATTAACATAATCCACACTACTAAAATATTTGAAACGATCCGACCTTGCCGCTTCTACTAGAAAGTAGCAGCAACTTCGATTTTTCAAATGGGACACCCTGTATTTCATTACATTCTTGGATTCTTGCTGAACAGCAGAATTCATCGATTCAAAACATTCAAGGTCTAGCGGGACTGATAACTGAAATATAGGATGTGGAAAATCGAGATGTTTCAGCTTTAGAAATGTTTTGTGTTGAAACTATTTATTATTGCATGGTCAAAACGGCTTCAATGTCCCTATCTCAACTTTCCATTCGATATTCGATTGAAACAGATACAGGGTGGTGCAGAAATCTGAATTATTAACCATCCTGTATTTGTTTCGACTAAATGTCAATAGATACAAAGTAAAGATAGGGACATAAAAGCCGTTTTGATCAATTATAAATATTTTCGCACAATAATTCTGAAGTTGAAACATCTCGATTTTTCTTACTCTAAATATCTCAGCTATTAGTCCCACTAGACCCGGAACTTTGTGAATCGATTAAATCAGCTCTTCAGGAAGCATCCAGGGTGTCCCATTTGAAAAGCCAAAGTTACTGCTACTTCCGAGTAGAAGCGGCAACGCCGGATTGTTTCAAATATTTCAGACGTGTAGATCATGTTAATTTATACATACCTTCGAATTTTTAGATATATCCGTTGCCTGGTTTGCCGAAAACGTCAAATTAACGATCATCGTGAAAAGCCCCGTATAGTTTTGATGACGGACCTGCAACTAAGACCCATCAACCATGGGTTTTTTGAAATCACCTCAGTGACCCCTATCCACAGTTGAATTATTTACCTTTCCCAATGAAACACCCTGTATATATTTTTTGCTAATGTTTTCTTGGGCCGTTTTCGAATGAATGCTTGCTGCACTACTGAAGTTTTAGCAATATTTTCGTAACATAACCTTACTATTTCGTATTTTTCCTCTTCGGAATAATCCATTTCACCTAATTGAAAAACTGGCAGAAATGTCAAAAAATGCTTGTTTGTTTCCATATGGCATTTCTGTAGTGTCCTCAGCCATCTAAATTTCATTGACAACTTTGATTCAAAGCTAAGAAATAAGTGAAAAATGGCTTTGGAAACATTGGCCAACGATATATATTTATTCTTAACAGATGAAAAATATATTTCACAACTGTTGAGATCAGTTTGCGATTCGCATCTGTTCGTTTGAGGAGTGCCAAAAGATAGTACAAATGAAATCCTAAAACTTTTCATATTTGGAGTTTTTTTCACCTTGTATAGTTAAAGCAATAGGTTGGGGTCAAAATATACGGAGACAACCTGTACAGTTCCTCATGACTTATATATTTATATTTATATATTATGTATAAGTATACCTGGTGAAAATAAATGAAAAAAACTAGGCTATTTGTAGCTATCCAACTCGAAAAATGACATATAAATAACATAGATGAAATTGAATATTTAAAATAAAATTCATGGCTCAAGAATTAAATGTATTCAATTATTGAGGTAAATATATCGAATGTTACTTCTTGTCTGATAGTTCCTCCATTTTTTTCCTGATAGCTGTGAAATTTGGGCGTTCTTTCGGTTTTCTATTTAACAAGTGATCTCTGCAGTAGGAGAACAGGGTTTCGGAACACAGGCTGGGTCTCATCAAACTTGAAAAAAAAATACATTTGTTATAGTAGGACGACACGGTATAAGAAATATTTTCCCCATTTGTTATTTAATGATGATAAATGATAAATATAAGATGATACCTACATATATATTATTGATAGGTTGCCTAGCCAAATCAAGTACCGATGATGTTAAATACCAATAATGTGGTCAATTACAATATTTTGATAAACTTTCCTCATTTTTTGTTATTTATAAAAGTCGAATGTTAGCTGAGTAAGTTGAAAAATATAGTTTTTCTCCGATTGGCAGCAAATATTGATTTTGCTGACACATATCAATCAGCAAAGTATTACTTTTCCTGACTAGGCAGCAAAGTGGTTACTTTGCTGATTGATATGTATCAGCAAAATTAATAATCCATAAATCGTTTATAATTTCCTTCATATTTCATCCGAGACTTCTCCGGCAACAAATTCAACTCTATATTTTTTGCAACCTCCCTTATTATATAAGTACTTCCAGGTCGCTATCACTGTCCATTATATAATAATTTAAATATACCGATATTTCTTCGCACAACTGTCAGAGATTTCATGAATTGTCAAACTATAATTATTATGGACATTTCCATAGCAACCAACCATTCCAAAAACTGCGATTTCTATCTAATTTTATTTTAATTACTACAGGAAAAATAAAGAGATATATCTCATTATGAACAATCGGAGAAAAAATTATATGTTCAAATCGGCAGCAAAGTAGATTGACTACTTTGCTGCCTAGTTAAACAAATAACTATTGCTTCTCGTTCCCAAGGCGCAGCTATGCATGTGGTTGCCAGGTATAAACAGGTAAGTTAGCGTAATTTATATACCATACCTTGAAATGGTAGTTGGGTTCCTAACGGTGCACAACCACCTCAATAGGCACCTAGAGCTTATTGGGATCAAAAATGATCCCCTGTGCAGATGGTGCCTGGAAGATGACGAAACGTCATCGCATGTCCTCATTGAGTGCCCAGCACTGACACATCAGAGGAGGGCTGTCCTTGGCTACATAATTTTGAGGTCAGAGGACGTGAAAGAGATTCAGCTAAGGAAGCTGCTTAACTTCTCCAAGGATGTCAGCATACCCAGCTGAATGTCGGAACATGTGGGTGCACAATGGGCCCGAATAAATAGGCCTACGTGCAAGGGTGTTCACCCGCCCACCAGTGCTTCGAAGAAGAAGAAGAATACCATATCTGTAGCTCCTTTAAGTGAAATACTCGTACAATAACCTCCTTGTTAGCGAAACATATAGTTTTTCTAATTTTCTGGTTCCCACGGAAAGGGGTATACTGTAATGTTCAGAGAACATCGTGAGAACCAAGCGAAATAAGGTAGGAATTGGTGTTCTTCTTAAATTTCTGGAGGTTATATGCCTCGGGGAACACCTCCCTTGGCAATGTGTTCCAGAGCCTCGCTGTTCGTTGGATAAACGAGTCTTTGGGAAGAGATGTTCTGCAGGTCTCCAAAGTGACCACGAAAGGGTGCGAAGCCTCAACTCGACGGGTTAATCTCGCGGGGACTGCCAATGGAGAAACAATTGTTGATAATTCACAAGAGCATATCGTCCATGAGAGTATCGATAGAATAAGGCCAGATCGCCAACTTGTCTACGGTGTCCCAGAGAAGTGAGTGAGTTCGTGAGCGAGGCATCACCCACGAGACGAATTGCCCTTTTTTGGACAGCATCCAACAGTTTCAGGGTATGTTTGGGTGCTGCACTGTGCCTTATAGATCATAACTAGCTAACTGGAAGTTAAATAACTCCTGGCCCGAAACAAGAAACCAAGTTTTTGGGATGCATTTTTAGCAATTGATCTCACGTGATTTTCCCATGAAAGGTTATTGATGATAGTAATACCAAGCATCGAAATATATGTCTTCAAAGGTATGGTTACTCCTGACATGCTTATTTTGGGCACAGTGAGATCGGTTTTCCTAGAGAGAAGGCAGGCTTGTGTTTTGTTTGCATTGAAATCTCCCAAGTTATCAGACCCCGATTCTAGAATTGTTGCCAAGTCCACATTTATGTTGTCAACATTTCTTCCTCGTTCGTTTCTGATTTGCCTGGCTGGTATTGGAGCCCTGGAAGGGAAGGCGGTATGGAGGGTACTATCATCCGCGAAGCTGTGTACTGGACATGAAGTTGCTTCCAACAAATCGTTGATATGGAGTAGAAAATAAATAGTGTTGGTGCTATAATTGATCCTTGCGGAACACCAGCATTTATGATAAGAGAGTCAGATGAAACTCTGTCGACCACTACATGGAGAGACCTGTTTGAGAGAAAACTATCTAGCAGAGAACATAGCTGGGAAGGCAAGCCATAAGATGGATGCTTGTCGAGGAGTCTGTGGTGCCAGACTCGATCGAATGCCTTGGATATATGAAGTGCCAATTTTATTTCGAAATTGTTATCATTCCTGAAATTCCCAATCATTTCTGAGTAAATTTGATCACTACAAAAAATTAAATTAAATTTTTGGATCAAATTTCAGAAATACAATTCATTGTTTATGAACTTCGTATTCGTATTTGGTATTTTGCAATTATAACTTCTCATTGTAGTAGGATTCTTGAGAACTTTACCACCCTGTATCTCAAAAGTTAGGACGTTGAGGTCATACGTTCATAAGAAACTTTCTTCTTACAATGGGCTCAAGAATGGCCTTCTCGAATATTGACATTCAATTATAAAACACCCTGTATACTTACACCTATTTTCATTCTGTCAGTATCTTTTGTATTTTTTTATCGTTTTACTTATTAAAAATTTCAACCAAATCGGTCAAGCCGTTTAGTAGTTGACGTGTATTTTTAAATAATCCAGGAAACCATCGAAAAACCCATATAAATTTTCAACCCAATCGGTTCACCCGTTTCTTGTTTAGAAGTTATGTGGAAAATATAAATACGGAAGGATAATTCTAACTACCCGTTGTCCAATTACCCGTTTTTCCGTAGTAATGAAGCATTTTCCTGCGGTAAAAAGTAGCCTATGTTCATCAAGGATAATGTCGGCTTCTAATGACAAAATACTTTTTCGAATCACTTCAGTACTTTTGGAGCTTATTCAATACAAACAATCAAATCTTTCCTCTTTATAATATTAGTAGTAGATATATGAGGGATAGATTGTAGATTTTAGGATTGTAGATGGGTCGTATAGGCTGGGAGACCTCCTGATCACTGCGACCTAGAAGATCTATTGTGATTCCCCTATCTAGTTTTGGTCCTCTAACCCTAGACTTCTGATGAAGCCTACGATTTTCCTGACGGTTGAATTGTCCACTTCAGCAGAGGTGAGATAGACCTGTTCTAGGTGGTTCAGCCTTTGGCGGACTAATACTTCACATGAGCAAAGTATGTGTTCCGCGGTTTCGGACGCATTGTTACAAAAGCGGCAAGCGTCAGTCTCCGCCAGGCCCATCTTTTTGAGGTGGTACCTCAGAGGGCCGTGTCCTGTGAGAAAGCCTGTGATAAGCTTTAGCTCTGGTTTGCTGAGGCTGAGTAGCTCTTTGGCTCGGTTCTGCGAATGGTTGATGAACCTTTTCGCTTATCGTTGACCTGGAGTTGCTCTCCAGTAGGAGGACTTTTCAATTTCTTCCCATTTCCTGAGTTCTCCCTTTAGGTGACATTTGCTCTCTCCACAAAAAGGCTCAGGACCAAAAAGGTCAGATGCTGAACCTTTTTTGGCAAGGCGATCAGCTGCCTCATTTCCTTTGATTCCTTCATGCCCTGGAACCCACATAAGTGTGACTTTGTTGTCCTTTCCCAGTTGCATGAGTGTTTCAAAGCAGTCCCATGTAATCTTTGATGTGAAAACGAATGATTTCAGGGCTTTTAGTGCTTTTATATGAGGGAACATTATCAAATTATTTAACATCATTGGCACTTGATTTAGCAACCTATTTGCAATGGATCAATTTATGTATTATCTAACGTTTATTCTCTATCATAATTAAATAACAGATGAGGGTATATATTTCTCATACCGTATCTTAGACTATGGTAGTCCTTTACTACAAGAACGAGCTCTGTCAACTTACTCGTCTTGGCCCGTTTGAAAAGCTTTGATATATAGCTGAACCATGAACCCAGGAATAAAGTTTATCGTCGTACTCCTACTTTTAATTGCTAATGAATTGAATATGAACCAAATTAATATTCCCATGGACCAGACATCGGATTCCATAGTAAACAATTGTGATGTCAGTGTTTCAGGTGATATGTTGTACCCTAGGTGTCTAAATTTCTAAAATAGAAAATATAAACTCAATTAATAAGTATTATAAGGTTGGGAAACTATCCGAAATTGGTGGCCTCGAAACCTTCTTGCCTAGTTGAATAGTCAAAAAACGTCAAAAACCCAGTGTCAGCCTAAATGGGCAAAAATATGTGTGAAATCTGAAACAACTCACCTTTTCTTCAAATACACCATTCGAATCTCCAACAAAAACACAGGAACCAAAATCCCCAATTTTGCATCTTTTATTATCATCTATGAATATGTTCTGGCTCGCCAAATCTCTGTGAAGAAAACGTTTACCATGAATGTATTCCATGCCTGAGGCGACGTCGATCAATATTCTTCCAATATTTTGGATAGTTAAGTGGTGTCCCTGCAAAATTTTTATCATGCAATTTTTATTAGTTTCAGTTCATGCCTGATGGTATAATAGCCGATAATACCTCTAGGATGATTATTTTACAATTGATTGTATAGAAAGACATAAATGATAGTAGGTAGCTCAGGTCATACCGAAGTCAAATAATGCTCTAATAGGTAATATATCCATGAAGAATTAAAGGGAACGAATTCAACAGCACCTATTTTACAGGATGTCTGAAAATTTATAATTAAAAGGTTTATTATCAAACCATCAATCAATTATTGTAATTTCACTGTATAGGTACTCCAACGAACATTTGCGTATATGCCATATGGATAATTCAGGTGGCAAGTATGTACCATAGATTGAAGGGCTTGTAAAAAAAGCTGAAGATAGTTCGAATGGATTTTGTCGGAAAATTTCCATCTACCGAAATTTGTGTCGACACGAAACTCAAAACAGTTCTCTATTAAAACTTTACACAGGGTGAGTAGACCAATGGTTCAGTTTTTTTTAATAATAAAATCAAATCCAAATATCGATAAAAGTAAAACACGTTTTCAAATTCCTATCGAAGCATAAACTTTTTTTGATAACCTGGCTGATATAGTGAAAATAATTATACGGGTGAGTCAATAGTGTGTTCTCCTTCGATATTAGCCAAACCGTCAGGTATATACAAAAAAATCGAATACAACAGATATAGAATTTTATGAGAGCTATCACCCAAAATTATTTTCATATCTATAGGATGTTCGAATTCCAAGATATCGGCTGATGATGGGTGTTTTTAAATGGGATACCCTGTATATTATTGCATTTTAAATTTTTCCTGAAGAGCTGATTTCATCAATGCATTACACCTGGGGTCTGGCGGAAATGATTACAGAGATATATGGTGTTCAGAATCGAAAATTTTCAAATTTGGGATTTTTTTGTGTCCGAACTATTCATTATTGGTCGAAACGGCTTACATGTCCCTATCTCAACGTTTGATTCACTAACGACTGAAATTTAATTGGAATAGATACAGGGTGATCAGAAATCTTGAATTTTGAACCACCCTGTATTTGTTCCAGTTAACTGTCAGTAGATGGTGAATTAAAAGTTGAGATAGGGACATGTAAGCCGTTTCGACCAATAATAAATAGTTTTAACACAAAACAATTACGAAGTTGAAAAATATAAGATTTTGAACACCCTATATCTCTATAAACATTTCAGCTAGTCCCCAAGTGCGATACATTAATGAAATCAGCTCTTAAGGGAGAATCTAAAAATGTGATAATATACAGGGTGTCTCATTTGAAAACACCTATCATCAACCGATATTTTGGAATCCGAACACCCTATAGATATGTGAATAATTTTAGGTGATAGTTCCAAAGAAACCCTATACCTATTGTATTCGAATTTTTTCTATATAGCTGACGGTTTGGCTAATGTAGAAGGAGAACACACTATTGACTCACCCTGTACTATTAACCTACCTCCAATGCATCATTGAGATCTCCCAGTCTCATTAGCTCTAAAACTATTTCTGGCTTATCTCTATTAATGGCTAGGATCTTGAGTATGTTCTCATGTTCAAACTGAGACATGGCCCAAGCTTCACGATCAATAAGCTCACTAAACGATCTTTTTGTGATTGTCTTCACGGCTACAACTTGCTTTCGACCATCTTTCTCGAGAATACCTCGAAAGACAATTCCAAAGAAGCCCTCGCCTTGAAAAAGATATTTTGATGAAAAATATGTACAAGTTTACAAGTAAAGGGTGCCCTAAGTTAAGTGCGCACTATTATTTTATGGTATAGGGCATGCTCAGGGGATCTGATCGAATGACTTCTTAGTAATAATGGATGCCACCCAGATAGCACACAATCAAACAAACACCTGGAGAGGACGTTCTATTTTCTACAACCTAAGGACATTATCAGGCGTTAGATTTAGCTCCATTATTGTCCTAGATAAGTTCTAAGGAACGAAGGTAAGTAAATGAAAGCATTCATATTGCTGGACATGAAATATTGATATCATGCTCAAAAAATGTTTGAACTATATTGGAACATTAGTGGGAGCTGGTGATTTCACAATGACAATAGCTAGGGATAATTGCTATTTATATCTCAAGGGAAGAAAGGTATCCATTACCTCCCGCGTGTGAAGTTTGATGCACGAGGCGCAGCGGAGGGCATCAAACAAACATGGGTGGAAATGAATCTTTGCTCCCATGTTACATATATATGATTTTATCAACGAATGCATTCTTTTAAAGCATCATTCTTGACGTTGTGCTTCAGGCGGTGTATCTCTCCATCCAAATGACGGCATTTGAACGGAAGTCGATTCAACACTTCTATCATCATGAATTAATTGATTTGTATATTGTGTTACTGCATCTGAAAGTTTTGACTAGGAGTACGTTCAGTATATGAAGAATCGTATGACATGACATCATTGGGATTCAAGAAATATGTAATTACTTGTTTTAAAATAGTGATGAGACACTGATTATAGTACGATAGTTTCATTGTCATTGCTAGTGTCACCAGTGGGATAAAATCGCCGTTTCATTGACTATATTCTGTGGAATTTCATATTACTGGTCATTTGGCCTAAGAACATCAATGTGTGATGGAATGTTTGGGAAAAAAATAGTAGATACGGAATAGGGAATAGGTAGGTACTTTTACTGACGGAAAAGATGAGCCAACAAAAGTGGAAACATTCAGGAGTCATTCTGAAATGGCTCTGAAAGAATTGCATCTCGGTATAACAATCTCATGAACATTTTCACTTTCGGGGACTTCTTCATTACACATTCTAAAAAAGGTCAGTATGAAACCGTCATCATCCTGGATTATCCATGTTATCTAACGAATCCATAATTTCATGAAGAATGGCGCTAGGTATTATCTTCTCCAACAAATATAAGTATTCACTTTTGATTTCCATATTTAATATGGAACTTACTGTATGATTCACTACAATAATTTCCATTATGTACTATCAAAATCTGATAATATCGAAAAAAACCAATTTCTAGGGAATGATTATTGATGAGTCATAATAGAAATAACCACATACCTACCCCACAGTCCGCACGTACCAAATTTATTATTCAAGTATCATCACTCCAATCGATCCAATCCAACGATCCAAACATTTGTATAATCTAAACTTTGATGTTTTTTATTGATGATTAGATAGAATAGATTTTGATTGTTTGTGGTTTTCACACGGTTGTCATCACATCGATGTCATTCTTCATTATTTGCCGTCTATTCGTTCCTACACAATTCCTGCCACCAGAGAATCACAAAAAAAAGCGACTATACAGGGTGATCAACTTATACTCCGGAGTTCGATAACCCTATTGTCTTGAGAGATACGAAAAAAAGTTCAATATCTAAATTGAAGTAATAAGCGTGCTCCAAGTTCCAAAATTATTTTGAATCATACAGGGTGTTTCATAAGAGTACAGCATATCAAATATATGTTTTTTTCAATGGAACACCCTATATATTATCTTGAATTTGAATTCTAATCATTTTTCCCATTCTGGAAATATAGGGTTTTACTAGATTCTACAGAGTACTTTGGGAGGTATGGCCACCTTTATGTGAAAGTCTCAACGAAATCGTCGCCCTGTATTGATCAGAACTAACAACTGAGGGTTCGGCCTTTATTGTCAAAAGGATTTGATAATGGTCTAGTTTCGTTTCAACCCATCAATACATCATACAAAAATACGTAGGTACCAGATCAGTTTTACCGAGTTTTTTTACGCCTATATCAACTGATAGAAATAGTACGCACTCGACTTTGAGAACATTTGCAAATAATAAGGTACCTACTCACCCAAAATTTCCTTGCGTTCGATGGCTTCATCATCTACATACAAATTATACATTTGTTTGGAAGTGGAAATAGCTGAAACATTCGTGAGCACTAAATATTGATAACAAGGATAGCACCGCCTCAAAATCTCAAAATATTTCATTTCTATTCATTTAAGTATATCATTTCATAAATAAAATATCTATACCTAATTTGGCTAGACGCACTCACCTTTGACTTTATTTTGTATGAAAGTCAGTTCCTGCATATTCGATTCTGATAAAATCACTAACATGGTATTGATCAAATCATATTTGATTTTCCTGAAATAAAATGAGTAATGAGCATGGCTGTGGAAAGTAAATGGTCATAAAATATTCGATGAAGTTACTGCAGATAAACATTGCATATGAATCTTTGAAAACGAATTGGAAATTAAGATGAATATGAAAATCGCATATTTTTCCTTAGTTTTTTATCCAGATTTTGACCATTTCGACCAATATATATAATCTAACAATAATACAGTGCAATTTTCTTGTTTTGATCTTTACATGGCGACTCTGAGGTTCATTTTCTGTTCATATTTCATTTTCGAATCGAATTTTGATATTCTCCAACAAATAACGCAGTTTCTTTCGTGTATCTCCGAAACTATTCGGAATTCAATAATTTTCTCATTGCCCTAAGTTACCATCTTCGTTTCTCCCATGGACCTATAAACAAAGATTATACGTCCATGGTATCTCCTATTGCTTCCGAAATCCCATTAGTGGCCCTTGAATCTATTTTTCATCAACACATCAACAGGTAATAAAGACATTCATTATTATTATTATTATTATCATTATCATTATTACCCGGGTATGAGAAGAATTATGAAATTCTGTGATAATTCATTTTATCTTCCGATAGTTCGTGTTTTTGCTAAGAAGTATGTCTGTTCAAAGAGAATTGAATTATTATGAATAGTATGATATCGGCTTCGTTATGTTTCCCATCTTTCGTTATTTCAGTTTTATTTCAATGATTCTGTATGTGCGACCTTTCCAGTGAGTTAATAAAATTCTACATAATATTAGTCTTATTTTTCTCAATGCTATCATCAGATTATTCATTTGATAGGTCAAACATTTCCAAGATGAACTCAATCTTAATTTCTTTTCTTCTCTTTCAATTTTGTCATAAGTTACTCATGATAGTGGTATATACATATAAAGAATAACCAGAATCTTCCTCCAAATTGCATTCCAGGTATACCAGGTATACGGAATGAATAATATTTGTATATACATATATGTATAGCCTGAATGTCTATATCTGAATTGGTATCCGTAATTAGTTCATACTCACTTGGAAGCCGTATCTTTCGTATCTGTTACACACATAATGTTTTTCATAATATCCAGAAATGTATTGTTTTCAACTCGAAATTTATTAACAATTTTCATGAGTAGCACCAAACAATCTGTAGTTTCATGTTCCTTCGTTTTATTATTTTCTTCATTCTTGTTCGTTTCAGTCTTATTCACTTCATTTATTGTGATCTTATTCTTGGAATCATCACCAGCTGAAACAGCTGAAAGTGTAAAAAGTATATCATTATTATGTTTTGTCACGCACGGTATGTCATGGTATGTCTAAGTTCAGTTAGAGATAGTCCGACTCGGTTCAGGTTTTCTCAGCTGCACTTTCCATTTAAATGCATGTTTTACTATTATTTTCATTGAAAGAATACAAAAACTTCAGTTCTATTGAATTTGAGATGCAATTTTACAACTATTTCGAAAATTAAAATTGGTAGATATTTTTGATACTACCCTGTTAACGAATCGGTGTGAATATAAAATATGTGATTAAAAACCTAGTTCACTATTTTTTGACTCAGTAGAGAAATTTTGATGAGGCATTTAAACAAAAATGTTGTTTTTCAAATTCCGAATCAAGTAGGTATACCTACGGACATGTATGTATAAATGGTTTTGTTGCTATTGTCTCTACAATAAACCCAATCAAAAGTTACTATATTTATTCATTTCACAATTTTCGACAATGACCGACATTATATTCCTTTTTCGGAACATAGCGATTTTCATCACGTTCAAACATATTCTTCTTCATCCCAGGACAATCTGGACATATTTTTTATCGCACCTTGTATATCCATCGTCAAGAATAAATATGAATTTTATACTTCTGGAACTACAATCGTAATTTTTTGAATTTTATAATTTATATTAACGAAAATGCATCATTTCGATTAAAAATGCGCACTTTCATTATATGACCTTCGATCCAAGAAATTACAAAACCATTTCGAGGTCAGACACCAGACACCGTCATGACGAAGTAACACTTCATTATTCCACTAGTTACACAGAGAAAATTATGTTTCATCTACTGAAGACTACGTTATTCTCCATTCCATCATTCAGTATTTCTTGTATCACTTTGTATAGACTTTTCCAGAACTTTCTGTGTTCGAACACGATCACATATCCGACGACTATACATACAACATTGATTCTTCGGAATAGAATTCCAACTTTCAATTTCATTCAATTAATCGTCGAAAAAATGCAACATTCTGAATGAATATTCATAACACGATTATCAAAGCTCTGAATTTGAAAATTCCGAAAATGTTTCGAGAGAAAGCATCAATCAAGAGGATACAGTTGAGAAAATTTTTTTTTTCTACAAGCGTGCGTGATTCACCCTATACCCGCACGCAATTTAGTTTGGGAAGTGTCATTTTCCCGCAACAGTTCGGGAAAATTTTCCCACACTAGTGCGGGAAAACAAAGATATGATAAAATCGCTAGTAATATAAATGGTTGGTGATGGAATATAAAAGTTTAAGTTTGTTTGTTGCAGTATTAAGTATGTATGTTCAGAATCATCCATCAAATTGCACTATTTATTGAAAAAATTAAGAAATATTGAGAAATAAAAATTGATTATTATAAAAATCCCCCTATAGATTTGGATTTATCTGACGGGAAACGTCAATTTGTCATGCCAATCAAACCTCAAAGTTTGAATTTGTCGAAGTGACAGACACAGCGTTACTGTCATTTTCGATTCAGTGGAAATGCCACAATGTGATCAGAAACTACTAGCTATAGGGATTTGATACAGATGCGTTATCACCAACGAAGTCTTAAGAAAGGTATGAGAAGCTATACACGCGTTTTATTGAATGGTGCAACAATAAAGAAATGAAAAAACCGAATGAAGAATAGGTATTTTTGGCTCATTTCATAGAAGTGTCTGGAACCTAGAGACCAAACTCCTAATGGGCCTGCTGGCTTCCGCAATGAACCAACATAATGCGTCAAACTGTAAGTTCACAATAGCTATTACTAATAATTAATAAATAGAGAATATATATCTCTTGTTAGTTGTTCCTATTTGCTTGAATAATTAATTGAACGATTCAATCAATTTCCTATACGCTTGTAGAAAAAATATTGTTCCTAACTCATGCGGAAAGTTTCTTTCCGCACTTGTTAGGAAAATTACTATTAAAAATTATCTGTTCAAACGGTAAGGTGACGACCACGATGCAATTTTACACCCATTCAATTATCACCTTGTAGCAATGTCATCTGAAATTACAGAAGTTTCATATTGCCACAGCAAACTGTCAAGAGATTAGGCTATTCTTTTTTGAATTCAGGCTATATTTTGGAGCACGACGTTATCAATGTTGACCAGTTTACCAAAATCTCAATTTTGATATAAAAAGCAGATAGAACCTTATTATTCTAGAGCGACGAAATACGTTGAGAGGTTTGGGCTTATTCAGTTCCTGTTGGTTCGAAAACAAAAAAAGTTGTGAATGTTCAGGTACCTACTTTGAGTACTTTGAATATCCATTTCGTTGGATTCTGTGATCAAATGATCGTCAACACAGCCTCCTGTTGATTGTCTTGGTTTGCCCAAGTTACGTCGTGTTACTTTCTGCAATGAGAAAATTTCGAATATTCAAATTATTGTCTATTGATTTGATAAGCACTATAGATGCATTGAGATAAAATGGGTGTGAAAATAATCCTATCTGCTGTTTAGAGTTCATTGATAAATTTCTATAAACAATTATGATGAGTAATAAGGTATCTAATATTAGCTATGCTGTACCTGATGTTATCAATTCTGGAAGTATTTTATGCGTGTATGCATTTTCTGCAATATGCTTGTGTTGAGGGAATTAAATTGATGTGTACCTACCAAGGACATAAATTTCTCATAAAACACACGAATTTTTGAAAAGGCTGATAATCACCATAAACACTGTTCCCAAGATAGGGAGAGCCAATGTATACTCAGAAACTTCGAAAGATTAAGATTTGGTTGGATGGGAGAAAAGTTGCGCGAATGAAGGACCAACAAAATAACTTTAAAGAATCTCAGATATGACCTCCCTAACAACACGAGTACGTCCCAGGGACGTCCTTCATTTTCTACGAGGACGTCCCTGGGATATCCTGTGTCGGGACATGGTACATACTAGGGACGTCCAAGGGACATCCGCTTTCCACAAAAAGAGGCACCCTAGGGATGTCCTTCTTTTACGTCCCTGGGATGTACCAAGTACGAAGAAAGGATATCCCTAGGACGTCCCAAGGATATCCCAGGGATATACCTTCGACAAAAGAAAAACAAAATTTAGGTCGAGTACGGATTGAACCCGGGACCTTTGGCTTATCAGGCACGCATCTTACTCCATTGGCTATTGAGCCTCCTAAAGATTTATGTACTAAACAGATTTATAAACAGGACTCAACTACAGAAACCTGAGGGGCATTATGCATGTACGATTTCTGTTTGCGAAAAATGGTAATTTCTTAAGAAGTTCTGAAACTTTATTCTTTATTTTCGTTACGATTATTTTCCGGAAGAAAAACAAACATTTCCAAAAAAATGCAACTTAATACTTTGATGAAATCGAGGGGTTCGTCAATCCTAAAAATCGTGTACACCATTGCCCCATTGCTGAAACATTGCCACGAACTGCCGACCACTGCCTATCATTACCCACCACTGCCCATCATTGCCGACCACTGCCCATCATTGCCGACCACTGCCCAAGATTGCCGATCACTGCCTAGTACTGCCGACCACTGCCTATCATTTCCGACCACTGCCTCAGCATTGCCGATCACTGCCTCACCATTGCCGATCACTGCCGTCCTCTGCCTATAACATTTGCCGTCTTAGTAGAGTGCCAATCGAATCCTATCGTTCACCCCATGGGAAATCGGAGGTAAAAAGCTGTGACATGGCTAGAATTGTTACCTACCATCTCCAGATCATGGATCTACTTGTCGTCAAAAAATCGTCCTGTGCGTTTGGGGGGTAGGGGGTAATTTATAAAAAAATATGGATTTTTTTTTTATTCGTGGAAAATATTGAGGGGTTTCAGAACTTTCACCCTGTTGAATCTTGATTTCGTGTGACAAGTAGAACAAATTATAGAAAATATTGAAATTCACCAATTACATTAGGATATATGAGAAAATCATATTTCAAACGGCTATAACTCGAAACTTGTAAATTTTCGTTAAATTGCTTTTCATATACCTCGCATTATCTCAGTAACTACAACGTTTATCAAAAAAATACTTCAAGTAATGTCGATGCGCCTATGTTTCAAGATGCGAATGGTTCTTCGATTTTGAAAATCGAAGCATAAATAAGGAAGATATTGAGAAAATCATAATGCAATGCAGGTACCACGGACGAACGCGTTTCGCCGCATTCGTACCCCTATTCTCCCCGCAATACCCGCGGCTATCATGGTTCCATATACGCTTTCGTTATCAACATTGAGGCGTTGACCATTGCATTTAATGGTGACTTATTGTGAATCAATTATTCGATATTTGGTACTGTGTGCTCTGTTTCAATAATTAAATAAGTATTGATTAGCTAGCTTTATCATAAAATATATGTTTCTCCAGATAAAAGATGGAAAGTACTAGCAATTCAGACACTGATCTTGAATATGTCTTGAAGTTGAAGATTCCTTTCCAGCAGAGTACAGAATCATCGAGAAAATGTTTTATTGTGGAAAAAATGGTCAACTCCTTCGTTGTACAGAATTATCGATAAAAACATTCGAAAGTTGTATGAATATAAGAACAAACCTCGGGAAAAACTATGCGAGGCAAATCGATATGGAACTTCAGAGAATTGATGATATTTTCAATGAAAATAAAGGTCAATCGATCTTCTGGCACAGGAATATTGAAAACTGGAGACAATAATGTCAGGAATAAAACGCTTTCTATAGTGAAATTGATGTGAAGGTGTTTTTGATGTGTCTAAAAGAATTTTTTACCAAAAACGTTCAAATAAGAGTCAAGTTTCGACCTAGTATTGACTACCAACATTGTTTATTGCCATGGAAGTCAAGTATCATAACCAATGCTTCGTATCGAATTGGAAACATTATAGAGGATCACCTCGAGGATCACTGAGTGAGAATAAAGTTGTCATACCACACAATCATGACAAATAATTTGATAATCTGATAAAATTAATAGATGGTGCAGATTTTCTAATGGGTATACTTTCAACTGTTTATATCAAAAATATGCCAAACTTGGTGGCAAAACTGGTAGGAAAATTTTAATCGAAGATTACTGTCTGTAGGTTAATCGAGAAGGTGAAACATTAATTTTACTTGATTTTTTGGGATTTCCTCTCCTCGTTTCTTTGGACGTTTCGGCAACGAATCTGCTCCCGTTCTCAACATGAAAATGCAACTTCCAAAGAAAAATGTTTTGCATTCTTATGTTGAGAACGGGAGCAGATTCGTTCCCGAAACGTCCAGAGAAACGAGGAGAGAAAATCTCGAGAAATGAATTTATTGAAGAAATCAAGAAGCACTACGACAAGGAAATAGAAATTATCAAATAAATCAAAACGTTCTAATGAGTCGTAATTTGTGATTCCAAAAGTGACAAAAACTCATCTGATTCATACACATATAAAGAACAAAGTGAAATTACAGAAGATAACTCCCCTAACTTTGTATGCATCAGATATTATGACCCAGATACACAATTTTTTCCGAGATATTTATCAAGATATGAGAGATATTCCCTCGGATATTCCAGACTATAAACAACTCAAAAATATGGATCTCAAGGCTTACAAGGATATGATACCAAAAAACTTCTTTTAAATTAGTTGCCTTATACACGATAAAGTTGATTCAGTTGATTCAAAGGTGTTGAGTATCTGATGTCAAGGTATAATACTCGCTAATTCGAAATTCAAAAAACTCCCACCGAAACACGTTGGTTTGGGAATAATGATTCATCAAGAGACATGATCGAGAAAAATTATCGTAGCTTTGTGTTCTTGTGGACACTGTATCGTATTTACGTGTATTTACAACTTCGCAATTCGATAGGTATCAAATAATGTTTTTTTCAAGTTTCCACAAGGATATCTTATTTTTATTTCAATATTATATGCATCATGTTTTGTTTCAATATTTTTGTCAATTTGTTTATAAATGAGATGGTTGACATTATATACTCTGATGGATAAGAAATGTACTTTCGAGATAGAATCATTCATAAAATAAATGGAGGGCACTTCCAATCAAACAGCAAGTTAAAATAAATTTCTGTTAACTTTGAAAATAGCGATCAATTCCATTTCTCTTTCTCCCGTGAATTCCAAGATCGTAATATTCTGTAACACTCAGTAATTCATATTTACGGTGATCGTACTAGGACGGCTGCGGGCGTTGCGGGGTGAATCGGGGTATGAAAGCGGCGAGTCGCCGTCCTTCGTACTACCTGCATTGTATTATGATTTTCCCAATATCTTCCTCATTTATGCTTCGATTTTCAAAATCGAAGAATCATTCGCATCTTGAAACATAGGCGCATCGACATTATTTCGAGTATTTTTTCGATAAACGTTATAGTTACTGAGATAATTCGAGGTATATGAAAAGCAATTTAACGAAAATTTACAAGTTTCGAGTCATAGCCGTTTGAAATATATCGTAATGTAATTGGTGAATTTCAAAATTTTCTATAATTTGTTTTACTTGTCACACGAAATCAAGATTCGACAGGGTTGAAGTTCTGGAACCCGTCAATATTTTCCAAGAATAAAAAAAAAATCCATATTTTTTTATAAATTACCCCCTACCCCCCAAACGCACAGGACGATTTTTTGACGACAAGTGGATCCATGATCTGGAGATGGTAGGTAACAATTCTAGCCATGTCACAGCTTTTTACCTCCGATTTCCCACCAACTTTTGATCTAAGCGACTTACGGTTCGTTTGGCACTCTACTATAATAATAGGTACTCGCCCTTGCCCAAAGCAGACGGTAACTCGGAAATAAACAACGTTGGAACTTTTCGCGCGTTTCCAGATTCCAGCAGATCATAGACGGCGTCAATTACAATGAAAGCAAGTATCTTCCGCCCGCGCTTTTCGTGGTACGAAATTGAGTTTTTCCAATGACAGAAAATAGCTGAAGGTTCTAATCTTAGTTATCTGGGATTCTCGGAAAGTGTTTTTCCGAAAACGCTCACTGATTTTTTGAAAAATCCGAGGAAAAATCGATTCATTTTGGGTAAATTAATAAGTGTATTCGAAATGATTTGGGAATAGCTCTGGTAAATTATTTGAAATCCACTTTCAGAAAAACATCCGTTCATAGTCTATCTCGTATTCTATAAACATCGTCTCGAACATCGTAGTTTTTTTCTTACACAAAAAAATAATTTTTGGTGGGTGAAAAGTAGGGCAGAATCTTGGGGCGAATAATACTAGTTTTCACTGTTTGTATGGAGAAAACTTTTGATTCCTTCGGGTAAGGCGAGGGGTAAGGAATATGACGGAATCTTTGAAGTTAATTTTCATCCACTTCCAGACATTCCAGAATTTTTGTCTGTTTTAAAATCCTTGATCTCCCGCTGGTGAATGATAAAATTATAAATACTGCCCTTGAAAATCACTAGCGTAAATGTCCAGATTTAGGCAAATCTGACGAGAAGTAGATAAATAATTTCCCATATTTTTGTTCATTGCTGATTTATTACCGCTTTTCCCAGATTACTACCGAAGCATTGCCGAATATTCCAAACACTGCCTTAGCATTGCCGACCACTGCCTCAGCATTACCGATCACTGCCTTGGCATTGCCGATCACTGCCTAGCATTCTTGACCACTGCCTAACATTTCCGACCACTGCCTATCATTGCCAACCACTGCCTATCATTGCCAACCACTGCCGACCACTGCCTTAGTATTGCCGTTAGTATTTCCGAGTACTGCCGAAAATTTGTACACCTATTGCCACATTGACGAACCCCTCGGATGAAATGCAATGACTCTGATGTGAATGGATATCAGATATTCCAGGGACACGAATAGGATAACCTAGGGATGTACCGGGCGGGATGTCCACTGGACAACCACTGCGCGACATCCCCTGAATGCCCCAATCATGTCCTTGTACCGCGGGACAAAAAAAGGACGTACCTAGGACATCCCTGTGTTGTTAGGGCTTTCGTCTTTGAGTTATTTAGAAAAACGGAATTTCCTGATTTGGAATTTTATTCTTTTCTGGCTTTAATGTGGAACTTATGACAGATACACCTTGATGGCAATTTTTGTTGCTATTCAATTCAATTTGGCATCATCGATTTTCTGATCCAAAACTATTTTCGTCTTCGAGCAACCACATCAACTTCATTTTTTTTACCTCTGACATTTAAGAATATCAGATCAAAAACTCAATTGAACGTCAACACTATCAGGTACGAACCTGATGAATTCACAAGAGATATGTTGAAAAAGATTTGCTGAATTTTGTATTCAGTAATAATTCATGTCTTGCGTTTCGAAGGCTCGCTCATAAACATAGTTCTTGATTCTTGACATATCGCCACAGAAAGAAGTCTGGCGGTGTCACATCGGGTGAACAAGCTGGCCAGGCCAGAGGTTGTTGTACGTGCTAATCACGTGCTTATCACTCTTGTGAATCTAAGTGAGTGCAGACGAAGCATCAGGTGTAGACATAGCTGCTTTGTATGTCCAGCATGATGGTGCTTCATATCATTACAGGACTATTGTGGAGGAATTTTCAATACAAGTTTTCCTGATACGTGGATAGGCAGAAGTGATGCTATCAATTGGCCTGCTAGATCACCGGACTGCAATCCTGTGGATAACTTTATTTGGGGTCATCTGAAGTAGAAAGTTCATTCTCATAGATGAAAAACCCAGAGTCATATACAACTTTTATTAAAATGATCAAAGATCATCAATTGTACATGTTTCGGGCTTATATAAGCCCATCATCAGCCGATAAAATAGTTCAAAGTTATGGAAGTGAAAAAAGTTTAAATTCAAATAACGTGGACAATAACAGAGCAAACAAAGGCAACTGCTCCATGATTGTTAATGTAAAATAGTGTTTTTATAAAAAATATAACATTTTAAATTCTTATGAAATGATCATTCAAGGGTCGGGTTCATATTTTATAAGGGCCCACGTGCCCTTAAATCACCGAAAAGTGGCGATTTTCCAAGAAAATATCAAACTAATGAAAAGCTAAATAGCTGGTTATTTCCGAAGCCACATCATACTTTTCATTAGTTTGATATTTTCTTAGGTAATCGCCACTTTTCGGTGATTTAAGGGCACGTGGGCCCTCATAAAATATGAACCCGACCCTTGAATGATCATTTCATAAGAATTATAAAAAAAAATTATACTTTTTATAAAAACACTATTTTACATTAACAATCATGGAGCAGTTGCCTTTGTTTGCTCTGTTATTGTCCACGTTATTTGAATTTCAACTTTTTTCACTTCCATAACTTTGAACTATTTTATCGGCTGATGATGGGCTTATATAAGCCCGAAACATGTACCATTGATGATCTTTGATCATTTCAATAAAAGTTGTGGAGATGACTTTGGGTTTTTCATCTATGAACTACACCACTCCACTTTGATAGTTATCATGGACTTCTTCCAAAGATTAAAGTTCATTCTATTCCCATCATTGATATAAGAAAATACTTGATTGAGAGGATAGAAAACGTTCATCAAATTCTGACTTTGAAGAGAAGTATTATTCGTAGGCACTTTTCGGCCACAAACTCATAGTCACCACAGCAGACGAAAAGAGTTGATCTCTTCATTCGGAAATTAATAAATTCTTGTAGAGGTCGAAAAAATAGTAATATGCATCTCGGCGTAAAACTGTCTATTGTTTAGCCTGCTCCCTAGCCTCGGCTGCACCTCGGCTGTAAAACTGCATGCTCGACTATAATAGACCGAACACGCCGTATCGTCAAGCGACGTCAGCAGGCTCACCTGTATGCGCAGTAAGCATAGGATGTGTGTTTGTATTTTAATTGTACAGAGTATCCCACATAACAAGGGCGACCCCCTTATCTGGTGAAATAAAATAGATACAAAAAATGTTGAGAATCAACAGGTACACTATCATGCTGGAACCAAGCAGTGTCAATTCGTCCAGGTCTTCCTCCATATCATTTTGGAGTGAATTCAAATAACTCTTTTATAAAATTATGAGAATTTCAGGTCCGGGTTCCAAAAATTACTTGATGATGTCCAAAATAAGCTCGAAATGCATCGAAACTACAATATGAAGCATAACGTCAGAATGGAAATGGCTATTCGAATCTGATTTCGAAATATCAGGGCCGTATTTGAAAAAATGAAGTTGTTGATGGTTGCTCAAAGACGAAACGTTGGATTATAAAATCGATGATGCCTAATTAAATAGCATCTGAAAATGTCTTGGAGATGTTTGATCAGTTTTGTCATAGCTTCGTTATCAACGCCAGAAAAAAAAATTAATTGAAAATCCTGAAATTCAATCTCTTTTGAATAACTCAAAAATAAAAGTCATAGAGATATTCAAAACTCAATTGTTTTGGTTCTTCACACGCGCAGCTTTTCTCACAGTTAACCAATAGGCGAGTTGACTATTTTTTCTTTATTTCATTATTTATAGAATCAGCACTCAAATAACTTTTAATTTCATATTTTGTGAGAATTTTTTGATTGATTTTTTGGTGCTATAATCATCAATATTATCACGATTTCGTGAGTAGGGGCAGACCATAGCACAGTTGCCATTTGTTGAAATACGATTGGGAACTTCAGAAATATTAGTTATTTAATACTTCATGAATTCTCAATTGAGTATTGGTAATATTTCGAATCAGCAATGAAAATGCAATTATCTCAAAATGTTCCCTTATGATTTGTGGCTTATTGTTATAATGAATTTGCGTAGTTGATCATTATATTGATTCACACTAGAGGACGTTTGAATCGGTGAACGTGACAACCGCGGCGCACGACTTGTGGGCGTGGTCTTGTCAGTTCTCGACATTCAGCACAATTTTGGCAAGTCTCCAACATTCACATGATATTTTGTTATGGAGAATAAGAAATATGTGGATATGCGGATTGCTCGAAGAAGTCAAGAATGAACTAAAACATCATGGGTTCCTCCTATTATGTTCTATTCAACGACAGGACTCTTACATCTTTTTGATAACTTGATCATAATAATTGGTGACTTGACAACCTTTCTTCATGAGTGGAAATGGAAGATTATCTGACCAATAACGAAACAGCATAAAAACTGACCACCATTTATTCGACGTATCGCCAAATGGCGGCCATGAAGGTTCGTTTGAAATGAGCCAGGGGCGTCCGGAGGGGGAGGCAAGGGGGGCGCTCGCCCTCCCTAGCGCCTGGTCTTTACTCAGATAGGTACTTTATAAACAAGATACATTTGCATTATTCAATTCCTATTCTGATTAGCGCTTCTTATAGTGACTTCATGAGACTCTGTTTTATTAGTATTCATCGACATCTTATAGATAGATATATAGTTAATTTTATCAACGAAGTTATTGGTAAATTTGCTCAAGACTCAAGATTATTATCACGTGCAATTTTTTATTGTAATCTTGGCTGTAAACAGAATACCTATGTGGTGTCAATTCAATCAATTTTCTTTTTTTTTATTCCATTTTTTATGTAGAATAGAGAGAGAGAGAGTGAAGTGCATGATTTTTCCATAGGTGGTTTTGTAACCAGAGGGTGCTGAAATGCACTGAGGGAAGAAAGAACTCACTTTCGAGGTATATATACCATTTTTTGCACGTATGAAAATGAAAATCTGAACGCAATAATCACAAAATCAAGTTATTTGATTATTATGACTACCGATAAAGAAGAGTAGCCATATGGCTTTTTGTGAACATCGAAAAAGTGTGGTAGCATATGTTCTTGATTGCTTTCCAAAGTTTTTTTCAATAACTATTGCAGGAATGTGTGGAAAAACTATTAAAAAAGCTGCTGCAATGCTGCAAACATAGTGGTAGATTTATTGCCAGAAAAATCCCAGAAATTTTCTTTAGCCTAGAGAGATTTCGAACAACGCAAACACTCATTATTTACATAAAAAGGCGTGAGAAGTATTGCAGAAATTAATTTAGGTTCCTAACGACACAGTGAAGTAATTGAATTCCAATAATTAATTATCAGTCCACTCGCCCATTCTGAATCTCTCATATTTTCCGAGATGCCCATACTGACCCTCCTTATCTTATAATCAGCTCATACGAGATATGTAGCTGATTATGCTCCTATCTGTCTAGTCTTTTGTTTCTATCGGTATCTGAACTATTTGTTCAAAACAGAAAAAAAAAAACTATTTTTTTATTCAAGCGGCATAGAAAGTGGCTTTAACCTAATACTTAACAGGCAGGAAAACTGACTCCTTTCTTTACCTAGACAGGAGAAGTTTGTTGCTATGCAATGGTCCAAATAATTTGTTTTTGGGTAATAGGCAAAAAACTAGTTGACATAGTAGATTGTTTCATTAGGATCAAAAGTGACACTTTGTTTGACAAGCGAATTTTGCATTTGCGAGGCGGAGCGTTTAGCGAAGCTGAAGTTTGTTGCTATGCAATGGTCCAAATAATTTGTTTTTGGGTAATAGACAAAAAACTAGTTGACATAGTAGATTGTTTCATTAGGATCAAAAGTGACACTTTGTTTGACAAGCGAATTTTGCATTTGCGAGGCGGAGCGTTTAGCGAAGCCGAGCGAAAGCAAAATTTGCGAGTCGAACAAAGTCACTTTTGATCCGAATGAAACATGCTATTTTTTCTGCAACCGAAGCAATTGACTCAAATAAACATGTGAAGTAACCACCAATGCCGTGCCATATGTATGCAATGCAACAAATATTGACAAATAATCCGTGTGGTGAGAATATTCTACCTGTATTAACAGCAGGTTAGGTTTTCAAGGATGTTCGAATTGTAGTTTCAATATAAATACAACCACAGAGTGACATATTTGTGTATGGACCAGGTGCTCTAATGACGAATACCGCGCCAGTGCCAGCTATAGGAGCAAGACGTGGAAAATGTTAGGTTAGTGAGCATATATCAACAATGATAATAGTGATTATTTATTCCTCTCCATACTACACTGTGTTTGACTCGATAATCAAATGAAGCTAAACAATATCGTTGTTTGAGACAAAAAACTATTTATCCATCCCGAGAATGACGAATGAAATACAGATCAAGCAAGTATTTGAATCTTGAAGGCTTCCCTGATCAAAACAAAAATACTTGACTGAGATGTTTATAATTCCAATACTAAACTATAATAAGGTGTATTTATATCTCCAGCATGGGTATGAAATGCCAAATCTGCTGAAATCGGAAACAAATCAGTTATGCGTCTCAACCCATATAACCAACCGTCACAATGTTGTTTATTCTTGATGACGTCCAGTACATCCTTTTTAGTTCCTAGGAGCTAAAGTTCAACTTTAGCTCCTAGGAACTAAAATTCAACTTTAGCTCCAAGGAACTAAATATGTTGCCTAGCAACATACCTATTTTTGTGTCAGTAATAGAAACGTCAATTTAAGAGCTAATTTTGGTATCAAAATGGACGACATTTGTGTCGGTTGCAGAAAAACATACTTTTTTCATGTTTTTAGGCTATATCTCAAATTCCATGAAAATTTTTTGGTGGCAAACATCAGATTCGTGATCAGCCCCACAAAAAACATTCTATACCAGAAATTCATAACTACTCCAAAATTTGGAATCATTCATTCAGTCGTTACTTGGTCTATTGGTTGCTAAAGCATACTATTCACGTCATCTACATAATTATCTATCCCAATACAAAAATAGTTTCATTAATGGATGTTTGTGTATTATTCATCCCAAGCTATCCATGCAAATTTCAGCAAGTAAAGGGCTCAGTGGATTTCCCATAATCAACCTTTTTGAGACGGAATATATATTTTGTTGTCGGATTGAAAGTAATTCTGCTTGAGGCATATCGGCAGAAGGTCTGAAATCTCTTGTTTGGTAATCGGATTAACATAGTTTTTATCTAATAACTCCTCAACTAAAATTATAGTATATTCGGGTGGTATACTTGAAAATAGGTTTTGAACATCAAATGGAATGAATTTTGTATTGTTAGCAGTCATAGGAAGAGTGACATTTTGGATTTTAGTTATCACTTATTTCAATGCCTTCCTGTATATATAAAAATATTTGACCTACCGAAAATAGCTATTTGTGTATTTGGAGCGCAAAGTGATAGATTGCCGCTCGACAAAGAAAGTTACCGCGCGATGCGGAGCGGAGCTCGGTAATCTTTGGAGAGCGGCAATAACACTTTGTGCTCGAAATACACACAAGATTTTTTCTACTAACGCAGCTTCTGGAAATAACTACCCTGAAAGAATGAGCGATTGAAATAGTTGAGAAAGTTCTTATCCATATTATCCCATATGTCCAAAGGAAACAAAAAAAGAAATATAATAAACAGAAAACAGTAGTATATACCGAGAAATGAAATGAGGTATCAGAAACTCCAAAAGTAAATATGGTATTGTCTTTGACATTTGAGACAAATTCAGCAAAAAACAACTGAATTTATTTTCGCCCAGAAAGGCTGATGAAAATACATTATATTAAACATTCAGTTCAACCAGAAATAAACTGATTTTGATTTTTGCAAATTGAAAGACCTATATATACTTCAAATTCTTGTAATATTGAACAAAATACCAGCTAGGTGTTCCATTTGAAAATTGAGTTGATATAGATATGGGAGCAGCTATTACCAAATTATTCAAAATTATTCACATACCTTATTCTTTCTCCGGTGAGGCATCACTTTGAAGTTTGAACTAGCTCTATACGTAGTGAAAAAAGTAAGTGTGATTAAAACAATTGATCAGTCGTTTTATTAGCCTATATCCTATATCTAATCATCATGGAAACAATGCAATATATTTCGGGAAATTACTATTTGACCACTTGATTATGCTGGGAATCACACAATAGTCGGGGCTTGTTTTGCGAAAAGTCAAATTCTAGAAGCATTTCATGTAACAATTGGATAAATGACGTTAACCCCCTATTTCGACCCCGCTGAATCCGAAAATACCGTTTATCAAGTCGAAATTCTAACCGGAAGTGAGATATTCAAGATGGCGTCCGAAATACCCCTAAAATCTAATTATTTTCTACTTTCGGTCAGCTATACGATTGAGGTGTCGATGTCTATGTTTTCGGGGGTGTAAAATACGATGAGACACTCAAAAAATGATTTGGAGCATTGAAAGTTCATCGAATGATCAAATTTTGACGAAATAGACCAAAATTCCAAAGAACTTGTGAAAACGTGTTGCATAATGTATATGCTTGCATACGTTTTCGAACATTGTCCAAGCCTTCATTTCTTATATTTTGAGAGAGCCCCTTGCAGTCACGAGTTCCAAATTCGGAAAATGAATTGGGAATAGGTGGCAAAGTCATCAGGATTGGGATATATCGTCCATCAACAATTTTTCAGCCGTAATTATTCGGGTCTTATAAATCAGGATACTGATCATGGGCATTAATCCACACTAGTATCTGAACATAACATTAACATCCTTCGATTTGTTCAATTTTCTTTTACCTGGAAGTAGCACCGGAGAATGTGTTGACGGAGGGCATCAGTGGTAGATGGCGAAAATCATTCGCACTGTCCAAAAAATTGCAACATGGGCTGCGTCTGCCGTTGTAATGTCCAGTCCAACTCAAAATAAAAATGGTAGTAGTATCGAAACGGCTGATAGTTCTTATTCACCATGTGTCTCAGAAAAGGGACGCAACAAACCTTGTATAAAGCTTGCACCACAAACTGTTCAACCAAACGGAGATCATCGGGGGCTAGATCGGGAGTTTTTACAAGCTGACTGAGGAGTTTACAGTAGTTTTCTTCTATGTACTTGCTTCCACCGTTCTGTTTTTGTGACTGACGCTAATTTAAATGTAGTATCACATTCAGTGATTGCGTGGAAAGCCATCAGGTTTTTTATCTGTTGTGGTGCAAGTTTCTTACATAGTTCGTGAATTGGAATATACTCCATGCGTAAAAGCCGAATGAGAGGCTGTTGTTTTTTCTGTTAAAGACACTAGTGTGATTTCATTATTCATCTATCACTTTGAAAGAATGAAATGCAAGGAATGCTGGGTGATGTGTGGTACTTCCCGAGATAGAAAGTATATTCCAATTCATGAACTATGTAGAAAGCTCACATCACAACAGATCAAAAACCTGATGGATTTTCACGCAATCACCGAATGTGATACTGAATCTTGATGAGGGTCTGCCACAAAAACAGGACGGTGGAAGCAGTACATTGAAGAAAACTACTGTAAACTCCTCAGTCGGCTTGGAAAGACTCCTGATATAGCCCCCGAGGATCTCCGCTTGGTTGAACAGTTTGTGGTGCCAGCTTTATACAAGGTTTCTTGCGTCCCTTTTCTAAGACACATGGTGAATTAGAACTGTTAGCCGTTTTTATACTAATATAATTTTTATTTCAAGTTGGACCGGACATTACAACGGCAGACGCAGCCCGTGTTGCAATTTTTGGGACAGTGCGAATGATTTTTGCCATTTACCACTGATGCCATCCATCAACACATTCTTCGGTGCCACTTCCAGATAAAATTAACAAGAAGAAAAAGAAAATAGAAAAAATCGAGGGATTTCAATTTTAGTCTGTTTTCTTTTTAGGTACTAGTGTGTGGTTTAACGCCCATGATCAGTATCTTGATTCACCACACCCGATCAATTGCGGCTGGAAAATTGGTGATGGACGGTGAGCTTGTGGCTGCATGGGGCTCTGCGGCCACTGCGGCACGAAGCAGTGTGGCTGCAGGGAGCCGAATGGAGCAGAAAAGATGAGGAAGACTACTAATAGTGAACTTTTTTTTCAAAATATAAGAAATGAAGGCTTGGACAATGTTCAAATGCTTTTTTGGCTCATAAACGTATCGAGCACCCTCGAAAACGTATGCGAGCATGTACATTATACAACACGTTTTCACAAGTTCTTTGGAATTTTGGCCCATATCGTCAAAATTTGATCATTCGATGAACTTTCAAAGCTCCAAATCATTTTTTTGAGTGTCCCATCGTATTCTACACCCCCGAAAACATAGACATCGACACCTCAATCGTATAGCTGACCGAAAGTAGAAAATAATTTGATTTTAGGGGTATTCTGGACGCCATCTTAAATATCTCACTTCCGGTTGGAATTTCGACTTGATAAACGGTATTTTCGGATTCAGCGGGGTCAAAATAGGGGGTTAACAGCATTTATCCAATTGTTACATGAAATGCTTCTAGGATTGTAACGGAGGGCTTCTTTTGGAATTTAGCCCCGACTACAAGGATTTTGCAGTGGAGGTACAATGTCTCGACTGAGATGTTTATTATTCTTCTGCATGGTGTGTCCACTCTTCAATTCTTTCGTCAGACTAACTCTCGATTGAGTCGATATGAACAATTGAATGCGAGTTCGGAACGTGGGGTTGACATATTCGATGATAGATGGCGTGAAAGATTGAGAATTTCTTTGAAAATTTCAAAATCCGTTTCCAATCTTATTATGAAGTTGAACTAGGCTTCCAAGGATGTGTTTTTCTTCTTTCGGGACTTGAAAAGTCCCGTTAATGATGCACTTTCATTTTCAATTTTCAATGCAAATTGTGATGATTATTGGAATCTACTGTTCAGTTTTGATGATCTACTGTTTTTTCCTCACCCATCTACTGCTCCGGCAAATTTTCATCAACTGCTCGTCGTCAGTTTGATCAGGTATGTTTGAAAAGCGGTCGCATAGGAATGCCATTCAAGTGTTGTGTTCCCTTTTGTCGGGGGAATTATGTGGGTGGTCCAAAAGTTCATGTTTTTAGTTTCCCCTTGGACAAGGAACTATCGAAAAAGTGGGTATATGCAATTCAATTGTTTATCCTCATCCTGCAGATACATCACGCCCTCTTTTCTTTTTGATTCTGTACATTTGTTGAAATGCATAAGGAATATTTGGCTCAATTCAAAACCAGATCAGAAATTGAATTAAGTATCCCCATTTTGGAGCAGGGGTTGAAAGAGTTGCTTCTTTTCATAGTTCAAAAACCCTTCACGAATTAGAACATGATAAATTATTACTATTTGGATATTCATTGAACCTGAAGGCGCTATTTCTCTCGTATATGGAAAGAGAAAACGTCGCTTTGGCTCTAAAATTTTCATGAAATCTCGAAAGCGAAGCAAGGAATCACCCCTTGAATTTTTTCGGTGTTATTTAGATACACCCTGTATATGATAACGAATTCAACGATATCGATAGGAATATTTCAAACTGTCACGGAGGTATTTGCATTCAAAGTTTCCGTATGCTCAATGGGTGTGAAAACACAATATCTAAACTTCTTTTTTTTTACGCTTGGAGCGCACGAAATGATCGCTTGGAGCGCACGAAATGAAACCCTTATAATGTTCAAAGAACATCGTGCGTTCCTAGGGAGGATAGGGACAGGAGGTAGGTATTGGAATTTTTTTTGAACTTCTGGAGGTTATATGTTGTTGGGAATACTTCCTCAGGCAATGAATTCCAGAGCCTAGCCGTTCTATGGATGAAGGAGTTTTGATAAAGTGCTGTTCGACATCTTTCGAGGTTGACAACGAAAGGATGTGCTGACTGGGCTTGTCTAGTTCGTCTGACTGGTATTGCTAGTGAATGGATGATAGCAGAGATTTCCGAAGAACATTTCCCGTCGAAGTATCGATAGAAAAGTGGAAGGTCGCCGACCTTTCGGTGTTCCAATGATGTCGAAGAGTGGCGTCCCCACCAGGCGAATGGCTCTTCTCTGGATGGAATCTAAGAGCATCAGCATATGTTTTGGTGCAGAACCCCATATGTGGAAACAGTATTCTAGAACAGGCCGTATCTGCGCTTTGTAGATCATGAGAAGCTGTTGAGAAGTCGTAGCTTTTCGCACGGAACAAGAATCCGAGTTTTTGTGAAGCAGCTTTTGCGATGGATCTGACATGATTATCCCATGAAAGAGTGTTGCTGATGGAGATACCGAGTATAGATATGGTGGGCTTGGTGGGGATGGTGGTGCCAAACATTACAATATCGGGTATACTGAGTTCCGCCTTTCTAGAGAAGATACAGGCTTGAGTTTTGGTGGCGTTGAATTCAACTAGGTTGTTGGCTCCCCAGGCTGTGATTTCAGCAAGGTCTTCGTTGACAGCGTTGACCTGCCTGCGCCGTGAGTTCTTAGTTTCCTGGGAGGAAATGGGAATTCTGGAAGAGAACGCAGTATGGAGGGTATTAGCATCTGCAAAGCTGTGGATGTGGTGCTCACACCACAGGTATTCTTATCCACATGTTGAGTTTTGAACTGGTCTATCGGATATTATCTTTAGAGGGGGACGAAATATTGTCGGAATAAGTAATGATACTCCGCCACTAACTTAGATCAGTTTGAATCGCGGCACGTTTGGATATTCGCAAAGGCGACATCATCCCCTTTTATTTGCTTCTTGATCCAACTCGTTATCACATGACGGAAGTATGTCCGGAATAATAGCAGCAAAAAAATTGCTGTGCCATGGACTTGGCTCAGGCTGAAGTGTGGCCCTGGTAGGTTCTCGAAATTTACCATTTGATTGGTATCGGATGGCATAATTTTTACCTCGTTATCAAATCGCAAAATCGACTAAATCGAGTGCAAATTTCCGCACAGGAAAGTGCCATTTTTCAATTATTTTGCTCGGGATAGTGATTGGCACAGGTGCCGTTCGATAAACTACATTGGTTTTACATGCCTTTGGCACATACAGTGTGCCTCAGCTGAAACTTGTCACCCCCTAAATATCCGATGTCGTTAAAAAAATTGAAAATTGCTCGAACAGGTCGATTTCAATTTGGCGGGGGACACATTTTTCTGAAACTATCAAATTCCAAAGTTGAAACCTTGATGCGAAACGGGCATCAACTTTCGATTTTCAAATGGAACGCCCTGTATTTCATTGCATTTTTAGATTTTTCCTGAAGAGCTGCTTTCATCAATGTATCACACTTGGGGTCTAGCAGGAATGATTAGAGATAAAGGGTGTTCAAAATCGAGATTTTTCAATTTTAGGATTTTTTTGTGTCGAAACTATTCATAATCGATCAAAACGGCTTACATGTTCCTATCTTCACTATCTACTGACATTCATTTGGTTTTATTCATGACGAAGGAACAGATACAGGGTGATCAGAATTCTGAATCTTGAACCACCCTGTATTTGTAACAATTAAATGTCAGTAGTTAGTGAATCCAAAGTTAAGATTGGGACATGAAAGCCGTTTTGGCAGATAATGAATAGTTTCGACAAAAAAATCCTAAAGTTGAAAAATCTGATTTTGAACATCCTATATCTCTGTAATCATTCCTGCTAGACACCAAGTGTGATATTGATGAAAGCAGCTCTTCAGGGATAATCTAAGAATGCAATGAAATACAGGGTGTTCCATTTGAAAATCGAAAGTTGATGCCCGTTACGCTTCAAGGTTTCAATTTTGGAATATGATAATTGTAGAAAACTGTGTAACTCGCCAAATTGAAATCGATCTGTCCGAGCGATTTTCAATTTTTTTTTACTACATCGGAGATTAGGGGGGTGACAAGTTCTAGCTGGGACACATTGTATATCATTTCGTTAGTATTTTATATGTACAGCCATCTTCAGAAAACATGTCGCACATGGACGATGATAGCATTCTTAATACTCCTGCAATTAGAGCGCTGACACCGTCCAACCGCGACATGATCTCTGAAGACGACTGTACAATAGTGTTACCTGATGACTTCCGTTGGATCGAAACAAATGTCTTCCTCGTTGAAGAGTTGGGACACCCTGTACTTCAAGCCTCCCCAATTTTATAGTGTAGTTTTAGGAACAAGTCGAACGAAAATTATCAGGTTCATTCTTCATTTCAATTGAATACTTAATAATTGAAAAACAATACATCACGTTGTATAAAAATATGAATGACGTTTTCAATATCCAAGAAACAAGTTGACAAAACAAATCCTCAATACCCTTCTGATGGGCATATTTGATGTTCATTGAAAGAACCATTATCCTTTTTTCAAGTTTTACTGATTCTAGAAATATTTTATATTTGTACTTGGTCACCATGTTTATTTGCATCGTCATGAAATCTTCAAACTTTACTTTTGTTACTCTGTTATTTACGTCCGATCAATGGAATGTTCCATGAAAAAAGAAGGGACTGTTTATCGTATCGAGATCGAGCAAAAAATTGTGAATCATTCGATTACAGAACACTGTTTGTTCTGAGAGCAGTCGAATCTATCATCAGTATATCGTTTACTGCGCAAGGGTGTGTATGTGTGGTGAAAACTGACTGTTAGATTATTTGAATTTGAATTTTTGAATATTGAAAAGTGTACCCAAAGTGAGGAAAGGATGCCGGTGAGTTGATATCAATGCTTTTAGATCAAATCGATACCAATTCTTATGGTTTTGATCTCGGTTTTCATATTTTTTTCTTGCCGATCTACAAGAGTTCCGGATCTTATAAAGATTCTGATTTTTACCTGGAAATTTCAATTTTCTTTCCAAAATTTCGACTTCAGAGTGAAAAATTCGCCGTTTATATCGAAATCCCAACTTTTATCTCGAATGTTTCGACTTTTATTACCAAAATTCCTACTTTTTCCAAATTTCGAAATTTTTCTTTGAATGTGAACTTCTAGAACACAACATCGAGTTCAAAAATCTATTGGCCAATAATAGTAATTCTACAGTGTGTGATCCTATGATGGGATATTTCAAAAAAAAAATGTATTCACTTGACAATTTTTGCTAAAACTGCATTTATCATGCGATGTTTTTTTTCGAAAATATTTTTTGGTACTTACGTATTTTTGTCTGAAAAACACGATTTTGATAATGATAATGTGAACAAATCACTATTTATCGAGATATTTCAAGAAAAAGTTCGAAATTTCGCCTTCTTTCTCCCCTTGTGTTGGATGCATTTACAGCTACTTGCTCTTCTTATTGTGCCATTGGACACTTTATACAGGGTGATCCACGGTGGATGACCTATTAGAAGTATTTGGAGAACGAAAAGACAGAACATTCTGAAAATTGGGATGCTTTGGTAATTGAACATTTTCTATCCTTCTAAAATATTTCCATCCATACAGTGTTGCCACTTCTATCAGAAACAACTGACAACTTTGTCATTTTAAATGGAGCACCCTGTATTTTATTGCATTTTAAGATTCTTCCTGAAGAGCTGATTCCATCAATGTATCACACTTGGGGTCTAGCAGGAATGATTAGAGATAAAGGGTGTTCAAAATCGAGATTTTTCAATTTTAGGATTTTTTTGTGTCGAAACTATTCATAATCGATCAAAACGGCTTACATGTTCCTATCTTCACTATCTACTGACATTCATTTGGAACAGATACAGGGTGATCAGAATTCTGAATCTTGAAGCACCCTGTATTTTTTACAATTAAATACCAGTAGATAGTGGAAAATTCGCCGTTTATATCGAAATCCCAACTTTTATCTCCAATATTTCGACTTTTATTACCAGAATTCCTACTTCTTCGAAATTTCGAAATTTTATTTGAATGTGAATTTCTAGAACACAATATCGAGTTCATAAATCTATTGGCCAATATAATAGTAATTCTACAGTGTGTGATCCTATGATGGGATATTTCAAAAAAAAAAAATTATTCACTTGACAATTTTTGGTAGAGCTGCATTCATCATGCGATGGTTTTTTTTCGAAAATATTTTATGGCACTTACAGATTTTTGGCTGAAAAACACGATTTTGATAATGATAATGTGATCAAATCACTATTTATCGAGATATTCCATGAGAAAGTTCGAAATTTCGCCTTATTTTTCTTCCTGTGTTGGATGCATTTACAGCTACTTGCTCTTCTTATTTTGCCATTGGACACTTTATACAGGGTGATCCACGGTGGATGGCCTATTAGAAGTATCTGGAGAACGAAAAGACAGAACATTCTGAAAATTGGGATGCTTTGATAATTGAACATTTTCTATCCTTCTAAAATATTTCCATCGATACAGTGTTGCCACTTCTATCAGAAACAACTGACAACTTTGTCATTTTGAATGGAGCACCCTGTATTTTATTGCATTTTTAGATTCTTCCTGAAGAGCTGATTTCATCAATGCATCACACTCGGGGTCTAGCAGGAATGATTACAGAGATATAGGGTGTTCAAAATCGAGATTTTTCAATTTTAGGATTTTTTTGTGTCGAAACTATTCATAATCGATCAAAACGGCTTACATGTCCCTATCTTCACTATCTACTGACATTCATTTGGAACAGATACAGGGTGATCAGAATTCTGAATCTTGAAGCACCCTGTATTTTTTACAATTAAATACCAGTAGATAGTGAATCAAAAGTTGAGATAGGGACATGTGAGCCGTTTTGATCGATAATGAATAGTTTCGACACAAAAATATCCTAAACTTGAAAAATCTTGATTTTGAACACCACCCTATATCTCGGTAATTATTCCTTCTAGACCCCGAATGTGATACAAAAATGAAATCAGCTCTTCAGGAAGAATCTCAAAATGCAATAAAATGTAGGGTGCTCTATTTGAAATAACAAAGTTGCTAGTTTTTTCTGATAGAAGTGGCAACACTGTATCGATGATAATATTTCAGACGGATAAAGAATGTTCAATTATAAAAGCATCCCAATTTTCAGAATGTTCTGTTTTTTCGTTCTCCAGATACTTCTAATAGGCCATCCATCCACCGTATACTCGCATGATGTACTTCAATGACACATTTTAAGATAGAAAATTCAACAGGAAATATGATTTTTATGGCGAGTTTTTCCTATTCAGTGAGCAAGCATACCAGATGACGACCATTTAATCAATATTCAATCCAAACACGAGATGTCAAATGTCAATAGATTGCTTCGGAATTACATATTACACACGCCATTATTTCAAGAGATATTCTTCCTTCTTTTCACTAAATATGGATAAATCTCAAGAAAATCATATTTCTAGTTCACTCATATAATTGAAAAAAAATCTGTCGTTCGTTGTGATATACAGGGTGTCTGTAAAAGGTTGGGACATGGCTCGGCTGTGGACTCCTGTGATAAAACCAAGTTGATTTAGGCCAACTTACCTATATCCAGAATCGTCTCGTTGAGTTGGTACAGGGCGTTGAATTTTTTTTGGGAAAAATTATTTTGCTCATCAAAATAGTAGGCTGAGATCGATTTTCATAATTTTTGGCATGGCATGTTCTGTGACTGTAAGACACGTTTTGAGATGTTTTTGATCATCATCAGTGACCTGCAAGTGTTTCAAACAACCATGTTGCCGTACAAATTTGGTGATAACTTTTCAGAGGTCGGACTGGAAACTTCCAGCTTTTTTGTCCGCAGAAAGATATTCCCTTCAGAAATATAAATGTTTTATGCCGGAGGCTTTCCAAATATCTTTTTTTGCTTTTGTGCTCACGTATTTTTTTCTCAGAAACACGAATTTGATAATAGAAATGTGAAGAAACCACTATTCATTGAGATATTTCACGAGAAAGTCCTAAATTTCAGCTTCTTTTTCCGCCTGCTTTGGATACGCATTTACTGATTTACATCTACTTAGCTCTTCTTATTTTGTCATTGGCCACACTGTATATACTCATGATCTACTTCAATGACAGATTTTGAGGAAAACCAACAAGAAATTTTTGGTGAGTTTTTCATATTTACTAAACAATCATACCAGCTAACAGCCATTCAATTTTAGATGTCAAATGAAGGTCAGATGTCAACAGATTTTGAAAGAACTATGAGAGACAAATTGCTCTTGAATAACGTTTTATACAAATTATTTCAAATGTTATTCTTCAATCTTTGTTTCCACTTTGAAGGTTGAACTAAATAGTTGTGTGACATGAATTTTCAGAAAATATAAATATTTCTCATTTACCTATCTACGGTGGAAGTGAATTCTTGCATATTCAATAATTCAATGGCCGATGGTACAATGGCGAATGGCCGGCCTCATCAGCTGGTAGGTGTGATTGTTCACCAAATAGTAAATATGGAAAAGTCACAAGAAAATCATAGTCACCCACTACATTTAAAAGAAAGTACTGAATTTAACGGACGCACTGTATAAAAAGTCCATTTGTGATATATTTTTGAATGCAGCTTTCCATGGAGATTCCAATAATTGAATAATATATGGGGTGTTCATTCGAAAACATTGTCAAGGACGTCATTAGTCTTACGTGGATCACCCTGTATATTTTATTAACTCATATGAATATGGCAAATTGAGATTGAAAATCGACCTATTTCAGGGAATTCCTCAGAAATAGATAAAGTTTGTCTGAAAATGAATTTATTCCATACTATACGTAAACACCAATGAACTCATATTGAGTTCATTGGTACACACTGAATGTTTCTTTCACGAAAAAACCCTGTGTTATGACCCTCCATGATTTTCAGTGTAATTGTAGGATCAAGTGGATTGACAATATGAAACCCCAACTTTCTATTGAAGGGCATGCTTCATTGCGAAAGAACCATTATCATTTTTCAAGTTTTACTGATTTTATAAAATATTCTACATTGGCACGTGGTCATGCACCATGTGTATTTGTATCGTCCTGAAAATCATCAAAGTTTAGTTTTGACACCCTGTTACGTCCGATTGATGGAATGTGGCATAAAAAAAGTGAAGATTGTTTATCGTTTCGAAAAAACCGGCATAAAGTTGTGAATCATTCGGTTTGCCTGTTAGGCAGGAATTTGTAATCAGTTCAACGTTTACTACGCTGTTGTTTGTGTGTGTGTCGAGGTGTGTGTGTAAAAACTGATTCTTTCATTGTTTCCAAAAATTTGGTTTTTCGAGCATTGAAAAGTGTACCCAATGTGAGGATAGGATGTCGGTGAGTTGATTTCACTGTTTTGAATCAAATTCTGTTTTTTTTTGTTTCAAATTCAGACATTTATCAATCACAATCTTGATGATTTCAATCACAATAGGGGTCTATATCAATTCTCTACAAATGCATAGAACTGTCACAGGCCTTTTTTTCTACGGCTATAATACAAAATTGCTCCCCAGCGAGCACCAAACATCCCTGGGATGATTTGGGATGTTTTGAAAATGTTGGCATGAAGATGTTATTTTGAGACGTAATATGCACTGACCAAAGAGGTCTTTGAAGGATATTGAAGCATTGTTTTTGTTCTTCTGTGGCATTTCTTTGTTTGCCTACTGAGAGGTATCCCTGGGATGTTTTGGGATGTTTTAGAAATGTAGGCATGAGGATGTTTTTTTGAGGCGTAATATGCACTTCCCAAAGAGGTCTTAGAAGGATATTGAAAGTATTGTTTTTGTTCTTTCGTGCCATTTCTTTGTTTGCCCCACCACAACGTCTCATGCATACGTCACAATACGTTTTCGATTTTGTTCTTCTTGTTTGCAATTGGCATTCGCGTTTGCAGCGTGTCACGCTTACATCACGCTGCTAACGAACAGAAAGGAATTTGGTGAAGTTTATTGTGTTAGAAGACTTATTTAGTTTGTAATAATGACCATCAGATGCAAGATGTGTTGTTCGGTGCCTCACTGTAATCAATATATGAAAGTACGAATTCATCAATACACAGCTTCTCCGCAGTTGCAAAATTATGCATTGTGGAGAACATTTCAAAAATTGGGAAACCTATTTCCAATTATATGTCTGTGTGTAGTAAGCACTATTCAGAAACCTGAGAAGGTAATTTCATATCAAGAAAATATTTTTATGTTCAATCTATTCTTAATGCATTTTTTCATTCAAGGAAAATGGAATCCTAATGCAAAAGTTCATTTTGACAGCAGGCTTCAGAAAAGTACCTCGAAATAGTTATTTTTGTATCTAGAGCGCGAAATGCTACTTTGGTGATCGAGACCTGATTTTTTTAACGAGGCGTAGCCGAGTTAAAAAAATAGTCGAGCGAGCGAACCTTGTCATTTTTTGACGTTTGTAGAAAAATGGTTTTTTTACAGCGATTTAATGTGCGCAAGACGCGTTGAAAATGTTCTGTTGTGTCCATGAAAAGGCTTTAAAAGAACTAGGGAGAAGGTAGTTTTGTGACATATCAAGGACATCTCGATAATTGCCGCCTGCGGCGGACATTGGCTGTTCTATAATATAGTTCTATTCATGTGTGAACAGAACATCGCAGTGGAGGTTCAATGTCTCGAAATCTCGTACTTTTAACATCTCTGAGATGTTTTTGTGCTCGCTGGGTCCCCGTTTTACTGTGTTCGATACATCAATGAGGTACTTTGTATGTCATCATTATATAAAGGGTGATTCATTAAGAATGGGAAATCTCTGAACCACAGATAGTAAACAGAAAAATAATGAGATTTAGCCCAACGTGCCTCATAAAAATATTGCTGGTTTGAGAGATACACAGCCAAAATTTTGAGTTGGTGTATGGGGTGCCTCTCGTAGTCCAACGAGACTGAGAAAACACCATGAGTTTCAATGATTTTTTCCCAAAAATAATTATTCAACATATCATACGGCTGATGACGAACTCTCTCTTAGAGTCCGAAACGTGTAACTGTGCATAGGGTGACTTCGAAATTATAATTTGTACCCTGTTTGTCAGGAAAATAGATATTTGCGAGATTTTTTCGCTTTTTTTCAAATAATTGTCATCAGGAAGTCGTTGATTCGTCTCTTGAGCTTCCTCGGTATTCTTCTCAGGTACAGGGTGTCTCACCTAGATGTGTCACCACCCATCATCCTCGTAATTCTCAACATATCCATAGGAGTGAAGTTAGCATCATCCACAACATACACCGAGAAAAATGTATCGCCAAAAATGTGTTCAACAATTTCACCCGATTTCAGATGGAACTTGAACGCGTTTCATAGAACGACTGAAGAGGGGTGAGAGCCTGAGTCAAATTTGACAGGGAGGTGGTGAATCGATAGTTTGTCAAGTCGTCTATGGGGGAAGGAAAGGGGTTGAAAAAGAAAATAACTCATTATCTCTGTTAATACTCGTTGTACATGGATTTCGAAGGCGACAAACGAATCTACTGATTGTATTTGATAGGAAGGTAGGGTTGCCACCTCTCAGGGTTTGACCCGGAGTCTCCGGGTTTCAGTAGGGCTCCTACGGGCTCCGGGTTGGATACTTAATTCTCCGGGCCAGTCCGGGCACGAAAAAATCATGAATATATTCAAAAGTACTCCATCGGAGGAAAGTTGAAACGATGAGATAGTAATTTTGAAAACTGCTTTAAATGAAATAGATGAAAACGAACTAAATGTAAAAGAAATAGACGAAATTTGGGTCAAAATATTTCAAAACGCAGAACTACCCCAACTTTTGAAAATTGTTGGTAAGATTCTCTCAATTCCATGCAGTGAGTAACGCCTATGTAGAACGGGTGTTCTCTCTAATGGGGAATTTATGGACACATGAAAGAAATCGAATGAAAGTAGATTTAGTCAAGGCAGAATTATGCACGAAATTAAATTTCAATATGTCTTGTTCGCAGTTCAAGGAATATTTGGCAAAAACCGAACAAAAAAGTTTACTAATATCTTGCAATTCAAACACGAAATATAAATTCAAATTCAAAGATTGATTTATTTTATTTTTGTATATATAGGACTGTTTTTATTTTGTTTTTCTATGAATTAGTTTTTTTTTTGTTTATTTATGAATTGTTATTTTGTTTATTCATGAATTGTTATTTTGTTTCCATATTATGTGTTTTCTTATTTTTTGTGAATTGTTTTTTGATTATGTTTAATAAAAATATTTCATTTCATAATCTTCCGTGTACTCACTTGTACAGGTAGAAAATTTCGGAAGGTCTATGGCATCAAGCCATTTTTTTTCGTGAATACATTTATAAACAGACATATTGTGCTCTCGGTCCATACCTGGCAAAAAATATATTTTCAATTTAAAGGCAGTTGACCTTGAACCAAAAAAAAATCCGCCTGCGGCGCCATTTCTTTGTGTTTTCATGAGGCTCCTCAAATGTACCACAATCTCCGGGTCTACAGATTTCAAAAGGTGGCAACCCTATAGGAAGGTGGTGAACTCATAGTTTGTCAGGCCGTCTTAGGGGGTAGAAAAGGGGTTGAACTCGGCGTTGAGAAACAAAAAAATCATTATCTCCGTTAATACTCGTTGTATATGGATTTTGAAGAATGCAAACGATTCTACTGATTGTATTCGATAGAAAGGTGTTGAACTCATAGTTTATCAGGCCGTCTAAGGGGGTAGAAGAGGGGTTGAAAAACAAAAAAAAAATCATCTTCGTTAATACTCGTTGTACATAGATTTTGAAGGCAGCAAACGAATCTACTAATCGAATTCGATAGGAAATTGTTGAACTCATAGTTTGTCAGGCCGTCTAAGGGGGTAGAAAAGGGGGTTGAAAAAGTAAAAAAATTATTATTTCCGTTCAGTCTCGTTGTACATGGATTTTGAAGACGGCAAACAATTCTACTGATTGTATTCGATAGAAAAGTGTTGAACTCATAGTTTGTCAGGCCATCTAAGGTGGTAGAAAAGGGATTGAAAAGCAAGAAAAATCATTATCTCTGTTGATACTCGTTGTACATGGACTTTGAAGGCGGCAAACGAATCAACTAATCGAATTTGATAGGGAGGTGGTGAACTCATAAGTTGTCATGCCGTCTAAGAGGGAAGAAAAGGGGTTGAAAAACGAAAAAAAGTCATTATCTCTAATAATACTCGTTGTACATGGATTTTGGAAGCGGCAAATGATTCTACTGATTGTATTTGATAGGAAGGTGTTGAACTCATAGTTTGTCAGGCCGTCTAAGGGGGTAGAAAAGGGGTTGAAAAACAAGAAAAATCATTATCTCCGTTAATACTCGTTGTACATGGATTTTGAAGGCGGCAAACGAATCTACTAATCGAATTTGATTGGAAGGTGGTGCATAGTTTGTCATGCCGTCTAAGGGGGAAGAAAAGGGGTTTAAAAACAAAAAAATTATCTCCGTTAATACTCGTATATTTTGAAGGGGGCGAACGAATCTACTAATCGAATTTGATAGGAAGGTGTTGAACTCATAATTTGTCAGGCCGTCTGAGGGGGAAGAAAAGGTGTTGAAAAACAAAAAAAATCATTATCTCTGTTAATACTCGTTGTACATGGATTTTGGAGGCGGCAAATGATTCTACTGATTGTATTTGATAGGAAGGTGTTGAACTCATAGTTTGTCAGGCCGTCTAAGGGGGTAGAAAAGGGGTTGAAAAACAAGAAAAATCATTATCTCCGTTGATACTCGTTGTACATGGATTTTGAAGGCGGCAAACGAATCTACTAATCGAATTTGATAGGGAGGTGGTGAATTGATAGTTTGTAAATTCGTCTGAGGGGAAAGAAAAGGGGTTGGAATAGAGAATTACTCAGGCTCTCACCCCTCTTCAGTCGTTCTATATGAAATGCGTTCAAGTTCCATCTGAAATCGAGTGAAATTGTTGAACACATTTTTGGCGATAAATTTTTCTCGGTGTATTTTGTGGATGTGGCTCACTTCGCTTCCATACATATTTTGGCACTTCAAAAACGTTTATGGAATAATTTTTACGAATTTTTTGAGTCTGTGCTCACTTGTCAACAAAATACAGGGTGGCTAAATAAACAAAGAGTTTTTTGAAATGAATAGATAATAATATACAGTGTGACCCACTTCTAATGGAACCACCCCTGTATCTTACGTAATCGTTGGGTAAGGATCCTGAAATTTGCTGGAGCGAGAGATATACCAAAAATGCACTCTATGACCAAGTGGGGTCATCTTCAGTGATATACACTGCTCGCCAACAGCCATGAAACTACCCCAATTTCCGGAAAATGATTAGGAGTCAAAATAGGTCGAAAATCACTTCAGATTTGGAATCAGGACACCCAAATTACTAACTATTCAAATTTTTCCTGGAAAATTTTCAGTTCGGAAAAATGAAATTTCAACGCAGAAGTGCGTCACACTGTATGAATGCTCTATATATATACCGAGTGGTCCATTTAAGACTATCCACCCTCGATATCTCCCAGAATTATTATTTCACAAAAAATTTACGAAACAGGTCGATTTTCATATGGAGGGGAGGGGGCCTCTTGACGCAAAATAAATAATTCATACTTCAACCCTCTACTCCCCAGAGCAACTCCCTCAATAATTTGAATATGGAATGAGGGTCGTGTTATACATCATCGCGAAGGTAATTCAATTCTGAAACTAGCAGTGAAAAGTGTTTTGGATTCCAACAAGTCGTTCTCGAGATATTCTAGTTCGAATGGTCAATTCCATTTCTGAGGAAGACACTTAAAATGCATATTTTCATCCCTCTTAGTTCACCCCCTAGGAAGGGTAGATGTTACCCTTAAAACCTAATATGGAAAGGGAGGTCAAGATGCACATCATTTTGCAGGGCGTTCAAGTCTCGTCTAGTTTTTCATTTTTTGATGAGTTACCAAAAGTTACAGAAGTTATCAAAACATGCCTGCACTGATATCTCGACTGTGGTTTTCAGATTGGTATCATTGTATTGACCCTTTTAGTCCAAATAGTAAAAAGATTTTGGAAGCATTTCAGTGCAGGCATGTTCCAATTACTTCTGTAAGTTTAGAGCGGCATTTTTCGGAAACTTCTCATCAAAAAATCATAAACTAGTGTACTGTTGGAAAGGAGATTGAACGCCCTTTAAAATGATGTGCCACTTGACCCGAGGGGTAAATCTCCGGGAAAAATGTGTACACCAGACTTTCAATGAACAAAGACTTCCGGAGACTTTCAATTCCAAAGACTTCTAAAGACCCCAAATACTTCCAAACACTTCCGAAGACTTCTAGTGACCAAAGATTCCCAAAGACTTCCAAAGATTTCCAGTGACTACCAAAGACTTCCAGCCAGTACCAATGACTTCCACTACTCTAGTGAAAATTTACTATCATATGTAGGGAACTAAATGTTCATATTAGTAGTTAAGCATACACTATTTGCATGTTCGCTTTCATATACATTGTGGAAATCTAATGATGGAATGAAATCTGTATCTCCATAACGTCGATTTTCATTTTTGAAAATATTGTTTTTTTTTGCGTAAATTTTTTTAACCCTCTTTCAATAATACAACACTTTGTATAGGTTCAGTATAGGATCAACTCACGGAAAACCCTCTAACACGCTCCATCGGAGCAACTGGAATTCCAATGACTTCCAAAGACTTTCAAAAAATTCCAGAGACTTCCAAAGACTTCCAATGAAGTGTACACTGGACTTCCAAAGAGATTTACCCCTCGACTTGACCCCTCTTCCCATTTGAGATTCTGAGGGTAACATTTACGCCTCCTAGGGGATTGAACGAAGAGGGCTAACAATACTCATCTCAAGTATCCCTCTTGGAAATGAAATTGACCTATCTTCTCGATTTTTCATTTAACATACTGGAATGAAGATATTGAGGGTGGGAAGTTTTCGAAATGTCACCCTGTATAAGCCGTTAATGATACTTCCGGTGCTCATTGAAACTAAACGCTCTGGTTCAACTAACGTTTGACGTATGACATTCAACAACTGACGTATACCACGTGATCTTCCGGTACTCGTCGAAGCAGGCACTCGAGCCGTCAAAATGGCTAACGGTTCGAAATGTCGCTCATATGACGATACGTATGATGTTTGACAGATAACGTATACCACAAGACCTTCTGGTGCTCGTTGCAGGCAGACACTCAGGGTCGCCATAACCTACGAATTTTACCAAAATGGCTATCGATTCGAAATGGCACTCAACTGACGATACGTATGATGTTTGACAGATGACGTATGCCACGTGACCTTCTGGTGCTTGTCGGAAGAAACACTCAGGGTCGACACAACCTACGAATTTTATTCAAAATGGCTATCGATTCAAAATGGCGCTCAACAGATATCATGTGCATGAGACGTTTGGCCTATTATTTATTGCTTCACCAATAGCAAACGCCCATATTCAGCGCAGCCAATGTATACTACATATACTTCCGGTACCATTAACCTCGGCTAATCAGATATTAAGGTTCGACATCTACGAATTTCAATCAAAATGGCTACCGATTCAAAATAGCTACCAATTCAAAATGGCGCTTAACTGACGATACATATCATGAAGTATGCCACGTGACCTTCCGACTCAGGTCCGACATTACCTACGATTTTCAATAAAATGGCCATCGATTCAAAATGGCGCTCAAATTAGGTGAAACAGTGGAGATTACGATTTCCTGTCTCGAAGATATATTTTTCCGCTGTGTGTGATTGAAGTTTGAATAACAATATTTCTCTCTATAGGAGTATTATTTCAATTTTCATTTGTGTTGTATGTGTTTTCCTTGCCAAAAAACCTGTTTGTGTGTGAAAAGTGCATGGAGAAACGTGATAATGGACCGGCCCTTACTGCATAGATGGATGCTACTCGCTCATTTCTGGATATAGCTGTTTTTCAATGAAATTGGTAAGTTGCTTAGTTTTCTGCTTTTCAGCCAAAAAACGCATCAGTCTTGGATAGGTAGATATTATTTGAAAGGACACGAAAAACTATAGTTACTAAAAAGCATTGATTCTCAGCAGCGATTTCATTTTAGTTCTTCAAAATTATTGTACTTATATGTACATGTCTGAATTACAGAGAATCATAACTGAGTTGAGCAATTTCAAAAATGCTTAGCATGCAATTTGGAGAACAAAAACAACAGAGGCCAGTTCACATCACCAGTGATAAGCGAAAAATTTGAAAAAATCTGTTTATGATAATAACTTGATGTACAAAGGCGTTTCGTAAAACATTAGGATTTTCTTTTTCCATATTTTTCTAGAGCTCCGCTAACAATAGAAAATGAATTTTATTTAAAAACAGGGTGTTTCGTGAAACATTTGGATTTCCAGTTTTATATTTTGTTAGATTTTAGCCAGCGGAAAAAGCATCATCTGAAAAAGCATTTAATTCAGAAACGAAGTTTTTTTTTATCGCTTGGAGCGCACGAAAGGGAATCCCTATAATGTTCAAAGAACATCGTGCGTTCCTAGGGAGGATAGGGACAGGAGGTAGGTATAGGAATTTTTTTGAACTTTTGGAGATTATATGTTGTTGGGAATACTTCCACAGGCAATGAATTCCAGAGCCTAGCCGTTCTATGGATGAAGGAGTCTTGATAAAGTGATGTTCGACATCTTTCGAGGTTGACAACGAAAGGATGTGCTGATTGGGCTTGTCTAGTTCGTCTGATTGGTATTGCTAGTGAAGGGATGATAGCAGAGATTTCCGAAGAACATTTCCCGTGGAAGTATCGATAGAAAAGTGAAAGGTCGCCGACCTTTCTACGGTGTTCCAATGATGTCAAAGAGTGAGTGAGTGTGGCGTCACCCACCAATCGAACGGCTCTTCTCTGGATGGAATCTAAGAGCATCAGCGTATGTTTTGGTGCTGAACCCCATATGTGGGAACAGTATTCTAGAACAGGCCGTATCTGCGCTTTGTAGATCATGAGAAGCTGTTGAGGTGTAAAGTAGCTTTTCGCACGGAACAAGAATCCGAGTTTTTGTGAAGCAGCTTTTGCGATGGATCTGACATGATTATCCCATGAAAGAGTGTTGCTGATGGAAATACCGAGCATGGATATGGTGGGCTTGGTGGGGATGGTGGAGCCAGACATTACAATATCGGGCATACTGAGTTCCGCCTTTCTAGAGAAAATGCAGGCTTGAGTTATGGTGGCGTTGAATTCAACTACGTTGTTCGTTCCCCATGCTGTGATTTCAGCAAGATCTTCATTGACAGCATTGACCTGCCTGCGCCGTGAGTTCTTAGTTTCCTGGGAAGAAATGGGAATTCTGGAAGAGAACGCAGTATGGAGGGTACTATCATCTGCAAAGCTGTGGATGGGGCAAGTTGTTACTCCCAACAGATCATTGATATGAAGCAGGAATAATGTTGGTGCCAAAATTGATACTTGTGGAACGCCGGAATTGATGCCAATGGTATCAGACGATACACCGTCCACTACCACGTGAAGCGATCTGCCTGAAAGAAAACTCGATAAGAGATGGCATAGCTGAGGTGGTAAGCCGTATGATGGTAGTTTGTGGAGGAGTCCTTCGTGCCAAACACGGTCGAATGCTTTCGATATGTCCAACGCGACAGCTAGAGATTCCCCGTGTTTTTCTATTGAAGATTGCCATAAATGGACGACGTAGGCAAGTAGATACTAGATCTCCAGTAGATCTTCGGTGGCGAAAACCGTATTGTCTATCAGTGTTTCGTGAAACATTAGAATTTTCAGTTTTATTATTCTTCTAGATTTCAGCTACCGAAAACGCATACATCTGAAATAGTATTTTATTCAAGTACAGGATATTTTTGTAGAGTTCCGCTAAAAACAGAAATCGAATTTGATTTAAATACAAGGCGTTTCGTTAAACATTTGGATTTCAAGTTTTATATTTTGCTAGATTTTAGCTAACGAAAGAAGAATACATCTGAAATAGGATTTCATTCAGATACAGAGTGTTTCGTGAAACATTAGGATTCCCAGTTTTATATTTTGCTAGATTCCAGCTAACGAATAAAGCATACATCTGAAATTGTATTTCATTCAAATACAGGATATTTTTCTAGAGTTCCGCTAATATCAGAAATTGAAGTTTATTCAAATACAGAGTATTTCATGAAACATTGAGAACTTTTCAGTTTTATATTTTGCTAAATTTTCAGCTAACAAGAGAAGGAGGAATTTCATTTCCATTCAGAGTTGTCTCTGTCGTAGATACAGGGTGATTAAAAACAAAAGTTTTCGAACAATGGTTCGTTTGTTAAAACTGACATCTTTAGTGTTCTTTTTTCGCCATAATGTTATGAAAACAAGTCGAAACTAGGATTTGAGAATGAATATTGTTGGACTTTTGTTTGTTTCGGCTTTCGTTCGGAATGTTTTCCAATTCCAAATAATAAAGTATACTAAATATTTCGGCCTTCAGAAAAGTTTTTCAATTACAAAGTATACAAGATGTTGAGATTTTCTTAAAGGTGCTTTAGAAATACCTGCTTTTCCACTTTGGAACTTTCGATTTTATGCCTTGATTTCGACCGAAACTGCCAATTTATTCAGTGAAGGAATTCAATGGGCGTAATGGGTCAATGAAAAATCTAAATATCTATCAAATATTTAATTGACAGATGAGACAATCACAAAACAATCTAATATATTTTTTTCTTGAAACAATAATCTTCAAACCATGCTGTGAAACTGAAGGCGCCTATCATTTTTCTATCGGTGCTGTAGTCTTCAATTACATGATGAACTCCCTCTTTGTGGCAGGAAGAGCAGAAACTATGTTTGCAGTCACTGCAATTGCATGGTCTACTCCAGTCACAGTTTGGCATTGCTGATTACGTCTGTACTGTTGGAGAGCTGACGAAATACTGAAGAGCTGTCACACTGACATTAACAGTTGGTATGAGACCTAAAACATAGTATAAAAGGCTTGTTTCTCCACCACCCTCGAGGTAAAGCCTTTTTTTTTTTTTCGTAGAAAAGCATCCCCTATAGGCCTTTACAAAACCACACGCCTCACAAAGTTTAGGTGAATAGTTCAATGAAAAAAGACCCCAACGATCTGGCAAATTAAAGAAGTGTTTCTATTGATTTAGAAATCGATCTTCGTGCAGCTAGAAATAGAACAAACAAAAACTGCTCTGATTTGATATCAACAGTCACCTGTTCTAGAACGAGGCATTATCTGGCAAATTGATGGAGTGTTTCTTTTAAATGAGAAATTGATCTTCGTGCAGCTAGAAATAGAACAAACAAAAACTGCTCTGCTTTCATAGCAACAGTCACCTGTTCTATCATGAATAATTCACCTCAAATCTTTAGAGCGTGTGGTTTTGTATAGGCCTATTATAGGGGATGCTTTTCTACGAAAAAAAAAATGCGATAAGGCTTTTCCTCGAGTGTGGTGGGGAAACAAGCCTTTTATACAATGTTTTAGGTCTCATACCAACTGTTAATGTCAGTGTATGACAGCTCGTCAGTATTTCGTCGGCTCTCCAACAGTACAGACGTAATCAGCAATGCCAAACTGTGACTGGAGTAGACCATGCAATTGCAGTGACTGCAAACATAGTTTCTGCTCTTCCTGCCACAAAGAGGGGGTTCATCATGTAATTGAAGACTACAGCACCGATAGAAAAATGATAGGCGCCTTCAGTTTCACAGCATGGTTTGAAGATTATTGTTTCAAGAAAAAAATATATTAGATTGTTTTGTGATTGTCTCATCTGTCAATTAAATATTTGATAGATATTTAGATTTTTCATTGACCCATTACGCCCATTGAATTCCTTCACTAAATATATTGGCAGTTTCGGTCGAAATCAAGGCATAAAATCGAAAGTTCCAAAGTGGAAAAGCAGGTATTTCTAAAGCACCTTTAAGAAAATCTCAACATCTTGTATACTTTGTAATTGAAAAACTCTTCTGAAGGCCGAAATATTTAGTATACTTTATTATTTGGAATTGGAAAACATTCCGAACGAAAGCCGAAACAAACAAAAGTCCAACAATATTCATTCTCAAATCCTAGTTTCGACTTGTTTTCATAACATTATGGCGAAAAAAGAACACTAAAGATGTCAGTTTTAACAAACGAACCATTGTTCGAAAACTTTTGTTTTTAATCACCCTGTATCTACGACAGAGACAACTCTGAATGGAAATAAAATTCCTCCTTCTCTTGATAGCTGAAAATTTAGCAAAATATAAAACTGAAAAGTTCTCAATGTTTCATGAAATACTCTGTATTTGAATAAACTTCAATTTCTGATATTAGCGGAACTCTAGAAAAATATCCTGTATTTGAATGAAATACAATTTCAGATGTATGCTCTATTCGTTAGCTGGAATCTAGCAAAAAAATATAAAACTGGGAATCCTAATGTTTCACGAAACACTCTGTATCTGAATGAAATCCTATTTCAGATGTATTCTTCTTTCGTTAGCTAAAATCTAGCAAAATATAAAACTTGAAATCCAAATGTTTAACGAAACGCCTTGTATTTAAATCAAATTCGATTTCTGTTTTTAGCGGAACTCTAAAAAAATATCCTGTACTTGAATAAAATACTATTTCAGATGTATGCGTTTTCGGTAGCTGAAATCTAGAAGAATATAAAACTGGAGATTCTAATGTTTCACGAAACACTGATAGACAATACGGCTTTCGCCACCGAAGATCTACTGGAGATCTACTTGCCTACGTCACCCTTTTATGGCAATCTTCAATAGAAAAACACGGGGAATCTCTAGCTGTCGCGTTGGACATATCGAAAGCATTCGACCGTGTTTGGCACGAAGGACTCCTCCACAAACTACCATCATACGGCTTACCACCTCAGCTATGCCATCTCTTATCGAGTTTTCTTTCAGGCAGATCGCTTCACGTGGTAGTGGACGGTGTATCGTCTGATACCATTGGCATCAATTCTGGCGTTCCACAAGGATCAATTTTGGCACCAACATTATTCCTGCTTCATATCAATGATCTGTTGGGAGTAACAACTTGCCCCACCCACAGATTTGCAGATGATAATACCCTCCATACTGCGTTCTCTTCCAGAATTCCCATTTCTTCCCAGGAAACTAAGAACTCACGGCGCAGGCAGGTCAATGCTGTCAATGAAGATCTCGCTGAAATCACAGCCTGGGGAACGAACAACCTAGTTGAATTCAACGCCACCAAAACTCAAGCCTGCATTTTCTCTAGAAAGGCGGAACTCAGTATGCCCGATATTGTAATGTCTGGCTCCACCATCCCCACCAAGCCCACCATATCTATGCTCGGTATTTCCATCAGCAACACTCTTTCATGGGATAATCATGTCAGATCCATCGCAAAAGCTGCTTCACAAAAACTCGGATTCTTGTTCCGTGAGAAAAGCTACTTTACACCTCAACAGCTTCTCATGATCTACAAAGCGCAGATACGGCCTGTTCTAGAATACTGTTCCCACATATGGGGTTCAGCACCAAAACATACGCTGATGCTCTTAGATTCCATCCAGAGAAGAGCCATTCGCCTGGTGGGTGACGCCACACTCACTCACTCTTTGACATCATTGAAACACCGTAGAAAGGTCGGCGACCTTTCACTTTTCTATCGATACTTTCACGGGAAATGTTCTTCGGAAATCTCTGCTATCATCCCTTCACTAGCAATACCAATCAGACGAACTAGACAAGCCCAGTCAGCACATTCTTTCGCAGTTAACCTCGAAAGATGTCGAACAGCATTTCAACAAAACTCCTTCATCCATAGAACAGCTAGGCTCTGGAATTCATTGCCTGTGGAAGTATTCCCCACATATAATCTCCAAAAGTTAAAAAAAAATTCCAATGCCTACCTCCTGTCCCTATCCTCCCTAGGAACGCACGATGTTCTTTGAACATTATAGGGATTCCCTTTCGTGCGCTCCAAGCGATAAAAAAAAACTTCGTTTCTGAATTAAATCCTATTTCAGATGTATGCTTTTTTCGCTGGCTAAAATCTAACAAAATATAAAACTGGAAATCCAAATGTTCCACGAAACACCCTGTATTTAAATAAAATTCATTTTCTATTGTAAGCAGAGCTCTAGAAAAATATGGAAAAAGAAAATCCTAATGTTTTGCGAAACGCCTTGTACATCAAGTTATTATTATAAACAGATTTTTTGAAAATTTTCGCTTATTATTTACTGGTGATGTTGTGAACTGGCCTCTGTTGTTTTTGTTCTCCAAATTGCATGCTAAGCATTTTTGAAATTGCTCAACTCAGTTCTGATTCTCTGTAATTCAGACATGTACATATAAGTACAATAATTTTGAAGAACTAAAATGAAATCGCTGCTGAGAATCAATGCTTTTTAGTAACTAGTTTTTCGTGTCCTTTCAAATAATATCTACCTATCCAAGACTGATGTCTTTTTTGGCTGAAAAGCAGAAAACTAAGCAACTTACCAATTTCATTGAAAAACAGCTATATACAGAAATGAGCGAGTAGCATCCATCTATGCAGTAAGGGCCGGTCCATTATTACGTTTCTCCATGCACTTTTCATACACAAACAGGTTTTTTGGCAAGGAAAACACATACAGAATCACATGTCCAACACAAATGAAAATTGAAATAATACTCCTATAGAGAGAAATATTGTTATTCAAACTTCAATCACACACAGCGGAAAAATATATTCACCTAATTTGAGCGCCATTTTTATTGAAAATCGTAGGTAATGTCGGACCTGAGTCGGAAGGTCACGTGGCATACTTCATGATATGTATCGTCAGTTAAGCGCCATTTTGAATTGGTAGCTATTTTGAATCGGTAGCCATTTTGATTGAAATTCGTAGATGTCGAACCTTATTATCTGATTAGCCGAGGTTAATGGTACCGGAAGTATATGTAGTATACATTGGCTGCGCTGAATATGGGCGTTTGCTATTGGTGAAGCAATAAATAATAGGCTTAACGTCTCACATGATATCTGTTGAGCGCCAATTTGAATCGATAGCCATTTTGAATAAAATTCGTAGGTTGTGTCGACCCTGAGTGTTTCTTCCGACAAGCACCAGAAGGTCACGTGGCATACGTCATCTGTCAAACATACGAACATACGTATCGTCAGTTGAGTGCCATAACGAATCGATAGCCATTTTTCAAATTTGTAGGTTATGGCGACCCTGAGTGTCTGCCTCTTCAACGAGCACCAGAAGGTCTTGTGGTATACGTCATCTGTCGAACATCATACGTATCGTCATTTGAGCGCCATTCTGAACCGTTAGCCATTTCGGCGGCTTGAGTGCCTGCTTCGACGAGTACCAGAAGATCACGTGGTATACGTCAGTTGTTGAATGTCATACGTCAAACGTTAGTTGAACCAGAGTGTTTAGTTTCAATGAGCACCGGACGTATCATTAACGGATTATATTATCTATCATATGTGAGCTGTCATCTGTCGAATGTCATATGTCATACGTCATACGATGGCTATAATCTAGCAAATGGGATATATTAATCATGAGACACCCTGTATTTTCTCTTTTTTTTTTCTCTGAACCTTTTCGGATCTACCCTGTATATCATACTTCTACAAGCAGGGTCACGTGGTTTGGAGAAATGCTCTTTCAAATGGAACACTCTGTATTTATTGCATCTTCAGATTCCTCCTCAAGAGCTGATTATTACAATGTACTGGGTAAGAAAAACTCGCTAAGTCGGAGAGACCAGGTTTTAATTCCACCCAATCGTAGCATGCCTCTAAAAACTGGCAGATCAGGCACACTGTTGCTGAAATAAGTATATTTCAGGACAGATGGAAACACAGAGATTCTGTGCAGTCAACGGCAAAACACTTTCGAAATTGGAGAAAACTTTTTGGTTGATGATGTCAGCTTGGATATATTTTACGCACTGAACACTCCCAAGAGCCACAACGTTCGAAATTTTAACTTTATTATAAAAACGGGAGCTCGCTTTTTTCTGTATTCAACAAAAACTAGAAACAACTAAATAATTTTGAAACGAGGATTCGGACACAGGGGAGTACCCGTGGGGATAATTTCGGGAAATGACTGGAATATAGCAATCTCGTATTGGTTTCGCTACAGGCTCTAGGGGGAATTTCGTTCTAAAATTGTTCTTATCCATCATTCGGTTGCCCCCTTACGAGCAACCCTCAGAAGTCTTCAAGAGGCTTGTGCGAGCAAAGAATGACGGGGGTCTTACTTTTTAACGTGTGATCCCAAACACTTCCTTAGGCCATCAGAAAAATTTCTGCGGTCGTGGTGGGAATCGAACCTACTACCGGTAATCCAACGTGGATAGATCATTGACGCTTTAACCACGAGGCTACGCTGGAATGATTACAGACGATTTTTTGTGTCGAAACTATTCATTATCAGAATTTTGAATCTTGAACCACCCTGTACTTGTTCTTATTAAATGTCAGTAGATGGTAAATCAAAAGTTGATATATAGGGTCATGAAAGCTGTTCTGACCGATAATGAATAGTCGACACAAAAAAATCCTAGTCGAAAAATCTTGAACACCTTATATCTCTGTGATTCATTCCTACTAGACCTCAAGTGTGATGCATTGATTGAATCATCTCTTCAGGAAGAAGACTACAGGGTGTTCTATTTGGAAATCGAAAGTTGATGCCCGTTACTTTTTAGGTATAAGTAGGAAGTGGATATTACAACAAAAATAACATTATTTATTGAAAAGTAAGTACAGTGGGTAACTTATCTGTGATAATAGGTACCTATATGTACATACTTACATCATACATCCAAACAAGAAACAAAAACATAGCATTATGTATTCGAAAGTTATAAAAATAAAATAAAAAGTAACACGTATATTCTAAACAAATAATAAAAACAAAAACTTCAATCCAACATTATTCCGCCGTTAGAGAGAGAATAGTCGTTTTCGTTTCACGCATTACGTCGTTTCACAACAATCACGAATTGTGTTTTTAAAGTATTTATGAATGAAATGTTCCATGTCTCTGTGCTAAATAGTCTGAATTGTTTCTAAATATGTTTTATTATGAATGAAATTCTTGAGTCTGCAGTCGCCACGCAGAAATATTTACCTGCGAGACTCTCGCAAGAGACACAGTCTTGCACGAGACTCGAGACGAGACCAATAAAAGTCTCGTCTCGTCTTGTCCGAGTCTCGTCTCGAGTCTTGTCTCGAAAACAAGACGAGACCATGCGAGACTCTCGAAAACGAGACTCTCGCGGGCACCACTAGTCACGTGTAGGTCAATTCGGCTTCTGCATTGGTAGAGCAAGTCCGATAACATTTAGTATACAAACAAAATATCGCTGTTATACAGAAGAAACCGAGGAAATGGTCGATTCTGATTGGTTGTCGAGAACAAGAGTGTTTCCTGGCCCAAGACAGCAACGCAAAAATTGATCATAGTGTTAAATAATGTCTGTAGGCGAGTCTGTAGGTTAATCGAGGAGGTGGTACATTCATTATTCCAAATTTTTTGGGATTTCCTCTCCTCGTTTCTATAAAATAAAAATATGAATATTATTTCAATATACGTGTAGTAAGGACAAATCAGATGATATTTTTTCTATATACCTTTATTTCTCTTCTCCAAACCTTTATTTCTCCATATATAATACCACAAGTGATAATATTTTGCCGGAAATATTCGGTGATTGTTACGACAGCTTGTTGCCTAGTAATTTCGTGAATGACATTGTTATCAAAACTACGAGCCGTAGGCGAGTAGTTTTGGATCAATGTCATGAGCGAAATTAGAGCAGCAAGCTGGAGTATGTCAATCGACGAATATTTCCAGGAAAAATAGTATCACGAGTTGTATTCGTATGACTATTTCATGATTGAATGAGACAATATATATAAGGGATAGGAAACATAATTCAAGTATATTCCAACTCTAACTACGAAGAAGAACATAATGATAGTAATGAAATACAGAATTTACTTTTTTAGAAATTATATAACTACCTACTTAAAGTTATTCACAAAGTGGAATGTACAATTTTGATAAACAGTATTTTTTTTATTATCTTGGAGATGGTTGCTCTCAAAAGAGTGTATACAATCACTATCCAATTCAAACAAAATAAATTGAATTTATGTGGAATAATTAAAAAAAATATATCGTCGCCGTGGGCTCGAACCATCGACCTCTTCGTATATCCTCGCGCAACAACCCTAACAGTTGCGACACATCAGCTAGTAATTATATCAGTCAGTCACAATTACTTGAGTATTTGAAGAAGATTACTTCAAAAAGGAATTTGAATTCTATTTTTGTTGTCCGTCAACAAATATGCAAACTTTTTAAATTACACATGAAACGTCCAGCCAGAATAATATTGTCTCGCCTTTCGTACAAAATATCTCACTAACGCGAATTATAAGTGAATAAAATAAAGTAGGAACTTAGGTTATTGTCTCAGATTTGAATCCAAAGCAATCTTGACCAGTCACGATGTCAAAATTTTATCGCTGATAAACGAGGTTAGTTGGTCACGTGTGGGTCAATTATGCTTTTGTATTGGTAGAGCAAGTCCGATAAAATTTAATAAACAAAAAATATCGCTAGAATACAAAAGAAACCATGAAAATGGTCGATTCTGATTGGTTCTCGAGATCAAGAGTGGAATAGTCTTCTGTAAACTTTTTTCAATACAAATTGTCACTGACAAGCTAGTGAATTTTTCTTTTAGGCTCTCTGATGGGAAAATTCTTCAGAAGTGGACGTGGACCAGTCACCATATGCTCGGACAGCAAAGCTGCTATCATGGCATTGAGATCCAATAGGATCACAACTAAATTGGTGTGCGAGTGTAGAAGTGCCTAGAAAATGTGGCAAAAACTAGGAAACGCAGCCTCATGTGGGTTCCAGGTCACTCTGGTATCCCGAGGAACGAGAAGGCAGACAGACTAGCCAAGATCGGTTCCGGAACGACACCCATTGGACCAGAACCGATATTGGGAATACCCAATAGTACGGTTATGTCCTTCATGAAGGAAATGCTACAGAGGCAGTTCCTTGAAACATGGCGGGACACACCAGGAATGAGACAATCAAAGCTCCATATAAAGGAACCTTCAAAAAGGCTCACGAGAGAGATCCTGTCACTTAATAGAAGGGGTCTCAAGATGGTAGTTGGGCTTTTAACTGGGCACAACCACCTCAACAGGCACCTAGAACTCATAGGGATCAAAGATGATCCTATCTGCAGATGGTGCTTGGAGGATGATGAAACATCTTCACACATACTCACTGAATGCCCCGAGCTGGTGTATCAGAGGAAAGCTGCCTTTGGGATCATTGTACTGCACCCAAAGGATGTGAAAGCGACTCAGCTGAGGAAGCTGCTGAATTTCGTCAAAGAAATCGGCATGCCCAGCTGATTCACAGGACAAGTGGGCGCACAATGGGCCCGACTGAAGAGGCCTGAGTGCAGGGGTCTACGCACCCGCCCACCTGTGCAAAGAAGAAGAAAAAGAAAAAGAAGAAGAAGAAGAAGAAAGAAAATTCTTTAAACGCAGTGACATTTTGGGGCAAATCATCTGATTTTTGTCCTTACTACACGTATATGGAAATAATATTCATATTTTTATTTTATAGAAACGAGGAGAGAAAATCCCAAAAAAATTGGAATAATGAATGATCCAATAAAATATATTGGTTCTATTTTACTCCCTATGTATGAATGTTTAAAACCTTTTTTTTTCATAAATAATATGGACAAAAACACTCGTAGGAAAAACTTTGTACCTAACTCTTGCCGAAAGTGTCTTTTCCGCGCCTGACGACTTGCCCGAACTCCGCTCGTTCGTGCAACTGCCGTCGCGTGCGGAAAAGAACTACTTTCCGCACTTGTTAGGTAAATAACCTTGCTTGATGTTGGATCATCTTCGATAAGATGGCTGGTCGGTCCTTGGCCCGCAAAACCAGGCGCTTATATAGGAATCTGACAAGGACGCGTGGAGAATTTGCCCTTTGAATGATAATACGTTTTCGTCGGTCGTCGGAAAGCTGTGGAAGGTGTCAGAAGATAACACGTAAAGTATAAGGTATGTTGTGAATTATATTTCATATTTTTGATCTTGTGTTGTTGTTGTTTCGGAAATAATTTTACTTTTTTTACAAAATTCCCTACTACTTATAAATTGACAAGGTTCACTCTCTATTGACAAAAATAACACAGGCAACTTCCGCCTACAGTTTCTGACAGCTATGCCTGAATCGAATAGGCAATCCACTTTTTAGGAAAAATAGTTCCTTATAGTATTTTGTGAAATTTAGACTGTTCCATCAAACACCTTGGCCTTGAGAATCTGAATATTTTAGATATGTCCAACACATTTCCGAAGAGGGCTCGTTGAGTACTATATATTATTATGGAATCAACGTTTTGGAAAATCGGTCAACATGTATCATGAAATATTTGCAGAATATTATTCTATGTCTATATATGGGCATGTTTCAAGCATTCATTTTCACCCCACTTTTTGAAGGATTTTTTTGGACCCCGCACCATTTACATTGAAATCTTGTCTACGGTGAAATTTTGTGAAAATCTAGGATTGGATAGATCAAATCATGCTGAACAAGAAATATCCTTTGGTCCAAGGTCCGTTATGCCCGATAAAAAAAAGTTATAAGCTCTTGCAGCCAAACGAGATAAACCTCAACCAGAACTCGGTTTCTTGAATAATTAGTTGTGTTCTATCGACCTGAAATATTCTCAGCGCTACGACGTTGCCGCTTATATTGAAAAGTAGCAACAGCTTCGATTTTTTAATGAGACACCCTGAATATCATTCCATTTTCAGGTTCTTCCTGAAAAGCTGATTCCATCGATCTATCACTTTTGGGGTCTAGCGGGAATGATAACAAAGATATAGGGTGTGAAAAATCGGAAATAATTGAAGATCTCGTGATATTATGAGTGAGAATATATCATCGTTGATTGATATAATATATAATATTAGTCATGTAGATGTTTTCGTTATTTATACATTGATAGTATATGTTTTAAAGTTGAAAGTTGAAACATCCTGTATAGTACAACTGTTGAAATATATAATCCTAGAATTTTCTAATATCTACCTACCCTATGAAAAACAAGCGTTATCTTAATATGCTAATCACTGTGATAATGTTATTACTAAAGCTTAGTTTATAGCTAGGCGATTTCGCGATAGCGACAGCACCCAATTAAGCGATACCTTCTCAATAATTTCAATGATGTTCTTCGTTTTCGAGATACAGGGTATTAATATTTCCATGAAAGATCGTTTTTTTTATTCATCATTATACTCAATTGTCCTTTCATCAATTTCAACAAAACTTTGTGGTTCTATTGATAGTAATATGGATCTTCTTCGGCTACGATTAGATTCGAAATAATAGTTCCAGTGGTGCCACAATGGGTAAATTCATCGATATTTATGGTGAATGTCATGTCGACATACCTAAACGATTTTTTTCTCATACTACAAAAAATTATGGAATTAATACATCACCCTAGCCTAGCAGAATGATATAGGTACCTGATGAGTATATTTTGTTAGTTTACCCAGTCCGAGAATGCACTGGAATGCATTTTCACCGAGCTATTCAATGAGGTATCACAAGTAGGGGCTACTATATATTGATAGTATATGCGTTGGGGTGGTTGTGACTCAGGGGGTTGGTGTGGGTATTTCATGAGACATTTTATTTTCCACATTATATATTATATAAACAGGTATGAACCATTCGTGATATGTATCTTATTTTGTACATGAGTTACATCAATTATAAGCTCTCAAATTGTCATCACCCTTTATATGGCAAACCGGATATTGTATCAGAGGAAATCATATGAATCCTCATGTTGATGATCAAGATCCATAGTGTGTCAAATAATTGGTCGATTCTATATAGACGTTTGTTTTCAAGTTTTCAGTGATTGAGTAAAAATCGAAATTCTGATATTTTCAATATTTGTCTGTGCCCATGAATATTACCTTGTCCTGATGGAATGCAATACCCTGTATGTGATATCATTATCTATTCGAATAGAGAGATTTATGAGGTAGAAATTTGACGTGGAGCGTTTATATCCAAACTGGAGATTTATCACGACTTAGATAGCACATAATGCAAATTGATGCAAAATATTCTAAACAGCGAAAATCAAATGATTGACACCCTGTAGCTCGAAAACTGGTCATAACATCGATCTGTAAATTGGACTGTGTAATAAGGACGCTTATATCTGAAACATATCGAATTTTCAGGAAATTTAGCCGAAAGCCATTTTCTGTACTAAATGTGCGAGGACCTTTAATGTAGGTGTTATCAAGACTTCCATTGAGATTACTCAATAACCCCGATTACAATTATTTTGAAATTTTGGGGCTTTCTCAGTCTCCAGCCATACTGAATTTTGGCACCATGAAAGCTTATACAGAGGGGTAAGAAATAAAAACAATTACTACTTACAACTTCAACAAGTTCAACATCCTGTATCTAAAAAACGGAGCAGGTAAGGACACAATCATGTTTATATGAACTTTATTTGCTAGAATAACACAAGTAATCACCCCTCGGCGTTATTTAGATACACCCAGTATAGACCAGGGCTGACCTTTGACAATGTTGAAAAGTTCAGAAAAATAATAGTAGGAACCCATTGGAAATTATATTAACCGTTTTTGCCCTAGAAACTCACCCCTTTCCACTTCCCGACCCTATATTATTGTTCCTCTTATTTTTGTTATATAATCTTCCTTTTCCAATGGGTTTCATACTATTATTTGCTTGTATAAAAAAGTATCGACCCTGGTCTAATAGGCCAATGTTATTGCCAGAAATGCATCTTGATTCAATTCCATTATCACAACGTGGTTGTTACCAAATCAAATTCCTTTTCCAATGGGTTTCCTCCTACTATATTATTGTTTTGCCTACAAAATTATCGACCCTGGTCTAATAGGTCAATGTTATTGCCAGAAATGCATCTTGATTCAATTCCATATTCACAACGTGGTTGTTACCAAATCAAATTCCTTTTCCAATGGCCTACTATATTATCTTTTTGTCTACAAAATTATCGACCCTGGTCTAAAAGGCCAATGTTACCAGAAATGCATCTTCATTAAATTCCATAATGACAACGTACTGTTACCAAATCAAATGTACCAATAATGATATTGCACATTTTATAGGCGCTGGTATCGCCAAAAAATCGCTCAGCAATGAACCCAGCTTAACAGTCATTAAAATTCTTGTTTAATATCTCATGAAATTGCATAGTACCTACTTATGCATATAACATATTATAAGGAACGTAAACTACTCAAAAACGAGTCGAAACATACCATAACTAGGTATATATAGGTATACTCTGGTATACTGATTCTTTATGAAAAATAACTGGTTTCGCACTGTTTTGAATCAACATATATTATCTTATCTGCTTGAGTTAGTTCAACAAAGAAATGACCTATGGTTAAGAAGTTCATGTTGAATGAGCATAATATAAAAATCGATGATAACTTATAGTTTCATGTTGTTCAACGATATCTGAGATAGGGACAGTTTTAAGAAAATATACCTAACTAGTAGTATAATGTCCAATTTAGTGAGCATCAGGGACTTCGAGGAGCATGCCTATAAAACGTTGCCGAGAAATGCCCTTGACTACTACAGAAGCGGAGCAGGACAGCAAACAACTTTGAAGCATAACAGGCAGGCATTCTCAAAGTGAGTACTTATTTTTCAAAATTTAATCAACAGTGACTCAGTGAGGGAAACAGGCTAATAAAGTATAGAGTATAGTAGGTACCTACATGTACCTACTCAATAACAGGGACTCGCCGTCCATATGTGGGATGATAATATGATGAAAATATGGGATATGGGCAAAGTCGTGCGGCACACGACGTCGCAGAGGCCTGATAATAAGGCGCTTACGGTTGTTTAGCATGAAAATAGCTATTTATACAGGGTGTCCCATGAGTCATGGATCAAAAGAAGTGGGGTGGAAGGGGGGGCATTTGCAAACAAACTAACGGTATATGTGGTTATCAAATTGTTAATGGTTCAAAAGTTATTCAATTTTTCTGAAAAAAGCGACCCATTTGAAAGAAATTAACAACAAAAAGGCTGTTTTGAATATCCCTATATGTTATACCATTTCGTAATGTGTATTGAATGAGCAACTTTCTGTTATAAGTAATTGGTTATCTTCGTGGGGTAGTTTATGAATCTGCCAGCGGCATTTAAAAATCAACTTAAATATTTCATTCATTGACAAAACTCAATGAAAACAACATTTGTCTCAGGTAATTGATAAGAAGTAACACATGTCATAAAACTATTTCTATGAAAAGGTGCATCATTGTGGATACGATTTGTGAAATGAAAAATCACAAATGTGACATAGTTTTATTGTTATTGGTTATTTTTATAAAAATGAAAAAAACTGACAATAAATACATATATGTTTAAGATTGGAAATGACCCCTCTTACCACCCCCCCCCCCCACCCATTTCTTTTGATCCATGACTGATGGGGCACCCTGTATATTCAGGAAGGTATTCATTGCCTCCCGCGTGTGAAGAACACACATGGGGTGCAAAAAAAAGAATGAATTGAAAAATAACGCTCCTTAAACAGTTGAGTTGCAAAGTTGCAAACATAAAATAATCTAGAAATAAAAATTAAATATAATTATCCCATAAGTGTGTTTCATTTACATTGAATAATTATTATTGACATGATATTTAATAATTATCAACATTATTGCATGTAAAAATTATATTTATTTGATTTTGTTCCTTTTGACCAATAATTTGCACTATGAGTGTGGTTTTAAAATATTGAGAAAAGGATATATGTATAGTAGGTTAAGACGTTCATTTTATAAGTATATAGTATACACAAGAAATTCAAAAAATACATATCTATCTCTTTAAAACAAAACACACCAACCAACACATCTGTGACATGACATCTCTGAGATGTCGCGTTTAGGTTAACAGTGCGATCACAAACGTTCCATCGCTGCGATGTTCATAAGAAAACACATCTGCGACATGACATCTCTAAGATGTCGCGATGAGGCAACACTGCGAAATTACTAATGTTCCATCGCTGCGATGTACAGAATCGAACACATCTGCGACATAACATTGAGATATTACGAATGTTCCATTGCAGCAATGTACAGAAGCAAACACATCTGCGGGATGACATCTTCAAGATGTCATGATGAGGCAACACTGCGATATCAGGAATGTTGCATCGCTGAGATGTACACATGTGAACTTAGTATTCCAGAATTCGTGAAAATTCGATGTTGGATGCAAAAAAATACATGAATATACGTTACTCAACAAAGTGGAGCTAAATTTGCAAACAATCGTTACATTGCTATCAAACTATTCTTGGTTCGCTTTCATCTCGCCGACAGACACTACGTAATTTTTGATACAAATACTGAGTAACTGCGCTATCATCTTCATGGAATTGAATTTGATTGAATGGATGAGGCCTGAAAGCGACCACCAACCAGTGATCATCAGAGGTCAGTGGTGTATCATCACACTATGTTTGAGGTAACTTTTTTACGTCATCTCGCAACACATCGCTTTTCCATCACAAATAACACGAATTGCGAAAAATATATAGCTGTAGTATCGCAGAGAACTCATGGCAGCAACTTCTCATAGATGAAACTTGAGTGGGACGAAATAATTAACATCCCTCTGACATCGCAGCGACATAGAATGCGATATCACAGATCACAATTGTCACATCGCTGCCATATCTCTTTGATGTAACTGTGATTGCTGGAACCTACTCACATGATAACATAAATATCACAAAAATATAGAAGACATGGATGAAAGACCCAAATCGATGGCCTCTTGGAATACATATTCCATTGAAGTATATATGTATAAAATTAACTAACTAAAAGAAACATATTACGTAAGAATAAGAAACCTGTTTCTGAAAAAATATACTTTTAACAAAAATGGGGGCTGTTATATTAAATATAATTCAAATGAACTTCTTACCAACAACTCTTATCGAAATTACAATTCAACCCGAAAAAGGTATACAATTTTTTTGGAATTTCATTCGTACTGTTTATGATGATACTTATCCTTGATTTTTTGTTTATATTTATCTCTTTACAGATAATGATGATGACGACCATGTTGATGAAAACATGATAGCAAATGCGTGTCCGATAGCGACTCAGAAAGTGATTCGGATAACGATGTGTTAGAGTGAAGATGAAATTCAATACTTTAAAATCAAATAAATATGATTTCTTACATACAATAATGTTGATAATTATTGGATATTATAATAATAATGATTATTATTCCATGACAATGGAACAAAAATATTGGTATAATTATATTTAATCAGCATTTCTTGATTATTTTCTATGTTTGTAACTTTGCAACTCACCTGTAAGGAGTGTTGTGTCGAATAACGTTAAGTACGTTATTCCCTCCCGGTCGCATTTAAACATTCCGGTATTTGTCTGACCAATTGAAGGCTAAGTGCCGAAATCCGTACCAGAATGTTGAGCGGTGCTGAAAAGCAGGTCGGAATGTTGCCCTGCATTATGCGCAGTTTTTGTTTACACCCTCGCATTTACCTAACCTGCGTATTTTTTGATTATACCGTCGTTCCCACATGCTAACAACAAACCTGCAATCTTGTTATTATAGTTAAGTGCAATCATCAATTAGTGAAGTATACCATGAATCACTAATTATGGAAAGATTAAAAAAAGTTTCAGAAATTTTGTCAATATGATGAATGAAACAGAAGTTGTGCAATGGATGAATGATTATGAAGCTCAGTCGTTTACATCATGGCGTTTCAAATCAGGCCCTACAAATATTGAAAGATTCTTGTACAGGTAACAATTTCATGTTTTTCAAATATTTTTTTATTTGCTCATGAAATGTATTCCAGACGAAGACGCAGTATGGCAGGTAACGTGGCGAGAAATCAACCAAACGCTAAGTACCATCCCATGGAATAGGACATAAACAGACATTAAGTGTTCTAATGATTGTTATTTCAAATTTATTATCTCATTTCATTACATATAATCATTCATTTCAAACTTTTATACCAAATAATCATCATGAATATAAATGGAAATTTCTAAAGTTATTGAAAAATGCGTTCATTACACATTATCTCGAGCTTTCATTTCATCAACATTCCGACCTGTGTTTCAGCACCGCTCAACATTCTGGTACGAATTTCGGCACTCCGCCTTTAATTGGTCAGATAAATCAAAATCGGCCAATAGAATTTAAGTAGGTGCCGAATCCTATACCGGAATGTTTAAATGCCTCCCGGTCAGCTGACTGTATGCCGCGGGTAAACCCGTCAGCTGACATGGTTTCAACCAGGAAGACATTATTGAAAAAGTAGTTGACGATTTTTTATGTTGAAGACACATTATCAGCTGAAAGGATATATTGGTCGCAAGAATCTGCTAATGGCTCCCCTACTATGATGAAATTTCAAGTTTACAGCGCAAACTTTATTTTTTAAATAAATACAAAAAGCTCAAAGTCATATCCACACAATGTTTATAAAATGAACGGGAGAAGAACAACTACTTTCCTGGCTAATGCCACTCAGACCATTGAATTACATCCTTCCGAAATCTATGCATCGACTCGTATAAACGAATACTGATACTAGTGAATCTTTCCTGAATGCCTATTGATTTCGATCTAGCCAAGCCACGCTAGACACCTACAGACCGATTTCGAGCTCTTTGATTCTCATCAGTGCAGGGCAGTCTCCAGCCAGCAATCCTAAGACCGCCGACTAAGCGTAGCCTAGCCAAACAAAAATCAAGTCGGCATTATATTCTTCCAGAGGCGTCCTTCATAGACGGCACACTCCAAAACTGAAATTCCCATACGGGAGTGGCTAGTTGCCCGACTGGCGTGATTTCAACTATGAAATAGTAATTCCCGAATGGGAATTTTAGTTTTGGAGTGTTTCTTTCCTTCGCTTCTACTCAGATGGCGTTGCTTTCATATTGTCTATGAAGGACGCCTCTGGGGGAATATAATACCGACTTGATTTTTGTTTGGCTAGGCTACGCTTAGTCGGCGGTCTTAGCCCTGTTGGGTGGAGACTGCCCACTGCACTGATGAGGGTCAAAGAGCTCGAAACAGTCGAAACCGGTCTGTAAGTGTCTAGCGTGTCCTGGCTAAATCGAAATCAATAGGCATTCAGGAAAGATTCACTTGTATCAGTATTCGTTTATACAAGTCGATGCATAGATTTCGGGAGGATGTAATTCAATGTTCTGCATGGCATTAGCCAGGAAAGTAGTTGTTTTTCTCCCGAAATTGTTGTTCATTTTATGAACACTGTGTGGAAATTACTTTGAGCTTTTTGTTTTTATTCAACATTTCATTCCACTTTGAGCATTGTGGCTATTTCGTAGTTTATTTTTTTATTAATTTTTACACTGGCTAATACCACTCAGACCATTGAATTACATCCTTCCGAAATCTATGCATCGACTCGTATAAACTAATACTGATACTAGTGAATCTTTCCTGAATGCCTATTGATTTCGATCTAGCCAAGCCACGCTAGACACCTACAGACCGATTTCGAGCTCTTTGATTCTCATCAGTGCAGGGCAGTCTCCAGCCAGCAATCCTAAGACCGCCGACTGAGCGTAGCCTAGCCAAACAAAAATCAAGTCGGCATTATATTCTTCCAGAGGCGTCCTTCATAGACAATATGAAAGCGACGCCATCTAAGTAGAAACGAAGGAAGTGGCTAGTTACCCGACTGGCGTGATTTCAACTATGAAATAGCAATTCCCGTATGGGAATTTTAGTTTTGGAGTGTTTCTTTCCTTCGCTTCTACTCAGATGGCGTTGCTTTCATATTGTCTATGAAGGACGCCTCTGGGGGAATATAATACCGACTCGATTTTTGTTTGGCTAGGCTACGCTTAGTCGGCGGTCCTAGGACTGCTGGCTGGAGACTGCCCTGCACTGATGATGACAAAACCGGTCTGTAGGTGTCTAACGTGGCCTGGCTGAATCGAAATCAATAGGCATTCACTTGTATCAGTATTCGTTTATACGAGTCGATGCATAGATTTCGGGAGGATGTAATTTAATGTTCTGCGTGGCATTAGCCAGGAAAGTAGTTGTTTTTTTCCCGAAATCTACCATTGTTGTTCATTTTATGAACATTGTGTGGATATGACTTTGAGTTTTTTGTATTTATTCAACATTTCATTCCACTTTGAGCATTGTGGCTATTTCGTAGTTTATTTTTTTATTAATTTTTACACTGGTCGGGGACGTTGACGTCCAAGAGGGTGAGGCCTGCCAGGTCATGCATGATTTTCTTACTTAACATCATTTGATTCGTATTTATATATTCAAATTTCTAGCCTTACAGACTGAAGAGGAAAGATTTGATTGTTTGTTTGTTTTATAAAACGTCTACGAGCTCTCAGACTATAATACTAATTCAACAACATTCATAATTGAATTGCAAATATTCGACATAAGCTCGATCTTTCTCATCTTTAATTTATTTGATTTTTAATTTTATTGCAGATACAGACTAAGGCCAAGATGTCTGAGGAACGTGGAAAACAGGGACTTATCAACAACGATATTGGGAGAAAGAATAACGATGCCGATCGGTATATCGCCAACCGCCATGCAAAAAATGGCCCATCCAGAGGGAGAATGTGCAAATGCCCGAGGTGAATATGCAATACACAATAATAACAACAAGACCATAAAATGAAAATACTATTGTTATCAATATGGTCAAGCACGTAATAGTAAAAAGTACAGTGTCAAATGCTGAGAGCGAGATATTTTTCATTATTTTGTCACCCTGTTTATACAAAGAGAAATACGAAGACCCGGAATCCCCCAGACCAGACTCAACTAGAAAAACAATAAGATCATTGTAGTCCTGTATCGAATCAATACAGATTGTTGTCCTCTGAAACAAAGGACCCTGCATATTTAGTATTGAAAATGTCTTTCTGAAAATTTGATATGGGTTTCATATAGTGCTTGAAATAAACGATTTTTTCTCCTACTACAAAAAGTTATGGAATTTATAAGTCACACTAGCCTAGCAGAATGATATGGGCAATGAATATTTTTTGGTTAGTTCACCTAGCCCGAGATATGAATAAAAGCACTGGAATGCATTTTCACCAAGATATTCAATGAGGTATCACAAGTAGGAGCTACTATTGAAATGATATGCGTTGGGGTGGTTGTGACTCAAAGGGTTGGTGGGGGCTTTTGATGAGACATCTTATTTTCCACTGTATATATTATATAAACAGTTATGAACCATTCGTGATATGTATCTCATGTTGTACATAAGTAACATCTCAATTTGTCATCACCCTGATTATGGCAAACCGGACATTGCATCATCAGTGGAAATCATATGAATCCTCATGTTGATGATCGAGATCCATAGTGTGTCGAATAATTGGCCGATTGTAGCCGCTTGTTTTCTAGTTTTCAGTGATTGAGTAAAAATCGAAATTCTGATATTTTCAGTATTTGTCTATTCCCATGAATATTACCTTGTCATGATGGAATGCAATACCCTGTATGTGATATTACTATCTATCAAATGATAAAACTGGTGATAGGATCAATCTTTAAATTGTACTGTGTAATAAGGACGCTAATATCTGAAACACATCAAATGTTCAGAAAAATTAGCCGAAAGCCATTTTCCGTAGTAAATGTGCGGGGTCCTTCATATAGCAGAAAATAAAATAATGACAGTTGTTGAATATCACATTATATCATCCTGTATAATATATCAGTTTGCCTTACTGTATACAGATTCGATTGTTGATATATGTTTTGTGGAATCAATAGATAATAGATTCAGTCCATTAATTTTCGATTCATTTCATGATCCTTCATGGTCTTTTATTCGACATTATATAAGCCACAGATTCATGTGCTAAACTTTGATCCACTTGAAGCCAAAAATCCAGCTTTGACAATTTTCTTTGCATTACCAATAATTATTTTTTATAATGACAAGAGGTTAGAATTTGAAATGATTTTGAAAATAACTTACTTGTCAGAAATCAGTACAATAGATTGCATGGGTAAGAGATTTTTTTATCTCTTAGAGCACACGAAAGGGAATCCCTATAATGTTCGAAGAACATCATGCGCGCCTAGGCAAAGGAGATTATAAGTTTTTGGGAATACTTCCTTAGGCAAAGAATTTCAATATTTTGTACAGATTCTAGCAAAGTGAGTTATTTTCACAATTTTCAAAATTATTTGAAATTCTAACCTCATAGATACGTTTTATACATGATGATGGCAATGTTGATGACAACGTTAGAGATTTGATTTAAGGAACTTTGGTGTACCAGAGCTTTTGGATTGTATCATCCCTGAAAAATAGTCTTGAGGAACCAAAATTAACGTACCTATAGGTACGTACATACATACCTATGGTACTAATTTTTTAGGAACTCCACTATTAACTGAAAGTTTTTCGAAGTACTCCAGAACATGCTGGAATGTCTGTTTGAGTTTGGCAGCAAATATGAAATCCTCTCATTCTAACGTGCTTTAACGCTTTAAGAGATTTTTCATTTGGATCTTTGTCGAACAATGCGAGTGTATAACATATTCTATATATTTTGCAGCTGCTCAGGCTATGGGGACTATTTTCACTCTTAGCACTCTTTCTACTAGCAGCATTGAGGAGGTAGCGCAAGCAGCTCCACGAGCAGTAAAATGGTTCCAACTTTATATCTACAAGGACAGGTAAACGTAAACTATCTCTTTTTATTTTGGGGAAATTGATGATGTTAAGCTCTCCAATGGACGGCATCTTCTCCCAATGGGATACAATATATATGAACTACTACCTTTCTCAGCACTACTGAAATCCCTCATATTAATCAGCAATACACCAATACGCCACTATATATGTATAGTCACCTATTTTTCTTCAATGGAAGTCGCAAATTGTGGAAATAAAGCAAATTAGAAACATTGTTTTTATATTGGTACAAATCTTATGAATAAATATTCGAGAATTATCATTGTCTTCATCAGTAGACATTAAACAACCAGGTAAGAACTTTCTTGGCTAATACAAAGCACTCTTATATCTCTAAAAGGTCTGTACAGAACGCTGTCAGACATCTATGGCTAAAATATGATTTTGGGTCTCACTCTCAATGGACATTTTTATTATGTGTTGCAGATCATGACCGTCTGATCAGAAGACCCTGTTAACTTTTGAAGGGATTAATAAGTATATGGTGAGAAAGGTAGAGTTGATAATTTTCCATTAATTCCATATGCTCAATGAGAGAGTGATACATATTGAGCATGATGAAGAGTTATTATGCCATATCTTCGTATTACTTCCTATGCAAATATGTAAAAAATTTACTGGATATTGAAGATATCCACGCTACTTTTTAGTCTTACTCTACTCAAATTGAGACTTAAGATCAGCTTATGAGGTACAACGAAAGCTGAAATGTCCAGTGAATTTCAATATGCAACATCAATTTTATAAGTTCCTTTCATCTTCAATTTGCAGAGAACTCACCCGTCAACTAGTTGAGAGAGCAGAAAGAGCTGGATTCAAAGCTTTAGTCCTAACAGTTGATGCCCCACTTTTTGGTCTTCGACTGGCTGACATCAAGAACAGATTTATTTTACCACCGCACTTATGGTAATTATAATTGGTTTTGAAAGTACATAATATCTAACAACCAAACTATTGAATGATCGAATCCATCAAATACCTAATTATTTCTATAAATGAAAAGTATTATTTCAAATTACGATAAACACATATGTGTGATAGGGACAAATCAGTGATAGTGAAAATTAGCTTGAGTCATGGAAACCATCCATATCCTTCTCAAAGTGGTTCAAATTATGTCAATGAAAAAACAAAATAACACTAAGTCGGTCGACCACAAAGTTTAATTACAAAAATCGACTTTTTTGTGATTAGTTTTGGCTCAAACAGCAATCTTCAGACACAATACATAGTACCGACTGAATATCCAAAAGTACGCAACTATCATTAGGTTCAAAATTGGCACAAACTTGGGAAAATTGATGAATAATTCACTCAAAGGAGTTTCATCTTCAAATGGCCATTTTTGTGAAAGACAAAAGCCAAGGAAAAGGCGAAGTGTCAAGCTTAGAAACAGGCGTTCTGTTCAAAAATGTTAACATCCCTTTACCGGACTGATTTTTTGGCCAAATGACCATTAATATTTTTGATTTTATTTTATTTTGTGATTTCCACGTGACCTTTTAGGTATTGTTTATTTGTTTCTCAATATCTTAGTATTCTTGTAAACTAAATACAGGTACTGTGTATTGTGTCTGAAGATGGCTGGTGGAGCCGAAACTAGTCACAAAAAAAGTCAATTTATGTAATGAAACTTCGTCGTCGACCGACTTAGTGTTGTTTTGTTTTTCTTTGAAAATTAGCTTCTTGGACGTTTGGGATCGAATCTGCTCCAAATTTACAGGATGAGTCAGTTTTTTGTAGCAGAACTTCAACAGCTCAAAGGAGACATTTTTGCAAGATAAAAGTCTTCTATGAACATATATGCGTGGGAGCTTTGTATCCAGTATACAGGGTTTCAACGTTTACACGACCCCAGAAGGTTTTCATTCTGTAGGTATTCTAGAACGATCGATACTCCCAAATATTGCGTTTCCAAACTTTACCAAGTGTACCAAATTTCAATTCATTATTTTAAAAAAATGTAGGAGAAAAGTTTAAAAACACAAGAAAAATCTCAAACTTCGATACACTGAATATCGGAAACAAAGCCCCCCGCACATATGTTTACATACTCAAAAAATGAAGTTAAATGTCAAGTAAATTATTCTTGGCATGTGTTTCGAAACCCAGTTTTCCAAAAAACAAAAGGGACAAAAAGTATCTAAATTGAAGGGAGAATCTAAATTGATGTTTCATTGAAAACAGAGGTGGTATGCAAAAAAGTTCGAGAGGGTTAACTTGGGTACGACCCTCAAAAGTGTATCATACTGTACTTTGGTATTCAAGAATGCTCGATTGCCAAAAATATTGGGAATTGTAGAAGGAAATTGGAAAAACACAAAAAAATCTTAAACTTGAGAACCCTGTATATCGGAAAGGATGCTTCCACGCATATATGTTTACATAGAATTTGCATCTGAAAAAAATTTCCTCACTCAGCTGTTAGTCCTGCTACAAAAAACTGACTCACCCAGTGCATTGTCGATCTGAATGAAAACCTAGTAGGCGACCTAGTACGCGAGGAGGTATTATAGTTTTTGCCTACTAACTACCTAACTAGGTTGTCATCTAGAACGGCAATATCCAGTGTAAGCGAAATTTCGTATTCTTCTTTTTGAAACATTTTTCACTGACTATCTCAATTAAATTTTCCTCTTAGATTCCTAATCGTGGAATTCAAATTGCAGTGACATTTTGGGGTGAATCATCTGATTTGTATATTGAAATATTTCTAATTTCTTAATCTATAGAGACAAAGAGAGAAAATCTCAAAGTTCTGAAGAAATTTCTATTCATTCTGTTGATTCAGTACCTATTTCAACACTGATCTTCCAGTTTGGCCAACTTCGAAGGTACCAAATCCAAGGGAATGAGTAAGAAAACCGATTCATCTGGCCTCAACGTGTATGTGAACTCTCTGTTCGATTCAACGGTCGAATGGAAGGACATCGCATGGCTGAAGAGCATAACGAGTCTTCCGATCGTCCTCAAAGGTATTCTGACTGCGGAGGATGCAGTCCTTGGTGTACAAAACGGAGCATCGGCCATTCTGGTATCCAATCACGGAGCACGACAAGTTGACGGCACTCCAGCCTCGGTATGGTATTTTGGCCCAACGAAATAGTTATTTAAAGTTGGGGGACATTTTCGGAAGGCGAAATTCGCCATAAAACGTTGGTGAGACACAACATATACGTCCAAACGGTTTCCACTTGTTTGAAATATATACCCAAGATACCCCCAGGTAGGGTCCCTTGATGTAAATTGACGTATTTGTGGGTACGGACAGATCCTCGTCTCCTCTCACTCTAAAGTGTTTGTGAAACAGTTGTTTAGTTCCATATCTTTATTCATTTCTGGGGATAAACACTAGATTTCTGACATTTGTTGTTTTTTAGGTTATATTGAGGACATTGGCGTATCACACGTAATTTCCACATGTAATTTCTCATTCAACTCGACATATTATATCCAAATGATGATGATAATTTTCGAGTTGATTTTCCAACTCCACACTGAGGAAAATTCTTATTAACCAAAGTCAGAAATCGAATTACCCCTGCAAGAAACTCTAATTGCATAGGGGACAAGCGAGTTATCACCTGTGATTATAAAGTCGAGTTTGCTGATTATAACCCATCAGCGATTATAAGATATAGAAACTTGCTGCCACTATAGCGAGTGCATCTGTATATTGCTATTAGACGATGTTTCTGTAGTAGGTATCTGACTTTGCTACCGCTAGTGAGTGCATCTAATAATGGGAGTAGGGTAATGTTATAATCGTAGGTAGGGAACTTTGCTACTCTTGATGGGTGATCATATAGATAGTTGCATGACCTTCTTACTATAGATATCCAATTTCCCTTCCCATAATTCCCACCCGGATGTATGGTATGAATAGCAATTTATTGATTCCTAAGGAAAATTTCAGACCAATGATCTTTGAAATTCAATAGATCAATTGATTCATGCACCCTCGGGAGAAACAAAAGGTTTTTGAGTAATTGATGAAGAAAAGAATTTTTCTGAAACTTTCTGAAACCATTGTATTTCGAAAACTCGGCAAGTTATTACAGATGCGTACAGGAAAACAAAATGTTACCAGTAAAATCATTCAAATAATTTCATAACCTGTCATTTTCGCTCACAAGTTTTCAGACCACATTCTATATTTGAATTTCAGTCGGAATACCTAGAAAAAACTCACCTTTATCATTCCATCAATCCTGGTAATAACTGAAGCACTCAGATCTACGAAAGCAATGAAAGGGACACAGAAGATTTTTTTATTTGTTTAAAAAATTTTCCATTTTATATTTGAATTCAGATTCAGATTTCAAATAATGAATTGAATTAGAGAGGGGAAGTATTCGTAACTGTCTTGTCGCCGAGATTGTGGTCCTGTACATGGGTTTGCATCAAGAGTCCAACTGTGAATGATTGATCAAGCAAGATGTCTGACAAATGCTTATATAGAGGGGGACAAATCAGTAGAATATCGAATAACGATAAGTAGGCGCTAAATAACCCCAAGTAGGTTCGTCAAATATTCATTTCGTGGCAGACTGACAGTTGTATTATTGGTAGTGAGTATAGTTCTATGCAACGAACCTCGCAGCCACAAGCATATAACTCACTAGTAGTAGTTCAGCTAGACAATTATAAAAAAAATCATGCTATCCCAGAATGGCTGCCTGATAGCGACAGCAGTATACCTTTCTGTGGCAGGAAATTCACTTTCAACAAAGTCGTTATTGCTGTCATTGGATTCCAAGGTGCTGCTTCTATTCGAAAATGTATAACGGTAATATGCTTTCTTGTAATGGTAGCAAGAAATGTCTCAGCAAAAACTCTAATAGCACAATTTTCCTCAGTGCAGCATAATCTTTGTGAGGCAGTGAGCAAATTTTTCTGAAAGTTCAATACGTTTTACCAAATGGGACTGTTCTTAGGGAGTACCTATCAATAAATGAAATTTAATTCCAGACTGAGCCTTATGGTTGAGAAATGGTGAAAAATGTTATGAATAGGTATTCAAACTAATGTGCTCATATGTCATGTGTGCTGTATATATTCATGTTGGGAATCATTTTTGCAGTTTTTGACGAACACTTAATATTTCCTGAATGTAGGTATAATTTTTCAAATGGTAGGCCATATGCCTCTTCTTTTAATCCTCGGTTTTAATCAAAACTTTCTACTGAAGTGCATTCAAAAACTCGTGGAGTGGATAATTATAGGCACAATGAGAAAGTATAATATGTGATCTCGTATTAGTTTTCCCTCGAATATTTTTGCTGATGTATTTACCAATTTTCCCCATTCGGTCACTTCACTTTCCATGTAAGTTCATTTGCATTTTGATGGAAAGCTGACAAATTCAAATTTGCCATCCAATTGATACAGCCTAACGCAGCAAATTTCACCATCCTCCCAAACAGAATTGAATAATGTCGTATTAAATCAAGTATGAAATTAAAATTTCGTAAGATCTCTTTTAACGCCTATGAATGTGACGTGACAGCAATGTCATGTCAGGGACGCCAATACACGAAACCAAAGTCACTAGATGATTGAAAGAGATAGGAGCTATGATCTGTCCGTACCCTGTTCATCAAGGGACCCTACTCCCAGGTATTATACGTCCCCTACTTAAGCTACGATTAACGTTACGGAGGAATTGATTATACCACAGAAGGATGGTCGATTAGAGGTACTTCTTTTCAAAACGAGGTAGATTAACAGAGAGGGACTCGAAATTGGCCTGACAATTGCCTCATTATTGTGGATGTGTTCATCTATTGTTATCAGCTTGTGATACGGACTTTGAAAATGGGTCGACATGAAGTTCTGAACGAGCAAAATAGAAAACTCGAGTTAAATGTATTGGATTATTTCCAAAATAAAAAAAGGGACTTCTAATGAATAATAATATTTAATTAATTAATAACTTAAAATCCGATCCTGGCTATTCAGATTTAGACAGAATTGAGTACAGACATACCTGCACTACAGTAATCTTGCCACCCCGCCTGTATTCTCAGACATTATTAGGTAATTAGGACGAGTCGGACAACTGTCACTCATTCTCATCACTATCAAGCAGTTGAAGTTGAAATTAAATGAACATATACATTTCGTCTCCCCAACGTTTTATGGTAGACTACGCCTTCCCAAGATGTCCCAAGGACGTAACTCTCTTCGGATCAGGGTTACCAGTTCGATTTTCATTCCATCAGTAAACACCTTGTCAAAAATTCCGTAGATTTCAATAGATCTGTATAAGATCTATTTTATGCTATACGAATTCCAAGAAAGGATAATAAAATAAACCTATGACGTCAAAACATTATGTGGTTTTAGTAAACAGAAAAGTAACCTCTTTCCGACAAAATATAATCAAACACAAACATTCTAATACAAAAATAATCATATTCCTAATTCTCAATTCAAAAATATACTCACAAATATCACAAACTACAGTTACATAGGTACCTACTTATAAGATTTGAGTACATGAAAAACAGGAACGAACAGTAAAAATGAATAACAAAAATACATACAAATAAAAAAATTTTACGTAAGAAACAAACTGTTATCGCAGCGACGGGTATTTGAATGAATTTGAATTTAACCTGAATCAGTTGAAGTATTGTCTTTTTTTGGTTTATAAATATCATTTAGTACCTATAAGTATATTTATTACTTATTTTGTAACATTAATTTAAACAGAGCGTGCCGATCGAAGTATCATGCAATTATTGAGAGTATCTGATCAACTAAAGATTAATAATAATATAGGTAATTATATTTATCGATGAGTAAGTATCAAAATATTTTTCAGTTGATTATGAAATGTTTCAGTAGATCAATATGCAAATCAGGAGATCTACTGAAGTCAGTAGAACTGGAAACCCTGGAGCCGACGAAGTGTTTGCGGATGAAGAGTTTGCATACGAAAAGTTAGTGTCTGCGGACGAAAAGTACAGGGTGGGCAAAATTGGGCGTTTTCACCGTCTATCTCAATAACTAGAGGAGTTATCGAAAAACCGATATACATGTTCCGGGTTCGATTTTGGAGAAACCTCGAATGGTACAATCAAAATTTCGATATCTTCATTCGTTTTAGAGATACAGGGGGAAAGTGGAAATTTGCCGATTTCGATTTTATTTTCTGACTACTTTACGGTGAGAGGTATCAAAAAATTTCGAACGTATATTTATACAGTATGATGCGTGGAATCCATTGGCATCATCAGAAATTTTATACAGGGTGACGTTGAGAAGATACGGCAGCCAATTATGTTTTTTCTAATGGAACACCCCGTATATTTTGGCACAGTTGAATAGTCCCAGGCGTTCTCATTACAAATATATATATAACCCTACCTTTTCCTTCCACGATTTCAGATATATTCGCAAAAATATATTCAGTGTGTCACATTTCTTATGATTACACCCCCGTATCTTCTGTAAAAATAATTGATGGAAACATTAACAATCATAATATTTTGTGGCAGAATGCCTGAATATGATACTTTACCCATTATTTCTAGTATGCCTTTTGCGTTCAAAGAGATAATAAATAAGATATATATTTGAAATTGAAACGGGAACTTTGAACAATGATATCAAATCGAATAATTTCCCATTTTATTTATAACCAAATATCCATTTATCTGGAAATTACATTCCCTATGATATTTATTTTCCACATTTGGTGAATATATACAGAGTGTCATTTTCAACCTCGATTCTGCCTGTTGATAGCATTATCCAGAAATATCAATGATTCCATAGCTGCTGGCGAGCAGTGTTATCATTGGAGATGATCCCACTTGGTCCATGACTCCATGAGTGTATCATTTGTATCTTTCTGACAGTTGCGAATTTTTGAATCCTACCTCAAATATTTTTACAGAAGATACGGGGGTGTAACCATAAGAAATGTGACACACTGAATATATTTTTGCGAATATATCTGAAATTGTGGAAGGGAAAGGTAGGGTTATATATATATTTGTAATGAGAACGCCTGGGACTATTCAACTGTGCCAAAATATACGGGGTGTTCCATTAGAAAAAACATAATTGGCCGCCGTATCTTTTCAACGTCACCCTGTATAAAATTTCTGATGATGCCAATGGATTCCACGCATCATACTGTATAAATATACTTTCAAAATTTTTTGATACCTCTCACCGTAAAGTGGTCAGAAAATAAAATCGAAATCGGCAAATTTTCAATTTCCCCCTGTATCTCTAAAACGAATGAAGATCTCGAAATTTTGATTGTGCCATTCGAGGTTTCTCCAAAATCGAACCCGGAACATGTATATTGGTTTTTCGATAACTCCTCTAGTTATTGAGATAGACGGTGAAAACGCCCAATTTTGCCCACCCTGTACTTGCCATCGGAAAAGGTCGGTTTTTCGTTCGGGAATTAAAACGTAAAATGTGATTTTAGCTGTGTGCACGTGTATAAACAAATAGTTGTAGACATCTTGTATTTCGTGCAATAGTAGTTATTCATTTACCAAGGACGAAACACTGTCTATTATAGTTGAGTCTGCGAATTGATAGCCGTGTGGTGAACTGGACTTCCTGGTTTCGATTAAAATCATTGGACTTCCATTTTCGAAATGATTGTGCATTTTCTCACAGTATTAGAATTTTCGACTAAAATCCTTGGTTCTAATGAATAACTTTTTCTACGAGCGTGCGGAAAAGTAACTTTGGGGACATGTAGTGATAACTGTTGGCAACAGAACGTACCCATAGCAACAGTCGCTATAAACTGACAGTAGTGGCAGTCAACAAATATGCATTTCAAGAGTAATTTTTCCGTGTACGTAATTCCAATGAAAAATGGACAACTCAGGAAACTTTCAAAACTCCCCCGGGAATAATTGAGGCAAACACTAACCAATCAAATTCAAACGACGTTCTTCAAGATGTTGCGGCATCTGCTATATTACAGCATGCAACAAACACAAATTGCACTTTCAATTTCAATATTTACCATCGTTAATGTTTCAGTTATTGTTATTTAAATGTTCTTCAAATAAGTTTCCCATTATATCGATGAAAAAAATCTATTTCATCATTTTTTATAGCATGAAAATATCGTGGGGAAAAGTTAATTTACCGCACTAGTACTGAAAAGTTACTTTTCACGATTTTTGTATTGTTGAAAATGAGGATATTTAGGACTAACTAAATGATCCATGCAACTTTTCTGTCTTATGTGTCATTTTGAAGAATCATTTTAAGGTATGGTTCATCAAAAACTTTTTTTTTTATAAATAGTATGGACAAAAAAACACTCGTAGAAAAAACTGTATACCAAACTCTTGCGGAAAATGTCTTTTCCGCCCTTGACGACTTGCCCGAACTCCGCTCCGCGTCCTTCGTGCAACTGCCGTCGCGTGCCGAAAACTACTATTTTCCGCACTTGTTAAGTAACTAACTATTGCAGATTGAAGCTCTTCCAGAAATTGCGAGAGCTGTAGGAGACAGAGCGGAAGTTTATTTAGATGGTGGCATCACCGATGGCACAGAAGTACTCAAGGCTCTTGCTATGGGAGCCAAAATGGTATTCATGGGTCGGCCAGCATTGTGGGGACTAGTCCAGGGTGGTGAAGATGGAGTAAAGAAAGTTTTAACCATCATAAGAACGGAATTTGAGACGGCATTGGGAATTTGCGGTAATATACAATCATAATGTTTGAAGGTGTGATTAGAAATGTACCAATGATTTTTTTCAGGTTGCTGTAGGTTGAGTGACATTGAGCCTACTATGGTTGTACATGAATCATTTTATGCGAAGCTTTGAATTCACAAATTTACAGAAATGGAAATCATGAATAAATATAGCAAACTATTATTCACTTTTTTCTCAGAATTGCTTTGAGATTTTGAAATGTTCTCTTGCTTTGGAATGAATGGTTTCATTTTTATTGCACTTTTATATTTTATTAATCATGAGTATTCACATTTGCCATACATTATTCGAATGAATGGATAAGTACAACAGTAGTTTTGTCAGAAAATATATCGCAAATATCAATTAATTATTCTTAGTGCTTGCAGTATACCACAAAAAAGAGTAATATTCATGGTGTCTCTTGAAAGTTCTGTACAAAATGCCTAATCCAGAAGTTGAAAGTTTCTTTTTCTATAATTGTTTTCGTATGTTGCTCAGAAGAAAAAAGTTAAGACCTGATATGAATCCAAATTCTGATGTAGATTCATTCAAAACATCCATTGAGGTCACTCAACTAATTTTATATTTGATAATATTCAATATTTTATATTTTGTAAACTTTGGCCATAATAAGTATAAATTGAAGATTTTGGCATTATGAAAGATTATACAGAGTGACAATGGAAAAAAGCAAATCAATATGAAAATTCCTGATATGGACAATGTCGCCACATATTTACAAGGCCATCGATGAAATATCTACTGAAAAACTAGAAATTATCTAAATTCATGGACAAGAAATTCAATTCATCAGCAACAATTATCTGACAATCCAAAGCACACTCTTCATAAATGAAATGAAATTTGAAATCCCCTACCGAGACTTTGAACTGTTCAATTGCATTATTCGCGAAAACGGATGGAAATATCATTCTTGAACAAGAGTACCAATACTACGTAAAAATTATGTTTGCGTCATATTTTCTAATCAAAATCACTGAAAAGTTTCGCCAAAAATAGTTTTCAGTCAATTTCATCATCAGGAATCATGCACGTGGTGCCTCCTGTGAGAAACTGTAGAACAATACATACAATGATATACCCTGCAATTATGACTGTCCCGATTTTGAAAACAATTGAAGAATAAACAGTGAAATTAATAGCAAAAAACGAAAAAAAAATCAGCTTTAACGCCCTGTATCTTTTTCCACAATATTTTATTGAGGCATATTCGGTTCTAAACAATTCACTCTTAGTCTATGTACCAATAGTTATGACTCACCCTATATAAACCTCGGGCGAGTTTGCCATTATTCAGCTCACTTCTCACTAGGTGTATAATCACAAGAACGAACTTACCTGAGTGAAGTTCGATCTTGAATAAATGAACCGCCTAGTTCCAAGAGATCACAAGTGTAGTACCCCAACTTTGCACCAGGCGAGGGCACACTTGTGATCTCGAGAACGAGGCGGGAAATATAAAATACTATTATGCTCTGTTCTGAGCAGTGATGCCAATGTGCGCGTAATTACTGCATTTGCACGTATTGACATCGCCTTGCAGTGAGAATGCAGTAATGACATTTGGTGTGGATTCTGCACGGATTCACTGGTCTTGTAAGATCCATCCAATAATATCAACAACGAAACAGTGAGCAATATACGTTTTATGAATGGTGCGACAACTTCGAGTCCAAGAAAAGAACAACACGAACAGGATATAATAATATTTAGTCACGTGATGAAATTTACCATTCCCGTAGATGTCTACGCATAAGGTTGAGGTAATGGCTTTCTACCCTTACAAGGTGTCGCCGGTTTAAGCTCATTTTTAGGTTTTCTTAAGTCGATTTTTTTCACAGAAATCTTAGGTACATCATCAAACAGCAAAACAAAATTAATAATTCAAGGATAACATGATTCCATCTGTTGTGTTTTCTCAATTCGATTCATTCTACAAAAAATTTGCGGATTATGTACGGATTTTTTACATTATTGCAGTAATTTGCGCGGATTTTGTAGCCTGCGTGTCAGTATTTAGCCTATAATCAATCCATTGGCAACACTAGTTCTGAGAACAAAATGAATCTTGCAAATTACTTGATTTTTTTGGGATTTTCTTTCCTCGTTTCTAAAAAATAAAAATATTCGTATTATTTCAATATATTTGTAGTGGGACAAATCAGATGATTTGCCCCAAAATGTCACTGCGTTTAAAAAATGTTTCCATCAGGGAGCCTAAAAGAAAAATCCAGTAGCTTATCAGTGACAATTTGTTTGAAAAATGATTGAAGGAAAGAAATATAGATATATTGAAAAAATATCAAATCTTATCTCAGGACGTTTCGGGACCGAATCTGCTCCCGTTCTAAACATAAAAATGCAAAATATTTCTCTTTGGAACTTGTGCTGCTTATAGTTTGACACTTTTCAGTGCCATACTGATGTTGGCATATGAATGAGTGATTTTAGTCTACAAATGAGTTACAGGATGTTTTCAATAGCTGATCTTGTATCTACCATTTTCATGTTCAGTTTTCAGTAGTGAATACCATGTTCTATCTATATTAACTGAACAGGAAGCAATGCTATTGTCTCCGTTTAGAAGAATGCAAGCGGATTCCTTGATTTTTCTACTGAAAACTGAACATGAAAATGGTAGATTCAAGATCAATTACTGAAAACATCCTGTAATTCTATTGTAGACTAAAATCACTCATCCATATGCCAACATCAGTATGACACTGAAGAGAGTTAAACTATAAGCAGCACACCTTCCAAAGAGAAATATTTTACATTTTCATGTTGAGAACGGGAGCAGATTTGGTCCCGAAACGCCCAAAGATAAGTAAAGATTCGATATTTTTCAATATATCTATATTTCTTCCCTTCAAACATTTTTTCGAATAAATTGTTACTGACAAGCAACTGGATTTTTCTTATAGGCTCCCTGATAGGAAAATTTGTTGAACGCAGTGACATTTTGGGGCAAATCAAATCATCTGATTTTTCCCACTACAAATATATTGAAACAATACGAATATTTTTATTTAATCAAGTAAAATGTATATACCACCTCCTCGATTAACCTACAGACAGAATTGAATCTTGCAACTTCGTTAGGAAAATTCGGAAATAAAAGACAATGCCTACTGTCCAGATGGTGCCCATATATTGGACCTATATACAAACCTTATAAATACGATTTACATATGAATTTCTGACTATTTCGAATCTAAATAATAAAAATCCATTGTGACAAATATTTCAAACGAATCCAAAGTTCTTTGTTTTAATGGCAAGCAACAACTTCTGTCTCAACACTGTCCGGCTGCTATATAACGGAATATAAAGTCTGGAAATGCATGTATTGGCTGTGGGTAAATGGGCATCGTCTGCCGGTCGAATCGTCACTGATGGCATTGGCTGAAAACCGTCTTCGCTGGCAGGCAAAGCTGGGGACCCAGTCCAGAAATACACCTAAATAATAATTATGAATATACTTCTATACCTAGAGTTCCAGAATGTGCTTGGCACTTTTGTTTTGACCTCTTTGTCTCTATAAATGATCGTAACATCGTAGTGGCCGTTCACATTTTTTTCCATTTGCCGCTTTCTACTAATGCTGTTAACAACATTTAACGACCAAAAAGAGAAGAAGTGATCTTTTTTATATCGTTTTGCATACACTATGGAAATGTATTTCAAAGAAAGGAGAGTCCAATATTAGAGTTTGAAAAATAATGGAACAAATCAAAAATATTTATCAAGCATTTCAAGACTCTTCGCCGTTTGTTGTCGAAAATGTTCCTCAGCATTTCCGAGCCAATATTTTGGCAGCAATGTGTTATTGAGGCTTGCAGCTCTTCAAGGTTATTATTGTCTCTCTTGAATACTTCGTCTTTCAAATATCCAAAAAGGCAGAAATCCAAAGGCGTCAAATCTGGAGAACGTGTTGGAAAAGAAGGATTAACTCCTCGACTTATCACACGGTTGTCATAAAATTCTTGTAAATATTCTAAATTTGCACGTGTGGTGTGGGCAGTGGCCCCATCTTGCTGAAAATAGCCAACACGAATTTCTTCATCATCAAGTTGGTTGATGAATGGTTCTAACATCCCTTGTCTGTACATTTCACCATTGATAGTGCCATCGAAGAAAATCGGTCCATATATTCGCCTACGAGTAACAGCTAACCACACCCCAATTTTTTGAGAATGTAGTGGAGTCTCAATGGATTCTCAGGTCTCAATGGATTCTCAGATCTACAAAACCTAAAATTTTCTGAGTTCACGTATCCCGACAAATGAAACCAAGCCTCATCGCTGAAAAATGTTAGGTCCAATAGCTGGTCATCGTTGAGATTATTTTGGAACCATTGGCAGTACTCCAGACGACGTGGGATATCTATTGGCAGAAGTTGCTGTAGTACACTGGTCTCGTAAGGGTGCATATGCAATCTCTTCTTAAGCACTTTATGGCATGTACTTAGTGGCACACCAGATTGTAAAGATAATCTCTTCAATGACGTTTGGGGATTTTGCTTCTTCTTCCGATATTTGGGGCCTTCCTGTTGGTTTCTTTTTATTAACGTTTCCAGTTTGGATGAATCTGTTGATCACTGTTCTGATGTGGGCTTTCAGAGAAGATTCTTGAATCTGTAGAGTAGGATATTTCGCCAGGTACTCATCCTTGCAGGCTACTACCGAGTAACTCCATCCACCATTGATGAATGTGCCATTTCGACAATAAGACATTACAATAAATGCATTCTGCTCCGAGGAATAGCCATCCCTCTTTTCAACACGACAATCACGAAGTAGAAACCAGAATCGTTCGAAAATTTTAACGAAAAACTGACAAATGTGAGTTTATCAGCCTCGAATGTGTGAATCTCCATAAATGGAAGACGGCAAATGGAGATATTTCAACGGCTACTACGATGTTACGATCATTTATAGAAACCCTGTATATTAGGAGTACAGACGCTCGACAAGCAGTGACAGTGAGACATACCCAAAAGCAGCTTTGAAGTAAATCATATGTTTTGCCAAACAAAGGCTTCTCACATCAACAGCCAACATACATTTGAGATGTTCTGTAACCGCATTAAAGAGCAGAAGACGATTTTCGGTCATGTGACCTCTGGAGCGTTCAAATAAATAAAATAAAAGAACACTCCTGAGAGGAGTCGTGAGTGACATACTCCGACATGAATTGATTATCGATGTCATGTCCTCTGCCATCTACTGAAAACTTGACTTGAAAATGGATGTAAATAATGGCTGTGTCAAGTCTGTGGTTTGAACGGGCACATACGTTCAGTATGAAGTCTGACCATCAGTTTGACCAACCAGCTGTTTGGGAATATCGGTCACGTTTCAAACCTGCCCGCAAAGTTACCACGTTATTTTTGCTGGGAGTCTAGTCAACCGTTGACCATCCTGGTATCACCACTGTGATCGAACGGATGACTTGACACAGCCAATATTTTAAGTGTTGCTATAAATATTGTGATCAATTTTATGATTGATATAATCAATGAAGATGATGAAGAAGCAGCAGTTCTAGAAACAAATGATAATTTTGCTGAAGTGACCGTATATAATTTCAATGATAGACAATTCAAAGAACATTTTCGTCTCCTTCCAGAGACCTTTGAGATACTTCTGCTGAAAGTAGCAATAGGGCTGATTTCAGGCTTCTTGAATAGTAATTCATCTAAAGGAGTAAAATATTTCCATGATTTTTTATTTCTTCCTGTAGTATGTATCATTGTGGCTTTTAACATCCTTGTATTTTTGGACTTAATCTTTCCACTTCGTATCAACCTGTATATGTGTATTTCGATTTAGTTTTCTCATTCAATTCATTTGCAATCTTCTTCCAAACAATCTTTTTCACAGATTTTTGGAATTCATCATCATATGTTTTCATGAGATTAATAAGTAACATTATTACTTCATATGTCCAAAGTTTGCTGGTGTCTTCTGAGTTATTTTCCATTCCAGTAGAACTACTTGCATCATCAGCATGAGTTGTTTGTGGTGTAAAGTCTGTTTGAAGGCCTATCTGCCGCTTCATTTGATCAGTTGAGAATAATAACTTTCACCTTCAAAAATTCAATTCATTCTTACTACTGCAATGCCAATAAAAATGTTGATTTCTTACCGATTTGGATCAACAATTTTTTTTTCATTTTCTATTATAGGCATGCTTGTTTCTGTGTAAACTATACTAGCTTCGTTCATATATGTCTTTTTATACAAATACGAGACAAACTACTGTGCTTATACTAATCGAATTAATTCAATAAGATTCAATGATTTAAACCGAACCAGAAACCAGTGCTCAAACTCCAATAACCAATAACTGTCATTCAACAAAAAGCTGTCAAAGTTAAAATATATCTAATTCATCTGAATAAATAATCCGAGCAAAACAATTTTATTTTTTTCCTGGCTGTCAAATTACAGAACGCTCCAAAGTAAATTGTGTCTTGCTCTAAATGACATTGAAAAACATCTCCGGAGGTAAACAAGCAAATAAATGTGATTGCAGAACATCTCAATTGTTGAAACTAGTCAGACTTTTGGATTTGTGTATGACTTTAAGCTTAACAAATTCCGAAATATTCTGATGAAGTTGGGAAAGGCTAAATTTTCTTTCATTCATTTGGTCTCTACTTCAGTATATCTCCTTGTCTATCGATCAGAAAGTTGCACTTAATGTTTCACTGTAGAAGTCAAAAACCCAAGTCTACCAATCCTTGCAATAACATGACTTTTTGTATCTATTTGAAAGGTCTTAGCATTTGGATAATTTTGAAACACGAATGTTGATAAAATTATTCAAACCTGGTGATGAAATTTCTCTTTCGTCATATAACCTATTTCAAGCTTAATAGACATTCATAACATGAATACACGCCAGAAAGGCTTGTATCACACACATAAATTGGAAAATACAAAGTAGCCCAAATTGCTTCTAACTTTGTAGGACCACGTATTTTCAATCATTTATATGAGTATATTAAATCAAGTTTAACACTTGAAATTTCTTGGATTGTCCGGTACAGTGATACTTTTTTGTATTGTATTTAGTTTCTGTGTATCTATGTATTGTGTGTTATATGTATTTTTCAAGAATTTTGACGTTATCGAACACAATGTTATTATTGTCTAAAGGAATGAAGATTTGATTGATTGATTGGCTAAAACTTGTCATCCCCCTTATCTCCGAAGTCGTTAAAAAAAATTCAAAATCACTCGAACAGGTCGATTTAAATTTGGCGGGGGAAAAAATGTTCCTGTAACTACCATATCCCGAAGTTGGAACCTTGAAGCATTCCATCTTTAGATTCTTCCTGAAGAGCAGATTGCATCAATGTATCACACTTGGGGTCTAGCAAGAATGATTACAGAGATATAGGGTGTTCAAAATCGAGATTTTTCAATTTTGGGATTTTTTTGTGTCAAAACTATTCCTTATCGGTCAAAACAAATGACATGTCCCAATCTCATCTTTTGTTTCACTATTTACTGATATTTAATCGGAACAGATACAGGGTGGTTCAAGATTCAGAATTCTGAGTCATTTAAAGAAAAATCAAGATATCTACTAGAATAAGATGCCAACTCCTATAGTTTATATCTCTTACAATTATATCTATATATCTAGCACTTACCAAATCTTGTCTTTCAACATGAGTCATCTTCTCAACAATGGACCACAGCCATCTTTTGAATTTGACAAGTCTCTCACTATTCTCTCCAGATTCGTCATTGAAACTTGTATAGGAAATCAATACAGCAACATTGATATCTCCCACACCATTTAGTAAAAGCCTTAGGTCTTCTGCAGTCAAACTATCCAATGAACCTTCAGGCAATACATCGAACACCCCTGTTCTGATACTCTAAAAAAAGTTATAGACCCTTGAATGCTGCATTTGACATACTGGATATAATTCATGTTTTTCTATATTTGCGCCGACTACGATTTGGTCATTAACAAATAATATACATTGGATTTGGATACAAATGAACTTCATAGAACTACAAAGTTCTGGTTTACAAAGTGATTCAAGCACTTTATTAAAAGAGAACGGAATAACAGAAGAGGATTTTTTTTCAACATTATACTTATATTCAAAGCTGAACTAAGGAACAGGGTATATAGAGGTGAATATAAGTTTGAATGATCAATTACGTCGATGTTCCACTGGTTAAACTCGAATATGTTGGCACATAATCAAAGATAAATTTGAGTATAACTAAAGTTTGATCAATGCTCGTATGAACAATTGATGCATTGGTCAGCGACATAACTGGTAACTGCTATTTTTTTCTAGTACTACAGTTTTGTTTTTATGTTCACTGAAAACCAAACCCGTTCCGATATTTTCTACGTAGTTAACAGAATTTACCACTTACGTTGTTGTTCTTCGGGGGAGGGGGGGGGGTTGTAAAAGTGGGAGGGTCAACCATAAACTTTCTTGAAATCTCGACAATTTCAGACAGGTGAGCCATTACTACATTTTTATTACAAGAGTTTGTAGTCTATTTGCACATAATAATCAAAACTTGGGGTTGTTTCCGGTGAAAAATTGTTTTGTCAATTAATGAGCAATTTGGTATACGTGTTACCGACCAATTTTCGGGATCCGAACTCGAATGATTCAGAAAATACAGCACTGGTCATTTTTTGGCCTATTCTCTGTATGTCCCATTTCTAAACGCCATTGTATCTTGAGATGAAGATAATCTACTGTTCAATTCTTCAAGAAATTCCAACACGATTTAATTCGCGGCGTAGGAGTTTTTTATCAACAGATATGTGAATGTTTTTTGAACTGTGAGGAAATCTTACCTCAATGGCCTTTTCTTGAACCTTGATCATCCTGTATTTAGCATATTTTCTTACATAGTCATAAACGTTACTCGAAGTTACTTCAATATCTTTACCACCAGGCATAAGTTCTACTGTTCCACAACCTTCTTCAGCACATAGATCAATTCTATAAAAAATTAATAGGTGAGAAGTGTTGATGCATATCATATAAAACGATGACTCACGTGAAGTTCAGGTCTAATGCAGAGAATAAGCTGTTGCTATCCTTAGTTTCGGCATCGACCACCAACTGTCTCAGAGATTCGTAAACGACAGGATCAAAGAAGGCTAAATCATGGAATTTAATAGGTCTTCCTAAAATGGATTTAAGCACATGCCTAGTTAGGAATATGGGACATAGCTCATTCTGCAGAAGGCATAGTCCTAACAACCTGAAAAAAATACATTAGTGGTGAATTATATTTTCACTCTCGCATTTCGAATTACCTTCCGACGTTTCTGAAAGCATTCAACCTTTCAAAAGTCGCTTTTCCTTGTCTTGGAGCATAAAAACCTCTTTTTCCAGGACAGTAGAAGAGTGGTGCAACGTCCTCCTCGTCTTGCAGTGATTCTTCTGTGATACAAATTATGATTCGTTGATGGTTGATAGAAACAATAATGATAGGTAATCTACAGTTTATGAAATTATCTAAGAGGAACCACTAATTCGCAATTAGAATCAGAGAGTGAATGATACATTTTCTGGGACATATCTTTCAATTAGTACAACAACCATTATTAGATCATCAAGTGAGATATTTTCGATACTTTGTTCCAACTTCCGATTAATTGATGGTTGTATTGCCTGCCAAGATATACTCAAGATTAGAATAGAAAGGAAATCAAACATATACAAAATTCACAAAAATTTACAACACGAATTCCGAAGATCTGTCTAATCGGTTTTTAAAAACGTCGAATTATCTTTCAAATACTGAGGTGAAAATAAAGAAATTAAATTAATTAGATCAACCATAATCCATGTGAAATCTGGAGTGTTGAAATACTTGCTTGAAGGCCAGGAAGGAAAATCAGATACATTTCGAAAAAACATATAGGGTGTCAATTTGAAAACTTCCCACCCTCAATATCTCCCTCCAAGTCGATAATATGGAAAAACGAAAAGACAGGTCGATTTTATTTTCGAGGGGGACATGGTTCTAAAATATTTTCAGCCCCGCGGCGTTGCCGCTTCTAACGAAAAGAAGCAACAACTTTGTTATTTCAAATGGAACACCCTGTATTTTATTGCATTTTTAGATTCTCCCTGAAAAGCTGATTTCATCAATGTATCTCACTTGGGGTCTAGCAGGAATGATTACAGAGATATAGGGTGTTCAAAATCGAGATTTTACAACTTTAGGATTTTTTTGAGTCGAAACTATTCATTATTGGTCAAAACGGCTTTTATGTCCCTATCTCAACTTTTGATTTACTATCTACTGACATTTATTTGAAACAAATACAGGGTGATCAAAAGTCTGAATCTTGAACCACCCTGTATTTGTTTCAAATAAATGTCAGTAAATAGTAAATCAAAAGTTGAGATAGGGACATAAAAGCCGTTTTGACCAATAATGAATAGTTTCGACTCAAAAAAATCCTAAAGTTGTAAAATCTCGATTTTGAACACCCTATATCTCTGTAATCATTCCTGCTAGACCCCAAGTGAGATACATTGATGAAATCAGCTTTTCAGGGAGAATCTAAAAATGCAATAAAATACAGGGTGTTCCATTTGAAATAACAAAGTTGTTGCTTCATTTCGTTAGAAGCGGCAACGCCGCGGGGCTGAAAATATTTTAGAACCATGTCCCCCTCGAAAATAAAATCGACCTGTCTTTTCGTTTTTCCATATTATCGACTTGGAGGGAGATATTGAGGGTGGGAAGTTTTCAAATTGACACCCTGTATATATAGTGTCATTTGGAAAAAAAATGAGAGTCGCTGACCTAAAATTTTCAAAATCGCATAATTAACAGCAGCGCTATGGCTTGGAACGCTTTCATCAGCCAGCCTGTACTCGTAAATTCACGATCAACATAAACAGGTTCCAAAATGTTCCGAAATTCGATATCACAGCTCCGAGTGTAGAACTCCCTCATGCATATACCTTATTCTTACAATTCGCCACTGCAGTTAGGCATTTTCGTCTATTCCTCGTGAAATCTCGATCAACAATATGCACGTGCTCAAAACTGACATTCGTCTCTATGTGTATCGTGGTCCAAACCTCAGACTAATTAACAATAGATAGACATTGAGATTCATTCATAAATCATCCAAAAGTATAGGTCAACAATCCTAAAAGCCAAACAGATAAATGAATAGAATCGCGAATGGTGGGATAACTATCCAGAATCATTGCCAGCGAATTGATGCTCTTTATTGATATATTTGCATGTCCATCAATAAATCAACTCTCACATGCTGTAACATTATAATACATTAATTTCTAATGTCTTAATGAGTTTATTCGATATTTTTTTATATTTCAAACAAGATATTCATCAACAGAAATGTCAGGTTAGAATATTGTTTAGGAACTTTTCTTTACATATTTGATGCTGCTGAACCATATTTATTCACAAAATAGTCTGCTTTAGATTTATAACATTGAATGAGCTACTGAAACTCCGCAAACTGATAACCCAACAGATCTAAAACTATTAATAACAACAAAAACGACAAATTACATTTATCCTGGCAACTATTGCTTGTCTACTGTGGTCCTGCAACGTTTATCTTCAAATGATAATATTTTTCAATGTGTTATGTACCTTACAATAAGTTCATAATTATTATAAGTAGTGAATTTATCACAATTATATTGTTATGGGTGTATCATTATGTTGTGAAGATGGTCATAAGCTACTTATGCCAAGTTGAATATGTTTTATCCGAAAAATCATCTCGACTTATCGATTCGGCAGCGGTTCCACAGAGATCCTTAGAATGTGATGCCTTTTCCGTACGTTTTTCTTTTAGCTTCTAGTAGCACAAAGAGTTATTTAAGGATATTTTCCTTTGAAGAAAAGCGGAAAAAAAAATTTGGCCTATGGGACCAATTTTTTTTGTTCACGGTGGCATTCAACGTGTTAACAAGTTGTATGTCAAGTGCTGAGGAGTCCTCAAGGAATCCTCGGATGACCAAGACTTCATTAGTTACTCGGAGGACCAAAGCAATAGTCGTATTGTCTCGACTCGATTCGACTCACCCAACAGCCCCTCCGCCGACGCCATCTCAGCCTGCGAGTGCGAGTGCGCCAGCACCATCTCCACCGCCTCCTCCACCTTGGCCCTCAGCGAGTCCTCGGAGGCGAGCAGCAGCAGCAGCTGGGCGGGCGACAGCTCCAGCAGCATGCCGGTGATGCGGCCGGCGAACGTCGGATGCACGTCGTACACCTTCGGGTAGAGCCGGTCGCCGAGCTGCTGTTGCTGGCTGCTGAGGTGGTCGTTGCGCGTGCCTGAGGCGGATGACGAGAAGCCGAGATTAGGCAGGGTATACAGACAGGGTGGGTCAGGTTTTAGTAGCGGAGAGAAGACATTTTGAGATAAAAATTCTATGTAATAGTTTCTTATACACCAAGGTAGTAAATAATATCAGTATTAGAGGTATACAGTGTGAACCACTTCTAATGGAAACACCCCTGTATCTTACGTAATAATTGGGTAAGGATCCTGAAATTTGCTGGAGCGAGAGATATACCATGAATGCACCCTATGACCAAGTGGGGTCATCTTCAGTGTAATACACTGCTCGCCAACAGCCATGGAACCACCCCAATTTCCGGGAAATGATATTAGGCGTCAAAATAGGTTGAGAATCACTTCGGATTCGGAATCAGGACGCCCAATTCACTAACTATTCATAGTTTTCCTAGGAAATTTTCAGTTCGGAAAAATTAAATTTTGTCTCACTTCTCATGAAAGCACCCCCGTATTTCACGTAGGACTATCGAGCGTTCTTGAATACCTACAGGATGATACACTGATGGGGTCGTGCGAACTTTAAAACCCTGAATATCGTAAACGAAGCTCCCACGCAGATATTCATTGAAGATTTTCATCTTGAAACAATGTATCCTTAAAGCTGCTAAATTCTTGCAACAAAAGACTGACTGACCCTGTATATCCATGAGTCGACGTGATCTACACTCTACAGGGTTTAATTCAATTAATGGCTAAAAATATAGGATATGGTTCCTTAGCTCATCTCAAGAAGAAAAGTTCATATAAAAATATGCCCTAAACCTCTCAACTTTCGAGCTATAGGGTGTTTACATTAAAGAAAAATAATTTTCTTATCATATATTCAATACTGTTCTAGATAATTTCATGAAATTTGACATGCACCTACTAAGTACCCACCATGTGGTAGTTTGTAGGTAGGATGTGTTTTTGTCAAATTTTAATTCAAGTAAAGTCAATTGATTAATAATGATGATCCAAAATGTTAAAACAGTGCGTCGGACGGAAAAAAATCATGAGGTTACATTATTGCAGAGTGATTGAGGATTTCAAACATGATTCTTATTTTAGGAAAAAGCAAGGTCGTACAATATTTTTCTTTAGAAAAATCTCCTGTATACATCCTAGACGGACGCCACTGGTAGGAATAATGAAAAATCTCTTACATCAAGAAATGCCAATTGGTGTTTAGTAGGTGTATGTCAAATTCCATCAAATTATCTCAATACTGAAGATATGATAAGCGATTTTTCCTTAAAATTAGGGCATATTATGTTCATATGAACTTTCCTTCTTAAAATGAGCCTAAATATATCCTATATTTCTGCCAGCAATTAAATTACACCCTATATACATATATGAAAAATTGAAAATAGCACGATTCCGAAAACTCGTAGGATAGCTAGAGGAAACATGGAGGATCCAATTAAAATATTTTCGTTATTGTGAAGCTTCAACTTTTTTCGAATGTAACGTCATCTTTGTTATTTTCAATGGGCTGGTAAAGGTCATATACGTATTAATAATCAATACGGATAATCTCTATCTGTTTCCATAGCGAAACATGAAGCCGATTTTTGAAGACAAATGACTATCCATAAGGAAAAGTGAGATACTATCAGACACATACTGCTTTGATTGAAAGGCTAGTAAACGTCATTGTCCACCGAAACGCATGTCTTTGATGACTACTATAATAGCGCATGGCGCATGCGTATCATGCCACCAAATCCTTATGGATATTCATTTGTTTCATATTTTTGGCTTCATCCTGGCACCCGTTATGATCCGTATTGTTTATTAATACGTATATGGTAAAGGTGCTTGAAGTTGAACTTATGCATATTTGTTTACGAATGATGAATGTGAAAAATGGAGGATATAATAGGAACATTCACTTTAAAAATGATTGGAGTGGATATCGGAGTGAAGATACATGGATTAACTGTGATAGTGGGTAAAGTGAAAAAAATAGGTTTTCAAAAATAGTTAATGTTAACGTCATTATGACGTGGTTCAACGGAGAATGTGAATGACATATCCCTATTGTAATAATGATATCCTTCATTACCAATGTGTATAAATAACTATAAGTATCAAATGGTAAGCAAAACATTTGTCATTGCTGTAGTTAGCTAGTAGTGGACACAAATAAAGGGACCTACCTCCTCCGTTCACCGGCAGATTCGAACTAGGCCCAGCCTGATTCCCTCCGGCAACCGTCGAGATGTCCGGCATAGAGGGCGCGTCAGACCCCTCCAAAGGTACGAATTGCCTCGCCTCCACGCTCATCGCGCGCCTGTGTACAAGAAATGTACATGAAATAAACCGGTGAGAATCATCCACAGAACTAAAAGACCGAGAAGGCCAATATCTTTCTATTCGAGTGTTCCCTAACGTGGATCGAACAACAAAGGTAGAGTTTTTGGTTGTCGACCGGCTTGACCGACTGGTCGTTAGTGTCACGTGACCAAGCACTATGACAAATACGAATGGTTCAGACCGGCCGCTTGTATACAAAAACCTTTAAAAAACCGCCAACTCCTGATCAATTGATGATATATCGAAAATAACACATCACCTGGAACTCATAAAGAAGATAAATTAGAAATTATCTATATGAATCATTGAATTCCCCGAGACAGATTTTGTTGAATAAAATAATAATTTTGAACTGTATATATCAGAAATAATACACTGAAGTGAATCATCAGTGATGTAATGCTATTTTTGTTGAAATATATGAGCAGTTGGAGTCACTCAATTTTAAAGACTGTAAATGTCCTTTCCCGTTTTTTTTTGAGGTTATACTTCATATCCTCGAACCGCTTCGACCATCAATGAGTCTGGGCGAAGAGGTCTTGGATCGGTCGGCCTTGATCTCCAACAAAAAACGATACCATTTGAAGTTCGGTCAATATGGTCATCAATCAGAAACCCTGTGGTCGAAGTGTGGTTCAAGTGGTTGCGACCGGTCGGCTACTGCACTGTGCGGCGTCGACTTGTTTGAATTTCCCTTTGAAGTGACTGCAGGTGCGGCACGAGAGGGCGAGTGGACTTATTGAGTGAATTATTGGCATTCAATTACTCCACTGTGTAGTTAGGGACCTAAATCAATTTTTGGAAAACTTCGCACGCGTTTTTTATGTAAATAATGTGTCTATGCGTTGTTCTAAATTTGTGAATTTCAGAGCTCATTTCAAACGTGCTGTCATGGCCACCACTTGACCATGTTCTGGGATACGTCAGATACATGGTGACATCAGTTGTTTCCTTATTGATCAGATAATCTTCCATTCCCACTCATGAAGCAAGGTTGTCAAGTTACCAATTATAAGCAAGTTATAAAAAAGTTGATAAAGCACTATCGTTGGATAAAATCATAACCAAATTAAATATTTCATTTGACCTGATAGGAGGAAGGAGGAAGCCATGATATTACAATTATTCATTTGTGAATTTTTCGAGCAACCAGCTTGTTGAGATATTTCTTATACTCCATAACAAAAAATCGTTTAAATGTTGGCTAGAGTCTTGGCAATGCTGTGCTGACTGCTAAGAACTGACAAGACAACGCCTAGAACTCTGTATTGACACGTTTACCACACCAAAAGTCCTCTAGTGTGAATTAATATAATCATTAACATAAATTCATGATGAGCAATAAGCCACAACACATAGGAGGATACATTTCAAGAAAATAGATTGTTTTATAGCTAATTAAGAATATTTTCAACAATTAATAATTGAGATTAATTTATGAATTATCGAATAAATAATATTTTCAAGGTTTCCCAATCGCATTTCAACATATGGAAACTGTGCTGTCTGCCCCTTCTCCCAAAATCGTGACGATGGTTGTTATTTGCGGTAAATTTCTAGCCGTTTGAAAATCTGGAATTGAAAGGTAGTTGAGTGATGATTTTATTTAAAAAATAAAAAAAATAGTCCACTTGCCTATTGAAAAAGTTACAGAGCGACCATTGGCAAAATTTTCATCTGGCCAGTTTTTTTTGCCAGTGAGTGTATAAAAACATTTCAATCGAATAAAGAAATTTGTATTTCCTGTAAGTATTTTATTAAAAATCGCGCTTTTAGACCGTGGTCCCATGACACAAGTGTCGATAGCATATGTTCGTATGCCCTTTTAATGATACACTCAGACAGCCCGGGAAACCGAGAAAAAGTGCCTCCAAGCGTCTATGACCAGTCCTCGCACCTGCTATAATCTCTACTTTCGGTTGAAAAAGGGTTAAGCATTCGACGAACAAGGAAGCTTAGGCATGTGGATACATTATCGTAGGGTGAACGGCTGTCGGCCATATCTCAGCAAAGAATAATGATACAACTATGAAAACAAAAATATCTCGAGAAACATAACCGCTAGGTGGCGTAACGGCTATGAGTAAAGAGAAAATTGAAATTTTCTCTGTATTTAGCAGTAACAAGGTGTACTGAAAATATATGCAGTTTAATCTTGGATAAATTCCTAGTTCATTTTGTCTAACACTTTTTGTCCCATCTCAAAAAATAAAGTGGTGGGGGGACGTCGAATTATGTTTTTTCTAAACGTCTGTAACTCTGGTTATCTTCAACACAATTGAACAATCTTGGGCTCGTTGAAAAGGTCTCTTCCTGTTACATCAAATATGATTTGAATTGGTTTCATATTCATATCACCGTTGCCGCTAGAGGGCGTGATCCAGAATACCTAAGGATATCGTAATTTTAAACAAAATAATTAAATGTAATGGTATGCATATTATTACACGATGAAATAGAGAAACTAAGTCTCAACAGACCAACGAAAACCGCAACAAGATAGCTTCTCGCTAACGGAAGATATCAACGATCAAAGTTGGAAGAATGATTTATTGCATCAAGCAGTCGAAATAAACAATGTAACAAAATCTATAGTGAACAATAAATTGAACAAATCACAACAAAAAACTATAAGAACGTAATTAGTGGCCCCTCAGATGCCACCGTCATGTTCAATACAAGAAATGAGTCTCTGACGATTGGATAGAACAGACGTTTCAATTTCCGTCGCTGAAATACTCATATTTCCAATGCGAAAATGCGAATTCGCTCAATCATGTCATCCCTTGTCGTGGGTCTGTTGGCATACACAAGATCTTTCAATCGTCCCCACAAATAAAAGTCTAAACACGTCAGGTCTGGGGATCTGGCTGGCCAATTAAATAAACTTCCACGTCCTATCCACCTGTCAGGATATGTTAGGTCTAAAAAATTCCGAACATCTCTATGGTAATGTGCCGGGCACCCATCATGTTGAAAAACCATGTCACGACGAATTGCCAGTGGTACATCTTCTAAAAAAAGCGGCAACTCATGCATTAAAAAATATAAATATCTTTCCTCATTGAGTTTCATTAAAAAAAAAATGGCCCAATTATTTGTCCCCCTATAATTGCAACCCACACTTTTACTGACCAACGACCCTGATGTTGGACCTCTCGCATCCAGTGGGGATTCTCTTCAGACCAGTAGTGTATATTATGGCGATTGACACTACCATCACTGCAAAATGTAGCCTCATCTGACCACATAATATGCATAAGTAATTCAGGATCATCTGCTATCATATTCAAGTAATTCAGCCTGCTATCGAAATCTCGAACCTTCAACTCTTGGTGTAGGACTTGTGATATGGGTGCAATCTTAAATAGTATTTTAATAAACAAGGGTAATAGGGCAATAGTTAGCGAAAAATTACTTCAAGAGATTTAACTCTCGTAGTGCTTTGCTTGGACATATACGATAACACATAGGGTAGTTTACCTGTGTTCCCAAGTCTCTCGCTATGGCTCGTTTGCTAATATGAGGGTCAAAATTTACATAAGCTAAAACATTTATTATTTGTTCCTCCGTTCGAGCTCTACGACGTCTTCGATAAACAGGCCGATGCACATTTCCTGTGGTCCGCAAACGCTGTGCGATTCGAAGAAACACTCTTCTGTCGGGATGTCGTCTATTTGGGTAGTTCACCGCGTACACTCTACTAGCAACAGTTGCATTTCTCATGCATTGGAAATAAATTGCCAACATATCAAATGCTTCTTCATTTGTGAGAATCATATTTTTCTGATTCAAAGATCGAAAAAGATGAGAAAAGTAGATGATAATCAACACAATTGCAACAATATGCTATTTTTGTCTTCACGCAATAAATCATTCTTCCAACTTTGATCGTTGATATCTTCCGTTAGCGAGAAGCTATCTTGTTGCGGTTTTCGTTGGTCTGTTGAGATTTAGTTTCTCTATTTCATCAATATGCATACCATTACATTTAATTATTTTGTTTAACATTACGATATCCATTGGTACTCTGGATCACGCCCTCTAGCGGCAACGGTGATATGAATATGAAAACAATTCAAATCATATTTGATAAAACAGGAAGAGACCTTTTCAACGAGCCCAAGATTGTTCAATTCTGTTGAATATAACCAGAGTTACAGACGTTTAGAAAAAACATAGTTCGACGTTCTCCCACCACTTCATTTTTTGGGATGGGACAAAAAGTGTTAGACAAAATAAACTAGGAATTTATCAAAGATTAAACTACATATATTTTCAGTACACCTTGTTACTGCTGAATACGGAGAAAATTTCAATTTTCTTTCAACTCATAGCCGTTATGCCACCTAGCGGTTATGTTAGGAATCTAAAAATATTTTCCAGCTTTTTTTTAGGGTCACTTTTCTCGAAATATATTTTTTTTTCGAAGTTGTAACACTATTCGTTGCTGAGATATGGCCGACAGCTGTTCTTAGTTGTTCACCCTGTACGCTGGTTACGCGTATGCAGCTTGTACAAATCTTCACCTGAAAATATCCCAATGAAAACATCCCGAAAACCCACCTGTGATGGTCCCGCTGCTTGTTGGACCCGCGCACGGGCACCGCCCTCCTCACCACGTCCCTGTCGCGCCGCAACCGCTGCAGCACGCCGTACTGCGAGTACTTGCCGTCCACTTGCGCCGCCTCGAGATTGGGCAGCGCTGCATCGACGAGCAGCGCCTCCGCGATGGCCGTGTAGAAGCTGCGCGCGACGCCGCTACCCTCGCCCGGCTCGTCCTTGAACGTCACCTTGACGCGGTTGACGGCGAGCGGCGGCGAGGAGGAGGATGAGGAGGTGCGGCGGTTATAGCTGTTGTATTGCGTGTTCAGCTCCTTGAAGGTTTGGATGAGGAGTTGGGTTCTGTCGCGCTCGATCTGGAACATGGGGAAAAGAGAATGGTGGGTATAGGAGGCAGCGACCGCTCGTCATAGTTGGGGAGACAGCGATATTCAATGCGTGAGAATAATACGATTAGACTGTTATGTCTGGCGGAGACTCATGATTTATATTGGCAAGATAATTTGTAGGTACACTAAGGTAGATAGCATGTCGATATTTTGCATACTGTTATAAGTAGGGTCCCTTGATGCAAACTGACGTATTTGTCATCTAACAGGATACTGACAGATCATAGCTCCTTTCTCTTTTAATCATCTAGTGACTTTGGTTTCGTGTATTGGCGTCCCTGACATGGCATTGCTGTCACGTCACATTCATAGGCGTTAAAAGAGATCTAACAAAATTTCAATTTCATACTTTACCTTAATACGACATTATTCAATTCTGCTTTGGAAGCATGGTGAAATATGCTGCGTTAGGCTGTTTCAACAAAATTCTTATCAATACATGTCAAGTTTACTTTGCCAAAAAAAAGCTCTAAGTGAAAATTGGTTGTGGAGAACAATGAATTCGATGATTTTTCACAAAATCTTGTACACAGAAATCGAACAAGAAAGTATTCTACGAACATGATTGTCCATAACTGTCAATGTCAGTAGTAATAAAGTAATATTTCCAATTCCATTTATTTGTTGGAAGGTAAGTTTTATCTCAGGGTTACATGCCCCTATGAAAGAATTTAGTCCTGGACTGGTGAACTGTTATTTCAAGATTTTAATGAATATCATTATTTGGAAATTGCAAGATCGTCATCAAGTGGAGATCAAAAATGACGTGTCCCGTCAATGTGTCTGGCAATATTTCAAGTTACACATAAAAACACTACTTCTTCATGAAATGTCGAGGCATTTCAAATCAGGAAACAACATTTTTCAGACAATCACTAATATACTATGTTGTTGAAAATGGCATCAGACGTGAAATATTCTGTAGTGTAATGTTGTTTGTCAATCCTATATAACTATCGGTAACAAAAATATCATGAAGTACCATTCTTACCTTTGATAGAGTGAGATCCCTCTGCTGGTTGTTTCTCAGCTTCTCCATATCTCTTCTGAATTTAGCTTCCTTAACGGGAAAACCACCTAATTCGGACACAATTGAGCCTGGTTCTAAACCAACATCCTCCATGAATACCCTTCCGAACAAATCCAACGAAAGCCTCCATCTGCCCAGCAACAGGTCATGTGAAATTGACTGCCCGAAAGTAGGTTTTGGTGGTTCATTATTCACGGTAGTGGTTATAACGGTGACATTGGCAGAAATTTCTTGGTTCTCGAGAGTCTCAGGTTGCTGGCTATCCATGGTCATCAGAATTTCTGATTCACATATCTTCTGACTCTAATGATGAAGAACAATAAGTAGATCAACTCTTTCAATTCTGAGTAGGATACAGTTTGATTCATAAGACAATGTATCAACTCCAACCAAATATTCTAAGTTATAAATCTCCATATCATTTTTTTAGAATCAAAGTAATATATTCCGACAATCAGTTCTGATACCAAAAAGAAAATTCACTAATTCTCTATTCTCTACATGAATTTGTTAAAGAGACACAAAGGAAACTTTTCAAACAATTTCAATTCTTATTCAAACCTCATTAAATAACAAAAAAGTCTAACCAGAATATTCAGATGTTGCAGTGTTTTTTTTTTGGAACGGCAGAAACATAATTTCTGCATGAGGGGATTTCTTGAATCATATGTTATAGCTTTTTCAGGAGGCTTCTTCTTGAGCTTTGAATTCAGGTTTGAAATAAATCAAGTTGGGTCAAATTATAAAAACGTTTAACCCATAATTTTACTCATTCAGATTCACGAATAATATTCTTCAAGTACACTAGGTGTATAAGACAAGTAACTTTCAATAGCTGAATATATCAATAGGAAAAAGCATTCATTATCATTCAGGGCGTTCAAAGGTCATTCCTACAAAACATAAAATCAAGAAAATTCCAATGGAAAATAGTGTCAGCTCCGTATCTGTCCCCAGTCAAAAACTTCATGCAACTGCGGTCATCAGAAAGCGTTATTATACTCTAGGAAGTTTAGTGATGTGTAAATTAACAAAAATCGTTCACACACGTATGATACTTCCGAAATTTCAACAAAATAAATGATCATTTCACTCACATTCGACGATCCCGCTCTAACTATAACACTCTTGCTTGGGCTCCTCGATGAACTTGTTGATGGTGAAGAAGAACCAGAAGCATTACCAGCTAACACATTCTGACTGGAAGTGTCTTGGGAACAATCCATTGGTGTCAAAAGAGATAAAGAACTTCCAGGTGCCAACTAGAAGTGTTTATTTTGATGAGAACCAGATATATTCATTTGATTTCAAGGATCTACATCAACAAGACCACTAACTTATAAACTTAAGATGATTCAGGGCTCTGCTGATATGGACTACTAGTGGAAACGCAGAAACATCTTAACATAGGATATCAACATTGTAGATGATAAAAAATAGTCGTATTCTATTCTAAGGCCGAAGTAGTAACGAACGGGTATTATGCAAAATATAATCTACAACCTTCCTAGAATATAGATCCGTTTTATAAAGGAAAGAATTCATTTAAAAAAAACTTATGATTACCAGTTTGTAATATAACGAAAATGAAAAATTATAGATACTACTGCAAAATATTATAATATTTCTTTATGAAGTCGATTCATCCGCAAATAAAAGATTTATGAGAACTATTCATAATACTCGACGAAGAAGGATTGGAAAACCTATTATATCCCATTGCTGTTATGATATAGTTATACTGTTAGTATAGTTATAATATAGTTAAATAATATATTGATGACGTCGGCAACGTCGTACAAATGTGGCTTTTCATTAAGTACGTCATAGGAATGGTGAAGGAGCCAAGTTCCTTTTTCATTTATTTTTTTTCTGAAGTGGAATTGTATCTTAGGAACGAAATGAAAAAATACGTATATATTAAAATTTTACAAGCTTCTCAGGGAGATAAAAATCTCAATATAGGAAACATCCCTATTACATAGATATATAGCGTTTATTTGACTACGTTATGCAAATACATACATTTGTAGCAAGTCAATACATCAATACAATACAATAATGTGTGAATGTAATGAAAAAATTTGTAAAGAAATTGTTATGAAGAAAGACATCAAAACACTAATATATAGATATAAAATACTATAACATATAGATGTAAAATAGGGCCAAGACATAAAGAATACGGTTCATTTTACATTAAGATCAATTGCAGCAGGTGGGCTAGTTATATACTCAATATCATTATAGTAACATTTGGCTAAGAGTTCATTTTTAATGTATCGTTTAAATTTTTGACCTGTAAGATTTTTCACTGTTTGTGGTAAGATATTATACAATTTCATGTTCGGAGAGTTAGATGCAGATTTATGTAGTCTATATCTTGAGGATCTGATGAGTTCAGCATGTTCATGGAAATGGACATTTCTATCGAATTCATTTTTATTTTCATGGATTTCAAGAAGGCAATGGTAAATATATAAGGTAGGAAGGGGCATTATTCCTAAATTTTTTAATATGGGACGACATGGGTCTTTATAATCTGCATTAGCAATTATCCTAACTGCTTTTTTTTAAGCTTAAAAACTCTATCAGAAGATGAGGAGTTTCCCCACAAAACAATACCATACCTAAGATGCGAATTGAAAAATGCGTAATATGCTGTCAAGAGAATCTTAGAACTTACTATAGATCTCAACTCTCAAAGCAGAAATATATGCTTTGAAAGTTTGGAACATGAGTCAGCAATATGATTGTGCCAGTTCAGGTTATCACCTATTGTGATTCCTAGTAAATTTACTTTATCACCTTTTTTAGTTTTACTGTTGGATGAGGAGATCAAATTCTGAGTTTGGTCTCTGTTAAGTTTCAAGAGATTTCCAGTGAACCATTTTTCTGCCTGGCTTTCTACATATTTCATGGATGTAATTGAGTTTTGACAGTTTTTGTCAGCGCATATTAGCGTACTATCATCTGCATAAACTACACATTTGTTTGGTAACATATGATTGAAGAAATCATTGATGTTAATGATGAAAAGGAGAGGCCCTAGAACAGAGTCTTGTGGTACTCCAGATTTCATCACCTCAAATCCAGATGCTTCGTTGCTGTTAAGGCAAACGTAATGCGTTTGATTATGAAGGTAAGACTGGAAGAGAGAAAGTGCAATTCCTCTGATACCGTAATCACAAAGTTTTTTCAAGAGGATATCGTGAGAGACGCAGTCAAAGGCTTTGGTCAGGTCGCAGAGAGTGACTGCAGTTAGCTGCCCCTTCTCGAAACCTTCCACTACCTCCCTTACAACTCTTGTTACTGCTTGAATGGTCGAGCATGATTTTCGAAATCCATATTGATCTTTGTTCAATACATCCTTGCTTTCAAAGTATATCTGTAATCTATTTTTTATTATTATTTCAAATATTTTACCAAATATAGGTATGATAGATATTGGGCGATAATTCTCCAATTTATCAATATCACCTTTTTTAAAAATTGGTATTATCTTAGTGATCTTCAGTTCATCAAGAAATATTCCTTCAAGTATACAGGCATTGTACAGGATAGTCTAAGGCTCTACTATAAACTGGATGGATTCTTTGATTATCCTGCTATTCAAGTCGTAAGAGTCAAAGCAGTTGGAATTTTTAAGTTGAATAATCGCATTAAATACTTCAGAGGAAGTGATGGGTTCAAAATAGAAAGAGCCAGGCTCTTTAGGTTTCAACTCATCATTTATTGAAGTGAACTTGGAATAATCGTCACCGCCGACTAATGGGCTTATATCACAAAAAAATGTTATTCCATAATTCGATAGAGTTCACCCAAACTAGCTCACCACAGCAAACCGTTTATCGCTGTGAGCTCCCTACGTTTTATGAAAAATTATTGAAATCCCCGATTTTTCGGACCTCTGAAAACGAGGCGATGATGTGACGTCAAAACCCTAATACTGAAACAGGACTATTCCAGACAGAGATGAATGATACATGATTTCTGGCAGAGTGAATTAGCGCGAGATCACAGTTGAAAGAATTAATATATCAGTTGCCTCAGTCTCCGTCCGGCGTTTGGTATTTTCTTTTAACTATGGCGAGATGAGGTTTCTACGTCATAAGAGGGTCCGTTTTCAGATGGTACTATTATTTATGTCCAAAAATTGAACATTCCAGTAAATTTTTCGATCGAATTATGTCGTCAATCATTATTTATGTATGAAAGGATCATTATAAACATGGTTTGAGTTAAAAGTTCTACCAAGGTGTACACGCCCATTGTTCTATTATAATTTCCGCTATTGTGGCAAAGAATGCATAGTAGTCAAATTTATACAATGTGATGAATTACAAATTGAATTATCAACTTACCAATTCTTGATTACCAATAATTTCAGAAGAAAACTCAATCTTCCTAGGTGAAACAATGATCTGAGGCCTAGAAATAGCAGTACATTCTGATGGAACAGAAGGAGCAAACATATCGAGAGGTTGTTCTTCACGATTCCGAGATAGATCTTGAGGCCTTTCATTGAACAGCTCAGCTATAAGGAAATATACGTGTAGATCAATAATTTGCCTAAACTATTTCATTGAATACGCGCAGTTTTGATCGGTGAGTGCACTTTTTAAATTCTTTCATAAATATACAGGTGATTCTCAAAAGTGTAAGAATAGAAATGGCAGTATTTTGAATGAGATTTAATGATGGGATTATTTTCCATATTCACTAAACCACAAGATGACTTTATATCAGCCTCTGAAAGAACGATACTGCAGTATCTTGAAAACATTTAATTATTCCAAAATCTTTTTTTTTTCCTTATTTCACTAAAACAAAATGAATTGATTGATTTCGTTTCAGTTATTGTACAAAATTATTTATGGAAATAAGTGGATCTTTCTAACAAGATGTAATACCTACTTATGTGTATTTTGTAATACAGGGTGTAATATTAGTACGTTGACATTTTTAGATGATGTATTCCTGAAACAATTTCAAGATAAGAAAAGTCAATATAAAATTATGTCCCGAAATGCCTCTTGTATAGAGATATTCATTTAAAATTGCCATAACTTTTTTAGACAGTGAACTTTTGGCACTTTTCATGAAAAAACCTTATTTCCACACCTTTTTCAAATAAAAGAAGTTTACTTTCTCAACAACGCTGGAGGTGATCGTTTTCGAGACAATTTTCAATGTGGAAGCAGGTAATTTAGTTCTAGGATCTCGAGTGAAGTTATTGGAAATATTATAAAAACTGAGTATCTGGTAGATCTACATAGTTGAAATCAACAACTTTTTTCTCATGGAAAGTTTGATGAAAATAACTTATTAACTTATAACAAGAGTACGTTTTGGAAAATTTCAACAATCTATATCTCGAGTACGAATCATTTCTCGATAAAAATAAGATAACAGTAGTTTATTTTGATTCTTCACTTAGCGCCCTAAGAGCTGAGTAACGTGCATTGATATAGAAAATGGCAAATATCTGGAAAACAATCAGCTTCAGCATTGTTGAGGAAGTTTATGTGTTTTACCTAAAAAAGGTGCGAGAATGTTTTTTTTTTCATAAAAAGTGCCAAAATATAATGTCTGCGGCATCCGACAATGGAAAGGCATCTGACTCGACTCATACTGATAACTATGCTGATAATGACTAATATAGTTTTATGTAATGTAAACGGGATAAGGTTGGATTCTTCATTAATTATTCATATATTGTAGAGACAAGTTGTACCTAACAGAAGTTGAATATAAGTGTTTTTTGTGCCTATGTGTATAATTGCGATTCTACCCCAAGTATCCTACTAGATGTCAAAGAAGCTAGGGCAACTTTAAATAAACAATGAAGCGTCCTCTACGTGCTACATAAAAATTAATATGAAATTACCATTTCCCACAGAAAAAAAAAAAACACAATTACCAAATTTCATGAAAAAACACATCTTTTGCAAGTTATTAAAAAAAAGCGAAAAAAAAAAGATATCAACACATAGGATGTTGATATCGATTTTTTTTCAACGACACGAAGCATTTCCTGATACAGGTTTAAATCGTTTTTTTTCCAAATTGTATCAGAAATAAGTCATCAGAATATGTCTTCTACGTCTTCATGTACACCCTGAATAAATATACAATCACTCACTTTCGGCGCTCCTCAACGAAACCCCTGAACCGCTCGAACCAACCGCCGAACCACCGGCGTACGCCTGCTCCGACCGCCTCATCGCCTCCCTATCTCTCTCTTTCCTCCCCTCTACCTCCTCCTCATCTTCCTCCTCCTCTCCCCCCTCCTCATCGACCACATAACTCCGCGGAGGCGCGAGCCCGCCCGGAATCGGTCGAGTCGACAACTCCCCTCCCCCCTCCTCTTCCTCCTCCGCAGCCCGATAGCTCCGAGGATGCACCAGCGCGTTCGGCCCCATCACGTTCATGCCGCTCGGGATCGGTCGGTTCGCTTCGGCAGGCCGGCGCATCGCGAATTCGCTCGTGCGCGTCGATAGACTGAGCTTGGTGGGCAGCGACTCAAGCGGATTGGTCGAAGGGCGGGGCTTGGTGGGCGGCGACTCGAGCGGATTGGTCGAAGGGCCGGGCTTGGTGGGGAGCGATTCGACCGGGTTGGCTGTGGGCGTAAGGGTGACCGGCTGTTTCGGGATGCCGAAGAGGTCTTCGCGTCTGGCGTTCGGTTGCAGGAGATGGGGTTGGTCGGCGAGGGGTAGGGCTTCCGACATGGGCGTGTCGAAGGGGTCGGGCGGGGGGCAGCCGAGGCATAGAGTTGATTCGGATCGCTGAAAATTTTTCAGGGGAGCTGTTAGAACGAGTTGTACGAGAACGAGTGGCGGAGAAATCGATATAGGCCGATTAGAATGACCTTTATTTTTTAGGGAGATACATCGTTGATCCGTGAAAAGGCATTGAAGTTCGCCTTTTCGAACACATTATTATATTTGAATGATTTTCCTAAATTATTGATGAGTTTCAATTACATTGTATATTAGTGAAATTCAATTTGACATAAGATATCAGACAAAATGTATGTTATGTCTCTTCTTCGATTTTTTTGAAGGTTTTCACGTAACTTTCTAGCAAAATTGACTATAGATCGTTCATCATTTTCTGAATGTTTTCTCGTATTAGTTGGTATAAATGTAGGGTAATTTTTATGTAGAAATTCTGTTACAAAAAAATTCCAGATCACATGATACAAGAAAAGAGATGTAATGATTCTTCCCAGATATTATGAGATAATGTGTTCTCAAAACAATACCTATAGAAGATTTCAATGTATTGAAGTAATAAACCAATAAGTCGAACTCTATCGCCATCTGAGTTGACTTATGGTTTTTAGGAAACTCGCTCGGGTTCATTAACCCAATTCACAGAGATCACGTGGAGTAGGAGTTGAGGCACAATCAAGTTTCTCTTTATTGCTTTTGGGTGTATGATAAATTGAAATTCATCATACAGAGCGTGGAAAGAAATTCTTAATTGAGACTCTATCACGAATCTGCGATTAGAGGTCTATGAAAATCACAAGTTTCCATCGTTCAAGTTTGAACCCCTTGTTGGGTATGAAAGTGTTGAAAAGGAATATTCTCAGATAATTTATGAACATACAAAAATGGATATATATTTATATAGAGCAATACATTGAGAATTCGCATTCTCTATGTGATGAGAATATTTACTCTTTTTCAGTTGATTCAATAGAAAACAACTACTTTCCTGGCTATATGCCACGACGAACATTTAATTATATCTATTGAACACACACGATAAGAGTTTCAAAATAAAATATAAAAACTTCTGAAATTGAGAATTTGCATCCTAATTCAGACAAAAATATGTATATGCACACATCATTCTGAATATTCAACAGAAAACAACTACTTTCCTGGCTATTTGCCACGTCGAACATTGAATTATATCTGATGAACATTCAAAAGGAGAACATGAAAAATAAAGAATGAAATCCTCCTAAATTGAGAATTGACATTCTTCTTCAAATCGGATGAATAATGATATAGAAATATGACTTACCAATATATTCAGCATTGAAATGAAAATTGGAATGTATCGGAGAAGTATAGTGGCATTAACTTTGATCTTGATGAGCTTGAAAACTTCCAAAGATAATCATTCATATCAGTGATATGGGAAATATTATCTCTCACACAGAGGTTATATGACTTTATTGGAATGAATCCTCATCAGTAACCATGATGTCCACTTATTCTTACAGCCATTCTTCATGATATACACAATTTATCTGAGAATATTCCTTTTCTTCATTCTTCAAATTCTGACAAGACGTCGTCAACGTCAACGAAAATAACAACATGAACAAGATCCTAGAATTTTTCGGTTTCTCTCAGATTCAATCATATATTATAATGAACATACAGATAAATTTAAGGTGTGAAGTCTTTAGATTTATTAATCAGGATTTCAATATTCGACGATTCGAAGTTTATCGATCTCTAGGTTCATAATATTTTGATATCTGCATCAAATTTTAAATAACTAACTTGTGAAGAAAATATATCAACAGTTTAATATTTTACATTAATGAAATAATGATCAAATTCCCCTTTTACCCAGGACTAGGGTATTAATTATTATTTACTACAAGAAAACTAAAAGAAGACGAGATGCCAAAACAGACACACCCCAAAATTAATACCAATCAAGAACATAAGCAAATTTTAGACATATTGACATCCAAATACAGGAATAGCTCTTTTAACGTTGCAATTGAGTTGAGTTACCAAAAATAATCCAGGTTAGGTAAACCAACGGGTAGGTTAGGGTGTACGAGAAGGCCTTTTATATCATCCTCATTCAACCTCTAGTTCACCTGATACATTTTTTGCACTTTGTTCTGGTACACAAAAAATTGCGATAATAAGATGACACTCATGAAATGAAGATTTATAATTTCAACTTCTATCTTCTCTTACTTTCATGCACCATTACCTGGAAAAATGAATGTTTTCTTCCTTTTCCCAAACCACTTTGCACAGAAGTGTTTAGGCTGCTAGATAAATTATTTGCCAAGTTGGAGACTTCTTGATCGTCCAGTGACTCTGTTTCCATTGCCACAGCTATGTCCTCTTCAGCTTCCTCATTCTCATTTTCATCCTAAAATGAAGCCGACAGTTACAAAGATACACTGAATGAATGAGAGTGGAGAAACATACACCATCATTTATGGTTCCTTTCTCAGACTGAATAATAATTGATAAACACCGCGATTCATTCATATATCATTACATAGTATACACCAACAATTTTAAATACCAAATGTGCGTTCTTGCCTACTTTCTATAGTGGCTGAGGTAAAATATTAAATGAGTTAGTGAAACACCATGAAATGATCACACAACAGTCGGAAAACCATTAATAACAACAAAAGCGACAATTTGCATTTCTCACTACGATTATTGCTCGCCTACTAGGAAACTTAGCGGTGCCATAAATTGAACTACAAATAATTCTATTTTTTTTTTTAGTTAATCTAACAATAACTAATAGGTTTATAATTATTAGTAGTGAATTTCTGACACTTATGTTGTTATGGGTTTATTATTATGTTATGAAGGTTGTTCTATTTTTGTATCTAAAAAATACTCTCGAATTATCAATTTAGCAGCTGTTCCACAGAGCTTTTAGAATGTGATGTCTTTTCCGCAGAAGAAATAAGCAAACTTAAATCACTATTTCCAACTAGTTACTCTGAGGTTCCATTCCAACCTCATTCAGCAATTCATTCTTGGTTTCTTGCACACGATGCTCGTAAATATAGCAACTTACTTGATCGTTCCAGGCAGGCAACGGCAGACCCTCCCTTCGACTCTCACCATCGGATCCCTCGGCACTTCCCGATCTCATGTAGTAGATCAGCGCGTCGAAAACGTAAGCGACATGCTTCAAGGCGGACACGTCCAACACGGGAAGAGAATCGAGATGCTCGTTGTTGTGGGCCCTCATCAGGGACAAACAGTACATGAGGAATTCGCGTCTTGCTGCATGGGCATCACTGGCTGAAAGGCATGAAAAAACAATATATAGGTCGACTGACAAAACTATTCGATTTTCAAAACAAAGAAGCAAATGAAATTAGATCAGTCCTGGAACCTTTGTTGTTCATTGTGTACATAAATGATTTATTCTATCATATGCTTCCAATCAACAGTGTACTCTTAGCAGATGACACCACTTTGATAAATTCTGAAATTAATTTGCGAACTTGGTCGGAATCTGAGAACGTTCTCGGGAGAAAGCTAATTACTGGTTTATTGCAAATACACTTTAACTGAACACCGATAAAAATCAAGAATTGTTGATATCATCCCACTCTAATATCTCGTCTGGAAACACTGTTACACTACTGGTCATTGTAATTGATGACAAAATTGAGCCGAAAATTGTCTTTTATTACATTTTTGATCCGTACAATAAGAAAAATAGTTAGTTCAGAGGTTCACAGATCCTCCTATTATAGTTTATTTCACAGCCACATAATATATGGAATATTACTGTGGGGCAGATCATGTCATTCTCACAAAATATTCGTTTAACAAAAAAAGTAGTCAGAATCATGAGCGGTGCAAATTACAGAGACCATTGCCGTTCAATTTTTCGCAAACTTCAGATTATGCCAGTTCCCACAATTTTTATTTATCTCACGGTTCTTGAAATCCACACAAACAAGAAGGATTATCAATTTATGACAGTAAAACATCAATATTCTACTAGATCAGGTAATTAGCTGAAACAATCCAGGCAGACTTGTGATGTCAGAAGAAAATTCTTCGCATATTGATGTATACAACAAGCTACCAAATGAAATTGGATAGTGCCGTGTTTTTATTGAAGTAAAAAGGTGGCGATTTTTTATGAAATCATATCAGATTTTTTGCAAGAAAACTAACTTCATATTATTGTTCTCCATGCCTTGGAACATCCATATGCAAAAAATCACCTCAGTTCGAATTAACAAGATTTGTTTGATCTCATTCATTTTCTGCTTGCAAATTTTGAAACGTTCAATAAATAGCACCGGTAGTTAAAAAATCATGATGATTATTCACGTTTACAAAAATGCTGTTCTGATATGCCTATTATTTTGAAACCCTTTATAGAAATCATCAAAATTTACATATGGGGGTTTGAGCCTAATAACCTAAGTGAGCTCTCATTAGGTTCAACAAAGTTTTTCCTGGTGTAGTCACTGGTTTCACTAGGATCATCTAGATTCCTGATGTTTACAAAATAATAAAGCAATCAGTACGTGTGATTTGTGTTTGCAACATAACGATGGAAAGTTTGGATGTTTTGAATTTTTTCACTGTACACTTTAAAATCACATGTGGTGTTGAAATATCTGACAAACAAAATACTCACATTCTTTTATTTTATGTTCTGGTTCCCACGAAAAGGGATATCCTGTAATGTGTGATATTTACTGTCATATCAAATGATACATCTCAACATGTTACAGAAATATTTATTTCTTGTCAACTGAGCATTCATTTTGTTTTTCAACTAATTTTGTGGATTCAGAAAAAAATCTCGATCATAAAAAAAATTTAAGAAACTTTGGCTCTTCAAAAAAAAAATCGACTGTCGCAGACGTTACAGTTGAATTTTGAGAAAATAAAGATCAGAGACTGAGGATGAGTAATTGTATTTGCTTTTTTTTTTGTTTTTTTTTTCAAATTGGACAATTAATAGAGGCACTATGGCTCGAGGCATTTTATGTCAGTCAGTCTGAAGTGAAGTGTGCCTTGGATGCTCGGGTTAATTTTCCGTATACTTCACTGCATCTACAGAAAAAGACACTACATTATTCCTAGTGTCTTATAGCTTGTAATCAATGTATTTCCACAAGATTTTTGAGTCGAGCCGAATTAAATGAAACTTTGATGAACTTCCAACAGTTTGAAACCCTCGAAGGACAACATTTTACAAATAATGAACTAAGTAATATCGATCATTTCAGATTTGCATATGTATATAACAATCATGTTAACATTCCGAGGCGATCTTTATGAATAATTGAACGAGTTATGCGTTTCAAAATATTTACGTTTCTTAATAAATATCTGTACATGAACCTTTTCTTGTATCACATTGAAAAAATATATCATTGCAAGAATGATTTGCAAAAAGAATTACCTCTACAAAAAGTTTTACATTCATCTCATCACCCCATTAACGAAAGCGTTCAGTATTCCCATACACACTAATTTGGACTTGCGACAGTTACTTGTTCAGTTGTACAGCTCTGTATGAAAGTTATCTTAAATGACGGAATACCTTTACTAACCTTCTCTTTCAGGTCTTGTTCTTGCTCCTTCAACATTTGTGGTAAAACCAACGATTCTATTTCCGGAAGAAGCACCAGAAGCAGTGGTGACAGCATGGGCTCGACTCGTTCTAACAGTACCAGTACTACCAGAACTGACTAAAGAAACAGAAGAAACATTAAAATTAATACTATGAATATTATATCAAACATACTTTTCAAATGATAAGTTAACAAAATATGAAGCGACTTAATAATAATAATAATATTTATTGATCCCAAGAAACATGAGGGAAACAAAAAAAAAATGAATCAAATATGCAATACGATGAAAGATAAACAGTTCAATCAGAATTAATTGATACAAGGAGAGAGTTAAATTGATAAAATGTATTTCTTCAGTTGACACTTAAATTTTGTGATGAACCTAATAGATTCAATTCTGTTGGGTAGACTATTATATATATTTATCCCACAAAAATACAATGATTTTCTTCCCGAATTGGGTTTTCATTTTGACAGTTTTCGAATGTTTACTCTGTCTGTTGTGATGCCCATGAGTCACTTTTGGACACCAAAGTAATATGTTTGAAGTTCAATGCAAGATTCGAAACATCGTCTGAATTTGATGTATGCAATCCACAAAAATGAACTAGAATCAATATAGTCAAATCAAAGTATACCATCTCAAAGATATTTTTTTTAGAAATTATGTGATAAGAGGAGCCTGAAACTGAAAGCTAACAGCCAGGATCAGAACTGTTGAGAAAAATATCTCAAATATTCCTCGAGAATGATAGCTGTCATTATCAACTGACGAAATAATCAACTATAAATATAAGAAATGAAATTGTATTGTGTATAAAAACATGCCAAATAAAAAAAGCAAAAAACACCTAATGAAGCTAAAGTTGTAGCAGGCATACTACGACGCCCACCTCCAGTGTTCGACGGTGTATTCAGCGTATGCCCAGGACTGTTCGCGTCCAAGGAGTTTGTGAGAGAAGCGCCGAACTTGAGTTGAGCCTCTGTGGCATCCATGACGGTCAGTAACCAGTCCCAAGTCGGTTTCAATCGAAATTCCAAGTAGATCTGCATTTTGAAAAAAATATGTTTTGTTTCAATATACCTAAACTTATATCACAGAAAAAAATTTTTGAAGTGTTCAATTTTTTTTTCATCTTCAATTTGTATTTGAATGAATACTTATGAATACGAGACAAACTATCAATTGTCAATGAAAATTTGTCAGTTTCTAGGTAGGCTTTTCAGAATGTTCAAAATTTTTAAGTGTTTTTAAGGACTGTTTACAGAACAAATCAATAACGAAATTATCTTCATTAGCTCATTTCAGTTGAAATGAACCATTGAGAGAATTTCCGTCTAGCAGTTTTTTGTCAGCACTATCTTCCAGATATTTTACGTCACGTGAGGTTGTTTCAAATAAAACTCATCTTGTCTCAATATTTACAATTTTGTATGTATGAGATGAGATGAGTAAGTTCTGGCCCATAGCCCATAATATAGTTAGGTAACTTGGACTCACCTGGACATTGTAAATATCATCCTGGGTTACTTCCATATTTGCAGATGAAGATGTCAATATTTGGTTGATATCAGGCATCAAAGATAATAAGTCAGCAATTTGTCTAACGACAATACCTGTAAGTAAAACGTCAGACATTTCAATCTCTCAAGGGTGCAATGACATCAATATCCCATTATTTTAGAATACCATCGAGGTACTATCTGGTCCTATGACCGAAATTAGTAAATGATATAATAACGTGTCCATATTTTCCTACAGTCTTGGAAGAAGTTACAACCTCAAACATATGAATTTATTTTTGCAAGTAACTATATGTTTATTAGGATTGAATAGTTTTTCACAATTATTTTGGCATACGAATCGTGTTTCTTGAGCTACTTATTTATTCAAGGATGCTATAACATTGTGCTGTTGTGTACAATGCACAAAAATTGCAGTGAAAGAAGAAGTAATACAAATTTTTCACGTAAATTGTGATCATAAAAGTACTGTACTCACTCACAGAGTTTTCATTTCAAAATTTCGTCACATATCTTCAGAATTCCTTCTCTTTCAACAGTTAAAATGTCTACAAAACACACGGTCATAGTCATTTCCCTTTAAAATTCCTTAAAATGACTAACACAATTACACAATCAGGCGATATTACTGATATTAGGGAAATTGCAAAGTCAAGAGCAGGATATATGTCTTATTCTGTTATTTACTCTAGTATTGTAATTTAGAATATAGAAAAGAACAGAAGTTCAGGGCCGCGATTCTTGACGGTGATAGAGTAGAATGTTCCCTGGGGAGCACTCCCCGATTTGTTTCTACTCCTTCATATCAAAACAAGAAGTTCGTATTCTTGAGTAAGAGGAAGGGAGCAAAATCATAGTTTCCCGATAGACGGTGTTGCCAAAGGTGGCGAAGGTATTTGGAATTGATTTAATTAAATAAGAACGAGGATCGTTACATTGTCAGGTCCCTGCTCGGGCTCCAATGTAACGATCCTCGTTCTTGATATTTAATTAAATCAGCTCTAAATACCTGATGTGTTGCAAATTCCTTAGTTTCCTGCAATCTTCTTGCTTCTGTGAACTATTCCTTCCGAGATTTCTTCACCATTCACCATTTCCCTTCTGTTACTCTTCTTTCTATCATTCTTTCTACTATACACTACTAATAAATTCACTACATCCGTAAATACTTTCTGTTTTTTCCATTCACTTCCCAAAAATCCCTATTTTTCACCTCCTGTTTATCTCTTCTTTTCTTAGCCCCTTGATTACCCCTATTCTTATTGTTTCCAGATCACCGCGTGTTATTCATGATTATATATCGAGTATATTTAAGTTAATTTTCAATAACACCGGTTGCAAGGTGTGTCCGTACTCTTATCTACTAATACCATCCAGTGACTCTAAATTTTGATAAGGAAAAAATCAAACTCACCGAAAGCTCTGGCCAAGCAACTGGCTGTCGTCGCCATGGTGATGGGCTCCGAGCTGGCCGCGACCGTCGTACTGCCCGCCGTCGATCTACGCAACGAGCTCGGATCGATGAACACCAAGTTCGAGCCGTTGGGCAGCCGCACGCCCTGCGATCTGCCGCCCGCCTCCCGCGACCTGATCGCCCACTGCATGTTCTGCGGCGCCAAGTTGTTGCGCTGGCCGTGCCCGCCGGTCGCATTGCTGTAACGGCTTCTTTCATAGACACAACAATCAAATAATGAGATGCGAAATAATAAACTGAAAGAGGGCCATGAGGTGAAGATGAACTCATCAAAAATAGTATTTCGATAACGTTAGTTGTGAATGGCAGATGAATGAATAAATAACAAAAAACAACAAAACTATCATCAGATTATACTATAACCAATGCAACTTTAGAATAAATTATAACTAGGAACTAAGAGGACGAAAGAAAACTAATTGATTCAATGACTGAGGAGAACAATAACTGCTTTTCTCAGTTGTTGCGTTGGCCGTAACGGTAACGATATTTGTGACAGGCAATAAAAAGGGAATAAATGAAAGAAACGAAATTATCATAACTATGAATAATAAATCTCCCTCGAACACCATGGGAATTTCTTTTCGTGCGCTCCGAGAGATTAATAAAAAAGGAACCGGAAGGAAGAAAACAACTAGAGTTTATGGCTCCAAAGTCAACAATAATAGTTTTTCTTGTGCCCAAATAATAAAATCGACCAAAACTTTCAGAATTAATCCAAGTCGCGGCGTTCAGCGGAGCTATACTATAGAGTACTGAAATCCTTGGCATACAAGTCTGACTACACTGTTCAACCACTAACTAAATCGAGTTTTTAGCGGATCAATAATATTGAAGGCTGAAATATTTGGCACGAAAATCCGACTATACTGTTCAACCACTAACCAAACCGAGTTTTTAACGCTCAAAGTATTTCAATACCCATGTTTGTATCTTCGAGAGGAGATCGAAACTTAGTATTCAACATTGTTGACTCGTATATTCAATTTCAGGTTCTTCATAGCTGTGTTATGATTTTGGCTGAACACATGTTCTGATACACTCGATTTATTCAACCAAGATGTATTTTAAACCTAGTTTAAACGAATCTCCCAGTATGTCCTACCTATTTTATCGGCATTTGTCAACAGTAATTTCAGGAAAAGGAGAAATAATATATATCAAGTGATTTACCATACAGAAAATATCAGCAGATAAGAGAAACATATCATGGAGGAAACGACCATGATGTAATGATGATGAATAGAACCAGCAGTACCAATAGTTCCTCCTGCCAGAGTGGCAGCTCGTGACATAGCCCATCAATTCATTCAGAATTAATCATAATAATAATTGATCAATAAATCAAAGTCATTGTGGCAATCAGGGTACCATTATATTGAATAAGGAACCATCCACAGTGACCACGATATGCTGTTTAATTACTCACCATGACGATTATTTAACGCCTCGACTTATGTACCTTTGATTTTTTCCATATTTTGGACCGCGCGAGAGAGATTCCTCATTATGTTCGTCGACAATGCTAATACCATTATTATGCTTTCTGAACCGCTATATAAAATAGGTCCAATGAAACTATTATTCTCAACTATTTATAAACTTTCATATGCGTTTTGTTTCCGAATATCATCAACTCATCCTTCAATTTTAGGTTATTGATGGCTGTGTTACAATTATTGTGGCTCAACTTATGTTCTGCTAAATGGATTAATTCAATCTACCACATTGATGGATCTCCTTGACTGTCTTACTTGTTTTTGCAATCGTTATAATACATTTGAGAAATTTGCGAAATAATCATCAAATTTATTTACCATGGAAAAATACTGAGACATAAATAACGTTGCATGCAGGATAATAAAATAATGGATGATGATGAATAGTAACAGCAGTGCTGGTAAAAATTTCAATGTTTACCTCCTTCTCTCAAGTTGTTCATCTGTCAATGTGTAATCTTCAGTGTCTTGTTCATCAGTCTCACCAGCTTCACTTTCCTCTTCTTCTTGTTGGCTGGATTCACCACTTTCGTCTTCTGGGAAGAGTAGCATTCCTCCTGACGAGTTATGAAAATATGAAAAGTCCTCAACAACCAAGAGTTACAATAATTAAAACATTTCTTAACAAAGTGTCCCTGACTATAGAACTAGTATTTTCTTCTGGTTCGTCGAAGTTGAATTCCTCAACGTAATGCCATCTTGAAAATAATTAATATTTCTCAGGTTCCAAAAAAACGTATCACAAAGGACCCCGCACTTTTAGTATGTAAAATGGTTCTCGGTGAAATTTTCTGAATTTTCAGTATGTTGTAGAATTCGATGAACTGATTGAACCTGCAGAATCGTAAAGTTCTTTGATGAACAGATTCTGAGATACAGGGCGTTGAAGTTACAAATCGGTATTTTTCATTTAATTATTTTCTCGAAATTCGAAGATGCCAAGTACAATTTTTTTCGCTCATATCATTAACGAACCTCCATATTACTCAACATGATTCAGATGGTTCAGATAATGTAATTGTTTACAGAGTGAAACATATAAACATTTCAGTGATGTCTGGAAATTCGATGTAATAATGAAATATCGAAAAAATAATTTAGGCATGCAATATACTATTCTCATTCCATCATGAATCACAATTCATAAATTTCATACAGGGTGATTTGAAAAATTGGTGACACTTAAGACCGATTTATTCATACACATCCTGTATATTCGAGTGAATTGTTGACCTCCCAGGATAGCTGATACCGTATGAACATGATTTCGTTGAGATATATAGGGTGATCATAAAGATTTTCGATGATGAAAATGACAAAGAATCGTGTTTTTTGAAATCACCCTGTTATTTATGATTAACTCGGTGAAATTCCCTAATTATTTTTCAATATATTCATCATTCGCTCCTCAACGCTGTCTTGAGAATTCAGTTTCCTATCATGACGGGTGTCATATTTATTAATTCAGGAACTGTAAGTGAACAAGTCTCTTCAACTCTTCATGCAAAGTTCCTGAATTAATAAATATGATACGCGTCATGATAGGAAACTGAATTTTCAATACAGCATTGAGGAGCGAATGATGAATATATCAAAAAATAATTAGAGAATTTCACCGAGTTAATCATGAATAACAGGGTGATTACAAAAAACACGATTTTTTGTAATTTTCATCATCGAAAATCTTCATGATCACCCTATATATCTCAAAGAAATCATGTTCATACGGTATCAGCTATCCTGGGAGGTCAACAATTCACTCGAATATACAGGATGTGTATGAATAAATCGGTCTTAAGTGTCACCAATTTTTCAAATCACCCTGTATGAAATGTATGAATTGTGATTCATGATGGAATGAGAATAGTATGTTGCATGCCTAAATTATTTTTTCGATATTTCATTATTACATCCAATTTTCAGACATCACTGAAATGTTTATATGTTTCACTCTGTAAACAATTACATCATCTGAACCTTCTGAATATGTTGAGTAATATGGAGGTTCGTTAATGATATGAGCGAAGAAAATTGTACTTGGCATCTTTGAATTTCGAGAAAATAATTAGATGAAAAATACCGATTTGTAACTTCAACGCCCTGTATCTCAGAATCTGTTCATCAAAGAACTTTATGATTCTGCAGGTTCAATCAGTTCATCGAATTCTACAACATACTGAAAATTCAAAAAATTTCACCGAGAACCATTTTACGTACTAAAAGTGCGGGGTCCTTTGTAACGTGGTATAGTACTCTTGAAAAGACCAAGTACAGAATGATGATTGTGATTTTTCCCTGATAAAGCCATTCCAGTTTATATGAGTTATTATTAGAAACATAATAAATAGATACTTTCTACAACATATTGTTATGTTCCAGATTAATAGTCTTGATTTCATCCAACATATTCTAACGAATCTGTAATGCTTTAGCTTGGCTAGCAATATCCCATGATCGACACCGTCAAATGCTTTTGAGAAGTCACTGAACACTTGTGCTGCAGCCTCTCTATCATTCAAACACAGACAAACCGTTTCTAGAAATCCAAGTATAGCCATGTTGGTATTTTTTAATTTTTAAAAACCGAATTGGGAAGCACGTATATTATTTGAAAACTTCACGAACGATAAGATTTCCTCAAAATTGTTAAACACAGGACATGTTTCGCTAACACAGTAGCTTCGTGAGGTGATACTGGTACGATGAACTAAACTAACCTTGGCTTGCTTATACAGTAACGCCTCGGTCTCTAGAAGGCTAACCACTCATCTTCTTGGAATTCTTCCTCTCTAGGAAGTTGCATGTCAACATAGGCTACCATTTAAAATTATTTCGAAACATACAGGGTGTCCCCAAAAACCATAAAACACTGAAGATAAACTTTTTTCTATCAAACACCCTATATATTATTTCATTTTGAGATTCTCCCTGATGAGCTGATTTCAACGACCCATCATACTTGGGGTCAAGCAGTTATAATTACTGAAATATAGGGTGTGAAAAATCGAGATTTTCCAAGTTCAAGAATTTTTTGTGTCGAAACTATTCATAATTGGTCAAAACGACTTACATGTCCCTATCTCAATTTTTTCCTTAACTATCTACTGATATTCAATTGGAACATATACCGGGTGATCAAGATTCTGAATTCTGCACCACCCTGTATTTGTTTCAATTAAATGTCAGTAGATAGTTGATCAAAAGTTGAGATAGGGACATGTGAGCCGTTTTGACCAATTATGAATGGTTTAGACACAAAAAATTCTTGAACTTGGAAAATCTCGATTTCTCACACCCTATATCTCAGTAATTATAACTGCTAGACCCCAAGTATGATGGGTCGTTGAAATCAGCTCACCAGGGAGAATCTCAAAATGAAATAATATATAGGGTGTTCGATAGAAAAAAGTTCAACTTCAGTGTTTTATGGTTTTTGGGGACACCCTGTATGTTTCGAAATAATTTTAAATGGTAGCCTATGTTGACATGCAACTTCCTAGAGAGGAAGAATTCCAAGAAGATAAGTGGTTAGCCTTCTAGAGACCGAGGCGTTACTGGTGGCCCACCCTGTATATCCTACTTTCCCAACCTTTCCCAACCTGAAGGATTAGTTACCTGTGGAAATTAGGCTCAATATCTACATTAAAATACGGTGTACCGGATTAACTTGAAAGGGTTGATATCGAATACATATTTTTACTTACTAAGAAAACAAATTCAACATAGGCAAAATACTATATGTAACGATTCGATAAACAAACGTATATTGATCCAAAAACGATTTTTCGGTACTCACTTTACACGAAATTTACAGCTTTAATTCCACAAATTGTTCATGTAGTGTAGTTCTTTTCAAATCACATTCGTCTAAATGTGAGTAATGGCAGTGAAATTTGGCTTTTCTCGAATGAAAATAGCGACCTTATGAATGTGGGAATAAGAAAGATAGTAACGTCATTCGACGCAGAATTGTATGTTCTTCAACTCTGAATACTGTGACATTTTCCATACGGTGAGTCGTTTGCAAGATATGAGCGCAAATCCGGAAAAACTCCCGAAAATGTTTAGCTTTTTAGCGTTTTTCGGTTCAGCACCTCATATAACATATGATTCTGTTGAGAAACCTTCTACGCACCCAAGTTTTCGAATGACGTCAGCGACCTTATAAATTTGGGAATAAGAATGATAGTGACGTCATTTGTCGCATAATTTTTTGTTCTTCAACTTTGTATACTGTGAATCGTTTGCAAGATATGAGCGGATATTGTAAACTTAAAAGATAAACTACTTTTCTCAGTGAACCTATTTGAAATTCAAACAAATAAACCTATTTTCAGCGATTGATGTGAAAAAATGTAACATTTGATGTAGCTAAAGTAACGTGACCCCGACCGAGTAGTCCATTTTTCATATTTTTTTAAGCAAACCTTAACGCCCAAGTCGAATTTCGAAATAAATTATTATTATTATCAACTTTTTCCCATACTATGCCAACTTGATGAAAGATGATGTAAGATGAAAAAGAAATAGAGATTGATGAATGCAAATCCATAGCCTTTTGTAGGTAGTGGTTGCACTCCTGTCAAAGACTGTCTTTTTTGAATGGTAATCAATCGATATCCTATGTTCAAATCTGTTGAATTTATGATTTATTTCTCATGAAAATGAAATTTGATAACTGCATTCAGTGCAATTACTATGACAACACGATCGACTTTGACAAATTATTTTCCGCCGAATATCCCTCGGACATTGACAAATACCTCATAACTTTATGACAAATTTCTCGAGCTCATTTCTTTGCAACAGCCCTCAGCTTCGAGCTGTTACCAACTAACGTGCTTTCGATGGTCATAATATTTTATATCGTTATTATCAATGTCCTAGGGATATTACTACTGATAATTATTTGAAAATGACTATTCACGATAAAAACATTATTTGTTGTCGCTCTCAAACTATTGTGAACATTACATAGACATAAATCTTCATATTTAATACATTATTAAAGGACCTGCATCAATTTGATAGCAACATTTCACAGTTGGGCACTTGACATCGATGATAAGTGAACTAATAGCTGTCATTGAAAAGGAATATTCTGAGAATATTTTTTTTGAATACTTTCATACCCAATCAAGGGTTTCAAACTTGAACGATGGAAACTTGTTATTTTTATAGACTTCAATCGCAGATTCGTGGATTCAGAATTTCTTTCCACGTCCTGTATGATGAATATCAATTTATCATACATCCACAAAAAAAAGCTGTCACATTTGTCATGTATTATGCTGGCTTGGCAACGCCGCATTCGAATTAATATGAATAAGTGACAAGTACTTCTCTTGCTCTACACTAGTATGATAGCTGTTATCTGCTTAGAACAATGTTCTATGCTCTCTGAAAATCTAGTTTGTAAAGTATGTATCCTGATCATGTTTTTGTAAAACTTGTTATAATCTTCTTGTATGCGACGCTGACAATAAATACATTTCATCTCTTCAATAAATGAGCCTGAATAATCTACGAAGAAGAGCCATTCAAGCAACATCTAAAACATTACAACATTGAGAAACAATCTTTGACGCCGTTATTCCATACAAAGACAAATAAGAAACAAACGATACCTGTATCCGACCCCGCCGTCGCCCCAGTCTGCACCGACCGCTGCGCCGACGCAGCGTCCTGATTACTGTGATTGTCGTCGCTGTCCGACTCCGTCTCGGCCAGCAGGTCCAGCTCGGGATCGCTCTCCTCGCCCGTCCCCCCCATCCGCCCCTCCGGCTGCTCGCCGCCGCCGCCCCCCGCCCCCGCCTCCTGCTGCTCGGCGTCGTTCGACGATTGGCGCTGCGCGATGGGCAGCTCCTGCTCCTCGCCGCCGCCACCGGCGGTTTCGTCGTGCTCGGACGCGTTGTCCTCGTCGTTGTCGATGGCCATGCCTGCAGACAAGAGTTATTCAGTGTTTGGCTGATAAGTGGCAAATAGAATTAAACTTAATTAAATAAAGGCTTATAAACGAAAAACTGTATTGCAGATGGAAATATTACAATACATCTTATTGATAACATTCATTACTGTCTCTCTTGTCACGAAACTTCTTGATTCCAAAGCAAAAACAAAATACAGGTAGATAATATCTCCAACATTCTCCGCCCCGTATAGTTTGAATGATACATTCTTCTTCTCTTCGGCAAGTTAAGGTATAATCTTAGTGACGGGACGTTTGTAAACCTTCAAATTGATTTTCACGTCAACTACTCGTATAGTATTCTATCGTCTCGTCCAGGATATGTTTCAAGTATCAATTCCATAGGCCAACTTTTTCTTGGTGTGTTATCCTCCATCAAAATTACGATATCCTGATAGCTAAATCTGGTGTCTTTTGATCATGCCACTTTGTTCGCTTACAGAGTGTTGGCAAATACTCCCTGACCCATCACTTCAACAGCATATTTGTCAAGTATTGGGCAATCCTCCATTGCTTCCTTGAACGTAAATCATCTTCCTCAAATTGTCTCTGAATGTTAGGATTTGAATTGGTTCCTATGAGAAAATGGTTTGGGGTCAATGGATCCATGTCTGCAGGGTCAATGGGAATATGAGTGAGAGGTGTGTTGTTGACAAATTACTCAGCCTTATTAATAAAGTCCATAGTACTTCTTATCGTAGAGCCCTCTCTTTCAAAATCGTGTAAAATGCTGTTTCAATTGATCGAATTAATCTCTCCCAGCTTCCCCTCATTCTGCAATACAGTTTTTCGTTTATGAGCCATTATTTAATTCAGTCTAATTCTATTAGTCACTTATCCACGAGTTATAAGCCAAACATTGGGTACCAATCTTCTGTAATAACAATCAGAAACTTTGTTTAAAATTGACCTAACCTAGCTTCATACAAACGAAAACGATACTTATCCGCACTTCAACTTTATCAAATCAGTGGAATAAAATCCACCAATTCTGTTCACTCACAAAAACTGACTCGACGAAAGAAAAAAAAAAGTCGAGATTATTTGTATTAATATTGATGAAGCTGGTGAGTTTATTTATCTGGAATATATTTTTAATAAATGTTCTCAAGATGAATGAAGTTTTCACTATATTCTTTACATATGACAATTAAATGAATTTACCTGTTATCAATATATTTTAGTTAAACCAGACCACATAACAACGAGATCTAGGATGAATAAAAATGCCAGCAGACCTCAATAGCACTCTGAGTAATCCAGCACACTACAGCTTTGTAACCATTTATACGAAATTTTGGCAGGTTTTCATAAACTCAAACATTGGTTGTGTTGAAAATACTACATGAAAAATGATGTTTCATAACCCTTGAAACTAGAGACAATGACTGTTATAGTTTTCACGAAGTCAGTTGAAAAAGCAAAAAAAAAATTTAACCACCTGCATGTCGGAAAATCCTTTGACAAGCCGCAGGTCACAGCGGCGGAAATATTTTTTTCGTTATCACAAATTAAAGCTGTTCTCAAATGAATTTTTGATTGTTAAAAAATTTCCTATACATCCATTTTGGAACATGAGAGTATCGAATATTGGTGAGTTTCCAGACCATCCATGAGGCAACCATGGCTGGTTACTTATTTTTAGTGGGTGTTCGCCAATAGCCCTATCGTCCCATATTTGAAATATGAATATACAATTAAACCAAATCAAAATTATCAACAAAATAAAATATGAATGTAACATTGAACTCAATAAAAATTCTCAACAAAATCAAATGAAAATAAAACATTGAACTTAATGAAAATTCTCAACAAAATAAAATAAAAATAAAACATTAAACTTAATAAAAATTATCAGTAGTATAAGGAACTTCAAGATATGTATGTAACAATATGAATAAGATAAGTACTATGGAAATGCCAATAACTCTGAATATCTAATTGGTAGAGTTACTCTATGTATATACACGTATATTCGAGATTATACAAGGTAACTTACTCAATTGAACAATACGAAGACAATAATCAACAAAATAAAATATGAATAACATTGAACTTTATGAAAATTCTCAGCAAATAAATATATTCTGAAAGGTTTTTTTTTTGGGAAATTAGAAATAGGTACAGTTCCACAGTTTCACTTTTTCGTAACTGTTATACACAAGTACTGGATGATATATCACTAGTCACTATCGGACTTTCCATGAATTGAATCTTCACTTACCCTAATGATCACTGTATTGATACATGGTAAGAAACAATATTAATTTTCTTTTTTGTTAACATGAGATACACAATTCCTCCATATGTCACTCTCGTTTATCACATTAACTACTGTCCTGATGGTGGTTAAAACTGACTCGCTAAATTGCGGTGATAGGTTATTTTTACGTGATTTGCTTCTCTGGAATATTCAGTATAAGCTGCTGCTCTGCCCATTTGTCGAATAATTTTGCCGTCATATCCTCGTGATAATCGGCAGATGATTGCTTGATATTTTTGGCAGACAACAACAATGCATTGTCAACAAATCCATTTTCATTGCCGGCGTGAAGGAACTCGGACCACTCACGTTAGTTTTTGCTATCATCTACCCAACCGTATTGAACAACGTCATGAGTGTCAAACCACGTTTCATCTAGATAAATGATGTCTATTCGCTTCACGGTATTCCTTTATTTTACGTAGAAATTCTTGCCGATGGGCTACGATGCGTCTTGATTCCATAATCACCAACCTTTTGTCTAATTTTTCATAGCTGAACCCGCAATCTAGTGAAACATTTCACAACGTACTCAACGATTTGTAATTATAATCCGCGTATTCATTCCACTTATCCCTGATATCTGGTAATGTTGACACCGTATCCTCATTATACAATCTATATACAATTCGACGAATTATTTCTTTCGAAGCATCATCAAGCTTCTTGAGTATTTGTCCCACTCTGTTTCGTTTAACTTCATGATCTACAACATCTTTGGTTCTAATAACTCTGTATATGGTGGTAGAGATTATTTTAGCTAATTCCTGTATTCTCTTCTCAAGTTGGTTTTCTGAAGAATCATTATTCTCGTCCTCGAGACGCGAATAGATATTCAAAATTACCCTTTGCGTTTGAACGTGTAAGTCTTTGTTGGCGAACTCTGCTTGCTTTTCCTCCGAATCACTATCACTCACTTCGCTGACTTCCTAAAAAGGCCTCCAGAACACAAAACCTCTATGATTGAAATAATAAATTTTCTGAATTTCGAGTGGAACCAATGGAGACAACCTAGCTCGTACCGCACTGCCTAGCGCAGGCCAGAAGATTCTTATCGCACTGGAGGCCGCCCATGCAACTCTGACCAATCAACATCCAATATAGTTTGGAGTAACCAATGAGACGGGGTTTCTAGCATGATAACTCTTGTCCAGTCCACGTTGACTGCACAGGCTGCATACCGGAAAAGCTCAGTAGAAAATATCTCATTCATTCCTATTCCAATGTTCAGCGAATCGACAAATCCTCCTATCGTCCTTAAAAACGGTAGCTTTTCAACTGACTTCGCATAAACTATACAATTAATATTCACCTGAAAATTTTTTATATAATTGATCTGAAGTTTTCTTTAGGAGAGGTAAAAGGCATCGAAAGTATCATGACTTTTGCAATGTTTCTGGACGTTCAATAATACAATAATAGTTCAATATTTATCGCCCCAATTTAGGAAACAACCAGTAAAATTTGTTATATTCACTTTCCTACTGAAAATAATTGTTATAGATTACCTTCACCGTCATTGAGTTCACTCAACATATTCCTTCTGCTGGCTACTGCCCGCCTAACAGCCTCTGCAAGGAACGGAAAATTATCGGTCGAGTTGATCTGGCTCACCCCAGCTCTAGAACTGCTACTGCCCAACGATGGAGCTAGAGGATCGACAAGAAATAGTTCTTCTGAACCCTGAAACAATTGACGAATTTGAAAGATGGATAACCAACTAGGCAACCGAACATCCATGACGACATTTACAGATGTCTAGACGAGACAGATTAAAAATGTAAATAGTACATCTACAACAAATAATGTCAGATACTTACATTCAGTACATCATTTGGTGACGCTGCCAAAGAAAACGGCGCAGTAGGCCTAGCCACTCCCAAACGCACAGGCGCAATGAGCGAATCGGCGATTTCACACAGCTCCTCAATAGATATCTTCGACAAGGACTGGAACACCCTCTTGCATTTGCTGAGCGGCAAATTCTGGTTGCTGAACCGCTGCCTTTTCACCGAATTCGGCGCCATCTCGATGCTGAATATAACGAAAATCCTGACCACCGATCTGACAAAGCGACGCGCCACCTTCGTAGCGTATTCGCTCTGCTTCGCGTCGCTCGTTTTCATTTCTCTGATAATCGTCTCCAACAGAACGTCCATGACCATTTGGCATTTGACGAAGAAGCAATGGGTGAACTTGTCCAGCAAAGTGGTGCCTGTTTGGCCGGAAACGTACGGCTGATCGACGAAACAGCTTTCGGTGGTTTCCTTGGTGCCGGACATGATCATGCTCTTGACGGCCTTCCAATCTCCTAGAAGGCATTCCAGAGCGCGCCGGCTGAATCGCGGCGGCTCCAAATCGTGCTCCGGCATATCAGATTCGACTGAAATGGTTGGGAATATTAATTCGTGGAATAGGTGGGGTTTGAGACTTATTTGCTTACTGTCTGACGATGGCGTTTTGTTTCTGGAGTTGGAAGATGCAGTTCTTGGGCGCGAATTTCTGAATTGCCGCTGTTCTTGGTTCTGCCGTCCCACTGTTTGCACCAAGAATAACAATATACTTTCGCCTCTGTAATAAAATAAAATAGAAGTACTAAGAAATAACTCTTGAAAACCAATCTCATATAAAGTCTTGGGAGTACAAGACTTTTTTTATCGATTATGTATTGAAAGACATAAAATTACTATGAAAAAAGTGTTCCTAATCGGTGTCAATAAAATCAGAAATATTCTTAGTCTCAGAAACACGACAGAATTGTAGATCATAGAAATGATTCACAATCTTTACTAAAGATTTATACTTGTCTAATGACACTCAAATGAAATCTAGCAGGAAAAAGTTCGCTTTCGAATAGAGTGGATGTTATATACTGTGTTTCAGATCAAATTTTGCTAGAGCCATATGCTAGAACAGGTAATGATATTCCCCAATCACTTTTATATCTGACTCAATAAAGCTGATGAACGAATTACAAGCTGCAATATGATGTACCGCTTATCACAATTATTAGAGATAGTTAACTCATACAGTGCTTATCTTAGGTTTGTACCATCTTCGCACGAGTTATATGAGCGACATCACGGGTTACCATGGAATAGGAAACGCTTATATTGCACTCTGCCATATTCTCGTGAGAAGCGCTGATTCAGACTTTTACATTTCCCAGTTTTTGTGAACGTATTCAGTCTTGATGTGGCTTTTATACTATTCACTTCAGTTACGAAATAAAACTTTTTAAAAACCAAATTCGTGGTTCAAATCCTTCAAGTGGCGCAGTCGGTAGGATATTTCGTGGGAATCGATCCTGAAATTCTCTGAGTATCAACTCCTAAACGAAATAAGAACAAAGACACGTGTTCATCTGTGGGACTCCGCCGAGAACAGCCGTTTGCAGAACGACACAAGGGTCTATACTATGAGATCGGGCCTAGCGACACTGGTGATCGTGAGAGTAATTATTTTTTTAGTTCCTGTCAGGATTTTCTGTAGCTATTGAATCCTTGAGCGAAATCAATCCGGCCTCAGAGTTAGAAATCGTTAATCTACTTAATTACCTTGGTATTAAAAAAAATATAATATAATGACTGCGCCAATTAGAGGATTCGGACCACGATTTTGGTTTTTAAAAAGTTTCATTTCGTAACAGAAGTGAATAGTATAGAAGCAATATCAAGAATGACTGAATAAGTTCACAATAACTGGGAAATGTAAAAGTCTGAATTAGCGCTTCTCACGAGAATATGGCAATGTGCAATAAAAGCGTTTCCTATTTCATGGTAACCCATGATTTCGATCATTCAACTTGCCATAAAATTCAATGTAATCATAGTGGAAGGAGAAGATGGTGTGCTCGACAGAAAGCTCAAACTCGTTTTGTTCTGCGCATGACGTCAACAGGGATATAACCATATATCTACTACTCATATATGAATCATAGCTGTCCTCAAAGCGGGACCAACTTCTGTCTCTATAGGTAACGAAATCGATCCAATAGGCTTTGATGCCGACGTAGGGAAGAAATAATACGAAACTTGTTAAACCAATATGGCTGTTTCCATCCTTCACTTTCCGTCCTTATAGATTCAAAAAGTACCTCTGATTGAGATATCGTATAGGCGATGCGCCATATATAGAAATAGAAAATATATGGATATAACTGTCATTGTTATTAGTTGTTTTCGTGAATGATGTTCCCAAATTGAATGAGATAATTTTGGAATGCCCAATTGTTTCGTTTCTGGTTATGAAAATTCCAACTAATATACAAAAGGCACAGGTATAGAATTTTTCTGGTTTTTTTTTTTTTTTTTTTTTTTTTTCTCTGTTCAACAAACATTTATTTATTTATTGAACAAATAACTTCCAGACAGAATAGGCTCTGGTATAAGGAAGTACATAATTATATACCTATAGGTAAACATATCATTATACAAAATATAATATCAACAACTGTAAATTGACAAACAAAGAATAATATTTGTAAAAAAAAAAAAAAAAAAAAAAAAAAAAAAAAAAAAAAAAAAAAAAAAAAAAAAAAAAAAATGGCATGTTCAATTTTATCCAGTTCGCTCAGAAATAATCAATTTTTTCACTTCATTTTTGAATGAACCTATGTTTCTGCAATTTTTTATATTGTCAGGTAGTTTATTGAATTCAGTTAAGGCTGAATGAGTGAATCTTTTTTGTCCGATAATGGAGCTAGCGGCGTCAAGATGAAACAAGTTATATTGTCTTGTTTCATGATTATGAATTTCAGAATTCCGTATCAACATAAAATTCGACTTCAATTTTTTATTTATGATATTATATGATATTTTGAGAGTTTCAATTCTATATATTTCATCTAAAGAATACGTATTTGTTATTTCAAACAATTGATTGGTTGGTGTATCAAATGGGAGACGATACAATACTTTTAACGATTTTCTATATAATGTTGATATTTTATTGAAATTGTTCTTTGAACAAGTTCCCCAAACATTTATTAAATAGTTGATACGACTCAGTATATGAGAGTAGAGAATCATGGAGACCTAATGAAACGATGGGTTAACGCTTGCTGCCGACCGAAAATAAACTCAAATAATGGTACCTACCTTATATTCCTTATATCCTCATTCCAAAGTATTCACCTATCATATCATCATTTTGTTCAAAACATTCCCATGCAAAATGTTCTCAAACAAGTTTGAAAGTACAGTTGTTGAAATACACACCTCCAAAAAATCACGAATATTTGAAACACGATGCCATTCCTACAGAACATCTTCCGTCGAATATTAGGTTAGAAATAATTGAAAATTGATTCAAAACACTTGATTTCTCACAACATATTAACTGCAGCAAATATTTTAATAACAGAACGGCGAAATATGTTACTCCTGTTATCGATGTCAAAGCAGAAGCAACGTGAACGTCGTTAACTGCTGTCAGAATCGACACAGTGGTGGATCATTCGATGGGATTGGCAAAGCATGATAAATCCTATGTATTTGCTATTTGCGATTTCGAATTACCAGAAGATCACAAATTCCTGGATCACTGGAATAGTAAAATCGGAAGAATAAGTATCTATTTAAATGAATTCAATTTTTTCTAGACAGATCGAGAAACTCATAGTTCAATAAACTTATTTGAATTCATAGCGCACGCCAATGGCAAAGGTATCTGTCTTTGACTAGCAGCTGATATTGGTATCCCAGATGACGTCACATAATATGCGCATAGGCACACCATCTTCTTCTTCCACTATGAATATAAAGAACCATTACAAAAACAAACCTCACCTCGAATTCGGCAAGCACACCAAATCGGTCTCCTTCACCAGCCTTGTCAGCAGCTCGTGCCGAACCGTCTGATTCCCCATGATCAGCGCCTTGCATTTGCACTTCTCCCAGCAGTCGCAGTACGCCGTCGGCGACGTCCTCTTCAGCTTGCAATCATGCCCCTTGTGGCACACCTTCGCGAATAGACGTATAGATATTTTAAATGGTGGTGAAAAGATCGAATCAACTGAGAAAATTATACAGGCGTCATCACGACAAAGTACACAATACTTTTCGTCTCTCGCAGACCACTCCCATTAATGCGTCAGTGGCGCGAAAACGACGCTACGCGTCAGGAACGGAAGACAACAAACCTGGAGCTAAAATCTACAACTTTTTTTCCTTGTATAATGAATAACTATTTCTTATCTGCTTACAAGGGATTTAAATATTATTTTTTGCAATTATATGGGCATACGAATCATCAAGCATGTCATCATATCATCACAGCGAGATGAAGGAATAAGATTTTTCAGGTATTAATGAATCGTGGTCCGAAAGTATACTGTAGTCCCTCACATAGTTTTCTTTTGGAAATTTTCTCATCTCTCCTTAGAATTCCTTCTGCAATAGGGCTAATAGTTTTTAGAAAAAGGCAAGTAGCTTTTATTCATGCAATCAAATGTAGGTCTGGTCTGACAAGATGACAAAATAATGTGCCAATAGCCTAAAAACCACGACTCGTAGCCAAAATTATTGTGAAAAACTATTTCAATCCTTTGTGAACAAATAAGAAAAGTGAGCACGCGACCTGCTGAAAAATCATGTCAAAACATAAGTAATAAACTCAGAAGTGATTTTGCTACGGTCCGTTTCATCATTTCAGTATGGTGTATTGTTGCCATACTCAAGTGTCAAATTTCTTGGAGACATTCGAATATCACTAACATTTCAACAGAAATTCAAAAAAAAATGATTGACCTCAAAAACGAGCTGTCAGCGTCGTTGTTATTTTGTACATGCTGTAGTGGAACTAGTAATTTTTCTTAAATTTGTTAACGATTCAGATTATTCGCGCGCAAAGTATAGCACCAGGAGATCATATATCGCTGTCCGGTTGTCACATGACCAATGCAAGCTCAACAGGTGCCTCAGAGCACTTTTCGATCGTAGTCTTGTCCATCGAACGTGACCATACCGCGCCATGATCACAACCTGATCATTTTTCCTTGAATATGATAAACCTATACGAACATTTTTACCTTCGGTCCCAACATTCAGTCTTCCGCAGTTAATCGATATATGTGAGTGTTGTATTGTGTACCCCGTCAAGTCAGACTCAGTGTTAAGTGGAGTTCACGTGGAAACCGGCCTCTCTAAAGCCGCATTGTGGACTACCTCAAACCTCAGCAAAAGGGCCCTTTGCACTCCTAGCTGCACACAATCAACCAACAGCCGAATATCGACCACTCTGTAAGTCTCTGAGTGCTATACGCCTTAATTCTTGGATATAATTGCAATTCATTACTTTCCCGCCAAAAAATTCAACATTTTTCAATCTGCTCAAAATTCTTTTTCCTTGCTATTTTATTCGCTCCGCAACACATGCTCATCATAATTTTTCTTCAATTGGACTAATTCTTTATTTCTCATTTCATTAGGAATTTGGTATATCATTTCAAAATATAATCCAATTTCCATCCATACTATTGGCTGAATACGTCATTTTAGGTCGCTTAATTTCTTAACATCCATGTCTATGACAGCTTGCTGCCGAGCTTGCTTCATAGTAATTTTGTTTTATATTTCGATAAAACTACCACTGAGGAAGCAAAACACAAAATCGAAAACACAGCATATTTAGATATCTAGAAGCCAATCTACAGCGGAAACACAAGAAAGGAAACATCATGTTTTCGATAATCAACACAGATATTTCAACCAATACAAAAACGAATATGTTGAAATGATTGGAATAATCTAAGTAGTACATTCCTAACTCCTGGTTTAGAATGAAATTTAGACATGCTTTCCCGTAGCTTTTATGTCATCGCAACGTCAGATGTTGACGTTTGGCTACCGCGAATATCTTCACGATTTTTTCTGAACTAATATGTAATCGCACGAAAAAAATAAAAAAATATGGGCATGTGTAAATTTTTATAAACTATAGGCGACTGAATTCAAGATCGCAGCGCCGTGGCCGGTTGTGGAACTATATGAAAGTACATTGTTTTGAAATGGTTAATTTGCTTGTGTGTATTATTTCGTTATTTGACCAACGAAAACTGTTTATTTGTGTACTCTTGTGGTTCAAGGAAGGTTTTCAGAAGATCGTTCAATAATAGTTATTTTTGTATCTAGAGCGCGAAATGCTACTTTGGTGATCGAGATCTGATTTTTTTAACGAGGCGTAGCCGAGTTAAAAAAATAGTCGAGATGACCAAAGTATTTCGCGCCCGAGTTGCAAACAAAATTTTTTCTACAAACGTCAAAAAATATAGTTCTGAAGTGAAAATATGCTTAACTTGATATGAAAAATAGTGTTGAACTGGCTTGAAAGGTCTCCCCCTATCCTCCCTAAGTACGCACGATGTTCCACGAACATGATAGGAATTTCCTTTCGTGCGCTCCAAGAGAGAAAACAAAGTTATTATTGAGCATTCAGAAATAAATGATTTTGTGGATGTCTGCTCGATTGAGGACCATAAAGTTGAAATATAAATCTCATTTATTTTACATAACAATGCGCGAAGTAGGTACTTCGCGCACTGTTTTACTTGGCGCATTGTTTTGTACAAGGAATCATGGTAACGTAGGAAACTGAGAAAAAGTGTCACTTCGCAATTTGTTATCAATGCGCGAACCTTGTCATTTTTTGACGTTCGTAGAAAAAGTATGTTTCACTACTTAAAATACATGATATTCGCGAAATAAAAATGCTATAATTTGAGGTTACGTTAGTTTACATTTCAATTCCATTCAGTAGTAAAATAAATAATGCAAATTGAGTGAAGTGAACATGATGTTCACATAGTAGGTATTTGAGATGTGTATTGTAGTCGATTTATCTACTTGCATGTGTTTCAAAAGAGAAAAAAACCTCATAGCTAGATGTATCGGCGAATAATTGATCTAGTTAGTAGGAAAAATTGATTATATATGTGCTTTGTTTTTGAGTGAGGATATCATTTTGTACATTCCTAGTGTAACTTTTCACTTCTGGGAATGGAATGCAACTGAATTCAATCTCGAACTTGAGAGAAAATCTTTCAATTATACCCTGATCGAAATTATCATTTTCTGTGAAATACAGTGAGAAAACTTTCATGAATAACATGTTGAACGGAGCAATAATGATGTAAGATACTCTACTGGAGAATTCAAACTCAAAAAATATCACAATGGCCACTCAGCTTTCAATTAAATGCATGGAAACTTGAATGTAAACAAACATGTACTCTCCATCAGTTACTTGAATATCCGCAAGAGGACGTATCGCTTATTTTGAATCGCCTATACAGAGAAATGAAAATTTGAATGTTGGAGACTTCCCCATTTCAACCATCTCACCTTCGCGCACTCGGTGCAGCAGCACAGCGTGCCTGTCAGCCCGCACGTGCGACACTCGAAGATATCCTGGTTGATATGCTCGGCGCCGGTCCACGTGAAGCTGCACGTGTCGTTGCAGCAGAGCACGTGCAGAGGCGAGTGGTCGGCGTTGGAGCCCTTCGGGAAGATCATCTCGTCGCGCTCGTGCGCCGTGCCGAGCTTGAGGATGCGTTCAAAGAGCTCGAGAGCGGCCGGGTAGCTTCTCGACGAGACGGCGAGCATGAAGGGGGTTTGGCCTTGGGCGTCTCTATCAGGAAAAATTGAATAGTTATACTACATCTTTTTCAATTGTAATTCAGAAAGTGTAACTTGTAATTCAGATTAGTAAAATGTAGTCAGAAAGTGTAATTTGTAATTCAGAATAGTTAATTGTAATTCAGAAAGCGTCAATTGTTACTCAGATTAGTCAATTGTAATTCAGGAGGCATAACATATAATTCAGATTAGTAAAATGTAATTCAAAAAGTGTAACTTGTAATTCGGAATAGTCAATTGTAATTCATTAAGTGTAATTTGCAATTCAGAAAGCATCACTTGTAATTCATAAACACTATGGACTTGAATACGGGCAGGGAATAGAAATCAACGAATGGTTCATTGTGTGGTGAACATCAATATTTTATATTTATCGACCAACGGGCATATCTTGAAATGCCAGAACTGCAGCATGGTGAATGGTGGTGTGTTGTGCAGCCCTAGCACAATAACCTCCAACAATAGTATCTTTGGCCTGGACAGTATTCTGTTCTATGAAGATAAACAAGCCGTTGTTCTCCAACAACCGGACCTCAAGGAGAATGGATGCATATGGGTTGTTCCTTGTTTCTGAATCATAAGTGATACTTTCTGAATTACAAGTTACACTTTCTGAATTACATTTCACTAATCTGAATCACATATTACGCTTTCTGAATTACAATTAACTAATCTGAATTTCAAGTTATACTTTCTGAATTACAATTAACTATTCTGAATCACAACTTATACTTTTTGAATAACATTCTGAATCACAACTTATACTTTCTGAATAACATCTTATACTTTCTGAATTACAATTGAAAAAGGTGTAGTCCAAGAGCCGGCTTCAAATTTCAACCGTCATCTGATAACAAAATGATATATGTCCCAAAGTTTGTTTAGTTTAGTTTATTTATTGGCAAAGTATTACACTAAAGTGCTTTTACAGGTCAGATATATAAAAAAGAGAGAGAAAACATTTTACAATTGATATAGAATAGTAAGAAAAAAATTACAGGACAAAGCTTACTAGGTAAGATACTAATGGTAGCAATACATATTAAGACAAACATCCAAATATCAAAATATAGAGTCGAATACATTTACATATCAAAATCACTTTCTAGATACTACATTTTTCTAGGTTTTAAATCTCTATAGCAAAAGCATTATACATTCTTTTGACGTAGTAATCGGCACCCCTTCTTGTAAGTTCTAACCTGTGGTAGCTCAGGAATTAATTATCTCTATTTCTAGTTGAATATGAATGGATATTCCTATATGATCTGAAGTTTACTAGGTTCAGTTTTAGTTGGAAATATAAAAGTACAAGGAAGGCTTCGGAGGAGTCTCAGTTCTGCAAAACTATTTCTACAACAATCTCGAAGGCATGTAAAACCATTAATTCAGCACAATGTTTTCAAGTCTCCACAGGATGGAGAATAAGAAATATTTGGACATGCTGGTTGCTCTAAAAAGTCAAGAATGAACTATAATGTCATGAGATCCTCCTATTATGTTTTAAGCAACGACAGGACTCGTAACATCTTTTTGATAACTTGATAATAATTGGTGACTTGACAACCTTGCTTCATGAGTGGAAATGGAAGATTATCTGACCAATAATGAAACAGCAAAAAAAATGACATCACCATTTATTCGACGAATCGCCAAATGGCGGCAATGACGTTACGTTTGAAATGAGCTCTGAAATTCAATTCTGAACAACGCATATGTTGAAAAACATCAAAATCAAAAATATGAAATTAAATTTCAAACAGATATCCACAACAAACTGACAATATTCATGGAAAATAATGAAAATACAAAACACTTACTTTGCACAAAGCATTTCGATGAGATGTGGCTCTAGCGCCGAGGAATCGTGCAACAACGCGTGCAGGATCTGCATAGCGTTGGTCCTCCTTTCGGCGGGATCGATCACCAGATTGCTCGGGGCGCTGTTACTGTTGCCTCCGCCTTTATTGGCGGCGCTGCTGCCCAAACTCATGAGGCTGTCTTCGTCTCCTGAAGCGACATCGAACGATTCCGGAGGCCAACTTGGCGTCGGTATCGGTTCTTCTTGAACAAAGCTGGGTTGGTCTGCTGCAAGTCCAATGCAATACAAGTTATCCTCAGAAAACATGAAACATGAATACCAATAACACCAAATTGATCTATTATATGGTGTTATTGCATTATTCCTTTTTTAAGACACAATAAAATATTCCTCTTTCTTGATATTATATGTAATGTTTTCAGAATGTGATTTCTAACTTAATTACACTAATCGAGGCTCAGTGCAGTGGGTTTGCAAGGGTCGTGACTTCACGTTCCAGGCAGACCAGATTTTTCATTTATCAAGTCATATATATCAAATTTTGAATCGACTCGGCCGTTACTTGATGGAAAGCCATGGCGAATGTAAAAACTTCACAAACGATAAGATTTCCACAAAATTGTATGTATGTAATGTAGAAAGGAAGCTAATAAACAGGACTAATAGAACAAATAAAGTTTATCAAAAATAATGATGACAAAACTTCTAAATAAATCAGGGGTATAAAAACTCAACTGTGGATCTTGTCCTAAGGTATATATTGGTCAGACAGGTCGTACGATCAATCAGTGCATTCATCAACATTAGATGAATTTTTTGATAAAGAAAACAAATTCAACATAATATGCCAACCATATATTAGAAGAAAACCATAATTTTGATGATAATTTCGAAATTCTACGCGTAGATAATGAAGGAATGGAACTAAATCATTTTGAATCATTAGAAATCAACAAACTCAAAAATCCTTACATTTTACTTAACGATCAAGTAGATCATATATCAATAGTTGGATTTGTTTTCTTAGTAGGTAATAATGTATTTGCTATCAACCCGTTCAAGTTGATAAGGTACACCGTATGTTAATGTAGATATTCAACATCACTCAACAGTGACCTAGGTGCTGTCAATCAACTTACCATTGTCGACATCCTTGTTAGACGTAGGGGTACACATATGAACAACAGTATGGAAAATATTTCGGTTTCCATCACATTTCTCTGTTAGGAAAGACTGATTCATCATGCTCGATGTTTCTGCAAGAATAAATAAGAGGAATATAATAGTAAAGATTACCTTAATAATTGATTCTGTACGAAATTCTCTGTTAGATGTATATCTTAGCTCATTAGCTCAATATTATTTATAATAATTTTGTTGACATAAAAGGTGTCCAAAAAGTATGTTTAATATCGCCATGTATCTTATGAACGGAAAGTTATGCAAAATCTGATTAGGCCATCTTGAGTTTTGCATAAAAGTAAATGGGAATCGTGAAAACCAAAAGGCTTTATCTTCACTAACAATTGATAAGCCAGGTAATCTCAACCAAAATGGGATGCAATGTACTTAGACAACTGGAAACTATGTGATTCATTCAAATCCTGACGTCAGTAGTTTTAAGTGGCAAATTTCGTTTGAATGAGACTATTACTTCATTTGTGATTTGAGACCCTATCAGAAACTATTTGAAAAATTAAACTGAAAATAAATTTTGATAACTGCATTCAGTGCAATTATTAATAACTATGACAACACGATCGACTTTGACTACTTCAAATTATTTTCCGCCGAATATCCCTCGGACATTGACAAATTCCTCATAATCTTATGGAACATTTCTCTAGCTCGTTGGTTGGTAACAGCCCTCAGCCCAACCCAAATATCCAACGAGTCACTAAAGTACTTGTTAGATATACTTATCATGAGCGAATCTACTCTTTCGCTGCAAATCTTTCACAGCTTATTTTTCACAAACTTTAGCGACTATGTGATCTTTCATTTTTTGCAACTGAATATCTTGTATTAAATATAAGCTGACACAGTCGAAAGAAAAGCTTTAGTACATCCTTTCTTCCACTGAGTATATTCATAATATCACTCATTGATGCAACAGTGCTTTTAATCAATATCTCGGACAAAACTTCTAGTTCTCCCTGAAGGGCATAAACATCTGTTTTTCTTTTCTTCCACCTCACAGAGGGTGACGACAATAGTGGTACACATTTTAATTGGTCAGAATATGGAGGTGCATCCTGCACCTGTCTTGTTTTCTCCATTAAATGCATGCATTAAATTTCACTCTGCCAATGCTTCATCTTTTGTCTCTGTTTTTGCTCTTGGGACACAAAATATTCAACAATTAGACAAACTCAATACTTCAATAACTTGAAAATTAACTATTAGAATCCGTCTTTTGGGACCCATAAGTCGCAGATTATTCAATTTAGATGATGCAATGAAAATATTGAATATTCAAATCCAACATCAGGTGGGCACTTCGAAGGCGCAAATTCATTACTGATTTTTAACTATTCAGTGACTTGACCACGTATGACATTCCGAAAACGGCAGCCATTCGAAGGTCCATTGTCGTCACCCTATTTACTACTTACTATAGATGAAACCAAGAAAATGAGTAGAAAGAACTCACTGTAATCACTGTCCAGTTGCGCGAGCACTTGTCTCACGGCCTCGATATCGCACCTGAGTATCTTCGGCATGAGCAGCTGCTGCTCGAGCGCGAATACAACGATCGCCACCTGGTTCTTCATGTTGGTGGTGGTGCCGGACAGAGCGAGCGTGCCGGCCGAGATGCACTTCACCGGCGGCAGGTCCAAGAATTGCGGGTCCCTGATGGCCTCCGCGCAGTCTTTCGCCAGCGGATAGATGGTGTTGTTGCCGTCACGCAGCATCAATATGGATTCTGTGCTCTGCAAAACCAGCATATTTTTTTTGCTACCGTATCACGATACGCATGTTGAGTATATTGATTGTCTTTATTACCTCAAGAAAGATTATTGTTTATAATTGATTGATTGATTGTCTTATTTACCCCAAGAAACATAGTTGTTTATAATAGGGATATTTGTATGCATAAGTAAACAGTTTTGCCTTCCTCGATATCTATTAGGTCATAAATCAACTATTAACAACAGATTATCACCTTCAAAATCGTTGTTTTTCAAGAGAATTCAATGTTTTGTTTTGCAATTGACGTCTCTCCTGCATAAATAGAGTCTCTTCCTCTTCGATTTAGACATACAGAACACGTAACTGTCATTTTGATTTAATAGCACAAACAGAAATTTGGAGCTTCATGACCATTTTATATCTTACTGTGAATATGATACACTTCACATACCTCTCCAGCACAGGTCAAATTAATATGATTCGGATGCAGTCCCATGAAAGCAGCCGTATCACTGGGAAACTGGTTATCCTGTTCTACACGCCCGCTGCTGATATTATATATCACATAGCTCAATTTCGAATTGTTTCTCACGATCGCATGGATGCCTTGGCCGTCCACGGCGATCGTCAAAATCTGTCCACCATTTTCGGAAATCTGAATTCGCCTGGGTGTTCTCTGGAAGCAATCTGGCACTCGAGAATTCGACGATGATTTGATGACCTGAAAATGAATGCAGATCTAGAGAATTATCTGTATGATGAAGTAATCAACTAAGTTAAAAAAAAATCAAAATTTCTTTAATTCCTTTCAGATCAAGACATATCCATATAAAAGGTTCAAACAGATATGTATGATATAGGATGCGTCAGAAAATGTAAAAACAATGTTTTATCAATGAATAATAAACGACACTAAATAAAATGAAATTATAATAGAAATCGAAATGTCTTGTAGCGTCCACACTAAAACAAAGTTGAAACTAACATGGAATTTTTCATCTTGATTACAGTTTTGGTTCACTGGAAAAAAGTGTGTTTTAAAAAGTGTTTTTAACCGCCAGCTTAGTTGCAAAGCAACCCTCGAAAGTCAGAGACTTGTGTGAGTTAAGAAGACTGATTAAGTGAGTAATAAACTGTGGGTAACAAATAGTTCTTCAATTGTATCTTGAACCTGTTTATGCTTAAGATGTCCTTCATTTCTGATGGTGAATTATTGAATATTTTGATCGAGACATTGCATGGCGCTGCTCAGGCGATAATGAGGAGTGCATATTCTAGTTTTTCCACGAGTATCATGACTGTGGACATCTTGGAGGGTTTTATATTGATTTATCCTACTTTTCACATACATTCAGCATGCAAGAATAAATACTGAGATAACGGTGAGTAGGTTAAATTTAATAAAAAGCACTTTGCATGAGTGCCTCCGAGGTACTCTCGCAATTTGCCGGATTATATTCTTTCGCGATATCAATGCTGCCTCAATATTACCCCAACAGATCACGCTGTACGATAGCTAAATGAAAGGAAGAATTTCCAAATATGGAAGTCGAGTTTTACTTTTTCTCATACAGTTCAATAAAAAAATCAATGCATGGTATCCTAGAACAAGACTTTAGTTATTTATTTATCTTATGACAATTAAGACACAGTAAACTTGAAAGACACTAGTGAACATTTTCTTATCATTTCCTCTCCCTTTAGGGCCATTTCATAGTGAAAAATAGGTTTGAGGAAGGCTGAGTAATTTTATTCCCAAAGGAACATTGTTTCGAATGTTTCATTGTAATCTACTCATTCTGTCATTCATTCCATGTCTGACCATTGGAGTTCTAAATCAGAACTTATAATGGCAAGATGTATAATATCCTATTCATTGAAAGAAAATGTGTCTATCTGTCAATGTCTGGAAACATCGAGAGCTCATTTTTATAGATAGAATATATGTGAAAATCGACAATTTTAGGTTGGAGTTTTCAAAACGTCACCTCAGATAATTTACAATTTTGATTTGATTGCCTGATTTCAAGTTAGTTATCGGTTTGTTGTTTGTTCAATTTTGGTGGTCCATTTTGCACTTCTACAAGATGACGTGAATTTGAGGCAACATGCAACATCAGGTAATATTTTATTTTTGAGCCAGATAGGTTTTATCCATTTTATAATAATGAATTGATATTTCAGTAATAAAGATGAAAAAGTAAGTTATTATCAATATTATTACAGTAAATAAGCAATTTCTACCTTCTTTTTCTAAACTTGCGCGCCATCATTTCCATAAAGTGTGAAATGTAATGTATCATTACAGCACTGATGAGTTTCCAGTTCCTACTCAAATTCAAATGACACCAATGAATCAACAATTTTATCATTGCATAAACAACAGATACTTCCTTTATGCATCCTGCTTTTCTTATTCGTGCAAGTACTTGAACATGAGAAATTTTATATTACAGCCTTGATAGAAAAGTGGATCTTGATGGGAATTAGGATAACTAATAAATAACTTAGATCGAAATAGGTCACTAGCATACTGAAAATGTGGTAAAAAGAATTCGTTTTTTTTTCTTCGATATAATAGGAGCTGTTTTGAAATTTAATTGGATTTTAGAATTCTCAAGAAGATTCTTAAATATTCTAGAAGCGAGGGCAACCCCGGCTAATAACAAAATAATTCTTACCTGTAGATCATCTTTCCTCATGAGCCTGCAATCCTGTAAGATGTCGTCTGCGTCTTTGGATTCCCTATCTCTAGTATGTGCCGAAGGAAATCTGACTGCCGCATAAGCACCATCAACTTTCAATACTCTGCCGGACGGCACACTCCGAACGTCTTCGATGAATATCACGTCTTTCAGTAACCATTCTTCTTCGTCTTTCTTCTGATCGCTACTGGGATCAGAACTGGTGACAACCATTCTTTTTTGACGCTCTGAAAATCATAGGTCGGATTTATGTAACATGTAGGTACCTCTGACTTCCAAGGACAAATACACAAAGTAAGTCTGTTTTTTTTTAACAATGATAGGGGTTGAGATATATAGTGAAAAAATATCAAGTGCATACTAACCAATTAATGAAATATCAACATTGCAAAATCTTATACTGTGGTGTGAAAATGCTGTTGCCGTGAAAATTTCTGTGAATTTTCAGTCATTATCCTCAAATCGTGAAACATTTGGCAGGTAAATACATATCAACAATGATATTTTTTGTTGATGAACTTGATTCAAAACCAGTGAACTTATTGAAATAGACCTTATCACTAATGTTGAATATACATTCACTATTTAAATTCAAATTGTCAAAAGCATTCAAATTTAGATTTTCAAAGTAGTCATCACAACCATGCAACTAGATCAGTCAATCATTCATTGTTCATCAAAACATTACAGTTTCATAACAATGTGATCTCAGGCAGAAATACGAGACGTGGAAAAATAGTCATGAATTATGCAAGAAAAAAAAAACAAGTTGTGTTGTGAGCTAAAATCGAATATTTTTCCAGTGTATAATACCCTATTTTTTTCTGTGACAGAAGAAAGGACGAATTGATATTGAGAAGATATTACATTATATTGAAATCAGAAAATTATCGACGTGAAATTTGAAGATTTTAACAGGAATGCCACATGCGTTGAAGGCCTCTTCTTGCAGGAATCTTTATCATTCTTTTGAAGTAATCAAATATCTGTCAGTCTAGTTCTGTGATTTGATTTTTAAAAACTGCGAATTAGGTGGTTGTTTAGTACTTACTGTGACTGTTTGAGATACTTCCAGTATCACTGCAGGTGCTTGATGCAGGTGAAGGTGGAGGAGGCATATCCAACCTGTCTGTATTTTCTTTGTTGGTGGAGCTTTTGCTGCATAGATTAGCTGAAATGATTATTAAAGCCATTGAAATATGCAGAGCTTGATAATTCTCGGAACCAGGAGTAATTTTTCATTCCAGAATTACATAATTATTTGACATGTTCTATCTGTCGAGGGCCATACACAGTATTTCATCAAATAAAAAAATGGGTTCGGAAAGCTTGTTTTTTAGGAGAAGTGAACATTGGATTATGTCATATGCAATACGAGATTTAGTCAACGAATTTTCTTTTCCGATTCAATTAAATAATCCAGCATCTAGTTTATATTCAAGTTTGTATGCATTTTATAGAAAGTTTAGTGGTCATCATTATATTTCTCGAGTTTGAATTCCTCAGTACAGTATTAAATAATTATTGCTTCGTATCACATGTTATTTATGAAAGTTTTCTCGCTGTAATTCACAGAAAATGATAATTTCAATCAGTGTATAAATGAACGATTCAGTTGCATTTTATTCCCAGACGTGGAAAGTTATTGCAGGAATAAAAAGAAAAATAATTCTAACACCATATTCTATTGTCCAAATTAGAAAGACTAGGTATCAGTAGTTTGTTGTTTTGAAATAGTTCAAAGAGTACCTCTCAGGCAGACTACAACATGTATCAATTGATGGCGTAGCTAGTACTAATCAAAAACTAATATGTGGTGTCCCTCAGAGCACAATATTAGGACCAACATTATTCCTGATTTATGTCAACTCAATATCAAACCTGCGCCTCCGAGGGAGAATTAAATTGTATGCTGATGATACCATACTACTTTACTCAGGTAGATCTTTAGAACAAATAAAAGAGGACATGATGCTTGATCTTCTACTTGTTGAAAAATGGCTTGCAAGTCTGAATTTAGACACCGAGAAGTCATGTTTCATGTTCGTTTCTAACAATAAAATCAATTCAACTGAACCCCTCTTCTTTGGCATTAACCAAATCAAATATTCCTGTGAAATAAAATATCTAGGTCTATACATTGACTCAACACTATCATGGAGTAATCACAAAAATCGTTTGACCAAAAAGATTGGTGCTCCAATTTTTAATAAGATCAGTGTACTACTCTTTGATATATTGCCACCTCCGATATCTGGTGATGATTTGGTTTCCAGCCTGTAATAAATTGGTTAAAGAAGTGAAGACACTCCAAAATAAAGCCATAAAAATATATACTCACTGCCCTATAGATATACTACGGGTAATCTTTATAAAAACTTCAATATTTCAAGTTCAGATAATATGTATGAACTCCAAATATCCAATCACATTCATCAAACCATTACCAGACAAAAATTCTCTAATCTGTCATTTACGGCATGTGATAGTCTATATTCATACAATACACGAAATAGCAAAAAGTTATTCTTATTCAATGCATCTATGGAAGCCTATAAAAAATCCATTTGCTTCAAGGGTGTTCAAATATATAATCAACTGCCTGTTGAAATCAGAGAAGGTAACAGCAAATCATTTAATAAAAATCTAAAAAAATACCTCATGAGTAAATAGACTTAATGCTTGGTTAAGCTTTGAATTGATCTGGCAACATTTGTAATATTATTAAGATCTTTCAAACAAACGCATAATAATGATAAGTAGTGACAAATTCTGGGATAATTAGACTATTTTAATACGACACTGTAGGTTAGGTTAGGTTCCATGTGAGTGGGGCGAACACCTCCCCTCCACTGCGACCCCAGATGGGTCTATTGTGGCTCACCCCTAGAGGTTACAGTTCACCGTACAATCCACATCTTTTTACAAAGTTCATGATTGAATTGGGTGAGATTTGTCTGAAATCGATAGGTTCTAGGTTGGTAAAGCCAAATGTGTCAAACCTTAGTCTTTCTAAGCTAGAGCATGAACATAATATGTGTTCAGCCGTTTCGTCTTCCACACAACAGAACCGACAGTCCGTTTGTTGGTTCAGACCCATCCTTCCCAGGTGGTATCTTAGACGACAGTGCCCCGTAAGCAGTCCAGTCAGAGTTCGCAGGTTACCCCTGCTCCATTCTAGGATCTGCCTGGTTATTTTTTCCGATGGTGTAGGCAGGAACGCCTTCGAATGGGTTAATCCTGGTAATTCGGACCAGTACATGAGTGTTTTTCCCTCCTCCCAGCCCGAGATAGTTGTTTTCGCCGCACTTGCGGTGACCCCAAAATATGGTTCTGGTCCTATGAACACAGATTCGGTTCCCTGTTTGGCGAGGATGTCGGCTTTCTCGTTACCCTCCACCCCCTGGTGTCCAGGCACCCACAGCAAAGTGACTCTGTTGTTAGCACCCAGGCTTTCTAGGGATTCAATGCAGCTCCATACAAGCTTGGAATTTATCTTGCTGGAGCTCAGTGCTTTAAGAGCAGCCTGACTGTCTGATACAATACTGATATTTTTGTTTACTAGAGGTTTATTCGACAACTCTCTAGCACACAATGCAATTGCGAATACCTCCGCCTGAAAGATTGTAGCATATTTGCCGAGATTGACGGAAATTTCCGTCTTCGGTTTTCTGCTGAACACACCGGCTCTCACTCCACGAGGGGTTTTCGAACCATCTGTGTACATTACGTGTTCGGTCTCTGGGAATCGGACTGATCCGCTTGCCCATTCGTCTCTCTTCGGGAAGAGGACTTTGAAAGACTTTTTCACGTGAGTGGCCAACATGTCGGAAACCATTCCTAGAGTTTGGTGATTTTTTGTTTCACACAGTATCCCGGAGTGGTCCAGCAGTCGCCCCCCTCTGATTTGATTTTCCAATGACAGGAATCTGTAGGAAACCATCCTGGCTTCCTGTCCAAGACAATGTGGAGGGGAGTGAGGTTCAGGAGGTTTTCCATCGCTGCCGTTGGAGTAGAGGACATCGCCCCTGTAATGGCCAGGCACGCCAGCCGCTGGAGACCAGCAAGCTTTGCCCTGGCTGTTCCCTGCAGACCTTTAGTCCACCAGACTACCGAGCCATACGTGACCATTGGTTTTACCATTGTTTGGTAAATCCAGTAAATCTGTTTGGGGTTCAGTCCCCATGATTTGCCGCATACCCTTCTGAGGTTCCAGAGGGAAAATCTGGATTTGTTAATAGTTTTTGCCATATGGGCGTTCCAGGTGAGTCTTTTATCTAGGGTGACCCCTAGATATTTCACCTCCGTCGCAAACGGAATGCTCTCTCCATATAGGACAGGCTGACGATGCTTATCTAGCTTTTGCCTTTTTGTAAAAGGGATGATTACAGTTTTCCGGGGGTTCACAGACATCTGCTCCCTCTCGCACCATCTGTACACAGTATTGAGGGCTTCTTGTAGGCCGTTTGAGATCGTCGCTTCAAATTTCCCTCTTACTATTAGGACGAGATCATCTGCATAGCATTGGAAATCCACCCCCTGCATGGAGAGATCGCTCAGCAGAGTCAACCAAAAATGACCACATAAGGGGGGAAAGTACCCCGCCCTGTGGACAACCTTTTGCCGCTCTAAACCTGATCGACCCTCCATGCAGTGATGATATGACGTACCGATTTCCAATCATGGTTTTGATCCAGTTGCATATTTGCCTGCTGTAACCAATGTACCTGACAAAATGTACTCTGTATATATTTTCAGCTTTCAGCTATTCTTGCTTTTCTTTACATGACTTTACATCCAGCTTTGAGGACTTTTTTCTTTCATAAACACATGTTATACAATAATACATACATCTCGAATACCTATTTTGTGTACATCATATTCAATGGAAATGAAATTCAAACTAACGTAACCTCAAATTGGGGAATTTTCATTTTTCCTCAATCTATTGAACGATTATCTGCTGAAAAGCTCCCTCGAATCATAAGAGTACACAAATGAACAGTTTTCTTTGCTCAAATCACTATCAATAAATCGAAGCCACTTTGGCGCTGCGATCTTAAATTCAGTCGCATATAGTCATTAAAAAAATCTCTTTCACCACATTTGAACTCACCTAGCACACTAGCGCTCGCCGCAAGATCGCTGCGATTCTTGTCCGACACGCTGGAGCTGTTCACGTTCATTATCTTGAATGTGCAAGTGTCATTCAACGTCCAAGCCGCGTTCTGCAGCTGCCCGACCTTGGGCACGCCGCCGGCCACGGTGAAGCCGATCGCGCCCGGCTGGTACATGGGGCTGTTCTTCATGCACACCTGAGAGCCGGCGACGATCTCCGATTGGTTGTTGGAGGGGCGCTGCTTGCGGCACTTTGCGCGGTACTTTTCCCATAGGCGTTTTCTTTGAGCGAACGGCAACACTCCCCTAACAAACATAATGTAGATTGTTCACGGTAAAAAATGATACGGTACTCTAGTTCGTAAATATATGGCATGAGGTACGGCATAAGAGGTACTCCATTATATCCACAGAACTTATTATCTTACCGTACGACCAATGAACTCAATATAAACACCTGGCAGGGATCCTCTGTGAACGACGAGTGAGGCAAAAATATTGTTCAGGCAACCCGCAGTGGTTACGGATACCTATATCTTTCTATTTTATGTTGGCTAACGGGAAGCGCTCGCATTATTTGAAATGTTTTATTGTTTTTTTCAAATTCAAGAGTATATAATGTGATTAAATATACATATTCATTTAGGAAAAAGGATAATGTTGCAATCAATAATTATTTGAAAATAATTATTGATTTTTTCATTGATTCAAAAGTGAAATTCAATTTTTATTCCTACAGGATTAGGAAGGCAAATGGATACAACATTGAAATTATATATTTTCGCATTCAAATTTCACAATATATTGTACAGGGTGAGCAAAGCACAAATGTCTCAGCACTATCAGAAGAAATAGAAAAATTGAAAAGAGTACCTAAGGTCTATTTTAAGCCTTTATTTCACTATTAGAAGGTGAATGAGAGGTGGATTAAAGTACAATGTTAGGACGATTTTTTTCATTAAAGATAAATATCTGCGTCGTCCAGAATTTAAACCTTCATTTTTTCCCTTCTGAACAAGAAGAAGCTCCAAAGGCAAATCTGAAAAAACAATATTATGATGTAGCTCTTGAGTTTAAAAATTTGAACTTGTAGTTTTTACCTTCAAAATGTTTTTTAGTAACTCATCAAGATTGTCATTCTCCTTTTTACTTTTTGTTTCACTGTTTCACTTTTCTTCGCGATAGAATAGGCCTTCTCAAATGAAACAGTTTGTGGGTTTCATTATCAATAAACTTTGAAACTTACATGGTAGCTGGAAGTTGTAAGCAAGTCAGCAATGTCCATATGAAAAACATTGTCCTGAAATGTTGGTTGTTGCGGGTAGATTAAATAAACACAGTTACCGGAAAAGTTGGTTTATTCTGATCACCGATGTTACATTCACAAGTACATGATACATTCTTCCACTATTCTCAGGCCATCCAACATGAATATCTGTTCTAATATATCGATCAGCACTTTTAGTCCGATCAAAGTACGAAAGTTCGGTGACTACAATATTAACAAAAACCTACTTTTGTCAGTGCAATGCTCTTACGGAATGTTTGAGATTGCTGACATTGCTCATTGTATGTATCGTTACTTAGGTAGAATAATCATAATCAAAGCACCAATTCATTTAACAATATACTTGAATTATGACTTATTGAATCTATATCACAGTCCTTAGAGTCCAAGTTATGAACAAACACATCCTGAAAATAAATTACTATAGTTTTCTAAGAATCTTAACAATCTTCAACTTACCCATGGAGGACAATTTCTGTTTGCCTTGCTTATTTTGCATCCAAAGGCAACACAATATAAATAACCATTATTTATTAATTCTAAATCACACATCTTTTCAACAATTGTCAATTCACACCAACAAATTCAGTCCTTTTGAAGAAACAAAACACGCCTGTCTGTCTTCACTTTTTTGCCTGTTTAGATGAGAAAGAGAGACCTCAAGTACTCCAATCATTGAATAAAAGAAAATGTATACACCAATCCGCCATCAAACAACACGAGTGTGAAAGAGGCAGCTTACCGTAACACAAGCTATCTTTGTTGCAGCTGCCCCTGACACACTTTGTGCTATTTGAGAAACCGGCCGTCTCCCTCCAGGTGTTTATATTGAGTTCATTGCTCACGACTAGAATGCTTATCCAATATGGCTGACGAACAAATCATGCATCAGCTGCAACACTGTAAGTGAACCATTAACAGTAGCGGCGTTCAAATTCGTATCGAAATGTAAATGGACGCCAGTGGCTTATCTCAAAAATTAAGATGAAAGTATTAGTAATATTATTTTTACCAACTTTGACTGAGATTAACCAAGATTCTCAGTGCAGCCCAATAGCTCAGTTGTATTACATGTTTTATTTATCTTAGTCTGATGTGAGTTATCTTGAGAACTTATCGAGACTATTTCTTCCCCCTCACCCCCACTGAGCTTGCTATTCATCTGGTGTTGTAGTGAGAAAAAGGTGAGACTGGATTAATTCTTGTAATTCTGTGGTTCTGCGCTGAAAATTGTGAGGTTATATTTTCATTTTGACATGCTTTCAGCTTTGAAGTTTCAGTCCACAGGTTAATTCTTTTGAATACTCACCACAATAATATTTTTATGCTCCTCATGAATTTCCTCAGCCATTTTACATTTTGGTTGAATTATGTTGGGCTATGTTTTCTTCACTTGCCCTTCCTGACAGATAAAAACGTTCTTCTTATTCAATCGACAACTCAGACCCGTCTCACCTCCTTCTAACTCAATTGATCTTAATAGTGAGAATGTAACAAGGTAAAAAACATATTGCTATTATTATATCACTACAGTTCACAAACTTACAGTGGGATGAAGACCCCATTATCGGAAACTTCCCCATTGATTCGCTAAAAAAAAAAACTCACCACCAATACAAACTGCCGCTCTCCAACTTGGCCACGCTGTACAGCGGACAAGTGAACAGCGCCGCCACCTTGTCGGTCTGGAACTCGTTGTACGCCTGCGCGGCGTGCTCCAACTTACTAGCCGCCGGCGTGAGCAGCTCGTCCAACCACGTGGCCACCTTACCGGTCTCCGTCGCGACGGAGCACCGCATCGAGCACGCCGACAGCTGCGTCACCTTCGCATGCAAAAACCGAAGTTTATTGTTTTTCCGTCGACCTCGTATCAACGACGAAGTTTAATGTATATGGAATCGTTCATTAATGACCCCCTATTAATGAACGAGTTGTCTATTGATGCACTATAGTAGCATAGACAACCAAGCATACACGATTACACGAATTCAAATGTTTTACCGAGGTATTTCGCGCTGTCAAAAGTATAATATTATTGAGTAGGTAGTTAAAGAAAAATGGATATGGACGAAAATGTTACTTTAAAAACCCCAGATGTAGCAGAAACTGCTAAAGTGGCTTATTTGGCTTTATTACCAGAAAAAATGAATTGTTGTTTACAAAAAATATCTATCATCATTTCATTTTGTAGGTGGCATTGATTTTCGGAGTGGCTGGCGCATTGGGAAAGGATGAACTGTTTAAATTACAATGAATGACGTGCAAGATATGGGTTCAAAATTTTTAGTGACAATAAAGGCAACTAGAACGCATACAAACAGGATATTCACCGTGGTAGACAATGAACAATACACACTTCTAAATTTGATAAAACGCTATATTTCATTGAAACCAGCTCATGCACCTCACACACGTTTCTTCATCTTCTACAGAAACGATAAATGTTCAGTACAACCAGTTGGCATTTGCCAAATTGCCGTCAGTCATAGCGAAATTTCTAAATTTAGAACAACCACAACTATACACTGGACATTGTTTTCGGCGTTCTTCTGTATCGATTCTTTCTGACAGTGGAGCAGACTTTTCGGCAATCAAACGACTTGGTGGTTGGAAATCCACTGCTGTTGCTGAGGGATATATTGAAAATTCAATTCAAAACAAAGTTAACGTAGCTGAGGAAATTTTTTGCGAAACTGCCATAAGTGTTCCTAATTACGCTACTGCTTCTACCAGCGCCGAAACACATAATAATGTTACAAATATTCACAGTAACGACATTAATCAAAAATTCTTTGAATTCAAAATATCAAACGGCTGAGAGTTTAACTGTGCCCTCTATCAATTTTACCAATTGTACTATAACAAATCTCAATATAAATGCATCCAAACATGAATCAAATAATGATCATTGATGTTCAACATAATTTGTATACTGTTGTTATTGTTGAATAAATATGTTCTGATCAAGAATTCTTCCATTTCATCAGGAATTAGGTCGACGGAAAAATTGTGCAACCAAATCGTATATTAAAAGGCGATTAATGATCTCGAACATTAAAATATCTCAATCATTAATCGCCCTCATTAATACACTAGTTGGTTAAATAAGTATTATTGAGAAACTAGCTTCCAGTCAGAAATAAAATTCGGGGATAACCCCATTGCGCCTATTCTACCTGTTCTAATCCAGGTCTCGATAGTCGAAGTCAGTTGCGCCGATGGTTTAAATAATCCTAATCTATAGACTCAGCAGGTTATCAATGACATACTGTCCCTGCTCATTATCGAAACACCCCCTACCCTAACAAATGTTTCGAAATCGTGAGCCAAGAATGCGTAAAACTAGGATATCAATTAGAACCTGCTGAAGTTGCATGGTATTTTAAAAACTCTATTCATTTATGCATAAGATTTATGTGGCCAGAAACGAAAATTATAGGATGCAGATTTCATCTAAGTCAAGCTTGGAATAGAGAAATACAAAGTTTAGGGGTGATGTCCGAATACAAAAACAATGATTCACTTATTGGAAGTATTTTACATTGGACACTTGGCTCGACATTTTTAGAGCCAGAAACAGTGGGAGACTGTTTTGCCTTTGATTTTGATCAAAAGTTGACGAATGACGCAAGATTGAGAAATTATTATGATTATCTTGTTGATAATTATATAGACGAGGATTCTAAATGTCCTCCTAAAATTTGGGCTTGTACTGAAGCTAGTAGTGACAGAACAACAAATTGCTGTGAATCCTTTCATTCTGATTTAACTAAAAAGTTTGTATGCACCTCATCCGGATATTTCTGAATTTGTTCAAATATTGAAGGAATTTCAAACTAAAACTTACATTAAAATTAATACTATTCATTCACCAATTAAAATTACAAATAAATCGTATAATAGACAGAATTGAAATCTTAGCGGAAAAATTGAATTTATTTAAACAAGGACAAATTGAGAGGTTCGATTTTGTAAAAATTGCGTCTTATCATTATAATAAAATTTGTATATAAATAAATGTCTTTTACACTTTGAATAAATGTCTTGTATACTTTGTCAATGATTATTTGAAGTATTTCAGTTGCAAACTAAAACCGGCATTCCCAAAACCCTATCTCAACCCTATCTCCTATCGGGCACCCTTCCCATTCTCTTAATCCTCTAGCACTATAATCTGTAATAGGTCTCCCGTAGAGACAATTGGCGCAAGTGGGTCATGATGATTTTAGGGGCTGGTTGGTTGCGGGCGCAATTATTACACGATTTCTTGCACCTGTTTAAAATTGGCGCAACTGGGTTATTTCCTAAAATTCTGTAACGATTTATATATCGTTTTGAAAGACCCTGTATATTGCAACTTGCAACGATTTGAGAAGAATAAATAGATTTCCACACACCTTCTCTCCGGCCAGACCGAGGGCGACCGTCTTCGGATGGTGGACGTTGAGGTTGTCGGGATGGCGGTACGGCTCGTGGTCGTTCCACTTCCATTGGTAGAGCTGGCCGTTGGCCGAGAGAGCGACCAGCTCGCTGTAGAGGGTGGCGATCTGAACGAATTTGGGCGCGGGGTCCGGCCAGAATTCCAGGTCGTCCGATATCCATAACGGGCACGCGTTGTCCTTCTTCTTATGATCTAATATGTGTCGTTCAAAAAAAAAACATTGAAGGGGTGATATTGTCACGATATGACGATCAGATTGAATAATTGGTATATGGAAAATAATATGCATCTAAATATCAATAAATGTTGTTTCATTAGCTTTTTCAAGGGTTATAAGAAGTTTGATACTGTATATAGTATAAACAATAGTCCTCTCAGATACGTTCCAACTGTTCTAGATCTAGGGGTCACTTTTGATGAACAAATGAGATTTGTAAATCACATAAACACCATTTCAGTGAAATCATCAAAGATTTTTGGAATGATTATTCGTAATTGCTCTGAATTCTCAGTGGATTCTATAAGGAAGGTCTATATGTCATTGGTCATTTCTAAACTGACTTATGCATCCTGGTCTCCTCTTTATCAGGTTCATAATATAGCCATGGAGAGAGTACAGAACAAATTTCTGAGGTATTGTGCCTTAAAATTGAACATTCGTTGGGAAAACCATAAATATATGCATATTATGAACGAAATTAACTTAATTCCATTGCGTAGTAGAAGACTCAAGTTAGATTTGTTTTATCTTCAAATTATTGAATGGTGCTGTGAACTGTCCGGAACTACTGGAGTTAATTACGTTTAATGTCCCAAATAGAGTCCTTAGATTTCCATATTTATTTCAAATACCATTTCATGTCACAAATTATGGACAGCATAATCCAATAGAAAGGACATTAAGATTCATAAATAAAAATAATTTAGATGTATTAGGATGTTCATTTAATAAGTTTAAGATGTCTTTGCGTGATAGCTTATAGCCTATTGTTTCGTTTCATGATTTTATTCTTCTCATTTCCTTATCGAAATTGTTAAGTGAGTACCTATGTGTTGAGACATGGTGTATATTAATTATATTCATTATATTCTTATATTCATACTGTATTCAAACTTGTAAATGGGGGTTTCCCGTAAATAAATAAATAAAAAAAAATGATATAATATGCTTCCACCATGTTACGATATAATAGATGGTTTCTCTATCCATATCGCTTTATTAGGGGTAATGCTTGGCTTAATAGTTTGCAAGAGGTAATATTCAAATAGGCACTAATAGTTTAGGGGTGCCTGAAAGTATGAGACTATAGTCAAACATAACAATATTTATTGAAACATGAAACATTTTGGGTTGTGATGATAAATATGAATAAACAACAATGAATATAGACTTAATAACAACTTACAATATAATGACCATTACGACGAGCTCTTGTCAAGTCAAGAGTAGCCCCAGACCAGACTAACTTCGGAACCCTCACATCCAATATTCATATACATCAATTAATAAGATTCGCACATTTCTCATGAGAGTTCCTTGGTCAGTATTCACTGTCAACGGATCATTTGACTAACTTTATGTTTATAAAACCCTCATGGTTCGAAATTACTAATATACCGTATGTTCTACTCATGACAATATTGTTCGGTGAAACTCAATAAGGTGATGGGATATTTGCATGGACCGGAAAGGGCAATGACAGGTGAATGGTTGACTAGATTTTTTTTTTCGAATTTTTTTGTTCCCAAGAGTCAAGAAACTACTTTTTGGCGCAAATTGAAGTGACGACTGATTGAAATGGCAGGAGTCGAATATTTCGTTTAGGTTTATACTAAAAATATATTCATATAGACACATATTGATAAAGTCACAGTAGAACTCTCCCTCATAACCCGTTATTTGCAAATTATTCTGAGAAAAGCTATCTGATCGAGATTATCTAATCAAACTTGAGGGTTTGGCCTAAATTTCAGTACGTTCAATATCCATAACAGACAAGATTCTCGTCAGCTGATGTGTTCAAAAAGATGATTGAACGAAACGATAATGTAATGTTTGCAACTTTGTGTTTACGTAGAGAAAAGTGAAACCTGTTAGAGCAAATTAATATTTATTTATTATACAAGGGAAAACAGTAGTAGATTTTGTGAGCTAAAATCTAATATTTTTCCCGTGTATAATACACTATTTTTTTCTGTAACAGAAGAAAGGACGAATCAATATTGAGAAGATATTACATTATTTTTAAATCTGAAAATTATCGACGTGAAATTTTAAGTTTTCAACAGTAGGGACACATGCGTTGTAGGCATCTTTATCATTCTTTTGAAGTAATCAAATATCTGGTATCACTGCTGTCAGTCTAATTCTGTGATTTGATTTAAAAAAATTGCGAATTTAGTGGTTGTTTAGTAATATACTTAACCGCGAAGACGAATAGAAGATAAAAGGACTTGCAGTTCTTTCTCGGAGACGGTATTATTGACTCATTTTTCGGAACTATAGCACAGCGAAAGCTATCAACGATGTATATATATGTGATATATATCCGGGAAAGAAGTACTCACTTTTTTCCCACGGGAAAAAAGTAATTTATGAAAAGTGACATTTTATAACCTGCCAACAGAGATGAAATGAAAAACTTTTTTTCTATTAGCGTGCGGAAGTAAATTCGTTAAGTTTTAGTCAGCAGCTGTTGCCAGTGAAGCCTTCCGAAATGACCTCTTCCTGCCAAGTTCCGATGGCCACGGTTGCTGACAAAGCAATGGAAAATCGTAATATCACTGCATTAGAAAAAACTTTAGCTTCTGCAATTAATTTGCAGAATGCAACAAATTGCTCGTTTAATATTGATATTAATAATAATTAATTTGCGAACTATGTGTATTTAATAATAAATTTTTCTTCATGTTAACACTTGGGTTTTTTCCGCACGCTAGTAGAAAAAATTGTGTACCTAACATGTGTGGAAAAGTGTCACTTTCCGCACTTGTTAGGTAAACTACTATTTCCCGTCACAGAAAAAAGCTTCAAATGAGCTAGATTTCGAAACAATTTCGCCTGCAGCTCATTTTTTTAGTGATCTAGCTTTTTTCCAATAGCACATTGGCGTTTTCACTCGTCGGCAAACACTGGACCTACCTACGTCCTTCTCGTACGGATTGTCCCTGAGAGCGGATTCCAACCACCGCCTCGGTCCGAAGTACTGCCTGTCGCGCCACCTGGAGAAGGTCTCGCGGTCCCTGTCCGAGCCCGAAGCGTTGCCGGGCGCAGCGTCGCGCTCCTGGATGCGACTACGGCTGCCGCTGCCCCGACTGTTAAGGAAGCTTGTTTGAGCAAAGTCAAACATTTTCAGAATAGAAGTTAGTGGAAAATCAAAACGAAAATTGGGGATTAAATAAAAATAAAATGTAGTCAAGTGTTGCCAGATAAGGTGGGGTGATCCATTCAATGATTTTTCATGGTATTCGGGTGGATCCTTTGAGGATCTTGTTATAACATTGCTAAGAAAACAATATGGCTACGATCATAAAATATAACAATATTGCAATGCACTTCTGTATTTTGTTTCGACAATAACTGCAATATTGGTAAAAAGTTCCAGTGATAACAATATTAATCTCTGGTAGAAGGCCAACATTTCTCAAAATGGAGTGTAGTTGTAATAACTGAATAAAACTTAAAATCATCTCCACGACAGTTTACTATGTGAACAATGTCACATCAGGGGGAACATGTTTTCGGACATACATATGTCTATCATCAGCCTATAAGAAATTGGTCATGCAAGAGAAAAAAATGAGTGTAATTGAAATTCTTAGCATACAATCGCTTTCATGAAGATGAACAAATTATCTGCAATTACATAGAAATTGAAGAAACTTGTTACACATTACATTATCGGAACACAATTACAAAGTTAAAATTTTCAGATTGATTTACGGTGGGTCAAACTCAAGCCGGTTCCATAGCATAAGGGCCACCGGGATAATAATGAAAAAATTAATATTGACTACTTGAGTAGCAATCATAAGTAGTGGAGGACGGAAATCCCATGATAACAGACACTGACAGGCATGTTGACAGATGTCAATGTAGCACAGACAACTGACAGGCAGTGATACCAATCCACGACCACAGCTACAGAATGCACAGCCAATAAAAGATGAAGAATTGTACTGTATGAGAACATTGAAGTTATGGAATTATGAAATATGAAATATATCATGTTGAGGACCAAGACAGATGAGAAATTTTATCTTTATTTACTTACGGAAATTCAATGCATTGAACAATTTTATACTATCAAATTGATTCTGTTCATTGAGGGAAAGGACATCGTTATTTTGCAAGAAGCATTTATTTCAAAAATATATTGTTGAAAAATGGATGATTTTTGAGCTGACAACACTGTTTTTGATTCATTTGTTTGGTGTTGGGTACCATTATTGCCATTATCTTATGAAGAAGAATTTATGATTATCTAACATCCCAAATTAGTCTGCTCTGCACTGACAAGTAATATTTTAATAATTACATATATGCATAGTGGAAGGAGAAGATGGTGGGCCTACACGCTAATTATTTGACATTCATGTTGCCGATTTTTGTCATCAATTACCTAATAGATTCAAATTCAGTGTAGTGGAGGAGAGGAGAATGACATGTGACAGATCAGGATATGATAAAAATGTGTTCCTCGAGGATTGAAAATCGACGTGTTTTGCCGTTATTTTTTTTCAGTTGTTGGTAGTTAGACATTTAGAGTAGTAATTGAACAATCGGTCGCAAAAATATTAGATACAAAAAACATCAAAGCAACAATGATCTGACAAGCAGCAGCAGCGATGAAGAAGATCAGAGGCCAGAACAGAAACGCGATGACATCCTGACTATAATGTTTCAGTTGCCATATCTATTTGTTTACCTACACTTTCTGTGGTCATTGGTCAATTTAGTGAAGCCGGTAGGTAGGAAAGCACTATTTGTCCAGTATGCTGTACAAATCAAGATAGTAACTTATTTGTACAGAAAATTGTGAAGAAAATGCGTAGATATTGGGCTACATAAATGATGATAAACTACATATCTAAATACTACATGGATATAAGCCTTGGATAATATTATGAAAGGAGGGGGAGTACAGAGCATTACAAGTCATCTGGCAACATTGAGTATTGTTAATGATAGGGTGATAGATGGGATATTGTAAATGATTTATACAGGGTGGTAGGAAACAACAGGACTCAAGCAAAGAATGTTATACCAAATATTGTTTGCCTCATTATTTATTATAATACAGTTTATTCAATAATTCAAAAACCTTTCGTAAAGACTTCACAAACGATGAGATTTCTACAAAATTCATTCACACATGTTTTTTTTTTTTCATTGTACCAGTATTTCCCCTGATGAAGCTACTGTGCTAGTGAAACATGTCGTGTGATTAAGAATCTTGAGAATTTTGTGGAAATCTCATCGTTTGTGAAGTTTTTACATTTGCTATGGATTTCCATCAACGGCCGAGTCAATAATAGATATTTATTATACAAGGGAAAAAAGTAGTAGATTTTAGCTCCAGGTTGTGTTAATGTGTTGTCTCCCGACGCGTAGCGGAGGGAGACAAAAAACCGTGAGCTGAAATCTAATATTTTTCCCGTGTATAATACACTATTTTTTTCTGTGACAGAAGGAAGGACGAATCAATATTGGGAAGATATTACATTATTTCGAAATCTGAAAATTATCGACGTGAAATTTCAAGTTTTTAACAGTAGGGACACCTGCGTTTTATAGACATCTTTATCATTCTTTTGAAGTAATCAAATATCTGATGTCACTTCTGTCAGTACAATTCTGTGATTTGATTTTAAAAAATTGCGAATTCAGTAGTTGTTTAGTAATATACGAAACCGCGAAGTCGAATGGAAGATAAAAGTACTTGCAGTTCTTTCTCGGAGACGGTATTATTGACTTATTTTTCGGAACTATAGCACAACAAAAGCCATTAACAGAGTATATATATGTGATATATATCCGGGAAAGAAGTACTCACTTTTTTCCCACGGGAAAAAAGTAATTTATGAAAAGTGACATTTTATAACCCGCCAACAGAGATGAAATGCCAAACTTTTTTCCCGTCACAGAAAAAAAAAATCTTACATTGGGGCATAGCTTTGAAATTGTTTAGGCTCACCCAAGAGAATAATCAAACATTATCCATGACATAACAAGCACCTGAAGTTGTTTCTGAATTATTCTGAATGAAATTTAAATCGTTTATGTCTACCATTTTACTATGTTCACAACTTATCGAACAAAATATAATTTGGTGCTTCAGAATGACTATAGTTATTAATTAAAATCGATATTCTTACCTTCAACCAGAACTTTAACTAGGTTTTACTAGTATAAATACATGAACGATCTCGAACATTATTATATTTAAACAAAAACAGGCTGTTAAAAATGCAGGAAGCTGTAACCCTTTAGTGCTAACGCCACAGACAGGAAGTCGTTACTTTCTATTGTATAAACCAATGAAAATTCTTCAATATCTTTGGGAATAGGATTCATTTCAAATAAAACGAAAGGAAGATAACGAAATCAATGATTTGCAAAACCCTACATCTCTCCCTTCCTTCATTTCACCTAGCTTCGATGTATTCGAGAAAGCCACAAAAACGAAAGTATCAATTGATTGTGAGATCAATTTAATTTTTTCATTTTTTGAAATAGTCTAAAAATTGCAGTTTTTGTTAAATTTTTCGCTCTTATCATGAGATATAATGTGCAAACCGAACTATTACAAAAATAACATCAACATAACAATACTGAACAAGATACAATGGAATCATATAAGTAGTTGATTATTTCGAGAACTGAATTTTGATTCGGTTCACTAAAACCAATGGGCGATTACAAACTGTCGACAATACAGTATCTGTCAAAAATTATGCATTGATATTTCACCAAAATGGAAACTTTCACATATCAACTACTAAAAATATTTGTAAATATCTGATAGAGACAAGACAATTTGAACTAATGACTTTCCTATTGAAGTGTTTGAAATATTACTATTATGTATTTCTGATATATCGATTCTCACGTAATATTCATTGAAACTTGATGACCTTGTATAAATGGAGGTACTCTCTTTATTGTTGTTTTTTATAAAATACACACTGAAAGAACCATTCATTACCTGAAGAAATATTATTGTCCTGCGAATTTCAGTTTCACAAAAATTACTAATCACAATTGAAGAGGTTGCAGTAAAACCATGAAAACATCACGAAAACCATGACTTACTTCCTGATACCGGAATATCCGAACATGTCTTCCGAAAACATTGCATCCGCGTCGATGATCACAGAATGATCGGGGTGGAAACCTCCGTCCAGCAAAGATATCAGATCTTCCGGCACGTAGGACTCCGCGGCATCATCGCCTTCTTCTCCTTCTTCGTCGTCTCTCGAGAGCAAATTGTTGACAGCCAGATTCACGTCCAGATTGGTTCTCTATAAATGGCAACATCAAAATCTGAATAACCAATTTAACCAACCAACTAGAGGCGATTCAAAATAAGCGCTACGCTCTCATGCGGATATTCGAGTAACTAATGGAAAGTACATTGAATGTTAGTTTTACATTCAAGTTTCCATGCATTTTATCGAAAGTTGGTCATTTTGATATTTTTCGAGTTCGAATTCTTATGTAGTGTTCTGGAGTTTAATCATAAGATTATGTCATCGTTTTCTACATTTGTCGTTGTCTATGCTTTAACATGGTAGTGAAATTCCAACTATATGATATAACTTTTTTTATAATAGCGATCTTCTTGTTTATACAGGGACGGGTTCTTTATGAACGTAGCTTCTGAGCAGAGGGCTTTCTCTATTTTGTTTATTAATTTGAAACTGTAGGAAAAAAACCATCAATATATTCCCATGTTGTCACATATCTATGTGTAGAAGAAGCTGCCTATAGTTTGACATGGCTGTTTTTTTCTTTTTCTGCTCCCACTTGGACCTCACTATCAGCGGATGACATGTTTTACTCTCAACTACTATGAAAACGATTGAATCCTCATATTTTTTGAAAACAATAGATAGACAAGGCGTAAACTCTGCACTTGCTGACGAACAACTGCTAATATGGTCTACGTATATTGTGGTCCAACTAGGTTTAACCGTCATTGAGATGAAAAACCGTACGACTATTTATAGTTCCTAAATGTACTTGACACTGCTGTTTTGATGTTTTTTTGTATATCAGAGTACGGACACTAGACAAGCAGTGACAATCAAACATAACCACAAACGATTTTGAAGCAAATCATATGTTTTGCCAGACAAGGACAAGAATATGTTTTTCGCTTAGATAAAGGATCCTCGCATCTTCCTTCCTCCACAAGTCATGGGAAGAGTACAGTCGTCTTCAGAGATCATGTCGCGGTTGGACGGTGTCAGCGCTCTTATTGCATGAGTTATTAAGAATGCTATCACCGTCCATGTGCGACATGTTTTCTGAAGATGACTGTACATCCATAATGATGATAATGATAATTTATTTTATATAAAATTACAAGAATTTTACACTCGTCACAGATACACTTTACAATCTAAACTACAGGCACTACAATAATATAAAATAAAAAAAGTAAAGTAAAACATGACACACGAGAATAAATTCATGGTTCAAATATCAACATCGAACTCGCATGTACAGGAGGGCATGTGGAGGAGAAACTCCTCAACTGAGTAAAAACAATGTAACATCAGTATATCATGTATTTTTTTCTTAAATACTGAATAAGTTGAACCTTTATAGCTGTGTGGTAGGGCATTATAGAGCTTAGCACTGATATATCTATATGAATTTTGTGTTTTCTTAATTCTACAGAGTGGTATGCAGATATCATCACTGTTTCTAGTTGAGTATGAATGTATATGATTGTGCCGTACAACACCATCTTTCTCTGTCCTTGATTTTTTTATGAGAGTACATAGCGTCTCCTCGAGTGGGTAAAAGGATACGATAAATTGAATAGAAAATTATTTCTTCACGAAATATTGAATGATAAGGCTGAAGGACCCCAATGGAGGTCGATAGCAAGTTGGTATGTACATATACAGGGTGAGTCATGACTAACCAGCCATAGCCCAATGGCGGATGGAGGAGGTCAAGGTAAGTTGATATATATATAATAAAATATTTTTCGCCTATTCTTTACAGAAATACAGGGCATTATTCGAATTCGGGGCAAAACTTCAATGAACGATATTTCAGGAACGTCTCGATGTTATCGGCTGAAATTCACTAGCAACTTACCTCTAATGACACTCCACAAGATGACGTACTATGAATAAAAAATTCCAGATCCGGACTTGGAAAACTCATTTTCTCTTCAGATGTCAAAATTTTGACCTTCTGGATCGGATTTTTCGAAAACTTTTATCAGAATCAGAAAGATCAGGAAAAATACTACAAGTATGGATTTTCAACTTGTACGGCACACTTCTATCGTTTTGGTAAAAAAATATCAAACAAAATACCGATGAATTTTTCTTCGATTTCGTCCGGGCATATACTCTCTACATTCGACTAAAAGTAATTAAATCAAATTTTTCCCTGAAAAGATTCAACAGCACACTTGAGAAAAGGTATAATTCTATAAAAAATTCAGGACCGGACTTGATTTTGGAAAATAACAACAACGGGAGACCTTTTATGGCTTTTCCAATAATTTGCCTATTATTTCTGATTATATCTGCAGCTGTAACTATCATCTCCCTCAGTTCGTCTCTGGTGTTGACTTCAGTCTAGTAGACCAATTGTTTCATATGCCCCCAAAGAAAATAGTCCAAAACTGTGAGATCAGGGGACCTAGGAGGTCAAGAATGAGGGCCGCCAAATGTGGAGGTGCCCCATTTTGTTGAAAGTAAAGACCTCTTTCATTCACATTTTGCGCCGCCAACAAGTTGGGCACCACAAAAACCGTATACAAAAATAATATCTTCATATTCAACGTTAGTGGAATGTAGTGGCATTTTGAAGATATTAAATGAAATATGAAATTATAAAATTAGTAACAATATGTATTTGAAATTATCAACAATGAACTAGATGTCATTTGACAGTTTCAACAACCGTCAAAAATCGAGTCAATGACATACACTACCATATCACAGCCTTCTTTTCATGTGTATTCAGAATCGATGAACTACTAAACTCACAATTTGATTTTCTGATTGGGAGAGTTCACAAGAAATGAGATCATATTCAGTATAACTTCAAATCAAAATCCCTCCATGTAGTATAAGTTGGCACGTATATCTGATTCGAAAAAAAATCTGCTACCAAAGCAACAATTGTTCTTATTGAATACGATGTTTTCACATACATTATCACAAGTAGAAGTTAGATTTCAATTGAAAATTGGAAGAAGATAGTTATAGCTGCAGATATAATCAGAAATAATAGGCAAATTATTGGAAAATCCATAAGAGATCTCCCGAAAAGATGCAGACAATGTATAGAAATTGGCGGAGGACATTTCGAGAATCTTGATTAATACAGCGTCTAATGTATGTACGCTGATTAATATTAAGATCCAGACAAATCTTTTTCGGAAATTATAATTGTTATTATCCAAAATCAAGTCCGGTTCTGGATTTTTTATCGAATTATACCTTTTCTCAAGTCTGCTGTTGAATCATTCCAGGAAAAAATTTGATTTAATTACTTATCGTCGAATTCAGAGAGTGATATGCCCGGACGAAATCGAAGAAAAATTCATCGGTATTTTGTTTGATATTTTTTTACCAAAACGATCGAAGTGTGCCGTACGAGTTGAGAAGCCATACTTGTAGTATTTTTCCTGATCTTTCTGATTCTGATGAAAGTTTCCGAAAAATCCGATCCAGAAGGTCAAAATTTTGACATCTAATGAGAAAATGAGATTTTCAAGTCCGGATCTGGAATTTCTTATTCATCGTACGTCATCTTGTGGAGTGTCATTAGAGGTAAGTTGCTAGTGAATTTCAACCGATAACATCGAGACGTTCCTGAAATATCGTTCATTGAAGTTTTGCCCCGAATTCAAATAATGCCCTGTATTTCTGTAAAGAATAGGCAAAAAATATTTTTTTACATATATATCAACTCACCTTGACCTCCGCTATCCGCCATTAGGCTACGGCTGGTTAGTCATGACTCACCCTGTATACCAACGAAATACATATACAATTCCTATGAAATAAGTCTCTTACATGTAGGTATATACAAGGTCGGCCAAAAGAAGTCATCCGATGTTATTTGGCTCTCATTTTTTTTTCTAAATGAAAAGCTTCGATTCTGTTTTTTGTTATGTTTATTTCAACCTTCAGAATTCTATTGGTCAAGTCGAGAAAATGATATCGGCCAAATGGGCGCCGCCACAATTGATTTCTATACGGGCTCGTTTTATGGCATTTTTCATCACTTCGGCGAGATCTTCGGGCGACAGATTCTGGCACTCGTGTCGAATGTTGTCCTTGAGGGCTTCCAGGGTCTCAGGCTTGTTCACGTAAACACAAGACTTCAAAAAACTCCACAAAAAAAGTCTAAAACGGTTAAATCGGGCGATCTTGCGGGCCAGAGCAAATCGCCAAAACGAGAGATGAGGCGATCTGGGAACGCCGCCTTCAGAGTATCGGTTGTGGCTCGCGCAGTGTGTGCCGTTGCTTCGTCCTGTTGGAACCATATGTCCCCCAGTCCTAATTCGTTCAATTGCGGCAGAAAAAAACTAGGTAAACATTGCCCTATAGCGCGCACCGTCCTCTGTTGTCGTTTGACCAGCGGCGACCTCGAAAAAAATGGCCCGATGACTCCTCCAGAGTAAACAGCGCACCATGCAGTCACTTTGAGCGGGTGTAATGGCTCCTCGTGCATCACTCGTGGATTTTCAGTGCCCCAGAAGCGATAGTTCTGCTTGTTCACGTACCCGCTGAGGTGGAAATGAGCCTTATCGCTCATTATGATTTTGGTCGAAAAATCGTCCACGAGATTGATGGCTTGGCTTGGATTATTCCGCTTTCATGGGGAGTGCATCGCTCCATGGCTTGTTCACTTGCATTCTACATCTGTCTAGTTCACAAATGTCGAAACAGATCTGACATTGGCCGCCATTTGCAAAAATAAGAGCATCTTCCAATAGGGTGATTTCTTTTGGCCCACCTAGTATATACGTTCAGTTGAATATTTTTTCATCACAAAAGTTCAGAATGGGGTGAAAACTGATAAACTTCAACCAATGAAACATACTTTTATTTCTTATGGAACAATTTCACTTGTACAAGAGTGGTGGGTAATAAGTAATTAATAAATGAACAAATGATATGGCAACAACAGCTGATCTCAGTTAGGATAAATAAGGAAGGTTCTCCAAGACATACGGAAGTAGGTATAAATGGACTTCAGCGATCGACTCACTATAGATCGCTGTTCACATTTCTAAAGGGGATTGTTGGTTTGAACCCGGAAGGTCATTTTCAATACCTTACATAAATGGTACACTCGTTAAGCGTCCTTGTTCTGTGCTCTGATAATATCTTGCTCGTATCTTGGTACCCAACAAGTGGTTCAAAATCCACTAGGACCTATGTAGTCGTCTAGCACTTCTCAAATACGCATGAACATGCACATTCAGACTTGGGATTTCAACTTTTGTGGCCTGAACCTATATTCCATGCCGGCCGCATCATATTCTGATTCTATTTTTGTAGAATTACGTTATCCGATGGAAATTCGAATAGAGTGAATTGATTTTCCGTGTTCTCACAGTTGGAAACTGCACAAACTTGCATCTTTCTCCTAATTCTCTCAATTTGCCAAACCTTTGAAATTTATGTCATGTACGTCCGTGTACTGTCAGTTCCCGCTTTTTCCATCAATTTATTTGTGGTTATGTCTGATTGTCAGTGCTTGTCATAGTGTCCATACTCTTAATAGGTCGCGTGCACGAAGACCGACCCTGGAGTGAATTATTGAAACACAACCTCATTCTTCTGTGAATTATTGAAACACAACCTCACTTTTTTATTTGGTTACAGAGGAATCAAAAGGTTGAAATAGTTTTTCACAATATTTTGGCATACGAATCGTGTTTCTTGCGTTATTCATTAATTCAAGCATGCCTTCGCATTGTGCTGTTGTACAATGCACAAAAAATGCAGCAAGAGCCTAGGGAATATGATTTTTCAGGTAAATAGTAATCTCACATAGTTATCATTATGAAATGTTGTCATTCCTTATTAAAATTCCTTCTGCCTTCTGCCACTTCTGCAATTCAAGCTAATGCTGCTAATAGATTGAAAATGTCTACAACACACACGATCGTCAGCATGTCAGACCAGTCCTACCGATTGATTGCATGAATCCAATCTTCTTGAATTATTCTAGAAATTTCAGGTATATTTCTATTAGCTGATCTTATTGCAGAAGGAATTCCGATGAGAAATCAGAGAAATAACCAAATTTCAAAAATGAAAACTATGTGAGTGACTATAGTAGGTACTTACTTTTGAATCATAATGTACCATCCGGATTTCTTCATCTTTTGCTGCAGTTTTTGTGCATTTTACAACAGCACAATGTGATGGCATTAGCGAATTGATGAATAGCGGAAAAATACGATTCATATGCCAAAATAATTGTGGAAAACTATTTCGATCACTTGTAAACAAATATGTTTTGCCTCCAGGGTCGGTCATCTGACAGTTCTTGCACGCGACCTATATACAAAAAACGTCAAAACAGCAGTGTCAAGTACATTTAGGAACTCTACTCCTCATTAGGAACTTTGACAAAGTTGAGGTGAAAACGGTGAAGGATGCTAAAGTAGCATTGGTGCCAATATTATGTAAAACTGCGATTGTCAAGTCCGTGTTTGAAGCTGGTGATAAGGTGAATTTTGATAATTATATGCCAGTTATCACTTATGCCCGCGTTTCCTAACTGGTTACGTAAATATCTATAAATTATATTTCTTCTACATCAATTATTTGAAACGAAAAATTGGAAAATTCATTTGAAAATGCATGATTAGAAAAGATTTGAATGTTTGTTTGTATTGAATAGGCTCCGAAACTACTGAACCGATTTGAATTTAGGCTACTTTTTACCGCTGAAAATTTCTTCTTTCCTGCGGGAAAATGGGTAATAGGACAACGGGTAGTAACAATTATCCTTCCGTACATATCTTTTTCACATACCTAACTTCTAAACAACTGAGCCGATTGGGTTTAAATTTCATGTGGGTATTTCGATGGTTTCCTGGATGATTTGAAAATACAATTGGGCGCTTCTGTCGATACGTCAACTACTTAACGGCTTGGCCGACATTTGTGAAACAACAAAAAAACTACAAAAGATACTGAGAAAATGAAAATGGGCGAAAGTATATAATAGTAGCTATACAGGGTGATTCACATAACAACCGACATAGGGCAGAGGCATGTAGGGGGTCCCAAAATATGGCAATTTAACGCAACTTACCTCAATACCAAGTTACTTCCCTAAGGAGTTATAGGTATAGCACTAACAGCATGTCAACTTGCTCGTTAAAAGAAAACTTCCCGTTCATTTAAAAAAAACTCAAACAACAATTACTTAATTGAACAACTCACTTGCCTCATTGTCAAGTTTGACGTTTATTTTCATAGCCAACTTTTGAATTTTCGATGATTTTAAATAACACACCTAGAGCGCGCGTTTTCATTTATTCGAGTTTTTGATGAAAATGATGAGGTTTTTCGAAAAATTACTAGAGTAAGAAAAGTTTCAGAATTGAATTGCCCACAAAACAAAGATTTTTGAAATCCATCAAAGGTTAACAAAAGAATGTTGAATATTGATGGTGCGCCACACGGTATACCCGCTTTACAAATTTCAATTAAACTCTAGCTACTGTCAAGTAACGCCCTAAATACATCCACAAATTGTACCAAATTTGGTTGCTTTAAGTTCAAGAATAACAAAGATATTGATTTTTTTCAAAATTTATAACTTCACTTTCAAAGCCTATATTTCCTTAGGGAAGCAACTTGGTATAAAGGTAAGTTGCGTTAAATTGCCATATTTTGGGACCCCCTACATGCCCCTGCTCTATGTCGGTTCTTATGTGAATCACCCTGTATATAGTAAAAAAAATTACAAAAAAATATGTATTGTAGATACGCGCATAGCTCAGACCGACTGCAGCAAGTCATATTTTTTAAATGGGACCAACCGTGTGAAGCCGGATAGCTAGTCACTTATAAATACACACCTGTAATTCTCTGATGATCAAATTCCGACTTTTTCCTTGTAGAACAACTTGTGCTTGAGAAACAAGCTCTTCTGGTACATATGGTGCTGGTACTGTAACCATAGATCTTGCAGTTGTTGAAGAACTAGTGCCTATTATAACAGGAGCTCCTCGACCGCCTGGGTGATATCATACCAATATAGGGTATTAATAAGATATCATGTCAATATTTTCAATATGAATCCTATTGCTGGTATTATATATAAAATTCGAAATTTCATTCCTGTTAGAGGACTGAATAGTATTTATTTCTGTCTTTTTTATTCAAATTTACAATATCTAATATCTATTTGGGGAAGTAAAAATATTTCACGTTTGAAGCCACTCATGAAATTACAAAATAAAACAATAAAGTGCATTTTCAATTTACCTTTTTTAGAATGAATTGTAAATCTAAACAAACCTAAAGACTTGCGGAATCTAGTTTCATTATGTAAACTCAAGATTTGTTGTTTCATTCATTTTGTCAGGAAGGAATTGAAAATATCAAATTTGAATTTCAATGAAGTTAATACAATTCACGCCCATGAAACAAGGCAATTCAATTTATTGATAGCAAATAATTATAAGTCAAATTTTGGTTAACAATCAATAGTCCATAGTGGAATAATTTTATATAACTCCTTACCTAATGAGTTGAAAAATATAGAAGCAGAAAAATTTTAAAAATAAATAAATAAATATCTGCTCAGTAAACTTTGATTCCATATCATCTAATCATTCATGAATTGATTACTTGTAATGGATTATAATATTTTCTTTTTATATTTTATTATAATTTTTTTTGATGCAATTATTATTGTTTTGATTTAGCTTTATATGTATGTTTTGTCAAATATATCCCTATTATAAACAATAATGTTTCTTGGGGTAATAAAGAGAATCAGAATTACTTATTCAAAATCTTCATTAGAGGCGCTTCACAGGTAGCAATTTTTCCTTGCATTGCAAGAAATGTGTCCGGACCTATTTTTTGCGAAAAATTGTATTGCTGGTGCAATTCTAGTGATAAAATGATAAATTTTCGGAATTTCATGCATTATATTTATGCATCATTAGATGCACATTGTATGTAACTGTTCTTATGATTCCTTCTACACAGAATGCATGACAAAAAGATCGACATTGCTAGAAATAAATCAATTGTGTACTATGAAAAATTGGAAACTGTGAAGCGGCTCTTTAGAAAATTTAGTTTCTTGCCTGTGGGCGATTCACGTTGTCAGATCAATCGAATATTTCAGTTAAAACTAGTTTGGAGACAATTTGGATTAAATGTTGACTCATTAAAAAAAACTCATTTTATAATAATACATGAATTAATGCACTGACTTGATTCATATAAATCAATAATTCACGTCAACTCTGCTCACCGCTATTGCTACCGCCACGAATGGCAGTATTGGATCTCATTATTCTCGCTCTAGTTCTTATCTGTCTCCCACTAGAGGGTTTGTTGCTGCCGCTACCGACAGTACCTCCCCCTCCTCCTCCTCCCCCACCACCGCCGCCGCCTCCAGCTCCGGCTCCGCCCGAACTGCGAGTAAGCCATGACCTAAAAAATGTGACAATGTTGTTTTTCAATTTCGATGTGACGAGATAGATTGAATTTGTTTATGTTTCGTGCCCATATAGAGGCGCGCTGAAAATGCCCACCCTGCACATTTACTCATTTCATGTCACTTTATTGATAACACCTGGTTTCTAAGGACAAAATAACCAGAGCCTCCTTAGGCTAATTTGAATAAACCGCTCATCATGCTCGCGTTCAGCGATGCTGATCAAATCATACATGAGATGCGAGCACATTATTATCCAATATGCAAGGATATCATGGCGCCCTCTTTGCGCTCCCATCCCAATTTCACTGGCACTCCATACGAAATACGAAGTCAGCCGCCTTGATTTGTTTGCTTGCTGTCTTGCTGAATCCCGTAAAGGAGCCTATTAACTGCGTTGTTGGTAGACTGTTGACGCAAAACCGAATTGTGTGGCTGCAAAATGGTCGTTTTTGCTAGCCACACACCACAGTGCATGGGCCCCTTTCACGCAAGCATTGATTGATTTTAAATGCAACATCCCATATTTAAGTTTCCTAATCGGTAGAGCTATCTCTAGTGATTTCAAATGTATATACTTTATCGAGGTTATCTTCGTCAGTTTTCGAAAAATATAGAATTTTTCCTATAAATTTAAGGCAGCTGTAGAACACCAGAAATCGCATCATTATCCTCTGGCGTTCTAGAGATGCCGAAAAAATTATATATTTGACAAAAACTGACAACTATAACCTCAATAAAGTACATATATTTGGAATCAGAAGAAAGAGCTCTACTGAATAGGAAAATGATGAAATGAAATAAAACATTTTTGAGGATGCTTTTTCGCAAATTCTAGCACTGAATTCTTAATGCCTATAAAAATGTCCTCATATTTACCAATTTGAACATTTTTGTAAGACCAATATCAACCGAGATAGCTATTGAGTAAAATATAATAATCATATGATGAGAATAATGTTCTGTAATAATTTGCGAGAATATCACTTGAAAGGGTTCATATAAAACAGAATTTCTTTCAAATTTTCAAGGAACTCATTTCAAAATCAAAACATTGCAAGTGGATATTTTATATACATAATTGGAATCAACAGTCAAAGTACCCAAGAAAGTTGATTTGAATGTGAATTATTTTAGTCTACTCACTTTTTATCATTCTTACTCAAGTCTAATCTGTCTGACAATACATTGTAGGAAATCCTACACACCCGGCCATCATCTAATAATAGTGCAATGTATGTCGAACCTAGACAAATTCTCTTCACACCAGTTCGTAGACTTGACAGCCCAGGATGTAAATTACTACCAAGTCGATTAATTCTATCTGCTACTTCTCGTAACCTGTAAAAAGATACAGGAAATCAAAAAGATCATTGTATCAAATATTGATAATTGTTTCGGCATAAATATTTTAGAACCAGACTTTTCGCAAATGGCGCCCTGGAATTTTCCGAATATTCGTATACTGAATTCATGTCATACCAGAAAAATGTAACGTACAATATCAAAAGTTATGAAGAAAAATTATTTCATATCAACAACATGACAATTGGAACTATGAACAACATGGTGTGTTGTATGATACATAGTGACAATAATACACAAGAAAAAACATAATTCTTAATTATACGCTTTCACCTGTGCTTTCACCATGCCTTACCTTTCAATTATCATTAAACAACTCACAACACTGCGAATTGAAATGTCCGGTGCTTTTGACCTGGCCGAAATGAAACGCTCCGGTTCGACTGTTAGCCTCTATTCAATCATTAAAAAAAATCAGGTAAACTTTGAGTCAATATTGTTCAGAAAGTCAAAAATGTACTTGAAATTCGTTTTTATGTCTTCTATTACCCATTTGTGTGATATTTTGTATCGCGAATGTTCCTCGGGTTGAAAATAACCTACATAATGGTGTATTCTAGAGCTATTAGAAGAAAAAAAATTCTCAATCATGTCTATAGCTCACTTCAAAATGTTCGCATCGTGTGCTTGGGGGTCATCAATATATAATATATACAGGGTATGTCACGACGAGCTTACACTATCTCTATATCAAGAATCAGTCTGAAGAAAACCATGACAATATGCATGCTTATATTTTAGAATACGCTCTCTTCATTTAAAATATTTTCAGCAATGCAGTGTTGCCGCTTCTATCAAAAAGTAGCAACAGCTTTATTTTTAATAGAATGCCATGTATTCCATTGCATTTTTAGATTCTCTCTGAAGAGCTGATTCCATCGATGCATCACACTTGGGGCCTATCGGAAATGATTACAGAGATATAGCGTGTTCAAAATCGAGATTTTTCAACTTTTGAATTTGTTTGTGGCGAAACTATTATTTATTATCGGCCAAAACGGCTCACATGTCCCTATCTCAGATCTTGATTCACTATTTACTGATATTTAATGGAAACAGATACAGGGTGATCAGAATTCTGAATCTTGAACCACTCTGTATCTGTTCCAATTAAATTTCGGTAAATAGTGAATCAAAAGTTGAGATAGGGACATGTGAGCCGTTTTGACCGATAATGAATAGTTTCGACACAAAAGAATCCTAATGTTGAAAAATCTCGATTTTGAACACCCTATATCTCTGTAATCAGTTTCGATAGACCCCAAGTGTGATATATCTATGAAATCAGCACTTCCGGAGAATCTAAAAATGCGATGAAATATCAATATTTCTACTACTTTCTAGTAGAAGCGGCAATACTGCATTGTCGAAAATATTTTAAATGAAGAGAGCGGATTCTGAAATATAAGCATGCACCTTTTCATGGATGTTTTCAAATGTGTTAGTAAATTTCAATGTATCCCCATTTTTTTTTTTTCATAACATTCAATGCATGAAAACTATGAAGTTATCATTTACCTACTTTATTGAGCTTATTCCAGACGTTCAAGAGGAACACAAAGGCACTATACAACATTGAGGCTTGTTAATAACGAATAATAATGAACTTTTATAAGCAAATTTCGCCATCAAGCTTTGCAAATTACCAGCCAATAAACGGTTCAAATACGAATATCGGAGAGAACATAATGTATATTTGCATTTCTATAGTTTCTTTTGGCCTTTTGTCTCTTCTTTTCTATTCCCCAGCCGCAACTCAAGTGTCAGGTTGACCTGAACATATTTTCTAAACATTGTAACTCTTCAGCACCTGACTAATCATACTAGAGCCCCTCAATATCCTACAATTTCACTAATTTTTATGATATTTTTATGTTTTTATGTACTTTGAAAATGGCACTCCATTAAAAATAACATTTAAAAATCTATTCATCAACAATAATACTAGCTCCATAATGCAGGAAAACCTCTGAAAAGCGCTCTGGTATGTGTCCTTGTCCCACCTAAGAAACCAATAAGACAAATATCAGCTGTGAATAGAAAAAATTACCAATTTCTGGTCAGTTTCGAAAATTGTCATATTCATCATGCAGAAATCAATAATGAGACAGAATGACCTGTCAGCAGCAGTAGTTGGTGGCTACAAAAAAAAATATGAAGAAATGCTGGAATAAAAAAATGCTGGAACATGTCCAATTTCATTTGTAGGGGGACATTTTTTAAAATGAATTTGTCATCTGTCTTTTCTTTCCCCTTCTCTAGAGAACCGCCCTTTCAAGAAATTCAAATTGGAATATGATATGATAATACCTAATAACTGTATTCTATTTATGCATCTTGCTATCAGTGTGAAACCAGCCACGGTTCTAGCCACGACTTCGCCAATTATTCGAGGCGCGTGCCATACCACCAATGGTCGTTTATTACTTATTTATACTGGTGGATGGCTATGAATTACTAAAACCTCCAAAATATGCCCGTGGATGAAACTATTTTCCATCAATGTATTCCTCTAAGCCTTAGAGGGACCTTAATAATCTGTGTAGTTCAATATTTTGTCGGGCAAGAATCAACCCCACAGGCCCCCTTTTTTGGAATTTGGAAAAGAAACCACAACTTTTTCAAAATACACGTAGATGGGAGATTTTTTCTGTGAACGTGTTCTTCTAATTGTACTTGATGATGTGTATATCTCACAATATTTTGTCCGGCAATAATTATAACCCCACAGGCCCTCTTTTATGGAATTTGGAAAAAAAATCTAAACTTTTTCAAAATACACGTGGATGGGAGTGTTTTTTCTATGAATGTGTTCCTCTGATGGCACTCGATAATGTGTATATCACAATATTTTGTCGGACAAGAATTAACCCCACATGGACCCTTTTTTGGAATTTCAAAAAAAATCACAACTTTTTCAAAATACATGTGGATGGGAGTTTGTATATGAATGTGTTCCTCTGACAGAACTTGATAATGTGTATATCTCATAATATCTTGTCGGGCAAGAATTAACCCCACCGGCCCCTTTTTTTGAAATTTTGAAAAAAAAAATCACAACTTGTTCAAAATACACGTGGATGGGAGTATTTTTATGAATGTGTTCCTTCAATAGTACTTGATAATGTGAATATATGACACTATTTTGTCGGGCAAGAATTAACCCCACAGGCCCCCTTTTTTGGAATTTTGAAAAAAAAATCATAACTTTTTCAAAATACACGTGGATGGGAGTTTTTTTATGAATGTGTTCCTCCAATAGTACTTGATAATTTGCATACAATACACTATTTTGTGGGGCAAGAATTATTCCCACACGCCCCTCCTTTTTGGAATTTCTTGAAAAAAAAAAAATCATAACTTTTTCCAAATACACATGGAGGGGAGTTTTTTTTCTATGAATGTGTTCCTCTGATGATACTTGATAATGTGTATATCTGACAATATTTTGTCAGGCAAGAATTATCCCCACATTCACCCTTTTTAGGATTTTTTTCTATGAATGTGTTTCTCTGATGGTACTTGATAATGAGTATATATCACAATATTTTGTCGGGCAAGAATTAACACCACAGGGACCCTTTCTTGGAATTTCCAAGAAAAATCATTACTTATTCTAAATACATGTGGATGGGACTTTTTTTCCATGAATGTGTTTTTCTAATGGTACTTGATGGTACTTGATGATGTGTATATCTGACAATATTTTGTCAGGCAAGAATTAACCCCACAGGCCCCCTTTTTTGGAATTCCGAAAAAAAAAATCATAACATTTTCAAAGTACAGGTAGATGGGAGTTTTTTTCCATGAATGTGTTTGTCTAATGTAACTTGATAATATGTATATCTCAAATTTTTTTGTGGGGAAAATAAATCATAACTTTTTCAAAATACATGTGGATGGGATTTTTTTCTATGAATGTGTTCTTCTAATGGTACTTGATAATGTTTATATCACACAATATTTTGTGGGGCAAGAATTATCCCCACAGGCAACCTTTTTCGGAATTTTGAAAAAAAATTATACCCTTTTCAAAATACATGTGGATTGGAGTTTTTTCTATGAATGTGTTTCTCTAATGGTACTTGATAATGTGTATATATCACAATATTTTGTTGGGCAATAATTAACACCACAGGTACCCTTTTTTGGAATTTCGAAAATAAATCATAACTTTTTCTAAATACATGTGGCTGGGATTTTTTTTTTCATGAATGTAATGATACTTCAGAATTTTTATATCTCACAATATTTTGTGGGGCAAATTATTCCCACAGGCCCCCTTTTTTGGAATTTGGAAAAAAAAATTATACCCACCTTCTTCAAAATACACATGGATTGAAGTTTTTTCTATGAATGTTTCACAATATTTTGTTGGGCAAGAGTTAACACCACAGAGATTCTTTTTTGGAATTTCGAGAAAAATTCATAGCTTTTTCTAAATACATGTGGATGGGAATTTTTTTCCATGAATGTGTTCCTCTAATCTAATGGTACTTGATGATTTGTATAACTCATAATATTATGTAGGGCATGAATTAACCCCACAGACGCTTTTTTTTTAAATTTTCAAAAAAAAACTTTTTCAAATTACATGTGGATGGGAGTTTTTCTATGAATGTGTTCCTCCAATGGTACTTGATGTGTATATATCACAATATATGTTGGGCCAGAATTAATACCACAGGCCCCCTATTTTGGAATTGAAAAAAAATTTCAACTTAATACCTACTTATTTGTTATTATAAATGTTGCTATACACTGGTAAGTCCTGAGGAGTATCTCAAAAGATAACAGAGTCAGCTTTTTTCCATTGCAATTCTACTGAACTTATGTAGTATTTTGGGTCATTTTTTGTAATATCTGCGTCTCTCTATTAGCATGAGAATAATGAGTGTACGTGGTTGATGGTCACATTAAATTTCAATGAACAGTCCAATAGATATAGTTTTGAATGTAATACTTTTATTCCAAATCCTACTTCAAATATAAAATCCCCAACTCTAACATGAAATAAACTGTGAACATGGTTCCATAAATCTATATTCCAGAAAATATAGATAATGTATAGTGTGTAATAATCTATTCATTGTTATTGGAAGCAAAAATGTTGGTTATAATTCATTGACAACATCAATCAGATGAGTTCTACGTACAATCATTCATCTTTGGATAATAGCGAGGATAATTAATAGGTACAAAATAGTTTCCAAATGCAGAATGTGAAATTCCTGACCGGTTATTTGAAATGATTATTGGATACATGTTAATATACAAAACGATATTCAGAAAAAAGAAATGATCAATACATGTTCTATTTGTTCTATTGCTCTAATTCACATTACATCGCCATTTCTGAAGATAAGAATAAACTATTGTTCAACAAGAAAATGGAGGTGTTCAACGATATTATTCGACACTGCCCTGTAGCCCTGTTCCTCATTTTTACCTGTCATTGAACTGCTCCTCGGTACCAGGTAGGGGATGTACCACATATTGAAGAGAAGTCATATTTGGAAAAACACTTTTAATGAGTTCGAATGCGAAACGCTAAGAATCACTTGAATCTAAAGTCATCATTCACTTTTTCAACAAGAAAAATTAACATCCGCCATATTGAGTTATTTTGTAGATCAATGTTACCAACGGAAAATCCAAAGGCAGAAAACCGAAAAAACCACATTCTTGTCGCGCTTGTCAATTGTCAAAGCTCGACATGACGTCACTCTGGTGGCAAATGTCATTACAAAATAAGTAGAACTAGTCAAAAAATGTCCAAGCCGGCAACACTGCCTCATTCTGTCGCTCTTTTCACCTGAGTAATTTTTTGAAAAATATAATACTTTTCAGGAAAAAGGTTTACTCAGGCCTCAGGTTAGGTGAAAAGTAGTCCCTTAATATGCAAGAACGATATTTTTCGAGGTACTAATTGAATGACTGGCGAGAGACGTTTTCGGTATCGTGGCTTCTGAATTAACATATTTGTTATTCTGTAGCTAACGATAGTCGAAACTGTATGATAAAATTTGTCGTTTGTTGACGATGTCGGCTGAGCTGTCTTTGAGACATTTAGCCTTAGATCATCTAAGCATTTAGCGATAGAAAATTACACGTCCCACCACCTGACGAAAACAACTTGAACACTTCTGAGCGCTTTGTTGTGACTGATGTGACCAATAATCACAAACAAAAAACGAATGTGAACCAATAAAAACAAAGTAAAAATACCGCTATAACAGCTTCTAAAAACTCTGATAAGTAGCGTACGCTTCGTTTTTATCTCGAATAAAAATAGTTGTGCCTTGAAACTCTGTCTGATTACCTGTTCTTAGTTTCACTGTTTCCGTATAATATTAACTATTCACAGTTGTTTAGGTTTTCTATCTCTGAAATTTTGTGTTCGAGATATCATTCTTCTGTAAGAAACATTTTGATCATATAATACAAAAAATTGGATTGTACCTTCCTGGACTAATATTCTCGATAAAATTGTTAGATTTGCCGCTTGCAACGGGCTTTTTTCAGATTCAGAACTATTTTCTAACTATACTTTCGAAGGTATATTTTCAACACATATTTAGGCAACACTGTTGGAAGGCCGATTGATGAGCAGAGTTGCCAACCTAGTGGCTCAATCGTCAATCGCCATTCAGGTTATTTATTTTCTTTTTTCCTTGCAGTATCAAAGCCACTGAACTGAATCAAAACTGACTTGTCATATTGTTCAATGTTCAGTAGGTAATTTGATTTGTTTCCTTGCAATACATTTTTTTCCCAGTTTGGTGCCTTTTTAATAAGCTAATAATAATTTCACCCTTATAGATTTCGAAATTCCCGTTTAAATATAAAGTCAACGGTATATATGACATTTATATTTTTATCATGGTTGACATTTTTAGCGTCCTTTCCTGTAATCCTCATCCTGCTGGCTGCTGAATATTAAAATATATGTATTTTATCAGCAACAAAATCACCGATTCAGAAAAAAAATCGCTTGTAGCGCACTTCACTCGCAAGCTGAAAATCGGCGATTTTGGTGATTCTCCGTGAATGATGCGATTTTTATTATCATACAGTTGGCAACCATGTAATGATGAGCAAGCCAAGCATGACAGTTGAGTTGAGTTTTGTGCTTTTGTGTTTTGGGTTTGGGTGTGTGGAAAATGTACAATGTACAATCATGTTTGATGTGCAACAAATCAACAATAGTGGATTATGAGTAGAGTTTAATTACGTGGTTGAGGTGTAAACTATTTTTGAGGATTATTATTATGAATGTAAGTTGTTTCTAGTGATTGATTAGAAATAGGTAAATTTTTCAATTTATGATACTCCAAAACTAAAGATCAATGACCATTGGGATTGGGTGGGTTGTCGGCAAGACATACGACTGTTGTTTATTTCTTTCTTTTCCATTGTACTGGTACTAGTTAAATAATTGTAGGCCACGTAGCTCTAATAGTTATGTTTATAACTTATTACTATCCTTAAGTTTATATAACTTGAAAGTTCAATCTACCATCTACTGAAAGTTTATTACACTTGAGGTGCTGGTGTGCTGGTTGTTGTACAGTGACTACAGTGTACACTTGTACAGTTTACAATTTGTACATACATAGGTAGGTACCTTAATAGCACGATCTTAATAGGTACTATTCAAGTAGGTATTCAGTTTGTGCTAATTACTGTATAGGCATTATAATTGATATGTACCCAGGCTGGTTGGCAGCCAAGTGATTAAAATCATTCATTATCCAATTAATAACGAAAGTATAAATGCATAAACATGATGATTACTAGGTAGTGATATTCTTTCTATCTGAGCTAAAGCTAACTGAATATCAGATTTGTTTCAGTAAACAAAGGGATAGGTAGTTATCACCCAGGGTATCACTGATTGAGATAGATATAGTATAGTTAGGTAGATCCTACACCAACCTCAAAATAGTATACACTCAGTATACACTATGATTTTTCTAGGACTGTAACAAATAACATCAGCATTTTTGACGGCTTCCTCTTGTAGCCTACTTGTAGCCATCTGATTTTCTCTCAAGTAATGCTCATCTATTGAAATCTGATATTCCATGAGCATTGAGCAATGAGATTTTTTTTTAAATAATGACACATTACCATATTGATGTATTGAACACAGTAAAACAGAAGCAGTTTTGAGTTATAGCCCTAGAAAATAGTGTATATGAGCACAGAATGACAGTCATCTGAAAAACATTAATGTACATTGTATGTGTTCAATTTCATTTCCTTACCTGTTAAAACAATGATTCATACAATTAATCACTTACCCCATGGAATATCAATGATTATTCTTCTGATGACAGCTCTGTTTTTGAATGACTTTAAATTTCATGTTATTTCTGTTTTTGAATCATACATTTGCCTATAGATAACAGGAATTCCTTGGGTAAAGTTCTAAAGTTCAGTATAATTCAGGTCTATAAAATGCTGTATAATTCTGGTCAACAAACAACTGGAATTCCTTAGCAAATTGAAATTTGCTTTACCCAATTTTGACTGCCGTTTATCCCTGGGTTAACTCCAAACTCACATGAAATGAGGCTTGGAATGAGGTAAACACAAAATTCTAGTTGTCTGTTCAAATTAGACTTTGGATACAATATAAACAAATTAGCCTTATTTTAATAATGTGAGCAGTGGACGTTAGAACTTCAATAATTTCATCCAGCTAAGTAGGCTAAGGACGAGCTAAGGACTATGTTTGAATCATGAAGAAGAGTTTACAATTAAAAAAAGAAACGAGGGTTTACCGATGCCAATCCTCGCAAGGGTACCTGCGTTACCGCCGAGTATCGGTGGTATTTCGGTGGTAACGTAACGTTACCTGTCGTGTTTCCATTGAGACATAAGCATGACTACCTAAAAATGTTTTATGATATATCACCTGCGATAACAAATATAAAATTTGAGAGAAATATTCGAAATGAGTTGATTATAACTCCTAATTAGGAATAAAAAACTTATCACCAGTCGCTGGTTTCTGGTCTGGTTTCCTCTTCTGTAAAATTTTTCCGTTGACTAATAACACGTCGCTTCTTCAATCTTTCATTAGTTCTTTGCCTCGTCAGGTTATCTGATTTTCATGTACATTAAATATGATAAATGTATACTAATCTGCATCGAGTTGTAGCTATGTGAAATATCATCCTTGATTATTATATGGTCAGACCTAACCCCTGATCAGTGATCTTGGCCTCTATCTTAAGTATTTCTTATATACCTACACTACAGCACTGACGAGTTCAAATATGACAGAAACCCCCGCTAATTCCGGTATCCAATTATCTCCACGATGATGAATAGTGGAAAAATGTACCTGGAAACATAATCACTCTCGATCATTAGTCATGACGTCATGATAGGCGTTTTCGGAAACTTACTCTGGCTTGCTGACTCGATCTGAACGGGTCATGTGATGGATCAGTCGGATCACTTATCCTAATACTATAGTTTACGAACTTATCAGGTTACTATTTTATTGAGTTAGCTTTATACCTCTTCGAATAGAACTTCTTGATTTCTTACGTATGCAATTTTTTCAGTTTGCTATGCGATATCAATATTTTCGGATCAATTTCTCCATATCTTTAAAAACATACCACTGAACTCTTAAAAGATACACGTTGTTATTGTTCTAGAAATAATGAATATTGCTTCTGCTCATGATGTTGGTGTATTTTCATCATCAAACTAATGCTATTTAACATAATGCACTTCTTGTTCAATTGATGAAATCAAATAATATCTGAAGTGACCTTAGAAATACATGAATCGTGAGTAGTTCTGTGGTAGTAAGTGTATGATCTAAGGTAGTAACTCTGGCTGACCCTGCTTTGGAGCAGGGTTGCGAAACATGAACCCGAGTTAGTGATCAAGTAAGTAACACCGAAGTTTCCGAACATGGGTATGTTACTCGGGTTAGGTAAACGAACGTGCAGGTTAGGGATCGAGTCAACCCGAGTAGGTTTCCGAAAACGCCTAATGGAAGTGGGGAAGAACTTGAAACAAGATTACGATTTCAATAGATGAGGACCAAGGGTACCTATATGCTCATATTATCTTCTTTTTATCGTCCTTTCGAGATTCCATCATGAAATACTGAAATATTGTGTTCTTTGCCGATTTATGAAATTCTATGAAAAAGACCTTTAAATGTATTGACACGAGACATCGACATAGAATTAAGGTGATCAGCAGATCAATAACACCCGATTTTATAACCTATTTTGACCGCTGTTTTTTTTCGGAGGTGGTCAAAATCCTTTAGTACCATCATTCATGTAGGTGTACCCACTATTGCCCACTAAACACTCAACCTCCTTTCAAGGCTCGTCTTCGATGACACTTAGGTCTGTTGGCCCATTGTACACTCGTCTTCAGTGAACATGTCGTGGTAGGACGGTATGAGCGCTCTTATTGCAGCGGTGATTAAGAGAGCTGACACCGTCCATGTGCGACATGTTCTTTGAATACGACTGTACCGTTTTACATCGAATATGCCGTTCATATACGTCCCATGGTTGTTCTGTGAGGGCCACTTCAAATGCCGCCATAGTAGCTGTGAGCACTGCTGATCACAGTACCAGGAGTTCGTTTGAAAAACCCTTTTCGTTCAGGTTCCTGAAGACTCGAGTGAAGACTTCTCTTCCGAGCCCTGGTCTCGTCCATGAAGGCCAGAAGTTTTCCTTCTTCCGCGAGTAATGGGGGAAGGGGTTTGTATTTTCCTGTGGTGCCCCCTACATAGGGCTAAGGCTGTTTACTCTGAGATGTCGCCCTGTTTCCCAGAGGTCCCGTTATCGACACCATAATATAACCTCGTTGCCATTCATCCACAACTTGGATTAGGTTGCCAGAGCCTCGTTATCAATCCGCAGCCACATCAGCGGACGTTCACAAATTGACCCATCCTTGCACTCAGATGTCCACAAAACTGTCCCATCTGAGTGTTGAGAGCAAATAAAAGATGTCCGCAAAATGTTCAATCTTCTTGTCCTCCCAGCACCATTTTGAGATTGGGCTTTAGGGGAGACGAGAGCTTAAAGTTTTCGAACCATTTCCAAACCTCAATGTCATATTGGCCACAGTGATTCACGTGATACATTATGGACGTATGCGCGTGGAAGTTTCCTTCCGATGAATTTTCATAAAATAAGTTCTGATAAGATAAAGTCCAAGTGGTTTTCATTTTCAAATTAAAGGAATTTCTTATTTTCGGGGCGGCAAACTGTGACGTACATTCTGTCATTCTAGACTGAAAATAGCTGATGGTGAGGAATATAGCTAACGAATTAAGAACGAATGAAGAACAAATGGAAAAAATGGAAGAAGGAGTAAAACTGGTAAACAAAAACATACATAACCACAAATGCACTCGGAGCAGGAATGCAGAGGGTAGTTGGCTTCATTCTGACAGGTTATGGTTTTGTTATTTATGCATCCTAAACGAAAATATCATTGAATCAATAAATCACTATTGGAAGCCGACACCCATCTCTCCTTCATCTTGTTGTGCCTGCTAGTATTAGGCGCTGTTGCGCGAGATATGATCTGCAACTTTCCAAGAAAACAGATCCGTTTTATAAACGAACGAGTTCATTAGCAAAAAAAATGACTGACAAGTTATGAATTTAACATATTGTTATTCCAAATTTTTTGGGATTTTCTCTCCTCGTTTCTATAAAATAAAAATATGAATATTATTTCAATATACGTGTAGTAAGGACAAATCAGATGATTTGCCCCAAAATGTCACTGCGTTTAAAGAATTTTCCTATCAGAGAGCCTAAAAGAAAAATTCACTAGCTTGTCAGTGACAATTTGTATTGAAAAAATTTTTGGAGAAGGGAAATAAAGGTATATAGAAAAAATATCAAATTTTCACTTATCTTTGGACGTTTCGGGACCGGTTCTGCTCCCGTTTTCAACATAAGAAGAGATTATTTCAATAGCGAAGTCGTATAATGTCTTGAAGCTTTTCAGTTTTCAATGACAATTGGTGACGTTGGCAATCAAATGAGTTACAGGATGTTTTCATTAATTGATCTTGAATTTACCATTTTCATGTTCAGATTTTAGTAGTGAATACCATGTTCATCATAAGAGGTTTTTCAAGTACCCAGAAGTGGGCCGGGCTACAACCTACGTACGTCAATTGGTCGACATTATTTCTTGAATGAATAGTGACCTAAAATGGTAACTGGTTCTAATAACACTTATTTAGATGCGGGCAGGGATGAACTCATGAAATTGTTATGGGGCCCCCGAGGTGCCCAGTTGTCAGGTCTCCGAGAAAATATGTCGATTGGTCCAGATTCAATGGCCTCCTCTATGCATCTTCCATTTTCTTAGTATTTTGAATATTTCAAATACGAAATGCTGATTTGGTCTCGGATTTGGTGTAGGATTTGGGTGTACTGGGTTGACCAAATCCAATGATATTTGCAAACCCATGGGGTTTTCTTTCAAACTATGCATTAGAAAAACTGACCTATGATGATGATACTTCAGTACATAGCATATACAGAGTATGTCACGACGAGGTTACACTATCTCTATATCGAGAATCAGAAGAGGTAGAAATCTATGAAAATGTGCAAGCTTATATTTTAAAACACGCTGTCTTCATTTAAAGTATTTTCGACAATGCAGTGTTGCCACTTCTACTAGAAAGTAGTAGCAACATGTTTCAAATGGAACAGCCTGTATTTCATCTGATTTTTAGATTCTCCCTGAAGATCTGATTCCATCGGTGTACACATTTGGGGTCTATCGTAAAAGATTACAGAGATATAGGGTGTTCAAAATCGAGATTTTTCAACTGTAGGATATTTTTGTGTCAAAACTATTCATTATCGGTCAAAACGGCTCACATGTCCCAAACTCAACTTTTGATTCACTATTCACTGATATTTAATAGGAACAATTACAGGGTGGTTCAAGATTCATAATTCTGATCACCCTGTAAATAGTAAATCAAAAGTTAAGATAGGGACATGTGAGCCGTTTTGGCCGATAATGAATAGTTTCGACACAAACACATCCTGAAGTTGAAAAATCTCGATTTTGAACACCCTATATCTCTGTTAATATTTCCGATAGCCCCAAGTGTGATGTATCGATGAAATCAGTTTTTCAGGAAGAATCTAAAAATGCAATAAAATACAGGGTATTCTATTTGAAATAACAAAGTTGTTGCTACTTTTCGATAGAAGCGGCAACACTGCCTTGCTGAAAATATTTTAAATGAAGAGTGGTTCTCGATATAGAGATAGTGTACGCTTGTCGTGACATACCCTGTATAGTTGATATTATTGTTCATATTATTCTAAATATTCATAATTCGTTTTCTTTCTTATTTTTTAGGTCTAAGATGACTCTGTAACCTTCCTTATTTCAATGAGATCATTATTAGGCTAATAAAATTAAATCGAAAAAAACCGTTTTGAGGAATTAATTTCCAGCAAACTGAAAATCGTTTTAATACCTTTATTTGGTCCTAAATGCGTGTAATCTGAGTTTGCACCATGTCAGGTGGTGAGCTTAACTTTTGATAGCCAAAAAACCGCCACATTTTTGCCCTTTTTTTATTTTTTTGCTTATACCTAGCTGCAAAACGGTGCGTCGTACGGAAAATGTTATTCCATTCAATAATACAGAGGACAAAATTTTGCGTCGAATGACATCTGAAAACATCAAATTCCGTTCAGAGGTATAGCCGAAATCGAATGTTAAAAAAAAGAAAATTTCGTAGTTCGGTGCAACTCGTGCGCGAAATACTTTGGTGATTTCGACTATTTTTTAACTTGGCTGCGCCTCGTTAAAAAAATCAGCTCTCGATCACCAAAGTAGCATTTCGCGCACTAGATGAAAAATAATTATAAATTGATGCAAAATTTGGGACCGAAGCTGAACCGGGCATTCAGATATCCGGATAATTGGACGAATCAAGAAAACTTAAACATTTGGACATCTATCTATATAACGTAAAATTTTATTCTCTACAACTTTTATTTCATGGGTTTTTTCAATAGGAGTATCTGTTTTCACGATATGTCGTCTTGGAAAGCCGCAAAATGTAAGCTTGCACCGAACTACGAAATTTTCTTCTTTTTTAACATTCGATTTCGGCTATACTACTAAACGGAATTTGATGTTTTCAGATGTCATTCGACGCAGAATCTTGCCTTCTATATTATTGAATAGAATGACATTTTTCGACCGATGAACCATTTTGCAGCTATAAGCAAAAAAATAAAAAAAGTGCAAAAATTTGGCGGTTTTTGGCTATCAAAAGTTAAGCTCAACTCCTGGAATGGTGCAAACTTAGATTACACGCATTTGGGACCAAATGAAGGTAATTAAATGATTTCCAGCTTGCTGGAAATTAATTCCTCAAAATATAATTATTTGATTGGCCTATATAGCGATAGTTCGTATATGAAATCTGATATCTGCTGAAGTTGCGGAAGTTTGTTTAATTTTCGCCAGGGCCAAATGAACTCAATAAGTTGGCAATCACCTATTTATTTTTTCAATATAGAATTATCGTAGACCCGACAGCAGAGTTTTATTTCAATAGTCGTTATAATCTTAGGAGCCATTATTTTATTTATGTTTATGGGAACTTTTCAATCGCGAAAGCACGCAAAATTTAGAATATCCGGTATATAGGTACTGGTTATAGGTCTAGTTTTGATACTTTTTGACATATTGGACCAGAACATGATTCAAATAGGCATTGGTGTCAATATTTTTAGAGTCGAAAGAGTATTAGGCTTTGGCTAATGATCAACAACAACATTGCTTCTTCACTATTAAAATTAAATGGCTATAAAGACATAATATAAATCTATACAGCCAATATTTCAGAAACTACAACTGGGCTTATTTTCACCCTCGTATATTTGAATTCAGTATAAACGTATAAACAGGTCTGGTCTTAGAATTACGATTTGATGAAATTAAAGTGGTGTTTCGTTGAAAAAAGTGCTTTCCTTTATCACGTGACCTATCTCCTCGCACTAGGTCGCCTACTAGGTTTTCATTTAAATCGACAATGGTTTTTAAATTAGTTAGTATGTGGCCCAGGAGCAAGGAAATTCGCGTGTCATAATGTATATACAGGGTGACCCATCGAAAACTTGACATCAGGGTTTTGAGTGATAATATTACATATATGTGGAAAAACGGAAAAACCCTCGTACAGGTCGATTTTAGTTTTGAGGGGGACATTTTTTTCTCCTACATGCACTACCGTCACTGCAACACTCGAGCAGTGGGGTGAACAACCCCTAAAATTTGAATAGGGAATAATGGTGGAGTGGTACATATTTTGAAAGCCCGTTAAGTTCTCTATCCAACGGCGTCCCGATTTTGAAGTTGGGATGAACCGTTTGGGAAAAAATAAATTCAGGAATAAACCTATACAATAGTTAAGAGCTCACTTGGTCTCTGAAACACTCATTTGCAAGTTTTTGCAATCTATCATTCATTTGCAACGATACTGTGAAAGTTTTTGCTGAGTAGTTTTCGCGGTACCCGAGAAACGGGATCGGTAGCATTTCATGAGGTACATACATACGCAATATCCCCAAAAATTAAACGTAAGGGCTGGTATTTTTGGGGATCGTTTCGTGGGCCCTTTCTTCTTAGAAGGCAATCTAACATGAGAAATGTATCTGGAACTGCTTGAAGACACAATTGATCCAATGTTAACGAATATTATTGAAAATGACCATCATTTTCTGGAAAATCAGTTGATATTTCAACAAGATGGTGCTCCTCCGCATTATGCTATGCCTGTTCGGCGATATTTAGATCAACACTTCCCTGGTCTTTGGATTGGTAAGCGAGGTTTTATTGAATGGCTCCCAAGATCACCAGACCTGCCTCCCTCAGATTTCTTTCTGTGGGGTCATTTGGAAAGCAGAATTTATAGTACACCACCAGCTTCACTAGCAGATTTATGGCAACGAATCACAGAAGAATGTCTCCAAATCACCCCAGACATGCTCCAGATTGTTCGAGAACGTTTTCAACAAAATCTGTATTACATGGAAGTTTGAGGTGCGCATTTCGAGCATTTGTTAAGATGAGCACAGTGTAAGAGAATTTTATTCTTAACTTAATTATGGCTCATTTAGGTTGAAAAACTGACGACCGTTGTTTCGAGAATTCAACGGGCTTTCAAACGATGTGCCACTCGACTTCTATTCCCTATTCAAATTTCAAGAGTTGTTCACCCCCCTGCTCGAGGGTTGACGTGACGGTGCTGCATGTAAGAGGGCACAACGTCCCCCTCGAAACTAAAATCGACCTGTCCGAGCGTTTTTCCTGATCTACGATATTAGTACCCAAAACCCTCATGTCAAGTTTTCGATGGGCCACCCTGTATAAGAAGTGTGTATGTGTAACCTGAAAAGTTCAGTTCAACTACTTTTATTTTTGCCTATGATATTTTTGCATATGAATTTTGCAAATTTTTCGAAAGTCTTGCATTTCTGGAATTTTTTCTCTAGAACTCCACTCGAGCTGACTATTGGGAAGAACTGTTCTCATGTTTTATGGAGGACAATGAAAGACGAAAAAAGCACTATTGTGGAATATACAGGATGATAAGAAAATAGGACAAAATCTCATTCCAGTAAAAAAAATCAAAAATGGTGAATAAAACCATGGCCTATTCGATTCATTATATTCAGAAACGGCCTTCTGGATATCCATTATTTATATTAGACTATTAACTCGATACGTTTTCGAAAATTCTTTTCTAATTGAAATACAGGACTTGTTTCCATCAACTAATTTCCAATATTCATTGCTCAAGTATGAGACACAGAGTATTGTTGTTCACTGAGTGTTTCACAACTTATCTGACAAATTACGAACTCTAGAAAACAATAATGTAAGAAGAATGTGGTGACCAGCATTATCTCCAGATCTGAATTTGATTGAACATGTGTGGAGCCGAATGAAACTTAACCTATCGATAAGACGAGAGGCACCCCAAAATAATGACAACCTTATCCAAGCTTCATCAGAAGAATAGGAGGCAATATCAATAGACTTCATCAACAAACTCATAGAATCTATGCCAAACCGATATCCTGAGTGGATATGAAGTGTTATAAATTTCATTTTCCCTCTCGTTTTACTTCTATAAAATTTTTATGTGATAGACTTCTTATGTAATATCGTAGTTGTTGTTGAAATTTGTCAGATAAGTTGTTAAACACTCAGTATATTGAACAACAATACCTACTCTGTGTTTCATACTTGGGCAATAAATATTGGAAACTGATTGATAAGAATCATCGATATAAGGAAACAAGTTTAGGTTGAAAATTTTCATCCTGTAGCGAATTTCCTAAAACGTCTCGAGTTAATAGTCTAATATAAATAATGGATATCGAGAAGGCCGTTTCTGAAAATAATGAATCGAATGGGCCATGGTTTTGGTCACCATTTTTTTTTTAATTACTGAAATGAGATTTTGTCCTATTTTCGTATCATCCTGTCTATTCCACAATAGTGATTTTTTCGTCTTTCATTGACCTCCACAAAACATGAGAACAGTGCTTCCCAATAGTCAGCTCAAGTGGAGTTCTAGAGAAAAAATTCAAGAAATGCAAGCCTTTCGAAAAAATGGCCAGTTAAGGAAAAATTACGAAAACGTCCCGAGATGAGGTCCCAGTGTATCATAATATGACAGACTTTTGATCAGAAAAAATTTTCTCGAGTTCAGACAGCATTAGAAATGTAGTCCATAGTGTAAAGGTTCCATTTTACACCCTGTGTAAGTTTTATTCTGCGGACTTTTTCAGAGTGTTCTAGCTCTCTTTGAAGCCTATGAAATATCACATCTGATACCGAAAACCGGTCAATTTTTTTATTTTTTTCAAAAAATACAGGTCTTCGAAATAGAGTCAAATTATGAGTGGTCCATTTAGTGTGTTGAGAACTGTATATCGGCCAACCCTGCTAATAGCCAACCTCGTCTTCTCTTGCAGTCTACCGACAGTCTCCACTAGCACAATTTCAGAAGATTGTATATTTTATCTTCAAACTCTTATCGTGTGTGTTCAATAGATATAATTCAATGTTCTTCGTGGCATATAGCCAGGAAAGTAGTTGTTTTCTATTGAATGATCTGAAAAAGAGTTGATATTCTCATCACATAGAGAATGCTAATTCTCAATGTATTGCTTTATGTAAATATATATCCATTTTTGTATGTTCATAATTCATCTGAGAATATTTCTTTTCAACTCTTTCATACCCAATCAGGGGGTTCAAACTTGAACGATGGAAACTTGTGATTTTTATAGACCTCTAATCGCAGATTCGTGATAGAGTCTCAATTCAGAATTTCTTTCCACGCCCTGTATGATAAATGTCAATTTATCATAACCCAAAAGAAAAAAAGAAAATAACGAAGTTGGTACCCATTTCTTATATCAGCGATATTCATTTGTTTCATCTGGTATAATTTTCTAGAGGTTCAGAACAAACCCTACAACTTTTGCGTTCGAAGTTTTTCTCTTCAATGATGAACCCTGTAAAAGCTGTTTAAATATACGGAATGACCCTGTACCTGCAGCTCTCTCTCATCAGTCTAATTTCTCCTTCTCTTCCAGTCTACCGACAGTCTCCACTAGCCGCCGCTGCCCCACCCAGCCGCCCACCCACCTAGCCGATGGACTCGGAAGGCAGCCGGCGCGGCTCGACGGGCGGCGGGCGGCCGTCGAGCGCCGGGGGCGGCTTCTCGGCCGTCGGCGTGCCGCACTCGCTGTCGACGCCCGCCGGGGTGGACCGCGGCGGCGCAAGGACGCCCCCGAGCCCTGTTGCCGGATCTACGCCGAAGCCGGGCGGCAAGATGCTGGCCGTGCGGGTGCAGATGCTGGACGACAGCGTTACCATTTTCCAAGTGCAGGTAATTGATTTTATACGGTGTCTATCATCAAGTCGGCAATATATGGGAAAATTTTTTTAATATTTAGTAATTTATTTTGACATTCTAAAACTTCTTGCACAAAAATCGTAACAGACACTCTGTAATTATGCAACAACAAGTACATAGATATATTCATTATGAAATCCAAATACAATATGCCTTGAATCTATTGGAAGAAATAGGAAGAAGAATGAAAAATATGATGATCCTAGAGCTTTTTGATTCAGAAGATTAGTTTTGCCATTCAGGGGGGAAATGCTGCATCAGTCATGGACACACTCCCTACCCGACTTCAACCGATGACTCCAAAACATCGAAATCTTCATTAAAATGCTCTAATAATTGTATCAAAGATTCTTCGGTCATTTCATATTCGAATCACAAATGCTCCGACATAACTCCACCTGACGAACTTGTTTTACATCACTTCCATGCCAGCCAGTCAGTTAGTACTGGAATGGGTCAGTATTTGATTTCTTATAGCTTGGAGGTGAAAGATATGTATTTACAACCTAGAGGTTTACTGAAATATAGGAACTATTGCAACATTAATTCAATTCTACAAGCACTAAATGCTTGTCCTCCATTTTTGAATTTATTAGTTGGTTTAGCACAGGAAATTTCATCAAGTAAAAATAGGTATCCTACTCCGATTATTGATGGCATGTGTCGCTTCGTTCAGGAATTCAACCATCTGTCGCTGGTGAAGCAGACGAGTGGCAGAAACTTTTACAAGACGGCAAGAAAAGAAGACAGCGTTTTGATCGACACGGTCCCATTCGTGCCCATCTGGATCTGCAAGATGTTGGCTAATTTTCCGTGGGACCTGATTGAGGGCGGAAGACGCAGAAGAGTTCCTCGGATTCTTACTGAACGGCCTCAACGACGGGATGTTCGAATTAATGAAACCAGTTTTGGATTCGGAGAATACTTGCAGTGTTTCGTCTTCTAAAAGACGCCAATACGGTCAGTTGAGATCGAAAATCATGCGAGCTGGAGATGTTTTCACGGAGAATATTCAACCGTTCCTGACTCTGCAACTGAATGTCGACAAAGTGAAGACGATCAAAGAAGCTTTGGAGACACTTGTGAATAAGGAGCAGCTGGAAGGATTGACTTCTCCTAACACAAATGAAGTGGTACAGGCGTGGCAGCAATTGATGTTGGATGTGCTGCCAGTCATTCTCATTCTGCATCTGAAATTCTTTGATTTCAAGCCAGATGGCTGTACGAAAATCATCAAGGCGTTGGAATTCCCTGTCGACCTGGAAATCGAATCGAGGTTGTTATCTTCAGTCACAAACGCCCGAAGGAAGACAGTATATGTTGTTTGCCGTGGTCTACCACGTCGGCCATAAGGCAACCAGGGGCCACTATTTTACCGATGCCTTCCAAATGGAACACAGCTGTTGTTTGCGTTTCGATGGCGCCACCGTTAGGACAGTCACCGAAGAGCAAGTGTTGAAGTCGCAGGACACACAAGTGCCTTATTTACTCTTCTACAGGCGGAGGGATACTATCGGGTGGAATAATTGACTTCTAGGATGGGATTTGTTATTTTTTTAACAAGTTATCAATGTATAATCAATGTATAACCCGAATATTTTGAAGTACTTATACTGATTACTACTGATTATATTATTATTTCTTGACATATTATGTATTTGGGGTTTGTCTGCACCATGACTAGAATTGATATACAGGGTTGCTGATATGTATGGAAACAGGTGAATATCTTAGTAACATGTTGTTGGATTTTTTTGAATTTATGTACAGTGTGATTTCAAAACGTGGCGGATTTGGAAATGTTATAGCCAATGTTGCCACTTTTTCAGTTATTCCGGATTTTTTATTAACTTCCTTATTTTGAAAGAAACACCCAGAACTCTATTGAATTCTCAGATTCTCCTTGAAGAGCTGATTCCATCGATCTATCACACTTGGGGGTCTAGCGGGAATGATTACATAGGTATAGGGTGTTTAAAATCTAGATTTCTCAACTTTAGGATTTTTTGTGTCTAAACTATCCATTATCGATCGAAACCGCTCCAATGTTCCTATATTTTCTTTTGATTTACAATTTACTGACATTTAATTGGAACAAATACAGGGTGGTTCAAGATTCAGAATTCTGATCACCCTCTGTATCTGTTCCATTTAAATGTCAGTAGATAGTAAATCAAAAGCAAAGATAGGAATATTAGAGCGGTTTTGATCGATAATGGATAGTTTCGATACAAAAAAATCCTGAAGTTGAAAAATCTAGATTTTAAACACCCTATACCTATGTAATCATTCCCGCGAGACCCCAAGTGTGATAGATCGATGGAATCAGCTCTTCAAGGAGTATATGAAAATCCAATAAAGTACAGGGTGTTTTATTCAAAATGAGGAAGTTAATAAAATTCCGGAATAACTGAAAAAGTGGCAACATTGGCTATAACACTATCAAAGCCGCCACATTTTGAAATCACACTGCACATAAATTCAAAAAAATCCAACGACTGGTTACCGAGATATTCACATGTTTCCATACAAATCAGCGACCCTGTATAATGATGTACGGTCTCAGGAGTTTGGTAGGTTAGCTGATAAAAACGCCGATGGTTCAGCAAGTTCATTTGTAGCAAGTTCACAAATCACGTGGTTGAGCGAAAACTGGAAAATCTAAGTATGAAAACTAATGACTACCAGGACCGTGTATCACTTGATATAAAAGGCCTATTTATGAAATGCAGGCACCAGCCAAGAGGTTCCAAAGGAACATTGGGCACGTGTACAACCAAAAACAATGAAATTAAAATATCGAAACGAGTAGATGAAATCCCAACCAATTTAGAGAAAAACTACTAATTCACATTGGAAAAAACGTCATTTGTTCTCCACCTACATGAGATTGGACGTTCGAGATTCTCAAAAAATTCAGATATCTAAATCGAATAATAAATACATTGAATTTCATTATGATTTTTACTTATTTTTGTCATTGTTTTACAATGTTTCCATGGAGTACTCAATGTAAATATGTTGATAAATTAATTTCATTGCTATGCGGATGCAATTTTCTCATATCGGATTTCCAAATCTAATTTTCATACTCCAATTACCAGAATCATGAAGCATACATCCTGATCCTGTATCTGAAGGCTCTATTGCTTATAATTATTTCTGGCACATCTCCCACAATGCTGACAATCATTTTGGACTTATCTATCAAATGATTCTGAATTAATTGGTATGTCGACTATCACATTGGTCGCGAGAGTCGACAAAAGTTTTCTACAAGTTTGATGATCGGGCAAACATTGTCCCAAAAATTCCAACAAACAAGGTTGTCGCCGAACAGTTTGTTTGTAATCGTCAAAGGAAACTTTTCCATCTCTATCAATATCCATTTTTTTAGAAACTATGTCGATGAGGTCTATAACTGCGTCATCATCCTCGTGACCTTGTGGGGTCAAAATCGAACCTTTCAAAAACCTGAAATTAAGGAGTACAGTGAGTGGTTACATTATTTGAATGAAACTTGCAAAAAATCCTCGGGGGCGTTTATTCTTTATTTTTTTGACAATTATTCAATACCACGTGACCGTTTTTAAAGCGGCGTATCATTTCTGCACATTTCGGAAAAATTTTGATTCATCCCTGGTAGCATATTACGTGGGTTGTTGAAGGCCCTGTAAATAGTGTAAAGGGTGGGGGCAATAGTGAGTGTGAGCTTGTTTGCCCAAGTTCTATGAGTTCTATGAGGTACAGGGCGATTTCGAAAATTTATACTTTTTTGAACCACTTCTATATCTACAAAGTAATTGAAGTTCGCGCTAAAACGAGCGCTAAGAACTACGTCTCACAGATAATTCTGCGCTGAATCCAGTGGCGTACCCCTTTTTTTCGGGGTACGGTTTTGGAGATACGATAGAAACTTATACATTTATATATTTTTTAATGGAACACCCTATATTTTACTATTTCATTTAATTCGTATTTTTGTACCCTTTTAAATGATGTATAATACTATACAGGGTGTATCTAAATAACACCGAAAAAATTCAAGATATTTTAGGAAATGAAGTTCATATAAACATGTGTCCTAACTTGCTTCGTTTTCGAGATACAGGGTATTAATATTTCCATGAAAGATCGTTTTTTTTATTCATTACCCAATTGTCCAGTAATATGGAGCTTCTTCGGGTGCAATTAGATTCGAAATAATATTTCCAGTGGCGTCACAGTGGGTAAATTAATCGATATTCATGGTGAATGTCATTGTACAGGGTCATTCCGTATATTTAAACAGCTTCTACAGGGTTTATCATTGAAGATAGAAAAAAACTTCGAATGCAAAACTTGTAGGGTTTGTTCTGAACCTCCAGAAAATTATACCAGATGAAACAAATGAATATCGCTGATATAAGAAATGGGTACCAACTTCGTTATTTTCAATGGAACACCCTATATATTTTTCGAAAAAATTCAAGATCTTTTCTTCCTGATTCCAAAAATATATTGGTCATTGATATTTGGTTCAGCCGTTTCCGCGATGTTCGAGGTTGAACATTTTGGATTTTCTTTTAATTTGATTTCACCAAATCCACATGGATACGAAGAGATTCAGCACCAGGGTCGCAAATCCCTTAATGTCTGGTGTGGTATTTTGAAAAGCCAAGTGATTGGACCAATTTCCTTTGAGGGTTCTTCAGCAGGAGATAGGTATTTGCAGTTTTTAAACAATGAAATTGAAGATCTGTTGGAAAACCTCCCACTCAGGCAGTATAATGAATTGATCTGGCATCAGGATGGCGCGCCACCTCATCAAATTATGCCCGTACGGCATCACTTGAATGATCGTTATCAAACGTGGATCGGAAAATTTGGAACAGTGGAATGGCCGTCGAACAGTCCAGATTTAACACCTTTAGATAACTTCCTATGGGGCTATTTGAAGAATGAAGTGTATAAGGAAAGAAGTAGAGTAGAGTAATGCATTATCATATTGAACAATCATCACACCAACTCCATTAGCAATTCGATAAATAAATTGGATAAAGACTACAGAAAATGTATACAAAACAACGGTGGTCACATCGAACATCTGTGAAATTGCATCTCCTTCAGTTATAAAAGTGTTTTTTTTTCTTTCATGGCAGTTGCGATTTGGTAAAATCTAAAATGTTCAACCTCGAATATCTCGAAAACGGCTGAACCAAATATGAATGACCAATATATTTTTGGAATCAGGAAGAAAATATCTTGAATTTTTTCGAAAAATATATAGGGTGTTCCATTGAAAATAACGAAGTTGGTACCTATTTCTTATATCAGCGATATTCAATTGTTTCATCTGGTATAATTTTCTGGAGGTTCAGAACAAACCCTACAAGTTTTGAATTCGAAGTTTTTTTCTAGCTTCAATGATAAACCCTGTAGAAGCTGTTCAAATATACGGAATGACCCTGTACACCACTGGTTTTTCTGAGATTCATATTGAACCATAGAAATAACAACTTTTTGATCCTCTGTGTGATTTTTGTATCTAGCTTAGTTTTTGAGGAAACAATAAAAATTCGATTTGACTCCAAATTTCAATGTAGGTGTTTTCAAGACTTCCATTGAGATTACTCAATAACCCCAATTAGAATCATTTTGAAATTTTGGAACTTTCTCAGTCTTCATCCATACTGAATTTTGGCACCATGAAAGCTTATACCGGGGGGTTATTAATAAAAACAATTAATACTTCCAAATTCAACATCCTGTATCTCAAAAACGGAGCAAATTAGGAAACATGTTTATATGAACTTTATTTGCTAGAATGTCACAAGGAAACACTCCCTTGAATTTTTTCGGTGTTATTTGGATACACCCTGTATACAGCTCATCGTATCCACCGTACACGTTCGGTGATGCCGTCCGCCCAAACTTTTTATTCAACTATAGGCGACTGAGATTAAGATCGTAGCGCCAGAACGGCGAATGTCGGTACTACTCTAGGGGCCATTGGCGGATTGTTTACATTCTTTGGTAATGGTGTTTATGTTCATTTCGTTTTGAGTTTTCAAACGTTCAGCTTTGTTATTTTCTATTTTCGAACTTTGTATTTTCCAGCGATCTATTGTGTTTTGATTGAGGACTATATTATCTCTGTTCAACATTAGATAACCTCGCTACCTCTAGTTGAACTCCATATATACCAACATACATAAGCTGTAAGTTTTTATCATTATTGAACAAGAATTCTCATGAAACCTGTGTGGGATGTTGATTTCCAATTCTAATATATGGTTGGGATATTCCCCTGACAGCATGATATTTTTAAAAGAAAATCCAGCATACTTTTTGGGAATAAAATGTTCTTTCGAAGGGGGATTTAGGTATACAGTTTCTACTTGACTTTCTACAACATAATCATCAAAACCCTGATTGATAAAATTCTTTACTGTTTAAAAATTCTATTGTTCATGAGTAAAGATATAATCAGTTTAAAATTTGTTTGTTTTTTTACCATCACCTCAAAAAGTAGGTATTATATTCATAATAGACATACATTTGATGAGTAAATTCTCAGTGAAGTGTAAAAAACAATATCTCATTATGTTCAGACACTTTTTCCAATCTTCAAGTTATGAATCCACATCTTTCTCCTACCGATCACTTCCTTGTTTCCCAAATCATTAGTTTCAAATACAAATTTAGACTGTCCTGATTTTTGAAAGGAAGGAGAGCTATACTCGGTATTTTTTTGCTCAAGATGGACAATTAGGTACACAACAATAATGACTCATGTTTTTAAACGTATATAGAAGTTCTCAAAGAAAATTATAGACAATTAAAACACAACTACTTCTCATACAAAATACACGCAAACTAATGTAATCAAAGCAATCAATGGCCCATACGTTAGTTATATTAGACAACGGTAGAGGGCGTACTCCTTAGCATGATTCGCCTATAGTAAGTTGCGACATACGACGAACGGTAAGTAATGATTCGAGACCCCGGATTTTTTAATACAATTTCACCCACGCGGTCCCCACCCTTTGGTCCACAATGTATGGGAAGTGAGGTTTGTGGGGTTCTTATACTGCTAAGTGTGAACAAAGTTGAAACGTCGTGGGACATCAGGAGCGTGAAAACCGGAATGCTCTCTATCTTCAATAGCAACCGAGAAACCTGTCAGTCTTATCCAAAATGTACAAGAAAAACAACATACACCCCAACATACCTCATCATAGTTTCTTTCCCGATGAAGCCAATATTTCTGATATCGTATATGCCGTAGCAAAATTCAATTTTTTCTTCTAGATTGCCCTTGAAAAATAATGATAACGCTTTCAGCCACAAAACCATCGAAATCGTTTGCCCCGTCGTCTTGAAGCTTTGAACTATTCTTTCATTCATCAACTGATCAGTCATATTGAACGTATTATATAAGATGATGATGAACTGTGCCCCAGTCATTATATCTCTTTTTACTTCGCATTGATTTAAGAGTCTGCGGTATATCAGCAGAAGAGATTGGATTTCTTTGATGTCGAAGCGAACGCTCTTTTGGATTTTGGTTATGAACTGATGATGGTTCTTCAGAAACCTTATTTCTTCCAGGGTGGGCCGATAGGCATCTGTCGGAACGTGTAACTTGAAGGTGCAATAGGGTATCTGGGATTCCTCCATTTTATAATTTGCTCGTATATTTTTCAGCTGTCACATGTAATGAATTTTGAATTACTTTTGAATTTCGCTTATTTTATTCTATCCCATGTGTTTGAAACAGGTATGAGAAAATTTTGCCCAAAATCCCCCCAAATTGAATAGGTAATTTTTCACACCATTACTGATATTTTGACAACAGTATGACAATTCGGTTTCAATATACCTACAGGGTGTTTGGTTCACCGACGTAAATGGAGATGATTTTGAAATTGAACATATTCAACCATATATTATACTATTATACAAAGTGTTACGCATTTCGAGGTAAATTTGCACTAATTATGCATTTTTTTTAAAATGTGTCACTTTTCCCATATTTGGAGTGCAGCACCCAAACATACCCTGAAACTTTTGGTTTCTGTCCAAAAAAGGGCAATTCGTCTCGTGGGTGATGCCTCGCTCACAAACTCACTTACTTCTCTTGTACACCGTAGAAAAGTTGGCGATCTGGCTCTATTTTATAGATATTTTCATGGACGATGCTCTTCTGAAATATCAACAATTGTTCCTCCCTTGGCAGTCCTCGCGAGATTAACCCGTCGAGTTGAGGCTTAGCACCCCTTCGTGGTCACTTTGGAGACCTGCAGAACATCTCTTTCCAAAGACTCGTTCATTCAATGAACAGCGAGGCTCTGGAACACATTACCAAGGGAGGTGTTCCGCGAGGCATATAACCACCAGTAATTTAAGAAGAACATCAATTCCTACCTTTTTTCCCTTGTTATAGTCATGTTGTAGCCATCTAGTGGCAATAAAGCTCTAAGGTAGGATATAGAAATCGTGACACACACTGTATGGCGCTGCTATCTATAGTCACACATACAGACCCCTACGTCTATACGCTACAGAGTGGTACTACAAGTAAACCACTCTGCTGACAGATGGCACTACCTGACATACTGATCCAAGGTTGGTAGAACTGATTATAATTTGTATAGGAAGGTTGCCTCGATCGATAGTGCGGCAAGGGGAGAAACGGTCACTCGTGACGTCACAGGCAGTAAGATGACAAGTTGTCAACCTTAAGGCCAAATGTCATGAAATGTTTACCAAATAGAGTGTACAAACTTTTTGGTCTGCTCAGCATATTTATATTAATTTATAGTATATAATTACTTATATTATTATGAAATATGGATATTTACATATACTTCTGTAAAATACCTCCAATCTTCGAAATGAGAAGGCAATTTTGGATGGATCAGTAGAACAGAGAGGAATACCTATCTGAAATTTTGTTCCAGGGGCTAATAACCAGGTCGTGGTACCAGGTATGTGTGTTTTGTGGTATGGAGCATAATTATGGAGCTAGTGATTACTTATGCATTGATTATGAACCTACGCATCCTATAAATATCCTGCAAATCAGATAAAGTGAACAAGAAACTACAGAAAATATAAGAATAATCAACTGATGATCCAGAAGTAGTAGCAGTGGACCAATATTCGTACACATCAGATCACCTATTTTATCAATATAACTCTGTATTCTGAAGAATTAAAAAACTTCCCTAGATACCTATAGAAAACACAAAAGAAAATAGTGTTTCATTGTCTGATTATATTGTAGAGTCAAAAACAGATCAATTGATCGAAGTGTATATGAGCATAAAAAAATAACAAAATATGATTCTGTTCAAAATAACAAAATAATGAAAAATAACGAACTATTATAAGTGAACCTATAGTAAAGGATAGTTCAAGGAATCTCTCAAATAAACATAGCTCCTCTTCATTGGGTAACGTCCTCTTGCTCAAATATCTCAACTTGAAAACACGTGTGATATCTTCTGATGTCCATTTCACCCGTTCAGCAAGAATCTCAACATTCACAACTGGTCTGGTTCTGATCATTTTTCCAAACTTCCATAATTATGGTGTTTCTCTTGTTGTATTTGGTATTATTGATGGGATTCCTACCTAGAGTTTTCTTCTCTTTGGTGTATGATTTAGCATTTCTGCTTGTGTCGTTCAAAATCCTCGGCATCGAAATAGGCAGAACATATTCGCCAAGTTTTGGTATTAAATGAATTAAAATCACGTCCACAAAATTGAATCCATTTCTCACGAATAAACTCATCTTGTGGAAATTAATGGAAACACAAACTAAATTCACTAGTCTCATTACACTTGTACGAATTTTAACAAGAAGTGACCGAACAAATTATCATTTTTACTATTTTTTACATTTTTAAGTTCAAAATGGTTCAAATATTCGAAAATACTGACAACTGTCAACTCAATACATGCGCCGGCCAATCGCCGGCGTACATATCATACACGAAGTGTACGAGAGTGCTACACTTTTCGTGCAAAAGAAAGGGCCTATTACGTCATGAGTTACTCAAGGTTACTCGCGGGGTGCGATCGAGGCAACCTTCCTCTACAAAATAGTCATCAGTTCTACCAACCTTGATACTGATACTTGAGTGGAATTCTTCCACCACCTATTCAACTGATAGATCTCATAAGTAGGTACAAACAAATTGATCAATCATTCCATAAAAATATCATAATGTGATATGAAATTGGTGGTTTCGCTAAAAATAAGAATAGTTAGGCATAACAACAAGAATGTCCGGAGTTTTTTATTTATTTTGGTGTAATCACCTATACTTTTATTCCTATTTACATGTTGAATTTAATAATTGTAATTGTATTGTAATTGTTTATATTTTACTCAATAGCTATCTCAGTTAATATTGGTATTCCAGAAACGTTCAAACGGTCGAAAATGAAGTATTTTTTATGGGCATTCAGAATCTAGTACCTACTAGAAAATTCAAAAAAGCATCGTAGACCTAAACATTTCACATAAAGTGGTATTTTCCAAATGGAACACCCTGTATTTTATATCCTTAATCGGTAGAGCTCTTTCTTCTGATTTCGAATATAAATACTTTATTGAGGCTGCCTTTGTCGGTTTTCGAGAAATATAGATCCTAAGGCCAGACCTGTCATAGATTTGTACCAAAAAATCTCATTTTTGTTCAAAAAATGACATGAGATATTCTCAATGAAGTATATATATATATATATATATATATATATATATACATCCTACTATCTTTGTTGCGTCTTTTCATAATCCATACTTATTGCGTCCACCAGAAAGAATAAGGTTGGATAGAAACTAGTCGAAGTATATCTCTCCTCACATAATTTCCAGCATTTACCTCTATTCAGAATTGCTCTATCTTTATTTTTAAGATATACGATTTATTTTCATTCAGCGTACCTCATTGCGTCATTCAATTTCACGAATGTTATTGCATCCAGCCATATATTTGGGGTTCATTCAACGATCTTTATTGCGTCCTGTATATACATTAGTGCGTCCAGCGATGTTGCCAGACTGAGGGTATATTTTTATTACATAAATAGTACATTATTGCGTCTGACTATTCATAATGATGCAAGTCTTCAATACTAATGTAATATGGTTCGGTATTGATATGTATTTGTCAAGTTGCGCGACATTTTGACAATAGAAGGAGAACAATCTGCAAATTCCTACCGTCATCGGATAACGATATAACATGTCACAAACGCATGTATTGTATCAAACGGCACCTCTGACAGCCTATATTCTAGGATAAATGAATGGAAAATGGCACTTTCCTGTGCGAAATCGAAATTATGCTATTCCCTCAATCTGGGTCAAATCTTTGGCGCAGATTTTTGTGCTGCTGTCATTTCGCAATGACTCTCGTCACGTGATAATGAGTTTTAAGAAAATGATCCCCTCTTCGCGAATAGGGGCAGATAATATTTAGCTCATATTTGAAGATATCTGATGAACCATCGGTTCGATAAACTTGTTCATCTTCAGACAAGGGCAAAATGTTCTCGAAAATATTGGCGCTCCACCATAAACTTATATCTGGTTAAATCGCGCCAAGTTAGAATGTTCGCGAAGGGGCATTATCCCCGTGTGTTTGCATTCAGTTTCAACTCCTTAACACGTCATGGAAGTAAAAGAAATCGTTGTGCTGAGAATTTGAGCCAACTTAAGGGGTAACACAGGTAGGGTTGCAGGTGGAATTTCCCAATCATTTTGCTCAGTTAAGTGAAACTATCCGATGGATGTCCATTGAATAGACATACATGGACATGGATATACCGGGTGGCTACGGGAGTATTGCCTACGGAATATCTCAGTTATTGTATGAAGTAGGTTTGTCAAATTTGGAGCCTCGATATAATGACATAAGAGCTAGAATTTGGGGCGAAAAGAAAAAAAAATAGGGTTTCCATTTAAAATAAGAAAGTTGATGTTACTTCCGGTCAGACCAGAAGTTAACTTCGACATGTCAATATGCTCAAATTCTAGCTCTTATGTCATTATATCGAAGCTTAAATTTCACAAAGCTACTTCATACAATAACTGAGATATTCCGTAGGCAATACTTCCGTAGCCACCCGGTATATTGGATGGTTCAAAATGTCCAGATTCTATCTAATTGACATTCATTGTAAATCCATAGGCCGCAAGTTTGGATGTCCATTGGATGTCCATCCTGTATATCTACTGTGAAACTACTGTGATGAATTGTATACCTATAAGACAAAAATTCTGGAACTACTAGATATGAATTGGACAACTACAGTTCACCAATTGTACAACAATGTGAATGAATTGACCTCTTCATGTATACGTTTTCAAGAATATGAATCGAACTCTCCCCCTATGTGTTTGAATATATTTTCTCATAATTTGGTCCAAATAGTTCTTTGCTCGTTGAACACGAAACATCTAACAATCAGACATGAAACTCTATACGTCACTATCTTGGATATTTACTATCACAATCCGTCTTTTGGGACCAATAGGTCTCAGATTATTCAGATGATGAAATGAAATTATCAAATATATACACTTGACATCAGGTGGGCACTTCGAAGGCGCAAATTCATTACTGTATGGGAGATACGCTTCAGATTTTCAGCTGTCCACGACTTGACAACCAATGACATTCCGGAAACAACAGTCATTTGGTCTAGGCGATGTCATATGCATTCTTTCAGTCTACTAGATACATTATGGATATCGATAGAAAAGGTGTCACTAATTATACATTGGATGAGCATTCATGTTTATCTGATGGATGTACAATTCATGCCGATGGATATCCAGAACTTTTTTATTGGTATCCATTGTAATAGTGTCAGTGGTATTCCATTGGATAGGCATTTTGGTTCTTCCGATGGATGTTTATTTCTTGTCCATGGACATCCGAATCTTTCTTAGGTATGAAATGGGCATTCATTGGATGACCTGTATTATAGAGAAGGTGCCGTTTGATGAAATATATTTTTCTCACATGCCTCTAGGAGATTTTTCATTTCGTTATCGGATGACGGTCGTAATTTGCCGCCAGCTATTACAAGTTAAGTAAAAATTATAATTTTGAAATCTCATCGACTCAAAAGAAAATTATTCCACCTGATGATGTTCCATATTATTAATTCGGTCATATCAATCTAATGAGTTTTTAGTAGATAAATGGCCCACGAAAGATATGAAAATGATCACTGCGGCATTCATTCTAGGAACTTCATTGCCAAAGATTACAGTGAAACGGTTTCGCAGTTATTTCGTACTCATATATTAGCACTGTGATATATTTGTTGATGAAGAAAGCTGTCCAATGATGGTATCTCTAAAGATGATAATGAACCAACAAGCACATTGGCCATGTCCATATATCTCCTTATGGTGACATCTTCTCTTCAATGAATGGCTGTCGTCCTATATAAATTTTGGATGCAGATTTTTCGACTATTTCAATTACATATTTGTCCTGATATAGCATATTATGCCATTGGGACCACTTCGACGACAGGTAGTAAATTGCTAGAATACTCGATAATGATAATAAATATTGCGGTTTCATCATTAGGAAGAGTGCCGATGAAATGCGGTCCTACATGGTTGCAATTACCTCCTTTCCCCAAGATCATTACAACAAATCAGTTTTTTGATGATTGACTGATTGAAATCAGAATTATATATCACAGGAAGGAAGGAAAGCTCAAAATCATCTCCACACCATTTGAGCACGTTGTTAACTCGGTTTTTTGACGATCAGGGACACGTTTCGGTATTAGAGATCATCTTCAGCTCCATTTGACGTACGATACACAAAATATGGGTATTAAGGAATTAAAATTTTTTGTAAAAAAATTTTTGTCGACTCACTTGGAGTTGAAATAGTTTAATAAATTTATCAAGTTGAATTAGATATACCTGCCGATGCCCATAGTCACGAGCCCATGTATTAGGATATAATAACGGGTTCTGAAAAATTGTTCTGAATTTTTCTATCCGTCATTAGGTTGGCCCCTTACGAGCAATCCCTAGAATTCTTCGAGAGACTTGTGCGAGCAAGGGATGACCCAACACTTTCTTAGGTCATCAGACACATCTCTGCAGCGGAGAATTGAACTCACGTACACCAGCAAGCAAACGCGAATCAGAGTAGTGACGCCGAGGCGACCTGGGTTCTCATTGATGGAGGGCCTCGTACCATGAGAGCGCGTACAATTATATATTCGATTCAATATCATACAGCAATTTTGGAAAGAACAACCGTTTTTGAAAATGGTCCCTGTTTCATACTGAAAGCACAAATTATTGAGGCAAATATCGAATTATTGATGAGGCAATCAGCCAACACGTATTCCAAATCCAACTGAAAAATTAGAAAAACAGAAAAGTCAATGACATGAGTCAAAGTCAAAGCATAGATAAAACATGAGATTATGGCATTATGAGCAAAGGCATATTGGTTAGGTTAGGTTTAGGTTAAACTTGAGTGGGCCCATGTCAGGCCCTTCATATGGCCTATTATAACATATAACTCAGATATTGTATACAAATAATTGACGAATGTTGAGAGGAGAGAAGAGATAAGTGGGGAAAATGAGCAAAACAGGAAAAAAATAATTAAGTTCTGGAATTGAAACCCATCTTCCAAGAACTCCTTCACAAACTATCCTCATACACCAAACCACTTCAGCTATGCCATCTTTCATCGAGTTTCCTTTCAGGCAGATCGCTCCATGTGGTGGTGGATAAAGTATCGTCTGATAACATTGTCATCAATTCCGGCTTTCCACAAGGATCAACTTGCCCTATCCAAGCTTTGCAGACGATGAAACTCTCCATAATCTGCATTCTCTTCTATAATTCTAATTTCTCTTCAGATAACTGATGGAAACTCACGACGAAGGCAAGTCAATGCTGTCAATGACGATCAATTCCGGCTTTCCATTAGGATCCACTTGCCCTATCCAAGCTTTGCAGACGATAAAACTTTCCATAATCTGCATTCTCATCTAGAATTCCCATTTCTTTCCAGGAAACTCAGAACTTACGACGAAGGCAAGTCAACCCTGCCAATGACGATCTTGCTGAAGAACAGCCTGGGCATTGTCGTTCTAGATGACAACCTAGTAAGGTAGTTAGTAGGCAGAAGCATACCTCCTCGCACTAGGTCGCCTACTAGGTTTTCATTCAGATCGACAATGGCCTGGGGAATCAAAAACCCAGATGAATTCATCGCCATAAAAACTCAAGTTTGTATTTCCTCTAGAAAAGCAAAACTCAGTATGCCTAATATAACTAACAATGTCTGGTACTACCATTTCCACCGGGACCACTATATCGTTGCTCGGTATTGCCATCAACAATTCCGTGCGGAGATCTATTGTACACCTCAACCGCTTTTCACGATCTACAAAGCACATACACAGGCAGTTTCAGATGACGGTTCTCACATTATGGGGTTCAGCACCCAAGTATACGCCGATCCTCTTAGATTCTATCCAGAGAAGAGCCATCCGCCCGGTGGGTAATGCCACACTCACTTATACGTTGACTCCTCTGAAACACCGTAGGGAAATGGGCGACCTTTCGTTTTTTCATATATACTTTCACGGCAAATGTTCCTCAGGAATCGCTGCTATCATTCCATCACTAGAAATACCACTCAGACAAACTCGACATGCCCAGTCAGCACATCCTCACGTTGTGAACCTTGAAATAAGTCGAACAACACTCACACAAACCGTGTGGTAGGTCGGATTAGAATAACCCCACGGTAAGTCCTGCCTGTCGTAGAAGGCGACTAAAAGGACGCCAATAGGTGGAAGATGGTTAACGCCATCGCCCGGTGCGATACCACCACATCAACCATAGGCACTGTGAAATGGGTATACCTACCCGTGTTTCAGTAGCTGGTTGATGTTCCGGCCAGCCCAACCCAACCCAATTTCCTTTTCCTTCCACGCCAACCTCCCTTCTTTATACAGAATACGCGATGATGAGTTCTCCTCAAGTGAAATTATCCGGAAGTAAAATACCTCTCCATTCGGATTTCCGGGCGAGAGGTGCTAGAGGGGGTTCACCATCGGCTCAAAAAGTCCTCAAGATAAACCTATGCAACATCCGAGGTCTAAGTAAGAACATCAACGATGTCCATCGACACCTTCAAATTGAAAAGCCAGACATATTGGCTCTTACTGAGACACAGGTCAATTCATCCACCAATACGACCTATCTGCTCTGTCCTGGGTACGAACTCCACACACGTTTCAGATTCAAGGGAGGTCTCTGCCTCTACTCTAAAACGAATCTCTCATGTCAACGAGAAAAAACTTTGGAACCAAATAAGTTTGATGTCATGTGGTTCAAACTCGATAGCCAGAAACAGACCAAATACCTTTGTTGTCTCTACTTATCACCAAATGATCCATCCTATGAAGAGCTCTTCGAATTCTTGTCTCTGAAGCTTGACCAAATTCAACAAAACCATCCAGCAGCAGAAATCATCATCATGGGCGATTTCAATGTACACAACACTGCTTGGCTCGTACACTCCAACAGAACGGATGAAGCTGGGCGACAAGCCGAAGCTTTCGCCATCACTCACGGCTTAGAGCAGCTTATCAAAGAACCCACACGAATTCCAGATGCCAATAACCATTCAGCTAACATACTTGACTTATTCCTCACTAATAATTCAGCACCCTACACCATAGATGTACGAGCTCCACTTGGCAATTCTGACCACACACTCATCTCCACAACCTGCCCATTTTTCATTCCATCAACTGCTCCGGCACCCCCACGTCTTATATGGCATTACAATTCAGGAGATTGGGACGGTCTCCGCATGTTTTTCTCCGAGTTTCCTTGGCATAGAGTATGCTTTGACTCTGAGGACCCTTCACAGTGTGCTGCGGAAATATCCGAGATCATCATGCTCGGAATGGACACATACATACCTCATTTTTCGAAAAGATCATCACCTTCGAAACCCTGGTTCAACAAAAACTGTTCTAGAACTGTTGCCTTGAAACAAACAGCCTACCATCGCTGGCGCAAAAACCCTAACCTCGCGACTAGAGCAGAATACGTTGATGCCAGGAATAACTGCAGCCAAACAATAGATGCTTCGAAAGAAACATACAATGCCAAGATAAGATCGAAACTCATAGATTGCCCCAATGGCTCCCGTTCGTTTTGATCCCTTGCTAAAGCGGTCGGAAGAAATTTCACTAATAGTTCATTTCCACCACTATCCAAATCCGACGGCACATTAGCAACAACATCGCAGGAGAAAGCGAATATTTTTGCAGAGATGTTCGCAGCAAACTCTACTTTAGATTCCTAAGGAAAATTGCCGCCAGACATTCCTCCCGTTGAGAGTCGAATGCCCGAAATCGTCTTCCGTCAACACACTATCAGACGAATTTTGCTTGGTCTCAAAACGAATAAGGCTAACGGTCCTGATGGAATTCCACCCATTATCCTCAAAAAATGTGCACCAGAATTAACACCGATTCTCTGCAAGTTGTTTACCATCTCGTACAGGTCGGGTATTTTTCCATCATGCTGGAAGACAGCTAGAGTCCAACCAATCCCCAAAAAAGGGAACAAGAACCTGCCCAACAACTACAGGCCCATTGCCCTGTTATCAGTAATCTCCAAAGTGATGGAGAAAGCCATCAATATTGAGCTTATCAAATATCTGGAGAGCTCAGGAATCATCAATGATAGACAATACGGCTTTCGCCACCGAAGATCTACTGGAGATCTACTTGCCTACGTCACCCATTTATGGCAATCTTCAATAGAAAAACACGGGGAATCTCTAGCTGTCGCGTTGGACATATCGAAAGCATTCGACCGTGTTTGGCACGAAGGACTCCTCCACAAACTACCATCATACGGCTTACCACCTCAACTATGCCATCTCTTATCGAGTTTTCTTTCAGGCAGATCGCTTCACGTGGTGGTGGACGGAGTATCGTCTGATACCATTGGCATCAATTCCGGCGTTCCACAAGGATCAATTTTGGCACCAACATTATTCCTGCTTCATATCAATGATCTGTTGGGAGTTACAACTTGCCCCATCCACAGCTTTGCAGATGATAGTACCCTCCATACTGCGTTCTCTTCCAGAATTCCCATTTCTTCCCAGGAAACTAAGAACTCACGGCGCAGGCAGGCTAATGCCGTCAATGAAGATCTTGCTGAAATCACAGCCTGGGGAACGAACAACCTAGTTGAATTCAACGCCACCAAAACTCAAGCCTGCATTTTCTCTAGAAAGGCGGAACTCAGTATGCCCGATATTGTAATGTCTGGCTCCACCATCCCCACCAAGCCCACCATATCTATGCTCGGTATTTCCATCAGCAACACTCTTTCATGGGATAATCATGTCAGATCCATCGCAAAAGCTGCTTCACTAAAACTCGGATTCTTGTTCCGTGCGAAAAGCTACTTTACACCTCAACAGCTTCTCATGATCTACAAAGCGCAGATACGGCCTGTTCTAGAATACTGTTCCCACATATGGGGTTCAGCACCAAAACATACGCTGATGCTCTTAGATTCCATCCAGAGAAGAGCCATTCGCCTGGTGGGTGACGCCACACTCACTCACTCTTTGACATCATTGGAACACCGTAGAAAGGTCGGCGACCTTTCACTTTTCTATCGATACTTCCACGGGAAATGTTCTTCGGAAATCTCTGCAATCATCCCTTCAATCATCCCTTCACTAGCAATACCAATCAGACGAACTAGACAAGCCCAGTCAGCACATCCTTTCGTTGTCAACCTGGAAAGATGTCGAACAGCACTTTATCAAGACTCCTTCATCCATAGAACGGCTAGGCTCTGGAATTCATTGCCTGTGGAAGTATTCCCAACAACATATAATCTCCAAAAATTCAAAAAAAATTCCAATACCTACCTCCTGTCCCTATCCTCCCTAGGAACGCACGATGTTCTTTGAACATTATAGGGATTCCCTTTCGTGCGCTCCAATCGATAAAAAAAAAAAAAACTCATTCGTCTATAGAACGGCAAAGCTTTGGAATTCTATGACAGTGCAAGTATTCCCAAGAACTCATAACCTCCGAATGTACAAAAACATTCAAACACCTCCCTCCTCCCCCTATCCTTTATAGGAACGCAAGATGCTCTTGGAACTTCCATTTTTCACTATAAATGAAATGAAATGAATCATGCAATGTTGCCAAACATAAGGACGCAATAAGATACTCCAGATAGAAATACTGGAATTTCGTATATTTTTCGTATATTCCGCTCTGACGGAAGTCTTCTGAACTACAATGTATATTTTCTGTTCATTTACGCATAATATCGCGTCCGATGTGCTACAAGACTTTTCCGCATATCTCGAGTATTTGGACAGATAGACCAGTCAATCTCAGATCTATCGATAGGTGGAGGCATGGGCTTTCAAAACACATTTTTTTACATTATTTCAAGCAGTTCTATCCAAAGTTTAACGTTGATGACATTATCGCGTCCATATATGGACGCAATAAATAGAAGGACGCAGTAATAAATGTAAAAGGGCAATGATTGGACGCAATAATGATAGCAGGATGTATATATATATATATATATATATATATAGGTACTAATATAACTCTGTGACTTCCATTGCATTGAACAGGCGGACCGACCTCCACTATTTCTGATCCTATATATGACAACATATTTGCATATTCATCAATAGGGGAATATATATTATCAGGTTTTCTAGAGAGGGGTAAGCATTTCCTATCTTTTATTTTTTCATATATAGCGTACGAAGTGACTTCCAATTCATATATTCAAATTAATCATAGCTAGGCCGTTATAGACTCCGACCTCTGAGACAGATATTTGGTGGTCACATCGATGGTTGAGAGAAATATAATAGTATGAATTATCAAGACAATTGTGTTGATGAACTTTTTGAGAACTCCGCAAATGTATTTATATCTAGTTCAGTACTTCATTAAGTTCGAATACTGAATAAATTAGAACTCATAAATAATATGTTTATTTCTGAATAAGTACAAACATTACAAAGAATTCATTTATGGCTTCGCATCAAATGCTGTAACATTGATTTCACAACTGTAGGATCTCTAGGAAATTCCATTATCTGATCGTTCTCCTCTTCATGAATGATCCGAATTTACTTTTGAGTAAACTAATTTCCTGCGCAGTCCATTCTGAAATGCAACAAGATGATTTCGATAAATTATTCAGAAATTATTGATGCATTTTCTGAATCTTGCAAGAATCAGCATACTGAATGAAGGATAATATACAGAAGAAGACAGAATCATTTGCTGGTCTATGGGTTGTTTCACTTTTAATATGCCAAACTTCAAGAGGTCCGAAATTGCTTCGTTTTCGTTTTACAGGGTGTTGATATTGAAATAATTTATCTTCTTTTTATTATTCGAAATTTATTACGGATTTTCTCTCCTCGTTTCTATAAAATGAAAATATGAATATTATTTCAATATACGTGTAGTAATGGCAAATCAGATGATTAGCCGCAAATTGTCACTGCGTTTAAAGAATTTTCAGAGAGCCTAAAAGGAAAATTCACTAGCTTGTCAGTGACAATTTGTGTTAAAAAAAGTTTGAAGAAGAGAAATAAAATGTTCGTGTGACAATTGGTGACGTTGGCAATCAAATGAGTTACAGGATGTTTTCATAAATTAATCTTGAATTCACCATTTTCATGTTCAGATTTCAGTAGTGAATACCATGTTCTGTCTATATCAACTGAACAAGAAGCAATGCTATTGCCTTCGTTCAGAAGAATGCAAGCAGATTCCTTGATTTTTCTCTTCTGGTTGTTATCTTCTTTTCCAATGATTTCAATATCATTAAGATGGACAATATATGGCAGAGTGGAATAATATTAAAATCATTGGAAACAAGATGACAACCAGAAGAGAAAAATCAAGGAATCTGCTTGCATTCTTCTGAACGGAGACAATTGCATTGCTTTTTGTTCAGTTGATATATAGACAGAACTCACTACTGAAATCCGAACATGAAAATAGTTAATTCAAGATTAATTAATGAAAACATCCTGTAACTCATTTCATTGCCAACGTCACCAATTGTCACTGAGAACTGAGAAGTTTCAAGACAGATACGACTTTGCTATCAAAATGACCATTTTTCATGTTGAAAAAGGAAGCAGATTTGGTCCCGAAACGTCCAAAGATAAGTGAGAATTCGATATTTTTTCTATAAAACTTTATTTCTCTTCTCCAAACTTTTTTCAATACGAATTGTCACTGACAAGCTAGTGAATTTTTCTTTTAGGCTCTCTGATAGGAAAATTCTTTAAACGCAGTGACATTTTGGGGCAAATCATCTGATTTGTCCTTACTACACGTATATTGAAATAATATTCATATTTTTATTTTATGGAAACGAAAAGAGAAAATCCCAAGAAAATTTGGAATAATGAATGTACCACCTCCTCGATTAACCTACAGACAGTATCCAATCTTTTTTTCATGAATATTCCGAAAACCCTCATCCCGATTACCTTGAAACTTGGTTGGAAATCTTTTGAAGTAATTCAATCCGCCTCTCAATCCAGTGGTTTACATATTTGTAATCCATTTTAATACACTATCATTGCAGAATTGAACTGAAACTGTTATCAATCAAGAACTTCTGGATAATACATATCAAGGTTGAACGAAAAATGGATTGTTCGAATAGCAGAATGATGATGAACATAATAAAATTAAGAAAATGCATCTAGTGTGTTTTTCATCAACGATAGAATATTCGAAACATTTACCCAACTTGAATAATGATTCTCGAGAGTGATTCAATAGTTTCATGAAAGATAGTCAAACATATAAACCCCTGGTATAGCGAAATCAAGAAGTTGAAACATTTTCTAAAAGAAAAGCTCCTATTCCAATGTGCTAGAAAGTAAATAATAAATTACTTGGATGTTTGACGTAGGTTATTCTGTGAGATACTATTTCGAAAGCTTGCCGCGCCAAGTTATGTGTTGAGATAGGTACAAAAGCGGCAAGCTTTTGAATATGTTACTCACAGAATAAGCTACGTCACACATTCAAAGCAATTATTTTTCACTTCTTGGAGCATTTCAATATAAAAGCTTGTATGTGAGAAGTATTTTTCTCCGACCCCAAAAACTTCCACATACCAATATTGAATCGAATCGGATCATAATCAGAAATCTCCTCTGTCATCTTGGAGCCGCCATTTTGAATATATGAACTTTGACAACAAATTTATAATTTTCGACCCCGAAAACCCCGCCGACATACTAATTTTGAATTGAATTGGACAATAACCACATATCTCGTCGCCATTTTGAATTCATAATAATTTCATTATATTCGAACTTTGGAGACCCTCAGATACTAATTTCAAATCAAATCGGAATATTATCACAAACCACGCCCGCCATCTTGGAGCGGCAATCTTGGATTTATGAATTCTGACAACAAATTCATAATTAACGACCCCAAATACCCCTACATACTGATTTTGAATCGAATCGGATCATAATCTTAAATCACGTTCGCCATCTTAGAGACGCCATTTTGAATTCATACCTTTTGACAACAAATTCATAATTTTGACCTCTTGAATCTCACACACTAATTTCGAATCCAATTGGACAATAATTACAAATCTTGTCGCCATGTTGGAGCTGCCATTAAGAATTCATGAATTTTGACGATAAATTCATATTTTCGACACCGTACATCCCCAAAGCAATTTTGAATCGAATTGATTCATAATAACAAATCTCTCTGCCACAAATATTATAACCGAATTATTTTTAGTACTGTTCATTCCACTACGTATCCAGAAAAAGCAGCAACATTCCAGCAGGCAAATTTTCACATAATACTTGATAAGCAATCTCTCAGTTTATATGGAGAATTTTCCATTAACGATACAATATTCGAAAAATCGAAATCATTATTCTACACAGAATTCGAATATCCAGGCATGGTGATTAGGATTTGATCATATTGATTGTTGAACGTTCACGAGAAATAATCTGATGAAAGGGAGAATAAAAAATCAATCCAGGGATTTACAGCCTCACTTGTGGGTCGTACCTATGCATCATTTTTCTATGAATGCAAACATTTTCAAAAATCTCTGAATACATCGTTATGAACAATATAACCATGTTCCTAGCCACTGAGTGCTGAAAAAAATATCCATAATAAGCCAGGCCAAAAACCAGGAGATATTAGGTACTCACCTGTTCATGAAGAACCTGTAATTCCAATATCAATGAATTGATTTCAACCTACCTCCTTTCGCATCATATAACGCCTTTGCCATATCTACGATTTTTCTACTCCCCTCCATCTTTCGAAACACTCAAAACTGAACAAGTCAACAAATTGAACAGATCAGTTGTTCGTCAGCGGAGGTCATAAGGTACTGAGACTGAAACTACTTCACCAGAAGCGAAATCAGCGCCCGCGGGAGATATCGGAACTAAAACCATATATTTGGTGATATTCGTGGGTCGAAGTGACCTCCACCGTTAAATTTGAAGATAGACTGGGACAACCATTCTAATTGCTTCTGCTGAAAAAACTACACGATACGTTGTGACCTCCGCTTTCGGAGGTGATAACGTCATATATGAGGTCTTAACGTACACCCAACATACATTTTAGGAGGTCACTTCGTATAGGATATAGGTATATATATATATATATATATATATATATATATATATATATATATATATATATATATATATATATATATATATATATATATATATATATATATATATATATATATATATATATATATATATATATATATATATATATATATATATATATACATTTGGAATCGGAAAAAAGATCTCTATCGATTAGGAATACAAAATACAAGGTGTTCCATTTAAAAAATATCAGTTTAAGTCTATTTTATAGGTTTATGATGCTTTTTCGCATTTTCTTATATACTAGATTCTGAAGGCTCATGAAAAATACCCCATTTTTGCCCATTTGAACGTTTCCATAAGACCAATATTAACTGAGTTAGCAATTAAGTAAAATATAAACAACCACCCTGAAAAAACTTTCAAAATGTTCTCTTCAACTGCCTCGTCATCGTGTTCAAAAACGTGCTGATCGCACTCCTATCTGGCAAGCAGGGTCCCAAGAACTCCAGCCAACCGGGATCCTTGAGGACGGCAGTCTTGTAGTCGTTGAAGGAAATCTTTCCGTCCCTGTCCACGTCCAATTTCTTCAAAATGACGTCGACGAGATCTCTAACCGACTCTTCGGCATCGCTCTCCCCTGCGCTGCTCAGCAAAGAGTATTTGAGGATGTTGAAAATCGCCTCCTTTCCTAAGACGCCTGCCCCTCTGTAGTCGTATACCTACGGAAGCGTAATTGCAACCAAACTTTTTACGTTTTGCTTTTTACTTTTCGTATTCTGATTGGTGAAGCAAAATCTGTAATTAAAATGACGGAAAAAGCTGAATATATTCAGCTTTTTGCGTTGCAAGAAGCAATCGTCTGTTGAAATAGTAAAAATAGACAAATGATATTGTTAGAAAATGGAAAAACTACTATTAGTTCTGTTTCGAATACAACAATACATGTATGGAACATTCTATAGTTGTTCACATTGACTTATTCAATGTATGGAAGTTACCCAGCGAGCACAAACATCCCTGGGATGTTTTGGGATGTTTTGAAAATGTTGGCATGAAGATGTTATTTTGAGACGTAATATGCACTGTCCAAAGATGTCTTTGAAGGATATTGAAGTATTGTTTTTGTTCTTCTGTGGCATTTCTTTGTTTGCCTACTGAGAGGTATCCCTGGGATGTTTTGGGATGTTTTAAAAATGTAGGCATGAGGATGTTTTTTTGAGGCGTAATATGCACTTCCCAAAGAGGTCTTATATATATATTGAAAGTATTGTTTTTGTTCTTTTGTGCCCTTTCTTTGTTTGCCCCACCACAACGTCTCATGCTTCCGTCACAATACGATGAATTCTGATTTGTTTTCGATTTTGTTCTTCTTGTTCGCAATTGGCATTCGCGTTTGCAGCGTGTCACGCTTACATCACGCTGCTAACGAACAGAAAGGAATTTGGTGAAGTGTATTGTGTTAGAAGACTTATTTAGTTTGTAATAATGACCATCAGATGCAAGATGTGTTGTTCGGTGCCTCAGTGTAATCAATATATAAAAGTACGAATTCATCAATACACAGCTTCTCGGCAGTTGCAAAATTATGCATTGTGGAGAACATTTCAAAAATTGGGAAACTTATTTCCAATTATATGTCTGTGTGTAGTAAGCACTACTCAGAAACCGATTAAGAAGGTAATTTCATATCAAGAAAATATTTTTATGTTCAATCTATTTTTAATGCATTTTTTCATTCAAGGGAAATGGAATCCTAATGCAAAAGTTCATTTCGACAAAAGGCTTCAGAAAAGTACCTCGAAAATGTTTTTTTACATCGATTTAATGTGCGCAAGACGCGTTGAAAATGTTCTGTTGTGTCCATGAAAAGGCTTTAAAAAGAACTAGGGAGAAGGTAGTTTTGTGACATATCAAGGACATCTCGATAATTGCCGCCTGCGGCGGACATTGGCTGTTCTATAATAGTTGTATTCATGTGTGAACAGAACATCGCAGTGGAGGTTCAATGTCTCGAAATCTCGTACTTTTAACATCTCTGAGGTTTTTGTGCTCGCTGGGTATGATAATGCTTTTGCTCATGATTTTTTCGTGAATCCACGGAATAGTAGATAGGTACACTGTTCAATTTATTATTTTCTTCTTGAAGGATGATTTTTCTCTCCAAGTATTGATAAGGATCAATTAACGTCACTTTCAGTTCTATGAATATTATCTGAAATACAGTTTCATTACTAGAGAGCTACCTCAGGAACAGACGACAAAAAGTACGACTTCAAGAAGAGTCAAACTATGTGGACCTCAAGTCTGGAGTCCCGCAAGGTTCTATTTTGGGTCCACTGCTTTTCAATATTTACATCACACACATATTGAGGAGTTTAAAATATTGTAAATTTCATTTGTATGTTGATGATACCCAGCTGTATTACTCTTTTCCATACTCTGCGATAGATGATGCTTGTGCCATGATTAATGAAGATCTAGGGTCTTTTATTGATATGGCGAGGGATCACTGTCTCATTATAAATGCAAGCAAATCTAACATAATTGCATTTGGTCCCAAAAAATACCAATCTATTATGAAAAATTCAGTTAATATCATCATAGAAGATACTCCTATGATTATTTTAGATGAAGCAAAGAGTCTTGGTGTTATTATCGACAGTAAGCTCAGATTTGAGAGATCCATTAATAAACTTGTCCAAAGAGCATACTCCACAATTAAGCTCATTTTTAGTATTAGACATTTGCTATCTGTGAAACTCTGTGAAACTGTTCAACTATGCGGATTGCCTTTGCCTTGTCTGCGTCTGTTACATGGTATAAGAAAGAATATCTTATTCTCTATCATAAAATTATCATCACCAAATGTCCCCCCTACCTGTATAATAAATTAAAATTCAGAACTGATGTACATACAATCAATGTACGGTTCAAAGGACTTCTAACGCCGCCTCAATTCAAAACTGAATTTTTCAAACGCTCGTTCAGTTACCAAATTTGCAATGTATACAATAACTATATTTTTCTACCCATATGAAATCCCTAAAATTGTCAAAATCCAAAACCAGTCTTAAGCTAAAGATGAGTGAAAATCAGGTCTGAACAATTTCTAAGACCCTCCTCAGTGAAAAAATCGAATAATATTAAAAGGATGTTGTTTAAGTTAAGTTAGGTCCAATCTGATTTTTGAAACCTTTGAAGGTTGAGTGGAAGAACAAGGCAATAGTACTAATACTATATGAGTTGAACTTCGTCTTTTATTTTCAGTCCATATTATCTACTTATAAAAAATGTATGTCAATATTGTACAGTACTGAAAATAATAAAGCCGTTTATTATTATCATTATTATTATTATTATTATTAATTATCTAATCATCAGTATTATTGTTATGATTATTTCACTTTATTTCAGGATGAAACAAAAATGACGAAATCAAGACAACTGAGAAAAGCCGTAAAGTCACGTTGATTTTTTCTTGTTGTGAATGACATTTGCATAAGTTCAATTCACGTTTAGGCATAGGAAGTTCGCTCAGAAATAATCAGTTTTTTTACTTCATTTTTGAATGTATGTACCTATATTTCTGCAATTTTTGATATTGCTAGGTAGTTTATTGAATTCAGTTAAGACTGAATGAGTGAATCTTTTTTGTCCGAGTAACTCCGAGTATGGAGCTAGCGGTGTCAAGATGAAACAAGTTATATATTGTCTAGTTTCATGATTATGATTATGAATTTCAGAATTCAAAATAATATTCGACTTCAATTTTTTATTTATGATATTATATGGGATTTTAAGAGTTTCAATTCTATATATTTCATCTAAGGAATACGTATGTGTTATTTCATACAATTGATTGGTTGGTATATCAAATGGGAGACGATACAGTAGTTTTAACGATTTTTTATTCAATGTTGATATTTTATTGAGATTATTTTTGAACAAGATATTTTTTATAAAACGTAGGGAGCTCACAGCAAGAAACGGTTTGCGGTGGTGAGCTAGTTTGGGTGAGTTCTATCGAATTATGAAATAAACATTTTTTGATATAAGCCCATTGCCTTCTCGAATATTGACATTCAATTATAAAACACCCTATATACAGTCTGTCCAAGATGAGGTTGAACAGCATGGGGATCTCGAAAACGGTAAGAGATACGAAATCGGTTGAATGGGGAAAAAGTTGCGCATTCGGAGGCTCATATCAAGAGCCTTCGAAAATTTTGAAAATTATTTTTAGTTTTTGAGTTATATCGAAAAAAGTGAATTTTTGGAATTTCTATTTTATTTTGTTTCTCCGTTATTATTAGAGATACAGCAAAACTGGGAATACTTTTTCATAGCAACTTTTGATGACGGTCAACGTGGTGATACCGATTTTTTCATGCGACGTTTTGTATTCGTGGAACCATCATCAACTTTTGTTTTTTCAATACGGTCCTGATAATTTTTTCACAGATTCTAGAAGGTTTTTTTATTCTGAATTCAACCATGTATTATACAAGGTGGTTCATTTGTGTTTCGACCTATTTCCATCCATCATCAATGTTTTTTTCGAAACTCCAAAGGAAAAATGCCATCAGTTCCACTTATTTTGAAGGAAAATTAGTCAACACACTAATACCTCATCAACTGGTTTCAATCAACAACCCATTTCATTTTGCGGAAACAAAAATTCCATCCATACAAATTCAGAATATGTCAAGCGCTAAAACCAGGAGATGACGAAAGGCGCAAGACATCCTGTGAGTGGTATACCAGGAAATGTTAAAATTTTGCAGATTTCTTTCGAACAATCATCTGGACTGATGAAAGCATGGTCACTAATCATGGTAGCTTCGATAGAAAAAATACACATTATTGTTCACGAGAAAATGAACATTTATACATTACAGCGAGACACCAACACCGTTTCGGCTTTAATATGTGGGTTGCAATATTTGGTACACGAATTATTGTTCCTTCTATTTACCATGAAACACAGACTTCCGAACGTTATAGAAATTCGCTTGAGAATCATCTTGAGGAAGCTCTGGATGATTTACCGATTGCGGAAGTTTAGAACTCTGTTGGTTTCAACAAGATGGCGCTTCGGTACATAATTCCAGAGAAGTCCGTGCGTTTTTATCCCTTGGCCGGCGCGGTCGCCTGATTTAACACAGCTGGATTTTTTCTTAGGGGATATATCGAACTTTGTACACGCAAATAACTTTGAGGATGAAGAAGAACTAAGGGACAGTGTCTTCGAAGCATTCAATAGAATAACCCCAGAAATGCTTAGCAATGTCTTAGAAACAACTGTGAGAAGAGGATATCTTTGTTCAGAAAATAATGGTTATCATTTTGAACATTTGTTATGAATGTCTCTGTAGGTATTGTCAAAGTTAAGTTGTTAAAGTAATTCGTGTAAGAATTCATCAACAATTTTAAACGCTGCATTGATCGAATGATGTAGTGAAATATTTTTTATTCACTTTTCAGTATTGAATAACTAATCCATCAAGTTTGACACTAAATGATAAGAAATAAGTGGAACTGATGGCTTTTTTTCTTTTGGAAGTTCGAAAAAACATTGATGATGGATAGAAATAGGTCGAAACACATTCGAATCACCTTGTATAGTACATTGTTGAATTCAGAATGAAAAAACCTTTCAGAATCTGTGAAAAAATTATCAGGACCGTATTTAAAAAACAAAAGTTGATGATGGTTCCATGAATACGAAACGTCGCATAAAAAAATCGGTATCACCACGTTAAACCTCATCAAAAGTTGCAATGAAAAAGTATTTTCAGTTTTTCTGTATCTCTGATAATAACGGAGAAAAAAAAATAGAAATTCCAAAAATTCACTTTTTTCGATATAACTCAAAAACTAAAAATAATTTTCAAAATTTTCGAAGGCTCTTGATATGAGCCTCCGAATGCGCAACTTTTTCCCCATTTAAGCGACTTCGTATCTCCTACCGTTTCCGAGATCCCCATGCTGTTCAACCTTATCTTGGACAGACTGTATACCGAGAAGCAAAACTGGAGTTTTTCTTCTAACGTTCCCCGCAGGAGCAATGACAGCGCATTGATCCACGTCTCTCTGCCGATATAGTCCCTAGCTTTGGTGTCCAAGGCGGTGACCACTATGTTCATGATGCGGTCGTCTGTCATATCCAAAGCCTTATGGAGGACGTCCCTGAATTCTTCCTTGGTGATTCCTTCTGGATCGTAGTCACCGTTCTTCTGGATTTTGTAGTACATGATTATGAGGGCTTCAACTTCGTTGAGTGAGAAGTGGACTTTCTTTGCGATTTGCCTGGCGAAATCTTGATACTTTTTGAGTAATCTAGCTTCTTCCAGAGGATTTAGAGTACTGTCGAACGCTATGCTATTCGACATTGTGAAGAACTATTGATTTCCATTCCCAGATGACTTCGTTCTCGATAAAACGACATCAATGATGGCCTAAAGGTGCATACCCGAGTAGGAAAAAAACTAGCAGATTTTTTCTTTAGATTTGGAAATAGTCATCCATTTGGATATTTTGACAATTCTGACAAAGTGTCGTGCTGATATCCATTTTGGCTTTGTTTTCATGACAACGAACGTCTGTCATGTCCAAAGCCTTATGGAGGACGTCCCTGAATTCTTCCTTGGTGATTCCTTCTGGATCGTAGTCACCGTTCTTCTGGATTTTGTAGTACATGATTATGAGGGCTTCAACTTCGTTGAGTGAGAAGTGGACTTTCTTTGTGATTTGCCTGGCGAAATCTTGATACTTTTTGAGTAATCTAGCTTCTTCCAGAGGATTTAGAGTACTGTCGAACGCTATGCTATTCGACATTGTGAAGAACTATTGATTTCCATTCCCAGATGACTTCGTTCTCGATAAAACGACATCAATGATGGCCTAAAGGTGCATACCCGAGTAGGAAAAAAACTAGCAGATTTTTTCTTTAGATTTGGAAATAGTCATCCATTTGGATATTTTGACAATTCTGACAAAGTGTCGTGCTGATATCCATTTTGGCTTTGTTTTCATGACAACGAACGTCTGTCATGTCCAAAGCCTTATGGAGGACGTCCCTGAATTCTTCCTTGGTGATTCCTTCTGGATCGTAGTCACCGTTCTTCTGGATTTTGTAGTACATGATTATGAGGGCTTCTACTTCGTTGAGTGAGAAGTGGACTTTCTTTGTGATTTGCCTGGCGAAATCTTGATACTTTTTGAGTAATCTGGCTTCTTCCAGAGGATTTAGAGTACTGTCGAACGCTATGCTATTCGACATTGTGAAGAACTATTGATTTCCATTCCCAGATGACTTCGTTCTCGATAAAACGACATCAATGATGGCCTAAAGGTGCATACCCGAGTAGGAAAAAAACTAGCAGATTTTTTCTTTAGATTTGGAAATAGTCATCCATTTGGATATTTTGACAATTCTGACAAAGTGTCGTGCTGATATCCATTTTGGCTTTGTTTTCATGACAACGAACGTTTAGTGGTGCGCATTAAATGTGTGTGCATTGTACTAGAGTCCCTGTATATACCTTAGACAAGAGTCCGGACACAGCTATACTTCTATCCTTTTCTGTTTTCAAAAAATGCATTGATGATTGAATAAAGGAATAAGACATATATATCGAGCTCTGTCTTTCCAATTCCCCTAGTATCAATGATTGTCAGAAACCATTTTAAGGGTTAGATTATTTGTCAAACCGTTCATAGCCGTAGGTAGAAGTGAGAAATAGGGCTATTTTAACTAGAATAACTATTAGATTTTCAAATAATGAACAACAGGGTGTTCAAATTTCGAATCGATAATTTTCGTAATAAATTCCTGAGATGGCTATTGCAAATTTTCGTCATCAGATATTTCTTTCCTTCATTAGATATAAGATAGATAATTCAAGTGTTCTACGTGGTATCACATATAGCCAAGAAAATATAGTTGTTTTCTGTTGAGATATACAAAAATAGAAGATATATAATTCTTTCAATATAATTTTAATTGTGTCGGTTTCCCACGTCTTCCTGCAGTCTACATTCACCAGTAAATTTTATAATTTGATCTGAATTAAAAACACCGTGGACTGATGACATAGCACATTGCAATTTCCCCCCAAATCTTCTAGTTTTGATTTCAAACTTTCAATTTCTCTCCGCATCATCTCATTCTCATTTTCTTTCTCTGCAATCGTATCATTCAGTAATTCCCAATACGATGACGACGGAACTCTTTTTTTGAAGAGATTGACGGCACAGCAGACTCTTTCAATTTGAAATCCATCAGCTTGAAATAATCTCTATCAAAATGGGCCTAAAATTCATCTTTTTTGTACTGTTTTTACAAGTGAATTCGAATATTTACCTCACATATTGCGGATTTCTTGAAATTAATTTTCCATTCTGGACGTTTCATTGCATTCTTTCATGACATTATCTTTAAAGGATCATTCAGAAAATTGAATTACTCGAATCCCTTTTTTATCGCAATAATGTACGCAGCAGGACATTGAAATAATTTAAAATGCAAAATTTTGGCGGTCATAAAATTTCAAAGTGACAGTGACAGAAATTCGAAATAAAAAAAATAAGTGGGCGAGACGACTATGGTGTTTCGTCACATTGTCAGGTGGGCAAACCAAATGAAACAAAATATTAAAAACCCCAACGGCTGTCAGTTTTGTGTCCGGACTCTTGTCTAAAGTATATACAGGGACTCTACATTGTACGACCTGAATCGAGACCTGAATGCAGCTTGCCTCGTTTTGATCGACTACTTTGAATAACATAATAAGACCCTAATCTGTGTAGCCAAATTGTTGAATACATGAATATTTTTTTTCATTATGAATATGCCACAACTTTTACCATTTCTACGAATAGTGCAAGCATATTTTTTCGTTGTGCGTCCAATGGTGATATATGAAGTCAACAATACATTTTTCTCCGTGTATACGGAAGGTAATGAATTTTATCTACAACTATGGTGTCATTCATACATTGCTAACTCGATTTTCAACATTTAATGACATACATTATCGTGAAGAATCGAGTAATAAGACTAATAATGACAGTAGGATGGCGTAATAATCTGACATCCCATCGTCTTGGCAAATTCAACCACTCGTTCTACTAGTTCTACTAAAGCACACAACTATACAATACACGCAAATTCAAAAGACTCACCTTACATGTTTCTCATAGCTTTAATCATCTTAATTCTAAAATACACGGAAAAATGAGAATTCACTTTTCTTCATTCTCAACAGTGACTACCATCATGAGTAATCATAACCATAAAATAGGACTTGACTGACTTGACACTTGACAGTTGCAGATTGGCTCACACTTATGTGCGGGCTATTCGAATAAATTAGTACCAATCAGAACCAATCAGAAACTTCATTGTTGATAACTAGCGTCTAGAGACAGGTTACTACAATTAATCATCGCGGTGCGGGAATGCTACAGCGGAAGCAAGTTAATGAATAATCTGCAATAGTATGATTCATTTTACAACTGAAAAGTGGAATGGCATATAATACCTTCGTCATTTCCAAAGATATATCTCTGAACTCTCAGAGTTGCTTTGATATTTGAATAGTTGTAGAATAAAGTATAGTATTCTACTCGAACATAATGACTATTACCCACTCAGATGATTACAGCACTCGCCTTCGGCTCGTACTGCAACTTTCATCTTCATGGGTGATAGCCATCATTATGCGCTCGTTGAATAATATACTATTGTTCCATCGATCATCAAAGCCATAAGCATCAAAGCTTTCGTATCTATAGTTTAGTGATCTGTGTTCATATAGTTCATCTGTGCAGTGATGGCTCGTGCCCTATGGCTTACCAGATCATACTAGGTACCTCTCTTACGGTCGCCATGACTATTTTAATTTTTTCTGCTAAATCTGAAGCCCTTATGCCCTGAATTAACTATTTTCAACCACTTCAACACACGACACACCAAACGTAAAAAGCACCACAATGACCAATAACAAGCCACCCCACTCTTTCCTGGTCGGCCAGCCGTACCTCCGTGTATCGTCAAGTGTCCTTAAAAGGTTTCCCGCGTTTTTGAAAATAAATAATATTCTTGAAGTTCCGTACATATTCATCACCAGAGATTTTTTACGATGATTCAATACAATTGGGACTGCAGAAATTGGTTTTGCCCTATTATCAGGCATATTACATACAATATTCAAGATATACTCGAATTATTGCCGTTCAGAAGCGCTGAACGTTTAGGAATTACTGAGAAATTGCAAATTCGAAAAACATCAATTATTAACGGGTTAGTCTCCAAGTCTCTGTACCGATTTCAATCCCTGTTTTCTAACACATGCATTTTATTTTCTGTGTTGATTATTTTGACAAATAATGTCAAATGTCATTAATGTCAGTGACAAGTTGACCAGGGGCTACTGGGTGAAATATAGTCGACGGAAAAATGTTGTAACCAACTCGTATATTAAAAGGCGATTAATGATCTCGCTTTGCTCGCAAGTTAAAATATTTCGATCATTAATCGCCATCATTAATACACTAGTTGGTTAAATAACTATTGTAATACGATATTAAAATCCAGTGGCGTCGTCCTATCCACTGGGCATGTCTTATTAGTTCAATAAACTTCGTTTTCAAATTGTTCAAATAGATATATATACAAGATGACAGTATTTAGAGCATATCCATTCATTCGTTTATTCTGTTTAATTTGAGAAATTTTCATTTTCCAATGTTTAAAACTTCAAAAATCTCCATTCACAAAACATTTATGACCAATTTTGTTACTAAGCCGACTTACAAGAGAAAGTTGTTCCAAATGTATTTCAAAAGTATCATTACCTACTATTCTTGAACTGATTTCTTTGAAATTCAATATACTTATTTGAAGTGATAATGAGCTCATTCAGTCCTAACTAGCTCCAGTGTCGTCTCAGTGAGCACCACAGCCAATGAAATTGAGAAAAAAGTATGCCAAGTATTTCATGTGTTTTCTACACAATATGTAGCTTTACTTCCCAGAAAAAAACTTTATTGCATATGAATATGACGAACCATCCCCTCTAAAGTTTCGTATCATAGTTAGGAAACACCCTGTATATAATGACTGTAACGCTATCCTGAAATATATTATTTTAGTTTAATGATTCGTGTGCCGTACAAATTCATTAAATCCATATTTATTTGTCTTTCTCATGATTCAGGTTTCCAGAAAAATGAGATCATCTGTGGCAATAAACGGTTTGATATCATAAACAGAAGCAGTAATTCATCGTTCAACATAGATTTGCGTTTTTCAATTTGTTCACTTATTGCTACAATATTTTCGTCGGGATTGAGATGAACAGATGTGAACTAATTTACTTGACTGTTACTTAGTTCAATTTAACCTCAGTTAACCTAAACGCATTTTAATACGCATTCTCATTTCCACCCACACAAGTGCACATAAGAACACGATAGCATAGCAAAATATCTGAATTACACAACTTGTACACAATGATAATAATTGGTGGTATCGAAAAGTATGGCAAAATATATTTCATGGTTGAAAGTACAAGGACAAGTTAGGTAATTAAACATATTGATTTGTCATGCAATAATTTATAACCACGTTTCATGAGTAGGTATATGGCCATTGTCACGTGTTATACTTCATCAACTCAAATATCGATTATAAAGTCATAATATAAGTAATTAGTATGACTAAAATTAGTCGTTGGGGACGGCGTGAGGAGATCCCCTAATCCGTATGTATTATGGTGGACCGAATTCAATGGTATTTGTGGTTTTATCTAACACTGGTAGATGACAAAATCATATAAGATATGTTCTATGACCATATTTCTAGGAGAATAAAATAATGTGGTTCAGTGGCGTAACTCCCAAATTTTTGCTCAGAGGCAAATAATTCATGAACGAGCAGTTCAACTGCTCGCTTTTGCCACATTGTGTTTAGAAGTTGAGGATGAAAGAGTAGCTTCTGTTTCTCCCTGTGTAATTATTAAGTGATCAGCATTTCTTGAGAACTATAATTCCCGAGATAATTCCGGTTGGTTCAAGAATCAGAGAATTCTGATCAACCTGTATCTGTCCCAATTAAATGTCACTAGATAGAAAATCAAAAGTTAAGATAGGGACATGTGAGCCGGTTTGACCAATAATGAATAGTTTCAACACAACAAAATCCTTAGGTTGAAAAATCTCGATTTTGATCACCCTATATCTCTGTAATCATTCCCGCTAGACCTCAAGTGTAATACATCATTGAATTGAGAAAAAAAATTAAAATATACAATGCCATTTGAAAAAAAAAGTTGACAATCGGTGTCGTTATAGTTGTAATAGGAAAAAGAAATTGTAAGTGTCACTTTGTAGTATCTCATGCGTCATTTCATTAGCTTCTTTGTTTTTTAAAATCGTACAATAAATAGCGGCGCTATGGCTCGGGGCGTTTTATGTCAGTCATCCTGTATTATTGGTCCACTGAAGTTAGGATTTTGATACGGATTAATCCATACAAAAGGCTTTAGTGTGTTTCGGGTATAGTTCTTCAAAAGTCCCACACAAAATGAAAGATGAAATGATTTCACACTAAAAAGTCCCATAAAATTTTTTTGTTCGAGCAATATTTTTCATGATGAATGCCTTTTGAAAAAATGAAAAAAATTGTTATGTACCAATGACGAAACACTGTATTATGACCGAGGCCTTAGCCGAGGCTTGCAATCAGGCGAGACAATAGACATTTTTTCGCCGAGGTGCATATCACATTTTTTCGTCGACCTCATTCAGAATTCAAGAAAATCTACCGGATTAATCTCATCCAATCCTGGAATTTTGGTGTCATCCTCGGTTTTTTCTTCCGATCGATCATCTTCAATCGGCCCTGTATTTGAACAAGATAATAATGGCCCACAACCATTTGAACAATTACAAAAAATCATGTGTGAAAGACAACAGGTTCGGGTGGTTGAGTTGACGTCTTCGGCCACAGCAGGTTTTCTCTCAATAGGGGACTCGTAGGGGACTTTTGAAGAACTAATAATGACACCAATATATACCCGAAAACACACTAAAATCTTTTGTATGAATTATTCCGCTCTTTTGCATTGTTTTCGACTGATTGCAGTGTACTATGTATACGCCTCACTCTTACTCATGTTTCCAAACATAAAGTGACATGAGACGATGTCTTGAATGAGATTTTGAAATCATTTCGGTATTGAAAAACTACGTGTCTTTGAAAACAAGTTCGTGATGAGAACTTTTCAATACTATCTTTTAAGGCTTGGAACTTGGTTGAATGCTCAAATATAAAAATAAAACCGACTGTTGTTGTAAAATTGCTCCGATATGTATTTTCAGCAACTTTCTATCTTTAATGATCTAAAAGTGCATAAAAGATTCAATACTCACCATTTATAAAGGAGATGGCACGCTGTCGTTAATATCGAAATTCGCTCAATGATATTTTTTTTATTTCAGGCTAAAGCAGTGGGTCGAGTCTTGTTTGAACAAGTATGCAAGCAATTACATCTATTGGAGGCAGATTATTTTGGGCTGGAATACTCAGATGACCATGGGACGAGGGTAATTATTACATGAATTCATTTAAATCAAACAAAATGTCGACCAATATTCGAGAGAAAAAATATGTTGCTCTCTTCTAAGGGTAATCACATGGCCATGACAATTCATTCGCTCATGATTATTTCGAAAATTATCCCTCTTCTTCCACTCGGAATAATCTCCAAAATATCCATGAGCTCGAAAAAATTCCCGGAAATATTTTGACGTCTAGTGGTATTACAAGTGGAAATTCCATATTTTGCGAATCGCATTTTGCGGAATTCGTACAAGCATGAACTTACTTGAGGTTAACAAATGAATGAACAGACAACATCAAACATCACCTTCTAGGCTACGTTCAGCGGCATGTCGGACCATAGTCAATTCGTTCACCGATAAAACATTGCACCAAAATGTAAAACATGTGATTAATGGTTCTGAATGAGAGTAAGATTGTTCATTTTGGTACAAAATAAATATGCCTCCAATCAATCAATCCAATCTATATCAACTAACTTATCCTCAGTAACAGAAATGGATCTGATAATGACAAAGATATAGGTGACCTTCCTCAACAGTATTGATGAAACTGTCACCAGGGCTGATAATTATTGTTGTGAACATGCCAATCTAGTGAGATTTCAGTAGCAAATGAATTTTCATACTTTACAGGTATAATAAATATAATACAACTACAACACCTAATTCCGTTTTATTCCATCATAATCTAGAATATGATAAACACTATGAATAATTTAAAGCTTAATTTCATTCATTCTTAATATCATAGATATTTACAAATTCTTCATCAAAATCGATGCAGTTGTGAAAAGGAGCATAGTAATACAACATAGGTACACAATCAATATATTAGGTACTTTGCTATTCAGATTCTTGATAGTAATGATAAATCTTCTAAAATGTTGTTCTTTTGCTCCGTTATGAAAATGTATGTGGGGCATATAATGGGTGACCTGGGAAACAAATAACATAAATTATTCATGAAAGTAAGAAATTATATCAGACTCACAATTCACAAAGTGTTCAAATTTCTAATTTTCATCCACATCATTATTATTTTTGTAGGAAAATACAACAGTTTCTTCAATCCTTGTCTTCATTGATTGAAGCTATAGTTGTAGGCTATCCTTCATACATTGCCAGCTTTACAAGAACAAACACAATCATGTCCAATCTTTCGCTGGGCTTCAATTTCAGAGCAGCAGAAGTTTTTAGAACCTGCCCAATGACCTCAAGTTTCTGTTTCTGAACACTTTTCACTTAACACAAATAACATTTCCAGGATGGTTCAACATCCACAACCGGCCGATATCTATTATCAATATATTTGAGAATGTCCAACGAACCTGCCCAATGACCTCAAGTTTCTGTTTCTGAACACTTTTCACTTAACACAAATAACATTTCCAGGATGGTTCAACATCCACAACCGGCCGATATCTATTATCAATATATTTGAGAATGTCCAACGAATTGATTTCAACAAGCACCATCGTTCAAAAATCACTCTAACCACTAAAATTTCGAAATAAATAGTTATTTATTATACAAGGGAAAAAAGTAGTAGATTTTAGCTCCAGGTTGTGTTGTCTCCCGACGCGTAGCGAAAGGGAGACAAAAAACCGTGAGCTAAAATCTATTATTTTTCCCGTGTATAATACACTATTTTTTTCTGTGACAGAAGAAAGGACGAATCAAGATTGAGAGGTTATTACATTATTTTGAAATCTGAAGATTATCGACGTGAAATTTTAAGTTTTTAACAGTAGGGACACCTGCGTTGTAGGCATCTTTATCAAATCCTTAATCAAATATCTGATGTCACTTCTGTCAGTCTAATTCTGTGATTTGATTTCAAAAAATAGCGAATATAGTGGTTGTTTAGTTAATATACGTAACAGCGAAGTCGAATGGAAGATAAAAGGACTTGCAGTTCTTTCTCGGAGACGGTATTATTGACTCATTTTCCGGAACTATAGCACAACAAAAGCCATCAACAGTGTATATATATGTGGTATATATCCGGGAAAGAAGTACTCACTTTTTTCCCACCGGAAAAAAGTAATTTATGAAAAGTGACATTTTATAACCTGGCAACAGAGATGGAATGCCAAACTTTTTTCCCGTCACAGAAAAAAATGAAATTATCACATCAAATGGCATGACAACTTTGACAGATACTATATACAAATACAAATGAATGGACCGATGTCGTTCAGAACTCCTATGCTTGTTGTGGTCCAGACCTGCCGCTGAACGTAGCTCTAGTCTCCATTCAGATCGATAATGCTCCAAGCACCAAGCTCACTCTCGTTCAATTTTCTAGTACTGGCTGGATCTCCAGAAGCCCGTCTCGCGGCAGCTCGGCCTCTCACTCGTCGACCCGCTGCTCAGCTTCTGCGTCAAGTTCTACACGCCCGACCCGGCCCAACTCGAGGAGGAGTACACGCGCTACCTCTTCTGTCTGCAGGTAGGATTGGGAAAATCTCACTTTCAACCATGATTATCTATCTACAATAACAAGATGATCCACCTTCATGTTAAATCAACTAGGAAAAAGCCAAATACTCAAAGTGGAATGCTATGGTTACAAATAGAGAGAAACTCAAAGTTTACACCTCGACCAAAATCTGTCTATTTTCTCGTCAGATACCTCTGCTATGAATTTGCAGATTTGTTTCGTCCTTGGTACATAAATAACTATTTTGACATCCCTTCATAAAATTATGGTGAGAAAGGGAAAATTTTACGATACTGGAAAGGGGTTTATTGAAGTAAATTCGCATAGGTCGCGTGCACGATGACCGACCCTGGAGGTAAAATATTGAAACACAACCTCACTTTTTTTATTCGTTTACAGAGGAATCAGAGGATTGAAGTAGTTTTCCACAATATTTTGGCATACAAATCGTGTTTTTGCGCTATTCATTGATTCAAGCATGCCTTCGCATTGTACTGTTATAAAATGCATAAAATATGCAGCCAGAGACGAAGGAATATGATTCTTCAGATGAATAGTAATCTCACATAGTTTTCATTATAAAATTTTGTCATTTCCTATTAAAATTCCTTCTGCCACTTCTGCAATAGAAGCTAATACTGCTAAAAGATTGAAAATGTCTACAACACACATGATCATATTTCATCAGCATGTCAGACCAGTCCTTCCGTTTGATTGCATGTATCCAATCTTCTTGCATAATTTTAGAAATTTCTCGAGTATTTCTATTAGTTCCAATTGCAGAAGGAAATCCGATGAGAAATCAGAGAAATTATCAAATTTCAAAAATGAAAACTATGTGAGTGACTATAGTAGGTACTCACTTTTAAATAATAATGTACCAACAGGATTCTTTCGTCTCCAGCTGCATTTTTTGTGCATTGTAGAACAGCACAATGTTATGGCATGCGTGAATTAATGAATAGTCAAAAAACACGATTCGTATACCAAATAATTGTGAAAAACTATTTCAATCACTTGTGAACAAATAAGAAAAGTGAGGTTGTGTTTCAATGTGTCACCTTCAGGGTCGGTCATCTGACAGTTCTTGCACGCAATCCATTCGGAAATGTGAATTGTCCCAATTGTGGTTGCAGGTGAAGCGAGACCTGTCGCAAGGCCTGATGCAGTGCAACGAGAACACGGCCGCCCTCATGGCCAGCTACATCGTTCAGGCGGAGTGCGGCGACTTCGTGGCCGACGACTATCCCGATCACACGTACCTGTCCAGCTACAAGTTCGTGCCGCAGCAGGATCCCGACATGGAGAGGAAGATCATGGAGAATCACAAGAAACATTCGTGAGTCGACATTTATTTTTTCTACAACCGTGCGTGATTCACCCTATACCCGCACGCAGTTTAGTTTGGGAAGTATCATTTTCCCGCAACATTGCGGGAAAATTTTCCCACACTAGTGCGGGAAACTTTTTCTAGTGTCTGAAACCTAGAGACCAAACACCTTATGGGCCTGCTGGCTTCCGCAATGAACCTATACATAATGCGTCAAACTGTATGTTCACAATAGCTATTGTTTTGTCTCTCCGCTACGCGTCGGGAGACAACACAACCTGGAGCTAAAATCTACTACTTTTTTCCCTTGTATAATAAATAACTATATTTATTACTAGCAGACCTCGCAAACGGTGTTTTGCCATGTACATTATTCCTATAATATATTTTTTCCGATCAATATTCATCAAGACACTATTATTTTTTATTTTCAACTTCTTTTTAGTTTCACTATCTATGATAGCGTGTTTATTTATTTTTCCAAAGTACAATTTATTTCAACTTCTTTTTTGTTCACTTGAATTTCCCAATTTTGACGAAAGCATCAATATCCGACTCCTAAAACCCCAGATGATAATTTTGAATAGAATCGGAACATAATTACAAAACTTGTCTGCAATTGGATCTACCATCTTGAATTCCCTAATTTTGACGAAGGAATTATAATTTTTGATCCCGAAAACGCCCACTTACAAATTTTGATCCAACGTCTTGGTTTCCAAATCCCGTCCTTTCCAAATTTCGACAGAAGAATCAGATTCTCTGACCCCGAAAACACCCAGATAACCATTTTGAAGGGAGTCGGATCATAATTACAATACTCGTCCGCCATATTGGGTCCGTCATCTTGAATTTCCTAATTTTGACGAAAGAATCATAATCTCCGACCCCGAGAACCACCAGATACCAAATTTGAATAAAATCGAATCCTAATGACAAAATCCGCCATTTTGGATCCGCCATCTTGAATTTCCTAATTTTGACGAAGGAATCATAATGCCCGATCACGAAAACCCCTAGGTAACAATTTTTAAAAGGATCGGATTATAATTACAAGACTCGTCCGCCATATTAGATCCGTCATCGAATTTCCTAATGGTACCGGGATAAAAAGTATTCTATTACCTTCTCCTGGTTCTAAGCACCCACCAATTTTCAAATCGATAGTTTCTGAACCTATACAATACATACAAACAAACAAACAATCAAATATTTTCTCTTTATAATATTGGTATAGACAACTTTGGGATACAAACTTGTTCAAAACCCAAAAAAGGATCCGCTGATACAATATTTCACATGACGGCTCGTCGAAATCTTATAATGTAATCTACACTTAACCCATCGTCGTCCAGAGGAGGAGGGCACATAATTGTCCAGAAAATTTTCGTTAAAAACAGGCATTAGCCTTCAAGGCTACCGCCAACTGGTGGGGCTGAAAATGTCAGCCCTCATTGTAATGGAGTCTTACAGTTGTACACCCTAGTCGAATCAATCACATAACCTGCTTTAAATGTATATTTCCATTTCCATGTACAATTAGTATCTTTCAAAAACGCTAGATCTTGATAACATGAAACACCGATAAGCACCAATATTCTCAACAACCAATGAGAACAAGAAGTCACCTCCACCCTATTGAGGAAAAAACGTCTTCAGGTTGTACTATTTGAAAGGGCATAGCTTGGAAGCATTCGCAAATATTTATAGGAACTTTTTTCCATGAAAATACCCCAGGAATCACCCCACGGATTTTTTCCAATGAAAAAGAACACCTTGTTGATGCGGAAAAAGCGTGTGCAGTATGACCACAATCCATTTATTTATATTAGATATGTTTGGTGAATTGAGCACAAAGTTCAAAGAAAAATCACCGGTCCACCTGTAGCCAAGGGGGGGGGGCGTCATGACAAACATGACCCCCCTTGTCAAAGTACATCTGGGAATATCAGGAATTATCTGGATATAAACATTCCAACTATGTGGAAATGCTCCTAGTTGCTTTATTACCATCTGGATTGCATTTCCTACATACATGTAGTCGATTTGTTTGTGTGCATGAGAGGAAAGCCTTATTAATTTACACCAAAGGAGTTCCAGTGTGAGACATGTGTCTACATCACTTCACATCTTGTACTTTCTACCTCGTAGTTAGACATCACAGAGCGCAGTTGCCGAGTTACCAACGGATATTTACCTAATGTTTGTTCACATTGGACGTGGTTAGGCTGACTTTGCAAGGTTTGCGTTATATATTAACAACTTACGTCATTAACATCAATATCGGTTGGCAAAATAATAAATAGCATTGCAAATAAATCCTTCCTGTGATTCTACTTTTCTTTATCTCACTAGGGAGGATAGAAAAAGAATGTTTGCATTGGATGTTGAACTTTTGGAGGTTATGAGGTTACAAAAAACAAAATAAGGGTATGCGAATTTATATTATTTGGAAGTCGAATTTATAATAGCTTGAGACATATTATTATGATGATCCTCTACCTCAAATCTGTCAAACTTCCTAATTTCAAAATGACTGAAAACTGATCATTTCTTTGCAGGGGACAATCTCCTGCTGAAGCTGACCTCAATCTACTTGAAACTGCAAGAAGATGTGAACTATACGGTGTGAAAATACACCCAGCAAAAGATCATGAAAATGTTCCATTGAATTTAGCTGTAGCACATATGGGTATAATAGTCTTCCAGAATTATACCAAAATTAACACATTCTCGTGGGCAAAAATAAGAAAAATATCGTTCAAACGGAAACGGTTTCTCATCAAATTACACCCAGAAGGATATGTAAGTAAAAGTTACAGGTGCAAACATCAAATATTCCTCCTTGAATTATATGTTTTTTTCTCATGAAACAAATTGTATTCTTGCTAAAAGTTTATTTTGTTTCGGACCCTAAGCTCAAGTATCTAATAATCAGAAAGTACCCAATACTTCACATCAAAAATATCATATCCTATAAGTTCTTACTTTGTTTTCTCATATAACTTGATATAACATATATAGGTCAATTGATTTATCACCAGTCACATGTTTTTTGTAATTCAACAAGTGAAATGAGCTCTTACTAATTTAATGGAACCTATAATACATTCCGATCGGAAGTAAACTGAACTAACGTGATATTTTTCTAGGGATACTATAAAGATACTGTGGAATTTTTCTTCGAAGGCCGGAATGAATGTAAAAACTTTTGGAAGAAATGCGTGGAAAATCATGGATTCTTCAGATGTTCTTCTGTGAAACATGTATCCAGACACAAAACAAGAGTTTTGTCCAGAGGAAGTTCATTTAGGTAATGTATTTCTGTGCTGTACTAAACTAACCTGAGTCAACATTTTCACAATCGATCTATCTAAATCACACCCAAACACCTATTTTGTCTCTCTGCCTGTTATGATGTATGAAGTACAGTCAGATGCAATGAACATCTTGCACATGGCCGGTGTACCGTAAGTGGCGCCCTCTACAAGTGACATCAAAACTAAGAACGGATTTGAATTTCTCACCTCAGAAAACCCCCTAATATCAAATTTCGTGTTGTTTTGTCACCCTGTTGGAGAATTGTTGGGAAAAACGAAATGCAAATCGAAACTTTGACACCCTGTATCTTTGTTACTATCAACTTTTGGACATAGGCAAGTTTGGCTGAATCTTAATATTTGTATTCTGCAGTTTTCCTGTGTACCATTAATTAACGGACACCCTGTATAGATCTTCCTACTTATACCTGAACATAGTACAGGGTGATGGACTGATTTCAACACTCAATACAAAATTTTTATTCCTTATTTCTGTCCATAAAATCATTTAATTAAAACCAAGTTTACTACAGTTGAAGTAATTATTTTTCAACAATTTCTGGTTTCAGTTCAGCCATAGCATGTTCTCATATGAACTGAAAGGAAATTGAAAAGTATATGTTTTTGGAAATCAGAATAGCCCTCAAGATATATTTGTTTTTAGAAAGTGATATATCTTATGCAGAAAAATACAAAAACTCCAGTTAGTTTCTTCCCAATATGTTTTTTCAGAAATATGAAGTTATCTATTTTGTTTCTTTGATTTCAGGTATAGTGGGAAGACACAAAAACAAATTGTGGAATTCGTCAGGGATAATTACGTGAAACGTCAAACATTCCAAAGGTGAGTAAGCATTTTGTTGCATGTGGCTTATCATCAATTTTATTATCACACATGAATAGATATACCAAAATACATGAAATGACACACACCTACACTTTCTGCTTGAATTAAGTAGAAGTAAATGCGGATTTATGCATAGCTTACTTTGGATACCAACCTTTTGAACCCCAGCAAAAATTCCTGAGACTAAAATAACTAGTAGCTAATTTGTGACGTGTGGAGCATGGTTGTATGTAGCATTTGAAATTGGATAATGCTGCTTTCCGACGGTCAAGGGAAGGAGGAAAATCCCATTATTCAAAACTATTCATTCTATATATTCTTCAATTTTTGTTTCCATCGATGTGAAATGTCAAAAATTCCACTGTTCAATTATTCTAAGCACTGCATGAATGAATGTCGGTGTCGAAATGTTCATTCTACTTTGAAATTCAAAGGTCAATCGACTTCTGTGCTCCATAAGGTATCACAAAGAGGCTTAACTTAGTTATGTTTAGAGATACTAACTGCTGAGTGTGTAGAATGTAAATGTGATTCCTCTTTCTCTTACTGCAGGTCGCAATCTTTCCGACACTCTAGCGCTCATTCGAGCGCTTCCAACATGCATTCTTCTACCGTCGGGAACAGCATATCCGCACATCCCTTGTTGCCTCTTGCTGACAGCAATTTGAGTGGTATGTACTATTTCAGCGTTTGCTTTACTCTAGGGCTATATTCCGAATTCAACTGGTCAGTACTGTCAGTAGATCCAATGAATCTGCTGAAAATCTGTATTCCGAAATATAAAATCTAAAATACAGTGCTGTAATTCGGGACACGTTCTCATGGTTTTGATCAGTAGTCAGCAGCAGTTGATCAGCTGGTGGAATTTGTCAGCCTGTAGCTTCTCGTTTATCTGGACAAGATATTATTTATTATTTCATATTCAACATGGAAGAGCAATCGATTCTTGTAGCCTCCATAGTTTCTACGATTATTGACGGTGCCGATTCAGGCTCGAGTGATAAAGAATACTTGGACATTATGTTGCCATTAATTTTTCATGATGCACCAGATTGAGAATTGGAAGATTTATAGAAAACATAATGATGATGAATTTAGGAGACATTTAAGGTTCATTTAGTTATTTGAGAGAATTGAAAGATTTATAGAAAACGTAATGGTGATGAATTAAGGAGACATTTAAGATTTATTCAGTTATTTATTTAGATAATGATGCTTCCTCTTTTGTTACCTCTACTACTTCATACTCAATATTATTCTCAGGGCTTATTATTTCAATACCAGGTATTTTCTGATATTGAGAATAATATAATTAACAATGGAAATGAATGTTACATTCCTTCCCCCTCTAAAATAATGCTCAGCAATTTCAGCAGAATGTTGAGTCGAAATATTTGGAATGAATAGTATGTCTGCTCACAAGCATCTGTCATTTTCAGTGAATTTTTTGATTTCGGAATGGAAAATCAGCAGATTCAGTAGTGTCCGTTGAATTCGGAATATAGCCCTTAGATTTCCTAAATGTATTTGACAGTAACACTCTTCTTCTTCTGACGTTTTTGTATATTAGATGGATAGATAGCAGGATGAACAGAAGATGGTGTAGAAACTCCTATCAAATCTCATCTACTGTTTTTCGGTTCTTGACCTACGGCCTACTTGACACAAGGATTCATTTCTATATCGCGGTCGCATTTTACTCGTTAGAACGTTCACAACCACAATGCAAAACTTACAAACGGCTCAAAATACCTTAATCAAAATAATATTTAAAAAAGACAGAAAGTTTTCAACTACACTACTGTACGAGGAAACCAACTTGTTCAAAATCAGACAATCGTCTATCAGTTTCTCCAAAAAATTTTTTCTGAGCAGGATAAATATCCAAAATTAACCTCCACCACAAGATCAGCTACAGGGCAGAATATACAAATAAACGTATTTAGAAAAACTCTCACAAAAAAAACCTATTTTTACTATGGACCCAAGCTATTCAACTCACTGCCCGTTAACATAAAACAAATTTCCAAAAAACCTAAATTCAAAGAAGAAATAAAAAAATTGCTCTTACCGTGCCCTGAGAAATTTGATATATTTCATTAATACCTGCTTGATTGTTCTCATCTTAATTACTATTATTACTACCACCGCAAATCGTAAAAAAACTGCCATAATTAATCAACACCATAAATTCCATTTCTTTTCCTGCCATTCATCCACTCTTAATTGAGAAAAAATTGAAATAAAGCTCAATTTCCTAAATGTAAATGGTCCTGCTGAAGGACTTCAACAATACAGGTACTCGTACCTAGGTTGTATCCTCCCAGCAGAATCATCACTTGAAAAAAAAATGTAATTAACTGTTGCTTATACATTGAACTTGATTATGCAATTATGTGTAAAAAAAAAGGTATGTATGGGTGAAGGAATAAATTTTGATTTGATTTTGAGATGGCGAAATCTCAACCAAAATTCAAGGTTCACTGAAGATAATTGAAATTCGCCAAAATTACAGTTCCGTACTTTCAAATTTAATCGCATTTTATTTGAGGTTATGTTATGAATGTTATGATATCATTATTTCTAGTGCAAGCGGTGTGTAAGCGCCATTTTCTGTTTTCTGTCATGAAATAAATCTGTAAAAAGTGTCGCCATCTTGCGGACAACTGAGAACTTATATGCCATTTTTGCGGTATCTGCGGTCAAGCGATTTGGGAGAAACAAAACACTGTGTGATTACACCATATTCTATCCACCTTGATAGATAGATAGTATATTACCGTTTTGGCCAGTATACAATGATCGGTTTGTCATACAAACAATAATTGCATTGAAATGTCAATGGTATACAAGAAAAAATAACTATAACCAAGCATATGGTAAACATTTGTTGAACAAATAAAATTAAGTGATTTATTATCTCCATTAGATAGGGTGCCAGTTCATGCTTACATTCTTTTATGAGAGATATTGGAGCTTCATCGACATTGACGGCGTTTTTGTTTTTCAATTTTGATATTATTCAAGTTCAATTTCATGAGTAGTGATCTCTTGGAAGAACATTGATGTTTGCATATTTTTTGATATAGTTCATGGTATAGTAAATATCATCCACAATTTTTTTTTGCAGCTGTCACGAAATAGTTAGCAAAAATATTTGCAATTTTTTTAGTATCCTGTATTGTTTCATCATTCACATTTATTTTGAATTCACTATTTGCCATCTTTTTTTCTGTTTGTTATTTGAATTGTCAATCAAAGTTGAATGGTAGTTTGTTTGTCTTCACGCATTTTTTCATTTAGATATCTTTTCGTTGATTTATTCTCCGGCTATTATATTTCATCATCCCTTATATTAGAATAGTAACACTCGACAAGCGGTGACAGCAAAACAACTAAACATTTTTTTGAAGCAGATCATTGTTTTGCCAAACAAGGACATGAAAATGTTTTTCGATTCTTTTGGCTTCCATTTTCGAATGACCGTGTTTGACGTTTTCTAATAGAGTGACATATTTTTTGCATTGTTTCTTAATGTATGCAACTTTCAAGTAATGATCTTTATGATGGGTGGGTTTTCAACATGTCCTAGACAATGGACCTGTTTCAATAAAACATTTAATTTCATTATTTCGAAGTAATAACCCTAACTAGTTCACTGTCGCAAACCATTTTTTCCTCAGAGCTCTCTAACTTTTTAAAATAATTATTGAAATTCACGATATTCACGTGACGTAATCATCCGAGAACACTATATAGCTCACCGATTTAACAATTTTTTTATAGAAGGTAGTAAACCGATGTATGGGGGTTGTGAATTATAATTCAATAAAACTCTTTTGACATATCTACTACCTTCATTCCATAATCGGTTAGGGATTATCATTCAACGATACCGGGTTTGATAGGCTTATTTCAAACGATTACAAAGATATTTCCACTCGAGGTTGCCGTAAGCTCAATGAGTGTGACAGGAAAGGAAGTTTCAACGTTGCGCCGTCACACCCATTGATCATTTGGAAACTTCGAATGTCCTATACATTCCAATAGCATCAAGAGTTCAAAATTATTATATGAGTGAATATCTTAGAAGCATTTGTATATTGGCCGGTGGTCGATTGAGCTATGGAGTTTCTAAGGGGTTTTCCACCAAGATATGGGTTCAAGTTCCACTCAAGCCGTACATTTTCTTAATTCATGCTTCCCTAATTCCACACAAGTTTCGACTCACAGGAAGTTATTTCTAGTGCTGGGACCAACGTGGGAGTATAATTGAAAAAGTTTAGTACTGTCACCAGTTACCAGTCTGTGTGATCTATCGAATTTTTGAAAGAATATTAATATATATACAGGGTGTAACTAAATAAGTGTAAAAAATTTAAGGGGGTGATTCCTCATCGAAAAAAAGATAAAATCTTCCATATAAAGAAACTTCGTTGGAGCATCCCATGTCAAGATACAGCCCCTTGAAGGGGGTACATAAAAATTTTTTTCACAAGCACTAAAAAAGTTACAGAATTCAAATTGACCTGACATTTTCTGCTACCAAAAAGACACTTAGCCAGTAATTTATTTGGTTTACCCCATGGTTTAATCCCTTTAATTATTTAACGCAGGTAGTAACTACAAAATGACAATAAATCCAGTTCGCATTTATGTCGATGTATCTCTGTAGTTGATCTCGACATATTTTTTTGCTGCCAACTGGTTTATTTTGGGCAAAAAATTCAAGGGACATTTTTTATTTAGAATGAAACTGGCTATCGGAAATAAATTTTTAAATGGTAAACAAATATTAAGACAAAAAGTTACATTGGAAATAAAATTATGGGTTGAGTTTTCCACCCCTCACAACTATGGGGTGAACCAAATAAATTAGTGGCTAAGTGTCTTTTTGGTAGTAGAAAATGTCAGATGAATTTCAATACTGTAACTTTTTTAGTGCTTGTGAAAAAAATTGATGAACACATTTTATGTACCCCCTTCAAGGGGCTGTATCTTAACATGGGATGCCCCAATGAAGTTGCTTTATATGAAAGATCACATCTTTTTTTCGATGAGGAATCAGCCCCTCAAATGTTTTACACTTATTCAGTTACATCCTGTATAAGTTCTCCTATGTTCAAAGTAAAGTGTACGTTGTTTAGATGGTGTACCAGATATACTTGCCATACCTGGGTGGAATACTTATTATATCAATACAGTCAAATAACTTCTTTCTATAATTATTTAATTGGAACATTCAGAGATAATATATTCCATTTGGAGACAGGTTATAATAATTGGTAGGTTATAATGTTTGGACTGCTTGAGACTTCGACTTTCCAAAGACAGATGAATCATTTGCGTGTTTGCATATCTGAATAGCAACGTTCTGTAGCACCCAATCTGATAATAATATTGCATAGACATTGATTTAGCAATTTCTAATAATCAGATAAAAAATCACCTTGGGTATGGTTATTTTAACGATCCAGAATTTGTAAGAAAAACGGGGCAACTTCATAACATACACGTTCAGTCCTCACGCTACACACACGATAAACATAGGCAGATTGATCAACTGTTACAGAAAAAAAAACAATAAACAAAATATATACGATTCCAACAAACGGATGCTAGTCTAATCTGTAGAACAATAATGATTCAACTATTAGAGAACTGGAATTATCATCTGCTTATATCGAAATTTTTTTCAAATCTGAGGTTTGGGATACTTTATAATATCAGCATGAATTTTTGATAATAACATCCTCTTTAAGGTGAGTTATTGAATGAATTTGGCGAGAAAGCAAGAATTTTGGAGGAAGATACATAAGAAAACAAAATACCAGTTAACATAGATACCAATTGGTAACCATATCTCAACAAAATGTCATTTCATGTAGGTCGTAAAACAGTTGAACATGGTCAATTCATAAATCGACTATACTAATGTCAACGTTAAAATGGAATATCAAATTTATTTCTGAAGATACATATTTGAAATTGGCAGAATGTGGTATTATTACGATTACCTTTTATTTGACCAAAATAAATACCTTTAGTCACTTCCAGTTTCTGACTTATTTCATTTCAAATCGTTTTAAAATTTTCTTTTCAGTGGTTTATACCACTTTGTATTTCACATTAAAAAAAAGCATAACAGTAGCGTCACTTGGAATTCAAAATTCGGAAATTTTTGTATAAATCCTACAAAAAACTCCAAACTCTTAGGTTTAACTATAGTCCAGACTCTATCTTGGTCGTCGCATATTCAATTGCTCAGAACAAAATTGAGGTCTTTTATACCTCTCAAATACTTGAAATTAATTTATTTCAGTTTGATTTACTCTAAATTGCAGTATCTGATATCGATCTGGGGTACTAGAGCAAAATCTGTTTTGAAACCTCTGAAATCTCTTCAAAATAAAGCCATGAAATGTATTTATAAACTACCATTTCTGGAATCAAAATCTAGACTATACAAACCAAGAGATCTATTAGATATTGAATCTCTTCGGAATGAAAGTATGCATTTTCATTAATTTCACTAAAAATAAGAAAAAGCACTCGAATCCTACTTTCAATATCAATTCTGATAACCATGAGCATCACACCAGACAAAGTGAACATTTGAAAAATGTCAAAATAAAAACCCAATTCGGGAAAAAATCATTGTATTTTTGTGGAATAAATATGTATAATAGTCTACCCAACAGAATAAAATCTATTAGATTCGTCACAAAAGTGTGAACTGAACTGAAGACATATATTTTATCAATTCTAACTCTCCTTGTATCAATCAATTCTGATTGAATTGTTCATCTTTCATTGTATTGCATATTTGATTTTATTTGATTTTTTTCCCTCTATAAACATTGTATGTTTCTTGGGATCAATACATGTTATTATTATTAAATTAAGAAATTAGATGCCACGATTTCGGTATTACTGCTTTTCCACATGCGCTTTTTGTGTTCTTCACATAGTGGAAGCGTCCAAACTCTCGGCGTCGCTGGGATCAATGGGCGGCCGTGCGGTGGCGGCACCGGATTCTCCGACGACGAGGTTAGCTTGTCGCCGCCTCGGCACACCTACGTCCTGGAGCTCGGCCCCCGACACCAGACCTACTCCTCTGCCGCCCTATCGGACGACGATCTCTCCGGAGACTTCTGCGACCACGAGCCCCCAACATGCGGGGGCATACGAGACCATTTCGACCACCCCCACCACCACGTCTCCGCTCGCCGTCCGCGCAGCTGTTCACAGGGCAGACACAGGTACCCACCCTATTACCCGGACGCCCTCTAGTCGCGAGTCCGACCTCGCCCACGTTTTCCTCGACAATTATCCTTCGCAGACGCAGTCGCAAAGCGACCTCGGCCACGAACACGTTGTAGCTACCCCCGAATACGCTTACAAGTCGGTCACTACGCTGCCCAAGCGCCACGTTTGGCGGCGTAGTGCGAGCTGTAAGGATCTTTACGATTTCAGCTTCGAGGAGACCGGGCAGGCGAAACGTAGGGCGCGCCCTCCGAAGCCGATCGAGAAGGCTGTGATCAGCTTCGAGGAGCGCACGCTAGAGTCCCCGATAACCCGCTATGACGAACGCCCGGTTTATAGCGCCAGTTCGCGCGACAGTAGCTTGGAAATACGCCAGGACATTATGGTGCCTGACGAGAAGGTTTATTCGAGTAGTTACCCGGGCACGACGAGCTATTCTCAGGAATCGGTCGAGGACCCGGGTAACTACGACCTTCGCGATTCCCAAGACGATATCACGCACGATAGCTACGAGCTTATAGAAAAATCCGACGACGAATATAGTTCGGGCGAGTACAAGTACCGCAAGCCGAAACCTTTGAATACTAGAAGTTGTAGCTTAGACTCCGGTAATTATCTACCTTCTGATAGTGAATCTGACCATGATAAACGGCATAAATGTAAGAGTAGTTCTGATGTTCATCAAGATATATTCTCGATGGAGGACCCGCGTGATTTGCCGCGCGAAATCATACCGAGAAAATCTGACGGAAGCTTCTATAAGCAATTCAAGCAGGGTTCTCGAACGTCTAGTTTGGAGTCGAAAAGTGATTATTACGAGTCAAAGTCCAGGTCCAGCGGAGATAGCTTCAAAAAACATAGGGAGCATAGCTTTGGCTCTCGAACTTCCAGCCAGGAATCAAAATCAGACTATGAAACAAAAAAAAGTATACGCAAAAATAAAAGTGTGGATGATATTGAGGCAATAAACGGATTTATAGAATCTCGAACATCTAGTCTCGAATCGAAAAGTGATTACTATGATGCCCCGTCAAGATTTATTGGTGACAATTTGAAGCATGATTTCGATAGGAAAATCCAGTTTGAACGTAATTATGGTATTCATAAAGTTCCAACCCATGATAATGACGAAATCAATCGTAATTTTACTCATGTACACTCAATTAGTTTGCAGAATGTCGAAACTGAGCAAAATATCAAAATCAATCGGTTATTGACGAACTTGGAGCAAAACACTGTGCCACGAACGCAAAAATCTTCACAACAACACAAATCTCACCCTGCGGATCATGATCAACATAAGTCGAGTAACTTTTGGCCCACAGATGTAGGCGCCATTCCTTGTGATATTCCGAATTGGTCCATGCAGGAACCAAATATACAAAGATCTACAGAATCTGAAAGCAACATATTCAGCTTTGATGACGAAAAGATTCAATCTCTACAAGGAAGTGTAGATTCAGATGTGTGCCCAGATCATGGCTTCAGTGTAGTACCTAACATAGATTCTAAGCGTACCAAATCTAGCAAACCCAAAACCTATCGAGACATTTTTATGGAAATCGAACCTAGAATAGTGTGTGACTTACCTATGCATCAACCAATTGAAAGAACGAAATCTGATCCTAACTCATTAGCTCGACAACGCTTGAATTCCAACTCTAGGAGAATGTTGCTTATGCATCAGAAATCATTTGAACTTACTCCGGCAGAATCAAGTGACGAGGACTTTATCTACAAACAAATACCAAGTGCGCCACCCATAATGAAGTACAAAGAAACGCACTTTGAGATGCCCTCAGCTGAATTCGGACACTTTGATGTGCTGAAAAGGGAAGTAGAGGGAATCAAAACCAAGTTTGAGGTACCAAAGAGTCAGTTTGAAATATTGGGTGCTAAAACCCAGTCAGATTTGACAAATTTGCCACCCAAAGACGAGGAGATCTCATACGTTTTGCACAAAAGACATGTCAATGGTACTGCTAAAAAAGAGGAAATCAAACATTACGAAACAGTGGAAGTTCCTAGAATGAACGTGATAGATGTTCAAGATGTGCCAAAAGTCGATGAAACAAAAAAGACGAAATCCAAACCTATTCCGGAACCCGAATCTTCATTTTTGTTTACTAAAAACATAGACTTATCGAAAGTTGATCCTGTAACTCTAGAAGTGGACAAAACGGTTTTACCAATACAACACCTTTCAAGCCCCAAGAGAGATATTACTCATATAGATCCGGTTTTACTAGAGGCTTTGAACACAAAGCTGAGTCAGATAGAAAGTGATTCACCAACTAGTTCCAAAACAGAAAGCATAAAACCTCTTCAGAAGATAGTGATTACCTCTGTTGATCGCATAGCAAAAAATGAAGTTAAACCGGAAGAAAAAGCAGTGCAAATAATGGAAGAAAAGAAAGAAATTGAATTTAAAGCGAAAGCCAGAATCAAAACTGATATAAAACCAAAAAGAGTCATCAAACCAAGGATGCAGCCAGGTAAGAAGAGTGGCAAAACTAATAAAACTAAAGTCAGAATAACCTCCTTCAGCTCCGACGACGAATCGCTAGATTCAGATGACGTGTTTGGAAGCGCTGAAGCCACTCCTACCCGAATAGAATTTTCTCCACCACAAATGCGGAAAGAAATGGAATCGATACTCAAATTTGAATCGGAAAGAAAATATTTGCAGTATACCATGTCTTCTACGGAAGTCGAAGGTTCTCCACCAACAACAAGAAAGAGAACGGACAAAAAAGATGATGGATTAGATGCTGTATCGACAGAGCTCAGAAGAATATCTGAGAGATCGTTATCGATTCCTAGCTCAGAAGATGAGTTCAATATCAAAACTACTGATATGCAACCTGTGTTTATAGAAGAAAAACTCAAAACGGTTGACGAGTTGGAAGATGGTGACAAATCACTCGATGAAACTCTTAAAGAAGAATGCTCGAGTGACAGAGAACTGACGACTATTGACTATGAAAGAGAGAAAGAAAAGGAGTTATTGAGAACTGAGATAGAAAACGATTTGAAAGATTTGAGAGTACCTTCGAGAACAAAAATAACGGAAATTCCATCACCTTCTTTGAGGAAACAAGGTCACAGCCCACTGTTATTTGCCCATGCTAGGCTTAACTTATCTGAGGGCTCTGCTTTCACTTTGCTTCAAAAACAACAAGCCCTGGAATCTCCTATTGCTGGTAGGAGAGCGAAGAGTTTGGATGCTCCAGTTATATCTGTCAGTAGACTACCTCCTTTGAATGCATTCTCAAGCAAAGATGACACCGTAGCTGAAGAAGATCAACAAATGACTGATAGAGAAAGTGGCATTGAAAATTATTTGACAAGCGACAAGTCGACAGAAGAAAGATCTGATACGGACGAAAGCAGGGGAAAATTGCCGGAGAAACTGAACAAATTAGCGTTGATGGAATCTACTGTAGAAGAACATCCGGAGAATTCGTCAACTCTTTCGGCTAAGATAGAAAATCAAGTTGTTGACAACGAAAAAGTGATCGTCACAGATCGAAGTTTAGTCGTTCCAGTTCTGCCTAAGAAACTGAAAGACAGAGATCAAATAGTACCAGATGTGAATGGTTCTAAAATTAAAAAACCTAGTAGGACTACCTTACAAACCAAAACAGCCGGGAAACCCACGAAACCAAAACTTCAATTGAAATTAAATTATCCAAAAGAGAAAGAAAAACTGCCAGCAAAAGCTATTACTGCTAAATCTAAATTCAAGTCAAAGACTGAATTACCTTCAACAATTGCCAAGTCTTCACCTCAAAAGGCACCTTCTTCGAAAGTGGTATTGAAACCTGAAAATGATGAACTTATCACGACACAAAAATCAATTTCTGTACAAGAATCTTTACCGGTACCAGAAGTAAGGAGAACCAAGAGTCAGGAAGCAGAGATCACTAAGAAAGTTCCTCTCAAAGAGAAAACAAAATCATTGGAAAAGCTAGAGCTCAAAAAAGCGAGTACCAAAGAGAGAAGTAAATCTCAAGAAGATAGTGATCCAGACATTATAGCAAAGAGAAAGGAAAAACAACAGATGCTTTATGAAATAGCTATGCAGCAAAGCAAAACGTTGAAGAGTCCTGTGAAGGATGTGCTACCAGTGTTTCCCCAAGTGGAAGAAATGGTTAGGGAACGTCATGGCAAATTAGAAATCAGCATTAACACCATTGAACCGAACGTCCCTCTAGAGGATGCTATTATAATAACTAAATCTCCTAAAAAACTTGATAAAATGGGGGAAAAACTTACTAAGAGTTTGGATCTCAATTTGCCTGAGGAAGATAATAGCAGGGCTGTTCAGCGTTTAGGCAATAGCTTGGACCTTGATAGTCGTGATACTAAATCTGCACCAGACGAATTCGACTTCAAACCTGAAACGATCAGGACCATGCAGAAAAAAGAACATTTTGAGGAAACATCACCAGAAACTGATGTCATTCAGGAAACCGTTACAGCTGATATTCATGAAGCACCCGGAGAAGCCGAAGGTGATGACAAAATAACATTAGAAGGAACGAGCTTAGATGTGTGGTTGTCAGTGGATGAATCGAATAAAAAGCTAGAAAATATTGAAGTTATAAAAAGTTCCAGTGATTTTTTTGAGCAGCGTACCTCCCCGAAGCCCCCAGATTTGAGTAAAATTGACGCCAAAAGTTCCTCCGATTCTCAGAGTATCGAAAGAATCAGTCTAGGAAACTCATTAGACATAAAATATATTGATGAGTCCACTGGGGATTCTTCTAAATCTGACAAGGATTTGAAACTCATAGCAGATATCCAAAAATCAATTGATACCGAAAAAAGAAAGCTTGAGGAGACGAGCAAAGATAGTTTAATAAGGATAACCAGTGAAGAAGAATCTTTGACAGATGTGAGTGAATTGAGAGGAGAAACTGTGAAAGCTGAACACTTCTTATCTGTATCAAGTGATCATAAAGATCAATTACAAAAATTGGGCATAGAACGAAGTAGATCCGAGGATACAGGGTCTTGGATAACTGTTGATTGTGAAGAGTATGCCGGAACCGAAGGGTCTTTAGATTATGATAATGTCACGTTGGAATCACCAGAAAAACCCAATGACATTGTGAAGGACGTGCTTTCGCCCGAAAATGAGAATCTCCTTACTGCCACTAGAAAGCACGGAAAATTGGATTTATTGAAAAGGAGTTCTGACCAGTCCAGATCCAGCGATACAACTGGTTCATGGACGAGTGGAGAAAAAGATATATCTCCTGGAAAAGAAATTAAAGAAACAGATGAGTCCAGTACCAGTTGTGCCATAGGTAGAGCAATTGGCTTGAGCCAGACTATTGAAACATTCACGACAAGAGAATTACTCAACAAAAAATCTCCAGATTCTGAGCCTCCAAGGAGTCCAAGAAGTCCTAGAAGTCCTAGAATATGCGTCTTGGGTAGAGCATTCACTATAGATGAAGGTTCCTCCTCATTAAAATTGGATGATTCAAGCTCAGATGAGGCGAATGACATACCTAAAGATTTAACCCCGATTCAGGAGACCCAGACAGAAGTAGAAGACGTAATTGCAATAAAGAAAACTCCCTATCCCTTCGAACAGAAATGGTCGAATGATTCAGAATTGAGCCAAAGATTGCATCACAAATTGTCGAAAAAACTGTCTTCTGCAGAAAAAGGGAGCCTTTCATCAATTGACGACTCAGTATCTGACAAACGAAAAAATGGTCATATTCTTGACAAACCCAATCTGTTCTCTGTTGAACGTCTCTCGACAGAGTCTAGAAATTCACTTGATACAGAATCTAGCTCAGGCAGTTTAGGTGTAGCATGTAGACTACAAAAGTCCAATGACATTCCAAAAGAACTCAGTTCGACATGGAAAGCTTTTCCTTTGGAGAGTTCAGGTTCAGAGAGTTTTGAAGATAATCTTCCTCCTGACCAAGACCTGGATAAACAAGAATACTTCATGTGCCGAGATAACTCTGGTGAATTCAATACAGGGTCTGATATTTATTATAAAGAAGATAATGATATAACCCCCACTAGAGATGACACAGAGCTACCAGAAGATCTAGCTAATTTTCCTGCGAATTTCGGTTACCCTTGCTTGACTTCTATGAGCGGACTTGGCATGGGGAGTTCAGATATATTAGGGGGGTACTCAGGCGGAGGATTTCTCTCAAGAACTTTGTCTAGGATATCTGAACGAAGTACCAATTCCGAAAAGTCTAGCATGGATGATGATTCTACGAAAGCCAGTACTCAAAGTGATAGTTTGAATGATGAGTCAATGCCATCTAGCAATCCTCAAGTTAGTATTAGTTCCGAATCACCAAGCAATGCACACGTTTCTGATCATCAAAAGAAAACTTCCAAGAATACTGAAATCCAAGAAGAAGCAGACAAACTGAGTGATCTGAGTAAGCCAAGTGATAGACAAGAACCTCTACCGCACATTAGCAGTTTGTTACAGAGACAGATATCTGATGATAGACGGACCTCGGCAGAAATGGCTGAATTATCCATGGACGACATTGAAATTATAACTTCAGAAAGAGGTTTGAGGTTGAAACGACAGGGTTCTGATGACACAATCATTGATGAGGAATGTTTTGAGCCAGAGGCAAAAGAAGAGCCTTTTCAGTCCAGTAGCCAAGAAAGCGAAGATTGGCCTTTGCCAGAAATACCGCAAGGACAAAAACTACTTGCAATGCATGAAATTCCCAGCAGTGATACCTCCCAGCAAACGACGCAAGTGTACCAACCTCCCAACAAAAATATTCCTAAAACATTTTGTTTGAAAGGATCATTGTCACTGAGAAGTCAGGAATCTGAACAATGGCCAAGTCCACCATCTAGTGTGGCTGAGTCTAGTAATATTGTCGGACATGTGGAAACGTACTATATCACTCCACCGGAAGAAGCTTATAAAGTTATAGTCGATTCTAATACTGTGAGTAGTTACGATAACGATTCGAATTCAGACGAAAAAACTGGGGAAACAGAAAAATCCCATACATATGAGAATGTGGCAAGAGAGCAAATTAGTGAGAGTATTTCAGAAAGTCTTAGTGTAGGACCAAGTGGCGTCAAAATTATTTTGGAAGAAAAATCTCAGGGATCTAACTCCGACGAAGATTTGAATATATCTAATTTAAATGACGATGTTTTCACTGATACCATCGAAACAAGCAGAAATGAATTGAGACCTCCTACTGTGATGCGTAGAAGTACTGCTTCCGATGACTCTTCCCACTCTCAAAAAAGCGATAGGAAAGGTTCTGCGAAAGGTTCACATAGTTCATATTCTGAAGAAGATTGTACTAGTTCTATGGGTACCAATCTTGAGGACGGAACAGTGAGATATGCCTTGAGGCCAACTAAATGTACTCATAGTTCTCATTCTGAAGATACCTCAATCGCTCTGAGCCTTTCTGAATGGTCTAATAGTACAACTACTGTGAAGTTTCAGAATTTATCTAGTAATAGCGGCACGCCGAAAAGTAGTTCAGGGTTGAAAAGTGATGAAAACTCGTTAACGGACATAGCCCAGTCAATATCTGAATGGTCAAGCAGCAACACCAGCAACACTTTGAAAGCCCAACAGAGTTCTGGATTGCAATTTCAGAAATTGTCTTCTACATCTACAGGTGACAGCACTTTGACAGAAAGAATATCGACGATTCCCGAGTGGTCGAGTTCGGACGCCAAACCGTTTTTTCCAAGTTCTATCCAAGATCTGACTGCTCCAACCAGATTGGGGTCAAGCCTAGAAATCGAAGAGTTTTCGTTATCTCCTGATGGAAAAGCCGTTCCGAGCCCGAAGAATATTCCATCTGAAGACTTGGCGATGTTGTCTAGTTTATCCAGCCGAAATGAGGTCAAATCTTTTGCGAAATCTACCGAACGCCCGATTGTTATTCCTGCGCCATTGTCCGACACTGACAAGTCTAGTAGTTCTATAGAACAACGAATAAGTCAAACACAACGTCTCGACAAAGACAAACCAAAGTACCTGCAGAAACACTTGCCTTCCTCCAGAAGCACGGAAAGACCAGTAAAGGTACCTCTGAAGCTAGCTAAGTGTTCTCCTTATTATTCCAGTAGCCTTAGTTCTGAGTCAACACCCCAAGCGAGTACGAGTCCTGTTCCTACTAAAACGTCTACTGTTCCATTGACGAGAACCCACAGAAAACCGCTTTCTAAGAGTTTGTGTCAAGCCAAGAGTCCGCCTAGTGAAGACTCTACGAGTAGTGTTGAGTCACCAAAGAGCAAATCAGAGAGAGATAGAAGGGGTTACCGTCGGAAACGACAACTTCAAAACCAACGAAGAGCCAAACTTGAAAAAGAGCAGTTTAGCGTAGACGAGTACTTTTTTGTCGAGCATGAAGCAGGCTTAATGGAATATGAAGAGTACATGAGACATAAAAGTATGGAAGAGATGGCTTCGAACTTCCAATACGAAGGCGCTCTAGCTCAAGATAGCCCTGGAATTCCTTATGCTGAGACTTTAGAGGAAGGTTACCTTCCAGACGGGGACTCTCAGTCAGGCTCTGACATTTTTCGAATGGAGAGAGATGAAGAAGAGAAAGGAGATGTTGAAGGTTTCGACGTCACTTCCATTCCACCTCCTTTGTTAGAAGACGATTTTGAAAATGACTGCACTCCGCCGATTTGATTTTAATGTTGATGACATATAGGATATTCTATTAGGATTCTTATATATTTTCTGTTTTGGTGTCGTAAGTTTCTGTATCTCTCTTGGTCTGATTTTCATCTACCAAATCTTGATACTGGTTGGGGTATTTCAGGTTTGTTAGATTACCTGACAAGTAATATTACTTCCAGAGATTTTAGGACTGGGATAAAAGAGACTGAATGTTCATGAAAGCTAAATCGGATTAAGTTTCATTTTTTGTGCTGGCCCTCTCTCTAATATTGATAGTGCAAATACAGGGTGACGCTCGGTAGAGGCATAGATATTTCACTAGCGAGTTGCCTGGCTTCAAAATCACATGGCTTCAGTTATTGGATGACAACCATATTATAGGGGTGCCAATGGAGATGGATATTTTATTCACATTACTCGTTAAACCCGGTTATAGTATTTTGGTGAAGGGGGTGGGAAGCAGCTATTTCAGCAAATATGAAGTCAACATTAACCATTTTTGAATTCCTATTTCTTTCAGTTTACCCAGTTTACCTATTTATAACCTCACTCTTTCATTTTGAATCTGAAAGAAGAAATATTTGTTGTTTATCTATGTTTCCTTGTTGATATGGAAACCTAATAAAATGGATGTCTATAAAAATTTCAAATTGAAAAATTAAGTTGTGTGCAGCCGAAAGTTGTTGATAGATGATTTGACATTTGTTTTGTTAGGAGGATTAGACATGTTACTTCGTTTGATTGAAGAGAAATCATCAAAATATTGCCACCATCACTGCTCTAAGAGGTATCAGGTGAGAGAAATCATCAAAGTATTGCCACCATCATTGCTCTAATAGATATCAGGTGTTATCATTTCAGAAATCTTTATTTCTTTGAAACCGGGATAGATTTATCACCTGGAATCAGATTTTTGTCGCATATTTCGAAATGAGAAACACTGTACAACAACTGCTTCAAGAAGTTGTTCCTTTCTTAGATAAAAGACATAAACATGGTGGACGAATCCCAGTACCCTTGCTTATTTACATTTGCCCGAGTATCTCGTACTTCGACATACACTCCACTGATTTGTAATGTGACTGTTTCCATGTCTTCCATCTTCCAGTTCTTGAACATACCTTCAATTTGACATTAACCACCTTCACCAACGTTGAAGTTGGTATACCCAAGGGCAGGTAGGGGAAACGTAAATAACGTCACGGTTAAACACAATGAAATTGGATTATCAGCTTTAACCATGACGGGTAATGTGAATGAAATATCTCTAAGATGTTGACGAACGCCTGTTTCCGAAATAAACGCCTGAGCGATTGCGATATTAAACCGAAAACGGAAGCGTTGCTCACGGACAATCGAGCGGGCGTTTGACAAATAGATTTGCACATAAAAAACACGTTCTTGAACATGCCATTATAGCGAATGAAATCGTGTGACACATAAACTCCCATCATCATTCTTTAAATCGCCCGACTTTCGAAATTCTGTGGCCGTTAGGAAGCGTTGACCTTTCAAAATCCATGTGTCTCCCGCGCTATATCCTGTAATTATTAATTTTTTTTGTTTAAAACTATCGATCACGCCTTGGCACACTTTGGAGAAGTTGTGACGTGTCTTTATTATTTTTATTTTCCACCTTCCTCAAATTCTCTGCAACTATCGTCTGCCACTATATCGGAAGCAATAGACACTCGTTTTACTTATCATACATAAAAACTAGACGAGTGGCCTCATTTACTAGGTGAGAGGAAATTCCAAAACTCAACTTTTTGTGGTAATATTGAACAACTATTCAAAAACGGTTTTTAAAATCGAATTTTATGATTGAAAAAAAGTACCTCAATTATGAAATTAAAGTCCTGTTTTAGGAGCAAATTATTTAGAGAAATTTTCGTAGATACAATCAATATGTATTTACGCGCCCAGAAAATAACGACAGTTTATTATTCATTTGTATAAATAGTACAATTTTTTTCATAACCATGAATATAACTGGAGAGGAAAAAAGTAGGAAAATGGAATAATTATTTAACTGAAAGGAGTAATGAAAGAATTATAGATCTTTTTCATTCAAAGCACGTGATATATTTCCAATTTGCATGTACTGAGCGTTCGGTTCCAGTTGTTACAAAAATTCTAGGAACTGCAAACATAATACCTACATTTTTTCATAACGGCAATCACCGTCGTAAAATGAAATCATGTTACTGTGTTTTTTCGATATTTTCTCGAGATGCCCTCTCATGATTGAAATAACAGCTGTTTTTTTTCCTATTCGGTTTGTTCCACATATTTTATATTTCTTTCTTGATATTCCACACATTCTGTAAATGTATTTCGAACTGAAGTTTTATGTCAACTTGTACTAAGATTGCATATAGGAATTGTAACTTCTTCAAAGCTGTGATTTTGTAAATAGATAGTATCTCAAAGGTTTGTTTCCCTACTCAAATATAATATGTTATATGATTCAGCTAGTGCTCATCAGATTTGAATGACATATTGAACCTTCGAAATAATGATTTGAAAAATTGTCGATGATAGAAGGATTGTTTCTGAAAGAACTTGACATCATTCGGCTAGCACAGACTAAAAAAAAATCATTGGAGAGATACGCAATCTATATGTTCAACAATGGCAGGCAGTGGAATAAAATCCAAATGATTGTACAAAATGTTTATACTTATTTTGTAGGAAATAAAAAAACATAATTGTACAATCTTTTGTATAGCTGCACCTGCACTGTTTACTTGCACACAACTATGATACCTTCACTTAAATGAAATTATCGCAAGTGCTTATTTACACTGATTTAAAAACATGTATATTGCACTGGTGATTAATTTTTAATCAATTTTACTACAATACAGTATTGCAAATCAAAGTATATTATTATATCCTACAATAATCATAACTTGATGTTTTACAAAACAAAGACTTAACTAAATAGTATTGATCATTGTGCCAAATGTCGAAATGTTCTGTGCCATTGGTCTGTGTTATTGAATACTTAAAAAACGTTTTTGAAAAGTAAACAACTTAATTTGTCTTCTTCTATATTAAACTCGAAATGTATATTATATGAGTATTGAATGAAATGTAATCTATTCGAAAACCTACCGGATTCAATTTATACAGTATTCACATGATTTCAGAATTACCTTCATATTCAATATGAATAAGCCCGAAGACTGATGAAACATGTATATAAATTGTTTTGAAAACTAAAATCAAACATGTAAATGGTGTATTATTGTTCAATTCTTCCTATATAGATACATGCCTGAGATAAAAGAAGGTTGTTTTGCCTCATTGTTATTCGTTGGTTTACTTTCAAGAAAATTTCAATTGGCCATATAAATTATTTTGTCATAGTATAAAGTTCTATTGCCAAATTAGTTCGACTTAGCAATTGATAGTTCTCATGTTTAACTTAGGGATTAGAACAAAAAATGCGTTGAGTGATTCCGAGTAGTATTTAGTTATTCAAAGTCTTTTATCATAAACCATCTCAAGTTCTATAGGGTAACACTGATGTTGATAATGGAGAATTGCAAATCGATAGATCTGAAAGAATGAAGGAAATATTTTCTTTCTGAGTTAAAATAAGCTAGTTTTGAAATTGATAGATATGGTAATTGCTCAGTCGATTCTTTAGTATTCATCTGAGTAATTGATTAAAATTTCTTGGAAACGAGCACGAACCAGTAAACACTACACTGTCATATAAGAAATCTGAAATAGACTGAATTCAAAAAATACTGGTCTTACAAAAATAACAGTGATAACATAATCATATATAAGTGAATCATTCGTATAATAGTCAAGGAAAAGAATTCCCAAATACTTTGATGAAATTGGAAAAATAGAATCACCAAACCAAGCGAAACTGGACTTGTCAAGCTTTATCAATTGTGCTAGACTTGTCTAATTGACCGAAGATAGAGCTGTGCCATTTTCTCTCTCTAGTGTTTTGACGTACCAAGCCTCATCAGTTGTGCTAGACCAGTTGATGAACTATCAAAACTACGCTACGCTAACTAAGTTATTATCTTCAGGAGAAGATTAAAACAGTTTTGACCTTCTCCTGGAGATGCTAACATAGTAAGTAAAACACGTATGAAAGGTTTGAAAAATCGTTTTTGTTAGTGGTAAAACATGGGTAAAAGAGTATAGTGTGATTATCGATTCTTTGATTTCTATCGATTTCCACATTGTTTTCTATAATTTTCATTTGAAACAGTGTCAGAATCCTAATGAATCATTATAGTATTCTGTTCCAAATTGTTATATTTTTGATTTTAGTGTCAGTGGTAATATTGCATTAAGCAAATTAACTTTCCTTACATGTTAGATCATTTTTAGTGACCTATTGAACAGAATATTCCATTTCCAAATGCTTTAAAGGAAAAGTCAATTATTTAAATATAATTAGATTCATTTGAACTCTCAATATCATCTTGATATGCCTATGTAGTGATTTTCTACCTCGAAATTGGAATATTATGGCCAGTTGAAAGATCTTCGGTCTAAAATAGATTAACGTCTGTAATAATATTGTAGTACAAATCAGTTGGAATTTTGAAATTGTGAAGTTTTAAATGTGAAAGTTTAACGAAAGAAGGCCTAATATAACAGGACAATGTAATTGAATAATAATTCCAAGCATAAACATATGTGTCGTCAATAATGAAGTTTTCTCTTTTTTACTTTTTTGTGATATTTATGAGATATTGTTGATAAGGTATTCATATAATCTTAGATATAGGAAGGGACGTACATGCAACTCTGTAGCGATAGAAACCTTCAATCTCCTCTTAAATCGAATTGTCATTAAGTATACATTGTGTCTCAGATTTAACTTGTCTAGCTTTTAGAATCAATAGAAACATTCTAAATATCTTATACCCGTTTTTACGTGGTGGAGTAACTGGTTTTCAATGTACGGGGTGTTTAAGTTCTATTATATTTGGTTTTGAAGTGTTCGTTTGAAACAAACGCTATGGAATCGAAATCTGGTTATATCATATACTGAGTTAATTGATATATTGGAATTTTTTAAATTATCATTTATTGAAGCGCCACTGGTTAATTGAAACTAATGGAGAATTAGGATCATTTATTTTCCTTACTTTGAACAATTTGAATGACTCTGAATCTATTCCATAAATGATAAATGCACTTCAGATGTCAAAAATGTATCTATATTGGTGGATTTTGAACAATTGCTGTAATTGTTTTGATATTTCCGGGCATTCCAACTCATTAAGTCGGATAAGTCGGAATTGAATACTTTTGAGACACTGAGTCAAAATTTTGAAAAATGATTGCGGTGGCCCTTCAACGCATTCGTAAATATCATTCAATGGGCGTAGAACTCGATTTTTTTCAGTTAACGAACATCTAAAACTTCTACGCCAAAGGAAGGAAAGAGTCTTGAATATGAAATTTAGATCGCGAAATCTGCTTTCTACAAAAAAGGTAGGTACTCTAGATGAAATTTGATTACTCTCATGGTTTCGACGAAATTTTAATTTTGGTAATTTTAAGCATCAGTTAACATTATAGTTATTAACGTGACAAAGTCCATATGTAGCAAACAACCGAATCCGGTATTTGCGTATCGGCTGTGTGTCGTTCAAGACTTTGAAAGGTTCGTAATTCTACAGAAATATACCATGTTGTTAAGTAACAGTGAACTGCCGCCGGCTGTTAATAGTATATTATGTAACAAGTGTTATAAACGTCCTTTTAGTAACGAGTAGTTTAATAAACGCGTGTCTAGAACAGTTTATAAACTCGTTACATACTATGATTTTCCTACGAACTCCGAAAATTACATTAACATTCCTGCAATTCCTGCTAACCTACAAAATAATTCGAAAGGAATGGGAATTGAGAACATAATACATGCAACTGCATGCAACCAGCGAGACACGTATAAGTGATATTGGTTGTAGATGTGTGTGTGTGTTATTGTCATGCTCAGCGCAAAATAAATAAATTGTTCTCAAAGATGGATGCTTCATTTTCACACTTCTTGGAGATATGCAAGTTCCAGAACATTCTCTTCGATTTCACTTTCGTCTACTTTTCGCATATATTTTTCATGATGAATTCTGATACAAACGAATATTGTTTGAATAATTCTGATACAAAATTCGAAAATAACAGATGACAATGTGTTTAAGAAATCGTGTTGCCATGGTAACGTGTTTAATATTTTGAATAAATCACAGATCGACAATTCGTGATGAATTGATCATTTAGCGTGGTACATATCAGTACGCTAAATACCATTTTAGTTATGTGAGTAGAAAAACCAACTTAACGGACGGAGGCTGACGGACTGGAATTCATATTTTGTCGAAACCATGAGAATTTTATCTGTACCTATCTGTACCTTTCATGTAGTAAATCAATACGCAATTCAAATTGCATGTTTGAACCCCTTTATTTCCATTGTCGTAGACATTTTAGGTGTTCATTAACTAAAAAAAAAAAAAAAACAACTTCTACCGCCATGGAATGATATTTATCAAAATTGTGATATGGATTCTATTGCCCAATAAAGCTATGCCAATAAACGAAATTTAAGTAAATAAAATCTTATGAGCCATTTCAAAGTTAGGAAGCAAAAACGAATTAAAAATCGTATCTTCAGAGCCTCCTGGAGCCCAAACTAAGCAATATTGCCAGTTTTCTTGTATCGAAATGTTTTGGTGTGAAGAATATGTGGAGAGAAGGAAAATTGTTCCAGAGTTGTCTTGTCATTGTTCGAAGTTCATGTTATGTTTTTGATGCTACAAGCATGTAAAAATAATATCGAAGAAAAGTCTAGGTTTCCGTATTTGTGCTATGTACAATCATTTATTGAACTTGACTTCGATTACATCTAGTATCACTCCATTTTAACTCTGTAATGATCCTTTATTTGGGAATAAAATGTACAATTTGTCGAAATTGTTCAAATTCATTTTTTCATTCCGTACATCCGCTACTAGGATTAAGGTGAGCACTACATATTAAAGCATGGTTTATTTCGTCGTATTCGGATCTGCGTTGTTTTACTTTGTAATTTTTTTGCAACTTGGGTATGTATTATTTTGTCAACGTTTTGTTTCTGCTCCCTTCGATTCATTTTTTTACTGTTGGCCCTTTTACTGGATTATTACTCAATGATAATACACCAAATATTCCTCTCATTTTATGAGAATTGCAGATGCATTAACATTACCTGCACAGCATTATTTTCAGTATTATTTGTCAATTTCTGATATTCCGTTAATTTAGTTGGTATTGTGCTGTGTTTCCTTTATGATTTGATTATTTTTATAACATATGTCATGACGCTTTTGTTGAAATTTGTTAACATTTTCCAGATGACTTCAAGAAAGAAATATTGGATAACAGCAATGGTAACGACGAAAATATCGCAGAAAATAACAACTTTTACACTTCAACTCCGCATAAAGCTCCCAATGGTAACGTATCTGACATATCGCTGAATGTGAGCAATGGAAACTACTCCATGCCGAGAGATGAAGACAGCCCTTCTAAAGCTCTGGCTAAAGAACAACTAATGAATAGCATAAATGCTAACAACAATGCTAATGGGGCAGACGTGAACTCGGCAACAATCATTGCTGACATTGAAGGAGATACGAAGAAGAAAGCCAGGCATTTTGTTGATAAGACATATTACATAGCCAAGGAGATATTAATGACAGAACTCACTTACAAAAAGGACTTGGATGTTATCAATGTGGTATGTATAGTGCGATGACAGTTGGATATCTAGACTGACGGGTTATACATGACTCTCCAATCACTCAGTTCAGTGTATACTATACCAGAGGGGTTTAGCTACCGTCCCTTCCGGAGAAGGCATTTGTTTTCTGTTTCTTGAACTCTCACTCAATTGTTTTCTAATAATATAGGTTATATTAAATTCTCATTATCAAGTGTAAAAACTGTGCCACTGTCAGGCATTGAAGTCAATGTAAACAATGGTAGCAATCAACCCTTTCAAGTTAATCCAGTACACCGTATTTTAATGTAGATATTGTGCCTAATTTCCGAAAATGAAGGTTTATCGAACCTGTCCAGAGGTAACTAATCATTCAGATTGGGAAAGTAGGATATACAAAATTTAGGCAAGCCAAGGTTAGTTTAGTTCATTGTGCCAATATATCACCTGATGAAGCTACTGTGTTAGTGTGTTAGTTTGTAAAGTTTTTACATTGCCATGGATTTCCATCAAGTAACGGCAAAGTGAATTCAAAATACAGGTTATTTTAAATACCTAATTTGACACAGGAAATAGATGACGCGACATGCCGTCCCTTCGAAATTTCATTACAGGGCGATTTTGGCGATTTTCGCTGAATGAACAGTCATGTATAACCCGTATATGATTTGATCACATTGTCCGTGTATAATAAATGACTTAATAAGAACTTCGTTTGAATAATCGATTTTTGCGTTCATTCTGGGAGATTTTTTGAAACACTGTTATTAAGAATTACTGAATTACTCATTGATGTCACCGAACTGTCATGAGTTTGATATTTCCATCTATCATCTATTAAGAAAACTTGATAATTTAGGTATAGGGACATGCTATGTCATCTTGTAGCATTTTTCTACGTCCTTCAATTAATTGAATGAAAACCAGTGGGTTCATTTGAAAAAATGAACTTTTGACCACTTGTATGAACAACGGATATAATAATAATTTTAGCACGCCCTGTATGATATGAAGGCGATTTCTCAGTGTAAATTGAATACATCAAGCCTGTCCAAACCACCACTGAAATATCAACTCTTAGTGAATTGAGAGCCCTGATTTACTTAGGTTCAATTACGGATATGTTTTGGATCATATTTTTTAACACAAATTATTTTTTATCTCGAAAAAGTGATAAAGATAGGTATAGGTAATAGTGATAAACGAAGACACTATCCCAGCAAGACCAAATAGTGCACCAGCAACACCTACTCTTCAATTAACAAATCACTATATCGTCAAGAAACAAGAACAAACTGCCATAAACAAACCTAACAATAAAGCAGAATCATCTGTTAAGGTTGCAGAAACTCCTAGAAATAAAAAACAGGAAAAGGAAATTCCTGCAATTGGTATTCCAAAAGTTACTAGGAGCCGAACAGGCTCTAGCTCAAATAATAAATTGTAATTTATTCATTTATTTTATTTTACTTTTAATTAAAATTGTCTCGGTATTTTGAAAATCTTGATGTTTATTTTTTTTTCTCTTTTACTATATATTAATAATCTGTGTTGTTACATTAGGATAATATTAGTGATTCATTATCATAAAACAATATGGATGAGTTTATCCGGAATCTGGAAGTAGAAGATATTGATACAATCGAATTGGAAACAAAATTCTCTGATATATTCCAAAACCATAACAACTCGTTCTCCATTTCACACAATAATATCAGGAGTATTGCCAAAAATTTTGATGAATTCCAGGTATTTATGTCTGAATTCCATGATTGTTCTTTCGATTGTCTGGTTCTAACTGAGTCCTGGAATCAGAATATAAAAGACTACCAACTATTCAACCTTGAAGGATATAACATGTTCTATAATAGCGAAGCTTACAATCAGAATGACGGGGTGGTGGTGTATATAAATAAATATCTACAAGAGGTTCAATGCCAGTCAATAAAAATTAACGATGTCAACGCATTATCTGTTTCAGGTAATATGACTATTCGTAGACAAGCTCTTAAGCTTAAACGGAATCACAGTCATATTTATTTATAATCATAAATCATTTGCCGCCTTTAATATTGTCATATTTTTGTTATATGTATTATGTATTATAATTAACTGTCAGCCATACCCCAGAGGGTATGGCTGACAGTGAGTGAACACAGTTGTTGTGAGCTCCGTGTTTCATATCGAAATAAAGTGGTTAAACTAAAGCCTGAAAAATCTAGTTTTTTAGCAATCATCTGCTAAAATCAAATGTTTAGTTGTGTACGCATTTTCGAACAAATAAGATGGTGATTACACGTGAAATTCGAGAAGAAATCAAAAATAGCGTGAGTACAAGCATTAATTCCATTTTAAAAGAAGAGGGATTCATCAAACTAATAGTGGAAAAAGTATCTGATAGCCTAACAAAAACTCTGGGTGAAAAAATCGGCGAACTGGAACAGAAGATAGACGATATGAACAAAAAATGTAAAGCAAATAGTGCAGTTATTGAAGACTTGAAAGAAGAAACAGCTGTACTCAAATCAGAAAACGAATATCTTTTACAAAAATATGATGAAATTGATCAAGATGCCAGGTCGAGAAATTTGAGAATATTCAAAGTTCATGAGAGGCCACAGGAAAATTTATCTGAAGTACTTATTGAACTGTTTACATCGCGATTGTCGATTAAAATAAATCCAGAAGATATCCTCAGGTGCACTAGATTGGGTAAAAAACAAGCTGACAGATCAAGAGGTATCTTGTTGACGTTGAGCAATTCGAACACGAAGCAGTTGATCTACAACAAGAAAAAGTTGCTCAAAGGGACGGGAATAGTCTTGAAGGAAGATTTGACGGAGAGCAGACTTAAACTTATGGAAGCTGCAATTGAAAAAACTTCACTGAGGGATGTATGGTCCTATAACGGCATTATTTACGTTCCGAAGAACAATAAAAAGTTCTCAATCAGAACAAAAAATGATTTGCAAAAATTTTGATATAGACATATTGTCATTCTAATTTGCTTATTATTTCATTGTCTTCCTATTTATCAATATAACCACTTCCGTATTTCTCATTTTGGTAAAAAATCATATTAATACGAACACAGGAGCTCCGGGAATCAGCTTGGTAACCAAGGAGTACCTAGGCATTATTATTACTAATTATTATTACCAATTTCTTATTATATACATTTATTTTTTTCCATTACTTTTTTTTATTATTTCTTTCTTTTTCCCTAGTTACAAAACTATTTTTGTTTGTTGGTTTCATCTTTATTTTCATAACTCTCTGCGAATAGAGTGCAATATAAGTTATTTTGGTCGTATTTTAAGCTAACATCTTATTGCTACCTACATTACCTGTACTATATTCACTTTGTATGAAATTTGTATGAAATTTATTTTAGATTGCAGACAATTACATTGTCATTAGGAACGGAATGAAGATTGCTCATTTGAATATTAGATCCATATTTACAGGTTTCCAGGATTTCAAGGAAATTGTTTTGGAAAATGATATTGATATTATGTTACTGTCTGAGACATGGTTGGGCCCAGATGATCAGTCTGTTGTGGTAAATATTCCTGGGTATACATTATTTCGTAAGGACAGAGTTGGTAGAGGTGGGGGAGTTGGAGCATATGTCAAGGCATCAGTGATTTGTGAAATTATCCACATTGACATGGTTATGAGAAGTAATATTGAATATCTTTTGCTAAAAATAAGAAACAGGCACCAGAATTTTATTGTTGGAGTTTTTTATAGACCACCCACTGCTGTAATGGGAGATGTAATAGAGGATATTGATAATCTACTTGCTTTAACTTATCATACTGTCGATTGGATGACTTGTTTAGGAGATTTCAATGTGAATTTTTTCAATTTGGATAATCCCTTAATGCACAGCTTCGAATCTTTTGGCTTCTCACAAATGTTGAATGTTGCAACGAGAACCACAAACACGACTAGTACATTACTGGATCTCATATTTGTTTCGACCACTGATATAGTGAAAAAATTTGGTACTTTGCCGGTTCATGGAATATCAGACCATGATTTAACATTTTTTTCTACTCACATAACTAAAAGGGCATTTAGCATACGGATACGTACCACGCTAAATGATCGATTAATCACGGATTGACGATCTGTGATTTATTCAAAATATTAAACACGTTACCATGGCAACACGATTTCTTAAACACATTACCATGGCAACACAGTTCATTAAACACAGCTTCAGTAATTTGAGCGTGTCTGGCCTGTCGATTGTATTAACTGTCAACTGTTATTTCCAAATTTTGTATCAGAATTATTCAAACAATATTCGTTTGTATCAGAATTCTTCATTAAAAATTTATGCGAAATGTAGACGAAAATGAAATCGAAGAAAATGTTCTGGTACTTGCATATCTCCAAGAAGTGGAAACATGAAGCATCCATCTTTGAGAACAATTTATTTATTTTGCGCTAAGCATGACAATAAATGTGAAACAAAGATTAGTTAGCAATGGACTGGACATATCTACAACCAATATTACTTAAACGTGTCTCGCTGGTTGCATGCAGTTGCATGTATTATGATCTCAATTCCCATTCCTTTCGAATTATTCTGTAGGTTAGCCAGGAATAGCAGGTATGTAAATGAAATCGTCGGAGTTCGTAGAAAAATCATAGTATGTAACGCGTTTATAAACTCTTCTAGACACTCGTTTATTAAACACTCGCTCCGCTCTGCTCCGCTCGTGCTTAAAATACTCGTTACTAAAAGGACGTTTATAACACTTGTTACATAATATACTATTAGATATTGACACACCTATCCTCCATAATGAAGCCAAGCTCATAACATATAGATGCTTTCGACACTTCAATATTAATAATCTCTTAAATGACCTACGGGAACTTCCGTGGGACATCATCATAGCAGAAAATGATCTCGATAAAAAAATTGATATATTTAACGAATTCATTCTCCTCGTATTTAATAATGATGCTCCCATTGTCCAAAGAAACTCTACAAAGCCACCAGCACCGTGGCTGACTGATAATTTGATAATCTTGAAGAAAGAGAGAGACAAAGCTTTGCAGAAATACAAAAGAACTAAGCAAGAAAATGACTTCAACAGATATAAGGAATTGAGAAACCACACACTCGCGGTAACCAGGAGTGAGAAAAAGGCTTATCTCAATCAGGTATTTCAAATGAAGAATTCGAGAACTTCTTGGAAAGCTTTAAAAAACATGGGAGTTTGTTCAAACTCTAAAAATATAATTCCAGATAACTTATCGAATCCCAATGCTTTGAACAATTATTTTGCCAAATATCTGCAAAATGTAACTGATAAATGTGACGAGAAAATTAATTTCTATATTAACTCAGTTCACGATCCTCCTATGCAATTTTCATTTAGATTAATAACTGTTGAAGAAGTGAATAAAATTTTGCATAGCATTAAAACAAATGCTTTTGGAGTTGATAATATAAATGCTGAAATGTTAAAATATTGCAGTCCATTCATCGATAAATATATAACTCATATAATAAATTGTTGCATTGAGAATTCTTACTTTCCAGTTTTATGGAAAAGTTCTGTTGGAAAACCTATACCTAAAAAAAGTCATCCGAAGGAATTTACGGATCTTAGAATTATAAGTTTGCTCCCTACCCTATCCAAAGTGTTTGAAAAATTTTTGTATGCACAAATATATGAATATTTCACTTTCAATAACTTACTTCCTGATTGTCAGTGCGGTTTCAGACCAGGCAGAAATACTGAAACATCTTTGGCGACTGTAACAACTGATATATTGAAGGCTTTTGATGAAGGTTTATCTAGTGCTCTGGTACTACTCGATTTTTCAAAAGCTTTCGATACTATTAATCATGAGCTGCTTTGTGCAAAATTGAGATTTTATGGCTTCGATGAATCATCCGTGTTTCTGATATGGAATTACTTTTTGCGTCGTTCTCAAAGAATATCTGTGAATGAGTTATACTCATCCAAACTGGATATACTCTCAGGGGTTCCGCAAGGCTCCATACTGGGTCCGTTGCTATTTATTATATACACTACCGATATTTTAAATAACATTAAAGATTGTAAAGTACAAGCTTTTGCAGATGATACACAATTGTACCTTAACTTTAGCACTGAGAATTTGGTTAATGCCGAGAAAATTATAAATGATGAATTGAAAAATATCAAGACTTCCTCTGATGAACACAATTTGAAACTTAATTCTGAAAAATCGAAAGTATTACTCTTCGGCAATAAAAATAACAGGAATATTGTAAGAAATAATATGACAGTTCAAATTGACGGTTCACCATTACTAGTATGTGATTCAGCCAGTAACCTTGGATTAGTGATCGATGTGGATATGCGTTTCTCTCTTCATATCAAGAGTAACATAAGCAAAGCTTTCGCATCTTTGAAACTCATATATAGTGCCCGCCATTTTCTCAGTGTTAAGATGAAGCGAACTTTATGTGAGTCATTGGTTCTTAGCCACTTCAACTATTGTGATTTTATCTATGGTCCATGCTTAACTAGGGTAGACAAGGAAAAGATTCAGAAAGTGCAAAACAGCTGCTGTAGACTAATTTATGGAATAAGAAAATATGACCATATTTCTCATAAATTTCAAGAATGTAACTGGCTCAACATGGAAAACAGAAGACAGCTCCATTTAGGTACATTCACATATAAACTCCTTAATGATCCTAACCCACCGGCCCTGGTGCGAAATTTCATTCCTAGATCCAGGATACATTCAAAAAATGTCAGGAAAACGTCCACTCTGACCATGCCTCAACACAGAACTGCAATGTTCCAAAAGTCATTCGTATTTAATGCTATTCAAATGTACAATCAATTGCCAGATGAATTCAAAAAATACAATATGAATAAATTCAAATATAAATCAAAAATTCATTTACTTGAAACACAGCGCAATCATTCTTAACCGCCTCTGTATACTACAGCGAGATTGTTCTACCTAGCATCAAGCATTCATTGTATTCATCCCCGTTTAGTGATATTAATTTTATATAAATGTGCACTCTTTCATTCGTTCCTAAATTGTTCTAATTCTATAAATTTCAATAATCCTATATTTTTGGTCTGACCAACATTATACCGAAATAGTTAGTAGTGAATACTGTTAGACATACCACTGTTGTTTTCTTTTCTTTTATGTATATGGAAATTATTTCTCTTGGGCATTGGCCCCCTGTTGGTTGAGTAGAATAGCTTTAAGCTAGACTTCGCCAGCAGTTTACTATAAATTATTTATGTTTATATTGTAATTGAAAATAAAAGGCGTTTATTATTATTATTATTATTATTATTATTATTATTAAAAAAAAAATATATATTATAGGGATTATAGGATTAATATACGGGGTGTTCCATTTAAATAAATGCAGTTGCTAGGACTTTTTGATAGAAACGGCAACGTCGTAATTTCGAAAATATTTTATATCAATAGAACAGGTGATTGAATGTAAGATGCGAAATTTTCAGAAAAATCTTGCGTTACGTTCTCCATAAACGTCTAACCTACCATCGACCGTGAGTTACCCTGTATATAACCCGGGCCATTTCTGGACCCTTGTTTATATGAACTTTTTTTACTACTTTTGTTGAAATCTTTCTATTTCGGGACACCCTGTATAATAACTCTTGACGATACAATTTAGATCGAATAAAAATATCAATGTACTCTAGACACAGTGTCTTTTAATCAATTCCTTTTCAGTAGTAATATCCCTAGGACATTGATAATAGACGAGAAAGCTCGTTCCTTGGTAACAGCTCGAAACCGAAGGCTGTTACCAAGCAGCGAACTTTGAAAATTTGTCATAAAATTATGAGGCATTTGTCAATGTCCGAGGGTTATTCGGCGGAGAATAATTTGAAGTTGTTAAAGTCGATCTTGTTGTCAAAGTGATTGATAATTGCACTGAATGCAGTTATCAAAATTTACTTTCGGCTATGATTGCACGAGTCCATAAAAATTACCGATAATTTTGCAAGAAAGCCTGTCATCTAAAAATTGCAAGAATTTATTTTCATACTTTGGCGAAAGAGCCCGAGTCCGTAGGAATAGTTCACGAAGTAAGGAATTCTGTCTGTTGGATTTGCTATTTATATTCAGTCTGTAGTGCAATTACCGATATATGAGGGAAATATTCAGTATAATTTCTTTTTCAGTGGTTCAGAGATGAAGTTGGTAAAGAAGAACCGAAAGAGTGCCAGATCCTTCTATCGCTCATCGCTCCTCTCGCTCGTGCTCACGGATCTCTGGTCACAGATCTAGAACAGAGATTACACGGTTGGGATGGAAGCGGTGGGCCTAGAGCTGGAGCAGGCCGTATTGCCGATGTTTTATTAGCTCATCTACCACCCCTGCTGCCGGTAAGAAATTATGAAGTGAACTTGACGACACGACATGTCGCAGCGACAATGGCTGCTTAACACAATGTAATCTATATTTAATTTCCCCCCCCCCTCCTCCCTTTTGGGAAACACATTTTAATTTGTTTGTAACGTATTTTACCTCAATGTAGTTTGTTTTAAACTGGACTAAAGATATTTTTGTGGACGAATTTTCCTGTTAACCTGACGAGTACGCACTGATGATGACTTAACAGTCGAACGCACTCTGCTACAAATATTGAATAAATCATTTTGCACGAAATACAAATCTTCCCTTCTTTGGTATTTACAAATTATACATGATTTCACTGGTTCCAATTGCTAATCCATGAAATACCTCACTTTTAGAAAGGAATTTCTATCAACATTAGTCTCAGAAGGCGTTAGAATTGAAAATAAATATGGCATTTTATTTCAGGATGGTTCATCGATTTTGCTGCTAACCTCTATCACTGATTACAAAGAGTTTGAAGTGTAATTGGAATTTACCTTGATGACTTCAGAGCCTTTGATTCTCTTCCAAAATAATAATAAATAATATCATTTCACCTTTTTAGAGCGGCACCATTTTTTTAATGACTATTCCACTCTTGGTCTCTAAAATCAATCAGAATCGGCCCATTTTGACGGTTTTTCTGTATTTTATCGGAATTGCTCTACCAATACAGGAGCCGAATTGATCCACAAGTGACCAACATTCCTCGTTTTTCAGCGATGGCATTTTGAGGAAGCCAGAATGATGGATACAGTGTGCGCAACTCTCGCGAGCCGCTCGTTTCTTGTCTCAATCATGGAATACTCGTACGAATACAACTCGTGATACTATTTTCCAGGAAATATTCCTCGATTGACTTACTTTAGCTTGCTGCTACAATTTCTCACATGGCATTGTTCTGTGATTGAATAACACATTCGGTGAAATTATTAGGCAACAAGCTGTCGTAACAATCGCCGAATATTTCCGGCAAAATAGTATCACTTGTGGTATTACATATGACTATTACAATATATATTTCCCAATTCATTCCTCCGATGGAAGAATAGGAGATTCATTAATACAACTTTCGCACCTTCTGCTGCATCAGGAAGTGTTTAATAGCTCAGCTACAGTATTTTTCATCATGCAAGAATAGGTTTGTAGAAGCGATGCGAGCGTTTTTCCAATATTTTCGGTTACGAGACTACAAATGCTGTCAAATGATGACATTTCATCGAAGAAAATAGAAATATAAAAACAGAAAATATAAGTTCAAAGTATAACTTCAAAGGAAGGTTGAAACTACGCTTCCTTAAAAATTTATAGGGAAGTGAGCACTTCCCGGGCGCTTTTTCTTTGAGAAAGTAGCATTTTTCCGACCTAGTCCGGGAAGTATGATATCGTTGCTGTCACTGTAACTATGAAAATCTTAACCAACGTAGGTGATCCATAACTATGAAAATCTTGGTAGATATCATAGTGGAAGGAGAAGATGGTGTGCCTACGCGCATATTATGTGACGTCATCTGGGATACCAATATCAGCTGCTAGTCACAGACAGATACCGTTGCCATGGGCGTGCGCAATGAATTCAATCATGTTTATTGAAATTTCTATGAGCTTCTCGATCTGTTTAGAAATAATTCAATTTATATAAACAGGTACCTATTCCTTCGATTTTACTATTTCATTGATTCTGGAAATTGTGATCTTGAGGTAATTCGCAATCGCAAATAGCAAATACTTACGAATTCTCATGCATTGCCAAGTATCAATTTTTGCCGTTTTTGTTATTCAAATCTTTGCTGCAATTTATATTTTGTGAGAAATTAAGAGTTTTGAATTCATTTTCAATTATTTTTGACTTGATATTCGACGGAAGACGTTCTGTTGGAATAACATCTTGTTTCGAATATTTGTGATTTTTTGGAGGTGTAAGTCAAGAACCGTACTTTCGCAGTTGTTTGGGAACATTTTGCATGGGAATATTTTGAAGAAATACGTGCTGTGATATGAATGTGATGATAATATGATAGATGAATACTTTGGAATGAGGATACAAGGAAAATATAAGGTAGGTACCATTTTTTGAGTTTATATTCTGTCGGCAGCAAGCTCCCATCGTTTCGTCAGGTCTCCATTCTTGGAAAAGCTAGTTGGAATTTCCATAACCAGAAACGAAACAAGTGGGCATTTCGAAATTATTTCATTCAATTTTAATACTTATATAATATCTGAAGTTCGAGACATCAATCAAGAAAACAAATAATAACAATATCCCAGCTGACGTCATGCGCACAACAAGACGAGTTTGAGCTTCCTGTTGAGCATACCATCTTCTCCTTCCACTATGGTAGATATGGTTTTGATAAATGCAGATGATAGTTACCATATCAGCGAAATATCGGCTGACACCTATTTGACATGAAATTAGTTGACATTTCGATTTTTGAAAGTTTGGTTGCAATTATCGCAATAAACTATCGAAAGCAGCTGCGACGACGACGAAATTCCCAATGTAACAGTTAGTAGGTATAGGTATTCTGTTGAAAGTTTCAGTATTTGATACAAATGAGAATTAATAAAGGTGAAATTGTATTCTACAAAGAAATATGTTATGGAAATTTGTCTCATTGATTTGTTATTCTACATGATTGCCGAAAAGATAATGTACGCAATACGTTCAAAAACAGTTTTTTTGGACTCGCAGACTCCCAGGACTCGCCTACGGCTCGACCTAGAATTTTGTCGACTCGTCCAAAAAAAAAAAATACAGTATTTTCCGGACTTGTTACGTAGATTACTATTTCAGATCTACGAGGAATATCTAGACGGTCACATGTTGGTCCTCGAAACCCTGGACACAGCCTTCAAACAGAACAACCGCTTCGAGAAGCTGTACCGCGACTTCGAGACGCAAAAGGTGTGCTACCTACCGTTGACCACCTTCGTTCTCAAGCCTCTGCACCGCCTCCTACAATATCAGTATCTGCTGCAACGACTGCTGAAGCACTACGGGCCGAATCATCCTGACAGGTCAGATTTTTTTTACAAATCTGTTTTATTTTCAATTCATGTACAAAAGTTGATAACACCAAAACAAAAATGTTTTTCTTACCCTTCATCACTTATAATAGCTATTAACATAACGAGATTATTATGAGATTTATTATAGTCGAGGACATTGCTAGGTGACGAGGCGACATTAACGCGCTCGCTTCGCTCGCACGTTAAAATATCTCGATCATTAATCGCCCCCATTGTTAGTTGGTTAAATAACTATAATGCAACAGATATAACAGGATTGAATGAAAAAAGGTTGCTGTGGAAATACTGTTCATTTGACAAACGTCAAATAGTGATGAAGTTGTAGATTATTATTGAAGGTTTTGGGTTACAATGGCAAATTGGCCGGTTAATCAACGGATCTTTGCTGTAAAATCATTTATCCTGACCCAGTCCATCGTGCGAACCCAGAGGCGTTTTCTCCGTTAATTTGGCAGGGCCGGCTGAAGTCCCATCAAGAAATGCAAGAAATGCTTCTCCCTGTTCATTAAATCATGTTTTCCGAACCATGGAACGATTTGTAAGATCGAATGGTAAAACTGCATTTAGCATGCGATGGGTTTTTTTCGAAAATTTTTTTTGGTACTTACGTATTTTTGTCTGAAAAACACGAATTTGATAACGAAAATGTGAACAAACCATTATTTATCAAGATATTTCACTATAAAGTTTCAAATTTCACCTTCTTTTCCGCCTGTCTTCTGGATTGAATTTTAAACAATTCACCCTTCTTTTTTCATCATTGGACAATTTATATATATCACAATGTAAGACACATTTTTTTCTATTATTGAGTCAACTAGAAATATGATTTTCTTGTGATTTATCCATATTTATTGAAAAGAAGGAAGAATATCATTTGAAATAATGGCGTGTGTAATGTCATTCCAAAGCAATCTATTGACATTTGACATCTCGTATTTGGATTGCCTATGGATAAAATGGCCGTCATCTGGTATGCTTGCTCACTAAATAGGAAAAACTCACCATAAAAATCATATTTCCTTTTGAATTTTCTGTATAAAAATGTGTCATTGAAGTACATCATGAGTATATAAAGTGTCCAATGACAAAATAAGAAGAGCAAGTACCTGAAAATGCATCCAACGCAAGGGGAAAAAGGAGTCGAAATTTCGAACTTTTTTTTGAAATATCTCGATAAATAGTGGTTTGTTCACATTTTCATTATCAAATTCGTGTTTTTCAGACAAAAATACGTAAGTAAGCATGCTAAATGCAGTTTTACCGATCGAATCACTCTTAGATATCAAATTTCATGACTAGGATCAATGATAACAGAGATAATTGAAGAAACCGGCATTTAAGGACCTGCACAAAGAATGCAGCGAGAGACGCAGGAATCCAATTTTTCAGGTAGGTGAGATAGGTACATTGTGATCTGAAGGTACTGTAGTCACTCACATTTTGAAATTTTCTTCTGCAATCGGAGCTAATAGATATATTGTGAAGTTTCTTAAAAAAGGCAAGATTATTGGATTCGTGCAATCAAACGGGAGGACTGGTCTGACCTGCTGACGAAAGATGATCGTGTGTGTTGTAGACATTTTCACTCCATTAGCAGTATTATCTTCTATTGCAGAAGTGGCAGGAATTCTAATGAGACTTGCCAAAATTTCATAATGAAAACTATGTGAGATCACTATTTACACAGCCGGTTCTATTTCACCTGAAAATCATATTCCTTCGTCTCTCGCTGCATTATTTGTGCATTGTACAACAGCACAATGTGATGGCATGCTTGAATTAATGAATAGGAAAGGAGGAAAGTGATATGGGAAAGCGCCTGATTGTCAGATACGATCTCAGAGGTTGAATTTTCTGTCAAATCAATCATAGACGTAGATGGAAAATAGAAATAGGGTATTAACACCCACCTCAATTTTTAGCGATATGGCACTTTTCGCAGAACAGTCATAAAAATGAGAAGAATGCATGTAACAACATTTCAATATGACAATATGATATACAGGTCGGATTGCCTGACGGCCAGTAACACCCTGAAGGATCTGATGCAGCCTGTGAGCGAAACTTTGGAGCAGTCGGAGAACTTGGCAACGTTGTGCGAGTTGCAGAGGGACATTGTCGGTTTCGACGGTCTGATACAGCCGGGCAGGCAGTTCATAAGGCACGGGTGTCTCCTGAAACATTCCAGGAAGGGGTATCAGCAAAGAATGTTTTTCTTGGTGAGTGAATATTTTTCCAATCATAAGAGGAATTGAGAGGATATTATTGTGCGGAAGGTTATGGAGTTTGGAAACATGGTAGGTTCGAAGACTTGTGTTCTTATTAATTATCCTAAGTTTGGGACCTCGGGTGACATTCCTGTACGTTTTGGAGATGAACTATCTCATTAATAAATGGATATTTTGAAATCTGCTGCAAAGAAAAACAAATGCAGAGGAGTAGGCAAGAATTCAAAAGTCTAATGAAAAACTGTTTTCTCACAATTTTTTCACATCATCTGCAAATTAATATGTTTGTGGTATGTTACATAATGGAATTTTGTTTTTTCAAATGTCCTGACCCCAGCGTTTCACAGATAGGTACTCAGCGGTGCAATCTTAGTACTAGATTTATTACTTTTTTGTATGTTGTCCAAACTTCTTATAATGTCCTAGGATTTAGCATTTTTCAGTCTCATTTTTATTCTGTGTTCGGGGTGTTTCTGAAGTTGACGGCAATCCTTGAAATGGGGCGTCAAATAAATAAATGGCAAAATGGTGTGTTTTTGAAGCAGTGTACTTTTCTTCAAATCAATTTTACATCCAGGCCGTTTCGTACATCGTTCCATATGAAAATGGTTGATATTTTCATCACAAAATTCAATAAATGAAATCTATTCTCTTCAGAATTTTGAAAATTATATTTCAATTCTGACGTTCATGAAATGTATTGTCAAATTCAGACAATTTTGAAAGAAAAAGCGCGGGACGACTATGGTGCTCTTGTCACAATGCAAGGTGTGTAACATAAATCTAAACATTCAAAAACACTAACAGTTGTCATTTCTGTGTCCGAGCTCTTATCTAACTAATAACATCCAGTGACTCTATTATTTACTAATACCATCCAGTGACTCTAGGGAGAGTTTTTGATTGCCGACCGATTGCGACCACTTGGACCACACTTCGACCGCAGGGTTTTCAATTGATGTCCGCTTTGACCGATCTCCGAATGGTATCGTTTTTTATTGAAGACCCTGGAACGGCCGATCCGAGACCACATCACCCGGGCTTTTTGATGGTCGATGTAGTTCAAGGATATAAAATATAACCTCATAACAATCCAATTACTCGAAAAGTGGCAAGGGTTTCTACAGTCTTTAGAATGAGTTGACAAAAATAGCGTTACATCACTGTATGCTTCCTTCCGAATAAATATTTCTGGTAGGCAGTTCAAAATTATCATTCCATCCACAAAATCTATCTCGAGGAGTTCAATGACTGAAAAAAGAGATAATTTCTGATATATCTGATTTTTAGTATATCAGTATATGTGTTATTTTCGGTATATTATCGATTGAGCTGTGAAGTTCACGGTTTTCAAGGTTTTTGTCGTTTTTGTATACAAGCGACCAAGTGGAAACGATTCGTATTTGTCAATTTGTCATTGTGATCAGTCACGTGACATTAACGACGGGACGGTCAGAGACCCTATTCTCAAACGGTGAGATATTTTGTCGCATGCGAGATTTCTATATTGTCAAACAAAAATCGTGAGTGCTCATTCTCGATAGACAAATTTTAAATATTTAGATAAGGAATCAGTGAGAGAGTTATTGCATTGCACTGCTAGAACCATTTGTGGATACAGGGACATCGGTCTTGTAAATTCTTTTTTTTGCCAGATAAAAGTGGCTTAATCTCTTTATCTTTTATCAAGTTGAGTGTTTCCTTTTGAGATGAAGCACAATAACTCTTTTTTTATTCCACTGCCAGTATTTCAAATTCCAACATAACATTGACATAACCTCCATCATAACAAAGAAAAAAGAAACCACATGGCACAGAACACATTCGGGAATCGGAAATTCAAGGTTGCCAGGCCATGCTAATCGACAAAAGTTGTTGTTCTCTGGTATTGTGTTCTCACTGCTCAAATCATAATATTTTAACTGATCTATCTATCTACATTTGAAATTTTCTGACGTCTGTCATGTCAATTTTTGTATAACCTTCATTTTCATGCACGTGTGATTCTTTCAATTTATCAGGTTAATTTTGATGCCTCATCAAACTTTTTAGTTTGATTTTTCTAAGTTTAATTATCACCTTTCGGTGATTCAAGGGCACGTGGACCCTTGTAAAATATGAACCCGACCCTTAACTGATAAATTTGTGACATAATAAATTTATAACATAATTTTATATCATTTAACAGTGACGGTAACTTTTTCATGTGCTTTCACTCTGTCCCTTAATATTTCTAAATCAATTGTTTTCCAGATCATGGAGCATATTCCCCTGTTTGCAGTGTTATTAACTATACTATTTGTATGTCTACTTTTTTCATTACCATGTACTAAGTAATTCTTGCATCTATATCCTAAGTCAATACCGATTTTGCTAGAACTATGATACTTTCTATTGGATGATGATGGGCTTATATGAGCCCGAAACATGTTCCTTTACGATTGATCTTCTATCATTCTAATAAATGTTAGGAATATGACTTTGGGTTTTCATCTATGGATTGTCTCATGCGAATTTGAAGTCGAAAGCAATGGAGAATACCACACTCACACTTTGTGCGACAATTTATATCGAAATATGTCGAATTCGACATATTTCATTCGACATTTGAGAATAGGCCCCCAGGCCGGTCGGCAACCAAATATTCTCTCTAGAACGTAGTATAGTGTGTACAACCCCACTGTAACATTCCAGTTCACCGACATTCTTCTGTACACCTCCCGTTCGCAATCGACGCTGCAATTCAAAGTGCACGGCCATATGCCTTTGCGGGGCGTCATGATCGAGGAACCCGACGGCGATCTGATGTTCAACGGCCTGATAATTTACGGGGGCAACAGGTCCTTGACGGTGGCGGCGAATTCGGCCGAGGAGAAGGACAAATGGAAGACGGACCTGCAGAATGCCATACAAGTGGCAAAGAACAAGCTGGATACGAAGATCACCTATTTGAGCCTCAAAAGTTGCAGTAAGTAATCGGTCGAGTTTCAGATATTTCATTGTGGAGTAGACTTGTATTTTTCAATCTCACATTTATCCTCATAATTTTGAAGTCTTATTTCTGCGGTATCTCATAGAATATCAAATTTTAATGTTTAATGGCAATATACACAGTTTGGTGTGATATAAACCCAGATATTGCCACTGTCCTTTTAAAAGCCAAACCTGTCATGTTGCCAGAACATTTTTTTTTCGAAAATTGATTTCAAGTTCAAAAATTACACTCTTCGCCATGGAAAATAAACAGGAAATCCTCAAATTCATCATCTCATGAGTCACTCGAGAGAAATTAGGTGTCCTTTTAAAAGGACAGTGGCAAAATGGGCTGCTATCATCTAGCACATAATTTTTCGATATCGAAAACAAACCAGCATGGATATATATCAGTAAGTGAGTATATTTAACTCTATAACTCATGAAGTGAACATACAACTTAAAAAAAAATGAATAACTCTCATAATAGAAATCTTATCAAACTAGTTTTTCGTGTGGAATTGCTGAAAACAATCCTTGGGAAGTAAACCTGCTGAACATTTTTTACAAAAAAAATTGCTCTTTTTATGACAGAGATTCAGCGAGTTTGCTTGTCTTGGTAAACAACCAGGTGATCTACTCCATCATACTTGGAGAAGGAATGGACTTCTTTTGGAAGTTTAGAAGTTCTTCCTTCCGATTTCTTCCTGAAGGATTCTAGTAATCCTACGGCAATGGAACGTCTGAAACTGAGATGATCCAAATTTTCCAAAGTCAAATTCATGAAGACGCCATGAGTTTTGTTTTGCCATGTCAACAAAGTGACAGAAGAGAGGAAAATACCACTTTTTGCCTCGAATGGAACATCTATATAAGCTAATATTTTGATCTGCTCGATCAACTCCTCCCATATTTTCATTATATAGTTTTATAATGTGTGGCTGTGGAACCAGAATGAGTTCCTTATGTTTCTTAGAAAATCGTTCGATCTGGATAGCTGGGAAAACCATTGCATGATTTGAAGCGATGTTCACAATACAGTCGTCATACCACTCACACACGATTATCTCACTATCTACCCTCGATTGAATTGTTTCATTGGGTGTCTTATATAGTAGGGCACCTACACTGTGATGCTCGGCTGGTGGAGCCATATCCATGCTGAACTTCTTATTCAATAGATTGATCAGGTGGCGAAGTTTTGCAAACCTGTCATCAGCAGCAAGATTTGCATTGTCGCAACAATGTAGATTTTGCATTATGTGTCGAAATAAGTTTCTCGTCATCGCGTTACAGACCAACTTATTGTTAGTATCAGGCGAGTTTTACCAATGTTAGGTGTACTCGAAGACATTTGAATCAATATTGAAGAGATTATTCTTTATTTTGTTGGGCCATTATAATAAAATTATATGTTTGGGAATCATCTAGTTTTAGCAGTTCATTTTGCCACTGTCCTTTTAAAAGAACAAACATAAAAACACGATTCTGAATAAAAACCCATAACCTATATCAAGATGATAATGGTTATATAAGAGATACCCCTTGTTAATCTATACAATTTTCTGAGTTGTTTTTCTATAGTGGATTTATTCGAAAATATAACTTTCCTAGAAGAATTCATGTTTCTCGGCAATTTGGCACCAAAATATGAAATCACCTGTTTACAGAACACCAATCGCGGAGAATGAACGCTAGGCACCACACGTGCAGGCGATTGAGAATGGATTAATGTAAAAGTAGTGCAGTAGTTGCCCTACAGGGGCCTATTTCGAGATGGCTTCTAAAAGGACAGTGGCAGAATATGATATTACTTTTTTTTCGAGAACTGGTGGGGAGGTAGCTCAGAACCAGGAGAAGGTTATAGGATACTTTTTATCCCGGTATTATTAGGAAATTCAAGATGGCGGATCTAATATATCGGACGAGTTTTGCAATTATGGTCCGATTCTATTAAAAAATGGTATCTAGGGGTTTTCGTGGTCGGAGGTTATGATTTTTTTCGTCAGAATTTGAAAATTCGGGCGGTATTTGGAAATTCAAGATGGCGGAACCAAAATGCGGACGAGTTTTGTAATTATAATCCGATTCTTTTCAAAATTGGTACTAGTGGTTTTCGTCATCGACATAACTGGAAATTTCAATGTGCAAAAAATTGGTTGGGGAACCAGTGTGATACTTCTTCAACGATTTTCATTCCGATTAAAATAGCTATGTTAATAAAGGAACACAGTTCCTAGAACAACACAGTATATTATGTCCAATTCTTGATAATATTCGGAGTCTAGAGACATATTGAGAGTCATTCTCACATTTTTGAACATTCTCTTATATCTTTGATAATGCAAGTGTTTGCAGTTTGCTATAAAAACGTTTTCATGATGGTAGGTTCGTCAGATGAACACGTTGACCAATGTGGCAATAATGATGTTGGCACCCAAACCAGGTCACAGGCTCAAAGAAGCAACACTACAGTACACGTTTGCTGGCATAGAAGTACAAGTATTAGCATGAAGGATGAACTGATGGCTGTTGAGGTAAATATAAAATAATGATATAATTCTGGAGGTGCTGTATGTTATGCTCTTTCAACCCCTGAGGAACTACACAATAATTTGATATCGTAGACGAGAAAACCAATGCTAACAAACACGTTTTCCATCTTTCATTCGCGGTACCACGCGTGTGCATAACATATGTGTTTGGTATAGAGCTATCTAGAAGTGTTCATAAACAAGTTTGATACAAATTCTCATTATCTTCATTACAATTTCAAGAGGCAATACTCAAAATATGTGGTTGACCGTTGTCAGCTAGTCTAAATTTTACGAAATCACGCTAAATGCAGATGGGCTTCAGGAGTTATCAACTAATAACAATAATTTTGTTTCTGTGATAGGAAACAAGTTCTTTTTTGCCGGATACATCAAGCTTGAAATACATAGGTATTAACACTAATTTATTTTCAAAGTTAAAGACTTTACTGCAGTTATTCTTCCCAGAACGATTGTGAATATTTGCCACATAACTTTTGATATTTTGGCATTCAGTGACAATACATTTAGATATTGTACATAAACAAATCGCAATTTTCAACGTTTTTCGAATACCATTTTCACGAGTAGGCCTAATCAATATTCAGAACTGATGTTTTATGTTCAGAAATCATTTCATTTGGAAGATATCACAAGTGTTTGCTTACTATCTCAAAATTATTAGACGTTAGATCTCAAGTATGTGAAACTGCTAGTGGTTTGAAAATGGGGAAGTTTCCTTCAGATGGATTTTCAAAAAATAGGTTTGGAACTACTCCGTTTTATCTCCATGCTGTATGGAATGGCGATCGATAAAGTCCTGATCGTTTTTATTTTCAAAATAAAGCAATTTCTCATTTTCGAGGCGGCAAACTATGACGAACATTCTGAACATTATGAACATGAAAAAATGGATAGGTACTTATTAAGAAATACATTGAGAATTCATATTCTCTATCTGATGAAAATATGAATTCTTTCTTGGTATATTCAACAGAAAACAACTACTTTCCTGGCTATATGCCACGAAATAAAATCTTCTGAAGTTGAGAATTTGCATTCTCCTTCAGATGAAAATATTTATGGTGGAATATTGCCTCGTCGAATTACATTTTTTGTTGAACACCTGTACGATGAATTTCAATTCATCATGCACTATAAACATTAACTAACCAACAAAACAACTATAGATATAGGCTAACAAATAACTGGAGATCAGAAATCGGCACAAATAAAATTTATAAACAAATACATACATATTACATATCACAAAATCGGATCAGCTCTTGCCTGTCAGTATTTTGTGTGGTGTGGACGGGCTCAAAGTATTGAGCTGCGTTGTTGGAAGATATAATGTGTAACTTTCTGAGAAAATAGATCCGTTTTATAAATTAACGAATTCATTTGAAAAAAATTACTGACAAGTTATAATTATACTTTTGTAATAAAACGAAAGTGAAAAATCATAGATACTATTACAAAATATCATAATTTATTTTCATTAGTAATCAACTTCATCCAGCAAATAAGAGATTTTCGAAAATCATTCGTAATACTCGATGAAATAGGATTAAGAAATTAATTATATCCCATTTGCTGTTGATGTATTCAAAGAACAATTTCCGGAAATCTAGACATTTTGATGATGCCGGCAACGTCGTACTGACACGAATCGTTTTTCAACTCTGTGTGAATTTTGCTTTTCATAAAGTACATTATAGGAATGATGAAGGAGCCAAGTTCCTAATTAATTTTTTTCAAATGAAATTTGATCATACGAAAAAAAAATTACCTATATATTCAATTTTTCAAAACTCCACAGTGATATAAAAACCTCAATATTGAAAACGTCCTCATTGTGTTGCTACTCGCTTGATCTATTGTTGATACTGAATTATAAAACAAATATATGATTCTTTTTAATTTTCAGAACCAACTTTCTGGATATCTTTTGAGAAAATTCAAAAGCAGCAATGGTTGGCAGAAACTGTGGGTGGTTTTCACGTCTTTCTGCTTGTTCTTCTACAAAGGTTGTCTCGACGAATTTCCTCTAGCTTCATTACCGTTGTTGGGTTATTCTGTCGGGCCACCATTGCCCGAGGATCAGATAGCTAAAGATTTCGTTTTCAAGTTGCAGTACAAGAATCATGTTTACTTTTTCCGTGCCGAGTCCGAATATACTTACAATCGGTTAGTATGTCAAACATTTGTTTCTTTATTATTATTTCTATTATTCAAACGAAATTACACTCATAATTGAATCGGAACAGTGGAACTGTTCACGTTCCAGGTATCCCCGCAAAGTGTTGATTATTTTTACATGGGGCTGGTGAACTGTTTTTTTTTCTTTATTTTCAATCACTGATATTTTTAATTTTTTCATTCTTTAAAAACTGTCCAAGTGGTTTCAAGGTATCAAAATCACAAATGACGTCACAGTCTCATTCAAATGGTCGAAATTCGCCACACGCAACTACTGACATCACGACACAGTGAATGAACAAGTTCGTTGAAAGCTTGATATGGCCAGTACGGAAAAGACGCATCTGAAAAACACAATCCACGTGTCGGACCTTTTCTCCTAAAAATGATGACGTCATCATTATATGAATAGCATCATTTTGAATGAAGTATCTTTGATTTCTCGAAAATATTCGTTAACTTTAGGAAATTTAACTCAAAAAACTGCCAGAAACAATTATTATATCTTTTATGCGCTAGCGGGCCGTAAAGTGCACTTTACCGCCCGGCTTTGCGGGCGTTAAGTTGCACTTTACCGCCCGCTGTTCTTAGTTTTCTTATATCGTCATATCAATTCATGAAAAACCTATGATCATTTTCCTGGATTTCAATATATCCACCGGTATATCATAAACTTCTTCTTTATCCGATTCCATAGTCTCGCTATTATTATTATCATCACTAATTTTTACTTTTCAGTCAAAGAATGACAATTCAGCTTGTTGATTGTATGTATTGCTATAGACAACAACCATCAGCTTGCTTGACAACGTCAAAATTAGGTAGGTATATAATATACTGGGTATGCATATTGTAAAATTCTGGAGAATGAATCTCTTCTAGAGATCAGAGTTTTACTATTACGATAATTGCAATATTCGTACGATGATTTTTATATGTAAAACATCCATGAACATTACGCTCCTCTTGATAACTGAATTTATACGTAACAAATTGAATTCGGGGGAATATTAGTTTATCGAAATCTATAGTCATTAATTTTGAGTCAGAAAATAAACTAGTGCATAAAATTTTGTATGTATCACGTGCGTGAAATGCGTTTATGGCCTTCAGCGTGTAATGGCCCTCGGCTAGCGCCATCTTTACGCCCTTGATACATAAATAACTATTAATTTCCAGGCAACAAAATTCTCATTCGAATGTCAAGTTCACATCGACAAAATAAAGCTCTACTGCAATTATAAATGACAAAACTACTTCCTTTGAGTAGCCTTATCATGCTACTAATCACTTGAATCACTAATTATTGACAAAAATCAGATTTTCTCCGGAATATAATAATCTTCGCGAAAGTTATTCAAATTAATTTTTTCAGTGCTAAAATTCATCAAACTACTTTAAATAAAATTCAGTCGGAGTTACAATTGTGAGAAATCAAAATGAAATTCGAGACACATGTGTAAAATTGGAATATTAACAACTTTTCTTGAGTGACTTTTTTGAATTTGAAAAATGAGTAAATTTTCATGGAATAATTTGAAAGAATGCAACTTTTGACCTCTAGCAGAAGTCACTTGACTCTGACCAAGTAGGCCATTTTATCATATTTTATGAAGCAAAAAACACCTAAGTCAAATTTCAAAATGTATTATTATTCACGATAGAAAATAATAATAACACGTTGCTCCACCTGACGGCAACAACTTGAACACTTCTGAGCGGTTTGTTTTGATGATGTGACCAATAAGCACGAACAAAAAACAAATGTGAACCAATGGAAACAATGTAAACAGGCTGCTTTGAAAGCTCTCAAGATCTCCGATAGGTGCCGATAGCTTATTTTCTATCGCGAATTGAGTGTTTCCCATATGACGCAAACTTTATGAATGACACTATACTTGATTTTTTCGGATTTGCTTTATTTGTCATCATAATATTGCTCATTGAACAAAAGTTTTCAGTCAAATGTGACTGATCTGGGTGTCAAAAAAACTCAAATTGTGATGAAGGACTGCTTCATTCACTCACATCTGACTAAACCTGTCCCGGTCTGCGGTAGTCAGTCACTACACATGATCTCGCAATACCTCCATTTTTTTTCAACTTTTGGATGCTCATTTTTCAGTTTGAAACCACTGAAAGACAGTTGGATTGAACTTGAACATTTGTATTCAATGATTTTTCTAATTCTTCTAACAAACAACTCATTAAAAGACATCCGCTATGCTATGCGTCATTGAGAAAACTGTCTTTAATGTGGAATTAATTCGTTGAGAGATTCATGTTTAAGTATATTTTTTTTATTTTCAGGTGGTTGGAGGTTATTGGTAGCGCCACACAGTGTAGAACTATGAAGAAACCAAATTCAATCAATGACAACTTGATTGAAGCGATGAAAGATAAATGAATATGTATATTTTACACTATTCCCCAAAAAAGGTGATTGAAAACTGTCAAATAATAATCTAGTTTTGGCAGCTGTATTCTAATTTTAGACTGATATAATGTTTTATCAACTAACAAAACGATTTGTTAATGTACGTGAATAGTATTTTTGATAATTTGCAGGGAGGTCTATTTTTAATTATTAAATTTATTAATTCAATTTACAAACCTAATTTTGAATTGTGCATTTTGTACTTGGGTATGAAAATTCCTATAGGCTGAAAAAATTCATTCCTAGAATTATTTTCTAAATATTTTCTATTTTTATCATATTTCTTTGTAAATATGTATATTTTCTGATGAATGTACTTTTTATTATATTATGATGAAGCAGAATGGTTATTGCAATCATATTTATATTGTGATTCACTTCTGAACTATTTATTTGTGGTTGAAAAGACAAGTCAAAAATTGTTCTGGAACATTGTATTTTGTTGTATTTTAATAAACAATTTAAAACAATACCTAATTATGTTTGAATTCAGTAGTCTATCTAAAAATTCAAGAATGCCTAAAATGCCTCAAACAGTTGATATAATTGGCCTGTTCAGAGAACATATATTTCATCATTTGAACTCATTCTAGTTCAATATATAGCAAACCTTTTTTTTTTCAGGGCTTTGTAATTATTTTGATTATTCTTTCACATGTCAAAATGTGACGTTTCCTTTGTTTCTTCCGATCTATCCTATTTGTAAGTAACAATAATAGTCATTTTTTCTGTGGCGGGAAAGAAGTTTGGCATTTCATCTGTTGACAGGTTTATAAAATGCCACTTTCCATAAATTACTTTTTTCCCGTGGGAAAGAAGTGAGTACTATTTTACCGGATATATATAACATATATATATACATTATTGATGGCTTTTGTTGTGCTATAGTTCCGAAAAATGAGTCAATAATACCGTCTCCGAGAAAGAACTGCAAGTCCATTCGACTTCGCGGTTACGTATATTACTAAACAACCACTAAATTCGCAATTTTTTGAAATCAAATCACAGAATTAGACTGACAGAAGTGACATTAGATATTTGATTACTTCAGAAGAATGATGAAGATGCCTACAACGCAGGTGTCCCTACTGTTAAAAAATTTCATGTCGATAATTTTCAGATTTCAAAATAATGTAATATCTTCCCAATATATTGATTCGTCCTTTCTCCTGTCACAGAAAAAAATAGTGTATTATACACGGGAAAAATATAAGATTTTAGCTCACGGTTTTTTGTCTCAATAACACAATCGGAGCTAAAATCTACTACTATCAGTTATCGGTCAGGATTTTGATATTGTGTGAATTTTTTTCACCACTAGCAATATATTTCATTCATTTTAGTTCTGTGAAACCGAAATATGGACTATTGTCACTATAAAAGGAATATTTTCAATGATTATAGCCATGACCAATGAGAGCATATGACAAGTCGTTATAGATAAATACTATAGGTAGATTCCAGTGCCATTTCTGCGAATATAAAAAATGTTATCTTCCGAATATGAATGATTTTGAAGTGGCATATAAATCCATTATATAATCTGAAGGAACATCAATCCTCTCAACCGATTAATTCCCGAACAACAAGTAGGACTGATTCCAATATCGATAGTAAGTATACGGGATGGGGTGAAAAGAAAGATATATAGTGGCACCGTTGAAGTCTGCATCATATGTTTTTTTTATCATTCAGTTCATACTTTGAAAATAATGCAAAATGATGTTCATAATTTTTTTGATCAATCGATAACTGTCGAATTAGTCATTTCCTGTCAGAAAATACAAAGTCGAAAATGTTATCTTCCGAATACAAAAATGTATATAACTACATTATTAGCTGAAAGAACCTAACAGAATGTTCCTGATATATATGTCGATTTTCGATATCAATTTGCATAAACTATTGTATTTTTGCCAACGCTGTACCAATTCGGATTAACAAGTGATGCATTTTTGGAATAAGCTAAGCTGGAAAAATCTGAAAAAAATACGTATTCCCTTCCAAAAACTATCGTATCACCAGTTGTTGTTCTAAAAAAAATTGTTGTTGTTCTAAAAAGCTTTCTACGAAGTGGAGATTCTGCACCGTCGTTCCCATAAACCTCTTCAATTTCGCTGACTGTTCAAAATCCTCTTTGTTACATTTGTTCATTCCCACATTCAGACAGATTTATAACTTTGTACTAGAGGAACATCTAATAAAATTCGCCCTCTGCTTTTGTACTTTGACAAATAAAACTGTTTTTGAATAGGAAATTTGCTTGTTTCAATAAAACTCACTCTATATATGATTATTCATTATTAAAAAAACTGTAAATTTGATCAAAAATCGACCAATTTTAGCCCATTTTATTTTCATAGAAATCGTTCAAACCTCGATTCATCGGTAAGATATTCCATTCAATTTTATGTGTTCAAGCATGATATACCAAATTTCGAATAATTATGTATCTATGGATCTACAAAAATGGTATCTGCAAGTCATTCAAAAACCTATTTCAAGTACCTCTGTATTAGTAGAGAAAGCGAATTATTTCATCCTAAATGAATAAGAAATTTCAAAATATTTGTGTGAACTCTTAACAAAATGGCGAATATTTGCTCAACGTGTTGCATGTAGTTCATCCGTAAATATACGTGAAAAAAAGCTAATTTCAAATTTTGTCATGGTTATAATAATATGGAAATATACCGAGGCAAAATATCAACAACGTGATGAATACCCATCCCATATCATTAATACATGAAAACACTTACCATCTTGAAAAAAGACCAGTTCTACACACTCAAATGAAAATACAATCACCAAACCAGAGGAATTTTAATTTTTCACTTTCGAATAATTCGGGTTCTTATTGTTTTATATTGAAACGCCATCAGTACGCGATGAAATCTAGAACGAGACTGCTGATTGGTTTGATTCATCATTCTGATGACTAAGTAGTTACGTCATCCTTTTAACCGATTAATTCCTGAACAAGAATGACTAATTTCAATATCTATTATATAGGTATACGGGGTGAGGGAGAAGAGATTTAATATACAGTGTCACCGTTGAAGTCTGCATCATATGATTTTTTTACTCTTAAGTTTGGGCGAATTAGAATTTCATGAACAGTTCTTCGGAAATACTGGCGAATCAGACATTTTCTGTCAGAAAATCACAAAGTTGCAAATTTAGGGTGGAAGAAAGCCTCTAAATTGAATGATCCACCCAATTTGGTAACTGGAAGATGTCGGAGGTGTACTACGAAACAGTTGGGGAAATTGATATATTTGAAAGTGAGCGAGAGTATTATAATTAATATAGGGAAGAATGAATAAACTTTGACTGCCTGTAGCTCCGCTACTCATCGGTATCGGACTCATGTTCATATGAACTTGTTTGAATACAATTGAGATCAATCACCCATTTTAGTTTGGACCTTTGCACCTAAATCACCTTGTATATTCGTCACAATTTTTTTTTGTTGCTGTGGCATATATTGAAAAAAAAAAACAATAGATACCATTGCAGCATTGCAAGCAAACTACGAGTGAAATATAATTTTAAGCGAATAATATTGCATTTTGAATGCATCTATTCTTTTATGTTCAAATATTATTACATGAATGACTAGAAAAAGCAACGGATAGGTGTTTTACCCAAAATTTATTATCGTTTCTCATTCGATCATTATTACTTACCTTATTATGACGCCTTCGCCATTTTGAATACCAGTATATACCAATCGTGCTACAAGCAAACTACTTTATCGCTATGCCAAGCTTTAGAAACTGATTATTTTCTTCTCTAAGGCTAGAATACAATATGGAATATGGAATATGTAGTTACAATTCAATTGAAAAGCAGAAACTTACATGCAAAGTGAAAAAATAAAACTGAGACTAATATTGAGTATAAAGAATAAAGATAATGTAGACATAACATTGAAGACAGAAAAGTCACATAATTTATATACCGGAAGAAATGAAATGATGATATTGGAAAGATGTTGAATATCTTATAAGAATATATCTGAATTAGAATATCAATATATGTTTTCTTATTAATAGAGAATAATTTTCATAATTGATTTGACCACCATCTCTAAAAACATTATTATTGTTAAATCTTTTTCTGAATGCATTTTCACATTTTAACTGACATTGCTCTTCATTTGACCTCTCCGATATATAATCAGTAGTAATACTATAAGTACTTCAAAATATTCCGGTTAAACATCGATAACTTGTTGCTTCGCGATCGGATTATTTCAACTGTTGAACCAGTGCCGGATTAACCACGTAGCAAGAGTAGCAATAAATGCTACGGGCCCCGCAAATCGGGGGGCCCCGCGCTCCAACGCCTGTCCGGCCTTGTCTGGCCTGTGAAAAAATTGCATCAGATCTGTACGACGACTGTGAAGAATACTATCAGCAATAAACATAGGGACGAATCGAGCGATATACAAAGTAAAGACCAAGTGAACGCCTCTCTACTACACTCGACGACTTTGTTGAAAATCAAACACCTGGACGACGTTTTGAAGTTCAGGTATTTGTTTCCATTATTGATAACGTACTGTCTGCTTCAACTGAACGTTTGATAGCATTTCATAAAATTACTAGTGTTTTTGGAGTATTTCGACGCACCAAACAGGAGCCTCTGGAACTACAATTTTATGAACTTTCATTGAATAATTCTTTAAAATCATGTTTCCCAAACATAGAAATTGCCTTGCGAATTTACGGGTATCTCACGATCGCTAACTGTAATGACGAACATTTTTTTTTTAGTATTGAAACGTATTAAAAATGAGCAGTTAAGGAACACGATGGGCCAAGAACGTCTCAATCAAACGGATAAATATAAAGCATGATTTGCTAGAAGAAGTCGATATTGAAAGTGTTATCTCTAAATTTGCCCATATATAGGTATATCCAGAGAAAACATCTGAGGCGATCCATCTTACAGTGGAGTAAAGGCAATAGGACAGGACAAAATTCTTACAGTCGACTCCACCAAAGCTATACTTTATTGTAAGCAATCCTACAGGGACATGTTTCGAAGCTTTGAAGCTTCATCATCAGCATTATTGTAACATAGGAGTACTAAAGTGAGAGAAAAAAGAACAATGTCAGACAAACTCCTCAACAACGATAGGTCTAAAAAACTCACCTGTTCTGGAGGAACATAACTTTTTTCGGTGGAAATGATGCGATTTTTTTTGTAGTTCTGAACGAACGTCAAATCAAAATTTGACGACGCGCTTTGTTTGCATGTAATAATCTGAATTGGTTACTCTGGAAATGGAAATAATTCCGAATTTCTGTGTATACTATGTATATCCACGTATATTCGAACTTATATACAAGGTAGGTAGCTTACCTCAATTGAACCTTCTGATTGGTTTAAAATCATACGAAGAGAATAATCTATTATATCTATTACTATTCTTAAATACACTCAGTTCCGAAAAAAATGACGTGATATTTGAAAAGAAAAAAAAATAGGCCGATTTTTATTTTTTTTTATTTGTTGGTAGGTAATGCATTTGTCTTTAAAAAAAATAAAGAGGTGAAAATGTGTTCAAAGCCTCCTTGATGGTGGTGGAAGGTAAGACGACATACTGCTCTAAAATGTCAATGTAAATTTGAGCATTCATCGACTGCCTCACCGGAAGGGGTGTCTTTCCGTTCATTGAAATCCATTCCCACACCATAACGGACCCACCATTAAAACTTTCGCATTCTGTTATTAAATTTTGATTAAACCGTTCACCAGTTCTTCTCCACACTCTTTTTCTTCCATCCACCATGTTAAGGCAAAACCTTGACTCATCCGTAAACAAGACATTCGACCATTCAGGAATATTCCACTGTCCATAATTTTCAACAAAATTTCTTCTAGCAGCACGATGTTCGGGCAATAGTTTGGGACCTTTTGCAGGTCTCCTAGCTTTTAAATTAACTTCTTTTAGACGTCTACATAACGTCTGCTTACTTACTGCAGCATCACGAATTTGGCGGAGATCTTGCTGAACATCATTCACCGCAGTATTTGATCGATTCCGTAAAATCCGCAATCTCAAGAAGCGATCATCTCTTGGAGAAGTTTTTCCGACCAGAACCGACCCTCCGAGCGGTGCTTCCTGTTTGTTCGTACTTGCGGATTGCTCTACGAGCAGTTGCTTCATGAACTCCCACTGCACGAGCGGCGTAACGTTTACTACTCCCATCGTTTACTAACGCAACTAATCTTGCTACTTGTCATATACAAGGCATACAACAAATTAGTTGCTATGTCAACGGCATTTGTTTTTTTAAAGACAATGTGATCATACCATAGTACACCCCAATCAATTTTGAGTACTCTGATCCTTCAATAAATTTTATTTGTGGGATAAGCGTAAATATCAGCAAAAAAGCTGTAATTCGGAAAATTTTAGAGATAAATCAATGAATGAAGAAACAAAATGCTCGCAAAAGACGCCTTTATCGTATAGGGTGCAAGCACTTTGTATACCATTCCTCAATTAACACACAGGGTGAGTCAAAAATTTAGAATAAATCATGGTTCGAGTTATTCCACCACCATCAAGGAGGCTTTGGAAAAATTTTCACCTCTTCATTTTTTTTTAAAGACAAATGCATTACCTACCAACAAATAAAAAAATATAAAAATCGGCCTACTATTTTTTTCTTCAAGAAGATAGGTTCTCATCTAATTCTCTAACATTATTAACTTGTTCAACTAAACTAAGGTTATCAATGTGTGTGATGATTGTGATAGATAGACATGTGTTCGGCTGTACTCGATCGATTTTCCTTGACATAAAAATGAAGAAATTGACTAATTTGTAAAAAGAATAACACAGAAAACAGATCTGCTATCGATCAACCTGAAATAGGTAGCTTATAGCAGGGATGTTGCAGTAGAGTTAATTCTCACACATTTTACGCATTTCTCGGCAATCGACAACAAAGTGAACGAACAGTCTATTATAAAGAGAACCGAGAACGTGTATTTACCAAATTGGCGAAAGCGCTTTTTTGCAGAATTGGCGAAAGCGAATATATACATTTCCGGCGAAGGTGCTTTTGAGGTTTTGGCGAAAGTGCTATGAGTTGAATTATGAATAATTGGACCATATGATTGGTAAAACGGTAACGATGAAGATCCTCTCGTGGAAAAAATTCAAGTGGTCGGCTTCTCTGCGGTTTTATATGTTATTGGTAAATCCGAATCTGAAGTTTGCAACAAAATTTCCTGGAGCGTTCCGAGATATTCGCAAAAAAAATGCGACATTTTCGCAATTTTTTCAGTTTCTTGTCCGTAATGGAAAACTATACATTTTAGCGAGAATACCGTTCTATGAAAAGTTGAAGTAGATACAAATTTCTATATTTGATTGTTATTGCTCATGAATGTAGGGCTAACGGGTGAGGGGCGATCTGCTCCACTTGCTCCATCACCACCTCCAGAACCCGAACCTTGTGGTACCATCCCCCTGCCAAACAACAATTTAGCGGGGATAAGATTGTAGATTGTAGAGATTACCCTCATCTACACAGTGAAACATTTTCGGGTGTAATTTCAATCGAGTGGATTTCAGAAATAACTCGATTGAATCAACACTTGATTAGCAATATCATAAATTTGATGATACCGTGTACAGTGGTGTCAATTGAAACCTCCATAGTGAAAAATCACACGGATATGGTAATTTAGAGCGATTCTGAAATATCCATTCAGAAGAAACACCAAAACGATGAGAAGAAATGACTTTCGATAGGGGTATTATTCAAGTTAACGCAAAAATACACTTATTATATGAATCTAATACCTAGTTACACCCTGATTAATCACGAATAAATCATAACCGTGTATGGATCATGAGATTCGGGGCGAATATGATTCACTCATCGTCTTGCATTCTCCCATGTGAATAAATAATGTTGCTAATGTTGAAATTACCACCTGAAAAATCTCAACTCATTGAAGAATGAATAGAAATTGTGTAGGTATATCATCATCCACGGATTCTGGTATCCAGATTGAGAGGTGGCAATAAGAACGGATGATTCCGTGAAAATAATGCATTAAATAAATTTCAAGTTGATTTATTAATTATATATGAAGATTTTGAGATTGCGAAGCTATATAGAGTGCTTATATCGAACCAGATTGCAACATAAAATGAAATATCAAAGTATACATTTTTTGCACAGAAAAATATTGAGTAAATATCTTGATAGATGGCGACACTAGCGTTACTTCGACGCTCGTCTCTCGACAGCCTTCAAACAGTATCAGCTCAGAGATGTTTTTGTTCTTGTAATGTCTCAACTCTCACAATAATGGACCATTTAATACACTGAATACTTATGTTATTATATCAGAATCGTGTTATTCAACACTCATATGCAGATGCAGAAAAGAAAGCACCGCTTCTCGGCGGGATTACACTCAATAATTAAATTTTCACAACAGAAAAAAATCCGAAAAATATTCACATTTCATAATTATACAGTAAAAGCAAAAACGCAACAGATACAGTGTCAAAATAATCACCAAATTATGATTGTATAGTACACCACTCTGGTATTGAATAATACGAACCGATCAAAGGAGCACTAGATACTCTATTGTAGTTCCTGAATGTATGTAGGAACGAATGACACTTTATGATGGTGTTGAAAGTTTCAGTGTTTATTCCCAATAAAATAATCAGGACCTCAGGAGACAATACATGCACCCAAGGCGGCCCGGTGGTCGAGAGCGCGAAGGCGCTGAGTTCGTATGGGGACTCTCACCGAGGCATGGGTTCGAATCCCAGTTAGGCCATGGATGTTTGTAAATGTATGCTTTCCTAACCCCGCACAAGTTTCGACTTATGGGGCGTTGGATCCAGTGCTGGGTGCAACGAGGAAATGCAATTGAAAAAAAAAAGGGTGTTAGCTGGTGCGAACTGGTGTTTTTTTTTCACTGTGTAATGGTCACCTAAAACCCTAGACTTCTGATTTTTTTATGCTTAAATTTTCCACCTCGACAGGCGTCAGGTAAAACTGTTTTAGGTGAATCATAGAGTGTAATTCGGTGAGACAATTGATTTATCAAACATTTGTTTACGGCTGGTTGTCATGCTTTCAAGAGTTAGGTTCCGTTATTGTCATTGGAAAAGTTAGGCCAAACTTTTTTAGCTGTGATAATGAAAAAATCACGTGGCTTGTCACACGAGAGATTTTTTTGTTGAAGTAAACTTGACATTTCAATGAAAATTTTATTGCCTGAAAATCTGGAAATGAAACAAAAAAAATGTCTAGAAAATATTTACGAGTCCGTACTTTAACCTAACAAAATGCTTGGATGTAATTCAGTAAGAAAATTTAATGAATTCGTGAATCACATTACTGTTGAGGGATTTTTCGATATTCCTCCACTCAATTTCTCCAATCTGAGACTCTCCAAATCGTGCCATTTCATCAGATTAGATACTTTTATGGCAATTTCAACTGTTGATAACAAATGTAAATACTACAAACGATAAGATTTCCACAAAATTCTCAAAAACAATTGAATTTTCCATAAACCTTTCCACACTGATATCACTATTCCTAATAATTCAACACACCTTTATCAACATAAAATTACAGTATACAGTATATACAAAGGCTAGTGAATGTCCCTCTTTCGGAAGTGAATTCCAATAAAGAACCCAATATCATAAAACAGATTGCAGTCAACAACGGATACAACGTTAATTTGATAGACAGTATTCTTTCTATAAAACTTATTAATGAAGATATTCAAGAAATTTATCCTATTATCAAAAATAATACTGATACAAGTAAATATTTCCAGAATGCCTATTGATTTCGATTTAGCTTAGTTGGCGGTCTTAGGACTGCTAGCTGCAGACTGCCCTGCACTGATGAGAGTCAAAGAGCTCGAAATCGGTCTGTAGGTGTCTAGTGTGGCCTGGCTAAATCGGAATCAATAGGCATCCAGGAAAGATTCACTTGTATCAGTATTCGTTTATACGTGTCGATGCATAGAAGGATGTAATTCAATGTTTTGCGTTGCATTAGCCAGAAAAGTAGTTGTTTCTCTTTCGAAATCTACCATTGTTGTTCATTTTATTACCACTGTGTCGATATGACTTTGAGCTTTTTGTATTTATTTAATATTTCATTCCACTTTGTGCATTGTCGCTATTTCGTAGTTCAAAAGTTAATAACAAAATCACAGCCGGTTATGGGATTTTCTATACATGAAATAAATTGTCATTTAAATATTATAAACAGTGTTCATAATATCTGTTGAGTTAGTATCTTAAAATCCCAACTCAATATCTCTCTTGATGGTGGCCCTATAACGCCCTTTCCACAATAACGTCCTTTAATTGGTTTCCGTAGCGATATAGTTATGACTTCCGGTATCTGTTTTCCGTGCAAATGAGAGACTGAAATAGCTATCGATAACGCGATAAAATTGGTCGTAATAACCACTGATTCCCAAACCAATCTACCTATATCGACCACTTGTTACCCCCTTGATGCGGTCTTAACAACTTAATTAATTCAATCTAGCATGTGGGACCAATGTTCCATCATTGAATATAAAGATGAAGGATTACCCTAACTGCACACGGAAACAAAAGTGCGACGAAAGTTGAAGGATAATCATTAAATTGGCTTTTACTTGATGAATATCCATTATAAAAATGAGAGCAACTTATAAATGGGTGAATCATTAGCATCTTATTAGAAATTCCATCGAGAAGAGACGACAGAGAGAAAAAAGCCAAAATGAAAGAAATTTGTTGTCTCCTATAGTCAAGAGGAAAAGAGACAGTTGTTACATTAAACCATTGTAATGAAATGATTATCACTCAATCAAGAAGTTTTCAATAGGAAATATAGTATCCAAAACTAATATGCGAACTTTTGTTTCTTAAATAACACTCTGTGTTTTAGAATAGAATAGAAGAGAATAGAATAGAATTCTGAAATTCTACAAACAGATACAGAATAATATATATACATCTAAAGCTGGTCATAAACAAAAACATAAAATACAATTGAAAGCATAAAATACATGAATATAATGCAAATGCAGTCAAATACTCTGACACTTATAGCATCTAAAAACTTATTTTCAGTGAAATAACTATAGGAATAGATTATTCATCATGGTTTATTGCAATTATCTTGAAGATTTTATTAAGTACATCAGAATAGTCAAAGAAAGAACTTCATACTTAATAATATTCATTATGTACTGTGTAAATATATGGTAAGCTAAGTTATATAGTTATAGTTATATAATAATTGAGGAACTCATCAGTCCCATAAAACTGCAGTTCATCACATCGGAAAGTATGCAAGTTCTTCTTCAAAATAGTCATTGTGCTACTTGTATCTTGTACTTTTACACTTAATGCCTACATATTTCGGCGAATTTTGATAGACCCCCAAGTGTTGGTGAATAGTTTCACAATTCCTCGTGAAATATAGATAGACTTTTTTGTCATCAATTCCATAACAGCGTTTAACAGTTATGAAATGTACTTCAGGAGTTGTACCATGTATCACGGAAACAAAGGGTCACCCAGCAGAAATATATGCCTTTAGGGACCTTTATTTCATCTGCAAATAATACGCGATCGTGAGTTTTTGGTGTTTACTTTTGGAACACACACACACACATATCACAAGAAGTTTGAATTCAGACAAGAAAGTCTGAATTCAGCATAAAAAGTCTGACTTCAGAGAGAACAGTCTAAATTCAAACAAAAAAGTTTGAATTCAGAAAAAAGGATGAATTCAGAAAGAAAGTCTGAATTTCAGAGATAAAATGAGATAGGTACACACAACAGTGGCCTTTCGAAGCTTTCGTAGAATTCAGGCTTTTTTCAGACTCAATTATTAGCGTTCCCGAGAAAACATGAATTCAGTTTATCACGATGTCATTTAATTAAGCAACATACTGCGTGATATATATAATTATGACTTTAACCACGCTACATAATTCAATAATCGATAACTCAATGGAAACATGCACAAGAACCCTTCAAACAGAAGACAAAGAGAATGGTTTTCATTCAATATTTCTGACTCCATTCGATGGATAGACATATGAGTTGGCACAATCAATAAGAGTTTTTTGCTTGATCAGCTGTTCTGAGAATATACCCTTCGAACAGTATCGCAGATATTGAATGAAAACAATTATTATTTGTGAATCCCTAGAATAACAATGTCAAATTGAGTTTACAAGAGAGTATGTATATTCATGATTTTTTCATCATATGGGCACGAAAGGGAATCCCTATTATGTTCGAAGAGCATTGTTGGTACCTAGGAAACATAGAAAAGAGGTGTTGGAATTTGTTTTGAACTTTTGGAGGTAATAATTTTTTATGGGAATACTTCCTTTATATGTATACCTCAAGAATACATGTCTCGTGAAAATATCTACAAAGGAGTGTAAGGTCGCTGAGTGTACTATGGTGTTCCATTGTGGTCAAGGTATGAGTGAGTGTGGCATCACCAACCAGATAAATAGCTGGTCTCTGGATATAATCTGAGAGCATCAGCCTATGAGTCAGTGCCAAAATCATTAGATACGAAACTGATAAATTCACATGTTCAAAAATATTCAAAGGAACGAAGGAATGCTCGAAGTCTCCACAAATTTTAATGGTGTTGTTACATGATCATAAGGATCTTATAGAAGACCATGATCTTCAGCCTAATTGAAAGTTCTACAACACAAAAAGGTTGATGTGAAAGAATTACATAATTTGTGATTGACTTTCTTGGAGTTGACGAAATGTTTGATGCTACTAGTTGTGATATTGTTGTCAATGCTCATAGTCAAAAAATCTAATTATTAATGGAAAATTGGGTTCTCAATGAATGAAGGGCCTCATGTCTTGAGATCGCGTACCATTATTTTCATTGAATTTTCATATACCAGAATAGTATATGAAGGGTATTGCCACAAGGTTTATTTTGACAACACCGTGCCCTTATGAAATAAGCGCTTCTTAAGGAAAATATCAATAAAAGTGATGGGGCAAACAGACAGCACGTGTTTAAATCTGAACTAATTTGGTTAGAGAACACTGAAAATAATGTCAAATAATGACGTAAAGGCAAGACGTTGACATAAGTTGACATTGACTTTGGCTATCTCGCGCTCTTGTGGGTGTCGTCTTCATTGCACTCGTACACCCTCTACATTCTTTCAACACATATTTTTGCGTCACAATAAAGCAGGGTCACATGCATGTGTCATGACAATATTCAGAATATCAACTAACTCACTTTAATTCAAGTCCTCAAAAGATTATATTAATATATCAAATAAGCAAAAACGTATGACTCTGAATTATCGATATTTTATTGCTTGTTTCGTATATGGTAACCTTCGAAACAGTTAAGCTCAATGTACAAACCAATTAATTGGTCACGATAATGGTATCCATGGCATTCAAAAAACGTAGCATCATATAACTCGTAAATCTATAAGCTGCATGCTATATAAAATACGGGTTCATTTATCTCAAAAATAATTCACAGGTGCTTGCTTCGAATGGAAGAAATTTTGAAAGTCAAGTCAACTGCTTGATAAACATACAGTGCGGACGTAAAAAGTCCTCCCCCCCTTTTAACCTTTGAACGGAACAAGCTAGCGAGATCGGGTAAGATTCTGACAAAAAGGTACCTCTTTTACTATTTGGCATGAAAATAGTTGTGGGTACGTGACCTGGGGTCTTCAAATATAAAGATTGGTCACGTGGTACCTTGCTTTGAAGGCCTTTCGATTCTCTATTCAACAACGCTGCGTTTGTACAAATAAGCCAAGCCGTTTCAAAATGACAAGTGTTTGAAATTTGATTCAAATATTAATATTAATGAATAAAAAACCTGAATAACTTTTAATTGCAACAGAATTTCAAGTATTGTAACAAGTGCTCAAACATGCTCTAAATGTTCATCGTTCACTTATTGACACGAAAAAATCGGTTTTGGAATTCAATCCGAACGTGATTTACTGTTTCTGAGGTACATTTCAAGCGCTTGTCATTTTGAAACGGCGTGACCGATTCGCACAAACAAAGCAAAGTTGGATAGAGAATCGAAAGGCCTTCAAAACAAGGTACCACGTGACCTCTCTTTATATTTGAACGAAAAAGTTGATGGTGCCCAACTGACACTAGGTCACGTAACCACAACCATTTTCATGCCAAATAGTAGTGAAAGAGGGACCTTTTTGCCTGAATTTTACCCGACCTCGCTAGCTTGTTCCGTTCAAAAAGGTTAAGGGGAGGGAAAGGACTTTTTACGTCCTCACTGTATAATTCTATCCATCTAAACCCTACAAACTTTAATTTAAACCTTTCGAATGAATTCACTTTACTTTCAATACCACACTATGAAGCCCGTTTCATTGCAAATACAAATAATGTGCATCGTTTTTGGGTAGCCGCTGAGATTTGATAGAGCTGAAATTGTTGTTCTTATCCATCAGTCGGTTGCCCCCTCACGAGCAACCCTCAGAAGTCTTCAAGAGACTTGTGCGAGCAAGGAATGACGGGGGTCTTACCTTTCAACGTGTGATCCCAAACACTTTCTCAGGCCATCAGAAAAATGTATGCGGTCGTGGTGGGACTCGAACCACAGTTTAAGGATTCCCTAAACTGTGCTCGAACCCACTACCGGTAATCCAACGTGGATAGAACATTGACGCTCTAGCCACGAGGTTACGCTGGCCCATAAATTGATTTAGTGAAAGAGACTCCTTCGTATGGCAACCAAGAACACCTGATCTGACCCCGTTAATAATACTTGCTACCTTTAGTAATCATGTTATTGTTTGCAAGCTAACCGGGGTAATTTTGAGCAATATACACTCACTGGCAAAGAACCAGCTAGCAAAAATTGTGCCAAATTGATCGCCCTGTGAATTTTCAAATTCTTGTCCGATTCAGATGAAATTTCGACCAAATCGTAGATTTATGTTCCAAAGTCTTCGCCTGAATGTTATTTCTCCAAAAACTAAGCTAGATACACAAATCCCACAGAGTATAAAAAAGTCGTTATTTCAATAGTCCAATCTGATGAAGATAATGAAACTCAGAAAAACCGGTGATGTACAATTAAATTCACCATGAATATCGATGAATTTACCCACTGTGACGCCACTGGAAATATTATTTCGAATCTCATTGCACTAGAAGAAGCTCCATATTACTATTAACAAAACCACAACGTTTCATTGAAATTGATAAAAAGACAATTGAGAAATTTGTTGAATTTTTTCGGCGTTATTTAGATACACCCTGTATAGGAGCTAACCAATTTTGACTAATCGAACATAAAAAGGTGGCATCAAAGCTTTCGCATCTGTGTAATTGGGTGATCTGTGCTTCATGCGGTCCAAATCAACATGCGCTACAAAGGTTCAGTATATGCCATGGACAATTGACGGTATTTGAAACTGAACGTTGAAAGAAAATCAACTTTTAACACTTCTGTCATTACGAATTTGTGTAATTGCATTTGAAGTTGTGATCGAGTACGTTTGTGGAATATGAGGAAATGTACACTGAGAGAATTATCTACATCTAGTTGAAAATAATTGCATAACCACATCAAAATATCAGCATTGAATAGGTGCCAAAGCAATTTATTTGATGAACCATTGTCGTTCTAGATGACAACCTAGTTAGGTAGTTAGTAGGCAGGACCTCCTCGCACTAGGTCGCCTACTAGGTTTTCATTTAGATCGACAATGGCTGAACTTAATAGATTGGTTTTGCTAAAAGGACACAAGTAGCAATTTGGTTGTCAGTAATAGATCGTACTGATTCGTATCAAATAGGTTAACTGATTTACTATACTCTGATTTTCAAGAGATCACAGGAAATTTTCTTCATAACTACTAATAGATCGTCGATGCTGGAAATTTATATGGATTATTCTAGATAGATATTATAGTTCATCGTTATAAATAGATGTTCGAACAGCGTGGTGTCGGTCTGTTTACTAGAATCTTTTGACGTCCTATATTCCTATTTATTGATGAATCCTTATGGAAGACCGAATTCAAAATTATAATCAACAATCATTTTGGAGAGGAAATATCTGAAAAATACTTATATGTGAAATTGAATAATACGTCCACTGATTGAAACATTATATAGGTTTCTTCAAAAACAGACCGTTCTTCCAACCATTCTGTACAGGCTGTTCCGAATTTATTGTCCGCATAATGGTATCCCAGATGATATTTCCATTGAAAAAAACGAACCACTCTTGCTATTTCTTACAACATTCAAATGGCAACTATAAGAACCTATTCTTCAAGTCTTTGTCAGATCTGCCAAAAATTGAAAAATAGGCTATAAAGCCGAAACAAATGATGAAATTTGACGAATTTGAAAAGAACTATCTTTACAATTATTGTCTGCAAGGTTGATGTAGCTATGTGTATTTGTTGTTTCATCATGGCGCAGATATCAACAGACAATTATCGATATCCTACGATTATAACCAATTTGAATCACTCTATACAGGATCAAATCGGGAATCAGAACTCAAATGACACATGACACACTACTCACCCTTACACTTGAAATAAATAGGCTTCCAATTAGTGGTAAGTAGGTTTTTATTTAGCATAGCAATATTAATAAGTGAGAAATTGATGATGATCCATATATACCAAAATAGACAATCTGTTCAATTCTAATAGATGCGTTTTTAGGAAGGCCAACCTGTTTACGGTATATGAATTTATATTTGTTTCGAATAGAGACGTCTCATTGAAACCTCAAAAAATGTGCACCAGAATTAACACCGATTCTCTGCAAGTTCTTTACCGTCTCGTATAGGTCGGGTATTTTTCCATCATGCTGAAAGACAGCTAGAGTCCAACCAATCCCCAAAAAAGGGAACAAGAACCTGCCCAACAACTACAGGCTGATTGCCCTGTTATCAGTAATCTCCAAAGTGATGGAGAAAGCCATCGATACTGAGCTTATCAAATATCTGGAGAGCTCAGGAATCAGCTTCATTAGAGAAACACGGGGAACCTCTAGCTGTCGCGTTGGACATATCGAAAGCATTCGACCGTGTTTGGCACGAAGGACTCCTCCACAAACTACCATCATACGGCTTACCACCTTAGCTATGCCATCTCTTATCGAGTTTTCTTTCAGGCAGATCGCTTCACGTGGTGGTGAACGGTGTATCGTCTGATACCATTGGCATCAATTCCGGCGTTCCACAAGGATCAATTTTGGCACCAACATTATTCCTGCTTCATATCAATGATCTGTTGGGAGTAACAACTTGCCCCATTTACAGCTTTGCAGATGATAGTACCCTCCAAACTGCGTTCTCTCCAGAATTCCCATTTCTTCCCAGGAAACTAAGAACTCACGGAGCAGGCAGTTCAATGCTGTCAATGAAGACCTTGCTGAAATCATAGCCTGAGGAACCAACAACCTAATTGAATTCAACGCCACCAAAACTCAAGCCTGTATTTTTTCTAGAAAGGCGGAACTCAGTATGCCAGATATTGTAATGTCTGGCACCACCATCTCCACCAAGCCCACTATATCTATGCTCGGTATTTCCATCAGCAACACTCTTTCATGGGATAATCATGCCAGATCCATCGCAAAAACTGCTTCACAAAAACTCGGATTCTTGTTCCGTGCGAAAAGCTAATTTACACCTCAACAGCTTCTCATGATCTACAGAGCGCTGCAGTACCAGTCAGACGAACTAGACAAGCCCAGTCAGCACATCCTTTCGCAGTCAACCTCGAAAGATGTCGAACAGCACTTTATCAAAACTCCTTTATCCATAGAACGGCTAGGCTCTGGAATTCATTGCCTGAGGAAGTATTCCCTACAACATATAATCTCCAGAAGTTCAAAAAAATTCCAATACCTACCTTCTGTTCCTATCCTCCCTAGGAACGCATGATGTTCTTTGAACATTATTGAGATTTTTCTTTTCGTGCGCTCCAAGCGATAAAAAAAACAATTTATGCATGGGCATGGGAATTCTAAGGAACAAATTGATATCGTGCTAGTCTGGAACAAAAAACTTAGCAAAATTACTTTTTCCTACGAGCGTACGGAAAAGTATTTTTTCCACATTATTTTTCGTTTTGAAAGTTGTACTTTTTCGTGCGATTTTACTTTTCCGCACGATTTCGAAGGAAATACCAGGAGAAATGTAGTGATAACTGTTGGCACCAGAACGTACCTAAAGCAACGGTCGCTCTAAACTGACAGTAGTGGCAGTCAACAAATAAGCATTTCCTGTGTCATTTTTCCGTGTTCCGATTGAAAATGGACAATTCAGGAAACTTTCAAGATCTCCCCTCGGAAAAAATTTATGCAAACACTAACCAATCAAATTCAAATAAGAAACGACGTTCTTCAAGTTGTTGCGGCATCTGCTATATTACAGCATGCAACAAACACAAATTGCACTTTCAATTTCTATATTTACCACCGTTAATGTTTCAGTTATTGTTATTTAAATGTTCTTCAAATAAGTTTCCTATTATATCGATGAGAAAAATCTATTGCTTGATTCTTCAGTGCTTGAAAATATAGTGCGGACAAATTACTTGACTGCCCTAGTGCTGAGAAGTTACTTTTTGCACGATTTTCGAATTGTTGAAAATAATGATATTCAGGACTAACTAAATGATCCATGTAACTTTTTTGTTTTATGTGTCATCTTATTGTAGCATCATTATAAAATATTGTTCATTAGAAACCTTTTCTTTATAAATAATATGGACAAAAACACTCGTAGGAAAAACTATGTACCTAACTCTAGCGAAAACTCCACTCCGCGTCGTTCGTGCAACTGCCCTCGAGTGAGGAAAAGAACTACTTTCCGCACCTGTTAGTTTGATAACTTCATTCCGCTTATAGTTTAGGGGTAATATTTATTTGTCTGAAATAGCAGGAAATTCATTGAATCCAATACAATATAGGTTTAAGCAGAGCAATTGATTTTTGATTTATGTTCTGGTTCCCACGAAAAGGGATATCCTGAAATGTTCAGAGAACATCGTGAGAACCAAGGGAAATAAGGTAGGAATTAGTGTTCTTCTTAAATTTCCGGAGGTAATATGCCTCGTGGAACAGCTCCCTTGGCAAGGAGTTCCAGAGCTTTGCTGTTCGATAGATCTTTGGAAAGAGATGGTCTGCAGGTATCCAAAGTGACCACGAATGGGTGCGAAGCCTCAACTCGACGGATTAATCTCGCGGGGACTGCCAAGGGACGAACAATTCTTGATATTTCAGAAGAGCATCGTCCATGAAAATGTCTATAAAATAGAGCCAGCTTGCCAACTTTTCTACGGTGTTCCAGAGAAGTGAGTGAGTTTGGGAGCGAGGCATCACCCGAATTGCCCTTTTTTGGACAGAATCCAACAGTTTCAGGATATGTTTGAATGCTGCACTCCGAATATGGGAACAGTATTCTAGGACAGGTCGGATCTGTGCCTTATAGATCATAAGCAGCTGGCTAGAAGTGAAATAGCTCCTGGCCCCAAACAATTTCCTTCAGTGTATGTGTATTGCTTTTACTACAGATACACAATGTACCATTATCCTTCACAATGTTGTCGTGTTTCTCGGAATACTAATAACTACGACGCGTCTGAACTTCCATCCTAAAAACACTTTTTTTTCCTTATTTACAGTTGCAACTGTAAATTAGGCAGAAGAAACTTTCAATTAAATATCGCCTAATTCACAGTTGCAACTGTAAATTAGCACTAATTTACAGTTGCAATTGTTAATTTGTAACTGGTAATTAGGCGATATTTGAAAAAAAAATAATTAGTGCTAATTCACAGTTACAACTGTAAATTAGGCAGATGAAACTTGTAAATTTGTAACAGGTAATGTGGCAATATATGAAAAAAAAAACAAGTTTGTGATAATTCACCGTTGCAACTGTAAATTAGACAAATGTTCGCAGCTTAGACGCGTCGTAAATAACAGTCCAAATGAAATAAATTTCAAGACAGCCCTACCTTTCGTCTTTATATTCAACGGGCCACGCGCATCTTATCGATATCGCAACTTGTGGCGGAGGAGCCTCAACTTTACGGCGATCCGCTCACGTCACGCTCGCCGCATCAGTTTTCCGCGCTCCACGATCAGAGCGCCAGACTCGTTGCAAAATATATTGTCGAGTCAACGGCCAAAGTTGCGCTTTGGACGTTCCGCGAGTTTTGTCTGCACGTAGTTTGCGCGGTAAGTTGTGAACTAGTCGAGTTTTAATTGGGGTGAGTGTGTTATTGATTCAATTATACTTAATTTTTTCTCCAAATGACATTAAAAGCGACTTTTTTCAATGAGACTCAACAGGCAGAAAAACGGTACTTTTACTGCCTAGGCAGAAAAAGTTGGTAATCAGAATTGACACGCACGTTGGGTGAACACAAAATGATGGTTTTTTTGGAGTTTGCGTGAAATTAGACGAATTTGAAGAAAAAATCACATGTTTCACAAGGCAGAAAATAATGTCTTGGCTGGATTCCTAGCCTCGGCTACGCCTTGGCTATGAAACGCCAGCCGCGGCATCAAATCTTGTGCTTTTCTGCCTAGTAAATTATATAACTATCTTCTCCAAATGACATCGAAAGTGGATTTTGAAGACACTCAAAGGCAGAAGAGGTGTATTGGATGTATGATAAATTAATATTCATCATATAGGACGTGGAAAGAAATTATGAATTGAGAAAACCTAATCACGAATTAGCGATTGAAGGTCTATAAAAATGACACGTTTCCATCGTTCAAGTTTGGACCCCTTGATTGGATATGAAAGTATTGAGAAGGAATATTCTCAGATATATTATGAAACTGAAAAAAATTATATATATATAAAGAAATACATTGAGAATTCGCATTCTCTCTCTATCGGTTTATTCAACAGAAAACAACTACTTTCCTGGCTACATGCCGACGAACATTGAATTACATTTATTGAACACACACGATAAGAATTTGAAAACAAAATCTCCTGGAGTAGAGAATTTGCATTCTCCATCATATAAAGATATGCACATATCATGACGAATGGCTGGAAGAATAACTGGACTTCAGGTTACTGATGAGGATTTGATATCCGAAGTGAGTTTATTCGAGTGAAGTCATGTTATATGTTTGTAAGAGATATAATTCCCATATCACTGATACGAATGATTGATTTTTTTTTTAGTTCCAAGCTTCTCAAGATCAGAATTTATACAAGTATACTTCTCATATACATTTCAATTTTCGTTTCAACACTGAACATATTGGTAAGTTATAATTTTATATCATAATAAGTACATCATATTATTTTATCCGATTTTAGAGATGATGTCAATTCTCAATTTCAGAGGATTCACATTTTTCATGCTCTCTTTTTGGATGTTCAACAAATATAGTTTAATAGTCGACGTGGCAAATAGCCACGAAAGTAGTTGTTTTCTGTTGAATATTCAGAATGCTATGTGCATAATATCTTTATATGTGAGAGAATGAAAATTTTCTATTTCAGAAGATTTTGTTTTCAAATTCTTATCGTGTGTGTTCAATAAATGTAATTCAATGTTCGTCATGGCATATAGCCTGGAAAGTAGTTGTTTTCTGTTGAATAAACCGAGAAAGAATTAATATTTTCATCACATAGAGAATGCGAATTCTCAATGTATTTCCTTATATATATATCCATTTTTTTATGTTCATAATAATATCTGAGAATATTCCTTTTTAGAAAAGGTGAACTTTTACTGCCTAGGCACGGATTTAACAAATCCAAATTCAAACTTGACAAATACAAAATGAAACCAATCGATTTCAAATCGGAATTGTTTAATACGGTGGTGATTTCGTTGAAAACACGTAATTCCATGAAAAAAACATCAGTTGTCGAATTTGTATTTCCACTTATTTTCATCTCGATATATATCATGAGCCATATCTATATAGAAGGACTTTAATTACAAACGACTGTAATTAACACATATACTTTATAAATAATCCACATGCCCATATCATATGATTTCAGAGCATTACATCGGTTACATCATATATATCCATAATATCGCTATTATTCTGTACAATGATGTGATGTTCTTGATCTTGAGTAATCTTGATCCTATCCTTGTAGAGCAGTTGGAGGAATTGGGGTGGAAATAATTTCCACAGAAACGCAGTTTTCATTTTCTGAAGCCTCATTCGACCCCTTACACTATATTAAAGATATAGATGCATTTTTCCATGCAAAAATGTTTTAATGCAACTTTTCATATTTCATGTGCCCAAACCGAAATGATTGTTTCACAACTCAACACATGTTCCGCTACCTATGTTAGGATCTTCAGAATAAGATTCAAACGAATTCCATAATCTTCCTAAAAATGATAATATGGTTAGCAGATCTCAAAATTCGTGTCGAGGTGTGAAACAATCATTTTGGTATGTGATTGAAACTATTCTCTGTGATCGTTAATGAAAGGTTCCATTATTTGATATATTATTCCAGGTATACCTAGATATAGTAAATTGAACGCAGCGATGGAAGATAACAAATGTTCATTATTTTCTTCAAGTACTGATGACAGTTCGAATTGTGTTAAATTGACTGCTAAAGGTGTCCAAGGAATTATAAGTGCTAGCAAGTAGCAGCAAGACAAAATAATTGAACTCTTGGAACCAGTGCCTATTCATCCTCTGATTGTTCACGTCGAATGTTGTCATCTGTACGTAAATCCGAACAAGATGAAGAATGATCTCAGGTTTGAATCAGATCCTGATAGAGAAGCATCAACTAGTAGCAGCAGCAGCAGCAGCAACAGAGCTTTGTGATCTGAGCTGCCGACATTCGCATTCAAAGATAATTACTTGTTTTGTGGCCAATTCATCAAGAAAACTGAGAAAATAATTAAATCTGCAATTTTACCAGTACGAACTATCGCGTTTCGACAAACTATTATTGATGTGTGTGATGCAAGAAACGATTTTTGATCATCAAATGTCATTGCACGTCTTCTTTCCGTTATCGATACTTGCCAGCAGCAGAATGAATTTTGGAAAAGGCGACTCTATTCCTAAGAAACATCATCATGATATATGGATAGCAGGACGTCTTCCTGATGAAAATAAAGAAGATTCCTTTTTAGAAATATGCAGGTGGCTCAAGGAAAATGATGAACCAATGTCAGTTCAGGAGATGCTGGACATAATAGCAGAGCTGCTGCCAGAAAATATCAAACCTTACACACTGTTCGTCGTAGGCATAAAAAATTAGAAGAATCTTCCTCGGATGACATTATGATATTGAGACAAAAAGGTAGAGCTAATAAGATCGTAAGAGGGGAAAAAGTTGCCAATATAATTTCTAATTATCAGCGACAAAAGTGTTCAGAAGATCCAGATGCTGAAAAATTTCGGATAGTTGAAGCAACAGCTAAACTGATTGAGAATTTGATCAAGTTGATGAGATCATCCTTAGAGTTTTATCCTTCACCAGAAGAAATAAGTTCCGAGCAGGAAAATAATTAGCTTTTATCCGACATTTTGAAAACATTCTTGGATATAATAATCAACAAAAAATCCTCAAGTTTGGAGAAAAATTAAAATAAACAGGCACTAATGCCAGCTGCAAGGCCACGATCTATCATAAGCTCAATTCGTCTAGGTGTTGGTGTGCAGTATAATCGAGATTTTCGATCTCGGTTACTTGTTGATGAACTTTATGAGCTTGGGTTTTCTGTATCATATGATGACGTACAGAAGTTCTTGCTGAACTGACGTAGATGAACCTTGTGGAACCAGATGTCTATGTCGACGATACGGATTATTTTGCACAGTATTGTACAATAATATTCCAAATCGAGGAAGTTGAAGATAATGAATGAACTTCTGTTACATGCCAAATATGCCATTTTTATTAGGTATATGATTTATACGTATTAACGAATAAATGAATATTCGAAACACTGTATTTTTATTTTGCACACAGGTATCATTCTATATTTTCTCATATGTGCTATTCTATGCATTCTGAACGGAGAAAAGCAAGAGAAAATTTTGTGGGAATTATTTCCACCTCAGACCATTTTTTATCGCATATCTACTACACTAAATGCCTGACCACACACTGCAGCAATAGTGCGAAACTTCTTAGAAGCTACTGGTATTACCACATTACAATGGCCTGCGAGAAGCCCCGATATGAATCCTATAGAACATTTGTGGGATGAATTAGGGAGAAGGGTACGTTCTCGCGAGAGGTCTCCGGAAAGTCTCGCAGAAATGGCTGATGAATTAGTGGAAGAATGGGATCGTATACCAATGGAAACGATAAGCAACTTAATTGTTTAAATGCCTCGTAGATTAGAAGTTCTTAGAGTTGCTAGAGGAGGCAATACACGCTAGATATTAGGCAGTCATCCCAATTTATAATTTTGTGTTTAATAAAAATGTTTTTTGAAATTATTGATATCAGTTCATTTCGTTAGAAAATTGTTTCTCGATAAATTCCGAAAGTTGGTTATCTGCAAGGATTCAGCAAAAAATCTGTGATTCGGGAAATTTTAGAGATAAATCAATGAATAATAGTTATTTATGTATCAAGGGCGTAAAGTAGGCGTTTATGGCCTGTGGCGTGAATAATGGCCCGACGGCGCTAGCCGAGGGCCATTACACGCTGAAGGCTATAAACGCATTTCACGCACGAGATACATTCAAAATTTTATGCACTAGTGGTTTATTTTCTGACTCATAAGTAATGACTATAGATTTTGATAAATTAATATTCCCCAGAATTTAATTCGTTACGTATTAATTCAGTGATCAAGAGAAGCGTAATGTTCATGAATGATTTACATATGAAAATTATCCTACCAATATTGCAATTATCGTACTAGTTAAACTCTTTCAGCTCTAGAAGAGATTTATTCTTCAGAATTTTATATACAATATGCATACACCCAGTATATAACCCAACTCATTTTGACGTTGTCAATCAATCTGATGGTTGTTGTCTATAGCAATACATCCAAAAAACGAGCTGAATTGTCATTCTTTGACTGAAAAGTAAAATTGTGATAATAATGATAGCGAGACTATGGAATCGGATAAATAAGAAGTTTATGATATACCGCTGGATATATCAGAATCTAGGAATATGATCATAGGTTTTTCATGAATTGATACGTGGATATAAGGTGACTGAGAACAGCGGGCGGTAAAGTGCGACTTAACACCCGCAAAACCGGGCGGAAAAGTGCACTTTACGGCCCGCTAGTGCATAAAATAACAAAATGCTCGCAAAAGAAGCCTCTTTCGTATAGGTAGGGTAAGCAATTTCTATGCCATCACTCAATTAACACACAGGGTGAGTAAAAAATTAAGAATAAATCATGGTTCACGTTATTCCACCACTATCAAGGAGGCTTCGATAAAATTTTCACCTTTTTATTTTTTTTGAGACAAATGCATTACCTATCAACAAAAAAAAATTAAAAATTGGCCTACTATTTTTTTTTTCAAGAAGATAGGTCAAATATCAAGTGTGTCATTTTTTTTGGAACTGAGTGTATTATAATGCTATTTTTGTGAACAATCATAGGAATTGTAATGTTTACTATACCATCTTTCAAGAGGCTCTTCTGAATTCGATAGCTCCTTAACCCGAATATTTGAGACATTTTCGTCTTCAAAATTGAAACTATCTCAACTTTCAGGTCCAGCCTCAACTTGAATGAATTATTCAGAATAAAACGTCCGGTAACTTCTCCTGAAAGAGTTACGGATTGCCACAGTCAATATAAAGTTCTTGTCAAGAATGTTTCGAGGACTTTGGAAACTATACTGAAACAAACACCTACGACTTTATACTTCAGAGTTCAGCTTGATCGCCAAATTTGATTGTTTTTTCAACAAGGTCCTAGAACCTTCCTTTTCCAGTCGTACCAAGATAGTTTTATCATTTTACGAACTAGTGGTTCATAAATACATAGCCATTACCTATTAGGTATCAATCTGATTTCACATTCATATGCGATATCCCAATATCCACATATACTTGAATAGTTTTCATCAGTTCATTTATGTTTTTTTTTCCTAAAACTCAAACAATGAATTGGAAAATACATTATATTCCCATATATAGATGGAAAAAAAACCACTCGATACATACAATATGATATCATGATGGAATTATTTAAATAGAATTAAATTAAAGATCTGATGATCTGTATTTTCTGATGCAAACATTCTGAGTTAATTGAATAGAACAGCAGGGGGGTATAAGTTGGATGGAGGCAGGTCGTCCCTGAGAGTTGAGTAGATATTTGTTGACAAGGGATATTTTATCTATTGGCAGGAGTATTCTGGAGATATGAAATATCTTATTTTTAGGCATAGTCTTGAAATGTATACAGTTTGAAACATGATAACCTACTACTATCACTACAACCCTAACATCAACCAAATTGAAACAGGAAAGAAAATAGATGAATTATATCAACTGTTTGAGAAAGGAGAACTATTGAGAAGGAATATTCTCAGGTAAATTATGAACATGAAGAAATGGATATATATATATATATATATATATATGTGAAGGAATACATTGAGAATTCGCTTTCTTTATGTGATGAAAATATCAATTCTTTCTCGGTGTATTCAATAGAAAACAACTACTTTCCTGGCTACATGCCACGACGAACATTGAATTATATATATATTGAACACACACGATAAGAATTTGAACACAAAATCTTCTGAAGTTGAGAATTTGCATTCTCCTTCAGATAAAAATATTAATGTGCACATAACATCATATAGATATAGGTAGCCAATGTTTTCTTGAGGAAATGAAGAAGGCAACGTCGCAATTAGGATGATCATGCCAAAGAAAATATCAATATCCAATACCATAAACTCCAATAGGACTGAGTTATCCAAATACCTCGTATGATATATTTTCTTTATAAACACTATTGGCACCCCCGTTGCAATTTGCGTGATGGCGTCAACAATGCCAAAGAAAATATTATTCATTGATACGATGAACTCATCAGAAATAAGACTAAATATTTATAGATCTCGTACGATACATTTATGATGGACGACCTGTGGAAAAAATCTTGATAAAACTTGGAAATCCATAAAATTAATTCCATATTCAAGTTCGCAATAGTATGAGTGTGAAGTAACAGAAGATTCACTAGGCCGGATCTCTTGCGGTGAAGTTCTTGATAAATACAAACTCCGTAATATCTAAAGGTCCAAATAGTTTGATTTTACAAGAGATACTGAAACAAACTAGTATTTGATAACTTGGTATTTCAACTAGTCGTATATGAATATTCGTCATATTGAATACTCTGATATTCGAACATATTTTATGTAAAATTGAATATTTGAATATTCGATATATTAATATTTTTCCACCGGAATATCGTCCAAAAAAGGGCAATTCGTCTCGTGGGTGATGCCTCGCTCACAAACTCACTCACTTCCCTATAACACTGTAGAAAAGTTGGCGAATATTTTATAGATATTTTCATGGACGATGCTCTTCTGAAATATCAACAATTGTTGCTCCCTTGGTAGTCCCCGCGAGATTAACCCGTCGAGTCGAGGCTTCGCACCTCTTCGTGGTCACTTTGGAGACCTGCAGAACATCTCCTTCCAAAGACTCGTTCATCCAACGAACAGCGAGGCTCTGGAACACATTGCCATTGGTGTTCCCCGAGGCATATAACCTCCAGAAATTTCAGAAGAACACCAAATCCTTCCTTATTTTCCTTGGTTCTCACGATGTTCTCTGAACATTACAGGATATCCCTTTCCGTGGAACCAGAACATAAAAAAAAGTTTTGTTTAGAATTGATGAAAAAAATGAGAAATTCGGGCATTTCGACAAAAGGGACCGGTTTTCCTTATAAAACGTGCGGTATCCTTTACACAAACATTTTCCGGCGCTCAACTTCACTTCGTCATTGTGGTAGCAATGCGACGCACCCACTTCACATGTCCCTCTATATCACCGGATAAAAGTGTCACGTGCCTCAGATTTTCGTCTTTGATTATACGAGCAGAAAGCGATAGGGCAAACTATGAATAGCCAGCGAGAAATTCGAGTTTCAACGATTTATGTCCGGTTTGATCATCTCAGCAGTCGTTTGTAAGAAAGCCTTTTGACACAGACGATAATCGCATTTTAGTCCACTGATGTTAGTAAAAAATTGTGCCTTGATAAAAAAATCCAATACGTACCTCCTCTTCCTATCTTTCCTATAGGTACGTACAATGTTTTCCGAACATTATAAGGATTCCCTTTCGTGCACCCCCAAAGATTTGAAACAAAAAAACAGAAAAATTGTATCTCTATCACCTCCCATTGATGTGTCTACGGTCTTTTATAACTAGATACAGGACGTTATCTTCATTTCAACAAAATCTCTATCTTCTCATATTTCTTAAACTATATAGAGTATATGTTTTTCGATGCATGACAAACTGATATTCATGATACAGGACGTGGAAAAAAATTTGAATTGATAGAAACTAACAAACAACAAGTTTCCGCTTTTGGGTGTATGATAAATTGACATTCATCATACAGGGCGTGGAAAGAAATTCTGAATTGAGACTCTATCACGAATCTGCGATTAGAGGTCTATAAAAATCACAAGTTTCCATCGTTCAAGTTTGAACCCCCTGAAAATAAAATATAAAATCTTCTGAAATTGAGAATTTGCATTCTCCTTCAGACAAAAATATGTATATGCACACATCATTCTGAGTATTCAACAGAAAACAACTACTTTCCTGGCTATTTGCCACGTCGAACATTGAATTAAATCTGATGAAAAAGAAAAAAGAAAATCCTACTCCGAAATTGAGAATTGACATTATTTTGCAAATTGGATGAATAATATGATGTATCATGATATAGAAATATAACTATATATTCAGCATTGAAATGAAAATTGGAATGTATAGCAGAAGTATATACTGGCATAAACTCTGATGTTGATGAGCTTGAAAACATCCAAAAATAATCATTCATATCAGTGATATGGGAAATATTATCTCTCACACACAGGTTATATGACTTTATTGCAATGAAGCCATTTCGGATTTCTAAATCCTCATCAGTAACAATCAGTAATTCTTACAGCCATTCTTCACGATATACACAATTTTCATCTCTCTATAATACAACTAAAACCGAGTAAAACTATAACAAAATGACATCTGAGAAAATTTTTTGACATTCTATTCCTGTCATCTGGACGTTTTTGCTCTTGGGTGTATGATAAATTGACATTCATCATACAGGGCATGGAAAGAAATTCTGAATTGAGACTCTATATCACGAATCTGGGATTAGAGGTCTTTGAAAATCACAAGTTTCCATCGTTGAAGTTTGAACCCCCTGATTGGGTATGAAAGTGTTGAAAAGAAATATTCTCAGATGAAGTTGTGAACATAAAAGAGTGGATATATATATATATATATACATACAGGGTGATCCAGGTTTTAAGGCACAAACTGAGGCAAAATTAACATGTTTTAGAACGTATATGGTTATTTATCTCAAAAACGGTTCGTTTCTCGAAAAAAATTGAAGAGCAAAAAAAGCCTCTTAATTGAACGATCTACACAATTCGATCACTGAAAGATGCCAGAGGCGTACAACGAAAAAGTTTGGAGGAAATAAAGAAGCCTCTACCTCCAAAAACGTATCACCCTGTAGATTTTGGAAATCTTTAAAATGCTTGAAATAATGTATGTTATCGTGTTTATATTCTGGTGACTTATGTCCTTCATGGCTTATTTCGACACCTCCTTGCTTTTACCATTTTGTTAATAGATTTTTTTTATTCTTTTTTTTTGAAGCTCTGTAGCACTGCTGCGTTTATGCACCAGCCGCCACTGCGTACCTACTTACTTCGGAAACTCATTGCATGATTGGAAAGGGGTTCAGAAAATCGACATAACTTCAACTTTAAACTGAAAGCATCAATAGCCCTAGCAAGTACTCCAATTAAGGTGTCATGTGCAACGAAAATAATTTACCAAGCGCTTTTATGTTATGACCGAGAATAACTTATAATACCCTTATTAACCAAATGCCCAAAACTCTGTTAATAAGTAGGTAGTTGCGAAACATTTTCTTTGATTAGTTCGGTGAGTATTTCACACCGTGCAGAACATAGAGCGATTTGAAACCGCAACACCATTCAATTTTGTTGGAAACTTTTGATTATTTATATTTTCAATACCTATATGGTAATAATAATGGACAGCTGAGTGAAGCTAATATTACTTCTTCAGGTAGTCCAATATGTTTTGACTATGACAAATTCTGATTTATTTATGTACAGTCCAAGTAACTGAATATTATTCGAATATTTGAAGACCTCATTATTATACAAGCGATTGGAAATTCGAACTCATCATTATATATGTTGATTATAACGTATGGTCCGAAAGTTTTGAGAAAAAAATCAGATGCTGACAACTCTTAGAAATACATTTTTATAATCTTGACAAATAATCCTACAATATTTCTTAACTATTCTTATCACTACCTAAAGTTCAAATAATCGACAAGCGACCGTTGTCTTCGATCTGCCTGAGTTTTCCTCTGACGCGTTGCATCATCCTTTGGACGACCCCAGCGTTGATTTCTCTGATTTTTCCCGATATACGACGTCGTAAGTTGTTCTTGATTTTGTGCTTCCCATCCGTTATTGTAGACTTTCCGGCTCAATATTGCCCAGAAGTCTTCAATTGGGCGTGCCTGAGGTAGGTTGGGGGGATTGTCCACTTTCGGTACAAAGTTGATGTTGTTTGCGCCATATCAATCCCTTGTGATTCTCGCATAATGGCATGAAGCAAGATCTGGCCAAAACATAATTTCGTCATTCGCATGATTTGTATTCAAAAACTGAAGCAATTTAGAAAGACATATGTCAATATATCGCTCTGCATTTGAGGCCTCACCACGAACAACGCCAATGTAGGGCTGAGAAATGAAACCAGCCTCAGAAATGGCACACCATACCAAAATTATGTCCTCAAACTTCTTTTTGCTCTTGAATCTCACATCGTCAGGAACATTTGCGTGATCGTCCGTGTAGAAACCATCATTTTGCCCTTCATCTCAGAGTTGGCCAAAGTGAAATATTTTTCGTCGTCCATCACGATCAACTTGTTGGCAAAATGCACTCGCCTCAACGCGCGGCATCATCTTGGAATTCTTTCTAACTGTAACTGAGCCTCTGTGTATTTTGGAGCTTTTCTCCTTTTCCGGAACAAAACATTGTGTCTTGATAGGGTCTTAAACACCGTAGTCTTTCCAACATGAAATCTTCTGGCCAGTTTTCGCTGTGAGATTCCAATTCTGTGTTTAGCTGCTTGAATAAGTCTCTGCTCTCTTAATTGGTTCAAAACCCGCGGCCGACCGTTTTTTGGCAAGTTCATACATGGTTTCCCTTCTTCACAATCTTTAATTGTACGATATATTGTCGATTTACTCATGTTCTGATCTTGAAAAATATCGACAATCTCTCGTTTCGTCATTCGCCCAACGAGATTATAAATACCTCGACGAAGATCAATTTTATAAGACATTTTGGTAAGCGCAAACCTACAACTTTTGCATTGCTTATTTAGATGACAAGACGGGTGACATTTAATTACCACGCCTGCTTGATTAAATGCATTTTGTCACTCAATCAAACCAGGTGAATTTTTTTCCCAGAACTTTCGGACCATATACGTTACTCAATTTATAACATGATACCCATGATGATAATATTCTCAAATCACTTGAAATTTCCACCATAATTTGTTTTGCTGAATCTGCTGGAGGTTGAGTCATCGGCAAACATAATATGAATTTTGCTTTTCGACTTCGAATTCGCATATCTATCAATCTATCTATCTATCTATCACTCAAATAATTTCGTAACCACTCGTAGTCATGACCCTTTATATACCAATGAAATACAATTCGTTCAAGAGAATTTTTTGATCCACAGTAACAAATGCCTTCCATGTATCAATGACCACCGAATGCCATATTGATGTCTGTGAATATATTTCTTTGCATCTGGATATTGTTGAAATCGGTAACCCATAACTTTTTACATGACTTTAGAAATAACTGGTATTACTGAAATAGTATGGAAAGCTGGATTCAAAAGCACAGTACACATAGGGCATACAGTGTTCAATCTAACGGATACACTGAACACAAACCTTCTGTATGAGATTTCAAGAATTGGATAATATATAGGGTGTTCTATTCGAAAGAATTGTCGCGGACACCATTACTTGAACGGGGACTCCTATAAATGTAATAATGAAGATGATGGAAAGCCCTAATTTCGAGTGACATCGGAAAATTGAGCTAACGGGACATCCGACAATAAATCGGCAGGAAGGTCGAGTTCTCATCACACACCAGGCGGCAGAATCCTTCCAATTCCCGAAGTAACTCGAAATCATGCATTATATGAAGTATCCCTGGCAAGTGGCAAGATGGTACTATACAGTCTCCTTTTTTTTTTTCGTTCGTCCTCTGGCATTGTCTTTCGTTGAATTATTATTATTATATGTATCTTTTCGGTCGAGTAACCGACAAAAATTATGACTAGCTCCTATGTATAGATTGCTTGCGGACTAAATATTAGCCATCATTACTCCTAGTAATGCCAACCTGTGGGAATTTCCCCACATCATGGGAATTTCTGTTGGAGAAATATAGAAATGGGAAAAAAGGAGGAGAAAACCAAATAAACTCATAATATGGGAATTTTCTTATTAGCCTACCTGCTAGTCTATACCAGAGATACGATCTATAAGGTTTGTACCATCTTATGTTGTTCTGGTGTTCTGAGTTTTTGTGTTGTGTATCCGACTGACATGAAAATAGTCGTAGCCCAAGGATTATAATTATGTCTGTATAATCCTTGGTCATATAGCCGTAGTCGTTTCATGCATTGTCGATCTAAATGAAAACCTAGTAGGCGACCTAGTGCGAGGAGGTATTATAGCTCCTGCCTACAAATTACCTAACCAGGTTGTCGTCTCTAGAACGACAATGTTTCATGTTCCATGCACAGAAGCATAGAACAAGTGTGTCAGTGACAGAAGGCTCGATTATCGAAGCATAGAAGCATTTTCATTCTCGAAGTTTTTTCTCTTCCTACAAGTCATGCACTATTGAAGTTTAGAATATGAAATGTGAAGAGAATTATAAATATAGACCGGAGTAGTCTTTTTTTCATTTGGGCACCCATTTCTAACAAAAACGATCATGTGTGAGAATTTTTGAAAAAATGAGAATCTCTTGACCCTTAGGGAATTTCGATCATAATAGGTTGGCATCACTGATTGCTCTCTGCCTTCCAAAACGACACCCCTGATTATACGGCCCCTTCAAGGTAATTTTAAATTGATCGCCCGATATGTTGTACTAAAATTAGCGACACTGAATATCTATAAAAGAGATTGGTCGCATCGTGACCATCCAAGCTGGAACGTTTATCGATCTGGACGTTAATTTCCATTGAAATATTTCCTCCCAAGCCCCAGGCAATAGGTTGGAAGATTGCATCAAATCCGATAGAATAATATGGAAATTACTTGGAAGGGCCTCTCCCAACAACCAATTCAAGTATTATAGCCACGCGAAGAGCTTTTTATAATATCACGCGATATCAGCTTTTTATCAGTGGTATTGTGACGACACGAAGTTAATCATGATTAGGCTGTTCTGTGGGTAAACAATGCGAAACTGCTATTAGTGCTGATAAAACGAATTCATCATAGAGTTGCCAGATGTTTCGATTTAGCTGGGATTGTCGCCCTCTCCATTTATCTGGTATAGTCCAATAAATAAAGGGAAAAAGTTAACATTGATCACTCACTATTTTCATCTTCCGGTCGGAAGTAGCTTTTGGTACCTCATTAAACATGAGACTAAGTTTGACTGGAAAACGCATGCGATGGCGGAGAAAATGGCCCCAAAAGACCAGAAAAATAGGTTTTCAGCCAATATCTCCTAAAATATGGCAGTTACAGATTTTCGGTTCAGATAAAAATTGAAGTTCAGTAAATTTTCTTCAAAAATGGTCCTTATTATTTTTCTCGAAAATTTGCCCGGTTTCGGGGAAACGGCACGAAGCTTCTGTGTTGTATGCCGGAGAGCACAGTCCGTGTATTTACACATCGGCGGGGGAACAAATTATTCAATAACTTTGTTAAAAATGCATATTTTCTCATGATTCGAAGTTCATGTGAAAGAGGAATTCTGCTGCTATCATACCCTGTGAATTGAGTCACGCTTGACTCTTTTGGCCATATCGGAACATGGGTCAAACTTTCTGCTCCCGGTCAATTTTGACCTCGCCAGGAATTTGTTCCTATTTTTTTTTGTATTGCACTAATTTACTCAAAATTTTCTTGATTATGGGTCCTCATAAGGTCCTTTGTCATCCCTGAAATATGTATACCCTTATTTTTTTTTTTCATTTAATCTTTGTTTATTGAATCCCAATTTTTTGCTGTTTTTGGAGCGCGAGGAAATTTTGTGAACAACCCGATTTCTTTGCAGAAAATATTGATGTTGCGAAACAAATGATAAGGACATTTTTTATAGAAAATTAACTGAACTTCAGTTTTTATCTGAACCGAAAATCTCTAACTGCCATATTTTAGGAGATATTGGCTGAAAACCTATTTTCCTGGTCTTTTGGGGCCATTTTCTCCGCCATCGCACGCGTTTTCCAGTCAAACTTTGTCTCATGTTTAATGAGGTACCAAAAGCTACTTACAACCAGAAGATGGAAATAGTGCGTAATTAACGTTAACTTTGCCTTTTTTCCTCCTTCATTTATTGAACTAGTATGGGTCCTATCAATAATTATCACAATTGTGAAATGTGAAGCTAAAAGAAAACTCTAGTTCGAAACAGAACAAAAAATTTAAGAACCATCGAACTTCTGGTATTACATGCCCAACGCACTGGTAAGGTAATAATAATTGAGGTAACGGAGAACCATGCAGTGAGGACGTAATAGTAATTTTCCTAACAAGTGCGGAAAGTGATTCTTTCCCGCACGCGACTGCTGTTGACACGAACGCCGCGAAGCGGAGTTCGGGCAAGCAGTCTAGTGCGGAAAAGACACTTTCCGCATGAGTTACGAACAATATTTTTTCTACAAGCGTAGAAAATTGATTGATTTGTTCAATTAATTATTCATTCATATAGGAACAACTAACAAGAGGAATATATTCTCTATCGACTGATTATGAGTAATAGCTATTGTGAACTTACAGTTTGTCGCATTATGTATAGGTTCCACACTTGTTATGTGATATACTATTTTCTACTATAGCGCGCGATAAAAACCCGAATTCTTCTTCTCTGCACTCATTTGAGTGTTAAAAGTTTTTCCCGCACTAGTGCGGAGAAGTGACTCTTTCAACACTAAAATGAATGTGAAAAGTGGACTTTTTTGCAACTAGTAGAAATAAATAACTATACAGGGTGGCATTGAAATAAGTGCAAATATTTCAAACACTGAGAAAGCTCGACGTGTACTATCGAATGGCACTGATTCAATGATGAAATTTAGGGATCAAAATAAAATTTTAGGTTAGATTCCATTTTTCACCCAAAGTTCTACACTGTAGCGACTAACCACATAACTCTAAATAATACAGAAATCATCTGAATCATACAGAAATCACCAGCGCTCTAAATACTAAATTGCTTGGTGTTATTTTAGAAAGTAACCTGGAGTGGTATGGATACATGTAAATAGTTTGTGTTCGAAGCTAGCTGAAATATGCTATGCCCTTTTCATTTCATCACAACAATTTAGCAAAGAAATAATGAAACAATTGTATTTCGGGTGCTTCCACTCCAATCTAAAATATGGAATTATACATTGGGCAAACTCCGCAGAAGATCATAGGGCCTTTACCTTACAAAAAAGGGCAGTCCGTATCTTGGGGAATCTGAGAGCAAGAGATGCATGCAGGGAATATTTTAAAAACCTGGGTATCTTCACAATGATTTCACTTTATATTCATGAAGTGACCTGTTTTGTATATAATCATAAAACGTTATTTTGAGACCGAAAAAGTTGAACATAATTACAATACAAGGAACAAAGATTATCTGTTTCCTCCTCAACACTCATCTGCTCGGTATCAGAAAAGCTCATACTACAATGGATGTAAACTATACAATTGTCTGCCAAAATCTATACAAGAATCGAAAAATAAATCCCAATTCAAGTATGAAATGAAAAAATTGCTTCTGAAGGAATCTTATTACACCTTGGATGAATTCTTCTGTGATATCCAATCATCGCTAACTGATGAATAATGTTCGAGTAGACGTGTATATACACTCAGTTCCAAAAAAAGTGACGCACTTGATATTTGACCTATCTTTAAAAAAAAAAATAGTAGGCCGATTTTAATTTTTTTCATCTGTTGGTAGGTAATGCATTTGTCTTAAAGAAGAAAAAAGAGGTGAACATTTTTTCAAAGCCTCCTTGGAATAACTCGAACCATAATTTATTCTTAATTTTTGACTCATCCTGTGTGTTAATTGAGTAATGGTATACGGAGTGCTTACACTCTATACGAAAGGGGCTTCTTTTGCGAGCATTTTGTTTTTTTATTTATTGATTTATCTCTAAAATTTTCAGAATTACAGCTTTTTTGCTGATACCTTACGCTTATCCCACAAATTGAATTCATTGAAGGATCAGAGTTCTCAAAATTGATTGGGTTGTACTCTGGTAGGATCACATTGTCTTTAAAAAATGCCGAATGCCGTTGCCATATTTGACCATTTGTCGTTGTGTCATTAATTAAGTGTCTTGTTTTATTGACTATCATTATATAGAATTCCTCAAATAAATCCTGAACAAGTAGCAAGATCAGTTGCGTAATTAGTTGCGATTAGTAAACGATGGACGTAGTAAACGTTATGCCGCTCGTGCAGTGGGAGTTCATGAAGCAACTGCTCGTAGAGCAATCCGCAAGGAAGCACCGCTCGGAGGGTCGGTTCAGGTCGCCCCCGAAAAACTTCTCCAAGAGATGATCGCTTCTTGAGATTGCGGATTTTACGGAATCGATCAAATACTGCGGTAAATGTTCAGCAAGATCGTCGCCAAATTCGTGATGTTGCAGTAAGTAAGCAGACGGAATGTAGACGTCTAAAAGAAGTTAATTTAAAAGCTAGGAGACCTGCAAAAAGTTCCAAATTATTGCCCGAACATCGTGATGCTAGAAGAAATTTTTTTGAAAATTATGGACAGTGGAATATTGGTCGAATGTTTTGTTTACGGATGAGTCAAGGTTTTGCCTCAACATGGTGGATGGAAGAAAAAGAGTGTGGAGAAGAACTGGTGAACGGTTTAATCAAAATTCAATAACAGAATGCGAAAGTTTCAATGGTGGGTACATTGACATTTTAGAGCAGTATGTCTTACCTTATGCAGAGTTAGTGGGCAATAATTTCAGGATAATGCCCGACCACACACCGCCGCAATAGTGCGAAACTTCTTAGAAGCTACACTAGTATTACCACATTACAATGGCCTGCGAGAAGCCCCGATATGAATCCTATAGAACATTTGTGGGATGAATTAGGGAGAAGGGGATAGTATACCAATGAAAACAATAAGCAACTTATTTTCCAGTATGCCTCGTGGATTAGAAGTTCTTAGAGTTGCTATAGAGGAGGCAATACACGGTATCAAGCAGTTATTCCAATTTATAATCTTGTGTTCAATAAAAATGTTTTTTAAAATCATTGGTATCAGTTTATTTCATTAGAAAATTGTTTCTCGATAAATTCAGAAAGTTGGTAATCTTCAAGGATTCAGCAAAAAAAGCTGTAATTCGGACAATTTTAGAGATAAATCAATGATTAAAAAACAAAATGCTCGCAATAGAAGCCTCTCTCGTATAGGGTGTAAGCACAACAAATAAAAAAAAATTGAAATCGGCCCACTATTTTTTGTTTATTTTTAAGAAGATAGGTCAAATATCAAGTTCGTCACTTTTTTTGGAACTGAGTGTACTTTTTATGATTATGTACCTGTGAATGCTTGTATATTATTATGTTTGTTTTATACCTACGATATTTATTCATGTAGTTTAGCCTAATTTTTACGTTTTTTTCTTAAACTGTATGTTTTTGAAGCAAATAAATCTATATATCTATCTATCTAGCTATCTAGCAAATCTGGCGTCACACATTATATACTCATGATGTACTTTCATGACACATTTTAAGCTACAAAATTCAACAGGAAATATAATTTTTATGGCGAGTTTTTCCTATTTAGTCAGCAAGCATACCAGATGACGGCCATTTAATCCATAGGCAATCCAAATACGAGATGTCAAATGTCAATAGATTGCTTTGGAAATGACATTACACACGTCATTATTTCAAATGATATTCTTCCTTCTTTTCACTAAACATAGATAAATCATAAGAAAATCATATTTCTAGTTGACTCATATGATAAAAAAATGGAATGGAAAAAGAAGGGCAAATTGTTCTAAATGCGATCCAAAGACAGGCGGAAAAGAAGGTGAAATTTGGGTAATTTTGCACTTATCATGCGATGGATTTTTTTCGGAAAATTTTTTTGGTACTTACTAATATCTTGATAAATAGTGGTTTGTTCACATTTTCATTATAAAATTCGTGTTTTTCAGACGTAAGTACCAAAAAAAAAATTCGGAAAAAAACCCATCGCATGATAAGTGCAAAATTATCGTAATTTGTAACTTTATAGTGGAATATCTTGATGAATAATGGTTTGTTCACATTATCATTATCAAATTCCTGTTTTTCAGACAAAAATACGTGAGTACCAAAAAAAATTTCGGAAAAAAAACCCATCGCATGATAAGTGCAAAATTACCGAATTAGAAACGATCTGATATTTTATTCCTTAGACTGTAGAACATTAATGTGCTGAATATCTGCACTTATTTCAAAAACACCTTGTATATCAATCGTGTTTAGGACGCCGAGAATGCGACCGCAACCTACCATCGCCTCCCTCACGATGGCCGTGTGACGAGCGGCAGCGGTTCGATGGACGACACCGACGGGGCGAGAGGCGTCGCGACGCCCCCGGCACCGACGCCGCCGGACGATGCACCGCCGGCGCCGGACTCGTCGCTGGACGAGATTGGGCGCGAAAACAAGTGAGTTGTTGCTTTTGTCCGCACCGAGCTGGTACATGCACGGTGAAAATAATATCTCAAACTAAGCTGATGTTTGCTTTGTGCTGATGATATAGTATCCTTATATAATAAAAACACTGGAAAATACTTCATTCAACAATTGTTTTTATTTCGTTTCATCGGAAAATAGCATTTTTATACAACAAAGTAACCTTTGATGTTGTCGAATTTCTAAACAAAATTGACGCAGGAAATAAGTCACACTAAGTTACGAAGTTCAATCAGAATAGTATATATTGCAACAAGTGGGGAAAGTTGAACTTTCTGTGAAAGCTTGTGGCACGAGCGTGAAGGGCGAGTGATGCAAACACACGAGTCCCTTTAGTAACGAGTATTTTAAGCACGAGCGGAGCAGAGCGGACCGAGTGATCAATAAACGAGTGTCTAGAAGAGTTTATAAACGCGTTACATACTATGCTTTTTCTACGAACCCCGAAAATTAAATTAACATACCTGCTATTCCTGCTAACCTACAAAATAATTCGAAAGGAATGGAAATTGAGAACATAAAACATGCAACTGCATGCAACCAGCGAGACACGTATAAGTGATATTGGTTGTAGATGTGTCCAGTGTATTGCTTACTAACCTTTGCAGCAGAGCGGAGCGATTGTTTAATTAACGAGTGTCTAGAAGAGTTTATAAACGCGTTACATACTATGCTTTTTTTACGAACTCTGAAAATTTCATTAACATACCTGCTATTCCTGCTAACCTACGAAATAATTTGGAAGGAATGAGAATGGAGAACATAATACATGCAACTGCATGCAACCAGCGAGACACGTATAAGTTAGTGATATTGGTTGTAGATGTGTCCAGTCCATTGTGCTAGTAAACAACAAATAAACTTTGTTTCACGTTTATTGTCCTGCTTAGCACAGAATAAATAAATTGTTCTAAAAATAGACGCTTCATTTTTACACTTCTTGGAGATATGCAAGTACCAGAACATTCTCTTCGATTTCACTTTCGTCTACATTTCGCATATATTTTTAATGGAGAATTCTGATACAAACTAATATTGTTTGAATAATTCTGATACAAAATTTGAAAATAACAGTTGACAGTTAATACAATTGACAGGCCAGACATGTCTCAAATTACTGAAGCTGTGTTTAATGAACTGTGTTGCCATGGTGATGTGTTTAAGAATAGGTGTTGCCATGGTAACGTGTTTAATATCTTGAATAAATCACAGATCGTCAATCCGTGATTAATCGATCATTTAGCGTGGTACATATCCGTACGCTAAATAATGTCATATTAGTTATGTGAGTAGAAAAAATAAATTGTTCACAAAGATGGATGCTTCATCATTATACTTCTCGGAGATATGCAAGTACCAGAACATTCTCTTCGATTTCACTTTGGTCTACATTTCGCATATATTTTGAATGAAGAATTCTGATACAAACAAATATTGTTTGAATAATTCTGATACAAAATTTGAAAATAACGGTTGACAGTTGATACAATTGACAGACCAAACATGTCTCAAATTACTGCAGCTGTGTTTAATGATCTGTGTTGCCATGGTAATGTGCTTAAGAAATCATGTCGCCATGGTAACGTGTTTAGTATTTTAAATGAATCACAGATCGTCAATCCGTGATTAATCGATCATTTAGGGTGGTACATATCCGTACGCTAAATGCCATTTTGGTTATGTGAGTAGAAAAAAATATTTCTCACAGATGAGCAATACATGGTTTTGAAACTAAGTAAGCTATGAGAAATGCGCTACTTTTCATAGCAGTAGTAGAAAAAATGATTATCTTAACATGTTTCGGACTATACATGATACAGTCATATACAGGGTGATTCATTTAGACTAGAAAATTTCTGAACTACAGATAGTAAACACTAGAATATTGAGATTTAGCTCAACATGGCTGATAAGAATGCTCCTGGTTCGGGAGATACAGGGTGATGCTCTTAGGGGAGATTTGAAATTCCTCAATAACTGAAAGTTTCAACAGCATGAACATGAAATTTTGTAGTTTCAGGTTCTCTGACATGGGAAATACGAATTTGCAACTTATTTTGTGATTGCTCATAGAAAGCGCTAGTGGCACTCTAATACTTCGGTAAATTACATCATATCGACTACCAGTTGCAGATCCCAATAAGCCTCAAACTGTGCCAATACCGAAAAATCCTATGAATCGACCAGCTTTTCTGATATTTCTCGTTGGTGTTTCTTCACCATCAGGTTTCAGTTTGATTGGATATCAAACATTTACTCGAGTTGCTGTTAAACTCCGCATATATACAGTGCGTCCATAAAGTAACGCAAAAATTCATTACTTATTGGCTAAATGAACAATAAAATTAGAAATTCCCGAACCAGGTCGATTTTTGATTTCAATTTACTATTGTTTCAAATCATAATATTATGTACAGGGTGAACTGCTTTCGTGTAATGACGTCATCACCATTTCTTCTAAATGGAACCCCCCTTTATTTTCAATTTCCGAATTGCCCTTGCTGAGCTGATTCCAAAAATGAATTATTATGTTGCTTCAAATTGGTACAGGGTGGGCAAAAATGTGAAAAAACATGAAAATTGTTTATGGAACGTAATACGTTACTGAATGTAATAAACAGATCAAATGGAATTACGTGGTTATGCAATTAATGTGATACACTTCCAAAAACAAACAAACGAAAATTTACAATAAATGTTCAATGACTGAACCGGGCATTACTATTACTCTCTCCATACTATTCAGCCATTGTTTTTCTCAAAATTTTACAATGTCATCGTAAAGACTGCGGTCAGACATCAGATGAGCCTTGAACGAGGAGTGGTGAGAAATGAGAAGGATGCCTCAATCAGAAACTATTACATTTCTTACTCATGAGAATCGATATTCTACAACTGTCTAAACTCTCTTTTTCAAGTAGATTGACCTATCCAGTTGTGATATATATTGAAGCATGCGTACATTTCTATGAACTGAGCTATGAACCCAACATCTAGTTCTGATAAATATTTGCGATTACGTCACGAATTACCACTCCCCTTCACCTCATTTTCCGATCGAGGAAATATTCCTATGAGTAATCATCAACTCTAATACCAACCAAACTTGGGTACATCTAAGTATAGAGAGAGGGATTGGTCTCACGTGGTATCCTCAAAGAGTTTCGGTCACCTTCGCAAAGAATATTTATGCGTTGCAAACAAATTGATGGTGACTTTTATAGTCTCATGATAGGTTTATATATTTCATTCTGCATGCTCACTGCTCAGTTGAATGATACTTCCTTTCGTTTTTACATTCAAAGGACTCGAAATGGGTATATTTCACAGTTATTTCCTTTTCCTTCCGCAATGTGATTATGTTTTCAGTATGACACTGAAATAGGACACAATAATCGGGAAGTAATGTGTGCTAGCTTTGATACAGATAGATGTTATAAATCATTGTCAGCATGATGGCATATTCATTCATCCTCATTATAGCGATCTGTTGATGAATTGTGTTGATTATCTTGTTATCTATATGCATTTATTCCGAAATTATATTTTAGAATGGATGATAATTTGGATGGCAGATGACAATTTGGTATGTTTCTTAAAAATCATATTTTCCAAGTGAAATTCAGACTGAAAAGTGTTAAAACACTGTTTTAACATGGTCAAACTATCAACTCAAATCACTCTGTATTCATGTTGTATGATTTAAGCCACTACTTTCAAAGTAGGCCCATAATTGCGGTATCCATGAGATAGAAAAACAACGATGTAACAAGAATCAATGAGAAAATGGCCCTTGAGATTGTCTCATTTTTACTAAAACCGTGTCCCTGCTAATTCACGCAAAAGTAGTGGCATTTCGCTATATTGTTTATCATACCAAGTATAATTAACGTCCCTGCAACTGTACAGGGTGTCCCAAATTGCTTGATTTTGGCAGTTTTCCGTATTTCCAGACCAGGTAGAGACAAACCGACCTAGGGTTCTTGAGCTTGATTTTCGTGAAACGTCGATTGGTGAAAACCGCATTTCGATATCTCGAACCTTTTCCGAGATATAAGCAGAAATTGACATTTGACAGATTTCGAAAAATTAACACAACTTTTTTATTTTTGGATATTTTTACAAACGGTGAGAACTTTCTATAGACACTTAATGATGTAGAATAAGATGCATATATGTCAAAAAATATATATCGCTTATCAATTGTCTGATATCATAGCCAACTTCGTTATTTCAAATAGAAACCATAGTTGGCTTCGACTTCATAAAATCGGAAAAAAATAAGCTTTCCTAAAATATATATGTTAATTCATTTCTAGTCATCCTTGCTGTTGATATAACGCATTTCTCTTTGAAAATCACAATTTGGTGACATCTCAACTTGAGCCATGGAAAGCAAGAGTTGTTTTGCTTATCTGTCAGTTCGATAATGAATGAAATATCTAAAAGCTGTCACCTGCTTGCATCAAAATGTTTGAAAACTTTGAAAAATGCCAGATGTTTGTTTGCTTTATTGAATCAGGCCGAAATAATGAAGCTGCAAGAAATTTATATTTCGAACCAGCACTTTAGCGCCCAAATATTTGATTGATTGGAAACTAGCCTGATGCATCATGGATCATTCGTCAAGCCCAGATCTAGACAGTATGCCGTTGAAGGTAGAGACGAAGTAGAGGGTAGAGGCAGGAGTAATTGGAGCGGTTTTAGAGATTCCTGAAGTTTCCACCAGAGAAATAGAAGTAACTAGGGGTGTGAGCAGAAGCCGAACCCAAAGGATTCTCAAGAAACATAAATTTTAACCTTATGAAGTCAGGCTCACACATCAATTATTTCTCGGTGATCAAGAACGCAGAATCAACTTCTGCAACTGGTTCATGAGGAGTTGCAATGAAACTGAAAATTGCCTACGAAATGTTATTTGGACCGATGAAGCAAGAGTAACCAGCAGTGGAATATTCAATCGGCATCATTGGTCGGACCATAATGACCATGTTTTCCAACCTAGAAACATGCAAGGACGATTTGATTTCAACATTTGGATTGGAATAGTGGGGCAACGAATGATTGGTCCTTTTATTTATGATGAAAACCTTAACGCCCAAAGAAACGTTAATATTTCAGAAAATTTTGAATCAAATGTTCGGGAATCAGTGGATGGGAACACGGGGCCCCGTACCATGGCCTGCAAGATCCCCGGACCTAAGTCCTTTGGACTTTTTTATCTGGGGTTTCGTCAAAGACCAAATATTCAAAACCATACCAGGAACGCGTCAAAAATTACAGCAAAGAGTGAGGAATGGCATCGCTCGAATAACACCGTTACAACTCTTAAACTCTGAGAAATCAGTGAAGAAGAGATGCCATCTATGTCTTGACCGAAATGGTGGACAAATCGAACACTATTTGTGATAAGCTCAATAAACCGTTGGAGATTTAATGTTACCTACTGAATTAACTATTTTGTTAAACAATTCAATATTGCTACTTTCTTATTCAATTACTTGTTTCTTATCACTTCATCATCATATAATTATTGATTTGACAAAAAACTCTTGCTTTCCATGGTTTACTGAGTTGAGATGTCACCAAATTGTGATTTTCAAAGATAAATACGTTATACCAACAGCAAGGATGACTAGGAATATATTAACATATATATTTTTGGAAAGCTTATTTTTTTTCCGATTTTATGAAGTCAAAGCCAACTATGGTTTCTATTTGAAATAACGAAGTTGACATATACATCCTATTCTACATCACAAAGTGTCTATAGAAAGTTTTCACCGTTTGGAAAAATATCCAAAAATAAAGAAGTTATGTCAATTTTTTCGAAATCAGTCAAATGTCAATTTTTGCCTATATCTCAGAAACGGTTTGAGATATCGAAATGCGGTTTTCACCAATCGACGTTTCACGAAAATCAAGCTCTAGAACCCTAGGTCAGTTTTCCTCTACCTGGTCTGGAAATAGGGAAAACTGACAAAATCAAGCAATTTGGGACACCCTGTACAGTGTATTGTGGTCCCGCAATTGTGTTAATGCAATAAATCGAGTGTTCTGAAGTGGTGTTTCGTATCATTGGTATATTGAATACGATACCATGCTACAGTCTGCTCCTGGTCCTTCATTCGATAACGTTCATATATACTGAGCGTCTCTCCTCTGACTATCAAAGGCAAGTTTGGGATTCTTAAGAAGATACTCAACAAAAAGTAAACCTAATTTTTCACAGTACTAGTTGGTACTAGTTCGAGAAAATTTCCTTGACATGACATCAAGCGATATTTTAGGAAATATTGAATTGATGTTTTGAGTAGTTATATATACCTGAAGCTTTATAGGTCTAATATAATGATATCGTTCTGGATAAACTGTTCATATTGTTCCAAATATGTACTATTAGTTGTTTGTGATACTTAAAATGCTCTTCATATCGTAACAAACTGAATATATACCCAAAATGTATGAGTTGCTGTAGATGATCAAGATTGATGAAGAGGGCGACACTTCTATTTAACATTGATGAATGATTATCATCATGATTCATAAAGCTCATGAAAATGTGAGAAACTTCACATAGATATTTATATGGAGGCGTTGAGACAATGCTGATAACAATACCAGCATGACACATGAAAACAAAATCTGATTCATCAGAAAATGTCCTTTAGAGGACTCGCAGACTTTTCATGCTTCGTCTTTAGCGTTAGCCTGTAATTTATACCTGCACGTTCTGTGAATAAAGTTTTTACGGACTCATTATTATGTAGACTGCTATATATGCTTTCTTCTACATCAAATGAAAAATAATTATTATCAAACAATAATGGGTTGCGTGCAAGAACTGTCAGATGACCGACGCTGGAGGCAAAACATTGAAACACAGCATCACTTTTCTTACTTGTTTACAAGTGATCGAAATAGTTTTCCACAATTATTTTGGCATACGAATCATATTTTTCCGCTATTCATCAATTCGCTCATGCCATCACATTGTGCTGTTGTAAAATGCACAAAAACTGCAGCGGAAGATGAAGGAATCCGGATGGTACATTATGATTTAAAAGTAAGTACATACTATAGTCACTCACATATAGTTTTCATTTTTGAAATTTGGTAATTTCTCTGATTTTTCATCGGAATTCCTTCTGCAATAGGTGCTAATAGAAATACACCTGAAATTCCTAAAATAATGCAAGAAGATTGGATTCATGCAATCAATCGAGAGGACTGGTCGACATGCTGACGATCGTGTGTGTTGTAGACATTTTCAATCTATTAGCAGTATTAGCTTGTATTGCAGGAGTGGCAGAAGGCAGAAGGAATTTTAATAAGGAATGACAACATTTCATAATGATAACTATGTGAGATTGCTATTTACCTGAAAAATCATATTCTCTAGTCTCTTGCTGCATTTTTTGTGCATTGTACAACAGCACAATGCGAAGGTATGCTTGAATTAATGAATAGCGCGAAAAACACGATTCTTATGCCAAAATATTGTGAAAAACTATTTCAATCCTTTGATTCCTTTGTAACCAAATAAAAAAGTGAGGTTTTGTTTCAATAATTCAGAGAAGAATGAGGTTGTGTTTCAATATTTTGCCTCCAGGGTCGGTCATCGTGCACGCGACCTATAGACCGGCATTACGACACACCAAATCTTGCAAATTGTCGTCACTCATGTGACTTCAAAAATTTGAAGTGTGCCAAAAACCGCTATATTTTCATTATTTTTGAACGTGCTGACCTAAACATCTTGGAGAACTATTATCTATATTTTCCTCTTCTTATTGATATCAAACAATTAGCTACCGAACAAATCACAATTCCCAATGGAACTCAAATGAAGGAAATGTGAAGTTTCACGATTCTATATACCATCACCCATCAGGACAGAAAATCAGTGAATCTTAGTGAATGCAACTTTCGGGGATCGTCAACAGTCTAACTTTGTTTGATACGTTTTATTGCGAGTTCTTGAGTTATTTGTAGTTGTCAAATACTGAAACAATTGATCGAGATAATCGAGATATGTTTTAAAGTCCATGAAGGGAAAGTCCACTTCCCTTTTATAAAAATGCTCGAAGCGAAGCGAACTTTTCAATCTCTCATTATTTTAGTTCTGTGATGAATGAATCATTGAAATTTGAGACTGTCTTCGTGTACAATCGATTTAAAAATTATCATGGTAGGTATGTCTTTACAAGGTTACTTAAGACAGCTTGATCAGAAGAGATTCACCGAGCCCCACGGTCCTTTTGAAAGTTCAAACGGACCGCGTGCCCCGACGATGTTTTTCACTGAATTTATATCAAGTAACTTTGTAAAGACCCTACCCCTTCCCCCTATTTAGGTAAATGCACTATTTTTAATTTTCAACGGTAGTTATGATTGTGAATGCTATCGAAACTAAAAACTAGTACTAATTATTTTTAGCTATAAATGTTCAAATTTAAGTTGGATTTATGCAGCATCATTTAACGCGGTTATCAAGTAACATTTATCAATTAACAATTATCAATTAACAAGTGATGAGGATATTGACATTTGTGCAAACCAAATTGAATTAACAGTACCTACATTAAAATTTGAAGTCAAATCGAATTTTTATTATTTCCTCAAAACCTATAAGCTACATACAAAAATCATACAGAAGATGAATACGTTGTTATTTCAATAGTTCACGGAGAAAAAAATCACTAACCCTGAGTGAATATCTAATAGTGGCAAGTAGAAACTTGTATACTATATGGGACAAGAAAACAAGTTAATAACCACAAGAATATTTGTGTTCCTGAAAATGTTCACCGACCACTATCAACCTGTTTCATTAAATTCTAGATTGATAACGGTTAGTGAACACATCACTTGTCATTAGTGGCCTATTCAAGTGTCATTAGTGACTCATTCGCTTCTCATTAGTGACTTGTTCACTTGTCATTAGTGACCTAATCACATGTCATTAGTGACTTATATACTAGTCATCAGACTTACTCACTTGTCATCAGTGACTTATTTACTTGCCTTTAGCTAGCGTAAAAAAATACCTCTATTGTTCTCTGAAAAATGATAAAACCTTGGTAATAAGACAAAAACACATGCATTTAAAACATTTATTATATATAGGTATGATGAATCCAGAAATCACAAAAAAGGTGAGGCTGACGACAAATATTGAGATACTATAGTTACCGCGTATATCAGCATCATCATGCACCGAGAAAAACGGTACTCTGACTCACTGCACTGCACTCTGGTGTCTTTCCTTCCAGCATTGAAGATGAAAAAGTGGAATCTGAATCAATTTTCATACTTATTAAACGTCACTTCCTTCCACTTCGAGTATCATAGGAAGTGGAAAAAATCCTGTATATGTCGAAACAAATATGTACTGTTCTAGAAGAGTTTTGTATTTCATTATCTTCTTCAAAAGAACAGATCAAGAATTCAACACCCCACAGCGCGGCACACAAACAGAGAATCCTCATACGAATATGATATAAGTATTCAATCTCATAAGAATATGAAACTCAGAAAAACCGGTGGTGAACAATGACATTCACCATGATGATCAATAAATTTACCCACTGTGACGCCACTGGAAATAATATTTAGAATCTGATTATTGATGAAAAGTCAATGGAGAAATGAATTGAAAAAGATTTTTCATGGAAATATTAATACCCTGTATCTCGAAAACGAAGCAAGTCAGGACACAAGTTCATATGAACTTTATTTTCTGAAATATCACATGAATCACCCCTTGAATTTTTTCGGTGTTATTTGGATACATCCTGTATAGTGAACAAACTATTCTGAGTTATGATGTCTTATTATATATAGTGTTCACGCAGTGGTGTATCAATATTTGCAGAATGATGCGAAAGTAATGACTATTATTATAGGTGCCACATATGAAAGACGCTCCCTCTTGATTACTGAATTTATACGTAACATGATAAAATGTAGTTTACTGAAATATAGGATGACTTCATAAAAACTTTTAGCATTTAAGATTCAACATTTGAACATCTAAGACTTGAAAGTCCTAAATGGATTCAGTTATTAAAAAAATTGAGATTCTAATGCCATACATTTCTTCTGTCATTACTGACATCTGATTCTCTGATACAGAACCCTATTTTCAAGGTTTAGTATGTTAGGAACTAAATATATGAAAATATAAATTTCATGTTCTGATACCATTCTATTGATTTATATTCCTAGAACGATACCCACATCCATTATATCTCCATATTATTCAGAAAGTAATCACTACTTCTTGCCTAACAGAACAGGCTCACTCGCTCAACATAATGGAGGTGAACATTATGTTTTTAAATGGGATGCCGATGTCTATGTTCAACATCATACTGTAGATTTAGTGATTTACTTGTTCATCGTCTTTATATGAAAAATTTAAGGATTTTCTACTTCTGATATGTGTAAATTCGTTTTTGGATAATAATGGTTTACTCAAGGTAGGAGGAAGATTGACAAAATTCAACTTACACATGTATCATAAGCATCCAATTATTTTACCAAGCAATCATCATTTCACTAAATTAATCATTGAGAATGAACATGTAAGGCATTTACATGCCGGTAATCAGACAACATTAGCAGCAGTTCGTCAAAAATATTGGCCTTTGAATGGTCGAAGTACGGTACGCAAAATATTACACAAGTGTATAGTTTGTATCACGGCGAAACCCCTGACAATTCAGAATATAATGGGCGATCTCCCCGAAAATAGAGTTAAACCGTCAAGACTATTACTTATAGTGGGCATAGATTACGCAGGGCCATTTATTTTGAAAGATGGCAAATTAAGAAATCGGAAAATAATAAAATGTTATGTATGCATATTTATATGTTCTTCTACAAAGGCTTGTCACATCGAGTTAATATCTCATTGTACCACTGACTATTTCCTTAATGCGTTGAAAAGATTTATAGCTAGACGTGGTATATGTAAGATCATATACAGTGATAATGGCACCAATTTTGTAGGTTCAGCAAATGAATTACAAAGTATTATCAAACTGTTCAATTCCGATACAAAATTAAAAAATTATCTTTTTTACAATACAATTACTTGGAAATTTATCCCTCCTCGGGCACCACATTTTGGCGGATTATGGGAAGCTGCAGTTAAATCCGCAAAATATCACGAAAAGAATAATTCCTAATGTAGCTTTGACTAATTTCCAAAATAGTGGCTGGACGAAATCTTCTTTGATAAGAACTAATTGATCAGTTCTAATTTGTTCATTCTTCACCTTCCACTTGGTTCTCTGCTGTAATTGGCTAAGGTACTCCAGAGGCAATACTAAACTCACGTCCATTGGCACCGCTAACCTCTGATCCTAATGACTTGGCTGCCTTATGTCCTGGTCATTTCTTGATTGGAGAAATGCTAACGTCCATTCCGTAAGAAGATGTTTGTTCTGTTCCACTGAACCGTCTGAGCCATTATAAGAAGCTTCAGCAGTTGATCCAACATTTTTGAAAGCGTTGGTCGTTGGAGTACCTTAGCCAATTACAGCAGAGAACCAAGTGGAAGGTGAAGAATGAACAAATTAGAACTGATCAATTAGTTCTTATCAAAGAAGATTTCGTCCAGCCACTATTTTGGAAATTAGCTAGAATCATAGATATTCATCCCGGCAAAGACAATGTTACAAGAGTAGTCACCTTAAGGACTTCTAATGGAATATACTGAAGCGGCCAGTTAATAAGATATGTGTGTTACCCGTCGATTGATTCTTTTGACTGTTATCTTATTAATTTGTTACTGTTGAAAGCAGAGCATTTCAAGGGCGGCGACATGTTCAACATCATACTGTAGATTTAGTGATTTACTTGTTCATCGTCTTTATATGAAAAATTGAAGATTGTTGTCATATAAACGGAAAAACAATTTTGAATAAACAATTTCAAAAACTGACGAAACAGAATTATTATAGAATATAAAAAATACATTCACAAGAGAAATACAGTCCACTCATTCATAACAGTCTATCATCATAATATCGTGGTTATGTTCCAAAAATCAATTAGAATTGATGGGGCCGAAAGTCAAAAACGTGGATTTTAGTGCGCTCTCTCAAGGGTACGGGACCGTTTGGTTTTCCTATTTTGCAACCTAATATGGTTCAACGAGCATCATTGATTGCCCGTCAAGTTTCCCTTCTGGGACTTGACTTTTGATTTCGAAAGTACGCGTTCTTAGGGCACGGGGCCCTTGATTTTTATACCTCCTCTATCACATAACCACGATATTATGATGATAGACATCGGCATCCAATTCAGAAACATAATGTTTACCTCCATTAACTTCTAATAACGGCTGAATATGGACTTTTATAAGTCCGAAACATTTCACCTTGATTGATTCACATCATGAATGGAGTAGTGGAGATTATATGAGCTTTCCTTCTTCCTTCTGATATCTAAGTATAGTTCTTGTTATCATATTTCTACATTGAGTTATGGATAATGGGTTATGTGTTTTGTGAATGCCCACTTCTCAACTACCTACTTTGTCATTTCATTCTAGATTGAACCATCCACATTTCGATAATATTTGGACTGTAAGGTGTAACGGAGTTGCAACTTATTCGAAGTTTGTGCCAAGGAAGTTTTTATCGCTTGCAAAATAATGTGACTGCCTTCTTCGAGCGACATAATATGGAGAGAACTTTGTATTTTCCCTTTTATTTTGCACAGATTCATGGACGAATAATGAAAGAAGTTGTTTGTAAACAAAGTGAAAAAGTTAAATAAATGGTGAGAACTCTAATAAGTAATTAATGGGGTATTTGTGAATCGAAAATATGTTTACTGCAGTCTCATGGGCTAACAAATAGTTTTCAATTTATCAACTCCTGCATATACGACCAAACACATCACATAAATCTCACAAATAAATCGCTTTCTGGCTTTGTCTCATTGTAAAAACGATCGCATCGCGTCTGATATATTGAAAAAGCCACAAAGGGAATTTCGTAGTTCTTTTGTTATTCAACCTATACGTCATCTGGTCATTTGATTAATTATTGATGTAGATGACAAGCTGAGTTCACCCGAGGATTTCAACTCTCAACAGGATAGTTCATTCGGTGAGAATCAATCAGAAAGGTGAAGGACATGACGTTGTGCCTATCACTGATTCTTGCAGTAGAAGTAGAGGATCCCAAGTAGAAGTCCGACCACGTTAACTTTGGGACAGCATGTGACGCAACGCATATGCATATTCAATGCATACGCGACCACGTGCTGTCCCAAAGTTATCGTGGTCGGACTCACGGTCGACCTTCACTCATCTGCTTATCGGATGAATTTTATATATTTCATCAGATAAATTATGTTTCTGAACCCCTACCTATAGGGTTGTCATGAAACATATGATAAATCAAAATTGTAAAAAATTATTTATTTTCAAAATTAATTAAAAATGTGCAAGTTTCTTCTCCATGTATAAGTAATTACTGCCATGTTATGTCGCTGATTATTCATCCCTTAATTTTTTTTAGAATTAATGTAACATCTTAGCTGATGTTGAACCTACGGTGCCCCAAGTTATCGTATACAGACAATTTCTCGCTTATTCAACAAGATAGTTGAAAAATTCAAAAACATTGACATTGAAAATGGCGTGCCATCCCATAAGGAATACAACTATAGCATATACTTATTTTTTTTATTATTATAGCAAAAACAGCAACATTTAATGAAGTATGAATTTCAACTAAAATAGCTTTTATACGATTCAATAAATGAACTCAAAATAACAGCAAGTTCTCAAAATTATTATTACATGAGAAGCACCGGCTTCTTGAAACAAAAAGCATGAGCAGGGGCAATATTTCATTTTCAAAAAAGTAATTGAATAACTTGAAACAAAGCACAAAATGTTGATATTTTTGTTTTTATCAATAAAAAAATACCAAATAATATTCAAATTTCTTGGTAGGATATAGAACATTTTTCAACGCATTTTTATCAGGTACACTTCAGAACGAAAGATTTGATGTTGAAGAATGGGATCGTATTGAGAGAAAGAGTCAAACCCACAATGTATAAACTGAGCGCCGAGTATCGAAAAGAACCTTATTCCAATTTAGAACCAACAAGAAACAAAGAACTCAGCCTCATGTGGGTTCCAGGACACTCTGGTATCCCGGGGAACGAGGAGGCAGACAGACTAGCCAAGATCGGTTCAGGAACGACACCCATTGGACCAGAACCGATATTGGGAATACCCAATAGTACGGCTATGTCCTTCATGAAGGAAATGCTACAGAGGCAGTTCTTTGAAACATGGTGGGACACACCAGGAATGAGACAATCAAAGCTCCATATAAAGGAACCTTCAAAAAGGCCCACGAGAGAGATCCTGTCACTTAATAGAAGGGATCTCAAGATGGTAGTTGGGCTCTTAACTGGGCACAACCACCTCAACAGGCACCTAGAACTCATAGGGATCAAAGATGATCCCATCTGCAGATGGTGCTTGGAGGATGATGAAACATCATCACACATATACTCACTGAATGCCCCGCGCTGGTGCATCAGAGGAAAGCTGCCCTTGGGAGCATTGTACTGCACCCAAAGGATGTGAAAGTGACTCAGCTGAGGAAGCTGCTGAATTTCGTCAAAGAAATCGGCATGCCCAGCTGATTCACAGGACAAGTGGGCGCACAATGGGCCCGACTGAAGAGGCCTGAGTGCAGGGGTCTACGCACCCGCCCACCTGTGCAGAGAAGAAGAAGAAGAAGAAGAAACAAAGAACTTGCAGATGATGAAATTCATTTCGAATATATTCTTAAACAAAAAGACATGAGAATCGATTTTTTAGAGCAGGAATATTCAAAAATTCAAGGTTTACGCGTGGAAGAGAGTGAGGAATTCAGGAAACGAATAGAAGAAAAAAATAGCAATGTGAACTGCGATCTATAGCTGTTAATGTTGCAACATTGTTTGTTCTTTTATTAATTACTCATTCCCTACCACTCTTGTACAAGTGAAATTGATCCATACGTAATAAAAGTATGTTTCATTGGTTGAAATTCATCAGATTTTAGCCCATTCTGAACTTTTGTGATATGTATTTCGTTGATATAGACCTCAATTATTGAGGTCCTTCAGCCTCATCATTCAATATTTGGAGAAAAAATAATTTTCTGATCAATTCATCGCACCCGTTTTCCCACTCGGGGAGACGCTATGCACTCTCATACAAAAATAAAAGGCAGAGAAAGATATATGAATGCACTCTTCCCAGGACTTATGGAGGAAGGAAGATGCGACGATCCTTTATCTATGCGAAAAACATATTCTTGTCCTTGTCTGGCAAAATATATGATTTGCTTCAAAATCGTTTGTGGTTAAATGACTCTAATATACAAAAAACGTCAAAACAGCACTGTCAAATTCATTTAGGATTCGCACGGTTTGCTGTATCAATAGGAACTGTGGCGTACGAGATTCATACTATCATACTGCCCCATTCTTGGAATTTCTCCAAATCGCCATCCACTGTATGGATTTGTTGTAATCGTGGACCTTACTTACAGTAAATTGAATCCAACCAACCATAATTGCATTCAAGCCAACGGGTGATATTTTATTGCATTTTACTCTTACTCAGATGATGTTATTCGCTAAAATTTCCAAGTTACATCAAAAGACGACCTTCTGGATATTGAATTATATACATATATATATAGTGTATAGCAGTTGGAATTCCGTTTTTGCGTCGGGGTCATAGTTATTGGATACAGAAAATGTATTTGATCTAATAATCTCGTCGAATTCAACGGATTCCCGAACCGCTTTCACAGTTGGAAATTCTGCTTGACATTTATATTGAAGACGTAGCGGTGATAAAGGTTGAACAGAAAATTACGTTACGCACCACAAATTCTATAATATATGGTAGGGTAGAATTATTGGTAGAAAGCGGATCTACGAAGCTATTCCTGTCTTTATATCCGAGAATACGAATATAACTGCAAATCAGATAATCATTTATCATTCATATGTATATCTCTACTACAAAAACAGCGTGACAGAATCAAAAATAAAACTAACGACAAATTGGATGATTGGCTGAGGAATTATAATCAGATGATCAGACGTAGTTATTGGCAGACGTATCATTTTCATTTTCCTTCAAAAATAATTAACTATATTATAGGTCGCGTGCAAGAACTGTCAGATGACCGACCCTGGAGGCAAAACATATTTGTTTATAAGTGATCGAAATAGTTTTCCACAATTATTTTGGCATATGAATCGTATTTTTCCGCTATTCATCAATTCGCTAATGCCATCACATTGTGCTGTTGTAAAATGCACAAAAACTGCAGCGGAAGATGAAGAAATCCGGATGGTACATTATGATTCAAAAGTAAGTACCTACTATAGTCACTCACACAGTTTTCATTTTTGAAATTTGGTTATTTCTCTGATTTCTCATCGGAACTCCTTCTGCAATAGGATCAGCTAATAGAAATATACCTGAAATTTCTAGAATAATGCAAGAAGATTGGATTCATGCAATCAATCGGTAGGACTGGTCTGACATGCTGACGATCGTGTGTGTTGTAGACATTTTCAATCTATTAGCAGCATTAGCTTGTATTGCAGAAGTGGCAGAAGGCAGAAGGAATTTCAATAAGGAATGACAACATTTCATAATGCTAACTATGTGAGATTACTATTTACCTGAAAAATCATATTCCCTAGTCTCTTGCTGCATTTTTTGTACATTGTACAACAGCACAATGGGAAGGCATGCTTGAATTAATGAATAGCGCAAGAAACACGATTCCTATGCCAAAATATTGTGAAAAACTATATCAATCCTCTGATTTCTTTGTAACCAAATAAAAAAGTGAGGTTGTGTTTCAATAATTCACAGGAGAATGAGGTTGTGTTTCAATATTTTGCCTCCAGGGTCGGTCTTCGTGCACGCGACCTATTGGTTGGTTCGTTCAGAGTGACAGATGTTATATGATATGGAGCTGGTAGGAAAAATGTTGTTCCTAACACGTGCGCAGAGTGTATTTCCGTACGCAAAAACTTAATACGAACTCTCTGAAAAGGGTGAAGTTTACATGTCAAAATTAGAAAAATGGCATTCCTCAGTTGCAAGTTTCATATACTTCAATGTTCAATATTATTTCGAGTGAACAAAGTCATGAAAGGGATACACACAGGTATATGATCCAATGCAGAACTGCCAGGAGTTTTGGGCCATACATCAAACACTTCGAGCACTATTACATAAGCAACATTCAAGCAGAAATCAATGAACTCAATACAACTGGAAGGGATACGCCCGCTCTCTCGAATAGCACAAAGTGTGTCAGGGGCAGCTGCAACAGAGATAGCATGATTTACGGATACCTGTCCTCTTCCAACTCGTGTTGTTTAATGGTGGATTGGTGTATAAATTTTCTTTTATCTAATAATTAAAGTAGCTAGGAATTTTTTCTCTCATCTACACAGGCAAGAAAGTGAAGACATAAGTTCATTGTCTTCGTTTATGCTAAATACGAGGTGAAATATCTATTCATTTGGCGTGTTTTGTTGTATCAAAAGGACTGAATTTGTTGTTGTGAACACTGAACTGATTGTTGAGAAGGTTTGTGATTAATATTGATAAACAATGGTGATTTATTGTGTCGCCTTTGGATGCAAGAACGAACAAAACAAAAGGGAATGGGCATTCCATGGGTAAGTTGAATATTGTTCTCAGATTTTTGAAAAATAAAGTTCTTGAAATGATCATCCAGTTAGGTATACAATGTTCCCAGTCTCAGAATATGTTCAAAAACTATACCTATATTATTTGTCAAAGTTAAATACTTCCATATTGATATTGAGTAATATTATTTGTTGCAGCTTTCCATTCAGAAGACCAGACATTCTCGAATTATGGATAAAGGCAGTTCCTAGAGAGAATTGGACTCCAAATAGAAGCAGCAAGCTTTGTGGGGAGCATTTCCTGACAACAGTTTATTTAGGCATACCAGGTACTGCTAGAGGTTTTTTAAAGCAGATGCTGTACCCAGTATATTTTCCATTTCCTCAGCATTTGTTACCAAAAAATGCTGATACCCCAGGAAAATAAAAAAACTCATAGGTACCTAGTTGATTAATAATGAAAAAAGTATGTTTTCACCTCATTAAAATAAAAAAAAAACTAGCTAGTAATTTGTTTTCAGGGTGCATCTATGGACGCTCATAACTTAGGTCCAAAGGAAGAAGTTTCCCATTTTATTGACTTTGACTTGCCTACCACTTCCAACTCCCAAGTTTCGAGGTTTATCAATAAAATATATTGTATTGAGGAGGAAAGTGAAGACACTGGGACAAAACGTAATAAGGAGAGACCTAAAAATTTCAAATATGACAGAAGAAGGAAGAAGGAATAGGAACCTATGGAAATTATGCTCAAAATGCACTCAATACCATTCAAGAACCTCTTTTCAAATTTTTCCTATCGTTTTTCTTTTCCTTCTGATAGTTCTGAGACATTGTGCTTCGCTCACCCTGTACAATATATTGTGACATTTGAATAAAAATATATAATTTCAATTTTGTATTCATTTGACTTCCGATCCTGTGAGAGTGAGATTGAAATTTCATTTCAAAGTCAATAAAAAAATCAGTAATAATTTTTTAATGATAGTTGATTACAACATTATCCTTTTTCCTAAATGAATATTTTTATTAAACACGTTTACTTTTAAATAGAAGCAAAAAACGAGAAAATATTTCAAATTATGCGAGCGCTTCCCATTAACCAACACAAGATAGAGAGAGATAGGTATCCGTAAACACTGCGGGTTGCCTGAAAAATATTTTTGCCTCACTCGTCGTTCACAGTGGGTCCCTTCCAGTTGTATTGAGTTCATTGGCAGAAATAGACGATTTTGTAAGGTTAATATCAACTAGCAGGTATTATGATAATGTCTACAGGAAACTGATAAACTAGGTAGAAACAAAGAAGTAGGACATCCTCTGTTGAGTGCAATCAGGAAACTTCTGTGCAGAAATCTACAGACAACCAGATGTCAATGATGTCCAAAACTCCAGATGGCATTGGAGTCCCAGCGAATTCTTTTCAGCTCAACCTTGACAAAAAACAGAAACAATGACATATTCTGTCCTATGTGGTCGAAAAATCATCAAAGCTTTGAGCTTTGATCAACTTGCACAACGGAGTGGAGAGCAACAAAGAAATAAACTGGATAAACTGGCAATTTTTGTTCTTGAAGATTTTCTTCCGAAGAGAGCTACATGTGCTTGGCAGGGACTAAAATATTGGCAACCAAGGAATGTCTAGTATAGCAGCAGCAATAGAACGTTATAGACTTAGAGAATATCTTCGAAAGCTAGGCTCAGAATAGTGTTGGACTTTCAGGTTTTAGGACGAAATTCTGTAGTCTGATGAAGCAAATTATATAGGAGACTGAAAAAACTGAGATAACACCAGCTGGTCTGAAAATATATCACAAATAGATCCTCGACCCTCTCAAAATCTCCAAGATTCTGAAGAGAATTGAAGTTTGAGGGGCAACAATAATAATGAACTCTCGAAACAGCAGAACATGGTGAGGCACAGTAGAACCATAGATTGGTCTCTTTAATCTATGATAGAACTAGCAAGTGACAGTTGCAATATCACATGATATCCTATATTTCGTCAGAAAGAGAAACTTGGTCATCTTCTGTAGAAACTTCTATTAGTAGCTAAAATGGTAAGATCATTCGAGCCCTAATCAAATGTATGCATGCATAATTTGGCTTATTCATGAGTATCGTAGAGCTGGTGCTCTAAATATACCATATCGATTTGTTTTTATTACGTGTTATCATTCTGGAAATCATTCACCCACATGAGGTTTCGTCGAAATGAGTTAATACCCGTATACAGGGTTCATCACGTAACCCGTTCGTTTGAAGTCTTCGATGTTTCCATTCGAATAAAACTCTGAAGATAAGGATTATCATATAAGTCAACATGAACAATCGATGTGAAATATCGCCAGGATTGTAACACTTCGATACGAACGTATTTTGAATAATAATTAATTAAATTTTTGAAATATACGTACCATTTCCAGCAATACCGTATGATAAATGATTCTCAATCAATCAATCTTCATCTCCAAATTATTACGATTTTTGTGAAAAATTTTAAGTTGGCACTACATCTTCTCCAGTTGTATTTCAGAAAGCGCCGCTAATTCAAATTGTATCTGAAGATAGTCACTTGTATTTCAGAAAGTATCAATAATTGTATTTCAAAATAGTCAATTGAAGGGGCAAGTGGAACAAGGAGATATGTTACAAATATGAGTTCTTGAGAAAAATAGGTTTCAGTTAAGTTAGCTGGCATTTTTAAATGGAAGCTATAGTTTAATAATTATTTGATTTATGCAATAATTGTGAGGAATAGTTTTAGGTTAATTTTTTATGATTCACAGCATTTTGCTATCATATCATTTTTATAACCATATGGATTTATGCATTCATAACTCCTCCTTCCATTTCCTGACATGTATAGGCAATGGACACATACCTCCTTCTGCCATTGCGTAATTGATGTTTAATGTAACATAGCCCCTTCTACCACTGTGTATCTGCTCCGATATGAAGAATACACCTTTTTCTATGACATAACCGAATATTTTCGGAAAATGTTACTCGACACCTTCTTCCACTCGCCCCTTCAATTTAATTTCAGGAAGCGTCATTTATATTCCAGAGAAAGCGTCAATTGTAATCCAGAATAGTAATTTTCATTTCAGAACCATAAGAATGCATAGGATGTTCAGTTCTCCTAAGAACCCGGTGAAGTGAATTTTTCGAATAAATCATCACATATTCGTCTTTCATGGACAGATTACAAAAACTTTCAGTTGAGCACCATCAGAGTGAACAAATAAACTTATTTCTATTGCCTTCCATCAGTTAATGATTTCTTCAAAAAGAATCTATGAATAAAAAATTATAATTGTAAATTGTTGAGTCTTGAAGGTTTTTTCAAGACATACATAGTACGTCCATGAAGTCATCAAAAAGTGGCATTCATTCATTACTTCATATCCAAATAAACAATACTATTAACAACTCCGATTTTATACTTCAATTGGATGGTTTTGTCATCATCAGTTTTTTTTAAATGGAACACCCTATCTTTCGGATTTTCCTTGAAGAGCTGTTTCCAAAAATATGTCTCAATTTGCTTCAAATGGGTGTAGGGTAGACAGATATGCGAAAGTTGTTTTTGAAAATTCAATGATATATTCCTAGAGAACGATTTCTTAAATTCAATTGAGTATTCTGAAATATACAGATTTTGCTTTTGTGAATACAATTGACCCTCTGAAATTCAAATGATATTTTCTGACCATTCTGACTATTCTGAAATTCAATTGAAGCTTTCTGAAATACAATTGAAGCTTTCTGAAATACTAGTGACTATTCTGAAATGGCTAGTTTTATCAATGTGAACCCCCTTTTATCCATTTCGTTTTCGACTCAATAAATTCTAAAACTGATTTTATACAATTTTTCGCAAAACTCGATTTTCTCAAAACTATATGTATTTCAAGTTGTCCTAGTATTGTTCTAGCATAGCGATACAATCATGTGTCCTAAAATACATCCAAATGAAAGTGTGGACCCATCTCCTCCGACTCTCCAAAAACTGGGTAAACGTAATGTTCCATTCCTTCATTTGTTGTAGAATCAATGTAACATCTAAGCTGATGTTAAACATATATAGGTTAGAAACATGTCACTACTACTAGAATCGTCTAGTTTTTGATTGAATAATTGTGGGATTTACTTGGAGTTTTACTACTAATCATCCATCACTCCACTTTGAGACACCATGGCCTTCTACTACAGATTAATAAATTTCAAAGATTTTTCTCGCCACAGAAAAATAAATATTATATGGGCATTGCGCAATTGATGCAGAATGAACTATTGCACTTATCTATAATTCAGAGCCATTCGACCTTCATGGAAAAAACATCGCATACGTCCAATTTTTTTGTGGTTTCATCCATCCCGCTTTATTGGGAATATTTTCAACGAAATAAAACTCGCCGTTCCTGGAATGGGTTATGTTTTATGCATAATATATAATTCCAGAATACAAAATCCAGTTTGACAGAGCATGCAAATCAATTCGAATCGTGTAATCGAATCCTGCTAGTACGAACAATGGTAGCCAATTACATTTACTTTTATAATCATTGTGATCCACAGCAAATCAAACAAGAATATTCCATCACGAATTAGCTGTGGGATAAAAGTATGATTCAACCAATATATCATACAAAATGCTTCCGAAATTGGAGTGATGAGGTTCCCACGAAAAGGGATATACTGTAATGTTCAGAGAACAATTTGAGAACCAATGGAAATGAGGCAGGAATTGGTGTTCTTCTTAAATTTCTGGATGTTATATGCCTCGGGAAACACCTCCCTTGGCAATATGTTCCAGAGCCTTGCTGTTGGTTGAATGAATGAGTCTTTGAAAATAGATGTTCTGCATCAGGTCTCCAAAGTGACCAGGAAGGGGCGCGAAGCCTCAACTCGACGGGTTTGTCGAACAACTGTTGATATTTCAGAAGAGCATCGTCCATGAATATATCTATAAAATAAAGCCAGATCGCCAACTTTTCTACGGTGTTCCAGAGAAGTGAGTGAGTTTGTTAGGCATTGGAAGACATTCAACTCAAAACTTGTCTGAAATGTTCGTGAATCATTAACTCTAGACAATCAGGATACCGAAATATGAGCGTATAAGTATAGGGGTATGAGCTCTGGTGCCCACCCCAGAAGATTCTGCGAATTGAAAATCTCTGAATGAAAACAAATGAAAGGGAGAAATGTCCCTTTTACGAATACTCAAACGTGCTGTCAATATTTTCGTCAATATTTGGCCTGACTGGGTTCATGCATTGAAGTTAATCAACATTATTTGCGCGCAAATTAAGCGTTTTGATATGATTCCACTCAAGCTGCCTGTGTTTCAAAATGAATTACAAGTGAAATGAATAGTTGAAAATACATAGGCATACCATTTACGTGAGCTCAAAAGGTAATCACAGTCAGGTGTAGTTGCATTTGAAAACTTGATTTTTTCTTGCTTTCATATAGGCTACCTTTGAGAAGTATACTGTAACCAAACCCACCCGGGTCTTGTCTAAATATGGAACTATATAACCATATTTCATGTGATCGTCTAGTATTTATCATGTTCGAGAAGTATCGAGATTCAATTCGACACCTCTCAAACATGTTCCGACGTTGTGTATTTTTTTTAATATAAGTTCGTGGATACAGAATTCTGTGAAGGTAGAAAAGAAATGAAAATCGAGTATGAATCAAAAGAGTATTTATTGACCACGCATCTTTTTACAATGCAAGTTGTACGATGTGAAGTTGAGTGAATTAGCAAAAAGCAATCAAACCCTCTTCACTGTACCAACCAAGACTCAGTAGCAAAAGTTTATGTTGGTATTATCTGATCAATTGCTCAGATGAACTATGCTTGCATTCCTCTCGGGTTGCCTAATGGCTTTTTTTAGTAGAACTATCGTCTCCTGCCGGGATAAAATAAGAGTGGTTGCAAGCCACCTCCGAGGTGTACACCAACTACAGGGACGTCCAAATCAGTATGCCTACTGTTAATATAAAAGTAAGGAGAGGACGCTCCTACACCATCGAGCAATTTGACCACTCATTGTCATCTATAAGCACTTCGAGTTACGTAGGTAAACTGGTCAAGGTTAAGCAACAGCGGAGTATACAATACTACCCAAAAGTTATAATGCGAGTACTTTACTCTATTTGGAATTGATTATGTGGCAAAGTCTGATAGGTGATAAGATATTATACTGGGACCTGGTTCTTCAACCCGTTCCTCAGGGCTAACAGAGAGGGAGGTCTGGTAATCATCCATGTTTCCTTTTATTTCTGGAGATGTTTCTTCTTCGAAGGTTGGAAATGTTCTGCCGAGATCGTGGCTCGGGCTGCTATTTATAGGGAAACCGTTTGTTGTGATTGTCACTAGGACCACTTCCATGGTTACTGATGATCTTTTATTGAAACAAACTTGGATTTGGCCCCTTTTTGGCCCCATTTCAGGGTGCTCCCTTGCAGTATGAGGCTTCTAGCTGTGAACATACGATATCCAAAGATCAGGTAGCTGTTTGCACATACTTATATGTCTGTCCCTGTGGTTCTACTTCAGATTCGAGATGAATTTATGAACGTCTGACAGCGTCAAACGTTCGTGAATTGGTAGAGTTTTTTCCACAAAACAGACTCTTCCTGCCTTTGTAGCTGGAATAAATCGATACAAATCGAAGTCCAGATTACTCACCAAGCTTCCTGATGTTCTAACGAAGCACAACAATGTAGAATCGAGTATCCAACAAGGTCTTACCATACCTGGGATACAATCCAAAGTTGGAGTGATAGAATTTATGATTTCGTGATGATTTGTTGCTTATTCCTCTGATAAAAAATGCAACTACTCATAGAAATTAAAGCCTCATTTATGGAGTCATGAACTGAATCACTAACTATGATCCTCAAATAAGAAAATGACTTCCAAAATGAATCAATACTCTTGATCATTATGAAATATTCTAGCAAGCGAACTGGCTTGGGTCGTTACAATACTTGTTTGTGCTATACAGAAAATAGGGAAAAAATTGCATACCGCTATGATGCATTAAGAACGAGGGAGGATTCTGCCATATATCATTTATCAATATCAAAATATACACATAATAATATCCTCCAGAAGGCCACGTTTATACCGTATGGATATTTGGTATGCTTACCAAGGAGATCTAACTAAATTCAGACCAAAGGCTTTAGTTAACGCATGTTCACACCATATGTTGATCTTCAGTTGACTAACGATACCAACTTTGTTTTGATTTGATTATTTTTTTGAGGTTAGGTTGTGGAACTTGGATTCGTAAATTGAGAATAAAAGCTTTTAGCAGGATACGAAATTAGCTGAAATTGAATGGAATATCATTATGAGAACTCATGAAATAACTGCCACTAGCACTCAAGTCAAGTCAAAGTTATACCAAAGTAGACCAACATGTTTACACCGTCGTGGTCATCATATACTATTTTAGTCTGGTACGCAACAAATTTCGGTAAAAATCCAAGCTGGTAACTTTACCAAGTATACAGTTTATACCAAACTGACCAAGAGTATTTATTCAAAATATAGTCATTAGTCATCTTACCAAGACACGGTATAAGCGTGGCCAGTAATGTTATTTTGATTTTTGTCAAATAAATACCCAGAGTGGGGTACCGTATATATGCAGTTTCCTCTTCATGAAAAGCTATAATGAAGTATATTTCATCATATTATTCGTATAACATTTGTAAAGCTATGTAGACAAAATATCATCGTATAATATGAAATCACTTGAAAGTAGACATACACAGAATAACCAAATGAAAAGTTACATGATCATTGAATTTTCTTCCATAGGAGCAGTAGGTGGATAAGAAATATATCCTCTACTGAAAAGCAACGTTACATGAATTATTTTGCAGAAAATTCTCGGAAAATTCCTTAATAGTCGGGGCTTGTTTTGTGAAAAGTCAAATTCTAGAAGCATTTCATGTAACAATTAGATGAATGACGTTAACCCCCTATTTCGACCCCGCTGAATCCGAAAATACCGTTTATCAAGTCGAAATTCCAACCGGAAGTGAAATATTCAAGATGGCGTCCGAAATACCCCTAAAATCTAATTATTTTTTACTTTCGGTCAGCTATACGATTGAGGTGTCGATGTCTATGTGTTCGGGGGTGTAAAATACGATGAGACACTCAAAAAATGATTTGGAGCATTGAAAGTTCATCGAATGATCAAATTTTGACAAAATAGACCAAAATTCCAAAGAACTTGTGAAAACGTGTTGCATAATGTATATGCTTGCATACGCTTTCGAGGGTGCTCAATAAGTTTATGAGCCAAAAAAGCATTTGAACATTGTCCAAGCCTTCATTTCTTATATTTTGAGAGAGCCCCTTGCAGCCACGAGTTCCGAATTCGGAAAATGAATTGGGAATAGGTGGCAAAGTCATCAGGATTGGGACATATCGTCCATCAACAATTTTCCAGCCGTAATTATTCGGGTCTTATAAATCAGGATACTGATCATGGGCCTTAATCCACACTAGTATCTGAACATAACATTAACATCCTTCGATTTGTTCAATTTTCTTTTACCTGGAAGTAGCAACGGAGAATGTGTTGACGGAGGGCATCAGTGGTAGATGGCGAAAAGCATTAGCACTGTCCAAAAAATTGCAACATGGGCTGCGTCTGCCGTTGTAATGTCCGGTCCAACTCAAAATAAAAATGGTAGTAGTATCGAAACGGCTAATAGTTCTTATTGACCATGTGTCTCAGAAAAGGGACGCAACAAACCTTGTATAAAGCTTGCACCGCCACAAACTGTTCAACCAAACGGAGATCATCGGGGGCTAGATCGGGAGTTTTTACAAGCTGACTGAGGAGTTTACAGTAGTTTTCTTCTATGTACTTGCTTCCACCGTTCTGTTTTTGTGACTGACGCTAACTTAAATGTAGTATCACATCCAGTGGAAAGCCATCAGGTTTTTTATCTGTGCAAGTTTCTTACATAGTTCGTGAATTGGAATATACTCCATGCGTAAAAACCGAAAGAGAGGCTGTTGTTGTTTCTGTTAAAGACACTAGTGTGATTTCATTATTCATCTATCACTTTGAAATAATGATGCTGGGTGATGTGTGGTACTTCCCGAGATAGAAAGTATATTCCAATTCATGAACTATGTAGAAAGCTCACATCACAACAGATCAAAAACCTGATGGATTTCCACGCAATCACCGATTGTGATACTAAATCTTGATGAGGGTCTGCCACAAAAACAGGACGGTGGAAGCAGTACAATGAAGAAAACTACTGTAAACTCCTCAGTCAGCTTGGAAAGACTCCTGATATAGCCCCCGAGGATCTCCGTTTGGTTGAACAGTTTTTGGTGCCAGCTTTATACAAGGTTTGTTGCGTCCCTTTTCTAAGACACATGGTGAATTAGAACTGTTAGCCGTTTTTATACTAATATCATTTTCATTTCAAGTTGGACCGGACATTACAACGGCAGACGCAGCCCGTGTTGCAATTTTTGGGACAGTGCGAATGATTTTTGCCATCTACCACTGATGCCATCCATCAACACATTCTTCGGTGCCACTTCCAGATAAAATTAACAAGAAGAAAAAGAAAATAGAAAAAAATCGAGGGATTTTAATTTTAGTCTGTTTTCTTTTTAGGTACTAGTGTGTGGTTTAACGCCCATGATCAGTATCTTGATTCGCCAGACCCGATTAATTGCGGCTGGAAAATTGGTGATGGACGGTAAGTCCCAATCTTGATGACTTTGCTACCTATTCCCAAGTCATGTCCCGAATTTGGAGCTTGTGGCTGCATGGGGCTCTGCGGCCACTGCGGCACGAAGCATAGTGGCTGCAGGGAGCCGAATGGAGCAGAAAAGATGAGGAAGACTACTAATAGTGAACTTTTTTTTTTCCAAAATATAAGAAATGAAGGCTTGGACAATGTTCAAATGCTTTTTTGGCTCATAAACGTATCGAGCACCCTCGAAAACGTATGAAAGCATGTACATTATACAACACGTTTTCACAAGTTCTTTGGAATTTTGGCCCATTTCGTCGAAATTTGATCATTCGATGAAATTTCAAAGCTCCAAATCATTTTTTGAGTGTCTCATCGTATTCTACACCCCCGAAAACATAGACATCGACATCTCAATCGTATAGCTGACCGAAAGTAGAAAATAATTTGATTTTAGGGGTATTCTGGACGCCATCTTGAATATCTCACTTCCGGTTGGAATTTCGACTTGATAAACGGTATTTTCGGATTCAGCGGGGTCAAAATAGGGGGTTAACAGCATTTATCTAATTGTTACATGAAATGCTTCTAGGATTGTAACGGAGGGCTTTTTTTGGAATTTAGCCCCGACTATAACCCTCTCAGGGCTGCATTTTTCTCTACATGAGTGATACTTCATGAAAGAAAAAAGAACAAGCGACTGCATACCGCATGCATTTCGCTGAGATATTAGAGTTGTGAGCACTTTCTGAGCAAACAATAGCATCAGCGTTGCCACCAACTCGATGGATGCCAGGCGGGATATATTACCCTATTACACAATCAATCAGTTTATTTCGTGACGGCATCTGTACGTATACAAATCACATAACGTACGAGCTACACACAAGTAGATATAACGGCAACATTGTTACGTCGCTTTTTCTCTATTATAGAACCTTCATGCGTACCTATTAATTTCAATAGATGGTTTTCCTATAAGGAAATTTTTTTTTGGCCAGACAAGTATTCACAGCTTATTTGAACTGTTTTTATAGATACTGTCTGAGTTTGAATACACATTTAAACATATTGCATTTACACACAGATATTTTTACTGAGAATGAACATACAAATCGAAATGAAGAAGTGCATTGGCTAACAGGATCGAAATAATATTCATTATGATCAGTAACCTATATATTCAATTCAATTCAATTTTCAATTCAATTTTATTCAGCAAATTATATTTATACATAGTATACGTCCTTAGATACATATATTAAAACTTGATAGTTGAATTAAAATTAAGCTGGGGTAGTTGGAGTAGCCGCCTAAGCCTGAATGGCCTGTGTTGCAGTTATACCTACTAGCCCAAGGAATTATTGTAAGTACCTATATAGCGATCACTAAGTATTCAAGAGAAAAAATTATATAATAATATAATAATAAAATAATTCAATAGTGAAAATTTGTCGATAAGCATCTTTTAAATCTATTGAAAAAGCTGGATGGAGAGGGGATATCTATATGTTTATATATACATATTTTAATTAATTCGTCCTTCAGATAGGACTAGGTTTTTCTAAAAAAATCTACTTTCTAGTTGATTTTGTCGGATGTGTGTCTTCATAGTTGTTTTGAAAACTCTCAAATTATTGCACTTTTTTAATTCCGTCGGTAAGCTATTGAATATTTTTGGACCAAAATAAAAGATGCTTCTTTGCATATGGGTTTTATTGAATCTTGGAATGTATAGAGTGTGCTCGGTGGTATGTCTTGTATTTCTGGATTGACTAAGAATTCTGTTTTTTTTATTAAATATCCAGATTTGGCTCTGTAAAATGTAAATATTCCTGATATTCAGTATATGTGATTCCTGATAAAGTTGTTCAGTGGAGTGTAATCTAGTTTTCTTTAATATTATTTTCAGAATCGTATTTTGGGTTGTTTGCAATTTGTGGATAATGTTGTTAAAGACTCCACCCCAGGCTGTTATACAGTATCTGATAACGGATTCAATTAATGAATTATAGACTATCATTATTACTTTTCTACTCAATATGTCCCTAAGTGTATAAAATTTATGAATGAGTTTTCTTGATCTGTTGATAACATAGTTAATATGCTCGTCCCATCTGATATGTTGATCTAACATTACTCCTAAATATTTAATTGTGTTGGTTTTTACTATTTTGGGACATGTGCAATCACCATGGCCTTGGCAATCATTTTTCTGAATATTCAGAGTTTCTCCTGATGGTTGATCTCTTTGGTCAAGTGAAAAAGCTATGAATTTGGTTTTCGAGAAATTTAAGCTAAGAAGGTTTCGATTTAGCCATGTATAAAGCTTAGTAATATTGTTTTCAGCAAGTTGATATAGCTCTGCCCAACAGCTATGATCGAAAACGATGGCAGTGTCGTCTGCATAAGAAATTATATGACCGTGGAAGTTTTTAATCTGACTCATGTCATTTATGTAAATTAGGAAAAGGATATTCTATATATATATTCTTTTTCAAATTTTGTGAGAAAATGTTTTCTCGAATTTCAATATAGCTATGCTATAACAGTATAGAGAAGTATTGGAATCAGTTATGCATGGCATAATTGTCCGATAACTTCATGAAAATCAAGTGTAATTAACTGAATGATTATTCAAGTTTTGTTGGTGTTCCAATAAATGAAGAAGATCAGTAAGGTATCAGGTGTCTTCTATCTGTCTTGGAAATAGTTATTTGTTTAACTAGGCAGCAAAGTAGTAGATTGACTGCCGAGGCTGAATTCATAGCCGAGCGTAGCGAGGCTAGGAATTCAGCTAAGGCAGTCAATCTACCTTGCTGCCGAGTTGAACATATAATTTTTTCTCCGATTGTTCATAATGATATAGGAGGATATTGTAATTGCAAATTATTAACATTCCCACAATCTCTTTATTTTTCCTGTAGTGTTCAATTAAAATGAAATTTGATAGAAATCGCAGTTGTCCATGATAATTATAGTTTGACAATTCATGAAAATTCTGACAGTCGTGCGAAAAAATATAGGTATATTCAAATTATTATATAATGGACAGTGATAGCGACCTGGAAGTACTTACACCTCCAGAAATAAGGGAGGTGGCAAAAAATATAGAGTTGAATTTGTTGCCGGAGAAGTCTCGAATGAAATATGAAGGGAATTATAAACAATTCATGGATTATCAATTTTGCTGATACATATCGATCAGCAAAGTAACCACTTTGCTGCCTTGGCAGGAAAAGTAATACTTTGCTGATTGATATGTGTCAGCAAAATTAATATTTGCTGCCAATCGGAGAAAAAAGTATTTTGTATAGTTTGCCATGGGAAACTTTGAGTGTTGCGAGAATAATGCAGTATGGGGTTCCACAAGGCACGGCCAATCCTATTCCATTATACATAAATGAGATACTTACAACAAATTCTACAGGACCTATCATATCATATGCCGACGATACATCTATTTTTTACACAAATGACACCTGGCTTGGACTAAAGAATACAGTAGAGGAAGACCTGAAAAATATAAAAGAACAATTTGACGCGAAATTATTACTATCAACCACAAAAAGACATTTTATTTACCGTTTACATCTTATTCCAATAACTTACCAGAATTCAACAGTCTAGATTTCAACGAAGATGATGGTAATTCAGTATCAATAAAATCAACAGACAAAACAAAATATCTTGGTATTTACATAGAGGGTCACTTAAAATGGCAGTACCAGGTGAATTCGGTTGTACACAGAAACTGAGAGGCATAGTGAATAAATTCAGACAATTAAAGCATTTTTTGCAATATGATCAACTGATCTAGAATCAAGAATCAATCCTTTCTTACGGCGTAATAGGATGGGGTAGCGTAGGAAGCTCGTATTTGAAGCCACTAGAAAGCATTCAGAAAAAAAAAATAAAAATAATCCAGGGTAAGAATATGAGGTACCCCACTACACTATTATTTGGTGAAACCAAACTGTTTGACATCCTCAAATATACTGCTGCAACTTGCTACTTCATCAATACATGAACAAAAGGAATAACGAATACCCGACTCATACCTACATTATAAGGCCAAAGAAAAAACATGCAAATAATATCCATAAAAATGGAAAAGAGTATCAGTCAAAAATCATTCGAGTACAAAGCCCCGCGACTTTACAATCTTATGCCTATGAGACTCAGGGAAATATCAAATATTGTTGAGTACAAAAAAAAGATCAGAAGGTGGCTAACCGAGCAGGGCAAGAATTTGTATGACAAATTATAATTATGTTATATCACATTAGTATTATTAGTGTTGTTATTGTTATTTCTATTATTGTTGTTGTTATTATTATTCTTAGTAGTATCATTATAATTATTATTAGTAGTATTATTGGTATTAGTATTTTTATTGTTTTTACTTTCGTTATCATTTTCATTAATGGGCAAGTATTATTATTATTAATATCTTCTGTAATTCTATTACTGCTTTAATTATCATTACTATAAAAGTGATATTTGAATACTGTCTGTAGTAATATTTAATTTTCTTTTGTACTTTTCATAAACTTAGATAATTACCCAATTTATAAATGAAATATGGCTACTCGACGCTGGATAGGAAATGCACAGGAATACTGTACATTCGTACTCAAGTCTGATCTAGACTTACGCGGATTCGCTAATTCATTTGTATTCAACTGTTTAGTTTCGGGTGGATATCATTTATGTATAAATTATGTATACTCTTGTTGAATATGAATAAATTATTATTATTATTATTCCATTTGTTCTCATAACTTCCTCCAACCATCAATCTCATTCACCATAAGAGATTATAGATTCAAGAAGAGCAAAATATATTGTAATCGATTCAATAATATCATGCATAATTGAAATCACTTTGAACTTGAATATCAATATTCTCAGGGAGTTTGCTACATCCTCGATGTGTCTGTTCCATCGTAGAGATAATCAACATTTACGGAGAGGTAGGTAGGTACCTACTCAATCTGTTAGGTGCTGCAGATAGCATGACTGAAATCAGCATACGACTGCAATGGTGGGGCCGTCCTATATCTATCAGACTACTGCTTATGCAGTATCAGTGCCCGAGCAGAATAAGCGCTACTCACCTCATCTCGGGTGCTTAGATCCACAGCACTCACCCTATAGTGTTGACACAGTATATTATCCTTTAGTATATTATCTTTGAAAGGATAATATACTGTGGTGCTGATTATTCCCCCGAAACTGTGTCGAGCATGTAACGTTGATGGGTCGCCGTCGCCGGGGCTCTCGTTCATTGCTGTCAGTTTTCACGTGAGTTGTACTCGTCTGTTACCCTTACGTAATGACTACTCATGTTAATGGGATTCCTCCCATAACCTTTGATGGGTAACCGTTCGAGCACCCCTGTCGAGATCTCTACCTCGTTCACTAAGATGGGACTCGGCTAATGGCCAGTCCTACCGGAGACACCAGAACTGCCCTACAACAGTCCTGGAATCACTTGAAGCAATAACCCACCTCCTATCGTTCAGAGCACCAGGTGCGCTCATGGTCTCTCCGCTGTGAGACAAGTCATAGCTCTTCCTGTCGGCCAGAATTATCTGGCCCCGTTTGATGGGTATCCTTTCGAGGTCTTTCACACGTTTCTCTACCATGGTACGAGTGAGGACCCTGAGCGTTCAACCAGCCCCAGACGAACTTCAAAAGAATGGAATTGCATAGGGCTACCCCCACCCTGCCGCCGTGGAAACTTTGACAGGTGACCATTATCACATGTCACTTATAAGCCGTCTTTTGTCATATGCCACGTGCCGTTTGCCAACGGCGGTCATCTTGAGCCAGAACGAACGTAGCTCCACTACTTTAGACCAAGTTGTTTAAATTTGCTGAACAATTTCATGATAAAACAACTGAAGCTTATTAAATCAGAAGGGAGGCCATTTGTGGAATCTTAGCGGTAAGAATTAAATATCCAATAAAACAAGCAAATCACTTACTATCGAGATTTCACCATGAGATTACTTATTGATGTTAATTTATTGAAGCTGATGGCTAATGTTGCTTCCGATGAAGAGTGACACCTAATCTTTTAACAATTTTCACTGAAAAGAGAGTCGAAGAATTTTTTTTTGAGTTTTTTTTTTTATTTTTTTTATCGCTTGGAGCGCACGAAAGGGAATCCCTATATTGTTCAAAGAACATCGTGCGTTCCTAGGGAGGATAGGGACAGGAGGTAGGTATAGGATTTTTTTTTGAACTTTTGGAGATTATATGTTGTTGGGAATACTTCCACAGGCAATGAATTCCAGAGCCTAGCCGTTCTATGGATGAAGGAGTCTTGATAAAGTGCTGTTCGACATCTTTCGAGGTTGACAACAAAAGGATGTGCTGACTGGGCTTGTCTAGTTCGTCTGATTGGTATTGCTAGTGAAGGGATGATAGCAGAGATTTCCGAAGAACATTTCCCGTGGAAGTATCGATAGAAAAGTGAAAGGTTGCCGACCTTTCTACGGTGTTCCAATGATGTCAAAGAGTGAGTGAGTGTGGCGTCACCCACCAGGCGAATGGCTCTTCTCTGGATGGAATCTAAGAGCATCAGCGCATGTTTTGGTGCTGAACCCCATATGTGGGAACAGTATTCTAGAACAAGCCGTATCTGCGCTTTGTAGATCATGAGAAGCTGTTGAGGTGTGAAGTAGCTTTTCGCACGGAACAAGAATCCGAATTTTTGTGAAGCAGTTTTTGCGATGGATCTGACATGATTATCCCATGAAAGAGTGTTGCTGATGGAAATACCGAGCATAGATATGGTGGGCTTGGTGGGGATGGTGGAGCCAGACATTACAATATCGGGCATACTGAGTTCCGCCTTTCTAGAGAAAATGCAGGCTTGAGTTTTGGTGGCGTTGAATTCAACTAGGTTGTTTGTTCCCCAGGCTGTGATTTCAGCAAGATCTTCATTGACAGCATTGACCTGCCTGCGCCGTGAGTTCTTAGTTTCCTGGGAAGAAATTGGAATTCTGGAAGAGAACGCAGTATGGAGGGTACTATCATATGCAACGCTGTGGATGGGGCAAGTTGTTACTCCCAACAGATCATTGATATGAAGCAGGAATAATGTTGATGCCAAAATTGATTCTTGTGGAACGCCGGAATTGATGCCAATGGTATCAGACGATACACCGTCCACCACCACGTGAAGCGATCTGCCTGAAAGAAAACTCGATAAGAGATGGCATAGCTGAGGTGGTAAGCCGTATGATGGTAGTTTGTGGAGGAGTCCTTCGTGTCAAACACGGTCGAATGCTTTCGATATGTCCAACGCGACAGCTAGAGATTCCCCGTGTTTTTCTATTGAAGATTGCCATAAATGGGTGACGTAGGCAAGTAGATCTCCAGTAGATCTTCGGTGACGAAAGCCGTATTGTCTATCATTGATGATTCCTGAGCTTTCCAGATATTTGATAAGCTCAATATTGATGGCTTTCTCCATCACTTTGGAGATTACTGATAACAGGGCAATGGGCCTGTAGTTGTTGGGCAGGTTCTTGTTTCCTTTTTTGGGGATTGATTGGAATCTAGCTGTCTTCCAGCATGATGGGAAAATACCCGACCTGTACGAGATGGTAAACAACTTGCAGAGAATCGGTGTTCATTCTGGTGCACATTTTTTGAGGATAATGGGTGGAATTCCATCAGGACCGTTAGCCTTATTCGTTTTGAGATCAAGCAAAATTCGTCTGATAGTGCGTTGACGGAAGACGATTTCGGGCATTCGACTCTCAACGGGTGGAATGTCTGGCGGCAGAGTTTGCTACGAATATCTCTGCAAAAATATTTGCTTTCTCCTGCGATGTTGTTGCTAATGTGCCGTCGGATTTGGACATTGGTGGAAATGAACTATTAGTGAAATTTCTTCCGACCGCTTTAGCAAGGGACCAAAACGAACGAGAGCCATTGGGGCAATCTATGAGTTTCGATCTTATCTTGGCATTGTATGTTTCTTTCGAAGCATCTATTGCTTGGCTGCAGTTATTCCTGGCATCAACGTATTCTGCTCTAGTCGTGAGGTTAGGGTTTTTGCGCCAGCGATGGTAGGCAGTTCTGGAACAGTTTTTGTTGAACCAGGGTTTCGAAGGTGATGATCTTTTCGAAAAATGAGGTATGTATGTGTCCATTCCGAGCATGATGATCTCGGATATTTCCGCAGCACACTGTGAAGGGTCCTCAGAGTCAAAGCATACTCTATGCCAAGGAAACTCGGAGAAAAACATGCGGAGACCGTCCCAATCTCCTGAATTGTAATGCCATATAAGACGTGGGGGTGCCGGAGCAGTTGATGGAATGAAAAATGGGCAGGTTGTGGAGATGAGTGTGTGGTCATAATTGCCGAGTGATGGAGCTCGTACATCTATGGTGTAGGGTACTGAATTATTAGTGAGGAATAAGTCAAGTATGTTAGCTGAATGGTTATTGGCATCGGGAATTCGTGTGGGTTCTTTGATAGACCAATCAGAATTGAAAGACAGCTAATGTTTTCGCGATAAGCACACGTTGTCTCTGGCTTGTGATTGGTCAGATTATGTGATGAATAAAATAATCTCTGGCGACGGCCTTGTACTCATCATATCTCCTTTCATCAGTCTGGTGTGAAATACCGATCTCTTTTATTGGTTTACATTACTCCAATAGTCAATTTATTTTTCACGGTCGCACTCAAAATATTTAGTTTGCTCTATATCAGGTATTTGCTAAACAATTCATATTTGCGCTGCTCGAAGCTCCATTACCTCGTTCAACAAGGAAATAATAGTATGTTTACATTCCTATAAATAGTTCCGGTAGGTACCTACTCGAAAATAAATGTTTCTGGAATAACATTTCCGCTACTCGAAACGCAAACAGCTCCGGTGGAACTGCGAACTCCCAACTCGCCATTTCTCCATAAATTGTTTTTGATGCGGCATATCAATTATTCCAATCGACTTGGAGAATAAAAAAAATCCTTCGAACATTATGCCCACATCAGCCAGTGGCGTAACTTCATATTTTTGGCCACCCCGCCAAAATCCTTTAGGACCCCCTTTTGAGACAAACCTTTCCAGTCAGTCCCATCTTTCCATGAACTATTAGTTATATTGAATAACCAACAAGCTTCACAATATGCTTTATTTTCTTTGGGTGAATAACACAACCATTTTCTTGGAATAATTTGCCCAGCATGACATTTCTGTGAATAATGAAAATTAGAGAAACTCCTCTTTTGGAAAATTTATATCTAGTTGGGACGGGCCATTACGAACTGAACAATAAATATTTTCATCGTGTTGCTCAATTCTTGGCCACTGAAATTGCCTTTATCATAAGGCAATGATTCTTTAATTAATACATCCAGTAATGAATCATCTGACTCAGTTCCATCTCCAGGAGTTCTCGAATTCAAGTCAGATACGGGCTCCTTGTGTATTTCAGATTCGATACTTTCCATATTCACACCATCTGTACCTATACAGTTTCGAATGCAGTGTTAGCAGAAGTCTCGACATTTGCTAAGTAAAAATTTGATTTATATTCTATATATACCTTTATTTCTCTTCTCCAAACTTTTTCAATACAAATTGTCACTGACATGCTAGTGAATTTTTTTTTTTCGGCTCTCTGATAGGAAAATTCTTTCAACGCAGTGACATTTTGAAGCAAATCATCTGATTTGTCATTACCACACGTATATATTGAAATAATATTCGTATTTTCATTTCATAGAAACGAGGAGAGAAAATCCCGATAAATCTGGAATAATAGTTTTTCTTTCATAATAATTGCAGAGTCAACATCCATTCCTGTTTCAATCATCATACTGCTACTACTTGATGGACATTCATCATAATATTCAACTACATTATCCGAAACAGTATAGTAGTATTCGTAATGAGCGTGGTAATCTTGGAAATTCAACACTTCTCATATTCTAACTTTTGTTTCCTTCTTCTTTTTGAACCACTACTAGTTTTATTCAAGTTCTTTATTTAAAAAAATTGACTTGTATCGTTGATTTCAGTACTCTGGACCTACACTGAAAAAAGCATGCCTGCACTATTCGCAGAAATGGAAAAATTAGTTCTGTGGCATAATCATAATTAAAAAATATCCATGTATCAACCAGTTTGAGTGGGTCCTTGCTCTGGTTGGTGGACCCAGAGCCCCAGGGCCCCCTCCGAGGAACAGGCCCGGTTTCACGGTTTAGTAGTTACGTCACTGATATCAGCTCATCAGCTCCTATAACCAGTCGGCAAGTACTTTTAGCGACGAAAAATTCAGAAGTTGGGTTATCAATCGAAAAAGCTTACCCTTATATTTATCCTATGTTCTTGGAACAGATACAGGGTGATCAGAATTATGAATGTTGAACCAACCTGTATCTGTTCCGATTGAATATCAGTAAACAGTGAATCAAAAGTTGAGATTGGGACATGTGACGGGTTTTCACCGATAATGAATAGTTTCGACACCAAAAAATCCTAAAGTTGAAAAATCTCGATTTTGAACACCCCATATCTCTGTAATCATTCTCGATTGACCCCAAGTGTGATAATTATATCGATGAAATTAGCTCTGCATGAAAATCAAAAAATGTGATAGAATACAGGGTGTTCTATTTGAAATATCAATATTGCAACTACTTTCTAGTATAGAAGCGGCAACAATGCATTGTCGAAAATAATTCAAATAAAGAGAGCGTATTCTGAAATATGAGCATGCACATTTTTATGGATTTCTCTCGAATTATTCTTGATATAACGATAGTGTAAGCTCGTCGTGACATACCCTGTATTTCAATCATTTCAGTTCTTTGAAACCGAAATATGGACATGTTGTCACTAGAGTCACTGGATGGTATTAGTTTGATAAGAGTTCGGACGCAGAAATGACAACGGTTAGGGTGTTTGAATGTTTAGATTTATTAAGTTACACACCTCGTATATTGTGACAAGAACAGTACCATAGTCGTCCCGCGCTTTTTCATTCAAATTGTTTGAATTTGACAATACATTTTATAATCGTCGGAATTGAAATAAAATTTCATAATTATACTTTCGAGAATAAAGCTGTTATGGAAATCACTTACTTTGTAATGAATTGTGCCAATTCTAACAGAAATGAATACCATTTATTCAATTTTCCAAAACAAATATCAACCATTCGCTTATGGAAGGAAGATATAAAATGGCCGGGGTGGAAAATCAATACGAAGACGAGCAAAATTTATAAAAAGTTACTCATTGAAATTTTCCTCTTATAACAAGATCTGATTAGAATGAAACTATATTTTAGGCCCATTTTCAAACAGAATATTTCAAAATCTGTTTGAGAGAATCTGCTGTTCCATCAATTTACAAAGCAGACGATTTCAAGAACAAAATTCCATTATTATCATTTACACAAAATACAAAACAAAATAATCATGGAACAAGAGGAATTGATCGCAAAATTACATAATGAAATTGAAAATTTGAAAACGAAATTAAGAAAAGCAAGTAAACTACAACGTGATATATTATTGAATGGCGATTTTGGTGCCGGCCAAATTCAAAATTTAACAGTGAAAAGTGAATAGTTATTTATGTATCAATATCATTATCAAGGGAATTATTATAAGGGCCTTGATTACGCTGGAGGTTATCGTTTTGGAGATATTTTCTTCATCGATCCATATTACTTAGTTATGGGAGAAAGCTATAGTTACATCCGAAATATATAAAACATTTTATAGCGCGACCGATATATTTGATTTTTCATTGTGAATACATCTTTATCTCTCAAGCACGTTAGAAATAGATCATGGTTGCAGTGAGGAATATCATTGATGGAATCAACGTTACTAACTATGAAAATTTCTCGAACCCTAATAACACAATAACATCTGTAAGACGTCGTAGAAACATCCATATGGGATGATAGGAACATCTCTGGAAAATCCCTATTTTCCTTGGGACATTCTTGGGATGTTGCTGGCAACACCCGTGTCAGCATTTGCGATGTCTTATAAACATCCCATCAGAATGTTTGTGGGGTGATACGGGATGTACCAGGGACATTCAGGGTACTTGATATGGAACAGCCTAAAGAAACTTTTATATAGGATGTTTTTTGTTTGATGACAGTATTGGATGACAACGTATGAATTATTTTCAATCTGAAATCCTGATAATGGTCGACCTATTTCCAGATATATCAAGTAACAATCCGAATCCGAAAATATAACGTCGGTGCGGTCCAATAACTAATGGAAGATGATAACAGCACAGTTTTTGTCGTTTATTACATGGTTCATGAAGTTAAGCAGGTACTTTGGTAATCTTATTGAGGAATATTTAGTATAATTATTTCAATTTGTTATCGATGAAATTAGCCAGCTTTGGTATAGGTATAAGTATATATGTACGAATACAGTTTTGATTTCCATTTTTTATCAACTGCTTTTCAATGTTTCAAATGTCACAATTGTTTGAACTGTTCAATCATGTCAATCATCATTAGCAGATATGGAACCATGATATTGTTTATAAAAAAAGATCAAATGGGATGTTTCTAGAACATCCAATGAAAACATCTGATGGATGTCCCAAGAGAAACATCTCTGGGATATCGTACCTGAGTCTGAAACATTGGGACATTTGTAGGACCTTAGCGGGATGTACCAGCAAGATCCCGTGTTGTTAGGGAAATAGGAGTAGATATTATCATTTGCTGTCAATTTATGTCATCACAAATAACTTATTTTCAGTTCAATCAAATCATTCTGCATGTCAGGATAACCAAGAGGAGTCATATTAAATAACGTAAACATGGGTGTATCGAATTATACAGGAATGCTTATTATGAGTTAACTATACGCCAGGCGGTAAAGTAGTCCGCGGGCGGTAAAGTGCCACTTTACGCCTGCAAATCCGGGCGAAAAAAACCCGTTAATTATAGGTAGTTAGTGACCTAAGTAACAATAACTATATGGATATCTCAGATGCACTATAACAAAGTTTCCTTTGAACCAATATTATAGTGCTTATAGTGCCATATTTCGATAGAAGCAATATCATTAGTTCTATCTTCTGATAACTACTATGATAAAGTACCAATTTCCATCGTAACATGGGAAATTAGATGGCTCTACCTTAATAGAGTTACTCACGAATAACAACTTCACAAAGACTCTGAAATTGACGAACTTCACTCATAATGATCAGCTGTTTTGCAAACAGAGCTTAGGAACAGCTCACATCCTGTTCCTCTCATCCTAGGTGAGCATTAGGCCAGAGAACAAGGACATCAATGTAGTTGCTGATGATAATTATTATTACTAGTATATATCATGATAATCATGGGAATTAGCATTTGTGTCTGACGGGCATTGGGCAATCTTCAATTAATAATAACTGTTATATTTATACTTTTCTGAATGCTGTAGGGAACACTATCTCATGACAACGATAATAATACGATTTCATTCCATTCACGTACGTTGATGTTATACATATTTATAATATTTCATGAAACGATAGTTCGAATCGAAGTAAGGTGCCTTTATTACTGGAGCCATTACTTTGGCGCTTTCCGGCCAAAGACTAGGTCTAGGTAGAAGAGTGAAGAAAGACACTGGAGGTACCTACAGAGAACAAGGGCTCTATGTTGATCTCTCTCTATTGATCAGATCTGGATCAGGTAGCTAGAGAATGTGAGTTTTCATTACAAACCCTGGTTCTAGCCTGATATACTGGTTGGTATAGTTATAGTTGACTAATTATTGCTATGCAGATATAATGTTCTCAAACGGTAGAGTGAAATTTTACGATCAAATAGCTAGTGTGGGAATTCGCTCCAAGTTAGCCAACCTTAAAACCTCTACCAATGTAGGAGCAACAGTATTATTGAGTTTTATTACTCAAATGGCTTCAAATTGATGAAATCTGATTGTGGGAGTCTACTCAGCTCACTAAAAGAAGTAATTCAGAAGACAAATTTATTTTTGTGAACTCCAGTTCTGATTATTTGAAAATTATGTTGATACACCTGCTTTCATTCTGAAATATGTCATATTGTCGTCAATTCCATTACATTTATGGATAACACTATATTTGTCTTCATTCTTTAGTAAAGAAGTTTGATCGTTGCAGTAGGAAGTAGGAATATATTTCATTAGAGTGCTAAAAATCGATGGTATTTTGCACTAATCATGCAATGCTTGAATTTGATAATGAAAATGTGAAAAAAACACTATTTATCGAGATATTTCACAAGAAAGTTATGAACCTTCTTTTTTCCGCAAGATTTCCATATTTAATATTTGGTGAACCATCATACCAAATGACGAGGACGGCCATTCGCCATTCTGCATTATGCCACTTCTGCAAATCTGCCATTCAATTATCAAGGACATGTGGTATGGTTGGATCGGTAAATAAGAAAACTTCAATTTTTTATGAAAATTCATATCACACAATTAGTTTCAGCCTCCAAAGTGGAAAAAGAGATTGAAGAAGGAAGAATAACATTTGAATCAATTTATATAACGTTATTCAAAACATCATTTTCAAAAGCAATTTATCTCAAAGTTCATGTCCTTCTAAAATATGTTGACATTCGATATTCATTTGATATCTAGAATTGAATGAATATCAGCTCAGCTGATGGTATATGATTATTCAGTAATCATGAGAAACTCACCAAAAATTCATATTTATTGTTGATTTTTCTGTATAAAATGTGTCATTGAAGTACATGATGAGTATATGAAATGTGCCCAATGAAAAAATAGGAGCAAGTAGCTGTAAATCAGTATCTGCGTATTCCAAGACAGGTGGAAAAAGAAGGTGACTTCTGTCACTTGTTCTTTGTCATGTTTTACTTCTCATGTGATTCATGATGTTTCTGGGTCTTCGAATTCCGTTGTAGCTTCCATTTGCATTTTGCATAAACTGATGAATCTCACGTGAGAGAATTTTTCAAAGTTTTTGGTAATTGTGCCAATGTTCTTCAATAATATAATGCTGACCTGGTTCAACTGGACTTTTGCCATATTTAAACCTATTTCAAATTCAGGGCTGATATTGTGAAATTTGACCTAATAATCTTTTGATTTTATTTTTTGCTCTCAATATGTATTGCTGACGTTAGTATATCGATTCCTTTACTCGTTTTTGACTTCTCAACAATGTCCATAATCATCATTTAGGTACTTCTGAATGCATAATGTTTGTGTCTGATGATGGCCTGTGGCCGAAACTAGTTACACTACTTATTGAATATATATATAATATTTTCGTGGTCGGAAGAGTTTGTGACTTTTATTGCGTTTTCTTCTTACATTTTCATTTGTTCGAATGGAATGAATGGAAATAACTGTTTAGTTGCTGAAACTTCTACCCTACGAAAATATCCGCCACCCAGATAACTCACTTCGTATATCCACCGAACATCTGTATGAATATACGAAAGTGAAACCAATTCACAACAGACTCTAGGATCTGACATGTAAATTCATATAACGAAACTATTCTCAGAGCATAATGTGAATAACGTGTGCATGGAATATAGACGCCAAGCACTCCTCAAATAGGAAGGTACCTTATAAGAACAATTGCAAAGCTACCACAAATCAAGGATATCAAGATTTTTGAAGAGATAACAGCTTTTTCTTCAATTTGTACTATCTTTTAAACATAAACAAGTTTTAAAGTAGAAAAACAAATAAAAAAATCCTACTGGCTGATTTGGACCATTTTCTCTATACCTCTTATAGTTTGTTCAAGTTGTATTTTATCCTAATCTTTTCAACCGATCTTCGTCGAACAATGCAATTCTTTTATTGCAATATTTTTGATGCTTCCTCGCGATATTCTAATCGGATAGGATGAACATGCAATCGAAACAAAATATCCATTTCAGTGTATCAAATAAAATCTGGATCTTTTCTACAGATTTCCAATATTATTTTGTTATACATATATTTAACTGAATGACATACTTGAGTATATTTCTATAACTCAAAGCTCCCTCGTTATGGATATGAACCAATATAATACACTGAATCCTTTTATACGTCGGAACGTCTGTAGATTTGAATTCAATCATCCAATATCTTCTCAAATCCCTTCTACATTATAATATACATCTAGGAATTTAGGATTCTCACATAATTTCCATAGTACGACGACCGAAGATGAATTTGAATTATATCATCAGGAGGATTGACAGTGCCTTCGGGTGTCAACGAATCTATTTTAGACAAATCATATATCTTCCAGAATCTTAGGAGTATCAAAATGAGACTTTGGTATAGAAGAATGAAATGTGAAGAGGAGCGTTTTCGCATATTTCTCACTTTTCGAGCCTGATGTCTGGTTTCACCGGTAATAGCTGTGGCGGCTTTGAATTTTGGAAATAGAACACCCAGTAGATATATTGTAACATTTTTGGGGATTCTGAGATGATTCTGGATCAAAATTCAAAATGTGTCATTATATATACTATTATCAGATATTCGAGTAACTTACGGAAAGTACATTGAATTATTATTATTACATTTGAATATTTAACCCTTTATCGGTTTGAATGACCAGATGGCTACAACATTTTTTATACTCCTTATCGGTCAAGACATCAAAATGGCCTAACCAAATTTTTATACTTTCACAGCGTAATCTGGATTTGTGTCGTATGACAATTACAGTAGTTCTATGTTGATAATTATATCTGTTACGATTTTACATATTGTTACCATATGGTTACATATTCTAGTAGAATGACTCAAATCACAAAATTTTCATTAATTAAAAAACATAAAAATACATTATCTCAAAAATTCCGAACGGCAGTATTTCCTTTATTCGAATGGAAGATTTTGGAACAATTTTTCGTGACACTACTCTCATATTTCTTACTCTTCAGGCGAGAAATTGAATGCCACTCGGATTGCCTTCTTCTGGATTCCTCACCACATCTGGATAAATCTGCGAGGATATCTAACCTGGAAGTCTGTTTGCTAAGCAGTACAGACTTCTCTATATATAACAGCCAAGCATTCAAAAACGAAACAATTCAGGACATATGTTCATGTGATTCGTATTTTCCTCATCATATCGGAATTGTGTGATCAATAATACCTGAGAAGGAGGTTGAAGCTTACATTTATTCTTACCACAAAATGAGCAAGTAGGTTTTGCAGCAAATTCATCCATACTATGAATTTTTCCACTGAAACAAAAAGCGAAATGATGAACGGAGTAACCATATGGCTGCGCCTACTCAAAGTCAAATAATTATCTCATTGAATTTAATATACAGGGGAAGAAAAACAATATACAATATCAGATATATGAAAGGAACCAACACCAAAATTCCAATGAGAACAATCGAACTTAACACTTCTAAACATCAACATTTACACATGAACGCAACCTAACCTGAAAGATTGACGAACACAAATCATAAAGAGTTGAACTGCCAGCCGAATATGGCGCGAATTCGATTTTTTTGTGGTACCCCTTCTTGAGCTTGTTTTTTACCAAATGGTGTCATTGCCTGTGAATCGAAGAAATACAGGGAATTGAGAATAAACTTTTTAAATATAATGTGACCATATGGTCACATGGTCTATAAAATAGCCTATGGTTTTATCAGAAGCGGACCATAAAGGATCAATAATAATAATCAATGTTTCTGTGCGTATAGAGACTATTCCGCACGCTGCTGACTATACTATAATAATTTTCATTCGAAAGATGTAAAGAAATAGATAGGGCTAAAACATGCTTCATTCTACATATTATTAGTGAAGATAAACATTTTCCAAGCTCTTCCAGGTTCATCCTAGAATATTAAAGCCTCATTAAAAGTTTACAAAATGAATACTTTGCTTATTAAACACTCTGTAGGACGATATAACTTCAAGTAGAGTGAATCGATATAGAATCAGATTGTTCATTGAAGTGTTATCGCACTTTTAACGGCGATTGATATTGAAACTGAACTGAACTGAATTCAACATGTGTATTATATTGACGATAACCATATCGTCAATCAATACCATATGCTTCCAATTATTACCCTGGTAAACAACCAAATTGCTTGTCCCTATGATTGTGATGGATGCTAAAAATATGCGTGGCTAGTGGTGTTAGATTGCATCATATCAGGTCATGATTTACAAAGATTTTCAGCATTCGTTTTTTCGATTTTATTTCTCAGTTTCGCATTTATATGTTAAATAGCTATCAGTATTGGTATTGGTCACTCATTTGGATTTTGAATGACAGACTCTATATTTTTTCTTGGGCTAGTTGATATAATATTGTCATTTCCTACTCATACGAGTGAGAAATCAGCATTTTCTACGGCTGTAATAGATAACAGTGACATTTTTTAATTCTCCGGCTTCTAGCCATCTGATTTTCTCTTAAATAATGCTCATCTATTTGACAGAGCTGTCATTGCTTGAAATTTGACATTTCATGGAAGATGAGATTTTGTGAAATGATAGCACAATGAAGACATTGTGATATCAGATACGGAAATGTAGTTGATGACATACATAGTACCTCATTGATTTATCGAAAACAGTAAACCAAGGGCACTTTTGTGTTATAGCCGTGAAAAATAGTATATTATGTAACAAGTGTCATAAAAGTCCTTCTAGTAACGAGTATTTTAAGCACAAGCGTAGCGAGTGAATAATAAACGAATGTCTAGGAGAGTTTATAATGCCGTTACATACTATACTTTTATTACGAACTCATAATTCCTCTCTTCGTCAAGCAACCATAATTCCAAAAATCAGCCTAATCTACCTGCTAACCTATGAAGTATTCGAAAGGAATGATAATTGAGAACATATAGTACCTACATGATACTATGCGACTAACTCAATGCAACCAACGAGAGATGTTAAGTGATATGGCTTGTAGATGTATCCTGTTCACTGGATACATGAGATATTATTTAGGCATAGGAAGTTCGCATCTGGCGTAGAAAATGAAAACTCTTTGATTTGCTGAGAGATCTAAGTTTTTGATTTCTCAGGTGTGTATCCATATTCCAGGAATGTAAGCAACTTTGCATATTTGCTCACATCACTATTGTGTTTTATGTTGATTGTCATTCTTAGCATAAAATAAATTGCCCACAAAGATGAGCAGAGAGTTCTTGAAAATATACAATTCTAATACATGTCTTCGATTTCACTTTCACTATCGTCTGCATACATTTTCAATAGAAAATTCTTATATAAACAGAAATTGTTTGAATAATTTTTATTGCAACCGATTACAACAAAAAAACAACAGGCAGAACAGGACTCAAGCGAATGAAGTTCATTTCTGACAGAATTATTTTCCATGATGGTATTACGCCTACAAATTTTGTCGAACATTTTATTACCTACGTTATTTATTTCATCGATATTGAATACGTTATGGGATCTGAAATAGATGAATGTTCTAGCTCGTTAGAATTTGAAAAACGATTTACTGAAACATACAGAGTGGCCCATTTGAAAGTGGGCCACCATCGCATAGATTAATTATTTATACGCCGATTTTCACATGTGGAGGGAAAAAGGTTTATTTCGGAGCCAAGCAGCGTCCACTTTTTCCAAAAACCAAGGCTTCTGGATGACATTCAGAGACTAAAAAGTTTCCAGAACCAATTCATATTCGCTTTTTTTTTCAAATTATATACGCCACTGGAATCGACATCCTCTGAAATAGATGTGTACCTACCAAATTTCATGAGAAAATATTCAACATTGACGATTCGATGACTAAATCTCTGACAAGTTGTTCATCTTGCATTGTAATATTCATAATACTAGGCTATGCAATTACTGAAGTCACAGCTGAAAATTATCGATATGTCGATATATATCGATACAAATCGATACCAAATCATACATTGATATCAATATCCAGTTTTCAATATCGCACAGCACTATAGTGTGTCGACAGTGTCGACCGTTTTCTTGCGATACATTTCCGACATTTTTCAAACAGGGTTCTGGCACCTGACTCCTGGGTTGTTCTGATCAAGGTTCGGAGCCAAAAAATGCAAATACCAAAGTTGTGCATAATTTAGCTCACCACATATTTTTTCTTATTTTCTCTATAGCATCTACCTAAACGGTGTTTCTCTCAACTAGAACGGAGCAAATATATCGATATGTATCGATATGTAATGTGTAATTAGCCAAGATTAGACATTGAACAATAATATTCTCAATTCAGAATTCATATCCACGCCCTGTATGATGAACATATTCAACGAAACAACTAAACAACACAAAGACACCTTTTATGTGAAGAAATAATCGATTCGAATGCAAATATGAATATGCCGTGTAGTTTCATAGTGAGAATCTGTTATTTTATGAAAAGCCAGGAAGATGTATTTCTTGAAACTCATATGATATTTGAGTTCTCAACAAGTTCTGTTTCTATAAGCATAGTACTTGCTGATTATATTAAAGTTTTGAGGAAGAGTATATCTTCAAGACGTGCCAAGACTTTACATGAAATAACTAGAACATTTACCTTCACGTTGAATATGCATAATAACCAAAAGGTAGAAGTTATATATATGTCGACATCTCTTCAAGTTTCCTTTGCAGAAATTGTTCCAAGGTGTCACCGTTTATTTGTTGCTAGGCAAAAATAATATCTCTTTCGCAATGGACTATACTTAAGACTTATACAGTGCGTCCAAGACAAAGATGCACAGCATGGGATCTCGAAAACAGATACGAATGTTTTTATAGGTAGCTTTTTTCCTAATCCCTCTGGCCCTTAAACAACCTTTACGACCGGATTTTCATGTGAATACCTTCAAATCAAAATAACTGTATGGGATTACGAAAAAGGATATATAGGATCATTCCAAGAGCCTTCGGGAAATTACAAGATTATTCATAGTTTTTCAGTTATATTCAATTACATTAGTAGCTGTATCAATCAATACATTAAGTGACATTTGTCGGGATGCAGTCGATATGGGACTTTATTTATATTAAATATTTATTCCTTCGTCAGTCTCTCTAAAATGGAATGTACGATTCTTATATCTGAAATAAATTCGGATTTCCAGGCGAGAGGTGCTAGAGGGGTTTCACCATCGGCTAATAAAAGCCTCAAGATAGACCTATGTATTGTATTGTATTGTCTTTATTGAATCCTTGTTACTATCGATACAATAGAATGGACGAGTCAACACAGATAATTAAAAATACTATAGAAAACTAAATTATAACTAATACAAAGCTATAAATAATATAATGGACGAGTCAGAACAGGTAATAAGTAATACTAGAATACTATAGATCATCTAAATGGAATCCTAAACAATTATACAAGTATAAGTAAATAGCTGAAGTACAGCACTAATAGTTTCACATAATTGGACAGGAACCAATGATTTTAGTTACAGTTGATTACACAAGACAAACAACTCAAATAACACTGGACAGAAAAATATCAAATTCTTCCAAGTTGTAAAAGCAATTTTGTATCAATATTTTCTTCAACCTACCTTTGGAAACTTCACAATCAGGACTAGCTCTTACATTATCAGGATGCCTATTAAAGAATGAAGCTCCAGCCCCAAGAGGAGATTTTTTATAAAAAGAGTGCTTTGATTTTATGACTGCCAAATCATTTTCATGCCTGGTGTCATGACTGTGGACATCGCAATTCCTTGTAAGTTTATTTCGACTGTGAGAATCGCGACACGATCGAAGTTTGAATTGGAAGGTTTAATATAAAACGAATTATGCTTCCCAATAGAGGTTAATGTCAAATAGAGTTCCGAGAGTTCGCTGTTCCAGATTTTTCAAGTATAGTATTATTTAGTGGAATTGAACAATTTGATGGTGATCTTCGATTCGTATGATATTCAATGCACACTGTCTTCCCAACATTCATCATCAGTTCATTACGATAGCACCAACTTCAAATTGAAGGAGTGTTTTGGAGACCTTTTCAGAAAGTGCAGTTGCCGAGTTGTCCGATATTATTGTGCAGGTATCGTCTGTGTACATGAGGACCTTAGCTCCAGTTAAATGGTTAGGTAGATCGTTGATGAACGATAAGGAGATTAATGGACCAAGAACACTCCCTTGAGGAGTTCCAAGATCAATGTCGAACTCGTTTGATAAAATATCATCAATTTTGACTATCATCCTTCGGTGTTCAAGGCAAGAGTGAAACTTTCGTGTTCTATGTAAGAACATTATCGGTGTCCATCGAAACCTTCAAACTGAAAAGTCAGACATATTGGCCCTGACTGAGACACAGGTTAACTCATCCACCAAGACGACCTATATTTTCCTTTATTTTTTTATTTTAGCGGTACTCCAATTCAACAGCCGAGGCCTTTCACATTCATGATCTCTTCTTTGCTTCTATGAAAGATGAGCCCTTTGAGTATGTCTTCAGAATCATTGTTGAGTACCATGTTTTTTTTTCAGAAATAAGGGGATTGATACCAAGGAACTATGGAGTAAGGCTGTACAGAAAGTGGCTAACGAACGAAAAAGAAAACCTCACTTTTCTTCGATAGCTTTCTCATTCATCGATGCCCACAAGCAAGTCAAAAAGGACGTTTCCTTCACGCCTCCTGCGTCACCAAGGCATACTGGGATTTTGAAACATGTAAGTAGACATGAAATATTCAATAGAGTGAGTATACACAGGTTGAGTCAGTCAGGACTTCATCAACTTGAAGAACATACTATTTTAAGATATAATCCTTATGTATCGGGCAATACCTTTAACTTTAGCATTAGTCAAACGGATTTCAATGAAATTGGTACTGTTATGAGAGCAACCATTTCCGATGTGATCAGATTACAATCAAATATGGTGGACTCGGTTTTTCCGCAAATGGCAACAATTTTGTTTTTTCAATGGAAATCCCTGTATATTTTTACATATTCAAGTTCGGTTTGTGCTTTCGATCGATCATTTTCAATCAGTTTTGTATTTGAACAAGATAGACCATGACTATTTCCACAAATTGTTGCCGAACAATGCAGCCCCAATCTCCAGCCACCGCATAATGGCCCAGAAACATTTGAACAATTACAAAAAATAATGTGTGAAAGACAATCAGGTTCGGGGTCAGGTAGCACAGTGACCCGAGAAGACGTCATAATGACGTCGCTTCTTCGTCTAACAGTCTTTCGTACAACCGAATAAAACAATCACTGATTATATCTTATCTTGTCCTCGTCAATTCTCCAAAATTCGAGTTCGTATATACGTTTCTCTACAACTCGAAGTTTCATTTGACGACTTCCGATAAAATAGCATGATCGCAACAAGCTGCATTCATTCTGCTCACATCTTGCCGACGTTCGCTACATAATTTAAGATACAAATATGAATTGCTTATGCTAGCTATACTCACCGAGAGATACGAACTATAGCGATAACGTCAGGATCGAACAGAACTACACCAACTCATCAATGGATCTCGTCAAAGGTCAATGGTCATGTATCATTATGTTTCTATATTTTAAATTTTTTTTCAATATATTCCTACATAGGTCATCCTGAGACGTCATTTTAACGTCTAAGTATGACGTCTTATGTCTTTGACATTTTGACGTCTTTTCGAGGTCTTCAAGATGTTATTATTTTCGTCAATTGGTCAGTTTCGTGGTTACTTTTTCTCCCAAAATTTCTTCGCCAACGCCATCCAGGTCGTACTATGGCAGGGGTGGCGAACCTTTATTTTTCCACGTGCCATTTTTTCTGAAGAAATGTTCAATGAGGCCATAGATGTGCCGTCAAATAATGTCGACTTAGTGATTATTGGAAAATAATAATTTACCATCATAAAAAAATCGTTTTCATTTTGCGAAGTATAATTATGAATGTGACTTATGCAGATAAGATGACAAATAATAGTTATTAATGTATCAAGGGCGTAAAGTAGGCTTTTATGGATCGCAGCGTGTGATAGCGAGGGCTATTATAACGTCCAGGACCATAAAAGCAAGTTACCTACGTCCAAAATACATGCAACATTTTATGCACGACCCGCACGACCGGTATAATCGATTTTTCATTGTGAATACCTCTTGCCGCAGTTGATGGGAATATCATTGATGGAATCGACGTTACCATGGTAACTCAGTCAATTTTTTGAAATAAGAGTAGTATTATTATATTCGCTGTCAATTGATGGTATCACAGATAACTTATTTTGGGTTCGATCCAAGGTTTGATCATATCATTTGGCATCTCAGAAATATCAAGAGAACTCTACCTAATATTAGATGAGGAACCATCACAACTAAAATATAATGTTCTGAATTATACAGGAATGCCCATTACTATACGTTACAACCTGAAATAACGGAAATATCACTTTTGTAGCAAAAATCTCATCAACATTCTTCGATCTACATATCTGAAAGCTGGAAAAATCTCTTGGAGGTTATGAGTCTTTGGATGTATGCATAGACCTATTTAATAGGTCTATGGATGTATGATAAATTGATATTCACCATACAGGACGTGGAAAGAAAATCTGAATTGAGAAAACCTAATCACGAATCTGCGATTGAGGTCTACACAAATAACAAGATTCCATCTTTCAAGTGTGAATCCCTTGATTCGGTGAAAGTATTGAAAAGGAATATTCTCAGTTATATTTATGAACATAAAAAAATGGATATATATTTAAACATTGAGAATTTTGAGAGATAATGTCAATCAATTTTAGAGGATTTCGATTTTTCATGCGCTCTTCTTGGATATTCAACAGATATAATTCAATGTTCGACGTGGCAAATAGCCAGGAAAGTAGTTGTTTTCTGTTGAATATTCAGAATGATATTATGAGCATATCTTTATATGAAGGAGAATGCAAATCCTCAACTTCAGAAGATTTTGTTTTCAAATTCTTATGGTGTGTGTTCAATAGATGTAATTCAATGTTCATCGTGGCATAAAGCCAGGAAAGTAGTTGTTTTCTGTTGAATAAACCGAGAAAGAATTATTATTTTCACCACATCATGGAGAATGCCTGTCCAGTTCTTCTGGTTGGGTCATTTGTCTATTCATATTCACTAACATTCATAGTCTAACATTAGTTATTCGATAATCTTCATCCTCTGTAGTAGAATTTAATGATGGGCTGGCAAGGATTGCGAACGCTATTATCAAGAAAATCCTGGGAACATACAGCTAATCTGATAATCGGTATTTAGTCAGTGAATTTGAGAAGTGGTATACTGAATTCAATTCCACGTCCTAGTCCCTAGACGATGTCCTAGTTTTCAATCGGTCTCTGGAGTCTGGACTATTATTATCATCTCTTATCTATTCGCTTGCGAGTAAGCATTAACGATGAAATGGTTCCTATTTGTCTTGATATCTACTTGATTAAATTAGAGCTTGTCGTGTCAGACTGAGCTAATTTAGAGGAAGTGTACAAACAATTCACTGCAACAATAATTATACGAGTAGAAATAGTAGGTATAGACAAGGTATACACCCTATGCCAGAGGTCCCTCAGCCCACATGTGTTCTCTGTAAGCTTTTTAATCAACTTCATCTGTGACCTGTAACACATTTATTGAACTACAAAAATAGACTACACACTGTTTTAGAGTCCGACCACGATAACTTTGGGACAGCACGTGGTCGCGTATGCATTGAATATGCATATGCGTTGCGTCACATGCTGTCCCAAAGTTAACGTGGTCGGACTCCCGAGGGGTAAGTACATGGGGCAATCCCGTGTACAACTTAGGGGTATTGCGGGGCAATGCGAGGTAGTGTGGGGCATTGCGAGGCAATGCGAGGCATTTTCGGGCACTTCAGGGTATTAATGGGCATTGCAAGGTATTGTGAGGCATTGTTAGGCAATGTGGGGGTATTGAAACAGCACTAAAAGGGCAATGTGGAGCAATGTTTGTGCTTAATTTGTTGCGCGCGCATCCGATTCTGTTCGAGGTCACTGAATTCAGTTCTATGGTTCGAGGTGATGCCTCCGCCTCCATTTTGATTGCGCCATTCAGGCGTTCCGCATTGCGTCATGCTGTCATCAACTCCGGCTACAGCCAGCTTTGGATTGGATTGGAATTGGATTTAACCGACTATTCGAGTAAAAACTACGATATACAGTGTGTACATAAAGTAAGGAATAAATTCATTATCTCGAAAAGGAAAAGCTTTTCGGAAAAATCCTTGGACACGTCAACTTTTGTTTCAAGATGCGCATCTTTTGGAGTCCTAGTCGGAATGGTGACGTCATTACTCTTCCGGAAATGTCATCATCGATTTTTTTTTCAAATGGCAACCTATAGTTTTGACAGTGCCATTTGAAAGAGCATAATATTTTTCTCCACACAGCACATCAAAAGTTTTGTCATGTTACATAAGGAAATTTTCGAGAAAATTAATGATTTATTGATTTTAAGTTAACTTACTTTATTCGGTTAGTTGAACAAACTAATCAATGAAGGGTTCAAAAAGTCCTTCCTAGCATTGTAAAGTTCTCTGTCAGCACGCCACTGGTGAGTTCGTTTTTGCTAAGCCCTAAAAAAATCACCCTTTTTATTATCGTAAAAAGACATGTTACTGTTTGTGATACCTGACGTTTGGTTGATGTATGCCACAGTTTGAAAGTTCATATTTCATTGATTCTCTTCTTTTCGAAACAATTAAGAATAAAATGCGCCTTTCTGTTACTCAGAGAATCGAAATTGTGATGATGATTGGCTACGGTGATAGAGTACGAACGCAACAAGAAGTAGTTGGACTGTTTAATACTAAATACCCGGATAGGCCCATAACTCAATCGGCAGTAAGCAAAGTTGAGAAAAAGTTTCGAGACACTGGTAGTGTTGATGATCTCCCTAAAGCTGGGCGTCCTAAAATCAATGAGGAGGTCAAATTGAATGTTTTATTAGCAATGGAGGAAAATCCACACAACAGCCTAAGAAGCCTGAGCCAAAATCTAGATATCCCAGTTACAACTACACATAAAATTATGAAATTGGAAAAGTGGCATCCTTATAAGATGACTCTGACCCAAGAACTTTCCGAGGACGATCCAGACCGACGGATGCAGTTCTGCCAAACGTTAATGGATTTGTGCAATGCCAACCCTTTGCTAGTAAAAAATATTGCTTTCTCTGATGAAGCTACCTTTACACTAACAGGAACAGTGAATCGGCAGAATTGCAGGTACTGGGCTAAGGAGAATCCAAAATGGATGAGAGAACATCACACACAGTATTCTCAGAAAATAAATGTTTGGGCGGCGATTGTAGAAAACAGAATTATTGGACCCCACTATTTCGAAGAAACCTTAAATGGTGCAAGATACCTTCAATTCCTACAGGATCATGTTATACCCAGTCTGGTGATCTTATTTCCTAACGCAAATAACCCTGCTATACCAAATGAAAACTTATGGTACCAGCAAGATGGTGCACCGCCGCATTACGCAGCTGATGTTAGAAGGTATCTTGACCAAGTCTTTGCCAATAGATGGATAGGTAGGCGTGGTGCTATTGAATGGCCCCCAAGATCTCCGGACCTTACTCCATTAGATTTTTTTCTTTGGGGCCATCTAAAGAATGTCGTGTACAAAACTAGACCAGATAATATCGAGGAATTGAAAACTAGGATTACAAATGAATGTAACAATATTACTCCACGAACTATCACGAAAGTCCAACGAGAATTTATTGACCGTCTTGGATACTGCCAGGCTCAGGAAGGACTTCAGTTTGAACATTTGATCAATTAGTTTGTGCAATCAACTGTGTAAAATAAATTACTATAAAATCATGATAACATTCATTTTCTCGAAAATTTCCTTATGTAACATGACAAAACTTTTGATGTGCTGTGTGGAGAAAAATATGCTCTTTCAAATGGCACTGTCAAAACTATAGGTTGCCATTTGAAAAAAAAATCGATGATGACATTTCCGGAAGAGTAATGACGTCACCATTCCGACTAGGACTCCAAAAGATGCGCATCTTGAAACAAAAGTTGACGTGTCCAAGGATTTTTCCGAAAAGCTTTTCCTTTTCGAGATAATGAATTTATTCCTTACTTTATGTACACACTGTAGATGAGAAGTCCATATGTGAAAGTCACTTTGGAAAATAATAAAATGATTATAATAAGAATATCATCATTATGCTGGCTTCTGAATGACGGGTAGGGACAAATTAGTAACGATCGCTTACAGCGTTTCAATTCTGGATCCTAGATCTGTCCAAAAAAGAAAGTCGAAAACACCTGCTAACAATTCAAAAACTAAGAAAAAGAAAACTGAATGTGTCGGTGATTCTTCAGAAGGAGAAAATGAACCAGATATCGTTTCAGACGATTCCATAGATGTGGAGTCATTCTACTCTTTGGGAGAAGATCGAGAAGAAGATAGGATGATGAAAAAACTTGACGCTTTCGATCCTGAAATAGATAATTTCTATGCAGGGGTATTTGATAAGAACTGGTATCTGGGACTGGTATTGAAAAAGAACCAAGACAGATTTGGCATTAGGTTTTTAGAAAACATTCCAACAAGTGGCAAGGATAAAGTCAACATTTCCAATCTAAATTTTGGAGTCGAAAAAAAATTTTTAATTTTAAAAACATACTCAAGTTGACTAATGGGATATCCAGTGTGATATGCTTCAACAAAATATATATTCAGGTTCAAGATATTCATCAAGAAAATCTTAACTTTGTTTCTGTTTTGAAAAACTTCACTATGTTTCAGCTGAGGTTTCAGTATCAAGGAAGAATTCAGAGTTGGCGTTTTTTCAATAACTATAAACTCAAAGAAATGTTTGATTTTAATCGAGATTATAGTACTGTTATACTTATAATACCTGGACTTATATGCCTAGTGTTCCTGTTATCAAACTATGATCTCTGAATTATTGTGATACTGGCTAAAAAAGTACCTTTAGGAATACCTTCTTAGTTATTAAGTATGGAAGAAAAAAAAATGGTCGTCTTATAGTCAGTCCTAAGTTGTTTTAGCGAAAAGGCGTTTATCTGATGGCATGTCATAATGACAACGTTATGTCACTCAATTTTGATGACATAAGGAAGCTCATTATGGGACTTAGTACCATAATGAATTCATTATGGGACTAAGTACCATAATGAATTCATTATGGTACTAAGTACCATAATGAAATTCTATAAGGAAAACATGTAATGGTTTTATCAAAAAAGTTTATTCAAAATGCATAACTATGTACAAAACTATTTATTATAAATGGTGAAAGAACAATTACTACAATTTGTAATATTGATATAATGGCAAAGCACAGCTCACTCACCTACTAATATTTGAAACTACACAATACTTACTCCTTTAAAAATAGTTGTCATTGTGACATGTCGAAAATGCAGTTTTTAATTTTTCGAAAATGTATTGATATAAATGCCATCAGATAAAATTTTGTATATAATACGAATCATAAACAATCATTACGGCACACGCCGTGTTATCGGACTATCGGCTACGCCTCGCCCGATAACATTCACTAGGACATTAGAATGAATTTGAACCATGTAGAAGTCATGCATAAGGCAGTTCTCATATTTCAATATAGTCTGTCTCTCTTCAACACATGGAATGAAAAGAGATAGTTCTATAGTGCAATAGGGGCATTGTTGGGCATTGGGGGGTATTGTTGGGCATTGCGGGGGCAATGTTGGGCATTGCGGGGGCAATGTTGGGCGTTGGAGGGCAATATTGGGCAATGTGGGGCTATTGTTGAGTGAAAAATGGGCATTGCAGGGTAATTTCGGTGAATTGCGGCATTCATTACCCCTTGGTGTACAAAAAATGGCTCGACTAACCAAACCGATTTTTACACCTCGACATGTGTCTCGCTAACTATGTTAGCGTCGATATACCTATAAAATATTTGCAATCCAAGTAATCAGTCTCTTTATCACTATTATAAAACAAATAACTAATTTTCTGTTTGAATTCCAATGATATCATACGCTTCCTCATATTCCGAACGTATACTTCCAATCAAAACTTTCAAATGGGGCTACACAATATACAAATCAATCAATTCATGATGACAGAAAGTGTCAAATCGACTTTCGTTCAAATGTCGTCAATTGTCCATGGCATACTATACCTCTGTAATGCATACTGATTTGGATCGAGAGACAGACCGCCTGAAGCACAGTTTCAAAAATTCTTTAAAAAAATGTGTTCGTTGATAAAATCTTGTATAATAAATAACTATACCTAATAACGAATTATAATCATCATTTTCTGAACAAAGATATGCTCTTCCCTTATTGGCTTTCAAGACATTTCTAAGCATTTCTGGGTTAATAATATTATTGGATCGTTCGATAGCAATGTTCTCCTTCGTGATCAAAAAGTGTTCAACGTATCCACAAAGAAAAAAGTCCAGCGTGCGTGCCGGCCAAGGGACTGTAGAATACGTTTATTTATCGAGGTGATTAAGCTCTACATTGAATAATATATTATGTGTTTTTATTACTTTTCGGTATTCAGTAAGGACTCAATCAATGATTCACACTGAATGATCAGAAATGAATGGAACTGATGATCTTTCCTCTTTGGAATTTCGAAAAAACATTGAAGTTGGCCAAAACCAGGTCGAAACAAATCCAAACCACCTTGTATAATACATGGTTGAATTCAGAATAACAAATTTTCTCAAAAACTGTGAATACCTAATCAGGAACGTATATGAAAAAATAAATGATGATGGTTCTACGAATACGAAACGTCGCATAGGGAAATCAATGTCACCACATTGAATCTCATCAAGTGCTGTTGTGGGAAAGCAATTTCAGTTTTCTTGAAATCTTATATCCACGTAGAAAAAAAATTTAAAACATTTACCAAAAGTTCACATTTTTCGATATAACCGAGAAACTATGAATTTTGGAAATTTCCGAAGGCCGTTGCCATGACCCTCTTAATGCGCAATTTTTTCCATTTAACCGAATCTGCATCTTCTCCCGTTTCCGAGATACCCATGCTGATGTATAACTTTTCATCTTGGTCACACTGTATGTGTATAAGAATTAGCTAGACAATATTTTGGGATAGGTTTAGCCCACCTCAGCCTTCCTCTTCCGCCGCCAATGCCACCATATTGCACTGTGCCAAATTTCAGAAAAATCCGTTCACGAATGTAGAAGTTACAGGGGTGGCATGATACCCTGTGTCACCCGGTATATAATGAAGAACTCAAAGTAGCAGCGTAGCCTCGTGGTTGAAGAGTCAGTATTCTATCCACGTTGGATTGCCGGTAGGTGGGTTCGATTTCCACCACGACCACAGAAATTTTTCTGATGGACAAAGGAAGTGTTTGGGATCACATGTGGGAAAGTAAGACCCCCGTCATTCCTTGCTCGCACAAGTCTGTTGAAGCCTTTTGAGGGATGCTCGTTAGGGGGCAATCGAATGATGGATAAAAAGAAGAACAAACAAACAAACAAGCACGGACCTGAAAATCGGTATGGATACGTTGAACGAAACATGCTGAGTCCAACTAAATTATTTTTGTTACCGTTGAACATCCGGTTTCTCCAGAAATGAAATCACATTCGATATCTTCGAATATTCAGTTCTTTAAAAAATCCTCATCACATGGAATTTTGGAAACACTCACTCGGTGATTAACCTCAGTAGCCGAAAAAGGCCGACGTTAAATAAGAAAGAAGAAGAAGGAATATAATCTTCAGGAGCCCCCTTTCAGGGAGCTGTAGCTCCCTTAGGAGACATTTCTCGACTTATGTTCATTGTAACTCTTCTTCCTATTTTTGGTCGTAGAGGGCAGGCTAATTTCGGGAAACCCTGTATAGATCGAGTCTGGCACCACGGACTCCTCGCCAAGCTTCCATCTTATGGCTTGCCTCCCCAGCTATATGTTCTCTGCTAGCTAGTTTTCTCTCAAACAGATCTCTCCATGTAGTGGTCGACGGAGTTTCATTTGACTCTCTTTACCATGAATGCTGTTCTTCCGCAAGGATCAATTCTAGCACCAACACTATTCCTACTCCATATCAACGATTTGTTGGAAGCAACTTCATGTCCAGTACAAAGCTTCGCGGATGATAGTACCCTCCATACCGCCTTCTCTTCCAGGGCTCCAATACCAGCCAGGCAAATCAGAAACGAACGAGGGAGATATGTTGACAACATAACTATGGACTTGCCAATAGTTCTCGAATGGGGATCCAATAACTTGGTAGATTTCAATGCAAACAAAACACAAGCATGCCTTTTCTCTAGAAAAGCCGATCTCACTTTGCCCAACATAAACTTGTCAGGAGTAACCATACCTTTGAAGACATCCTTTTCGATGCTTGGTATTACGTGAGATCATTTGCTGAAAGTGCATCCCAAAAACTTGGATTTCTGTTTCGTGCCAGGTGCTATTTCACTTCCAGTCAGCTGCTTATGATCTATAACGAACAGATCCGACCTGTCCTGGAATACTGTTCCCATATTTGGAGTGTAGCACCCAAACATACCCTGAAACTGTTGGATTCTGTCCAAAAAAGGGGAAGTTCGTCTCGTGGGCGATGCCTCGCTCACTATTACTCACTCACTTCTCAGGAACACTGTAGAAAAGTCAGCAATCTGGCTCTTTTTTATAGATATTTTCATGGACGATGCTCTTCTGAAATATCAACAATTGTTCCTCCCTTGGCAGTCCCCGCGAGATTAACACGGATTAACCCGTCGAGTTGAGGCTTCGCACCCCTTCGTGGTCACTTTGGAGACCTGCAGAACATCTCTTTCCAAAGACTCGTTCATCCAACGAACAGCGAGGCTCTGGAACATATTGCCAAGAGAGATGTTCCCCGAGGCATATAACTTCCAGAATTTTAAGAAGAACACCAATTCCTACCTTATTTCCCGAAAAGAGTTATCCTTTTATGTTCAGAAAACATCGTGAGAACCAAAACATGAAAAAAGATCGCGTTTGTTGTGTTCTTCAGGTCTTCTCTTTATAGTTTAATATGATCATACTGTATTCATCAATGGTGTGACGTTTTTGGATGTCACTAAAAAAATGGATTGTATTGACATTATTATTCATGTTGACATTGTTATTACATGGAGAGTTATCATATTATGTTGAATTGCAATAAAGATATTTAAAAGTGGTGTCGAAAGTGGGATTTACCGTGTATACGACGACACGATAACACAATGAGCGAAGTACCTTCAGATCTCCTAGAAGGACTCGCGAGCGCGATAGAATCGGCAGCAGCGAACGCTGTTTCAGTTGCGGGTGACGCAATTCCACCCAATTTCCAGTCTAGCCAACAAATCAAACCTCCTGCATTTTCAATGACCGAATACCGATCTTCTGAAGAAATGACGGTAAGAGATTATTTTAAAAGATTTGACTGGGCTCTGCAGCTCTCAAAAATCCAAGACGACGACCACGGTAATTATGCACGAGTTCATATGGGCACAGAATTGAACGCGTTGAAATTCCTAATTAATCCTCGTGCACCCGAAACTCTGTCCTACGAGGATATTAAAAAGACACTGATCGAACATTTCGACCAATCAAAAAATAAATATGCCGAGAGTATCAAATTCCGACAAATTCACCAGGAAGAAAATGAGACAATTGCCCAATTTGTCCTCCGATTGAAGCAAGGCGCGGCGCATTGTGATTATGGCATATTTCTAGATAGAATGCTTGTAGAACAACTTCTACATGGACTGAGATCTCGTGAAATGTGCGACGAGTTGATTGCTAAAAACCCAACGAACTTCACAGATGCTTACAAAGTAGTACACGAGCTCGAAGCTACGCACCACACAACGAGCGAAGTGAAATTTTCAGCGACTGCGCCCTCACTAAAAGTCACGAATAAATTAGGTTACAGTGCACCCCAGACCAGACGCGAACAAAAACCATTTCCTTCCGGATCAGCACCGCGAAGACTAGTACCACAACGAAGTGTATATGGAACATCGTACCGAGGAGTATCACAGCGAAACGGCCAAGGAATTCAGCAAGACGGAGACGACGGCGGAAGGCTATTTTGCAATGGCTGCGGTGGTGCGCATATACGAAGCCAATGTTTCTATTATGACAAAAATTGTAGAGCCTGCGGAAAGAAAGGTCACGTAAGCCGAGTCTGTAGATCTAAAAAACAACAAATCACCGCACAAATGTCGAGCTCAGAGCAACCAATAGAAAATATCGACCAGGGAAATATTGATTCCATTGATTATCTCGGAAAAATCAATGTTATTAGCGGTCCTAAATGATTTACACACCGCACATTTAGGCATAGTGAAGATGAAAGGATTGGCGCGGTCTTTTGTTTACTGGCCTGGTATCGATACAGACATCGAGGGCATCGCAAAATCTTGCAATGATTGTGCCAAACACGCACATGCACCGCCGAAATTTCGTGAGCACCATTGGGAGTACCCAAACGGACCCTGGGAGCGCGTCCATATCGATTATGCAGGACCCTTCGCTGGAAAAATGCTCCTCATCGTTTCTGACGCGTACAGCAAATGGCTCGATGTGAAAATCACGAACACCACAACAGCGGCCACTACGATAGCGATCCTTGATGATTCATTCACGTCTTACGGAGTGCCAATGATTATCGTCTCTGACAATGGTCCCGAGTTCACCTCCATGGAATTTAGAGAATTCCTACAACACATCGGAGTGAAGCACCACAAATTTACAGCTCCCTATCATCCATCGACCAATGGACAAGCAGAAAGAAGCGTACAAACCGTAAAAAATCACCTCAAAATTATGGCTACGACACCTGGCTCTCTGCAGCGTAACTTGAACGAGTTTTTGCGACAGTACCGAAAAGCCCCGCACTCAACTACCGGACAATCCCCAGCACAGCTCTTGCTTGGACGTTCTCTCCGCACTCGCTTGGATCTGCTCAAACCTGAAAACCTATATACGAGGATCACCGTGAAACAACAAGCAAATTTTGAATATTCTTTCCGGTCTTTCTACCCAGCGCAAGCAGTATATTTCCTCTCAGGAAATCCACGCATGGACAAATGGGTCCCTGGCACCATTATTTCACGCCTGGGTGATCTTCACTACGATATTGAGTTTTTGGGTAAACGCTTCAAACGACACGTTGACCAAATTCGAAAACACCAAGAAAACGATTCATTTTTGCAACCATGTGACGATCATTCTCGTCTATCAGAAACACCCAGTTTCGAGCAGCCACCGCACAAACGACGGGCTCACTTTTATGGAACGAGTTCGAATCCTCCAGAGATCACTCCAGAGATAACAGCTCCTGAATCAAAAACAATGCCGTCGGCGCTGGCTGGACCTGAGGCACTATCGCCTGCACCATTAATGCAAAACTCGCCTCCATTCCGGCACATAGCACCAGCGAACTCGCCACGAAAATCTTCACGTGTTAGTAGGCCACCGCTACGGTTTTCTCCGAGCTAAAAACTGGATTGAGCTGTTACGGAGGAAGAAATGTTGTGTTCTTTAGGTCTTCTCTTTATAGTTTAATATGATCATACTGTATTCATCTATGGTGTGACATTTTTGGATGTCACTAAAAAAATGGATTGTATTGACATTATTATTCATGTTGACATTGTTGTTACATGGAGAGTTATCATATTATGTTGAATTGCAATAATATTATATTATGTAACAAGTTTTATGAACGTCTTTTTAGTAACGAGTAGTTTAAGCACGAGCGGAGCAGAGCGGAGCGAGTGTTTAATAAACGAGTGTCTAGAAGAGTTTATAAACGCGTTACATACTATGATTTTTCTACGAACTCCGAAAATTACATTACCATACCAGCAATTCCTGCTAACCTACAAAAAAATTCGAAAGGAATTGGAATTGAGAACATAATACATGCAACTGCATGCAACCAGGGAGACACGTATAAGTGATATTGGTTGTAGATGTGTCCAGTCCATTGCTTACTAACCTTTGTTTCACGTTTATTGTCATGCTTAGCGCAGAATAAATAAATAATTGTTCTCAAAGATAGATGCTTCATTTTTACACTTCTTGGAGATATGCAAGTACAAAAACATTCTCTTCGATTTCACTTTCGTCTACTTTCCGCATATATTTTCAATGAAGAATTCTGATACAAAAGAATATTGTTTGAATAATTCTGATACAAAATTCGAAAATAACAGTTGACAGTTAATACAATTTATAGGCCAGACATGTCTCGAATTACTGAAGCTGTGTTTAATGAACTGCGTTGCCATGGTAAAGTGTTTAAGAAATCGTGTTGCCATGGTGATGTGTTTAATATTTTGAATAAATCACAGATCGACAATCCGTGATTAATCGATCATTTAGCATGGTACATATCCGTACGCCAAATGCCATTTTAGTTATGTTAGAAAAAGATATTTAAAAGCGTTAAATCATGAATATATACCCTGTATAGAATAAAATCTCGAACAAAAATAATATCAGAGCCTATACTAACACTTGTTTCTAGAAATCGTATAATTTATGAATAGCTGCGCTATGACTTGAGGCATTTCTTGTCAGACATACTACTTTTGGGGAGAGCCAATCCATATTCCATTTCCGAAATTAGTTGAGAAGCCAGACGCCGAAAGAAAAATCTCGATTTCTCCCCTGATATTATGCATTGGATGCGTATGCTGATTTATGTTAATACAGAACATATTTCACGAATGGTGATCACGTTATCACGAAGACAAATATTTGTTCTATCGGCGCATACAATTACCTATCTTTAATCGATGTTGCGTATTGAGTTCGTTATTAGTAGTGTGTATTTTTTTCAGGACAGTACGGACAATAGCCTGAACTGCCATCTCTCTATTCCGATGAGCGATTCCACCTCGCTGAAGAATGGAAAATTCGAAGAACCTCTGGACACGATCAGTTGCAGCCCTAGAGCTGATAAGGCTATCTCTTTCTACGATGAAGAATCTTACTCAGCTATCCATGAAGGTATAAACTTAACTCATTAACACCCACAATTGTTAATCAAGATAAATGTTGTATTTCCATAAAATTCAATACCTTCATATGAAATATTGATTGTGGATCCATTTCGATTTTTTACATTGTTCAAATATTTAGATAAAACAATGGTAAACCGTTTCACCAGCGGACCTTTACGGCTCACTAGGACTTGTAATGCTTTCTGGTATGAACGTCATACCAGTATGCGGAAGTCAGAAATAACAATAAAATAATGTTTTCCTTCAGAAATGTTTATTGGGAATAATTAGGAAGTTATAGTATGCATGTATGTGCCCAACATAAGCTTGTCAGTAGTAACCATACCTTTGAAGACATCCATTTCGATGCTTGGTGTTACTATCAGCAATAACCTTCCTTGGGAAACGAACGTGAGATCAATTGCTAAAAGTGCATCCCAAAAACTTGGTTTTCTGTTTCGAGCCAGAAGCTATTACACTTCTAGTCAGCTGCTTATGATCTATAAGGCACAGATCCAACCTGTCCTAGAATACTATTTTCATATTTGGAGTGTAGCACCCAAACATACCCTGAAACTGTTGGATTCTGTCCGAAAAAGGGCAATTCGTCTCGTGGGTGATGCCTCGCTCACAAACTCACTCACTTCTCTGGAACACCGTAGAAAAGTTGGTGATCTGGCTCTATTCCATAGATATTCCCATTGACGATGCTCTTCTGAAATATCAATAATTGTTCCTCCCTTGGCAGTCCCCGCGAGATCAACCCGTCGAGTTGAGGCTTCGTACCCCTTCGTGGTCACTTTGGAGACCTGCAGAACATCTCTTCCCAAAGAACCGTTCATCCAACGAACAGCGAGGCTCTGAAACACATTGCCAAGGGAGGTGTTCCTCGAGTCATATAACCTCCAGAAATTCAAAGAGAACACCAATTCCTACCTTATTTCCCTTGGTTCTCACGATGTTCTCTGAACATTACAGGATATCCGTTTTCGTGGGAACCAGAACATAAAAAAAATTTTCAATACACAAAGCATCTCGACATATTTTGCACAGAACAATTTTTCTCTTTTGTTTACAGACTTGGTACATTCTTGGTACCTGCGAGATGTTGTTTTTTCGGGAAGGTGATGATCTTTTGCATGAAAGGAATTTAGACATTAAAAGAAATTGAATGTTGCTAAGGGATTACACTGAATGATTTTGATCGATTCGATCAAACAGGAAAGGAAAACTAATGAATAAATTTCGTATTTCGTCCAGTACTTCCCAGCGCATGAATATAATGGCTAGTATGCAATGGTATACGGTTTGACATATACGAAAAAACATACGAATGAATTCATACGCATAAGTCTCAAAACGGTTTTGTTATAATTGTTCAGAAACGGGATATGCTTAATTGTCACAGAAATCACAGAAACTATTCGCATCACTGGAATTCATTCGTTTTTCACTAGAATTCAATGTATTTCCATAACTAAATCAACTGATAATTTTACTACATCAGTATACTGACCAAATTATTTGACACGCAAATGCATGAAATAATGTGAACACTTCAAGATCTTGCGTGATAGTTGTCCCCGAAGAGGAGATGATGATTTTCAAAGTATCACAAATGGCCGTTGGTAGCTTATTTGACCAGACGCTCGTGCACAACCAACTGTAACGCATACTGTGTAACATTTTGGCTATTCAAATGACCAGCGAGCGTACTGTAGCATCGCGTTCATGCATAACTACCATTGAGGTCGAAGTTTGAATTCGAAATATCCTGAGTTTGACCCATGTTCAACTAACTTGTCCACCAGGGTTGAAGGAATAGATTTAGTATTCTGAGTAAAATTGATGAACAATTGACAAGTGCTGGCCCATATCATATAACTTTTCAGCGTGTTCTGTCGTCACTCTGCGTGCTCATTCAAATGTTTTGAAATAATTCTGTAGAAAAAAAAAATCGAAGTCGTTCAATCAATTATATAGAGTAATATGACCAAGTTATAGTATATCAGGGGCGGATCATGAGTTTGTGGGCCCTGAATGGCTAATTCTAGTTGAGGCCTGCCTAATCAACCATCTGATGATTGTCAATTTATCAAAAAACTGTTTGCGATTATGATATAGGTATTAATGAACTGGTCATCACTGGTAAAGTAAAATGGAAATTTATCGATCAAATTTAATTCATTATAACTTATTCCTACTCCCTTAACCGATTTGCTTGTTCTTTTCAGTTTCTGAATGTTCGTTTCATTGGATATCAAACCTGAGAAAATGATAATAATATCTCTCCAGAATAAGATTCAACAGAATCATAATCAAAATGTAAAAAAAAGTAACATGTTCTAATATTTTCTGAGATGAAAAACATATAGCAACATCTCCTTTCTCGAAAAGGTTTTTTGAATTGTCACACTCATTATTGAAATATGTATATTTATAATGCATAATTTGATGATCTTATCTCTATTAGCTGTATATTAATCATTCCGATTGAAATAGTATGGTCAAAAATCATGCAATGAGGCATGATGCATTTTTTTTAAAATTGTAATGGCATAATTGTGTTTTGAGGCCCACCCTATATCAATGATTATAATATGAGGATTATTCAGGGAACTATCTTAAGCAAATAAGGATAGAATTATTGGACATAGCACTCATGACGTTAGTTGTAGCCCTGGAAATGCAAGATCTTCTGACCGAAACCACAACTAATTGTGCAGCTGGCTTCTGATTGTTGACTCCGTTGATCTGTTGTTCCGTCTTCCACCAAGTGTTGCCTATCTTTTGCACACTTTTTCCACCGTACTGATGAGGGCCGAAAGCCCGAAACACGTGTCTACGGTTAACTCTTTGTGAGAGCTATGTCCAATAATTGTATCCTTTGATGATTATATGTATTGAGCATGCATATCATTTCAAGATTTTTGACCACAGTTTGAACCACAAGGACATGTACCCATAGCCAATAGAACTTTCTAAAATCTCGAAACCGTTCCGAGAAAATAGATGGTGCGATATGTTTTCCACCTCAGAGAAGAAAATATTGAGAAAATTACACTGCTGTGATTGTCATCCTATAGAAACCTCATTCTAGTCATTCTGAAGAAAGATATGCAGTTCCATAGATTCGATATTCAATGAAACGAACATTCAGAAATTGGAAAGAAATTGAAAATCTTATAAGGCAAACAAAGTTGATCGAAAAATTTCGATTTCACGTTTCGAGTGGTTCGAGTGGTGAGCTTAGATACAACAAATGCGAAAATGAAAGAATACAATGAAATATAATCTAAACACACAAACAACAACTGATAGACATTTTTGCAAAACAAATCAATAGGTATTATGTGTGCTATGTATATATGTATGGTATGTTATATGAAAAATGATAAATATTAATAAGATAATATAAGGATTCAATCGAAAAGGAATATTCTCAGATAAATTACGAACTTCAAAAAATTAAAAAAATAGATATACATATAAAGAAATACATTGAGAATTCGCATTCACTATGTGATAAAAATATCAATTCTTTCTTGGTTTATTCAACAGAAAACAACTACTTTCCTAGCTATATGCCACGGCGAACATTGAATTATACATCTATTGAACACACACGATAAGGATTTGAAAACTAAATCTTTTGATGTTGAGAATTTGCATTCTCCTTCAGATGTGAATGTGAATTCCCAATGTATTTCTCCAATTTTTCATTTTCCTTTGTTCATGATTCATCTGAGAATATTCCTTCCAATCAAAGGATTCAAACTTGAACGTAGGAAACTTGTTATTTTTATAGATCTTCCATCGCGATTAGGTTTCCTCAATTTAGAATTTCTTCCTACGTTCTGTATGATGGATATCTATTTGTAATACATCCAAAAAGAAGGATTTGCATTTATAATCAATTTTTTTTCTATTATCTTATTGGGGCCGGGTGCCCTTTTGCTCACGTGGCACTGGGCTGCAGCCCATAAAGCCCTTATATAAATCCGCCCCTGAGTTAGATCAATACTCAAAAACAAGAAGCTCACGTCAGACTGTAACATAAGGATGAGCATTGAGCATTCATTAGAGAATTGAAGTAATCACTGTACGTAGACCACCACGTAGACGTTAGCATAGGAAATATAACGTTCACGTATTTACTTTAAATTGAGTTGAAGTCGTCATAGTAGGAGGACCATCTCATAATGACATGTTATATGTACCAAAGACATGTGAAAATATTGTATTTTATCCAAAGGCACCTATGCCAATCACTATCCTGACCAAAATGATTGAAAAATGGCACTTTTCTGTGTTCATGGCAGATATTTTGAACAGCTTGAGAGATAAATTTGACTTGTACACCTGATTATTGAACATGAAACTTCAATAGATGAGAAATTAACATGGGAAAAGCATATTGACACCATCATAGGAAAAGTATCTCCGATTATTGGTGCTTTAAGAAGATGTCCTAAACTTAACTCGTTTCAACAACATTTTTGTTATATATAAAGAGGCATTGGAAGTATTGTATCGTCTTCCATATGATTCTCCAAAGAATCAACAGTATAAGGAAACAAAAAAATTTTTTTTGGAAGAGCACTTTTCAATCAATACTCTCAAAATTTCCTATTATATCATCAACAAAAAGCTTGAATCAAATTTCATATTGATTAGGAATTCCCAAATTCATGATCATCACACTAGACAATATAACTTGTTTCATCTTGAAGCTGCAAATTCTAAACTTGATGGACAAAAAGAGTTTACACATGAGGCGATTTCTTAATTCAATAAATTACCAGATGATATCAAAAATAGCCGAAATGATATACAATTCAAAAATAAATTGAAGAAATATATTTATATGCAATGGGATGATCAAAGCTGAAAGACTATGAATTTCCTTTTTTTTTGTTTTTTTTTTCTTCACTGTTTTTTCCTTTTTGTTCACTATAATATAACTGTTATTTTGAGATATCTTAATAATATGTAGGTTTTGTTGATTATTAGAAATTTCAATTATACAACAGTCGATATATTACTGTCTGATCATTCATGTCATTCCTACTAGAGAAATTAATTATACTTTATATATCATTTGTATAATATTTATCAATGAAGAAATGAATAAAATGCAATAACTAAAAAATGGTTCGGTATTTTTATTACGAAAACAATGATTGTATTTCCAAGATTTTGACATGCTGTTACTTCGTTATCGATGAAAATAATGAGGCTAAATTATAGGGTCATGAAGAACTCGATGAGACCTTTTCTGAAAAAGGTATGGCACGACCTCTTTTCCCTATGCAAATGTTGAGGGTTGTTCACCTCCCAGCTACAAGGGTTAACGCTACGGGGGTGAAAAAAGCTGAAAAGTAGTTCCTCCTCAAATATAAAATCGTCGTATTGAAGCGTTTTCCAAAATTGTGATTTTAAATCCTATAAATTCCATCAGGTTCCGGTCTATGTTGATCAGATCAATTTAACTGAATACAAGGGATGATTACATTAGGTACATAGTTTATTATGTTTCAGCTGATTTTGCGACTGTCTTCAAGAGAGGTCTTATGTACAAAGGGATCTACTGGCCAAGTTTAACAAACAGTTTTCACTGTAAAATTCTGGAGCTAGCGTATTTGAGGAATTCCCATAGGCAGAGACAAAAGTCACTTATCATCGTTAATATCGTCGATCTTCTTCTCAAGGTTAGTATAATATTATATCATTATAATTGACATGAGTGACAATGATATATTATTTGGTATATCATAATAATATAGGAAGTTATAGGCCAATGCCTGTTCGATGATATATATGAAGATGCCCCAATTGGGGCTAAGTTGCAAACTAATAATGTGCCGGTTAAAAGTTCAGATGTTCTGAATATATTAGGAGATATCTGGAAGAAACTGAAATGTTCGCAAAATTGTTCTCATTCCTTCCTAGCTCTATTTTTCGAAGATTCGAAAGTAATTTGCACTTTCACATTGTTTCTGGTCCCCTACTACATAATGATGTTTTCAGATTTATTATCTGAGGTTTCGTCGTTTATAGGTGAGCACCATATCGAATTCTTACTTATAGCTATTACATTTTCTATGATGTGTGTAGTAACAACTATTCATGAATGTTGTTTATCACAATGTATTTCTTTAGAATTTACGCCATATACATTCCTATCTACATTATAATGGAAACTATCGAATTTTGAATAAAAAACCTTTCTCTTTGGAATATTTTGACAAACAAGGCTGAACACGCAATTGCAATCGAATTCTTTGGTGCAAAATAAGTTCGATTGATATATCAGGTGATTCAAAATTCGATGTGAATATTTTAAGGACATATTGTTGGAATCAAAATGAGACTTTTTCTTCATAAAATCATGTTTCCTATGATACACCTCTTCCTAGCTACAGCCAATAATATAAGTTAGGTAAAGAAAAAGTTCATCAAAAAGTTGTGACTAACATAACAACAGATCAAACCTTCTGAAAATTGGCACGAACCTGTCTTTTTAGACATTTTATCCCCTTCTTGTTTCAAAAATTATGTAAACCCAGTTTTGGGGGAGTTGGAGCATGTGATGATCATACTTTTATTGGGCCTTATTTTATGTTCGAAGAGAGAAACTCTGAATTTGAATAGCAATAATAATATCCAGATCCCATTTACCAGAAAATTGTCATCAACGAAAGGGAAAGTCATGACTCAATACATTGTTTTCCAACGTAATGGTTTGAACGCTTGCATACGGAGATGATCGTATTTCGGAACGCATTTGAGCCTGCTATCTCAGAGGCGTGCAGTACTGGCATACTTGCATTTGATCCGGTTTTATGATCACAATTTCAGATAATCTTTTCTCACCACAACTCACGGTGGCTGTAGCTTGAAGGTGATGTATTTTTCGACATAGGTTCATGTAAAGAAGTCTTATTTTGATCACAACAATACGTTCTTGACATATTTACATAAGATAATAAAGAATTCTCAACAAAATATCTACAGAAACATCGGTTCGTCAGATACACGGAAAAAAGGATTTGTTGCATCAACAAATTATTTATGCTCGAATTATTTTTATTGGACTGAGCAATTTTTGTTGAATTAACCAGATACATGATTATTTCATGGAAGCAGCTTGTTCAAATCAAGAATGGAGTCTTATTGAATCAACAGTATAATATTAATTCTATTAACAATATATATGGTTCTCTCAAAAACAAATTATGTCGATCCAGAATAAGGTCGATGTTGATTCAACTATACAGGGGCGTCATTTCAGAGTTTGTCAGGGGGGGGCAAGATGAGGTCAGGAGAAAAGTGCGCCGCAGGCGAAATTTTTTTTGCTTCAAGGTCAAATGGTTTCAAATCGAAAGTAAAGTTTCCCAACCAGTATGTGCAGATGCAGATTTTCATGCATTCTATGTGCAGAAAAAACTTTTCTTACTTATACAACGATGAATTTGAGGAGTTTTCATTCAATATAAATAGGTTTGGACACAACCAACTCAGGTAGATATAACAAAACAAAAAACCACATTATATGATATTATATTGAGCATTGAACTTAGAAATAACTCTCTGGTAACAAACGTAACAAAAACAAAAATAAATAAGAATTCTAAATCAAATAAATATGTCACAGAAATAAAGGTACATTGACGTTGTAATCACAAAGGAGTAGTAAATTCACAATTAGTTAATTCAACAAAGGATATCGTCGTTTTTTCATCCTGGCGAAATGATCAACAGCTTCGTCAAGATCGATATTTTTCACTTCATCCGATTCAACAGATATCACGAGTAAATCACTCAATCTATTGTCTGCAGTAGTACTCCGTAAATAACTTTTGATTATTTTCATTGAAGAAAAAAATCTTTCATTGGTAGCTGTTGTTACGGGTAAGGTAAGAACCAAATCTATTAATTTTAATGATTCACTAAAAGCTTCTGGTAATGCATTCAGTCGATCTCTAATGTCTATAATATTTTTGCATACATGCATATCCGATTCTAAAAATTGCTTGGCTGTAGTGAATTCGCTTGATAAACGGATTGAATCAATTTGATTGATTGATTATAATGCTCTATAAGTGGCTTCGCAGAATCTATGTTCAGGAATTCATTATGAGAGCTGACATCAAATATAATTAAGGAATTCAGTATTTCATTGTGATCCAAGAACCTCCGATCTAATTCCGAAATAAACCTGTCTAGGACCATGAAGAATACATCAATTTTGATTTCAGGATTATCGTTCTTGCCTATAGTACTATCAACAAAATAATCGGTTAATCTGCTATTATATTTTCTCTGCCTGGAGTGCCTGGTACGTTGAATAGTCATTTCTTGATCGGAGTTCATTATCGTGGCGGTGTCCTTTATTGCATTCCATGAGGTATCATTCCTCATGTTCTCTAACATTTTTTTGGTACAATTGACCAATTTGAGTGCTGCTACTATATTGAGCTCTGTATTTTGAAGCTCACAAGACAAGGCATGAACTTTTTCTAGTATTGATTCCATAGTGCACAAAGTTAAAGTGAATTCTGTCCTGGAAATTTCTGCCAGTAAACCAGTAGCTTCAGCTCGTACCACTTTATCAACTGATTGGTCAGATAGGGCTGTCAATGTATCCTTGATTGACATATAGCGTACTTTAACCTTTTTCAGTGACTTATACCAATAAGACCAGCGAGTATCCACTAATCTCTCTAAATGAATAACAGATTCATTTCGTTGTTTCTGTGACTCAACGAACATTTCGTATCGAGTCTGACCATTCATTATAAAAGTATATAAATTTTGAACAATGTCAAAAAAATCGCTCACTGCCTTAATGTGTTTAACTGTGGCAATCAAACAAAGGTTCAACCTATGTGCATGGCAATGTACATAAATTGCGTTTGGAGCAACATCTCGTATTCTCTTCTGAACCCCTGACAATGCACCACTCATTACTGATGCTCCGTCATAGCTTTGAGCAATACACTTTTTCAAATCCAGTTTGTAGGTCATCATGATATTTATTATCTCTGAAGATAAACTTGCAGCATCAGATTTTTTCATATGATAACAACCCAAAGCTCTTTCCTGGACATTACCTAATTTATCCACGAACCGGAGAACAAATGACAACTGTTCCTTTTTTGAAATATCTTTCGATTCATCGACTAAAATAGAGAAAAACCCATGCGATGACATCTTGTCTAGAATAGATTGTCTTGTAAGAGCACCGACTGTAGCGATTAAGTCGTTTTGATATTCTGGGGAAGTGTAGTGACCATATCGTAGAGACAATTTTTCTTTCAACCTCTTATCTTCATCAGAGAAAATTTCTAGCAGCTCAATGAAATTTCCTTTATTCCTAGAATTTTCGCTTTCATCTTTCCCCCGAAAAGCTAGTCCTTGCCTCCCCAGGAAACAAGTTGCTTTAATCAACCATCGAACATGCCGGCGGTTATCTTCAACATCACAGGCGCGGTTCTCGTTCAACGTATTTGCTATGTTTTGGGAAGTTTTATTTTGAATTGCAGTGGCATTTGTCCAAAATGTCATAGAACTTATATGTTTCTGACTCACAGAATGTTGTTGAAGTATGGATTTGATATCTCTCCACTTACTCACACCATAGTCAACAAACGCTACTTTTCCGTAGGATTGTCCAGCAAATACAGTATTTCTACAGAAATGTCTACATGCATAGCAGTAAACAGAATCATCTTCAATGGAGTATTCAAGCCATCTGAATATTTTGTAGTGCTCGGGATTGAATCTTCTGCCATTTTTTACTGGAAATTCGGAAATAATCGGTTGAGCCGGAGGGTGGTTGTGAGACAATGATAAGTTTGATGTTATCTTTAAATTATCATTGCTCGAAGTGCTCGAACTGGCAGACGCTGTAGATTGCAACTGCAATTTTAAATAAATAAATCTTGATACACTATTCGAAATCAGCAGTCAACTTACCCTGTTAGGATGACCAGCATTTGAACGAATATCGATGACACTTCCGGTTTCAATATTCGGTTGCTCGCTATCAGTCTCACAACGATCACTCAAAGTGACAGTTTTTTTGTTGCAATTCTTCAGCCAATTTTCCATCAGGCCTCTTGAGCCAGCCGATCTTTTCATTATATTGGAATCGAGTAGCTCAATAAGTTCAGAAATTGTCAAAAAGGGAATAATGCCCGTCCTACCTATTAGGATTTCAATTTGCGATTCGCGTCTCACGCGGTAACAAAAGCAAGATGATATTGGCACAAATAATCGAACGTGTTGTAACGGAGCTTCTAACCTTAACCCTCTACAGAGCCACTATACGAACGACGAACGACACATACTCCTACAGACTAGACTGTCAGACTCCAGACTGCCTCTTTCCATAACACCTACAATCAGGCGATCGGTTTGTTCGCGTTAGAAAAATGAACAGTTCGAGTTCGAAACCATCAGAAGCATGCGCAGTTCCACGGAACTTTAAGAATCAGTATAGTCAGTTATGTTTATAAATGGAACGCGAACAAGCCTAATGTAATGTAAAACCATAATTATGGAATCAAGGTATGTCCAGTGGATTGAGCGACAATTTTCGTATTTTTTCAATTTCTGCTACTTGTTGACTGGGGAGTTACAAGTCACTCTATATTCACCCTATATAATTATTTTGCTCTTCGCTCCAAGGTTCGTATTCACATAATTCAACGAAAAAGAGGCTAGGATCTCTGGCATCGAATTGTCGCTGTCTGAAACCAGGGGGGGGCAGTTGACCCCCCCTGCCCCCCCTAAATGACGCCCCTGCAACTATAAACAATTTGTTGTGTTGATGAAATAATGATCGTTTTGATGAGAATATATCTTTGAAACAACATACAAGTTTTCATATTCCGATGTAGCAATGAACTCGTTTCGAACCGATCATTGAAAGATTCATACTAGAAGTCGACTAGTTTCCTAGTTCAGTTTATTCTATTGATGTGAAATTCCAGAAAATTCCCAAATTAATACTGAATTTGGATCAACGAAACAATTTGTCTAATGCAAATACAGTTTCTCTTGATTCAACGAAATATGTTATTGAATCAACAAAATATGCCATTGAATTAACCAGATATTCCATTGAATCAACCAAATATTTCATTGAATCAACCAAATATTTCTTCGAATCAACCAAATATTTCATTAAATCAACTAAATATTTGAATAAATCAATATCTTCTTATTTTGGATCAAGCAAATTGATTGTTTGAGCTAATTCAATATCTCTTTATAAACAATTCATGGATGTGCTTGATTGAATAAGATCCAGAGTTCAAGCATAACATATTTACTCAATTTAAACTTCAAATTCGCTCTGAAACAGTATACAGATTTACTCATTTCAAGATTATATTTTGTCGTGCATATATGACACTTATTTGCTTCATTCAATTAAATTTATTTCCTTTCATCGAACTTCAACGCCCTGTATCCAAGTTAGCATATACAAGTCATCATTCACCATTCAACTATCAAAAACAACGAGGTCCATTCCAGAGAATCTCAATGGTTTCCTTGTTCAGCATAATACTCATTCCATCCAAAGATGATTCTGAACAATAAAGGTTTCAGGCCAATATCGAGAGCGACCTTTGTGGCAAACGCCGGGCAGTATCAATTCCGTTGATTTTAGGATATTCAATTAAACTAGGAGTAGGTAATTTCAGAAAGTTTGAGTTGAGGGGCAGCATATGGACTAGACCGTGATATGAAAATCATTGACTTGGAAGTTGTTCATGACCACCAGTGGCGGCTCCTCAGGGAAGGTAATAGAGGCTGAGCCTCCCCAAGAATTTCCATACATCGAATAGTTCGATATACTGGTAATGTTTCCGCATGATTTTTCGATATGAAAGTTGTACTTTTTCGTACGATTTCACTTTTCGCACGAATTCGAAGGAAATACCAGAAGACATGGTGATAACTGTTGGCACAAGAGCGTACCCATAGCAACAGTCGTTATAAACTGACAGTAGTGGCAGTCAACGAATAAGCATTTCAGATCAATTTAACTTCCTCCATTCACTACACTAGTAATTCTCAGCAACAAACTGATCAAGGAATTTCTGTAGTGGACCAAACACTAATCAATCAAATTCAAATAAGAAACGACGTTCTTCAAGATGTTGCGGCATCTGCTATATTACAGCATGCAACAAACAGAAATTGCACTTCCAATTTCAATATTCATCATCGGTAATTTTTTGGTTATTGTTATTTAAATGTTCCTCAAATACGTTCCCTATTATATCGATGAAAAAAAATCGATTCTATTATTTTTCAGTGCACGAAAATATCGTGAGGAAAGGTAACTTCACCGCACTAGTGCTGAAAAGTTAGTTTTCCGAACGATTCATCTAGAGCTCTAATCAACGATAGATTATTCGCCCGTACTAACTAGTTTCCTCAGTACCCAAAAATTTTTTGTGGTTATAGAATATTACGCAATGTTGTATGAAATAGGCATTTTGTTGACAGAGAATGATCTCAATACTTCCTAATCTACTCTTGATCTTTCGGAAATATCTTGATGATATTTCCATTTTTGGCATTTGACATGTATACTGTACACTGTACAATGCTAGTTTCAATAATTTGAACCCCCCTTAATTTTTTATGTTTCACACTCATTTAAAGAAAATTGAAGCTGATTTTATACAGATTCCACTCAAATTGACAATGATGGAATATCTCTTCAAATATACAGGAGAAAAATATATTTTTTTCGAATAGAATGCGCCGTATATTTTGATAGATTTGGATTCCTCAATTCATCCTGATTTCAAATATATGATATCAGGGATCCATATCTTATCAAAATATACAGCGCATTTGATTTAAAAAGTATATATATATTTTTCGAATTCTCTGTATACTGGAAGAGATATTGCAACACTGTCACTATGATTGGAACCTATATGAAAAATTATTGTATGAAATATTTATCAATTTCATTTTGATGGGTGGAAAACGAAAAAGATTAAGAGGGGTTCACATTAATAAAACTTGATGCCCTGAACAGTGCATCCAACTTTGGTTGTGAAAACAAGGTATCGCGGTTGTCGTTGAAGTTCTATCTGGACAATGGACATCAATTTGAACAATTCAAAGAATGCAGTTATTGAATAATTTGAGAAATCAATTATTGTTTTAGAAAATATATAATCAGATACTTTTTCCACATTACAAGCTTTCATTTTACTATTAATTTGTTGCTATAAGGAATCTAAGTTTTTGTGTTCTGTTGGTTAATTAGTATTTGTATTGTTTTTGTCCTCCTCATGGAAAAATCAGAAGTGATATTCCTTCAAATGGAACTGTATCAGAATTCAATGTTTTAGTGATTTTGGAGCATTTTTGAAACTTTTATATCTATGTATCATTTATTATTGTTCAGGAAAAAAGATGCAACTCAATGAGCTCATAAAACACCCTGTGTTCAATTGGAAAAATCATAAGTTCGAGTCGTATCTCCTAAATCATAGCACGAAAATAAAAAAAGTGTGCCACTGGATCGCTTGTGAATTAGTTGAAACGCTCTGTAACTTATGAACGAACTAACTTAGTCAAGATGTGTCCGGGCCATCTTGAGTTTCACAAAAATGTGGCACAGGACCGCCAAAACCGCAAAGCTCTATCTTCAACAACAACCGAGATACTATTGGCTCTCTCAAACATAATGAGATGCCCTGTACAATGCTTAATTTCTGATTGAGCATCGATAAGACGACGTGGTGTCAAGGAATCAGACATGTGAAAGTCTGAAGACAAAATGTAGGAAATTCATGGTTTTTTTCCTCCAGAGGTTTTCTAGAAATATATTTTTCGCACTATTGACAACCTGTATATCCGACAGAATGAATGAATGAATGAATGCATTGATAGAATTTTTTCACTCAAAATAGTTAGTGATCTGGAGCAACGAAATTCCTTGGTATTTTCAGAGATCAATTAATACTTCATTTATCACTGTTTTCGAATTTGTATCAATTGTTTAATTGAATGCATTGTATCTGAAACAATGTTGAAATAAAACTCTTCAATATGATTAGCACTGCCACCGAAATTTATAATCTAATGAAAGTTATGGCGAAGGCAACGACACTGGGCCATAACTCGACTATTTTTGTATTTTCAGAGATCAATTAATACTTTATTTATTACTGTTTTCGAATTTGTATCAATTGTTTAATTGAATGCATTGTATCTGAAACAATGTTGAAATAAAATTCTTCAATATGATTAGCACTGCCACCAACATTTATAATCTAATGAAAGTTATGGCGAAGGCAACGACACTGGGCCATAACTCGACTATTTTTGTATTTTCAGAGATCAATTAATACTTTATTTATTACTGTTTTCGAATTTGTATCAATTATCTAATTGAATGCATTGCATCTGAAACAATGTTGAAATAAAATTCTTCAATATGATTAGCACTGCCACCAACATTTATAATCTAATGAAAGTTATGGCGAAGGCAACGACACTGGGCCATAACTCGACTATTTTTGTATTTTCAGAGATCAATTAATACTTTTGTTACAGATAATCAAATATTTCAGTTCCAAACAGAAAGTCTTTATTCTTTTTCAAAATTGTGACGTGACTCTGCCACATTGACAATAATAATCAAAATTCCCATATACAATGTGTTCATAAACATTGATATTAATACGCCGTCACATTTCTCCCCGCGGTGAAGGAAGGTCTTCTTCTTCACTAGTCTCTTGTATACGACACAACTTACTAGTGGGTCTTCGGAAAGTAGAAGTGCTTGTTTTTATTTCTGCGACTCTTATCTTTCCATCTGGTCCTGGAAATACTTTTTGTACCTTTCCCAATCTCCAGGTGTTTCTTGGAATATTGTCATCCGCTATGACAACAATATCTCCAACTTCAATTGGTTTATTATCGTCTGTCCATTTGGAACGTTTATTCAGCCGGGGTAGATATTCCTTTATCCATCTACGCCAAAATATATCAGTCATCATCTGGGATTTCTTCCACTGTTTTCGTAATGTTGATCCTGAATCGGTTATACATATTGGTTCATTCTGATTACCATATCCAACCAAGAAATGATTCGGGGTAAGTGCTTCAGGGTCTGCAGCATCCACAGAAACATAGGTGAGAGGACGAGAGTTCACTATATTTTCCGCCTCTGCTAATAGCGTTGAGAGAGTTTCATCACGAAGCGACTGATTATATAGAGCAAATCCGATAGTTCTCTTGACAGAACCAATCAGCCGCTCCCAAACGCCGGCCATGTGTGGAGCTGCAGGTGGTATGAATTGAAAGTCTATACCTTCTGAGGACATTGTATCGTACAAAGCCGATTTATTCAGTTCAGCAAGACATTTTTTCAATTCATCAGCGGCGCCACGGAGATTTGTTCCGTTGTCGCAAAATATTTTCAATGGTTTTCCTCTTCGCGCAATCATTCTTCTGATAGCCATTATAGTGGAGTCTGTGGTTAAACTATACGCAACTTCCAGATGAATAGCTCTGATCGCCATACAGGTGAACAGAACTCCCCATCTTTTCTCTCTTCGACGACCCACACAAACTTGCAGTGGTCCAAAATAATCCATGCCGACGTTCACGAACGCTCGAACATCTGGAGTCAACCGCACTTCTGGTAGTTGCCCCATTATGGGTACCGCAGGTTTTGCCTTAGATCTTCTGCACACCAGACATCGGGTGAAAGTTGACTTCACTGCAGCTCTTCCATCAATGACCCAAAATCGTTGCCTCACGTCGTTCAGGATTGTCTCAATACCTTGATGACGGAACTTTTCATGGTAGTGTTGTAACAATAACTTTGTGTATGGGTCTTTCGAACTGAGAATATATGGTTTCTTCGCCCTGTATTCCATTTGAGTGGCCAAATTTAGTCTGCCATCTAAGATCAACAACCCATCTTTATCTAGGCATGCCGATAGTTGTTTCAAACGACTCATCCGATTTAAATGTCCATATCTCCTTAATGTTTCGATATCATCTTGAAAACTCTGCTCTTGAGATATGCCTATCAAGTATTTTTCCGCTTCAGTTATCTCTTGTACAGTCAAATCTATTGGAAATGCCATATCTTCTTTTCTTACTTTTTTCAACAATTTTTGTACATATCTTCTCACCCAAGCTGTTGTTCGGATCAGTCGAATCCACTTAGAAAATCTCTCTAGGTTGATAATATTTTTACCTTCGGTTGAAACTGCTACAAACTCTGCTTTCATTTCAGTAGAGTATTCTGGACCCAATTGACTACATAAAATTTCATTTTCTGATGGCCAAAACTCTTCAGGTTTTCTTAAGAACTCTGGACCATGAAACCAGTTTTGTAGAATAGTTTCGATTTTATCACTGAATTTGAGTCTTGTAGCATAGTCCGCAACATTTTCATTGGTTGGTAACCATCGCCATTCTTCAGCTAAAGTATTTTCTTGAATTTCACCTATACGATGCGCTACAAACTGTTTGAAATCCCTACCATTACTTCGTATCCACTGTATGACGCATTTGGAGTCCGACCAAAAATACTTCTGACAGATTTCGAGTTCCAATTCGTCGTATATAGTGCGTGATAATCGACTAGCCATCACTGCAGCTTGCAGCTCAAGCCTCGGAATGGACAACGGCTTCAGCGGGGCAACTCTGGTCTTTGCTGATATCATCGATACATCTATGGAAGTTTCTCCGACGATTCGAAGATATGTGACACTGCAAAATGCCTTCTCGCTACTATCGCAAAATGTATGTAATTCAAGTCGCTTTGCAGCGGGAATATTTGTGGAATAACATCTGGGTATTCTGACTCTTTCAATATCCCTGAGGTCTTCCAACCATCTGAGCCATTTTTCTTGAATACTTTCAGGAACATGTTCATCCCAGCTGATTCCTAAGCGCCACACATCTTGCATAAGTATCTTCGCTCGCACTGTAAAACATGCTAGGAGGCCTAGGGGATCATATACTGACATGATATTTTTCAATATTTTCCTTTTCGTGAAATTTTCGGTCGAATTGTTAGTTTTAAGGACTTCAGTATTGATTTTAAATAAAAGTTCATCTGTTGTTGACTGCCACCATATCCCCAGAACTCTCTCAGGCGAGCAAATATCATTATTGAATGTCTTCATCATCAGCATGTCTTCGGACAGAGTTTCTTTGACTAATTTTGAATTCGAGATCCAGTTCACAACTTCGAAACCTCCAAGCGCATGAACTTTATATACATCTTGTACCATTTGAAGTGCTTCTTCTTCTGTATCTAACGAATCCAAATAGTCGTCAACATAAAATTTCTTGGTGATGGCATTCAAGACTTTTTCGGAAGGAGATTTTTGTTCTGCATTCAAATTCTTGATGAATTGGGCACATACTGGTGAACATGCAGCACCAAACGTCATCACTCTCATCTCATAAACTTCTGGTGCTTTCTCATAGTCCAATCCTCTCCACAGGAAACGCTGAGCACATCGATCTTCCTTACGAATGTTCACTTGGTGAAACATTTCACGTATGTCACCACATATACCGTATTTTCGCTGCCTGAACTTCCATAAAATTGATGTGAGAGACTGTAATAAATCTGGTCCGGACAGCAGGTTATCATTCAAACTCTCCCCATTGCTTTTGGCGGAGGCATCGAAAACCAACCGAATTTTTCCAGGTTTATTTACATTTTCGGTGGCGAAATGTGGCATATACCAAGTCCTCGTCGATTCGATCTTTGCTTCTTCTGGTGGTACTTTTTCAGCATATCCTTTTTCTATGTAGCTTTTGATTTTCTCACAATACTGCGAGGCAAACCCTTCATTTTTCCTGAACTTTCTTTCTAAACATTTGAGCCTTTGAAGAGCGATTATCTTACTCTCTGGAAGTTTGACGTCTTCGCATTTCCAGAGGAGTCCTATCTCAAATCGATTACCTACTCTCTTGGCTGTTTGATTCATGAGTTCCATAGCTCTTGCATCTTCTTTGCTCAATATATGAGGAACAATAGCTACACCAAATGCTTCAGTCGAAAAAGAATTCTTCATCATTTCTTCCAGACGAACTTCACTCTCACAAATATGATAGATTTGAGCATGCATCCTACGCTGACCTGGAGAAACACCATGGAGAGACCAACCTAGTTTGCACTTCGTAGCAACCGGAAGATGTTCGGGTCCATTACGTATCTGTCGGGGTAGTATCAAATTGATATTGTCCTGGCCAATCAATATCATTGGTCGTTCATTAGCGTAGTCATCGATTGGAAGATCTTTCAAATAATCATAACTCTTCCAATCCTCCATGTTGATGGTTTGTTCTGGAAGAGACAATCCTTTCACGGTTCGAACATTCTTCAGATTATATTTCCTAGATTTTCCTTTAACGCCAGAAATACAAAAACTCAATTTTTCAGATGTGTCCATACTGGAAGTTATTCCGTTTGTCCATTGGATACAGAGTGGCTCATTTTCTCCCTGCAACCCCAGCTCTCTAGCAAGACTCTCTTCAACCAATGTAACAGTTGACGCCTCATCACACAATGCCAGGACGTTCAGCTTACCGTTTGTTCCAAAAATAGATACTGGAACCATTCTGAGCAGAATCTTCGCGTTGTCGTGTCTGATGGAATGCACTGTTTCATTCCGATTGGTGAAATTCGACGTTGATGGTTGTGATTCTTGATCCTTAGTGACTGGAGGAGTTTTGTGTAGTAGTGGGTGATGAAAAAACTTGCATCCATCTGTTCCACATTCTTGACGTTTCTTACATCTGTATTTCTGATGTCCCTTCTTGAGGCATGAAAAACACAATTTTTTCTCTGTTATTGTTTTCCACCTGTTGTCCACGTCGTCAGCTTCCATTTTGGGACAGGTAGCTTCCATGTGGTTTTTCTCACAATAGCAGCAGATATCTTTTCTTAATTCCCTCGTAGTCAGTATCCTTTCACTCTTCGGTTGCCAACATATTGGATTTTTTGGATAAGATTTATTTTCTGAAGTACTTGGATTACTGATGTAGCAAGCCGCGTTCGCAATTTCCGCCAGCCAAGTAGAAAAATCTTCCAGAGATGCTCTTCCCTCCTTTTGTACAAGAAGTTCGCCCCATCTGAGTTTTATAATGTCTGGTAATTTTCCTACCAGATCTTTCAGTAGCTGAGGGTTGTGGAGGTGATCGAAAGATACCAAAGCTTTCATGGTAGCTACAAGATTTCTGACTTCATGTGACAAATTTATCAATTTATCAGCATTCGTATCACGGAAATGTGGAATGGCTTTGACTCTTGAAATCATCATCTCGATAACTTGTTCCGATCTGCCAAAGCGCATTTTCAAGGTGTCCATGATCAAGTCGACGTTACTGGATAAAAGCAGCATACCAGCTACAGCAGTTTTTGCTTCCCCTTTCAAACTTTTTTGTAATTTAATCAATATTTCGTCATCACTATATTGACACATCTTCACAATTTGTTTATATCTTTGAAGAAATAAAGGCCAATTCTCAGGATTTCCATCAAAGACTGGGAAATCTTTGTCCACTATATGTCTTGCCAATAACTTATCATTTCCAGCAGGGGACACCGATTTCAGGACATTCGAAAGTGTTTCGCACAGTAATTGAATGTCTGTGGTAGCTGGATCTTTCTTCATTGATTGTAGATTCACTATTTCTTCTACATTTTCCTCGATTGGATGTTTACCAACTTCAATATCATTCACCCATCGAGCAACAGATGTAACAGAACAGGCATGATTTCGTTGGTTTTCCTTACTGGAACACTCGCTATCTTCAATTTCAACTGCTTCTATCTCAGCTTCTCTCAATTGATGTTCCAGTTCAAGAATCTTCATTTTATTTTCTATTTCATTTCGTTGCTTTTCTAATTCTTGCTTTTCTAGTTCCGTCTGAATGGCGAGTCGTTTCTTGGATAAACACAAAGACACTTGTGATCTCCTAGACTTGCTTGTTGCTTTGCTTCTCGTCGATAGTATATCAGAACGCCCAGTATCACTACTTTTTATTGAGTTGTCTTTTCTGGTGTTCATGTCACTGTCATTGACATTTTCTATAGCAACTGGTGGATTCATAGTTGGACTTGTTAAATTCTGCAATACCTGGATAGATCCATTCTTCTGAGGAGGAGCACCATTGGGTTCTATCATGGATGAAGTGTTCACATCACGTCCTTCTCCAAACCCTTTGGGCCACTGAAAATCACAGGACAATCTTGCATTGACTCCTGCATTTCCTCTCATAGATCTTCCTTCTTTTCTCGAATCTTTTCCGTCCATAGCTGCTCCAAGTTGTTCTCGAAGGACCACAATGTTACAGATAATCAAATATTTCAGTTCCAAACAGAAAGTCTTTATTCTTTTTCAAAATTGTGACGTGACTCTGCCACATTGACAATAATAATCAAAATTCCCATATACAATGTGTTCATAAACATTGATATTAATACGCCGTCACAACTTTAGTCATCACTGTTTTTGAATTTGTATCAATTGTCTAATTGAATGCATTGTATCTGAAACAATGTTGAAATAAAATTCTTCAATATGATTAGCACTGCCACCAACATTTATAATCTAATGAAAGTTATGGCGAAGGCAACGACACTGGGCCATAACTCGACTATTTTTGTATTTTCAGAGATCAATTAATACTTTAGTCATCACTGTTTTTGAATTTGTATCAATTGTCTAATTGAATGCATTGTATCTGAAACAATGTTGAAATAAAATTCTTCAATATGATTAGCACTGCCACCAAAATTCATAATCTAATGAAAGTTATGGCGAAGGCAACGACACTGGGCCATAACTCGACTATTTTTGTATTTTCAGAGATCAATTAATACTGTATTTATTACTGTTTTCGAATTTGTATCAATTATCTAATTGAATGCATTGTATCTGAAACAATGTTGAAATAAAATTCTTCAATATGATTAGCACTGCCACGAAAATTTATAATCTAATGAAAGTTATGGCGAAGGCAACGACACTGGGCCATAACTCGACTATTTTTGTATTTTCAGAGATCAATTAATACTTTATTTATTACTGTTTTCGAATTTGTATCAATTATCTGATTGAATGCATTGTATCTGAAACAATGTTGAAATGAAATTCTTCAATATGATTAGCACTGCCGCCAAAATTTATAATCTAATGAAAGTTATGGCGAAGGCAACGACACTGGGCCATAACTCGACTATTTTTGTATTTTCAGAGATCAATTAATACTTTATTTATTACTGTTTTCGAATTTGTATCAATTATCTAATTGACTGCATTGCATCTGAAACAATGTTGAAATAAAATTCTTCAATATGATTAGCACTGCCACCAACATTTATAATCTAATGAAAGTTATGGCGATGGCAACGACACTGGGCCATAACTCGACTATTTTTGTATTTTCAGAGATCAATTAATACTTTATTCATTACTGTCTTCGAATTTGTATCAATTATCTAATTGGATGCATTGTATCTGAAACAATGTTGAAATAAAATTCTTCAATATGATAGCACTGCCACCAAAATTTATAATCTAATGAAAGTTATTAGAATTTTCAGAAAAATCCTGCGTTGCGTTCTCCATAAACGTCTAACGTACCATCGAGCGTGAGTTACCCTGTATTTGAAGCCCCATCTCTAGATTTCCACTCTCATCAATTTTCCATTTATTAAAAATGATCCCGTTACGTTCCAGATATCTCTGATATTGGTGTGGACCCTGCACAACGGTAACACCAAAATTGACTTGCGATCGAATGCGGACACCATCGTCTGGTCAATTTGCTGCATGTCGATCAACATCGCCATTTGCGTTCTAGGCTGGTGGAGATGCTTCGCAAATAATTATCTGCACTGGGCAGCAGTGTGCACATGGATGCTCCTTACCTTGCAAAGTAAGTGTATACCGTCACTAAGATAAGTTCAGCAATTTTGTATGCATACTTTAGCCGAAGAACTCGTGGATCTTCCAAACTACGTGATCTCCTTATGCTTATGTAAAGGTGCGAAAAAGAATTGTGTTTAAGTAAGTCTGCTATCCACACCGTATGGTACGCCCTTCTAATTCAGAACCTGTCGACTGATACAAAAAAACAAAAAATCTATAATGTAGTACTCAACGACCTCTATTCGAGAATGTGAACAAATTCAAAATATTCGAATTTTCAAGGCCTACTTTTGTTTGTTGAAGGGGTCGAAATTTCAAAAACGACTCGAATAGACAATTTTTGATCGAAACTGTGACTAGCCTATTCGATTCAGGCATGGCTGAAACAAACCCATTCGAAATCTGAAATCAAAATCTCCTATAGGGTGTTAGTTATTCAGTGGCAAATTTTGATATTTTTGATTTTTCTATTCACCCTGTGTCAAAATCTAAGGAGTTGATATAACCGGTGAAGTAGTCATTGAATGAAGAAACAGATCGGATACTCAGATACAAAGTTTCATCGTTGTAACTTCTACAGGAAGATCTCTCTTGGTCAATCAAAAATTGATGAAATTTAATATATTGACAATTTTTTTATTATAATCCATATCTTTTGTCCTGGAAGTATAAATAATGGTAACTTATTCGAGAAAATATATCCTTCAGCTAATAATTTCCATGGTCATCTTAAATTTCCCTTTAATTTCGCCAAAATCGGTATTTTATTATGATCACATTGAGTATCAGTAAATCTCCTTGCAGTCTTTGGAGAATATTTGTTTGTCATTCTATTTGTGTTTTATTCGACAGTTCTTTATCAATCGAATGGATTTTAAAAGTAACTGTGTGGTGGAGTGTGTAAAAAACGGTTTGATTTTTGATTGACCTAGAGAGATCTTCCTGTAGAAGTTACAACGATGAAACTTCGAATCCGAGTATTCGATGTGTTACTCCATTGAATGACTACTTCACCAGTTATATCGATTCCTTAGATTTTGAAACAGGGTGAATTAAAAAATCAAGAATATCAAAGTTTGCCATTGAATAACTAACACCCTATATGAGATTTTGCATTCAAATTTCGTGTGAGGGTATTTAAGCTATGCCTGAAACGAATGAGCTATAGTCACTGTTTCGACAAAAAATTGCCTAATAGTCGTTTTTGAAACTTTTGCCCATTCAGCAATCGAAAGTAGGCCTAGAAAATATGAATATTTCACATTTTCGGATATAGAAGAACGAAAAAGAATCTATATAGAAAATCAATTGGAAAATAATCTTTCAGGGTTCCTTGCCAATTCGTTGGTCACTTTTGTTTACGAAATTGTTCAAGTTCTCGAAAATATGTTGCATGTGTATATTTATTGCGAGGCCACTAAGTCGAGCTTCAGACATGGTGCTCGTCAATCAGGTTTTGATTCTCCTAAGGCTACCAAATGACCTATCTACTGTACAGGATGAGCCAAATTGGGCACTTTGAAAGGGAGGTCCTCCTCTTATTTTTGGCAAAAATTGTTCGTTTTCTTTGAAACATTTCTAAAGCATTTTGTTTGCACTCAAAATCAGTCACCGCATTCCTAGTTGCAAAATAGAACTTTCATTGCCTCGAGAACTATTTTTATCACAAACTCTATGCTTTGCAGTTATTTTCATGAGAACAGATAATTTTTGCAAAAAAAATATCTTCGGCCACTTTTCAAAAATTCCCATTTTCGAAAAACACCTTATAACTGCGAAACGAAGATATCGATATACGGTTTTCACCATTGAGTTTTCCATGAGAATCGACCCCCAGGCCTTTCCCTTTAAAAGTGTCCAATGTGGCCCACCCTGTACAAGTATTACAAGGTAAAGCAACAAGGATCTTTGAAGCCTTCTCAATTTCACGAAAAAAATCAGTCTTCGGAAGTTCATGGCTCAAAGTGAGCCATAATATCATATCATAAGTGATATCACGAAGTTCTGAATATTTGAGATAATTGTGTTGCTTCATTTTTCACGAAATTGTGTTCGTCAGGACGAGTCACCGCCATAACGATACCTCAAGCATGAAGATACAGACATCTAATACAAAGCTTAGCGGAAACGAGAAATCGCTAAATATTTATATCACTGATTATAATATTGTATGCTTCAAATTGTGCCTCTGTTTAGAATCCAGTTATCTTGGCATTGCCGCTTTTAACTCAAAAAATTGTTTTTTTGAAAACAAAGTTTTTAGAAACTGTTTTCCAAAGCTCCCAACCAAAATAGGCGCAGTCGGTAGGATACATAGAAATAATTATTATTTCTATGGTAGGATAGCAAAAAATCTAATGATGCTGATATCGACATTCTCATCAGCTATTCCTGAAATGTATATTTAGCCCAATCACCTTAGTATCAAATTTGACGAATAGCGGGAATCGAACCCAAAGTTTTAAAAATTGGTGTACATGTTCCCTTTGGCATGACTTTCAACCAAAAAAAAGTCACCAGCTGTACCTGTAGAGCTAACCCCGCCATCTTGAAAAATGTGTGCACTTTTCCAGTTATTCGGTTATATCTCAATATCTGTTGACTTTATCGAGATCAATATGCTCAGGTAAAATGAAGGTAATCGAATTTAGAAAAAAAAAGGTCCCCACATAGATATTCGTTGAGAGCATGGTTCATCAGTAAATCGTTAAACAATATGCGATATTTGAGAAACTTACTCACAATAATTCTGATATACATATATTCCATCTACAAGTAACTGTCAGAGAGTCGGCGCCAAATTCGAGTATCCTAGCAACAGCGATCGGCCATTACAGAATACCAGTGTTGCCATATATTCAGGTTTTCTCAAGTGAGCCGTCCTGTAACCTAAAGTAGCTCGAAGAGCAAGAGTTTGATGTTGAAATAAATGAATTGTAGCCCCTACATAACCTCAATCGAATCAGATTTGAGATAATTCTGAGACATCTTGAATGAATATTAAAATAAAATTATTGCTTTCGCCATTCATGCAAAAATAGCTGAACTTCATACAGATACAAAAAACGAAGGGTTCAAGGCACAACGTAAGCAGTGGACTATGCGGATTCGCTAATAATACAGACATCTATTGAAATGTCTTCCTCTACCAAAGTCACCGTTGTTGGAGAAGATGTAGATCTACTTATTCGACCCATAGCTTTGGCTCCAGCAGAACGCGACATTTATTTTGTCAAACCAAGAAGAGGCAATGTAGAGGCAAAAAGGTACTGTTTCCGCGAACTACAAACCAGTACTAAATAACAGAGCACTATCCTTTTCTTACATGCCTTTGGATGTTGTGATACCACATCATGTTTCTTCAGAAAAGGAAAGTCGAAATGCTTGAAACTCATGACGGACCAGCCATCATTACGAGAAGTTGCGAAGACTTTCAACACCCCGGAAGCTACGAGTGAAGAAGTATCTGCAGCAGGTGAACGATTCGTTCTAGCTCTGTATGGTGCCCATACAACGGAAACATCATTGAACAAGCTCCGGTACAATTTATGTTCGCTAAATCTGCTACCAATAAGAAAGTAGATCTGGCTTCTCTGCCACCGACGGAAGCAGCTTTGAGGCAGCACTCCTTCAGAGTCAATCACCAGGTACAAAAGTGGTTAGGTAATCAAAAATGTCCTGAGCTTTGAGGGTGGAAGAGGAGCGCTGTTGGTCTGGTACCTGTGCCAACTACCCTACCTGCTGCTCCAGATTCTTTGCTCCAGGTAATTTCCTGCAATTGCAAGGAATAATGCACGGCATCGTTTTTTCCCGTTTCATCCCTTATAAGTAGTGAATACAGACGAACCCAAGATGACATGCTTTATTCTCCAGAAATTTAAGAAGAACACCAATCCCTACCTTATTTCCCTTGGTCCTCACGATGTTATCTGATATCCCTTCTCGGGGGAACCAGAACATAAAAAAAGCGAATACTGATAGGATAAAACGTAATTATGATTTCAGCCAGTCCGGACTTGCATTGAACGATTATAGCTATAAATGCTTTTTTTCAGGTCACCAGGAGTGTATATAACTGAATTATAGTTTGTCCAGTCGGTTTGCAGTAGAATTTCATATTTTGCCAAATCGTTGTGGCGACATAAGTCCAGAACCGTGGATATTTCGGAATTGATAGATACTTTTTTACGAGAAATTTTGCTAGCTTCCTTTTACCTCACCACCTTTATCGCGATAAAGTTGACAATTACCGAGATATACGTGAGAAACTGATATATTGCACCTATTTTCCAAGATGGCGGCGAAAGCTCTACAGGTACGGGTGGTGACTTTTTTTTGGTAAGATGTAATGCTTAGAGGAACACGTACACCAATTTTCAAAACTTTGGCCCCGATTCCCGCTATTTTTCCTAAGGTGACTGGGCTAATTATACACTAGCTGTGGATGGCTTCTATTTTTTGTGCTATGGTTCCGAAAAATAAGCCAATAACACCGTCTACGAGAAAGAACTGCAAGTCCTTTATCTTCCATTCAACTTTGCGGCTAAGTAAATTACTAAACAACCACTAAATTCGCAAATTTTCAATATCGAATCAAAGAATTAGACTGACAGATATTTGATTTCTTCAAAAGAATGATGAAGATGCCTGCAACGCAGGTATCCCTACTGTCAAAAACTCCAAATTTAACGTCGATAATTTCTGATTTTAATATAATGTGTTATCTTCCCGATATCAATACGTCCTCTTCCCTATCACAAAAAAAAATTGTGCATTGTACACGGAAAAAATATTAGATTTTAGCTCACGGTTTCAGCAACCTAGAGCTAAAATCTACAACTTTTCTCCCTTGTATAATAAATAACTAGGTATATTGTGATATTTGTGATAAGTCAAGGTCTCACCTCCTTTTCACGGGATTTATTTTGTTGATTGTCGGCCTATGTTTTCAACCACTTGCATCTACTAATGTTTGATATACATATATTCTTCGAATCAGGTTTTTGTGCAAAAGGCGTTGGCTTTGGCGTCAAAGAGGAATTGGTGTGGTACATTTTGTTCACCATCTTCGTCCCATATGCAATGTTACCTCTTCCACTCAGATGGTGCATGATGGCAGGCGCACTAGCTTCGATAGGACATATAATTATAATAGTGCTCCAAATATACGATGGCGCATACAAGGTGAGAATGGTTTAAGTAAATTGTCGATTCCAACGAGATCACCTATATCTATTATATTGTTGAACGTTCCCGATATACCGAAGACTAGAACCTCTGGCACAATAATACTCTACGCACCGTTTTATTACTTACCAAGCCGATTTTTTACGCCTCGACTCGTGTTCCGCTAACTATGTTATCATCTTCAGGAGGAGATTGAAACTGTTCTAATCTTTTCATGAAGATGCGTTTCGGAATTATTCAAGAAATATAATCTTGGGCATCGCCCTAGCTTCTCAGGTAAGGCACTAGCCGTTCGATATCTGAAGTTAGCCTGTACATCTGTAGTGGAATAGCATATCATAGCTACAGCTACCATATCAATGAGCACAAGATATGGTACGGGTATGCCGTCCTTCGGAGGGGACGTTAAGCCGGCGGTCCCTAAGGTTCCTAGGACATGGATGTTGAACTCGTTAAAGATCCCTACCTCTGGTTGGAACACCAGAGGATTCGGCAAAATTTCCGGTTGGGGGTAGTGTGCTCACCGGCATCGGTGATTAGCCTCAGTGGCAAAAAAAGGCCGACGTTAAATAAATAAGGAAGAAGAAGTAGCAATATAATCTTCAGGAGTCCCTTTCAGGGTGCTGTAGCTCCCTTAGGAGATATTTATCGACTCCTGTTCATCGATACTTTTCTGCTTATTTTTGGTCGTAGAAGCCACTGGTGGAGTTTAGTAGGCTAATTTCGGGACACCCTATATAATTACCTCCATTGCGGCAGTGGGACACGTTGGCGCTACTACACCTTTTTCAATTGTAATTCAGTAAGTATGAGATTTAATCCAGAAAGTATAAGTTGTAATTCAGAATAGTTAATTGTAATTCAGAAAGTATAACTTGAAATTCAGATTAGTTGATTGTAATTCGGAAAGCATTGAAGATGTGATTCAGATTAGTGAAATGAAATTCAGAAAGTGTAACTTTGTAATGTAGAATAGTGAAATGTAATTCAGAAACCGTCAATTGCAATTCAGAAAGCATAACTTGTGATTCAGAAAGTATCACTTCACTATCATTCAGAAACTAAGAACAACCCAATTGAAATAATATGGTCCAAAATAAAGTAACATGTAAAAGTGAATCTGCGAGTACCACAAGTTGAAGGTCCGGGTGTTGGAGACCAATGACTTGTTTATCTTGAACAGAATATTGACCAGGCCAGAGATACAATTATTGTTGGGGGTGATTGTGCTAGGGCTGCACAACACACCACCATTCACCATGCTACAGCTCTGGCATTTCAATATATGCCCGTTGGTCGATAAATATGAAATATTGATGTTCACCACACAATAAACCATTCGTTGATTTCTATTCCTTACCCTTATCAAGTCCATATCCATACTATTTATGAATTACAAGTGATGCTTTATGAATTACAAATAACGCTTCATGAATTACAATTGACTATTCCGAATCACAAGTTACACTTTCTGAATTACATTTCACTAACCTGAATAACATGTTATGCATTCTGGATTACAATTGACTAATCTGAATTACAATTGACGCTTTCTGAATTACAATTAACTATCCTGAATTACAAGTTACACTTTCTGACTTACATCTCACTAATCTGAATTACAAGTAACACTTTCTGAATTACAATTGAAAAAGGTGTTCTTTGGTCTCCATGTACAGACCACTGGTCCCTATGCGAAGATACGTCTTAAGGGTTCCAAACTTAATTTGTGTCCTGTTTTCCGATGTATACAGAGTGTTTTGAAAAGGATGGCTTCGTTGCTAGGAAAGGTCGAACACTGCAGAATAAGTTGGATTTGCTCAGTGACAAATTTTTGTTACGACATCGGTATTGAAGATATAAGCTGTCGAAAAAAAATGGAATCTCATTTTTTACGATTATGTCGAAACTAATGTCAATAACATCTCAATGACATTTTGTCGGAGTAGTTTTGAACATAGCTTTTTGAGGTTGAATTGTATGGTCCAAATCTCATATGAACCTCAAGACCATCCTATTTTTCACTAAGAAGGTACCTATGGTATGGAACTCGAATATGTGTACAGTTTTCGGAATATTTTGATTCGAAAATAATTTATTGATAACTGATGTTGTGGCCTAGTTGATTTCAACGTCACATTATAGGAAGTCTATTTCGTGCGCTCCAAGAGATAAAAAACTGTTAGTGATCAGCTATAAGAGCATTCAGGTGATATTCATTGTTGTCTTGCAACTCTCGATGTGAATTATACTCTGTAGCAGATTTCTTTTTCGAGATACGACACGACTGTGTAGCCCATTTTTTCAGTCATATTTTTTTTCTTGTGATTGTTGATTTTATTAAGAATTTCAGCATTAGAATGATGTTGTTTTTGGTTTCCAATGATTATTAGGTACTAGCCTTTTATGGAACTTCCATTAGTTATAACTTCGCATCATTCTCGAATCAAAATATTCCGAAAAAGGTACACAGTATCTAGTTTTACCAAGAGTACCTTTTTGGTGTGAAACTATATGTTGTTCAAATTCACATATTTGGACTAGCAAATCTGAACTGAGTTATTTTTGAAACGACTATCGGTATACGAACCATGGAACTAGCATCCTATATGAGAGTCAGATATAAGAACTAATTCTTGCCATGAGTCAGCTTCCAGAAGATGATTATACAATGCTGTGTTTCGACATAGTCGTTTATGGAATGTATATACAGATGCCGTTACGAGATTCCATAACTGAAAAAGCTTATGTTGCAGTGTTCTATGTATCCTAGCGATGCAGCACATTTTTTTAAACATCCTTTATATACAGTGTGTACACCTTAAGGACTTACTACCCCTGTAAAATTTTCATTATCTGACCAATTTCAAAGAACTTGTTTTTGTTGGGTAGGTATTTGAAATGTCCATCCAACAAGAGAGTGATTCTACTCATGAACTGTAATCGTGGCCAACTGCGACCAACTTTATTGACCCATATTTGAGAAAGTACTATTAGGGATTTTTTTCACAAAAAACAATGATAGATTCTGAATCACGATCACTTGAAAAACACCTTTACTGATTTTTATCATCATAAAACACAGGGTGTCCGAAAAAACGAATTATGTTTTTTTTTAATAGGTGGATCAGAAAATGTAAAATTGTGGTATTTTTGAGAAGAATTGATGACACATCATTATTGAGGATCACTTCAAACATATCTATACCAATTTTCATCATTCAAAAATACGATGTGTATGAGAAAACAATTAAAAAGAAATTTGATTTTTCGAACACCCTGTGTTTAATGATGATGAAAATCAGTACAGGTATGCTCCAAGTGATCCTGATTCATGTTTTCATTTTGAGTGAAGAATTATCAGGATGAAGAATATTGCTTACCTATCCTTTTTAATTTTTTTCTCCGACACATTGTATATTCAAATGACGAAAATTGGTACAGATATATTTGAAATTATCCTCAATGATAATTTGTGATTATTTATTTCTAGAAAAACCACAGAACTACATCTGCTGATCACCTATTTGAAGAAAATGATGATTCGTTTTTTCGGACACCCTGTGTTTTATGATGATGAAAATCGGTACAGGTATATTTCGAGTGGTACTTATTCAGAATCCATCATCAAGTTTCGTGAAAAAAATCCCTGATAGTACTTTCTGGAATATGGGTCATTGAAATTTGTCGCAGTTGGCCACGATAACAGTCCAAGAATTAGATCACTCTCTCGTTGGATGGGCATTTCAAATACCTATCCAACAAAAAAAGGGTTTTTTGAAATTGGTCGGATAATAACGATTTTACAGGGGTGGTAAGTCCTTAAAGTGGACACACTGTATATAGAAGACTGGAACCTTTGGCACGATAATACACTACACACTGTTTCACCACTAACCAAACCGATTTTTTACACCTCGACACGTGTCTCGCTAACTATGTTAGCATCTTCAGGAGAAGATTAAAACAGTTTTAATAGGTCCGGTAGGTAGAGAATCGTGATTTTGAAGAATAAACAAGATATGCTATTCCATGTTGAACCATTCATGGGAATATGAAAATTCACATATAGGGGTTTCAAACCATGAAAAACAATGAGGTCAGTTTTAGTGCGAAAAAATACCCAATATGATTTCATAACAAATCGTATCTCTCTGAAAAATTGATCCCATTGATGGTCATTCATACCTGTTCCACTTTGGTGAAGATCGCACGACGAACAGCTAAGATATGGAGGGGGTCGTTTAAAATGAAACACTCTGTAATGTTTTCATGAAAATGATCTATTTTAGAAGACGCCTGTTGTTGAATTTAATATATTTTCATGTTCATCTTCCTTCCTTCATCTTCTTGTACACGGAGGTGGATTCGAGTTCGACAATTTTTCTCAAGTATTGTTTTTCTTGTTCTTTCATCTACTTTATCTCTCGTGAACTCAACTCATTCATCGGAGTGTTGATCTAATGTACGGGCTCTCCTTTGCAGTCTAGTATCGTATGTTTTCCGTTTAACTCCAGAAATCTCTTCAGTCTTTCTAAACATGTCTACGTATGTCTACAAATTCATCTTCAGAGATCCGGCTCGAAGGACCAATGTAGCTGTCTGCTGGCGCTGTTCCTGAATGAATATGTATTACAAAAACAATGACTTTCATTAACTGAACGAAATTAATACCTGACAAAAAGTGTCAAACTCGAATCTACCTCCGTATACAGGAGGATGAACATGAAAATATATCAAATTCCACAAAAACGCCGATTCCAGTAGTGTACGCGGATTTTTTGATTAGGATTCTGGATTTTTCATCTTCTGAATGTGATCTAGTAGGCCTTGGTTTTCTCAAAAAATGGACACCGCTTGGCTATATAATATATTTTCCCCCCTCTCCATTTAAAAAAAAAATCGTGAATATCACTCTATAAATAAAAAATGTATGAGGGTGGCCCCCTGTATTTAGTATTTAATTTTTAATTTTTAACTTCATCTGTAAATCTCTAGTCTTAGCCACTAGTTTTTGTAATATTCATAACTTATGTATATGTGACGTATCTTATTTGTATTCTTATGAATGCACCTAAAAGACAAATAAAATATCTATCTATCTATCTATCTATCTATGTTCAGCAATCGATATCCTCGAATGAAATGGCAAATTTTATTCTCCTATTCTCGTTACTTTCCTCTCAAATGATGTTTTCACAGTGCAACGACTCCGACGACTGCAAAATAAGAAGAGTGATGGCGAACGTTCTGTTGTATATATGCGTCAATTTCGCCGGAATGTATACGAAGTATTTGACCGACAGAAGCCAAAGGAAGGCTTTTCTGGAAACGCACAGATCAATGGAAACCAGATACAGAACGCAGAGCGAAAACGACAAACAGGAGAAGCTGTTGTTATCAGGTTGGAAAACATTATTTGTTCCACAAGTTTCCACTCGAATTGAAAAAAGTAAACACTTACAGCGTGTTATATTGATGTTAGAAAGATATTTATGGGTAGATAGAAATAAACACTATCAGACGATGACGTGAATCGTTTCGACATCGATAATGAAAATTAGTTTGAGAAACTGAAGAAACACCCTTCTATAGGTAGCCAAACTGAAAACTAGTATGAAATTAAATATTAAAAATGTGTTGATAAATATGAAACATAGAATATACTTAGATACACTTTTATTATTTTATTTTCCATCTTCCTTTAGATTGACTATTCATAAAAGAGTGTTTCTTCATTTTTTTAAACTACTATTCATCTTCTATTTTTCAGTTCGACTAACTACAAAAGCGTGTTTTTTACTCTTCTCAAATTCTTGTGAGTACCCAAAAGCCGACATCCTCGCCAAACAGGGAACCGAATCTGTGTTCATCGGACCAGAACCATATTTTGGGGTCACCGCAAGTGCGGCGAAAACAACTATCTCGGGCTGGGCGGAGGGAAAAACACTCACGTACTGGTCCGAATTACCAGGATTAACCCATTCGAAGGCGTTCCTGCCTGAACCATCGGAAAAAATAATCAGGCGGATCCTAGAATGGAGAAGGGGTAACCTGCGAATTCTGACTGGACTCATTTTACTTGGTTCTTTGGGATTTTCTCTCCTCGATTAACCTACAGACAGTATCTGACTGGACTGCTTACGGGACACTGTCGTCTAAGATACCACCTGGGAAGGATGGGTCTGAACCAACAAACGGACTGTCGGTTCTGTTGTGTGGAAGACGAAACGGCTGAACACATATTATGTTCATGCTCTAGCTTAGAAAGACTAAGGTTCGACACATTTGGCTTTACCAACCTAGAACCTATCGATTTCAGACAAATCTCACCCAATTCAACCATGAACTTTGTGAAAAGATGTGGATTGTACGGTGAACTGTAATCTCTAGGGGTGAGCCACAATAGACCCATCTGGGGTCGCAGTGGAGGGGAGGTGTTCGCCCCACTCACATGGAACCTAACCTAACCTAACCTTGTGAGCACATAATTTTGACGAAAGAATCATAATCTTCGACCCCGAAAACCCCCAAATAACAATTTTCGATAGAATCAGATCATATAATTGCAAAACTCGTCCACCATATTGGACATCTTAAATTTTTTTCACTTTAACGAAAGAATCATAATCTTCAACTTCGAAAATCCAGAAATGCAAATTTTGAATTGAATCGGATCATAATTACAAAACTAGTGAACTTGAATTTCCTAATTCTGAATAGATTGTGGGAGAAGAAAGTGATTGAAGAAAATAGCGGTGAATTTGAATTCACATCAAACCCCATTACTACTGAAGATGAGCATGACATGTTTGATCAAAATCAGTGATGTATCAATGTATCAAAAATGAATATTCCTAGATATAATTATGAACATAAAAAATGTATGTACATAAAGAGATAATGATGTATTATGAAATAAAAATATGACTTACCAATTGGCTCATATTATTTTATCCGATTTGAGAGATAATGTCAATTCTCAATTTCAGAGAATTTTCATTGTTCCTGCTCTCTTTTTGGATGTTCAACAGATATAATTCAACGTTCGACGTGGCAAATAGCCAGGAAAGTAGTTGTTTTCTGTTGAATATTCAGAATGATATCACGTGCATATCTTTATATGAGGGAGAATGCAAATTCTCTCTCTACAGAAGATTTTGTTTTCAAATACTGATCATGTGTTTACATCAATAGATATAATTCAATGTTCGTCCTGGCGTATAGCCAGGAAAGTAGTTGTTTTCCGTTGAATAAACCGAGAAAAAATCGATATTTTCATCACATAGATAATACGAATTCTCAATGTATTTCTTTATATATATATATATATATATACAGGGTGAGTCATGACTAACCAGCCATAGCCTAATGGCGGATAGCGGCGGTCAAGGTGAGTTGATATATATGTGAAAAAATATTTTTTGCCTATTCTTTACAGAAATACAGGGTATTATTTGAATTCGGGGCAAAACTTCAATGAACGATATTTCAGGAACGTCTTGATGTTATCGGCTGAAATTCACTAGCAACTTACCTCTACTAACACTCCACAAGATGACGTACTATGAATAAAAAATTCCAGATCCGGACTTGGAAAACTCATTTTCTCTTTAGATGTCAGAATTTTGACCTTCTGGATCGGATTTTTCGGAAACTCTCATCAGAATCAGAAAGATTAGAAAAAATACTACAAGTATGGCTTCTCAATTCGTACGGCACACTTCGATCGTTTTGGTAAAAAAATATCGAACAAAATACCGATGAATTTTTCTTCGATTCCGTCCGGGCATAACACTCTCTAAATTCGACTAAAAGTAATTAAATCGAATTGTTTCCTGGAATGATTCAACAGCAGACTTGAGAAAAGGTATGATTCAATAAAAAATCCAGGACCGGACTCGATTTTGGATAATAATAATTATAATTTCCGGAAAAGATTTGTCTGGATCTTAATATTAATCAAGATTCTCGAAATGTCCTCCTCCAATTTCTATACATTTTCTGCATCTTTTCGGGAGATCTCTAATGGCTTCTCTAATAATAAGCCTATTATTTCTGATTATATCTGCAGATGTAACTATCCTCTCCCAATTTTCAATTGAAATCTAACTTCTACTTGTGATAATGTGAAAACCTTGTATTCAATAAGAACAATTGTTGCTTTGGTAGCAGATTTTTTTTCGAATCAGATATACGTGCCAACTTATACTACATGGAGGGATTTTGATTTGAAGTAATACTGAATATGATTTCATTTCTTGTGAACTCTTCCAATCAGCAAATCAAATTGTGAGTTCAGTAGTTCATCGATTCTGAATACACATGAAAAGAAGGCTGTGATATAGTAGTGTATGTCATTGACTCGATTTTTGACGGTTGTTGAAACTGTCAAATGACATCTAGTTCATTGTTGATAATTTCAAATACATACTGTTACTAATTTTATAATTTCATATTTCATTTCATATCTTCAAAATGCCACTGCATTTCAATAACGTTGAATATGCAGATATTATTTTTGTATACGGTTTTTGTGATGGCAATTCAAGAGCAGCATTGAGAGAATACCGAAGAAGGTCCCCTGATCTCACAGTTTTGAACTATTTTCTTTGGGGGCATATGAAACAATTGGTCTATCAGACTGAAGTCAACACCAGAGACGAACTGAGGGAGAGGATAGTTACAGCTGCAGATATATAATCAGAAATAATAGGCAAATTATTGAAAAAGCCATAAGAGGTCTCCCGAAGAGATGCAGGAAATGTTTAGAAATTGGAGGAGGACATTTTGAGAATCTTGATTAATATTAAGATTCTGACAAATCTTTTTCGGAAATTATGATTGTTATTTTCCAAAATCAAGTCCGGTCCTGAATTTCTTATTGAATTATACCTTTTCTCAAGTGTGCTGTTGAATCTTTCCAGGGAAAAATTTGATTTAATTACTTTAAGTCGAATGTAGAGAGTATGATATGCCCGGACGAAACCGAAGACAAATTCATCGGTATTTTGTTTGATATTATTTTACCAAAACGATCGAAGTGTGCCGTACGAATTGAAAAGCCATACTTGTAGTATTTTTCCTGATCTTTCTGATTCTGATAAAAGTTTTCGAAAAATCCGATCCAGGAGGTCAAAATTTTGACATCTAAAGAGAAAATGTGTTTTCCAAGTCCGGATCTGGAATTTTTTATTCATAGTACGTCATCTTGTGGAGTGTCATTAGAGGTAAGTTGCTAGTGAATTTCAGCCGATTACATCGAGACGTTCCTGAAATATCTTTCATTGGAGTTTTGCCCCGAATTCAAATAATGCCCTGTATTTCTGTAAAGAATGGGCAAAAAATATTTTATTATATATATATCAACTCACCTTGACCTCCTCTATCCGCCATTGGGCTATGGCTGGTTAGTCATGACTCACCCTGTATATATATATATCCATCTTTTTATGTTCACAATTATATCTGAGAATATTCCTTTTCAATACTCCTACCCAATGATGGGGTTCAAACTTGAACGATGGAAACTTGTTATTTTCAATCGCAGATTCGTGATTAGGTTTTCCCCGAATTTCTTTCCATTTTCTGCATGATGAATATCAATTTATCATACATAAAAAAAATACAATGTTTCACAGCCGCGTGATAGAAGCGTTAGTTCTCTAATCGCGATGGCTTGCCGGTCGTGGGTTCAAATCCAAACGACTGCAGACATTTTTCTGATGGCTCAAGAGAGTGTGACTCGCACGAGTCTCTTGAAGACTTCTGTGGGTTGTTCATAAGGGGGCAACCGAATGACGGATAGAACAACTTTAAAACAACTGCAACATATCATAAATGCTGGTAGTCCGCAAGGATCAATTCTAGCACCAACACTATCTCTACTCCATATCAACGATTTGTTGGAAGCAACTTTATGTCCAGTACACAGCCAGCCAAATCAGAAACCAACGAGGGAGAAATGTTGACAACATAAATATGGACTTGGCAACCATTCTCGAATGGGGATCCAATAACTTGGTAGATTTCAATGCAAACGAAACACAGGCATGCCTTTTCTCTAGAAAAGCCGATCTCACTGTAACATAAGCTTGTCAGGAGTAACCATACCTTCGAAGGCATTCATTTCGATGCTTGGTATTACTATCAGCAAAAACCTTTCTTGGGAAAATCACGTGAGATCAATTGCTAAAAGTGCATCCCAAAAACTTGGTTTTCTGTTTCGGGCCAGGAGCTTTTTCACTTCCAGTCAGCTGTTTATGATCTATAAGGCACAGATCCGACCTATCCTGGAATACTGTTTCCATATTTGGCGTGCAGCACCCAAACATACCCTGAAAGTGTTGGATTCTGTCCAAAAAAGGGCAATTCGTCTCGTGAGTGATGCCTCGCTCACAAACTCACTCACTTTTCTGGAACGCCGTAGAAAAGTTGGCGTTCTGGCTTTATTTTATAGACGATGCTCTTCTGAAATATCAACAATTGTTCCTGCCTTGGCAGTCCCCGCGAGATTAACCCGTCGGGTTGAGGCTTGGCTTCGCACCCCTTCGTGGTCACTTTGGAGACCTGCAGAACATCTCTTTCCAAAGACTCGTTCATCCAACGAACAGCGACGCTCTGGAACACATTATCAAGGGAGGTGTTCCCCGAGGCATATAACCTCCAGAAATTTGAGAAGAACACCAATTCCTTTCTTTTTCCCCTGGGTTCTCACGATGTTCTCTGAACATTACAGGATATCCCTTTTCGTGGGAACCAGAACATGAAAAAATTAATCAAAATTCAACGTTGATATAATTGATCCCTGAATTAATGTATAGCGACATCGATGCTCTTTGATGAAGTACATACGATAAATCAGACACTAAAAAGCAAGTGGAAGTGCTGTATCAATGTTAATATTATAATCCCGTATACCGTATGCTTAAAGCTTCAGAGTAATTGAATGTTTTAATTTGCGGAGATTTCGTGCCAGACTTGTAGGTATATACCTACATCTGAGAGGCATAGCAAGCACCACTTAATCGTATTTAAATGGTGGATTTCAATTTGAATTCTAATCATGAAATTTCCTTCTACCCTCATACCTATACCAATTTGGAGATGAAATGAAATGAGAAAAGGTAAACTCAATTTCACGCATCCTGAAATATTTAATTTTTGTGCGATGCGTTCTCATAAGGTTTTCGTTTATGAGTGAATACTTCTCAAATTTATAGTTTCAACTTCATAATATATAGGCACCTTCCCAGATATAACGTACAGAGCATTTTGATATGATTTATCTTTAAATTCCCGCTATGGTAATGCAGCCAAGGTTATAAAATCCTACGTTTGGCTTTATAATAAGTCATATTTTATGTTCATACCTGACATGAATCGTAAGAAAATCATCTCTCCTCACTTAAAGTTCTAGTAAGATATATTACAGATATTTCGTACTCTGAGAATCATGTGATGTAGCAATAAATTTGTGGAAAAATATAAGAACATCATAGTTTTACAACGAATAATAAGAATTTGTGAATTTTGGATTGATTTTGAAAACTGTATATGGATTATATTTTATATTTGTCATCTTAAACATTCAAAGAGTGTTTCGCTATACGCTCTGAATTATTTCTCATCGGTAAACGAAACAATTTACTATGCAATCACCAAAAGTGCTTCAGAAATTCAGGATCTTGTGAATGGAGAAGACGAAGATATTCCAAATAAGAAATGGAATCAGAGTTCATCTAACAGTGATAAACATATGTGCCATGGGCGATAAAATGGATTCCATAAGGGTCAATGCATGCAACTCAATTTTCATTCATACTTTCACGGCTACCCATACTTATCTATACGATTAACATCATAATATGAAAATAGTACTTGAATAGTTTTTTTGTGTTTTGAATGGGAAGATAATAACTTGTATTACTACTAATATCCTTTCTCCATGCAAAAACCTACTTTACACCTCAACAGCTTCTCATGATCGACAAAGCACAAATACGGTCAGTTTTGAAATACTGTTCTTATAAATGGGGTTTGGCACCAAAACATACGCTGATGCTCTCAGATTCCATCCAGAAAAGAGTCGGTCAGCACATCCTTCCGTTGTCAACCTTAACATAAGTCGAACAGCACTTTACAATAACTCGTTCGTCTATAGAACGGCAGAACTTTGAAATTCTTTGCCAATGGAAGTATTCCCAAGAACTTATAACCTTCAAAAGTTGAAAAAAGTACCTACATCTACCTCCTCTCCCTATCCTCCCTAGGTACGCATGATGTTCTTTGGCCATTATAGGCATTTTCTTTCGTGTGCTCCAAGAGATGAAAAAACATTGTGAAGAGAAAATTTTATGAAAATCATTGATATTGCTCTCATATGAATGAATTATTTTGATGTTTATAGCATGAAACTGAACTGATTATTTTTACAGTATTGCCAGATTTCGTGGCGAAAGAAATGATCAAAGACATAGAGAAAGAAGAAAAAGAAAGAGACGGAAAAACAGCGGAGCCCCATCCATTTCATAAAATTTATATACACAGATATGAAAATGTCAGTATCCTCTTTGCTGACATCAAAGGTTTCACAGGTAATGTCACATATATTATATATTCACTATGTATGTTTGTACAGGGTGATTCACCATAAATGTCCCCCCTTCTAGCTCAGTTATTTTTTAATCAATCGAAAAATTTGAGGTCTCATTCAAAATAATTGTTGATAAAGTTTTTTTCCGCTACATCAGAAAAAACAGGGTGCTCGGATCAAACGATCTATAGGGTACTAGTTGATTTTTTCAAATGAAACACCCTGCTGTATTTCATTGCATTTCTGAATTCTCCCAGAAGAGCTGATCTCATCAATGTATCACACTAGGAGTCTAGCGTGAATGATTACAGAGATATAAGGTGTTCAAAATCGAGATTTTTCAACTCAAGGATTTTTTTCTGTCGAAGCCATTCATTGAACCACCCTGTAGTGTTTCGATTGAATGTCAATAGATAGTAAATCCAAGGTTGTGATAGGGACATATGACTCCTTTTGACCAATAATGAATAGTTTGGACACAAAGTTGAAAAATCTCGATTTTAAACACCCTATACATCCGCAATTATTCCCGCTAGACACCAAGTGTGATGCATTGATGAAATCAGCTCTTCAGAGAACCATCACACTTTACGGCTTTCGCGGTGATCGAGATCACAAGGAAATCACCAAAGATTTCATGAAGATGCTTACGCTATAAGATGGAAGCTGATCACGCGCATGAGAGTTTTTCAATTATTATCAAACGAATAATTATAATAAGCGAATGAAAAATTTAATAAAATATCGCATTTTATCGTTCATATTACGTGGACTTATGAAGGCAAATGTATCATGATGAAGAAACACATACATTCATCAACAGACACTGTATCATTGGTACTTATTACCAAATCAAATTATAATTATAAATTTATCTTATTGATTATCACTGCGTGAATATATAGGCATAATGAATGAATTGTTAATTGATAAATAATTTTGTTCCCTATGAACAAATATAGCAGTAATAAATTATTTATTGTTAATAAATAAAGCAAATAGTGTCGCAAATAATCAGGTACGATTTTGATGAATAAGCATTTTGTAATGAATATGTCTAATTAATCATGAACAAATTTGACGTTGAGAAACATTTGATAATTTTTACTAGAATTTTTCTCTTGGTGCATATCTTCCAATTTGTCAAATTGATGATTTTTCTCCTACAGACGACTTAGACACGATTTCCATGAATAATATGCCAAACTATTTTTTGCGTTAAGATCAACCTCTGACTAATTATCCGGGTACTTATCAAGGTATTTTGATTTACTAATAATTTTTAGACCCTATCAGGACCTGATTCACATCATGTCTACCAGGGGGCTTCGGTTAATTTATGATCCGGTGTCAACGAAATTTCTGTACTACTTTCAGAATTATTCTGGAATTCGCTCGTTAGGGAATTCTATGAAGTTTTCACGAATACACTCCTGCAAGTGTTCAATAATTGCACCATAAGTCATTTTCAGTCACAATATACTTGCGTAGTAAAAGCTGCCATATTGACACTATTCCCAACTCGATTCAGGATACGAAATAGCAAAGTCAAGACATACAAGCGCCTTCCACCTGCTATTATTGCACACTGGACTTGATCGTGGCAGTTGCAGACTTGCAGGTGGAATCCCGAGAATACCAGAAAATTCCGAGATTGTTCAGTGACGTTAAATCACAGGTTTCAGATTGAATGAATGTCATAAACTCACTCAGATTGCTCTGAAACTTTGCTAGCACTTTCTCAGAAGGCAGATATTTTTCCGCATCCTCGTGTGATCAGCAATTTCCCAATAGCTCGTAATGTATGTATATTTCGGCGTCAATTAGTGAAATCCGTCATTCCCTGAAATGCCTAGTCATTTCACGTATTGTCGGCAAACAGCGTAACAGCGTAACTTCCATTTTCAGCCGTTACTCTGGTTGCCGGCGGGTTGAGGAAGAAAAATATCCCTTCTGCATATGCATAGGAAGGGAGACTATTTTTCCGCCTAAATGAACCTTCTTTCCAGGAAGTATATTTTTCAGAAAATTACTTGAGAGAAGAGAAGATACTACTGCCTATGCTGACTCGGCCTAAAGAACCTTGCTTTCGTCATTACAGGTAATGCCTGAAACTCTTAGGCGGTGTACGAAATTTAATAGTATATTATGTAACAAGTGTTATAAACGGCTTTTTAGTAACGAGTATTTAAAGCACGAGCGGAGCAAAGCGGAGCGAGTGTTTAATAAACGAGTGTCTTTGAGAGTTTATAAATGCGTTACATACTATGCTTTTTCTACGAACTCCGAAAATTACATTAACATACCTGCTCTTTCTGCTAACCTACAAAACAATTCGAATGGAATGGGAATTGAGAACATAATTCATGCAACTGCATGCAACCAGCGAGACACGTATAAGTGATATTGGTTGTAGATGTGTCCAGTCCATTGCTTACTAACCTTTGTTTCACGATTATTGTCATGTTTGGCGCAGAATAAATGGATTGTTCTAAAAGATGGATGCTTCATTTTTACACTTCTTGAAGATATGCAAGTACCAGAACATTCTCTTCGATTTCACTTTCGTCTACATTTCGCATATACTTTTAATGAAGAATTATGATACAAACGAATATTGTTTGAATAATTCTGATAGAAAATTTGAAGATAACAGTTGACAGTTAAAACAATTGACAGGCCAGACATGTCTCAAATTACTGAAGCTGTGTTGCCATGGTAATGTGTTTGAGAAATCGTGTTGCCATGGTAACATGATTAATATTTTGAATGAATCACAGATTGACAATCCGTGATTAATCAATCATTCAGCGTGGTACATATCCGTACGCTAAATGCCATTTTAGTTATGTGAGTATAAAAAGTTAGTTAAAATGACTAGGCATTCCAGACGGATCTCACTGTTTGACGCCGACATATATACAAGCTATCCGAAAGAGGCCAGTTACCAACTGTATCATATATATATATATATATATATATAGTTATTATATGACTGTGAGAAAAAATCTGAGTCAGTGAATTCTCCTTCTTACTATTCTTGATTCATTTCTCTCATCAGATATATTTACAGTTTTGTCCAAAAGTTGTGGGACAAAATAGAACCGTTGACCAGTCTTAATCAAACACCCCATATGGAATGTTAGAGGTATTAAACACTGACTGATATTTATATATTTCTTCTCTTCAAACTGTTTTCCAAACAAAGTGTCACTGACAAGCTATGGTGAATTTTTATTTTAGTTCCCCTAATCGAAAAATGTTTTAAACGAAGTGAGAATCATCTGATTCGTTGTATGACACGTATATTGCAATAATACTCATATTTTTAATTTGTGTAGAAGCAAGAAGATGAAATCCCGAATAATCAAATAAAATGAATTGTTTATAGGTTTTTAGCTATACCGAAAAGGTGTGAAGTTTTGGGAAAAATACTTTATTTTTTTTACTGGGATAAAGCCGAAATTTTTTTTCTTGGTTGGTTGGCTCAAATATTTGTATTTATACAAAGTCCTCATCCTATAGAGTCTTGAACATTCAATCTAACATAGTTATGTAATTCTGGTCTCTCTTTACAGTTTTGTCAACGAAGTGTACAGCACAGGGACTTGTGAAAATCCTCAACGAGCTTTTTGCTAGATTTGACAAACTTGCGGCGGTGAGTATAACCCACAGGTATTTTTGTAGTAAGCAGTATTTTTGTTCCGGAATCTGAGACCGATGCATTTCCATCGGGCTAAAGCATGGAAAATGTAGGTATTACTTTGATTCGTGAAATGTATGCCCGAGGAAGTATTCCCAACAACATAATGATCTCCTAGGAACGCACAATGTTCTTTGGAAATTATAGGGATTCCCTTTCGTGCGCTCCAAGCGATAAAAAAAAATGAATCTATAATGCCAAATTTCAGTCGTTGCTTATAATATATCGTTTATCGAAGAATTCAGTGAAGGTATGAGAAAAATTAGGAATATTTTATTTTTAATGCCTGTTTGTGAAAATTCCCTGGCAAAAGATTTTGTAAAAACCACATTCAGGATGAACTTTTTGACATACACTGAACTATCGAGATGTTTCAAGAAATGTCCTGGACTTTTCCGATTCTGAATAAGTCAATCGATTAGAGAGTAGTATAGCGAAATATTCAATGGAATAATCAGACGAGTCAAAGAAGCTGTTGGGAAGTCATGACCAAGAGATGTTTTTTGCCAAATCTCATATTTCACCCTATATATCAGCGAAAAAGAGATGAAGACACTTTCTGATATTCATTGGGTATTCTCCTCAGGGGTCTCAATTAGTGGTACGAATATGTGCAGTTCTTCATGACTCACCCTATATGACAAATGTGCATCTGAAAAATACGAAAACGCTGAACAGACATGATGAGATTTTATTCATAATCACCAGTTCAAACTTGCAATTAGCTATAATTGCCAGTTCAATTAGCCCGTAGTAAAAATTCATGTTTCTTAAAAGTTATAAACGGGTTCCCAATAAATGAAGGGCCCTTAGCGCGTACTATCGAACATCGAATTTCGAATAGTCAGCATTTGATTTTTAAACTCCAAACAAGTCAGTTCTGAATGATGTGATTCCAACATACCAATATTATTTTTTGTATTTTATTCTCATCAGATATATTATATGTGAACATAAAAAATGGGTACATGAAAAGAAATACTTATATACATTAGGATTTCGCATATTCTAGCGACGAACATTGACTTACATCCATTGAGTACACACAATCTGAATTTGAAGATAAAATCTTTCGAAGTTGAGAATTCTCATTAGGTATTTTCACTGACCTCTGACCACAGATTCGTGATTGGGTTTTCTCAATCCAGAATATCTTTCCACGCTCTGTATGATGAACATCAATTCATCATACATCCAAACAGATTCTTCTTTGGATTGTAGAATTTTTATCAGGCTTATGATGGTCTTTTCTAGGACATCAACATGTCCCTGATTGTATAACAACGTCATTCATGTTCTAATATTCTTTTACAAGGTTCTTTAATAGCTGATCGATTGTTTCGATTGTTCCGACCTCTTTCTTAATATCTAATGAATTCCTTTCGATAATTGCTTCGAGTTTATTGAATAACTCTTGATTTGTAGGTCATATTTCGACTTACAACACCAGTACTATTATTCGAACTTCTGAAGCATCCACTACGGGCATGATACAAACGAATGGTCAGCTGAATGAACCGCTATACTTTCCAGTTCAGTCTAGCAATTAATAGCTAAATCAGAGATAAGTTACCAGACACTTATCTCTGGCTAAATGCCAGTTCAAACTGACAATAATGACTAATTGCCAGTTCAAACTGGCACTTATGACTAATTTGCCAGTTGAAACTGGCAATAATGACTGATTTCCAGTTTGCACTGGCAATTATAAAAGAAATCTCATTATGTCCGTTCAGCGCTTTCGTAGAAAAAGACAATCTAAGAGTCAGAGTTTTTTCCCAATGGCCATATCAAGCTTTCAATAAATTTGTTTCAACCTCTACGTGCCCACTGTATATTGAAGTAATTAGATGATAGTTGCCGAACAAAGTTTTTCTTCCTGTTGATGAATTGATTGAAGTCGAATCGCCTACATGGTAGGGAATATTCTCAATTGTATATTAAAGTTAGTAACTTCCTGAAAGTTAGAGTTATATTCCTATAAGGAGCAGGATTCGAAAACAATATCGCTGGAATATTGTCCAGGCTAGTGATTTTATATAGAAAATCCATATGAACGCTCACGGTGGGTTTCGTTATTAATTTTGGTACCTATATGATGTAGTCCATGTGATTCAATCGAATATTAGTTTTAATTTTCTACTATTCCGACATTATTTTGTGTGTTTGGATGTATGATGAATTGATATTCATCATACAGGACGTGGAAAGAAATTTTGAATTGAGGAAACCTAATCAGGAATCTGCGATTGAGGTCTATAGAAATAACAAGTTTCCATCGTTCAAGTTTGAACCCCTTTATTGGGTGAAAGTATTAAAAAGGAATATTCTCAGATATATTTATGAACACAGAAAGTGATGCAAATGTATGGAATAAATTCATCATTTCATAAATGGGCGACATTTGAAGATATTCCAAAAACACGTGATTTTTAATTTTTGAAACCTCATCTCATGACATTCATATGAGAGATGTTACGTCACCGGTGTTGGAGTAATGACGTAATGGACGGTTTTTTCAAATACAAACAGGGGTCATGTGACACCCCGTTTGAAAGGTCTACTGATCGTCTATCCAATAGTCAAAATTTTGCAAAAGAAGATTGAAATTAAAATGGATTATCATTTGGTTAACTGAATCTTGCATAGATCTTCTACTGTGAATTGAACATCGAAGGGTCGTCTAGTTGAAAAAATACATCGATAAAAAAGTTCTGAACTCTACCTTTTGGATTTTTTTCGTAAGTCGTCTTGTTTTGAAATGAATTTATTCCATACATTTGCATCATACTGTATATAAAGAAATACATTGAGAATTCACATTCTCCATGTGATTAAAATAATAATTCTTTCTCGGTTTATTCAACAAAAAACTACTTTCCTGGCTATATGCCACGACGGACATTAAATTATATCTATTGAACACACACGAACTTCCAAAAAAATCATTCGTATCAGTAATATGGGAAATTATATCTCTCACAAACAGGTTATGACTTCACTAAAATAAAACTCATTTCGGATATCAAAATGAAATATCTGTGTTGATAATCGGAAACATGATGTTTTCGTTTTTGTATTTTGGTTGTTGATTGGCTACTGGATACCTGGTACTGGTAATGGTGAGGGACGTTTGCACGTCAGCAACTAGCCCCTAATGGGACCTTTTTGCAAGCTCCAAGGTGTTTTAATGAGTGAGAGAGCTGGCTAATACCCTTTATCAGGTACCGTCCATCAGGTCTCTTCCAGCACAGTATATCATCCGTGCTTTCAGAGTTTTTCGGATATGTTTTGTAGGCTAGTAGTAGTAATGTACTCACGACCATATGCTGCAGTAGAAGGCCTGCAAGCTACCTCGTTAACTTCCGTTAAAGGAGGCCCACTAAATAGCATTGGCCAACTGCCACGTTAACCCCGTTAGAGGAGGCCTACTAAGCAGCATTGGCCGCTCTCACGATCAACTGGCAGTTTTCCCCACCCACCAGCATACCCCGTCCTACTTCTTCTCTGATGTTCACAACCACATCGTTTAAAAAAAAAATTCTAAAATTGTTCTATCCGTCATTCGGTTGTCCCCTCACGAGCAACCATCAGAAGTCTTCGAGAGTCTCTTGTGCGAGCAAGCATCATTCTCATTGTAGGCTTTGTTACTAACTCCATGCGCCACTTTAGGAGCAGCACTGTTAATTGGAACGCAACAGTGAATCGTGCAGGACTATCCTCAGCCGATGCTCCGGAAATTGTAACAACATTTCAATTCGTAAATTAAATGTTGAAAAAAGTTCCTCGCTCTGGCTGGGAATCGAACTCAAGATCTCGCGGTCGTGAGTCGTATTAAAGTCGTTTATTTTCTTCACTAAGTTACACGTCAATACAAATTTCTAACACATCATTTCAAATTAGATTTGGTGCATCTAAGAGTGCGCCTAGGTGTCCCACCGCGTAGCGCAGAGGTGGCTGGTGTTGGCCAGGTGATGTGAGAGGATTTGTGAAGTGTTTGTCACAGAGACCCATCTCCTAGTATTTATATAGGTAATCTCGCTGTGGGTACCCAGGAGGGCAAGGGATCGAGTCGCTCATACGTGATCAGTGCAGGGAGTCTTTCCGGTTTTGGAGGAAACAATACTGTGATAAATTGGAACTCTTTTGTGTAGTAAAATCAAATTATAGGTCAATGACAACTACACTTTTTCAATGTCTCAATTCCAATCAATTTATTTTTCTACTGAGTGATACTACAACCAAATTTAGGCAAAAATTACGAAATATTTAACATTCTCCCCATCGTGGAAACATCAGTTTTCACCATCATCAGGTTGAATATCAAGTCTACAAACTTTGGTCACCGGCCTACGATACACACCATGTGCTGTTTGCACGTCGATGACTCTAACAACACCATCTTTTCCAGGAAAAACAGCTGTTACTTTTCCTAACGGCCATTTATTTCTTGGAAAATTCGATTCAACCACGACAACCATGTCGCCAATCTGAACCGGTATAGAGCTCTTGGTCCATTTCCCTCTGTTTGTCAAGGTTGGCAAATATTCTTTTACCCACCTTGACCAAAAATTGTCCGAAAGTCTTTGAGCCTTTCTCCATAATTTTCTTGTTGGAGTTTCTTCAAATTTCATTGGTAATGGCTCTCGTTTTAATCCAAGCAACAAATGATTAGGCGTTAAACACTCTTCATAGTTGGGGTCTATAGATATATGAGTGATTGGTCGATTGTTCACAATGTTTTCAGCTTCTGCAAAAACAGTAAGGAGAACTTCATCTTTTGGACTTTCTTCTTTCAGAATGTTCTGGAGTATTTTCTTCACAGATCCTATCAACCGTTCCCAACATCCGCCCATATTTGGAGAGGCGGGTGCTATGAAATGCCATTCTATCATCTTTTCCGATAGCTTCTTCGTCATTTCATCGTGGTCAATATTTTTCCAAAAGGTCTTCAATTCTTCAGATGCTCCACGGAAATTGGTTCCATTGTCAGAATAGAGGCATTTTATTTTACCTCTTCTTGCCATCATCCTTTGTACTGCCATAATCGTACTGTCTGCAGAGAGTGAGTGCACTATTTCGAGGTGAATTGCTCTGATTCCCATGCATGTAAAAAGTACTCCCCATCGTTTCTCTTTGTGTCTACCAACTGTTACATAAAATGGCCCAAAAGCATCAACTCCACAGAAGGTGAACGGCGGTACATTGGAGGTGAGTCGGCATAAAGGCAGTTGTCCCATTTGAGGAGGTTCGGGTCTAGCTTTCTTAATTTTACAGATCTGGCAAGACTTGAAAGCAGTTTTCACAGCAGATCTTCCTCTTAAAATCCAAAATCGCTGGCGTAAATTGTTGAGTACCGACTCTACACCTTGATGGTAATTGTCTTCATGATAAAACAATATCATTAATTTTGTATATCGATTTTTTGGGTCTAAAATAATTGGTGATTTCACAGCATCATCGATATTTTGGCTAAGATTCAGTCTTCCATGAATGCGAATCAATCCATTTTCATCAAGATATGGTAATAACTGTGAAATCCGTGATGCTGTTTCTACTTTTCCTCCATTTTTCAGCTGGATCAGTTCATCTGGAAAGCTTTCTTGTTGGCAAACTTTAAGACAATACAACTCGGCATTTTCGAACTCTTGACACGTCAATTCACTGGAGTGGAATACATTCTCTCTTCTTATTCTGTGGAGTAGTTTGAAATAATATCTAAATATCCATGCTGTGGCCCGAACATATCTTCTCCACTTCGAGAATCTTCTTATATCTGGAATAATTTGTAGCTTTTTTGTTGTTAGGCCAAAGAATGTCGCATCTGCTTTTCTTTCTACTTTATCATCTGGACAGAATTTTACTATGTCTATCTGTTTGGGCCAGGAATCTTCTGATTCTCTTAGGAAGTCAGGTCCTCGAAACCATGTAAGATTTTTGTCGAAGTCAATGGAATTCATGAATCTTGTACACATATCAGCATTATTCATATCACTTGGTACATATCTCCATTGTTCAGGTTTTGTAAGTTCTTGTATTTCGCCTACTCGGTGTGATACAAACTGTTTATAGTTTCTACCATCTCCATTGATCCAATGTATCATCGTTTTCGAGTCTGACCATAAGTAGCAATTCTGAATGTCCAGTGATAACTCTTTCTTGATAGTCGCTAGTAGTCTGCTTCCCATAACTGCTGCTTGCAATTCTAATCGGGGTATTGAAAGTGGTTTAAGAGGACATACTCTGGCTTTCGAGGAAATCAAAACTACTTGTTTTTCATCTTCAAAAATAATTCTTAAATATGCTGCACAAGCAAACGCCTCTTCGCTGGCATCGCAGAAAACATGTATCTCTAGAAATGTAGCATCCGGGAGTGACGGTGAATAACACCTTGGAATTTGTATCCCTGAGATATGTTTCAAGTCATCTAGCCATAATAGCCATATTTCAAAAACACTCCCAGGTATACAATCATCCCAACTAATCCCAGTTCTACAAATCTGCTGGAGGATCATTCTTCCTCGAATCACTAGATTAGTTAGAAAACCAAGTGGATCGAATACGGACATAACAAGTCTGAGAACTTCTCTTTTTGTTGGTGTTTTTTGGCCCATCAGTATTTCATCAGAAACCTTATGAAATTTCAACTTGAAGCTGAAATTATCTGAAGTCACATTCCACCAAACACCCAGTACACGGTCAGTTACAGACTTGTTCAAATTCCTCTCATCTGTTTTCAACGCGGCAAATCGATCCATAACTAACTTGGAGTTAGATGTCCAGCTGACTACTTCGAATCCTCCCTCTTGATGAAGTCGTCTGATTTCATCCACTTTCTTAACTGCATCCTCCTCATTCATGCAAGAGTCCAAATAATCATCCACGTAGAAATTCTTCTCTACATCTTCAATCAAATGGGGATAGTTTGTCGACTTTCTTGCGTTCAAATTTTTTACAAACTTTGCAGAACAGGGTGAACATGTAGCACCGAACGTCATCACTTCCATTTCGTATTCTTCCATTTCTTTGTTCTTATCACCATTGCGCCATAAAATTCTCTGAGCACACCTGTCTTCTTTGATTATTTTCACCTGGTGAAACATTTCACGTATATCTCCACATATCGCCCATCTCCAACGGCGGAACCTCAATAATACCCCAGGCAAGGATGTCAAATAATCAGGACCTTGAAGTAAATTGTCATTAAGACTGATACCATGATTCTTGGCAGCAGCATCAAAAACAACTCTGAATTTATTTGGCTTATTAGGGTTGAATACTGCGAAGTGTGGTAGGTACCAAAGCTTTGTCGAATTTGTCTGTATTTCATTATGATCTAGTTTTTTAAAATACTTTTTATCCACATACTCTTGAATTTTCTTACAATATTTTTCATGGTAGTCTTTATCTTTGTCCATTTTTCTCTCGACACACAACAGTCTTTTCACAGCGGTGTTTCTACTCTCTGGAAGCAAAATATTATCGTATTTCCATAGTAGTCCGGTTTCGTATCTGTTCTCTCCGGTGATTTTCCTAGTCGTTTTCTCTAGCAATTCAATAGCCCTTCTTTCTTCACGGTTTATTCTTGAATTCGTCACGGCAACTCCGAAATTATCCGTTGAAAAAGATTCTCTAATGAGTTTTTCTATATCTTCTTCGTGGCTGCAAATATGTAAAACAGTTGAACTATATGTATCTTCTTTCTTCGTTTTTCCATGTACAGTCCAACCAAGTAGACATTTTGTTGCAATAGGACTATTTTCACTACCCTCATATACTTTTCTTGGGACTATCAGATTTGCATTGTCTTGGCCGATAAGTAAAGAAGGTCTTACATTTAATAGATTCTTGATAGGTAAACCAAGGAGATGACTTTCTTCAAAATCTTCTAGCCTGAAAGTCTGTTGTGGCAAAGCTAAATTTTTAACAGTTCTGACATTTTCCATGCTGTACATTTTTGAGCCATTTTCTATCGCTGATATTTTGAAACTAATAAGCTGAGAATCATCATTGTGCTTAACAATTTCGCTGGCCCACTGCATGCAAAAAGGTTCATTTCTTCCATGGATACCAACTCTTTTAGCCATATCAGCTTCCATAAGTGATACTGTAGAGCCTTCATCGAACAATGCATACATTTCCAAAATTCCAGATGGTCCATAAATTTTCACAGGAGCAATTCTCAATAAAACTCTTGGATTTTCATTTATATTCAAAACATTTTCTTGTCTGTTATCGATAGTGGAAAGTGGCGTGTCTTCTGCTGAATGTGTCAGGGTAGGATCCAGTGATTTATGCAGTAGGTAGTGGTGACGTTTTATACAGCCATCCACACCGCATTTTCTTTTTGATTTGCACTTATTCTTCATGTGATTGATCCCTAGGCAGCAAAAACATGCTTTCAATTGAACTATTTTTGCCCAACGTTCATCAATAGGGTCACTCTTAATAACAGAACATTTGCTTATGTGATGATCTTCTTTGCAATAAATACATTTTACATTGATTGTATTCATCACATTTTCATGTCGTCTATAATTGAATGGTTTTGAATTTTGATTTGTGAACTTCGGCGTGCTGATGCAACATGCTGCTGTGGCAATAGTGTGGAACCATGCAGAAAAATCTTTCAGTGATACTTGCATTTTCATTTGTTCTTTCTGATATACAATTTGGCCTTTGGTACCTTCTCAACAATTTTCTTCAATAAAAATGGATTTTCCATATAGTTCCTTGCATCTAGCTGATCTAGTGTCGATTCTAAGTTTCGAACCTGACAAGAAAATTTGATACAAGTCTCGAAATCATTGTCTTTAATCATGGGAAAAACTTCTACTTTGTTGATCAAAGACTCTATAATGTATTCAGGTCTTCCGAATCGCATTTCTAGAGTGTAAATAACTAATTCCACATTCTTAGGATGCAACATCATTCCTCTCACACATTCAAGTGCATCACCTTTAAGACACTTCTGTAATTTAGCCATTTTTTCATCATCTGTGTACTTACAGACTTGGCTTCTTCGTCTATATTGTGAGATGAATAGTGGCCAAGATTCTGGTTTGCCATCAAAAATAGGAAATTCTTTATCCAGCACTTGCCTGTTCATTAATCCCTCCACTAATTCTGGATTTTGTGCATTTGTAACGGCCTTCTCTATTACTTGGCATAGTCTACTCAATGCATTTTCACCTTCCATATCAATTTTATTTGTAGAACTTGTACATGCTGCTTTTTCGTCTTGGCATTCTTGGCAATTTTCTTTAATCCATTGATGTACACCTGCTGTGTTATCTGAGCAATATGTTTTTCTTGATTTCACGCTTACTTCTTCATCTTCTGATGTTTCTGCTAATTCTGCTTCAGCAATATCTTTTTATAGGTCTATGATTCTCATTTTTGCTTCTATTTCTTGTCTAAGAAGTTCTGCTTTCGCTTTCTCAGCTTCAAGAGTTAATTTCTTCCTTTCGATATCAGTTTTTGAAGATCTTGAACTCTTTGTATACTTTGACCTGCTAAACTTGGTGCTTGCCTTTTCAGTATGGTGTGATTGACTTCTTCCAGCAGTTGATTTAGCGCATTCGTTGGTCACGAAGCCTTGAAGAGGAGTTAAATCTTCCAATGAATCTTTTTTTGACATTTTCGTTTTCTTTTCTGACACTTCTTGTCCGAATTGAAAATTTTTCGTTTTTTCGGGATTTGGAATCTTCCCAATGCTGTAAATCTATCTTCCACGTTCAGTTCAACGTTAGCCGAAGGACCATGTGATAAATTGGAACTCTTTTGTGTAGTAAAATCAAATTATAGGTCAATGACAACTACACTTTTTCAATGTCTCAATTCCAATCAATTTATTTTTCTACTGAGTGATACTACAACCAAATTTAGGCAAAAATTACGAAATATTTAACAAATACAATTTAGATAAAAACAAAAAACATCCTTCTAGTTCGGCTCAGACCGATGGACATCCACTTTTCTGCGTTTGTACATCTGTCCGAGTTCAGTGTTGGATTTGCTCGTGAGCAATGACACTGTTTTATTTTCTTGTTTGGGAGATAGTGTTGTCTAGATCCTCCCCGGTGTCTCAGGTTTGTTCGAGAATCCGGAAAGATTCCCGACTATAGATTTTCAGGTTCCTCGTGATTTCCATGAATATTGTGATGTTGCCTAACTGTGGTGATATTCCGGGTGAGGTCAGTTCCAGCGATGTGGTAATTGTAGAATTTATTAGCGGTATTAGTGATATATTCCCCAATTCTAGGCAAAATACCACATCTCTCGTGAAGATCTGCCACTCGAAGTATCTATCACCGTTGGTGATAATACGGAGTACTTTGTTCTGCAGCACCTGTAACCAATTCATCTGAGTAGGTGGGATGCTGCAGTACACCGGACACGCGTATGTCATCACAGGCCTGATAATCTGCTTGTACACTAGGACCTTGTTCTCCAACGAGAGAGGGGAGGTCCTGGATAACAAGGGATACCGATTCTCCATCGCAGACTGCGTTTTTTGGATCATGTAGTTGGTGTTTTTCCTGAAACTCATACGGGTGTCCAACTTGACTGCCACCTCAACCCCTTTGACGGTCAAAGGTCTGCTCAACGTGAAGCTGTTGCGTTTTCGATGGAAGTTATTAACTTCTGTTTCTGCACTGTTGATGCGGATCTTTGACTCGTGGTACTCTTCCACTGCGCCAATCCTGCCTCCACTACTAGATACCTACATGGCTGTGTTTTCGATTTTGTATTCCGCTTCATCATTAGTAGTTTGATCAAATATCAAACAAAATGACTTACATGCAGCAGGCTGTTATGAACATTAATGTCATGATTCATAATATTTTCATAATCATACAAAATGGTGATAGCCACTAAATTTTAATTTGTATCGAAGAATTTAAGTATGGTATTGTAATGATATTCCCCTCAGAGGGGCTTTAGAAACATCAGCAGGAAGGCAGGAGTACAACGATCATCCTGTATCACGCATCCCAGATTGCTCTCCAACCCCTCAATGATTTCTACAAACACCAGCATATTTCCGAACACTCAATATATGTCGCAGTGACAAATAACGTCAAAGAAGATTCTGGAATGTTCTGGAAACAATCGATGGAACAATTAGAGAGAGAGGTTTGTTCTAAGAAGCTTCTAGAACAAAAATAAGGAGACGGTAGATCATTCGAGAAGGTTCTCGAACCAAAGCCAGCCAAGTGATCTCATATATTAACGGCCGAATAACTGCCGTCAGTCAGTTAAGCAGCGAGTGTCAGAGAGACAGTTATATACCGCGTGATATAAATCGTTTTACATAAATAGTAGTTATAAGTTCGATATAAATTAGTGTTTCTTTAGTTTAAATAAATCAGTTCGAAAATAAATAGTGTCGTGTTCGCTTCTGCACCCGAATAACGTAACAGTATGTTGATCGTGAACAATGAAGCGACAGAATCATCTTGAATATTCGGAACTTCGTGATATCAATAATGATAACGCTCACTTTGAGCCAAGAACTTCCGAAAGCAGATTTTTTTCGTGAAATTAAGAAAGCTTCGAAGAGCCTTATTGCTTTACCTTGTACGACTTGTACAGTCGAAAGGTCCTTCAATTCAAGGTATTCACCGTGTACATTTCGCGATTTATTCGTAACTTTATGTCGTGAAAATAACCATATTATACGACAAATCATAGGGCAGACGTGGAATATCCGTCGCGTCTGAAGTTTTTTTATCTGCAAAAACGTGGACCCGTCTTTGAATACTTTGGCGAATATTGGGATTATCAGCAAGGACGAACCTTCATTATCCTGTACCGAATAACCCAACTCCCTCAAATCCAATAGAGAATGTCGAAGAATTCAATTTGACCTCGTTAAGTAATTAGATTCCGAACAATTTGAGAGAAGACAGGATGAAAATCTATACAGAAGGTTCCACTTAGCTGGTTCACTGTTGGTGTCTTGGATAGCGTAAGTGCTGCAGAGTTTTTAAAAGCATATCAACTGTTTTATGAACAGCATCAATGAAAATTAATGGAGTTACAATTATCAATTGTAATTATCAATTAGGAGTTGAACTTCCTATCTTCAATCACTGTGTTTATGCAGAGAATTCCCAATTTTAATTCATCAAAAGTAGAAGTTTGGTCAGCTTTTGACTTTTTACATTAAATCTTATTGTGCGCAGCTAGTAACCATCAGATGATCTCGCAGATGACCAAGGATTGAACCATCTAATCATAGAAACTAACTTCAAAATATTACCCAGTTTTAATTTTTGAGTCTTGGTCCTACTTGTGTGTCTATTATATTATGAAAACGAAATCTGAGTTTATCTTGGATTGCTTGGAATAGACTTCTGCGCCAGCGAATTTCAAATTTCTTATTGTTAATTTGGTTTGCATAAATGCTGACATTTTGGATACTTCTTTATTGATAATTGTTGATTGATAGTTGTTACTTGATAATAATTGTAAATTGATGCTGCATAAATCCACACGTAGCGGTTGCTTGATGAGAATCCATACAGTGAAAAAAATGGAAACTTCAATAATAAGATAATTCTTCAACCATTATTTGTCAGCTCTTCTCAATGATATTCAAAATGGAACGATGCATTTCCCAAGTTCCAAGCAATTATTATGTTCCGAATATTATTGAATAGAGAATAATAATATGAATATAATATGTTTGACGGGTAACTCATATTCCAATCACTATACAGGTAGATATCATTTATCAGTAGTAGTAAAATATTGATAACTGATGAAATATTCCATTTCAAAACGGGAAAAATCATTTGAACAGTGATCGTGAAGAACTTTGTTTTTGTGTTGGGAATTGCTTGTTTAACGGTTAAGCTGAAAAAAAGCTAGCAGAACCCATTATTTTTTGCATAAATTGAAGAGTAATGAATTTAGCGATCGGGTAATTAATTAACCTTAAATAATGTCCGAATAAGAAATTGAGAAATCTAAAGTGGTTCTGTTAGCTCATTGGAGGTTTGTTTGAGACAGCTGAGCTGGTTTCAGTCCGTGTCAGAAACAGCAAAAAATTATATTTCATTTTCGCAGATCACCACAGACAATAAGAGAATGGAAAAGCCAAATAAACTTTCGATTGTTAAACCATCATACTGAATGCATTGTCCGAATAAGGTTAGTGTGATGTATGCCATCACATTCGTGGCTTCACCAATACCTGGCTGCATGATGAGTCCATATCATAATATAACTATATCCTTGAGAAGAAAAATCTGGTATATCAACACTACTATGTTTTGTGTCAGAGACTGTGAAAGAAATTCAGGTGTGTCAAATATTATATTTGAGAGTTCAAATGATCGAACCTCAAGATGATCCATGACATGTTATTAGAGAGTTGAAGTAATCACTGTACGTAGACCTCCACGTAGACGTTAACGTACGAAAAATAACGTTTACGTATTGTCGTCAAATTGAGTTGAAGTCGCCACTTTGGTCGTCACTGTCATCATAACGTAATAATACATTTTGTTTCGGGTTTGTATTGGTCATTTTTTGTTGTGTGTTTAGATTCGAACATTTATTCCTGTCAAAATTAGAAGACTCCTTGATGCAGAACTCGTTGATGATCTCGAATTTGATAATTTTGACTCATCGGCATATTTCGAGTATAGTTTGGTTAACGTACAAACGTGAAGAATTGGAAAATGCGCATGCGTAGCTGTCAATTTCTACGTTTACGTTAACGTTCATGACAACACTTCAACTCTCTATTATGAATTCAGACACAGTTGACTAAGGGAATAATTGCACCTTTAAAAATTCTACGCCAATGGCAGAAAAGGGGTTTGAGTATGAAATTTGGATTGGGTACTCATTTACTACAAAAAAGTACCCTGATAACACTCGATTTACTCTCATGGTTTTGATAAAGTTTGTATTTCAATAATTATTGTTTATGTTCTAAAATTACTAAAATGCAAATTTCGTCAAAACCATGAGAGCAATCGAGTCTTATCAAGAGTAGCTTTTTCAAAGTAAATGAGTTGCGCAATCTAAATTTCATACTCAAACTCCTTTTCTTCCATTGGCGTAGAATTGTTAAAGGTGCAATTATTTGAAAAATCAAGTTCTACGCCTATGTATTATTATCGGACAAAATTTTAACACAATTTTTTTGCCACATGAAACTCTATCAATATACCAAATTTCAGCAAAATCACATATGCCGTTTTAAATTTATATGGAAAAAACGATGTAAAAATTGTAACTTCAAGGCCCTCTGCAGCCCAAACGATGCAACTTTGTACCGAGGTAATTTTACTTAAATCGACTCATTTTGGTCTGAGGAATATGTGATATGTTTTTGTAAAGACCTTTTACGGACACCCTGTATTTTGAGGAAGAGCTTCACTCAATGGCAATTTTTTACAGTGATATGGGCCGTCTTTTCGAAAAAAAAAATTTGTACTCGAGGTTGAAATACTTGCTGCTGACGACCCTTTCGTTCAACTTGTGACTTCGCATTATGTTTGTTTTTTTCGTTGATTTTTTTTATATTAAATACCCATTAAATCACGTTACGCTATAAAAGGGTATTTCTTGAGGAATAGGAAGGATAATGGAGTGGATACAAAGTAGAAATGTTGAAGAACGATGAAGATGAGTTGTAATTTCAATTCTAACTTGATAGTGTAATTATTACACTACAGGGCATTATACGAATTTCATAAAAAAAAACACGCTATAATTGCTATACCCAGTTTGTATGAAATAGTTATTTACCTAACAAGTGCGGAAAGTAGTAGTTTTCCGCACGCGACGCGGCGCGGAGCGGGGTTCGGGCAAGTCGTCAAGGGCGGAAAAGACATTTTCCGCAAGAGTTAGTGAAAAAGTTTGTCCTACGAGTGTTTTTGTCCATATTATTTATGGAAAAATATTTTTAATAATCAATATTTCATAATGATGCTACAAAATGACACATAAGACAGAATAGTTACATCATTTAGTTAGTCCTAAATATCCTTATTTCCAACAATACAAAAATCGTGCGGTAAAGTAACTTTTAGCACGATATTTGTATGCACTGAAATATAATGAAATAGATTTTTTTTTCATCGATGTAGTAGGAAACTTATTTGAAGAACATTCAAATAACAATAACTAAAACATTATTGATGGTAAATATTGAAATTGCAATTTGAGTTTGTTGCATGCTGATATATAGCAGATTTCTTATTTGAATTTGTTTGGTTAGTGTTTGCATCCATTATTTCCGGGGGGAGATCTGGAAAGTTTTCTGTGAGCTGTCTATTTTTAATTGAAATTACGTACACGGGAAAATGACGCTTGAAATGCTTATATGTTGACTGCCACTACTGTCAGTTTATAGCGACTTTTGCTATGGGTACGATCTGGTGTCAACAGTTATCACCACATGTCTCCTGGTATTTTCTTCGAAATCGTACGAAAAAGTACAACTTTTCCACACGCTTTTATATGAAAAAGATGTTTTTATGCGAATACACTTTGCACACCAATATTCACAAGGAGTAATTTCGACGAATGTATCTTTTGGCTACTTTTTGGTGGCTTGCTAATTTCTTGGAGAAGTGATGTAGTTCGTATTTGTTCTCCACGTAGAGAAGGCCTAGCCTGCAGCAAGATGCCTGCAAGTACCTAACAAAAAGCACGCAAAATCGGAAGGAACGTTAGTTTTTGAGTAGAAATCTCGTTTCGACTGTCTATCAAAAGTAAATATGTGCTAGTTTCGACACTGTATATTCTCTCATGCAATGTGAAATATTAATCTTTCAATATTCCAAGAGTCATTATTATGCTGCCAACGCAACAGTTCAATTTCTCCTCTCATCAATATTCTGATAGGTATATGTTTCCAGAATCCTTCTTTGAAATCAATAATCACGAAATAATCAAGGTTGGTACAATTGATGATCATTTGTAGAATTGTAGAGTGGTAATTTGAGACGAAATCGCATTCAAAATTTCATGATGAGATCATAGAAATGTTTGTATAATTCCATATCACAGCTGGATTGGTGAATTCAGTTGTAGAATATATAATACCATGACTCCGTAACGCGATTCGCTGATTGTGGCAACCTTCCTCTACAAATAATTTTCAGTTCAAAATAACGAGTTTTTTTCAAGTGATCCTGTAACAGATGAAGACTCTTAATGAACTGGGCAGTCAAACCAGACTGACTCTAGCATGGGTACCAGCACATACAGGGTACGAGGGAAATGAAGAGGCAGACTCATTTGCCCGAGCAGGAGTAAACAAAGCTCTGAATGGCCCAGAACCCTTTTGTGGTAATGCGAAAGCTATACAAAAGACAAGTATCAAATCATGAAAGCAAACCAAATCTCAAGAATCGTGGGACAACTCGCCAGGAATGAGACAGGCAAAGAGTTTATTAAAAAACCATCGCCAACACTCACAGAATATCTACTGAGCTAGAAGTACAACTAGAATACTAGTGGGACTTCTCACAGGGCATTGTAGGCTCAACAACCACATGAGTATAGGTCTGACCAATGACGGCTTTTTTAGTGATCGAAAGATTTCCTAGCCTTTACGAGCAACCTATGATCTCTATAATCGACAAGGAAACTGTAGGCCATCCTGTATAGAAACTTACTTCGTCATGTTTCTTCTCTACATCCTTGTCATGTTAGATTGATGTATAACAATAAGTATCGGCAAAGGGACACGAGAAACCTCTTAGCCTCTGATGATTGAATTCATTCAGTGATGTAGAAAGCAGCTACTTCCACTCAACGGATTCATAATTCATTTAATTGACACTCAATTGTTTCCAGAATGCGGTGCCAATGCACGCTTTGAACTTTGAACGGCATCTCCTCAATATCTTTGCTATTATTCGTGCGATTCCTACCACATTTGGACTGATATGAATATAACCGCATCAATATGATCATGAATATCAGGGTTTCTTTGAAGAAAAACTAACATTATTAGTACAGTAAAAATCCGATTATCCGTGCGCGGATTATCCGGGATGAGGATTATCCATGCCATGATTTTTATTGTTGAAATGATTGTGTTCTTGAGGAATATTTCATTCCTTAGAGTATTTCGGTGAAGGTGGTGGGAGGCAACTACGTCATAATTACGTCAACAACCACAGTTTACCCGTGTATCTCTACTTCGATTTCCACTCCATATTGATTTTCAATTTGAATGTTCCCATTATGTATCCTCCATTTTCCACATCCATCATCTTTAAACCAATATTCAAGTTTAACTTTAACCATTGAGTATTCAGTGTATATAATCAAGGCTTTAACCGACTTCACCAACTATATGGAGTTATATTCAACCCCTTCACCACCTCAAATTTTAAATAGCAACTTCTACTCATTTTGCTATTTTTAAAATTCTTAAGTGATTCCAGATTAAATAAACATCTATTCCTGATTTTTTTCTATCAAAATGGCAGTACATGACCACACGATTTTTTTTTATTGAAATCAATGCTATATCTACTATTGGGCACATTTTGTTTCAATTGGGTGACAATGCTTGAAAAGTCAAGGCCATGTAATGAAGTTTGCTAGGTACTAGCTTCATTATTCCTGGATTCATTTGATGAGACATCTTCATTAGATATAGGTAATTTAAATTCGCTGCCTCAAAAATATTCAAAGATATGAGTACAAGAATAGGTTTATTTTCGGAACGGGCAATAGTAAATTCTCTATATGCCAACTTGTGGATTTTTGATTATTTCTTTTCTCAAAATGTTTCAGGAGAATCACTGCTTGAGAATAAAATTATTGGGAGATTGCTACTACTGTGTCTCAGGTCTGCCAACGCCCCGATCAGATCATGCTCATTGCTGCGTGGAAATGGGCTTACACATGATTAAAGCAATCAAAGATACCAGACAGAAAACGCAGGTATGTATCATTACAGCTATAAAACAATTTGGATCTTTTGATAATTTTGTAATGACAATGAATTTTTCACACGAATGGTTTCACTAACCCATGTTCGCGAGTTCGCGAAAGTTTTCCAGTTCCGTACAGAAATAACACTCGTCCTGACGGACTCGTGGTGTTGCTCGGCAACACAATTTCGTTAACAATGAAGCAACAGAATTATCTAGAATATTCAGAACATCGTGATATTACTTATGGAAACATGAGTGCAGTAGAAAGTTTCTCACCAGAATCATAATTATGTTTCAGGTCAAAAAACGCAAAATACCTAAATATTTTCGAAATTTTTCCAGATTTCCGCTAATATCTTGCCGGACAGGAATTGTAACAGTATTTAATGTTGAAGAGCATAAAATTTTGCGTCGAATGACGTCTTCAACATCCTTATCAACTAAATTTATTAGGTCGCTCTCATTCGAAAAAAAAAACAGTTTTCACTAACTTTTGTTGAAACTGATATATATATATACTCACTTTTAGGCGTTTGTGTTTTGAAAATAGCTACACTGAGTATACTCAACGCTACGTGAACAACTTATTCAATGATAATAATAGTAATAATAATAAGGTTTATTGCAACAAAAAAAGAAATACATTATATAGGTACATAAAATATATCGAATCTGTTACAGAAGGTACATAGTCATAGTATGCATAGCATATTTACTTATGCACCTGTTGATAAAAAATGAATAAATGAATAAAACACACAGGATACAAAACAAAAATCACTAATTTCAAAAAAAATAGACGAAGGGATATCAATTGGATGTCCATAGGATGTCCCAGGGACGTACGAATTATTCTTGAATTTGAATTTTTCTGAGTCCCTCTAGGACAAGATCTTGCATAACTGATTAGGACATCCAGTTGAGTTGATGGTCCGTAGAAGGTCCCCAAAAAGTATCCCAAGGATGTCCAATGGACTTACGTGAAGGACATTGACGAGGAGTACTTATAGCCTACGAGCAATCATTCGTCGGCGAGGTGTAAGTTAACGTCCTCGCAGGGACAACATATAGAAAGTTCCGACTGGGACGTCCATAGGACGTTATTTCTAGGACATTGAAAGAGTACAGTTCATGTACCAATTGGGACATCCGACGGATATCCCTAAAGGATATTGTTATACGATCCTGGGAATATTAAGGGCGTCTGTGCATAGATATGGTATGTATCATCAGGGACATTCCATGGTTGTCTAGAAGGGACATAAAATAAAATCTGAAGTCATTCCAGAATATGTACTACTCGTGACATCCGATGGATGTCCCTAAAGGAACGTTCAAAATCATATCCCATCAGGGACATGCCAAGGGCGTCCTTGCATGGACATTCTACAATATGTACCACGTGGGACGTCTAAGGGATGCTGTTCCTAGGACATTTGAAATGATGTACCAGCTGGGACATCCCGTGGACGTCCTTGCTCGGACATTACATGAGATGTACGGGATGGGACGTCCCAAGGACACTTATTTTTGGTTCGGGACATTCGGACGTGAATTGTACCAAATAGGGACGTCCCTAGGACGTTGTGTGCTATTAGGGGTTCTTGAAAAATTGCGTTTTATGCCTTGGAATCAATAGGTTTCCTGAATTTTGAATGTTGAGTTCAAGAAAGTCTCCCCTTCGGATATAATAGAAGTTGTGAAGTATCAAATTTCGAGTTGAGTCAGTATCGTAATTATTTGGATCAATAAATAACCTACGCATGTACTGATAATTTCTCCATTTCCTGTCTGAACGCTTATTTCAACAAAATTGAAGGGCCAATAATAACGGGTCTGCACCTGTTAATATGAGCCCCCCTTTCTCTCAAACACTTCTTCAGAACCCTTAATTGTAGTACCAGTCCCCCTTCCCAACCCTGAGTCACTTTCCCCTACTTTTTTTGTAAGCCTGATGGCTTGAGGATATTGGAGGAAATATCATGGAAAGACCATAACAATCAGCTGAAACAGAAAACATCCAGTGAAATGTAGTATAGTAAGGAGATGCAATGTTTGGGAAATACCTGATAGCAATGTTCATTTCATTTTACTTTTTTCCGTTTGGATGCGACTGGTGGGGCGTATGGTGTTCAATGGACGATGATGGTTCAGGCTCAATAGTACATTTCACACATAGGGAATAAAGCGGTATTTTAAATCCCTAGACAGAAAGTTTATAGCTCGACCAACGGGAGGGCTATAATTTGTAGAGGTATTTGAAAACACTTTAGTCCTGAGGTGTATATACTATTTTATGCACTTAAGGATAGGTAAAACCGGGTAAAATGTTGAGAATAACGAAAAGAAATCTAATGCCACTAAGCGGTAGATACTCTAATCATCGAAGTAGACACACTAAGAAAAATGTTTATTCTATTTTTTGTTACAAACTTCACATGTCGAAGATTTGATATGTTGAATAAACTTGGTTATTCCGAATCTGTATGTCAACCAAAAGTAATTGTGTTTATACAAATCAGTGGTTAATGAACCTGTCAATATAAGTATAGGAACACAACTAATGGTTAACATACCACTAATTTTCTTGTGAGACAAAAAACTGGCTGATAACAAATTTTCTTGATCAAAACAACAATTCAATTTGTATGGTGACTCAACATACTCAACTATCGTTCGTTGTTTTTTTTTTTGGTTGATTTAACACATTCATTTCTTTGCCGTTGAGAAACTTTCTATCGGACTCAAGTTAAGAAACATGCACTATTGAACGCCATTTGATCAGGCAAAATGAGATTTGGTATAGGTGCAAAATATTATACATCATTGCTATCCATGGCACTCTCGTCAAAGGTATATGAATAATTAATATTCATTATTTTCCTCATAGTGATTCCAATTTTATTTTCGATTATAATCCAATCGCAACTTACTTAGTATCGTTAGATTTCCAATGATTACCTGGAAAGATCACATTCTGACACAGAATCGTCTAAGGAATCTGAAAATTGTATAATATACAGGGTGATCTACTTCAGAAATGGAGCCATTTCTGGTGAAACCAGAAGTGAAAGTAGACGTAACCACTGTATCAATAGCTACCAACCTGATTTGACAGATATTTTGACACATTCCAAAACTGACTGGAGTTTTCATATCTCGCAAAATCCCAACCATCGTTACACAAAACTACATCACCATTATCAACTGGCTACAATGATATAAATATTTCTAACAATTTATTCTGATCTAAACCATAGATTAAACAATAAACTAGCCAACTCCAAGTGTTTTCTCAATTTTATTCAATTTCAATATGTTCATTTATCAATTGTGTTACCGTTTCGTATTTTTCATCAAATATATTCACAAAAATCCTTCAAATCTTGAATGGACTCTCTCAACCTATGTGCATAAAATGTGTCTGTGTCTTTGTGTGCTAAGACCAAATGAGTCCTATCTTCGAATAACACTTTCTTATTGAGATGCACATCCGAAAAATAAATCTCAATGTCATTACTCCTAACCAGTACCAGTGGAAAGTAGATTGCAGTTTGCACTATAGCGAATGATTTTTGTTCTTCACAACTGTCGAGGAATTCAGCAAATGGAATCAGTTTATCTGGAACCAGTCCAGCCCCTTTCAAATGTTTCTCCAAACAACTATAGTACATTCCGATAACTTCATACATATGCTCCTTCCTGAACTCCCTGGAAGTTGTTAGGTGTAACAAAGACATCACATCTTGCGCAGGAGGGACATATCTACCACACTGAAAGTCAACGAACTTACACTGTGAGCCCTCAGCTCCTTTTTTCAAAAGAAAATTTGTGGCCCAGAGATCACCATGTGTCAAGACATTCCTGAATTTTTCAGAGGGCTTCACCAAATCATAAATTTTATGACAAACTTTTTCAGCAACGTCTCGGAAGTTTTTTCCTGAACTGAGCTTTGTAGGAAAATCGAAAATGTCAATTTCGTTTAATACACATTTAATGGAAGCGTTGATACCATCTTCATTGATGAATCCCTCACGATCATTGAAGAAAGATTCTGCAAAGTTTTCTGGAAACATTTCGAGCAAGGTCTTTCCTATCTTTTCTTCATAGATAATACTACTTGCGTGAATTTTTGCTAATGATTGTAATATAACCAACGTTTCGCTTTCCAGGACTTTATGTTTATCCAATGCGTGGAAACCATCAGCTGTAAGGTCTTCTAAGAAAAAGTATTTGTTGCTTTTCGCTAGATAACATTCTGGTACAACACTGTTAATGATATTTATCCCACTCTTCCTGAATTCTTCAAAAAGCTTGTACACAAACATCTCTTTTTCGAAGGCTCCTATACCTTCTGCAAACATTGCACATGCTTCCATCTTAGGAAAATATTTGATGAAGAAAGGAAAACTTTCAGAATGTCCATCCTCATGCAAAATTTGTACTTGAAGGATGCTATGGTCTCCCAATAAACCAGTTCGTATTGGAAGTGGTTCCAGTTTATGTTTGAGGATGAGGAAGTGTTCTCTATTAAGTTTTGTTTTGATAGCTTCGGATATATCTTCAGAAAATGCTGGTTCTGCGTTTCCGTTACCGGAACCATTGATGTCCTCCATGATGATATTTCCTGAAAACATAGGAACTTTTCATCGCGAGAATAATAGTCCAGTCCATTTAGTATTGGAGATATACGGGGTGGTAACGAGAATCTGGCCTCCTTGTAACTTTGAATCATTTCAAGATGCAATATTGACTAACTTCATATTTCCCTTTTGATGACGCCATATTGTTCAGCGTTTGTTCCCCAAAAAGCGAGCTCAACTTTGAATTCTCATTCATGAAAATCATCCATATCTCAAAGTGATCCAAAGTAATTTCAAAATAAAATAACAAGTAGAACAATGTCGGTAGACAACACTTTCTTGAAAAAATTATATGATGAAGAGCTTGCCAATCGGTAAACATGATTATTGCGGTCAATAACTTAACACGAATGTGGTATAAACGAGGAAAAGAAGCACTAAAATATATTTTGTTATTCATCTCGAAAATCAAGGAGATAATAAAAAACTGCAGTTAGAACAGATTGAGATAATTGATTTTGACATTTTACGAAATATCAGGATATGGTCCGTGCCGTTTTCCAGAAAATTATGTAAGACTATTGAAACAGAAATATTTCATGGTAGTAAAACCATCAGGATATACAACTCAAAAAATTGGATATTATATAGTTTGACACTTTCGAAATTTTGACTCGAAAATGACCTGTATGTCAAACGATCTCCTCAGTTGAAATCGGCAGAAATGGAAGTGACTCAATGGAAAAAATGGCGTTGTCAAATGGGAAGTATTTGAATATATCAGATCTACCTATATAATCATATATTGAATTTGTATAGCCACCCGGTACTGGTTGGATCTATCTTTCATTACAAATTTTCACTGATTCACCATTTTTTTGTTCAGAGGAAATACTATACCATCACCAAAAAATGTGAAGTTTTTTCAGATTCATGCTATTAGTTTAAAAGTTTGAAGATTGGACATTTTTTCGGCTTTAAATTGGATTGGGTTGATGGCGGTATATGTTTACGTTTACGCTTGTTTTTCATAAAATATCGGGATTTTGAAAAAAGGATAAATGCCTAAGAAGAGAATGATTTGCGACAGAGAACTCGTTTTGGATAGTAGGTATACCCACTTGAAAATAATGGAATGAATAAGTTTAACAGTATATATTCGACCAAGAAATATTATATAGAACATTGACTCTAACCTGGCTTTTGAATAATATCACAATGATATTTTATTTCATCTATACCTTGGAAATCAAATAGATAGAGGCGAATACACTACACTATACCATCACACACTATATACCTAATATTTTCGTGCAGTCTGAAAACATAAACTATGACTATACGCTCTCGTTTAAGGATGAAGGAAATTCCTTGCTACATTCAATGTTTATCTGAGTGGAGGTTATCAAACAGTGTTATCGCTAACTAATATTTACCTAGTTCCTCATATGCTTTCCATAAATTAATTTATCAACTCATTAGTGCTAATTAATCACCATAATAGTAGATATTATCGGACATGTCAGGGAATATTTGAATTATGCAATATATATTGAGTATCTAGAAGGGTTAAGACTGTTTACTGGTCGAAGAGAAGAATGAGCGCAATCTACGTTCATATAGATATAGTAAACAGTCCAGTCAGTCCAGTCATAGAAGTGGTAAACAATCAGTGGCGTATCATGAGTATCATACATCTGGGAAAGCTGGGAGCAAAATATGCCAAAATTTCCTCGCAGGCAAACCTTTGATCATCCTGTATCAAGTTGAGGCCTATTATGATGAATGTTAGGAATGGCGCATATGGTTATACAGGGTTACCTAGAGATTAATCATCTCCCTTTGCTTCATTTCTTCCAGAAATGGGTTGGCCAGCTATGAAACCAAGGAATATTTCCGAAGAGAACGATACTGAAGCTTCAAAATTGTTTGCCAAATGAAATACCTATTCTCATGAATTATAATCTGCAGAAGTTAGAACAACACATCAAAGCCTCCACCCTTTGAAAGTTCAAAGAGAGCAGCAGCGCAACCCGACATTCCTTCGATGATGTGTTTCAACTGACGTTGCATAGACTAAATGCAAGATGTTCTTCGGACATTTCAGGGATTCCCTTATTTCATGCACTCCAAGATAAAAAAATGTGACCACTTTGCCAAGTGATGGGAACAAAATAAGGGGTTCTATTCGCAAAAGGTCGGAAAGAAATGATTTTCTTCAGGATCGTAGAGATACGTTCCTAGATAGTCCACCTGAGTTTACGACCTCTGGGGTTGCCGCTTGAGGGGTGAGGGGATGAAAACAAAATTGTGCTCAACTTTGCTCTCAGCATTTTTCTGCCTCCGACTGATTGGTTTCGCTCTACAGCGATTTGATTCCTGTTTGTTGAACTAAATGAGTTTGATCTGCTCCATTGATGGATTTTGTTTGTGATTTCGTTTAGCAAAGCCTCCACTGTTTTATCACTCCACAGGATGAAATTGTATCGTCAGCTAAAAGAGTGAATTCCCGGTTATGTTCCACTTAGTCATGTTATTGATATAAAGAATAAATAGCAATGGTCCAAGCACAGAACCCTGGGGTACCCCATGATTAATGCGTGAGATATCTGAGTACATGTTATTGATACGTATACCAGTTGCTTTGTGTCCTCTAAATATTCTCTAGAATGAATTTCTATGGTAGGGACAAAAGGTCTTCTAGTCTTCGAGTTCTTAAATTCTTGAGATACAGATATTTTTTTGTTTCAGGTTGAAGATTTGGACATGAGGATAGGTATTCATTCAGGTTCGGTATTATGTGGAGTTCTGGGTTTAAGGAAATGGCAGTTCGATATATGGTCATCTGATGTACGACTTGCAAACCATATGGAATCAGGAGGCAAACCAGGGTAATAATTTTATTATTTGTATATCAAATACTTTCCACAATTCACTTTATGAAAATTTTACTTGAAATAAGGAGAAATAACAAGAATATTTGATAATTTTGATATACAGCTCATATATTATGATACGGTCATTATAGGGAATTCCATCATGAATTTATTCTCGATTGGGTAGATAGATGATATTGGTGTCCAGAATCCAAGTTAATTTCAGTAGTAGTAAGACTAGTAAAAGTAAATTATATGTCTTGCATTTCGAGTAAATATTATATTCAATAATTTTCGCGAGTCCTTTTTCGGCTGTTCGCTGTCAAGCCATCATCAGTGCCATACACATGTCATGTATTTTCAAGATTCCTGGGGATTTCAAGTCTCAAGTAACCAACATCGTTTATGAACGTACCACCAGACATTCAAGAGGAACATCTCTTTCAGGATTTGTTTGTTGCCCACATTTGTCGGCAGAAGCGAGACAGTACTGCTGCCTCATCCTCTAGGTTGCTACTACTTTCTAATAGAAGTGGCAACACCACATAGTCGAACATATATCATCTCATTTGGGTAGAGAATCTCCAAATATGATAAAAAAAAGAATACACGTGACCCAACTTGTATACACTTTCGAGACACCTTTTCTGTTATTTTCAGGCAGGTACACATTTCTGAAGCTACTTACCAGTGTCTGAATGGCGCATATGATGTGGAACCCGGTAATGGCCAGGAGAGGGATGCATATTTGAGGGAACACGACGTAACGACCTACTTGATCAAACAAGTCGAGCCAATGAGGACAAGAAAGCGGTTTGCTTCTAGGCCTAGGTATAATGAGATAACTCAATGGTTATTCATTGGTAAACATACGTTTTTTTTTGACATTGTTTTTCGAGTAAAATATCAAGTTCAATGCATGAGCCGGATCTCGGTATAGTGTTTCCAAAATCAATTGCAGCTCCAGCAAGAAGCATACGCCGCGCCCTGATGTTTATAGGTAGAACGCATCGACTGCATATGGCGGATTTTTTTTAGCTCAATGCTCTCCAACTGACTTTGGAAATACTGTACAACAATTCGGAGAAAGTAAAAAATCTCCATGAAATTTCCTTTCCTTTCCTCATAGATGGATTATGCGCTAATATCAAAGAGGATTAACATGTTTTGGTTTTGTACGCGCTACTGAGACGCGATGTCGACGTTGGTGGTACTGATAGATATACCATTGTCGATCTGAATGGAAAAGCTAGTTAGTAGTCTTCTGTTCATTGACCAAAATTTTGTCTGCCTGTCAATAGTGGTACTGTAAAGGACTGTCAATAGCATATTTGTGTCAATATCAGTGACACTGTCTTAGGTTGAATTTGTCTTCTTATATTTCTATTGTGAACCAGTACTCAAGCAGTCAACCACCGATGATGAAAGAGAAGAATATTTGTAACGATTGGTATTGGTACCTGATACTCTTGATCTCCCTCCGAATCTTTTAGAATTTCAATTGTATATTTTATCAATTATTTCTCCTAGTGTTGTTTGATCTCTATTAATAAGTTGGTTTGTTCTTTTTTTTGTTGTAGTTTGTATTTGTGAGAAGTAGTTACTATTACTTCAAAGTACAGGGTGAACAACTAAGAACGACTGTCATCAATCATTCTTTCAACTTTGATTGTTAATATCTTCCACGATCTTCTGTTAGCGAAAATCTATCATGTTGCGGTTTTCGTTGGGCTATTGAAATTTATTTTCTCTATTTCATCGTGTAATAATATGCTTACCATTACATTTATTTATTTTTCAAATCACGATATCTATTGATACTCTAGATCACAACCTCTAGCGGCAACGGTGATCTGAATATGAAACCAATTCAAATCACATTTGATAGAATAGGAAGAGGAAGAGAGAGTTACAGGCGTAGTGTGAAACAGAGAAAAACAAGGAATTTATCAAGGATCAAACTGCATATATTTTCAGTACACCTTGTTACTACTCAATGCGGAGAAAATTTCAATTTTCTCTTTACTCCACCTAGCGGTTATATAAGAAACCTAAAAATATTCTCCAGCTATTTTTTAGGATCACATTTCTCGATTTGTTTTCCATAGTTGTATCATTATTCATTGCTGAGATATGGCCGACGGCCATTCATGTTCATTGACTTCAGTTGTTGTGCTTCTACATATTCTGAAGCTTCTATATTCGAATAGTTGTTTTCATTCTGATTGCCCATTTTCAATATCTTTCCATCTAGTGCTTCTTTTAGCTTATAGTTATTTCAGTGTCTGATTTTGATAGTTCGTGCGTTTGATTGTGCATTATGTTCCGTATATATAAATTGTCCTGTTCCATTTTGCACTTCAAGAGGTGTTGTGAGAATATCTACACTCTGTTTCCCTGATGATGTAAATCTCAGGCAACAATCGGTTCATGCAATATTCAATGCATATCGAGGTGAAATATTTTTCTTGGGTCAGATATCCCAAAATGATGCATTGATATTTCGGGAATGAAAACTTTTGAATGTGTATGAGCAAGATTGGATATTTTCGAAATAACGGAATTTCATGAATTTTATGGTAACTTATCAAAAATATAAAGGAAAATAACCAGCTCCCACCTTCCTTCTTGCTGGCATGTCAAAAAACTTCAAACAGCACCTTTTTTATTACAGCAACGATGAGTTTCCGCCGAGGTTTCCGCATCGAATGAATAGCGTCATAATTCGAGCTGATATAACTTTCCGTAAACGACTTCCTGCATAGGTAGATAATTTTAATACTTGATAAATATCTTTCTTGATAATGTGAACATGACAGTCTGTGTTTGTCAGGAATATTGGAAATGTTTATGTTTGGAGTAAAAAATGAACAACCTAATGTTGTTCATGTGTTCATCTAGATGTCACTATGGTATAGGTTACTGTCACATTTTTTCAATGGTGTTTGTCCAATGAACAGAAAATATTTATACCTCTCGCCTAGTAACTAGCATTCTAGCTTTTTCATTTAGATCGACAATGGGTATACTACTTTTCGTTTCATTTCGCCTCTTCCTGTGATATCTTATCTGTTAATATAAATATTGAGGTTAATATTCCACTTTTAAAAAAATGTTTGATCAAGCCTCACCACAACTTGAGCGTTCGTACATATCTGGCACAACATTTCTCCAGAAAATTCTCGAAAAACAGGTGGTCTATTTGACGTAATTTTGACACTTCTGACTCACATAGACCTCATAGTATATAGAAACGTTAACCGGTAAGAAATTTCGGCCCACATTATAAAAAATTCGTAATTTCATTCCTCTTAGATATTTGAAGAATATATATTTCTGTCTGATTTAGTCAAAATTAAAATATTCAATATCAATTTGGGAAAACACATGTATATCACATTTGAGACCATTAATGAAATTACAAAATCAAACAATTAAGTGCATTTACACTTTACATTACCTAGAACCAACTACTGATCTTCACAAACAAAAAAACCTTTACTGTTGAAACTAGACAGTTGAATTCATTAATAGCGAACCCATATAACTTCATTATTGGCAAACAATCAGTATTCTACAACGGAATCATTTTATGTAATTCATTACCTTGTGATTTGAAACATATTGATAATGAAACAAGATTCAAAGTCAATATGAAAAAATATATACTCAGACACTATAAACGGAGCAATTTATTCTCATTTGAATACATGGAATGATTTTATTTTAATTATGTTATATTGACATAACTTGTTAATTAGTTGTTTTTTTATTGTTATATATATATATCATATGTTTATATATTCCTATTATAAACAAATATGTTTCTTGGGGTAATTAAGAACAACAACAATAAAACAGGCATGTATTCACGGCGAAAAAAGATTAATTGAATCAACAAGATATTTTGTGTTTGTGCTATATCCACGACAGATTATAACTGTAACAATAGTTTTGTCAATATGACAAAATTATTGTTACTTTACGTATACATTTTTTACAGCGTATCTCATTTCAAACAGCTTCCCCTCTGTATCTCAGCTATTAGTTGTGCGATCTTCACCAAATTCGGACCGGTACCTATGAAAAACTATTATCAATATGATTAGTTTTTCAGAGACGAACATCATTTAAGACAAGTCCGTGTGTTTTTATTGAAATGAAAAGTGGCCAATTAAAATTTTTTTTACAGAAAAACTGACCTCGTTATATTGTTCTTCATGGTTTCAAACCCCCAAATGTAAATTTTCATATAATTCATTTGAATAGTTTCGAAACAACAGGTGCAACAGCATTTTTGCGAACGTAATAATTATTAATTTACTCGGAAACGGTGAGTTCAACGTACAACATAGAAATAGTAGGTATTTATCTCTTTTTTCTTTCAAATCATGATATTCTACCTACCGGAGCCAATGACCGTTCCAGGATATGCAGTTGATTTGAATTCACTAATTTTCCGAAGCTAAAAATGAAAATAAAAAGGCAATCCTGTTAATTTGGAATGAGGTAATTTTTGCATATGGAGGTCCAAATGCAAGAGAAACAATAATATGAAGTTAGTTTACTTACAAATAAAAATGACTCATTTTCATTTCAATAAAAAAGTACAGCACTGTTCAAAAGGATGTTCGTCTCTGAAAAATGTATCATATCAATGGTTATTCATACTGGTCTAAATTTGGTAAGAACTGCAATTAACTTAAATCTGTGATATAGAGGAGGGGCCGTTTAAAGTCAATATTGTGCCATAATGACAAAACTCTCATTTTACCAACAAGATATTTTGAAGTCGATATAGGACGGAATATTTCGTTGAATCAATGAATCTCTTCCTCCCTATCTCTTTATTATCCAGCAAAATGAGGGGAACTGTATTCCTTTTCACTTGAATTACAATTTATCATCTGGAATACATCCTTGGATAATAATAATTGGAGAAGGTGTGGAAGCAAGCAAGCAAGTTTGATAAAATTGAAAACTCGTAGAATTTTTTCTGAAATACATCGAGGGCACTCTCATTGGAACACTTCACGATAATATTGTCAAGAGTAGAACATACGGTATATTAGTAATTTCGAACCATGAGGGTTTTATAAACATAAAGTTAATCAAATCATCCGTTCACATAGAACTACGAAAACTGACCAAGGAACTCTCATGAGAAACGTTCAATCCTAATAAAATGATTTATATAAATATGGGATGTGAGGGTTCCGAAGTTAGTCGTTAGTCTGATCTGGGGCTTCCCTTGACTTGACAAGAACTCGTCGTAATGGTAATTATAATGTAAGTTGTCATTAGGTCTTTATATTCATTGTTGTTCATTCATATTTGTCATTGCTACCCATAATGTTTCATGCTTCAATAAATATTGTTATGTTTGAATATATTATAGTCTCATGCTTTCAGCTACCCCTGAACTATTAGTGCCTATTCGAATATTACCTCTCGCAAGTCTCGCAAATTATTAAGCCAAGCAAACCCCTTATAAATCGATATGGATGGACTAATTATCTATCATATCGTGACAATACTCTGATGTTGATAGTCTTTGTATTTCCAGTATTTTCTCTAATAAGCTGTGGATGGATGAAGACATTGGAAGCTGTTGGACCACATCTCCTAAAAGTCCAACGACACCAGCTTCTCCACCATCAGTGATGCCCAGCGAAAGAAGTGACAGCGGTATACAACATAGCGGCATCGAAGATGAAAATATCACAGACTGGACGCCAGAAATTCCTTTCGAAAATGTGAGTTTTGAATATGTAAACCGAACAAAAGGGGGGCTAATCTAGTTATTCTTCTTGATCTCTCTCCTTTTACGAACTGAAATAAGAAAGAGACTCTTGCAATCAATTGGAAATAGGATAGAAACACTCTCAATTTCGGAAAATTCAATTGAATTTTTACGTGGAACTGTCAATATTTATTTCCGTTCTGAGTATTTCCGCTCTTTTGTAGCACAATATATGTTATTTTTAGCTACACAGGACTTTGTCTTCTGAGATGGATGAAGAAAATGAAACTTCATCGTACAAACAAAAATATGAATCAACAGACTCGCGATACAGAAAGCGAGGTTCAACTTATGTTTCCACCTTAGAACAAGTGGACGAGATAATAGACCACAGTATAGAAATCGAGAGCAATAAAAAGATGAGAGATGAAAACATGAATTCATGGACCTTGAGATTCGTCGAGAAGGATATGGAACATCAGGTGAAATATTCTTGGAAATGAAGATTTTTTTTTCATTATACTGATGAAAGTGTTGATTTCAGTTCAGTCAACTACGAGAGGATATGTTCAAATCGAACATGATGTGCTGTTTCGTAATATGGATCTTCATCATAATATGCCAAGCTGTCATCACTTGTTTGTGAGTTAGATATCTGGAATCTTTGTAACTTCGTTATTTCAAAACCTTTTGATTTGAGTCGAAATCATTGAAACGAACCGAATAAGATGAAATCACTCGTCCTAAAGCACTTTTATCAATCGGTTTGTTTTTGTATCTCTGCTGAAAGAGAGTTGCCGGAAATATGATCGAGATCATTAGATCGAACTTCATTTGATCGAACATCATTTGATCGAAATACCAATTGATCGGAATATCAATTGATCGAACTAAATTTTGATCGTATATAATCATTTGCTTATGATATTCAACTATACTTACCGATTCGTCTCAAACACTTTGTAAAAATCCCAGGGCTTCATCGTGAGAAGCTGTGAGAAGAATAACCTCAAGTATAGCTATAGTGATCAATATAATATGTCAGAAATAATGTCATATTCGCCCCTTTTGCCCCTCCCCATGTGGACGCCCCTGTTTGGTAGATCACTTGCTAAATATTTAAGGTATTCCTAGTAATTCCGGAAGGAAGGATCATTCAAGCTGAGTCCGGTTAGGTTGTTCAGGAACAGTAGTCTCTTTTGTTCTCTCGAGTAATTTCCGAAATATACAGTGTGTCCCTAGACCAGTGGGACAGTTGAATATCTCCTGAACCAAATTTGAATGAATGAATTTTCAAAATATTATAATTCCACATCATATCGCATCATGAGTGCTAACTTCAGGAATGACGCAAGAAAGGCTCACAAAATCGAACATCAGTTTTTTCAAATTTAACACCCCGTATATTTCAACATATCTGAATTCTCATCTCTCTAGGCTAATTATCAGTTTTTTATTTTTGAAAATTCGACAAGGCGTTGCCAAGTTATACTAGTGTTTCATGAAATGCAGACATTTTTTAGACAAACCCATCATTCATACTACTAAGAATTTATGGAATCATTCAAGACTGTTGGTAATCGGTAGCATATTCTATCATATGAAATACTCATCTTCTTCGAAAGTTATACAGGGTGGTCACAAATATTAAATAATTTTCACGAAATTCAAATTTTCTTCACATCAATTTTTCAAATAGTGCACCCTACAATATGTATAATTTCATGTCCCATTGGTGGTGTTTGATTGCTTATGGTCAATAGTTGTGAAAGAGAGATGTGAGTTCCATCATCAGCAAATACAAAAAAATGAATCATCAAACTACGTATTTTAGTGTAATTAACTACGTAAGTAAACCATCTTCTCACAGTTGAATAAATAGTTTACTGCATTTTTTTATTTGCATTTGCTGATGATGAAATTCACATCTCTCTCCACAACTATTGACCATAACCCATCAAACCACCAATGGGATATAAAATCATACATATTGTAGGGTGCACTATTTGAAAAATTGATGTGAAGAAAGTTTGAATTTCGTGAAAATCATATAATATTTCTGACCACCCTGTATAACTTTCGTAGAAGATGAGTATTTCATATGATAGAATATGCCACCGACTACCAACAGTCTTGAATGATTCCATAAATTCTTAGTAGTATGAATAATGGGTTTGTCTATGAAAAAAATGTCTGCATTCCATGAAATACTGGTATATAACTTGGCAACGCCTTGTCGGATTTTCAAAAATAAAAAACTGATAATTAGCCTAGAGGAAAGAGAATTCAAATATGTTGAAATATATGGGGTGTTCCATTTGTGAGCCTTCTTTTGCCCCTCGTATAAAATTCAGTCATTCCTGAAGTTAGCACTCGTTATGCGATATGATGTGGAATTATAATATTTTGAAAATTTCTATTGGTTTAGGAGATATTCAACTGTCTCATTGGTCTAGGGACACACTGTATATACTATCTAGGAAGAAGGGGTTCCTTTAGGCCGAGTCAGGTTAGATTGTTTAAGAAAAGAAGTTTCTTTTTTTATGCTTATGCAGAAAGGATATTTTCCTTCCTCAACCTTCCGGCGAACAGTGTAACGGCTGATAACGTGAAATGGGTGAGCATTTCAGGGAATGACGGAGTTCATCAAATATGTTTCTTTTACGTTATAAGTCCGATCTGAATACAATTCGATCAATTGATATTTCGATCAAATGATGTTCGATCAAGTGATTTTGATAAAATAGTTTTCGATCATATTTCCGGCAACCCTGAAAGACCAAGTTTTCGTGAAAAAGAAAAAATATTCATACAATGTTGAGTACTCATGATATTACCTTTGATCATGTCCCTTTTTTCAGGAAGATCTTCGTCATTATATGCATCTCAATCACCACCATCGTCCTACTAGTAACGTTAATTTTGGTAATGGCCGAGGAATTCGATCAGCTTCCAGAATCACTAAGAACCACTTCCTCAACGTTCGTACACAACAGGCGGAGAAGAACCGCATTGATATGTGGCGTCATAATCCTGATGGCCTCTACCAGCTCCCTAAGTCTCATAAACATTGAAAGTTACCCTACACGGACCAATAACACCACCCAAAACGCAGGCTTGGAGCTAAAACTCTCAAAAGGCCTCTTGGGCGAAGACAATTCCCAAAACTCTTCTCTGATACTGAATCTCTCTCTACAAGCCACCATGAACAGCAATTTCACTATAAACGTTGATAAAACAGGTAACTGTAGTGACAGGTGCGTGAGGGATATTTTCGAGAAGATCGATTTGAATGGCATCATCGAAGATGCAGCGAACATCTCGAGATTGGCTAACAAAACCTCGACTGTGATGAAGAGCCTCAATCAAAAACTGTCAAATCTCACGCGAGGATTGATGGATTCCCATCACAATCTTGTACTGAAGAACAGGAGGAAAAGGGGCATCGAGAGCTCCACACCGTATACCTCCTTGTCTACTATCGATATTGTCAGTAATTTCACTGAGGCGACGTTGCTTGTGAATCTGGATTGTAAACGTCCAGAGTACATAGTGTTCACTTGGGTGCTCTGCTTGATAGCTCTGGCGACTGCGCTGAAACTTCACTATTTGATCAAGTTGCTGTTGGCTGTTGTCATGATTACTGTTTATGGAAACTTAATCTTGTTACCCTTCAGTTTATTCGAAAGTACTATGGAAGGAACGGTTGAGTAAGTTATGATCTTTTCCACACCGTCCATTATGATTAGTGCACCAACAAACATCATATACAGAGCGTTTATCAAATCGTTACATATAGGTATAGTTTATGCAAAGTCAGTTGGAAAGATACATCACCGCAAGCCGTCGGTCCCTTTGAAAGTTCAAAGAGTGCGGCAGCGCGGCCTTACAGTCGTTTGATGATCTGTTCAATTGACTTTGCATAAACTATAATTTGGATTCCACCATCACAAGAGACTAATTCGGCTAACGTTAGTCTCCGACTTCTACACTGATACAACCGGTATACTGACAATGTTGCTAAATTCCATCATTTCTTAATTTTTGTAACGATTCGATAACAACCTGTATAAGTATAGCATTGTTTTGGTTTTATACTCTACACTCTACATGCCATACATTCCTATTTGAAAACTTCACTTTCATGGTATTCATGAGAACAATCACAAATCGAAATTACAACTCAATCAGGTTCAGCTGAAATTAATACCGGAGTAACACGACAGAGATCAGTACTAGGACTGATGCTTTTTTGTTATTTATAAAAGGTCTGACATCAACGATATACATGAAGTATTCACTCTATCCACAGACATTTATTGTTCATATATTCAAAAATTCAAAGTGTGGTGTGATTGTAATCCCTTATTGTCATTCAATATATCAAAACCAAAATGTTAATTTTCAACTACGAAACTACGCCAATCGGGCAACCAGCCATACTTCCGTATGGGAATCACAGTTTTGGAGTGTTTCTTTCCTTCGTTTCTAGTCAGATGGCGTTGCTTTCATTTTGTCTATGGAGAACGCCTCTAGAGGAATATAATGCCGACTTGATTTTTGTTTGGATAGGCTATGCTTAGTCGGCTATTTAAGGACTGCTGGATGGAGTCTGCCCTGTACTGATGAGAGTCAAAGAGCACGAAACTGGTCTGTAGGTGTCTAGCGTGGCCTGGATAAATCGAAATCAATAGGCATTTAAAAAAGATGCACTTGTATCAGCATTCGTTCATACGAGTCGATGCATAGATTTCGGGAGGATGTAATTCAATGTTCTGCGCGGTATTAGCCAGGAAAGTAGTTGTTTTTCTCCCGGAATCTATCATTGTTGTTCATTTTATGAACATTGTGTGGAAATGAATTTTAGGTTATTCTATTTATTTGCTAATTTTCAGTTGTAGTATCGCACAATATTTCATGGGATATCTATATTCAATAAACTGAAATTCAAAGACCACATTAGGATGTTATGCTGTTAGAATGCCTCAAATTAACTAGGTTCTGCAGCAGAAACTGTTTATTATTCATTGATAAAATCACACTTGAGATATGAACTACCTTCCTGAGGGTCATTCGAAACCGGTATTGAATTCAGTTAACAGAACAATAATCGTAGTGCACTTCTGAAAAGTCTCAGCATTTTGAAAATACTAATTATTGATGTTACTGAATTTTCATCTACTTAGGCCATTCATTCCACTATCAGCGCAGATGTTCATTCTACTGATGGTATTTTTTGTGATGGTCACTTACCATGCCAGACTTGTTGAAGTTACTTCTAGACTAGACTTCCTATGGAAACAACAGGCCGAAAGAGAATTGAACGACATGCAAGAAACTCGGCACAATAACACCCAGCTTCTGAAAAACATTTTGCCGGATCACGTGGCACAGCATTTCTTGAGAATGGATAGGAATAGTGAGGTATGTACTTCATTGAATTTGATTGCTCAGATGACACTTTCTATCTTCAAGTGAAACATTAATAACGATTCTATAATTTGGTCGGAATCTTCTTACTTCTTTATCTTCTGGCCTCATTTGAAACATACAGAAATAAACTCAGGGCAAGAATTTTCTCTAATATTATATTCGTAAAATTTCCCAGCATCGGCTGAAGATAGTCTTGCACGTTTCACTGTTGCGTTCAAAACTCCTTCATCCATAGAACGGCTAGGCTCTGGAATTCATTGCCTGAGGAAGTATTCCCAACAACATATAACCTCCAGAAGTTCAAAAAAAAATGCCAATACCTACCTCCTATCCCTATCCTCCCTAGGAACGCACGATGTTCTTTGAAAATTATAGGGATTCCCTTTCGTGCGCTCCAAGCGATAAAAAAAATTTAGTGTCCTAATCCTAAGGTAGGGTTAGTACCAAATTCTACACAGAAGACACCTTTCAGAATACTTGAGGTTAAATTTTTCGATGGTTCAGGTAGGAACGCCTTTTCGAATGTAACACTTTTCTAATTCAGGCCATTACTCTTGTCTTTTTTCCTTCACCCACACCAAGATAATTGTTTTGAAAGCAAATTCTTTTTGGCGAGAATTTCACTAAGGGAAAACTCCATCCTTGCTTGGGGAGATATAATTCACCAGCCATATTTCTGACTCAGGAGCGACTCTCTTTATTTCTTTGTCATAAGGCTTTAGAGCTTACGAGAAGTGGCCCAGCAGCCTGTTTCTTTAGCTCCATTGAAGAGACGTCGACCTTATTGCCTTCCTCTGTTCAGCCTCCTGCTTCACTAAGGTCTACCTCCATGATGATCGTAATTTTTTTTGTGTTCAGCTTGTCTGCAATGGCAGTTGCTATATCATGTTCATTCGCCTCTTAATAGTACCTATTCTGATTCCCAGGGTCCACTTTGCATCACGAAATTGTACTATTGGTCGGTGTCCTGTTCTCATGCCAGGTTTTGTCTTCTATTACCCACTTCATTAATCGCTTGAGTTTCGGTAATTTGTTTTTAGATTGCAGCTCATATACATGGTAGTTTGTGACCACAACTATCGATGAAATTGTATTTCCCATTATCATTCACTTGTTATAAGTTCGCATCATTCCATGTTCAGCTGTTATATTGAAAAAGTTACCTTTTGTGACTTTTTTTCAGGAACTGTATGCCCAGTATAGACATGAAGTCGGTGTCCTATTCGGCAGCATCCCTAATTTTACAGATTTTTATTCAGAGGACATAAATAAGGGGGTTGAATGCATAAGACTTCTGAATGAAATAATAGGTAAATCAACCACCAACTCAAAAATAGTTTAATGTTAAGGAACAAAAAATTGAATTTGATGTGTTTTTCAGCTGACTTCGATGAACTCCTTGATGAAGAAAGATTCAGCACAATAGAAAAAATCAAAACAGTTAGTGCCACAGCTACATATATGGCGGCATCTGGCCTGAATCCAACCCATAAGGTAAGACCTGTATAGATCAGTTCTTATTTCTCTCGTTACCGTTACAGATATCATTTAATGCAATCATAATGTTTTTTCATTAAACGGTTTCACAGATCTCTCGCCTACAGGAATGACAATTTTCAGTCGGAATTTGGAATGCTTTATCGCGTATTGAGATTGAGTGTCTCGAGATGGCGGACAAGGTTTCAAAGGTTGTGATTTCTAGACTGATTTTCCTGAATATACAAATCTGGAAGTATTTGTGATCATGAAACTCTTATTGATTCCTGTAAATACCTGGAACTTCCTGATACATTCTAGAGCATCATTGGACATTCTGGAAAACTCAGAACATTCCGAAGAGACCTAATGCATACAAGAACGTTCTGGGAGATTCTGAAATATTGGATCATCCTTAAACATTCCCGAACATTCTGGCTAAAGAGCAGATATTTTCGGGACGTCCACGTATTATCTGGGCGGAGGTCCAGAAATTGTAATTCTTAAGCAGATTATTCTTCTTCTCTCTTGTTTCTTCAACGTCGGCCTTTTTCTGCTACTGAGGCTAATCACCGACGCCGATGAGCACATTTTTTTTTGTCGAGGTGGTTTAAATCCTTTATGGACACCATATGGGTCCCATCCCCCATATGGTAGTGTGGGACTCCCCTGACTCTAGCCAGGGTTTACCCACTAAAAACCACCCCGTTTGTAGGCTCGTCTGACCATGTCTCCGACGACACTTAGGCCTATGGTGGCCCATTGTATCTTACCTAATGTTCTTCATTGTGCCCACTCCATTATCTCTGTACCTTGAACAAGTCTGTACAAATCCTTCACTGGATGTGAGTTGAATATTTCTGGTTCGCCAACTGGTTGCCCAAAGATCTTCTGTCTTCTGCGGTCCAATGCCTCACATCGGCACAGTATATGTGCCACTGTTTCTGGTTTCTTGCCACATAGTCTGCAGCTTGGATCGCCATTGTACAGTCCCATTCTGGTGAGATGCTCCTTTACTGGCGCGTGGCCAGTCATGAGTCCCGTAACAGTTTTTATCTGTGCTCTGTTCAAGTTGAGCAGGTCTACAGTTCGTTTATGACTTGGTTCCTCGATGTATTGTTTCCCATGTCTGTTTCTTGGGATGTTTTCCCAGTAGCTCTAATGTTTTGCCTGAATCCAGTCTTTAACTGACCCTCGTGCTGTACGTTTTGGTACTCCAAGAGTCTGTCCTGGATCTGGCTCGTTGTCCGACCCTCTTCTTGCGAGTTCGTCAGCCTTCTCATTGCCAGTGATCCCCTGATGACCTGGCACCCAGATTAGCTTGACGCAGTTCCGGTCTGCCAAAGTTCTCAGTTCCCTCTTGCAATCCCATACCAGTCGATATGTCACTTCCTGGCTTTCTATTGCCTTAAGTGGCGCTTGAATGTCTGACATAATACGGATCTGCTCGTTTTCCACAGATCTCCTGTTATTTTCTTCCGCACATTGGAGAATTGCGTACACCTCTGCTTGGAAAACTGAAGCATACTTCCCCAATGAGTAGCTGAGGCTAGTTTCCGGATGTTTGGAGTTTACTCCTGCTCCTGACCCATTCGCAGTCTTGGACCCGTCTGTATACCAAATCTTTCCCTGCAGTATGGTGCTGAGTTCTCCGTCATTCCATGAGCACACTACGCCCAACCGGAAATTTCGCCGAATCCTCTGGTGTTCCAACTAGCGGTACAGATCTTCAACGAGTCCAACATCGATGGACTCGGGACCGCCGGCTTAACGTGCCCTTCGAAGGACGGCATATCCGTACCATATATTGTACTCATTGATGTGGTAGCTGTAGCTATGATATGCTTCCGCTACAGATGTAAGCGGCGTTTCCTCGAATGGTCACCCATCCAAGTTCTAACCGCGCTGGACACTGCTTCACTTCAGATATCGAACGTATTAAAGTCATTTATTTATCTTCAGCAGTTTACAATTACAACATATACACCTACCACATTTTAAATCTTAAAGTCATGGCACAGCTGTGAGTGTGTCTGATCGTCCCACACCGCGTGGCGCAGAGGTGGCTGGTGTTGGCCAATGAATGTGAGAGGAATAGAGAATATGTGAGGTGTTCGTCGCAGTGACCTAGCTCCAAGGGCTAGGCCCCTTATATATAGATAATCTCGCTGAGGGTACCCAAAGCGGTGGGGGAGCTGCTCATACGCGAGCAGAGTGGGAAGGGTTTCTTGGTGTTGAAGGAAAAATAAAGATATCGTACGGCTAGTGCCTTACCAGAGAAGCTCTAGGGCAATGCCCTATGCATATTATTCTAGAATATACTAGGAAATTTTATATTCTGGATGATTTTAGGACATTCTCGAATATTCTTGAACATCCTTAAAGATTTCAGAACATTCTGGAAGGTTCAAGAACATTCTGGAAGATCCAGAAACATTCTGAAAGATAATAGATCATTCTGGAAGAGTATAGAACATTCTGAAATGTTCTAGAGCTGTCTGAAATATTGTAGAAGATTCTGAAATATTCAAAAACATTCCGCACTGTCTTTCCAGCACTGCAGGAATACCGATGGTCCGGAACACCTGTGTGCTCTGGTAGACTACGCGATGCTCATGCGGCTCAAGCTTGACGAGATCAACAAGGACTCCTTTAACAACTTCGGCTTGAGAATTGGAATCTCTTGCGGGCCGCTCGTGTGCGGTGTGATCGGCGCCCGGAAGCCCGTTTTTGACATTTGGGGGGACACCGTCAATCTGGCGTCCAGGATGGATTCGACGGGCATCATGGGGGCCATTCAGGTTCCCAAGGAAACCGCGCAAGTAGGTGGAATATCTGGATTTTGTTCAGCTGCCCGGAGCTGCTGTTATTTTTTTCTTGGGTGCTTGACTCGTGGAGAAACAAAACATTTATGGAAGTATGAAGACGCCAAATTTACTGAAAATATGGTGACGAGAAGATGTAAACTGCTAATTCACGGTCGTCAAGGTCATGACATGACGTTGCGATGACATTCGAAACTACGGGAAAACATCCCTAACTCCTGTGACATAGATTGAAAGTTACCCTGTTGTTTGAAATATTCATAAAACATGTACTTCATCAAGTGAAATCGTGGCAATTCTTCGCGTAGGGTACGCAATATAACAAACATTATATCGCGTACCTTATAGGGGCTCCACCAGTGAATAATGATTATTAACTGATAATCATGCCCTGCTGTGAAGAATGGCTATCGTTTTGCTTGAGGGAGTACAACTGTCGTGGACAAATAGATAATATATCAGGTATCTTCAATTTTTAGTTTTCTTGATGTCAAAGAAGTCATGATGAAACAGTTTTAATTTCAAAATCAAAGAAAATAGTAGTCGTGGACAAAGTATAGTATCCTACTCTCATATTATGAGCTATTATTCACGAAGGTTTAGCTTATGTCACGAGCGTAGCGTAAATAATAGCCCTTTTATGACTGTTGAATAATATACTATTCCATAGTTTTTAATGTTATCGCAACGTCATATGTAATGTAGGCTGATATTTATGTTATTTTAGAAAATAATGAATAGATAGCACAAATAAATATGAGGAGGTCACATATAACGTATGTAAATCGTCAGAGGTCTAGGTCGCTGCCAAAGGAGAGGCCCTCAAAGTTGTTACTAAAAAAAAATCCTACCTCTGTCTGACGTTTCAACATATTGCAACAGAGATCATTCTTAGCTCAAATTTAAATCGTCAGACGAAATTGTCATATCAAAGGCTGCCTACAAGGTTCACAAAGTTCTGGCCCATCTGAGATGTGTACATTTTTTTGCGATAATTCTGAGTACATTGTAAATCGTCAGAGGTACACTACGCAGTGACATTGTCGTCTGACTTCTGTTGTAATATGTTGAAGTGTCAGACGGAGTAGCAAACAGTTTCTTTTTGGAAAAAAAAATACACCCTTGAGGGCGATTCACGTATATGTTATTTGTGACCTATGAACAGGTAATGTGCATTTTTTCAGCAGAGGTACGAACATTTTTTGAGCAATGATTCTTTTCATTTTCGAGTGGTCTGACGTGTCCTTTACAGGGGTTTTGAGCAAAATCATGGTTCCCCCAACCATTCCACAGAATGAAACATGTAATACAACTGAACCATTGAGCTGCACCAAGAATCTTGGTTAATCTCAGTTATATCTCCGTCTATTATGTTTTCGAAAAGTATAATATTGACCAAGCTCTCAGAACCATGATTGAAATAAACGTAATATTGAATTCATAACATTCTATTGCTGTTTTTCTCCGTGAGCTACGAGTGATAGGACCACGAAAAAACTAGGTGTTGAACAAAATATCCACAAGATTCAAGAATAATCACATTTATTATTGTAGGGGCAAGTGGAAGAAGGAGTTATGTTACAAATATGAGTCAGTGAGCAAAATAGATTTTAGTAAAGTTGATGGAAGCTAGTTCAATAATCTGATTTATGCAATTGTGAGGAATAGTTTCAGGTTGTTTTTTCATGATTTACCGCATTTTGCTATCATATCATTTTTTGATATACATATGAATGGGCACATAGCTCCTTTTTCCATTGCGTTCTTGATGTTTAGTGTAAAATAACCCCTTCTGCCACTGCGACATCCTCGCCAAACAGGGAACCGAATCTGTGTTCATAGGACCAGAACCATATTTTGGGGTCACCGCAAGTGCGGCGAAAACAACTATCTCGGGCTGGGCGAAGAGAAAAACACTCACGTACTGGTCTGAATTACCAGGATCAACCCATTCGAAGGCGTTCCTGGCTAAACCATCGGAAAAAATGACCAGGCAGATCCTAGAATGGAGCAGGGGTAACCTGCGAATTCTGATAGGACTGTTTACGGGACACTGTCGTCTAAGATATCACCTGGGAAGGATGGGTCTGAACCAACAAACGGACTGTCGGTTCTGTTGTGTGGAAGACGAAACGGCTGAACACATATTATGTTCATGCTCTAGCTTAGAAAGACTAATGTTCGACACATTTGGCTTTACCAATTTAGAACCTATCGATTTCAGACAAATCTTACCCAATGCAACCATGAACTTTGTAAAAAGATGTGGATTGTACGGTGAACTGTAACCTCCAGGGGTGTGCCACAATAGACCCATCTGGGGTCGCAGTGGAGGGGAGGTATTCGCCCCACTCACATGGAACCTAACCTAACTGTGTTTCTTCTCAGATTTGAAGAATAGAAACAAATCCTGACAGGACAAGTTACATATGCACGTAACACCTTCTTTCATGACAAGGCATTTTACGAGATTTACAAAAAGTTGTTGAAAAATTTGAATTTGCCAAGAAATTAAAAAAATATCCATGTTAATCATCTACAGTCGTTAAAATATCGCGATTGGAAGGTGAAAGCTCTCTTATTCTATCAGTGATTTAGAAATGTGCGACAGATTCTCTGACGGTGAGTGTAGAATGATTCCTTCCAGATACTAGGACTAAGAGGATATGAACTCAAGAAACGTGGAATCATAGAAGTGAAAGGGAAGGGACTAATGGAAACATACTTCGTCATTGGAAGACAACTGAAGAAGCCACAATGCTTTCAAAGGCAACCAAGCCATTATAGTAGTTTGGCAGCAGTTGTGTATGCCATGGCCCAAACTAGAAGAAAACATACAGGAAACACACGTATGATATTATTTTTATTAATAATATTTGAATAAGGAAAATCTTCAATGCCGAAATTGTTCAATTTATTCGATCTTTTCGAGTCACTTTGATGATATCCCATTTACATGGTTAAATGAACACATGGAAGAGTGGCAAATGATTACCGTTATCATTATTATCATCATCGTTATATTCGGAACAATACGCAAAGAAATATTCTTGGGAAGATATCTCTGAAAAAACTATGAAGGTTTGTCTACAGATTCCATCATGATTTTCTGCAGATCTACTATTATATAGGATTTCCTGACTGAACAATTTACTCTCATTCCGAATACTGCATGCCGAAATATCACCGAACATTTCTATTATAATTCGTACGATTTCCTATATCAATCCTACTCTCATGCTCAGAGCCATAGGACTTTTTAAAAACAGTGTCATCTCATCACATTTTGCACGTTGAGAACAATAGTGTGATAATTCAAAATTCTTCGTTTTGAGAAAATCGTCTTTGAAAATTTTCACTTCCCAATCATGATGAATTTCCCCTTTCGCGAAAAGTATATTTAATTAAAATTATATGTCATAAGCTTACATGGATAATTTTTTGTTATAATATTTTCCACTATTTTTTTCGAACTTTTCAAGATTCGACAATTTTCAGAGATGTCATGCCTAAAAAGCAGCAATTTACTGGGATGTAACATCTCAAAAAATTGCCGTATAACATATATTATAGGTATTTCCCTTCATTTGTAGACTTCATCAAATTCTTGACTGGATTTATTGAATATGTGCTCTGAGTTATCATTTCAACAAAATCCAAATCTTGCCCTTCGGTTGCTGAACATTCCTCTTTTGGCAGTGTTCATATTTTCTTCAGTTCCTGAATAGAAACAAACGGGTATTCTCGGAAGAAAACTGTTGAGTTGAATAGCAATAAGTTTCAATGAAAATTTGCGTAAAGTTGAAATGCCATAGTTTGGGAAGGGAAGTGACTATAGGCACGAATAAGGTATAGGTAAATTTTCTGAAAGAAGGAAATAACTATAATGAATGGAATTTTAATTTGAATCAATTCTTGGGAATTCTTTTTAACAATTATTTTTCCGAATGATTAATCCGAAGGCATATACAATATATTGTCCAAAATTGGAATTTGAACATGAGGTATGGAGATTGATATTTCATGCAAAGATAAATATTTAAATTACATACATTCGAAAGTTTTATTCTGGTTTTGTATTTCTTCTTTGCATTTTTGAGGGCTATCTTCTTGTTGCTATTTTTTCAATATTTCTGTAAAGGCTCGTATTATCTACTTCATTTCATTAAGTGCAACGCATGCAATAATGTGACAAATCGAAATATTCCATATTGTTAACATTACAACTCAAAAATTTGTTGCATTATTTCGTCTAATGATGAAAATGTGATAACGTGACAACTCGAAAAATAAGGTGACTCAACGACTTGTCACATTATTTATCATAAAAATATCCTCAAAGCCAGAAGACGAGGCGTATCCTGCGAAGTTTAGGTGACAACGCAAAAAGTTACTTTCTTGCTCGGCTATATACATACTTCTCCTCTAGTGCAATAACGTGACCAGCGATGTCACGCAGCAGCTATTGGACCTAGAGATGTCACGATATTCTAGAAGTGAAGAGCTCGAAATTTGCTCACCGACGCTGGTTCTAACTCAAAAATCAACTTTTTGCGATTTGTTCATTTTAGTCTTCCAAGATTTATTCTGTATGTTTCAATTCACATGGATTATTTCGTTATTTTTTCTACGGCTTAACTGCCATTCTGTAACATTGTGCTGATCCACCTCTGCACATGGGCGATGGTAATAACTGAGCAAATAGTACGTTTGTACAAGGTGTCGTCGTAATAAATTATGTGGGTTCGGACTAAAGGAGGTAGCAGTAAGCAGAAGAATAACCGAAAGATGCCTTATAAACTTGATATTGTTAAATATTTATTGACCTATGTACATTTATTTATTTTTTATCCTTACTACAAGGTTAACTTCGTAAGGTTTTTCCCAGTTTATTCAAATTACCTTTATGTTTATTTCAATGTATATTTTGTAAACGTTTTTGAATAAACTTATATTATTATTATTATTATAGATATAATATGTATGACTACAGGGTGTTCAAGAATGTGTTGAAAAACGTTGAGTAGGTACTGACCTATAAGAATACAATGGAGTGTTCTACATGCATAAGAGGCAGGCAGCATGTATTTAATGCAAAATGAGCACATCGAAATTTTCCCATGATTTAATATCATGGAAAATCCAAAATCTCTTCTTTCATGACTTGTTCTGTGTTTTCTTCATATTTCAAAACAAATTCCAATCATTCGATGATACAGGGTACTTTCATGAACACACAAAAATGTATCAATAAAGTTTTCTCGATCTAGATCTGGATATTCTATCTGACTAGTACGTCGGTCTGTTGAATGATGAAAGGAAAGACAGTATTGGTAAAATTTCTGGTATCTTCGGCATCACCTCGGTAACCTCCATCAACTTAACGTATTTCTGTTTACCAATGAAACACCTGGTAATTATATATTTCAGCTGGAAGTTCTGTGTTCGGAAGAGCAAGGACACAACAGAAATCTGATGGTAGTAGGAAAATTATGAACTACAGCTCAATGAGGTTGACGCACAAGCCTGGAGGCTATCCAGTGAGAAGAAATACTACGAGGGGAAACCAAAGAAACATGCACGCCAGGTGAGGAATCTCCTTCACATTTATTATTAGGTAGCGATTCAATTTTTGTAACCAGATTTCCGTAGTGAAGTCTAACATACATACATATCCCCCATTCTCAGCATTAGCTTTTTTCCTAACACTCTATGGCAGCATCAACTTGAATTTACGGCTCGAATTGTATCCCTATATCTGGTCGGCCTATCCATGGGTATTCACAGTTTATTTATTGACATAGTTGGTGACATTTAGACGGTATTTCGAAATACGAATATCTTTTTCTACAAGCGTGCGTGATTCACCCTATACCTGCACGTAATTCAGTTTTAAAAATGTCATTTTCCCACACTAGTGCGGGAAAAACATTTATATAATGTTCTCGCAAGATGTGAGTGGTGGGTGACACACTATGGAAATTTTAGGTTTTTAGGTGGAGTATTTAGTAAATTTGTACAAAATCATCCATCAAATTGCATTATTTATTGTGAAAATGAAGAAATATTTAATAATAATTGATGTGGGAGACAATTTTTGTCATGTCAATCAAAACACAAATTAGTTAGTGTAATTCTCAGAGTGACAGATAGAGCGTTACTGTCATTATCGATTCAGTGGAATTGCGATGAAAAACTCCCAGCTACAGATACGATACAGATGAGTTATTGCCAACGAAGTATTAGGAGAGGTATGAGAACACTACACGGGATTTATTGAATGGTGCAATAGTAAAAAAGTGTAAACATCAAATATAGAAGTATATTTTTGGCTCATTTCCAAGAAATGTCTGAAACCTAGAGGCCAAACACCATGGGCATGCTGGCTTCCGCAATAAGCTTACCTACATAATGCTCCAAACGGAAGCAAAAGATATATCACCAATTATTAGAAAATAGAGAATATATCACTATTGTTAGTTGTTCTTGTTCCGCAGGAATAATTGATTGAACTAATCAATCAATTTCCTACGCTTTTAGAAAAAATATTGTTTCTAACTCATGCGGAAAGTGTCTTTCCCGCACTCGACTGCTTGCCCAAACTCAGTTTCGCGTCGTTCGGGTCAACGGCATTCGCGTGCGGGGAAGTATCACTTTCCGCACTTGTTCGAAAAATTACTATTTTCCCCAAGCGGCAGGGGAAGTGGCTTCTCTCTGACACCTAACAGGCAGGAAAGTTGTACTTCCACTGCCTAGACAGGAAAAGTTTTTTGCTATGAAACGTTCGAAGTTTGAATAGAATTGATAATCAAAATTGATACTGACATTGGGTGAACACAAAATGATGGAGTTTTCAATAGAAAAATTACTCAAAATGGGTTTTATACCCTTTAGAGAACAAATTTCAAGTTCTACACGACAGGAAATGTAGATTGACTGCCTATTGTAAAACAAATAACTACTATGCAGCAAGTTATCATATTGACAGGCAGAGGTGACCGATACATTTTTCGATTGGGTCACTTTCCATTATATCGGTCAGTATCAATAGTTACTGGAGCTAGAATGGACGGTTCAACTTCAGTATATCGAGACTTCATTGATTAATCCTTGTAGAATCATATCATTTCTGATGCTCACTGAACACTTCTCAACTAACATAACGGATATTTAAAAATGTTGGAGTTAGTTATATTACAGGGAGGTGCGAAACTCGTAATTGATGCTATGAAAATGCCCTAGGTTTTTTTGTTTCAAGATTCATTTCATATTGTCAAGATGTATAAATACCTATGAAATAACGTCACTCAAACTCCCGTTCATTTCAAGACCTTTTACCATAATTCAACTTTTTCAAATTGAAACATACAGCTCATTGTAGTTTAGATCAAGTCAGCGGAGTTAATAGACGTCAGTTCCTTTATAATTTGCAAAAAAACCGCTTACCGCGCGATGATACCTAGGTAAGAAGTATCGAAAGGTAACGACCATTCCCATTGCGGAAAATTGCAAACCTAGCATCGATTCCGGATATAAATAGTACCCGAGTCGATAAGGCAATCAGTCATTATCAACACAAGTCATTTAGTGATCACCAATTGAAAATGTTCGCCGTCCCCCCAACTTCAAGCCTGATGGCCAATCCCCTGCTAGACGTTATAATGTGAGTACTGTGTTTTTCCAAGTGTTGTTTTGCGTTGTGTTCATTCGGCAAGCCATTATGTTCTTTTGCCTTCGCTAATCTTTATTCATGACCTCTTCATTCGACCAATAAATTTTAATTTTATATGAAAACTGTCCGGTCTCTTTATTTGGGGATGAATATGGTTGGGTGGTGAAAAAGCCAAGCGAGTAGCTGAGTCACGACCTAAGGGAGGGTCAACATTTGAGTTGCGACAATATCTTTCAATATGGAGAAGGCGTTTTTGTTAGAATTCCGTAAAACGAACCGTTTTCGAGAAAAGTGTCATATATCATTTCGAGATCCGAAAAAAATGTTTCGGATACTTGTTCATAGAGGCAGTCTTTCTTATTTTCATCTGCAGAATCTTCTCCCGGAGTATACGAACGTTATTATGGGAATGTCATTGAATTTCAGAACTATTCCTTCCTTCTTGCATCAGCGGCGAATGACTCGACGATGATTGAACGTTTTCGTAATTCTGGAAGTCACAAAGATATGGTGCGGCTGGGCAATGCCTAGACGCTTGTTAATTTTCTATTTCTTTCCACCGTTGATCTCGTTCTCCTTCTAGGTCCCAGCCAAATATGCGGCAGCTGTCCGGTTCTGGTATCCACTTGGAGAACGCAAAGTCCATGAAGTCCATCGACAGGTAAATACAGGCAATTTTTGCACAAAAGGTTTCCGCGAGGCGTATTTTCGGGGTAGTTTTGATATCTTTCATCTAATATGTTTTTTATGGTTCTCAATTCGAATCTGAGGTTAACCAACGAAATTTCATGACGCAACATTTAATCCAGTGAATAGAGACACATAGAGGGGGTTCACCTTACAAACGGTCTGGTAGTTCTGAATTTTTGATATATTATCTAGGATGGTTATTGAGTATTCAAAATGCAAAATGCACAATTTCCCCTCCTCCGCGCGCTCCGCCATATTGAAAAAACCCAGAGAAATCGGCACTTCCTCCAGATTTTCGCGTATATCTTCGTTTTGGTGCATTTAAGCTACAAATGAGCTCCATTTAATGTTGTAGAGGATTGAATATCATTGTCGGAGAAGACATTGACCTACTCGTCCTACTGACTGGCACAACACCTGCGGTGAACAATGTCTGCCTCGAAAAACCAGCCAGAGGGAAACATCCAGGCGTTATCTACTCCGCCTCCTCCTACAAGTATAACTGCAAAAGGTTGTATCTTGCTCCTGCACGCAATATCGGGCTGCGACACCACATCTAACATTTCTGGGTTCGGAAAGAATAAAGTCTGCCAACTTTTTAGGAGAGACCCATCAAGCGGAGAGGTTCGAGGACCCTGATGCCAGTCCCAAAGAAATTTCAGTAGCAGGGAAGAGAATCTTGGTATCCCCATATGGTGGCAGTAAAGAACAATCGTTGAGCTCCCTTCGCTATAGCAGATTGAAAACAAGTACCCTCAAACTCAATCTGGCTAAACTACCTCCGACCACTGACTTCGCACATTTCCACTTACTGAGGACATACCACCACGTCATTGAGTGAATGGGTAGGTAGGTAATCAATTGAAATAGTACCTGCATCCCAAGCATCGCGCTGTGTCAAGTAAAAATTCAAAGTAGGATTAGTATAAACCCCAAATTCAAGCTTGAACTGTGAAATGTTTAGTAAATATTTTTAGATACAATGTGGAGTCACAATAGCCAAAAAAACAATATGCCGTTGTTTTAACTTTCATTTTCACGCCCCATTACGTAGGGTGGGTGAAAAAAATTGTACATACATTTCTGTAGGTAATTAAAATTCCTACAAATCTTCTTCCGATACTTGTTTCTCTAGAATAGGCCATAAGTGAACTACAGCGTTCTAAAGTGAGAAGTTTGACAAATTTCCGGAAAATGCGATTTTTTACATTTTTTAAAAAGGTGCATATCTCCGTAAGTATCAGTCCTGGAAATTCAATCCTCTACAATACTTAATGGGGCTTATTTGTAGCTAAATTGCACTATAACGATAATGAAGGCGAAAATCTGGAGAAAGTTCCTATTTTTTTCGGTTTTTTCAATATGGCAGTGGGCGCGGAGGGGGAATTGGGCATTTTGCATTTCAAACATTCCATAACCATCCTAGATAACATATCAAAAATTCAGAACTACCGGACCGTTTGTAAGGTGAACCTCCTCTATTCACTGGATTAATTGAAAACATCCAGAAATAGGTGAAACATTAATGTTTGGTCAGTTTTTTGAAAGTGAATGAAATGTTTTATCGATATCTATTATCAAGTTTGATCCTCGATGAACTATTCGGGCTCAAGAGCTGAAGTTGGCGTATTTCAGCTGCCACAAAAAAATATTTATTCATTATACAAGCAAAAAAAGTAGCATCAGAGACAAAAAACCGTGAGCTAGAATCTAATATTTTTCCCGTGTATAATACACTATTTTTTTCTGTGACAGGAGGAAGGACGAATCAACATTGAGAAGATATTACATTATTTCGAAATGTGAAAATTATCGACGTGAAATTTCAAGTTTTTAACAGTAGGGACACCTGCGTTTTATAGACATCTTTATCATTCTTTTGAAGTAATCAAATATCTGATGTCACTTCTGTCAGATCAATTCTGTGTTCAGTAATATACAAAACCGCGAAGTCGAATGGAAGATAAAAGGACTTGCAGTTCTTTCTCAGAGACGGTATTATTGACTCATTTTTCGGAACTATAGCACAACAAGAGCCATTAACAGAGTATATATATATGTGATACATATCCGGGAAAAAGTACTCACTTTTTTCCCACGGGAAAAAAGTAATTTATGAAAAGTGACATTTTATAACCTGCCAACAGAGATGAAATGCCAAACTTTTTTCCCGTCACAGAAAAAACGAATTTTTTTGTAATTTTCTACTATTGAGGAAGATGAAAAATTACTATGCAAACTTCTATTTCGGGTCAAATATCTCGATAACTGTTCATTTTAGCTCAGTTGAAGGTGTTGCATTTTTCCATCATAAACAATCAATTTGAGAAATTGGGTATAATCGAAATTTCATCAGTGGCGTCGAAAATATGGGAGGAAAAGTTATCACAACCCTCTGTAGCGCACCTCTGGATAAAATTCTCGGAATGTCTTTCTGGTTAAAAAATTAAACATTGAAAGATGAAACCATATACCGAATTTGAATGCATTATATTAACTTTTTCTTGAGATATTGCGAAACCGACCGTATGTCCCTAGCGTTGTCGGTCAAATTTCGCAACACCCTGTATACCTTTCCTGGCAATAATATAATTCGCCTGGATGAAGGGAGAACGCGTCGAATGCCCTCCACCGCATGACGGCGTCCCAGTCCGCCCCGCACACCCCCGTCTCCGCCGCCACCCACGATGGACCGCTCTTCAAGGCGGTGCCGCGGCTGCTGTCCGAGCCGATCGTCAACAGGTCGAAGAGCTGCTCGCCCGGCACCAAGACCAGCCGGCTGGAGAAGAACGCCTTCAGTTTGGTGGAGAAGAAGAACGAGTTCAACGACAGCTTCAAGGTATGTGAAGGCCCATATTTATAGTTATGGTCCGTATTTATAGTCGCACCTCAAGACCCGTATTTATAATACCCAGCGAGCACAAACATCCCTGGGATGTTTTGAAAATTTTGGCATGAAGATGTTATTTTGAGACGTAATATGCACTGACCAAAGAGGTCTTTGAAGGATATTGGAGTATTGTTTTTGTTCTTCTGTGGCATTTCTTTGTTTGCCTACTGAGAGGTATCCCTGGAATGTTTTGGGATGTTTTAGAAATGTAGGCATGAGGATGTTTTTTTGAGGCGTAATATGCACTTCCCAAAGAGGTCTTAGAAGGATATTGAAAGTATTGTAGTTGTTCTTTTGTACCCTTTCTTTGTTTGCCCCAGCACAACGTCTCATGCTTACGTCACAATAAGATGAATTCTGATTTGTTTTCGATTTTGTTCTTCTTGTTCGAAATTGGCATTCGCGTTTGCAGCGTGTCACGCTTACATCACGTTGCTAACGAACAGAAAGGAATTTGGTGAAGTTTATTGTGTTAAGACTTATTTAGTTTGTAATAATGACCATCAGATGCAAGATGTGTTGTTCGGTGCCTCATTGTAATCAATATATAAAAGTACGAATTTATCAATACACAGCTTCTCCGCAGTTGCAAAATTATGCATTGTGGAGAACATTTCAAAAATTGGGAAACCTATTTCCAATTATATGTCTGTGTGTAGTAAGCACTACATTATACTGCAAGAAACTGATTAAGAAGGTGATTTCATATCAAGAAAATATTTTTATGTTCAATCTATTTTTAATGCATTTTTTCATTCAAGGGAAATGGAATCCTAATGCAAAAGTTCATTTTGACAAAAGGCTTCAGAAAAGTACCTCGAAAATGGTTTTTTTACAGCGATTTAATGTGCGCAAGACGCGTTGAAAATGTTTTGTTGTGTCCATGAAAAGGCTTTAAAAAGAACTAGGGAGAAGGTAGTTTTGTGACATATCAAGGACATCTCGATAATTGCCGCCTGCGGCGGACATTGGCTGTTCTATAATAGTTCTATTCATGTGTGAACAGAACATCGCAGTGGAGGTTCAATGTCTCGAAATCTCGTACTTTTAACATCTCTGAGATGTTTTTGTGCTCGCTGGGTAGTTCCTTTTAAGGCCCGTATTAATAGTCGTTTTCCCAAGAACTCCTCAAGTCTTCCTTATCTGAGGATTCTTTGAGGACTCCTCATGAATACTATTTCAATATACGTGTAGTTCAGACGAATCAAATGATTTGCCCCAAAATGTCACTGTGTTTGAGAATTTTCCTATCAGAGAGTCTAAAAGAAAAATTCACTAGCTTGTCAGTGACAATTTGTATTGAAAAAGGTTTGGAGAAGAGAAATAAAGGTATATAGAAAAATATATCCAATTTTTACTTATCTTTGAACAACATATGGCAGAGTGGAATAATATTGAAATCATTGGAAAAAAAGATAACAACCACTAGAGAAAATCAAGGAATTCGCTTGCATTCTTCTGAACGGACACAATTATTGCTTCCTGTTCAGTTGATATAGATCGAACATGGTAGTCACTACTGAAATCTGAAAATGAAAATGGTAAATCCAAGATCAATTTATGAAAACATCCTGTAACTCATTTGATTGCCAACGTCGCGTTTTTTATCAGTAGGTATCAGCCATTGATTGAAATATTGTTTAAAAGTTGGTTGAAAAGAAAATTTGACCATCACTTTCTCGTGCCGTTTGAAAAATACTTTCTTACTTTCTTATTTTGCATTGTTCTACCTACCCTGGCAAGGCGTCATACCTTTTTTTGAAACACCCTGGTATATATCTGTTTTGATATTAAAACCGAATTGATGACTTTTCGATTGTTTCAGATCAAAAATACTGGGATAGTTCCAGTGCATTCACCAAAACATATGATCAAAAAAGAATCAAAGTTTTCCCTCAGATCCCCACTCATAAGAAGAGAAACAAAAGTGCAGTTGGAGAATGCGACGAACAAGGAGAAGTTGAACAAGGTGCATTCCTTGGATGGGACTCATGTATGAAGTTATGTCATGTGACGAACTAATTTTCTCTTGATGCTCTCAGAAAAAATGGAGGAAATGACAACTGAGTTGAAGAAGCCCATGAATCAATTTTTCACTGATTATATAATTCTTTTGTCTTTCCCCTAATGAAAATTGGAAATATCTCTACGCAAGATTCTTGCGATTGTATTAGGTGGTATGTATGGTCAAAGTACCCTGTATATGGCAACCTAATAGGACTGATGAAGAATATGAACTGTATGTGCGTAACTAACAAAATATGAATGTGTTCAAAGAGACTATAGGTATAACGTTGTCAATCATTCCTTTTGGTTTTATTCAATGTTGTGTTTTATTGTAATGAAGTAATATAAGAATTACAGCTGTGAATAACTAGCTATTTTTCCTCTTCCTAGGATGTTACTAGCTATAGGTAATCGAAAGGCGGAGTATACTGGTTCAAACTGACTATAAAGAATCGAAAATAATCATTAAATAGAGGCCTAGGTCTGTGATATCTTGAATCTTGTCTGCGTGGTATTAGGTATAGCCAGAAAGTGATTGTTTTCTCCCCGTCTTCTACCATTGTTGTTCATGTTATTGAACACGTGTGGAAATGACTTCGAATTACCTGATTGTTAAAATCTCATTGCATTTTGATCATTTTGACTGTTTTATTGAATTATTGAGCATTTTTAATGCACTTTATCGTCCGGTTGGGCAGGCGTAAAATTGCACATTAATGTCCGCGGGTCCATATTATCCACGGGTCGTAAAGTACTCAACCATCCGCTGTTCTCAAATTCCTTATATACTCACATATCAATTCATGAAATACCTATATTTGCACGAGGCTAATTCTATATAATTTCCAGCGGCATATTATATACATGTTCTTCTTCATCTAATTCTATAATATATTCTTCACTATCACTTCACTAACGCAATTCTTTGGATAATTGCTTTCTTGCTGTCTGTGAATTTTTGATGAAAGAGGACAATTCAACTTGTTTATTTTAGTGATGTATCTTGGATGTATCGCTAGACAACAATCATCAGTTTATTGGTTGACAACGTAAACATTTGGTAGGTATAGCAGGTGACACAGGGTATCAAGCTGAAATTTCTACATTCGTAAACGAATATTTTTGATATTCGGTACAGTCATAATATAATAAGCAAACATTTCAGATTTGATTACAATCCATATTGGGAGACTTCCGATTTTTCTGGAAATGCCAGCAACTTTGTTTCTTCTAATATTACTCCCTGTATATTTTCACATATAAGTTCAACAGGTCAAAACAAGTGCAATTCTTGGGTAAAATGTAATTTTTTCGAAAAATTGCGAATTATTCGAACTACAAGGAAATTCATGAACTAGTTTGAATGTAAAAAATGATATGTAATTTTTGTCCTTAATGTATGTTCTATAGAGGGACAAAAATGTGCTATGACCTGACCACATCTCCTTTATCCACGAGGTAAAATAAGAATCAATTTAAATTCAAATTTTTTCGAAAAAACGACATTTGATATAAAGATTATACTTGTTTTGACCTGTTCAACTTGAAAGTTGCTTGCAATTTCCAGACAAAATGAAAGTCCGCCATATATCGGATTGTAATGTGATCAAATCCGAAATGGTTGCTCATATAACTGCACCAGATTTCAGAAAACTTATCATTAAATTCTAAAAAATGGATGAACCGATAGTGATAAAATTCACCAGGTCTGTTAAGTTGTCAATGAGGAATTTTTTGGGCATTATAGTTGATGAAGTATCACTAGGGGCGTGCCCACGGGGCAAGTCAAGTAGTTTCCTTCACTAAAAATAGCACCATCAGATTTTTTTAAATTTTCCAAATTTTTTTGATTGAACCAACTCAAAATACATCTTCTTTGGCTCCAAACTTGTTCGTATGGGGCTTAGTTTCAGAGAAAAAAAAATTAAAACCAAACTCATTTCTCTCCCGTGGAGTATGAATGAATAGAAGGTCCAAAAATATGCAAGAAAGGTTTAATTCTTTTTAGAAATACATGAATAATCGTTTTCAATCAACACCCTGTATTTTGGAAACGAATCGTTTTCGGACATATTATTATGTTTGAAAGAATTGTTTCTTATTTCGGCTTAATACATAATATGACTTCGATGTTTCTTGCGATATCAATGAAACACTCTTGCTTGCGATTTAAATGTTAATTTGTCTTACCTAGGATAATTATTATTTGATTGATTGTCTTTATTACCCCAAGAAAAAAAAGATATAACAAGTTGAAAAAAAAAATGCAAATAATCATGCAATATCAACCTAGTCTTTTATAAGTAGGTATTCAAATAAGAAATGGAATTATCAAAGTCTCTGAAGCAGATATTTTCTTAAGTTAATTTTGAATCTAGTTGCTTCCTGTATATTCCTCAATTGACTTGGTAATGAGTTGTATAGAACGATTCCTGTGTGAAAAATTGATTGTTTGCCTATATTTGACTTGAACGTATTTGCTATTAGTAAATTTGATTGTCTTGTTCCATGATTATGTAATGAATTGATTTCATTGAAATTTTTAAATTGAATAAAACAACATATTTTAAGTTTATATAATGATGTCAGATCTAATAAATCTCTAGGTTTGTATAAATTCATGGTTGGTTCGAGAAAATTTAAATTGAAAATACACTTCAATGTTTCATTTTGTAATTTCATTAGTGGACTCAAACGTGAAATATTGGTACTTCCCCATATAGATATTAGGTATTGAAATTTTGAGTAAATAAGAGAGAAATAAATACTCTTCAAGTATCTGGTAGAAATAAAATTTCGTATTTTGAATAAAATGCCTGTAATAGGATTAAGTTTGTTCCTCAAATGATCTTTATGTTTATTCCACAATAGTCGTTCATCAATATAAAGACCTAAAAGTTTTCCTCTCAATTCCAAGTTTGATATTGAATTTATGTAGATCAAAAATAAAACTGGTCCCAAGACTGACCCTTGCGGTACACCGCATGAGATGTTCATTAAGGAGCTAGAAGTACCACTCACTTCAACATATTGTTTTCTATTTGATAGATAATTTTTGAACCAATCATGAATTCTTCCTCTGACACCAATTGCAAATAATTTATTTAATAAAATGTTATGGTTGACAGTATCGAAAGCTTTGCATAGATCTAATGACAATAAACCGCATTGATCATTTTTATCTATTCGTAATTGGATATCTGAAATAACATCCATAACGGCTACTTCAGTGTCTTTCGATCTACGGAATCCATACTGACCACTGTATAGCAAATTGTTATTTTCCAGGAAATCAAGAAGACGATAATTCATAATTTTTTCTATAACTTTTGAAAGAACCGGGAGAACAGAAATGGGTCTGTAATTATTCATATCATCTCTCCTGCCAGTTTTGTATATAGGCAATACTTTCGCAATGTTCATTTTGTCAGGAATAATTCCACTTTTAAAAGATTTTGAGATAATTTTCAACAATATAGGAGCCAATTCATATTTGACTACCTTCACAATATTATTAGTTATATAATCAAATCCACAAGACTTTCGTACATCCAAGTTGTCAACAATATCTTCAATTTCCGATGTGATTGTGTCAAAGCAAATATTGTATCTCTTATATTCCATATTGATGGTTTTGAAATAAAATTATGCAATTACCTGCATAAAATCTTCCATAAAAATACAAACGAAACCACATTATCATCGGAGGATAATTGCTACAAAAGGTCGGTCCCATGGTTTTATTGCACCTCATGGATTGTCGATTGTCGCTTGTCGTAAAAGAACGTGTCCAGGTATGTATCAGAAGCACTTGTTTTTAATGCCTTTATTGCTGGCCATAGCAGGACCAGGCGGCTCCTTTTATCCTCCTCTTGGCATTTTATTAGATGTTTCATTAAAAGATGAATATCGGCGAATAAGAGAGACTTTACGACCAAAAATGAATCATGGAGTTCATCGTGAGGTTATCAGACACTTCGAATCGTTCTCATTGGTGAGATGAGCTCCTACAGAACAAAAATCGATAAGGACCCAGATAGCACAAATTTGATATTCTCAGAACAAAAATGCTTTGATATACCTCCTTTACAACTCCTTAGCTGAATCTATATCATTATACTGCATTACAATCAGAGCTTGGCGCATTATTTTTTGTATTTACAAATACTTTTTAGTATTCAAATACTTCTCGGTATTTGAATACCGAGTATTTAAATACTTTCTGGTTCTGCTAATAATATTTATACTCACGAATATTTGCTGGAATATATTTATAACTCAGTTTTTGCAAATAGTTTCGCAATAGTTTTTAATACTTTCTGGTTCTGCTAATAATATTTATACTCACGAATATTTGCTGGAATATATTTATAACTTAGTTTCTGCAAATAGTTTCGCAATAGTTATTTTACCAACTAGTGTATTAATGAGGGCGATTGATGATCGAGATATTTTAACGTATCGAGATCATTCATCGCCTTTTAATATACAAGTTGGTTACAAAATTTTTCCGTCGACTATATTTCTCATTTCTCCTGCAATGAAGAAAACTTGGTTCGCGAATTCATCATTCATCCGGAAACTGCTAAGAATCACCCAGTATAGCCTTGTTACTCACATTAGTGACATTTGACATTTGTCAAAATGATCAACATAGAAAATAAATTCCTTGTGTTAGAAAACAGGGATTAAAATCGTGTCAGAAACTTGGAAAGGCGAACCTGTTAACGGAAAATCGGTTGCCTATAAAACAATCGTGCATCAATAGACAAATCGTTCATTAATAGGGGTCATTAATGAACGATTTCATATACATTAAACTCAGTCGTTAATACGAGGTCGACGGAAAAGTATTTTAATATATCTGAAGTATTTAAAAACTTTAGGACATATTGACGCCTTTTCAGTGCAATACAAAGAATTATTCATTTTTTCATACTTTTGCTATGGAAACTGCCTCAATTACTCAAATCTACATTACACAAGGTGATTAAAAGCGTCAAAAATACCTACTCAAGTAACATGAATGTATTCAAATCCTTGAGAATATTTCAATACTTTGAATGTATTTAACTTTGGAAATATATAAATACTTTGACAATACTCAAATACTTTGGAGGTATTCAAATACCTCGGAAATACTCAAATACTTTGAAAGTATTTGAATACTTACTGTGAACTATTCAAATACTTTTTCATTTGTAATTCAAATACTTTTTGGCCCTTCGAAATATTCAATATTTAAATAGTTTCAATATCCGAAACTATTTGAAACTTAATATTTGAATACTTTTCTCAGGGCATTTCTCCAGATCTGATTACAATATGGGGTGGAACCTTCGATACCACACTGAATACCCTACAAACAACACGAAATCCTCTTTCAAAAATAATTCTAGAAAATAACAGAAGTTTCAATACTGAATTGCTATACCAAGAAGCAGATCTATCAAATATTAGATACCTTACCTAATTACTTTCCCACCTATGCTTGAATGATTGGATAGCATGTTTATAAACCACCACAAGAGATGCTCAAAGGAAATAAAGAAAAACCAGGTTCAATGAACAAGGATCTCGATATTCAACTCTTCAAAAAGACCTCAAAACTGCACCTTTTTCTATCGAAACAAAAATATATATCCAATAATAGTTCCGAAAAAGTTTGACGAAATAATGAACACAATATATATCTATATAATAATTATGTTTGTATACATCAGGCATGTCTTCAGCTTTCTGCTGGAATTGTTAATTCAAATAAACGATGAAAAATATAACGATCAGAAGCTCCAAGCTCTTATCCTCATATTGGAAATATCCAAACATACTACATTAAATTGAATTGAATTTTTCTCTCCACTCTGAAATTATGACGAAATGAATAATAATTGTAACCATGTAGTTTTCGATATGTTTGAGCAATGATGTATATCAGAGGGATATTTTTGATTTTAGTGAAATATGCGACGCTGCGTAAAAATTGACAATTTCCCGTAGGGAAAAAGTAATTCATGAAAAGTAACATTTTATAGCCTGTCAATAGAGAAGAAATTTCAAACATTTTTCCCTTCACAGATTTTTTTTTGTCTCTGACAGATCGACCAATTTTATATGTTAACATGCTCGAAAACCGGACAACCTGTATTCCAAAGTTAACCTACCTACATACAAAAGACATTTTTCTATAGCCCTTATCTGTTCGGAAACACTAATTTTATTCTCATTATTCATAATGAACAAACCGTTATCTGCATATTTCAATATTTATCTTGTGTTAGTTTCAACCCTTGATTGATCAATATCAGCTATAATCGTTTACAATAAGCCCTGGAGAAGTAAGTTCAAAAAGTAATTCAGTGAGTTTCATATTCGTAAAAATACACGGAAACACAATCTAGACATACATTCAAGTTTCTAAAGTGTCGTCTATGGGATACATCATCACCTTGGTGTTTTGAAACTCTCAATAAATAATGATAGATACCCTGTATATTCGACGTGAGTGCTCATCATAGAATTGGACGCAGAGCAGCAGCAGTTATGTGGTTGTTACGTCGAGATTATGTACTTTTTCAATTATCACTCCGCTGTCGCCTAGCTGACCATGCAACGTCTTGTCCATTTTTTCAACACGGCTGTGTACTTTTCACATTACTTTGAAATTTGGAGAAGTTAAAAACCGGTTGAGTTGTTTGCTATGTGATTTTTATTTCATAGTAGGTAAAGTTGATAGATTAGATCAGTACCGGATTAGCCCTGGCTCTAGTTAGCTAGAAAATGTTGGCCAGTCAGCTACAGAACCAAACAGTCAGGTCTTCTCAAAGCAATGAGCTTTATTGGTTATTATAGGTTATTATAGGTTATTATAGGTTATTATAGGTTGCTCAAAATCCTACATGGAAAATAGGAAATTATTTGTTGAGTATAATCAGTACTCTTCAGAACTATATATGACATAATTCTTGGGGTACCGCAAGGGTCAGTACTTGGACCACTTTTGTTCACAATATTCATAAATGATCTCCCTCGTTATGTAAGCAAAGGACATACCATCATATTTGCTGATGAGACAACTATCACTATCACGGCTTCGAATATTGAAGAGAGTATCAAATTAGTATTAGATGAAGTATCATCCTGGTGTGATAGAAATAAACTCATCCTGAATAAAAGTACGACAGAATTTATAAACTTCAGTCTGAGAAGAAATGTGATTTTGGAAGATATTGTTCTGTGTGATTATACAAAATTTTTAGGAACATTCATAGACAGATCTTGGAATATTCACATTGACCATATCTGTAATAAAATGAAGAAAGCTTTTTTTGCACTCCTACAACTTCGCAGCATTTTGAGTGAGTCGGGTCTTGTATCTGTATATTATGCAATGGCATATTCACATTCATCTCAAAATGTCCAGATTTGGGAAAAATCTGAAGATGTTCAAAGAATTTTCATCATCCAAAAGAGGATTGTAAGGCTCATGTTAATTTAAATTACAGTTCTACATTTAGGCCCACTTTATTGACAAAAACATCCTAACCATGCCCTGCATCTATATCTATAAGTGCTTGTTATACGCAATGAATCATCTGAATGAACTTTATCAACTTACAACAACACAACATACAATACTAGACATCGGCATATTCTAGCAATACCAAAGCATAAGACAGCAACGTTCAAAGATAGTTTGAATTACAATTGTATAATATTATATAATAGACTTCCTGAAAATATTGAAACTTTGAATTGTATCTTTTTCAAGAAGACAATCCGGGAAACACTTTTGAAAAATGCTTTTTATAGTGTGCAGGAGTTTATCGATAGTACCATTGATGTATAAGATAGTAAATTCCAGTAGTGTTTTATACTTTTTCATGTTTGTTTGTTTGGAAATGTGTCATTGTTGTATACAAATTGATTTGTATTGCTATCTGCTTCGATCATTTCAATAATTTTCAATAACATGTTATGATATTTTGAAGCTACCACGAGTAATGCTGAAATAATTATCTCAGAGTGGGTGGAGGAGATGGAACTCATGTACCAGGATTGGCTATAGACGCATTCGAAGGCTTTTCTGTCTCATTAAAAAACACTTCCACGCAGATTCTAGGAAAGAATGGTAATAACCTGCGAATCCCAGGACTGGTTCTTCTTGAGATGCTTGGTAGTGTGGTAGTCTCCATCATCTCATGTTTGGTATACACCACTAAACTCTCATCTGATGATGGTCTACGTGATACTTTTAGACCAGTCAGTCCATCTTTGAACAAGACCGTTAACAGAGCACTGCTATAAGACACCAACTAGGAAGATTAGGTCTGAACCAACAAGCCAACTCTAAAACTGCAGTGTGAAAGAGGAAAAATGCCGAACACATATTATGTTTATGTTCTTGTCCAGAGAGCCGAATCAATAGGTGTCAAAGCTTAACACATTTTGTTGTAATTCAGAGTCTAAATTAGATTTCACGAAATTCTCACCTTCTTCTAGATATTGCAAAAAGAAAGTGTAATGAATAGTGGAGTGTATCCTCAAGGTGTGAGCCACATATACAGGGTGTTCCTTAAAGTTGAAGACATGCTAATATTCATGGGGGTGATTCTTCAACTCATTTCAAGAAAAAAACTTCTCACTAACTTGCTTGCGGCCCGGTGGTCGAGAGCGCGAAGGCGCTGAGTTCGTATGGGGACTCCCACAGAGGCATGGGTTCGAATCCCAGTTAGGCCATGGATGTTTGTAAATGTATGCTTTCCTAACCCCGCACAAGTGGGTCCAGTGCTAGGTCCAACGAGAAAATGCAATTGAAAATAAAAAAACTAATGTATGATCTGAAAGTCTCAACTTTTGAGAAACAGGGTGATGGAGTTTAAAAAAAATAGTTTTTCAATGATAACTGGGATGATATTGTAGACATCTTTATGAAATTTGGTACATCAAACTTCAAATTTTGTTTAAATGCTAATCTTGAGTAGTCCATTAAGGACATCCATTACTGGATAACCATAGTATGTGACATTTTGAAATTTGTGCACCGTTTCAGTCACTTAGCAGCATACATTTTGCCATTAGGAAAAGCTATACAGAGTGGACAAAAGGAATTGTACGACATTCGTTCATATGGAGTTTAATTTTTGGAATGGGTCCAATAACACCCTCTTGAATATTTAGCATGTCATTAAGCAACATCCTGTAGAACTTACTCAATCAAGCCTAGAGAACCAAACCTTTACCTGTAGGAATATGTTATCAAGAAGTATTTTTCTTGTATAATTCATGTCTGTCAAGAAAGGCCTAGGGGGTGAAATGTTGTAATCAGGCCTATATGGAACAGAAATATTCGCTATTTCACTCTCATCCATGTAGGTACTTACTAGCGTATTATAATTGGATAATGCCATCTAGCATATTTTCTGGAAATTCATAACCAAATCCTGCCAAATCTATCGGTATAGTCATTCAGAAAAGAACAGTTTTTTTGTTGATAGCTATAACAGGGACTAGTTCAACCAAAACAATAAGTTCTGGGAGTCAGTATTGTGAAAAAAGAATAACTGATGACAGTACATATGACAACAAATGGAAATATCTAGATTGGGTAGTCTCAGTATAGGAGTGTTAAAATTTCACAAGATTCCCAAAAACATGCGACATGTAAGTACCATATTTCTGTGAACAGGCTAGATAAACTCCTCCAATTCTTTAGATTTATGAACTATACATGAGTTGAGCAAATGTTAGGTTAGTTTATATCGTACAACTATTTCACTTGGTGGAATGTTTAACAGCAATAGGGATCACGATGTTCTGAATATTCGAAATAATCATGTCGCTTCATTGTTCACGGCTGAGTACGGCAACACAATTGAGATTATAATAAGAGACAGAATAATGAGGAGATATTCAGAACACTGTGGTATTTTGCAGACTACTTCACGTTCATGTTCAAGCATTCATTATAAATGAACAAGCCATAAAACCAAAGCGATTCATTCTGAGACTTACGGCTATAACTATTTTATGCCAAACTGACAAACTCTGCTCCGCAGTCCATGGTTACATCGTTGAATACCATAACGCTGATACCCAATCAGAATTATTGAAAGACAGCTAGTATTTTCACTTATGAAATCACGAGATCTTCAATTATTTCCGGAAATTTTTTCGAGAACCCGAATATTTTGAAATTTCTACCGAGGCGAAGACTAGGAAGAATTTTCTAAAAATTCATGTTCGAGAAAAACTTCCCGGATATCAATTGAAGCTAAAGTGGTATTCGGTGAGTAGTTTTCACACTGGAATATTATATTGCAAGTATACCTATATATATAATATTATATGGTTAACTGTTGATGAATGATTTTTATTTATCAACTTATAGAATGAACTCGAAATAATCTGAAGTTGAATGTAAATGTCATTTAACCTATAAACGTCAAAAAATTCCCAGTGTAATTTCATGCCCCGTCCCGCAAGAAGGAAAACATTTCCAAGAAATTTTTCAAGTTGCTATGGTAACGATAAGAAATACAGGCTTTAAATTGATCGGAAATGTTTGGTATGAAATTTTCGCGCTAATTCAAGTTGTCCTTGGGGCGTGATTGAGATTATTTGAGGATTTTAAGATGAGTGAAATAGTCAGAATTATTACTTCAGATTTCAAGTAACGGCATTAACTATTCTAAATTATCATGAATGCCTACATAAAAATAAATTGTGGAGAAGGATGGACTGAGAGCATTTATCTGATTAATCAGATCTTTGACTTCTTTGCACATACCACATATCAAAATCAAGTCTATACAATTATTGGTAACTGTGTGAGTAGGTATTAAAAAGTCAAACTTTTTGAATTAGTAATCAAGCAGTATTCTCAATGCTACTTGAGATGAGGAAAATGACAAAACAATTGAACATCACTATTTTTAGTTCGAACGAAATATATATAATTTTTTCACAATCATGCAAAACCCTGACTATGAGATGTTTGCTCTATAAGAGTAGCAAATGGGCGTGTACACCTCAGTAGAACTTTTAACTCAAACCATGTTTATAATGATCCCTTTTACATAAAAACGGACCCTCTTATGACGTAGAAACCTCATCTCGCCATAGTTAAAAGAAAATACCAAACACCCGACGGAGACTGAGGCAACTGATATATTAATTCTTTCAACTGTGATCTCGCGCTAATTCACTCTGTCAGAAATCATGTATCATTCATCTCTGTCTGGTATAGTCTTGTTTCAGTATTAGGGTTTTGACGTCATATCATCGCCTCGTTTCCAGAGGTCCGAAAAATCGGGGATTTCAATAATTTTTTATAAAACGTAGGGAGCTCACAGCAAGAAACGGTTTGCGGTGGTGAGCTAGTTTGGGTGAGTTCTATCGAATTATGAAATAATTTTTTTTTGTGATATAAGCCCATTCAAGATGAAGAAGTTCATGAAAAATTTTCAACTAAAACTCAAAAATTCTGGTTGTTGATTTGAACAATTTTGTGTGTTCAGTAATAACAAAGTTACTGAAGGGTGGGGACAGTTCATTTGATTAAGTGTATAGGGAATAACTTATAAATTACTCAGTATTGGAGAAATAGTCCAAATCAAGGACCACTTGAGGATTTTCACTATAGACTCTGCACTATGCTACAGCTGCATGGTCCGGCACTGGATGGATTTGTTCAACGTATTACTTACATAATATGGATATTCTATTTTTCATCAGCATCTGTGATGCTCATCTAAATGTCAAATAATCTAGGACAATAATTATTTTTGTTACCTTGTTACCTTCCTATATTTTTTTCAATATTGCGCATATTATATACTTTCCTCATGGCATTTCATCATGAACAATAGCTCCAAAAATATTTCTATGAGAAATTCAACATGATTATGAGTTATAATATAGGTATTATACAAGAAATAACATAGCATTCTCACAAACTACAATAATAGAACCTTGAATCCTGAAATGATTAGAAAAGTAAAGAATCGTCTCACTGATTATGGAAAACTGGTAAAAATACAGTTTGGTTCAACCAACCATACCTACATAAGAAGAGTAGTTGGTAGATTTAACGCAATGAGTTGAGTTAATCTCGTTTTTTGATATTTTGATATCAAACCATAACCTTATATAATTCTATTAGTCAAGATCTGAAACGTTTGTCTGATAACTCAAACAGTCACTTGTGGACGAGCATCAGCGAAATACATAATAAAAAAATGCACTATAGTACTCATATTACTCATATACACTAAATTTATAGTTATTATCATCTTGTTCATGTACCTATAAATTACTATATCTAAATTGTATACCAACTTTGTAAACAAACCTTGTTTGAGTGGAAGAATAGCTATGCTAAACTCCGCCATTTATCATTATTATTATCCTTATTATATTTGAATGAACACTATTACCTTTCAGGTCGGAGAGCTCGTGAACCTTTCATTTAATGATCTGTCTGTAAGGCTAGGAGTTTGTTCAGTGGTGAATTGAAGGGTAATAATTACTAAAACCATGACATGGCAGGCCTGATGCTTTGCTCGGATGCTTGCACATCACCAATCACGATCCATATTCTTCAAAGTGTAAAAATATTTTGAAGATTAAACTTGGCGCTGTGAACTGTAAATTACATCATGGTTCTATTTAGCCATTGTAGAATATAGAAAAAAATTACAGGCGATTTCAACGAGCAGACGTAGGTGCCAGGCGAGTCCAGAAGTGCGCAGTAAAGTGGCCGGAAAATAAACGTCGCCCTGTAAGATTGAAATGTATACACATGTTCAAGATTCAATACCTAAGTTATTTAGAGGATATGTGTGCAATGACAATATATTCTGCAGAAGTGCCTACCTTACAGGCGAAGAGAAAGATCTTCATCATTTACATAAATATTTACAACATATACATGTAATAGGATGTGATGAGTAAATTCTGTTCTAATAGATGTGTTTCTAAATCGTTTCATTTTAGTACATTTATTCAGTTCGTCGATTCTACAGGGTGTCATTTAAGTATGTGGCCAAGCTTCAAGGGTTGCTTTTTCGAGTGATTCCAAGCCGAAAAGTTCATGTGAACATTCCAGCGAGCACAAAAACATCTAAGAGATGTTAAAAGTACGAGATTTCGAGACATTGAACCTCCACTGCGATGTTCTGTTCACACATGAATAGAAGTATTATAGAACAGCCAATGTCCGCCGCAGGCGGCAATTATCGAGATGTCCTTGATAAGGCACAAAACTACCTTCTCCCTAGTTCTTTTTAAAGCCTTTTCATGGACACAACAGAACATTTTCAACGCGTCTTGCGCACATTAAATCGCTGTAAAAAAATCATTTTCGAGGTACTTTTCTGGAGCCTTTTGTCAAAATGAACTTTTGCATTAGGATTCCATTTCCCTTGAATGAAAAAATGCATTAAAAATAGATTGAACATAAAAATATTTTCTTGATATGAAATTACCTTCTTAATCGGTTTCTGAGTAGTGCTTACTACACACAGACATATAATTGGAAATAGGTTTCCCAATTTTTGGAATGTTCTCCACAATGCATAATTTTGCAACTGCGGAGAAGCTGTGTATTGATGAATTCTTACTTTTATATATTGATAACACTGAGGCACCGAACAACACATCTCGCATCTGATGGTCATTATTACAAACTAAATAAGTCTTCTAACACAATAAACTTCACCAAATTCCTTTCTGTTCGTTAGCAGCGTGATGTAAGCGTGACACGCTGCAAACGCGAATGCCAATTGCGACAAAAAGAACAAAATCGAAAACAAATCAGAATTCATCGCATTATGACGTAAGCATGAGACGTTGTGGTGGGGCAAACAAAGAAAGGACACAGAAGAACAAAAACAATACTTTCAATATCCTTCTAAGACCTCTTCGGGTAGTGCATATTACGCCTCAAAAAAACATCCTCATGCCTACATTTCTAAAACATCCCAAAACATCCCAGGGATACCTCTCAGTAGGCAAACAAAGAAATGCCACAGAAGAACAGAAACAATACTTTAATATCCTTCAAAGACCTCTTTGGTCAGTGCATATTACGTCTCAAAATAAGATATTCATGCCAACATTTTCAAAACATCCCAAAACATCCCAGGGATGTTTGTGCTCGCTGAGATGCGTCTGGAAAACACGGTTCCGTAAATATCGAAAGAATGTCTGATGAAATGTATGTGGAAAATTGTAGAATTGTTTATAGTTTCAATTTCTACTGAGGATTGCATAATTTTGCCATCAACATCTGATTGTCCATTAGTGACCAATTCTTTCAAGGTGAACTGTTAATACTATGTCCAATTATTGTACAACATGAGCTTTAGATTTGAAAGAGACCCCCCAACCACTACCATCGATAATTGACTATAATAAACCATTAGGAATATCTCCGGTCTCGTTTCCTGCAACAAAGTTTTTTCGAGCTATTCAAATCATAAATATACTTACATCCCCAATTTCTTCTTCACAGCCGCATATTGATGGTCCATTGGCGCAATAAACCAGAAGGGTTGGGACTGTTGGGAGACCGCACAAATGGTTTGGAACTGAAGTTTTACCTGCAAGGATTTTATTGGGGGTCCGGTGTTCGTAGTTTCGAAGCATTAAAATGTATTTTTGGATGTATGATAAATTGATATTCATCATACAGGACGAGGAAAGAAATTCTGAATTGAGAAAACCTAATCACGAATCTGCGATTGAGGTCTATAAAAATATCAAGTTTCCATCGTTCAAGTTTGAACCTCTTGATTGGGTGAAAGTATTGAAAATGAATATTCTCAGATATAATTGTGAACATAAGAAAATGGATACATATATACAGTCTGTCCAAGATAAGGTTGAACAGCATGGGGATCTCGGAAACGGTAGGAGATACGAAGTCGCTTAAATGGGGAAAAAGTTGCGCATTCGGAGGCTCATATCAAGAGCCTTCGAAAATTTTCAAAATTATTTTTAGTTTTCAGTTATATCGAAAAAAGTGAATTTTTGGAATTTCTATTTTATTTTTTTTTCTCCGTTATTATTAGGGATACAGAAAAACAGAAAATACTTTTCAATAGCAACTTTTGATGACGTTTAACGTGGTGATACCGAATTTTGTATGCGACGTTTCGTATTCGTGGAACCATCATCAACTTTTGTTTTTTAAATACGGTCCTGATGATTTACAATGTGATGATGTACAAAGTTCGATATATCCCCAAAGAAAAAAATCCAGCTGTGTCAAATCAGGCGACCGCGCCGGCCAAGGAATAAAAACGCACGGACTTCTCTGGAATTATGTACCGGAGCGCCATCTTTTTGAAACCAACAGTTCTGAACTTCCGCAATCGGTAAATCATCCAGAGCTTCCTCAAGATGATTCTCAAGCGAATTTCTATAACTTTCGGAAGTCTGTGTTTCATGGTAAGTAGAAGGAACAATAATTCGTGTACCATATATTGCAACCCACATATTAAAGCCGAAACGGTGTTGGTGTCTCTCTGTAATGTATAAATGTTCATTTTCTCGTGAACAATAATGTGTATTTTTTCTATCGAAGCTACCATGATTAGTGACCATGCTTTCATCAGTCCAGATGATTGTTCGAAAGAAATCTGCAAAATTTCAACATTTCCTGGTATATTACTCACAGAATGTCCTGCGCCTTTCATCATCGCCTGGTTTTAGCGCTTGACTTATTCTGAATTTTTATGGACGGAAATTGTTTTTCCGTAAAATGAAATTGGTTGTTGATTGAAACCAGTTGATGAGGTATCAGTGTGTTGACTAATTTTCCTTCAAAATAAGTGGAACTGATGGCATTTTTCTTTGGAATTTCGAAAAAACATTGATGATGGCTGAAAATAGGTCGAAACACACATAAACCACTTTGTATAATAAATGGTTGAACTCAGAATAAAAAAACCTTTCAGAATCTGTGAAAAAATTATCAGGACCGTATTTAAAAAACAAAAGTTGATGATGGTTCCACGAATACGAAACGTCGCATAAAAAATCGGTATCACCACGTTGAACGTCATCAAAAGTTGCTATGAAAAAGTTTTCTCAGTTTTGCTGTATCTCTAATAATAACGGGGAAAAAAATAAAATATAGATATTCCAAAAATTAACTTTTTTCGATATAACTCGAAAACTAAAAATAATTTTTAAAATTTTCGAAGGCTCTTGATATGAGCCTCCGAATGCGCAACTTTTTCCCCATTTAACCGACTTCGTATCTCTTAACGTTTTCGAGATCCCCATGCTGTTCAACCTTATCTTGGACAGACTGTATATATAAAGAAATACATTGGGAATTCGCATTATCTATGTGATGAAAGTAGCAATTCTTTCTCGGTTTATTCAACAGAAAACAACTACTCTCCTGGCTATATGCCACAACGAACATTGAATTACATCTATTGAACATACACGATAAGAATTTGAAAACAAAATCTTCTGAAGTAGAGAATTTGCATTCTCCTTCATTTAAAGATATGCACATAATATCATTCTGAATATCCAACAGAAAACAACTACTTTCCTGGCTATTTGCCACGTCGAACATTAAATTCAATCTGTTGAACATCCAAAAATAGAGCATGAAAAATGAAAATCCTCTGAAATTGAGAATTGACATAATACATCAAGTCGGATAAAATAATAGGATGTATTATGATAAAAAAAATAACATACCAATATGTTGAGTATTTTGAAATGAAAATTGAAATGTATATGAGAAGTATACTTGTATACACTCTGATGATCTTGATGAGCTATGGAACATCCAAAAAAAAATCATTCCTCCCAGCGAGCACAAACATCCCTGGGATGTTTTGGGATGTTTTGAAAATGTTGGCATGAAGATGTTATTTTGAGACGTAAGATGCACTGACCAAACTGACCAAAGAGGTCTTTGAAGAATATTTATTTATTTATTTATTTATCTACACACAAATCCAATACAAAATTACAGAGTTTACAGGAATTATACATGTATAAATGTCACTCTCATAACACAAAAAAAATATATATAAAGAATTAGGTACAAGCTAAGAATTGTGTACAGAAATAGCACCTAAGTGACTTAACACTTGTGTTGTGCTACAGATCAATATCATTCAATTCATAATTGCAGTTGTTTGCAGAAAGCTAGAGCTAAATAGTGGTATGACATTGTGCAGATAGAATTATTGATGTTCCACTATTGCAATAAATTGAGAGTAATTTTCGAATATGAATTTCTTCGATTCTCTAGAAAATGCTTTATGATTTCTTATTTGTTTCATCTCTAAAGGTAAAATATTGCAAGTTTTAGGCAAAGTGTAAGTCAAGAAACGGTGACAAACACTTTTATTGTATTTTGGGGTGGGTAGCAATTTGTTTGTTGTACTTCTAGTAGAATATGCTGTGGGAAAAGAATTATGAAGTATTTTATTTTTGAACGCATACATACATAGACTATGAAAATATAATGTTCTGATATTACTAATATCTTCTGTATATAAAAGGTTAGTATGAAAAGATCTCTGTTTTTTGAAAATTATTTTCAGAATATAATTTTGTATTGTATTTAATTTTTGTAGAGAATTTTTATACATTGCTCCCCACACCAAAATACCATATCGAAATAGTGATTCAGCTAGAGATTTATAAATTAATATAAGTAGTCTTTTCGATAAGAACTGTCGTAACTGGTAAAATTTATATATTAGCTTCCTCACTTTTTTTGTTAAATAATCAACATGATTGTTCCATCTGAGATTCCTGTCAATAATTATGCCCAAATATTTGATCTCGTTTGTTTCCTTGATTTCATCTTTCATACCTGGAACTTTAATACTGGAAAATGTTGGTCTATTTGTATCTGTTATAGTGAGTGCGAGATAGTGGGTTTTACTAGCATTTAGTGAGAGACGATACATACTCAACCACTTATTAATCATTTCCATGCCTAACTGGACAGTATTTTTTGTTTCAGACCATGTATTTTCACTAAAAATTGCAACCGTATCATCGGCGTATGATATAATTTTTGCGTTCACTTCTAAACAGAGCAATGAATTTATATAGGCTTGAAAAAGTATTGGGCCAAGAACGGTTCCTTGAGGGACTCCCATTTTTACAGTCATAGTTTCACTTATTGTATCATTGATTTTGACACACTGTTTGCGATCGGCTAAATAACTATGAAAGACATCCAACGCTGCACCACGAATACCAAGACGCTCCAATACATCAAGCAGTATTTCATGATCAACAGTGTCGAATGCCTTTGCCAAGTCTAGGAACACTGCAATACATTTTTTGTTTTCATCAAGTCTTTCAATAATACTTTTGATAACATTGTACATTGCGTCACTGGTAGCCAAACCAGCACGAAACCCATATTGGTAATCGTGTATAGTTCCATTTTCATTAAAAAAGTTTACTATGCGAGCCTTTAGACATTTTTCAAAAATCTTACCGAAGCTGTTTATTACGCTGATAGGTCTGTAATTACTGATTTTAGTTTTGTCGCCAGCTTTATGTATTGGTGTAATTAGAGAAGACTTAAACTGAGTGGGAACATGTCCTTTTTGGATTATCAAATTATATAAATGTTCCAGTGGTCGCAAAATATATTGGTAACTATGTTTAATTGTTTCACTAGTTATTCCATCTACGCCAGGAGAAGTGTTATTTTTCAATGTAGATATATGTTCTATCAATTCATTTTTTGTTATTGGACTGAGAAATATGGAGTTGGGGTTTACTTTAATGTTTTCCTTAATTTTAGCTGGAGTATCAATACCTTTAACCATGTTCAAGCCCACGTTACTAAAATAATTATTACAATGATTTGCCATTAATTTGTTGTCATTAAATACTACACCGTCCTCATCAACAATTTTTAAGATGTTTTTAGTAATTGCTCTTTCATTGGTAGCGTCTGATATTAGTTGATAAGTTTTTTTCAGATTATTTTTGTTAATTTCGATTTGCCTGAGATAGTAATTATTTTTATTTATATTCAGTAGTTTATTTAATTTATTTCTGTAAGTCTTATATTCTTGTTCTAACTCATAAGAGAAGTATTTATTTAATTTATTTTTTAATCTGTCTCTCTTTCTTATTGATATTACTAACCCTTCGGTTATCCATGGTTTTATTTTTACATGCTTTTTGTGCCATACTTTTGTACTTTTGGATTTTTCTATACTATCATTGAATTTTTTTAAAAATAGGTTAGTCCCAATTTGAGGATCATTTTCATTCAATACCATATCCCAAGTTTCTTTTTGTAATAAGTTCTCTAACTTTTTATAATCTATTTTTGTTATTGAATAAAAATTACTGTTATCAATTATTATGTTTTTTTTGCAGTTCGACTCTATATTTAGTGAAATTGGGTAATGATCCGTGATGTTACACTTCAAAATATATGAATTGAATTTGAAATTATTGTTATTGTTAGGTTGTTTCAGGAAAATGTGGTCGATGCATGATCTACTTTCAGCAGTAATTCTTGTAGGATTCAATATGTATGGGACAAATCCATATTTAGCTAACACAGAAAGATAATTATTCACGTTGACGTCGTTTTCATTCAATAAATTGATATTAATGTCACCAATGAATACAACCATTTTGTTGGACTGTATTTCATCCAGGTATGAATCAAGTTCATCAATAAACGAGTTCAGGTTACTTGGGTTAGGCCTATAAAGAGCGATTATTCTACATGATACATTATTCAATGTTAAATTAATGATACATAATGAGACCCCACATATAGTTAGTTTATGACTAGTAACATTGTAGTTGAGGTTTGATTTTATCAAAATCAAAATTCCATCATTCCTATTGAAATCGCCATCATTATGTATCGTTGTATATCCTGGTATATTAAGGTTATTGACAGATACATTCATAAAGCATTCACTCAAGACAAAAACATCACAGGTCATATTATATGTTTCAATAAGTGCTAAGAGTTCATCAAAGTTTTTGTTTGCACTTCGAATATTAAAATGTGTCACGTTAAATAGTTTATTTTTTGTCATTAACATGAAATTTTCAGGTTCTAGATATTCCCCTAGGTGATCTTGTTCTAATAAACTCAAATTTTCTAAGACAGTATCTTGATCCACTATTACCATTAACTACCGTAATCAATTTTACTTTTCATCACATTGATTTGGAACTGTAGAGTGGGGCAATTAATGTCAGTTGAGTAATGTTCAACACTATTTTTCAGTTTGTACTTATCATTAGATTTGAAACAATTAGCACAAGCTTTCTTGATTTTTGGACAATCTTTTTGTTCATGCTCTTCCATACATAAAGGGCAAATTAGTTTGTTAGGGCAATTTTCTTTTTTATGATAAAATTCTTGGCACTGGAAACAACGTGGAACTGTAATATCTTCAAAAACTGGATATCGCTCCCAACCAATAAATACCTTTTTCAGTACCATGAGTTGTCTAAAAGTTGCTGGCGAGCATTCCCCAAAAACTGTTGATTGGCCATTTCTTCCTTTTTTGATAAAAGTTACCTTGATTTCGTCTAGTGATTCATTTTGTTGTAGAATTGCGGTTTCAATTTCTTCTTTTGTTAGATCTTGTTGAAAGTATGGTATTTTAATCCTTGGTTTTTTCATTTTTGATGCTTCTATGTTATATGTGTTTTCCATTTTCGTTTTGACTTCTTTTTCCAGTACTTCAAATTCTGCTTTGTTCTTACATTTGATAATGACTGATCCAGATTTGGTAGATTTTAGACTTCTAATGCCAATTTTCAAATTGGATGGATTGATACTATTTATAATTTCAGTTTTAGTTTTTTCCACATTTTGGAAGGTCTTAGGTTTTATAATTATATCAGGAACATTTGGCAAAGTTGTTCTAAATGATGCATTTGAACTATGCTGTAGGGTTTCAGAATAAGTAGGCTTTGCTATGTAAGTTCTTTCTTTTTCATATGTGTTAAGTTTATCTTGTAACATTTTGATAATTTCATTCTTATCATTCATTATTTCTTCCTTGTCCTTTATGATGTATTGTAAACTTTCAACAAATTCATTATTCCTGCATCTTGTACAATAAAATTTCAAAATTCGTTTTTGTAGTGGCATGCATTTTAGTTCAGACGCTGTTAGATCGGAACACTCTGTACAAATTAAATTTCGGCAAGTATCGCAGGAAAAACAGGGTGCTTTGACCTCTTTCGTTGGTTGTTTTATTACCTTACATAAAAAGCACTCCATAGTTTATTTTCATCACCTTCCATCACACAAAAAGTTTGACTTTTATCAGCGTTATTTTTTGCGGATAATTACTGGGTACCTGAATATTTCTTCTAGGAGTAAATTTATTTGTTTGCACTATGAAAATGCAGTTTTCTCCCAATGTATGGAATAATTTACTATACTAGGTACACATTCTTGCAGTAATTTCACAAAACTTCGTATTAGCGAAAATTTCGCGTTTTTGTGATAACTTTTATTGGTAAATCGACCACTTTCTTACGGAGCTTTCCGAAACACGACCTTCTTTCGCCACCGAAATATGAATATGAATATATTGAAGTATTGTTTTTGTTCCTCTGTGGCATTTCTTTGTTTGCCTACTGAGAGGTATCCCTGGGATGTTTTGGGATGTTTTTGAAATGTAGGCATGAGGATGTCTTTTTGAGGCGTAATATGCACTTCCCAAAGAGGTCTTAGAAGGATATTGAAAGTATTGTTTTCGTTCTTTTGTGCCCTTTCTTTGTTTGCCCCACCACAACGTCTCATGCTCACGTCACAATACGATGAATTCTGATTTGTTTTCGATTTTCGATTTTGTTCTTCTTATTCGCAATTGGCATTCGCGTTTGCAGCGCCAGCGTGTCACGCTTACATCACGCTGCTAACGAACAGAAAGGAATTTGGTGAAGTTTATCGTGTTAGAAGACTTTGTAGTTTGTAATAATGACCATCAGATGCAAGATGTGTTGTTCGGTGCCTCAGTGTAATCAATATATAAAAGTACGAATTCATCAATACACAGCTTCTCCGCAGTTGCAAAATTATGCATTGTGGAGAACATTTCAAAAATTGGGAAACCTATTTCCAATGATTTGTCTGTGTGTAGTAAGCACTACTCAGAAACCGATTAAGAAGGTAATTTCATATCAAGAAAATATTTTTATGTTCAATCTATTTTTAATGCATTTTTTCATTCAAGGGAAATAGAATCCTGATGCGAAAGTTCATTTTGACAAAAGGCTTCAGAAAAGTACCTCCAAAATGGTTTTTTTACATCGATTTAATGTGCGCAAGACGCGTTGAAAATGTTCTGTTGTGTCCATGAAAAGGCTTTAAAAAGAACTAGGGAGAAGGTAGTTTTGTGACATATCAAGGACATCTCGATAATTGCCGCCTGCGGCGGACATTGGCTGTTCTACAATAGTTCTATTCATGTGTGAACAGAACATCGCAGTGGAGGTTCAATGTCTCGAAATCTCGTACTTTCAACATCTCTGAAATGTTTTTTTGCTCGCTGGGCTCCCACAAACAGGCTATATGGCTCAACTCGAATAAATTGATTTCGGATATCAAATTCTCATCAGTAACCTGAAGTTCAGTTATTCTTTCAGCCATTCGTCATGATATACACAATTTTCAGGAGTATGTCAATAAATCATGTTCTCAGATGTCAGATCGTTATAGTTTTAGTTATATTAAAGGAACTTGGAGTGGTCAAACCCGTGGTAACTTATGAGACACCATTCAATTTTAACTCCTGTCTCTTGGCTATACTATTAGCAAAACTTTCTCATCTTTTTTCTTCCGAAAATGATGAACACTTTTGACAATATTAATTTCACCATTATTATTTTTTTCCATGATCAAAAGAATGATATTTTTGGATATAAGACAAATTGATATTCATTATACAGGGCGTGGAAAAAAAACAAGAATCCATCGTTTTAATTTGAACCCCCGATTGGGTGACACTGTTGAAAAGGAAAATTCTCAGATAACTGGACTTCAGGTTACTGAGTAGGGTTTGAAATCCGAAATGAATTGATTCGAATAAAGTCATATAATCTGTTTGTGAGAGGTATAATCCCCATATCACTGATACGAATGATTTTTTCTTTGGAAGTTCCAAGTTTATCAAGATCAGAGTTTATACAAGTATACTCCTTTTGAAAGTTCAACAGATATAATTCAATGTTCGACGTGGCATATTTCCAGGAAAGTAGTTGTTTTCTGATCAATATTGAGAATATATACATATTTTTATCTGAAGGAGATTGCAAATTCTCTACTTCAGAAGATTTTGTTTTCAAATTCTTATCATGTGTGTTGAATAGATATAATTCAATATTTGTCGTGGCATATAGCCTGGAAAGTACCTGGTTGTTTCCTGTTGAATAAACCGAGAAAGAATTGATATTTTTATCACATAGAGAATGCGAATTCTCAATGTATTTCTTTGTATATGTATATACATATATATCCATTTTTTCATGATCATAACTTATCTGAGAATCAATGAATGATATTTTTTGTGAAACTTGTACTGCAAATCATTCGAATGCACATCATTACCATGCATGAGAGTACATGCCTACCTGAATCATTGAAAATCTCAAGATACACGCTTAGTTTTGTATATATCGCTAGAAAGTAATATAATTTTCTCATGTTTCTATTCACATCAGATTTTCTCAACATACCATACTACCATGAGTCGTATATTAAACCTATTATTCATAGTAAAAATAATCATTATCTGGTGCTCAACTTTGAACTAAGATTAGTTCACAAAATCGACTTATATCAGTCAGAGAAATATGTGGTTGGTGTTTCTGAGAACTTTTTCTTCACACACCATTGCAATAACTGTGAAAAATCTAGATGAGAACTTTCTCTACATGTTACCGAGTGAAAACTGACAAATTCACGGAAATGAAAACCGATTATACTCTTCTATGGATACACAACTAAGCACGAAAATGTGCACTTGTAGCAAAATATGTTTTCCCCAGATTTGGTGCGTAGTTATTCTATATCAGTTCACTAGTAATTTCGTCAAGATTTCACCTGATCAATATTCAAAAATTGATGTCATAAATTATATCGAACCATTCCAAGAGGTCGGTACTGTGGTCATCAACCCACCACGTCTACAATCGGCACTAAGTATTGAATAAATCATCAATGGTGGTACCGCAAACAGGTACCACCTGCGGTTCCATCTCTCGATACCAGCCAATGGTGTTTCAGGAGGAGTGGTCAGCATCAGGTAAATCTTTTAGAGTTGTACTCACAATTTTTTAGTCATTGGATGTTAATATGCGAAGATCAGTAAAATACAAGCAGTATTTATCAGTTTGGTGTGAAATAATAACAAATAATATATAATAAACGTTTAATTTACAATGTGGCGTGGTGTTGGTTCATTAAATAATCGTATGGTGTATGATTGACATTTTGAATATCTAGATTGATAAAACAGTGGAAAGTTCTTGTGATTCCGTGAAAAACTTGTTCAAATAAATGCAGTGGTTTGTTTGAATTAAGCAGATGTAACACTTTTATGAAGGTAAGAAACCTATATATACCTTTATACTGTTTTACTACTCGTATTACCAATTTAGGTAGGATGTAGAAGGTATAATCGAATGAGAGCTACTTTCTGTATAAGAAGTTCTGTACAAATAAGTATCCATACAATAAGTTCTTCTATTCAGAAGTAACAAACTGGTATCTGATCAAGATAGTTAACTGAAAACTATATAAGTCTCGAGTCTTGCTCTCCTCTAGTTTGGTTTCGACTTGTAAGGAGTTGGTTCAAAACAATCCCATACGAAATGCCCGAAAAACAACGAAATCCTCACTCGTTCTTCATTGAACCAACGAATCATATAGAAATAGAACAAATCATAGACACACTTAAATCAAATAAGGCTCCAGGATATGATTCTATAAGAGCAGAATCACTGAAAAAACTCAAATCTGAACTATCGTCTCCCCTATCATATGTAATCAACAAAATATTTGTAAATGGCTATGTTCCTTCCGAATTCAAATTAGCGGTGGTAAAACCCATCTATAAAAAAGGTGATCGAACATTGCCAATCAACTACAGGCCTATATCCTTGATTAGCTCGTTCACAAAAATATTTGAAAAAGCCCTAAATTTCAGATTAACCCGTTACATCAAAAAATACAAACTCTTATCAAATAAACAATACGGATTTCAGGAAGGTAAATCAACTCAAGACGCGATTAGTTATTTAGTGAACAATATTTACAATGCGGTGGATGATGGAGAACCGGCACTGTGCATATTCCTAGATCTTTCCAAGGCCTTCGACACAGTTGAACATGGACTGTTGTTGGAGGCCTTGGAGGAAATGGGAGTAAGAGGCACTCCAAACAAGCTATTCGAAAGCTACCTACATAGTAGAGAGCAGACTGTACAAATTGAAACAGAATTTTGTGAGAGAAGAACTATAGAGTATGGAGTGCCTCAAGGGACAGTACTAGGTCCCACACTATTCAACATATATCTGAATAATCTACTCACTCTGAAAATCTCAGGAGACATCACAAGTTTTGCTGATGACACGGTAATTTTCTATCGTGCAAAGAGCTGGGAGGAACTGAAAAAAAATGTTGAGAGTGACATGAAAAATGTAGTTCACTGGTTCAGTTACATGAAACTTACCATAAATTTCGACAAAACAGAGTTTGTGCCCTTCACGTCACTTAGAAGTAATTTGCCAGATTATGATAGGCTGACCATAAAATACGGGAATGAACCTATATATATCAAGTACACGGAGCATATCAAGTATCTTGGAATTACTATTGATCAGCATTTGAGATGGGACAAACATATCCAAAATGTAGTAAATACCTTAAGAACCATGCTGTACCGATTCAAATGTTTGATTAATATCCTTGATACTTACCATATGAAGATATTGTACTATGCATTGGTGGAATCACGATTGCAGTACGGAATTTTGGCATGGGGTGGAGCACTGGATGTTTATCTGAAACGATTGATAATCCTACAAAAATATTTTCTGAAGATAATTTTCAAAAAAAATCGTACTTACCCAACTGAAGAGCTTTTCGAGGAAACGAAACTATTAGACATCCGACAATTATTCTATTTCCATATACTCATTTTCATGCATAAAAATAAAAACATAATTCAAATAATCGACCATTATCATGATACTAGACAAAAAACCAAATTGCAAGCGAGAACAGAAACGGTAAAAAAAAATATTGGTCAACGAAACCACTATTACTTGGCATCACGAATATACAACCTTTCACCTGATGAAACTAAGAAGAATATAATGAAATACTCTAATATAAATAAATTGAAAAAACAATTCAAAGACCATATTCACAACGTGGATCGTTTAACTATCCACAAAGTAGTGAATATAAGGAATTTAGTCTAAATATTGCTTTCTTTCAACTGCTGAATTCAAGTGTGATTGTTTTAGTTAAGCTAGTTAGCTATTGTCAATTATAATTGTACATATTTTTATGAATAGCCCTTTTCTGTCTGTCATCTTCATGTTCATCTTCTTAATATTCTGAATTGTAAGCTTTCGTCTTTTTCATCCACACTCACTCTACTGGAATATCAATATATGATTAAAATGCATGACAAAACCCACGTACAACCCTGCGTTCCTGTGGGCTTTTTGTTTATTGTAACAACTTCTCATATAATAGTATTATTTGATTCTTTCGATTTTAATTATACTTCATTTTAATTACGCCTACTAATTCTACCGTATTCTATTATAACACCCACTGTTAGCCTATGTGGCCTCAAAATTGTATATTTACCTTGCTGTATCGTTGTTGTTGTGAATAAACATTATTATTATTATTATTATTATTTGCAGCTTCAAAGTAGCGGTTTACAATATCTCTTCACCTACCACGAGTTGTATGCATGTTACATTAGAATGGTAACTTACCTACCTAAACACCTTGTCCCAGCTAAAATGTCCCCCTGTAAAAAAAACAACCGCGCGATCGACCCAGTATATTTGATGATGCTCACTCGAAATATACTATTGAATAAATTGTAGGTATACAGGGTCACACCGAAGTGCACCTTAACTTCCCTATTCGAATAGGGACACCCAGTATATTATTCCATATTCAAGTAAAGTTCATTATTACAAAATCAACAATGCTAAGTTTGATGGTATTTTTCCAAACGACTACAGAGATATGGCCAAAAATAAAACGATTCAATAAAAAATCAATAGATTAGATTTTGTTAATATAACACGATTGAAATCGAATGAAAAGAAAATAATCAAAACCTCAACTGCTCAATATGTCGTCCATTCTGCTGAATGCTGAAAACATTTCCTAGCTCTTTTGATAACGTTCATTGTGGCCCTATGTATCACGTTGCGAATTTGTGATTTTCTCTTCCATTTATTCCATATTCACAATTGGCGACTCTTAAACCTGTTGTTTCAAGTACCCCCGCAAATAAAAATCAAGTGGGGTGAGGTCTGGCGACCGAGCTGGCCAGTTTCTATCACCATCGAGACAATTGGTGGTTATCAGATTTTCTCCAAACTGATGGCGAAGATAATCCTTTACGGGTCTGTAGTTATGTGCAGGACACCCATCTTGTTGAAAGAATATATTGGCATACATATTGACAGGCAACTCTTGCAAATATTTCTCTAATTTGTTCAGTAGGAAATGTAGGTATCTTTGATCATTTGAGTTTTCTTCGAAAAAATATGGACCCAATAGCCGATCTCCGATTATACCCATCCAAACGTTTATAGACCATACATTCTGAGAATGTCCAACTTGTATTTAACTTGGATTTTCGTATACATAATGATGCATTTTAGTGTACACCGTTCCATAGAATTTCGCTTCGTCTGTCCATGGAATATTCCGATAAAACCTGTGATCCAATTGCAGAATCGGACTCTTATATCATAATCCCCAGGAAGCAGTTCTTGTACCATTCTTGGTTTGAATGGATGTAATTTGTAGCATTTCGTTATGCGAGAAATGAGGATGGGCATTTAGAAGTGTCAAAATGGTAATTTCTTACAGATCGCCTTCGGTCCCTTTTTTGGTCGATAATATATCCCTAGTTTATTTCAATTTTTTACCTCTCCAGATGAAAAAACTACAGGCTGTCCACATATTTCCTGTGTCACCCGGTATTTGAAATTATAGTGCTATAACTCCGAGTTCGAACTCAAAATAAGCTTGCTAAAGGTAATTTCGAGTCCAAATTAGAAAGTAAGGCTAGTTTCGAGTTCTCACTAGTAATTATATGGGGTTATTAGCTCCGAGTTCAAACTCGAAATTAAGTCAATCGAGGTCAGCTTCGAGTGCGAACTCAAGATTATAGTGCTCAAACTTTGAGTAAGAACTTGAAATGAGCTTGCTGAAAGGTAATTTCGAGTCCAAATTCGAAATAAAGGCTAGCTTCGAGTTCTCAATAGTAATTATATAGGGTTATTAGCTTCGAGTTCGAACTCGAAATTAAGCCAATCAAGGTAAGCTTCGAGTGCGAACTCGAAATTATATAGTGCAATAACTTTGAGTTAGAACTCGAAATAAGCTTGCTAAAGGTAATTTCGAGTTCAAATTCGAAATTAAGGCTAGCTTCGAGTCTTCACTCGAAATTATATAAGGTTAGCTTCGAGTTCGAACTCGAAATTAGGCCAATCAAGGTAAGCTTCGAGTGCAAACTCCAAATTATGGTGCTATAACTTCGAGTTAGAACTCGAAATAAGCTTGCTAAAGGTAATTTCTAGTCCAAATTCGAAATTAAGGCTAGCTTCGAGTCTTCACTCGAAATTATATAAGGTTAGCTTCGAGTTCGAACTCGAAATCAGGCCAACCAAGGTAAGCTTCGAGTGCAAACTCCAAATTATAGTGCTATAACTTCGATTTAGAACTCGAAATAAGCTTGCTAAAGGTAATTTCTAGTCCAAATTCGAAATCAAGGCTAGCTTCGAGTTCTCACTCGAAATGTAAGGTTAGGTTCGAATTCGAACTCGAAATTAGGCCAATCAAGGTAAGCTTGGAATGCGAACTCCAAATTCGAAATTAAGGCTAGCTTCGAGTCTTCACTCGAAATTATATAAGGTTAGCTTCGAGTTCGAACTCGAAATCAGGCCAACCAAGGTAAGCTTCGAGTGCAAACTCCAAATTATAGTGCTATAACTTCGAGTTCGAACTCGAAATAAGCTTGCTGAAGATAATTTCAAGTCCAAACTCGAAAGTAAGGCTGGTTTCGAGTTCTCCCTCGAAATAAGTGCTTATTTTGAGTTCAAACTCGAAATTAACAGAAAAAAATTACTAAAATCAGCATGGCCGTTCTACGCCTTCGTAGCTTACCGCCGCAACGACCTTTTCTTAAAAACACTTTCAGGTTAATATGTATCCAGTCGTAAAATTTTGTTTGATGATGGACTTCAGCCATATAATGTATATAAAAGTCAAAAAAAAGATGAATGTCAAACATGCCGATGAGAAGTATAAGCATTGAATAAATTATGCATGAATCCGCTCTTCCAGAATAATATTATAGTGGCTTCCTATATACATGGTATGTCACGACAGCTTATACATTATCTCTATATCGAGAAATAGTTGGGAGAAATCCACGAAAATATGCATGGTTAAATTTGACGCTCTCTTCACTTAAAATATTTCCAGCAATGTTGTGTTGCCGCTTCTATTAAAAATTAGCAATAACTTTGTTATTTCAAATGGAATACCCTGTATTTATTGCATTTCCTGATTCTCCCTAAAGAGGTGATTTCATTGATACGTCACACTTGGGATCTATCGGAAATGATTACAGATATATAGGGTGTTCAAAATCGAGATTTTTCAACTTTAGGATTTGTTTATGTCGAAACTATTCATTATCGGCCAAAACGGCTCACATGTCACTATCTCAACTTTTGATTTACTATTTACTGATATTCAATCGGAACAGATACAGGGTGATCAGGATTCTAAATCTTGAACCACCTACATCATTACTTTGTGTTAAGAACTGACAGGTCAGATGCTACTTTGCTAATCGGTTAAGATTGAATTGTTTCTTGCGAGCATTATCGTGTTTGTCTTTCTTTTCGATTTTTCTGTACAGGGTATTCCTTAAAGACACACTTATATTTGAAGAGGTGATTCTTTGACTCATTTTAAGAAGGAAACTTCATATATGAACGTGTGTCCTAAAAGTCTTAACTTTTGATATACAGGGAGATGAACTTTGGGGCTTTTTTAAATGTACAATAATTTGATTTCTTTTACCAATGGCACCATTACGGGAATATCATTGTTTATTTTTTACTTGAAAGTGAGCAACAATGGAGAATTTTCAAATCTACTACAATGTTATGGAACGCTATTCCATTATGTACAAATATGGTCCTCGTGTTGATACTCGATAGAACGCTTCATTTTAGAGAAAAACGAGATCATACTTCTAATTTTGATGTCTGAGTACTCCGGAGTACTCCATTCAGGACATCCATTACTGGATAACCATATACTATGTAACATTTCGAAATTTTCATACCGATTCTGTCACATAGCAGATTGAATTTTGCCAGCACGAAAAAATACAGGGTGAACAAAAAAAAAGAATATATGCATATTTTAAACACTGACACCCTGTCAGAAGTTAGGACGTTTACGAGATATGTTCATATGAAGTTTAATTCTTTTGAAATGGGTCGAATGATCGACCCCTTGAATATCAGCATATCAATAAGGAACGCCCTGTATAAGTATATTCTTATTGGCTCGTCAATTTCGAAGACTTGCTTGACATTCTGATTCAATTTTTGCCCGTACTTTGGCCCATTCGACATATTGAAAGCTGAATTCAAAGATATATCCGGATATATCACACATAGAGTTTGTATACAGTCCGTCCGTTGAATTCAGTGCCGAAAAATAATTTATACCGTAATTTACGATAGCACTATAAATCACCATTCGAAAGTTGCTTAATTGCTTATGCTTCAGTTGACGATGAAAAAAAATCACATTTACATAATTATCTTTTTGAAGTTTTTCAATCCATTCATTTATTTCTTAAATTATAAAAATCGGTGAAAGAATGACGGAGCAGCTTGCGTATATATTTTTATAAGACAACCTGCGTGAACTATAGTGATTGAGTGCTCTTAATATTTCTCAAAAACTAGTCGCTTACTTAATTTCATAGCGAAAAATAAATTAATCCCTTGAAATCATACAAAGTCCTTTTACTTTGATTGCAGGACAAATGGCACAGCACCATATTCGGACAGCAGTAGATTCAGAAATCAGTTCAGGAAAAGATAAGGGAGATCCGATAGAGAGAGATCTTTCCATAACTCTGGACGACAGGGATCTTTGGGTCAGATTTCAGAGTTTTACGAATGAGATGATCGTCACGAAGAGTGGCAGGTACAGTTATAATTTATTCGTTTTATAAAGTTAGTATACGATCGGTGGTCATATTTACTCGTCAGCCAGACAAGGAAACCATCCATAAAAATATCTTTGGTCCAGTTGAGTAACTTCAACATTATGCCTAATCACGGTACAAACAGATCAAAATTTGTTTCCCATTATGGGGTATATTATCCCTTTTTGTACTAATTTGGTAAATCTACACGTGCACACATCTAAGTAACCCTCAATTGCCGAAATTTGTAACAGTCGGAAAACGCTATAGGAAATGTCGCTGAAAGTGGCCGAAACACCAAAATGATGCTTTGGACACATCGCCAAACAGTACACCGGATAATATGTAATGTTTGAATGGTTCCTAGTTCAAGATAAAATTCTGAAATTGGCAATATTGTATCGAGCACCCATCAGTAAAACTCCATTAGCTCCATTAGCTGAAATATTTCACAAAATAGTTTTCAAGTAGTAAGCTCCTTGCGAGGATATTTTTTTTATTTTGTTGTACGAAGTAAGTTTTGGAAACATATACTTCATGAAAAAAAAAGAGGATCATTTAGGTAGTGTTGAGTTAGTTTGTTTAGAAAAAGGAGTATCCTTTGTTCTCTCTAGTAATTTTTCGAAAAGTCAACTTTTCAGGAAAATTGTTCTTTAGCCCGAGTCTCTTTTATTATGCAGAAAGGATATCCTCCTTCCTTATATTCGCATAAACCAGTATGACTAGTATGAAGCAACTTGCAGCATGACAATCGATCAGAATATCGCATTCTCGTTTTGACATAGAACTCAAATAGGGTTCATTTTTTTCGCGAAAACAAGTCTCTTGTGATCGGGAAATGGAAAGTGAAAAATCAAGATTCTTGGTCTTTAACATAGATCATTGTGGGACCAAAAATGTGAAAGGTTGTATGATAGGGAGAAATCACGGCAGTTATGGGATGAAGTTGCTAATAATTTGAATTCTAATCAATTAAATGATGATTAGCAAATATTTTATCAACCAAATATTTTCACCTTGGTTTTGGATCGAATAGAATCGTCTTCAGTAATGAGTAATGAGTTTTCGCCGTTGAACAGATATCCTGATTTGAACTTTGACTGAAACTCGTCCGAGTACAGAGCGAGAATTGCACTGTAACCGCAGCCTAACGTGGTTACCTCTTTATAACTTTTGAATGGTTTGCAGTGAGAAGTGAAATTCTGAAATTCGGATAAATTGAAATAAGTCATAATTCATAATTAATTGATACTATCTTCTATTTAATGAATCGTTCTCAGGTGGCTGTGACCTCAATGAAGTATTTTAGTGCCACTTTCTTCTCAAAGAAACTATATGGTCCACCATCTTGATTCATCAACTCATTTCTATTTTTCAGTGGCTACATGCATTAATGCCATATTTGTAAACAGCTCATAAGAAAAAATGTAGTTCAGTATAACAGTAACGAGAAATAATGGAGGAAGGTGTACAAATAGTTAATATTTATTATACAAGGGAAAAAAGTAGTAGATTTTAGCTCCAGGTTGTGTTGTCTGCCGACGCGTAGCGGAGGGAGACAAAATACCGTGAGCTAAAATCTAATATTCTTCCCGTGTATAATACACTATTTTTTTCTGTGACAGAAAGAAGGACGAATCAGTATTTAGAACATATTACATTATTTCGAAATCTGAAAATTATCGACGTGAAATTTCAAGTTTTTAACAGTAGGGACACCTGCGTTTTATAGGCATCTTTATCATTATTTTGAAGTAATCAAATATCTGATGTCACTTCTGTCAGTTCAATTCTGTGATTTGATTTTAAAAAATTGCGAATTCAGTAGTTGTTTATAGTAATATCCGAAACCGCGAAGTCGAATGGAAGATAAAAGGACTTGCAGTTCTTTCTCGGACTCTATTGACTCATTTTTCGGAACAATAGCACAACAAAAGCCATTAACAGAGTATAAATTTATGTGATATATATCCGGGAAAAAAGTACTCACTTTTTTCCCACGGGAAAAAAGTAATTTATGAAAAGTGACATTTTATAACCTGCCAACAGAGATGAAATGCCAAACTTTTTTCCCGTCACAGAAAAAATTACATATAGTGGGGTGAAATCACACTTCATTTATTCTTGTTTTATACATTTGAATTAATCTAAATTATAAGATGAGTATTCCTAGATACGAGGGAGTGGCCAGAATGAGCCCGTTTCAGTGAAAAATGTTATTTCATCATTTTGAAGTAGGCGTGTACTACAAACTTGTTCACTATCATACGCTTTCTCTGCAGAGCTCTATACATTTCTTGAATAAATAATATTTAAATCAACGATATGTCATAACATGAAAAACGCTAGAATTGATATTTACCGGGACTAATACAATTCAACCATATAACGGATTTTTCTGAAATTTGATACAGTTAGGTACATAGCAACCATTTCGGATTTGACCACATTACAATCCAATATGGCGGTATTTTTCTGGAAATGCCAGCAACTATGTTTTTTCATATGTAAAACCCTGTTTCTTTTCATATTCAAGTTCAATAGGTGAAAACAAATGCAATCTTCATGTCGAATGTCATTTTTCCGGAAATGTTTTTCATTTCACCTCCTGGATACATGAGATGTGGTCAAGGCTTTCACAGTGAGTCGCACATAACAGAGAAACATATTTTTTCAAAAAAAAAATTATTCTTTGTGTCTTTTATCGATGAATCAATTCAGACACATCACATTTTGATCAAATGGAAACCCTTACCCTATGAGCCACCTAAATATATCTCCTATTCTACACCTTCTCAGGTTGTATTTCAGGCAGCATCAATTCAACTTCAGGAAGCGTCAATTGTATTTCGAAATAGTCGCTTGTATTTCAGAAAGCATCAATTGTATTTCAGAATAGTCACTTGTATTTCAGAAAGGGTCATTTGAATTTCAATTGATATTTTCTGAAATACAATTGACACTTCCTGGAATTCATTTGACTATTCTGAAATACAATTGATGCTTTCTGAAATACAACTGGAAAAGGTGTAGAACATACAATACAATAGAACAATTTCTGTATTTTGGTGCAGTAACAAACCATTTAGATCTATGAACAAACTGTATACATACAGAGAAGTGCACAAAAACGGCCAGGATTGTGATTTTCGAATTATTCTAGACACAAACTTTTGATTTTTAAATCGGACACGCTGTATATTGTATTCCATAATCAGTTAGGGATGATCATGACGAATTCAACGATACCGGGTTTGATAGGGTTATTTCAAACGATTACAAAGATATTTGCGTTCGAAGTTTCCATAAGCTCAATGGGTGTGACTTCGCAATATCAAAGCTTCTATCTTTGTCACACTCATTGAGCATATCGAAACTTTAGAATGCGAATATCTGCGTAATCGTTTGAAATAACCCTATCAAACCTGGTATCGATGAATTTGTTTTAACAATCCCTAACCGATTATGGAATACAATACATGGTGTCTCATATGAAAATCAAAAGTTGGGGTCGTTTCCAGTGAAACCGGAATTGATATAACAAAAATAGCTTCGTCCATTAATAAGCAATTTGGTATACTAACTGCCCATCAATTTTCAAAACCCCTTTTTCGAATAATCCAAAAGTTACAGTCCTGGCCGTTATTTTGTGCACTTTTCTGTATATTCTACTCTATACTACTCTACTCACTCAAAAATCCACAACTACATCATCTCCAGTTGTATTATTTCAGGAAGCGTCGATTCAATTTCAGAAAGCTTCAATTGTATTTCAGAAATTGTCATTTGGACTTCAATTGATATTTTCTGAGACGGTCTTATTAGCTTATTTTTCGGAACTCCGAGAAAGAACTGCCAGTATTTTTACCTTCCATTCCACTTCGCGGTTACGTAAATTATTTTAGAACCACAAAGTTTGCAATTTTTTGAAATCAAATCACAGAATCAGACTGACAGATATTTGATTACTTCGAAACAATAATCAAGAAGCCTACAAAAAGATGCCTGCAACCACGATGTCCTGCAACGCAGGTGTAGTTCCTGTTAAGAACCTCAAATTTTACGTCGATGATTTTCTGTCAGAGAAAAAAAAATTGTACCAGGGAAAATATTATTAGCTCACGGTTTTTTGTCTCCTTCCGCTACGCATCGGGAGTCAACACTAAAATCTAATTCATTTTTCCCTTGTATGATGTATAACTATTATTCAATGAGAATTCTATTTTCCTTCTAAAACGTTTGATCTTGCAAAATTCTAAATTTTTCACCACCAAAATGAGATCTATTTCTGGTTGACCCCGTCCCCAGGTTGAAACTTTAATTACGTCACTGTTCACTATTGCGACAATCAAATTCATTAACAATCTAATCATTGTCATCATTGCAAGCATAATTATTTACAGTCTTTGTATGATAATTCGTCAGTAGGAAGGTACTTAGCAAACAAATAAGCATTTGTGGGTACAATCTATTGACATGTTGCTGCGACATCCATGCTGAAATGATAATGGTTAATGAAGATTTGGTACTAATTATTGTATTATTCTAGCTCTTTGAAAATTTGTTTAGCCTGTCGATTCGAAATTCAGATTATTTGGGTTGATAATTCCATATTAGTCAGCAATTACAGAGTCAATGAGATTGCTTAATAATTGAGTCATGCATGATGGCCAGTGTAAGTTTTTTATCTCTTGGAGCGCACAACGATAATATTGAATTAAAAGGTACCGCAAATGGTGGAACATTATTCATCCCAACTTTTCTGCATCCACAAATCCTCATCATTTTTCTTTCCATAGATACATATACAGCCACTATTTTTTGTTATATTTTTTTATGATCTGCGTTCCCACCAAAAGGGATATCCTGTAATGTTCAGAGAACATTGTGAGAACCAAGGGAAATGAGGTAGGAATTGGTGTTCTTCTTGAATTTTTGGAGGTTATATGCCTCGGGTAACATCTCCCTTGGCAATGTGTTCCAGAGCCTCGCTGTTCGTTGGATGAATGAGTCTTTGGAAAAATACTGCCAAGGGAGGACCAATTGTTGATATTTCAGAAGAGCATCGTACTTGAAAATATCTATAAAATAAAGCCAGATCGCTAACTTTTCTACGGTATTCCAGAGAAGTGAGTGAGTTTGTGAGTGAGGCATCACCCACGAGACGAATAGCCCTCTTTTAGACAGGACAGGTCGGATCTGTGCCTTATAGATCATGAGCAGCTGACTGGAAGTGGAATAGCTCCTGACTCGAAACAGAAAACCAAGTGTTTGGGATGCACTTTTAGCAATAATTGGTCTTACGTGATTTTCCCAAGAAAGGTTATTGCTGATAGTAATACCAAGCATCGAATTGGATGTCTTCAAAGGTATGGTTACTCCTGACAAGCTCATGTTGGACACAGTGAGATCGGCTCTTCTAGAGAAAAGGCATGGTTGTGTTTTGTTTGCATTGAAATCAACCAAGTTATTGGATCCCCATTCGAGAATTGTTGCGGAGTCCATATTTATGTTGTCAACATTCCTCCCTCGTTCGTTTCTGATTTATATTATACTCGTTTTTTTCCAATTTCTATTCTTCTGCTTTAAACCTTGTGGTGTGGCAGTACTTGTTGATAAGGAAGCGGGATTGGTCAAAGAATTCGTAATTGAAAGCAGACGGCACCAAACCCGATGATAAAACTGGAATAGGAGTCTACCAGGTACTTTGAAAACCTTTGCAAATACCCAAGCATATTCCATATTCATAGTTATTCAGTTATATCTAAAAAAGTGAGTTTTTAGAATATCTACACGGTTTTTTGTCTCCCTCCGCTACTCGTCGAGAGACAACACCACTTCGAGCTTAAATCTACTACTTTTTCCTCTATAATAAATAACTATTTTAGCCAAACTATCAATTTTTGAGGAATCTCCTAAGACAGCAGGTCAATTTCTATTTTCAATTTGTCACACAAAATTGAAACATCCAATGATATATAATGATTTCAGTATAAACCTTTCCCATCTGGAATTTAGACATCGAGAAATAGAAACTAAACTTGTTCTGTTGATGAGGCTACCGGGAAAACACATTTAAATGAAAGTGTGCCAAGGGGGTTTGTTCTTCGGAGGTGCCAGATATTTACACTGAAAGGTGGTGTGGAAATGAGTTAGGTATACCTACTTATTTTCTATGTCTATATTTCAAGACAGAGCCAACAAAAAAGTTGGAAATCTTATTGGACTCCTGAAGATTTAGAAAAACCTTGTAAAACTGCGTTTTCTTGTACAGGAGGATGTTTCCAGTAGTGAAAGTAACAGCGACAGGACTAGATTCCAAGGCGATGTACACCATACACTTGGAATTCGTCCAAATCGATCCCCACAGATGGAAATACGTAAACGGGGAATGGGTTCCAGGAGGAAAAGCAGAAGGACCCCCCGCAAACCCCATCTATATGCACCCTGAATCCCCCAATTTCGGGGCGCACTGGATGAAGGAATCTATTTCTTTCGCAAAGGTGAGCATGATATCTGATTTATATTGTCACAACAAATGGGTTGTTCCCACCATGTCACGATATAGTAGAGTGGTTAGCCCATCCATATCGATTTATATAGGGGTAATGCTTGGCTAAATAGTTGGCGAGAGGTAATATTAGAATAGGCACTAATAGTTTTGGGGTAACTGAAAGTATGAGACTACATTCAAACATAACAATATATATTATAGCGTGAAACATTATGGGTGAAGTGATTATAAATATGAGTAAACAACAATGAATATAAAGACCTAATAACAACTTACATTATAACGACCATTACGACGAGCTCTTGTCAAGTCAAGAGTAGCCCCAGACCAGACTAACTTCGGAACCCTCAGATCCAATATTTATATACATCATTTTATTAGAAATGCACGTTTCTCATGAGAGTTCCTTGGTCAGTTTTTATAATTCAATGTCAACGGATGATTTGATTTACTTTATGTTTATAAAACCCTCATGGTTAGAAATTACTGATATACCGTATGTTCTACTCGTGACATGACCCCTCTCTCCGAGAAAACTGGACCCCAGTTTTTAAATTACTACCTACCTAAATATATCGAGGAGAACATTCAAAATTGATTTGCATATTGTACAAAGAGTTTCAGAAAAAAAAAATATTCACAAACATTCATAGTTTAGTGTCTACAATGCACACTCACACCTTTACTAAGTCCGGCACTGGCTATTCAACAAAAGCATTTCAATCAGACTCTTCTCGGTGAGACTCCTGGCAGCTTGGGGGTAGGGAATGACGATTGGGCATGGCATCCTCCAATCGTCATGGGAATTTCGGCAGGATCCTTTCGGGCTCGAAGGTATCCTTGTCCTGGGCATCGGGATGAAATCCTTTGGGCTTTAAGATTTCTAAGACTGTCATTCGAGGTAGTTGGCAGCTGAACGAAGGGAACTGCTGGGTTCTTGGGGTAGCGAATGACGACTGATGGGCATCCTTCAATCGTCGTGGGAATTTTGGCGGGATCCTTTTTGGGCTCGAAAGGTATCCTCGTCCTGGGCATAAGGGTGCTGGAATCTTTTTGAACTCCAAAGATTATTGGGCTTCTCTCGTTCTGGGCTGATACTCTGAAGTAGGAATCCTTTGGGCTTCAAGATATCCTGGCTTCTAGTATTGGCCTGTCTCTTGAGGGTAGTTGGCAGCTGAGTGAGAAGAATTACCAGCTATCTTGGTAGTTGCTGTGATACCTGGTAGATGACTTGGTCCATGAAAGGAACGATGAATTTCCGTCATTCCAGTGGTTCGTCAGGCTATCCACAACTCTTGGCAACTCCTGGCATTCCTACGTTTTTCCTCTTCGTTCCTGGGCTACCCAGCAGCTACCATCGAATCATGCTGTATACAGTCCTCGTTTGGTCATCTTGCTGCATCTCCCTGGGTGTCTGACTTCTTGATAAATGTTGTATGCCAGTGCTCAGTGTGCGTGCATTGTTTTGTGTGAAGCCGTGAAACCATGCAAAAAAACAATTGATTGTCAAATACCTACTTTACTATTTATATTAAAATGGGGAATTCTGTATAACCCTATATATTACTATCACATAATAGATCGAAAAAGTTGAATGTACAAAATTGAAGATGAGCAATAAATGATTAACCTATGTGCCTCGATATGCTAAATACCTCATTCAATTCATTAAATTCCTATATTATTTGTTTTAGTATACCATTATGTCCTGATGATTCCAAATTTTTAGACTTTAGATCTAGAGTTAATTATTACTTATCAATTATAAATGTTATTGGGAAAACTCATTTTCATTCAATTTCTCAAAATAATCATTATCCCATTTTGTATTAAAAACATATCAACACGCTTTCTCGAGTTTCCCAAAGCATGATTCATCATTAAACCTATGATTAAAATAAACAATATTATACTAACTAGAACAAAGTAACGTGAACGAAGTGTCAAGTTCATGATTATATTATCATCATAATAAAGAGTTTGTTTTCACTAATAAGCAAAAGTTATCATTCATTTCAGGGAAATTTGAACGTCGTCTTCCATTTCGAAAAAAAAAATGTATTGCAAATATAGTTTCTTAATTAAAAAAAAAGAAATAGTTGATTGAATGAATGACGACACAAGAAAAATTATGAGGTATCTACATATCTACTTAAATATTTATATTTGTGCCAAATTATGAAAAATTTCCCGATTGGTTCCCATTCCATCCAATGAGTCAATGAATTCGAATGCATTTTCTGTAATGGGTAATATATCTCGAGATCGAGATTAAAGTGAATTGATGCCAATATTGCCAATTGGAAATCATTTTTGTGAACAGATAAATTGAAATTATGGTTAAAAAATAATTAGAGTCATGTGAACAAACCAACGTGCCTTCTCGTTGAAAAATTTCATAAAAAAAATTACCTATTTGATGAATATATTATCGAAATTGTCACCATTTTATTTCATACTTACATATTGATCATTTTTGACATTCCAGGTCCAATCCGTTAGATTTAAAAGAATATTCATCTGACAACTCATTATTGGCAGCTTGAATAAACTGATGAACCGTCCGAGAATTGGTACTTTCATGTACTTTGAGCAATATTTTGACTCAAGGTACCTTGAGATTATTTTTTGTTTAATATGAAATATTATCAGAACTTTATTCGATTTATTTATTCATCTTTGGTGTAACCGGTTACACAATGATTTAGCGTTTATTCAATTAAAAAAAATATATTAATTTCCCTATTCACCATGTTTCGATGAATTCAAGTAGTAAGATAGTTTATTATGAGAAAATTGAAAAATATGTTGTGATATTTTATCACTTATACATTATTGAACTGATTGAAAATACTCCTTTTAAATACCGCATGCTCATTCCTCCAACTTTGTTAGATCTAGACCGTACATTTCTTTGTCTAACAACTCGCAAATATTTTCCATTTTCGGAAAAATCATCCCCGGGGGTAAATATCATTATAATCATCTTCATAATTCATAAATATACATAATCATCATATACGAGCTCATTATTCCACATTAAATCATCATTTCATGTCCTATCAATTCGAGGACAAAATATATTCAGTAAGGTTAATCCTTCATGCCTTAGTGTGGCACATCTTCCAGGATTCCCTCCTATTTTCTGTTATAGTGCACACTTTCAACTATAACACTTCGTACTTTTTAGAATATCAACCAAACAGCTACTTCTCTGGATGGTTTGGCTAGGACCACGAGATATGCTGAATAGGGTGATGATTATTCTGTACGGAAACGGTTAACACTTGTAACCAAGTAACAATCTCTTCATTGAGAGTTTACATACACATCAATATTCTTGAGCTCAATTAATTCATTTCATATCATATTTCCATAACATAATAATATCATATTTGCGTATACTTTATTTTGGGAGGAGTGATAAAAAATGGTAAAACGATACTAACGTTTAAGAGTATTTTCAATATTTGAAAGGTCATATAGGTATTATACTGACTAAGATATTTTGAATCCAAACATTCTCAACTATTACTTGAATTATTAATTATTTGCATTCGCACTAATATTGAAATTTATTATGAATTATATCGAGCACGACGATTTGTTATTATTGTTTTCATTTCGTATTGTTATAAAACAATAGGCACGTTGTGGATGACTTATTATATTTTTACTTGATATAGGTGTTCTTGGCAATGGCATTGGAATTCTTGATTGATTTCATCAATGATAACAAAAAAATAGTGGAAATAATCTTGATTTGAGGAAAAAAAACTGACAAGAAGGAAGAATTTCTTGCGAAATTCAGATAGAAAATTACGAATAGAGAAAAAAAAATAACAAAGTTCAGAGATAAGCTCCAAACTTTGTGAGTCTGGTCCGGTGCTTTATATCATGTCTTTGAATAGAAATGGAATGATTGTTATTCAACTTTTCAAGCTTACTGGTATTTAATATATTGAAAAAAAATTTGGATTTCTAATTTAAATGACTTTCTTACTTTGTTATCACCCATAATTCATGCTGCTATACTTGATTACTTTCAAATAACCCATTCTACTAGTGCCTTTGTATGAAATATAAAATTGACATAAATCGATGTATGCAAAAAAAATTGATGAGTCCATTATGAGGAATGAGACTCAAGGAAAGAAGCTTAGGCGCCTCCACCATGTCACAACAAATGGGTTGTTCCCACCATGTCACGATATAGTAGAGTGGTTAGCCCATCCATATCGATTTATATAGGGGTAATGCTTGGCTAAATAGTTGGCGAGAGGTAATATTAGAATAGGCACTAATAGTTTTGGGGTAACTGAAAGTATGAGACTACATTCAAACATAACAATATATATTATAGCGTGAAACATTATGGGTGAAGTGATTATAAATATGAGTAAACAACAATGAATATAAAGACCTAATAACAACTTACATTATAACGACCATTACGACGAGCTCTTGTCAAGTCAAGAGTAGCCCCAGACCAGACTAACTTCGGAACCCTCAGATCCAATATTTATATACATCATTTTATTAGAAAAGCAACGTTTCTCATGAGAGTTCCTTGGTCAGTTTTTATAATTCAATGTCAACGGATGATTTGATTTACTTTATGTTTATAAAACCCTCATGGTTAGAAATTACTGATATACCGTATGTTCTACTCGGCGCCTCCACCATGTCACAACAAATGGGTTGTTCCCACCATGTCACGATATAGTAGAGTGGTTAGCCCATCCATATCGATTTATATAGGGGTAATGCTTGGCTAAATAGTTGGCGAGAGGTAATATTAGAATAGGCACTAATAGTTTTGGGGTAACTGAAAGTATGAGACTACATTCAAACATAACAATATATATTATAGCGTGAAACATTATGGGTGAAGTGATTATAAATATGAGTAAACAACAATGAATATAAAGACCTAATAACAACTTACATTATAACGACCATTACGACGAGCTCTTGTCAAGTCAAGAGTAGCCCCAGACCAGACTAACTTCGGAACCCTCAGATCCAATATTTATATACATCATTTTATTAGAAATGCACGTTTCTCATGAGAGTTCCTTGGTCAGTTTTTATAATTCAATGTCAACGGATGATTTGATTTACTTTATGTTTATAAAACCCTCATGGTTAGAAATTACTGATATACCGTATGTTCTACTCGTGACAATATTCCTGATGTCGGTTTACAGAATCAAGTTGGATTTCTCCCTATCATTATTCAGATTATTCAAGTAGATGTTTTATCAAGCTTTTTGAAGTTGGTGTCATTATCTCATGTTCATTAGGCTGAGGGGGCGTTTTCTTTATGACGGTGTATACCATGAAGGCGTTCAATAATAGTTCAATAGATTGTAAGTTTGGTGTCCCACAAGGAACCGTACTGGGACCCATATTATTCACTATTTATATAAATAATCTTCTCAAAATGGATAGCCGTGGAAAGATATAATTAGTTTCGCAGACGATACAGCCATTTTATATCAAGCTGATAGCTGGAAAGAACTCAAAGACCAAGCTGAAAATGACATGAAATCTATCAAAGATTGGATGGATTATAATTTACTGACAATCAACTTCGAAAAAACTAAATATATCACATTCACATGCATAAATAGGAACTTACCAGACTATGAAACTCTGAAAATTGATGAGAATCATGTGATAAAAAGAACCGACTATATCAAATATTTAGGCATTATTATAGATAAACATTTGAGATGGGATAAGCACATAGAAAACATCAGCAGAAATCTCAGATGTTTAATCTATAAATTTAAACTTCTCAGAACAATTCTAGATACTAATAAACTCAAAATGGTTTATCATGCTTTAGTAGGTTCCCGATTAAACTATGGCATCATAGGATGGGGTGGTGCAATGAACACACACCTTGAAAAAATTAGTATTATACAAAAGAAAATATTGAAAATAATCTTAAGAAAACCTCATACCTATCCGTCAGATAATCTCTATACAGAAGCGAAGATCTTCGACATAAAGTAATTGTTTTATCGTACCATTGTGCTATATCAATTCAGAAATAAATCAAATCTACAATCTCTAAACCATGAATATAATACGAGACAACAAAGCAATTGTTACAAAACTCCATTTTCTACAAAAACAGTTGGCCAGCGCAATTTTGCTTATTTAGCGCCAAGAATGTACCAGATTCTACCCAAAGGTCTAACAGAACTTGATAATCTACGCCAATTCAAGAAAAAATTGAATGAATTTATTGCAAAGTATCCGAGAAATCAACTCATCAAAACAATAGACATGATGCAAAGATAAAAATTCGTGACACTTATATCTCACATTATTTACACACCTTCATCAATCAATACACCTTTTAGTTTCACACATTACTTATACACACTCTATCAATATATTATATGTTATTTTATCTGTCTGATGTTTATCTATGCCTATTATGTTATTACTTATATTATTTTATTCACAAATCCAGTATTTATACATTTTCACTACACTTCATCTATACATTGTTATTAAAATTAAAATTAAAATTGAAATATGATTATAGATTATAGAATTAGTATATACAACAAACCAATGTATGTTATATAAATCTTAACAACTCACGCACAGGCAATCTGCCTTAGTGAGTTTTGCGGTTTATTGAAACTCTATTTCTGAATCCATATTGAATTTTATACAAAACTGTACTTTTTCAATAAACTATATATTATTATTATTATAGATTGTGATAAAAGGAAAATGAATTATAGTTAACCCACTAACGCCTATAGGCTATAGGGACCAAATGGGCACACAATAATACACTGCTGTGCGAGAGTGAGTATTTCTGTATCTGTTTCCTCGAACAGATGGAACTGAATGTCAATTGTGCAATACAATATATACAAAAGAATGACGTAGCATCAAGATTATGTGCATGATTGAAATCATTAGACTTGTACAGTCGCCTAAATTCCACTGTACCCGTATGGGCCCACTAGGCGTATGAGTCCATCTGACATTTATTAGCATTGTTTACTGGCATCTAGCGACATGGCTTTATAAATGTGTTGTAATGGCGACGGGATCTCTTCGCAGTGCAATCTTCGCTCTGCAATGCAATTACCGATATATGAGGGAAATATTCGCGATAAGCACACGTTGTCTCTGGCTTGTGATTGGTCAGAGGTCAGATTATGTGATGAGTGAAATAGCCCCACTCATTTCAAAATGCACACGATTTTCATACCTGATGATAATCAAAAACATTATGAATATTTTGGTAGTTCGGCTATAAAATTTCTCATCGGTAGTTAAATCAATAGAACATATTTATTACATATGAAAACACCAACGACTGCCTTTTTATTCTGATGAGCCTATCAGCGTTGGTGTTCAATGATGCAACCAAAGATAAGAACAACTGTAGCTGTAGAGACGTCAGAATGAATCGCCTAAGGTTGGTTCTATCAACAATTTTTGACACCGGTTTCAAAAAGGAACGCAGTGTACCACATTAGAAGATCATATGTTTCCCAGCGAGCACAAAAACATCTCAGAGATGTTAAAAGTACGAGATTTCGAGACATTGAACCTCCACTGCGATGTTCTGTTCACACATGAATAGAACTATTATAGAACAGCCAATGTCCGCCGCAGGCGGCAATTATCGAGATGTCCTTGATATGTCACAAAACTACCTTTTCCCTAGTTCTTTTTAAAGCCTTTCCATGGACACAACAAAACATTTTCAACGCGTCTTGCGCACATTAAATCGCTGTAAAAAAACCATTTTCGAGATACTTTTTTGAAGCCTTTTGTCAAAATGAACTTTTGCATTAGGATTCCATTTCCCTTGAATGAAAAAATGCATTAAAAATAGATTGAACATAAAAATATTTTCTTGATATGAAATTACCTTCTTAATCGGTTTCTGGGTAGTGCTCACTACACACAGACATATAATTGGAAATAGGTTTCCCAATTTTTGAAATGTTCTCCACAATGCATAATTTTGAAACTGCGGAGAAGCTGTGTATTGATGAATTCGTACTTTTATATATTGATTACACTGAGGCCTCGAACAACACATCTTGCATCTGATGGTCATTATTACAAACTAAATAAGTCTTCTAACACAATAAACTTCACCAAATTCCTATCTGTTCGTTAGCAGTGTGATGTACCTAAGCGTGACACGCTGCAAACGCGAATGCCAATTGCGAACAAGAAGAACAAAATCGAAAACAAATCAGAATTCATCGTATTGTGACGTAAGCATGAGACGTTTGTGGTGGGGCAAACAAAGAAAGGGCACAAAAGAACAAAAACAATACTTTCAATATCCTTCTCAGACCTCTTTGGGAAGTGCATATTACGCCTCAAAAAAACATCCTCATGCCTATACATTTCTAAAACATCCCAGGGATACCTCTCAGTAGGCAAACAAAGAAATGCCACAGAAGAACAAGAACAATACTTCAATATCCTTCAAAGACCTCTTTGGTCAGTGCATATTACGTCTCAAAATAACCTCTTCATGCCAACATTTTCAAAACATCCCAGAACATCCCAGGGATGTTTGTGCTCGCTGGGTTATATATCCTCATGGTTCCCTCAGGGTCTCACGAGAATGACAATCCCGAGGTACCCTATAGCCGGATACTCATTAATCATCAACGTGTTCCTAGTGGTATCCTCTTCACTCTTCAGTTTTCAATCTTTTCTATCGGCCTCTTTTGGTCAATTCTTCTTTTGTTCTTTCTCCTCTAAATCCCAACCTGCTGTGAACATCTGAGTGCAGGGATGGGGCAATTTGTGAACATCTGCTGATATGGCCGCGGATTTATTACGAGGCTCTGGCAACCTAATCCAAGTTGTGAGAACCAGTGATGAGGGATAAATGGCACCGATGTTATATATAGTGTCGATAACGGGACCTCTGGGAAACAGGGCGACATCTCAGAGTAAACAGCCTTAGCCCTGTGCAAGGGGCACCAGCACAGGGCTGGACCAACCCCTTCTCTCATTAATCGTAGAAGAAGGAAAACTTGGCCTTCTTCATGGACGAGACCAGGGCTCAGAAGAGTAGTCTTCAGGAACCTGAATGAAAAGGCCGGGTCATTCATACGAACCTCTGGTACTGTAAACAGCAGTACTCACAGTTACTGTGGCAGCATTTGAGGTGGCCCTTTATGAGAACCATGTGTCGTATATGGTAAAATCAATAACGGTATATTCGAAGTACAATGGTACAATGGGCAAACTGGCCTAAGTGTCATGACAAACTCTGGCCAGACGAGCCTTGAAAGGAGGTGGAGTATTTAGTGGGTACACCTACATGTAGGGAGTCCCACACTACCATGAAGGAAATGGTCCTCCGTAGACTACTTCCGAAAAAAAACACCATGGTGGAATAATGAACGTTTCAACAAACTAGTATATCCTACGACTACTTTTGTACTTTAGACAATTTAAGATTTCTCAAACACGTAACAAATAATGAATTAGGTATTGAACAGTAAACACAATCATGATTTTCAGGTGAAGCTTACCAACAAATCTAATGGAACAGGCCAAATAATGCTTAACTCCCTGCACAAATATGAGCCGAGAGTCCACGTGGTTCGTGTTGGTACTGAGTCAAGTCGCGTGATGACTTTTCCATTTCCGGAGACGCAGTTCATAGCAGTCACTGCCTACCAGAATGAAGAGGTGACGTCGCTGAAGATAAAGTATAATCCCTTTGCTAAGGCCTTCCTGGATGCCAAGGAGAGGCCCGATAGCTTGTATGGTCAACGAGAGTTTTCTAGTAATTATGGACAGCAACCTCAGTATTCTCAGTGTGAGTAGTGTAGTAGCTCAGTCAACGATAGATTTGTAGAGGACATGAGAGAGGACAATTTTCTCACTTTCGTCAACTGAATGCCACTTTGAAAGATATTTTTTATGAATGGAATGGGAGGTCGACTGATACCACATTGGAAATATGTCTTTCAATTCCGTATACGACGCCTGACTTTCAGCTAAAAAAAATCATCCAAAACAAAATGGCGGATGATATAGTTATTAACGTTACAATGCCGTTATTTGCGTATCGGCCGTGTGTCTTTCAAGACTGTTCGTATTTTCCATAGCAGATATGAATAATAAAACTGACGATATTAGCAGATTTCATTTTTATCAGAAATTGAGTTTTCAAAGCAAAATGCACTGAATAGAAATTTTAATCGTACTGAGGACTTTCATTTCAATGAATTTAGTGGAAACATATTTGAGCTTTATTATTGTGGTATTAGTTCCTAACATTCGTTCCCTGACCGCTTCAACAGATGCTTGGCAACACCGCAGAGCAGGCTTGACGTGGCGACAAGAGAATGACAGCAGACAGCTAACACCTGAACACCAGGAATTATTATGTGAACAATAACAATTATTTTTATGTTTTATTCTGATAAGTTAAACAATAAACCTTTGCCACAATTGAAGTAGAATCCATACACCATCATACTACATTTTGGCGACGAGGAAGTGGAAACTCATTGTGTGTGTGAAGTTCGGAATAAATGTCGCGAACGGCGCGAATCCAGTCAACAAAGTGGTAGTAAACAATACCAGACGAAGATTCTAAGGTGAAAAACAATTTAAAAAAAAAACACTGTCGAATTAGCAAACTTGAGTTGAGGAACTAAAACAATTAGTTTTTTTTTTTGGTGATAAGTGCACCCTGAACAGACGTTTTTAGTGTGTGTGTGCAAGATGAGTAACAACGATTATGCCAAAGACTTTCGTTTTGAGAGGTTTGACTCTACCAAAGAGGAGTGGGAATACTATGCCCAGAGGTTTGAGATGGAACTGCTAATACATGGGTTGTTAACAATAGATACCCAGGAGAAAAGACGAAATCTGCTTTTATCTAAGGTAGGCCCAGAACCATTCAAAATTTTAGTCGACCATTTCAAGCCAGATCCGGTGAATACCAAGACCTATCAGGAACTGAAGACAGTACTAAATAGCTATTATGGCAAGCAAACATATATTTTTGCTGAAAGAATACAGTTTGCATCCAGATTTCGTAAAGACGATGAATCTATAACCCAGTTTGTTACTGCATTGCGAGGGCTAGCAGGAAACTGCGAATTTGGTGATAGTTTACGGGAAAGATTACGTGATCAGCTGATCATTGGTTTAAATTCGCCTGAGTGGCAAGAACAAATTATTCGGATGCACCCAACAAATGCAGCAACTTTGGAACAGGTTCAAGCTTCTGCTACTGCTTTCGAACAAGCTGCTATTCAATCAAAGCGTCTAACAGAAATTTCAAAATCACAACCTGGTGCACATGCAAATTATTTGAATAAATATCCAAATAATAAAAAAATATGGCAAAAACACTCCCAACAAGCATCTACCAGTACCGATAAGCATATAGTTATTTTAGATCCGAACAAACAGTGCGTTTTTTGTGGAAAACTCAAACATCAGGACAAGAGTGATTGTCCAGCATCTGGAAAAAGATGCTCGGAGTGTTCTGAAAAAAATCATTTCGCCCGTGTGTGTATCTCAGCAGGGAATGCAAAAATAGTTAAAAATAAACAAAAACGAAGTACTCGCCATGTACGAGATGCTACTGAGTCAGATTATCAATCCTCTGAGGAATCTGAGGACACAGGTAGCGACTCCAATGAGAGTAGTTTTGCAAATGTTACAAATGTACGAAAAGTGAACTCAATAAACAAAGTAATGATCAAAGTTCACATTAACAGTTTGAAAATTGAAATGCTGTATGATACTGGCGCAGCCCATTCGGTAATAGGCAGAAAAATTTGGCAAAAATTAGGTAAACCAAAATTGAAACAAACTCAGAATCTCATTGCCTATACTGATTTAGAAATACCCACTCTAGGCATAATCGAAGTTGATGTTCAAGCTTTCAAGGGGCAAAAACATACCTTACCTTTATATGTTGTTGAAACTGATGATATCCCACTTTTTGGATTAGATTGGTGTTTAAAATTCAACCTAGTACTGCCACCTGGATCAAGAATATGTAATTTGACATCTGAATCTAATATTATAGTCCAGGAGAAAAATCATCCAATAGTCCAGGAACAAATGTCTGAATTTGGTAAAATTTTGATGGAATTTGAAGAACTTTTTAGTGGTGAACTAGGGGTCATAAAAGGGTTCCTAGCCAAGATCCACATCGATGAGAAAATAAAACCAAAAACATTCCGGTCCCGGAATGTACCGATACCTTTACAGGAACAGGTCAGTGCAGAGATCGATAGACTCATTAGGGAAGATGTATTAGAACCAATCGATACTTCGATCACTCCTATTGAATGGGCATCACCAATAGTCATTGCCATGAAATCGAATGGAAATTTGCGAATATGTGGTGATTTTCGTGTTACCATCAATCCCCATGTCCAGATCGATAATTACCCACTTCCGAGATTTGACGATATCACTGCGAAATTGAGTGGAGGACAGTATTTTTCAACTATTGATTTGAAGGATGCGTATTTGCAATTGAAGGTACATCCTGATTCCAGAAAGTACCTGGTAATCATTACGCATCGTGGGTATTTTGCCTATAAGCGGCTTCCTTTCGGGGTATCATTTGCTCCAGCATTATTTCAGCGCACCATGGACCAAATCCTGTCAGGTCTAGATGGTGTGGTATGTTACCTCGACGACATCTTAATAACTGCCTCCACTATTGCCCAACATAATCAACGAGTTAGATCAGTTTTGAAATGTTTACTAGCTGCGGGAGTTAAAACACAGAAAGCAAAATGCCAATGGCTGAAGAATAGTATCACCTTTTTAGGTCATAGAATTGACAGCGAGGGCCTGCATCCAACACAGGACCGTATTCAGGCAATTCAGAACATGCCATGCCCAACAAATACTAACCAACTTCGTTCATTTCTTGGTTCTATCACTTATTATGGCCGGTTTATAGAAAACCTCCATGTACATTGTGTACCGTTATACAGATTACTGAAGAAGGGTCAAAAGTGGGAGTGGAATAAAGATGATGATGAAATATTTTCGAAGTTGAAAAAGAAACTGACAGCATCAGATACTTTGGTACATTATAGCCATGATCTACCTCTAGTGATTACCAGTGATGCTAGTGATAAAGGCGCTGGTGCAGTCTTGTTCCACAAATATCCCGATGGACAAATGAGGCCAATAGCTTTCGGTTCAAGAAAATTCTCCGATGTGGAAATGCGTTATTCCACCATTGATAAGGAAGCTTTAGCACTCATATTCGCTGTAACTAAATTCCACCAATATGTTTATGGTCGTCGTTTCATGTTATTGACTGATCATAAACCGCTTGAAAGAATATTTGGAGAAAATCGTGAAACTCCCAAAGTTGCCAGTAATAGGTTACTTCGGTGGGCAATGCTATTGAATAGTTATAATTTCACCATTGCTCACCAAGCTGGCAAAGAAAACGCCGCAGCTGATGTACTCTCCCGATTACCTATAAATGATGATACCATATCAAGCCTTGAGGAGGAAGGGCTTCCCAAAAGAGGACATTTGCTGAACTTACGTCTACGAAACTTGCCAATTACCAAACGAAAGTTGAGAGACGAAACAAGTAAGGACCCAAAGTTCCAAAAAGTTTTACATTGTCTAAATACTTATTGGCCTGATAAGAAGAATATCCCAGAAATAATTTTACCATACTATGAAAAACGCAACGAACTGTCGTTTGAGGAGAATATTCTTTTATGGAAGGGGAGAATATGCATACCCGAAACACTACGAGAGGAGGTTCTCAAGCTTTTACATGATGGCCACCCCGGTATAAGTGCTATGCAGTCTATGGCCAGATATCATGTATATTGGCCTAACATTGATTTGGAGTTGGTTGACCACATCAAATGTTGTGTTTCCTGCCAAGAGTCAAAACAAAACGATCGGAAAGTTCCTTTATATCCTTGGAGCGTGCCACCCGAGCCATGGTCGCGAATACACATAGACTTTGCCGGACCATACGAAGGAAAAATGTGGCTAATTATTATAGACAGTTATACGCGATGGTTAGAAGTGCTTTCGGTTAAAAACATTACGGCAGAGACAACAATCCGTGCGTTAGGAGAAGTTTTTTCCAGATTCGGTCTTCCCAAATTTATAGTGTCTGATAATGGGCCACAGCTCGTTTCGGAGGATTTCGAACATTTTTGTACAGTGAATAACATAACACACATTAAAGTTACACCGTATCACCCTAAATCAAATGGACTAGCAGAGCGTGCGGTACGTACATTCAAAGACCGAATGAACGCGAGTGACAAAACTTTGGACTTGAAAACGCGATTGAATAAGTTTTTGTTTTCCTACAGAAACACCATTCAGCGATCAACAGGTAGAACCCCGAGTGAACTTATGTTCTCTAGAAAACCAAGAACTTTATTCGATCAGCTTAAACCCGATTTGAAACGTAACATGGAAAAGTCACAGTGGGACCAAAAACTGTATCATGATAAAGGATCACAGTTACAAGAGTTGTCCGAAAACCAGGATGTGTGGGTCAACAATCCACTGCACAAAGGATCGATACCCGGGAAAATCATAAAACAAACGGGGCCGTACTCCTATCTCGTAGATGTACAGGGTGTGACCAAGCGAAAACATGCTGATCAAATACGACCTCGAGTTCAAGAAGGTGTTTTGAAGTCAACAGAGCTGTCACCAACTGGTGATTATTTACCAACTGTAATCCAGATACCAGACCTCGGAGGAAAGCAAGAAAATGAACAGATAAATCAAAATGATAGTCCAACCCCATTTAGTTCTAGTTCAGAACATTCATTTTCTGAACCAGCACCGGTTGATCCCTTTCCAGATCAAGAAACCAGCAGTTCCAGTCAAACCGTGGAACCACGAAGGAATCCAACGCGGAACCGGAAACCACCGGCTCGTTTCCAGGACTAGCAATGACCCCCCCCTGTCCCATGTCTTCCTTATTTCTGTGGTGAAGGAGGAATGTGGTATTAGTTCCTAACATTCGTTCCCTGACCGCTTCAACAGATGCTTGGCAACACCGCAGAGCAGGCTTGACGTGGCGACAAGAGAATGACAGCAGACAGCTAACACCTGAACACCAGGAATTATTATGTGAACAATAACAATTATTTTTATGTTTTATTCTGATAAGTTAAACAATAAACCTTTGCCACAATTGAAGTAGAATCCATACACCATCATACTACAATTATCTCTTCAACTTCCAAAGTTTGTGTAGAACATTTTTCCAAAATTCACATTATATCTCGAGCATATAGAGCTGTCGTTGGAGATGGCATTAAGAAATATAGGTATTTATAGAAAACGGTCATAGCACACCAGACCAGAGACGCATTTCCAACCATATTTTCTCAATCAGTCATCATATATACCAACCTATATGTTCGTTATCTCAATTTTTTTTATTGCATTTCCTCGTTGGTTCCCAGCACTGGATCAAATACTCAATATATGAATTCCTTTTGGGACAAAACATGTGGCCTATCTATAGTTTATATTAATAAATTGTCGTGGAGATGACTTCGGGATTACTCACTTCAAATTTTCCAGAGATAGAATATAGGTCGAAGAGGAAAATGAAACCAATATGGCATTACAATTATCGAGTGCGTCGAACTGCCTGAACCGGAAAATTATTTCAATTTGATAATCGAAGAATACTTTTTATGTTTTTTTACATAACCTCATTCATCATATACAAGGTGTTCCTCAAAGACATGCTAATATTCGAGGGGGTGATTCTTTGGCCCCTTTTAGGAAGAAAACTCCATATGAACGTATGTCCTAAAAGTCTCAACTTTTGAGATACAGGGTGATGAAGTTTTGAAAAATATTCAGTTTTTTTATAATAACTGAGACAATATTGTATCCCAGCGAGCACAAAAACATATCATAGATGTTAAAAGTACGAGATTTCGAGACATTGAACCTCCACTGCGATGTTCATCTGTTCACACATGAATAGAACTATTATAGAACAGCCAATGTCCGCCGCAGGCGGCAATTATCGAGATGTCCTTGATATGTCACAAAACTACCTTCTCCCTAGTTCTTTTTAAAGCCTTTTCATGGACACAACAGAACATTTTCAACGCGTCTTGCGCACATTAAATCGCTGTAAAAAACATTTTCGAGGTACTTTTCTGAAGCCTTTTGTCAAAATGAACTTTTGCATTAGGATTCCGTTTCCCTTGAATGAAAAAATGCATTAAAAATAGATTGAACATAAAAATATTTTCTTGATATAAAATCACCTTCTTAATCGGTTTCTGAGTAGTGCTTACTACACACAGACATATAATTGGAAATAGAGGTTTCCCAATTTTTGAAATTTTCTCCAAAATAATGCATAATTTTGCAACTGATGCGGAGAAGCTGTGTATTGATGAATTCGTACTTTTATATATTGATTACACTGAGGCACCAAACAACACATCTTGCATCTGATGGTCATTATTACAAAGTAACTAAGTCTTCTAACACAATAAACTTCACTAAATTCCTGTATGTTCGTTAGCAGCGTGATGTAAGCGTGACAAGCTGAATTGCGAACAAGAAGAACAATTGACAAAATCGAAAACAAGAGTCAGAATTCATCGTATTGTGACGTAAGCATGAGACGTTGTGGTGGGGCAAACAAAGAAAGGGCACAAAATAACAAAAACAATATTTCCAATATCCTTCTAAGGCCTCTTTGGGAAGTGCATATTACGCCTCAAAAAAACATCCTCATGCCTACATTTCTAAAACATCCCAAAATATCCCACAGGGATACCTCTCAGTAGGCAAACAAAGAAATGCCACAGAAGAACAAAAACAATTCTTCAATATCCTTCAAAGACCTCTTTGGTCAGTGCATATTACGTCTCAAAATAACATCTTCATGCCAACATTTTCAAAACATCCCAAAACATCCCAGGGATGTTTGTGCTCGCTGGGATACATCATCATGAAATTTGGTACACGTCTTTTATGCATCAAGGTGCATTTTCTTATGTACAAAAATTTCCATTTTCTCTACCCGTGGCACCGTTATATACGGGAATATTATTGTTTATATTTTACTCAAAAGTGAGCAACGAAAAAAAATTTTAAAATTTTAACAATGTCATATAAAAGTCTATTCAATTATGTACAAAAAGATCCTCTAGTTGATACTCGATAGAACGCTTCGTTTCCGAGAAAAAACGGAAAAACGAGACCAGATTTCAAATTTTGATGTCTGAGTAGTGAGTACTCCATTCAGGAGATCCATTACTAGACAACCATAGTATGTAACATTCTGAAATTTTTATACCGATTCAGTCACATAGCAGACTGTATTTTGCCATCACGAAAAGCTATACAGGGTGGACAAAAAATAATCTATGCATATTCTCAACATTGACACCCTGTATCTCAAAAGCATATCATTAAGGAACATCCTAGCTGTATTCATTCAACATTATTTCAGTTGAAATCGAGAATATGATATCTTTTGCTGTAGGTACTGCATCCATATTGCAACCCTAATATATGAGGAATACTCGAAAATACTATATTATTTCACAGTGCCGTACAAATAACGAGTGCGAGTCGTCCTCTGCTGTGGCGTCACATATTCTGCATGTATAAGCGTCGATTGATAGATTGATATATAGCGAAATATATCAATCATCAGCAGTAGATACTTCGTACCTATCATCAGAAACATAGACTCTTATATCCATGAAGAGACTACAACATTTTGACAATACTAAATCGCTATAACCATTTATGTTAATGAGAAAATTTCAATATCAATTGTGTTGTTAGATGGTTCATGGTTCCTCTCTCATCAGCCAATGTACGCATCAGCAGCTCAAATGCCACCCTGCCAATTCCGATCTAGTCCGACACTGAAACGACAAAAGTCAGCTCCGTATACCATTCAGAGGCAAAAATCGGCGTCTGTGTCCCCTCCACCACATGGTAAGTATATAACTTTGATAGGCAACAGGCATAAAATAGTTATTTATGCAACAAGCAAAACGTGAATGTTTATTGCACCCGACGAGGTCGTTAGGCCGAGTTGGACAACACGTCGAGTGCAATAAACAATTTTTGCACGAGTTGCATACAACATTTTTTCTACGTTCATGCAAAAAGCAAAAAATGATTCATCGAGGTGCGGCACTAGGTGTAGGAAAATGAAAAACGCAACTTGAATAATACTTTATAATTAATGTCGATTTGCATTGAAACAGGAACTAATACGTTACGTTACGAACAATTTAACTCAAACTTTATTTTCACCCTCAATGTTGAAAGTAAATGAACAATTGGTGCAATTTTCAATATGAATAAGTATATGACGTTTCTATAACCACAGTTGCAATATAAAAAATGTTTGTCATGATGACAGCACGTTGAAGTAGATATGACAGATGAGTGCAATGAAAACTTTATTGCACTAAGTGCAATAAAGAACTTCTTTTTCCACTAAATATAGTTCAATAAAGTTCTGCTTTTTGCATGAATGTAGAAAAAGAATTAATATAATCAATTCGGCGTCGTCAACCGTACCATAATTATGGTATCCGTGCCATAATTTGGCTTTGTGTACCTACCATGTACCACATACAGGGTGTTTCACAGGTAAAGGGAAATATTTCAATGGTAGATAGGGGTTACCAAGGTGGTTCTGAAAATATCATATTTGATAGGTCTTAGAGTCTTCATAACGGAGATACAGGGCGATTTATCGATTTCGAATAATTATTCATTCGTCTATATGTATTGACCTATCCAGTATATTCTTCTCAAATTTGGTGAGGAGCTTATACTTGGGACGTTAAATTCATTCACCTATCGTGCGGAGCGAAAATCTAGGTTCGGCTTCAGGAAAAATTTACATTTATTCGAAATATTAAAATAACACACTGTATGTAATAACTAACAGAGTTCATCGAAGGAATCGTGAAGAGGAGGAAAAACTGAATTGGGTTTTATGCTTTTTGTTTTCCCGCCACCAATTCTCATAGTAACAATCATAAACATAAAGTTGAAAGTATGTCAATTTGGAGACTATTGCAATTATGGAATCAGTGTCAATTATGATTAATCGATATATTTTAGTAAAAAAATCGCTCTCAAGAACTTACTAAGTCTCACAGTCTTTATAACGGAGATACAGGGAGAATTATCGGTTTTGAATAATCGTTCACTCGTCCATAAGTAGTATCATCAACGTATCAGGCGGAATGGAAATGATACCAAATAATTATAATCCGATAATTCACCCTGTATCTCCTTTATAAAGACTATGAGACTTTTCCTGAAGCTGAACCTGTATTTCCATTCTGCCTGATAGGTCAATTAATCCATCGTACCAAGTAAGCTCGATACCAAATTTAGCAAGAATATATCAAATAATCATAATTGAAAGTGGTTTCATAATTTTAATACTCTTCAAATTGACATACTTTTAGCTTTCTGTTTATGATTGTTACGATGAGAATTGGTGGCGGGAAAACAAAAAGCATCAAATCCAGTTCAGTTTTTCCTCCTCTTCACTATTCCTTTGATGAACTCTGTCAATTATCACATACAGTGTGTTATTTTAATATTTCGAATAAATGTAAATTTTTCCTGAAGCCGAACCTAGATTTTCGCTCCGCACGATAGGTGACTGAATTCAACGTGCCAAGTTTAAGATCCATACCGAACTTGAGGAAAATATACCGGGTAGTTCAATACTTATAGACGAATGAATAATTACTCGAAATCGATAAATCGCCCTGTATCTCCGTTATGAAGACTCTAAAACCTATCAAATATGGTATTTTCAGAACCAACTTGGTGACCCCTATGTACCACTGAAATATTTCCCTTTACCTGTGGAACACCCTGTATAATGGCACGCCTTTTGAACCATAATTTGGGCATAAAGAGCAATGAGTATATTTATTTGTTAATTGATTTTCGCCAATTTTTGTTTTCGTTGATACATGACATTCGACAACTTTGCTGATTTCACAGTTGTTTCAAAAAGTTTTTCACAAAATATACTTCACGAATTTCACGAATATGTAATGACGTTTGTTACGGGTGATCCCTCTGTGATCTCACATATGTGATGTAACCTGCTACAATATTTCAACTCAAATTTGACAATGAGAATAGAAATATAGAAAAATGAACTGCTTCTATGAACTATAAACATCTATGAATCATTGAAAGTACTGTATTGTCTTCCATAAGATACACCAACAACTGAACTGTATGCTTTATCAAAAACATATCCGATATTGTAATGTCTGGCACCACCATCCCCACCAAGAGCCAACCATATCTATATGCTCGGTATTTCCATCAGCAAAACTCTTTCATGGGATAATCATGTCAGATCCATCGCAAAAGTTGCTTCACAAAAACTCGGATTCTTGTTCCGTGCGAAAAGCTACTTTACACCTCAACAGCTTCTCATGATCTACGAAGCGCAGATACGGCCTGTTCTAGAAAACTGTTCCCACATATGGGGTTCAGCACCAAAACATACGCTAATGCTCTTAGATTCCATCCAGAGAAGAGCCATCCGCCTGGTGGGTGACGCCACACTCACTCACTCTTTGACATCATTGGAACACCGTAGAAAGGTCGGCGACCTTTCACTTTTCTATCGATACTTCCACGGAAAATGTTCTTCGGAAATCTCTGCTATCATCCCTTCACTGACAATACCAGTCAGACGAACTAGACAAGTCCAGTCGGCACATATCCTTTCGTTGTCAACCTCGAAAGGTGTCGAACAGCACTTTATCAATGCTCCTTCATCCATAGAACGACTAGGCTCTGGAATTCATTGCCGAGGAAGTATTCCCAACAACATATAACCTCCAGAAGTTCAAAAACATTCCAATACCTACCTCCTGTCCTCCTCCCTAGGAACGCACGATGTTCTTTGAACATTATATGGATTTCCTTTCGTGCGCTCTAAGCAATAAAAAATAAAGAACTGTACAGAGTATCAGAGACTCTGAAGATTTCATACAATATCATGAATAAAAAATTGAAATCTAATATTATTTTGACAAGAATTTTTGAAATTTCAGTTTACAACCCGCCAGAACACATCCAACAGCAGACACTCTACAGCTCCACCGGCCCAACCTACTCCAGCTGGCCTGCCATGACTACCATACAGGCTCAAACGCCCCCCACCATGATGACTGCCCCAATCAACTGCTGGTCACTCACTTCTAGTCCCCCTCCGCCGCATCAAATCGCCTCGCAACCAACTCCCAGCCAGTCACCTGGTCACCAGGTGTACCAGCATTCGCCAGTCAGCAGCATGACGAATCTTTCCTACCCCAGCTACTACTCTGACGTCACCTACCAAGCTCCCGAGTATATACCGATACCCAGTTCGGAGGTTTCTTATGCTCAGATCGGATCTGATAGGACGCCGGTGGTTTACCAGACAGACGTTGCCCATTTGGAGAAACACGAGTATGTCCATAGTCCTCCAGTTAGTAGTGCTAGTGAGGAAAGGTCGGAGTCTGCGTCTAGTGCACCTAGACAGGAATGGGTAGTTGGGCATTTCAAAATTGAATAGCCCGCTATTGTGCAATCAAATCGCCTCGCAACCGCCTTCCAGCCAGTCACCAGGTCACCAGGTGTACCAGCATTCGCCAGTCAGCAGCATGACGAATCTTTCCTACCCCAGCTACTACTCTGACGTCACCTACCAAGCTCCCGAGTATATACCGATACCCAGTTCGGAGGTTTCTTATGCTCAGATCGGATCTGATAGGACGTCAGTGGTTTACCAGACAGACGTCGGCCATTTGGAGAAGCACGAGTATGTCCATAGTCCTCCAGTTAGTAGTGCTAGTGAGGAGAGGTCGGAGTCTGCGTCTAGTGCACCTAGACAGGAATGGGTAGTAGGGCATTTCAAAATTGAATAGCGGGATATGTGCAATACAAGTGAAGTGCAGGTGCTGCAAAAGACATCGAACATATTGTCATTGTTATTTATTTCCACAGATTATAGAAAACTAGGTGAATACTAGAAATGTGTTTTTTAAAATACCTTCTTGAACATTTGTGTGAAACAACAAAAAATAGTAGTGAGTTTGAGTTTGGGAACAAACTGATCTCCAAAGATTAATAACGGCTAAGTAAATTTCCATTCGAATTATTTATTATAGTTATTTACCTAACAAGTGCGGAAAGTAGTACTTTTCCGCATGACTACCATACAGGCTCAAACGCCCCCCACCATGATGAGTGCCCCAATCAACTGCTGGTCACTCACTTCTAGTCCCCCGCCGCCGCATCAAATCGCCTCGCAACCAACTCCCAGCCAGTCACGTGGCCACCAGGTGTACCAGCATGACGAATCTTATTACCTAACCCAGCTACTACTCTGACGTCACCTACCAAGCTTGGTTAGTGTTTGGCCCACTACAGAAATGCCTTGATCAGTTTCCCAGCGAGCACAAACATCCCTGGGATGTTTTGAAAATGTTGGCACGAAGATGTTATTTTGAGACGTAATATGCACTGACCAAAGAGGTCTTTGAAGGATATTGAAGTATTGTTTTTGTTCTTCTGTGGCATTTCTTTGTTTGCCTACTAAGAGGTATCCCTGGGATGATTTGGGATGTTTCAGAAATGTAGGCATGAGGATGTTTTTTGAAGCGTAATATGCACTTCCCAAAGAGGTCTTAGAAGGATATTGAAAGTATTGTTTTTGTTCTCTTGTGCCCATTCTTTGTTTGTCCCACCACAACGTCTCATGCTTACGTCACAATACGATGAATTCTGATTTGTTTTCGATTTTGTTCTTCTTGTTCGCAATTGGCATTCGCGTTTGCATCGTGTCACGCTTACATCACGCTGCTAACGAACAGAAGGGAATTTAGTGAAGTTTATTGTGTTAGAAGACTTATTTACTTTCTAATAATGACCATCAGATGCAAGATGTGTTGTTCGGTGCCTCAGTGTAATCAATATATAAAAGTACGAATTTATCAATACACAGCTTCTCCGCAGTTGCAAAATTATGCATTGTGGAGAACGTTTCAAAAATTGGGAAACCTATTTCCAATTATATGTCTGTGTGTAGTAAACACTAGGTACTCAGAAACCGATTAAGAAGGTAATTTCATATCAAGAAAATATTTCTATGTTCAATCTATTTTTAATGCATTTTTTTCATTCAAGGGAAATGGAATCCTAATGCAGAAGTTCATTTTGACAGAAGGCTTCAGAAAAGTATCTCGGTGTTTTTACAGCGATTTAATGTGCGCAAGACGCGTTGAAAATGTTTTGTTGTGTCCATGAAAAGGCTTTAAAAAGAACTAGGGAGAAGGTAGTTTTGTGACATATCAAGGACATCTCGATAATCGCCGCCTGCGGCGGACATTGGCTGTTCTATAATAGTTCTATTCATGTGTGAACAGAACATCGCAGTGGAGGTTCAATGTCTCGAAATCTCGTACTTTTAACATCTCTGAGATGTTTTTGTGCTCGCTGGGTTGTTGCTGAGAATTACTAGTGTAGTGAATGGAGGAAGGTAGATTGGTCTGAAATGCTTATTTGTTGACTGCCACCAAGCCTCACTGCCACCTCTGTCAGTTTATAGCGACTGTTGCTATGGGTACGTTCTGGTGCCAACAGTTCTCACCACATCTCTCCTGGTATTTCCATCGTAATCGTGCGGAAAAGTAAAAATAATGCGGAAAAGTCATATTGTACGGAAAAGTACAACTTTCAAAACGAAAAATCATGCGGAAAAGTTATTTTTCCGCACGCTCGTGGGAGCATGTGTTTTTTAAAATACCTACTTGAACATTTGTGTGTAAAAACAAAAAGTAATGGTGAGTTTGAGTTTGGGAACAAACTGATCTCCAAAGATTAAAAACGGCTAAGTAAATTTGCATTCGAATTATTTATTAAAAATATTATCGCATTCAGTTCGCAATGTGACAAAATTTTTTATCAAATTGAATGATTTTGATTCATAGCAATTGTGCAAGTACATTCAATCAAACTTTATTCAGTCATTCAATCGTGGCACAAATATTTTCAATTTGAGTAAATATTTCTTGAAAAATGCTAAAAAAACCTACTATACAGGATGATTCAAAAATATGCGGCATCCTTTCAGGGGCGTTTTCCTTGCATGAAAATAAGGCAATAAGTTTTCATCAATAAGGGTCAAAAATTGCTTCCTAAGTGAGCTACACCTCTTTGAATAGGATGCCTCAGAGACGATTTTTTCTCTATAACTTTAAAATTTTTCGCAATAAATTTTCGAAAAGGATGTACATCTATATAATTCATTTAGATAAAGCGTATCATTTAGGAGAAAATCGACTTTGAAAGCTTTCTGATTTGCGTGTGTTTACTGATGTAGGAAGATTAATATGCTTTATCATAAATAAAAAAACAACCCTTTTTCACCAAAATTTTCCTTCAACAATTCGAAGAAAATGTTCACCATATTAGCGTCACGACAAGCGTGTTATGTTTTAATATACTTACATTATTTCATGTACTTATTTGTTCCACCCTGTTATGTGATTTATATCATGTTATCTCTGAGAAAAACGAAAAAGAAATGACATGAATAATAATAAATAATTTTGACACTGAGAGAACTTTTAATTGACGAAAATATAATAGAAAATCTATATTAACCTGAATTGCATATAATATTGCAAGAATAGTCGTTAATATTTGGTCCTTCGACCCTTGAATTGATCAGCACTGTGGTAAAAATACAATGGAAGCGAAATCAGAAGACATACGACGCAGCAAACGACTTCAAGATAAAAAAGCGGCAAGACAAGCTGCAAGCGAAAGTAGACTACGAGTCGTTGATGTTGAAGAAGACAGACAAGAAACCCAGAGAGACAAGAAAGACGAAGAGAAAAGTTATATTGAAGATGCCAAGTCTAAGTCAAAAGCAAGTAGAAGCAGCAGAAGCAGCATAGCATCAAGAAAGAAGAGAGCCGAAATCGAAACAGCTATAGAAAAGAAGAAATTAGAACAAGAAATGTTAGATCTCCAGTTAGCACTCAAACTGTCAGAAATTGAAGGAAATGATGATAGCAGCGAGTCCGATTCCAAGTCCGAGTCGATACATGAGTCAATTAAACCAAAAGTGGAGGAATGGATGGACGGTCAGCTTCCATGGGATAACCGACATGACCCAGCTTCGACTTGGGATGAAAGAGATAGGTACAGCGTGGCCACAGGTAAAAAGGATGAATTACAAGGATATGAAGAGGTAAGAGATTTGAGATTTGATAAAAATGAAGGAGCTTCCACTTCCCGCCATGAAAATCCAATTACTCTTCCTCAAATTACAAAGATTCTGACACGACAATCCTTGCCGAAAGATTTACCAATATTTGACGGAAATCCACTCGACTGGCCAAACTTCATTAATCAATTTAGAAATTCATCAAAAATTTGTGGTTTTTCCAATGAGGAGAATCAATTTCGTCTACAAAAATGTTTAAGAGGAAACGCTAGGTATATTGTTCAGTCTCTACTCATACTACCTCAAAATGTGAACAAATCATAGACTTACTCGAAACTAGATTTGGACGTGCAGTACATAATTTCTATGTTATTGGACAGGATTAGACGATTTTCACAAATCAAGGAAGAGAAATTGGACTCACTTGTAGAATTTTCGGATGAAATCAAAAATTTTGTTGCTACCGTACAATGTTTGGAAGAGAATGATCATCTTCGCAATCCAATGTTGATCACTGAAATTTTGAATAAATTGCCGACCTCTTACAAACTGTTGTGGGTAGAACACATTTCTGAATTGAATCCTGAAATAAAGCTCATTGAATTATCGAATTGGTTAGACACAAAGGCTAATGCAATTGCTCAGATTAATCTGCCAAAGTTTGACAAACAACAAAAATATAAATCATCCAATGTCAGTAGAGATGTTACTCTGGCAACATCAGACAGAATATCGAACAAAAAATGTTTCTGTTGTAACAGGGAGATTCATCCATTGAGCTCATGTCCCAAATTCACCGATTTACCCGTGGATGACAGATGGTCCTTGATAACTGAAAAGAAAATTTGCTTTTCTTGTCTCACGCCTTTTCATAGTATACGTCAATGTCGAAAAAAAAGGGTGTGTGGAATAAATGATTGCAAAAGACTACATCACACACTTCTGCATAATCCATCTAGAAATAACGTCAATTTGATCCCACAGAATGTAACTGAAATCAACTGCCATATTTCGAACATGAGCGCTCTCCTGAAAATTCTTCCTATCATTTTATGTCATAATGGTGAAGAAATTGAAACATACGTTTTACTGGACGATGCTTCTACCATTACTCTCATTGATGAAGATTTTGCAGATTCTTTAGATTTAAACGGACCAAAACAAGCTCTCTGTTTACAATGGACAAATGAAGATGTCATGCATCATGAAGATGATTCTAGAATAGTCAGTTTTACGATAAAAGGTAAAAATAATGGATCATGCTTTCAGTTGCGTCACGTACATACAACAAAATTATCTTTACCCCATCAAACAATAGATGTCGAAAAATTGCGCAAAATTTATCCATACATTAATGAAAAGGTTATTTCTATGAATAATGTTCAACCGAAAATAATAATCGGACAGGATAACTGGCCACTTCTGGTAAATAGGAAATTGATTTCTGGACCCTGGAATGGACCAGCGGTAAGCAAAACTCTCTTGGGCTGGGTGATACACGGAAATTTGAAATATGCTGAAAAAACTTCAAATTTAGTTTGCCATATCCAAAATTATGACTCAACAAAGGAAAAAGATGACTTGGATGTTCTTCATGACCTTGTCAAAGAACAATGGAGACTAGAGAAGATTGAAAATCCTCAAGAATTAGCACCATCACCTGAAGACAGAAAAGCTCAGCAAATATTAGACAATACTTTGAAAAGAATAGGACAGAGATATGAGACAGGACTACTTTGGAAGAAAGAAGACTTAGTTTTGCCAGAAAGTAAGATAAGTGCCTTGAGAAGACTTCATTTTATTGAAAGAAAAATGGACAAGGATAGAAAGTATGCTGAGATGTACGACACAAAATTCAAAGAAATGGAAGAAAAGAAGTACATCAGAAAACTCTCAAAGATTGAAAGTGAAGTAGTAACCAATAAAACCTGGTATTTACCCCACTTCGGAGTTGTCAATCCGAACAAACCGAATAAACTTCGAATCGTTTTTGATGCGTCAGCAAAAAATGGAGGTATCAGTCTGAATGATTGTTTATTGACTGGACCAGACCTGTATAATTCACTGCAAACGATACTTCTCAATTTCAGAATAAAGAGATATGCTTTCACATCAGACATAAGGGAAATGTTTCTACAGGTGAGAGTAAGAGCAGAGGATTGTTGTTCTCAAAGAATACTCTGGAGAGGACTAGAACGTGACGTAGAACCTGACGTTTACGAAATTTTAGTAGTATTCTTTGGCTCAACATGTGGTCCCTGTCTCGCTCAAGAGGCAAAGAACAGAAATGCCAAAGACCACGCAGATACTTTTCCTGAGGCTGCAGAAGCTATTATACATCACCATTATATGGATGACTACTTAGGAAATGCTGACACACTGGAAGAGGCTAAGAAATTGATTCGGGAAGTTATATATGTTCATGAACAAGGTGGTTTTGTTATTTGCAATTGGATTGCTAATGATAACAAAGTACTTCAGGACGTAGATGCAGAACTTATAGCACAAGGACATAAGAGATTGGAGGGCAATCATGAAGAAACCGTCGAAAGAATTCTAGGTGTTTATTGGAATCCTGTACAAGATTCATTCTGTTTCCAGACGAAATTCAATAAAATCAACAAAGATATCTTAGAAAATCGTAGAAGACCAACAAAAAGAGACATTTTAAAAATTGTGATGTCAGTTTTCGACCCACTGGGATTTTTAGCAAATTTCATCGTACAAGGAAAGGTTATTCTACAGAATATTTGGAGAAGCCAGATCGGCTGGGACGATGAAATCACTGACGCTCTCAATGATCAATGGCAAAAATGGTTTTCTGATCTGCAAAATATCTATAAATTCCAGGTTCCTAGGCAGTATTTCACATTGAATCGTCTTTGTAGCGATATACAGTTACATGTATTTTGCGATGCATCTGAGACAAGCTACGCAGCAGTCGCATATATCAGAATTCAAGAAAATCAAACAATTCAAACAAACTTCATCACTGCTAAGACAAGAGTAGCGCCTTTACGACCCCTATCGATACCAAGACTGGAATTACAAGGAGCTTTGATGGGTGCTCGTCTAGGACACTCACTCAAAAAGACAATGGACCTGAAAATTGCTTCTACCTTTTATTGGTCGGATTCGAGAACAGTTCTGCAATGGATACGTTCAGAAGCACGACGATACAAAGTCTTCATAGCTCAACGTTTGGGAGAAATACAGGATATCACTAATGTAAGCGAATGGAACTACGTGAATTCGAAAGAAAATGCAGCTGATGATGCCACCAAACGAAAAACTAATTGGGACAGTGAGAGATGGATAAATGGTCCTGATTTTCTGAAGAAATGCCCTGAAGACTGGCCGAAAGAGTTTGGAAGTAATAATGATGACCTAAGTATCAACCCAGACGATTTGGAAGAAAAACATATAGAACAAATATTCGTTATTTCGTTGAAAGAAGTTTCACTGATACCTGACGTCAATCGATTCTCGAAATGGCAGCGATTAACTCGAACCACATCTTATGTTTTGAGATTCATCGATATTATCAACAGAAGATGCACAAATAAAGGGGAACTATCAGTAGAAGAAATCAACAAAGCCGAAAATCTCCTCTTCAAGAAAGTACAGGATGATTCTTTCATTGAAGAAATTGCTGCATTGAAAAAAAAGAAAGCATTTTCCTCAGGTAGTAGACTCCGTACATTGACTTGCTATCTATCGGAAGAAGATGGTCTCCTAAGACTTGCTGGAAGATTAGAAAAATCAACACTGAGTTTACAAACAAAAAATCCAATAATTTTAGATCCACAACATAAAATCACGAGACTTATTGTTCAAAAATATCACGAAGATGTTCACCATCATAGCCAAGAAACCGTTATAAATAACTTACGACAAAAATTTTGGATTTTGAGAATGAGACAAACAGTAAAAAGTATCTGGAATAGTTGTCAGCTTTGTAAAATTCGACGTGCAACCCCGAAGATTCCAGTTATGGGACAACTGCCAGAATGCCGAATCCAACCGACAATAAGAGCGTTCATGAAAACAGGCATTGATTATTTTGGACCATTGGAAGTCACAGTGAAAAGAAGCCGGGAAAAAAGGTATGGGGCTATTTTCACATGCATGACGACTCGTGCTGTTCATTTGGAAATAGCTCATGATCTGAGTACCAACTCCTTCATTAATGTGCTACGGCAATTCGGTTGTCGAAGAGGCTTTCCAGACGAAATCTACTGTGACAATGGTTCATGTTTCAAGAGTGCTGAAAGGAAATAACAGAAGAATTTCAAAAAATGCAGAAGAATGAAATAATGAAATTTAGTGCGACGAGGAAAATTAATTTTTTCTTCAATCCCCCTCTAGCACCTCATACTGGTGGAAGCTGGGAAAGATTAATACAGAGTATCAAAAAGATAATGAAGGATATTTTGAAATCAAGATATCCACCAGAACATGTACTCCGGACTGTACTTTTAGAATGTGAAAGTATCTTAAATTCTAGACCACTGACTCATGTATCACTTGACTCGGACGATGCAGAAAGTTTGACACCAAATCATTTTCTTATTGGACCCTCTCATATTTCTCCGCCATTGACTGAAACTGTGGAGAAAGATCTGAACTTGATGTCCTGCTGGAGAGCCACACAGAGGTTGGCAGATTTGTTCTGGTCAAGATGGACGAAAGAATATTTGCCAACATTGATCAAGAGCAGTAAATGGTTTCAAGACAGCGGAGGAAAAGGAATACAAGTAGGAGACATCGTCATCATGGTTGATCCAGATGGACCTCGAAATTCATGGAAGAAAGCTGTAGTTATCAAAGTCTACCCAGCAAAAGATGGAAAAATCAGAATAGTTGATGTGAAAAATTCCAATCAAACTGTATATCGACGACATGTATCAAGACTTATTGTACTGGATGTGAAGAAGTAATTGCCTATATCCCAGGTCAATTACTGGATGGGAGAATGTTATGTTTTAATATACTTACATTATTTCATGTACTTATTTGTTCCACCCTGTTATGTGATTTATATCATGTTATCTCTGAGAAAAAACGAAAAAGAAATGACATGAATAATAATAAATAATTTTGACACTGAGAGAACTTTTAATTGACGAAAATATAATAGAAAATCTATATTAACCTGAATTGCATATAATATTGCAAGAATAGTCGTTAATAAAGCGTCTAATCTTTTTATTAGATTACGATGCACACGTGGTAACATTCTTGGGTTGTTTTTAATTGTCTGAAATCCTTCCTCCATGTAAAGGGGCGTAGCTCCCTGAGGAAGCATTTTCGGACCCTTATTATTAATAGAAACATTTTGCCTTATTTTCATGCAACGAATACGCCACTAAGAGATTGCCACTCAATTTCGAATCACTCTCTTTTACAGTTGTTCCATAAACACTGTCTAGATGAGGAGTTCCAGTATGGGGATACTTGAAATTACAAGAAATACGAATTCGAATAGGGAGGAGTTGCGTCAACAAGGCCCAAAAGAGGCTAACAAGATTATACCTAGAAATCTATGATTCGAATTTTCATTACTTAGGTTTTCCGAAAAAAATTAAGTGTTTGTGATAAGTATCAATTTCTCAAGTGTCCAGTATTCAACTGTTAAGTTTTGCAAATACCAACACCAAATCAAAATTTTTCGCTTTTTACATTTTATGAACTGGGTGAGACGGAAAACTACTATGTACCTACCTTTTCGAGAATACATGCACATACAAATAGTAAGTAACTAGAAAACAATGATGTGACTCTTGGTGTATTCCTGGGACTTCATATAATGTCTCATTTTAAGACATAATGAAGTGTATTCCAATACATAACGAATATTTCCCCACTAGTAGCTTCAGAACACAACATATTCACATGTTTTCAATCTAAGAAAGCAATTTTCGCAGCTATGACGATAATAGATGTTTTCCACCACTAACCTCGAAAGCGAAATGGATAAAATTTGAGAAGGATAGTTCTACTCATGTCACAAAAATCCATCAACGAGCGCAAATCTATATAACTTTGGAATATTCATTACCTACATCATAACCATATGTGTGAAAAATATGAAATTTTGAATAATGTAATATTATCACATAGTTAGATATTATTATACATGTTTTTCAATGCAATCTAAGTAGTATATACCCCGCATTATTATTATTATTATTACTACTCAATATTGAAATGAAAATTCATCTTGTTTTATGCAGTGGTTATTGAAATCACATTCACAAACTGACTAATGAGACAGATACTTACCCTCTATTCTGGTGAAGATCAGAGTTGAGTCAATCTTGATAAACATACATGAGCACTATTAAAATTCCAATACTTGCGATTCTCAACATAATGTGAGTGGTTTGACAGTATAAAGATGGGTCATATAAATTTTCTCAAGAGTTTTATTAAAAATTACAGAAATTTACACTAATTCTATGACAATAAAATAATGTTAAATATCAATAATTTTATACATACGAAAAATTATGTACAACTCCATGAAGTTATAATTAGAGAAAATCATTAAAATAACCATTTCAAATATATTTAGGTGATTGAAAGAGTTGAATCTGTGTGTTCTCTGACATTCCAATAAAATAAAGCAATATATACAGGGTGTAACTAAATAAGTGTAAAACATTTGAGGGGGTGATTCCTCATCGAAAAAAAGATAAGATCTTTCATATAAAGAAACTTCATTGGAGCATCCCATATTTAGATACAGCCCCTTGTAGGGGGTCCATGAAATTCGTTTACCAATTTTTTTCACAAGCACTAAAAAAGTTACAGTAATGAAATTGATCTGACATTTTCTACTACCAAAAAGACACTTAGCCAGTAATTTATTTGGTTCACCCCATAGTTATAAGGGGCTGAAAACGCAACCCCTAGATTTTATTTCCATTGTAACTTTTTGTCTTATTATTTGTTTACCATTTAAAAATTTATTTTCGATAGCCCGTTTCATGCTAAATAAAAAATGTCCCTTGAATTTCTCGAAAAAAATGAACCAGTTCGCAGCAAAAATCATTTTACGAACAACATACATATCGAAAATACGAAACTAATTCAGTTGGCTGCTATTAGCAATAGTGACAATTAAATTGGTATCAAGCTGTCAGTTTGTAAATTTTTGAACTTGAAGTAATACTAATTGTGTATTGTTGTTCTGTTCTTAATTTGTGAGAAAAATTGTTAAACAAACTTTATGTACCCCCTTCAAGGAGCTGTGGGGATGGGAGGCTCCAATGAAGTTTCTTCATATGAAAGATCCTATCTCTTTTTCGATAAGGAATTACCCCCTCAAATGTTTTACACTTATTTAGTTACACCCTGTATATTCATATTGGAGATAAAATTCTCAATGTCACCAATTTTATTTGCCTTCCATTGTTAGATAAAATTAACCTGAGGTTGATTTTTCAGACCTGAATTTTCCAATGCCAATGTAATTCAAGATCCAGTGACAATATAACTCAAATTAATTCCTTGAGCTGAGTGTACCTATTTCTTATCAAATAATATGTCAATTTATCATTATATACAGGTTGGCTGGAATTAGAGCCTCATCATTGAGATTTTGTAAACCGTAGGTTACAGGGTCGGTTAAATCATGACAAAGTTGCCCAATTCTATGCCTAACAAAATGCCGTTTTGAAACTCGGGAAATTCCGATTACCTCAGAGATTTATCCGAAAGAAAACGAAATTTCTCAAAAGCTATTTGATTTATCAAAGTTAATTGAAGAAATTAATAGAAATGAATGACACTTCATCATGACCGCCTTTCTCTTCCCTACGATTGGCATTTTAAAATTCGAAAGCCAGAAAACATCGATAACTTATTTTTTTTTTTTAAATAAGGACCTGGATTTTTCATTAAATTTTTTGTTACTTTTGGATAGCCCGAAAGCTGTGAGCTATCACAAATTTTCATTTTCGAATGTTTCGCTTACAAAACTAGATAGTTAAGTATTGAGAAAAAAAATTATCTCTTGGAGTGCACGGAAGGAAATTTTTGTAAATGGAATATTTGAAAATGAAAGTTCGTGATAGCTCCTAGCTTTTGGGCGATCCCAAAATGAGAAAGAATGATATAAAAAAAAACAGGACCGTATTTAAAAAGATGAGTTAATGATTCTGGAAAACAAATCGTCGGATTTCACATTTGAGAACGCCAACTTGTAGAGATGAAAAAGTGGCCATAAGTCATTCATTCCCATCAATTTCTTCAAAGAATTAATAAAAAATATTTTAGGAAATTTCGTTTTTATTTGGATCTCTGAAAATATTCGCAATAATAAGTTTTCAAACGGCATTTTGTTAGACATGAAATTGCGCAACTTCGCGATAATTTAACCGACCCTGTATTTCTTACGATTTACGAGATCCCAACCATGAGGCTCTAATTCCAGCCACCCTGTATATTCACTGTACCTAATCAAATGAAAAAAGGAGGTAAAACTAACCAGTAAAATATGAAACTGATCCAAAATGATTTTTAAAGTTTCTAAAAGAAGGCCCGCAAAATTTTCCGGTATTGAATAAACATTCTCACAATCATTGACTCTTCAAATACAATTTACATTTCAACGATATCTGAACTTTCTTGGTCACATTCCTTCATTCCTTATTATGTTCACTCCATTAGAATATAAAATTCTGTCCAGAACAAAAACCATTTCATATGACGAAATGATGGATAGATTTATTTAAATAATGTGAACCAAACTATTTCAATTATCTATTATCTTATTAGGGAATGAGGAATGCTGACATCATTAGTGCAATTTTTCGAATTTGAACAAATCATTCATGAGAATATTCTGGGGAACATTCTGAGAACCTGTTGAAAACTTTAATTTCCGTCCCATTTTCATGCTCTCAAAATATTCCACGAGAACATTCAAAGAATCATCCTGCGCTGTCTCGGTGACTTCCAGACCGTGGTGAAATTGTCTCGTGCCATTAGCGAATAAAAATCATTGGATGCCAAGTCCGGTGAGCAAGCTGGTCACTCTATTAATAGGTCGTTGAAGACTATTGGAATTAAAAATTACAATTGAATACCCAAGCAATAACTCGAAAATTATTCATAAAGGTGCAGCAATATCTTGTAAATACAGATTATCTCTCTGAGATTTATTTGAGGTTATTTTGAACATGTTTGATGAATACATTTTCCATAATTGTTTACTAACAAATCAAAACTGCACCATCTGAATTCGAGAATATTTTGAGAATGCTTTACTTTGCACTGTTAAGGTCAGAATAGAATCATTTTTACAATTACCATAATTCCCTATTAAATGTATAGGTAACATATAATTATTATTCTGGGAGTCATTGAGAGGAAAAGTGTGGCGCCATTAACGGTCAACATCCTCTTCACCAGTCATAAATTTTAGAGTGACTTTGTGAAAATTATTCATCTTCACAGGATTACAAAAATAACGTTTTCATGAAAATGGCAATGGTTTCATCTAGTTTGGGATATTGATGCTATGAACCAAAAAGAAAATGATTTGTGCACTACGTTAGGTACAGTAGGTGCGACATTCGTAATTTGAATTTACTGATCGGATCCTGACATAATCATAAACTAGGTTTACAAAAAAATGTAAATTTCCTCGGAAACCGTTGAATATCACATATCAAATTTTACCAAATCGGAACATATTCACTTTGTATGATGTTGAGGAACTTTTTGTACATGATAAATCAACTCCTACACGGAGAACGCTAATTGAGAACGACGTGAGTCGTTTTGACATCGATAAAAAAATGATGTACCTTAATTATCGTGGGTAATATCCCGAGACCATGACAAATAGCCGACTATTATTTTCTTCATAATTCTATCGAGAGTACCTTGTATTTTGACAATTTGATGAGACCACATGAACATCAATAATCTGAATAACTCTCGAGAGCTTTAGCTCGGGGCAGTTATTTTAGGATTATTTATGTTCATATGGTCGAATTGAATTGTCCCAAAATATAAGTTACTCAAGATGAATTAAAGAAAATAATAGTCTCCATTTGTCATGGTTGAGTGATATTCAGGAAGATTATTTCATTAACGGTGTAAAAATACTGGTTTATATGAGTTTATTCAAGTTGAATTTCACAATTCTGTAGATACTATTTGTATGAAAATTCTTCTGAAGACCGTCTGGGGTATTCTCATCATATCTACGTACAATTGCAATCAATTCATCTAAAGTTAGAGCAAATAAAGAATATTAATGCCATTGATAGCGTTAATATTCTTTGATCAGAGCTTCTGTACTTTCCTTTCTTGTTTGACGAAAATATTGTAGGCTTCGCCTTTTTGCATTATGCGCAACCCTGGCACCTTTGATTTCGATATATTCAGATGTATTCGTCTTACGTTTATGTTCATTGAAGTAACCTTCCTGTATATAGTTTTCCATAATCAATTTCAACTGTGTATTCCAAATATTCCTCACCATTCTCCTCACCCAATCTTTCAGGATTTGGGCAATCACGAGAGATGGGGTTTGATTGATGGTTATGGTTCACGCGTAAATTAGTAAGATGAGCCGTTTCAGGAAAATTTCGTCTGAAGAAACCACGAAAATATGAGAAAATCAATTCCGCAAACTACCAGTTACACGGAATCATCAATAAAGGTAATCATTATTGTTGTTCATTTGTATATTGTCGTTGATTCATCTTGCCAAAAAACACTCGAACTTTTTCTTAATTGAATACATTTCCTTACTAACTCAAACATTTTCCATCAGTTATTTCTCTCGAAAAACTTGACATCGACCTACGGTCTCGCAATCTTTTCATGTCGTGTTTTCTCCTAAAATTACTGATCGGCAAATGTTTTTCGTTACCAAGAAAAATTTATCCGATAAAAGAAAAGCTCTTGTGTTTTTACTGTTGATTATAGCTCATTCCCTTTGACATTCATGAGGATCAGTTTAAATGCCTTCTGGCATTTGACACTTAATTCTCTTCGTACTTTCTGTGACAAAACTGCCATTGTGCATATTATCAGAAACGTTCAATTGCTCAAAGACGTTTCAGGCGAATTGTGTGATAAGACGTGGAAAGGACTCAATATTAAAATACTGGGTGTTCTATTTAAAATAACGCCCTCTTCAAGTTTGAGCATTAGTCCTCGGAGTTCGCGAATATTTCATATGAAGACTGAAGAGCTTTCTATCCATTCGACTGATTTTGGCACCATTTTCTCTTCTGGCCACGAAATAATATAAAAACTGGAAGAAAACCCTAATCTAAATTGATAAACACATAGCTGAATACAAAGTAGAAGATTAGTTTCCTACGACTTTTTTATTTCTGAAAGCTTGGTGCTGATTTCAGGCTATCAGAAGTGAATCAGAAGAGTTCACAATGAATATACATCTATGAAAAAGGCAGTAATACTTTCAGTGAAGGGTGTGAAGACATGACATGAAAGTGGACTTCAGAGTGTGCTTATTGGAGTGTCCAAATCAAAATAGTGCAGGATCAAAATAGTAGAAAAAAATAGAGATAAAGTGCTCTTTCTGATGGACTGACACTGTTTCTCTACATGAATTTTCTCTTCTGGCTAAGAAAAAATCTGAATAAAGTCCTGTACAAAATTACATCTATCTATGCTTGTGTGTGAAGAGCACTGTGTAACAGAAGATTAACGATAACTGAATGAAACCGTTGAAGGTAAGTTTCAGTTTAGATTGAACTTGAGTGAACCTAATTTTTCTGAAAAATTGGATTTGATGTTCTTTCAGAGATATCAAATGGGTTCACAATGATTATAAGTCAATGCAAAAGATAACAATACCTCAAAGAATATTCGAAGACATGGCGTGGACAAGAAAGTGAGCTTGGAAGCGAGCTCTGAGAGAAAATGATATGTTGATGATTGAACACTAGTTTAATCCTGATTTGGGACCCACATTGAAGTAGAAAACATGTTTTTTTATTGGTAACCTACTATGCATATTTAAGGAACTCCTCAGCGTGTTTAAATCCAACTTCGAAAAACGAGCGTCTTTTAATTATTAGTTACCTCGTTCACACGGAAACATCAACGACCCGAGGAACGTGAAGTCTAAAAATGTTAACATTGTCATTATTGATCTGACCGCATTACTATACAGTCCTGGATTTGTCGATAAGCCGTATTCATTCCTCTATATATTGCAACTATTTTTAGTATTGAGCCACTTCCTATCACACTTTTTCTATTTGTGGTGAAGAGGATTATTGAAAGGAATCAATTTTTTTAATATATTCATATAAATAAACTATGGACTTGAGACGATATTAATAATCATTTGTACTGTAAAAATAAAGAATTCTCTATAGGTTTACCACATGAGTTAATACACATATTTCCAAAATAATAACATTACTAAAACATGTAATGTGTTCTACACCAGTACCATCCATGTTTCGGTGATGTGATGAAATGCCAAGTTAAAATAGAAATGATAATAAGAACACATTTCATTGGAGTGTATAAACAAACTCTTACTTGCAATTTTTAAATGCCAGTTGTTTTTGAATAGTGTAAACTTAGAAACCGACAGAACTTATTGATTGTGCTCATTGGTATTTCAATTATAGCGTTAAATAATTAGTGGAATAAATATATTTACTATACCATACCAGACCCGCCACTTGCTTCGAACTCTAGTCACTCACATATATCCAGTTCAAATCCAAACAAAAGCACTAAAGCCGTTTACTGTCAATGGAAGTTCTGGAAATTGAAATTTTCGCTCGAAGTATAAGTAGTGGATGTATGGCCGACACTGGAATAAATAACTACGCCTTCTTGGAAGGAAGAAGCCGCGTTTTCTTCCTGCTTCTCCATATCCTCGTCGCAGTGACCGATCGTGAAACTGCCCACTTCCGATTTCAGTTTGATTTCATCGCCGTTGGCAGTTTGAATGACAGAAGGCAAGTTGACAAGGCCTAGAATAGAATACCAGAATTTTGCATTTTCCGTCGACTATGTATTGACTAGGGTCCCTTGATGCAAACTGACGTATTTGTCATCTCACACGGTACGGATAGATCATAGCTCCTTTCTCATTGCTGTCACGTCACATTCATAGGCATTAAAAGAGATCTTACAAAATTTTAATTTCATACTTGATCTTAATACGACATTATTCAATTCAATTCTGTTTTGGAAGGATGATCTTCAAGCTGACATTTCCAGTTCTGTGTTTCTGTGTCAAACATTTACTAGAGTCTAGAGGTTATGTCATATTTTTATTAAAATTTGGTCTCCCATTGTTGAATGTTGGAAAATTATTCGCGGGAATCAATGGTACCAGGTGGCGCTCGGTTTTCATCGTTCCATGTCAAAGCCACGTCAAAACTGGGGGAAAACAAACTCAATCCTTGCTCAATCCAATTAGTGCCATTAGCTTATGTACTGTGTACTGATAGGAATGATAAGTTTTTACATTTCTTGACATTAATTGTCAATATTCGATCGAAAACGCCTATTGTAGATGTTTTTTTGGCAGATATTTTGCTCTATTTAGATGGAAAAAGCCGACCAGTAGTGGAAGGAGAAGCAGTTCTCCGTGCTTAACATGTGATTTTGTGTAAGGCAGAAGACTTCAACAAAAGGCACATTTTTGCACTTTGTCTACAAAGTTCGGCGATGAAATCTTCCCCGCATGAAGTAAAATCAAAGTTGGGGTCCAGAGGAATTCTTATAGAACAATGGATTTGTATTTGTTCCTGCAAAGCAGGACAATCTGGGTATTGTTAGCTGTTCTTTTATATGTCAATTTATTTGCTCGTCATAATTAGTTTGAATTGTTTGAACTATCTCCAATTCTTCACCCGTTCACTGTTCACTAATCTGATAAAAATGTAATAATGTAAAAAATTCAACCAACTCAACCATCATCACTACCAACAGTGCCAACACTTTATGTCATTGACAAGTTTGACTACAGCTACAGCAAGCTGAATGCAATGTAGTCTATGCACTTTATGAATAGACAACAATTTGTTTTCCCCCAGTTTGAAGTTCGTATTATGTAACCTAGATGTCGCCCACTTCGTGAATCTCGCGAATAGTGAAAATGGAGAACATGAATATAGGCGTATTCCTAAATTTGGTAGAGAACTGTCCCCATCTATACAATTAGAAAGATAAAAATAACAAAAACCTATTGATGAAGAGAAACAGTTGGCCCCAGGAATGAAGTATAAATTGACTCATTTTTCCAGAACTGCTACGGCGGCTGCAACTGCAGCGGCAGCAGCAGCACTTCAATCTATAAACCCCGCTTTAACAACAGCAGATTTTCCACCACTGATATTGATGAAGCGAATTGGTGAAATGGTGAATTCCGCGACACATTGTTTCTGTTTTGAATACACACCTGCATTGTGGAGCTCGGCCAGTTTGGACCCGTCTATGAGCAGCGGTTGTTGGTCCGACGACAGCTTGATGTTGCCCATGATGCCCATCAGGATGCGCTGCGGCTCGCTCTGGATTGGCTGGATCTCGGCCATCGTCATCGATCCGTCCGTGATGGACTGTTGCGATGGCGCCTGGCTGGTGGTGGGCTCCTCCGTTTTCAGGGCTCTGGAAAGCAAGTGGATAGAGATGTGACACTAGGCCCAGTTCCCCCTAGAGTCACTAGATGGTATTAGTTAGATAAGAGTTCGGACACAGAAATGACAACTGCTAGTGTTTTTGAATGTTTAGATTCTTTAAGTTACATACCTTGCATTGTAACAAGAGCACCATAGTTGAATTTGATATTAATAATTATGAACGTCAGAATTGAAATATAATTTCATAAACTATTGAGAAGAAAGCATGAATGAAAATGCCCTGCTGTGTAATGAATTGTGGGGATTCTGAAGAGAATGGATTTCCTCTATTTAATTCGCCAAAAGAAATATCAACCCCGTTTTTTAATGGAAGGAATCTATGAATCGGCCTGGAATGAAAATTGATTTGAACACAAGCGAAATTTGTGAGGTACATAAATTGAAATTTACTTTTTATAACAGAAGATTAGAATGAAACCTAACGCCATATTTTCAAACAGAAGATTTTAACATCCGTTTGAGAGAATCCGCTGTTCTATTCATTTACAAAACAGACTATTTCAAAAGAGAATACATTATTATCATCTCACGAAATGCAAAACAAACCTATCCTGAAGAAATTAAGTAAATTGCAACGTGATATATCATTGAATGGCGTTTTTAATACCGATCGATTGTAGATGGGTATAGGCTGGGAGACCTCTCGATCACTGCGACCTAGAAGATCTATTGTGATTTAGTACCGATACGATATGCCGACCGAACTAGCTATATAAGTGTATCCATATGTGTCTTTTTTGTCATTGAAATGTTGTTACATGCATTCTTTTCATTTTTATAAATTGAAGTGGGTGTTTACCCTATTTCCATTTTCCATCTACGGCTATGATAGATTTGACAGGAAATCTAATCTCTAAAATCGTATCCCACAATCAGGTGCTACTAAGGAAATTGAAAAGACAAAGAGCAGAATATAAACTTAACTTATGAAACCAACACTAATTCAGACAAATCATATTTTGATCATTCTGACAACACAAAATATCATTATTAACACCATCATTCAACTTACATCTCTCACAACAGTCAGTGGAAGTAATGGGCCATAGTTATCACCATTTTCGAAATATTGTATCAATGATACCACCATCATCTGCGCCTCCGCACTCAATGGTTTAGGAATTTTGAATAAATCAAATTTCACCAATGATCCACAAATAAATCACAAACAATTCCTTGAAAGTACAAATTGTCAGTAATGAATAATTCGCCGAGATCAGCTGATCACAACAAATCGCTTCTAGAAATGTCAAATAAATCTGGCATCGGTGTACAATTTTGCCAACTCAAATCGATAACGCGGTTCGCCCATTTCGAAAGTTACTAGTATTTTCCGATGTGCAGTTTTGGCACGACTCTGTTACCAAGTATTGCACAACTATCAACCCAGCGTAAAATCCCTTTAGATAGTTTTCCGAATACTCACTTGTGCACCTTGAACCGAATGGGCAGCGGCTCGTGCGCCGGCACGACCGGCTCGACCCGGTGCCCGCCCTTCAAATCGGGCTGCGTGTCCATCCAGTGGCCTGTGGTGCGCCGGTGCGTCTTCAGCTGCCCCGATTGGATGAACCGCGCCGGACACACGCCGCACACGTATGGGCGGGCGCCCGTGTGACGGCGCATGTGCAGCGCGAGGTCGTTCGATTGCGTGAAGGCGCGCCCGCAAATGTTGCACACGTAGGGGCGTTCGCCGGTGTGGACGCGACTGTGGCGCAACTGGAACAGACAGTGAATTGACACAGTGATCTACACCTTCTTCAGTTGTAATTCAGGAAGCGTCAATTGTAATTCAGATTTCTCAAATGAAATTGAGAAAGTGTCAATTGTAATTCATATTAGGAGTCAAGTAATGTTTGTCGGTTACTCAACCGATACATATAATGATGAAGATGGAAAGCCCTAATGTGTGTGATGAGAACTCGACCTCCCTGCCGATTGATCGACGGATGAGCCGTTAGCTCAATTGGCATAGCGTTGGGCATGCAACCCAGAGGTTGTGAGTTCGACTCTCACACAGGGCGGTGGAGTTTTTTCATTCTCCATTGTCACTCGAAATTAGGGCTTTCCATCCTTATCATTATATGTATCTTTTTGGTTGAGTAACCGACAAACATTACTTCACTCCTATGTATGATTGCCTGCGGACATTTCGGTATACGAGGAAAGACAATGCCATCTTGCTAGCGATGCTTCGTATAAGGCATGATTTCGGGAATTTGAAGGATTCTGTCGCCTGGTGTGTGATGAGAACTCGACTTTCCATCTTTATCATTAATTGTAATTCATATTTGCTCATTGAAATTCAGAAATTGAAGACTTTGATGCAAGAACAGGGCAAGTCCATATTTCTTAAATGTTGAGAAAATTAAAAAACTTTCCTGTTTGGAAAAAAATAGAAACACATACAAAATTGATTTTATGTAAAATTGACAGACTGCGTTAGATTTACCGAAACTGTTTATTTCCATCAACGGCATTTTAATTGACCTTATATGTGAGAAACAGTATTTGATCACCTGTCGTCATTTGCTTCAACCGGCAACCACTTAATTTTTCAATTTATACACTAATTTTTTACTATAATTTCATTTATCGACTCACCAGTTTGTTACTCTTATTAAACGATTTTCCACATAATGTACACAAATATGGTTTTTCTCCAGAATGAGTACGTTCATGACATTTCAAGTCATGTGATCTTGGGAAACCTTTACTACACACGCTACATTTATAAGGTCGTTCACCAGTATGTCTCCTCATATGGACAATCTAAAAAAGAAAGCTGTCTCGATTAGCAGATTGCTACTTTTCACTAATTATTACTCGATCAATAGACAGATTATGAGTCACTAAAGAAACTGACAAATGATATTAACATCTTGTAGTTTGTTATTCAAAATGTCAGCATCAAGTGTGAGTACTTTAGTAAAGCAGAATCAATCTAGGAACAGAGCATATTTAGCCACCATAGTAGATATAAAGTCTCAAATAAGTTGAATTACAATAATAAAAGCAACACGGCTAAGTAGTCAATATAAACCTAAATTTACATTAACCACTTACCATGTTACTGGAATTATTGAATTCCTTTCCACAATAAATGCACAAATGTAATTTGGAGGTATCCTTCTCTCCAGTGTGGATCCTCTGGTGTGTTTTAAGATTATCCAGGCGATTGAACGCCTTGCCACATTCTCCACAAACGTGGCGCTTGTCTTGTAGAAGATGGATTTTCGTGTGCCTGGCAAGATGGTCTGACCTGCAAGAAAGTATAATATATGTCAAACTCCAATATAACATTCAATGCAGTATGAGATATTAGAACATCAGAATAAGGAATTTCGATCAAATACAACATTTTCCTGAATGTATGTCAATCAAACGCAGTACTGAAAAACAAGAAATTCCAAATGCATTGAAACCAGAATGTGCTCGTTCTTCAGTTTAATTGCTGAACTCAGTAACTTGATTGAACTGAACATAGATTAATGTCAAGTTTAATGAAAAAAATGCATGAAGCATTTTTGCTGCACCAATCTCATCAACTATGCCAACTATTTATTGCTGCTGAAAAAAAAACATGATTGTATATACATGTTTGGTTTGTTACAGTATGATCCAGTACATTGCATACAACTACTATTTCTGAAAATAGCCATTGAGCATCACACAACTCCATAATCTAGTGAAAGGAACAGAAAACATTCATTTTATTTCTCAATGATGGGCCATAAATGATCAATTTCACATAAAAGCACACTGACTGTAGCTTTCTAGTACTGCTATCAAACTTATGCAAAACAAATGATTAGACTTTAGAATCAGAAAGAATATTTTCTCGAATTTTCGTATTAGAACTATTTTAGAGTTATTCGCGAGATTTTCTCTGTAACAATTTGAACAAAATGATCTTCCACCTTCTTTACATTCTCAATGGAATTATAACTCAATTATCCTTCTTTCCCTAATGATGAAATCTTGAAAGTTGATATAATTGATAGCTATCACTGAGTAGGCGTGCGTTTAGTTTTTGAGACAGCTGTGAAACTTGTGAAAGAGGTTTTTATTTCCACAGAATTGCAGTTTACAAAATGACGCCTTTATGGGCAAGTGCAGTATACCATGTTTCACCATGTTTTTAACCTTGATTCATATTATAAATGTCATTTATCTGACATTTGTCGACGACTTTCGATAGCTACAATATCTGTTCACGGAAAAGTGAAGATTTTAGGCAAACAAAATAAATTATATTAGGAGAATATACGATAGAAAATCAATACGTGCAGTACGATATGAGACTATTCTTTCCTCGCTTATTGTCCTCGATGCTAAAGCATCACGGAAACTAGTTTACTTTGGCTTAGAAAAATATCTGCTGTATCTCACTTTTCAATAACTTTTTCCCACCACTAGCTATAGAACTTAACATTATTTACTCTTCTTCAAGACGTAAAGTGTGTTTTTCTACCAAAGTAGTTTTCGTCATTTTATGAACTACTAGTCTATAAACACATAGCTGTTATAATTAACCAGAATTCACTGTTCTGTATTTATCAATAACGACTCATCATATGCTGTCATGGGCATGCCTACTAGATTTTAACACCTAGCGTTACCATACGGTAACGCCTACAAAGTTGTACATCAAGCTCCGCCATATATTCCTGAGGTTAGAACTCTGCGAGAGGGGATCCTCTCTACATACCTACCTATCTCTACTCGTTAGTACTTATTCGACGTTCACAGCGGCTTGTTGTGCGTTATTAAGCGATCGACAAAAACTACTTTCTTTGCAAATCATGGATTATCGCAACTTTCCATTATAGCAAGTAACTTTTAAACTCCTCTGTCTACTTTTATTTGTTCATAATACCTACAGATTATTGGTAAAAGTGTACTTTATAGGATGAGCTTAATCATAATAATTAGGAATTATAACCTGGCACAGCATATTTATTGAAAAGATTGAAAAGAAGTGCTTTCATAATAATAATAGGTTCATATTTCAGTTTCAGAGAACTGTAATGATTGAAATATATTGCTAGTTGTGGAAAAATATCAAAGAAAATGTAATATACACCTTGATAGTAAAGTACAGTAAAGAATGATAATAACTATTCAATAAGAAGTGAAGACCTTAGGAAAGCATCTGGGGAACTAATATAGCTGAGCATAGAAAAATGTCTTCTGTACCTTGATACATCATTACTATTACAGCTGTGTCAAATCCATTATTCACCATGGTATATAAAAATCACAAATCCACGTATTGTAACAAGTGCTAAAATAACTATTTCACGTGTGGAATACATGTCAACAATGGCATGGGTTTTGAGATGAGTTTTGAGTAGTGATTGCCTCATTGATGACTCTCAGGTGCCACTTTCAAATAAATGCCGGAAATGACTGAATAAATTTCCCTTTCTATCATTTTATAAAAACAGAATAACAGGTGCTAATCATAACTTGTCCGTAATTTTTTTTGCAAATGAGTTCGTTCCTTCATAAAACTGATCTATTTTCTAGGAAACTTGTCGATTATATCTTGCAACAGCGAATAATACTTGATCCCTCAACACCACACAAAATACTGACAGGCACACTAAGAGCCGATATGATTTTGTGGTTATGTATGTTTTTGTTTACCAGTTTTCTTTTGTCGATTTCTGGTTGCCAGTTATTCGTTAGCCCATGTCTACAGTTCATTGTTTTTTTGTTAGTTCGTTATTTCTCATGATATAATCAACAACAACGCCAAGTTGCCTTCTACTTCTATTTTTTTGATTCGTTTTTTATTCTTTAGCTATTCACGAGCTATAATCTTCATCATCAGCTATATTCCGACAAGACTCAGAATGTGCCTCACAGTTTGCTGCCCCGAAAATTAGAAATTGCTTTATTTTGAAAATAAAAACGACTTGGACCGATTGCCGTTCTGTACAGCGTGGTTATAAAACTGAGGAGTTCCGAACTTATTTTATGGAAATTCATCTAAAGGAAACTTCCCCATTGCCAGGGCTGATCCACCCACAAATATTAAGTTGGATGTAGAGGGCCCATTTGAAAAGGGAAACTTAAATTTACTCTGTCACCCAATATGCTTCAGTGGTGCCACGCCACCTTCAATAGATATCAGTAATGCATGTGATATATTTCAGTGGGCACTGAATTATTAACTTGAAAACACTTGTAACCTTACCTGGTGAAAGTCGAATCACAAATGGAACACTTCAGGCTAGCCTCTTTCTCGGGACAATTCTGGTGCACCTTGAGATGCCTTATCAGATGCTCGCCCCTGCTGAAGGGCTTATTACAAACTGTACACACGTAAGGTTTGTTGATGTGTTCCTCCTCTACGTGCATCTTAAGGTGGTCTTCAGTTGAAAATGCTTTGTCACACCTGATAATAATCTATAGTTACCATTTACCGATTTTCGGGGATGGGTAGCAAATTGGAAATTTGTTAAAACCATACATTTTAGAAGAAAAAAAAACAACGAAGGAATTCTGTCATATTTGTAGTGGATCAGAATATGGAAACCACTGAAATGATACTAATATGATAATACTCTAACCTGTCACACTGGTGGACGAGTATGGAACGATGCAGAGTCATGTGACGCGTAAGGTGATTCATCCTGTTGAAGGAGGCTCCGCAAACGTGGCATATCTGGTTTTTGCCACGGCTTTTTTTAACGAAAACGTTTTCCGTATCAGGAATTCCGGATTCCACTTCCTCCACAGCGAGTATGTCCAGAAGGGGTGACTCTTCGGATGGGATTGTATTCTGCGAGGTGTCTTCCTCTGGATTCGAGGTAGCTGTTGAAGTGCAGAATGCTGTAGAAAGCAATGAGGAAAAAAATTCGCTACGAACTGCTATAAAATGTTGCCCTGTTTGGTGCCTCACATTGATTTCACCAATGTGAAGGACAAATTGTACCCATAAATTTCATTACATATAAGTTAATGGCACTAGCTATTGACACCTTAAGACGGTAAAGGTTATGTGTCAAATTCCTATTGGACATTTAAAAATCCAAATATTTCAGTTGAAACGACTTCAGAACATATCTTTTCTCGTTGGTTATTGCTTTTGAAAATATATCTGTTGCCGCGGCCGGAAGGCGAATCTATATTCAATTGAAATATGTGACAATTACCTTCGTCTTGCTGAACATTTTCATCTTCTTCTGTTTCCTTCTCTTTATCAGATACCTTAATACCCTCAAAATCACTATCTACGTCAGACATTCCATGTTCCACTTGCATATGGTGAACAAAACTTTTTTTGTACTTAAATTTGCGATCACAATAGTCACATTCCATAACCTATAAATATACATTTAGCTTTGTTTCATGTTATTAAGATATAAGTCAAACACCAACCTTCTTATCTCTACCATCAGAAAGCTTCCTGAGCGATTTCATTTTTTCTGCTTCTTCAGCGCCATGTGTACGCATATGTCTTACCAAGTGGCTATGTTTCGTGAATGCCTTTTTGCAGATCTAAAATTGAAGATGAATATTTTTTTTTTCGAAGGTTGTTCGTGGAATTTTAAAAGCAGATGAGTGAGGGGTTCTTTTCAGGCATGATTACCAACACCGTAATATCAAAATATGTCGCAGGTCGAACGTTCGAGAAAATAGTAGAATAAGCTGAATTCAAAGAATTGGGATGTTTCGAAAATAGGGTTGTACACACTAGTCAAAGTTACGCTACAAACTCACTTCATATTTGATACAATCATTCGTCATTTAAAAATCATCGCAAATATATTTTTTCAATAAGATCCTCGAAAAAGCAAGCTTCGATGACGTCATGAAGCGAACCGAAAGTCATCGTTATCTATCGAGCCCATTCAGCACATCCTTTCGTCGTCAACCTTGAAATCTTTCGAACAACTCTTCACCAAAAACTGATTTGTGTATAAAACGGCAAAGCTTTGGAATTCTTAGCCAAAGGCAGTATTTCCGAGAACTTATATTATATTATTATAAAGTTCAAAACGAATTCCAATACCTACCTCCTCTCCTGATCCTCCCAAGGTATGCACGATGTACTCCGAACATTATAGGGATACCCTTTCGTGCGCTCCTCAGAGCTCTGTGCAATTTTTGTAATAATTACGGGAAAATTTCAATATTTCATGACATGAAAAACGCGGGAAGGCGCATCACTGCAACTTATATACATTAGTCATTTTTCCTAGTCATTATACACTGGAACTGCTTTGGCTTCTGCATTTCTCTAGCTCAGTAACTGAGTCCTGAGCCTCGCACTCGGGGTCGAAAATCAGAGACAATTCATCGGCTGCTCGACGTGCTGCCCTAAAAAAAAAGATCCTACTCCTGCCTCGTCATGGGTTTCAACCATTTGCAGGAGGGGATCCGAACTCCTGATGACTTTGCAGGCGCTATCCAGAACCATTCTGTTATGAAGATACTCCAAGCTCAAGAGTCCACGGCCACCCTCGTTTCTAGGTATGTATAACCGTGGAACGGACGAATTTGGATGCAGACTCCTATGGAGATGCATCCTCGCGAGTACTTACGTCAAGTTGTCGCAGCTCGACTCGAGTTCACTTTATCACTCCAAATGAGTAAAGTAGGATCGGAACAGCAAGCATGTTAGTAGCAACGACTTTGTTCTCTCCCAACAGTTCTGACGACCAGATCTGTCGGAGCCGCTGCCGATACTTGCTGCGGAGAGCGTCTTTCACCCGTTGTGCCTCCTGGATGTGAGTTTCCACTACAACCAGGTAGGTGTACGTCTCTCCGGCATTCAGGTGGTGTAGGATGCTTCCGTCCACGAGCTGAGCGTCCTTGTAGTTATCGCATCGTCCTTTCTTGAGATGAACCAGTGCACATTTGTCCATTCCCAATTCCATTCCAATTGCCTGAGTGTACTCTCGCACCACCCTGAGGGATTGGTCCATATCCTTTTCACCAGAGGCATAAAGTTTGAGGTAGTCCACATAGAATAAGTGGGTGACCTTATGCCTCCGGTAACTGGGTGGGCTGCAGTTGTATCCTTTGGTTTTCCAGAGATCAACGGATAGTGGCAGAAGTGAGATGTAAAATAGGAGAGGGCTAAGGGAATCCCCTTGAAATACTCTTCTCCTTATGATGACTGGCTCTGTTTGGACTCTCGCATTACCTGATGTTATGGTAAAGCGGGTCTACCAGACCAGCATCAGTTGTTCTATGCATCTCACTATAGAATCGGGTACCGAAAGACACTTGAGCAAGCACACGAGTAACTCATGTGACGTTATGTCAAACGCCTTTCGGTAATCGATCCAGGCCACAGAAAGATTCCGCTTGTACTGCACGGAGTCCTGTGTGATAGATCTATCTATTAGGTTCTCCTTGCAGTCAGCGACACCTCTCTTTGACCCACGCTGCCCAAAAACCTGCTGGTAAACCGGATACAAGATGCGTGTGAACAACTTGTAACATGCATTCAGGCAGGTAATTGGTCTATAATTCTTTGGATTGGGCAAATTTCCAGTCTTGGGGAGAAGCAAGGTTCGCCCCTCGATAAACCACTCAGGAATTTGCTGCTCCTCATTTAGCCAGCTATTAAATATCCTGGCTAAATGGTGGTGGGTAGAGGGAAACTTTTTCCACCAGAAGTTATTGATCCCGTCGGGACGAGGAGCAGCAAACTTCTTGGAGCCTTTAAGGGCTTCTCGAACCTCCTCAGTGGTTATCGGTTGGCGCAATAACTCGGGCTCTGGCCCTCGGTATCTTTCACAGAAGGTACCGAACTGCGCCAGGGCTGGAGTATCTCTGTTGAATGGATGCCTCACCTCGTGAATAGCATGTTTCATTCAGATTCAAACTGACTGTTGACTCGCAAAATTTGCGTGCTCGGCTTCGCAGTCGCTCCGCCTCGCAAACGCAAATATTGCTTATCAAGAAATGTGTCACATTTGATCCTAATAAAACAATGTACTATTTTAAGTACATGATAATTAATTATGGTGTACACATTTTGGGCAGTTGTTTTCCCCTCGAAAAATTCCATGATATAGTACTCAACGAGCTCTATTCAAAAGTGTGGACGAATCTGAAATATTCAGATTTTCAAGGCCTACTTTTGTTGAAGGGGTCGGGTTAAGTTAGGTTAGGTTAGCAACACCCTCTTAATTTGGAACACGTCGACCGATTTTCAAAAACAAAAACTCCATATTGTATACCTTCAACAAACAAAAGTTGGCCTTGAAAATCTGAATATTTTCGCCGGGTTCCAAATTAAGAGGGTGTTGCGGGTTGAAATGACACACACATTCCACAGTAGGAGCGGATTGAGATACACATACTGGATATAAGTTGCATTGGATTGGTCACTGGTCACGGTAGATATCGTCACGCTCAACTTTGCGTCTTGCCACGTCTTTCATGTCATGAATTATTGGGAATTCCCATAACTATCTCAACAAATGTACAGACCTCTGAGGAGTATCTGATTTGAAACAGTGAACTAGTTTGAGTTGTTAATTCAAAATAGTTAAATAACATTTTTGACTGAAACAGACCGATTATAAAGACGTGAGTTGAGAAAATAGATATATGGTACAAAAAAAATAGCACTCTGATGATGGTGTCCATGTGAATTGACTGGGATGTTACTTGATGTATTGATTGTTTTCAGTTGATCTAAAATCACATCCATAGATTTCTTATTTTCAATACATCCTAATTCTTTAATTTCTCTTAATTGCAGGAAAGTAACATCCATTATTTTTTGACAAAAGTTACAGTCATTACATTTTTGTAGATAGGTGTGAAAATGTGTTTTCTTCAAATATATCTGTTGTTGAAGATGAACTGATCAAATTTGCGTACATTTGTGCAAAAATTCAAAGTTCAAACAGTACTACAAAATCATTCTTCTTATTCATAGATAAAACTGGAAAATTAACAATGTGAATCTGTTTCTATCTTCAGTTCATGTGTATAAACAATTTACAACTCTTTTATGTCCTACCTATACTATTAGTGCAGAGTTTTCAACATTATTATTTATTTTTATTATTTCACCCACAAATACTCCTAGTCACTGGAACATCAATTTTCAACACATTGTTAAAAGCAGATTTTTATCTGTTGGGATTCCTGAAGTCAAAGATATAATATTCTACCATCACCAAACACTTTCCAAATTCAAAGAGGAAATTTAGTGGAATGGGGATTCATAAAAGGAAACTATGCTCAATTTCAGGAATGTATTGCAGCAGTGCAATATGGTGGTCAATTTGGGTATGTAATCAGTGAAAACAGAAAGGATTTTGATAAATTCTTGAAGTTTCAGTATCTTCATAGTGTCTATTCAATTTTATTGCAGGACATTTTATAAGAATCTGAAAATATGATACTGATAATTATTAACATTGCCCTTCAGATTGTTAATATGTTGGAAATGTTCATATCAGATTATATTTTATATTCAAATTCTTCAAGTAGGCATTTTTGTGTAATTTTTTGTCCAGTTCATTAAAAGAGGCAGAGCTGCAGCTGCTTGCATAATTTTTGCTAAAAGGGTGTGAGTAGAGATTAATGTTATGACATAAGTTTTATTTTGAAAGCTCTCATTGTGAAATTTTTATTGCAGAGATAGTGAGCTTCTTATTATTTTTCAACATTGAAGAGGATTTGAAAGAATGAAAATCAAGAAGAAATAAAAGGTTATTATGGGTCAGATTATGTAAGGTTAGGAAGATGAAGTTATTTTGTGGTCAGCTTAACTTCTAATATTATTATTAGAACAAGGATTTTAAAGTTCATAATTTATGAAATTGAGGAAAAAATTAAATTTTTATATTTTAACAAAAATTATGATACTTTGCAACACTGAAATTTCTATTGAGAAAACAAATTTTGACTTGAAACAAAAAAATATATAGAATTAAATTATGCATTCAATTGTAATATTTGCAATAGCTTCAAAGTACAAAAAATATCTGATGAATTCTAGAAGTGAAATAGGAGAATCAATTTAGGAGATAGTAAATTGAAGGGAACTCATCTCAAATTTTGAATGATGTGTTTCAAAGGCAGATTTTTTAGATTATTTTTGAATTGAAGCTTCTACAACTAACCCATCATCATATAGATTGAAAGATAAATCATACTTTACAAGTTGAGAGTCCAGCTCCAGTATGCTTCCTCATATGAATCTTCAAACCAATATAAGTAGTCATCACCTTAGTACACTCCTTACATTCATATAATGCTTTATCATTATTTTCTGGCCTATTTTTTTTCTTTTTCATCTCCATCAACTTGGTATCTTTTAGCTCTATTGCAAAATCCTCATCACTTTCATCATGATTGTCATAACCATCACTCATAGGAAAATCTTCATTGAATACATCATCTTTATCTTCATGTAATATTTCAATATGAGGCAAGTCAGAATCCTTAGTAACCTGATTAGTAATTTCAGGCTCCACAGTTTCCTCAGATTTGATATACTGAGTCTCAACTTTGATTTCACTCTCTTTTTTCTGATGTTCTTGAGAATGTCTATACAGATCTGCTGCTGCCTGGAAGGTTTTACTACAACTTTCACAAGGGTGCATCAGGTCTGGTTTATCATGGGTACTAATGTGGCGAATAAGATGGTTTGTTCTGGTGTACTTTGCATCACAAAATAGGCAGTACCTGAGTTGTTCACCAGTGTGTGATCTCAAATGAACTTTCAACCCTTTTTTTGTATGTAAGATTTTGTGGCAGAAAGTACAAGCTATATTATCATTTAATTCTTTCTTGGGTCTACCCCTCTTTCTTTTGAAGTTTCTTTTCAATAATGGAACATCATCCTCATCATCAAACATGTCATCATGAACATCAGGATGAACTACAATACTTTCCTCATTTTTTGTAGATTTCTTATTATCAACATTGGCTAGTTCTCTTAGAGCAGAATCAGATTTTTGACATTGTTTTCTGAATTCAAATGCATCATAAAGCTTATCCTTACAGGCACTACATACAATATTTGGTAACCCATCTCCGGAAGCCACCTGTAAGTACATATTCAACACATGATAATCCACCAGATAACTAGCAGACAAATGATATAACAACCATGATAATTAGCCACTAATCTTTACCTGAATAGATGCACAAGCTACCATCATATCAGAGAGAAGTGTAGTTGAATCCAAATCAGTGTTTTTCTCGAATATATTATGCATATTATCATTCTCACACATACACGATCGGCAAATTTTGCCAACCATTAAATCTGATTCATTACTTATCATTTTGGAAGCTAAAATAAAAATGAGTGGATTTACAACTTTTACAAGAAACCCATAAACACGTCCATGACTGTCAACATACTCAATAATGTCAAAAACTGTCAAAAAGTTTATATTCTCTTTCTCTTCTTTTCTTCCACTGTGACCAACTGACATATTTCTACTATTTCTATATATGACGCAACGTCTATACAATATCTCAACAAGAATGGGACCAAAATAAGAGATACTTTTCGAATCTATAAGGACGGAAAGTGAAATATATGAACAGCCATATTGGTTTGACCCGTCGGACAGTCTAGATATTTAGCCGTCATTGGTCAATTTCGCGATAGAAGCTGGTCATGCTTTGAGGACAGCTATGCTTCATATATGAGTAGTAGATATATGCCAACTGATTACACCGAACAATCAGGGTTACCATCTTAGCGGTTTTGTCGCTGTCGTGTTCAGGTGTGAAGGTGAATGCAACATTTCAACTTGATTTGCGACTATTTTTTTATGTCCTGGTTCTTACGAAAAGGGATATCCTATAATGTTCAGAGAACATCGTGAGAACCAAGGGAAATAAGGTAGGAATTGTTGTTCCTCTTAAATTTCTGGAGGATATATGCCTCGAAGAACATCTCCCTTGGCAATGTGTTCCAGAGCCTCGCTGTTCGTTGGATAAACGTTTTCGGAAACTTACTCTGGGTTGATAACTCGATCCAGATAGGTCACGTGACAAAAAACTCGGATCATATACTCGTGTTCAACGTTTACGAACGTGTCAGGTTAGGAACACTGAATATTATATTTTTCCTGTGGTTTTATGAATTTGACAGACGAAAATGGTCACATTATATTCAAGTAATTATTTGATCTGATTACAAATATTTATATTCACCTGTGGATTGGTGTACTTGTCTCATATGTGTTGTTGCACATAACCACAAACTTCACCCCTACCCAAATTCTCTTCTCAATGAATTACATTAATCAAATTGTGAAGATTGAAAAGAACATGTATATCACCGGTCGTGATTTTTCCCAACATGCAAATTATTTTATTATTATTGTTATCGTCGAATGTAGACTCCCGCGTTTTTTGATTGACTTAAATTCCGTAATGCGCATGCGGTGTCCTTCGCAACTCTGGCGACCCTGCTTTTGAGTTGGGTCACGAAAAATCAACCCGAGTCAGTGATCGAGTCAGCATCATTCAAGTTTCCGAACAGAGGTAGGTAACTCGGTTTGGGTAACCGAACGTTCAGGTTAGGGATCCGAACAACCCGAGTAAGTTTCCGAAAACGCCTTTGACTCGACGGGTTAATCTCGCGGGGGACTGTGGGCTGTGTCGGAATTCTAGCATTTTCAACATGGTCATAGCGGTTCATATGGAGATATATATTTTGATCACATGAATTTGTGACGACGAATATGAATTCATATTGAAATATTCGAGACGATAAGAGATCCGCAGAGAAGAGAATGACAGATGACAGGGTTTCTTATCGTCATTTGTACCACTTCTGCCACTTCTGAATAATATTTTGAAGATTCGATGTGCTTTAAAACATTGTCTGCTCAATATGGAGAAAAAAATCTAGTGAGCTGGAGTATCTACAGCTCACTAGATTTCCTCTCTATATTCAGCAGACAATGCTTTAAAACATTGTGATGCATGACTGCATGTAAAGATTTTATTTTGCATGAATAAGTATTGAAACTTATAGACACCAAAATGTGACTTTGGATCTGTTCGTTTTTGTGTTGCTGAACTTGCTTAAGTTGAATTTGTTTCCATAGTTGTCTCTGTTCATGGCGTAACGTAAATAGAGAAATAATAAAAAAAATTGAGTTTAGCTAATAGAGTAAACACGAACGAACAGACAAGTTATTTGTGTGATTTCATCAAAGAAATACTTCAAATAATACGAACAAGAAATATATTTTGTGATTTACTAATTTAACTTTATAAGCATCATAGTAGCAAATGAAATTTTAATGGATTTTTTTTTCTCAAATCTGAATAATCAGAGTTTTCTACTACGATTTTCTATCTGAAGTTATAAAATAACTGAAGATGGGGAGATTGGCCAAAGATGTCACTGAATCACGGAAAGAGTCGCTAAATTTCCAGAAATTCCGCCTGCGGCAGGCTTTTTAGTCGCTTCGCTCGCTATACAGCGATTTCTAGCGTTTTTTTTGTGTGAATTTTTGCGACATTTCATGTTCATCAGCTGGTAACACTGCAAACAATGAACATGATTTGAGATAGAGTCACTGAATGGTATTATTTTCTAACTAATACCATCTATAGGGACTCTAATTTGAGATGACCTGAAAGCGATTTTGGCTTTGGCGATTGTAGCGATGGAACGTGTGATATGTCACTATTGGTCATTTCGAATTAACCATTAATATCATAATCAATCGCTAGCATCGAATATGAACTTCTATACGTCGGTGCAATGATGGAAATGATCATTATCGGTACCTTGGACATTTATTATTAGAATCCGTCTTTTCGGACCTGTGGAATATTCAGATAATTGGAATTGGAATTAAAAATATCTAGTTCATCATCATATTCATTACTGTATGGGAGGTACCCTTCGGATTTTCAGCTATTCAGTGACATGACAATGAATGACCAGACCATAGAAAGTAGGGTGCAATTCTGTAACGCTTAACGACATCGTTAGCGAACGATAATCGTTACGGAACGATATTTGTTATTCTGTAGCAATTCTGTAGCTAACGATTGTCGTCTTTGAGACATAATATTGTCGTTAAGTGAAGATAACATATCATATTATATGGAAATGTATAATATGAATGGTTGATATGGAAAGGTATATTATTTTGCTGATTTTTAGAATAATAACAAAGAGCCTGGTCGAGCACTAGTAGAGATAGTTGGAGAAAAGATATAGTATTGTGAATTCTTCATTATTTCTAGTATCAAATTCTTGGAATACTATTCCACAATTCGGCAGGTGCCTTACGAGATAGATTAGATATAGACACTGAACTATAACCCTACATTATTACTTATGAATCATCGTTGATCATTTCTTATGAATTAGGTACGTATGATTGATTTATGATTGATTATAAGTATTTGTATCTTCAGCCTGATGATGACTCCTAGGAGTCTAAACATGTAACGTTTATTGAAAATTGTTAGTAGTGAGACTTTGAGTTTGTTCTCTTGATTATATCTCATTGGACTAACACCAGAGATTCAAAAATAATCATCGCGATAGAAAATATGCGTACGCCACCTATCAGAGTTCTTGCAAGCAGTAAAAGTGGCCTTTTACTATATTTTCATTGGTTCACATTTTTTTTGTTCTTATTGGTCATATCATCAAAACAAGTCACCTTCAGTAGTAGTGCCAGCAAATTCACTGAACGTGCACCGTGCACTGTGCACGCGCTCACGCACCACTCACGCACAGCCAAAATGATGGATGATGCCGCAACTGTCGGTATGAGTGATATAACCCGTCAGACAGTCTAGATATTTAGCTGTCATTGGTATGACACATGTGACAGTGACAGGTGACAATATGGGTTGTTTTTAGGTTATAAATTGAATGAAGCACAATAATAAATTTCATTTTTAATTTCAGTATATTTTTAATATATTCGATTCCATTTTCCAATCTGTCAAGTAGTTATGAATAATAATAAAAATCCTGCTCCTGGAGATGGTTTGCGATCTGTGAGAAGTACTACTTTATTCAGGACAGTCAACTTTGAACTCTATGCAAAACCTGTAGGTACCTATTAAGATATTAGTACTCTAATTAATAATAATCAATTTATCTGAAGGGGATGTATCAGATGTAAGTAAAAGACCACCGTGAACTTTCTAGAATGCCGTCATAATGGGACTTGGATTAGTTGCTATCATTGGTTGTGCAGGATATATTGCTTACATGAGAAGCAAATATGAGGGGATGGGATATTATGGTGCTGTCAGAGAAGATGGTTCTGAACAGTTCATCAAGAAGAAATCAAAATGGGATTAGTATAGGTATAGAAAGGCATTCTTTGGTAAAAAATTGTGAAATTTGGTACATTTTTCAACTCCCTAGATAGATAAATATATAGAGATCTTACTAATATAATGGATTTGCCCTTTTCCCTTGAGTGCCAACACTGCCAACTGCTCCCGATTCTATTGGATGTTGACACAGTTGAATGCTTAAAATTGAGGCTAAAATAAACATTTTACATCATTTATATATATTGATATTTTTGAAATATATATCGGCATTGAAGCTTTTCCACCAAATATGACCTATTACCACATATTATTATATATCCTAGTTCAACAACTATTTCTAGAGAGATCACAAGGTTGGTAGAACTGATGATAATTCGTATCCATCTATTAGGTAGTGTCTGAACTATCATATTCAAGTTTCCTGCATTTATTCTTTCAAGAAATGGAAAATGGAGTTTACTGAGCTCCTCTGTGAAGCTGATATTTCAGATTTCAAGTGACACCTCGCTGAATCTATCTCACCTACTGACTGACCTTTGGATAGGTTCTTCTGTGGCTATGTCTGTAAAATATTAGGAGTTGTTTTGTATAAACTTGAAAATGAGAAGAAATAGTACTAACCTATAAACCATACGAAAACCTTAAAAACATACAAATTTATTTTTAAAATGGCTGAAGAATCATTATCAGAAATGTCCACAGATTTTTCCAAGTTGAAGGTAGGTAAATTCCATCAAACTCTTTCTTATTTCATTATAAACCTCTCCAGTTTGTTTGTGAACTAATAATTTTGTTGAATAGCTATTTGAATACAATTAAATTGTGACATGAATTTAAATAAGTTTGCTATTAGGTCCCAGATTTAAAAAAAGAGTTGAAGCTACGGGGTCTAAGCACAACAGGAAATAAAAATGAATTGTTGGAAAGGTTACAGACATCTGTTAAATCAAATGATGCTGCCGGTTCAGAGTCTGTAGATGATCTTGAGGAAGATTTGTTGAATGTATGTATAACTTGAAATTCTGGAAGTATCCTATTGAATTTACTTTAAGGACGATGATGATGAACATTTAGATGCAAGTGAATCAGTTATCTTAGAAAATGACTTGGATGAATCTCCAAATCCATTGAAAAGAAAAATTGCAGATCATGTGGATGAAACTGACACCAAAGAAGTTCCTCCTAAAAAATTAATACTAAATAGACATGAAAATATAACTTCTGAGATAGTTCTGCCATCTGAAAAAAAAGTGGAAGAAAGCAAGCCTGATGAAGAGAAAGGCAAGGGGAAAGGAGATAAAAAAGTGATCAGGCTTTCTCAGCTGAGTGCCAAAGAGGTGAGGAACCATTCCTAATACTTACTCATGGTACTTTTTAATATGGGAGAAACTAATGCATAGTTTCAACTGCTCCCAATGTCCAAATTTACACTTACTTTTCTTCCTCAAACAGTTTGACTCATTAGTCATTATTATTACCTTCTTGAATAGTCTATCTGAATGTTATTTTTCATAAGCTTTCCTCAACATGTCCTATATTTGTTTATTTATTGTGGGAATTGAGAATTCTTTATTAATATGAAATTGTATTTAAGCTTTCTGTAAATGGTGCTATAGTGCCATTCCAAAAAAAAAAGTGTTTGTTTCTTCATACAGTTGATTAATGATAATGATAAATGACCAAATCTTAGTTACAAGAGAATAATAATTATTATACATTTATATATTTTTCACTTGAAAGTGACTCTAAGAAAAAACAGAACATCCTGTATACCTATCAGTGTTCCTTGTAAAAATTTACTTTCCTAAAAACCAAAAGGAACAACTTCTTGAAATATCATCAGGAACAACTTGAATGCTTATAAATTGGAAACTTGATTAGTAGATAGTTTCCTATTAATTAATAACCCATAATATCATACAGATTATTCATTCAATGATTTCAGAGACTGGAAATGAGAGCCAAAAAATTTGGTGTGACTTCATTGAATCCAGATGCTTTGAAAGTTGTCAGAGCAGAGAGGTTTGGAGTTGGTAATGGTGATAATTCTGCTGCTAGTATCACATCTTCTGATGTGGTGAGTATGTAATAACAAATCCAGAAGATGAAATCATGTGGTTCAAATTTAAGGAATTTGTAGTGCCAATTCAAAGTATTTGAATGAATCTTTAACAACATATTTCACAACTGCCTGACAATATGTGTGCATGCACATTTCAATGGAGATGTTAACAAATAATGTCTCATTAATTTTGAAATATTAACTGATTAAAATTAGAAAGGTTAGGTATCAGAGGAGTAGTTTTGAAATTGTTCAAAGAGTACCTCTCAGGCAGACTACAACATGTATCAATTGATGGCAAAGCTAGTACTTATCAAACAATAACATTTGTGTCCCTCAGGGCACAATATTAGGACCAACATTATTCCTGAATTTATGCCAATTCAATATCAATCCTGTGCCTCCCAGGGAAAATAAAATTGTATGCTGATGATACCATACTACTTTACTCAGGTAGATCTTTAGAGCAAATAAGAAAGTACATGATGCTTGATCTCCTACTTGTTGAGAAATGTCTTGCAACTCACAAATTGACTTTAAACACCAAGACATCATTTTCATGTTTGTCTCTAACAATAAAATTTATTCAACTGAACCTCTTATCTTTGGCACTAACCAAATCGAATATGCCTGTGAAATAAAATATCTAGGTCTATACATTGACTCAACACTGTCATGGAGTAATTACATAAATCTTTTGACCAAAAAGATTAGTGCCCCAATTGGCATCTTGGCATGGTATGTTCCTAGATTTTTAATAAGATCAGTGTACTACTCTCTGATACATTGCCACCTCCAATATCTGGTAATGATTTGGTTTCCAGCCTGTAATAAATTGGTGAAAGAAACAAAGTTTTTTCACAATTTGAAAAAGAATGTTACATTTTTCAACTTGCTATATGAATGACTATCAGTACCTACATTCTTGTTGACATTTCAAATTTTGATACGATATGTTGTCATAATATATATGCATAATATATAATATGGTATGCAAACAATATTTCTTATAGAAATTGATCATACTTCGATTCATTTCCATGTGTTGCACCATGATATACCAATTTTCATATAGCTTACATACTTATACTTATAAATCTCTACAAAATGGTGTGTTATGCAACTGTTTTTAATATATATTTTCAGTACCTCTGTATATGTAAACAATGCGAATTATTTCATTCTGAATGAATACGAAATTTCAAACTACTTCTGTTAAATCTCAACAGAATTGCAAATATTTTCGCAACATGTTGCATTAATATCCATCTAGTGCCTCTGTATATAAATATAGGCATATAAAGCGAATTTCAAATGTTTTCATCATCGACCTTATGCGATGAAATCTAGAACGAGACTGCTGATTGTTTGATTCATCATCATATCATGACTAATTAGTTCCGTCATCCGTTAAACCGATTAATTCCCGAACAAGTACTACAAATTCCGTTATAGTGAGTAGGTATAGGAGGGGGAGTGAAAAGCAATTTTAATATACAGTCACACCAGTTGAAGTCAGCATCATATGGCATTTTTTCATTATTTAGTTTGTGCAAATCAGGATTGCATGAATAGTTCTCACTCTGGAAATAATATGCAAAATGAGTTTTATGATTTTTTTATCAATCGATAGCTGGCGAATCAGATATTTTCTGGCAGGAAACACGAAGCCAAAAATTCTATCATTCGAATATAAACGATTTTATCTACACACTGCATCGAAAGTAAGTGTTTTCTCCCTCATTTAAGGACACAAACCTCTCAATTTACTCCCACGAGAGGAAAAACATTACCTCCCGTGGGAGGTAAAATAAATTGGCTTTAGCTTGCTTCCTTGGTAGAGATATATGTATGAGATCTGTACAACACATCGTGCATCAAACTTCATACGTGGGAGGAAATGGATACCTTTGCTCCCTTGATATATAAATAGCTATTGAAGTGGCACATAAATTCATTATAAGCTCAAAGAACATTCATCCCTTCAGCCGATTAATTCCCGAACAACAAGTACGACTAATTCCGATATCGATAGTAAGTATACGGGGTAGGGTGAAAATAAATTTGATATACATACAGTGTCATCGTTGAGGTCTGCATTACATGGGATTTTTTATTATTCAGTTCATACTATGAAAATAATGCAAAATTAAGTTCATAATATCTTTGATCAATCGATAGCTGCCGAATTAGACATTTCCTGACAGAAAATACAAAGTCAAACATTTTAATTTTCGATTTCAAATGGTACATACATTCATTATTAACTGAAAGAACATAACTATTGAAAATTCCTGATATATGTCGATATTCGATATCAATGTTCATAAACTATTGTATTTTTGCCCAAGCTGTGCTAATTTGAAGCAAAGTGGAAAGCATTTTTGGAATAAGCTCAGCTGGAAGAATCCGGAAACTAAAAAAAGTAGGTATTCCATCCAAAAAACTACTGTGAAGTCATCACACGAATTATTATATCACCAGTAAGCTTCCTATGAACTGGAAATTCTGCACCGTCGTTCCCATCAACCTCTTCAACTTCGCTGACTGTTTGAAATCCTCTTGTTACATTTGTTCGTTTTCACATTCAGACAGATTTATACCTTTGTACTAGAAACATTTAATAAATTTTGCTCTCTGCTTTTGTATTTTGACAAATAAAATTGTTTTTGAATAGGGAATTTGCTTGTTCGAAAATAAAATTCATTAAGTTAGCTCACCCTGTATATTTGATTATTCATTATTTTAAAATCTGTAAATTTAATCAAAAATCGACCTGTTTCAACATATTTTATATTCATAGAAATCGGTCAAACTTTGATTCATAGGTGAGATTCCATTCAATTCAATTTTAGGTGTTGAAGCATGATATACCAAATTTCGAATAGTTATGTATAACAATGAGTCTCTACTACGAAAATGGCGAGTGTTTTTGCAACTCATTTCGATTCCTATTTCAAGTACCTCTGTATAAGTAAACAAAGCGAATTATTTCATCCTAACTGAATACGAATTCAAATTTTGTCATCGTTATATGGAAATATACCGAAGCAAAATACCAACAACGTGATGAATACCCCCCATATCTATATACAAAAACACTTACCATCTTAAAAAAATACCACTTCTACACCCTCAAATGAAAATACAATCACTAATCCGAAGAGGAATTCCAATTTTTCACTTTTGAATAATTCGAGTTCTCTTCTTATATCCCTTGAATCGTAAGTACGCGATGAAATCTAGAACAAGACTGCTGATTGGTTTCATTCATCATTCTGATGACTAATTAGTTACGTCATCCTTTCAACCGATTAATTTCCGAACAAGAATGACTAATTCCAATATCTATTTTAGCTATACGGGGTGGAGTGAAAATAAATTTAATATACATTGTCGCATCATATGATTTTTTCTTTACTCCTCAGTTTGTGCGGATTAGTATTTCATGAACAGTTCTTACTTCAGAAATAATGCAAAATAAAGTTCATGATATTTTTATTCAATAGCTGTCGAATCAGACATTTTCTGACAGAATATCACAAAGTTGAAAGCGTAAGGTAAATTTGAATCATAAACTAAATATTTAATGTATATGACAAACGAGCCAGCGGCTATAGTACATAGACTACAATCATTAAAATCAAATCTCGAACGTTTTCGGCAACATTGCCATCATCAGGAGATTTTTGTCAGAAATCTGTACAAAAGATTACATAATATACTAAATAGTTATGAAATCGAAAACACGTATCTGTTTCAAGAACTTACTTAACTGTAGGGTTTCAAAATAGTAGAATGTATGCATGAACCATTCAACCAACCTTGAAAACAAAAAAAAAACTCTACCTTTTATCGTCTGTATTTCCGCTACTGATTCAGATTGGACTAAGAATAAAATTTGAGCGAAACATAGGCAAAATAACATGTTCTAGAACGGATTGGCTCATTCATATTGAAAACGGTTCATTGAACCATCCACCCAATTTGGTAACTGGAAGATGTCAGAGCCGTATAACGATTAAGTTCGGGGGCCAAACCAACAATATATATATTTGAAAGTGAGCGAGATTATTCTAATTAATAGGGAAAATAATTAAATTTTGGCCCCCTGTAGCTCCGCTACTGATCGAGATCGGACTGTTTATATAAACTTGTATTATTAAAATGATTAGATCAATCACCTATTTCAGTTTGTACCTTTAAACCTGAAATACCTTGTATATTCGTCACCAATTTTTTTCTTGTTGTTGCATCGTGGTTGTTGCAGATATTAAAAAAAACAATAGATACCAGTGCAGCATTGCAAGTAAACTACGAGTTGAATATTTTCAGCTTATAATATTCCTTTTTGAATGCATCTATTCTTTTATGTTTAAATAGTATTACATGAATGACTAGAAAAAGCAACGGCTATGTGTTTTAACCGAAATTTATAATCGTTTTTTCAATAATTATTCCTTATTATGACGCCTTCGCCATTTTGAATACCAGAAAGTCCTGAAAAAACAACCTCCAAGTTTTTGGGATTGCCAGCAAAGAACATTTCATCTAGAGCTCTTCTATATTATCGATTTGACTGTTCAACTTCAGCACGACATGAAATCGTTTATCAATAAATTTTCCTGATGATCGCCTCCGCCCTTTCGAATATTTGAAAGTCCCACAGAAACAACTTCGATGTTTTTTAGATTGCCTACAAGTGAAAAACGTTTAACTTAGAACCATTCAACTTGGTCAATTTGATTTTTCAAAAAAGAAAAATAATTCAGTAATTCATGATGAAGTTCATCCTTATCATTATCAACAAGAATAGGTATACACACAATACGCGGTTTTCTGGTCTCCACTTCATCAGGTTCTATGATATTTATACCGATATTTATACCAACTAGTAACAGGTCGTGAATTGTTACTGCTCTCATTGGTTTTTTCAAATGGCTTTCTCTGCTCAATGAGTTTTAATTCCGGCTGATATCACGATCTCCACGAAATGGATGTCCTTTTTGTGCCATTACTGTCAATATTTTATTCTTGAATATTCTTTTTCAGACGACCAGTGTTGATAAACTCAAACAAAGAGCAGAAAGGTTTGGTGGATCTGTATCGACAGTCATGTCAAATTTGGAGAATAAAGAAAGAATGGAAAAGAGAAAAGCAAGGTTCAGCGCTTCTTCCAATGGCGCCGTTCCGGATACTGAAAAAGCAAAACTGCGACTGGAGAGGTTCAAACAACCTGTTAAATGATTTTATTCATTGTTTGAGGTGTTTTTTTTATACAAGATTGTACAAATCTTCTGATAGAGTATAAGTTGATTTCAATAGGACCAGAAAATTCCTTTGTTATATATGTAAGGATATATTCAGTTGAACTTTCATGGTATTATTTTATATAAATGTGTAATTTACTTATTCTGTTTGTTTTTCATTATCATTTCTTAATAAAATATCAATTTTCAAATATTGTATTAAATTTCAACCTTCCATATTCTGCCTCTTTTTGAATTAATATACCCACATCTGTGTTCTTACCCTAATCCTAATCCATATGGTGAGGAATATTTTTCAATCAAAATCAGAATTTCCTATCATACATTTTCATAAAAACAGCATCAAGAGCAAGCAGAAAAGCTCCATTGATACCCATGGAAATATTCAATTTCCTTCATCAGATATCTCCACGAAACTCATATTTTGTTGGCCATGGCGTTATTACTCTCACTAATTTTGAAAATTTACCAACAATTTTGTTGAAAATCTAAGCGTACACCGTGTAATTCTTCAGGACACTAAACTACAGATACAGGTATGGTTACTCCTGACAAGCTTTTGTTGTGAGATCGGCTTTTCGAGAGAAAAGGCATGCTTGTGTTTTGTTTGCATTGAAATCTACCAAGTTATTGGATCCCCATTGGAGAATTGTTGCGAAGTCCATATTCATGTTCTCAACATTTCTTCCTCGTTCGTTTCTGATTTGCCTGGCTGGTATATTGGAGCCCTGGAAGAGAAGGCGTTATGTAGGGTGTACATCATCCGCGAATCTGTGTACTGGACATGAAGTTGCTTCCAACAAATTGTTGATATGGAGTAGAAATAGTGTTGGTGCTAGGATTGATCCTTGCGGAACCCCAGCATTAATGATAAGAGAGTCAGATGAAATTTTGTCGACCACTACATGGAGAGACCTGTTTGAGAGACAATAATAAAACTAGCTAGCAGAGAACATAGCTGGGGAGGCAAGCCATAATAACCCCTCAGGGGCTCACGACTTGTGAGTATACGGCGGGAATGGCAATCCCGAGGTATCCTAGCCGGATAATCATTAATCTTCAACTTGTCTGTGATGGTATCCCTCTTCACTCTTCAGTTTCCAATATTTTTCTTCATCGGCCTCCCTTGGTCACTTCTCTTTTCCTTCTCCTATAAAGCCCAACCTCACCATAGTGCGGGGAGGACAAGCCGCGGCTGCTCGGCAGAGATTGAGCATTTTGGGAACATCTTTGCTGTCATCACTCATCAGATGGGACAGTTTTGTGGACATCTGAGTGCGAGGATGGGTCAATTTGTGAACATCTGCTTATGTGGCCGCGGATTGATAACGAGGCTCTGCATGGCAATCCCCTCAGGGGCTCACAACTTGTGAGTATACGGGAATGGTGAACCCGAGGTACCCTAGCCAGATATTCACCATACTTCAACTTGTCTTGGGTGATATCCTCTTCTCTTTTTCGTTTTCAATCTTTCTATCGGCCTTTCTTGATGGCCAACTTCTCTTTTCCTCTTTCCCTCCAAGCCCAACCTCACCATCAAGTGCATGGTGTGGGGAAGGCAGGCCGCGGCCGCTTGACAGATGAAGCATTTTGGGACCATCTTAAATTTGCTAACTCCTGCCAGATGGGACAATTTGTGGACATCTGTGGCAGGGATGGGGCGATTTGCTGATGTCGGTCTAGGTGGTCGAGGACTGGTCAACGAGGCTCTGGCAACCTAATCCAAGCTGTGGGAACCCGTGGCGATGGATGGATGGCACCGAGGAATGGTGTCGCTAACGGGGCCTCTGGGGAACAGGGTGGCATCCCCCAGAGTAAACAGCCTTAGCCCTGTGCAGGGGGCACCAGAGGGCTGGACCAACCGCTTCCCTCGTCACTCGTAGGAGAAGGAAAGCTTTTGGCCTTCTTCGTAGACGAGAACAGGGATCGGAATAGCAATCTTCAGGGACCTAAACGAGAAGGGTCTTTCATATTGAAGTGGCCCTTAATAGGCACCATGAGTCATATGTGGTAAAATTGATTACGGTATGTAGGTGAGATACAATGGGCCACTAGGCCTAAAAGTGTCGTCGGAGACATCGGTCAGACGAGCCTACAACGGGGTGAAGTGTTTAGTGGGTATACCATGGAGGGGACTCCCACACTATCATATGGGGGATTGGACCCATATGATGTCTATAAAAGATTTCAACCACCTCGGCGAAAAAAAAAGCCATAATAAGATGGAAGCTTGGCGATAAATGATAGTCAGTGGCCAGTCTCAGGAACTATATCTTCTGATTCTTGGATCGGTATCACTCACTATATACTATAACACAGCACTGATTGAACGATTTTGTCTTTCAAAACATGCGCACAAAATAGAGATGCATGTAGACAAAACAAAGGATTATAAATGCTTGGATATACAATTTAGATTTTGTTTCTTATGATCTGAAGTTTATAGGTAGGTGAATACACAACACAAAAATCGAAATCTCACTCAAACGCTCAGAAATAACGATAACCTTGCAACTTCGTCAGATCGAAATAAAGTGACGGTAGAAACGATATAAATCGCGATGTTGGCTTTTATCTGTCTCGAAATGTCCCGAGTCAGTCCGAATATCGCAGCGTGAATAATAATAGATAATTTCTGATGAATGTCATATTAGTTGTGGCAAATATATAGGTAGCTGTATAGTAACCTTAGAAAAAGAGTTCATCACCCCAGCAAGAAACTTCGATTAACCGAATGGACAGCACTGTAATGATTCTGTCGTAAATAAATAGCATTATTATATAAACCATGAATAATGAGGTCAAAATAGCAACCTTTTTTGTGTAGGAAACAGCAGGGATGTTTTGCTGGATAAAAATACCAATATTTTTCAATTATCGATACTACAGAAATTCTAACTGAGCGATTTAGTTAATCAGTGTCGGATTTAGGGGGGGGGGCTATGGGACTATCATCAGCTAGCCCCCGGCGGTGAATTTTAAGAGGTGGTAGGGAAGAAAAAAGAAGAATCCAAGGGATGTCCTTCCGGTACGTCCATGGGATGTACCAAGTACGAAGAAAGGATATCCCTAGGACGTCCCAAGGATATTCCAGGGACATCCCTTCGACAAAAGAAAAAAATTAGGTCGAGTAGGGATTGAACCTGCGGCACCTTTAGCTTATCAGGCACGCACCTTACTATCCATTGGCTAATATGCCTTCTGAAGATATATATGTACTAAACAGATTTATAAACACTATACAAAACAGAAACCTGAATAAATTACAATTATTTTCCGGAAGAAAAACAAACATTTTCAAAAAAATTCAACTCAATATTTTGATAAAATTCAATGACTGATGTGAATGGATATCATCATATATTCCAGGGACACGAAAAAATTAACCTAGGGATGTACCTTGGACATTCCTGTGTTGTTATAGGAACGCTATCATAAGAAACCGACTGCGGTACATACTTTTATTTGATGAAGATAAAAAAACATATTCTACTCAGTAGGGGTAATTTCGTGATTCGCCTAACTCGATCCGATAACAAATAACAAAACCAGAACTCCGGAGCCAATATAGGTTGTCGTTGGTAATGCGTATATATTGAAACTGGAATTTAAAAAAATGAGTAAAAAAGAAAGTGGTGCATGGTAACGGCAGAAGATGAATAAAAAAATGAAGTTGAATGAAGTTGTCAAGAGATAAGGCAATAAAATACATTCATTTTTTCTCAGTTCAATAAATGAGATAGAATTAGAACCGACAGAACCGTCTCTTTCCGTAAATTTTGAATTATTTGGCGGCGGCGCGGCGGCATTGTAATAGTTAGCTCCCGGCGTAAGTGGGTATAAATCAGGGCCTACTCTATCTCACCGGGCCGGAGCATCGCTTTCGTGACGTCACACTAGTAGGGACAAAATCAACGCAGTGGAAATTGTCTCTCCCGTTTCATTGATTTACCTCGGGAAAACGGTCACAGTTAGCGAAAAATATCAAGAGGTCAAATATGTAGGTACAGAAAAGAATTTTCCAGAAGATGAATTTAATTTCACTGATTTACGATCATCAATTTCAGAAATATGGCATATCAAAATTAATTGACGCCATTCAGAATTGTCCTTTTACAAACAGCTACCAAAATTCCAATATTCAATTCACAGAAATGATTCAACCATGAAAAGATTTCGCATAGTATCTAGATTGACTGGTTTTTTTTTGGAAATTCCCAATGGCCAACAACGAACCAATATTTCAATTCAAGTAGAACGATAATTCAGGTGTTCATTACAGAATAGTTAAGAAAGTTCGAACGCCTCCCATGCTAATCCTATCAACTATGGATATATGCTGTCACTGACTTTTTTGTAGGAAATTTGATTTCCTACAAATCGGTATGATACACATCCACTTTATCTAGAAGGGTTTTAGCAGCGTTTATCTCTAAAGATGATCAGGACGCACTTTGATGACGTTAGAAATCCTATCACTCGTGTGTGTTATTACACAAAAACGCCTATTCGGTATCAATTATTTTCTGCTGAAGAGTGTATTATATTTGAATGATAACGTTGAATTAAATTAAATGAGAGATATAAAAATGAATATAACGAACTGAATAACAAAATACCCAGAACAACGATATATGAATGAATAAGTAAAAAATTTAAAAAAAACGTTGAATCCTTATACACAAACAAAACCAAACAAAATAAACTGTAAAAATGATCAACATAACAAAATGAAAAAATTTTTATGGATATCAAAAAATGAAATACACTAATAACAAAAAATAAATATACATCATCTTAATCACAAACTAAAAATTGAAATCTAAACTATATCTCATCCTGAAAGTTTAGTGATTTTTCTTTTTTATTTTTTTTTTATTTTGCAATAATTGTTCAACAGAATATTTGAAATGGTTTTAGAGAATGTTCTGCTGATTAAATCAAGAGACCCACACTGCAGAACTGCAACATATTGATTCTCGGAATAATTGAGAAGGGAATTAATTTTAATTTCTGCTAAATTCTCCAAAACTTTATGTTGTGACTTACATTGTAGAAATATTGCTTTGAATTTTTCAGACACCAATATTAGTTGGTCTGAACCATACGCCATTTAAAAATAAAATGAGTAATAAAAAGTATATCGCCCTTTACCAGTCCAAGGAATTACCGCGAAATCGTAATACAGCGAAATTTGGGTAGGTAGGTATAATAACGGTCCATTTTTCACGCGCTCTTTATATTTGATTTCTTTCGGACTCATTGTAGGTAATTCTACAATGTTTTCACTATTCAATTGATTCATTATCGTAGTTTGATATATTGAGTTAGTTCCATCTTATTCCAATTCCAAATTTGCAAAAAATAGTATTCTGTAGTACAACGTCCTGATTTTCAATGAAATGGAATTTCGTTACAACGCCATAACTCGGTATTGATTCATCCTATTGGATTCATTTTCTCACCAAAAGTTGAGGAATTTGTTGGGGATCATTTCGTCTCGATTGAATGTGCTTCTAAAATCTATAGTAAATGAGCTATAGCCTATCAATTACGAACGCATCAGTACGGACTGATGTGAAATCTCAACCTACTTGTGTGACGTCAGCGTCGAGAGAGAGGGGATAGACTACGGCCCGGTGATAGAGTAGGCCCTGTATAAATCCGGCACTGTAGTTATCCATGTTTTCTCAGTGCAGTGTTATAATTGCGCTATTTATATTGATACAATAACATTGATCTTGTCATGCTATAAGCACACTTTATCCACTAAAAAATTCTATTACCTACTACCTACTCAAAAACGTTTAACAATAATTATTATCCTTCAGTGTTTACACAACATCTTGTCGACGTCGTACGCTTTTCATCGGATGCCGTGTTTAAAACAGTTGGATGCACATGGTTACGGCCTTTCGTATTGTTTCAATGGATTCGGTTGTTTATCTAACCGAACGGCTTTGTAAATAAGACGCGTCGAACACTTTTCAGCGTGTTTGTTATTATTAGCGATAGGCCCTTGGTGTCGAGTTACGATCGAGAAGGCCACTTATGTGTGAAAACTAGAGGCGATTAGAGTGGGTTGCCACCTTTGAATTTCTGATTTTCAGGACAAAGTAGTTGAAAATGCAGGACAATCAATTGAAAATCGGGACAAATGAGATGTCCATGGAAATGTTGAAAGGTTTGATGAATTTTAAAAGTTCGAGTGTTCAACGGTATGAATAACGTTAAATTATGCACGTCAGGGGATAAAAGGGTACTTTTAATGTCTCAATTGAGGGGCTAAAGTGGCACATTCAATCCATCAGGGGATAAAATTTAATACTGGCATTTTTTCTCAAATGCCATAGCATTATTACTTTCAAGGCACATCACTTTTCGATTTCAACAACAGTATGATAACCAAGTTAGCATCATGAACCTCTACCGTCTACGAGTACCAGAATACTATCTTTCATTATTTTCTTAGTTAACCTCACCAAACAACTACTTCGTGAACTATTCATGTCTATAGAAGTGCTATCGTTACATAAATGATGCAATAGTGGATAGAGAGGGGGTTTAACATCATATTATAATTATGAGTGTGGCATTGAGAGGTGGTAGAGATCAATGATATGCTTTTCAAAAAATTGCCTGAACTTCCAAAATAAACGTTTTCTCCCTCTCTGTCTACCATATTTTACTGAGTAGCGACTGGACTCTATCACCACCCATTTAACTTCAATGTGAGCTAATATTCAACGTAACATAATAAAACTAGGGTCAAAATTGCTGCTTCTTCAAAGAAAAATCGTCGAGGTGCGTCTCCGAAAAAAAAGTACATAGCAAGTTCCCTTGGCTAAATCTGGTGGAGTATTTCTGCACTCAGTATATACAGGATGTAACTGAAAAAGTTACAGTATTGAAATCAACCTGACATTTTCTACTACCAAAAAGACACTTCGCCAGTAATTTATTTGGTTTACCCCATGATTGTAAGGGATGCATGGAAAACGCAAGCCCTAAATTTTATTTCCAATGTAACTTTTTGTCTTCTTGTTTGTTTACCATTTAAAAATTCATTTCTGATAGCCTGTTTCATTCCAAACAAAAAATATCCATTGAATTTTTGCCCAATATATGAACCGGTTCGCAGCAAAAAATTATATTACGAACAACTACAGCGATACATCGTCATAAATGCAAACTGGATTTATTACTACCTGCATTAAATGATCATAGTATATGTTCAATATGTCTACCTTCAGACATTACGCATATGTGTCTAGAAGTCTTCGCAGTGATCCACTTATTCGCTCAAATATTCCTGAAGTCTTTCTCTTTAAATGGTAAACAAATAATAAGACATGAAGTTACATCGGAAATGAAATTCAGGGGTTGCAAATAAATTACTGACTAAGTGTCTTTTTGGTAGTAGAAAATGTCAGGTTAATTTCAATACTGTAACTTCTTTAGTGCTTGTGAAAGAATTGTTAAACAAATTTTATGTACCCTCTTCAAGGGGCTGTATCTTAACATGGGATGCTCCAATGGAGTTTCTTTATATGAAAGATCCTATCTTTTTTTTGATGAGGAATCTCCCTCTTAAATGTGTCACACTTATTTGGTTACACCCTGTATACAGGGTGTCTGTAAAAGGTTGGGACATGGCTCGGCTGTGGACTCCTGGGATAAAAACAAGTTGATTTATTTTTTTTTTTTCAAAAAAACTTCATCGCCTTGTACCAACTCAACGAGACGATTTTGGATGAAGGTAAGTTGGCCTCAACTTGTTTTTATCCCAGGAGTCCACAGCCGAGGCATGTCCCAACCTTTTACAGACACCCTGTATATCTGTCCTTTTTGCTTCCTTACTTGCATGTGTTGAATACCTACAGATAAAAAGGTTATAGTTACTCATTGAGCAGAAAAACTTCATTCGACAAAATACTGGACATATGGCGTCCTGAAAGTGATCTAGACACGACGCAGGACAAATTACCTCAAATCCAGGACGTCCTGCGAAATGCAGGATGGGTGGCAACCCTAGAATAGAGTGGGCATGAAGTGGCGTGTATTAAAATTTCACACTTATACCGTCTAAATTATCGAACCACTCAAAATATTGATGAATATTGCTAATCAACATCAACTAGGTTGAATTCAAGTCCAGTTTGGATTATTGATTTCTATACATAGCACTGATGAAGGAATTTCACTAAATCCAATCATGGAAAAAACAAATTTTTTGCATCAACAAATTATTTAAGAATGCATTATTCTTGTTGCATCAACAGTATAAATATCAGTCATGGAAACCATCCATCCTTCTCAAAGTGGTCCAGATTTTTTCCTTTGTTAGTATAATATCAATTCCATCAACAAAATATTCTATGAACATTTTCGTTGATTTGATGAAATAATGATCATTTTGATGAAAATATATCTTTGAAACAACATACAAGTTTTCTTATTCCGATGTAGCTATTAATTCGTTTCGAACGGATTATTTGCTTGAATAGAGCAACGAAATATGTAATATCAATTAAATATTTTGTTCAATCTACATCAAGTTAAATTTTCGACTCTAGATGGCGATCATTTCGCCTCGTCTATGCCTGCCTCGAATTCATTATATATGTAAAACCTGATTCTTTATGTTTGAAATATCAGCTGGATAAATCGAACTAAGAGGATGATTAGCCATCCGAAATAGTTTTGCATCAGCGGAAGAGAAGTACAGACTAAAGATCTATGCTAAGTCGACTAGATTCCTAGTTTTGTTTATTCTATATTTGATGTGGAATATTAAAAAATTCCCGAATTAATACTGGATTTGGTTCAACAAAACATTTTGTCGAATGGAAATACAGTTTCTCTTGAATCAACGAAATATTTCATCGATTCACCAAAATATTTCATTGAATTAACCAAATATTTCACCACATCAACCAAATATTTCTTTGAATCAACCGAATATTTCATTGAATCAACTAAATATGTGATTGAATCAATATCTTGTTATTTCAAATCGAACTAAATGATTATTTGAGCCGATCAATATCTCTTCATGAAAAATTCATGGATGTGCTTGATTGAATAAGATCCAGAGTTCATGTTAGACATATTTGCTCAATTCAAATTTCAAATTCGCTCTGAAACAAGATATAGATTTACTCATTTCAAGATTATATTTTGTCGTGCATATATGACAATTTTATATGCATCATTTAATTAAATTTTGCTTGATTCAACCATTGTCGATCTAAATGAAAACCTAGTAGGCGACCTAGGGCGAGGAGGTATAATAAGCTCCTGCCTACTAACTACCTAACTAGGTTGTCATCTAGAACGACAATGATTCAACAATTCCTTTTTTTTTTCGTGAATAAGGACTCTGGCACTAAATTGAAATTTCAATAATAGTTATTTATGTGTCATGGACGAAACACTGTCTATTTATACCTCACGGAAAAAAAGGAATTGTTGAATCAAGCAAAATTTGATTGAATGGAGCAAATAAAAGTGTCATATATGCACGACAAAATATAATCTTGAAATGAGTAAATCTATATATCTTGTTTCAGAGCGAATTTGAAGTTTGAATCAAGTAAATATGTCTTGTATGAACTCTGGATCTTCTTCAATCAAGCACATCCATGAATTGTTTATGAAGAGATATTGAATTGGCTCAAACAAACATTTTGTTTGATTCAAAATAACAAGGAATTGATTCAATCAAATATTTAGTTGATTTAACGAAATATTTGGTTGATTCAGAGAAATGTTTGGTTGAATCAATGAAATATTTGGTTGATTCAATGAAATATATTTGGTTAATTCAAAGAAATATTTTGTTGATTCAAGAAAACCTATATATCCATTCGACAAATTGTTTTGTTGAACCAAATTCAATATTCGGAGATTTTCTGAAATTTCACATCAATAGAATAAATAATAAACAAAACAAAGAAACTAGTCGACTCCTAGCATAGATCGTTAGTCGTTTCTTCTCTTTAGCTGATGGAAAACTATTTCGGATTGCTACTCATCCTAAGTTCGATTTATCCAGCTGATATTTCAAACATGAAAAATCAGACTTCACGTATATAATGAACTCGAGGCAGGCATAGACGAGGCGAAATGATCGCCATCTATAGAGGCGAAAATTTAAGTTGATGTAGAATGAACAAAATATTTCATTGATATTACATATTTCGTTGCTCTATTCAAGCAAATCATCCGTTCGAAACGAGTTCATTGATAAATCGGAATAAGAAAACTTGTATGTTGTTTCAAAGATATATTCTCATCAAAATGATCATTGTTTGATCAAATCAACGAAATGTGTATAGTTGAATCAACATCGACATCGTTTTGAATCGACACAATTTGTTTTTGAAGAAACCATATATTTTGTTGATGGAATTGATATTATACTTGTAATAGACTCAGTATTTCTATTACTTCCAAAAATAAATGATTTTCCAAATTTTCTGACTTTTATATCTTTATTTATTTTATGTCACTTTTTCAACAACTCAACGCCTCCTTCTTCAATTCCAAATTATATACAAAGTATATCAAACTAATTCATTAAAACAATCTACAACATTCTCCCCCCAAAATTCAGAATATTTCAGAATTTCCCAAAATATCAACTTTTCTTGAAATTTATAAGAATCTCTTCGTCGCTTCTTTCTCTTCATTCTTCTTCTTTGTTAACTCCAGGTAACTTACAGATCTTTACCACTGGTCGTCTGAGTGTACCATTTTTCAATTTCACATCTGCTACCCTCACATTTCCATCTTTTCCTGTGTACACTCTCTGAATTACTCCCAAAGGCCAATTATTTCTTTGCGTTGTATCATCAACGACAATAACTACATCTCCAACTTTGATGTTTTCAACTTTCCTGTGCCACTTGCCAACTTTATTCAGTGTAGGAAGGTACTCTTTAACCCATCTTCTCCAGAATATGTTCGCTAGGGCTTGTGATAGTTTCCACTGATTTCTCAAATGATGGATTTGATCTTCTCGAAACTTCCCTGGTAGTGGTGCTGCTCCATCGGATGAACTCAAGAGGAAATGGTTCGGTGTTAGGCTCTCTGGATCATCTGGGTCAGCAGAAACATAGGTCAATGGTCTACTGTTCACTATATTTTCAGCCTCCACAACTAATGTTTGCAGGACCTCCTCTTTTGGACTTCTTTCCTTGAGAGTAACTTTTAGTACGGTTTTTACAGATTTGACTAAACGTTCCCAGCTCCCCCCCATATGTGGACTGGCTGCTGGTATATATCGCCAAATGATATTCTTAGAGGTTAAAAATATGGAAAGTTGGTCTCTATTGAGCTCAATTCTGAAATATTCTGAAATTTATTACAGACTGGTGACAAATATCTATCACACTCTGCCTGGAACAGTCTGTATGTCGACTACTGATTCGAGATCGTCGCTCGTCCTGATCTAGAATCTCAGCTTCACGATAGGCTTTTTCTAATTCGATTAATTTCAATTTCTCTTGCAAGGCTTCATTCAACAAAACCTGCTTGGCTTTTTCGGCTTCCAACGTAACTTTCATACGTTGAAGATCGACACTTGCCTTAGAAGTATTTGAACACTTAGTACGTGTAGAATGTCTAGATGATGTATTCGTCCTATTTGGAATAGAATGTCGGGAAACAGATGAGCTGTTGTCGCCCATGACTTGAGCTTCGGAGATGATTCTACCATCAGGGATGTCACCTTCTGGTTTTTTGGCATTGTCATCCATATTATGTCTAGGTTCTCCAAAGTTTTTGGGCCACAAATAGTTCTCGTCAAGATTTCTATTTATTCCAGCTGTTTCTCTTTTCCTGGAGGAGTCGGTCATAAGTCAACTTTTGTCGATTCGTCGAAACTGCTGTCCACAGTGCTAGTTCGTCTTTTGAACGCGAAGGACCAAATGTAATAGACTCAGTATTTCTATTACTTCCAAAAATAAATGATTTTCCAAATTTTCTGACTTTTATATCTTTATTTATTTTATGTCACTTTTTCAACAACTCAACGCCTCCTTCTTCAATTCCAAATTATATACAAAGTATATCAAACTAATTCATTAAAACAATCTACAACAATACTGTTGATTCGATTAGACTATATTCTTGATTTGAACGAGCTGCTTCCGTGGAATAATCATGTATCTGGTTGATTCAACAAAAAATTGCTCAGTCCAACAAAAATAACTCAATCATAAATAATATGTCGATGCAACAAATCCTTTTTTTCCGTGTAGTTGAGTCTGCAATCAGGCGAGAAAATTTACAGTTTTTCGCCGTGGTGCATATTACATTTTTTCGCCAACCTCAAGCACTCATATTCACATTACGGTCCTATTCACATGTAAAATCTATCGGATATCGTGAATAATTAATTTGACAGCAGCAAATGACAGTTGTTGTCAACTCACTCTTCGCGCGGACCAGGGTTGCCATCAGTTCGATTTTTATTCCATCAGTAAATACCTTGTCAAAAATTAAGTAGGTTTCAAAAGATCGGTTTGAGATCTTTTTTGTTGCGTACGAATTTCAAGAAAGGATAATGAAAAACCTATGAAGTCAGAACATTATGTACTTTTATAGTAAACAGAGAAGAAACCCAATTCCAATAAATTAGAAACAAACAAAATAAACATTTTCATACAGGAATAATCATATATTCCTTATTCTCAATTCAAAAATACTCACAAATATCACAAAATACAGTTACATATAGGTACTTCTAAGATTTGAGTATATAAAAAACAGGAACGAATAGTAAAAATGAAAAACAAAAGTACAAAACTAATAAAACAATTAAATGTAAGAAACAAACTGTTATATCAGAGGTATGTAAAAAATTGGATAGCATGCTACAACAGAAGTTGGATGGAAGCAAAAACTGAATTCTGAGGTGGAAATAGATTTTGCTTAGGACTGAAATCTCATAGTATTGATATCGTTCAGTACCACGAGGAGAAGAATTTCCGTTTTTTTGGATAACCAATATCGTTGTATCATTGTTCAACCAGTACTGTTGTAGTGACCTTTGAACACTGGAAAAAACTCATTAATTCCCCAATGCCATGAAAATAATGTAATCTTGATTCACAATCTATACAAAATATAATGTTGTACCACTATGTTAAAAGTATAAGTACTTATACAGTGTGTCCGGCTTTCCATGAATACACCCTGATATCTCTTTTATTAATAGTGCGATTCTCTTGAGATTTTTGTAGTCATTGTGTGTTAGAATAAGGAAGTATTTAGCAGAATGAACAGTTTCATTCACCATAGGCGTGTGATGTTGAGGGGGTACAAAAAGTTCTTTATTTGGTAAAATGATACAAGGACTTATTTTAAATAACTTATTTCATCAGATTCATAATCAGCATCCCCAAAAACCCCCAATTCATATTTTCAAGATCCCAAGAGCTTAAATAAAATATTTAAAAATCACGCTTTTCATGACTACACCCTTTAATCTCAGTTATTAACGATGCGATTTTCCTGAAATTTTGATGTTAAATAAATGACATACAATCACCATCACAGTTTTGAGAAAAACGCATCATTAATAACTGAGATTATTTTCGAGCGTAGAATCTGATAAAAACAGTTACCTACCTACCTGAAATTTCAAGAGAATAGCATCATTAATTACTGAGCTATCAGGGTGTATTCATGAAAAGTGGGACACACTGTATATTATGACAAAAACAGCAAGGAATTAGTACTTTTTTATCACCGAGAAATAAATGACCAGTTATCTTGTGTTTGCTGCTTTTTTGCAGTTTTCAGGTCATATGATTTCAAACAGAATTAATCTGAGCATAGATTGAACAAACCATCAATCTATGATGATTTGAGGTAATGACTCATCGTTTTGATTTCCGAAGTACACACTCGTGTGTTGAAATAATCAGGAATGTCTTTTGAAATCTCCATTTACTGATTTTCATTTTTTGGCGGATGAGCCTGGTGCATCCTTCAAAGTCAAGTTCTTTCATCAGAATATGAAAATGAACTTGATTGAATGCAATATACAGGGTGTTTCGAAATTCGACCGACAACGCTTGACAGGTGATAGCCCTCGTGATTTCATAATCACTGAGATAGGGACAGACGGTCTTGAAGTGTTCAGTTCTCGAGATACAGGGCGTTGAAGTTAAGAAATGTAAATAGTTTTTTCGCAATATCTCAAGAATAATTTAATATAATGCATTCAAATTCGGTATATGGTTTCATCTTTCACTGATTAATTTCTTGACCAGAAAGACATTCCGAGAATTTTATCCAGAGATGCGCTACAGAAAGTTGTGATAACTTTTCCTCCCATATTTTCTACGCCACTGATGAAATTTCAATTATTTCCAATTTCTCGAATTGTTTGTTCAGTTATGTTGAAAAAATGCATCACCTTCAACTGAGCTAAAATGAACAGTTATCGGGATATTTGACCCAAAATAGAAGTATGCATAGTAATTTTTCATCTTCCTCGGTAGTAAAAAATTACGAAAATTTTTGTTTTCTCTTCATGTGTGGAATAACTATTTCTGTTCAGCTATGGAATGAGATCTGAATAGTATCTAATCTACTCAACACCAGAAAAATATTTTTGCAATTTTCTACTACTGAAAATGATGAAATATTACTATGCAATCTTCTATTTTGGGTCGAATATCTCGAAAACTGTTTATTTCAGCTCAGTTGAAGGTGATGCATTTTCTGAACAAAATTGAACAATGAATTCGAGGAATTGGAAATAATCGAAATTCAATCAGTGGCGTAGAAAATATGGAAGGAAAAAATGCCACAACCCCCTGTAGGGCACCACTGGACAAAATGTCCGGAATGGCTTCCAGGTCAAAAAATGGCCCATTCAAAGATGAAACCATATACCGAAGTTGAATGCATTATATTCAATTATTCTTGAGATATTGCGAAACAACTATTTTCCTTTCTCAACTTCAACGCCCTGTATCTCGAGAACTGAACACTTGAAGACCGAATGTTCCTATCTCAATGATTATGAAATCACGAGGGCTATCACCTGTCAAACGTTGTCGGTCGAATTTCGAAACACCCTGTATATGACAGTTAAACTATACATCAAAATCGCAAAGCTTGATGTAGTTCTGATTTTTCTAGATGTTGTTAGGGCCAGGTATAATGTGAAACAAGTTTGCGGCTTCGAAAAACCTGTGCTCGCTTCGTAATTCGTTAAAAAAGGCCAAATATTTGGACTTCTTTCAGATGTGGCGTTATTACTCATAGAATAGACTATATAGGCGTTTTTGGGTAAAATATGTGGTTACAGGTTTTGAAGTGAAATGAATTTGCAACAAGTTCAGTTGAATTGCAACTCTGATAGTTTCAGACAGTAATTGGAAGATTTGCAAATTTTTGTACAAAATATAAATTTCAAGTTTTGGTCTCGTTTCGGGCCGAATATCGACATAACCACTCAACTTACGGAAAGAGCCCTGGTAATGAACTTGTAGCAAATATTTATGCTTCCATTTGAACATAGGAGGAAGTCTCTAGATCTGATAGTTACCTTTGCAAATTTTTGTACAAAATATATAAATTTCAAGTTTTGGTCTCGTTTCGGGCCGAATATCGACATAACCACTCAACTTACGGAAAGAGCCCTGGAAATGAACTTGTAGCAAATATTTATGCTTCCATTTGAACATAGAAGGAAGTCTCTAGATCTGATAGTTACCTTGAAATTGCAAAAAAAACTAACATCGGAAAATTGGATTTTCGAATATTACTTGATGGTTGACGTTTGTACGATAGTCTGTGTGGTGTGTCTGAATAACTTGCAGAACATTCATCATCAACAACATAATCACAGCATTCAATGATCCATAATCCATGAGAAAATAAATGAAGAATTCTTTATATTCGAAATTCCAACAGTTCTATGCTCTTTTCCTACCCCCAACATATGATGGCATCACAGCACAATAGTCCGTCTGTTTGTATTCTCTTATCTATGTTTTTAATTATCCTTTTCATCACTAGGATTTTACAAGGTGATAATCGTTGAGCTCCTAATTACTATAATTCTATTATTAGGATGTTGTTTTGGGAGAGAAAATAGATAGGGTACGACAAACAGATCCGAATTTACATTTTGATACCCAATACCAAATTACTCTTCAACGATTTTATTTGTTATATGTGATATCGGGAATAATGTTTATCAGTATTAGTTTGAAAATTGGTACACAGATTGTACCCAATTTTCGATACTTGCATGCATTCAGTACGGTCATACTTTTTGTGGAAGACGAAGAAGCCGTCTTCTTAGTTCCTATTTGAGATATAGAGTGGAATTCGTGAATTCCCAATTCTTACTGGTCAAGCACCTCTGTATCTTGATAACTTTCCGACTGACTCAAGTCTTCCCACAAATTTGCATAAAACGCAAGCTTGCTCCGAAGGCTAAGTCAATGTCCGATGTACCTTCGCGTATATTGTACTCCAGTCTGAGTGAAAAACACACAAGCTTTCCCTAACAGCTCAGTCCATATGCCCGATATTCACTCGCGTATACTGTTCTTCTATCTGACAGAAAATAAAGACACAAGCGTTCCTCAACGGCTCAGTTGAATGGATCATGTGCCGTACCTTCACGTATATTGTTCTTCTGCCTAAGAGAAGAAAAATACAGGAACTTTCCCCCACGGCTCAGTCAAATTTCTCATTTGTACGGTGTACCTTCGCGTATATTGTACTTCAATCTAAGAGAACATAGATACACAAGCTGCCCACAACGGCTTAGTCAAATTCCTCATAACTCTGATGTACCTTTGCGTCATAATTTCTTCGACACTTTCTTGACATGCGTTACCCAGAGAAACTACGCAAATCGGGTCGTAAGGTGTTCTACAGGGATGCACTGATGCCTTTACGCTGCCGCTGCCAAAGTACAGCCAGTCGTGTATCCGCTGCAGACACGGACACTTCCAGGGGTTCTCATCCATGATGATTTCTCTAACATATAACTTCCTCAACAGCTTGCTTGACAAGTAGTTGAGATGGTTGTTATTGATATACAGACTCTTGATATATATTCTGTTGGGGAACGCTCGTTCATCGAGCACTGTAAGCCCGTTGTGTTCCAAGTTTAGACCAGTTAGGTTTTTCAAGTTTTGGAAGGCACCAGGTTTGATGGTGGCGATCTTGTTTCCTCCGAATGTGATGACACTGAGCTTCGGCAGCGATACAAACGCTCTTCTCGGGATAGTGGAGAATTTGTTGCCGAAGAAACTGATATCCTGTAGGTTGGGGCAGTTTTGGAACCATTCGCGGTTCCAGTATGTGAGCTTATTGCCGCCCAAGTCGATCTCTTCGAGCGAGATCATATCGGAAAAGGCTCCACTCGCAATGAAGTAGATCTTGTTGTACGATAGCATCAGTTTTGTGATGGTGGGCACTAAGTTGAAAACGTCTGTAACAAGAACGAATTTTTGAGAGAAGTGCTCTATCAGAATTTCACACTTTTTTTTTAAATCGAAAATTCTGTCTGTTTTTTTCTTCATGTTACATGTTCATTGTGATTGACACTATAATAATTTATGAATATAGAACGCGAAGTATGATTGATTGCCCTAGGGCCTCCTTCAGCACCTTGCGCAAAATAGGTTTTTTAATCCAGTTCAACAATATTTAGAATATTAAGGTAAGTATATTATTCATTTTAGAACGATTTTTGTGACGTTTGTAGAAAAAACAATGTATGCAACTCGAGCGTGAAATACTTTGGAGATCTCGACTAGCAAAAAAATTTCAGTTCTCACCAAAGTAGCATTTTGCCCACTACATACAGACGTTTTTTTATCTCTAGGAGCGCACAAAAGGAAATTCCTATTTTGTTCGAAGAACATCGTACATTGTTAACAATATGCGAAATGACACTATTGTGAACTATATAATATTTTTGTATTATAATTTGGCGTTTCAGTTGTAGGAAGAACTGTACGCCTTTTTGAATAGTCTTTTTGTGAGGATATTTGATAGTTTTGTGACAATGCCGAACACTATGATGGTTGAATCGTATATTGTAGAATGAATGAAAATCCGAAGTGCTGTTTACACGAATGCCAACAGTTTTGCCGATAAGATTGAGATTTGCGACTGTTCACTCTGAAGATTCAAGAATAACTGATTATAATAAATTGTTTATTGAGCTAGAAAGGTAGGTCTCTATAAGCTTTAACAAGAATAATAATTAGGGCTCGAATTAGGGTATTACCATCCTATAGCCAGATGGTCAGAAAAGATCAATGTTGTGAATACCTATGCAATAAGTATAGTTGGCATTTCGTAAAGAGGTAGAAAAAACCCTTATCGGGAAAAACCCAACACTTCGGATGATGAAATATGTACAGAGTATAAAATTTAATATGGTATACAGGAAAGTTAATTGAATATACAAATATATACATGAGTGGGAAAATTCCCCACAGCACCCCCTGCCAGTGATGAAGCTTATTGGAATAGCTTCAGGAAGCAATGCATTAGAGTCTGATATTCATGGTACAGGTTGCACGGCACCTTCTCGTTATGGCTCTGGACAAGCTGTCGTATAGCTGTAGCAGGTAACTGGACGTATGCACTGGCTCGCAGGTGAGTCGTACCTGCCAAACTATCTGAAAGTTTGTACAGGTGTGTTGACGGTCTGCTTGAAACAGCGGATACAGTGCAGGCTCATGTCGAGGCTGCTACTGCACGATGTGCCGTGGTTTGAAGGAGAGCTGAATGCCTAATTGAACAAGCGAATCCGCTGCAGGCTTCTCATGTCGAGACTGCTGGAAGATGTGCGCTGTGGTTCATAGGTGAGCTGTATACCTGATTGTACTGAACAGTCCAGTGGATGGCTCCTGCTACATGTGCTGCTTGGTGGAGCTAGAGATGCACAGGGGTGGCTTCGTGGCGTGGTGAATTTCCATACCTCAGTTGTTCAGGCACCCTATTACTCGTTGCGAGCCGTTGGGCCTTGCTGGAGATCATTATGGTAGATCATCTCAGCGAGCTGCGAGTTGAGCATGTTACCTCACATCCTATGTGGCGTCGATGTACGCAGCGAAGGCAACTGCTGTGGACGGCGTGATGAGAGGGCTGAGCTGAGCAATTTTCACTCGTGAGCGGCATGCTGAGTGCGTCAAATCGGCTAGAGCGGTGAGCTAAATCGCCGGCGGCAACGTTAGCGGCGTAGGCGCGTCAGCGCCCATATCTAACAGGGGTTATTCAGCATCATGATTGAAATGGAGTACGCGTCACTCGAAACAAAATATCACTCACAAAAGATCACGTCGGGGTCACCACTTTGGCGTTTCAGTTGTAGGAAGAACTGTACGCCTTTTTGAATAGTCTTTTTGTGAGGATATTTGATAGTTTTGTGACAATGCCGAACACTATGATGGTTGAATCGTATATTGTAGAATGAACGAAAATCCGAAGTGCTGTTTACACGAATGCCAACAGTTTTGCCGATAAGATTGAGATTTGCGACTGTTCACTCTGAAGATTCAAGGATAACTGATTATAATAAATTGTTTATTGAGCTAGAAAGGTAGGTCTCTATAAGCTTTAACAAGAATAATAATTAGGGCTCGAATTAGGGTATTACCATCCTATAGCCAGATGGTCAGAAAAGATCAATGTTGTGAATACCTATGCAATAAGTATAGTTGGCATTTCGTAAAGAGGTAGAAAAAACCCTTATCGGGAAAAACTCAACACTTCGGATGATGAAATATGTACAGAGTATAAAATTTAATATGGTATACAGGAAAGTTAATTGAATATACAAATATATACATGAGTGGGAAAATTCCCCACAATAATCTTTATGGTTCTCAATAATCGAGCAAACATCCAAGGAATCATTCATTTTTGGAAATTTAACAATAATTAAAGCTTTTCAAGTCAGTTCAACCCCATTTTTAACATTAAGCTAAGCATATTTTTGAAACTATATTTTCTAACGTTGGTAGGAAAACTGTTGCTTGCTACATTGAAGAACAACTCTTGTCGTATAGGGCCTTCAAATTTGTTTACATGGTCCTTCAGGGATGTCCTAGTGTGGAGTGAAATCATAGCTCTCCAGCTTTGATAGAAAAAAGTAGCGATTTTTGGCCCCATCCGAAAGCGAATATCTAGGAAACTTTGAAGATAGATAGAGAAGAACTGCTTCAGATTCTTGTTCAGTACATCCTCTTTATAAGTTTTCAGTCCATTCTGACGCCTTGAAGTTTATATTGAAGAAGTTGGTTACTTTTGAGACCCAAAAATCAACTTCGTCGTAGGGCCTTCAAATTTGGTATACAGGGTCCTCAAGGGATGCCCTAGTGTGGAGTTGAAACCTTTAGAATGAAAGATTTGCAATTCTGAACCCACTCTCCACTCTCTTTTCTTTGTGATACCTTCAATATGAAATGAATTGATGATCAGGACCAAGTTCAAATAATAAGTTGAAGATGGTTTTACAAATATGAAATTTCGTATAGAGTGACCGATATCAGAATGTTATTAAATCTCATCAAAAGTTGCTATGTAGAAGTATTTCCAGTTCTTCTGCATCCATAACGTAGAGAGAGGAAGGTTTCCTAAAATATTGTTCAAACAATTTGTGGCTATTTGAGATAGTATAATAAGCATAAATATATACAGGGTGGGTCACGGTGGATGGTCTATTAGACGTATCTGGAGAACGAAAAGACAGAACATTCTTAAAATTGGTATGTTTTGATAATTGAACATTTTCTATTCGTCTAAAATGTTTTCATCAATACAGTGTTGCCACTTCTATCAGAAACAACTTACAACTTCGTTATTTCAAATGGAGCACCCTGTATTTTATTGCATTTTTAGATTCTTCCTAAAGAGCTGATTTTATCAATGCATCACACTTGGGGTCTAGAAGGAATGATTACAGAGATAAAAGGGGTCCAAAATCGAGATTTTTCAATTTTGGGATTTTTTGTGTCGAAACTATTCATTATCGATCAAAATGGTTTACATGTCCCTATCTCAACTTTCGATTCACTATCTACTGACATTTAATTGAAACAGATACATGGTGATCAGAATTCTGAATCTTGAAGCACCCTGTATTTTCTCCAATTAAATTCCAGTAGATAGTGAATCAAAAGTTAAGATAGGGACATGTAGGCCGTTTCGATCAATAATGAATAGTTTCGACACAAAAAAATCCGGAACTTGAAAAATCTAGATTTTGAATACCCTATATCTCTGTAATCATATCTGCTAGACTCCAAGTGTGATACATTGATGAAATCTGCTCCTCAGGAAGAATCTGAAAATGCAATAAAATACAGGGTGCTCCGTTTAAAATAACGAAGTTGCTAGTTGTTTCTGATAGAAGTGGCAACACTGTATCGATGAAAACATTTTAGACGAATAGATAATCTTTAATTATCAAAGCATCCCAATTTTCAGAATGTTCTGTCTTTTCGTTCTCCATCAGATACTTCTAATAGGCCATCCACCGTGACCCACCCTGTATACCTTTCGGTATCCCCTCGAGGTTGGTATGAATCATAAATACGAAATTTGAGACTTGGCACGTTCTCGGAGGCTTGCGGCTCGAGAATCTTCAGATTGTTATTCCGTATATCTATTGATTCCAGTTTTGACAGATTCCATATTAAATCCTTGCCCAGTCGCGTTATTCCATACTGTGGACGTGGACCTCCTTGATCTCCTTACCTTCGAACTCCTTCGGTTCGAGGCAGCCGTTCACCACGAATATTTTTCATTAAGTGTCGCACTTACGTTCGTGCTTTTGATGGAATCACATCCTTCGGTCTTGATGGTCGAAAGCTGCGTCAAAAAAATGATGGTCGACCAGCAAACACGAATCATGTCTGGAAGTTAGAGCAGCTGTTTGATAACGAACTGGAACTGACCAGGGATGTTGTTTTTGTAGTCTATATTTTGTTTGTCAAGATCACAAGGTCGAGTGGAAAGTCCTTCATTTTTCATGGGGAGAACCTCGTGATCAGATGATTTGTTCCTGTCACTGTAAAATTTCAACATAACAAACCTGAAGGTGAAATATAATCGATAGTCACTGACACCTTGTTTTCGAAATATTCGAGAATTAAGGAGCAGATTGAAAAATATAAGTTGTCACTTTGGTCCAGCCGCTACTCAGATATCAAAATGGCACAAGCTTTTCCCAATAACTCAGTTACATCTGTCATATGCCGGATGTACCCTCGCGTATATTGTCTTTCAGTCTCAGAGAAGATTTCCCCAACGAATCAGTCAAATTTCTCATATGTCCGATGTACCTTTGCGCAGTTCGCGCATTTTGTACTCCAGTCTTAGATAACAAAAAGGCACAAGCTTTTTCCAACGGCTCAGTCAAATTTCTCATTCGTCCGGTGTACTTTCGCGTAAATTGCACGTCAGTCGTAGAAAACAAAAGAAATATGCTTTCTTCAACGGCTCAGTCAAATTTCTCACATGCCCGATTCACCTTCGTTCATAATATTGTATTTCCTCCAAAGCCTAAGTCAAACTCATATGTCCGATCTACTTTTGCGTATATTGTACTTCATTCCGAGAACAAAACACACAAGCTTTCCCCAATGGCTCAGTAAAATTTTATATATGCACGGTGTACATTCGCGTATACTGTACTCCTGTCTGAGAGAAAAAAAAGACACTAGCTTTTTTCAACGGCTCAGTCAAATTTCTCATATGCTCGATTTACCTTCGCGTATATTGTACTTCTGTCTAAGAAAACAAGAAGACACAAGATTTCTCCCAACGGCTCAGTCAAATATCTCATATTCCCGCTGTACATACATACCTTCAGTCGGAGAAAATCAAAAGGCACAAGCTTTTCCTAGCGGCTGAGTCACATTCCTCATATGTCGCGTATATTATTGTACTTCAATCTGAGAAAACAAAATTAACAAGCTATCCCCTACAACTCACTACTCAGGCATATTTCTCATATGCCTGATTAATGTATTGCATCCCAAGAGAACCGAAGAACACAAGCTTTCTCCAAAGGCTGAGTCAAACTCATATGTCCGATGTACCTTCACCTGAATTGTACTTTAGTCTGAGAGAACAAAACACACAAGTTTTCCCCAACAGCTCAGTCAAATTTCCCATTTGCTCGATGTAAATTCGCGTAAATAATAGTTCATTCTGAGAACAAAACACACAAGCTTTCCCCAACGGCTCAGTCAAATTTTTCATATGCACGGTGTACATTCGCGTATACTGTACTCATGTCTGAGAAAAGAAGAAGACGCAAGCTTATTCCAACGGCTCAGTCAAATTTCTCATGTGCCCGATGTACCCCCGCCTATCAGTCTAAGAGAACAAAAATACACAAGCTTCCCCCAACGGCTCAGTCAAATTTCTCAAAACTCCGATGAACCTTCGCGTCATCTCTTCTTCGACACGTTCTTGGCACGCCTTTTCTGGAGAAACTACGCAAATCGGGTCGTAAGGTGTTCTACAGTGGTGCACCGATGGCCGTACACTGCCGCTACTGAAGTACAGCCAGTCGTGTATCCGCTGCAGACACGGACACTTCCAGGGGTTCTCATCCATGATGATTTCTCTGACAGATAACTTCCTCAGCAGCTGGCCCGGCAAGTAGTTGAGATGGTTGTTATTGATATACAGACTCTTGATATATATTCTGTTGGGGAACGCTCGTTCATCGAGCATTGTGAGCCCGTTGCGTTCCAAGTTTAGATAAGTTAGGCTTTCCAAGTTTTGGAAGGCATCTGGTTCGATGGTAGCGATCTTGTTTCCTCCGAATGTGATGACACTGAGCTTTGGCAGCGATACAAACGCTCTTCTCGGGATAGTAGAGAATTTGTTGCCGAAGAAACTGATATCCTGTAGATTGGGGCAGTTCTGGAACCATTCTCTGTTAAAGTATGTAAGCGTATTGCCGTCCAAGTCGATCTGTTGGAGCGAGATCATATTGGAAAAGGCTCCACTCGCAATGAAGTAGATCTTGTTGTACGATAGCATCAGGTTTGTGATGGTGGGCACTAAGTTGAAAACGTCTGTAACAAGAACGTATTTTTGAAAGAAGTGGTCTATCAGAATGTTACACTTTCTTTGAAAATCGAAAATTATCTTTGTTTTTTGTTACATGTTACAGAAAAATCATTGTGATTGACACTATAATTATTCATGTATATATAACGCAAAGTGATTGATTTCCCTAGGGCCGCCTTCAGCATTTTGCGCAGAACGGTGTGCGAAGTAAAACAGTGCGCGAAATACATACTTCGCGCACTTCACGTGAACTATATGGGATTTTTGTATTTTAACCTTTATGGTCCTCAATCAAACTTAAATCCAATGAATCATTAATTTTCTACACGTTTAACAATAATTAAGGTTTTTTAAGACAGTTCAACAATATTTGGAATATTAAGGTAAACAAATAAATCATTTTAGAATGATTTTTGTGACATTTGTTGAAAAAAAAAGTATGCAACTCGTACGTGAAATACTCTGGTGATCTCGAATATAAAAAAATCAGTTCTCGATCACCAAAGTAGCAATTCGCGCACTACATACAGAAATATTTTTTTTATCTCTAGGAGCGAACGAAAGGAGATTCCTATTATGTTGGAAGAACATCGTGCATTGTTAACAATATGCGAAGTGACACTATAATTCAGTTTCGTACGTTAGCACGACACCGTGCGAGAAGTTATTTTGCGAAATACATATTATTTAGCGCATTGCATGTGAACTATATAACAAATTGCGAAGTGACACTTTTTTTTAGTTTCCTACGTTACCATGATACCTTGCACAAAACATTGCGCGAAGTGAAACAGTGCGCGAAGTACCTACTTCGTGCATTGTTATGTAAAATATATGAGATATTTATATTTGAACTTAATGATCCTCAATCGAGCGAACATCCACGACATCATTTATTTCTGAATGTTCAACAATAACTCTGTTTTATCTCTTGAAGCGCACGAAAGGAAATTCCAATTATGTTCGTGGAACACCGTGCGTACCTAGGGAAGATAGGGGGAGGCCTTTTAAGCCAGTTCAACACTTTTTTTATATCAAAGCTGAGCATATTTTTACTTAAGAACTATATTTTTTTACGTTTGTAGAAAAAATGTTGTTTGCAACTCGAGCGCGAATTACTTTGGTCATCTCGACTATTTTTTTAACGCGGCGTAGCCAAAGAAGCATTTCGAGCTCTAGATACAAAAATAACTATTGTATCATGATATTTATAGTTCTTAATAATCGAGCAAACATTCGAGAAATCATTCATTTTCAAATGTTTAACATCAATTAAGGCTTTTTAAGCCAGTTCAACACTATTTTTTATATTAAGCTAAGGATATTTTTAAAGTCAATAGGAGGAGGTTATTGAACATAGCCCTAGTGCAAAGGATAGACAGCACTTGGTAGAGAACCAAACAACAAATAAACGGAGTCAACAAACAGAAGCCAGCCGCACATTTGTGATTTCGGTCAGCAGACCCTTAGGTTCCAGGGAAACAGCTAACGTCACCACGGAGGCAGCTCGTGTCCCGGACGCGATTTTACTAAATATACTGTACGCTAGCCTAGCACATACCACGCCCACCGTTATATCTCATCTTCAAAGTACTTTACTTAGGCAAAACTCAGGAACTATTTATCCTCAACGAACTAACCTATCTCTGATTGCAATATTTTTGAGGAAGGAAAACCGAATGGAGTGTAGAAACACATTGATTAATAATATATTTCAAAAGTTGAGTTCTTCAACAAAATTGAATAAAATGAGACTGTTTATCCTAAACGCACTAACCTATTTGACTTCAAATATTTTATGAAAAAGGAAAACCAGAATGAAGTAAGAAAACAATAAAGTTGCAAAAAAAAGTTCAAGTTCACAGCGAATCGAACCATGGACCTTCAGATTGAAAGTCGACAGCGCTAACCAGTAGAACATTTGGGTGTATGTATTTTCTGCGTACAAGAGATTGACAACGAGAGAGCTTCAGTCGAATTCGTTTCAAAATCATAAAAAGTGTATTCTTGCGTTGGAGCACAGTATATTTAGTGCGATGTGCTGACTCCGAGTATATCGGTAATGTTTGGAGATATGACGTATTATGGTGGGCGTGGTTTGTGCTAGCGTGCAGTATATTTAGTAAAATCGCGTCCCGGACTGCAAAAAATAAGATGCAAATATTATCGAGGGAACTGTGAAGTGACTAGGAGGAGATTATTGGACATAGCCCTCAGATGTCTACCAAGTGCCGCCCATCCTTTGCACTTTCTTTTCACCGTACTGATGATGGCGGAAAGCCCGAAACGTGTGTATGCGGTTATCTCTTTATGCGGGCTATGTCCAATTACCTCCTCGTAGTAATTTCACAGCCCCCTCAATAATATTTGCATGATAATTTCACAACTATATTTTCTGACATAGGTAGAAGAAATGTTTTTTGCTATACATTCAGAACCAACTCTTGTCGTATAGGACCTTCAAATATGTTTTACATGGTTATTCAGTAATGTCCTAGCGTGGAGTAAAATCATAGCTCTCTAGCTTTGATAGAAAAAAAGTTGCGATTTTTGACTCCATTCGGATTCGAGAACCTAGGAAACTTTGAAGATAGGGAAGAAGTTTATATTGAAAAAGTTCAAACCTTAGTTCTTCTCGAGACCCAAGAATCAACTTTGTCTTACGGCCTTCGGATTTGGTATACAGGGTCCTCAAGGAATGCCCTAGTGTTGAGTTGAAACCTTCAGAATGAGAAAGTTGCAATTCTGGACCCACTCTCCATTCCTTTTTTTATGTTTGGTTCCCACGGAAAGGGATATCCTGTAATGTTCAGAGAACATCGTGAGAACCAAGGGAAATAAGGTAGGAATTCGTGTTCTTTTTGAATCTCTGGATGTTATATGCCTCGGGGAACACCTCCCTTGATAATGTGTTCCAGGGCCTCGCAGTTCGTTAAATCCCATCAGAAGTTGCTATGTAGAAGTATTTCCAGTTTTTCTGTATCTATAACGCAAAAAATTGAGGTTTCCTAGAATATTTTCAAAACAATTTGTGGCTTATATATACCATTCGGTATCTCTTCGAGTTTGGTATATATCATAAATGCACTCTCCTTTCCTTGTGATACCTTCAATATGAAATGAATTGATGATAGGGACCAAGTTTGAATAATGAGTTGAAGATAGTTTTACAAATACGAAATTTTGTATAGATCAGAATGTTAAATCTCATCAAAAGTTGCTATGTAGAAGTATTTCCAGTTTTTCTGTATCCATGACGTAGAAAAAGGAAGGTTTCCTATGAATATTTTTTTAACAATTTGTGGCTATATTTGAGATAGTATAATAAGTATATCGGTATCTCCCCGAGGAAGGTATATGTCATAAATACAAATTTGCGAATTGGCACACTCTTGAAGGCTTGCGGCTCGAGAATATCCAGATTATTATTCCGTATATCTATTGATTCCAGTTTCGGCAGATTCCTTATTGAAACCTTGCCCAGTTGCGTTATTCCACTGTGGACGTGGACCTCCTTGATTTTCTTACCTTCGAACTCCGGTTCGAGGCACCCATTCATCACGTAATATCTATTGATTCCAGTTTCTGCAGATTCCTTATTGAATCCTTGCCCAGTTGCGTTATTCCACTGTGGACGTGGACCTCCTTGATTTTCTTACCTTCGAACTCCGGTTCGAGGCACCCATTCATCACGTAATATCTATTGATTCCAGTTTCTGCAGATTCCTTATTGAATCCTTGCCCAGTTGCGTTATTCCACTGTGGACGTGGACCTCCTTGATTTTCTTACCTTCGAACTCCGGTTCGAGGCACCCATTCATCACGTAAAACGAGTATTTTTCATTAACTGTCGCACTTACGTTCGTGATTTTGAGGGAGTCACATCCATCGGTCTTGATGGTCGAAAGCTGCGTTAAACCAATTATAGTCGACCAGCAAACACGAATCATGTCTGGAAGTTAGAGCAGCTGTTTGATAACTAACTGGAACTGGCCAGGGATGTTGTTTTTGTAGTCTATATTTTGTTGTCGAGATCACAAGATCGAGTAGAAAGTCCTGCATTTTTCATGGGGAGAACCTCGTGATATTATCAGATGATTTTTCCCAGAATGTCACCCAAAACTCAATCGATAGTCACTGACACCTTGTTTGTGAAATATTCGAGAAATATGGAGCAGATTGAAAAATATCAGTTCTCACTTTGGTCTAGCCGCTACTCAGATATCAAAATGGCACAAGCTTTCCCCAACGACTCAGTTGAATTGGTCATATGCCCGTGTCCCTCGCGAGTATTGCACTTCAGTCTAAGAGAACAAAAAGGCACAAGCTTTTCCCAACGGCTCAATCAAATTTCTCATATGCCCGATACACCTTCGTTCATATTGTATTTCAGTCTAAGAGGACACAAGCTTCCTCCAAAGGCTAAGTGAAACTCATATATCCGATGTACCTTCGCGTATATTGTACTTCAGTCTGAGAACAAAACACACAAGCTTTACCATAACGCCTCAGTCCAATTTCCCATATGCCCTACATACATTCGCGTAAACTGTACTTCTGTCTAAGAAGAGAAAAAGACCCAAGCTTTTCCCAACGGCTCAGTCAAAATTCTCATATGTCCGATCAACTAACGAGTAATTTGTACATCTGTCTAGGAAAATAAATAGACACAACCTCTCCCCAACGACTCAGTCAAATTTCTCATAACCCTGATGTACCTTCGCGTCATCTCTTCTTCGACATCTTCTTGGCACGCCTTATCTGGAGAAACTACGCAAATCGGATCGTAAGGTGTCCTGCAGTTGTGCACCGATGGCCGTACGCTGCCGCTGCCAAAGTACAGCCAGTCGTGTATCCGCTGCAGACACGGACACTTCCAGGGGTTCTCATCCATGATAATTTCTCCGACAGATAACTTCCTCAGCAGCTTGACCGGCAAGTAGTTGAGATGGTTGTTATTGATATACAGACTCTCGATGAATATTTTGTTGGGGAACGCTCGTTCATCAAGCACTGTGAGCCCGTTGCGTTCCAAGTTTAGATAGGTTAGGTTTTTCAAGTTTCGGAAGGCACCTGGTTCGATGGTGGCGATCTTGTTTCCTCCGAATGCGATGACAGTGAGCTTCGGCAGCGATGCAAACGCTCTTCTTGGGATAGTATAGATGTTGTTGCCGTAAAAATTGATATCCTGTAGATTGGGGCAGTTCTGGAACCATTCCCTGTTCCAGTATGTGAGCTTATTGCCAAACAAGTCGATCTGTTCGAGCGACTCCATATTTGAAAAGGCTCCAGTCGCGATGAAGTCAATCTTGTTAGAGGATAGCATCAGGTTCGTGATGGTGGGAACTAAGTTGAAAACGTCTGTAACAAGAACGTATTTTCGAAAGAATTCAGTCCAGCAGCTCCTAAATTATATCAGAGGTGGTTTCGTATATAATTAGTCAAATTTGATGGTGAAGATCTTGCTTTGTGGCCGCTATTCCTTGAAAATTCCATAAATTTTGTTCACTCAAAGAACTAGAACTTTCAGAAGCCGAAAAATTTAAATATCTATCAGATAGCTTGTCTGGAAAGGCACTGAAAACATGCAACTCGATAGAAGCGCACCCTCTTTTATGTAACTCGGGAATTGTTATAGAAGGAAATTTCGACGACAAAAAGTATTTGTTCAGCTTATATCTCGATAGGATTGTGAATTGTTAAAGTGTAAGCAGTAATCATCCCTCGAGTTTGTGAACCTTTTTGGAAAGATTCGACACCATTATATCAGCTCTGAAGAAACTGAATTTGAACGACTTAGATGATCATATTTCGAAATCTGAAATATCCCAAGAAAAAATAAGTTTCTTTATACTCGTAACATCTAGCAAGGATTGGCTGAAATACGATGAGCTTTCTATATTTCTACGTCGACAAAGCAAAATCAGAAATGATAAACCACGTTTCACTACCAATAATGCTATGGTTATCACGTCTAATCGTACGAAACCAACCAAGAGTTTTTTCACAGAATTTGCGTGTAGTAGTTTGAAAACAAATACCATTTTATTTCCTTCTTGCGTTGCCTGTAATAAAGGATCTAACCTACTCGAAGATTGTAAACATTTTCATCAGTCATCACAATGAGGTGAATTATTTTTCGAATGAACATAAAGGTAACGCGTGCCCATCCAAATTCAATATCTATAAATAAAGCATCATCACCATACCATCTTTTTATGTAAGAATGAACCAAACCCAAAAAATGATATTTCAGAAATAATAACGAATTCGATTCGTGTTTGAATAGAGAAAACACCGAAAGTACTAATGTGCCTGAAAATATTCCTAGTCTATGTACCGTAATCACTATAACACATAATGAATCCAAATTGAAAAGACACCATACGATTTTTTCCGAGGACAGTCCTGGTCAAAGTAGTCGATCGCTGGAATAAAGAATAACAAGTTCGGTTTTTATTATATGTCCGTTCAGCCAACACACTTGACTTATTCCTCACTAATAATTCAGTACCTTACGTACACCATTAGACGAGCTCCACTTGGTGATTCTGATCACACACTCCTCCATAACCTCCCCATTTTCCATTCCATCAACTGCACCAGCACCCCCACGTCTTGTATCGCACTACAACTCAGGAGACTGGGACGGTATCTGCATGTTTTGTTTTGCTTTAATTCTGAAGATCGTTCATAGTTTGCTGCGGAAATATCCTCACGCTTGGACTGGACACATACATAACTCTTTCTTCGAGAACACCATCACCTTCGAAACCCTGGTTCAACAAGAGCTTATCTAGAACTTTTGCCTTGGAACAAACAGCCTACCATTGCTGGCGCAAAAACACCAACCACGTGACTAGAGCAGAGGATTTTGAAGCCAGGGATAACTGTCGCAAAACAATTGATGCATCAAGAGAATCACACAATGCCAAAATGAGATCAAAACTCAAGGATTGTCCCAATGGCTCTCATTCGTTTTGGTCCCTCGCTAAAGCAGTCAGTAGGAATTCCACCACTCTCCAAAGTCGACAGCACATCAGTAACAATATCGCAAGAGGAAACGAACATCTTTGCAGATATATTCGCATTAAACTCCACCTCAGATTCCCAGAGAAGGGTGCCGCCAGATATTCCATCCGTTGAAAGTCGGATTCCCGAAATAGTCTTTCGTCAAAGCACTATCAGACGCATTTTGCTTGGTCTCAAAACGAATAAATACAACGGTCCTGATGAAATTCCACCCATTATTCTTGAAACGTGTGCACCAGAATTGACACCAATTCTCTGCAAGTTATTCCCCATCTCGTACAAGTCGGGTGTTCTGCCATCTTGCTGGAAAATAGCTTGAGTCCAAGGAATCTCCAGAAAAGGAAACAAGAGCCTGTCCAACAACTATAAGTCAACTGCGCTGTTATCAGTCAAATTCAAAGTGATGGAGAAAGCAATCAACAATGAGCTCATCAAATATCTGGAAATCTCGGTAATCATTAATGATAGACAATATGGTTTTCGCCATCGAACATCAACTAGAGATTTACTAGCCTATATCATCCAAGATTCATGGAAAAAACATAAGGAATCCCTAGCTGTACCGTTGGATATATCGAAGGCATTCAAACGTGCTTGGCACCAAAGGCTACTCCACAAACTACCATCCTATGGCTTACCACCTCAGTTATGCCGAGTTTTGTTTCAGGCAGATCGCTTCATGTGGTGGTGGAAGGAGTATCGCCATCAATTTCGGCATTCCACAAGGATCAATATTGACTCCAACATTGTTCCCACTCCATATCAATGATATGTTGAGAGCTACCACTGGCCCTATCCACAGATTTGCAGACGATAGTACTTTCCATGCTGCCCTCTCCTCCAGAATCCCCATTTCTTCATAGAAAACCAAGAACTTACGACGGCGATAGGTCAACGCTCTCCATGACGATCTTGCTGAAGTTACTGCCTGGGGAACCAGAAACTTAGTTGAATTCAACGCTACCAAAACGCGAGTCTGTATTTCCTCTAGAAATACTGATATAACAATGAGAGGGTTAGAAAACACAAAATCATCTCCACAACGTTTGATAATCGAAAGATTATTTAGGGGAACATGTTTCGGACAGTCATGTGTCCATCATCAGCCTTAATCCTTACAAACCAAAGGTCCTATAATATGAAACAAGTTAATCATGAAGAATGTATGAAATAAAGAATTTACTCACGTGGGAATGAAAAAACACACATTATGAAAAAAAACATTGAATAAAATTATTGTGCAAATAAGCACCGGTTAAAGGTCAGGTTGATTTTAAAGGAGCCCTATGCCCCAATGAGGACGTACATTATCACGATTTAATGGCAAAACCCATTTTTGTAAAAACCGGGTCAATTAATTACTCAAAACCATCTCTTCTTCTTCTTCTTCTTCGAAGCACTGGTGGGCGGGTGAACCCCCTTATTCGGGCCCATTGTGCGCCCACATGTTACGACATTCAGCTGGGTATACCGACTGCCTTGGAGAAGTTCAGCAGCTTCCTCAGCTGAATCTCTTTGACGTCCTCTGGCCTCATAATTATGTTGCCAAGGACAGCCCTCCTCTGATGCGTCAGAGCTGGACACTCAGTGAGGACATGTGATGACGTTTCGTCATCTTCCAGGCACCATCTGCGAAGGGGGTCATCCTTGATCCCAATAAGCTCTAGGTGCCTATTGAGGTGGTTGTGCCCCGTTAGGAGCCCCACTACCATTTTAAGGTTTCGCCTGTTGAGGAATAAAACCTCTTTTGCGAGCCTCTTCGAAGGTTCCTTTATGTGGAGCTTCGATTGGCTCATTCCTGGTGTGTCCATCCATATTTTGAGGAATTGCTTTTGCAGCTGTTCCTCTATAGAGGACATTGCCAGGCTATTTGGTATTCCCAAGATTGGTTCCGGTCTGACCGGGGTCCGTCCTGAACCGATCTTTGCCAGTCTGTCTGCCTCCTCGTTTCCGGGTATTCCCGAATGTCCCGGGACCCACATGAGGCTGACTTTTCTTAATTTTGCCAGGTTTTCCAAGGCTTTTCTGCACTCGGACACCAAATTGGATGTGATCCTATTGGATTGCAAAGCCAGTATTGCAGCTTTGCTGTCCGAGCATATAGTGATTGGTCTATGACCTCTCATAATTAGGTTTTCTTGGACACAGGTGAGTATTGCAAGTACTTCTGCCTGGAACACTGAGGCATATTCGCCCAAAGGAACTGAAATTTCTTTCCCTGTTCCTTCATTGTATACCCCTGCACCTGAACCGACCCCAAATTTTGAGCCATCCGTGTACCAGATTGACTCATTCGGAGGAGGCACGCCAGGTGTTGTGTCATTCCATTCTTCCCTCGTAGGGATGACAGTGTTTGGGGCTTTGTTGAAGTTCAGAATTGGCAAGGTATTATCCCTTCTCATCATGAGGATGGGACAGTTTTCCTTTGCCTTATTCCATATGAGGGAGTGTCCTTGATCTGCTTCTGTTCCGACCCACTGGTTTGCACCGTTGAGTCGGTAAGCAGTTCTCATGGCTTCGTGTTGTATGAACAGGTGTAGAGGCGGCAGACCTAACAGAACTTCAAGAGCCCTGGTAGGCGTCGTTCTCAGAGCACCTGTTATTCCCAGGCAGGCCAGTCGCTGGGCTTTATCCAGTTCTCTGTTGGTCTTGCCCTCATTGGTACAAAACCATCTCAAAACAAACCTTCATCATCAGATAATAGAAGACAAGTGGCGTTTTTAGCAATCCACAAAACGCAAAACGTAAGTTCTGCGATGACAAGATACATATGACACTGACAATGTCAACTGTCCGTATATAGATGCCCATTCGTACGTTTCTGTAAGACCAATATTAACTGAGATAGTTATTAAGTGAAATATAAACATTCACCCTGTACCTACAAATCAAATTGATCAAGTGTCATCGAAAATATCAACGAATCCAATCTAATTTTAGTTTATGAATTAAAAAGGTTCAGCTTCGGGGTTAAATCATCATCATTTCTCATAGTGGTGAAACAGTTATGTTTAGATGAATCTAAATGTTTTTCCAAATAGTGGCGTATCGGCCATGTATCGTTCAAGAATTTTCGTAATCTTGCTGGAAGATTACATTTTGATTCCGAGAGAAGAAGAAACCACGTACCTAGTAATTCTACAGAAGAATCTGCCGGCCGTTAAACAATCTTAACGAACTGAGGCTGTTAACATTAACTTTTCAATTGCCATAATTATGAATAACTGTCTGTAGGTTAATCGAGGAGGTGGTACATTCATTATTCGCAAATTTTTGGGATTTTCTCTACTCGTTTCTATAAAATAAAAATATGAATATTATTTCAATATACGTGTAGTAAGGACAAATCAGATGATTTGCCCCGAAATGTCACTGCGTTTAAAGAATTTTCCTATCAGAGAGCCTAAAAGAATAATTCACTAGCTTGTCAGTGACAATTTGTATCGAAAAAAGTTTGGAGAAGAGAAATAAAGGTATATAGAAAAAATATCAAATTGTCACTTCTCCTTGGACGCTTCGGGACCGAATCTGCTCCAGTTTTCAACATAAAAAAATGGTTATTTGAATAGCAAAGTTGTACCTGTCTTGAAACTTTTCAGTTTTCAGTGACAATTGGTGACGTTGGCAATCAAATGAGTTACAGGATGTTTTCATTATTGTTTTCATTAATTAATCTCAAATTTACCATTTTCATTTTCAGATTTCAGTAGTGAATACCATGTTCTGTCTATATCAACGGAACAAGAAACAATGCTATTGTCTCCGTTCAGAAGAATGCAAGAAGATTTCTTGATTTTTTTTCTGGTTGTTATCTTCTTTTCCAATGATTTTAATATTATTCCACTCTGCCATATGTTGTCCGTATTCAGTAAGGATATGTTCAGCTAGTTTCGATTTATCGATGTGTCTCTTCTTTATATTGTACTCATGTTCCTTCGTACTTACTGAAAGGGGTCTCTTGGTTTCACCTGTATAAAACTTTCCACAAACACAAGGTATACTGTAGATACAATTTTCTGACGATTGTTCTTCATTTTTCGGCTTTGCTTGACTTGGAATTGATCTCATTATATTTTCACGTTTTATTTTTTCAGATATGCCGGGAATGTATGGTATGTCGTAGGGCCTGCAAATTTGGTATACAAGGTACTGAAGGGATGCCCTAGTGTGGAATTGACATTCAATTCACTTGAAATTTATCACCAACACGTTTTATTCTTTCAGATATGCCGCGAATGTATGGTATTATATTTGTCGTTATTAATGGTTGATTTTGTTGTGGTTGACCCTGTTTGTTTTTTTTGTCGTAGGGCCTGCAAATTTGGTATACAAGGTCCTGAAGGGAGTGAAGGGATGCCCTAGTGTGGAATTGACAACTTCAAAATAAAAAAGTAACAATTCTGGACCCACCCTCCTTTTCTTGTGATACCTCCAGTATGAAATGAATTGATCAGGACAATATTTAAAAAAAAATTGGTGAATGATGGTTTCACTAAAACGAAACGTCCTATAAAGTAGTGAATATCATAATGTCTCCAGGAGTTGCTATGGAAAAGTATTTCCAGTTTTTCTGTATCCATAACGTAAAAAAAAAGTTTATGTTCCCAGGATATCTTTGAAGTACTTCTAGAGAACGATGACTTTGAAATATTTTCTGAAGGTTTCCAGAATATTTTAAAAACAATTTGGGGCTATTTGGGATAGAATAATAAGTATATATACCTTTCGGTATCTCCTCGAGGTTGGTTTGTATGATGAATACGTATTTGAGACTTGGCACATTCTTGAAGGCTTGCGGCTCGAGAATCTCCAGACTATTTTTCCGTATATCTATCGATTCCAGTTTCGGCAGATTTCTTATTGAATCCTTGCCCAGTCGCGTTATTCCACTGTTGACGACAACTTCCTTGATTTTCTTATTTTCGAACTCCTTCGGTTCGAGGCAGCCATTCACCACGTAAAACGAGGATTTTTTATTGACTCTAGCACTAACGTTCGTGCTTCTGAAGGAATCACATCCTTCACTCTTGATGATCGAAAGCTGCGCCAAAAAAATTAAGGTCGACAAGCAAACACGAATCATGTCTGGAAGTTATAGCGATGACTGTTGGATAACTGACTGGAACTGGCCAGAGATCTGGTTTTTGTTGTCTATATTTTGTTTGTCAAGATCACAAGGTCGAGTGGAAAGTCCTGCATTTTTCATGGGGATAACCTCGTGATAACATCAGATGATTTGCCCCAGATTATTACTGTAAAATTTCACAATAACAAATCTGAAGTTGAAATTCAATCGATAGTCATACTGACCTCGTCCTGCCGCTGGTTAGATATTATAATGGTAGGAAGAGAAAAAGAAAACGTCTATTAGAAGAGCAGCAGTTATTTGGCAAGTAAACAATCATCCTACCCTCAATTTGCCTACCTTCCTACCCACTATTGTATCTTTCATGTAACGATCGCATTACTAGACACAAATAAAGCCGATGAAAGCGTGCCAGCGACGTATCATAAATGTTCTTGTGTAGGATGATATAATTTGAATTTGAATTTACAACTATAGATGCACAGGTTCAGTGTGGCAACACTGAATATCTGTGTCATTGAGAGAGGAACTGTCAAATGTCATATAGGAGATATTTCACTTTTTGCCTGATATTTCAGGTCGAAAGTTGTGTAAAATATGAGATAAAAAATGTTTAGAGTTTGATCAAAGAATTCAATTGAATCCATATCGATCCGAAATAGAAGGCCACCCTACAGATCAGAAGAGGGGTGAACTTAAGTATGTTTATTTCTGTCAATAGAACTCCTGAGTGTTAATTCTAGAGATTGCATATTCACTTTGAGGTTGAAGATGAGCATACAGCAGAGATGGTCGATGGAAATGGGGGCGGAGAAGTTAAGATTACCGTAGAAGATTTGGTCTCTGGAACAAGCAACGGTACAAGCGGAATCCCTCGGAAATGGCCACAATAATAATAATAATAATAATAATAATAATAATAATAATAATAATAATATTTATTTCACTTGTTAAACCGTATGAAAGCGTTACAATAAACATGTACGTACAGTAACAAGGAATACGTCTGTGTATAAATTAGAGAGTAGGAGATAAATAAATATATATATAGAAAAAAAAAACAAAAATTTTATATAAAACGACAAAACTTGACACCTATTGATTTGGACATATAAAGATGGGTGATTTATTGATTATCGTGAGTTACTAAAACTTGCCAACGGTGTAGCAGTTTCTTCCTATGAGATATTTTTTCAATTGTCTTTTGAATATGGAGATATTCTTTGAATCCTTAATAGAAACATCTAGCTTGTTGAATAGTTTGGGTCCAAGGTAGAGGTGACTCCTCTGATAAAGGGAGGTTCGGTGAGGGTTTGCTATCAGCAAACCTCTTGCTCTCGTTGGATAAGGGTGGTCTTGTTGGTTTGCCCTAAATTTATCTCTATTCTTATAAACGTAGAGACATATCACATATATATACAGACCAGCAACTGTGAGTATTTCCAGCTCTCTAAATGAGTTTCTGCATGATTGTCGCCATCCTAAAGTAGCAATTATTCTGACCGCGCGTTTTTGTAGAATGAATACTCTTTCAACGGAAGAGCTCATACCCCAATTTAGGATTCCATAGCGCAGGTGACAGCCAATAGTTGCATAATACAGATTTAGCAGGACCTCTATTCCACAATGATTCGACATGAATCTCAGTGCATAACAGTTCTTTCGTAGTTTATCACATAATGAATCTACATATATGAGGACTCCAATTGAGCTTATGATCTATAATTAGACCTAGCATTTTTGTTTTTGGGTTGGATGTCACCTCTATTTGATTATCTTCATATATTTTTAGAGTTTCAGTTGTGTTATGCATTGAGAATTTTACTAATGCTGTTTTGTTGATATTTAGTGCTAAGTGATTTTTATCAGCCCATTCCATTATTCTCTCATATATGGATTCTGTTGTTTCTACAAGTGCTGATTTATTATGATCATTGACCAGAACATTTGTATCGTCTGCATATGCAACTATATGTACCTTCGAAAGACTATTTAGATATAGTATCAAGTCGTTCGCATAAATAAGAAAAAGTAATGGTCCGAGTATGGATCCCTGAGGAACTCCTTGTTTGCACGCCAATGACTGACTGTGAACACCTTGGATTATCACTTTTTGTGACCTATTCTCTAAATAGGACCTTATCCAATCTTGGGCAATTCCACGGACCCCATAGCGATGCAATTTCTGGATCAGCACATAGTGATCAACACAGTCAAATGCCCTGGAAAAATCGATGAACAAACCACAGATTTGTAGTTTGTTATCAATGCTGTAGCGGCCTTAATTCCTGGATTCAATGGGGCTTTATGATGACGATATAAGAGGAGGATCGATGTAATTCGACAAATCCATGAGATCAATGCAACTTTCCTAGAAAATAGATCCATTGCTGTTATGATATAGTAATTATGCATTCGAAGAACAATTTCCGGAAATCTAGACCTATTGATGATGTCGGCAACGTCGTACTGGCACAGGGAACTCTGTGTGAATGTGGATTTTCAGAAAGTACGTCATAGGAATGGTGGAGGAGCCAAGTTCCTCTTTTATTTATTTTTTTCTGAAGTGGAATTTGATCTCACGATAGAAAAATGAAATACGTGTATATTAATTTTCTACAAACTTCACAGTGAGATGAGAACCTCAATATAGGAAAGTTCCCCATTCATTCTGACTGTTCATAAAGATTTAATGAAATTGGTTTACTTTTCCTCAGATAGTGACATCATGAACATTTTGAAAACCTCAAATTGCATTGAGAAAGAATATCCTCAGATATATTTATGAACACAGAAAAATGAATATACAGGGTGTTTCATTGGGAAAGGTAAATAATTCACGTATGATGAATTGGAAGTAATAAAATTAATAAATCTCGTATGATTCCAATTTTGTACCCCAAAATGAGCAAAAATAATATTTTGAGCACATAATATGAATAGTTAAAATCGTCTGTGCACGAATAAAAAGCACATCGTTGAATAGAAATTTCGATGTTCTTTTCAGATATGGCAAAAAAATGAGAAATTCGAATGTATAGGGTGTTGTTTTCTGGCAGAAAGAATTTGTGAATTTTAAGTGAAGCCGGACCTGGATTTTATCTTTTGTTGTTGCCTCAATCAATTCCACAGGATAGATTGAGCAAGTGTACCAATTCTTAAAAATATATACAGGTTGGTTGGAAAGTTATGAGACAATGAAGATATGGACAAAAATGATGAAACATCCTGTATCTCGGTTATAAGAAGTCGATGACCCATCAACCATGGGTTTTTTGAAATCACCCCAGTCACCCCTATCCACAGTTGAATTATTTACCTTTCCCAATGAAACACCCTGTATACAGCGCATATTTTTCCCCATTTAAACGACTTCGTATCTCCTACCGTTTCCGAGATCCCAATGCTGTTCAACCTTATCTTGGACAGACCGAGAATTCGCATTCCCCATGTGATGAATATACTAATCCTTTCTCGGTTTATTCAACAGGAAACAACTACTTTCCTGGCTATTTGCCACGTCGAACATTGAATTATATCTATTGAACAAACACAATAAGAATTTGAAAACAAGTAAATAATTTGCATTCCCCTTCATATAAAGATATGCACATAATATCATTCTGAATATTCAACAGAACAACTAATTTCCTGGCTATTTGCCACGTCGAACATTGAATTATAATCAAAATCCTCTGAAATTGAGTATTTACATTATCTCTCAAATCGAATATGATGTATTTTGATATGAAAATATAACTTACCAATATGTTCAGTATTGAAATGTAAATTGAAATGTATAGGAGAAGTATACTTGTATGAAGATTTTATTTTCAAATTCTTATCGTGTGTGTTCAATAGATATAATTTACTGTTCGTCGTGGCATATAGCCAGGAAAGTAGCTGTTTCCTGTTGAATAAACCGAGGAAGGATTCATATTTTCATCACATGGAGAATGCGAATTCTCAATGTATTTCTTTATACAGGGTGGGCCACCGGTAACGCCTCAGTCTTTAGAAGGCTAACCACTCATCTTGTTGAAATTCTTCCTCTTTAGGACATTGCATGTCAACATAGGCTACCATTTGAAATTATTACAAAACATACAGGGTGTCCCAAAAAAAATCTACTGAAGTTATACTTTTTTTAATGGAACACCCTATATATTATTTCATTTCGATATTCTCCCGGAATAACTGATTCCAACGACTCATCGTACTTGGGGTCTAGCAGTAATAATTACTGAGATATCAAATCGAGATTTCCAAGTTCAGGAATTGTTCGTGTCGAAACTATTCATAATTGGTCAAAATGATTTACGTATCCCTATTCCAATTTTTTATTCACTATCGATTGGTATTTGGTATTTGATTAAAATAGAAACAGGGTGGTCAAAAATCTCAATTCTGAACCAAACAGTATTTGTTTTAAACGAATATCAATTCATAGTGGATAAAAAGTTCAGATAGGGACTTGTGAACCGTTTTGGCCAATTATGAATAGTTTCGACACAAAAAATTCTTAAACTTGGAAAATCTCGATTTTTCACACCCTATATCTCAGTGATTATTAATGCTAGACCCCAAGTATGATGGGTCGTTGAAATCAGCTCATCAGGGAGAATCTCAGAATGAAATAATATATGTTCAATTAAAAAAAGTATAACTTTAGTGTTTTACGGTTTTTGAGGACACCCTATATGTTGACATGCAACTTCCTAGAGAGAAAGAATTCCAAGAAGATGATGCGTTACTGGTGGTTCACCCTATATATCCATTTTTTTGTGTAAATAAATATATCTGAGAATATTCCTTTTCAATACTTTCATCCAATCAATGAACCCCTTGAACGATGTAAACTTAGATAGACCTCAATCGCAGATTCGTGGATTCAGAATTTCTTTCCATGTCCTGTATGATGTATATCAATTTATCATACATCTTGAATTGCATATCCTCAGAAATAGTGAAAATTCACATAAATTCATTGACGATACTAATATCGACACTGGTCTAAACCAGTGTCGATGATTTTTGGAGCGAAAAAAAAATAAAAGTTGGATGAGACCCGTTGAGGGACGAAAATATAACAAAGATGGAAGGGAAAATAAATTACGGCGATCTGAGGTCGGGAAGTGGTAGGTGGTGAGTTTAAAAAACGGCTTATCTTGATTTCCAGCAAAACTACTAGTCCTATGGAAAAAAGTTGAAGAGCAAAGTCGTAGGTGATGAAAAGACCTACAACTTTTGTGATAACACTTTTTTCACATAACCTCAAAATTCATGTGAAAAATTCAAATAATCACATTTTTGCTTTTTTATTTGTATCTTATGCAAAAAACATTTTTTTCTCACGAAATTTGATGAAAACTTACTGTAATTTTTTTGATTTGAAATATTCATTTTTTCACCTTATTTCGATTTAATATCGAAAAAACACCCTAATTTTCAATCGAAAATTCTCACGCCAGTATATCAGCTCTTTAAATAACCTCGGGGCTTTTTTGTTCGTTGAAATCTCTTCTTTCTGATAATGTAAAAATATATACATCACTATAGTAAATGTTCTCAGAAAAGCATAGAGAAGAAAAAAACTCGAATCCGAATTTTTTTTTAATCATTATGTAGAATTTTGAGCTATTTAGTGAAATTTACACTTCAATCACATAAAGATTTCAAGGAACATGCGGAAATAATTGTTCTGAATATTGAAGATAGGATTTGAAGGAAGTTAGTGATTCAGATAGAATTGTATATGAAGGACCAATTCAGACTAAAAATAATATTGGATACGAAGACGGTGATGGTCTTGAAGATTTCAAAGATCCACTAGAATCGGGAAAGTTTGTCAAATCTAATGATGAAGAAATGCCACCGAAGATACAAAGAGTAATGAATAAGTGATTAGGGTTCAAGATAAGATTTATAAATAAGAAGATAAATGCATTTAAAAATATTATCATGAATAATGATAATCAGTATAAAGTATCTAAATTCAATAGTACGATTTACATATCTATTCATATATTATAAGACATTCCATGACATACATGTGATTATAATTTGATAAAGCAACTTTTTGCCCAAAAAAAAATTGCAGCAATCACATTTTTTTATTGACATCCCCATCCTATTTTCAATGTTTAGAACAACTATTTTCGCATGTTTCTTGCAATCTTTATGATTTATGGATTTGTAATTTTTTTTTCCAATGTCACATTGAATCTTACGTTTTTCAAGTAATTAAAGTGAAAATTTGACAAAATATAGCTCAAAATTGTACATAGTGATGAAAAACAAATTCGGATTCGAGTTTTTTCTTGCTTTGCATTTTCTGAGAACATTTACCATAGTAATGTATATATTTTCTTACATTATCAGGAAGAAGAAATTTTAACGAACAAAAAACGCCCCGTGTTTTTTCAAAAAGCTGATATTTTGACGTGAGAATTTTCGATTGGAAATTAACGTGTTTTTTCGATATTAAGGTGAATATAAGGTGAAAAAATTAATATTTCGAATAAATAACAATTACAGTGTGTTCAGGACATGAAAAGGTGAGTTTTGACCAAATTTCGTGCTATCCCCTACAACTCAGGCATATTTCTCATGTGCCTGATTATTGTATTTCATCCCAAGAAAATCGAAGAACTCAAGCTTTCTCCAAAGGCAGAGTCCAGCTCATATGTCCGATGTACCTTCGCCTGCATTGTACTTCAGTCTAAGAGAACAAAAGTACACAAGCTTCCCCCAACGGCTCAGTCAAATTTCTCAAAACTCCGACGAACCTTCGCGTCATCTCTTCTTCGACACGTTCTTGGCACGCCTTTTCTGGAGGAACTACGCAAATCGGGTCGTAAGGTGTTCTACAGTGGTGCACTGATGCCTTTACGCTGCCGCTGCCAAAGTACAGCCAGTCGTGTATCCGCTGCAGACACGGACACTTCCAGGGGTTCTCATCCATGATGATTTCTCCGACAGATAACTTCCTCAGCAGCTTGCCCGGCAAGTAGTTGAGATGGTTGTTATTGATATACAGACTCTCGATGTATATTCTGTTGGGGAACGCTCGTTCATCGATCAATGTAAGCCTGTTGCGTTCCAAGTTTAAAAAACTCAGGTTTTTCAAGTTTTGGAAGGCACCTGGTTCGATGGTGGCGATCTTGTTTCCTCCAAATGTGATGACAGTGAGCTTCGGCAGCGATACAAACGCTCTTCTTGGGATAGTATGGATGTTGTTGCCGAAGAAATTGATATTCTGTAGATTTGGGCAGTTCTGGAACCACTCCCTGTTCCAGTATTCGAGCTTATTGCCGTACAAGTCGATCTGATGGAGCGACTCCATATTGGAAAAGGCTCCAGTCGCGATGAAGTCAATCTTGTTGAAGGATAGCATCAGGTTCGTGATGGTGGGAACTAAGTTGAAAACGTCTGTAACAAGAATGTATTTTCGAAAGAATCCAGTCCAGCATCTCCTAAATCATATTAGAGATGGTTTCGTATATAATTAGTCAAATTTGATGGTGAAGGTCTTGCTTTGTGGCCGCTATTCCTTGAAAATTCCATAAATTTTGTTCACTTATAGAACTAGAACTTTCAGAAGCCGAAAAATTGAAATATCTATTAGATAGCTTGTCTGGAAAGGCACTGAAAACATGCAACTCGGTAGAAGCGCACCCCGATATCTTTTATATAACTTGGAAATTGTCATAGGAGAAAATTTCGACGACAAAAAGTATTTGTTCAGCTTATATCTCGATAGGATTGTGAATTGTGAAAGTGGGATCAGTAATCATCCCTCAAGTTTTTGAACCTTTTTGGAAAGATTCGACACTATTATATCAGCTCTGAAATATCCCAAGAAAAAATTAGTTCCTTTGTACTCGTAACATCTAGCTAGGATTGGTTAAAATACGATGAGCTATCAATATTTCTACGTCGAAAGCAAAATTGTAATCAGAAATGATGAACCACGTTTCACTACCAATAATGCTATGGTTAACACGTCTAATCGTACGGAATCAACCAAGAGTTTTGTCACAGAATTAGCGTGTAGTAGTTCCAAAACAAATACCATTTCATTTCCTTCTTGAGTTGCCTGTAATAAAGGATCTGACCTACTCGAAGATTGTAAACATTTTCATCAGTCATCACAATGAGGCACTTCAAGTTGATAAAGGAAAATAATTTATATTGAAGAGGAGCATTCTCAGATATATTTATGAACACAAAAAATGGATATATATATATAAAGAAATACATCGAGAATTCGCATTCTCCATGTGATGAAAATATCAATTCTTTCACGGTTTATTCAACAGAAAACGACTACTTTCCTGGCTATATGCCACGACGAATATTGAATTACATCTATTGAACACACACGATGAGAATTTGAAAACAATATCTTCTGAAGTAGAGAATTTGCATTCTCCTTCATATAATGATATGCATATAATATAATTCTGAATATTCAACAAAAAACAACTACTTTCCTGGCTATTTGCCACGTCGAACATTGAATTATATCTGTTGAATATTCAAAAAGAGAGCATGAAAGATCAAAATCCTCTGAAATTGATAATTAATATCATCTCTCAAATCGAATAGAATAATATAATGTATTATGATATAAAAATATAACTTACCGATATGTTCAGTATTGAAATGAAAATTGAAATGTATAGGAGAAGTATACTTGTATGAACTCTGATCTTGATGAGCTTGGAACTTCCAAAATATATCTGAGAATGTTCCTTTTCAATACTTTCGCCCAATCAAGGGGTTTAAACTTGAACGATGGAAACTTGTTATTTGTATAGACCTCAATCGCAGATTCGTGATTAGGTATTTTTCTCAATTCTGAATTTCTTTCCACGTCCGTTAATCGTGACATGCACATGGATGATTTGATAACTGAACAAAAATAATATTGGATACGAAGACGGTGATGGTCTTGAAGATTTCAAAGATCTACTAGAATCGGGAAGGTTTGTCGAATCTAACGATGAAGAAATGCCACCGAAGAGACAAAGAGTAATGAATAAGTGATTAGGGTTCAAGATAAGATTTATAAATAAGAAGATAAATGCATTTAAAAATATTATCATGAATAATGATAATCAGTATAAAGTATCTAAATTCAATAGTACGATTTACATTTCTATTCATATATTATGAGATTTTTTGACTTTTTGACAAAAAAAATTGCGGCAATCACATTTCTTTATTGACATCCCCCCATTAAATCCTATTTTCAATGTTTAGAACAACTATTTTCGCATGTTTCTTGCAATCTTTATGATTTATAGATTTGTATTTTTTTTGTTTCTCAATGTAACATAGATTCATAGAATCTTACGTTTTTCAAGTAATTAAAGTGAAAATTTCACAAAATAGCTCAAAATTGTACATAGGGATGAAAAATAAATCCGGATGCTTCGCATTTTCTGAGAACATTTACCATAGTAATGTATATATTTTCTTACATTATCAGGAAGAAGAGATTTCGACGAACAAAAAACGCCCCGAGTTTTTTCAAGAAGCTGATATTTTGACGTGAGAATTTTCGATTGAAAATTAAGGTGTTTATTCGATATTAAGTCAATATGAGGAGAAAAAATGAATATTTCGAAAAAAAAAACAGTCTCTTCAGGACATGAAAAGGTGAGTTTTGACCAAATTTCGTGCTATCCCCTACAACTCAGGCATATTTCTCATGTGCCTGATTATTTTATTTCTTCTCAAGAAAACCGAAGAACACAAGCTTTCCGATGTACCTTCGCCTGCATTGTACTTCAGTCTAAGAGAACAAAAGTACACAAGCTTCCCCCAACGGCTCAGTCAAATTTCTCAAAACTCCGACGAACCTTCGCGTCATCTCTTCTTCGACACGTTCTTGGCACGCCTTTTCTGGAGAAACTACGCAAATCGGGTCGTAAGGTGTTCTACAGTGGTGCACCGATGCCTGTACGCTGCCGCTGCTAAAGTACAGCCAGTCGTGTATCCGCTGCAGACACGGACACTTCCAGGGGTTCTCATCCATGATGATTTCTCCGACAGATAACTTCCTCAGCAGCTTGCCCGGCAAGTAGTTGAGATGGTTGTTATTGATATACAGACTCTCGATGTATATTCTGTTGGGGAACGCTCGTTCATCGATCAATGTAAGCCTGTTGCGTTCCAAGTTTAGAAAACTCAGGTTTTTCAAGTTTTGGAAGGCACCTGGTTCGATGGTGGCGATCTTGTTTCCTCCAAATGTGATGACAGTGAGCTTCGGCAGCGATACAAACGCTCTTCTTGGGATAGTATGGATGTTGTTGCCGAAGAAATTGATATTCAGTAGATTGGAGCAGTTCTGGAACCACTCCCTGTTCCAGTATTCGAGCTTATTGCCGTACAAGTCGATCTGATGGAGCGACTCCATATTGGAAAAGGCTCCAGTCGCGATGAAGTCAATCTTGTTGAAGGATAGCATCAGGTTCGTGATGGTGGGAACTAAGTTGAAAACGTCTGTAACAAGAATGTATTTTCGAAAGAATCCAGTCCAGCAGCTCCTAAATTATATTAGAGATGGTTTCGTATATAATTAGTCAAATTTGATGAAGGTCTTGCTTTGTGGCCGCTATTCCTTGAAAATTCCATAAATTTTGTTCACTCATAGAACTAGAACTTTCAGAAGCCGAAAAATTGAAATATCTATTAGATAGCTTGTCTGGAAAGGCACTGAAAACATGCAACTTGGTAGAAGCGCACCCCGATATCTTTTATATAACTTGGAAATTGTTATAGGAGAAAATTTCGACGACAAAAAGTATTTGTTCAGCTTATATCTCGATAGGATTGTGAATTGTAAAAGTGTGATCAGTGATCATCCCTCGAGTTTTTGAACCTTTTTGGAAAGATTCGACACCATTATATCAGCTCTGAAGAAACTGAATTTGAACGACTTAGATGATCATATTTTGACACATATTGCTCTATCTGAAATATCCCAAGAAAATAGTAGATTGTTTTATTAGGATCAAAAGTGACACTTTGTTTGACAAGCGAATTTTGCATTTGCGAGGCGGAGCGTTTAGCGAAGCCGAGCGAAAGCAAAATTTGCGAGTCGAACAAAGTCACTCTTGATCCGAATGAAACATGCTATTTTTTCTGCAACCGAAACAATCAATTCAAATAAACATGTGAAGTTACCACCAATGCCGTGCCATATGTATGCAATGGAACAAATATTGACAAATAATCCATGTGGTGAGAATATTCTACCTGCATTAACAGCAGGTTAGGTTTTCTAAGATGTTCGAATTGTAGTTTCAATATAAGTACAACCACAGAGTGACATATTTGTGTATGGAACAGGTGCTCTAATGGCAAATACCGCGCTAGTGCCAGCTATAGGAACAAGACGTGGAAAATGTTAGGTTAGTGAGTATATCAACATTGATAATAGAGATTATTTATTCCTTTCCATACTATACTGTGTTTGACTTGATAATCAAATGAAGTTAAACAATATCGTTGTTTGAGACAAAAAAACAATTGCTCGCCGTGATTATTCAAAAACAAGTTACCTATCCATCCCGAGAATAACGAATGAAATACAGATCACGCAAGTATTTGAATCTTGAAGGCTTCCCTGATCAAAACAAGAATACTTAACTGAGATGTTTATAATTTCAATACTGAACTATAATAAGGTGTATTTATATCTACAGCATGGGTATGAAATGCCAAATCTGCTAAATTCGGAACCAAATCAGGTATGCGTCTCAACCCAAATAACCAACTGTCACAATGTTGTTTATTCTTGATGACGTCCAGTAGATCCTTTTTAGTTCCTAGGAGCTGAAGTTCAACTTTAGCTCCTAGGAACTAAAATTCAACTTTAGCTCCTAGGAACTAAATATGTTGCCTAGCAACATTCCTATTTTTGTGTCAGTAATAGAAATGTCAATTTAAGAGCTAATTTTGCTATCAAAATGGACGACTTTTGTGTCGGTTGCAGAAAAAATTAGTTTCTTTGTACTCGTAGCATCTAGCTAGGATTGGCTAAAATACGATGAGCTATCAATATTTCTACGTCGAAAGCAAAATTGTAATCAGAAATGATGAACCACGTTTCACTACCAATAATGCTATGGTTAACACGTCTAATCGTACGGAATCAACCAAGAGTTTTGTCACTGAATTAGCGTGTAGTAGTTCCAAAACAAATACCATTTCATTTCCTTCTTTAGTTGCCTGTAATAAAGGATCTGACCTACTCGAAGATTGTGAACATTTTCATCAGTCATCACAATGAGGCGCTTCAAGTTAATAAAGGAAAATAATTTATATTGAAGAGGAACATTCTCAGATATATTCATGAACACAAAAAATGGATATATATATATAAAGAAATACATTGAGAATTCGCATTCTCCATGTGATGAAAATATCAATTCTTTCACGGTTTATTCAACAGAAAACAACTACTTTCCTGGCTATATGCCACGACGAATATTGAATTACATCTATTGAACACACACGATGAGAATTTGAAAACAATATCTTCTGAAGTAGAGAATTTGCATTCTCCTCCATATAATGATATGCATATAATATAATTCTGAATATTCAACAGAAAACAACTACTTTCCTGGCTATTTGCCACGTCGAACATTGAATTATATCTGTTGAATATTCAAAAAGAGAGCATGAAAGATCAAAATCCTCTGAAATTGAGAATTAATATCATCTCTCAAATCGAATAGAATAATATGATGTATTATGATATAAAAATATAACTTACCGATATGTTCAGTATTGAAATGAAAATTGAAATGTATAGGAGAAGTATACTTAAAGGAGGAAGGAAAGCTCAAAGTCATCTCCACAACTTTAATATGAAGTTTATTCAACGGGGACATGTTTCGAACTTATAAAAGTCCATCTTCAGCCGTATTTAAGAAATTACTAAAAGTAAAGACATTTGAAAATATACAAAATGTTATAAAAATTGTTTTTTGACTTACATGGAGGTGAACATTGTTTGTTTTAACAATGATGTCGATGTCTCTCATCATAATGTCATTGATGAAGAATAAATAAATTGAGGAATAAACGGGTTTTCATTAAAAATGAAGGGCCCCGTGCCCTGAGAACGCGCACTTATGAAGTGCGCGTTCTCAGGGCACGGGGCCCTTCATTTTTAATGAAAACCCGTTTATTCCTCAATTTATTTATTCTTCATCAATGACATTATGATGAGAGACATCGACATCATTGTTAAAACAAACAATGTTCACCTCCATGTAAGTCAAAAAACAATTTTTATAACATTTTGTATATTTTCAAATGTCTTTACTTTTAGTAATTTCTTAAATACGGCTGAAGATGGACTTTTATAAGTTCGAAACATGTCCCGTTGAATAAACTTCATATTAAAGTTGTGGAGATGACTTTGAGCTTTCCTTCCTCCTTTAAAAATTCCACTCCACTTTGAGCAAACATGGACTTCTACCAGAGATTAGAAGTATACTTGTATGAACTCTGATCTTGATGAGCTTGGAACTTCCAAAATATATCTGAGAATGTTCCTTTTCAATACTTTCACCCAATCAAGGGGTTTAAACTTGAACGATGGAAACTTGTTATTTGTATAGACCTCAATCGCAGATTCGTGATTAGGTATTTTTCTCAATTCTGAATTTCTTTCCACGTCCGTTAATCGTGACATGCACATGGATGATTTGATAACTGAACACTGATATACCTCTCAAAATCCAAGTCCAATTAGTTGAAATGTTCCGATCGGGGGGTTTTCAGATGAATAAATGAATGTCAAATTCATCCGAAGTACTATCGAATCTTCCAAATGATTTGAAACCTAACCAAACTGAAGAATTCGATAATAGTAGTGGTGTTGGGATTAGAATGGGAGGCATCAAACTTCAGTTTTCTGATTAATACTCATAAGGTAGCGTGCATAAAACGCAATATGTTGTCATTATTAGCGCGCACTTTCGTTCCATTAAGTTTTATTTCTCCAATCACATTGTTGGGAGAAAATTAAATATTCCACTATTTCCCACTACTGATCCATACTCTATAGCCCTATCCTAGTTCCCCTTCCAAATAGTGACAGTGACGTTAGATCGTAATTCTACAAAAGAATCTGCCGGCCGTTAAACAATCTTAACGGAAGGAGGCTGTTAACATTGTCATATGAATACCGTTAAATGAAAATAGCAGAACCGTTAGAATATTGAAATAATTCCAAACATGCTTATCAGAATGTTCCACTCCCTTTAAAAATCTAATATTATGTTTGTTTATTTGTTTCAATTCATGTATTTAGAATGCAAGGTGATTGATTGCTCTAGTGTCGCCTTTAATGGTCTGATTAGAATCTATAAGAGGCTTGAGCAGGAATTCCTATTGCGGAGAAGAAGCACAGCTCTCTAGCTTTCCACAGAAAAAAATCTTATGCCTTGAAATATATGAAATTATACTATCCTGTATACAAGATTCCAGTCCATTCTGACAGCTTGAATTGATTTAAGAAAGCTCGGTTGCTTTTTTTTCGGATCCAATAATCAAGTTTGTCGTAGAGTCTCCAAATTTGGTAGCCTTACCGGAACCTCAAGGGATGCTCCAGTGTGTAGAAAAAGCACACCTCTTCAGCTTTAATGAAAAAATTAGCAATTGCAATTAGCACTCTTCTCTGATTTTATATACTCTTGTTCAGTACATCGACAGCATCCCGTTCAAGATTATTTAGCCTATTCGGACACCTTGAATTGGTTGAAAAAAGTTTGAACCTGTTTTTTTTCTCAGATCCAAAAATCAACTTTGTCGTAGAGGCTTCAAAATTGGTATACAGGGTCCTTAAGAGCTGCTCTAGTGTAGAGTCGAATCATAGCTCTCTAGCTTCAATAGGAAGGAAGTAGCAATTTTTGACCCCTTCTGATGGCGAATATCTAGGAAGCTTTGTAGATAAAGAAAAACTGACTTCGAATTCTTCTTCAGCAAATTCTCTTCACAAGTTTTCAGTTCATTCTGATGCCTTGAAGTATATTAGATAAGTTCAATCCTTGTTTCTTTTTGAGACCCAAGAATAAACTTTGTCCTAGGGCCTTCAAATTTGGTATACAAGGTCCTAAAGGGATGCCCTAGTGTGGAGTTGAAAACTTCAAAATAAAAAAGTAGCATTTCTGGACACACCCTCCTTCCAGTATGAAATGAATTGAATAGGACAATATTTAGAAAAATTGGTAAATGATGGTTTCACAAATACGAAACGTCCTATAAAGTAGTGAATATCATAATGTTCGAAGTACTTCTAGAGAACGATGACTTTCAACTATTTTCTGAAGGTTTCTAGACTATTTGAAGAACAATTTGTGGCTATTTGAGATAGTATAATAAGTATATATATACCTTTCGGTATCTCCTCGAGGTTGGTTTGTGTGATGAAAACGTATTTGAGACTTGGCACATTCTTGAAGGCTTGCGGCTCGAGAATCTCCAGACTATTGTTCCGTATATATATCCCTTCCAGTTTCTGCAGATTCCTTATTGAATCCTTGCCCAGTCGCGTTATTCCACTGTTGACGACAACATACTTGATTTTTTTATTTTCGAACTCCTTCGGTTCGAGGCAGCCATTCACCACATAAAACGAGAATTTTTCATTGATTTTCGCAGTTACGTTCGTATTTTTGAAGGAATCACATCCTTCACTCTTGATGATCGAAAGCTGCGTCAAAAAAATCAAGGTCGACAAGCAAACACGAATCATGTCTGGAAGTTATAGCGACGACTGTTGAATAACTGACTGGAACTGGCCAGAGATGTGGTTTTTGTTGTCTATATTTTGTTTGTCAAGATCACAAGGTCGAGTGGAAAGTCCTGCATTTCTCATGGGGATAACCTCGTGATAACATCAGATGATTTGCCCCAGATTATTACTGTAAAATTTCACAATAACAAATCTGAAGTTGAAATTTAATTGATAGTCATACTGACCTAGTCCTGCCGCTGGTTAGAAATTATAATGGTAGGCAGAGAAAAAGAAAACGTCTATTAGAAGGGCAGCAGTTATTTGGCGACTAAACAATCATCCTACCCTCAATCTGCCTACCTACCTACCCACTATTGTATCATTCATGTAACGATCGCATTACTAGACACAAATAAATCCGATAAAAGCGCGCCAGCGACGTAATTGTGGATACTGTCCAAAAATATCATAATTTATCTTTATTAGTTATCAACTTCATTCAGCCAATGAGAGTTTATGGGAATTATCCATAATACTTGACAAAGTAGGATTGAAGAACCTATTATATCCCATTGCTGGCAAGATGTCGGCAACGTCGTACTGGCACAGGGAACTCTGTGAATGTGGATTTTCAGAATGTACGTCATAGGAATGGTGGAGGAGCCAAGTTCCTCTTTTATTTACTTTTTTTTTCAAGTGAAATTTGATCTTACGATAAAAAGAAAAAATACGTATATATTAATTTTCTACAAATGAAATTGGTTTACTTTTCTTCAGACAGTGACATCATGATAACATCTTGTAAACTTTAAATGGCATCTCCTCAGAAATAGTAAAAATTTACATACGCCACTCAAGGCGGATGTATGCACACCGCTTTTTCATTAATTTGTTGCTTTAATTAACCGCCATCAATTTTATTGTGATTTAAGGACAATAATACCATCATGCACCACCACTTTTTGATTTTGAACTCTTCTTCTTGGTCAAAACATAGTCCTCAGCGTACATAGCCCGATGAGAATATTTGAGTTATAACATTCAGTGATCACATAATTACAATGACAATTCAATTCATGTATGAAAAATCCCACAAGCCGCGTGATTTTGTCATTATGTCAGCGAAAAAAGTTTGCCCCAACTTTTCCAGCGACAATTACGAAAACTATAACTTTTGAAAGCATGACAACTAGCCTTAAACAAATTGTCTCACCAAATGTAATGAGAAAAATAAATTGTTACACTAATATATAGTACATTTCATGAATTTGAAAAAAATTAGACGTTCCAACAAGAGCCTCGACAACTATATAGGACTTTGATTCTTGTGAATGTTCAGAGTGCTGGCCGGCGATTTCATGCTGAGAAGATTGGCCAACACAGATGCGTTTCGGCCTGCCTGATTCATGATGTGCTGGCCTATTCACCAAGAGTTCTTGTTCATCTTTGAAAGGCTTTTTTTTGGGCCTTCCTCTCCTCCTAGGTTTTGGCTCAGTAGATGAGACTGAATACCTAGATCCGAAGCAAAACTTTTCCATTTGAGAATTGATCTGGTTTGGTGCTCGAAGAGCAGCCATTGCTTGTGGCTGTTACAACTTGGGTATTTTTTTGATAAATGTTTGATGCAGTCGGACTCGTAATTTTTTCAGTGGCAGTTTTTTTCGTCAAATTGCCAGGCAACAAAATTCTTATTGATACATGTCAAGTTTACTTCGATAAAAAAAAAATTATAAGTGACAATAATTCATTCATATTGTTTTCAAAGTCTAATTTGAACATACAAATAAAATTTTCAGAATTTTCAACCACATTTTGGAGAAAAAGAAGGAAGAAATTGTTTGTCTGACTTCTGACCACCTTCTGACAGAATAGTTATAAGATAAAATTCAATTTAGGTGCATAAATGAATGAACGGGAATACCAAGTTTGAACTTATTAGTGATGTCGTTAATGATTGTGGAATTACAGATTAATGAAAAAGTGGTGTGCATAAATCCGCCTTCAGTAAATTCATTGACGATATAAACGGGGCTAAATTCCAAAAAAAGCCCTCCTTTACAATCCTAGAAGCATTTCATGTAACAATTGGATAAATGCTGTTAACCCCCTATTTTGACCCCGCTGAATCCGAAAATACCGTTTATCCATAGTCGAAATTCCGACCGGAAGTGAGATATTCAAGATGGCGTCCAGAATACCCCTAAAATCAAATTATTTTCTACTTTCGGTCAGCTATACGATTGAGGTGTCGATGTCTATGTTTTCGGGGGTGTAGAATACGATGAGACACTCAAAAAATGATTTGGAGCTTTGAAAGTTCATCGAATGATCAAATTTTGACGAAATGGGCCAAAATTCCAAAGAACTTGTGAAAACGTGTTGTATAATGTACATGCTTGCATACGTTTTCGAGGGTGCTCGATACGTTTATGAGCCAAAAAAGCATTTGAACATTGTCCAAGCCTTCATTTCTTATATTTTGAAAAAAAAAGTTCACTATTAGTAGTCTTCCTCATCTTTTCTGCTCCATTCGACTCCCTGCAGCCACACTGCTTTGTGCCGCAGTGGCCGCAGAGCCCCATGCAGCCACAAGCTCCAAATTCGGGACATGACTTGGGAATAGGTAGCAAAGTCATAAAGATTGGGACTCACCAATTTTCCAGCCGCAATTAATCGGGTCTGGTGAATCAAGATACTGATCATGGGCGTTAAACCACACACTAGTACCTAAAAAGAAAACAGTGAAAAATTAAAATCCCTCGATTTTTTCTATTTTCTTTTTCTTCTTGTTAATTTTATCTGGATGTGGCACCGAAGAATGTGTTGATGGATGGCATCAGTGGTAGATGGCAAAAATCATTCGCACTGTCCCAAAAATTGCAACACGGGCTGCGTCTGCCGTTGTAATGTCCTGTCCAACTTGAAATGAAAATGATAAAATAAAACGGCTAACAGTTCTTATTCACCATGTGTCCTAGAAAAGGGACGCAACAAACCTTGTATAAAGCTGGCACCACAAACTGTTCAACTAAACGGAGATCCTCGGGGGCTATATCAGGAGTCTTTCCAAGCTGACTGAGGAGTTTACAGTAGTTTTCTTCAATGTACAGGGTGGGCAAAATTGGGCGTTTTCACCGTCTATCTCAATAACTAGAGGAGTTATCGAAAAACCGATATACATGTTCCGGGTTCGATTTCGGAGAAACCTCGAATGGCACAATCAAAATTTCGATATCTTCATTCGTTTTAGAGATACAGGGAGAAATTGAAAATTTGCCGATTTCGATTTTATTTTCTGACTACTTTACGGTGAGAGGTATCAAAAAATTTCAAACGTATATTCATACAGTATGATGCGTGGAATCCATTGGCATCATCAGAAATTTTATACAGGGTGACGTTGAAAAGATACGGCAGCCAATTATGTTTGTTCTAATGGAACACCCCGTATATTTTGGCACAGTTGAATAGTCCCAGGCGTTCTCATTACAAATATATATATATATAACCCTACCTTTTCCTTCCACAATTTCAGATATATTCGCAACAATATATTCAGTGTGTCACATTTCTTATGGTTACACCCCCGTATCTTCTGTAAAAATAATTGAGGTAGGATTCAAAAATTTGCAACTGTCAGAAAGATACAAATGATACACTCATGGAGTCATGGACCAAGTGGGATCATCTCCAATGATAACACTGCTCGCCAGCAGCTATGGAATCATCGATATTTCTGGATAATGCTATCAACAGGCAGAATCGAGGTTGAAAATGACACTCTGTATATATTCACCAAAGGTGGAAAATGAATATCATAGAGAATGTTATTTCCAGACAAATGGATATTTGGTGAGAAATAAAATGAGAAATTATTCGATTTAATATCATTGTTATCAAGACATTTGAGATACAGAAATAAGACCAATAATTTACTCAATTAGGAAATCAGTAGGTTGTAGGTTGCGTTGGAAAATATAGCCTTATAGAAGATGTCCAAATTCCAGATACAGAAGATACGGGGGTGTAACCATAAGAAATGTGACACACTGAATATATTTTTGCGAATATATATATCTGAAATTGTGGAAGGAAAAGGTGAGGTTATATATATATTTGTAATGAGAACGCCTGGGACTATTCAACTGTGCCAAAATATACGAGGTGTTCCATTAGAAAAAACATAATTGGCTGCCGTATCTTTTCAACGACACCCTGTATAAAATTTCTGATGATACCAATGGATTCCACGCATCATACTGTATTAATATACGTTTGAAATTTTATGATACCTCTCACCGTAAAGTAGTCAGAAAATAAAATCGAAATCGGCAAATTTTCAATTTCTCCCTGTATCTCTAAAACGAATGAAGATATCTAAATTTTGATTGTGCCATTCGAGGTTTCTCCAAAATCGAACCCGGAACATGTATATCGGTTTTTCGATAACTCCTCTAGTTATTGAGATAGACGGTGATAACGCCCAATTTTGCCCACCCTGTACTGCTTCCACCGTCCTGTTTTTGTGGCAGACCCCTCATCAAGATTTAGTATCACATTCGGTGATTGCGTGGAAATCCATCAGGTTTTTGATCTGTTGTGATGTGAGCTTTCTACATAGTTCATGAATTGGAATATACTTTCTATCTCGGGAAGTACCACACATCACCCAGCATTCCTTGGATTTCATTCTTTCAAAGTGATAGATGAATAATGAAATCACACTAGTGTCTTTAACAGAAACAACAACAGCCTCTCTTTCGGTTTTTACGCATGGAGTATATTCCAATTCACGAACTATGTAAGAAACTTGCACCACAACAGATAAAAAACCTGATGGCTTTCCACGCAATCACTGGATGTGATACTACATTTAAGTTAGCGTCAGTCACAAAAACAGAACGGTGGAAGCAAGTACATAGAAGAAAACTACTGTAAACTCCTCAGTCAGCTTGTAAAAACTCCCAATCTAGCCCCCGATGATCTCCGTTTGGTTGAACAGTTTGTGGTGCAAGCTTTATACAAGGTTTGTTGCGTCCCTTTTCTGAGACACATGGTGAATAAGAACTATTAGCCGTTTCGATACTACTGCCATTTTTATTTTGAGTTGGACCAGACATTACAACGGCAGACGCAGCTCATGGTTGCAATTTTTTGGACAGTGCGAATGCTTTTCGCCATCTATCACTGATGCCCTCCGTCAACACATTCTCCGGTGCTACTTCCAGGTAAAAGAAAATTGAACAAATCGAAGGATGTTAATATTATGTTCAGATACTAGTGTGGATTAAGGCTCATGATCAGTATACTGATTTATAAGACCCGAATAATTACGGCTGGAAAATTGTTGATGGACGATATGTCCCAATCCTGATGACTTTGCCACCTATTCCCAATTCATTTTTCGAATTTGGAACTCGTGGCTGCAAGGGGCTCTCTCAAAATATAAGAAATGAAGGCTTGGACAATGTTCAAATGCTTTTTTGGCTCATAAACTTATTGAGCACCCTCGAAAGCGTATGCATATACATTATGCAACACGTTTTCACAAGTTCTTTGGAATTTTGGTCTATTTCGTCAAAATTTGATCATTCGATGAACTTTCAATGCTCCAAATCATTTTTTGAGTGTCTCATCGTATTTTACACCCCCGAAAACATATATAGACATCGACACCTCAATCGTATAGCTGACCGAAAGTAGAAAATAATTAGATTTTAGGGTATTTTGGACGCCATCTTGAATATCTCACTTCCGGTTGGAATTTCGACTTGATAAACGGTATTTTCGGATTCAGCGGGGTCGAAATAGGGGGTTAACGTCATTTATCCAATTGTTACATGAAATGCTTCTAGGATTTGGCTTTTCGCAAAACAAGCCCCGACTAATATGTTTATTTTATCAAAACAAATTAGTCCGACAGCCGGAGGACAACCGTTCAGATTTCGATTACGGAGCGTGCCGCATAATCAGCCTCTCCGATTGTCGTATTCCATTGGACGGAGTGGGAGAAGCGGAGAACCACAAACTTCCAAGTGCCACAACAGCTAGTTTTCGCGCTCCTCCCAAAAGCTCAACGTTTTCCGTGCTTCTGAAGCCTGAAGCCGCCTGAAAGCTTGCGGCGCCTGAAAAAAAGCTCTCGCTCGCGAAATCGGGAAAGCTGATTTGTCGAGGAGGTTCATGATCAAGCGAGGCACTGTTTCTCGAATGATACATACTCACGTTGGAAAAGTATGTTCCATTATTATCATCTTTATTTGCAAAAGTTGTGTGTGGAAATTATTGGAAGTTGAATGATGTGAATGTGAACAGCGTTATTTTCTGAATGTTTGTTTGTCAAACTGTGACTCAATAAGTGTAAATCTAATAACATTTGAATGGCGCGAAAAAAGGGATCCAGAAAGAGGGCAATTGGTGAGTGATGAAGTGAATTTCCCTCAAAGTAATATAATAATAATGAAAATAATAATAATAATGATAAACGCTTTTGCTTTTGGGTGTATGATAAATTGACATTCATCATACAGGGCGTGGAAAGAAATTCTGAATTGAGACTCTATCACGAATCTGCGATTAGAGGTCTATAAAAATCACAAGTTTCCATCGTTCAAGTTTGAACCCTCTGATTGGGTATGAAAGTGTTGAAAAGGAATATTCTCAGATAAATTATGAACATGCATATACATATTTTTGTCTGAAGGAGAATGCAAATTCTCAATTTCAGAAATTTTTCGTGTTCAATGGATATAATTCAATGTTCGTCGTGGCATATAGCCAGGAAAGTAGTTGTTTTCTATTGAATGAACTGAAATAGATTAAATATTCTCATCACATAGAGAATGCGAATTCTCAATGTATTGCTTTATATAAATATATATCCATTTTTGTATGTTCATAATTTATCTGAGAATATTCCTTTTCAACATAAACGCTACAAAGTAACAGTAAGGCACATCATAAACATGTTAATCTACTATCAAAAGGCAGAGTTAGCCTATACCCATTTGTGAAATGGGAAATCACTTTCTTATACTCAACCTGAACAATACTAAAAGTAAAAAATTAAATGTACTTCTATGAATTAATACATAGTTTATATATACAGGGTGGAGACTTCAACTGGAATAAATTCGCTACTGGGGCAGTGAATGATTCTTCTGAAAATTCGCGAGACACACTAACGTTCAAATGTATTTACCTAGATTTGGCGAGCAATATAGAAAATATAACCAGGGCCGAGACCAGGGCCTACTCTACTGATATAACCCGTCAGGGGTAGCAGGAATCTACCCCAACTTTTTATTTTTCAAATGCTTGCGACCCCTCATTGGAAAGCTGGTTGAAAGAGGAATCCAGCGTACTGATCATATTTCAGTTTGCAGTACGTTTGGGGGTCGCATGATATCGAAATATAATTTCAAAGTTTAATATATTTTCAACGTATTTTCATCGAAGTTTCGACTTTTAGTGACAGTGATATAGGGCATTTCCACCAGTTTGCAATAACACTTCGTTTCGAACTGTGAATACAGCGAAAAACCTAAATTTATTTTTGCGGCTCTATGAAAACACTGGAATACAATAGCAGATAGCATCAGTTGTAGCAAAAAATTGCCATCAATTGTTCAACACACATTTTGAGCGGTTGATATGTTGAAAAAAAAATTAATTTTAAAATTACATCTCAATGTTATGCAACCTTTAAACACATGAAAAACTAAAATTTGACTAGTATGCTGGATTCCTCTTTCCACAGCTTTTCAATGAAGGGTCACGAGCATGGACGTATAAACACCCTTTAGAATAACTAGCTGCCTTGAAATAGTATACCTATATAGGCACAGTATCACTAACATATACGAATACATAATTGATTTCTCCGATAAGAGAATGCCGAATTATAATTACTGATTTTTCGAACTCTTTATACAATCATAAGATCATAATATTGTCACGTTTCATTGATTCTCAGATATATTACTAAAAAACCAACGTGTAGATGATCCATAACTTATAGTGGAGGTGATATAAATCAGGAAGGGTGAAATAACTTACAGTCACAACTCGACCACATAGAACAATTTAATATTGACCAAAGGTCATGGACAAATGGGACATGTTTGGAAGGATTAATCATTCATCATCAGCAACATTCAAATAAAAAAAAATCTGTAAGAAGAAAACGATGTTCATGTTAGTTCTTGAATATTGTAAAAATGTATAAATTCCCTATACCATCATTGGTGGAAAAAGAAAAACTACAGAAATAACCTAGCTACCTAACACAACATTTTTTTTTGTACCGCGTATAGTGCGGGTGCTACTGTTGAGGAACCATAATTATTGAAGCTTTATGGGAGCCTAAAATTTCAAAACTTTCAGTTTGAAAAAAAATTTCACAATACCAACATGTGGGTGCGAGTTTGATGAATTAGGTTAACTCATCACAAATGACACTTTACAATAATGACACAACATCAGAATGACAAAAGTCAAGTCAAAATCAGGAAATGTTTTGATTCGAAGTGACATAGAATACAGAAGTGAATTATAGTTAAAATAATAAAAAGTTGAATGATTCAAGACTATCGAATTGAGATTGTCCATTGAGGCTCAACATAAGTTTTGGTATTGACAACAATTCCACAACTAGTAGCATCAAAAATTCATCAATAAAAACATTTCTCGAATGTTTTTAATGGAGATTAATACACAACTATAGGAGCTAGACAATTTGGTTTGAAAAAGAAAGACGTTGTGTTAAGAATACTCAAAAATTATCTGACAGTAGTGACGGTGACAGTTGTTGTCAAAGTATATAGAAGTGTGTCGATTGAAAGCGAGGTATGCATATTTATCAGTTATTAGGAAAGCAAGGTAGCTTTTTATCTCGTTTTTATCACTATAGAAATGCCTGGTGATTGGTCGGTTTGGGAAATTGAAGGAATTTCATTGGTTCTCAGAATAGGCATTAATCAGCAGTAAAAACACAAGACATTTTTTTATCGGATACATTTCTCTTCCTTACAAAAAACTTACGGTTTCGCAATTATCTCTTGTCAATTTTTCTCGTGAAATTACTGATTGAAATTTCTTTAATTAGTGAGGAAATTTATCACCTCGTTTATCACTTAGAGCTTTTTTTTGGCGAAGTAAACTTGACATGTATCAATAAGAATTTTGTTGCCTGGCAATTTGACGAAAAAAACTGCCTCTGAATATTTTCTGACAGTTTTTAGAATTGAATCACCTGATGGCAAGAAAATTCGAATTACAAATGCCTAGTGTACTTCGACCGAGACTTCGACTGAAAAAAAAGCTAGAGTGTAATCCGGTGAGACAATGTAATTCATCAAACATTTGTTTATGGCTGACTGTCATGCTTTCAAAAGTTATGTTTCGTTGGGAAAAGTTATATAGGGCAAACTTTTTTCGCTGTCATAATGACAAAATCACGCGGCTTGTGGGATTTTTCATACATGAATTAAATTATCAACAGTAAAAACACAAAAGCTTTTTTTTATTGGATAAATTTCTCTTGGTAACGAAAAACATCTGCCGATCAGTAATTTTACGAGAAAAACTGACATGAAAAAATCTTGTCAAATGTCCGTTTTTCGAGAGAAATAACTGATGGAAAATGTTTGAGCTAGTAAGGAAATTTATGCAATTAAAAAAAAGTTCGAGTGTTTTTTGGCAAGATAAATCAACGACAATATATAAATAAGCAGCAATAATGATTATATACCTTCATTGATGATTCCGTGTAACTGGTAGTTTGAGGAATTGATTTTCTTCGGATTTCCTCATATTTTCGTGGTTTCTTCAGAAGAAATTTTCCTAAAACGGATCATCTTGCTAATTTACGCGTGAACCATACACAAACAAACAATCAAACTTGACACGACAGAAATTGGAGTGACATCAAACGCAAATAGCTACTAGATCAAAGGAGCAGGCAGTTTATCAGCGATGAAAAAGTGCATCCTTTTTCATCGATGTCAAAATGACACGTCGTCGTCAAATAGCGTTTTTCTGCAACCGACACAAAAGTCGTCCATTTTAATACCAAAATTAGCTCTTGAATTGATGTTTCTATTACTGACACAAAAATGGATATGTTGCTAGGCAACATATTTAGTTTCTAGGAGCTAAAGTTGAAATTTAGTCCCGAGGAGCTAAAGTTGAACTTTAGCTCCTAGGAAATAAAGAGGATGTACTAGATGTCATTAGGAATAAACAACATTGTTACGGTTGATTATTTGGGTTGGACGCATACCTGATTTATTTCCGAGTTCGGCAGATTTGGCATTCCATACCCATGCTGGAGAGACAAATATACCTTATTATAGTTGAGTATAGGAATTATACACATCTCAGTTAAGTATTTTCGTTTTGATCAGGGAAGCCTTCAAGATTCACATATACTTGCTTGATCTGTATTTCATTCGTTATTCTCGGGATGGATAACTCGTTTTTGAATAATCACGGCAAGCAATAGTTTTTTGTCTCAAACAACGATATTGTTTTCCTCAATTTGATTATCAAGTCAAAACACAGTGTAGTATGGAGAGGAATAAATAATCGCTATTATTATTGTTGATATGCTCACTAATCTAACATTTTCCACGTCTTGTTCCTATACCTGGCACTGGAGCGGTATTTGCCATTAGAGCACCCTGGTCCATACACAAATATGTCACTCTGTGGTTGTATTTACATTCAAACTACAATTCGAAAATCCATGAAAATAGAATGAACCTGCTGTTAATGCAGGTAGAATATTCTCACCACACGGATTTTGCATTGATTTTCATTTGTTGCATTGCATACAAATGACACGGCATTGGTGGTTACTTCACATATTTATTTGAGTTCATTGTTTCGGTTGCAGAAAAAATAGCATGTTTCAAAAGTGACCTTGTTTGACTCGCAAATTTTGCTTTCGCTCGGTTTCGCTAATCGCTCCGCCTCGCAAATGCAAAATTCGCTTGTCAAACAAAGTGTCACTTTTGATCCTGATGAAACCATCTACTATTTCCGTGTAGGAGTTGATTTATCGGATATATTCTTCTTCCCTATGAAAAACTTACGGTTTTGCAATTGTTTCATGTCAGTTCTTCTCGTGAAATTACTGATTGGAACTTTTTGAATTAGTAAGGAAATTTATTGATGTAAAAATGACTCACATCATCGTCAGATAGTGTTTTCAATGGAGGAGTTGATTTATCGGTACAAAAATTATCTCTTTTGTATTCATCCCCGATAAGCATGCACCTCTTTCATCGATTACAAAAAGATTCACGGGACATAACAAATTTATATTATTTTACAGAGACCACCATGGATCATATTTCCCTGTTCAACCTGTTATTAACTACACTCAGTTCCAAAAAAAGTGACGCACTTGCTATTTGACCTATCTTCTTAGAAAAAACAAAACATAGTGGGTCCGATTTTTTTTTTCATTTGTTGGTAGGTAATGCATTTGTCTTACAAAAAAATTAAGAGGTGAAAATGTTTTCAAAGCCTCCTTGAGGTTGGTGGAATAACTCGAACCATGATTTATTCTTAATTTTTGACTCACCCTGTGTGTTAACTGAGTAATGGCATAGAAAGTGCTTGCACCCTATACGAAAGAGGCTTCTTTTGCGAGCATTTTGTTTTTTTTATTCATTGATTTATCTCTAAAAATTTTCCGAATTACAGCTTTTTTTGCTGAATCCTTGCAGATTACCAACTTTCTGAATTTATCGAGAAACAATTTTCTAATGAAATAAATTGATACCAATTATTTAAAAAAAAAAAATTTTTATTGAACACAAAATTATAAATTGGGAAGACTGCTTAATACCGTGTATTGCCTCCTCTAGCAACTCTAAGAACTTCTAATCTACGAGGCATACTGGAAATTAAGTTGCTTATCGTTTCCATTGGTATACGATCCCATTCTTCCACTAATGCATCTGCCATTTCTGCGAGACTTTCCGGAGACCTCTCGCGAGAACGTACCCTTCTCCCTAATTCATCCCACAAATGTTCTATAGGATTCATATCGGGGCTTCTCGCAGGCCATTGTAATGTGGTAATACCAGTAGCTTCTAAGAAGTTTCGTACTATTGCTGCGATGTGTGGTCGAGCATTATCCTGGCATCAATATAAAATTATTGCCCACTAACTATGCATAAGGTAAGACATACTGCTCTAAAATATCGGTGTTAATTTGAGCATTCATCGACTGCCTCACCGGAAAAACATGAAGGGGTGTCTTTCCATTCATTGAAATCCCTCCCTACACCATAACGGACCCACCATTAAAACTTTCGCATTCTGTTATTTAATTTTGATTAAACCCTCGATTAAACCGTTCACCAGTTCTTCTCCACACTCTTTTTCTTCCATCCACCATGTTAAGGCAAAACCTTGACTCATCCGTAAACAAGACATTCGACCATTCAGGCATATTCCACTGTCCATAATTTTCAACAAAATTTCTTCTAGCAGCACGATGTTCAGGCAATAATTTGGGACCGTTTGCAGGTCTCCTAGCTTTTAAATTAACTTCTTTTAGACGACTACATACCGTCTGCTTACTTACAGCAACATCACGAAATCTCAAGAAGCGATCATCTCTTGAAGAAGTTTTTCGGGGGCGACCAGAACCGACCCTCCGAGCGGTGCTTCCTGTTTGTTCGTACTTGCGGATTGCTCTACGAGCAGTTGCTTCATGAACTCCCAGGCTTTGAAAAAATGTTCACCTCTTTATTTTTTTTAAGATAAATGCATTACCTACCAACAAATAAAAAAAAATCGACCTACTATTTTTTTTTTAAGAAGATAGGTCAAATATCAAGTGCGTCACTTTTTTTGGAACTGAGTGTATATTATTCGTATGTCTACTTTTTTGATTTCCATAACTATGATACTTTCTATTGGCTGATGATGGGTTTATATACGCCCAAAACATGTTCCGCTACGATTCATCTTAGATTATTCTACTGAATGTTGTGGAGATGACTTTGGGTTTTCATCTATGGGAGTTGATTTATCGTAAAAAAGGTGAATGTGGGCGGAATCAATAATAAGGTTTTCTATTGACCAATGATCAACAATAAATAGTGAGTAGAATAGACAACAAATGAATGAGATTAAAAGTTGGAATCAATCACAATGTCTGATGTCATAAATATAATGATCGACATATCGATTTTTTCCAGGCCCATTATTTTGTTTCATACTAATTTGATTTCCACAATACTCTATTTGTAGCTACTGCTGAGACGGTGTATGTTAATAAATTAGGCATTCACATTACAGTGATATATATTCGATGTCCTGGTTGAACGCATGGTTACACCTTCCTATTAGTTTATTGCACCTACTGATGGAGATAAGAAACAATAGAACATTCGTAGGTCGAATGTAGGCGAAAGCTTCCATTATAGAAGTCCCCATAGTGTGAAATAGATTAGTTGTTAATGAAAATAGAAGTTATATACCCAGGTACAGGAGATATTCTACTATTCTCGAAATACTTTAGCATCGAGGGAGATAAGTCAGAGAATACTCAGATAGCACGAAATAGTGTTTCATTTCCTCAAAAAATGAATACAGGGTGTAATTAAATAACGCCAAAAAATTTCAAGGAGTGATTCCTTGTGATGTTCTAGCAAATAAAATTCATATAAACATTTCTCCTAACTTACCCCCAACATTTCAAAATGATTGTTATTGAGGTTATTGAGTAACCTCAATGGAAGTCTTGAAAACACCTACATTAAGATTAGGAATCGAATCGAATTTTTATTGTTTCCTCAAAAACTAAGCTGAATACAACAATCACACAGGGGATAAAAAAGTTGTTATTTAAATAGTTCAATCTAATAACAATATAAAACTCAGAAAAACCTGCTTGATTGGGTATGAAAGTATTGAAAATTATTGGCAGAACATTTCATACATCCTGTATCAACTCCGTAGATTCAGTGGTACATGATGTTAGTTACATGATATATCTAAGCAAATATTCATTTTCGATATATAATTCCTATAGTAAGTAGTTGTATATAATATAACTCGTTTTTGAAATCTCATCGAATAATTTTTCATTTTCATCTGTCAAACTTATTTAATTGAAGTATAACCATTCAAGCAAACCAAAATTTGATACGATCACGATTATCAATTACAACGATATCGAGAACCTTCTTGGAAGTTATTAGCGCAATATAGCGCAATATAAGTGGAATTTTTCTACCAAGTATGGATAAATTATACAAACTTGTTCAAAAGTTATGATCAGATGAAGATTTCGCCAGAATCAAGATAACGTCCTATATCTCATCAATGGGAGGTGAATGTGAAAACATCACAAACGATAAGATTTCCACAAAATTTTCAAACACATGACATGTTTCGCTAACACAGTAGCTTCGTCAGGTGATATACTGGTACAATGAACTAAACTAACGTTGGCTTGCTCAACTTTTATATATCCTACTTTCCCAACCTGAAGTATTAGTTACCTGTGGACAGGTACGATGAACCTCCATTTTCGGAAATTAGGTACCTACAATATCTACATTAAATTACGGTATACCGGATTAACTTGAAAGAGTTGATATCAAATACATATTATTACTTACTAAGTAAATAAATTCAACAGTGGTGAACTATTAAGGTCTAATTGATCATCAAGCAAAATGTCAAAATTTTTAAGTTTGTTGATTTCTAATGATTCAAAATGATTGAGTTTCAGTCCTTTATTTTCTACCTGCAGAATTTCGAAATTATCATCAAAACTATGATTTTCTTCTAATATATGGTTGGCGTATGTTGAATTTGTTTTCTTTTTCATAAAATTCATCTTATGTTCATGAATGCGCTGATTAAACGTACGACCTGTCTGACCGATATATCAGACAGGTCGTACAGTATAAAACGTAATAACTAAACAGGGTGTCTCAGGTTCAACTCGTCTAACTCGAACAAATCGATATCAAAAATCAAAATATTACACAAGTATTTTTTTTGTTTTTTTCGTAGAGAAACTTGTTATTATACGGGGTGTTATAGGTCGCATATATTTTCGGTTTCTATTTTTTATCTCTGTTGAAACAAAACCTAGCGATTTGAAATTTGGTGAGCATTTTTTTATCGGCAATATGAACAATTTCTATCAATACAGGGGACTAATCTACACTGGATACTTTTTCATCATATAATCACTTATATGGAACCCTACAGATATTTTCCAGTGGGACGTTAATTGTGAATTATAGCTGATATCTTTCTTAGTTTTCTTCTTATTTGAAATAATGTTAAACTATGCGTAACACTATTTTGACCTGAATGTTTATCTTACATCAAATTATCATTCGAATTGAATATTAAATGGATCACGGACACGAACAATTCATTTCAGAATTTCGTACCTAGTAACCACTAAAATTTTTATTCATCATTTTCAATATTCAACAATGTTCAAAGCACACCATGATATCATTGTTCAATGATACCAAAACGAGTATGATGCGGCCGAGGATGCGCCTGATATGATTTACCCAATAACTCGGGAACTGGGAGAGAATTGAAACAAATGAAAAACACAATTTTTCATAAGGTTCAATCCACTACAACGTCCCATTACAAAATCTGATGGGTTCCATGTCAGAGGGCTGGAAAAAGAATAACACCCAGTGTAGCTAAGTCCCCTCTATTGAAAAGGACGGTTGCTGATAAGAAAGTGATCACCTAATTTCAAATCGATAGGTTTTGTTTCAACTGAGATGAAAAATAAAAACAAAAAATGTATGCGAACGTATAGTGAAAACAAGTATCTCCACGACAATACAAAACAATACGTATCTAATGTTTCAATTTTTGCTATCGATTGTCAAAGTTAGACGAGTTAAACCTGAGACACCCTGTATATCTTCAGGTCTTTCTTTATCAGTCACCCTGTTCATTCTTCTCAATTTCTCGATGGCATCGTTGGCATCGTTTTCAATAATTCAACATCCATAACTTCTTTATCCATCTCGTATCTGTCTGAGATAACCGCTTTCTAATGATCCTTCTCTCTGGAGGTTAAAGGTTGTAAATATGGTGTCCCTCTAATGATAAATGAACTTATCTTGTAGCATTATGATAGGGTTCGGTTCAGAAGTCTTCAGAACGAGGAATATCAGTGATGATATTTGTTTGTTTTTGTTTTCACTTATAATTACACGAAAGCTTTTTTTTGTTGAAGTAAACTTGTTTTTTTACGAAGGCGTAGAGGGGCCACCGCAATTATTTTTCATAATTCCGACTTAGTATCTCGGAATTTCGACTTAGTTTCTCGGAATTATATAATTTCGACTTATTATGTCGGAATTCCGACTCAGTATCTCGGAATTATGTAATTCCGACTTATTATGTCGGAATTACGACTTAGTATCTCGGAATTATATAATTCCGACTTATTATGTCGGAATTCCGACTAATCATCTCGGAATCAGGATATTGCGGTGTTGTGACCATATAGTTAAGTGTTATATACCTATGTATGTAATTATACTGTAAGGACGACTCCCGAATAGCTAATTGTGAATAATCCATATACCTAATACATTTATTAATGATAATCTATAGCGTATGATGAAATTAAATCGAGAAATAACCCTGGTAGGAGCTCGAAATCAATGAAAGAATGCTATACTGTACGAATAGTATAGAATTCATTGCTCTAAATAAACGGGTGATCAAGATTCTGAATTCTGCACCACCCTGTATTTGTTTCAATTAAATGTCAGTAGATAGTTGATCAAAAGTTGAGATAGGGACATGTGAGCCGTTTTGACCAATTATGAATGGTTTAGACACAAAAAATTCTTGAACTTGGAAAATCTCGATTCCTCGCACACCCTATATCTCAGTAATTATAACTGCTAGACCCCAAGTATGATGGGTCGTTGAAATCAGCTCATCATCAGGGAGAATCTCAAAATGAAATAATATATAGGGTGTTCGATAGAAAAAAGTTTAACTTCAGTGTTTCATGGTTTTTGGGGACACCCTGTATGTTTCGAAATAATTTTTAATGGTAGCCTATGCTGACATGCAACATCCTAGAGAGGAAGAATTCCAAGAAGATAAGTGGTTAGCCTTCTAGAGACCAATGCGTTACTGGTGGCCCACCCTAGTTGAATTCGACGCCACCAAAAATATCGAGGCTGTATTTTTCTTACAAAGGCAAAATTCAGTATGCGTGATATAACAATATCTGGTACCACCATCCCCACCAAGACCACTATATACAGGGCTATTCAAATTCGAGTCTATATGCATGAAGATTTCGATAACGGTAAAAGATAGAGAGATGGTTAAATGGGGACAAAGAAGTTGCGTATCTCAGAGGTCGTCAATTATATGGATTGGAAAAATCTGATCTAGCTTCTTTAGTTCTGGAGTTATACAGGAAAAATCGACAATTTCGAAGTTCTTCTTTTCCCTATATCTTTTTATTTTACGAAGATTGTTCAAACTTCCCCATTCTGCCAAAGCAACTTTTTGTAACCTCTCCAAATATCTGGATAAAATGTATATACAGGGTATCGTATAAATTGGGCCACCCTCAACTTTTAATTTTCAAATACGGACCTGTATTTTTTATTGCATTTGCATTTGCATTTTTTTATTGCATATGGATTATTCACAATAAGCTATTCGGGAGTCGTCCTTACAGTATAGGTACATACATAGGTATGGTCACAACACCGCAATGTCCTGATTCCGAGATAATAAGTCGGAATTCCGACATAATAAGTCGAAATTATATAATTCCGAGATACAAAGTCGGAATTCCGACATAATAAGTCGGAATTACATGATTCCGAGATACTTAGTCGGAATTCCGACATAATAAGTCGGAATTATATAATTCCGAGATACTAAGTCGGAATTATAAAAAATAATTGCGGTGGCCCCTCTACGCCTTCGTATTTTTTGAATTACCTAATGGCAACAAAATTCGAAATGTAAATGCCAAGTTTACTTCTAGACATTTACACGCAGCACTCTTATAGCGATCATGCGCCAAATCCTCAAATTGTGCCAGAAATATGAATCCTGGGTTTGAAGTATTTTCATTTATTTCTTGCTGAAACAATGTTCATATCTGAACAATGATTTGCTATACTTGGCATTTCGATGAACTATAGCCACTAGAATCATCGAATACACATTCTTGCCTTTACTACATTCGAAATTACCCGTTCTTGCTCAGAGACAACCTATATTTGGCATTCCAATACAGGGCGTTTGGGGAATTTGGGCAACAAAAAAATTTCAATACACATTCTTGCCCTTACTGCATTCGAAATTACCCGTTCTCGCTCAAAGACAAGCTATATTTGGCATTCGAATACAGGGCGTTTGAGAAACTCAGACAGACAAAATTTTAATGCACATTCTTGCCCTTACTGCATTCGAAATTACCCGTTCTCGCTCACAGACAAGCAATATTTGGCATTCGAATACAAGGCGTTTGGGAAATTTGGTGCACAATCGCGACGATTCTAACAAAATTTATTTTCCCACAAAATGAAAAAACCCTTCCATCATCTATACCCACCAATACAAATGTGAGCACATTGTACGGTCCGTGCTACAAATAAATCTGAACGAGATACGAGAAAATTTTAATGGGCGAAAATTGTTCATGAATTGTTTAAAAATTTTCGAAAAATATACAATTTTTTCAACTTTCAAGGTCACGAAAAACTTAGGTAGGGGGGGGGAAAGGGATCGGAAAAAAGTTTTCACAAAATTTCAACAAACATTTTGCCACCATGAAAAAATTTCTTGGTACTAAACCTCCCACACATGTAAAGTTTAGCTGTAAATTTCTGATGAATAAATACAAATATATCTGCGATTTGCGTCTTCGAATACCCCCAGGAAGTTGATCTTCGACCAGGTTTTATGTGAAATGAGATTATGGGACTTCCAGATTATCTAGTTTGCTTTCGGTGCACCTCTGGCCTGCAGTGCGGGGCGCCGCGTAGGACCGAGGCACGCGCGAGTTTGCCCGATTATTAAAACGCATGCTCACATTGAATTCGTATGCAAATAGCATCCAGTTATACAGAATATCCTAGTTTATCGCTCCTGAGATGTGCATACGAACTTAAATCATCGATTATTTGAAAGATGTCTAGTCAATTGATGTTCGAATAAGTCGAGCTCCCCTCTCCGGAATCGTATGCAAATGTCGGGAAACTGATTAATGGGTACGAATTCATTATTTCGTCAAAGGGCATACATTATTAGATCATCGACTATGAGACTGAAAAATTGCCACTTCCGGTTCGTATGCCTCCCTAGGGGAGTGACCTAGGCGTATGGAAACCGGCAAGCGCCCCAATTTTCGTGAGATAAGATCATTGCACTTCATTGCCGAGCTTCTTCTTAAAAAATATTTTGAACTTTTTTCCAACCGAAAGGTGAGGTCAGGGCCGGGGCAAGGACTGGGTTGCACCTCTCCGTGGCACTTCTTCTTGTTAACTTGGACTAAGTGAGTGGGTCCCTCAAATGGCATACCGACTTAGAACATCGATAAACCCTATGTCGCGGGCCAACAGTCTATTCTTGTGATTCGGTAAAGACAATTTAATTCATCAAACATTTTTTGTTTATGGCTGGTTGTTATGCTTTCAAAAGTTAGGTTCCAATATTGTCGCTGGAAAAGTTAGGGAAAACTTTTTTCGCTGTCATAATGACAAAATCACGCGACTTGTGGAATTTTTCATACATAAATTAAATTGTCAATCGAATCACATAACTGAAAACTTCACTTTTCTATTACTAACCAAGAAATAGGATGGTGGCGATGGTGCAAAATGGATATACTTAGCTACCTGATAGTACCTATACAGGGTGTTTCTTAATGATATGCTGATATTCAAGGGGGCGATTCTTCGAACCATTTCAAGAACAAAACTCCATATGAACGTATGTCGTAAAAGTCTTACCTTTTGGGATACAGGGTATCAAAGTTGAAAAAAATACATAAATAATTTTTTTGTCCACCCTGTATATCTTTTTCTGAGCGCAAAATGCATTCTGCTATGTCACTGAAACGGTGCAAGAATTTCAAGATTTAAATACTGGGTTCATCCAGTAATGGATGTCCTGAATGGAGTACTCAGATTAGCATTCACATCAAAATTTGAAGTCTGATCTCGTTTTTCCGTTTTTTCTTTGAAACAAGGCGTCCTATCGGGTATTTTTTTTCATATTCTGGTTCCCACGAAAAGGGATATCCTGTAATGTTCAGAGAATATCGTGAGAACCAAGGGAAATAAGGTAGGAATTGGTGTTCTTCTTAAATTTCTGGAGGTTATATGCCTCAGGGAACACCTCCCTTGGAAATGTGTTCCAGAGCCACGCTGTTCGTTGGATGAACGAGTCTTTGGAAAGAGATGTTTTGCAGGTCTCCAGAGTGACCACGAAGGGGTGCGAAGCCTCAACTCGACGGGTTAATCTCGCGGGGACTGCCAAGGGAGAAACAACTGGTGATATTCCAGAAGAGCATCGTCCATGAAAATATCTATAAAATAGGGCCAGATCGCCAACTCTTCTACGGTGTTCCTGAGAAGTGAGTGAGTATGTGAGCGAGGCATCACCCACGAGACGATTTGTTTTTTTTTGACAGAATCCAACAGTTTCAGGGTATGTTTGGGTGCTGCACTCCAAATATGGAAACAGTATTCCATCAGGACAGGTCGGATCTGTGCCTTATAGATCATAAGCAGCTGACTGGAAGTGGAATAGCTCCTGGCCCGAAACAGAAAACCAAGTTTTTGGGTGCACTTCTAGCAATTGATCTCGCGTGATTTTCCTAATGATGCTTTTTTATCATATGACAGATGAAGCAAAAGTTACAAACAACAAACAAGAGGGAAATGCAATCACTAGGCAAGATGATTATACATTTTCAAAGCAGCTCACGTATGTTCATCCTGAGAAAATGGCACTGGCACTAATGTAGAGAATTCTCAGGGCTTGTGGGTTAATATGGCATGAAATCTAATTCATGCATGAATCCATATCGCAAGACTTTTCAACGCCAAAGGAACAACCTTTAACAAAATCATAGAAGATCAGGGCTGCGGAAGAATCAAGTAGGTGAGCACTCAGCTCGAAAAAGCGAATAAAATAAAACTAGATCATAAAATAGATCACTGAGTGAAGAGATTAACATGAACCAATTTCATACCTATTTATCCAAACTAATCATTTCAGTGCCACGGGGGAAAATGTTGCAATCTAGTGAGTCCTACTCAAATGCAGTTCACTGGAAAATTAAGTTAATTGAGCCGTTTGAATTGTATCCAGTTCATGAAATATGAGCTGTGATGAAGGATCATACAAAGAACAAAACTATTCCGAACGACTGGCCTGAAGGAATTTAACTATCGATCGTATGTACAGAATGGGTCAAGAAAGATGTCTAGCTGAATTACATAGTACCGTATTTGCTTGCTAACAAGTTCAATATTCTGCTGGAAATAATCGTCGATTGTTCGGAAAACTTGTTTTCTATTTTGCAAATGTTCATCAGAACTATAAAGATGTAGGCGAGTAGTTTTGGAAAGAAGGTCATGAGCAGATTTTGAGCAGCAAGCTGAAGTAGCCAGGAGGTATAGAGCAAAATCCAACAAGCCGGTATCTGCTTGATTCACATAATCGAAAAATTCAATCATCTCATATACCTACCTAAATATTTATTCGGAAAAGACATCAGCAATATAAAAGAGAATATTCGAATTATATATTATTACTCGTGAATTGAAATCCACCTGAGTCCTCCAGCTATACTTGGTGTGACAAAAATCGACACCATCTTCCAAATTTTAAATTGCAACCTTAATTTTTTCACACCTCTTGAGTTCAGACAACCTTATTTATGTTATAGCCCATCCACTCGCCCATCCATCACAGATTTCGAGATATGACAATCAGCAGAAAATCCAGGCTAACTTCTGGTGTTCCATCGATAATAATAAAAATAATATATATATATCCAAACCTAATAATGATTCACTAGGTAATTCGCGAGGCAATTCGTTATGATTTTTTTTCAAAATTTCAACGTTCACAACGCTCTCCCAAGAAACTACCATCAATAATTCGCTTTAGACCTTTCACCTTTCCAGTGACGATATAATATCACAGTCACAATATTACATCAGTGGTGCTGTCATTATCACTCCATTCATAAAAACAATGATCATTCATTACCTAATTGATGAACATCGATAAATCTCGGAACATTTTCTTTATCTAGTACCGTACAGTACCTACGTACGCTTGACAAAACCTACATGAATTCATCTCGAGTCCATGTCATTGCATCGATAAATCACCTGCCATTATCGATCAATTGAGCTACTTTCCTTCCATCATTTGCTCGCATAGAAGGCGGTAAATAAATTGTGTTGCCATATATATATCCTGTGACAGGTGAAGAAATCTACTAAAGAAGGTAAAGTGGAAGATCTTCTGAGAATCGATATTTTTAATATATCGATAAAGAAGATCAGTAGTTCGACATATCAATACATATCAATATCGCACAGCCACAGAAGTTGAGTATTCTGTGGCACAGCCCTAGTATCCATATCTTTAATACATCATATGATCCAGTTCTTATTAGCCGTTGTGAAACTTTTTGATAATATCATGTATTTCGTACGGAAATCTCAGACAACTTGGTAATTTTCTTCTTTTCATTTTTTCAAGTCGAGTTTTATCAGTAAGAGGGATGAGAATAGTATTTCAATACCGTCGATTATATATTATTTTTTTACTATGATAGGTACTAGGACTAGGGTACTAGCAAATATGATCTCACAATATTCTAGAGAAAAGACATGCTTGTGTTTTGTTGGCATTGAAATCTACCAAGTTATTGGATCCCCATTCGAGAATTGTTGCCAAGTCTATATTTATGTTGTCACCATTTCTCCCTCGTTCCTCTTTGATTAGCCTGGCTGGTATTGGAGCCTTGGAAGAGAAGGTGGTATGGAGGGTACTATCATTCGCGAAGCTGTGTATTGGACATGAAGTTGCTTCCAACAAATCGTTGATATAGAGTGGAATGATATCAAAATCATAGCAAGAGAATATAACAACCGAGGAAGAAAATTAAAGATATCTGCTGGCATTCTCTCGAACGGAGATAATACCATTGCTTCCTGCTCAGTTGATATAGAAGATTGTCTTCAACATTTTAATCGTATGAGTTCTGTGATCGTATTTCTCTTTCTTGAAGACAAAGGAGGTAAAGAAGAAGAGCTCACTTCTGTTGTTTGGCTAATCTCTTCACATAGGAAGAGGTCAAAAACAACAAAAACAAAAAGAAGAAAAAGAAGTTTTTGTGGATTGAAATAACTGACATAACTACTATGTGGACCGTTCGTGTTCATATTATCCCAGTAACCCGAAAATCTCATCCAAATTGCTCGCCCACAAGCGCTTCAATCAATGCAACAAACATTAATTGACCAAGATTATTTATTGGAGCGGTGAATGAAAAACTGTGACAAAGGTATGCATCGGATGATTTTTCTCGGCGTGTTGGACTATTCATTTCTTTCACCATGCTGATGATGGTCACCATACTGATGATGCTCCCTACTGCTGTCAGAAACATGCATGGGCGTCATTTAGGGGAGGCAGAGGGGGGCAATCGCCTCCTCTCGATTTTCTACACAGCATTGATTGTACTCCTTCCTGTAACCAATTGGCTATATAGACCAGTATTGCGCCAGTATAGATACTATAAATTGGAAAAAATAAATTATTTCAACATTTGTGTAACATCGTTCTGTATAATAGTAGATATCATACATAAAATATACTTGAGTACAGAAGCGAATGACGAATTTTCTTAAAATATAAAAATTGGCACCTTCAGCAATTCAACAATATCAACGAAATAACCTCGGAAATAACGCAAACTTGATTAATTATTTACAATAGATTGATGAGTGACTCATTTGCTATTATGAGTGATAGTTGTTGATTCGAATGAGATAAGAAAATTTGAGTAAATTAGGGAATCTCGAATCTCTGAACTATTTCGCAATATTGAAAAAATGAGTCAGTTCCTGTATAGTGTATATCCCTTCCTCAATAAAAATCTGTATCACCAGTCAACCAGTAGTTGTCATAATCTTCAACCTCATTGACATATCTTCATCCTCCAATGAAGTTGTGAAAGAAAATCCCAAAAAATCTGGAGAACATGCACTCAGGGTGCCTCGAACATCTCATTTCACATTCACTCTTTAAAAAGAGTGGACACACTTGTCATCTTGTTAAACAGCTGAACAGTAAACATGAGACACAAATATGTTTTATAAGAGATGTAATGTCATTATTTGTACCTGAAACCCTATATATAACATTGGCGTAACATAACATAATGCTCATTTCGTAGTTATACAATATTAATCCTTGGAAGAAGTCCATGGTAACTCAAAGTGGAGTGGTGTAGTTTATAGATGAAAACCCAAAGTCATCTCCACAACTTTTATCAGATTGTTCAAAGATCAATCGTAACGGATCATGTTTCGGGCTTATGTAAGCTCATCGTCAGCCAATAGAAAGTATCATAGTCCTAGAAAAATCGGTATATTGACATAGGATATTGATGCAATAATTACTTAGTACTTACATGGAAATGAAAAAAGTAGACAAACAGATAGTATAGTTGATCAGAGGGCAAACAGGGAAATATGCTCTATGATCAGGAAAACAATGGGTTTGAGCAATATCAAGGAACAAAGTGGAAAACTTACTGTCTCTGTAAAATGATGTAAATGTATTATAAAACTTATTTGAAACGGTCAAGGGTCGGGTCCATATTTCACAAGGGCCCACGTGCCCCTGAATTACCAAAAGGTGATTATTAAAGTTGAAAAATCAAACTGAAAAGTTTGATGATGCATCAAAATTAACCTGATGAAGTGAAACATGTGCATAAAACTGACGGTCATACAAAAATTGACATGACAGACGTCAGGAAATTACAAATGTCAAGTCAAGGAGATCATGGAACATCAAGTAGAATATTATTATGGTTTGAGCAGTGAGCACACATACAAACAAACACTATGTCAGATTGGAGTTTCTTGACCCACCCTAGTTTTTACTGAAATGAAATTCCTGGAAACATGTACCTCAGGATATATATTTCTGGTTATTACATACCAATATTGTGGAGATGAGTTTGGTCCTTTTCTACGAAGGCGCTGAAGGGCCACCTATACTTTTTTTTTCGATTCCCGTCTTTAAAGTCGGACCCCCGACTTTAATCTCGGGATCCCGGCTTTACTGTACAGGATGTCTCTTTATATTTTGATCCCTACCTACATCTTCAACTATTCGAAGTGGAGAAAACTTCAAATATAAAAGTTGTAGGGTCCCATCTGTACAATCTTTCCGCACCGTTTGAACTAACAAATGCGAATCGTGGAATGGAAAAAGAGAGTATGATGGAACCTTCATTACAGAACTGATGTGGATGTACATACATCCGAACATTACTTTTTATACGTACCTACCTATATACATATATGTACATACAATAATTTTACGTCCATTGGATAATCATCAGCACAGGATCAATCGAAAACTTCCCTTTTGGATGTACACTGAATGTCAAATAATGAATCACACCTGTACGATCATTATCGTACGTACAGGGTGATTGTTTATATTTTACTCAATAGCTAAGAATCTCATTTTGAAGAGATACAAAAAAATTTAGAGAATCGGAGTTGTTCAAAGTCATATAGATATTTTTTAGGTATAATGTCTATATAACTGACATACAAAACATATATTTTCACAAATGGAATACTCTTAATTTCATTCCGTCGTTGGGTAAAGCTCAGAAAGATGAGTTCAATGATATATGATAACATGGGTATGAGATCACCCGTTTCGGGCTATTTCCATAATATTTTTCAATAAGTAGCCAAATTTCAGAGCCTTATGAAAACGTTTAGAATCAAGTTTTCGATGCGGAGTTTTCATAAAGAATTAACAAATTATATAATGTTATATTGATATTTTGTCAATATCAAGGAAATTTGAATTAACCAAAAGTGAAGACGTATATTGCAAACCGACCATTTTCTCGGAATTTTCGAATGGAACGCCCTGTATTTAATTTCATCCTTGGATAGAGCTAAGAAAGACGAATTCAATGATCCCGAGAAAAAAGTTGGACCCCCGACTTCAAAGTTGGGAACCCGAGATTAAAGTCGGAGGTCCGACTTTAAATTCGGAATTCGAAAAAAAAAGTATAGGTGGCCCTTCAGCGACTTCGTACTTTTCTCTTATTTCAAGATGGATTGCCGTTTCTAAACTGAATACCAACCTACGATTTATTTCTCGACTGTCAGCAGTTGTTTTATGGACTTGATGCATACCTTACGTTCAGTTACCTATTCGAAGTGGAAAAGCACCATACATGGATCGCCACGTTTGGGTCTTGATAAGACCGTTTTTTTGCTTGTTTCCACACACGTACGAACGCCCCTACAAACGAATTGGATCGCCGAAATAATCTTCCACGGGGATCTCGCCTATCACCTATAATTCTTGCTGAACAGTCAATTACACAAGATTTATCGTAGCCAGCTTCGATTCGAAGGAGATAACATGCAAAACCGCAGAACACCCAGGTTATGTATGCTAATCCTAAATCAATTTCTTGCAACAAGCAACGGCACAGTACAATAGATGAATTATTGGAAGAGGGCCTCAAGATACACGATGGCTCTGTATTTAATCTCCGATCTTAAATAAGTGTTACTCGTTACTTATAATTTCCTCGTACATTGATCATGTTGACACCATCGTGGATTTTTTTGGAAAATCCTGGTCGTTGAAATAAAAAGTGTTCAAAGATTACCACGACTCCATATAAAAAATGGCACCCACCTATATGAACAATGCACGGAAGTGTAGAGCCGCCACTGATGTGTATTTTATTTTTATTCTGACTTTTCGCTTAAATCAGCAGACTTTTTTATCTAAATTCATACTGATTCCTTTGAATGTACAGGGTCTTCACGTATATTTTGAACCCCCCCTCGATTATTTCATTCATCATCGAATTTTTTTTTCTAAAGAACAGTCTTTTATAATTTTTCCTGTAGATTTTGAGTATGTTAACAGAAAAGCAATTGAACATCTCCAGTTTTACGAGAGTTCATCTAACGGACGCACTGTATACATACATAATATGTTTTGGAATCCAGCTTTCCATAGAAATTTCAAAAATATAATAATATGAAGAATTGTCCAATTGAAAGAATTGTCGCGTTGGGTGAATCTACCTGTAATAGGCATTTGTTACCAAATAGAATTTCATGAAAATTAAATGTACTGAAGAAATGATCAGATTTGATGATTTTGAGTAGAACCCTATTTCATATTCGCCAGTTTGTGTCAAGCTTTTTAGACTATTTAAAAAAAAATGCAATTTTATATGGGCTTATTTCATAACCGCCAATTTGCTTCGGAATATGTCTTTCATTTCAGATATACGCCTGAATTAAAAAACAACATAGCATTTAAACTATAAGGAATTGTTATACGCCAGAGCAATTGCATCACTCCGGCGCGATTTGTTACACCAAACACACCATTTTTGCATTTTTCCGATATACGCCCCTTTGTGAATTCACCGACTATATATGACACTTATATTTGCTTCATTCAATCAAATTTTGCTTGATTCAACAAATCCTTTTTTCTGTGTGAGCAACCAGAAATCGCACAGTTTGACATCAACACGATGGCAACAGAACAGACATCGATCATCATTATCACTTTCTCTCCAATTACCTCTTCTTCATCCCTGCTATATGTCTCGTTTTGTTTTCTTGATATAGCAACATAGTTATTCTTGGTTGTCCATTCTAATCTTTCACCTATCATTCGCTTCTCTGTGTATACCTTTGCCTTTCTAATGATCTTTCAATTAGTAGGTGGGTCGCTGAAACAATTTTTGGCGATTGCTTCATTCAATACTGACCCTATTCATAATAATATGATAACAATAATTGACTATAAACCCTGAAATCGGATTACCCATTGTGCTTTATTTAAACCTAATTTGGTTAATGTTGTTGTCGTTGTGTCTATGTTTGTGATTGATCATTAAATCATTATCTGTCGTAGTTATATACCTCTAGTACCTGATGAGTACCTATACCTCCATTAAGGGTGTTTTGAGTTTTGAGCAAGATAAAGAAGAAAAAGAATATCAACTTCCAATAAATTTTGTCCTTCAAGATATATGATTCATTTTTAATCATTATTGTCTCCAATGAAATGTTGATGAAATCAGTCATTTCAGAGAAAAAGTCTTTGATATAGTCCGTATGCCGCATAAACTCAAATCAATGGCCAATCAATCTTCTCTGAAATGAACATATCAAGGTGTTGAAAAATCGTTTTGGTTAGTTGGAAAACAGTGTATAGTGTGATAATTTCACCAAAGGTTCATCAGCCTTGAAAATCTCTTCCCCTTCCTTCTTACTTTACGCAACTAGATGCGCTACTGCTCAGTGGAATGTGCTTAGATCAGAGCCTATGACAGACGTGTGTGTATAGTATTCGGCAGGCAGCCGAGTTGTGAGCAAGTGTAACCCTTGTCCATGTCATTTGTGCTCGTGTTTGTTGACACTTAGGCCTAGTGGCAAGGTGAGTTGACACCTAGGCCTGGTGACAAGGTGGGTCGACATCTCGACCTGGTAAAAGTGGGTTGACACCTAGGCATAATGGCAAGGTGGGTTAACAATTATGCTCTCTGTCGAGCTCTAAATGACATAAAATTTAGTCATGAAACCGAGCTTGTTGGGCCGAGAGCGTCCCAATCTCAGGATGGCCGTGTTAGCATCTAGCAACTAGATGCGCTACTGCTCTGTGGAATGTGCTTAGATCAAAGCCTATGAAAGACGTGTGTGAAGACTGGTTCATATAGTATTCGGCGGGCAGTCGAGTTGTGAGCAAGTGTAACCCTTGTCCATGTCATTTGTGCTCGTGTCTATTATATGTATTATGACCATAATATAACATGTGGTAATAATATTATTATTATATTTAGGAAAGAAAACATTTTTCTCGTTGATGTGAGGCGAGGCAGACCCCTATACGTCTGCGGCTGGAAATCTCAAATTGGTCTAATGTGCCACTGACAAATGATAAAGAACCTAGAATAGGCGAGTGGAATATTTTTCTTTCATTTCCTGAATAAAAACATCACTCAAATACCTTTCAATTTTATATTTTAAAGAGTTTTTCGGTCGATTGTTAGGTGCAAAAATCATCAATGATGCCACGGAAATTTTCAAGCGGCTGAAAATTTACCGGCAGACCATAGCGCAGTTGCCATGTGTTGGAATACAATTGAGAACTTCAGAAATATTAGTTATTCAATAATTCATAAATTCTCAATTGAGTATTGATAATATTCCTAATCAGCAATCAAAATTTAGTTGTCTCAAAACGTCCTCTTATGATTTGTGACTTATTACTTATAATGAATTTGTGTAAATAATAATCATCTTAATTCACACAAAAAGACATTTGAATCGATGAACGTGTCAACCCCGCGCACGACTTGTGGGCATGGTCTTGTCAGTTGTCAGCATTCAGCACAATGGTGCCAAGTCTCCAACATTCACATGATATTTTGCCATGGATAATGAGAAATATTTGAACATGCTGGTTGCTCGTAAAAGCCATCAGGAATGAACTATAATGTCATGAGATCCTCCTATTATGTTTTATTCAACGACAGGACTCTAACATCTTTTTGATAACTTATAATTGGTGACTTGACAACCTTACTCCATGAGTGGAAATGGAAGATTATTTGACCAATAACGAAACAGCATAAAAACTGACGTCACCATTTATTCGACGTATCGCCAAATGGCGGCCATGACGTTACGTTTGAAATGAGGTCTGAAATTCAACGATTTCGAAGAACGCATAGACTCATTATTTACATGAAAAAAGCGTGAGCAGTGTTGCAAAAATGCAGGCTGAGGTCTTTGCCATTCTGGCAGTAGCGGAGAGGCAAGAGGTGAAAGAGGGACCAGAGCAGAAGATTTACATCTGCTCGGATAATCAGGCGGCTCTCAGGGCTATCTGCCATCCTAAACAAAGCTCAGCTTTGGTGCAGGAATGTGGCGATGCTCTTGAGAAACTAGCTGAACAGAAGGAAGTCGAACTAGTATGGGTTCCGGGTCACAGGGGGGTGCCTGGGAACGAGGTGGCCGACGAGCTGGCTAGAATCGGATCCGCGACACCGTTCTGGGGACCGGAGCCTGCACTGGGCATAACAGAAAGCCAAACTTCGTCTGCCCTCAACAAATGGGCGGACGAGGCACTAGAAGGATATTGAAGGCGTATAGGCGGCTGCAGGCAATCGAGAGACCTGCCGGTCCAAGCAAGCCAAAGACGGCTTGGTTACTGGGCAGGGATCGCCAAGTCCTGCGCCTTCTTTAGGGGTACTGACAGGGCACAACAGGTTACGCAGATACCTATCACTCATAGTTGTGGAAGATAGTCCCATTTGCCGTGAATGCGGAGAAGATGAGGAGACATCACTTCACTGCCTCGGAGAGTGTGAGGCGTATGGAAGGATGAGATTCAAAATCTTCGGAGTAGATAAACTACAACAGGAAGATTTGGCCGAATTAGAGTGGACGCGGACATCCTGACCTTCATCAGAAGGACGGGAAGGTTCGAAAAGGACAACTAAAAGAGGGATGTGTAGATATGTGGAGAGCAGGGGTTGGCAAAAAGAGCCCAGGGGGGCCTACTTGCCTGGCTACAGCCTCCCCACAATACTACTACTACTATACAACTTTGCAGTTTTGGTACAAGATGGCTCTGCGAGGGCTAGACCGACCTTCTCCCCACTTGAGCATATTTCGGAGTGTCTTCATGAGTCAATTGTCAGTTTGGCTTAGTTCAACTGATGAGCCTTGGCAAGCCGAAACAGTCCGTCTTGCAACAGCTCACAGTCGATTAACGAAATTTCCCTACAATCTCTCAGTCTTGGTATTCTAGACTTCTCCTGATTCCGAAATGTTTTCTTCTTCATCTGAAGTCAGAGTTGAAATAATAAAATGTATTGATGCCATGAATGGACCATTAATTTTATCCCTTACAGTTTGTCAGGTATTTCTTGCTTCCAATCAGTAACCTGCGATGGTAGGAGCCGATAAAGCAGGTGTAAATAATTAATAGTTGGAGAAGGCAGAATGATAAATCACTACCAATTTTAATTATGAATCAGATTCAATTTATTAGCGATAACCATTCATAAATTATGTACATGGTTATTAAAATCCGCGGTATACTTTTGAGATCCCTCTAAGAAACACGATGTTCATTAATAATAAGGAATAATTCACTGACTTCAAGGTCAAATAATTTTGTTGGAAATATTCTCAATAATACCGAAGCTGATTGATTTTTTTTGATTTCATGTCACTTGATTATCTTTATTATTAAAGGAGATAGGTACAGTTGTATTTAAAAAAAGCGTACAAGTATATTAAAGAGAGAAATTAACGTCAAACTATTTGCGTAAAACGGGCTATCGGGAATGATTGTTTAGCAAATGTTAATAGTGAAGTTGTCATATGTTCCCAAAAACACAAAGCATTGACTGAGCCAGTTTTCGACAACTATAACTAGGATGGCCTAAACCTCTCTCTTTAATACTTGTACGGTTTTTTATTGAATACCACTGTACATATACAATTTGGTGACACAAAATGATTACCTACTAGGGGCGTCCGGAGGGGGAGGCAAGAGGGGGCTCTCACCCCCCCCCCTAGCGCTTGGTCTTTACTCAGATACTTAATAAACAAGATACATTTGCATTATTCAATTCCTATTCTGATTAGCGCTTATTATAGTGACTTTCTGAGACTTTGTCTAATTAGTATTCATCGACATCTTATAGATAGATATAGAGTTAATTTTATCAACGAAGTTATTGATAAATTTGCTCAAGACTCTATAAGAATGCCATTTTTGTTTGAACAAGATTATTATCACGTGCAATTTTTCATTGTAATCTTGGATGTAAACAGAATACCTATGTGGTGTCAGTCCAATTAATTTTTTTTCATTCCATTTTCTATGTAGTATGATAGTAGATTATACATCGAGAGTGCATGATTTTTCCAGAGGTGGTTTTGTAGCCAGAGAGTGCTACTCACTTCCGAGGTCTATATACCATTTTTTGCACGACTCGACGATTTTAATTGAAATAATCTCATGATCAAATCAATTATTGTCAATATGAAAATGAAAATCTGAACTCAATAATCACAAAATCAAGTTATTTGATTATTGTGACTACCGATAAAGAAGAGCAGCCATATTGCTTTTTGCGGCTTTTTGTGAACATCGAAAAAGTGTGATAGCATATTTTCTTGATTGCTCTCCAAAGTTTTTCCAATAAATATTGCAGGAATGTGTGGAAAAACTATTGAAGAAGCTGCTGCGAACATAGTGGTAGATTTATTGCCAGATAGATCCCGGAAATTTTTTCAGCCTAGAGAGTGCCTACTCTGTATACCCTGTATCCTGTATTCCCGCTTTTGTAGGTGTGAAATCGCTTACAGGTCGTGCAAAAACTGTTTTTTTTTATATGTAGTGAATATACATTATTTATTGTGACTTGCCCCTCCCTGAGATTATTTCTGCGGACGCCCCTGTTACCTACTTGCTTTCATGCTCGATAATATGTGAATGGTATCGCAGGAGACTTTTTTTTAAATCAATATAGCAACACTGTGACGTCATCGATCGGTTTTTGTCAAGCAACCTAATGAAATAGCAGACAAACGAAGAACTTTGATCAGTTATTATGAAATCTGTGAAATTTTGATTCATCGCCAATTAGGATTTCGTTCACCTATAATAATTCATTGAAATGACATTCAATCTCTTGAATTTTCTCGAAAACCACATATAGAAAATGGTACTTTTTTCAAATTGAAATCGAAGTATATGTCATTATGTATAGATGAATGCTTGAAACACTACGCCTCTTGTTATTTTCAGTTAAAACTACAATGAAGGCTGTTTTTTCATCAGCCATCCTGAATATATAACCAATGATTTTTTAACTCAGAATAAAAACAGGAGAGGCGTAGTGTTTTCAGCATTTTTATCTGTACACAATTACCAATTTCTTGATGTCAATCACGTTTTGTCACCTTCATCTACAAATACTGCGAATATTCAAATATAATCCTCAGATTATCTGATTATTCAGCTATGTGTTGTGTTCTCTGCTATCTGCATTACTCAAGTACCTATTCATTTCTGAAAATGCATTTTATATGCACTTCTCTTACAGAAATAAAGAATTCATATGTAAGTCGAAACTTGTATGTTTGCATTGGATTATTCAAGGTAGATTACCTCACGCGTTTTTCCGCGTTTGTTATGTTATGCAATATAGTGAATTTCAATAATTATTTGAAATTATACAGAGCTCTCAGCTCTGAGTGAATAAAACGGTTTGCGAGTGTGAACTGGTTAGGGTATCTGTATACTTCATGTATAACCTTGGGAATGGAGATTACAGTGAAATATATTGCAAAATTATCTTATGGTGAAAATACAGCCCATCGAATATGCCACTCAATCAACTTCTCAATTGAATTATATTGTCAATATAGCAAGAAAACTGATTTAATTAATAATTATATCCGAGAGAAATTAACTCCGATTTTTCGCGATGGCATATTATCCCCTGTCTACCTTAATCGTCAAAAACAGAAGGCAACTTTTTTTCGTGGATAATTAGTTACCAAAATTACTGAAGTTGCCATAAAATGCGTTCGTGAGTGGGGAAACTTCCCCCGCCCGAGAATTCCAAAAGAGACAGAAATAGGAATTATTGAATTATCATTCTTATTTATTATTTCGCTGAAGAGTACAGGGTTCTGTAGGATAATTGGTCCGGTTTCAAGGGATGATGACAAATCGGAAACCTTTTTAAATGTTATTGTAATGTTCTGGGAATTATGAGTCCTGCAATTTCCTCTTCAGATGATAATCTCCTAGACGACCGGATCTGTGCTCAGACCAAACTGTCTTCAACTCTCATTTTAAAACCCGCTCTCTCTACGTAGAATGTCTTGGTTCGAGTTCCGTGATATTTGTAACAACATCTGGTGTTCCACGAGGATCTGTCCTAGGACTGCTTTTCTTCGATCTATTTATTAATGAAATTATATATTGAAGACTGGAACCTTTGGCTCGATAATACACTACACTGTTTTACCACTAACCAAACCCATTTTTTTACGCCTCGACACGTGTTTCGCTAACTATGTTAGCATCTTCAGGAGAAGATTAAAACTCACTTTTAATCTCGCATAATTTTCGCCACAACCCGTTCACTCGTCTTTTAATGTCTCCACGTCATCTAAAAAGTCAATCAATGATATGGCTTTGTCATCTTCGTATGAAGATTATTTCTTCCGTGAGTCAACTCCCCTCTCTGTTTTCAGTGAACCTTCTACCTCAAGTCTATGAGGATATATGGCTCACCCAAAAATCACAGTGTCGTGAAATTCACATAATTTGAGATTAGGAATACGAAGCATGAGACATGTATACTTACTCACTCCACACCATATCCAATTCGGAAACTCATTACATCAGGAAAGTTATGGAACACTGAACTAGCTTACTAAAAAAGAATTCCACGTAACGAAATACTGAAATACTTTTTGTACAAAATATTCACAACTTATTCGCGATATGACCGTGACATCAGAATTGAAGCCTCAGAACATTTTTTTTATCGCTTGGAGCGCACGAAAGGAAATCCCTATAATGTTTAAAGAACATCGTGCGTTCCTAGGGAGGATAGGTAGGTATTGGAGTTTTTTTTTTAACTTCTGGAGATTGTATGTTGTTGGGAATACTTCCTCAGGCAATGAATTCCAGAGCCTAGCCGTTCTATGGATAAAGGAGTTTTGATAAAATGCTGTTCGACATCTTTCGAGGTTGACAACGAAAGGATGTGCTGACTGGGCTTGTCTAGTTCGTCTGACTGGTATTGCTAGTCAAGGGATGATAGCAGAAATTTCCGAAGAACATTTCCCGTGGAAGTATCGATAGAAAAGTGAAAGGTCGCTGACCTTTCCACGGTGTTCCAATGATGTCAAAGAGTGAGTGAGTGTGGCGTCACCCACCAGGCGAATGGCTCTTCTCTGGATGGAATCTAAGAGCATCAGCGTATGTTTTGGTGCTGAACCCCATATGTGGGAACAGTATTCTAGAATAGGCCGTATCTGCGCTTTGTAGATCATGAGGAGCTGTTGAGGTCTAAAGAAGCTTTTCGCACGGAACAAGAATCCGAGTTTTTGTGAAGCAGCTTTTGCGATGGATCTGACATGATTATCCCATGAAAGAGTGTTGCTGATGGAAATACCGAGCATAGATATGGTGGGCTTGGTGGGGATGATGGTGCCAGACATCACAATGTCGGGCATACTGAGTTCCGCCTTTCTAGAGAAAATACAGGCTTGAGTTTTGGTGGAGTTGAATTCAACTAGGTTGTTGGTTCCCCAGGCTGTGATTTCAGCAAGGTCTTCATTGACAGCATTGGCCTGCCAGCGCCGTGAGTTCTTAGTTTCCTGGGAAGAAATGGGAATTCTGGAAGAGAACGCAGTTTGGAGGGTACTATTATCTGCAAAGCTGTGGATGGGGCAAGTTGTTACTCCCAACAGATCATTGATATGAAGAAGGAATAATGTTGGTGCCAAAATTGATCCTTGTGGAACGCCGGAATTGATGCCAATGATATCAGACGATACACCGTCCACCACCACGTGAAGCGATCGAAAGAAAACTCATAAGAGATGGCATAGCTAAGGTGGTAAGCCGTATGATGGTAGTTTGTGGAGGAGTCCTTCGTGCCAAACACGGTCGAATGCTTTCGATATGTCCAACGCGACAGCTAGAGATTCCCCGTGAAGCTTGCCATAAATGGGTGACGTAGGCAAGTAGATCTCCAGTAGATCTTCGGTGGACCCAGTGAAACTAGCGGTTGTAAAAATATCGCACTAAGTCACCTCACCCCCTTCGCCATCTAGTACATACCACGACTTTCCCTATCTATCATGTCGCTAATGATGGGAATTCACATCAACTTATTTTCTCCTGTTTTATATTATTATCTGATGGAAACAGTGTTGGTAGAAATGAAAAGTGATATTCGATTATTGTCGCATATGTAGGTCAGTCAAGAGAAACAAACTAAATATATTTGTTCTGAACGTGTAACCAATATGATTGCACAATGCTTCGACACGATTGTTTTCCGTTTTCCTCGAATATACTAACAAAAATAGAAAATCATAATGTTTTCCGTATTGCGAAATGAGTTTTGCTGTTATTTCTAAACAGTAGATGATTCGGAGGAAAGTAAAAAAAATCGGTCGATATATTCCAAAATTTCAATTATCGTCGATGCAACTCAAAATACTTTATATTAGGTGTTTCAGCAGTTCAGGTCGACGAATCAAGGTTGAGTAGGCGAGGTAAGAGTTCCTCAATGTATTTGACAATTTGTAATCAACGTTATCGAATATTTAGAGTAGGGGTGTTCGGACTCTTAGGGCCTGTCAGTGTAATCTACCCCAAAACATTTAGGTGACAAACTATTACCACGCCACGCCTGCTTATAATAAAACGAAACACATTTATGAAAATGACTCATGAATATTCACGATATATGTAGGTATACGAAGTAAATTACACTTGTGGAAAGAGGGAAAATAGAACCTGATAACATCGCAATGTCATATGTGGTGTGGTTATTATTTATTTTTTTGGCTATTCATTCCAAAATCTATCGCTATCGACCGGTCGATCGCAATCGAGTATTGAGCACCCCTGATTTAGAGCATGGAAACTCAGAGAAGCACTGACAGTCAGACATAATCACTAATAGATTTAGATATATCGGGAACTGACAATACATGAACGTACATTGTACATTACATACATTTCAAAAGTTTTTTGAATTGAGAAAAAATTGGGAAAATAATAAGATGGTGATGTGTGATATTTCAAATTGTGAAAATAATGAGAACCGATATACTTTATTGGAATTTTCATCAAATAAAAGCCTGTGACAAAAATGAAAAGAGAATATGAAGGGGTTGGCTTGGAATATATATATAGGTTCAGCCAACAAAATTTTCTATGCAATGAATTTTTTTGGTGAAATATAAAATATTATACATCGATTTTCTATTAAAGCTGCACTTCTATAAAGTTTTTGATATTACTTCTTCCTGTCACGTGAATTGTGCTCTAGTTATGGTTAATTCTTCCTAGTAAATGCTTGTACCGAAACAAGATTTATTTCCTATTTCACTTTTTTACAAGGGTGTACAGAAATCTCTATAATTTAAAAACAAATACAGCTAACAACAATTTTCGAGAAACATGTTTTTGAGCACAATTAGCACTATCTTTTGACATGATGAAACAAACCCGATGGCCAGTTGGTCTGTACACAACCACGCATCAAGAAAGTACATGTATCTCACTGTACAATGATGAAAGGAGCATTTTGTTTATACATAGAGCATATGTCAATTTAATAAAAAAATATTTTCATCTATAATGACATAATAAGCCTCCATTAATCCTTCTATAAACACATCCTGTTATTTGCAATGCTTTTAATGCCAAAAATATGCAAATTCATTAGTGTACTAGGTTTATATAGATAAGATAGGATAGGCAATGTCATTTCAGCGAAAATGAAAAAATACTCATGATAGTGAACTGATTAAAACGCCAATAACAGTTTGATCATAAAAGCTATGAATTGATTTCCCATGAAATCAACCCACATGTGTATACTTGGGTGCCACCGAAACAAATTGATGCATGGGATGTCGTATTTCTTCATATCTCTGTAACGCTCGAAAGAGAATCATTATATTATGCTCGAAAAACATAGGGAGATACGGTAGTTATTGTAATCGTTCTTGAACTTCTGCAAAGACTTAATGACAAAATAAATCGCAAGAAAATCATTTCTCTGACCGCGTTTTCGAGCTGCACGCTCCGGAAAGTGGACATTTCAAAATGAAAGATAATTATCTTCCACTAATCATCGAACACTTCTTCAGGTGGTCTGTACTATTATTTCCTCCACATATGTACTTATGCGAATTTGTCAACAACTGGTCAACAACTATACCTATACACCTATTTTGAGGTTTCCGTGAAGTTACGTTATGTTTTGAAAATGCTGTTCATGTTGTTTGTTATAGCTCTGTATATAATAATGTGCAATTTTGAGACTAGAATCTCATGACGCTGTTTTTTTTTGCGGATTATGAAATTGGATCAGATACGTTTTTTCCATATTGAAGTATAATGAGTTCTGTTTGAACCAATCACCTAAGTAAAATAGTAGGTATGATATTACATCGGTTTATCAACTCTTTCTGAGATTTTGCTGGAATAACTAGCGACTTGTCGTCAGCATATTTAGTCATCATTGTTCACATAGAATATAATTAATACAGGGCCCAGCATGGAACCCTGGAGTACACCGATTGGAACCTCTGTTGTTTGCGAGTTAACATGTCTAAGATTTCCATTCTCTATGCTAATCAAGTAAGTTTACTGAGTTCGTTCTGTTAAATAAGATTCCATCCAATTTAATGATGTTAACCAATTATATCGTGAATGATTTGTTTGATAAAGTCATAGAGCAAACATGATTCACAAATTGTTTTGTTCTGAGAAATATGTATTTGGTTTTTGTAAAGATTTTTTTTTTGGCACTCACTAAATCTCTAATAATCCAGTTTCAATATCAATGCTGTATTTTACCAATAAGTTCACGAATCACCAAATAATTTTCACCTTTACGTATTTGCAACGAATGGAAATTTATAGGTCTGTTATCGTTTGTATTTGTGAACTTGCTAGAGTTGATTTTTTCCTCATAGTCGTCTCTGTTCATGGCATACTGGAAACAGATAAAGTATTTCTTTTATAGACTCGGTCGTTACTTGATGGAAATTCACAGCAAATGTGAAAACTTCACAAACGCTACTATACTGTGTTAGGGAAAGATGTCGTGTGATTAAGAATTTTGTGGAAGTCTTTTTGTCAAGTTTTTACAGATAAAGTCATTAAAAAAATCAAGTTCAGCAGGTAGAGCACACACAAGCAAATATGCCTTATGTTATGTTTGGTCATTACCTTCAGCAGCAAGCATAAACAAGCAGAACTTTATTATAGCCGAATATTTTGTCTTTACCCAACTCTCTGTACAATGCACAAAAACTTGTTAACTTTGTATGTTGTGAAAGTTGAAAAGGAAGGCTTTTAAATAAAGTAGATGAATAATCTTTAGGAATGTAGTTCATAATATTAATCACGTCGATTATCCCAATATTGTATACAGGATTATAGCAAAGCCCACCTAAATATTAAAATGGATCTAAAATAGTAGGATGATTAGAACAATATGCTCAATTTGAAACCGATTGTATCATGGCAGCATCATCCCTGCATAATAAACTATGAAATATGAGTCTAGTCAACAAGACCCTTAATAATTGAGAAACCTGTGAAAGAAGGAAACATGAGCCTATCGAGAGGATTAGATGTCTATACGTATACAAAACTCAATATGCAGCATTAGATTACCTTCCACAGGCTTATCTATGTTATCTTCACTATATCTGTTGAAATATTATTTTCAAATTGTTTGAATATTTACATAACTCATTCATTGCTAAGTACAATACAGGGTGTTTCCGAAATACATGAAATGGATGGAAGAAGACGAAAAAAAAATATTTTGGAAGATATTGAGCCTCAAAGTTTTCCCGAAACTTTTGTAAATCGTTGATCAGAGGATGATAGCCCATCCCAAGCGTTTGCTTTCGGTGAGTTCACAAGCACGTTCAATAATAGGATGAAAGATCAATTCAACATATTTTCCTAATGATTTATCGTGTCATCATGTCTCATGAAAGACCGTTTTCATTTACTTTCCCAATCTCGGAAACACCCTGTATAATATAAAATACCTAAGCTTTAACTCGTATTGTTAGTAGCATATCGGAACTAGGTATATATTTCTCGTATATCAATAAAATCGACTCCATAGGAAGAGAGAATAACAACCAAAAGAGAAAAATCGAAGATTCCGTTTGCATTCTTCTGAACGGAGACAATGGGCTTATATCACAAAAAAAATTATTTCATGATTCGATAGAACTCACCCAAACTAGCTCACCACAGCAAACCGTTTCTTGCTGTGAGCTCGATACGTTTTATAAAAAATTATTGAAATCCCTGCTTTTTCGGACCTCTGAAAAGGAGGCGATGATGTGACGTCAAAACCCTAATACTGAAACAAGACTATTCCAGACAGAAATGAATGATAAATGATTTCTAACAGAGTGAATTAGCGCGAGATCACAGTTGAAAGAATTAATATATCAGTTGCCTCAGTCTCCGTCGGGCTTTTGGTATTTTCTTTTAACTATGGCGAGATGAGGTTTCTACGTCATAAGAGGGTCCGTTTTTAGAAGGTACTATTATTTATGTCCAAAAATAAAAATTCCAGTTAATTTTTTAATCGAATCATGTCGTCAATCATTATTTATGTATAAAAGGATCATTATAAACATGGTTTGAGTTAAAAGTTCTACTGAGGTGTACACGCCCATTACATTACATCCAGTTTACTGATAGAGCATGGTATTTATTCCTGAGATCTGAGTATGAAGTTGGTTAATTCAGGATCAATTAAAAAACTCGAACTCTCTTCAATCAATTCCTGCCACTGACGAAGTGTCAAAAAGCGAACCAGAATATATTATTTGCATACAGTATACAGTGTGGTCATTTAAGTATGCAACATATGGGAATCTCTTTAATGAATTGCACAACCAAAATACAGATAGTGCCGAGAGTTGGTGCATGTTCGGTGATCATTTTAGGTGCACTTAGAATGTTTGCGAGTCAAACAGGATACAGGGTAGGTCAAAAAATATAAAAATCGCTCAAGAGTAAAGTACCCTTATTTCAGACAATTCAGCAAAATGACATTGAGAAAAGTTGTTGAAAATTGGAAGTTACCTATACCTGAATACCCTCCTGGCCTTCTAAGAAATTTTTTAGTTTTTCAATTTTTTCCCTCAATAATTTCCCAATTTGTAATTAAACACATTCATGAGTTGATCATAACAGAATCAGTTGATCATAACTTTGTTCAAATTCAAGCATATTTATGCAATTGATTTGGATTCACATGTGTAAAATAACTGATCACTCATCAGTAATCTCTGATCTTCCTTCTGATGTGTATGAATAAAGTGATATTCTTTTATGTTTCAATCGAGTTTTCTCTCAGGCAGATTGCTCCATGTGAATGGTGGTGGACGCAGTATCATCTGATACTATTGCCATCAATTCTGGCGGTCAACAAGGATTAATTTTGGCACCAACATTGTTCCTACTTCATATCAATGATCTGTTGGAAGCAACCACTTGCCCTATCTACAGCTTTGCAGACGATAGTACTCTCCATACTGCGGTCTCTTCAAGGATTCCCATTACTTACCAGGAAACTAAGAACTCACGACAGAGGCAGGTCAACGATGTCGATGGCGATCTTGCTGAAATTACAGCCTGGGGAACCAACAAGTTGAATTCAACGGCACTAAAACTCAAGCCTGTATTTTCTCTAGACAGGTGGAACTCAATATGCCTGATATAAGATTGTCTGGTACCACCATTTCCACCGAGCCAACATTATCGATATGGTCGGTATTTCCATCATCATGGGGAAATCATCTATCGCCAAAGCTGCATAAAAAAAACTCGATTTTTTTCCGTGCGAAAATCAACTCTACACCTAAACAGCTTCTCATGATCTACAAAGCACAGATACAGCCAGTGTTAGCATAATGTTTACACATATGAATGCTCTTAGATTCCATCCAGAGAAGAGCCATTCGCCTGGTGGGTGATGCCACACTCAAGGAAATGTTCCTCCGTCATTCCACCACCAGCAATACCAGTGGACAGGCCCAGTCAGCACATCCTTTCGTTTTTAACCTTGGAATATGTCGAACAACACTATACCAAAACTCGTTCATCAGTAGAACGGCAAAGCTTTCGAATTCTTTGCCACTCGAAGTATTCCATCAACAGACCATTGTAATTTTTATATTTTTTTATTTCAATTTGAAATGTATTACCTTTAACTTTCTCTCGCTTACCTAATATTTTATATATAATTTCTTCAATTGTACTTATTTTGTTTATTATTTGGTTCATGTCATTTTATTCAGATACTTGATGTTTCATCTTCTACATATCATGCGTATTTTTTCTTTATAGTGATTGAGGGTGAAGATTATTCATATTTTAATTTTTAAGCACTATTGCAATTGTAATCATGGCTTGCCGTACATGAAATTTACATATCATGGTCAAATAAACTACTCTACTCTATTTCAGAGAGAACTTCCAAGAGTTAAAAAAAATGCCAACACCTACCTTCTCTCCCTATATCATCCCTAGGAACGCACGATGTCCTTCGAACATTATAGGAATTTCCTTTCGTGCGCTCCAAGAGATAAATGAAATATGAACTAACTGAAATCGAAATATTTCATTAGAACTGAAAGAATTGGTTGACATGCGTTCTTTCGAAAGACTTCAATTCGATATTCAATTGAATTATGAATGATTCAGTTCAGTTCAATTGAAGTACTCTTTTCGAATATTTCAGAACGAAATATATTATCACTTAATACTGGTAGATATACTCATTTATTCAAATTTCGAAAACACTTTACCGAATCCATTTCGATGTTTATTCTTGTTGTTTTCATTGCCCATATTCTTCAATAAGCTCTGTAGTCTGGATTTTTGTCCAACGTACCTGATACGCACCTATTTGCCTCATTAGATATATTCTGTCCTTTTTTTCTCATCAGCCGTCAAATCTCGACAAAAAAGCGTCCTGAACGTCATTCAACTATAACGTCGGCTATTTCCGTACATAAAACGTATTATATTTCAAGCCATGCAAACACGAAACACCTTTGCTATATTCTACCCACTCGAAAAACACTTAGAAGATGATCGGATTCTGAGGTAAATATTATTTTAGGCTGACAGAGACAAGAGGCAAGCTGCCGTTTGAATCTCCTGATTACGCACCTTCCTTGAGTTTCGTCAAACGGGGGCTATACCTACACAGCTCAAAATTCTAGTGAGACAAGCCAAAAATCGTTCCATTTCGAATTTCTGAATGAATGATTTCATTTCAATATTGTAGGTATTGTAGTGGTCACAATAAAACCGGAAGTTTTTATTTTCCTCGTGGTTTCATCATTTCTCAACCGAATTCGAATTTCTTGGCATCGTTCCATAGCTAAAGGGCTATAGTATACAGTGGAATATTTGAAAATTTCATAAGGAACAAAAACAAAGTGGAGGATCCTACCAAAGTATTGTCATTTACAAAAACCGCTGGAGAAAACGAAAATCAGATTTTTCCAACCTGTACCGATGTCATCTTAGGCTATTCATTTCTGAAGAGAATGAGTACTCGAACATCGAAATCGAACAAATAGTCCAGTAGATACACTCATTTCTTTGCAATTTGTTATGGAGTGAATGTGCTAATCTCGAATAAACGATTATTATTATTTTGCTTCAGGCTTCATGATAATTCAATAGAATTTGGATTTCTCAGAGTTATTTCAAAGATAAAGAACTGTAGTACACAATGGAACATTTGTAAATCCGATGATTGAAAGAAACAAAATGGTGGAGAATCCAGGATTTTTGTGATTTTCAAAAATCTCTGGCGAATGAAAAAAATGTTATTCTTCCTATCAGGACCGATACAATTTTAGATCATTGATTTCTAAAAAGAATGAGCACTCGAACATCTGAATCGAACAACTAGTCCAGGAGAAACACGTTCTTTTTGGCGAAGTGTTATGGAGTGAATGTGCCACTCCCGTGATAAGAATTACTTTTAGTTTGCTTCTGGCTTTATCAGAATTCAATCAAATTTGGATTTCTTAATGCCATTCCAAAGCTGAATAGCTGTAGTACACAGTGGAACATCTGAAAATTTCATAATTGAAAAAAAAACGAAATGGTGGAGTAACCCTAACTTTCGTGATTTACAAAAACCGCTAGCAAATAGAAAAATGTTGATATTGACATCGAGATGTAAGTCCATGAAGATTGCGTGAAACCCTGAAAATATATAAAACTTTATGCTAGTTGTAGTCAAAACATAACGAATTTTGAAATGACCTGAATGTGTCTCCCTTTTGCTTCAACTACGAAACTGAGCCAGCTCTGTATCGACCGGGCTATTTCTAACTCAAGCATCGCATTTTCTACGCAATAATCACTTATTTGCTTCAAATCTTCCAAGTTCTCGAAGTTTCTTTCATTTGTAAATACCCGTTCCTGTAAGGTACAGACATTGAAATCCACAGAGTTCAAGTCCGGATTATTTGGAGGCCACATTGTTGGTTCAATTAAATAAGGAACTCTGTTATTGAGACAATCAATAGTTGCGCGTGCCGTATGCACAGGAGTACCATCCTATAAATTCAAATAATGAATTATGTTATGTTGTTGTTGCTGTTAGTATGTTGTAATCAGATGGAAATATATTTTGAGTAGTTCGTTTTTCGGCACATTCACTCCATAACATTGCAAAAAAGTGCGTACAAGTTCAGGACTATTTGTTAAATCCAGATGTTCAAATTCTCATTCTCTTTAGAAATTAATGATATAAAATTACTCCGGTTCTGAATCGAAAAATTAACATTTTTCTATTCGCTAGCGGTTTTTGAAAATCACTCAAATTAGCCCAGCAAACATGATTGAGCGGTAAATAGGCGGCCGATTGCTGGTAACTGCGGTTAGTTGTCGGCAGCGGCACACCTATGTCGTTAAAATGTTGAAACGACATCGGTTTTGCCGCCATGGCTGAACGTACGCATGTTTATAATGGATGTTTGTTATTCAGCCAGAAATTGCCCGTTTAAAATTCCCGACAATCGTGCCGATGTCGCTTTGACGCAGTATGTATGTTGTTTACAGGTCAGTGGTAACTGAACCAAACGCAATGTTGGCATCACTGGGTTTTTGAGCATTGGTAGTACTGCTAATTTATTTTCGTGTTTTAGTTCTGTGTCCGTAGATCGCGTCAGTTGTCTGTCACTTGTCTTCAGGTATTTGTTAAACGGCGTGATAATATTAATATTATTTAGAAAAAGTTGGTGAGTTTTATGATTGATCCCAGCAAACTATCGTCCGACATCAAGAATAATGATAAATGTTATATAACAATAATTAAACTCGTTATTGTCTACCAATCCATTTTTGTGGTAATGATTTTGAGCTAAATATTTGTTCATTACCCTATATTATAACAATGATGCTCCAATGCGAAGTTCAGCTCTTTACCTATATTCGAAAAATATTTGATTCACAGTAATAGATCAAACACTGGAAAAGTAATGTGGCTAGAACATTATCAGACTAAACCTATTCTACGTCGTCGAATCAACAAGTTATGATAGGTATATCGTATATGATCAAATATCAAATATAATTGAAGTATTGTACTATTTCAATTCTGTTGACTGATGGATTCGTAATAGTATCTTTCAAGTTTCGCAGTAGCCTAGTGGTATAAGCGTCTGACAGTTGATTGGATATCCGTTCGATCGCAAGTTCGAGTCCGACTCCCGACTATATCTTTTTTTTATTTCTAACCGAATAGTGTCGGTAGATAGTCGGGCGGCCTACTAGCGGCCGGTGCGACACGGGCTAGCCGGGCCGACGATGTATCATGATTGTGGCCCGCTGATGTTGACTGTCGGCAGTTTTTGGAGGGCGTCTAAAGGCCCGCGCGATACATGTTTGCTGGGAGGGATACTCCATTTTTTTTGCAATTATGAAATTTTCAGATGTTCCATTGCGTACTAATTAATCCAAATTCGATTGAATTCTGATAAAGCCAGGAGCAAACTGAAAGTAATTCTTATCACGGTATTGGCACATTCACTCCATAACACTTTGCCAAAAAGAACGTGTTTCTCCTGGACTAATTGTTCGATTCAGATGTTCGAGTGCTCATTCTTTTAAGAAATCAATGATCTAAAATTGTATCGGTCCTGATTGGAAGAATAAACATTCTTTTATCGCCAGAGATTTTCGAAAATCACAAAAATTCTGGATTCTCCACCATTTTGTTTCTTTCAATTATCGGATTTACAAATGTTCCATTGTGTACTACAGTTCTTTATCTTTGAAATAACTCTGAGAAATCCAAATTCTATTGAATTTTCATGAAGCCTGAAGCAAAATAATAATAATCGTTTATTCGAGATTAGCACATTCACTCCATAACAAATTGCAAAGAAATGAGTGTATCTACTGGACTATTTGTTCGATTTCGATGTTCGAGTACTCATTCTCTTCAGAAATGAATAGCCTAAGATGACATCGGTACAGGTTGGAAAAAATCTGATTTTCTTTTTCTCCAGCGGTTTTTGTAAATGACTATACTTTGCTAGAATCCGTCATTTTGGTTTTGTTCATTATGAAATTTTCAAATATTCCACTGTATACTATAGCCCTTTGGCTATGAAACGACGCCAAGAAATTCGAATTCGGTTGAGAAATGATGAAACCACGTGGCCACCCGATATAGTGCTTTCATTTCAAAACTTACCACCCTGCATATCTTTTGATTTGCGAAGATTACAGTTTTCGTAAAAAACAAGTCGATTTAGATATCGAAGGGAAGTAAAATTCCAGTATCAAGGTCTATCAATAACGAAATCAACCATCAGGTGAAAAATAATTTATTTTGCATACAGGGTGGGTCATGAGGAACTGAACGTACTCCTACCACGAACAGATGCCCCTGAGGGATATACCGCATGTCTATCCAAAATGTTTCTCCTCTTCTACAATAATATACAGGAGTGAATTGAAAAAAATCCAGGACCGTACTTGTGAAATGTTGCCAGCTATCAAAGAGTTCGCTCTGTATATGATTTCAGTGAACAAAGACATCTTCTCTGTCAATCAGAACAAAATGTGTTGGTGCTTCATCCAGCTGAGAATGGTATACCCTACTAGTTTCTTTTCAAAACCAACTAGAATGATTCATTTTGGCGAATGAACTCATTTCGGATATCAAACCCTCTTTAGTAACCTGAAGTCCAGTTATTCTTCCAGCCATTCTTCATGATATACACAATTTTCATATCTCTATAATATAACTAAAACTATAACAAACTGACATCTGAGAATTATTAGTTGACATTCAATTCCTGTCATCTGGTTGTTTTTGTTTTTGGATGTATAACAAATTGATATTCATCAGACAGGACGTGGAAATAAATTCTGAATTGAGGTAAACGAATCTGCGATTGAAACTGTATAAAAATAACAAGTTTGATATTCGACTGAAAGAGCTATAAAAGCAAAATAAATTCATCTTGACTCTTTGAAATGTCTTATTCCGACCTGGCAAATCACCCCCTGAAATCTTGATGTTGAATTTTGAAACATCCTGTATAAATTTGACAGACCCACCACAGCTCATCTTTCTCATCATTGACACAGTGTTACGCTACTGAATTGAACTCCTATGGAATCCGGAATCAAGTTAATGTCACTTGAATTCCATTTTATGGTTTGCATCGTTAACAATGGGAAACGAAACGGTTTGTTTGTTTTCGAAAATAGCTTTCCAGTTGCATCTAATCACCTCTGGAGCAATAACATTAACAATCCCAGATAATAGCCCTAAACACAATAAACAGTTCGACGTTAACAAGAAACAAGAAAAAACAAATTGGGAACAATGACTACCACCATCAATATTGCAGATATAACGAAACTGTGTGTATAATTTATTTTTGATTCGGTAAATGCCCTGAATTGTTATGCATTAATCGTCATATCGAAACCGGAAATTCACGCACTTTGGATTTCAATTACTATTTTTGCTCTGTGTGAAAATGAAAATGGTTCTCAGTGACCACGTCATCCACATGGAGGCCGAAACCATTTTTCAAATATTGTTCGGATATCAAATTTGATTGAAGACGAAAGAAAAACAATTACTTTCCTGACTATTGCCACGCAGGACAGCATATATATACAGGGTGTTCATTTCAAGACTTCCCACCCTAATTTTCTCGAAATGTGGTGTATGTTTTTGAAGAATCCCGAGACACGTCAACAAATGTATCGAAGAGGACAAGTTTTCATCAGAAAATGAACGCTCCTCCTTTTATCCCCAGCAAGAGGGAGCTACCAACTTCAAAATCTCAAATGCGAGGGGGTATCGAGTCATACCTCATATTGAAGGTCTTTGTAACCTCTACACGCCAGTATTTCGTTTTTTAAAATTGATCGATCCGTTGTCGAGATATTTAGGAAAATCAGTTTTGTGCTGCATAATCTCAAATCAAATGCGAAGGGGTATCGAGTTATACCTCATTCGAATCTCTACACGTAGGTCCTTCTTTTTTGAAATTGTTCGATCCGTTGTCGAGATATTTAGACATTCTGTTTGCTGCGGCGTATCATTGAAATAAAAACACTTTAACTGTTTTTTTCTTCTAGGTATTTACTTCCAATGTGCCTTGAAAGGTATGCAAAAAAGTGTACTTGTTGAAGGAAATAAAAGACATATCGTCGACGAAACCGCAAAACCCAGTAACTGCAAAAACCAATATTTTCAGGAGACACTAAAAACTTTATGATTTCGGGTTAACTGATCAGATTCAATATTAAATAGTAACAAACCACCTGATTATTATTATCCTTACGTTTGTACATTGATCATTGAAAAAAGTCATTGTTTACGTTTGTCAGCGTAAGATACTTGGTTTTGACAACTGCTTCTGTGCGAAAGCAACAACAATTATTCAGGAAAGTAATTCGCAAAAACACGTAACTTCATTTTTCTGGACTTTCCGTTTAACAAATACTTAAGATAATTGTTCACATCCTGTATTGAAATACATATATTATATTAGTATAGTTTGTATGTGTGTTTGTTCGTTTGTAAACGGAATCTTCGAACGTGATTATGATCCACTTCGAAACTTCCGATTGATCAGGAATTTGGCAGGTACAAATTGTTCTGCTAGACAAAAACACTAAATGCCGGCTCCAAAATGGCGGACGAGATTGGGAATTATGATCCAATGTTTGGAAACGGAATATTCGAACGTGATTATGATCCACTTCATAAATTCCGATTGATCTGAGATTTGGCAGGTGCAAATTATTCTGTTAAACAAAAAAACTAAATTGCGGCACCAAAATGGCGAACGAGATTCGTAATAATTGTGATCCGATTCGATTACAAATTGGAATCTGGGGGTTTTCGAGGTCGTAGATCATGATCCTTCCGTTGAAATCGGTAAATTCAATATGGCGAATCCAATATGGCGGACGAGTTTTGTAATTATGATCCAAGTCTACTCAACATTTGTAATCTGGGGGGTCTTTGGCATAGGAGATTGCGAATTTTTCGTCAGAATTTGGAAATTCAAGTTGACGGATCCAATATGGCGGACGAGTTTTGTAATTATTTGATCCGATTCTATTCAAAATCGGTTCAATATGGCAGATCCAACATGGCGGATGGGTTTTATAATCATGATCCGATTCTATCAAGAAAATATATATTTTGTAGTTAGCCGAGCTAGTAAAAAATAAAAAATGAATAGAAGTTTGAAAAACCAAAGAACTACGCTTTCATAGATAGCCAAACTAATCAGAAGTGGAAAATAAAATAAAAGAAGTGTGTTGATATATACAATACAATACACAACATAGAATTCACAGATTACGGAGGTGCTAGTATTTTTATTGTATTCTTTACTTCTGTTAAGTTTGAATATCTTCAAAATCGTGTTTCTTCAGTTTTTTGAAGTACTATTTACTTTTATATTGTAGTCAGGTTGGCCCTCGACACATACAAACCTTTTTCGGGATACTGGCCCTCATCAGTACAGGGTAGTCATTGGGCAGCAGTCGGACTTCCTGGCATAAGCCAGGAAAGTATAGTTGTTTTTTTGTCGTCATCCGTCATCTACTATTGTCCATTTTATTGATCACTTGTGGAAATGAGTTTTTCCCTTATTGTCTGTATTAAGTATTCGATAATAAATAGGTTGAAAACAACGGGTGGATTTTGAATGATGTTTTGAAATGGATAATTCATTAGTAGACTATATGAGATTTAATAATCAGGGACGCGTTACGCAATTATCTATAATTAATCTGAGAATTTTATTACTCTTTTATTATTTTATTTGTTATATTCTTACTCTATAATTGGATATAAATCTATTGATTAGAGAGTATCAATCTTGTAACGATAACCATGGAAATATCTACGCTTAATATTTCTGTTTTGAATCGACTATCTCATAGTTTTTTCCTGGGGAATATATAGGATCAACAAATTCATAAAACGACGATCACAATGGCGTGCTTTCATGCTGAAGGAAGATGAGAAGAATGTAGAAATCTTCTATATATTCTAATTTTTTTCTATTCATCTCTCAATTGTCTTTTCATCTATTTCAATGAAACGTTGTGGTTTTCTTAATAGTAATATGGAGCATCTTCTAGTGTGATTAGATTCGAAATAATATTTTCAGTAGCGTCACAGTGGGTAAATTTATCGATATTCATGGTGAATGCCATTTTACACAACCGGTTTTTCTCAGTTTCATATTTTTATAAGATTGAACTATTGAAATAATAACTTCTTCATCCTCACCAATTATTGAGCCTTTGTAACAATCGTTCTTGAAATTTTGTTTCAATTAAAAGTTATTTAGATGTTATATTCATAGATATCAATATTTGAAGCAAATTTCAAATGCTTGTCAGTTGAAACGGCTTGGATAGACTATTTCACTCATCACATAATATGACCAATCACAAACCAGAGATAATGTGTTCTTATGGCGAAAACGTTAGCTGTCTCTCAATTCTGATTCTATTAGCGTTGATGTTTTCAACGATGTAACTATGGATAGCGAAATAAAGTCTGTCGTCTTGGCATAAAATAATTATGACTGTTTTTATAAAAAATGCTTTTTATGCTTCGTGAACTTGAAATAGTCTAGTAAAATAAACTCAATTGTGTTGGCGTACAGCTATACCCAATTTCGTGAACAATGAAGCGACAGAATTATTTCGAATAATCAGAACTTCGTGATATTACTTGTGATAATCAAAATGCCTTCAAGCAAGGTACCACGTCACCCCTCTTTACATTTGAAAAAAAAAGTTGATGATGCCCGCTTGACACTAGGCCACGTAACCACAACCAATTTGATGACAAAAAGTAGTAGAATAGATACCTTTTTACCTGGATTTTACTTTACCTCGCTAGCTTGCCCTGTTCAAAAGTTGAATGGGTGAGAAATTTTTGCGTCCTCACTGTATAGGTCGCGTGCAAATTTGACAGATGACCGATCACCCAGTTAAGCGTTATCACTGCTGCATTTCAAATATTCCATGTTTCATCACAGAGATGTTCCCATCAGTGATATTCATATATATAGCATAGATGAATATCCGCCTCAAATCAAATCACAAACTGGTATCAGTATGACTATGTATCTACAAAGCTCTTTCCATGGTGCATGCCAGAGACGTTTTTGACAATTCTGTGCTCTGCATTGGTTCGATTCCTAATTATCCATTATATAATGTATTCTGGTTTCACCAGTATTTTTATCAATTTCAAATGCAACACTATGATAATTAGGATATATCATTGGAAATTTAAATGTCGAAATCGAAGAGTTGGTGAATATACCCCTTCACACATGGAGTGACATTCAAAACAGTGAAACAAAAGGAGTAAACATGTAAAGTTCATTTCAATCCATAGACAAATTAATAAACAAACCTCAAAATATTCTGTAAAATAAAAAGATTGAATATAAGAAAATTGAAACTGTTTAATCTTAGGTGTCCCACATATATACAAATGGTGTTTCGAATTGATGATCACAGCATGTTTTTCTTCCATAACTCCTTCATTTATTTTAGTCTGTGGGCTTTTTACCTGCAGATTCTCTCCCATCGAAGTGATGCATAAAACAGTGATCAGTTATTTTGATGGGAGAACATTGTTTTGTTTTTACTGTTCTTTCCAACCATTCTCCATCAAAAACCCACACGAGCAGACTACAACTAGAATAAATAATATTCCATTGCAAAAGTATAAAAAACGAGTGATCACCTGTCATTATTATGAAAACTCTCAGATTTTCTAACCAGCTGGTCCCACATATTGTTCGAATGTATTTTTACGAATTCAAACCCACTGTATATGTTGAGAACAGTTTCCTTGGGGATTCCAAGTTACACAAATCAAAACAATTCGGATCTTAGCTAATTTCCTAACCATCTTTTTTCAAAACCAAAATAATCACTACTTCACCACATGTTTTATCTTAAAATACGACCCTACTAGTCGTTATCAAAGTGACCTTTATAATTACCATAATAATAATTATGAATAGTATCGTTTCTGGAATGTTTGATAAACAGATTTCTGTAAACATCGTTCCTAGATTAGGTCTTTGCTCTTCCCCAGTTTCAATATTTGGATAATTCATTTTTAATACAAGAATACACAATCTTCTGAAGTAGGTAGGTAGGTAGGTATATTGGTCACACACTAGGATAGTTGACTATAGTAATATTCGTTTCTTCTTGTTGGAAACCTGAAATATGATAGTGTTCATGAACGATAATAATATTTTTCTCCAAATGACATTGAGATTTGACATTTAATGACACTTGAGGGGCAGAAAAGTGTAATTTTACTGCCTATGCAGAAAAAGTTTTTTGCTATGCAACGTTCCAAGTTATAATTCGAATCAATTTGGTGATAAAAATTGAAAATTAATATGGGTGAACACAGAAAGATGGATCATTTGGACTTTGCGTGGAATTGAAACGATTTTGGAAAAAAAATTATACACTCTCCGGCAAAAAAACCGGCCACCAAAAAATTTGCCCAAATCGTTCACGCTGTAACTTGTTTATTCCGCGTCCGATTTTTATGAATTTCGATCAAATTGTAGACTCATTTTCCGGAATATTATTCTGAATGTAAGTTTCCGTGAAAAGCTAAAATGACTTGATCATTATATAGGGAAATACCAAAGTTACTATTTAACCCTTCACTTCTTAACGCCCTGTGGCAAAATTGAGTGATTGAACTCGCTTCATAATTCTTTGGATTGAAGTGTGATCCCTTCTCAACACAATAGTATTTTAATCACGTCAATATCTCATTTTGAAGAGAAGATACGAGTGTTTCAAGAAAGTATGGCATTTTTAAATTTTTATTAACATTCGTATTAACATTAATCAGAACCTACATAAACTTATTGATTGAGAACTCAAGAATTGATATCACCTATTTTTACCTCAGTATCTTAGGACTTACGGAAAAACCTTGATTACAAAAAGCAAACAAAAAGCAGACCTTTAGTCAATAAGGACTATGCCCTTCTCGAGTTTTAATTACAACATCATTCTCTAGAGTCTAGACAGACCATCTAATTTTAAGGATCTTGGAGTTACCTTCGACCGAGAGCTGTCTTTCCAAAACCATGTAGACAATATGAGTAAGTCAGCAAGCCGTATGTACGGATTTCTAATTAGAGTAGGCAACGACTTTAATCATGTCACACTCAAAACTCTTTACTATGCTTTTGTCAGATCGAAGCTAGAATATGCGTCAGTTATCTGGAACCCATATCATCAAGGGCATGTCTATAAGCTGGAGGCAATCCAAAGACATAGCTTTCTCGGCCTGGATCAAAGACGGAAATGTTCTGGTGTCATTAGGCTACATAAAATAATTAACAATAAAATTAGATGTCAATGCTTACTACATCAGATAAACTTCAAAATTCCCCGTCAGGCATCTCGATCTCGACTCATTCTACATTACCACGCCACGAACAAATATATACAAAAACTCTCCTGTTCATACTATGTGTAGCAACTATAACTCAATAAGTAACCAGCTTGATATATTTCATTGTAATGTGAGGCAAATCGAAAACTATTATCATCAGCAGTAATATTCTTGTATTAATCTCTTACTTTTTACTAATGTAGTCCTATTGTGTAAATTCTGTATTATGCCAAGTTGTTTCTATTGTTTCTTTCTATTGTTTGTTTCCTATTGTTTACTTTTGTGCAAATTTTTACTTAGTTCCTGTTCTGTAATTGGAAATCTTTTTTTCTGTAGAACAGTGTAAATAAATAAATGAATAAATAAACATTCAAACTTCGTGGCATCGAGTTGATCAAATTTCTCAAGTAGTATTGAAGGAATGACCAAAATTCTCCTTGAAGGGCGAATCGTTTAGCTTTTTTGAAGTCTCTGACAAGGACGGATGAAGGTGAATAAGCCTCTGGAGTACATCCCTAAGATATATGGTTCTGAATTATTGTAGGTGAAAATTTAAAAAATCCATAGTTTCCTAAGTCACCTGTATCTTCTCTTAAAAAGAAGATATTGACGTGAATCTAGAACCATTGTGTTAGGAAGGGACGATGAAGAATCACACCTCAACTCAAAACAAGATGAAGCAGAAGGTTGGAGAATGGTTCTAAATTATTATTGATAAACATAAAAAAGTCCATACTTTCTTAAAACACTTGTAACTTCTCTTAAAAAGTGGTTATCGACGAGAATCAAAAACCATTGTGTTGAGAAGGGATCACATTTCAATCCAAAACATGATGAAGCTAAGTTCAAGTACCCTCTTTTGCCACAGGCTCTTTTGCCACAGGGCGTTAAAAAGTTAAGGATGGAAGAGTAACTTTTGTTTTCAATCATAGCAGAGCACTTTCGGCTATTATGCCATCATCAGTGCATACCAGTAAGTGAGTAAGCAGCGTTTAGCTTTTCAAGAGAAATAGACGTTGATAAATTTCAAATTTGAAATCAGTAAGAGTGAGGTTACATACTCGTCAGGTCGACCACAAATTCTCCATTCCATTCTCAAAAAAACGAAAGTTTATGTTCGATGGCACTGATGATGGCTTAATAGCCGAAAGCGCTCTTTAGTGGTGAATGTAGAGAAAACTGTTCTGATGCAGTCTTATTCCAGAACTAATAGAAAAATTGACAATCTTTATGTAAGAGTGGGTGATGCAATAATTAAACAATCAGACAACACCAAATTTCTAGGTACTTTTATCGATGGTAACATGACATGGGAGTCGGGTATGAATCATGTCAGTAAGAAAGTGAACAGTGGGTACTATGCTATTATATAGAGAATTGAGGCCCAATTTAAATAAGGCTCAACTTCTAAATGTTCACTTTGCTGTTGTATATTCCCATATTTCTTTTAATATTTTCATTTGGGGATGTTCGTCAAAACTCAGCAAAATATTCGTCTCACAGAAAGGGTCATAGGGTTAATATATGGAATAGACTACAGAGAATATTGAAGGCAACATTTTATTGAGAATAAAATCTTGTGTGTACCTTGCATTTATATTCACAAATGTATTTTATTATTCAGGAAACAAATGCAGAATTGTGATCAAAACTCTGACTTTCTTACGTATCCTACCAGGCACGGTGAATTGATTAAACTTCAGAAACATTCAACTCGTCTGTATGAAAATTGTCCATCTCATGAGGGAGCAAAATTCTCAAATCACTCATCTGACGAAATAAAAAATGTACACTGAGAAAATCATTTCAAAATCAAACTCAAAGAATTTCTGATTAATGGTTGTTTGAAATGCATATCATATATCTTCATATACTTGTGGTACTATAGGAAACTACAGACTGCATATTCTGTGTACTATGTGGTTCTGTTATATTTTCATGTATCTGTATATAAATTGTGTGTGAATTTCTTGTTGTCTGACGTATCCTATGTCATTTTTTATGATCGTTAAGGATTCAATAAATTTTTATTCATTTATTTATTTATTTATGATATTTTGAATAATCTATTTTGCACGAAATATAAGATTTGTACACACATACACACAGCTAATGAACCCTCACCCAAAAAAATAAATGTTTCACGAGGCTATGAAACGCCAGCTGCTGCATTAAATCTTGTGCTTTTCTGCCTAGTGAAACAAATAACTATTATGTTGCTAGTGAATTTCGGAAGTAAGTGATTGATAAGTACATTATTTGATAGCAATGACAATTGCGTGTGGGTTGTCAATTACGACGAAATTGTCTAGAGCAGCCGCAATAACACCTTACTCCCAAACTGATTTTGCATGCTATCTCTACTAAATCTATTTTTCCGTGTACTGGTCCCTATTCCGACCCTGTCAATAGTACATCTTTCTTAGTTTCCATCAAAGTTTCATAATGCCAATAGACTCATATAGTCCAAGCTTTGTAATTTTTTTGCACAAAAAACACGCCATATTTGTTCATTATAAAGCAATGTGTACATTTACTGTTGCGATATCAGATTTGCCGCCAAGTAGGATATAAACAATAAACCTCTTTCAACAACATTTCAAACCATCCGCCGCCTATTAACTTTTTATAATTAATCAATTCATGCTCGGATTCATCGAGCTCTTAATCTCGTCCGTGACACGACTAAACATCGTATCAGATTCATTTTATATCCAATGGCGGCACCTCGTGGGTACCTAACTACACTCAGTTCCAAGAAAAGTGACGCACTTGATATTTGATCTACCTTCTTAACAAAAATATTAGGCCGATTTTTATTTTTTTCATTTGTTGGTAGGTAATGCATTCGTATTTAAAAAAAATAAAGAGGTGAAAATTTTTTCAAAGCCTCCTTGATGGTGGTGGAATAACTCGAACCATGATTTATTCCTAATTTTTGACTCACCCTGTGTGTTGATTGAGTAATGGTATACAAAGTGCGTACACCCTATACGAAAGAGGCTTCTTTTGCGAGCATTTTGTTTTTAAATTCATTGATTTATCTCTAAAATTATCCGAATAACAGCTTTTTTGCTGATATCTTACGCTTATCCCAGAAATTAAATTTATTGAAGGATCAGAGTACTCAAAACTGATTGGGTTGTACTCTGGTACGATCACATTGTCTTTAAAAAAACAAATGCCGTTGCAATAGCAACTAATTTGTTGTATGCCTCCATATTTGACCATTTGTCGTTGTGTCATTAATTAAGTGTCTTGTTTAATTGACTAAAATTACATAAAATAAATCAAATAAATCCTGAACAAGTAGCAAGATTAGTTGCGTAAGTAAACGATGGGCGTAGTAAACGTTACGCCGCTCGTGCAGTGGGAGTTCATGAAGCAACTGCTCGTAGAGCAATCCGCAAGTACGAACAAACAGGAAGCACCGCTCGGATGGTCGGTTCTGGTCGCCCCCGAAAAACTTCTCCATGAGATGATCGCTTCTTGAAATTGCGGATTGTACGGAATCGATCAAATACTGCGGTAAATGTTCAGCAAGATCTTCGCCAAATTCGTGATGTTGCAGTGAGTAAGCATACGGTATGTAGATGTCTAAAAGAAGTTAATTTAAAAGCTAGGAGACCTGCAAAAGGTCCCAAACTATTGCCCGAACATCGTGCTGCTAGAAGAAATTTTGTTGAAAATTATGGACAGTGGAATATTCCTGAATGGTCGAATGTCTTGTTTACGGATGAGTAAAAGTTTTGCCTCAACATGGTGGATGGAAGAAAAAGAGTGTGGAGAAGAACTGGTGAACGGTTTAATCAAAATTTAATAACAGAATGCGATAGTTTTTATGGTGGGTCCGTTAAGGTGTGGGGAGGGATTTCAATGAATGGAAAGACACCACTTCATGTTTTTCCGGTGAGGTAGTCGATGAATGCCCAAATTTACATTGACAATTTAGAGCAGTATGTCTAATGCAGAGTTAGTGGGCAATAATTTTATATTGATGCAGGATAATGCCCGACCATACACCGCAGCATTAGTGCGAAACTTCTTAGAAGCTACTGGTATTACCATATTACAATGGCCTGCGAGAAGCCCCGATATGAATCCTATAGAACATTTGTGGAATGAATTAGGGAGAAGGGTATACGTTCTTGCGAGAGGTCTCCGGAAAGTCTCGCAGAAATGGCAGATGCATTAGTGGAAGAATGGGATCGTATACCAATGGAAACGATAAGCAACTTAATTTGCAGTATGCCTCGTAGATTAAAAGTTCTTAGAGTTGCTAGAGGAGGCAATACACGGTATTAAGCAGTCATCCCGATTTATAATTTTGTGTTTGATAAAAATGTTTTTTTATAATTATTGGTATCAGTTTATTTCATTAGAAAATTGTTTCTTGATAAATTCAGAAAGTTGGTAATCTGCAAGGATTCAGCAAAAAAAGCTGTACTTCGAAAAATTGTAGAGATAAATCAATGAATAAACACAAAATGCTCGCAAAAGAAGCCTCTTTCGTATAGGGTGTAAGCACTTTCTATGCCATTACTCAATTAACACACAGGGTGAGTCAAACATTAAGAATAGATCATGGTTCGAGTTATTCCACCACCATCAAGGAGGCTTTGCAAAAATTGTCACCTCTTCATTTTTTTTTAAGACAAATGCATTACCTACCAACAAATAAAAAAAAATAAAAATCGGCCAACTATTTTTTTTTCAAAGATTGTTTAAATATCAAGTGCGTAACTTTTTTTGGAACTGAATGTATACATAAAGAGGTGAGAAGACTTGAAAACTGAAAAAATAATAAATATATTATAATACACACAATAGAACTATAATTTCGATTTCCAACTTATGGACAAATCCCGGAGTGTTTCCTCAAACACAGATATGTTTGAAATGTAATATTCTCAGATATATTATAAATATGAAAAAAATTATACATATATACACACAGTGAGTATATCAAGTCTTTATCGGTATATCTATAATATATCTGACAATCTATAATCATAAGACGTCTACCTTTCAACGTTCCTTTTTCCTTTACGTACAATGCCTGTAAATCATATAATCAACTACCCAATGAATTTGATGACTATTGTCATTCCCAGATGATTTGTCCCAGAATGTTCTCACTGAGAACTGAAAAGTTTCAAGACAGATACGACTTTGCTATTCAAATAACCATTTTTTATATTGAAAACGGGAGCAGATTCGATCCGGAAACGTCCAAAGATGAGTGAAAATTTGATATTTTCTCTATATACCTTTATTTCTCTTCTCCAAACTTGTTTCAATACAAATTGTCACTGTCAAGCTAGTGAATTTTTCTTTTAGGCTCTCTGATAGGAAAATTCTTTAAACGCAGAAACATTTTGGGGCAAATCATATGATTTCTCCTTACTACACGTATATTGAAATGATATTCATATTTTTATTTTATAGACACGAGGAGAGAAAATCCCCAAAAAAATTGGAATAATGAATATGTCATTCATTCCGCATTGCAGTACGCGTTCAAACTACACGAAAGAAACTAGAATTTCCATCAGATATAAAATGGCAAATCAATGACATCGTTGGAAATTATATTGTGATTAGCGATATCTCATTAGTTCAGGTTGATCTGTGTTTTTTGAAAAGACATTCACACGAAACTAGTGTAAAATATTTCGTCCAATGCAAGTATATTTGATACGACTTATGATTTGTGTATAATTATCTTAGTACACCTCTACGTTGGAAGTGAATTCATAGAGAAAGTCATCAACATTGAGCTATTATCAAACATCTGGAAAGCTCGCCAAGAACCATCATTGATAGACAATACTGCAAAACTATGGAGACTTATACTTGCCTATATACGTTACCCATATAATGGCAAGCTTCCAAACTACCATCATACGGCTTACCACCTCAGTCTTCTTTCATCTACTTTTCTCACTTTCAGGCAGATCACTCAAGTATAGGCTAAGTGGTTACTCCCAACAAGAGTACTGCGTTCTCTTCCAAAAATCTCATTTCATTCCAGGAAACTAAGGACTCACGACGAAGGCAAGGCAATGCTGTCAATGAAGATCCTGCTGAAGCCTGGGGAACCAACAACCTGGTTGAATACAACGCCACCATAGGCTCATGCATGTATTTTCTCTTTCTTTAGAAAAGCGAAACTCGCGAACGTTTCTCTCGCTTCGAATAGTTTCGGTTTCGTCACTCGTGAAACAATATCTTATATTTGAGGCACATGCAGCTATACCGATCAGCCTTTTTCTCTTCATGTGACTTTTAACGCTGTGTATAGGACGGTGAGGCAAATGAGGATAGTGTATATATTGTTAGATCTTTGAGATTCAGATTATTAATCCATACTTGTAGATTGAACTACAAATTGCACCACCCGTACAATTCAACTATACCAATACCCACCGCCACTGTCACTATTTCGCAATAGAGCTAAGACCTAAGACACTGTTATAATATCGAGAACACATACTCTGGTGTGTTGGTTGTGGATGCAATCATTTTAAATCTTAATTGGGTTTTGGATCTTTTTTTTTTTTGTTATCTAATTAGTGAAGAGTGAGCATTCTTATGAGAATTCGGTGTCATCTTGTATATCGATGACTAGTTGGAAGCTGATGATATAAAAAATGGGCATGCCTGCATAAGGTCCTTGATTTTTCGACAGTCAGGGCCGGACGCATTTAAATATTTCCCTATAGGATTCGGCACCCGTCTCAATTGAGCTCTTTTCTACCTTGAACGAGAGAGAGGAAAGTTCTCTCCTGTTCCATCTTTCTCTTCAATGCTACCAACTTGACCGCATTGAAATATAGAGAGGTCCGATAAATCGTTCCTTGTCTTACATCTAGTTTGTGCCACTGAACTATTTTTGAATTCAACAGAGTGAAACATTAACGATATTAACAAAACATGTCGAATTAAGTATGATATAATCTGTTATATCATTTCGAAAATTTGAAACGTTATCAGTCGATGACATTTATGACATAAACTAAACTAACTGAAATATCTCACTAACTAGGCGGCTCGGTGGTCGAGAACGTTAAGGCGCTGAGTTCGTATGGGGACTCCCACCGAGACCTAAGTTCGAATCCTAGTTAGGCCATGGATGTTTGTGTTTGTATGTATACCTAACCCCGCACAAGTTTCGACTTATGGGGCGTTTGGTCCCAGTGCTGGGACTAACGAGGTATGCAATTGCGAATTGCGAAAAAAAAAGAAATGAACTAATTCAGTATTTATGTGTTCTTGCAAAAGAATTTGATTATCTAGAATGCATGTTAACTGATTCAGTTCAGTCTATATAAAATATGTCAGTTCAGAAGAAAGGAATATCATTATTCACGATAGAAAATGAGCGTACGCCCCCTATCAGAATTCTTGAAAGCTGTCAAAGCAACATGTTTTCTCTGTTTTCTTTGGTACACATTTGTTTTATGTTCGTGCTCATTGGTCACATCATCAAAACAAACCGCTCAGAGATCAAGTTTTCACCCTCAGGTGTAGTGACGTATTATTTTCTATCGCGAAAAACATCGAAAATAGTTCAGTGGCGAAGACTAGGGGTTAGACAAGGAAAGATTTATCGGATCTCTCTATTTTTCAATACGGCCACGTTGTAGCATTGAGGAGAATGATGGAAAAGGAGAGAACTGTTTGATAAATCGAATGAGAATAATTCAGCTGATCTCTAAAATATATATGGGTGTACCCTCGGGTGTACCTGTATTTATCTTCTAGTGCAATTAGATTCGAAATGATATTTGGCGTCAGAGTGGGTGAATTTATCGATATTCATGGTGAATGTCATTGTACACCACCGATTTGATATTTTTATTGGATTGAACTATTGAAATAACAACTTTTTTATTCTCTGTGTGATTTTTGTATCTATAGCTTAGTTTTTGAGGAAACAATAAAAATTCGATTTGACTCCAAATTTTGATGTAAATGCTTTCAAGACTTCCATTGAGATTACTCAATAACCCCAATTAGAATCATTCTGAAATTTTGGGGCTTCCTCAGTCTCCGTCCATACTGAATTTTTGGCACCATGAGAGCTTATGCAGGATGTTTATAAATGAAAACAATTAATACTTCCAACTTCAACATCATGTATCTCAGAAACGGAGCAAGTTACGACACATGTTCATATGAACTTTATTTGCTAGAATGTCACAAGAGAACACCCCTTGAATTTGTGTTATTCAGATACAACCTGTATAACTCGAAAAAAGTTTTGTGATTGATAGCAAGTATAACGTTTTTTGGGTGGAATATCGTAAATTCAATATTTGTCCATGAGAATACCATGAACAACAAGAAAGGAGAGGTCGCATTCATGTCATAAATTTGGGTTATGTGGCGCCCTCCAAAGAATAAATCGAAGTATAAACTATAAATACAAGTTATGATTTCTCATATCCAAAAACCCTCATTTTCGCACCTTTTATGCATCTCTGTTCAAAAACTGTTCAAAAACTTGAAATCAAGTTGGGTTGGTCCAAAACACAATGTTATGATTTCAGAAACCTACTTCACTTCTATGTACAATAATTCATGGACCACCCTGTACATACTGAACTAACTTCCTCCTATTACGTTTCATTCAGCGACAGGACTCAAACATATTTTTGATAACTTGTTATAATTGGTGGCTTGACAACCTTGCTTCATGATACAGCACAGAAACTGACGTCATCATTTAAGAAGTATTGCAAAAATGAATTCAGTGGAGTGAATGCCAATAATTCATTATCAGTCCACTCGGACATCCGTTGGAAAATCTATCAGCAACGCTGAGAGATATCCCTGGGACGTACGAATTATTCTTGAATTCGAATTTTTCTGGGTCCCTCTAGGACCAGATCTAGCATAGCTGATGAGGACATCCAGTTGAGTTGATGGTCCGTAGAAGGTCCCCAATAGATCCTGAAAAAGTTTCCCAAGAACGTCCAATGGACTTACCTGAAGGACATTAACGGGGAGTATTTATAGCCTACGAGCAATCATTCGTCGGCGAGGTGTATCGTCCTCGCAGGGACAACATATCGAAAGTACCGACTAGGACGTCCGTAGGACGTTATTTCTAGGACATTGGAAAAGTACAGCTAATGTACCAATTGAAACATCCGACGGATATCCCTAAGGGACATTTCGATTGTTATACGATCCTGGAAATATTAAGGGCGTCTGTGCAGAGATATTTGGAGGAATGTACCATCAGAGACATTCCATGGTTGTTTAAAAGGGACATTATATAAGATCTGAAGTGATGCCAGAATATGTACTACTCGGGACATCCGATGGATGTTCCTAGAGGAACGTTTAAAGTCATATCCTATCAGGGACTTGCCAAGGACGTCCTTGCATGGACATTCTACAATATGTACCACGTCGGACGTCTAAGGGATGCTATTTCCAGGACATTTGAAATGATGTACCAGCTGGGACATTCCGTGGACGTCCTTGCTCGGACATTGCATGAGATGTACGGGATGGGACGTCCCAAAGATACTTATTTCTGGTCCAGGGCATTCGGACATGAATTGTACCAGATAGGGACGTCCCTAGGACGTTGTGTGCTATTAGGGATAATAATTCTGTCTATACTGAAAATGGATTCTCTAACTATTATAATTCATTAATTTCCAGGCGAGAGGGATGAAATCAGTCTGCCAGGTGTCTGCCAGCCAGAGCTATGCAAGGGAGAGCTAGGCTGCAAGAACTTGGACCACGGGCGCCACGCATGCGTATGTACACATGATTCTGCGCCGCCTTTCGTTAACGGAACGTGTCCAAGGAAAGTCGTTGGAAATGGTGCATCGAATGGTAAGCTCAAAACACAACCCTATATGTACGATAAAACTAGCTCAAAAATTACTCAAACCCAAACATAAAAAAAAGTTGATCTCGGCGCCAAATTGATCCGTCAACTTCCCTCAACACGTAGTAAAAAGTTACACTCAGCCGAGTTTGGGTGGGGGGTGGTTGAAAAGACGGGAAATTTCGTTTTATCGCAGTTTTTCGCCCATACTTTGAATATAATGAGGTTTAGCGCAAAGGTCATTCCATACGAAAATGATCTATATCATTGAGTATAGTGTATATAATCAAGGTCTATATTGAATTTTGAAAAAATAATGGTTGCCTACATCTTTTTTATGGAATTATAACATGAATTAGCACTTTGTTCAACGCATTTTCTGATCAAGAAAACTTTCTATGCGAATAATAATCTTCTAATTCGAGTTTTAATTATTCTACTATCCGTTGCACTTGGTCCTTATGATGAGAGTTTTAATTCTTGTTCTAACAGAAACTTGGCCCGAGTGTTATTTGGACAGTCTGGAGTTTGAAACCGTATTCGGTATTTTTTTCGTGATACTAACGTCTAACCTTCATTCCTTTTCCAAATACCTATTGTAGCAGATTCGACATCTTTGAAGACTCTGCATATTCCATTTGAGTAGCTAGATTATTTAATTCCAGTTTCTGGACTCTCGTCTTCTCATGATTGAACTGGTGAGTGACTTCACTATTTCAACTAACAATATTTTAAATTGGTAATTTTGAGGAAAATATAGTCAGATAGACATTGCTCCTGAAAGAAAAATATTTCAAGAATGTTAGAGATTCCTCAAAATTATTTCAGCTATTGTTCTGCCAAACCCATTGTTGAAAAACATATACTAACAATTATTGTACCACACATATCACTTGCTCTCCAATTATTTTAATGACACATTTCAAAATTGTATACGTAACATTTATAACGGTTTATTTATATATTAAAAATGACTGATGTTATTTTCTTGACAGGAATATTGAGTACTTACATCTATGTAATAGGAAAGCAACAGGTAGGCATAATCTCATTTATTATTCACCTATTAAAATTTGACACTCGAGTATAGATAAATGGAAATCTTGGACACACCCACGATTCAGATGAATGCATGGCTCGTTCTTATTTATTATTGTTATATTCATTCAAAGGTGTGTACTGACAAAATCTATTCGTTTTTGAACAGGTATACATTGAATTTGATATTTCGAAACGTTTGTAGACATAATAATGAGTTATAGTATGGCGGAAATCGACATTTGAGAGCGATAGCTGTCCACAAGCTGAGTTATTACTATTGTAAGTATTGTACACTCTGAGGCCTGAGAATACAAGACTCCATGCCATTATGAATAATTCTGAAGGTGATGATTATTCGAAAATCTGCTGAAGAACGTTATTTTTGCAATATTTGATATTGATATTGATATTGATATCTAGAACTTCCCCAAATAGGGGTCTTCTATCAGTTCTCAATATTTCGCTACCAAAAAGTGAATCACCCTGTATAGCCATAGAATAGGAGAAGTATGACTTATAGCGCCACGCTACTGAAGACACTTTTCTTTAGTACCTCAGTCATAATATATCTCTACTTCAAATATTATATCTTTTTCATAATCTCATACTGATATTTTGATTTAACGGTATTCAGATGACAATTGAAGTCCCCTGTCCGTTAAGATTATTTAACGGCCGGCGGCCGTTAAAGTTCAGCGGTATTTCGGAAAGTCTTGAAAGGAACACGGTCGATACGCAAATAACAGATGAGGTTGTTATAATCCTCGGCTGCGCTTCGGAATACAATATTAATCTCGTATCGGCCGTGTGTTGTTCAAGACTTTTCGTGATCCCGATGAAAGATTACATTTTGATTTCGGAGAAAGAACCTACCTCGTATTTGTTCAGAAGAATCCCAACATCGTGTTATTATGGAACAGTTAACAGCAGTGGGCCGTTAAAGAATCTTAACGGACGGAGGTTGTTAACATTATCCATTCAATTGAAATCTAAATACCGTTAAATCAAAATAACATCAGTTGGGGATTATGAAAATAACTATATCCCATATTCATAAACTCTTTTCAATGGAATGGCAGATAACTTGTAAAAGTTCGTAGCAGATGGCATTGGTGAGGTTGGAGGTCATGTCAGCTGTCAACATTTATTTATTCTTCACTGACCTATTGAAAAGGGACGGATAATACACATCATATTGTGAAGAAATCCATACTCCTCAAACTGGAGTAGTAGTAGTAAAAGTAGTGATAGAAGAGAGAATAAATAATATCTAAGTCATCTCCACAAATCAAGTACATCGTAACCTCACATTCCATTCCATGTCAAGTAGATGACAAATGACACGCGGGGGCAATATCGCACATTTTTGTCATGGGCCTTTTTTACATAAAATCATATAAATTATGAAGCAACACTGTATACTTCTCCTAAACGTTTTTATCGGATTGACTAGAGATATTGGATTGGAAGAGAGATATTGTGAAATTTCGAGTATGATAATCCAACTGCCTACTGGTAGCTCTTGATCATCTCCAAAGATAATTTCCATTCAAGCAACAATACGGTTTTGAAAAATGACTCTTATTGCGTACAAATCCCAAAGTGGCACTATCATCATTTTTCAGGCGATTATAACGTCCATTCATTCACTTCACTGTATGTAAATTATGAAGTGGGTGTCACGTGGTCACGTCTCCAAGTGATAGACCACTAATTCTAGTGAGCCAGGTACAAGCATCTGTAGGAAGATGAGCACGATGCAAAGAAGATGAACGATGTCAAAAACAATGGTATCTTATTTATTAATTCATTATGCATGAGTGCTACAGTAGATACAGGGTGATGAAGGATTTCTTATACAACAGATATCTCCGTTACTTGATTGAACAGATATAGAAACATAAACCAAAAACTACCGCATGCATGGTATAAGTATCATTTACTGTGACCAGAAGAAGACCTAGTGTGGGTACTTTTTCTATTGGCTATCATTCTTATGTTAGGCTTCGTCTTCTTCTTCTTTATATTGTTTCTTCAACGTCGGCTTCTTTGTTCCACCAAGGCTGAACACCTTACAAATTAACTTCCTCTTTGAGATAATAACTCGATAAATATGATATTTCTTAAATTATCGGGCTCATTTCTGAGCGTGAGTAAGAGGAAGAATCATGATTCGAGAAAAACTATTGGAAATCTGTCAAATTTGGGAAAACATTTGAGGAGTACCAGAAGTCATAACTATTCTTTTTCACAGGAAAGCCAATATTTTTCTTTCACTAAATGTCCTGGTTCCCACGAAAAGGGATATCCTGTAATTTTCAGAGAACATCGTGAGAACAAAGGGAAATAAGGTAGGAATTGGTGTTCTCAAATTTCTTCAGGTTATATGCCTCGGGGAATACCTCCCTTGGATGACCGAGTCTTTGGAAAGAGATGTTCTGCAGGTCTCCGAAGTGACCACGAAGGGGTGCGAAGCCTCAACTCGACGGGTCAATCTCGCGGGGACTGCCAAGGGAGGAACAATTGTTGATATTTCAGAAGAGCATCGTCCATGGAAATATCTATAAAATAGTGCCAGATCGCCAACTTCTCTACGGTGTTCCAGAGAAGTGAGTGAGTTTGTGAGCGAGGCATCTTCATTGATAGTGGAGACGACCTGGATTTTAGCGGATACATCTTCTTAATAGCTCCTTGAGTTTTCTGGATAAGGTAGTTGGTGTTGGGTGTCGTGAGACGGGCGCTCTTCCATTGAGAAAACACTTCAGTCAAAGAGTTCTAGTATAGATAAAATGTGCAAAAATCTGGTATGAAAATATTATGTTTTGTTTCAGTTGATGAAAGCTCAGGGAGGATCCCAGTGCAGCCGCCAGCACCTGTCATTGTGAATACGGTAAGGTAATCTTTAAGGGGAATTACATATTAGGAGTAAACACATATTCAGCACATCACTTCGATACAGTCTAACAAATATTCACACAATATCAGATTTTTTATTTTTCTGATTATCGTAAAATTGCATCTTGAAAATTGAACTAAAAATGGAAGTAAATCATGGCAAATTGAATGATTGAATTCCGCCTAATTGTGTCTTCCTCACAAAAATTTGTACAGAGGTGACGTCAGAATTTCCACAGTGTAGAAATTTGGATGGAAAAAGGGTCTCACATCAAATTTTATTTTGATCCCAAAAAATTTGTTTTTGTGTGTATAGTATACGTAGAGTTTTCTTTGAGTTTGAAGTATTTGTATTTATTTCACTGTCACCCTGTATATCGTGCATCAATATCATCAATATTTTGCATAAAAGCGTGCTATAATATATCCTATCTGCATGAGTCGAATAACAAAGGCTATTTCAACTGGTTGAATGCGAAGTAAATATCCAGTAATTCTGAGGAAAGAATGTTATTTGGGAGAAATTCTCAATTAATTGTCAAAGTTGACTAGGTATTTGACGACGAATTCTTATGGTTGCCATAGTACATTTATGCAATTATCAACGGATTATATGAAATATGAGAGTTATTTTTATCGAAATTATAATTTTCACTACACTACCACTACACCTTCTTCAATGTTGATTCGGAGAGTTCGATAGTATGAGATGTATTCCAAAAGTACCCATGCTAAGTATAAATTAAAATCAGGGGCGGACCGCCATTTTCTCAAGAAACTGTTTTTGATTATGATATAGGTACTAAAGTGCTCAGAACTCGAAACGTAAAATCGAAATTTGAATATGTTAATGAATTAATGAATGATTGAAGTTCTATATTAAAATTAGCACGCATATTCAATACATTTTTTAATTCAGTGACATAATCGTTTTTTGAGGACCTCCGGACCACCTTATATCAATAAGAAGATATATTCATGCATCATTTCAAGATTTTTGACCACAGTTTGAACCAAAATGATAAGAACAATCATATGAAAATATTCATAAAATCATTAACGTAATAATGAGTGTGATAATTCCAAAAATTCCGAAACAGATTGTGCGATAATATGGTTTTCACCGCAGAAAAAAATTCAAAACATTTTCGCTTCTAACGGGAGGCCTTTGAAAATTTTGAAATATTGCCCAGCTCACTTATAGAATGCATGATATTTCGGCATTCCATATGAGATTTTGTGAAATAATAACACAATCAAGTCATTGTGATATCTGATACGGAAATAAAATTGATTCATACATATGCATACAATACATATTGAAATAAAAATGGGTCGATTATTTATGAAACCATATTAGGACTGTTTTCAGATGAAAATCAATTCCATAGTATTGTTCCTCATGTTTTAGAACCTTTATTCGCAAAAATTCACCATACTAGAAGAATCAGCTTACTTTTTTTTAATTTTCTGCTTCGACAAGAAAAAAAGGAATCAAATTAACTTCAAATTGTGAACGTTCAGTAAATATCTCCCTCCAGTAGGTAGAAAATTGTGGTTTGGAAGAAACTGAATATATACTTTTTCCTGATGAACTATCCGTGTCCGAGTGAATAAGTATTTACGTTCGCAAAAGTACTGTTCAGAGGGGCCTGTTTTTTCGAAATCCTCCATATAATAGAAATTTTAATTTTATAGAAATTATCACATAAAAGAGGTTTAAATACATACGAAATTGAAGTATGAAGTTAGTTTTCTTGTAAAAAAATTCTTTATTTTCACTTTCAATTTGATATAGTATTTTTCCAAAGTAGCAGAAACTCATTGGTGTATCAGAAATTTAAAAATTCTGTTTGAAAACTTGGCACCTTTTTTACCATTTCACTGAATTATATTTATTTTTTGCAGGAAGAAAAACATCCAGACTACCCCAAAGTACAAAATTATATGGTTCCTTCCATTTTGATCCTAATTATAAGTTTGTTCGCATTGATTTATTTAATTATATTCGTCAAGAAAAGACTGAGGCGACGAGAAGCCAGGGTGAGTATAATGCCATAATATTATCGATAATGAAACTGATTGAATCTAATTAATAATGTGTAAAATTTCGGCAGCATAATTCGTTTGGAATTTGAGCAGTATGAGAATCTCTGCATGCAAAGTTCGTACAATACAGGACATTCCTTACATCGAACGAAATCTCTCTTGAGCAGCTATCCCAGACCCAGAAAAACATAATAAAAAAGTTTATATCAAAATTGGTGCGTAGAATAATTGAAAAAAAAAACATTATCAATTTTGTTGCTTGTTTCTTTGAATGAAAATCTGAATATAATTTCTATAACCATAATGTGTGTGTAATAAGGATAAAGTGTCACTTATTAGCAACAGATTTATCTCCCAGTTTCATCAAAGTAACAATTTCTGAAGGCAGGAACATTTTTCGTTTCTTATATTTTTCATTTTTAAAACTAGGAGAGGAAATCCCAAAGAATCTAGGGAGATGAGAAGTATTTTGATAACAAAAAAGCGAAATTGAAAGAACTTCAAATGAATATGAATGATTCAAATAATATCTGAATGAGGTTGTAGTAATGCAAATTATTGGTTGAATGATGTTGAATGATTTTCATCAAGCAAGAGTCATTTTTCAATAATCAGCTTTTCTCTAATTTATTTCATTATTTTTATACCATTCATTCCATGCAGAAACTATCATCAGTCTATTGTCCGTGGAAGTTATATATACTATATAGATACAAAAAACTCTGTTGATAGCGTTCCTTGATATTTTCAATTGGCGAAGGCGCTAGTTTTCACAATTAAGAAAATTCTGATATTTACTTCCCTATTTGGGTTTATTTTGTGTTTGATACCTAATATTATACTATCTGTACCTACTTAGTTTCAAAACCATGTATTGCTCATACTGTGAGAAATATTTTTTTTCAACCTGTCAACAGAGATGAAATTTCAAACGTTTTTTCCGTCACAGAAAAAACTAAATTCATTCAAATATCTCTCTAGAAATACTCATGAAGTCCAACAGTTTACTCAAACTCCTCTTATATTCACAGCATTTTGATAATAATGTAGATATTTTTCTTTTGCAGGCTTCACCAGTAAATCTCAAACAAAGTTTTTTAGTAGCTGAAAGATACGCGCCGAACCCTCAGTATTCAGCATGTTCCGCAGCTGGAGTGCCGATTCTGAAGAAAGAAACTTTGTCATTCCTGAAGGAAGTAGGTGAAGGATGTTTCGGCAAAGTTTTCAAGGGTGAGTGCGATTCATATCAGGTGTGTTCGGAAACTTACTCTGGGTTGTTACCTCGATCCAGAGAGGTCACGTGACAAAAAACTCGAATCACCTATACTAGTGATCAACGTTTACGAACATATGTTAGGTTAGGAACACAGAATTCAATCGTTTTTCTGTGGTTTCGTGAATTTCATAGACGAAAATGTTTACATTATATTCAAGTACTCATTTGGTATGGTTACAAATATTTATATTTACCTGGTGATTAGTGAACTTATTGTCTCATGTGTTGTCGCACACATGAATCTCTTGGCTCATAAAACCACAAACTTCACACCTATCAAAATTCTCTTCTCTATGCATAACTGAATCAAATTATGGAGATTACAATAGTATATTGTTCAACGAGCACGGAATGATGGTGATTTCCTACGAGAATGCTATAACTTTTCTACGGCTGCACCGAGAAAAGTCCAGTTATACATGTCTCTATTTAAACACTTTTTATAACCGCCAAATGAAACATTTTAACCATGAAATCTCATCTGATGAACGTGAAAAGTTCACGTTTTCAACGTGAAACAGGTCACCCTTTCAAATCACTCTTTTTGTTTCAAAAAGGTTATCTTTTAGATTCGAAATGAGACAAGATTATAGTTAAAAGATTTGAAAGAAATTTGAAAATGATCATTTAAATCCTAAAAGATGTCATTTCACAGTTATACCATTATCATTTAATTTCATCCCTTCTATCATTTTCCATCTTTGTCATACTCGTCTACCTCAATGAGTCATCTCACTCACCTATGAACACTTGTTCGATGAGAATCGTTAGTTGTCTTCGGATTCCTGATATGAGAGGACATATTAGCTCGCGGCAGCTCGTGAACCCTTCTTGCAGAGTGATATTTTTTTTTTCGAAAAAGTGAAGTGGTTGAGAGATCTTCTAGAAATATTAGGGACATATTTGTTCATATATCCCCCAAGATTTGTTGAGGAACTACAGAATGTTGAACTGCCTCTGGGCGTTATAGTGTTTTCACGATATATCGGTAAGTGTATGTATCGGAATGTCTTCCAAATTGGAAAAACTTTTTTTTTTTTTAACTCACCTCACTATTCACTAAGTGGCAAAAGCTTGGATTTGAACAGTTTTATCGGTGATAGATTGTATTGCGTATAGATTGTGTCCAAGATTAATGAATACTATCATGAGGATCTCGAAAACGTCGTAAGAAAAGTCTCTCAACGCTCTTTTGTAAAGCTCAAGTGGCAATAACGGTAAATAAAATAAAACGAAATCTGCGAATGTGAACTATAATTTACTGAAGATACTGTGTAATTACATTTTTGGCCACTATGTTAACTAATAATCCAATGCACTGACAACGAGAACAAATAGTCCAAATTGGAAGCATTTTTGTCCTACACAAACTGAGATATTGTAAACTAAGTATATCGTCCTTGTGATGCACTTCAATGCCCTGTAGTTCCTCAAAAAAAATTTACTTGGGGGTAAGTATATAAACCAAGTATATATGTCTTCAATATTTCTCGAAGAGTTTCAACCCACTTCATTCTTCTGGAGAAAAATTGATCATCCTGATACTGAAATACCATGCAATCATTCGACTATGAAATTGAAAGCAAATTATATTGATATGAGTATCATTTCATTTTTATAATATCACTATTCAATATTGAAATGCTTTTTATTTGACTATCAAATTGAAAACAAGTCAAATTTATATGAGTATCTTCTCATTTTTATAATATCATCGTATAGCATTGAAATGCTAGTCATTTGACCCCTATATGAGTGTCATTTCATTCTCATATAAGTGATATTCAATTCAGAAATCTTTTAATGGTTATACAATTTCGTATAACAGCTAATAGATATTTCTCTCGGTGTGTAACAGATAACAGGGGCATTTTCGATTTCTTAAAATCACCTCCCGGAGTATATGAACGTTATTCTGGAACACCCTGTATAAATAATATATTCAGGTTAGGTTTCGTCACATAGTTATTGACCCAAATCACACAGATAGGTGAAATGAGGTCCTTACAGATCTAACTATTAAAAAAATGCACATAGCGGATTTTAGAGACGCCCACATGATCTATCTTCTTCGAACGTGAAAAAATGATATTTCCTGCTTCAATGCATCACTCACTTTCCAAGGGTAATAAATTGTTATGTCAACAACAACCAGATGATTAAAAAAAACCTGTTCATGTCTTATATTTTATTGAATATCAGTTTCAAAGGTTTCGAAGGCTTGGAAACCATTTGCATAACGTTTTCAATCTGATCTGCATTCTTAATCTCCACAAAAAAGTTTTCCACGACCTTCCTGAGGGTCATCTGAAACTGAGTTTCAGCAATCTTTTTACCAATACAAGACCTGCTCCCCATCCCGAACGGCAAACTAGCCTGTTGGATAACATTCGAATTAGCCGAACTATTTCTCAACCACCTGTCAGGAATGAATTTGTTAGGATTCTTGAAATATTTCTCACTTCTTCCACTAGTATAAATTGACATTACAATCAAGGTATTCGCTGGTATAGTATATCCACAAAGTACAACGTCTTCAGGTATTATACGAGTCAAAAACGGAGCTACGGGATAAAGCCTCAATGTTTCTCTTACTACATTTTTTAGAAGAGGCGTGTTCTGATCACTTCTGAGTTGACGTCGAATCTCATGTTGAACTTCTGGGTATTTCGATATGGCAAATAAAATCCACGCCATACTGTATGCTGTCGTATCTCCAGCACCAAGAATAAGATCGACAACGATTCTATCGAGTTCCTTCTTCGGCACTTCTTCATGGATCATTTTTGCCAGAAGACCATCTGTCTCGCCGAAATTCGACTGCAAGTAATCCAACATTTTATAAGCAGAACCAAGAGCGTCATTAACGGATTTTTCGAAATGTTTCCAACGGGATAGTTGATATTTTTCGGCTAACCTGGCTGGCAAGAGCTGCATTTTACTCGTTGTTCGAAATACCAAGTGTATTGTGGCAGCCAAATCTTGAACCAAAGGTTCCATTTCTTTGTGATACTGTTGATATGTTCGCTTTCCTACAAGAATTGATACTATTACATCTAAAGACCATTTATATAGTGAATCTTCTACATTGGGTAACTCCTGTTTGGTATTTGCTTTGATCGTATCTATAAATAACTGACTAGCAACATCACAAGAATCTTCTATCCAGGACAAATTGCCCTTGAGTAATAATTTATTCATTATCCTTCTGAAATGCAGCCATTCCTCTCCGTCCATGAAGAATAAACCCCTTGAGCAACCGAATTTCTCGTTGTAAATCAGCCATGATTCCGGTTTGATATGGATGGGATATTTTCCTAAAACATTCCGAATCTTACATGTTCATCAGCAAATTTCAAAATTATACAGTGTGACCCACTTCTAATGGAACCACCCCTGTATCTTACGTAATCGTTGGGTAAGGATCCTGAAATTTGCTGAAGCAAGAGATATACCAAAAATGCACTCTATGACCAAGTAGGGTCATCTTCAGTGGTATACGCTGCTCGCCAACAGCCATAGAACCACCCCGATTTTCTAGGAAAACTATGAATAGTTGATGGATTGGGAGTCCTGATTTCGAATCCGAAGTGATTTTCAACCTATTTTGACTCCTAATATCATTTTCTGGAAATTGGGATGGTTCCATGGCTATTGGCGAGCAGTGTATATCACTGAAGATGACCCCACTTGGTCATAGAGTGCATTTTTGGTATATCTCTCACTCCCATCAAATTGCAGGATCCTTACCCAACGATTACGTAAGATACAGAGTTGTTTTCATCAGAAGTGGGTCACACTGTATATAAATATAGGGTTTGGCTGACATGGTTCAATATCTTTCCATGATAATCATTGAATCGATATACAGTGGTCCCGTAATTTCGGATTTTGTAATCCGTTATTTAACGGAAGCATACTGTATACAAACCCTATTATTGACTAATACATAGGGTGTTCTATATGAAAAAATTGTCTCGGCAAATGGCAAATTAAAAATAAAAGTCGACCCGACTTAGAAAATGCCTCAGAAGAAATGGATAGTTCGGCCATTTGGTTAAAAATGTTCATTTGTGATCCATCGCTAATAGACCAGGAGCTGGTGTCAGATTGCGTTCTCCCATGTTACACTGCATGCTTTTTTAAGTCTTCATATTTAACCCCAAAATATGGAAAATAGACGGGTTTTTGAGAAGTATTCCCATGTTTTTCCACGACATTATACTGCCTGCCGTTGTGATATACAAAAGTTCAAACGAATTGCAGCGCTAATAATTACTGATAGCATGCAATCCGCAGCGGCCGAAAGGGTTCAAAAGGGTTTCGAATGACTGAAGAAAATTAAAGGGGACTCTCGAGGGGACTTCCATATTTCCAAATTGCATGTCGATGTGAAGGATTGAAATTTCAGTAAAAAAAAACTCTGGAAAAATTGAAATACGCACTCGTCTGACCAACGTTGGAAAATTTCGGGAATACTCTGTGAAAATTCGATACAGGTTTTCTGTGATTCCAAAGTGCATACAATTAGAAAAATACTTCATTATTCCAAATTTTTTGGGATTTTCTCTCCTCGTTTCTATAAAATAAAAATATGAATATTATTTCAATATACGTGTAGTAAGGACAAATCAGATGATTTGCCCCAAAATGTCACTGCGTTTAAAGAATCTCTGATAGGAAAATTCTTTAAACGCAGTGACATTTTGGGGCAAATCATCTGATTTGTCCTTACTACACGTATATTGAAATAATATTCATATTTTTATTTTATAGAAACGAGGAGAGAAAATCCCAAAAAATTTGGAATAATGAATGTACCCCCTCCTCGATTAACCTACAGACAGTATTTAGAAAAATACTTCATCTGTATAATTGATTAATAGTAGGTTATTTGATGGCATGCACACAGGGTTTTGCAAAATAGAGGCATGCATGACGAAAGTTGTGTTTTTTGCAACCACCCTTGGTCAGATGAGGGACGCATGCCAATTTTTCCAGAGTGTTTATTTTTCTAAAACTCCAATTCTCAACATCGGCATGCAATTCAAAAACTTGGAAGTCCCCTTCAATTTTCTTCAGTTTTTCGTAACCCTTTTGAGCCCTTTCGGCGCTGCGGATTGTATGCCATCAATTAGTAGCGCTTCGTTTTAGCTTCCGTATATTACAACGGCAGGCAATATAATATTCCAAAAAAACACGAACTTTCATCACAAAAAATAGTATTTCACGTAACAAGTCCGGAAATTACTGTTTTTCTGTGTTTTTAAACGAGTAGACAAAATTCTATGCCGAGCCGTAGGCGAAACCTGCTGGAAGTCCGCGAGTCCAAAAACAAACAACAACGGCAAACATATGTAGAATAACAATTCAATGAGAAACATCTCCATATTATATTTCTTTGAGGAATACAATTTCTTCTTTATTAATTCTTATTTGTATCAAATACTGAAATTTGAACAGAATACCTATACCTACTAACTGCTACATTGAAAATTTCGTATGGACATTCTGAAAACTCACTATCGCTGCTGCTTCCGATAGTTTATTGCGATAATTGCAACTAAACTTTCAAAAATTCAAATGTCAACTCATTCCATGTCAAATAGCTGTCAGCCGATATTTCGCTGCTATGGTAATCATCATCTGCATTTATCAAAACCATATCTACCAAGATTTTCATAGTTATAGTGACAACAACGATGTGACTAGGCTGTCCGGAAGTGAGCACCTCGTCTCGGACGGTTGCCGGAAAATGTGTTTTTCCTTGTGAAGTGCACACGTGGGGGGCCAGGAACCCGTGTATTTTCCATATTTCGGGGTTAATTATAAATCCTCAAAAAGGCATGCAGTGTAAAATGGGAGGGAGTCACCTCTGTCACCAGCTTCTGGTCTATAACTATAGTGACAGATTTGGAGAATAAAGGATTCGGATTCTTTCAATACCCTTCATTCATGATAAAATGGAAATGAACACACTGTATAACTTACCTTCTTTCGCGAAAACAGCCCTCATCTCGTCCGGATCTGACAAGAACACAGCCGTGACGGGTCCGACATTGTCTTTGAAAATCGGTCCAAGCTTCTCGTGTCTACCATTTATGTACTTGTGAAGCTTGGCCGGTCCTCCAGCTGCTATCAAAGAGAAAGTGGTACCTACAAGGGGCAATCCTTTGGGCTGGGGTACGTCTTGAAAATCCAACGCGGTACCACTGGCCCTCCGAGTGCAGCATTTGTTTAGTAACAAAAATCTGATCACTTGCCTGCTCAACATGGCCACTGGTCAGTACGGTCCTGGTGTACGTAATTTGATGGTTCTTTTATAACGGAAAGCTGTACTCTTCAATTATTATTGTCTAGTGGAGCGATTGGATCTCTGAAATGTGTCAATTGTTTCAATGAATGTTCTTGTTCTATATACTTCAATAAAGAAAACACATGCCAGAAATATTTTTATGAGCAGGGTCTCCCAAAATCAATGGCAATATTTCACCAGCAGCTTCTACTATCGAAGATAACAATGCAGGTTCATTAAATCATTATATCGGGGAAGTATAGCTACAAGATACAATATGAAGAGATGCAACTGTGATACATTTCACATAGAAAGACCATCTATTGAAGTGAATAAACATGAAGATTCATATATAGGTATCTAATAAAGATAAAGAAACATAATGAGCGACGTTGCCATTAAACCTACTTTATTGTGTGTAGCTCGTGTGTCAAACATGCGTATCTACGCGATACGTATGTGGAAGGCAACAGCGCATCTGTCACCATCCACACTTACCGTGAAGGCAAGGTTTCGTAGTGTTGCTTTGTTCTTCTTTATATCAGATACTCGTGACCCTCTATGCGTATTCACGTCAATAATAATAATAATAACATTTCTTTTCATTCTTTGCTATAAACATCACATTGCATCTCATATAAATATATTTCATTCAGATTTACAATGAAATAACATGAATAATCAAAGAGATTCACATCTGGTATGAGATTATTCATGCTTTATTGAATTTCATTCTTTGTTATAAACATTATGTATATTGCATCTCATGAAAATATAAATATATTTAATTAAGAGAAAATGTATTTGTTTCTTCATAAAGTTGATTTGATGGGGTGTCATATGGAAGAAGATACAGTATATACTTTCAATGCTTTCTTATAGATATTTTGTTAAAATTATTCTTGTTACATGAACCCCAAATATTTATGAGATAGTTCATTTTACCATTAAGGATGTGAGAGTATGAAACGGTATTTGCTATATTTGGAAAAAGTTTTGGACATATTCTTAGGACACCAACTATGGGAAAAATTTTCATCAATCCAAATACCAAGGTATTTGGTATAGGCAGTTTGTTTCAATCTTTCATTTTTCATTCTAATATTCAAATCAATATTTTGTTTATTTCTTTGATGGAAAGTTATATATTGCGTCGTATTAGAATTAAGGAAATGAAGATTGGAGTACAGCCATTTCTCCACTTCCTTCAAATCCTCATTTATGTTGTTTTCTGAAATTACAGGGTTTGTTTTCAAATAAGAGTACTGTGTCATCTGCATATATGGCATAGTTTCCTATTAAATTTATTTCTGAAATGTTTCGAATGTATGAAAGAAACAGAATTGGGCCCAACACTGATCCTTGGGGAACTCCTTTGTTTATATATAGTATTTTAGATTCACAATTATTGATTTTAGTAGATGGTTTCTCGATGAGATGGTTTCGAATGCCAGACGTGTATAATGCGTAGGTATTGTAGTAGATTTTATAGAAACCTGGGAGCAACGGCGTGCTTCCCACTATCATCATCATAAGCCTCACTGCTCAGGAGCGGTTCAATTCACAAGTATCCCAATTTTATTGCCGATTTTGACTCCCCTTTGGCATTATGGCCAGAAAAGAAATAATTACCATACAGGGAAGACCTATTAACCTATCTTAGTGGGCTTACCTTATTCATTCAACTTCTCATAACGCTCCAGCCGCTGCACTAAACTATTCACAGTTTGTTTCAATTTCACACTGACAGAATACCTACGACTGAATCTTGCGGACGAGGTGAAATATGGATGTTTACCGCATGCTGGTCAGTATTCTTTTGCGGGTTCAAACACCCTCAGAGCAGCTGCTCGACTGTGAAAATGTGACCGTACTCTATGTTCTTTCATGTTTCATGTTTCCTTTACTATTTATTTGTACATGCGCGCATCTCTGTATACTCAAATTCATACTCGTGAATGATGACACGCACTTATTTTAGAATAATCTGTTGTAAATAGTCCGAGAGAGAGGGAACAGTCTTGTGAAACATTTTCAGACAGGTCCTCCAAGCCATAATATACCGGGTACCGGGTGTAACAAGATCATGGTACACCCTCATTTTTCTCTTTTAGTTTCAGAGATTGAAATTTGGTGTGACCCATCAACTTGCTGAACTTCATGTTTCGACATGAAAATGTTTCATTTTCTACTTAACGTTTCACCGGAAGTGGTTATAACTTATTCAGGTTTTCAAATAGAATACCCTGTATATTATTGCCTGTTCGAATTTTACATCATATTCTCTGAATACAATGATACCACATAAGTGAGATTTCAAACTTCAGTCTTGATTATCCAGCTGAGTGTGCCATGACTATTCTGATCAAGTCTGATGTACTCATATCGACAAAATATCTTGATTTATCACCAAATTGAGTTCATCAAAATGGTTTGGTGTACCACGATCCTGTTACACCCGGTATAATATAGAGTTATTTTGATCTGATTCTTTTAAATTTCAGCCATTTTGTTTGTTGTCTTACTAAGGTGAATCAGGTTAATCGGTGTGATCAGGGCCAGCAGAAATAGTGATTTTCTAGGACAGATCAACTATGGATTAACTGCTATTTCCATTCTTAAGATCATTCAGTAAAATTGAATAATAATAACCTGACCAGGTTAACCCGTGCTTTTTGCAGCTTTGCACAACTTTTTAACCATATTTCAATATTTTGTCATAATGTTTTTTCATTCCAATTATGATAAGATTATTTTGTATTCATATCATAGGACCTCTGATTTGTTATGTAATTTATTATATTTATTAGGTATTCATTAAATACTATAATATCTCTACGCGGCATAAAGAAACATTATTGCCACTACGTATCTGAAAAATCAACCATATCTTCAAATGATATCACAAAATAAAAGTGTTTAATAGGTTAACCAAAAATCTCAATATCATACCTGTTATGTGAGGTTGTGATAAACCGAAAATAAAACAACGATGCCCTCAATTTCATATCGTGTCAAGTCATGGAAAAATCAGTATAAGATATAACTGGAGAGTGAGAGCATATAAAGTTTAAAAAATAACGGGAAATTATTGGAAGAGAATGAACGGAAATATCAATCAAGAATGTAACATTGAAGAATCAAACTATAATTGTTTCAATGAAAATATGGTATGAAAATTGAAAGAATGATTCTCAGGCAAATGATATTGGGTCGGAATTATTGAACTGTGAATTTTTTATAAAATAAATACTGACTATAGGTTAATCGAGGAGGTGTTATATGCATTATTAAAGATTTCTTGGGATTTTCTCTCCTCGTTTCTATAGAATATGAGTACTTACCTATTATTTCCATATACGTGTAGTAAGGTCGAACCATATGGTATGCCCCAAAATGTCACTGCGTTTAAAGAGGTTTCTATCAGAGAGCCGTAAAGAAAAATGAATTCACTTGTCAGTGACACTTTCTTTTGAAAAACGTTTGGAGAAGAGGAATAATACTTATATTTTTATTTTGCAGAACCGTGGAAAGAAAATCCCAAAAAATCTGTAATAATTGATTTTTTATATCCTATACAATTACTACTATTTGCTTTATTACGGCTCTTGAATTTACACCTACAAGAAGTTTCAGAAGTAACCAATAATTTAAATCATCATATATACAACAATAATATAGATATACGGTTTATGAAATTTATTGAGGTCGTATCTACAGCATACTTTGTGTGGTGCAAAAATAAAGGTCACAGAGGGTATTACACCCAGTGATCTAGGCGACCATATCTCTGCTGTTTTCTTCGATCAACTGATTATCAAAATGACCAGGAGCAGAAGAAACTGAAATAGCCACATATATTGAGCATTTAGTCATAGTAATATACTTATTATTACATCCACAAGCTATATATAGTTGTGGATGCGATAAAGATTTTTATTTATTCGTAATAGGTTATACATAATACAAACTCAAATTTGTGGTAACTTGAACTTCTGCCAAAAAATCAGACCATTCAAGGGTCCAATTCATTTCTGCAAAAAAGTAAGATCTAGATATTTCTGAAATGATCAATATTTCCCGGACTATAACTGATAGCGATATGCTGCGAATTATTAGCGAAACGCGCGTTGTTACACACTTTCATATCGAGACTCACAACTTACACTATATTTTCATACACTTCTTATCTCCCCAACATTGTTTTATTCCATATGTCGTTAATTCACTTCGAATAATAACAATATTGTACTCTGAGTCAAGGTGGTACTGTATTTAGGTGTTACTGAACGTATGTAATATCGTACAACTATAAAATAATACTACCTATAAGTAACTCCTTAGTTTGCTTCGGTCCAGAACTAGGGAATAATCCCTCCCAGTGCCGGATTTATACTCCTCTACGCCGGGGGCTAACTTTTACGATGCCGCCGCGCCGCCGCCAAATATTAAATTTCAATTGTCCAGTTTCAAAATTCAAATAATCCTTTCACTGCTTTTTTAAGAGTATATAACAATAGCATGAAATCATTATGTACAACGAATCAAATCATATTCACTTCACACATTAAACATAACAACAAACAACAATTTTTTTTTTTCAGATGAATACTAAAATACTTTTCTTGATTTTTTTGATGCAAAGTCGTCAATGGTATCATCAAAATTCAGATTTAATAACATGTCACTGTTAATACTTGAAATTGATAAGCTATTCAATGAATCCTCTACCATGGAATTTTTAAGGTTATTTTTCACTCTTTTTAAAGTTGGGAATGACTCTTCACCACTGGCATTACTAATCATCAGGGATAGGAAAATTCTTAGAGCTACTCCCACGTTGCAAAAAGTATCATTGATCTTGTATTTGTGCAAAAGCGCCATCAACGATCTTGCATTGAATATTTCATCACTTTTGTGTTCGGCAATAAAATTCAGGAAATATTTCAATTGAACACATTCATTGCCGAGTGACTCATCTACATCATCTGGGTATACATCAATCAAAACACGTGCTTTATCTACGATGAGAGATCTTTGTAGGCTTCAGCACGAATATTTACTTCACCCACCAAATGGTCGACTGCTTTGAGGAATACCTGGGTTCGCATTCTGGTCTGTGGTGTCAATAAAGCTTCAGTGTCAGCTCCTTCAAGAGCCAGTTTCCTCTTACGTGTTCTGACCTCCTTCTTCTCCTTCTTCTTCTTCTTCTTCGAAGCACTGGTGGGCGGGTGAACCCCCTGCACGTGGGCCTCCTTATTCGGGCCCATTGTGCGCCCACATGTTACGACATTCAGCTGGGTATGCCGTCTGCCTTGGAGAAGTTCAGCAGCTTCCTCAGCTGAATTTCATTTACGTCCTCTGGCCTCAAAATTATGTTGCCAAAGACAGCCCTCCTCTGATGCGTCAGTGCTGGACACTCAGTAAGGGCATGTGATGATGTTTCGTCATCTTCCAGACACCATCTGCAAAGGGGGTCATCCTTGATCCCAATAAGCTCTAGGTGCCTATTGAAGTGGTTGTGCCCCGTTAGGAGCCCCTCTCCCATTTTAAGGTTTCGCCTGTTTAGGAATAAAACCTCTTAGTGCATGTTAAGATTTTCACAAAAACCCTCTCAACCAAACCAAGTCCTTCTGATGCGGTGCCAGAGGTAGCTAATTGCGCGTTTGCTTCAAAAGGCGACTGAAGAGGCGGCATATGAAAAGCAAGAAGCAATATAATATATTTGTCGCCTCGTCGGCGACGACAGTATTGCTGCTTGCTTTTTCTTTTTTTCTCTTCCGCCTCTTGAAATTCACCGCCGGGGGCTGATAGTCCCATAGCCTCTCCCCCTAAATCCGGCACTGATCCCTCCTATCCTATTGAACCCTGTTATTAAATGGTGATGCAGGAAACCCATTCGGGGCTCACCCCAGAAAGCCCAAAATAAATATCACGACGATGTGCCAGGAGCGGTTTCCGAATCTCTTGACATCGAAGACGATATAATTAAAAAATAAATTATAGCCGATGATATTCTAAATGTATTTGATAATGAAAAACGAAAATTGAAATTGCATTGCAACGAAGAATGAATGACCGTGTTTATACATACCATGTGAATATTTGGTATTCTTACGAAACTGATCTGACCAAATTCCTCGCCGAATTCAGAACAAATAACTTGGTTATCGCATGTTTACACCACGCCACCATTATTTGGTCTTCCGGCTATAATGTCCACTTGAATAATAACGAGAATGTACAGAGACGTTTTCTCAAAGCAATATGTTTTAGAGTAGATGGTGAGTATCCTGCACGAGGTATTCTCCAGGAATCATTACTGGAATGTTTCGGTACTAACTCGTTGCAGACACGTCGTAAATGTCACAGCATAATTTTTCTCTTCAAACTCCTCAATAGCAAACTAGATTCTCCCCACCTACTCTCTTTACTATGTACCTAGAGGGTCTGCACGATCGTATAACATGTTTTATTTGCGAGCACCTGATACAAATTCACGCATGTTTTCTCCTGTACATCAAATTTGTGTTAACTATATGAGATACCAGAATGAGATAGATATTTTCTACACATCATTAGGCGAAATCAAGAAAGAGATTTTGTCATAACTCACTTCTGTTTTCATCTATTCATGCAACTCTGCATGTGAATTTTTTTTTCTTAACTTTTCAGTTCACATGCATAGTTGTTGCATGTAAGTCTCACCAATTTTTCTTGTTATCTTTTTTGTATTATTTTAATCATTGTATCGTAATTTGTGCTCACTGTATTTTCCCCACCCTGGCTGTAAGGGTGGCGTGAACCTAAATAAATAAATAAATAAATAAAAGTACTACCTACCTATACCCGGTTATTCACGTTATGAATCTATACTATACTCTTGATTCCAGGTGAACTGCTCTGTGAAGACGGAGATCAGGTCCGTGTGGTAGCAATCAAAGTACTGAAGGATACTGCCAACAAAGAAGCTGAAGAAGATTTCTTGAGAGAAGTCGAGATAATGAGTGCATTCAGGCATCCAAATATCCTATCATTGTTAGGAGTTGTCCTCAAAGGTATGTGAATATAATACCTCTGTACAACTACGCCGGTCCTACATACTGTTTTTTTTTTTCGGAGTTGGTCAAAATTCTCTATGGACACCACGAGAGACCATTCCCTTCATGGTAGTATGGGACTCCCTACATGTAGGTGTACCCACTAAACGTTTCACCTCCTTTCAAGGCTCGTCTGACCGAAGTATCCGATGTCACTTAGGTCTGTTGTCCCATTGAAGCATTAAACCTAGAATATGCCGTTATTGAGGGCCACTTCAAATGACGCCACAGTAACTGTGAGCACTGCTGCTCACAGTACCAGAGGTTCGTTTGAAAGACCCTTTCCATTCAGGTTCCTGAAGACTATTTTTCCGAGTCCTGGTCTCGTCTTTGAAGAAGGCCAAAAGTTTTCCTTCTTCTACGAGCAATGGGAAAAGGAATTGGTCTATAAGCCCTGTGATGCCCTCAGCACAGGGCTAAGGCTGTTTACTCTGAGATATCGCCCTGTGTCTTAGAGTGCCCGTTATTGACAGATTGACACCATATATTATCAATCCGCGGCCACATAAGCAGATGTTCACAAATTGCCCCATCCTTGTACTCAGATGTCCACAAAACTGTCCCAGTGATAAGAGCAGCCGCGGCTTGTCCTCCCCGCACTATGGTGAGGTTGGGCTTTAGGGGAGAAGGAAAATTGACCAAGAGAGGCCTATAAAAAAGATTGAAAACTGCAGAGTGGATTAGTGCTTAGACATAGGACATAATTCGTGCATGGTGCGAGTGCGAGTGCTACGTTGCTGCTAGCTGCTAGCCCCAAACACGACCGAATACTTTGCCTGTGTAGTGATTTCCAATGAATGCACGGTATAGTAAGGTGAGGTAGTTGGAGAAAATAGTCTCGGTCGTCAGACATTTGAAAATCGAACAACTTTTGTTGTGTGGTTCCGATTTTTTCTATAGGAATAGGGAACATTGACATGAGAACCTGCAATTCTGAAGTTCCAGACGCAGATAGTGGGGTGAGCGTTCGAAGATACTTTTCATGAGTTTTTTTGCAGATATCTCGAAAAGTATTGGTTCTATCGAAAAAATGTGTTCATTCCAGATTCATCAATTCACAGTCCCCATATAAATGGCATCACTAGTTTTATTTGAAAGATCAAGAGTTCGAAGGATACTGAAGGAAAAAAAAGAATATTCTGCGAAATTTCAAATTTATCAACTTCATTCAAAACAAAGCCAGAATTTCACTCTTGAATAGTGTTTTGATGTACCATTCAAGTTGAACTCAGTAATTGAACTAAAACTTTCTATTGATCTCTCTGTATTTTGTATACCTTTTCTATCCCATAATTATTATATAGCATCCTCTCTTCATCCTTCATCAAACCTATTTTCTATGAAGTTATCTCCATTTAATGGGTTAACAATGATGTGGTTATATCACGAAAGGAGGACAATTTCGGACTTATAATGAGCCGATCATCAGCCAAAGGTACTGCAACGTCATGAGGATGAAAAGCAAAACATTAAAGTTACACTTTGAATACATGAATAAAAAAAATACATTTCTTTCAGAAAATGACAGCTGGCGTTTGTTTTAAAAGGGGCCATTGCCATTACTCTCTAGGATATATATAATCAAAAGGTTTTCATAAAGTAATAAACCCTGTTAATATTGATTCAATATTTGAACACGTGAGTGCAATAAAATGTTAGCCCATGGAATATAATGTTCATGCACCTTCCATATTTTTGGTTAACTCACTGTCACTGTTCATATATAGGAAATTTTATAATTAGTGAATGACACCCTCTAACTCAAGCTTTGATCATGTATAGTTTTGAAAAAAACTACAAACACTCTATTATCATTTCCTGCGAAAACATTTTTGTGTGTAATTAAATGGATTGATCTTGCATATAAACAATATTTTTAAAGAAATCGCACTATTCAAAATCGAATTCGAATCTTCCAAGCGGAAATTCAAGGTTCAATTCGAAGAAAACTATGAACTATGATTTATCACTATCGATAGTCAACCAGCCATTTGGGAATTCCGAAAAAAAAAACAAACGAGCTAACAGGAATACAGACACCGCTCAGTTCGATCCGGGGCATTCCTTGCAGAGTAGAGAGGAATGAAGTAACGGACAAAATCGCTATAGCAAAGAAGCCCAAATATCTTTCGTAGGGCCAGAATCTTTCTGTGGAATTAGAGCAGTACTATATCAGAAGAAATTAGGAAATAAGATTTTGAACAGAAATCGTGAAACTGGAAAAAATTCCAAGGCCTCAGAAAGGCTACGATATACTAACCACAAGAGATCGCCGGATGCTGTATCAGCCTTAGCAAAAATCTTTTACTGTAGTCCGGATTGCTGACTGAAAGAATATGCTGAAAGGTTTTGGCTTAGAAGAAGATAACTGCAAGTTCTTTATAGAGGAGGGGGAGGAAACCTAGGAGCACACATAATAGAGGAGGAGGCTACCTGATCTATACTATAACCATCTCATATAGATACTGAAGTTTCTGATAGGACTGTAGTAATTGCTATAGCTTTGAAAAAACTTCATCGTGGATATCAAGAGAAAGAGACAATAGATCTTTAAGCCGCAGTGAATTCGCCCCTCATGCGAACAATAGAATACAAATCCATTGAAGGAGGAAATATCGGCAAGGCTAAGGAGACTTTCTTTGATAACAATTTAATTTAACTTCGTTTCTTCAATCGCTGATGATCGCTGTTTTGTTCTGTCGTTAACTGCCAGGCCATTGCGCATTCGCCATTATTGAATATTAGGTATAGTAAGTTTTGGCGAATGAGCACAATACTCAGTTTGTTTCTCGTCCCAAAATTGACCTTCGCGCATGACGTCAGTCTGGTCGTATAATTTTGGAGGGAACATTTTATTGTTGATTTCATATACATTTCGTTAATTATTCTTGTTGATCGTAATTTTAAATAGAAAATAATTGAAAATATTTAACTGCGCAGTTCATGCAGTGGCAAGTTATAAAGATTGTAAAAGTAATAAGGAGACTGAGATAAGATTACTTTGGGTTCCTAAAATCGACGATTTAGTGAAGCAGTAGACTGTTCCTAGTAGGCAGCAAGACCAATTTAATTCAAAACATGGAGACTAGACTACGCGGACTCGTAATTTTTTCGAATGCAATGTTTTACGTTTCATTTCCATGCAACAAAATTCTCATTGAAATGTCAAGTTTACCTCACTGTTATTCTGATTGCTCGTACTTCTACCTCCCGAGATATCCTGCCGGAACCCCGACGAGAGTAAACCAAATCCAATGACATTGTCTGATCTAAAGATGCAGCAACATGGGTTTCTTCATTTACCAACCGGCTGCAACACAGCATTTGCAACGTTCAGGAGGAGCAAAGTGGAATTTCCAAAATTGTACTTGAGATCTGAAATTATCAAGGAAGCTGCATGCCAAGATCTTTTACTCACAGCGAGGTTGAAGAGGCTGGGAATATTTGCTTCCAAAAATGATGTGGGACACCAGCAAGACAGACCTTCCTCAAGAAGTCAGAGCAGTGGCAAACGATGAGCCTGACATCCACCTACTAACTGAAAGCGCAGCTACACAGCATTTCCAGCAGTTCGGGAGTGACTCGGGAATGAGCTGCCACCGCAAGAGTGAGGTTGGTAACTCAAAGGAGAGGTCCTACCACCAGGATCTGCCATGTTGCAATCATGGATTCGAGGAACATAGACGTATCGAAGAAAATAGGTTGAGAGGGGTCCACTATAGAGGGTTGATAAACCATACATAAAGTAGTGAGAAACGAATGAAATATGCCGTATCCATGTCTCATAGCTTCCAAATACTCAGATTTGAGAACTTTATTTGAAGAACGGCAAATCTACATGTGGCGTCAATGTCCTGGATTCGCCTGGAAGCATCAGAAAGCTGTCTACTGGCGTAAAATGGTCTGAACATAATTATCCTTCCTGAATGGCTGAGGTCCGATGGTCTCCTAATAGCCTCAAACCATCCATTTCTCTTATTCTTAGGATTCCTAGAATCGTTACTGAATGAGTAAACTTTCAATCCAAAATATGGGTATGGGGTATGGCACCTCACGCATGAACTCAAATTCTTCACAGCTGAATGAATATACAAAACATACATGATTCCATTTGATGTAAATAGGTACTTGCTCAACTGATGTAAGCTAATTTAAATAATAAATTATTCATTACCCACAAACTCACCGATGGAAAGAAACATCTTTAGTATTATTAATCGTGAAATTCTCACACCAAAGAAGAAAACACTCCATATTTCCTAAGATTGGCGAAAATAAAACCAAAAAATTAATATCACCACTCAATTTTGATTTTATTCTTATTAAGCCGACCCCCGATGACATAAACAAACCACTTAGATAAGCCGACGCCTATATGAACAAAATGAATGCTAGGTTGATTTCTATACCACGTCGAAGTCATGAACGACAACTTTAAGGTTCCTGCGTATTGAGCGGAAGCGTTTTCAGGCGAGCAAAAATATATTTTGCCACTGCACCAAGGATTGTGATAGTGGCAAATTGGGTTGCCAGAAATCAATGCCGAACTGTTCTGCGGCGTGTCTTCCCTGTCTGGAGATATGATTCAACGGCGTGCCTGTTGATGGGGATGACGACGACGAAGATGGAGATGACGAAAAGTCCCTCCAGCTAGAGCTCGAGAGTCACATTTAGATCCCTTATTATTCAGCATCTTCTTGAATGACATAGGAAGATGTTTTCGTTTCAGTGAATATTGTATTTTTGCAGATGACTTGAAGATATACAAAGAGATCAAGTGTGACCGTGACTATGAGCTGCTTCAGGAAGAAATCACTTCTTTTTCAGAGTTTTTTATCAGACACAAGCTGTTAATCCTGACAAATGTATGATGATAAGAACTAGAGTATAAAAACAAATCAGAATGGTATGTGCCCCGATAATATATACGCTGCTTTGTTGTTGTCGGCAACGATACGAATCTACGACGCGTCTGGGAAAACAAAATATGATGCTAAACATATCAGTCACATCTGTGTCTTTAATAATGTTGAAAGGAGTACTCATCAAGTTTGATTTCTTTGAGGATATGAAAACAATCATAACCTGCATGTAGTGGAGTAAACCTGTTTCATGGAGTTGCAAAAAGATAACTTGGTTCGAAGTACGTATTCTAACGCACCCCCGGACCTCTTCATTTCATTAAAAATCAATAGTTTGTGATTTTTCCGCCTATTTCCAGACGACAGCGTGAACCCCATGATGGTGTTCGAATTCATGCCGCACGGCGACCTCGCCGAGCTGTTGCGCTGCCAGCAGACCTCCCAAGCATCGCCCGACCGCGACCTCCCAAGGCTGGCCCGACGCGACCTCCTCTCTGTCGCGCTGCAGATCGCAGCAGGAATGCGGTACCTGGCGTCGCAGCGGTTCGTGCACCGCGACCTGGCGTGCCGTAACTGCCTGGTGGCCGAGGGTCCCGTCGTGAAGATCGCCGACTTCGGGATGAGTCGGGACGTGTACACGTGCGATTACTACAAGGTAGATTTCATCTTATTCCCAGTTTTTTTTATGTTCTGGTTCCCACGAAAAGGGATATTCTGTAATGTTCAGAGAACATCGTGAGAACCAAAGGAAAAAAGGTAGGAATTGGTGTTCTTCTTAAATTTCTGGAGGTTAGATGCCTCGGGTAACACCTCACTTGACAATGTGCTCCAGAGCCTCGCTGTTCGTTGGATGAACAAGTCTTCGGAAAGAGATGTTCTGCAGGTCTCCAAAGTGACCACGAAGGGGTGCGAAGCCCCAACTCGTCGGGTTAATGTCGCGGGGACTGCCAAGGGAGGAACAATTGTTCATATTTCAGAAGAGCAATCGTCCATGAAAATATCTATAAAATAGAGCCAGATTGCCAACTCTTCTACGGTGTTCCGGAGAAGTGACAGTGAGTTTGTGAGCGAGGCTTCACCCACAAGACGAATTGCTCTTTTTTGGACAGAATCCAACAGTTTCAGTGTATGTTTGGGTGCTACACTCCAAATATGGGAACAATATTCCAGGACAAGTCGGATCTGTGCCTTATAGATCATAAGCAGCTGACTGGAAGTGAAATTTAGCTCCTGGCCCAAAACATAAAACCAAGTTTTAGCAATTGATCTCACGTGATTTTTTCAAGAAAGGTTATTGCTAATAGTGATACCAAGCATCGAAATGGATGTCTTCAAAGGTATGGTTACTCCTGACAAGCTTATGTTGGGCACAGTGAGATCGTCTTTTCTAGAAAAAAGGCATGCTTGTGTTTTGTTTGCATTGAGATCTCTCATTAGAGAATTGTTGCCAAGTCCATATGTTGTTGTCAACATTTCTCCCTCGTTCGTTTCTGATTTGCCTGGCTGGTATTGGAGCCCTAGAAGAGAAGGCGGTATGTAGGGTACTATCATCCGTGAAGCTGTGTACTGGACATGAAGTTGCTCCCAACAAACCGTTGATATGGAGTAGAAATAGTGTTGGTGCTAGAATTGATCCGGAACACCAGCATTCATGATAAAAGAGTCAGATGAAGCTCCGTCGACCACTACATGGAGAGACCTGTTTGAGAGAAAACTCGCTAGCAGAGAACATAGCTGGGGAGGCAAGCCATAAGATGATGGAAGCTTGGCGAGGAGTCCGTGGTACCAGACTCGATCGAATGCCTTGGGGATGTCAAGTGCCACTGCTAAGGTTTCACCATATTTTTCAATAGATTGCTATTATATATGTGAGACGTAAGCGAGCAGGTCACCAGTCAATCTCTGATGACGAAAGTTACTTATTCATTCCTTCTTCTCCATTTCCTTCTTTTCCTCTTCTTCTGATTCTTTTCTTCTGCATCCATTCATCTGATCTTCGAGTTCGTCTTTGCCCGTGGTCAAGAATGCCGACTTCAGTATCAGTCGAGACGTGTACACGTGCGATTACTACATTCGATTCTTAGTTACTACACCATTCCTCCTTCTTTCTCTTTTTCTCCTTCTTTGCTGCTTCTATTCTTCTGATCTTTTTCTTCGTATTCGCTTGTGGTCAAGATCGCTGACTTCGGGATGAGTCGGGACGTGTGTGTACACGTGCGATTACTACACTACGAGGCCGAAATCGGTTGGGAAGTCCAGTTTCTCTTACTTCTGACGGATGCACCCTTGTATATTCCCCAATTATGGAGGTACAATAATTCTGGAATTCACCAGAGCGAGAGGGCTACGGAAGATACAATCAATGACCAGATAGAATTTTCTCAGTGATATTCACTTCTCGCCAGTCTTGACTTATCATTTTTTCTGAAATATCAGTGATTCCATGACTGGCAAGGATTCTTTATCCTTCTCATACCATCCCTACCAGTTCCATGAGATCAATAATCCACACTCTATTTCCATTGTTCTGGTGACCCGTTTTTAAGATTGTCGACTTCGGGATGATTCGAATCGTGCATATCTGCAATATCACTATCAGTTGCTTAACAAAACAAAAAAACCATAAATGACTCAACGTGAGAGTTGATGTGGAACTCCAAGGTATCTTGAGTTGAACATGAGTGTATTTCATGTATCTGTTTTCCAGATTGGTGGTTCCCGCCTACTGCCAGTTCGTTGGATGTCTCCGGAAAGTGTCGTCTATGGCAGATTCACCTTGGAATCCGACATCTGGTCGTACGGCGTAGTCCTCTGGGAGATCTTCAGCTTCGGCAAACAACCCTACTACGGCCACACCAACGAAGAAGTGGTCAAGCTCATCCTCGACGGCATCATGCTGATACCCCCCCAAGACTGCCCCACCCTAATATGCGAGCTGATGAGAAACTGCTGGAAAACCGAGCCCAGGCATCGGATAATCTTTCCTAACATCTGCGAGAAACTGGAAATAGCCTATGAAAGTGAGAAGCAAACGTCCTGCGTGTACGAAACCGAAACCAAGAAGATGCGACCTGGCGCTAACAAGAGTTTACCTAGGCCGCCGCCTTTGCCAGTGATGGCCCAAATGGATCTGCTCGATGGACAGGGTTATTTGAGACCCAATGAAATCAACGACCCTGTTTCGTATTTAGAAACTCTTTGCGATGCAATTCGTGATTGACGAACAATTCTTGGAAATCAAGGGTATTTTGAATCCTGGATATGATTTGCAAGACTGATATTTTATCGTGTATATCTTCCACGTATTTAGATATAGTAGCTGACAAGAAGCTATGCTGTTTGTTCACATGGAAATTTTCTTGTCAGTGTTGGCAATCTTCCTTCTACTACTAGATGCCTCCTTCGTATCCTTATATGTTCCCAATCTTCTCGAATTCTCCTTGTTGAACTATCGGGAAACCAAGCCCAGACATAGCCTTTGAAACTGAAAAGCAAACTCTTGCGTGTACAAAAATGGAACTCAAAGGATTCTTCCCGATGCCTACGAAAGTGTATCAAAACCACTTTGAATAGGTCCTCCCTATGGACAGGGGCCAATGAAATAAACGTGTACCGGTTTCCTCATCAGATTTGACCATCTTCCATTCACTACTAGATGCTGTACATAATTTGAAGATTGACATAATATTTTGTATATCTTCCATATACCTACTTAGTTAGCTGAGTATTGTCTGACTAGCAGGTATCAAATGAAAATCTCCTCATCAGATTTCGTCATCTTCTGTGACCTGTTTCCATAGGATACACATCTGCTTCTCCTCCAAACCCATCCAGCAGTTTCCTTCATGAATAAACCGTCCATCAGATCCGCCCTTCATAGTGAAAAGAGTGTGTTGAGGTGAACCAAATTAATTATTTCTAATGCAGGATAATAGTCATTATAGTGAGTTTTCCGATCAAGAATAATTTATGCGATATTAAATCAAATCTGATTCTGAGAATGGTCTTCATTCTGAAGCCTCCAAAGGTACGAGACTGAGGCATCGAAATGCTTTCAGCTTCAATCCCTATATGAATTGTGATTTGTGATTAACAGGGTATAGAATAAAAATCTTGATCGTTCAGAGATTATTCTAGTGATGAGTATCAGAGTATCTCTACTAAATATTATTTCTGAGAATGAAGTATACTAAAAATCAATCAAGTAACCGAGATTATATAAGTAACTACTAAGAAGTATTTGGAATATTTCAGATATGTTGCGCAAATTTGACAACCAATTATTCGAGCAAATTATTCTTTTCTAGTATTTGAAGACATTCTGAATTCTACATTTTTTTCATTCAATTATGTTTGATAGTTCTTGAGCTCTTCCGACATAACAGTCAAGGAGAGGAAGGATGATATAGTGAATACGCCTGTACAGTAATTAAAGAAAATTTTTATGAATATTCACGCAGAGATAGAAATAGATGTATATATTATTTTATAATACTATGTTCTTGAAGAAGCTATTTGCATAATAAGTTCAGGAATTGTTGTACTTTATGTTAAGTGCCTGAAAGGCATTGATGTATACCAACCTATTATCTGCAAGGAACTTTCTACAAACGTTTTAAACTATGATTCATCATGAATACTCAATCAACAATCAAATCACATGTGCCTACGCCAGTAAAAAATATTTGATAGTATATTTGTAACTAGTGTGTAAACGAGTGAAGAAAATACAATTCTCAAGTCTCATCGAGCTATGTTTATTATTTTTCAATAATAAACGATTTCACTACTTATAAGGGTTCTACTACGAACAAAATATTCAAAATTTCCCAATATGCGAGACTTCAAAGATGAACCTAGTAACTTATAGTCGATTTAATGAATACATTATGTTATGTGAATTGATATCCAATCTACTACCTACTTCTTTATGGGATGAACTGAAACCTCAATTATATTTAACGTGTCCAACACTCCGACAGAAAGAAACCTACTTTTATGAAAAACTCTCGACAGATTCTGTTTTGTAAAGTAATGTAGTTGGAGAATATCGACTGTGGAAAATAACATCAGTCATATCTGGTGACCGTTAGACGTAATGCAGAGATGAAGACACTCTTGAATGTGTTTGAAATTAGTCCATGTCTTTTTAATTATTTCTATCTTCCCTGGGTACGCGAGAAATTGCCCTTCGTGCGCTTCAAGAGATGAAAAAAAATTAATCATAAGACTCATGGATGTCAAACATAATCAAATGAATACTCACTGTAGTTAATCGGGAAGGTGACATATATTATTATTTCAATATTCATATTACCTGAAGACAAATATCAGATGAATTGCTTCACGACAATGTCACTGCATTATTTGAAACCTGAAAGAGTACTGTATTTTGGCTGATATTTTCACATTTGATATTCTCAAACTGCCATCGCATTACCTTACGGATAACATTATCCTTCTAATTTTTGTTCTGAAGTACAGATTGACGAAGCGATGGTTCTTCCAAATCTGTCTCTGGGCCATGTATGTACATACAAATAATCAGGATTGATTGATCTGTTTCATCCATCCTCCCAGTTTTTAAGTATTTAAGTTAGTAGTAACGACATATGCCCTGAACCAAAGACTTTATGAAAGTTGCCATATATTATGTTTTATTGTTGTTATCAGTGGAATTGTTATAATATTCGATTTTGTAAAGATATTTATAATTGTGTGACCCAATAAAAAGTGAAGTCAAATCATCTAGTAATTTGTATCATTCTATCACACCCGGATAGAGCCATCAGGGTATGATCTTCTTCAGATACTGAAGAAGAAAATGTTGAAGCTGTTGTAGTTGCGTTTCATTTGTTCCATTCAAGTAACGGTGTTGGGAACAGAATGACGTTTTCAAATAAAACGACAAACTTCATGATCTTGCTATAGATGGCTCCGAATTATCACAAAATCATTATTCTAGGATTAAAAATCAAGAAAACGAATCAATATACAGTCGCATTAAAAAAAGCGTACAAGTATATTACAGAGAGAAATTAACGTCATACTATTCTGTATAAAAAGGGCTATCGGGAATGATTGTTCACCAAATGTTGATAGTAAAGTTGTCATAGGTCCTCGAAAACACAAAGCATTGGCTGAGCCAGTTTTACACAACTAGAACTAGGATCCCGAAATCCTCTCTCTTGAATACATGTACGCTTCTTTATTGAATACGACTGTATATTTGGAGCAGGGATTTCTGTGACTGCTGTGATTGAAGAAAGTTATCTGCGATCGAGAGAACTCATTTTATCTGGGAATTAAGATATATGGAACCTGTCCTACCTGTCCTACCTACTTGAAGAAATCATAAAATTTTGACACTTTCATGCTTATTATTTCTAGCATTGTATCGAAATTTAAATTTGTATTCTTCAGATTGTAGTCCGAAAGTATAAACCTCACGATAACGACTTCTACTTTCAAAAGTTTCGTCTCTCATCAATCTAATTTCATTTTTCATCAATCTAATTTCATTTTTCCACAACTGTGAACAGTCATTCCACGTCATATTCCTTGTAGGGAGACCGAATGAGAAGTAGCCAATTCAATCGGAAAAGTTGCAAATAAAGCGATACATAAAAGTGAATTCGGTGGCGAAATAGGATAAATAAAACATAACTTTTATGACTTCAATCTCCTTTCCATTCCTCATAAAACAAAGATTTCATTGTGTTGTCAGAGGTAATAATACTATGAGTGCTCCTAATTATTTTCCTCCCTAGGAAGGGAAAGTAAAAGTGACGTCATGGTACGTTATTTATGAAATAAGTCATACGGCATTGACGACCTGAACTATATTCTATTATACAGGTTTATTCAAATTATTCGACACGAAGCATTGTGGCTCTAGCATTTGTTTTTTTTGGAATTTTGTGCAACGCAGGTGTAATTCTAAAACTTCAATTTTCACGTCGATAATTTCGTCCTTCTTCCTGCCATGCTGGGTTCATAGATTCAACTAAACTAAGCATTAAACTAACAACTATTAATTTAAGAAGTCGAATGCAAGGAAACATCTATGAGGGTTTATACATTTCCATCTGTCATTTATATTATGAATTAAGAATTACAAAGTTGGCCAACTTTCAATTTAACAACTAAAAATTAGGAAATTCTGGAGGCAGAACATAAAGATTGGATTTGTTACTGTTCAGATGGAGATTGGTGATATTTAATTGGAATATTCTTCATGGATTCATGAATTGTGGAGGCTAAAATAACATCACATTTTGATCATTAGTCAAAGGACATTTCACATCTAATTCTTAATTATTATCAGATATGTATGAACACCCCCATGATTATTAATTGTTGATTGTTAATTGATAATTCCTAATTGTTAGATTAATTGAATCTATAAACCCAGCACCACAAAAAAAGTGTAATATACACTTTCAGGAATAACATTTTGGCAGTATCCATGGTGGCACTATTCCGAAGTCACATTTTCAATCAAATTGTCAAGTTAACGTGACACACTGTTTTGTCAAAAAAAAAATTTCATTATACAATAATGAGTAAAGCTCTTCTGAAATGGTCTGCTGCAGTACCTTTCAAATCTCCAGATAACATTATATCATCCAAAGCCAAAGAAAAAAATCAACTCGGTTTCAAACCATCATACGAAAATGTGAGTATGCAGATGATGAAAATGGCATAATTTATTTGAAAAAATCTTCAGGAAACACAAGAACATATGCGACTCTTAATATCTAATGAATACATGCGGATTTGGTTCAATGAACGAGCAGTTTATGAAAGAGATACATATACTAGAGAAAAAATCATCAAAGAAGAAAGCAAAATCAAACGAAGGTTTGTTCAAAGGATGATGACTTACAGAAAACCGACTAAGAATCAATTCATCGATGAAATGGTTGAGAGAAGGTTAGTATAACAAGATTATAAATCGATGTTGGGTTCAAAGACACACATTCTACCTTATTGATAATAATAATAATGGGTCTCCATTTCATCCAAAACATCGATACAATAATGAACAAATTGTGAATTGTAAATGGGGCGACATTCAACAACAATGCAACCGCAAAAAGTGCTATTTCAAATTGACATCGTAAATGTTGAACGAAACGAAAAATTAGAAATCAAACTTGAGAAAATGGCAAAAGAACAATACAAAATATAGTGGCAAAACAGAACATATATTTAACTTAGCTATCAGCTAGTATTTTCACAGATTCACAGGCTTATGTAATATAGCAACTTCACAGATGAGTGCTAACTTCAACTAGGTGGGATTTGACATGTCTCTTGAAGGAGTTTATATTTGGAGCATCTTTTATAAAACTTGGTAACTTATTGAATATTTTTGTGGCAATATATGTTAATGATCTCTGGAACTGAGCTGTTCTATGATTTTGTATTACGTATAAAATCATTATTTCTGGCTGATCTGTCTGTTCCCCTGATTAGTTTCTTATGTAAGTATTGCAGAATTTCATATTTATTGATTTCGTAAATCATAGATCTAAATACACACGTTCATTTAAATTCAACCAATTTCATTCAGCAAACTGTGAACTGAAATGATCATATTTTCTCAAATTGTAGCTGAATTTCACAGAAGAATTTTGTACCTTTTGAAGACTTTTCTTCTCTTGAATCCTTGATAACATGAGAGAGTCGCAGAGTTTTGATTTTAGGTTATTATGGCAGTATCATCGCAGGAATACTCATTGGATGATTGATGATTCCACCCTGCTATATATCTGATATTCACTATATCTTTTTCAAATTGTGATTGTAATGAAAGCGTAGATAAGCTATACTGTTGAGTGTTTTTTATTTTATCTTCGAATTCAGACCTTCTTCTCAGAATTCAGACTTTTTTTCTCTGAATTCGCCACTTTTATTTCGCCAGCGTGAAAGGCCTTCAGTCCTCGGACCCTTTAGAGTATGTGAACAATTCGGTTCTACAGATGAGATCGATTTCATCAAGTCATGAACGATATGACTGATTGCATTTTCGAATTGACACCATCATTTCTAGAGTGCCATGACATGCCTGTCAGCAATTAAAAAAAAAAACTTTCGGAACCACTTCATGCCTCGTCGATTACAATAATTACTATATGAAGCCATTCGATCAAACTTGATGTCAACGCCACACTTTCCTTCATTACCAGCAACCGATATTTATGGAAATGGTAACTGAAATAGTAATTTTCCTAACAAGTGCGGAAAATGAAGCGGAGTTTGGGCAAGCAGTCGAGTGCGGAAAAGGCACTTTCCGCATGAGTAATTAACAATATTCTTTCTACAAGCGTAGGAAATTGATTGATTTGTTTAATCAATTATTCCTGCAAATAGGAACAACTAACAATAGTGATATATTCTCTATCTTCTAATAATTCGTGATATATCTATTGTGTGTACCGTTTGAAGCTTTCCAAGTAGCACACATATATTGGGACAATATCGGTGCAATATTACGAAAATATCGGCAAAATATTGTGAAAGTAATATTGGCGAGAAAAAAAATGTGAACATTCGGCGATATTGGTACAATATCAGTTTCCAAATGTGGGTAGAATATTCTCATATTGATATTGGTTGAATATTCGTAGAGTAATATCGGACACAAAATGTAATATCAATATTGGCGAGAAATTGATGGTGAACATTCGGCAATATTGGTGTAATATATGGAAATATCGGTGAATCATTGGTTGAATATTCTCATACCAATATTGCTGGTATATTCGTGAAGTTATATTGGTGCAATATTGGTTGGGAATATTGGTACATTATTGAAAATCATTATGTAGCTATGTTGTCTTCAAAATATTGGTGGAATATTTTCATACCAATATTTGCGAGTTATTCGCATCAGGAATAATCACAAAGGTCAGCCCAGCCGGAGTGCAATGGGAGGGCCTTGCCCTAGGGAAGCCGCCTTGTTGATCACGGTTAACCCCTACTCCAGGTTATAATACTTCACAATCGTCTAGAGCCAATATTTAAATTATCTCGTCGGATCGGCAATGAGAGTACAGGGTGCGCCTCTTAAAATGGAACCCCCCCTTGACTCTTTTGTTTTCGGAGATATGAAAAAATGTTAAATGAAAAAGTTGTTTGAAACGACCCAAACTTTTATTTCGTGAAGTGGTTTCATATACAGGGTCATTCGTTTTTCCAGAAAGGACATCAACTTTGATTTTTTCAATAGAACACCCTATATATTTTCCAACATGTCGATAGAGCTTTTTCTTCTGATTCCAAAAATATATATGAGTTGCATATTCGGATTGAAAATAATTGAGTTATTGATGATCAAAGTTGACCAAAATACCGCTTTATGAACCTTCACTTCATAGGTAAATCTAATGTAAGTTGAACATAGTGGGCTTCGAAAATGTTTATAAATTGTTTATTATGAAATTGAAAACGTTCGATTTCTATAGAAAAAAAAGGGGTTACAGTTTGAATGAAAGATGTGAAATTTTGGAAATATACATTTCTTGCGGGAAAAATGCAACCGCTGCTCGTAGAGCGCATCGGTTTGGTGATCGTCCGCTTCCATCTTTGAATACCGAGAGGATCTTCGAGAAGTTCAGACGAGATAGTGGTGATTTGAGTGATACGAAGAGGAATCGGCAAAAAACGGTACTCATAGAAGAGACAGAGAAAAATATATTACTTTATTTCATTGAAGACTCGAGTCGTTCGACAAGAATGGCTGCAAATTACTTCAATATATCCACGACAAGTGTGACGAGTTTTGAAGAAGCATCGTATGAAGCCATACAAAGTAATGCCACTGAATTATTTGTTTCCTCAAGATCACCCAAATCGTTTGCGATTTTGTCATGAAATAATTGAAAGACATAATTGCGATGAAAATTTACTAAGAATATTCTATTCACGGATGAGTGTTCATTTTCAACTTCAGGAATGTTTAATAGGAAAAATGAGCATAGCTGGTCCACGGTTAATCTGAGAGTAATGAAAAAGATTGAAAACACTAAAGTAGTTGGTCCCATCTTCATTGATGGCAGTCTTACGGTGCGAAAATATTTGGATATGTTGCAAGGTGATATTGAAAACTTGCTTGATGAAGCAATCCCTTTGAATAGACGAAACCAATTTGTATGGCAGCAGGATGGTGCATCTCCTCACAATGGAATTGAAGTCACGAACTACCTCAATGAGAGTTATGACACTTGGATTGGATTGCGAGGACCAATATTTTACCCGCCCCGTAGCCCGGACCTGACGTCTTTTTGTGATTTTTTCCTGTGGGAAGCGCTGAAAGACAAGATCTATAAACATGATATTCCGGATACTGACTTCTTGAAAAATACAATGACAAAAAAATTTTTTGTAGATAGCTCTGTGAATACATCTCATATAGTTCATTCAATAAATATTGTTTATAAAGATTCATTCAAGTTTTGTTGTCAAGAACTCTTGATGATATTTCGACATCTACGCATGCGTTACTGTTATAGTGTGATACCAAATCTATCCACATGATGATTTGTAGTTAATTGACTTTTCCATGGAATATTTTTTCAAAGCCCACTATGTTCAACTATGATATAAAGTGAGAATTCATGAACGATACTTTGGTCAACTTTGATCATCAATAACTCAATTATTCTTCATCCGACTATGCAACTTATATATATTTTTGGAATCAAAAAAAAAATCTCTATCGACATGTTGGAAAATATATAGGGTGTTTCATTGAAAAAATCAAAGTTGATGTTCTTTCTGGAAAAACGAATGACCCTGTATATAAAACAACTTCACGAAATGAAAGTTTTGGTCGTTTCAAACAACTTTTTCTTTCAACATTTTCTTATATCTCCGAAAACAAAAGTGTTAAGGGGGGGTTCCATTTTAAGAGGCGCACCCTGTACGTTACCAATCATTTATAGCGCCATCTATCGACATCGGTTTAGGAGTGCGTAATATGGAATGAATATCGAAATTCCGATATCGATATGTATTCTCAAAACAATATGTGAACAATATTGCTTACATGATATAGTGAATCACATATCAGCCAATATAAGATGATATTATTTTCTGAATATGGCTAGAAAACTATTCACCCGATATGCAATTAAACTTGAAAATACAATATTGTTTTTCTCTTCTATGTCCGATATGAGATACATATTGAATTGCCGTTATTGATATTCATATTTGAATCATTGAAAACCCCTTCAGAATCGATATGTGGAGAATGTTCAAATTGCTATATTGGTTATGATTGTTGGAAACAATATGTATACGATATCTTCCGCATGATATGGATAGAATGATATTAATCAAGATAGGTGAATATGATATTTCGAATATTGTGAAACAATATTCAACCAATATGCCGTCGAACTCGAATATACAATATTGCACAACCGCTTCAGAATCAACATGGGGACAATATTCAAATCGCGATATTGGTTATAAATGTAAGAAGCAAATTGTATACGATATCTTCCGCATGATATAGATAAAATGATATCAATCAAGATGGGTGAATATAATGTTTCAAATATTGTTAAAACAATATCCAACCGATATGCCGTTTAACTTGAAAATACAATATTGCATAACCGCTTCAGAATCGACATGGGGAGAATGTTCAAATTGCAATATTGGTTGTAAATGTCGGGAACAATATGTATACGATGTTGTTGTATCGACATTCGTAAAACAATATTATATAACATTCATAGATATGTTTTTCAACACATTGTTAACGAATTTTACAACCAATATTGCTCCAATATTGTAGCTGACAATCCATATTCAGCTCAGGTTGAACCAATATTCCACCAATATTATCATTCCAATATTGTTTGTCCAATATACTCTCATATTGGACCTATATTATTTTTCACATGTACGATATATCTATATCGGCCCAATATGAAATCGGGTTCCAGCCAATATGATGTGCTACCTGGGTTATTGCGGAAGCCAGCATGCCCATGATGTTTGGCCTCTAGATTTCAGACATTTCCGGGAATGAGCTAAAAATACTTCTTCTTCATTTGGTGTTTTCACTTTTTTACTATTGCACCATTCAATGAATCCCGTGTATTGCTTCTCATATCTTTCTCAAGACTTCACTGGCAATAACTCATCTCTATCGCATCTGTAGCTGGAAGTTTTTCATCGCAATTTCACCGAATCGAAAACGACAGTAACGCTCTGTCTGTCACTCCGAGAATTACACGAACTAATTCGTGTTTTGACATGACAACAATTGGTTCCCACATCAAATCAATTAAAGGCTATAGGGAGATTTATATAACAATCAATTAATATTTTTCGATAGTTCTTCATTTTCACAATAAATAGTGCAATTTGATGGGTTATTTTGTACAAACTTACTGAATACTGCAACAAAAAAACCTGAAATGTTCATATTGTGTCACCCACCACTCATATTTTGCGAGAATATTATATAAATGTGTTTCCCGCACTATTGTGGGAAAACTTTTCCCGCACTCTTACGGGTAAATGGCACTTCCCGAATTAAATTGTGGAAAAATGACAAATGGGCGCGGCTTCAGCTGGAAAATGCTTGTCAGTCGAAATCGACTGACATGACAGTCAGAGAGAGAACAACAATTGGGAACAAGATTAGGCTTTACTGCATTAAAGTTATCCTCTTATTCTATCCGTCGTTACAGCCGAAATATCTAATTTGTTTATGATAATTGATTATTTATAGATAGACAAATAAGCGGCGCAAGAGACGGTGTAGACTTTGCATAGTGCCCATTGTCCCAGCAGAATCGAACCTTCCGAATTCCCCTAACGGCATAACTCTGGTAGAGAAAATAAAATTTTTTGTACATCAGAAAATGCACCTTGATGCATGTACCAAATTGCATGAAGATGTCCAAAATATTATCTCAATTATTATTAAAAAACTGTTATTTTCGAAACTTCATCACCCTGCATCCCAAAAGTTGAGACTTTCAGGACATACGTTCATGGAAGGTATTTTCTTGAAATTAGTCAAAGATTTTGAATTGACTCGGCAGTTACTTGATGGAAATCCATGGCCAAAATGTAAAAACTTCACAAACGATAAGATTTCCACAAAATTCTTAAACACACAACATGTTTCGCTACCACAGTAGCTTCGTCAGGAGATATACAGGTACAATGAACTGTTCATTGTACCAGTATATCACCTGACGAAGCTACTGTCTTAGCGAATTTTGTGAATTGTGTGAATTATTGTTCTATGCTCTATATTTTTTATTCTGGGTACCTAATACTTGAATGCCATTTCAAATTTTCAGAAAAGTTAGTACATCAACGTCAAATCAGGAACAGAAAAAACCTAATTATGAAAAAATGAAATATAAGCCGGCTTGCAGTAAGGTGAAAATGCACACTAGAAAGAATAACAGATCGAGTGGAAAAGAAAATAAGAAAACAGAAGACAAAATAGATGATCGAAACGGTGAACAAAACAATAACGAAAAAGTGTTTGACGCAGAGATTGTATGTGGTTGTTGCTGTAAATAATATAAAGAAAAAACTGTTCGTTTACCTAATTTTACTATAACACTATCATAAATGTACATGGTACCTACATCAGAAATGTTATTGAAAATAAATTTATTGTGGCTTCTAACCTAGTTCTTTATTTTTCGAAAAATGCGACTGAACTTGAAGGAATAAGTTTCCTGCCTCATTAGAAAAGAACACTACACTACACCTTTTCCAGATGTATTTCAGAAAGCATCAATTTAATTTCAGAATAGTCACTTGTAATTCAGAAAGCGTCAATTGTATTTCAGAATAGTCAATTCAATTTCAGAAAGCGTCAAATGTATTTCAGAATAGTCACTTGCATTTCAGAAAGCATCAATTGTATTTCAGAATAGTCAATTCAATTTCAGAAAGCGTTAATTGCATTTCAGAATAATCAATTCAATTTTAGAAAGCATCAATTGTATTTCAGAATAGTCAATTGAATTTCAGAAAGTGTCAATTGTATTTCAGAAAGTATCATTTGAATTTCAGAAAGCGTCAATTGAATTTCAGAAAGCATCAATTGTATTTCAGTTTTGCATCAGAAATGTATTGTTGTTTTCGGTTTTCAATAAATTGGTGATAATTTTTCATAATACTCACTCTAATACATAGCTTTATACCAGCAACAGTTACCACTTCATCATTTTCAAATCGTCATATTCCGAAAACGGAATAGTATCGAGTTTTACCAGAAGTACCTTTTTGGTGTGAAATGGGGAAGACCACTGAGAGAAGAAATCCGTTCAAACCTCTTTCAATCGACGATACATGATTTACGTTTGATGTACAATCAATATTATGAGTTAAAGTTGAAGGGAATCGAATCTATATCGTTTTGAAATCAGCATATACCTCGTCATTCTGCAGTGTTGCAGTGTGATTGGTCAGTTCAAGGACAATAGGCGTGTTGGGAATAAGACGTCGCACCAGTCACACCAATGAATTGACAAAATTTCAAATGGCGCAGGAATTGTGAGTTTTGAAATGGACATATTCTAATTCATTTTTTCCATCGTCTTAGCATGAATGACAAAATTCAAAATTAATTCGCTGGTAGTTTTTCAGTATAGAGGTCACGATAATGTCATTTTAAAAAATCAGTGGTCTCCCCCATTGAATGATGTTCAAGTTCATATCATATTTGGATTGAAAAATCTAACGTCAAAAAAGTTATGTTCAAAACTACTCGGTACGAACCGTGTAACTAGCGCCCTCTATGAGAGTCAGATATAAAAACCAATTCAAGCGATGTGTCAGATTTCAAGAAACATCCATACAAAATTTCATTACATTACATGTTACCAGTAGTTTCAGAATAATCGTGAAAAATGTGTACAAAAATAATTTTGAAAACGGATGCCGTTACGACATTTTTTTACTGAGCAAACCCAACTTATTTTGCAATGTTCTACCTACCCTAGCAAGAAGGTTAAATTTTTTTGAAACACCCTGTATATCCGGGAAAATGTATTCACTTTTTTCCCGCTGCCAAATTCAGGAATCATTAATTCAGTTCTCATTGTTGGTGGTCACCGAAAATCTATATTTTAATCTTTGTCATGGCCTACACTCGAAAAACTTCCAAAATCAATCAAACTAATAGTTTTGAGAGCCCTTCCCTTATTCTGAGAAATACAGAAGATGCATATTTTGAGTGGGGTATTTTTGGAAAGCTCCTCAAAAGGTCTTTCCAATGGAGGGGAATTATATAGGATATCAAATATGAAATTCATAAAATGAATGCTGTTCCTTGAATATCTTATCCGTGATTTTAGAACCAAAAAAATATCCTGTGAGGTCATTTCTTTTTTTTTTTTTCTACTTTCCAGGATGAAAATATCATAGGGAGTGATACTTTATAACGTGTCACCTACTTATTTACTGATTTCCCTGATTAAGATATCAGAATCATGATTCCGGTAAAAAAATCGAAATATAGAGTTGTAAAAATAATATTGTATTTCTTCAGGAAATAATCCAACAATGTAACAACAAACCTCAACAAAATATAACATTCGTTCTTCTGAAAAACACAAAAAATAAATAATTGTACATCAAATAATTCCATCTTCTATGTATTGGTCAAAATGTTCTTTCAGTGTATAAATAGGACCCAAAAGAAAAGTATACTTCTAAATCATTGGAATGTATACACTCATGTACGTTTACCTAGCACCATTTCTCGAATTGTCTATCACCTCCAAATGAGAAATTATTTTGAATATATGAGCTGGCACAATATCTGAAAATAAAATAATTATTCAAGGGAGTAATTCAAAAGTTTTGCAGCTCAGCTGCTGTAACAGACATGGATTGATTCAGGGACAACTGAAGGCAGATTCATGCAACATTCACTATAATTACATTTCCACTACATCATAATAATATTTATTCACGACTAATATATTATACTTGTGGATTTTGAAGTATAATGCCATATATTAATCCCGCAGGGAATAAAGACTATTAATCCCTCGCCATTATTCCCTGCGGGATTAATATATGACATTATACTTCAAAAACCACAATTATATATATATAGTCGCAAATAAAGTAGAGTATACTACTCGCAATAATGGCTATTATTCTCTCGGAATGTTACTCCCTCGCCGCTAACGCGGCTCGGTTCGTAAAAAATCCTCGAGAATAATAGCTATCATTATTGACTCGTGGTATAATCTACTATTATTTCTGACAGTGACATTATAAGCTTATATCGTCATAGTTACGATATCTATAATGAGGGTCATAACTCCCTTGGGATGTTATAGATGCTATAATTCCCTCTAGCTAAAATTAAATAAGAAATGCATAGCAACAACCACGCAATAACGTAGCAATAAGGAATCTCCTATTCGCGGTAGTCAAGATCATCATCTGACGTTCTGATGACATTGAAACTATACGGAAAAACATGTCTAACTTCCAATCGGGAAGGTATCTAATGAATGAAATCAGTCAGAAATAAAATTATCTATGTATCACGGGAATTACTGAGCCTTAATAACCTCAGGCAATTGCTGTACCTCGGGCCAGAGGACCTCGGGACGCAAACTTTGCCATCGGTAATTAAGGCCCTCATAATTCCCTCAATACATAAATAACTATTTCAGTAGCCGTGTCTTTGGAAAGACATGTTCTGCTTTAAGAAATAGTCGGTTTTTCGTTCGGTGTTCAGACGCCATTTTGGAAGATTTGTAGATTCTAGGTACGTAAGTTCTATCTACCATCTATTGGAATCAAAATGTGCATGAAAAACAGATTGAAACTTACCATTTATGCCACCTTACAATTCATCTAGATCGTATATCTCAAATCATAAAGAGCTCTTGCCTTCGCATCCGACAAAACAGCATAAGCTTCTCCGATCTCTTTGAACTTCCTCTCCTGCAACTTTCTGAAATATTCCGTCGACTTGGCATGCCTATCGGGATGATGTAATAGCGCCATCTTTTTATAAAACTTTTTGATTTTTTCGTGACTGGCCCTCCTATCTACTCCGAGGATATAGTAGTAATCCTTACGTTCCATTGAAGCTAGATATGAATATGAATACAACCTCACATTATTAATTCAGCCAAAATGACAAGCCATAACTTCTATAATATTGGGTGTATCAAAATGAAATTCAATCATCATCATCATCATCATCATCATCATCATCATCATCATCATCATCATCATCATCATCATCATCATCATCATCATCATCATCATCATCATCATCATCATCATCATCATCATCATCATCATCATCATCATCATCATCATCATCATCATCATCATCATCATCATCATCATCATCATCATCATCATCATCATCATCATCATCATCATCATCATCATCATCATCATCATCATCATCATCATCATCATCATCATCATCATCATCATCATCATCATCATCATCATCATCATCATCATCATCATCATCATCATCATCATCATCATCATCATCATCATCATCATCATCATCATCATCATCATCATCATCATCATCATCATCATCATCATCATCATCATCATCATCATCATCATCATCATCATCATCATCATCATCATCATCATCATCATCATCATCATCATCATCATCATCATCATCATCATCATCATCATCATCATCATCATCATCATCATCATCATCATCATCATCATCATCATCATCATCATCATCATCATCATCATCATCATCATCATCATCATCATCATCATCATCATCATCATCATCATCATCATCATCATCATCATCATCATCATCATCATCATCATCATCATCATCATCATCATCATCATCATCATCATCATCATCATCATCATCATCATCATCATCATCATCATCATCATCATCATCATCATCATCATCATCATCATCATCATCATCATCATCATCATCATCATCATCATCATCATCATCATCATCATCATCATCATCATCATCATCATCATCATCATCATCATCATCATCATCATCATCATCATCATCATCATCATCATCATCATCATCATCATCATCATCATCATCATCATCATCATCATCATCATCATCATCATCATCATCATCATCATCATCATCATCATCATCATCATCATCATCATCATCATCATCATCATCATCATCATCATCATCATCATCATCATCATCATCATCATCATCATCATCATCATCATCATCATCATCATCATCATCATCATCATCATCATCATCATCATCATCATCATCATCATCATCATCATCATCATCATCATCATCATCATCATCATCATCATCATCATCATCATCATCATCATCATCATCATCATCATCATCATCATCATCATCATCATCATCATCATCATCATCATCATCATCATCATCATCATCATCATCATCATCATCATCATCATCATCATCATCATCATCATCATCATCATCATCATCATCATCATCATCATCATCATCATCATCATCATCATCATCATCATCATCATCATCATCATCATCATCATCATCATCATCATCATCATCATCATCATCATCATCATCATCATCATCATCATCATCATCATCATCATCATCATCATCATCATCATCATCATCATCATCATCATCATCATCATCATCATCATCATCATCATCATCATCATCATCATCATCATCATCATCATCATCATCATCATCATCATCATCATCATCATCATCATCATCATCATCATCATCATCATCATCATCATCATCATCATCATCATCATCATCATCATCATCATCATCATCATCATCATCATCATCATCATCATCATCATCATCATCATCATCATCATCATCATCATCATCATCATCATCATCATCATCATCATCATCATCATCATCATCATCATCATCATCATCATCATCATCATCATCATCATCATCATCATCATCATCATCATCATCATCATCATCATCATCATCATCATCATCATCATCATCATCATCATCATCATCATCATCATCATCATCATCATCATCATCATCATCATCATCATCATCATCATCATCATCATCATCATCATCATCATCATCATCATCATCATCATCATCATCATCATCATCATCATCATCATCATCATCATCATCATCATCATCATCATCATCATCATCATCATCATCATCATCATCATCATCATCATCATCATCATCATCATCATCATCATCATCATCATCATCATCATCATCATCATCATCATCATCATCATCATCATCATCATCATCATCATCATCATCATCATCATCATCATCATCATCATCATCATCATCATCATCATCATCATCATCAACTCAAGAAGGAGTATAACAGGTGATAGAAGCAATTCAAGAAGGAATTGATAAAGGAAATTACATAGTAGCTGTATTCATTGATCTGAATACAGTGGACCACACAATACTTCTGGATAACTTGGAATTCATGGGACTCAGCGGCATTGTTAGGAATATTTTAGCTACATATCTTTGAAAATAGGACAACCAGTATCAACTCTGCTGATTCTAACTCTCATGAACTGTCAGTGAATAAAGGTGTTCCACAAGGATCTGTTTTAGGACCAATACTGTATCTGATGCTTTATATTCAAAATATCACGAAAGTTGGTTTAGCGAGTAATCATACCATATATGCAGACGATACAGTGCGTTTATATAAAAACAAAAATACTCTATCTTTCTTCTTTACCTAACTTACAGTGGCTGTAGCTTGAAGGGGGTGAATTTTAGGCTTCATGTTTATATGAATAAAAAAAAGTCTCATTTTAATCCCAACGATATGTACTTGAAATATTCACAACGAATTTTGAATCACCCTGTTTAGCATATTATTTACCTAGCATGAGAGCAAACTTAGCAACTTCCAACATATTTTTATTTTCCTCATTGTCGTCCATCTCGCAGACTTTCTCGTAGTCTCTCGCTGCATCATCAAACTCCTCCAAATCCATGAAGCACTTGGCCCTTCTCAACAAAGCCTTCTGGTATGTTCCGTCTAATTTTATTGCTGAGGTGAAATCATCGATAGCCTCGAAGGTTTTTTTCATACTTGATAGAACGGTTGCTCGATTGAAATACAATTCAGAGTTGGTTTTTCTGTTCAAAGGGTCAATTTCGAGTGCATCTGTATACAGTTTGCATGCTTCCTGTAATTGGGAATAATGTTTCGATAGTACAGAGATGAAAAAAACTTAGAGCAAAATTTCATCCCCAACTTTGCTTCCATGTGATCAATAATAATATGTTAAATACTAGCAAACCTCGCAAACGTTGTTTTGCTATTCCTATACATCATTTCTATATTATATTTTTTCAGTTTAATATTCATCAAGACACCATTATTATTTTATGTTCTACTTCTTTTCAGTTTTGCTACCTGTAAAAGCGTGTTTCTTTAGTTTTTCAAACTAACATTCATTACAACTTCTTTTTAGTTCACTTGAATTTCCCAATCATAATATCCGACTCCTAAAACCCCAGATGAAAATTTTGAATAGAATCGGAACATAATTACAATCGCAATACTGGATATACAATCTTGAATTCCCTAATTTTGACGAAAAATCAATCAAAAATGGGAAGAAAGGGGAACGTCCAAGCTTAGTGCTTGCTTGAATACAGATTCCATTGTGATTTTAATAGGTTGTTTTCACACTGTCAAAAGGTCAAAGTAAACTCTCAGGCAAACAAAATATGAGAAAAAAAGAGATACGGCCACCTTTTTTCATCTTTTGGAGCGTACCAAAGGGAATACCTATAATGTTCGGGGAACATTGTGGGTATCTAGGAAGGATAGGGAGAGGAGGTAGGTATTGTGATTTTTTTCAACTTCTAAGTTCTTGGGAATACTCGGTTAGGCGAAACATGTCAAAGCTTTGCCGTTCTATGTATATAAACGAGTCTTGGTAAAGAGTTGTTCGACATATTTCGAGGTTGACGACAAAAAGGTGTTTTGACTGGGCTTGTCCCATTTTTACCTTGAATCTCTGGACTTAATTTTTGTTTTCGATGTTTTTCCATTTGAATATGATGTTTATTTCTAGCTGTTCAACTTTATTGCTCATTACACTCCAATCTCCATCGAATGAATCCATCAGGTGGTTTGATTTCAGTTTCCTTCAACTTCCAAATTTTAAGGAGATTCTAAACTTTGAAATGCGTTTTTCTCGAAACTTACTTTTTGTGATATTCCCCTTTTTCCCTGTAATCTTCAATTACAAAACTCGTCTGGTAAATTGTCTAGCTTCGGCATATCCTATGACATATGAGTTACTATTAAAATCTATCAAATAGGAAGTTATTCGTAGAATATAATGGTGTCAAATCATTCACATTCAAGACAACTTCAGGAGTACGCACAGGGCTCCGATTTAGGACCTTACAGTTCTTACTTTTTATCAATGATATATGTGATCGTATCCAGTCTGCTAAACTACTATTTGCTGATGACATGAAAATGAGAAATTAAAACTATTGATGACTGTCAACTATCACAACTGGATCTTGATCTAATCAATGATTGGTGCCTCAAAAATAAACTCTCTTTGAATACCTATAAATGTAAAGTCATGACTTTCACACGAAAATCTACCCCAATTTCATTCGATTATCATTTTTTTTTATCGCTTGGAGCGCACGAAAGGGAATCCCTATAATGTTCAAAGAACATCGTGCGTTCCTAGGGATACTTCACAACTATAGCACGAGTTCAACAATTCAAAGATTTAGGAGTTCTTTTTGACCAAAAGTTGACATTCTCCACTCATATAGAAAGTGTAATAGGCAGAGCTATGTAGTCTTTGGGATTTTTGATTCGTACCTGTAAGGAGTTCAAATCATTTGGTGCTTTGCGCAGTGTCTACTTCTCATTGGTGAGAAGTAAATTAGATTACTGCAGTGTCGTATGGAATCCATGTCATTCCAAATATATCGAAGCCATTGAATCAGTGCAAAGGAAGCGAGAAAGGAAGTTTTTAAAATATGCATACTATAAAAAATATGGCGTGTATCCTCAAAGACACTATAGCTATGACCTATTGCTGAACGAATTCGATTTATTTTCTCTTAAAAAACATCGCGAAATAATCGATGTAACTTTTATGCATAAAATAATCCATAATCATATCGATTCATCCTCATTACTTTCTCTGATTGATTTCAATGTACCACGATCTGTGTCAAGATCAGATATAACGTTCCGCATTGCTGTGCCCAACACACAACATCACTTCCATTGTCCCCTTATAACAATGTGCCGAAGTTACAACAATTTACAAAGTATTGATATATTTTTTCTCTCGCTGTCTCAATTCAAGCATAGACTATTTGGTGCCTTGAGGAACTATAGTTTCACATATCTTAGTTCATATTCTTTTCGAGTTATGTATAGATATAGGTATATATTTTTAGCGATCCAACTAATAACCATGTATTATTACATACACCTGTAAATGGGCGTAAGCCTGCTGGATGTATCAATATTAAATAAATAAATAAATAAATATTGGTTCCACCGTTTGTATGGTAACCATACCCCGAAAATAAAATACTGCTTCAATAGATTCTGCGTGGAATTCTTTATTTGATGAGATTTCAGTTTGACATTTCTGATAATAAATTTCGTAGAAATAGAGAGGGGGTTAAAAAAATTTCATATTCGCCCTGTATCTCATAATCGTTAACAATTATGTAAAATCTGACTAGGTCATTACAAGTTCCACAAAAAGTTGGCAAAGGACCGCGAAAACCGCAAGGTTGTATCTCTAAAGATATCTGAAATATCACGCAAAAGCTCGAAAACGGGACACACTGTACAATGGGGGAAAGTTTGACAAGAGTCTCCCCATCATGAAATGTTTAGGAATGAGGAAACCCGAAGCGGTGTAGGTGTAGACAGCAGCAGAAGCACCTAGGGACAGGACGCAACAAATAATGTGTGTAGAGAGCATCAGAATGCATATTATGCATATTATGAAGAAAAAGAATAAACGACTTCAATACGAATGCTACGTGGGCAACTCGGGTTCGATTCACAAGTGATTTTCCGAAAAATATTGTTCCTAGGAAGAAGGTTCATTTAGGCCGAGTAAGGTTAGATTGCTTAGAAAAAGTAGTATCCTTCCTCATTTTCGTCCCTTATATTAGAGAACATGCAACACATATAATTTAGACTTGGCTCGCTCGTTCCTGAAGATTTCATAACGAGGAGACTCTTGTGAAAGTAAGCATGGAAATGGTATCGCTATCAATATTTCACTGAATGAAGTGGTCCCAAAAATTGACTCTGGGAAATCCTGGTTGAAACTGAACACAATTTGAACTCATATCAATATAGACTTGAGATTTTCATAGAAAAATTAATTAATTTTTCATTTATGAAAACAAATAACGAAAATATACCTGAAACCGATATGCCCTGTATGCCTTATTCCCTTCCTCTTTTTTCTTCTGTAACATTTTTGCACGCTTGCAGATATCCATCGCCTTCGAATGCTCAGGTGCAAGTTTCAAAACGTGTCGAAAGTTTTTGATAGCACAGTCTAGTTTTCCTTCATAGTACAAACACAATCCCTGTATATACATTGCGTCAGGATTCCTACTATTCAACTCTAAGATGCTGCCCGTGATTTCCTGAGCATCCTGGTACCTGCCGAGGAACACAAGGCATTCGGCCTTGACTATCTTATAGAATTCACAGGTGGATGCTACTTCCAGGCATCTTTCCATGCAAATGACGACTTTCTTGAAATCGCCTTCTTTGTATGCTTTGGAAGCCTCTGCTTCATTATGTTTTAGTTTTTCCAGTAATTCTACTTCGTTGGCTATAACTAAGACAAAAATTTATTATACGTGTATCTGAATTTCAATGAAAAAAAATCAAGGAGTGATTTCTTGTGATATTTTAGCAAATAAAGTTCATATAAACTAAAGTCCTAACTTGCTTCGTTTTCGAGATACAGGGTATTAATATTTCCATGAAAAATCTTTTTACTATTCATTTCTCAATTGTCTTTTCATCAATTTCAATAAAACGTTGTGGTTTTGTTAATAGTGATATGGAGCTTCTTCTAGTGCAATTAGATTCGAAATAATATTACCAGTGGCGTCACAGTGGGTAAATTTGTCGGTATTCAAGGTGAATGTCATTGTACACCACCGGCTCTTCTGAGTTTCATATTTGTATCAGATTGAACTATTGAAATATCAACTGTTTTATCCTCTGTGTGATTTTTTTATCTAGCTTAGTTTTAGAGGAATCAATAAAAATTCGATTTGACTCCAAATTTTAAAGTTGTTTTCAAGACCCCATTTAGAATCATTTTGAAATGTTGGGGCTTTCTCAGTCTCCATCCATACATGAAAGCTCATATCCCAGCCAACCATCGTGTGACATCGACATCTGTGTGATGTAACAACCTTGCATAAATGCAATATCTCGTTAACACATCTTATCGACGTAGATTCGATATCAACGTCGCAAGGTGACATCGCAACCAGGAAACTATGTAATAATGTGGCAGCGACTTCTTCAAACTACATCTCTTCGACGTTAACTAAATAATTCACATTGATATCCTCATGAGATATCTTTGTGACCTGTGAGTGTGACGCAGACATGCGCAAACGAACGCACACGCCAGACGCCATGTTGAGCTGTGCATGGCCATGTCAGTCAGTCAGTTAGTCAGTGAGTCCGACTCCGTACAGACTATTTCCTTCCAAATTCTCTGTTGAAATATCTGAGATGATTTATAGCACATATTATAGCAGCTTCAAATTGGAGGTATACAATCATTTAGGAACGACGGTGAGTTCAATCACAATAGGTAATATTGTGATTATCTCTGAGATAGGAATATTGCAATCTGAAACAAGGTGGATGAAAGATCCCAAGATAATGTAAGTGTATTTGATATATGTATCATTTATGAATAATGTAAATTTGTATTGCTATATATATGTGTCATGTTTTACTTCAAGATCACTAATTAGGGTGATTGTCATGATAAGTTTTGTATCATCTGTTTTTACTTTCGGAAAATAAACATTTTCTTCGTAAAGTTGAATAATTATTATTATTATATACCCCACAAATGTCACAGGTACGGCGACCACATCATCGATGTCGCAGGGTGATGTATTTGTAATATGAAATGTACACTTGTATATGACCTGGTAGTGATTTTTCATGTGATGTCACATTTCATGTCTGAACGACGTCACAGTGATGTTGCTTGAGTCGGACATTTTCACATCGCCACATTGTATAGGTAACATGTTTGTGACTTCAAATGCGATATCGCATGTCACAAAGTGATGTGGCGTATACATCACTTATAAATCTCATGGTTGGCTGGGTACAGTGGGGTTATAAATACAAATAATCAATACTTCCATCTTCAACATCCTGTATCTCAAAAACGGAGCAAGTTAGGACACATGTTTATATAAACTTTATTTTCTAGATGAATCACATGTGCAGTATCAAAATATATCTTCAGGAGAATGCAAGAACACTGAAATCGCAAATATCCAGGCAACTTTGGATTAAATTCACAGTTTTGATGACAAAAGTTATACAAAACTTTTGCAATTATTGTAGAGTAGTCCAAGATTTGAATGACAAATTGTAAAATATTAGTATAAAACTTTCTATTCATGAGCATGATAGTCTCAAAGTCAAAAATTTAATGGTAATAGATGGGATGGGGATGCAAAATGTTTGGAAGGCGCGTTGGTTTCGTGTGGTTCATCTGGTTATATGAAAAACAAAGACACAGAGGAAGGAAAATACGAGAAGCCTTTATCTAAGCGAAAAACATATTCGCATGTTCTTCCCAGGCGACTAGAAGACGTTTCAGTGACGTCTTTTTACGTCAGTTGAATGACCAAGGTGACTCAGGAGTTGACGTCGTATGACGTGATAAATGACGTGAATAAGTCACAGCCCAATGATGTTATAGTACTCACGTTTAGTGACGTTTTTCACTCCCCAAACTGTGACGTCGTGCTGACGTCAAAATGACGTTCAAATTTTGTGATGACACGTAAAAAAGTTTCCTCGAACATGGTGTGATAATCACCACTGACCTCTGATGACATATGATATTGACTATACAGTGTCTTCCAAAAGTATCGGAACGGTCTCATATTTCAGGAACGGCTTGAGAAAAATTCACGAAATTTTCTACAGGGTGATTATTGATGATGTCCGATTTAATGGTGGCATCGGCAATGTTGCCAAGTTTACAGTTTTTCAGATATTAGGAGTAACTTTATTTTTTCAAATGGAATACCATATTTATTTTTATTGCAATTAATTGAGCGTCTCTTAATTACTTGAGTCCCTGGATATCAGATTCGTAATTAACGTGATTTTCGAAATATGACAACATAGCATTTTAGTTAAAAAGTTCTGGAACGGTCCCATATTTCAGAAACGGCTCAGAGAAAATTTATGAAAACTCCGACAGGATGGTTGTTGATGATGCCCGATTCAATGGTGATATCGGCAATGTTGTCAAATCAACAGTTTTTCAGATATTTAGGGTAACTCAATTTTTTCAAATGGAATTCCCTATTTGTTTTCATTGCAATACATTCAGCGACGCCTCATTACTCATGTCTCCAGATATCAGATTTCAAATTGAAGTGGATTTCGAAATATGACAACATGGCATTTTCGTTGAAAAGTCTGGGAACCTTCTAATATTTTCAATTCAATTACTAAAAAGTTGTTTCATCAAAAACCATTTTGTATAACATTTCATGATATTTTCTCGAGCCCTTATGAAAATATTGGACCGTTTGCAGACATTTCAACGGAGCATGTTCTCATATTTAAAAAACCACACTTATTTAAAATTTGATATTTGAAGACATAAGTAATGAGGCGTCGTTGAATGTATTGCAATGAAAACAAATAGGGTATTCCATTGGAAAAAATTGAGTTACCCTCAATATCTGAAAAACTGTTGATTTGGCAACATTGCCGATATCACCATTGAATCGGGCATCATCAACAGCCATCCTGTCGAAGTTTTCATAAATTTTCTCTGAGCCGTTTCTGAAATATGGGACCGTTCCAGAACTTTTTAACGAAAATGCTGTGTTGTCATATTTCGAAAATCACGTTAATTACGAATCTGATTATCAGGGACTCAAGTAATTAGGAGGCGCCTAATTAATTGCAATAAAAATAAATGGGGTTTCCATTAGAAAAAATAAAGTTACTCCTAATATCTGAAAAACTGTGAACTTGGCAACATTGCCGATGCCACCATTGAATCGGACATCATCAATAATCACCCTGTAGAAAATTTCGTGAATTTTTCTCAAGCCGTTCCTGAAATATGAGACCGTTCCGATACTTTTGAAAGACACTGTACATTGTTGACTCTGCTTGTATCGAAAATTATGTAGTTTGTGTCGGCGATATGTAAGCAAACCAAAAATAGTTTGATAGCAATGAAAAGGATGTTGGCGAATTAAGCTTCACTTTGTTGAGTAACATATATTCATGCATTATTTGTCACTCATCAAAAATCTAAATGGAAAATTATTGAAAAATTTTCTGAATGACGAAGCTCACCAAATTGGTACGTCACACCGACGTGATTGTTAGACGTCATAGAGACGTCACTGCAACGTCATTAAAGTGATGGTTTCAGTGTAGGTACACCTATATTATCATTTGTATATATACATATATAGCTTGATTGGTTTCCAAGATATACAGGGTGTCAAAGTTTAAAAAAAGTCTTCTCTTACTTTTTGGGTATATATAATTCCAATAAAACTTGCATGTTGATTCGTTTTAATGAGTTATACTTCTATCTATCTATCTATCTATATAAAATTACCAAGACGTACAAGTTTCTATATATGTGTGTAAAATTAATGAAAAAAAGATTTTTTGTGAGTACTTTTCGACACTGAAAATGCCCATCCTGTATATATAGATACGTCACAAAACTAACGGTTTCACAATGTAAGTATACATGGTTTAGATTTGGTCTAGGAAACATGGACGTCGACAGGACGTCCCTGCAACGTCATGAGACTGACGTCTTATTTTACCCGTCTAAGTGACGTTCACTGGACGTCATAAATTGGTGTGTGACGTCTCTAACGAAAAATAACCAATTAGGGACGTTACAGTGACGTGATCATTCGTCATATGGTTGCCTGGATAGTTCGGCGTAATGAATGATTTGCTTCAAAATAATTCATGGGTTATGTCTTCCTGTCACTTGTCGAGTGTCGCCCGCATCGCCGTACTCTTAATAAACAAAAACTTCGAAAGCGAAGTGTCAAATACATACAGCTCTAGGGGGATTCAATGTACCTCCGTCAAGAGCGGCACTTATGTGGTTGAGGATTGACCTGTTTCTCATCCCACTAAGCAAAGTTGGAAGCTTTATTGATGCAATGTTGAAGCAATAACCGAAACAGACAATCAGCAATATTGCAAAGGGTGAAGTTTGATAATGTAGCATTGCAGCAATATTACATTTTACTGTGACATTGCTGGAACGTTACAAATACAAATTTACATTTGAAATGTTGCTGAACGTCCATTTCAGTAATTGCTACAATCTTGCATCAACATATTTTCCAAATTTGCTTAGTGGGGTGGACACTATGTATATCTGTTATGCAGTTTTTTACCTGAAATGTCTTTTTGAAGTTCCTGGACTTTCTTCAAGGCATACTTGGCGATCACAATATCGCCCGTTGCGATACCACATTTGATCATCCTGATATAACCTTTAAGATAGTTCGGATCCAGCTGGACGGTTTTCCTGACATCTTCTAGTGCCTCTTCGAAACTGTGGATAGGTAATTGCTGGCTGTTATCAAACAGCGCTAGACAAAATAGCGAGCGACAAAATAGCGCGGAGCAAATAGCGCGTGACAAAATAGCGCCGACTTAAATAGCGCGTAGGGAAGCAATGGCGGCCTATCTGAGGATGCGGGACTCTGGGAGTTGGGCTAACGGAGGAGCAGTGATAGGTCACGCGGAAATTGCGACATGGGTGGAGCAGGAGATCCCTAGATGACAAAGACCAGGAAGAAAATAATAATGGAAGGTTGTTTTATTAGGATCAAAAGAGACACTTTGTTTGACAAGCGAATTTTGCGTTGCGAGGCGAAGCGTCATCAAAGCAAAATTTAGTTACTTTTGATCCGAATGAAACATGCTATATTTTTTAGAGATTAATGGTATTTTGACAAGAAGAGTTTTCTTACATATTTGGATTTTTATCGATTTCAAGAAAATGTGACCCACCTATTCAACATCATGAAACATGCAGCACGATTTCCGTAGTAGGTGGGTGTATTTGGAGAGTTATTGATAGCTTTACTAAAATATGCGAGTGCTTGGCTGTATTTCTTGGCTTTGTATAAATGTTTACCATAATTATTATTGAGTTCCGCGAGCCTGTAAAGAAAATACAATGTTCATTAAAATATTTTATGCACTAGCGGGCCGTAAAGTGCACTTTACCGCCTGGTTTTGCGGGCGTTAAGTCGCACTTTACCGCCCGCGGGGTCATTATGGCCCACGGGCCGTAAAGTGCACTTTACCGCCCGCTGTTCTCAATGACCTTATATCCTCATATCAATTCATGAAAAACCTATGATCATTTTCCTAGATTCTAATATATCCAGCGGTATATCATAAACTTCTTCTTTATCCGATTCCATAATATCTATCGCTATTATTATTATCACTAATTTTTACATTTCAGTCAAAGAATGACAATTCAGCTCGTTTATTGGATGTATTGATATAGACAACAACTAGGGTCCCTTGATGGAATTTGACGTTAAAGTCATCTCAACAGGGTACGGACAGATCATAGCTGCATTCTTTTTTAATGATCTAGAGATTTTAGTTTTGCCTACTGGCATCCCTGACATTGCTGTCACGTCATATCCATGGGCGCTACAGAAAATTATTCAAAATTTTAATGATGAGTATGTACAGGGTATTTACTTTTTGGGGAAGATCATATGGCGAACGAGTTTTGTAATTATGATCAAAATTGGAAGGTATATGGGGTTTTCCGGGATTGGAGATGATGATTGTTTCGTCTAACTTGAAAAATTCAAGATGACGGATCCAATATATAGCAAAAGAAATTTCTAATTACGATCTGATTCTATTTAAGATTGGTATCTGAGGGTTTTCGGGGTCGAACTTTATGATTTTTTGTCAAAATTGGGAAATTCTTGATGGCGGACCCAATATTGCGAACGAACTATTAGACAAGCCCAGTCAGCACATCCTTTCGTTGTCAACCTCGAAAGATGTCGAACAGCACTTTATCAAAACTCCTTCATCCATAGAACGGCTAGGCTCTGGAATTCATTGCCTGTGGAAGTATTTCCAACAACATAAAATTTCCAGAAGTTCAAAAAAAATCCAATACCTACCTCCTATCCCTATCCTCCCTAGGAACGCACGATGTTCTTTGAACATTATAGGGATTCCCTTTCGTGCGCTTCAAGCGATAAAAAAAATGATCCAATTCTATTAAAAAATTCTGGGGTCGGAGATTATAACTATTTCGTCAAAATTTCGATTTTCAAGATGGCGGATCCAATATGGTGGAAGAGTTTTGTAATGAAGATCCGATTCTATTCAAAATTGGTAGTTGGGGGTTTGCGGGGTAGGAGATAATGATTGTTTCGTCAAAATTAAAAAATTCAAGATGACGGATTCAATATGGCGAAAGACATTAGTTTATATAATTATAACTCTACCACAAATAGAAAATATGTAGGATGCAAGAGTGAAAATGAAGTTATACTGCGTATACTCAGCGTATGCCTACTTCTTTGTTACTTTCATCAATAAATTATTCGAAAATGACTTTTCATTTAAAAGAGACAGAAAAATCATGTGTATAGCATGAGGGTGAAGTATATTCTATTCCTTATTTCCCTGCACATTTTACGTATTAATTTTTATCAGTCTACTTTTTGTCCTAGACGAAGTTTTGTACATAGTGTGATATTATAGTAACTCCATAAATTCTTCTCCGAGTTGGATTTCTGAAAATATATTCAGCACACATGACATGAGTACAGTAGTCTAGATACCCACATCGAGGTTTCCACCATTTCTCAATCATAAGGCTCAGCTCATTCAGCTCATAGATAGACTAATGCTCAGCTTGAAATCAGAATTCATTCAGTCAACCCTGGTATACAGTCTAAGAACAGTCTCTTTTGGTGAAGTATATTAAGCTTTCAGTACAATTTATATGATCCCTGAATCGCAAAGATTATGCTGGAGTAGTAAACTCTAAAACTAGAGGATTGTTCATCTATATCTTGGTATAGTTGAATCAGGAATTCCATATGTAAATTACGTATGATACGCCAGTGACCTCAATATAACCTAAAACACAACGAATGTCAAAAATCTAGTGTTTATCCCCAGAATTGAATAAGGATGGAAGTATATAACTGTTTCACAAACACTTTAGAGTGAGAGGAGACGAGGATCTGTCCGTACCCTGTTAAGATGACTTTAACGTCAATTTCCATCAAGGGACCCTAACAACAACCATCAGCTTGATTGACAACGTCAAAACTAGTCAGGTAGAGATATACTGGGTATGCATATTGGGAAACTCTGAAGAATGAATCTCTTCTAGAGATCAGATAGTTTTACTATCACGATAATTGCAATATCCGTACGATAATTTTCATATGTATATCATCCATGAACATTACGCTTCTCTTGATTACTGAATTTATACGTAACAAATACAAATTACGCCCTTGATACATAAATAACTATTATGCACTAGCGGGCCGTAAAGTGCACTTTACCGCCTGGTTTTGCGGGCGTTAAGTCGCACTTTACCGCCCGCTGTTCTCAGTTACCTTATATCCACATATCAATTTATGAAAAACCTATGATCATATTCCTAGATTCTGATATATCCAGCGGTATATCATAAACTTCTTCTTCATCCGATTCCATAGTCTCGCTATTATTATTATCAATAATTTTACTTTTCGATCAAAGAATGACAATTCAGCTCGTTTATTGGATGTATTGCTATAGACAACAACCATCAGATTGATTGACAACGTCAAAATAAGTTAGGTTTATATACTGGGTATATTGTAAAATTCTGAAGAATGAATCTCTTCTAGAGCTGAGAGAGTTTTACTATTACGATAATTGCAATATTCGTACGATAATTTTCATATGTAAATCATCCATGAACATTACGCTTCTCTTGATTACTGAATTTATACGTATCAAATTAAAATTCTGTATATAAATAATAAAAATTAGTTTTCAAGATAACAATAATGGAAGTTAATTGAGAATGTTTACTTACATCATTTTGGAATAAATTCCTCACTCAGATCAATTATGAAGACGTATATTATTGACCAGCAATCAACGATGTTTCCACTCACAAAAAAAATTAATTTTTCAATACATACATAATTGATAGATATCATAATATCTATCTATATCACATTATGTTACTTTTCACTTGAAAAATAGATTTTATACATATACAATAATCATGACGATGTCATATATTATTCTTATTGAATTGGAGGTCAAACGTGAGAATCCAAAATTTTTTTGGGGAATCGCAGAAACAGCTTTTTGTGCACGAAAAAAACGGTATTCAATACCTACTGCTGCGATAGTAGTATACAATTTATACAGGGTGTTCCTCAATTCAAGTGACAAAATAAGAAAATAGTTCCCACACAACATCTAGTTCGAAAATGCTCTGCCTTTGGGATAGAGGGCTTAATGAATGTCTAAGCATAGGATAAAAAGTGCCTGATGTATTTTCTCAAGTTCTCGTTATTATTTTCATGTAAACCAATAGGAATCATGACTGTTGGAGAATATTTATTTGTACGCTGTACATAATAATTATCACCATGTATAGTTATTTAATTTTGATAAGCAGTTGTCAATATAATTGGAAAATATAGTTTATGAGTGGCTTAGAATTAGTCAAATTTGCAGTGAAACTACTCTGCTTTTGACTGACTTTTTCTATCATTGAATTCCATTGGTAGGAACGGGTGGAGTGTTTCTGCACTCAATGTGTATATGTTTCCTTCTCACTCGCATGTGTTAAACATAGGTGAATATACAATACACTCAGTGGAGAAACACTCCACCAGTTCCTGCCAATGGTATGAGCGATTACATATGGTAGACTTGATCACATAGTCGAAAAAGTAATAGAGAGATCAGGAAAATTCATTATATTGAAGAATTCCAATTTGAGAGATAATTCTTTGAAGCTATTATAGATACTATTTAATTTTATACCTTTCGGACTGCGTATTATTTAAATTCGGAACCGTGTTAAGCAGGTGATAATTATGTACGTTTAAAAAGCTCACCCGGTTGTGGATTTATTTCCATTTAAATAATTCATAAATAGGCTATAGGTATCCTAGATCACATCATTATAATATACCATGTCCTTTCAATAACACAATTACATCTGTAAGACATCGTAGAAACATCCATATGGGATGATAGGAACATCTCTGGAAAATCCCTATTTTCCTTGGGACATTCTTGGGATGTTGCTGGCAACACCCGTGTCAGCATTTGCGATGTCTTATAAACATCCCATATCAGAATGTTTGTGGGATGATACGGGATGTACCAGAGACCAGGGTACTTGATATAGAACATCTTAACGAGACTTTTTGGATGTTTTTTGTTTGATGACAGTAATGGATGACACGGTATGCATTATTTTCAATCTGATATCCATAAAATGGCCGACCTATTTTCAGATATAAAGTTACAATCCGAGTCCGAATATATAAGGTCGGTGCGGTCCAATAACTAATGGAAGATGATAACAGTTGTTTGAGGCTCATATTATTTGTTGACGCTGGGCCGACGGCTGTTAATAACTCTTAGCAACGTAGTTGTACCGCCATCAGCAATAAATATGCTGAAGAGATATACAGTTCTCAACACACCAAATGGACCACTCATAATTTGACTCTATTTCGAAGACCTGTATTTTTTTAAAAAATTTACCGATCTTCATGCGGCTTTCGATATCTGATGTGATGTTTCATCGACTTCAAAGAGAGCTAGAACAATCTGAAAAAGTTCGCAAAACAAAAACTCACACAGGGTGTAAAGTGGAACCATTACACTATGGTCTACATTTCCAATGCTGCCAGAACTCGAGAAATTTTTTCCTGATCAAAAGTCAGTCATATTATGATACACTGGGACCTCATCTCGGGACGTTTTCGTGATTTCTCCTTAATTGGCCATTGGAACAAAAATTCGATTTTTTTTCGAAAGTCTTGCATTTCTTGATTTTTTTCTCTAGAACTCCACTTGAGATGACTATTGGGAAGAACTGTTCTCATGTTTTATGGAGGATAATGAAAGACGAAAAAAGCACTTTTTTGGATTATACAGGATGATAAGAAACTAGGACAAAATCTCATTTCAGTGAAAAAAATCAAAAATGGTGACTAAAACTATGGCCCATTCGATCCAGTATATTCAGAAACGGCCTTCTCGATATCCATTATTTATATTAGGCCATTAACTCGAGACGTTTTCGAAAATTCGCCTCTAAATGAAATACAGGATGAAAATTTCCAATTCAAACTTGTTTCCTGATATTGATGGTTTCCAATATTAATTGCCCAAGTATGAGACACAGAGTATTGTTGTTCAATGTACTGAGTGTTCTACAACTTATCTGACAAATTTCAACCACAACTACGATATTACATAAGAAGTCTATCACAAAAAAAAATTATAGAAGTAAAACGAGATGAAAAATAAAATTGGTAACACTTTATATCCACTAAAACTATTCTAAAAGGGCTCTATTGGCGAAATATGACATTATTGAATTCTTCAGCATTTTGAAGATCCAACTAGAAAGTCCTATATCCTAAATTTCAGTACTTGGTAGGCCTCCCCGATTCAACAAAACCTCATGAAATCGGTTTGGCATAGATTTTATGAGGTTGTTGATGAAGTCTATTGATATTGCCGCCCATTCTGGATAAGGTTGTCATTATTTTGGGGTGCCTCGCCTTCTCGATAGGTCAAGTTTCATTCGGCTCCACACATGTTCAATCAAATTCAGATCTGGAGATAATGCTGGTCACCACATTCTTCTAACATTATTGTTTTCTAGAGTTCGTAATTTGTCAGATAAGTTGTGGAACACTCAATATATTGAACAACAATGCTCTGTGTCTCATACTTGGGCAATTAATATTGGAAATCCGTTGATAAAATGATGAGAATCATCGATATCAGGAAACAAGTTTGAATTGAAAATTTTCACCCTGTATTGTCCTATTTTCTTATCACCCTTTTCGAATAGTTTTAGTTGATATAAAGTGTTACAAATTTTGTTTTCCATCGCGTTTCACTTCTATTAAATTTTTTTGTGATAGACTTCTCATGTAATATCGTAGTTGTAAAACACTCAGTATATTGAACAACAATTCTCTGTTTCTCATACTTGAGCAATAAATATTGAAAATCATCGATATCAGGAAACAAGTTTGAATTGAAAAATTTCATCCTGTATTTCACTTAGAGGCGAATTTTCGAAAACATCTCGAGTTAGTAGTCTAATATAAATGATGGATATCGAGAAGGCCGTTTCTGAATATACTGGATCGAATGGGCCATAGTTTTAGTCACCATTTTTGATTTTTTTCACTGAAATGAGATTTTGTCCTAGTTTCTTATCATCCTGTTTAATCCAAAAAAGTGCTTTTTTCGTCTTTCATTATCCTTCACAAAACATGAGAACAGTTCTTCCCAACAGTCAGCTCAAGTGGAGTTCAAGAAATGCAACACTTTCGAAAAGAAATCGAATTTTTGTTTCAATGGCCAATTAAGGAGAAATCACGAAAACGTCCCGAGATGAGTTCCCAGTGTATCATAATATGACTGACTTTTGATCAGAAAAAAATTTCTCGAGTTCTGGCAGCATTGGAAATGTAGACCATAGTGTAATGGTTCCACTTTACACCCTGTGTGAGTTTTGTTTTGCGAACTTTTTCAGATTGTTCTAGCTCTCTTTGAAGTCGATGAAACATCACATCAGATATCGAAAGCCGCATGAAGATCGGTAAATTTTTTAAAAAAATACAGGTCTTCGAAATAGAGTCAAATTATGAGTGGTCCATTTGGTGTGTTGAGAACTGTATTTCAATTTTGTCGTTTATTACATGGTTCATGAAGTTAAGCAGGTACTTTTGTAATCTTATTGAGGCATATTTAGTATAATTATTTCAATTTGTTATCGATGAGATTAGCCGGCGTTGGTATATACGTTTAAGTATATGAGTACGAATTCAGTTTTGATTTCCATTTTTTACCAACTTTTCAATGTTTCAAATGTCACAATTGTTTGAACTATTCAATCATGTCAATCATCATTAGCAAATATGGAACCATGGTATTGTTCATAAAAAAAGATCGAATGGGATCTTCTAGAACATCCAATGAAAACATCTGATGGATGTCCCAAGAGAAACATCTCTGGGATATCGTACCTAAGTCTCAAACATTGGGACATTTGTAGGACCTTAGCGGGATGCACCAGCAAGATCCCGTGTTGTTAAGCCCCCCTCCCTCAGCTCTGATGGCTAGTTTACGCTAGAGTCCCTGTATATACTGTTTACGCCAGTGGTTTCACCAAAAACTAGTCGAAGTGCTTCGTTTATTCGTTATTTTATTAGGTATAGCTTGACGAAATTTCGATCAATGACGTCACAGGGTAGCCATATTGATTTTAGAGAAAATAACTTGCGCCGCCATTTTAGATACAAATGTCCACTTGCGATATGTCCGGAAGTAATTTCCAATTTTTTTCAAGGAAAATTTTGGTTTTGAGGAACGATATATTCAAATGTCAAAATTCTATATCATATAAACAACTGAATGACGTCCTAGTCAATGATTTTGTTGTCACACGGTATACACCCTGTTTAGCTTGCTCTGTTTAGTATCTATGATCTAAAATCTGAGTAAAGGCGCCGTTTTTGAATGCCGAATGAAAAAACGACCCTGTATTCTTATTTGCTTCCTCATACTACTGATAGATTGTGTAATGTGTAATATACTGGGATTGGGTAACACAATTAAACACCGATGTACACTGTCCGATCGTCCAGACACTAATGAATCTCCTTATCATTATTTCAACCTATCCGCATTGCGATGGTGATGATTCACTCATGTCTTTCTGATCCGTTTATTCATAATTACTGGATACTACATCTCTCCCTTGTTTTCAGCACTTTCAATGTATGTGAAGGAATACTTATTCCGATTAGGACATATCAATGATACTACTTAAATAAAAGTACAATCCTAATGATAATAACATGAAACACTAACGATATCCATCCTTATAACAATAATAATAATGATAATAATAATATAACTACTAATTCTAATAATAATCCTGATAGTGACAATGATAGGTTATAATAATAGTAACAGTTATATACAAATATAAGATTTGAATGAAAGCTACTAGCCAAAGTCAGTTGGTCTGCTCATACAGTATCGTATTCTTTCGGTAGTACTGTCCATTCTCCTTTGACTTCCTTCAGGTGGACTATGTTCCTTCTCAGGTTCTGTCCTGTTTCATCGTTTCTGACTTCCACATCTGTTCCATTTTTGTTAATGATTGTATGGAGGCTGGTGTGAAATTTGGATAGGTTTTATTTTCTCTCTGCATCTCTTTCACATAAACCTTATCCTCTTTTTGGAGAGAGTCGTCCTGAGCTTTCCTCTTATTGTCGCTATATTCCTTACCTTCTTCCTTCTCAATTTTATCTCTGTCTATTACTTCGTTGCTCTCTTCATTATCTTCGAGGTCTATGAGGCTAGTGATTTTATCTCTGAACTGTCGGCCGTAAAAAGTTCTCCCGGAGTTTTACCGGTCACCGTGTGTGGGGTGCTGTTGTACATTACTAGATAATCTAGGAGCTCCTTTTTCCAGTCCTGTTTCAGCGAGTGGCTTATTTTGATTCGTTTCAAAATGTTTCGGTTCTGTCTTTCGACCTCTCCATTTTGTTGAGGCCAATATGGTATGCTACGGAAAACGATTATTTCACGTTGATGGCAGAATTGATGTAGTTCTTGGCTTGCGAACTGCTTACCGTTATCGGCTGTTATCGATGACGGATAGACAATTCGAGAGAAGATCTCCTGGAGTAAATCCACTGTTTTCCTAGTAGTTGTGTCCTTCGTGATTTTGATCTTTTCATAGCGGCTATAATAATCAATCACTACTAATATAAAATATTTACCAGGAAGAGGGCCCAGATAATCGATAGCAATATCAACCCATGGCTTGGATGGTAATTCCCGTCGCTTCATAGGGTTAGGTCGTAATGGTGTCGATACTTAGATACATCCTCTTCAAGACTTGACTAGTTTTTCTGCGTCGCTATCGATCTTAGGCCACCAAACCTTTGTTCGCAATCTGCCTTTCATTGCTGAAATTTCTGGATGTCCTTCATGTGCTGCCAATAAAACATCTTTCCTCAGATTTGTTGGTATCACGAATTTGTTTCCTCTCAGAAGAATTCCGTCTTGATAACATAATTCTGATTGGAATATTTTATAAACGTTAGTCGACTGGTCCCAGTGGTTTTCAAATAATCCCTTTCTCACTTTGGCGAATTCCTCATCTATTTCCGAATGATGTTTGATATCGTTCAAAGAAATTGCTACAGGTCGTGAATATTCTATCAATTAGTGAACGCTTTCTTTGTCGAAAGGTTCAGATGGAACTATGATGCAAAGCCTTGATAACGAATCAGCTATATTCGATATACCTGGTCTATAAACTATTCTGGAACTGTAGGACTGGAGTCTAAGGACCCATCTTTCGATGCGTACATAGGGTTTGGATCTTGTTCCGAAAATGACTTCGAGAGGCTTATGATCAGTCACTAGGTTTGGTATCCACTTGCCCACATAGTTGATGGGGCCTAAGAAACTTTGAATCTCGTCTACGGTTTTTGGTGATCTGAACGTTTTTATGACCCCCACATAGCTATCAAGAGGTGTGATTCCATTGATCGATAAAGTATGACCCAAGAATTGGAAACTTTTCATTCCATACAGGCATTTCGCCTCATTCAATAAAATATCATTTTTGCGTAATGTTTTCAATGTGAAACGTAGTCTAGAGTTGTGTTCTGTTTCATCTTTCCCAAATATAAGAATGTCGTCTATGGAATTAACAGTGCCTTCACTCTTCAGAAGAATTCGTTCTAATGTTTTCAGGAATATTTCAGGTGCACAAGATAATCCAAACACCAGTCTCTAATATCGAAACAGACCATTACTACTGATGAAAGTTGTGATATGACGTGAATCAGGTGATATTTCTAATTGATGAAAAGCATTCTCTATGTCTAATCTGGAAAACAGTTGAGAATTTTTGAATATTGGGAGGAGTTCGTTCATAGTTGGGAGAGGATAGTTCCCTCTGATGATTGCCTTATTAGCTTCTCTCATATCTACGCATATCCTAACCTCACCGTTTCCTTTTAAAACTGGAACGAGGGGAGAAACCCACTTGGATGGACCGACCACCTCTTCAATTATGTCGGAGTCTAATAGTTCTCTCATTTTGGTGTTGACTTTTGTTTCTAAGGGGATGGGTAGGTACTCTTCTATATGGTTGACGAATTGGCTTGACGTTTTCATCGATTGGAATATCAATGAGAACGTTTTTGAATTTAGGGAAGGTGGACACGTTGTTCACCGACTCCAACCTGATTTTCAAGACTCCCAAATCTTTTTTCCTATTAATTTGTTCTAAAATTTGTTCTATCCGTCATTCGGTTGCCCCCTTACGAGCAACCCTCAAAAGTCTTCGAAAGTCTTGTGCGAGCAAGGAATGACGGGGGCCTTACCTTTTAACGTGTGATCCCAAACACATTATTTGTATCATTTTTGATTACATAAAATGTGGCATCTAAATGTTTCTTATTTATTCCTATTTTGGATACGAAAGAACCTAATACCGTTAAAGGTTTATTGCTTCCATAGGCATTTTTTTAGGATGTTTTTCTTGATAAATGATTTGAACATTATGTTCTTTCAAGTATTCCCAGGTCTTATCCGTTATAAGATTACTTTTACTCCCGGAGTCTATCAAAATTTTTGTCTTTACCCCACCTAATGAACAAGTTATTGTTTCATCTTGGTCTATATGGAAAACATGGTCAATTTCATTTTCCGAGTGTGAATCTTCTGTGATGAGACGAACTCCAGATTGTCTTGGTTTTTTATTTTTTGAAAAGTAATTCCTCAATAATTCTTCATTTTTCCTTTTGGAAACTTCTGACTTTGGCTGGCGTGTTCTGCAATATGCTGCAAAATGTCCAGGTATGTTGCATTTATTACAATTCTGCCGTCTAGCTGGATATTTTGAGTCGTTAGAAAAATGATTACTGCGACCACATCTAGCACAGGCTTGTTTTGATTTACCTTCAAACCTTGAATTCAAAGCATTTACTTGGTCGCCGTTTCCTGAAGAACTTCGTGAAATCCTCCCAGTTCTCTATTTACTGTTTCTAGAGATGTAGCCCTAGAGATGTAGCCTCGTTGATCACCCTTTCTAGAGTTATCGAGTCCACAGCTGCTAATATTTTCTTCCGTAATTTGATTGAGTTACCCTTTTTCATTATTTGGTCTATTCGATTTTCTTCTATATTGGAAAATTTACATTTTCCTGCCTGATTTCTAAGTCTCAAGAGAAATTTCTCGATTCCTTCTCCTTCTTCTTGCTTCATCAGACGAAAAACGTGTCGTTCATAAACTCCGCTGTGAGAAATATTTATCAAGTTTTGTGATGGCTACTTCGTAGACATCCACTCCTTCCTCCTGGTTGACATTGGCTCCTGGTATGTTATAAAATATTTCTTGCAATCCTAATCCACCTTGATGTAGAAGGTTCGCTTTTTCTTCGAGGGGTTTCCAATATCGTCAGCTTCGATGTAAATAGAAAACGCTCTTTTCCATTTCTCCCAACGAAGGCCGACTGAACAAATGTCTCCCTCGACATCGAATTGACTAATGTTACAGGTATTTTGGTTCATCACGGCTAGAAATGATATATATATATAATTAAGAGTGCCCATTGGTGCCCTCTATTTGAGCTTTCGCTCACACCTGTAGCCGTTTCAGGACCTACAGTATTCGGACTTGGTCCAGGTCTGTGACCCTCAGACATTTCGTCTGTTCGAGTTTTCACTCAGGCCTGTGGCCTATTCATGACACATCGGTCTTCGGACATCCTGGTCCAGGTCTGTGACCCTCAGACATTTCGTCTGTTCGAGTTTTCACTCAGGCCTGTGGCCTATTCATGACACATCGGTCTTCGGACATCCTGGTCCAGGTCTGTGACCCTCAGACATTTCGTCTGTTCGAGTTTTCACTCAGGCCTGTGGCCTATTCATGACACATCGGTCTTCGGACATCCTGGCCCAGGTCTGTGACCCTTGTCTGATAATCTATCATACCCAGTTCAAGTTTCCAAAGTATTTCATTCAAATGTGACGAATTGAAAAATATGAAATTGACTGCATTCAGAATCGACCCGTATTCAATAATTGCTGCACGTCACCATGTCAACGGTTTTTCATTCTATGATTCATATTCTGGACTGAGCGTATATTTCACTCTACAAACTAGAACTGGGCGAGCTAGGTTCAGATGTCTTTTGCATATTTCTTCTACTCACCCTGATTAATCAACTTATTCCAAATTATTTTCACTCGTCGCCACTGTAATATACTGGGATTGGGTAACACAATTAAACACCGATGTACACTGTCCGATCGTCCAGACACTAATGAATCTCCTTATCATTATTTCAACCTATCCGCATTGCGATGGTGATGATTCACTCATGTCTTTCTGATCCGTTTATTCATAATTACTGGATACTACATAATGTATGGTATTAATCACCAAAAAATTTAATAGGGATGATAAAGAAATATGAATCAGTTGAATGTTGAATCTTGAATCAGTTTGCGAACGGCTTTCGGTGGATGCGGACGCAGTAAAAATTATTATTGTATTTCAATTAGTGAATATACTTTTTCGTTTCGTATACCGGGTGTTGTGAGTTCCAGTGCAGGCTAGCTGCATGTGATTTGACAGTGAATTTACTTTTCCTTTTGTTCCTTCCTTCCTTCCTTTTGTTTTGTATCAGTTTAAGTGTGTATATTATAATATAATACAACTAAGTTTTTGGTGTGTATTTTATGATGTGGTCAAGAAAAGTGGAGTTAGGTCAAAAGTGAAGTTAAGTGAAACGTGAATCTGTTGAGAATATTCGGCAGAATCTTGGATTTTTAGAAGGATGTCGCTTCGTCTATTAGTTGGTTCTGAAATAGTATATACAATATGTAAGTACCAAGATTTTGTAGACAATATTTCTCTATGGTTTTTGTAGTATACAGGGTATATGTCACGACGAACTTATTACTCTATCTTTATTTCGAGAATGAGCCGCAAGAAATTTATGAAAATGTACATGCTTATATTTGAGACTCTACACTCTCCTGGTTTGATATATTTTCGACAACGCAGTGTTGTCGCTTCTACCGAAAAGTAGCAACAACTATGTTATTGCAAATGGATTTCCCTGTATTTCAGTGTATTTTAACATTCTTCCTGAAGAGCTGCGGTTTCATCGATATACCACATTTGGGATCTAGCGGGAATAATTACAGAGATATAGGGCATGCAAAATCAAGATTTTTCAACTTGGGGTTTTTTTTGTGTACTGAAATTGAATTGGAACATATACAGGGTGGTTCAATCATCAAAATTCTAGTCACCCTGTATCTATTCCAAATAAATGTCAGTAGATAGTTGATAAAAATTTAAGATTAAGATAATGGAATACACAATAAAATTCTAAAGTTGAAAAATCTCGATTTTTTACAATATCTCTGTAATAATTCCCACTATACACCAAATGCGATATATCGATGAGATTAGATCTTCAGAGGCAATTTAAAAATACAATGAAATAACAAAGTTACTGCTACTTTTCGATAGAAGCGGCAACATTGCATTGTCGAAAATATTTTAAACGAGGAGAGCGTAATTTCAAATTTGAGCATGCATATTTTCATAAATTTCTTTGCAACTCATTCTTATTTTAGACAGTGCCGTGCGTTTTCCATTAAAATGATCAATGACGTCAGTGTTGCCATATAGATTTTAAAAAAATCTCTCCTGCGCCGCCATTTTAAAAACAAATGTTCACTTGTGAGATGTCATAAAAAAGAAATAAATTCTTGACCTGGATCTATTCCCGGTAAAACGAGAAGTAATTTTCAAATGTTTCATCAAGGAAAATATGGGTTTATATCTCCAATGATTTCGTGGTCACACTGTAGGTATACACCCGGTTTAGTCCAATCTTAATAAAGGCGCCGTTTTTAAATGCCAAATGAAAAAACGACGCTGTATTCTTATTTGCTTCATACTACTGATAGATTGTGTAATGAATAACGTATGGCATTACTCACCAAGAAATTCAATCGGGATGATAAAGAAATATGAATCAGTTGAATCAGTTTGCGAACGGCTTTCGGTTGGTGCGGACGCCGTGATAATCATTATCGTAATTCAATAATTAGTGAATATACTTTTTAGTTTTGTATACCAGGTGTTGTGTGAGTTTCAGTGCAGACTGCAGTGATAATTATCGTCATTTAACAGTGAATTTACTTTTCCTTTTAATATACCGGGTTTTGTCTCAGTTTTAGAGTGTATATAATATAATACAACTGAGTTTTTCATGTGTATTTCATGATGTGGTTAAGAAAAGTGGAGTTAGGTCAAAAGTGAAGTTAAGTGAAACCTGAATCGAATGATTTCTGTTGAGAATATTCGACAGAATCTTGGATTTTGAGAAGGATGTCGCTTCGTCTATTAGTTGGTTCTGAAATAGTATATATACAATATGTAAGTACCAAGATTTTGTAAACGATATCTCTTTATGGATTTCGTAGTATACAGGGTAGATACAGATAGTTAGATAAGTTGCAATTACCTTCGAAATTTTCAATCCTCAAATTCATTCCGTAGATTCTATTTTTCTTCGAATATTCTCTCATGAAAAAACGACTTACATCGATCCACTAAATTATTCATTTCTTCAGTCGAATAATTAGTGGACATTCATTAATGTGAGCGTATGGAATCACGTCAGGTACCCTTACGAGGGTAGTGTATCAACTTTGGCGTTCGTAATGCCTCTCTACAAAGGAGGGTGTCGCCTTCAAAAGTTAAGTATAAACAGTGGATTTATACCAGTTCTTTTCCAAATTATTCATACACTACAGGAAAGCAACAGTCGTTGTTTCAATGAAGCAGTGCCCTTAGAAGGGTGGACTCATGTTTTCTTCCACATCTGTATAGTATATTCATATGGCGCAATGAGAAAATCATAATACTGATTCATGTTTTTTTTTAGAATATTCCAGGAATAATGCAAACCATCGCAGATGTCTCAGAATCTCAGAACCTGTATTTGCGAGAACTCCTTATTCGCTTGTAGGACACTTCACTTCAGAACTCTACATTTTTAAGCTGATGAAATATGGAGATTTTCGAGATAAGTATTTCCATTACCCCCAAAATTGTCACTCCTAAAATTCATTTAGTAGTTCTATTCCTCTTCGAACATTCTTTCGTGAAAAAACGACTTTTATCGATTCACTAAATCATTTATTTCTTCAGTCGAATAATTAGTCGACATTCATTAATGTGAGTGTATGGAATCACGTCAGGTACCCTTACGAGGGGAGTGTATCAACTTTGGCGTTCGTAATGCCTCTCTACAAAGGAGGTTGTCGCCTTCAAGAGTTAGGTATAAACAGTGGTTTTATACCAGTTCTTTTCCAAATTATTCATACCCTACAGGAAAACAACAGTCGTTGTTTCAATGAAGCAGTGCCCCTAGAAGGATTGGACTCATGTCTGTTTATTATAGTCATATGGCGTCCAGAAAATCGTAATACTAATTCATGTTTTTTTCAGGATATTCCAAGAACAATGCAAACCATCGCAGATGTGTCAGAATCTCAGAACCTGTATTTGCAAGAACTCCTTATTCGCTTATTGTAGGACACTTCACTTCAGAATTCTACATTTGTAATGCCATACCAGATGATGCTAATGAAATATGAAGATTTCTGAGATAAGTTGCCATTACCTTCTAAATTGTCACTCCTCAAATTCATTTCATAGTTCTATTCTTCTTCGAGCATTCTTTCATGAAAAAACGACTTTTATCGATTCACTAAATTATTTATTTCTTCAGAGGAATAATCAGTATTTCTGCAGAACATAATATTGGCAAATTAGAAAATATTTTCAATAATCATAATAAGAATGATTTGTAATTAGAAATCCGCCTCCGCCATGTTTAGGCAAAATCCGATGCTTTGAATGATTTGAACTTTGTTTCGGAAATAACAGTGTTTTTCTGTGGTTCCGTTGTTTTTTCTCATAGTATTATTTCTATTGGATCAAATATTTCTGCAGAGCATAATATTATGAAGGAGGTATAAGTCGAGATACAACCGATAATACCACCTACAGTAAGCGGCAATATTATGGAACAATTTCATTCAAAAGTCAGGCATGTGTTTCTTGAAAACACGCTAGGACAGGTCGATTTTTATTTTTTCCTGCTGTTTTTATGGTTGTAGATTCATTTATACAGGGTGGCTCAAAAATAAGTTACGATGATCAAATTAATTTTTTTGAATGGAAACACTTACCTATATTATTATGTTTTATTTAATTTTTGAATTTGGCGTGAAATTCTAACTATGTTTCATGTATCGCATCATTGACATTGAACAAATAAAATGGTTTGAAAAAATGAAAATGATGGTCGTAACTCTTTTTTGGGTCACAAATAGGTCAATTTTCAGTTTTAAATGGCGATTTTCTCATTAATTGTGCAAAAATGACAACGTCACCAGTTTTGACACGGTGACGTCATCGATGATTTTTTTCAATTGAAATGTGGGTCTTGTATAATACCTCATTGAAAGGTCTATCAATAATGCATTCAGTATAGTATCATACTTAACTGACTAATGCTTATACTAGGGTAATAGAAAGTAATTCAATTTAATCCGAGAATAATTGGTGTATCTGACAAAACGTCAACTGACATTTCAATTGACATTAGGCAGATAACTTGATTTTTATAGACTAATAGCAACTTAATTTTTGACGATTTCATGCTGTTGTTTTTGTGCTTTGTTCAAGCTTTGTCCTTCTCTTACTAAACTGAAAACTAGTGTCAAAACTGGTGACGTCATCATTTTTGCACAATTCGTCATTTAAAATTAAAAATCGACCTTTATGTGACCCAAAAAAGAGTTACGACCATCATTTTCATTTATTCAGCCCATTTTTTTTTTGTTCAATTTCAATGATCTCATACATGAAACATACTTAGAATTCAAAAATTGAATAAAAAATGAGCGTTCACATTTGAAAGAATTAGGTTGATCATAACTTATTTTCGAGCCACCCTTTATAAATGAATCTACTACCATGTAAACCGGAGGAAGAAATAAAAATCGACCTGTCCGAGCGTGTTCCCAAGAATCACTGGCCTGAATTCAATAATGAATTTGTTCCATAATATTGCCGCTCACTGTATAGTGAATACCTACCATAATACAAACATAATACAAACATTGGAATCGTGCAAGATGGTTAGTAATAATAACTATCTTGCACGATTCCAATGTTTGTATTATGGTAGGTATTCACTATACAGTGAGCGGCAATATTATGGAACAAATTCATTATTAAAGTCAGGCCAGTGATTCTTGGGAACACGCTCGGACACTTATTATTTACCAATACGTTGAAGCATGTATGGAGATTTTTGGATGCAGGGCCACGACAGGCCAGGAAAGTTACAGGGTGACAGAGAATCATGGTATATCTCCTTTTCTCCTTTGGTTTTCTAGCTATATTTCTGAAATTTGTAACATTATTGTATATGGGCACTTTCTCACATGTTTTTATATTCCTGTTATGTATTAATTATAGTATAATAATGTTATTCCAAAAAACTGTCGTTGGATGCGAGATGTAAACAGAGATATAGTCATTTGTCATCTAAATGTAGAGGATACTTCACTTTATCAAGTTTCGGTAGGAGACATATATATGAGAATTAATTGCACGCGATGACCGACCCTGGAGGTGAAACATTGAAACACTCACTATTCTGCCGTGAAACATTGAACCAAAACTTCACTTCTCTCATTTCTTTACAAAGGAATCAAAGGATTGAAATAGTTTTTCACAATATCTTGGAATACAAATTGTGTTTTTGGGCTATTCATTAATTCAAGCATGCCATCACATTGTGCTGTTTTACAATGCACAAAAAATGCAGCGAGAGACGAAGGAATCCGATTTTTCAGGTAAATAGTGATCTCACATAGTTTTTATAATGAAATATTGTCATTTCTCATTAGAATTCCTTCTGCCACTTCTGCAATAGGAGAGCTAATACTGCTAATGGAGTGAAAATGTCTACAACACACACGATCCTATTTCGTCAGCATATCAGACCAGCCCTCCCGTTTGATTGCATGAATTTCTATACATCTCACTTCTTGCCTTAAACTTCACGAGTGTTTTTATTAGCTCAAAGGTATTACAGAAGGAATTCCAATGAGAATTGAGAAATGACAAATTTTCAAAATAAAACTATATGTGACTATTATAGTAGGTACTTGTATATCACAATGTTATACCTACCTGAAAAATCGGATTCCTACGTCTCTCGCTGCATTTTTTGTGCATTGTACCGGGTCATCATTCTTCAAAATTTAACAGCTAATATCTTCCGTTGGCGAAAAGCTATCATGTTGCCGTTTTCGTTGGTCTATTGAGATTAAGTTTCTCTATTACATCGTGTAATGATATGCATACTATTAGATTTATTCTATCCCAAACTTGTATCATTATTCGTTGCTGAGATATGGCCGACAGCCGTTCTTAGTTGTTCACCCTGTACAACAAAACAATGTGATGGCATGCATGAATTAATTAATATCCCAAAAACACGATTCCTATGCCAAAATAATTGTGAAAAACTATTTCAATCCTTTGTAATTTTGTGAACAAATAAGAAAAGTGAGGTTGTGTTTCAATGTTTTACCTCCAGGGTCGGTCATCTGACAGATCTTGCGCGCAACCTATGGCGTTCCATAGGTGCGTTCGGTTATAACATATCTGTTAGCTCGATTCCATCTGTTAGTCGGAATGCGTTCGATAAATCAGATCTACTTCCTCTGTCTAATCTGCTTCGTGTTCGTTAATTGTCAGAGCGAGCTGAAAGATGTAATCTGTTTGCCCCGCTTTGAGGAGCAGATCATTCGGATTTGATCGGTTATTCGGTTGTCAGTTGTCAACAAATCAATTTCAACAACATATGTTATGGAAATTATATCTCTTTTGTGTCGAAAAATGAGAAACTTGATCAACTGGAAACGAAACATGAAACTGAATTTTGTAGAATCCCCCTCGCCCAGAATCGCCAAAATGACCGACGAATTTGCTCTTGGAAGCATATAATAAACAGATGTGCATTCATTAGTATGTAACGCCTATTTCTAATCTGATATAGAATTGCGATATTTTCAAAATATGAATCCAAGTAAACAACAAACATTCAAAAGAACTTTGTTGCCCTGACGTGTTTTTAAAAGTAATAAGGTTAAGTGAATTGTTTCTGTTTTCTGTTACTTCTGACAAGTGGCGCTCGCAATCTACTACCTCGTTGAGCGTTCGTTAAATAACTTTAGCTCTATCAGCTAGGTGATCAGGTGACACCAAATCTGCATCTGCTCGCTCGGCTCCGATTTCGTTAAACCGAGCGCACCCCATGTAATACCTTAAATTACACTTCATCAGTCGACCCTATTAGGTATACATGTTTGCGATTTTCCGTAAATCGTCATTTTTGCTTCTGATTCTCAAGGACCGTATCCATGGCTTTCAGAAATATTATGCATGAGTGCATGACAATGTTTTTTTCTTCAGATTATCATATATCTATGATAAGATATTAGATAATAGGAAATGAAACTTATTCTTCACATAGTCAAAATCATGTTTATTACTTGAGGAAGTAACATAATAACATAATAATATACAACTTTGTACAACAAAACATGCCAAAAGGAGATTTAAAAAAAGGAAAAATCATTTCAATATCCTACTTTACTCGGCAAAGTAAAAACAATCTTCCGGTTGGTAGTGCTTCCTAATATTCAGTTCTAAGAATTTGGTGAAATATTCACCTCCTTTATTTGTGCTATAAATTATACACTATAATTTCAAAACAAAAAAAAAAAGCTCATCATCCAGCTCATCAATAAAGACAGAGATACGTTAGTAATAGAGAAGAAAAGAAAAAACACTTCTGGAACACTGGAATGTACAACATACTTTGAATTTGCACCACTCAACCGAACTGGAAAGAGAATCCACCAGGAAAACCACCTCCAAATGAGAATTCTTGTCCATGGCCACCTCCTCCGAAGTAGGTTTGGAACACTTGAGTAGGATCAATATCTGAAAAATCAACAATTATTGTTATAGCCGCAGATTGTGAATGTTGATTAGAGAACTGTTCATTTGAAGATGTCAGATCAAAATTATCAACAACATAGCCTACAACAAACCGATGATGTATCCTTCCATTCAGTTCATTAACAATGCGATTGTGAAAACAGTAAATAATATCGTGAAGAACCACCATTTTAATAGTTTTCGAACCATTCCCAAACCACTGCCAGATTAGCATATATGTTCTACTTCTATGGCCCATCGCCTGTACGATATCTCAACAAAAATGGGACCAACATTAGAGGTACTTGTTGAATCTATAAGGACGGAAAGTGAAGGATGCAAACAGCCATATTGGTTTGACAAGTTTCGTATAATTTTTTCCCTACGTCGGCATCAACGCCTATTGGTCGATTTCGTTACCTAGAGGCAGAAGTTGGTCCCGTTTTGAGGACAGCTATGCTTCATATATTAGTAGTAGATATATGCAGATTAGTGTCTGTGAATCACGTGATACAGTATGAACGCATGCGCATTCGCTCCTAGAATTATTGACGACAGCCACGGGGTCTCGAAAGGAAGGAAAAACATCCTTGAAAGCCTAAATCACTACAGGAATGATAACAGTGGGCTGACGCCATGCTATTAGTGGACCAGAATAAAACTCTCTGAGCAAACTTAGCCTCCACAATTTTATCGCGAAAAATAATCATAAAAAAACACGATCTCAACATATCACGTGATGGAAATGGCTCGAAAGATTTAGGCACTTCTTAATTGAATATAGTATATTGTTTAACAAGCACGGATGCACGGAATTAGGTCTTCTCATTTCCAGTGTTGCCAACATAACATATATGGAAACATTGAAGACAAGGTGAGATGGGGAAGACATTTTTTTTCTCTCTCAACACTAGCTGAACTGCTCTATTGCAGAATAGGTTGATAATTGTCTGATAAGTATTTCCATAATCTAATCCATGTTTTCTATACCTGCAATGTGATATTAGCAATATTCTTTTTACCTTGTTACAGTCTCACTACTGAGATCAATTGAGTTAGAAGGAGGTGAGACGGATCTGAGTTGTCGATTGAATAAAAAGAACACGTTTTTTTCTGTCAGGAAGGGCAAGGGAAGAAAACATAACCCAACATAATTCAACCAAAATGTAAAATGGCCGAGGAAATTAATGAGGAGCATATAAATATTATTGTAGTGAGTATTCAACAGATTTGACCTGTGGACTGAAACTTCAAAGCTGAAAGCATGTCAAAATGAAAATATAACCTCACAATTTTCAGCACAAAACCACAGAATTACTAGAATTAATCCAGTCTCACCTTTTTCTCACTACAACACCAGATGAATAGCAATCTCAGTTGGGGTGAGGGGGAAGAAATAGTCCCAATGAGTTCTTAAGACAACTCACATCAGACTAAGATAAATGAAACATGTAATACAACTGAGCTATTGAGCTGCACTGAGAATCTTGGTTAATCTCAGTCAAAGTTGGTAAAAAGAATATTACTATCATGACTCTAGGAACGTTTTTGTCTCTCCTGAGAAATTTAGTCTCGTGGAATACGAGCTGTTAGAATTAGGTCATCAATATTATATAACTTTGTGTGCGGCCTCCATTGATGGTCTACCATCGTTTTAATTATCGGAATTTCTTGTAAACTGGCCATTCTTTACTGTACAGCCGAAAAAAGCGTCAATTTTATGAGGAATGGAAACTTATCATCCCAAAGAAACAGAATTACTTTTATTCAAACACGATCATACATTGCAGGAATGTACAAGTGTATGAACCACTCTAATATCCTTTTGCCTGATATCCCGGTATGAAAAGAGTTTTCTAATTATTATTGACACGACTATGACATTTGTTGAAGTGGCAATACTCTGTCATTGTTGCTTCTGAAGTGTTTGTCATAGATTTGAATTACTATGGTTTCATTGTATTAAAGTCTCATAGGTCGCGTGCACGATGACCGACCCTGGAGACAAAATATTGAAACACAACCTCATTCTTCTGTGAATTATTGAAACACAAACTCACTTTTTTACTTGGTTATAGAGGAATCAAAGGATTGAAATAGTTTTTCACAACATTTTGGCATACGAATCGTGTTTTTGCGCTATTCATTAATTCGAGCATGCCTTCGCATTGTGCTATTGTACAATGCACAAAAAATGCAACAAGAGACTAAAGAATATGATTTTTCAGGTAAATAGTAATCTCACATAGTTATCATTATGAAATGTTGGTCATTCCTTATTGAAATTCCTTCTGCCTTCTGTCACTTCTGCAATACAAGCTAATACTGCTAATACATTGAAAATGTCTACAACACCCACGATCGTCAGCATATCAGACCAGTCCTCCCGATTGATTGCATGAATCCAATTTTCTTGCATTATTTTAGAAATTTCAGATGTATTTCTGTTAGCTCCTATCGCAGAAGGAATTCCAATGAGAAATCAGAGAAATTACCAAATTTCAATAATGAAAACTATATGTGACTATAGTAGGTACTTACTTTTGAATCATATTGTACCAACCGGATTACTTCGTCTTCCGATGCAGTTTTTGTGCATTTCACAACAGCATAATGTGATGGCATGAGCGAATTGATGAATAGCGGAAAAATACGATTCGTATGCCAAAATAATTGTGAAGAACTATTTCGATCACTTGTAAACAAATAAGTAAAGTGACGTTGTGTTTCAATGTTTTGCCTCCAGGGTCGGTCATCTGACAGTTCTTGCACACAACCTATTTAGGTTTAGGGTTAGCTAAGGTTAGGTTTCCGCCGAGATCGGTTTTGCAGGAAAACGCCTATCATGTTGTTCATTGGCTTCTAATGAACTGATCGAAAAATTCAAGGATATTTCTGACCGCAAATGACATAGATGAGATAGACATTTTTCCTAGAAAACTGTCTCTATAGCAAAAAGATTATATACTCACGCAAACAACAATGTATGTTTGTTAATTTTTTTGTAATGTTCACAAAATGTCTAATTTTTCAGAAAGGATTTTGTTGTTTTTTTCAAGAAAAAGTATTTTTTGGAGGTTTTTTTCACAGGAATTTGTCCAAAGAGGATTTGTCGCGGATAATCAGTTGTTGAGATGGTCAAAAGGGAAATAAATCCCACTGGTAGAAGAAAAAAAGCAACGTTCAAACCCAACAAGCTAACGTGAAATTGTCCTTGATATCTATATCTCCAATTTACATGCAGATTTCGGACATAATAAGCTCAACAGTAAAACGATGTGGTGTATGTTTGTTTGTGTGTATCATAATAACAATAATAATAATGTAATCATTCCCTAAATTGATCAAACAAAGAAAAAATATAGGAGTCGTCAAAGAAGTTGAATGAAATTATCATAAAGATAATATACAAACACATAAAAGCTAAAACATTAACGTAAATATAAAATGGGTTCATCAATAGAGGAATTCATCGTTTTTAGGGGGGTCTATCGATCGATTTTCGTGTACAAAACGCAAGTAGAAGCAGATTACTTGATAAAACTCACCCATTCCGCCTTCGAACTCCTCCATGTCCTGCCCGTTGTCGTATCGAGCTTTCTTCTTCGGATCCGACAGAACGCCGTAAGCCTCCCCCACTTCCTTGAACTTTTTCTCTTGGTCTTTCTTCTCGTTCTCCGTCGCGCTCGCATGTCTGTCGGGATGATGGATGAGCGCCCTCTTTTTGTACGCCCTTTCGACACAAACATCAATCATCAATCTCTGAAGTACAGATAGTAAACACCAAAATATGAAGTTTTAGCCTAACATGACGTAACACCATAGCCATCTTCAAAGAGGATAGTCGCGGTGCAGTCTGGCAACACTGTTCAAAAGGTCTTTCTCCAGTCATTCGCACATATACGATAATATGGGTTCCGGATGCAACGGAGTGAATTTGTTTAGTTTCAGAAAGTAAATCAATGTGAAATATTGTTGAGAGCCAGTGAAAAGTGTCAGGAATATTCTAGTGTTTGAATTATAGGCGAAAGAGTGTTTGTTTGTGTATGAAAGTCCATCAAGAATAGTTTTTGAATTGAGGTTATGTGTTATGTTGTCTTATTTCCGGAAGCAAAGTAATTTCGATGTTTCTTTCAACAAGATGTAGACTTATTGGTTATTTTTATGTTCTGGTTCCCACGAAAAGGGATATCCTGTAATGTTCAGAGAACATCGTGAGAACCAAGGGAAATAAGGTAGGAATTGGTGTTCTTTTTAAATTTCTGGAGGTTATATGCCTCGGGGAACACCTCCCTTGTGTGTTCCAGAGCCTCGCTGTTCGTTGGATGAACGAGTCTTTGGAAAGAGATGTTCTGCAGGTCTCCAAGTGACCACGAAGGGGTGCGAAGTCTCAACTCGACGGGTTAATCTCGCGGGGACTGCCAAGAGAGGAACAATTGTTGATATTTCAGAAGAGCATCGTCCATGGAAATATTTATAAAAAAGAGCCAGATCGCCAACTTTTCTACGGTGTTCCAGAGAAGTGAGTAAGTTTGTGAGCGAGGCATCACCCACGAGACGAATTGCCCTTTTTTGGACAGAATCCTACAGTTTCAGGGGGGTATGTTTGGGTGCTGCACTCCGAATTATGGGAACAGTATTCCAGGACAGGTAGGATCTGTGCCTATAAGCAGCTGACTGGAAGCGAAATAGCTCCTGGCCCGAAACAGAAAACCAAGTTTTTGGGATGCACTTTTAGCAATTGATCTCACGTGATTTTACCAAGGTTATTGCTGATAGTAATACCAAGCATTGAAATGGATGTCTTTGAATGAATGGTTACTCCTGAAAAGCTGTTGTTGGGCACAGTGAGATCGGCTTTCCTAGAGAAAAGGCATGCTTTTGTTTCGTTTTCATTGAAATCTACGAAGTTATTGGATCCCCATTCGATGTGACAAGTCAAATTATACTTCAGAAAGGAAGTATATTTCGATTTTTAAATTTCCTCAAGATGAAGAACTGCAAAAATGGTGGCTATCTGCTCAACATTCTGCAGTGTGTGCAATTAATTCATTTCGTTGAAACATATATAATTAGATATATTGATACATTTTTGCTTCCAGATGGATCATTTTTTTAAAAATTTGCCAAGAAACAGGACACCCTCAGTTATGCCATTTTTCCAAGTCATAATTTCAAACCAATTACATCATTAAGAACAAATATCAGAGAAGGACGTCAGAAATGTTCAGTTTATTAAAATGAAAAAATACATAGTTGATTTTTTGAAAAATCCGACCTTATTAGTTGGGGAATATACAAAAACATTAAAGATTGATAGTTTATGAAATCGAAAATTCCGTAAAACAGAGAGTTACATTTATTTTTATATTGTAGTATTGAATGAGATCCAGGCCCAAGTTTTACTAGATACCTAAGTTGGGATGATTTAAAATTGATTCTTCCTTATGATATGAAATTGAGTAGGTCACAAGATACAGAAACCTCAGATCACACCGAGAATCAGACCAAAAAAACGAAAAAATGTCTCATTGAATGAGAAAAGCTTGATATGAAAGTAGAACTCACAGTGTCGTGTGAAAATAGCATACCTCCGAGCTTACCTCATTCTAAGAATCTTGAAATTTTAATTGATCAATTGGAACAAATAAGTTCACATTAAAAAAATAGATATTCTTCTTCTAGAGTAATTATGTATTTTATGTTATTCACTACTTCTCATTCTGTCTATAAACTCATTGAGATTTTTTTCATTTTACCTAACAAACGATAGGTACTACCCGGAGCATTAACCTGCATAATAATAATAACTTGTCCAACATATCTTCTGTTTATCTGTTCATCGGAACTCGTCTTGTCGAATGGCGAATAATAATCCAGGATATCAAAACTACGAAAGATTATAATATATGGTTGGAATATGAGTTGGTTTCTAAATTTTCTTATGGTTTTGATATCCTGAATTATAATTCACCATAAAAAATGTGTTTTAACTTCGACAGGTAGTCAGGTGACAAGAATTATAAAACATGCTGCACTCGCTTTTTCTTCATAGCCACCTACCGATTAGGTCCACAGCTTTTATGTCAATAAAATAGTGCTCAATATTGGTAAATAATGAATGTTGGTAAAATTCAAACTAGTGTGTGATGAAACACTCTGCCAGCAGCAGATTGAATATGGGAATTAATGATTTTAAAAATATTGCCAGACATTTACTAAGAGGATCAATGAAGAAAATACAAAGAAAAAATGTAAATTATTTAAATTCAAGGCTAATACTCGAAATATTGTATATATGTTATATATTTATGGTAAAAGCAAAGCATCAATATATCAGATATGGAAAAAAATACAGGGTGTCCTACTTATATCTAAATAATAATAGCTTATTTAGAAGATATGACTACGCCACTGCATTCCACGTGAAAAACTTTATAAGTGACAGTCGTATATTGTGAAGTTGTGAAAATTTTGTTTGCGGTATGTGAGTTTCACAAAAAAGTAGCCAACGTTCCCGAAAACCGCAAATCTCCATCAAAAATAAGTGAGATATACCGTAAGGACATCGAAAATGGGACAGTCTGTAGAATAGCCTAATCATCACCTTTTAATTTCATCGTCTCCGGCAGTCCTCTCCACGCCGAGGATCTTGTAGTAATCCTTGCGCTTGGACTTTTTCAGCGCGAACTTGGCGTCCTGCAACAACTTCTTGTTCTCGCGACTCTTGTCCATTTTGCAGATCTTCTCGTAGTCCTTGACGGCCTCCTCGAACTCGTTCGAGTCCATGTAGCACTTGGCGCGCCTGAGGAGGGCCTTGAGGTAGGTGTCGTCCAAGTTCAAGGCGGCGGTGCAATCTGCGATGGCCTCGCGAGTTTTGGTCAGTCTCGATAGCACGGTGGCTCGATTGAAATACAATTTGGCGTTGGTTTTTTTGTTAAGCGGGTCGATTTCGAGGGCTTCCGTATAGAGTTTGTGTGCTTCCTGTAATTTGAAAGGAATCTGCTATTTATCTACTCACCGCCACTGTTGTTGCAATGGCTGGAAATTCCCACTTTTCTGTCAAAAATCTCTCCCTACATTAACCTTTCCGTGACGGGGAGGGGTATGCCGCATACCCTAGAGTTCCTAAATGTACTTGACACTGCTGTTTTGACGTTTTTTGTATATTAGAGTAGCGATACTAGACAAGCAGTGACAATCAAACATAACCACAAACGATTTAGAAGCAAATCATATGTTTTGCCAGACAAGAACAAGAATATATTTTCACTTAGATAATGGATCCTCGCATCTTCCTTCCTTCACAAGTCCTGGGAAGAGTACATCCATATATCTTTCTCTGTCTTTGATTTTTGTATGATAGTGCATAGCGTCTCCTCGACTGGGTAAAGGGGTACGATAAATTGATTAGAAAATTATTTCTTGTCGAAATATTGAATGATAAGGCTGAAGGACCTCAATGGAGGTCGATATCAAGTTGGTATGTACTTATATACCAACGAAATACATATACTATTCCTATGAAATAAGTTTCCTATATATTGGTATATATATATACGTTCAGTTGAATATTTTTTTATCACAAAAGTTCAGAATGGGGTAAGAACTGCTAAATTTCAACCAATGAAACATACTTTTATTTCGTATGGAACAATTTCACTTGTACAAGGGTGGTAGGTAAAAAGTAATTAATAAATAAACAAATGATATGGCAACAATAACAGCTGATTTCAGTTACAGTAAATAATAAAGGTTCTCCAAGAGATACGGATGTAGGTATAAATGGACTTCAGCGCTAGACTCAAGACATAACATAAATGGTGCACTCGTTAAGCTTTCTTGTTCTGTCCTCTGATATCTTGCTCGTATCTTGATACCCAAGAAGTGGTTCAAAATTCACTAGGAACTTTGAAGAAGCGATACACGAACAATATATTCAACTCTTTGATATAGATACATCTGGTACATCAGAGTTCCACAAAGTGACTATATGTTTTCACAAAATTATTATAGGAGTTCGTAAACGAAGATGATCTAAAGAATTCTTGGTTGAACAGGAATGTGAAATTTGTGAGTCAGTCAATTCAGGAAGTTGCTCCTGTTTCATCATCAGATGATCGACCATGATCTCCATGGTGGCTATTGTGATCTCTGCTCCATCATTCCATCACAAGCAATAACCAGAGAAATGAATTTCATTACCTGCAAGCTTTTTGTTTCTTCTTGGTTCTAAACTGGAATAAGGATCTTTTCGATACTCGCTCAGTTTATAAATTGTGGGTTCGGCACTTTCTCTCAATACGATCCTATTCTTCAACATCAAATCTTCCGTTCTGACGAGTACCTGATAAAAATGCGTTGAAAAATATTCTATATCCTTCCATGAAATTTGAATATCTCGCAAACTTTGTGGCCTGAACCTATATTCCATGCCGGCCGCATAATCTATTATTCTGTTTCCATTTTTGTAGAATTACGTTATCCGATGGAAATTCGAATAGAGTGAATTGATTTCCCGTGTTCTCACAGTTGGAAACTGCACAAACTTGCATCTTCCTCCTAATTCTCTCAATTTGTCAAACCTTTGAAATGTATGTCATGTACGTCCATGTACTGTCAGTTCCCGCTTTTTCCATCAATTTATTTGTGGTTATGTCTGATTGTCAGTGCTTGTCATAGTGTCCGTACTCTGATATACAGAAAACGTCAAAACAGCGCAGTGTCAAGTACATTAAGGAACTCTAGCATACCCCAACTTTACGTTATTCCTTGTAACTTTGTAAAAAAAAGATTCGTGCTTTTCCTCATAGCTAATCCTCAAATGATGCATTACCGACATTATAATGATCAGATATTGTGGGTCTCATGAATATTTTGAACGTTAGATAGAGATTCATGCGTTTTCTAGTGGGGTAGCACTCCTACCCCGCGCCGGCGACTACAGAATGTCTATGGGCTCCGTCACGGAAAGGTTAAGCGGCAAAGTTGAATAGATAAACGTTCATCTGTAGATTTCGTTTCCACTATAATGATTAACAGCTTTGCAAATTATTGATCCTTGAGTTCTAGTAGATTTGAATCTATTTGGCCGTAAATTGTTTGCCGCTCTTGTTGAGTAATTGTGAAACTGGTTATTAGGAATAAGTTTGATTCTTGTTTTCATGTAGCTAGTATTTATAGAGAATAAATGAAAGAGTAGTATAGTTGTTTTTGTATTCTATTATTGAGTAGTTCCAACACGAATTTAAAGCATTGACTAAACATTGTCAGTTTATTGATAACACTGGAAAGGTGTTTCTTGAAATTTATAGAATTGAGGATAAATCCCAAAAAATTATAAATCATCGAGTATTTGACAAAAAAACTACCATCAATTGGTTTTGAACTGAAAGCAATTATTGATGAATTATTGAGAAACTTGAAGCAAAGAATAGTAGGATTAGTAGGTTCTCCTCATTGCCTAAACACCTTTGCCTGAACAGTCAAATCATAAAACAATAAAAAAACTATAATTATGTGTAATGTGTTCAGATCACAAAATAATGACTTATCGAACGTCAACTATCATTGTTTTCCTCATAATTCAGTACCTGGGGAAAATCTCACTCCCAAGCAAACGGCCTTTTTCCAGTAAAATCCCTTTTGTTTTCCTTAACGTACAATGAGTCTTCAAATTTTGGGATCGGTTCAAAAATAACTGAGCTAAAGGGGGAAGGACATTTATGGTAAATCACCCTGAAAAAAATCCTTTTATTTTGACCTGAAAAACAGGCCTGTGAAATTTTGATACTGAATTTCGAAACACCCTGTATATGAAACTTATGGTTAGTGGGTTCCAGATGTGCATAAATCGATGTTTTCCGTAAAAAAATACGAAACAGAAACTGCTCAGATACCTGAAAACGGCATGCTTTGTATGCCTCATTCCCCTCCTCCTTCTTCTTCTTCAACATTTTGGCACGTTTGTAAATGTTCATCGCCTTGGAATGATCTGGCGCAAGTCGCAGAACTTGCTGGAAGTGTTGGAAGGCGCTATCAAGGTTGTCGTCGTAGAACAGACACATACCTAGTAAGTAATATCGCAAACTATCATTTTAAAACAGAACAATTTGATTTCGATTTGTTGATTCCCTTAGGTCAACAAAATACGATAATATACTGGGTGTTTATTATGTAACCTTTACTTATTTATTTTAAATGGAGCACCCACATTTCGATCTTGAATCTGGAGTGCCATGAATGAGTTAAAACGGCCAACTTTGGATTGAGTTGCCAGGTAAAAATTGTTTTGATGTTTACAGAAACGTAATCATGATGTAAGCCCATTTGTTTTAATAGAATGAAGGTAGCTCATTACCATTTATCTAAAAAGATCAGTTCGTTGAGAATTGTGTGCATTGTGTGTGTGTGGGAGCCACCATTATTATTAAGAAATAAAAAGTAGAACTTCATCAAAATTATTCTTGCCTTGCAAATTGATTCAGAATCAACTATTTTAATTCAATCATGATACTCTAGATAAAAAATGACAAAAATTCAAATTCAGGAAGATAAATGTAAAAAAGTGACAAATGGGGTGTCATTTATACATTTTTTTGTAAAATATGTATATCGCTCCTTTCAACTTGAATACCACCTCCCCAGAATTTGAAACTTGTGCAGGGTTAGGAAAAGTGGGACCTATAGCTTATCATGGAATCTTAACCACTTCTAGGGCGCCGAGGTGCTGCCAGGATGACAACCAAGAATCACGCATATTCAAGAAAAATGTTCAGCCGTACCGTCTTCGAACCGACAGCACCTTGGCTATCTATCAAATTCAAGCGAAAACTCGGACACCGCGTCCGTTGTACTCACAATATGGTTTCCTATCCAAATATGAAAAAATATATCAGCTGTTCGACTTAAAATAAGAAGGGTCATTTCATGTCAACCTTGAAGTGACAGATAAAAAATGAATACGTCAAAAAATTCGTATTTATGTACTATACCAACACATCAAATTTCATTTGTTTATCTATGGCTGAAGCCTCGGGTCCCTGGGTAATACTGATATTCTTCAATACCTTGTATGTATAAATAGCTATTATTATTTTCCGAAAGGAAAATTACGTACTGGACCATTATCACAGCGCCTACCTCTTACGTATATGGCATCGGCGTTGCCATTGTTCAGATGCAAGATCCCATTGGAGATCTCTTGAGCCTCCTGGTATTGGTATTGGTAGGTTGGATGGTGACAGATGCGCTGTGACCTAATTAGATCAATTGTGCCCCATCTGCTTCTGCTATATCAAGGATTTCTTGTTCATAGCAGCCCCTCAAGATTCAATTCCTTCAGGAATTTGAGGATTTTGAGGGGATCTAGTTGTGGTATTTCTTCCACAGTCAGCTGGTGTGTTTCCAGTATGTTCAATATTTTGTGATGTACAGCGCCACACTCCATCAGTATGTGATGTGGTGTTTCTAGTTCTTCCTCACAGAATCTGCAGGTGCCGTCCTCCTGTAAGCCTAGCTTTCTTAGGTGTTCTTTGAGTCTGCAATGCCCCGTTAGAAATCCCGTTATTGCTTTGAGACTTCCTGTGCTGAGGTATATCAGTGTCTTAGATCTTTCTCGGTAGAAATTTCCGAGGAGATCTTTAGCCTGCCGTAGTCCTGGAAGTCTTCTCCATTGCCTGGCTCTCAAGGCTCCTTCCGCCTTTTCAAGTTCTCCTTGGAAATGGGAATTTCCAAGGCCGCAGAATGGCTCTGGTCCGATCAGTGGCATTGAGGCCCCTTGTCGTGCCAGAGTGTCTGCTTGTTCATTCCCCTCCACTCCGATATGCCCTGTCACCCAGAGGAGGATCACTTTAATGTTACTGCCTAGCTCATTCAATTTGCTTAGGCATTCCCATACCATCTTCGAGTTGATGTTTGAAGAGCTCAACGCTTTGATGGCTGCTTGGCTATCGGATACAATCGCGATAATAATATCCTTCTTCCGGTATTTCCTGTCTAGGTTGAACTGGATGCCTCTTTCTATGGCGTGTAGTTCCGCTTGAAAAATGCTGGGAAATTGTCCCATGGATTCGAAGTATTTGGTGAGAGGCCCAAAGACTCCTGCTCCAGTTCCCTCGGGTGTTTTACAGGTCTATTCAGTACCGTTAAATAACGATAATTTTCTTGAATCGAATTCACTACCGATTTGACAGTCGGTAACGAACGACAAGCTGTCATCAGAACATCGTTCATAGATGATAGCTATTCAGAGTATCGGTAGGATAACATGAACACAAAAACAATGAACATAATATCCTCTCATCCATCGGTTTTCTGTTGGAGATGGATCCAGTCAGTCTTTTTAAATTTTCAGAAGGGTTTCAGACGAGTTAAATATAAATATTTGTAGATATTCACCGTTTATTTCGATTCAGACAAGTGAATAAAAATTTGAATATATGCTTGAGGGAGTCCTACGAAGGAAACTTCCGGGAGGATTTTTGGTTACCCAGAGAGCTATAGTTTGAGAAGTATTCTCTCATAATATGTTGCAGCATCCCAAAGAGGCCAGTAGGAATACTAGTATATACCATCAATTGTTGAAAATATAATCGGTAAGTACCTACGTTCTGATATACCTATCTGTTGTTACCAAAAATCTATAGAAAGATACAAATCATGAGCTCCCAAGCAGATGTATCTATGAAATATCAGACATACTTGTAGACAATAACCTCACTGTACCAAATCTTCAAGATATTATATATGTTAAAAATGGGTATGAAAACCCATAAAAAAATATTACGTAGGTACTGTTCTCCATTGCTTTTCATCCCTCATTGGGCCTCTGGAACTATTCAATTATAGAACCAAACCACTCCAAGTTCCTTCTAGGATATTTGGGTTTGTGGGTTCATATTATTGATTTGATGGAGAGTATTTTTTTCTGTGCAGTTCCTCCACGTATATTCAAATAATAACGAATCACTGTTTGAATATTTTAGCACTCCGGTGACTGTAAGCAATCCTACTTTCCTTAGAAGCATTATTTTCTCCAATTATTACAGTAGAAGACTCGGTAGAAGATCTCTGATATATATGATATACATAACGATTTGTCAATTTAAGACAAATAATGTCACATTATCTCATAGCAGCACTTTATCAAGACTCCTTCATCCATAGAACGGCTAGGCTCTGGAATTCATTGCCTGTGGAAGTATTCCCAACAACATATAATCTCCAAAAGTTCAAAAAAATTCCAATACCTACCTCCTGTCCATATCCTCCCTAGGAAAGCACAATGTTCTTTGAAAATTATAGGGATTCCCTTTCGTGCGCTCCAAGCGATAAAAAAAAATTCTCGCGATGAAAATCTTCCAGCTACATATGCGATACAGATGAGTTTTTGCCAATGAAGTCTTGAGAAAGATATGAGAAGCATTACAGGAGATTTATTGAATGGTATAGTAAAAAAGTGAGAATGAAGAAGTATTTTTGACTTATTTCCTATAAATGTCTGAAACCTAGAGGCCAAACACCTACATAATGCTTCAAACGGTACACACAATAGATATATGACTAATTATTAGAAGATAGAGAATATATCACTAATGTTAGTTGTTCCTATTTGCAGGAATAATTGATTGAACAAATCAATCAATTTCCTACGCTTGTTGAAAAAATATTGTTCCTAACTCATGTCGAAAGTGTCTTTCCCACACTCGACTGCTTGCCCGAACTCCGCTTCGCGTCGTTCAGGTCAACGGCATTCGCGTGCGGTATCACCTTCCGCACTTGTTAAGAAAATTACTATTCCGAAAGGAAAATTACCTACTGGACCATTATCAAAGCACCTACCTCTTACGTATATGGCATCGGCGTTGCCCTTGTTCAAATGCAAGATCCCGTTGGAGATCTCTTGGGCCTCCTGGTATCTGCCGAGAAAAGCGAGGCATTCGGCCTTGGTGAGTTTGTAGCGATGGCAGGTGGGCGCCTCGTCCAGGCATCGGTCCATGCAGTAGACCACTTTGCGGAAGTCGCGCTTGTCGTACGCCTTCGACGCCTCGGTCTCGTTGTGCTTCAGCTTTTCCACCGTCTTCACTTCGCTGGCGATGCCTGAAACCACAGTTGAGAGAATATTACATATACCAGTTGGGTCACTCTCCGAATTCCCTTTGATGTTCGAGTTCAAAAGCGATGCGCCTCATTAGTGGCGGCGACAAAAAATCGGTACAATACCAGGGGCAATCGGACCGCGACAACGTGCAATCTGCGCGTAGAATTTTACCAGGGATCTTCCAGATGTTTGATTGCTGATAGTTGTACTCGATTTCAACTTGAATGATAATTGAAAATTGAATTATGATTGTTTATTATATTGAGAAGAATGCAGGGAGGGAATGATCATATATGAAAAAAAAACATCTATTATTATCTTTATAAATATAAAAATTTGAACAAATCATAAATGTTTCAATATACTTATTTTTGGATTCGCCTTGTTGATTTTATCTGTTTTTATTTCATGACTCAAGAATTTCAGGGTATAATAAATCCTCAATCTTGTATATAATGGAAAGAAATAATCATATGGAAAGTTCTCACATGGATGATGGAATGATTGCTTGCAGAATTCATTTCTCGGTTTCATACCTATTGAATCTTGTCCAGCTAACTCATTGAACCTTGCAACAAAAATGTTTGTAAACCACCCCTGAACTATAACGAAAAAGACAAAAAAAAATTATCGAAAGCCGTTTACGATTTTATCGAGGACAGACAGACAGACAGACAGACAGACAGACAGACAGACAGACAGACAGACAGACAGACAGACAGACAGACAGACAGACAGACAGACAGACAGACAGACAGACAGACAGACAGACAGACAGACAGACAGACAGACAGACAGACAGACAGACAGACAGACAGACAGACAGACAGACAGACAGACAGACAGACAGACAGACAGACAGACAGACAGACAGACAGACAGACAGACAGACAGACAGACAGACAGACAAACATTCATTTTTATATATAGAGATGTTACTATAGTAACATCTATCAATTAATATCTATAGATATTAATTGATAGATAAAAATAACCTTTGGAAGGAGTGTATGAACTAGGACCCAGTAGTAAAAAAGGAATGGCAAACTTCTGGAGGCGATTTCGTGCTTCATTCACAAAACAATTTTCAGTGAAATGTAAGCTGCAAACTTTCAATCTGCTGTGACCCTGCTCTGATGTTATATTTGCATATCTATGTGTACCTATGAATCCCAACACATTTTTCCAAGCTTGACACCTACAAAACATGATTTGACATGCTCAAATTCACTGCACATTTCTTAACTAAACATGCTTTATTGCTCATCCTGTATAATAATTTGCCAGACTATGTTTTTATCAGCGATCTACGCAACTATTGTTACAATGAAATTCCATTTCTATTTCCAAATAGTCACTTGAATGAAATTCGGAAAGCAAATCAATTTCCGAAGTAAATGAACTTGACATATTTTTCAATTGAAATAGATAGTCTCGTATAACTGATAGACTTTTTATATAATCGAGAATAATTAATCCGAATATATAGAAAGATCAAGAAAATATGCAATGTCGAAATCAGTTGCAAAAAAATTTTTGCCTGTCCTCATCCAATGGACATCTAAAAAATGATAATTCTCCACCCATTCTACTTCTGCAGCCATCAACAACGCAATACGTTATAGACATACTTATGCTTTAATTCACACTAATAGGCTATTATTTGAGACACTCGATATAGCACGATCGCTGCGTTCACTTGATTCACTATGTACGTAGCCGACTGACGTTCGCCAGCTGCAACCTGCTGCGATCAAGACGGGGAAAGGGGAAGGTAGCCGCGGCACGTTTGGCGGCATTTCGGGGAGTGAGTTAACTGGTATTATATTCTCTCAACTGTGCTGAAACGTTACGTATTTTGCAAGATATTCTTCCTTTTTTAAACACGCTTTTGTTTGCTTGGTATGTATGTTTGATAGGTTTTCTCTAACACGCTTAGGTTTGCTTGGTATGTATGTCTGATAGTTTTTCTCCAAGCGCCATAGAAAGTGGCTTTCCTCATACACTTGACAAGGGGATACCCGGAAACGAGGAGGCAGACAGACTGGCCAAAATCGGTTCAGGACGGACCTCGGTCGGACCGGAACCAATCTTGGGAATACCAAACAGTCTGGCAATGTACAGGGTGGGCAAAATTGGGCGTTTTCGCCGTCTATCTCAATAACTAGAAGAGTTATCGAAAAACCGATATACATGTTCCGGGTTCGATTTTGGAGAAACCTCGAATGGCACAATCAAAATTTCGATATCTTCATTCGTTTTAGAGATACAGGGAGAAATTGAAAATTTGCCGATTTCGATTTTATTTTCTGAATACTTTACGGTGAGAGGTATCAAAAAATTTCAGACGTATATTCATACAGTATGATGCGTGGAATCCATTGGCATCATCAGAAATTTTATACAGGGTGAAGTTGAAAAGATAAGGCAGCCAATTATGTTTTTTCTAATGGAACACCCCGTATATTTTGGCACAGTTGAATAGTCCCAGGCGTTCTCATTACAAATATATATATATATAACCCTTCCTTTTCCTTTCACAATTTCAGATATATTCGCAACAATATATTCAGTGTGTCACATTTCTTATGGTTACACCCCCGTATCTTCTGTAAAAATAATTGAGGTAGGATTCAAAAATTCGCAACTGTCAGAAAGATACAAATGATACACTCATGGAGTCATGGACCAAGTGGGATCATCTCCAATGATAACACTGCTCGCCAGCAGCTATGGAATCATCGATATTTCTGGATAATGCTATCAATAGGCAGAATCGAGGTTGAAAATGACACTCTGTATATATTCACCAAAGGTGGAAAATGAATATGATAGGGAATGTTATTTCCAGACAAATGGATATTTGGTGAGAAATAAAATGGGAAATTATTCGATTTGATATCATTGTTATCAAGACATTTGAGATACAGAAATAAGACCAATAATTTACTCAATTAGGAAATCAGTAGGTTGCGTTGAAAAATATAGCCTTATAGAAGATGTCCAAATTCCAGATACAGAAGATACGGGGGTGTAACCATAAGAAATGTGACACACTGAATATATTTTTGCGAATATATCTGAAATTGTGGAAGGAAAAGGTAGGGTTATATATATATATATATATTTGTGATGAGAACGCCTGGGACTATTCAACTGAGCCAAAATATACGGGGTGTTCCATTAGAAAAAACATCATTGGCTGCCGTATCTTTTCAACGTCACCCTGTATAAAATTTCTGATGATGCCAATGGATTCCACGCATTATACTGTTTAAATATACGTTTGAAATTTCATGATACCTCTCACCGTAAAGTAGTCAGAAAATAAAATCGAAATCGGCAAATTTTCAATTTCCCCCTGTATTTCTTAAACGAATGAAGATATCTAAATTTTGATTGTGCCATTCGAGGTTTCTCCAAAATCTAATCCGGAACATGTATATAGGTTTTTCGATAACTCCTCTAGTTATTGAGATAGACGGTGAAAACGCCCAATTTTGCCCACCCTGTACTTTATAGAGGGACAGCTGCGAAAGCAATTCCTCAAAATATGGCAGGACACACCAGGAATGAAACAATCGAAGCTTTATGTGGAGGAACCTTCAAAGAGGCTCACAAAATAGGTTTTATCCCTCAACAGGCGAGACCTCAATATGGGTAGTGGGGCTCCTAACGGGGCACAACCATCTCAATAAGCACCTACAGCTTATTGGGATCCCCTTTGCAGATGGTGCTCGGACAAAACGGTTTCCATGTCCCTATCTTAACTTTTCATGTACTATCAATTTATATTGAAATATATACCGGGTGATCAAAAATATTAATTCTGAACCACCGTATTGACCAATTATGAATAGTTTCGACACAAAAAATTCTTAAAGTTGAAAACTTTCGATTTTTCACACCCTATATCTTTGTTATTATTCCCACTAGACCCCAAGTGTGATAGATCGATGAAATGAGCTCTTTAGGGAGAATCTGAAAATGGAATGATATACAGAGTGTTCCATTGAAAAAATCAAAGTTGTTGGTACTTTTCAATATAAGAGGCAACGTCGCAACGCTGACAATATTTTAGGTCGATAGAACACAACTAGTTATCCAAGGCACCAACTTTTCAGAATAATCCTGAGTTGCGTTCTCCTAGAAAACTTTGTTCCACAGGTGAATCAAGGATTTGTATCACAACTAACGGGATCTGAACATTTCGTCGAACAAGTCGCCGAATTGGTCATTTTGCTGAAAAACGCCAGTGGACGAAGCGGTCACGACGCCGAAACAGCTATTTGGACACTTCGACCCAAATGGCCATTATATCGAACAGCCGTTCGGACATATCGCCGAAGGTGGTGAAATGGGGAAGGCCACTGAGGCATGAAATCCGTCATACATTTATTGTACAATCAAAATGACAAGGGAATCGAATTTATAGCGTTTTGAAAACAGCATATTCCATTTGCTATTTCAAAAATCCAGATATGAATGTGGGGCCATGACGTATTAGAAAGGACATCATTATTTTGTAAAGAAGCATTCATTTCAAAAATCTCTAATAAGTTCAACAATCTCCCTTTTTGACAGATATCTAATAGTTCCAAATCAGTATCCACATTGAAAGAATGGTTCAGAATATGGTTAGTGAAGGAACGAAATCTTGACACCATTTCAAATGGCGCACGAAGTCTGTGTTTTGAAAAGAACATATCCAGATTTATTTTAAAATTATATTAACAGGTAGTTTTTTGGTAAAGAGCTCACGATTATGCCGTTTTGAAAAATCGGTGGTCTCCTCCATTGCTGAATTAACTCTTTGAATTACTCTCATTTCTCGCTTTGTATTTGGAAAATGAAAAATATGGGGCATGCTTTGGTTACTTATCCATTCGGCTTGGTGTCCGGGACCCCAACTAACAGCATCCTGCCACACCTGGCAATAGAGCTCGACCTAGAGGGTAGCTTGGAAATAACCAGACAAATATAAGATGTGAAAAGGTTTATTAAAATGAGCCTACAAAGTATAAAATAGAAGGAATAGCATCTGACACAAGGGTCAAGGTGTCAAACCACGAGCAAATCGTTGGGCACGGCGAATACGACTGATCACTCTCTGATTAATTTTCCTACTCCTCAGGTTAACTATAATAATTTTATTGATGATCGATGATTGATGCAGTATCAGCACTCAGCAGGGACATGAAATGGCTTCGCTGAGACTGCATATTGCAAATGCAGACGAAATATGTAGTCAATAAATATAATCTCACTTTTTGAATAAAAATGATTTCAGGAAATTAAAAAAAATGCATTAATTTTCATTGCACGTCTACGCATTAGTTCCATTTTGGAAAGCAATTTTTCGTTGCACTGCAAGACGTGAGTCGAACCCATTTATATTGTGGTAATTTGTATCACTGGTGCTATTTTAGAGACTACATTCCACTCTCGTTCTCGAGAACTAATCACAATCAGCCATTTTCAAGGTTTCTCCTGTATTACAGCGATATTCTTTGTTTACTAAAAATTATGGACTTGCTCTACCGAATTGACTGAATTGAATTTGTATTCAATTTTGACGGTACAGATATCTGTTATCATCAATTATTATTGCCTTATTCAATCATGAATAGTCATAATAATAATAATACTCGTGATACTATTTTTCCTGGAAATACCCATCGATTGATATACTCCGGATTGCTGCTTTTATTTCGCTCATGACGTTTCGAAATTTCTCGCATACGGCTCAAAAATGTGGATAAACGTCATTCGCGAAAGCTGTCGTCAAAATAGTATCACTTGTGGTTTTACATATAATAAAATGATAGATATTTGGAATTTCATGCATCATTAGATGCATGTTGGATGTTACTTTTCTCATGGTTTCTTCTACCCAACTCAAAACTCGGTAAGAAGTAATACACAGAATTCATGACAAAAAGACATTGTAATCCGGTCATTCCGATTCAGTGCAATGAAAATTTGGAAACAATAAAAGCGGCTCTTAAAAAATTTAGTTTTCCGTGAGTACGCGCTTCACGGTTGTCAGTTGTCGGATATTTAAGTTTAAACTAGTTCAACTTAAAGGTAATAATGCGATTTGTAACCCATTGGAGGAATTATGAAATAATTCATTATTTATTAAAAAAAAAGTCATTTGAATCAATTCACGAATCAAGTCACTGACTTAATTCATATGAATTCTTCATGCCAACCCTGGAAAGGGTACTAAATAAATTTGACAGAAGTATCCAAATTTACCTGAACTGTCCGTTTGAAGTTCCTGCACTTTCTTTATGGCATACTCGGCCGTCATGAGATCGCCCATAGCAATACCACATTTGATCATTCTGATGTAACCTCTGACGAAGTTAGGATCCAACTGGACACTTTTTCTGACATCTTCAAGTGCCTCTTCATACCTGTAGAGAAGCAATCACATACAGGATGCATGCAAATAGGTATACTCTATATATTATTTCTTCAGTATTCTTCCAGCTATGAAATTTATGCAAGGACAATTTTGCTTAGACTATTAGTTGTACAATATTAACTTACAGTAATAGATACAAATATAAATAGCAAAAAGTCGACTATCAAAGGATTGAGATTTACAATATCAATGGCATATGTGATTTTCCTGATTTTGAAAAGAATAAAAAAATCAACCAACCTGTTCAACATCATGTAACAGGCAGCGCGATTTCCATAGTAAGCAGCTGTGTCTGGGCAGAGATTGATGGCTTCATTGTAGAGAGGAAGTGCTGATCTGTATTGCTTGATTTTGTATAGTTGGTTGCCATTTTCTTTCTTGAGTTCTGCGATTCTACAAAAACAATTATGTTCATATGAAAGTGTTAATAATCAATGTTTAATAGAATTCATGCCATGAAATTTAATATGAATATCCTGACTTACTTATCAGGATGGCTAAACGAAAAATCTCAATATGGGGATTATGAATAGTATGAATATGGATGTAAAGAAAAGCTGAGACTGTCAATTCCAGTTTGTAGGGCGTTAATTTTCCCCTATTTGTCCAATGACTTATCTAGTAAAAATATCAGTAGCAGAGATAACTATATACAGGGTGATTCACATAAGAACCGACATAGAGCAGGGGCATGTAGGAGGTCCCAAAATATGGCAATTCAACGCAACCTACCTCCATACCAAGTTGCTTCCCTAAGGAGTTATAGGCTTTGAAAGTGGAGTCATAAATTTTGAAAAAAATCAATATCTCCGTTATTCTTGTTAAAGCAACCAAAGTTGATACACTTCGTGGATGTATTTAGAGCGTTACTTAACAATAACTAGAGCTTAATTGAAATTCGTAAAGGGGGTATACCGGGTGGCGCACCATTAATATTCAAAAGAATTTTGTTAACCCTCGATGGATTTCAAAAATATTTGCTTTGTTGTGTGAACAATCCAATTCTAAAACTTTTCTTAGTCTAGTAATTTTTCGAAAAACCTCATCATTTTCATCAAAAACTCGAATAACTGAAAACGCGCGCTCTAGGTGTGTTATATATATAATCATTGAAAATTCAAAAGTTGGTTATGAAAATAAACGTACAACAAGAAAGTAGACCATTAATTGTGATCAGTAGATTTTTTTTTTTTTCTGGAAGAGAATATATTTATTTCTCTAAATATAATAGTACAGAGTAGATTTCACACTATGAACAGTGTCGGATCCACCGGAAATTGATAAATAATGAGGAAAATAAATTGTTACACTAATGTATAAGTACATTTCATGAAGTTGAAAGAAAAATTTGAAGTTCCAAATATATAGTTGCCCCAGGTTCATGCTAACAAGAGCCTCGACAACTATAGAACCTCGATTCTTGTGAATCTTCAGAGTGCTGGCCGGCGATTTCATGCTGAGTAGATTGACCAACACAGGTGCGTTTCGGCCTGCCTGATTCATGATGTGCTGGCCTATTCACCAAGAGTTCTAGTTCATCTTTAAAAGGCTTTTTTTGGGCCTTCCTCTCCTCCTAGGTTTTGACTCAGTAGATGAGACTAAATTTGAAGATCCCACATGCCCTTCTTTCGAACTAGGTTGGTTGATAAACTTGGCGTTGTCTTGCGACTGGGTGATATTTGAGAATTGATCGGGTTTGGTGCTCGAAGAGCAGCCTTTGCTTGTGGAAGTGGTGGCTGTTACAACTTGGCAAATTATTATTCAGATACGTAACAAAATACGTAAAGTACGGACAGATATTGAAATGTAAAAAACTGGGATTAACAACTAACCAAAATAAACACAAAAAATTTAAACAACAACCATAACAAACAATTGTTTATCGATAAAATACTTAATTGAACAACTTCCTTGCTTAATTGTCTAGTTTGACGTTTATTTTCATGGTCAACTTTTGAATTTTCGATGATTTTAAATAACACACCTAGAGCACGCGTTTTCAGTTATTCGAGTTCTTGATGAAAAAGATGAGGTTTTTCGAGAAATTACTAGACTAAGAAAAGTTTCAGAATTGAATTTCCCACAAAACAAAGCAGAGATTTTTAAAATCCATCAAGGGTGCACAAAATTCTGTTGAATATTAATGGTGCGCCACCCGGTATAGCCCCTTTACAAATTTCAATTGAACTCTAGTTTCTGTCAAGTAACGCCCTGAATACATCCACAAAGTGTACCAAATTTGGTTGCTTCAAGTTCAAGAATAACGGAGATATCGATTTTTTTCAAAATTTATAACTCCACTTTCAAAGCCTATAACCCCTTAGGGAAGCAACTTGGTATAGAGGTAAGTTGCGTTAAATTGACATATTTCGGGACCCCCTACATGCCCCTGCTCTATGTCGGTTCTTATGTGAATCACCCTATATATATTCTTTTCCATAATTCGATAGAGCTCGTCAATCTGAATTCAAAAATATAAAATATATCGTTTATACTGGGTGGCCCACGAGGTTTTGGCCAGTCGATATCTCGGAAACTATTCGAACTATAATTTTGAAATTTGGTGGTTTTAAACAGTGGAATGTGGTGTTCATTTTTGATATTTTTGTAATGCTAATTATACTCTTGTTCTTCAATAAATTTTCCATTTTCCATTTATTTGACAGCTTATATTGTCACCGTTTCACATGATAACCCTAACAATGATGGTATCGTAGTATTTGCATTAGACAGGTCTTAACAAAAATGCAATAATATACAGGGTGTTCCATTCAAAATTTTGAAGTTGATATCACGTGATTGGAAATGCGATGTTGCAATAAAACCCTCTTATACCAAAAATGGTCACCGCATTCCATTGTTCAAAACCACAAAAATTCAAAATTGTAGTTCAAATAGTTTTCGAGATATCGACTGGCCAAAACCTCGTGGGCCACCCTGTATATTATTATCGAATGACATAGGAAACAACCGCAGAACCAAAAAAATATAATCAATATGTGGTCAACAAAGAAGTAATAATGCCTGGTAGATAGACATCAACAATAATAATAATATTCAGCAATAATCAGTTTTATATATTTTATATCTTCCATTATTTTGGATGTAAATATTGCATCTTTTGATGAAATTTTCCACGATATTCTCATAGAAATTGGAATTATTCAAAATATTTATTTGTTCTCTGAGTAACTCCTGAAGGTTTTCCCTATTATCAATATCCTGATCGTACATTTTTTGCTTCAAAGCCCCCCAAAGGAAGAAATCAAGTGGATTGAGGTCCGGACTGCGGGCTGGCCATGGAATCGTTCCATTTCTTCCGAGCCATGTAGGATATCGATCAATGAGAAACCTTACGACAGCCCTTGTGTTATGCGGAGGAGCTCCATCTTGCTGGCAGATTAGATTTATTCTTTGGATAATGGGTAGATTATCGATAAAATTTTCATTTTCGCCTTGCAGCAGTAGTAAATAATTTTGTCCTGTGAGGGTACCCACGATGAAAACAGGACCAATTACTTCATTCCGTAAAATGCCACACCATACGTTTCCTGTTTTGACGACCCTGTTTCTTTATTTCTCTGACTGCTTTGGGGTTTTCTGCTGCTCACATATAATTTCGTCGATTGAAGTCCTGAGGTTGAAAAAAAAAATTCATTGGTCCATAATATATTTCTCAAGAAATCATTGTCCAGAATATGCATTTCGAGCATGGTTCGGTAAAAATTGAGCCTGTTTTCTCTATCTCTCGGAAATAGCTGCTGAACAGGTATAGGAATTTGAATGGTTTCAGATAATTCATCTTCAAAATTCTTCCTACTGAGCTTTTCGAGACCTCCAAAGTTTTCGCAGCTGATCGAATTGAATCTATAGTATTCTGTTGAAAATGCAAGAGAATTTCCAGTTGTTTCTCTTCCGTAGCTATTGTTGGTTGTCGAGTCTTCTTCCTATCTGCCACACTCTTCTGACGCCTGAATTTTGTAACAATATTGCGAAATGTTGTTCGGGACGGAACTGGCCTTTTTTATACGTCCATGAGCAGTTCAATCTCCAATACACGGGTGGGAAACTTCCAGTATTCGCGATAGAAAATAAGCGTGTGCCACCTATCAGAGTTCTTGGAAGCTGTCAAAGCGGCATGTTGACTTTGTTTTCATTGGTTCACATTTGTTTTTTGTTAGTGCTTATTGGTCATATCATCAAAACAAACCGCTCAAAAGTGTTCAGGATCACATCCAATTTGGTGTCCGAGTGCAGAAAAGCCTTGGAAAACCTGGCAAAATCAAGAAAAGTCAGCCTCATGTGGGTTCCGGGACATTCGGGAATACCCGGAAACGAGGAGGCAGACAGACTGGCAAAGATAGGTTCAGGACGGACCCCGGTCGGACCGGAACCAATCTTGGGAATACCAAATAGCCTGGCAATGTCCTCTATAGAGGAACAGCTGCAAAAGCAATTCCTCAAAATATGGAAGGACACACCAGGAATGAGACAATCGAAGCTCCACATAAAGGAACCTTCGAAGAGGCTCGCAAAAGAGGTTTTATTCCTAAACAGGCGAAACCTTAAAATGGTAGTGGGGCTCCTAACGGGGCACAACCACCTCAATAGGCACCAAGAGCTTATTGGGATCAAGAATGACCCCCTTTGCAGATGGTGCCTGGAAGATGACGAAACGTCATCACATGTCCTCACTGAGTGTCCAGCATTGACGCATCAGAGGAGGGCTGTTCTTGGCAACATAATCTTGAGGCCAGAGGACGTAAAAGAGATTCAGCTGAGGAAGCTGCTGAACTTCTCCAAGGCAGTCGGCATACCCAGCTGAATGTCGTAACATGTGGGCGCACAATGGGCCCGAATAAGGAGGCCCACGTGCAGGGGGTTCACCCGCCCACCAGTGCTTCGAAGAAGAAGAAGAAGAAGAAGTGTTCAAGTTGTTGCCGTCAGGTGGGGCGACGTGTTATTTTCTATCGCGAATATCGCATCTTTTTTCCAGTGAGTGTCTCATTTTTTAAAATTAAATCTAACAGCTTGTAAATGAACTTGTCATATCATGACAAGGGAGTAGCAATCATGGCCCTCTCAGACAAAACTAGCTTAAGAGAAGCAACTCCTGTATTCCCTTAGGTTTATTACCAGCTATGATGTTATACGTGATAATAATATACGAATGATATATATCTTTGAATTCAGATTGACGACCTCCATCAAATTATGAAAAATAATATAGGTCATTTCATTTAAAAAAAAAGTTCTTAAGCCGCCATGTATTTAGTTGAAACAGAGAAGTGAGCTCAGATTTAAAAAAAAACGTAAAAAATTATTTCAGAGAATTTTTCAATGACGAGAATATGTTAAGAATTGTGAGAATAAAGGCAGGTGACACCTTTAAGTGGGACACCCTGTATAAGGTGGCCCATCGAAAACTCGACATGGGAGATTCTGGTATTAATACAGTAGATGTGGGAGAACGCTGGGACAAGTTAGTGGGTTTATTCGGACCTCCACTGTAATAGCAGGAGATTTCTACCGTCATCTGATAACGATGGCATGTATTTTATTGAACGGCACCTGTGCCGATCACTAATCTGAGCAAAAATATTGAAAATGGCACTTTCCCGTGCGGTAATTTGCACTCAATTTCACGATTAGATAACGAGAAAAGAGTTATGCCATCCGATACCAATTTAATGGTAGATCTCAAAAATCTACCAGTGAGGGGCACAATCTGAGCCAAATGGACGGCACAGCGATTCATTTGCTGCCATTATTCCGGACATATTTCCGTCATGTAATAACGAGTTGAGACAAAAAGCAAAGGAATGAAGATAATTTTCCCTTCGCGAATATCCAAACGTGTAACGATTCAGACTGAGCTAAGTTAGTGGCTAGAGCGTCAATATTTCCGAGAATATTTTGCCCCCGTCGAAAGATAATATCCGATAGACCAGTGTGAAACTCATGTCATGCTAGCAGTACTAGTATTCTAATCTACATGTTGAGTTTTACACAGGTCAATCTGATATTATCTTTGAAGAGGGGCAAATATTCTAGGAAATATTGACGATATGCCACTAACTTAGATCAGTCTGAATCACGAAGTATATCTGGAATAATGGCAGCAAATAAATCGCTGTGCCGTGGATTTGACTCAGAGGGGTGGCACAGGTAGGCTTTTGAGACCTTCCACCAAATTGGTATTATATAGAATAATTATCCTTACCTCGTTATCAAATCGCGAAATCATTTTGCTCAGGATATTGATTGGTACAGGTGCCGTTCGATAAAATACACGTTTTTAAATGCCTCTGGGACATATATAATTTCTTGGACTATAAGCGTCTATTGTGGCAATTTGGAAATCGAAAGTTGATGCCTGTTCAGCTTCAAAGTATCAACTTTGGTGCCTGTATGATAATGATAGAAAAATGTGTCCCCCATCAGACTAAAATCGACTTGTCCGTGCGTTTTTTTACATCTACTGTATGATTACCTGAAACCTCCATATAATTTTTTCGATGGGCCACCTTGAATATATCCTCTAACATCACATCACACGTCACATTTGGTAGACATCGCCTATTTCACACTACAATAACTTATTTTTGGTTTCCCATTAGTTGAAAATATTATTTTAGATCTCGTTTTAGATATTGGGAACGACTCAACTCATTTTCAATATTTTTGGACTCACATCCCCCTACACGAACAAGTGCCAATTATGTACATTATGTACAATACATTATGTATAAGATCACGGACATCTGAGAAAACTTAGCTTCACTATATTTCAAGAAATTATGGCACAATTCAAAATTACCTACTTTATATAATTACTCAATAAGAAGAATCTGAAAAAAATAAACGGCACTAATTTAGCTAATTAGCGGAAGAATAAGTAATCATAAAATTCTAGAAAGTAGCTTTCTATCTTGTTAAACAATGATAGAGAGGGAGAGGAAGATCTATACTAAACGTGTTGTCAGATGTTCATAATTGTTCACAATACAGATAGTTTATCGAATCGTTACATTCAAGTCTTAAGAAAGGTTGGCAATGGGGACCTAAATTAATTTTTGCAACACTTCTCACACTTTTTTTCAAGTAAATAATGGGTGTATGCGTTGTTCGAAATTGTTGAATTTCGGAGCTCATTTCAAACGTACCGTCTTGGCCACTATTTGCCGATACGTCGAATAAATGGTGACGTCAGCTTTTATGCTGTTTCCTTATTGGTCAGATAATCTCCAATTCCCACTCACGAAGCAAGGTTGTCAAGTCACCAATCATAATTAAGTTATCAAAAAGATATAAGAGTCCTGTCGTTGAATAAAAGATAATAGGAGGAACCCATGATATCATAGTTCATTCTTTACTTTTTCAAGCAACCAGCATGTCCAAATATACCACATACTCCATAACAAAATTTCATGTAAATATTGGCAACATTGTGCTGAATGCTGAGAAGGGACCAGACCACGCCCACAAGTATTGCGCGCAGTGTTGTCACGTTCATCGTTTCAAATTTCCTCTAGTGTGAATTGATATAATTACTATTTACACAGATGTATTATAAGCAATAAGCCACAAATCATAAGGGAACATTTTGAGACAATTGATTTTGTATTGCTAAATAGGAATATTACAAATACATAATTGAGAATTTATTAATGTTTGAATAACTAATATTTCTAAAGTTCCCAATCGTATTTCAACACATTGCAACTGCGCTATGGGCTGCCCCTACTTACGAAATCGTGACATCAGTTTTTACTTGCGGTAAATTTCTATCCGTTTGAAAATTACCGTGGCATTATTGATGATTTTAGCACCTAAAAATCGTCAGTAGATAGTTTATCAAAAGTTGGGATAGGGACATGTGAGCCGTTTTGACCAATAATGAATAGTTTCGACAAAAAAAATTCCTAAAGTTGAAAAATGTCGATTTTTCACACCCTATACCTCTGTAATCATTTCCGCTAGACCCCAAGTGTGATACATCGATGAAATCAGCTCTTCAGAGAGCTGAAAATATTTTAGATCGATAGATCAAGAGCAATTACTTGAGTAACCAAATTTTCAGAATGATCTTATGTCCCGTTCTCCGTCTAAGGTGCCATCGACCGTGACCCACCCTGTATATCTTTGCCCTAGAATAATAAGGTACTATCTGGATCAAGTATAGTTGCTCAGAATAAATCAATTTTTTTGTTCTGATTAAGTATATTTAAATGGGTAGAAGTTTTTATCAGTTGATTTTTTTGCTTCCTTCATTCTCAAATAAATGTTGATTTGAACATCTAAAATGTAGATAGAACTTTGTTCCAGAAGAATTTTCTTTTATAGTAATTAAACAAGGTTCTAACTAACAAATAATCAATAGAATACATCTTAGCTTCATAAAATAATAGGAGAAAATTAATTTGAAATGTTATAAGTGTCATCAGATTCACTTCTGAATCAAGGTATATAAGTAAAAGTATATGTGTATGGGTAGTACAAAAGTATATTTCAAATTATCAAAATGGAGAAGTACAAAATGATTCCACTGAGATCTTTCAGGAATGAAATAGTTTCTGTTAGTTCATGCAGCAACTTGGAAGAAAGGAATATTTTTGTATTGAAGTTTCTTGATACTACTTTCAAAATCTCTGAAATTGGTAACTTTCAGCTACTAAGATGTAGTATGGCTTCTTTTATTCACTGCTTTCAAGTTCTTGTTGAAAAATTAAAATTGAAAAAAATTTGTTTCAATTCATGTACTTCTCACTACTTTGACTCTGAATGTTCAATGTTGATGATGATGATGAATGGAATGATGTATATGTATTGGTTTGATGGAACAAAGTTCTATCTGGGTGTAGATAGGACCTCGTATAGGACCATGATAAACCAAATTATGTAGTTAGCATGTTTATACGTCCATGGTAGTTAGTATGTTGTTACACCAAATTAGGAAACATTCTATAGGTAGAACTCTGCATTATGGCTAACTCATTTGAATTCCAACAGATTGGGATAGTTGACCATGGTTGACCTATCAAAATGAATAATTGATCAGATAGAACCCTAATATACCAAAATCTTGATATTGGTATAAAAGGCAGATAGAACGTTATTATTTTAGGGCGACGATATATGTAAGAAAATCAAGTTTGGAAAAAAAATTCATGATTGAAAGCCTTTTATTCTGTTGGAGAATGAAATGGACTGTGTAGGTGCTACAGTCCCCATTCTACCTATTTGTTGGAGAATAACAATTAACAATAAAATGTACTGTGTAGGAAAGTGTAGGTGTTACAACATATCTGTCAAAAAATCAAACAAAGGCATCATGGCACCATCGCACAATCTGTGATAGCACCATAAGATAATGACCTCTATTTAAAAATAAAATACATTCCTTCCAAGGGATTAGGGATATGTAACTAGTATATATAAGATGCTTCATGAATACTGATGATAACAGCAGAAACACGAATGGAAAATAATGACAAAGCATAATTCAAACATTATTTCTAGATGATTTCATTGTACATTTTATAGGACTATCTGTGATCTCAAAACATTTTGCTTATCTACACAGTATACAACCTATGGAATGATATCGATATTCTAATATGGTTCTAATGCTATATTATAATATAAAAGCTACTCACTCTTCCGGGGTTTTTGTAATAATCTCTTCATTTTCATCAGAATCCATAATCACTTCGTCCACAAAGTCTGCCATCTTGAAACTAAATAAAACGAAAGAAAAAAGAAAATAAGAAAAGAGAAAAGTTCAATTTTGACAACTGACGTTTTCTCTGGCAGAGGCACATGTTCTTTGGTTCTATGCGCCATACAGTTAGCGCCAAAGTTTGAATTTTTCAATGCGTACTTGCTCCTTCTGCTGACACAAACTGACATTTTTCCTGATTGAAATGAGCCGAAAAGGATATTTTGAAGGTGTTTTACCAAACGAATGTAAACATCAAACCAATATTGATAACTATATGGTTCAAAAACAGCTGGTACAGTACGATAATTTGGACGTTATAAGAGAAAAATTCTACGCTTTTCAAGAACCGAATTCGAACATTTCTGAGCCAAAAGTTTGCCTATGGGAGTTCATGAAGAGAGATGAATTAGAATATTTTCTAAAAATGAACAAGAATGAGCAAATCAATGCAATAGGTGAGAGCTATATACACATATTATCAAATCATAGATGTATGAACATCTCAATCAATATGGGGAAGGAGGGGGCTGGGAATAAGGAACCATTCCAGAATGACCAAAAACAAGAAATAAAATTCGCTTACACAGCGATTATAAAATATACTTATTGAAATAAAAAAAAATCGCGTACGCGTAGGTCCATAAAAGCAAGTTACACCTGAAATACATACAACATTTATTTATGCACGATCGTTTTAGACATTTATTACTCGTCAATATGGAAATTATTAATGATTTTGTATATTCATTTGGCCAAATTATGTATGCCACTGGCGAAGCAGGAAGATCGAATATGGTAGTCTACTTGAAATTACTGGAAAAACAATGAAATTACTTATTTACCGCCCATCACCTATTTTACCGACGCCGGACGCTTTTTCCGCCGCTGTACTGCTATATCGCCCTGGGGCGCTAAAGTGCTACTTTACGCCCGCGAATCCGGGCGCTAAAGTGCCACTTTACGCCCGGTCGTGCATGAAATAATATAGTTGATACACCGATGTATATACAGGGTGATTCAGGTTTTCAGGTACAAACTGAAATGGGTGATAGATCTCATAATAATATTATTTTTCTGACAAGGACAAGAAGTGATATTAGGATTTTTAGTCACGAGACGACGTTAACAAAATATGTTTCATTTTCAGATTCCAAAATGAACAAGGATGTTCCTAAAGGGAAGGCAAGAACAGTTTTTATAGAACTAATGTACAATACGATGAAATTTTGTGAATCCCATGGATTCAATTTAGAAAAATCTGCTGTTATATTATCCCAATTTTACTTGACCCATATATATTTTACCAGTACCTTAGATACATCAGCAGAAAAAGTGTTTACTTACTTCAAAGAACTGACTTTGTGTCACAGTCTTCCAGTAAGAAGCCTCAAGATATTTTGTATCTATACCTAATTGTTTCTCCTATATCAATAATATACAGGATGAACATGGGCGCCGCCACTTTTAAGGGAAATAAGGGCTTTCCCCCCCTGGATTTCAGCCTTTTCCACTACTTTTCAGCCTGAACTTAAATAGTAGAAATGTTGAATACCAGCTAAGATAATCTCGAAGACAATCGAATTGGATCTTTTTCGACCATGATTTTTGTTTGCATGTATAGGTTTTTCGCAAAAATTAGCATTGAGGTTCACAAAATTAGGTAATCTTATTTAATTCTAGTAAAAACAATAATCGTGAAACATCGTGCGTATACCTAATAGGGACATGGACGTATTTACTTCTGGAGGTTATAAGTTCTTGATGATGGGAATACTTCCATCGACCAAGAATTCCAAATAGCTTGGCCGTTCCATAGACGAACGAGTTTTGGTAGTGTCGTTTGTTCGATATTTTTCAAGGTTAACGACGAAGGGGTGTGCTGACTGGGCCTGTCGAGTTCGTCTGACTGCAGGTATTGCTAGTGATGGAATTATATCGGAAATTGTTGGGGAACATTTCCTGTGAAAGTATCTGTAGGAAAGTAAAAGGTCTCCGACTTTTCTACGGTGTTCTAATGATGTCAAATAGTTGGTAGGTGTGGCATCACCCACCAGGTAAATAAAATAACATACTGAATTTGAAATCATTCTTCCACACTATTTATGATACTCCGCACTGACAAACCTAACTATCAATTTGAAGGCATTTGACCTTGAACAACAAAAAATGTGGCGCTTTTTTGCTTTCTGACACCCCCGCGAATCAACCTCCCCCCCCCCATGGAACGAATCTGTATATACGCGCCTGGTGTGTCGTATTGCTTTGACCTATAATACACTCAACCTACTGTACATCTTTTTCGTAATATAAAATGGAATCAATCAGAAGGATTGTAATTTCAGTTTGATGTAATACTTTCCATTAAAGAAACGCCCGAATTTTTACTGGCGGCGCCCATGCGGATGAAAGGCGAATTGTTCAGTGGAGTCATAATTTCCAGTGTCAACTGACTCAACTTTGGAATTTCAAATATATTTCTCAATTTTTTTAATGTTCTCTGCAAGAAATTCTCAATATTTCCAATAATTACATCAGTATAGGACCAAAGATATGATACATACACTACGATAGTCAACGCCTGTTTAAAAATTGGCAACGCTTCGATGAAATCTAATAGACTGGGAGGCTTATCGGCTGTGCTGATTTGTTGACCAATTATTAATATCCGAGTACTGTGTCCGAGTCGGTGAATACAGTAGCGTCTGGGGAGTATACTTGCCATAAATTTTAGAATGGTGGGGGGAGTGCAGCGTTGCTAGTTATCGTTCTTCATTCGAATCCGAATACTAGCGCCCAGAGACAAAAGAGGTACCTGATAAATATCTTCATACTACCACCGTTACTACGACTCATGTGACGTAGTTGACTGTGCCTATGGATCCCACGTCAGCGACCCGGGTTCAATGCCTGCGACAAACGGCTTTTTTTTATTTCTGTTTTCTCAAGTGATATTCCGAAAAATATAATCTTTAGGAAGAAGGTTCATCTAGGCGGATTAAAGTTGGATCGTTCAAAAAAAGTAGTGTGCTTTTTTATTCAGGAGGGATATTTTCCTTCCTTTGGGTTATCAGTTCAAGATCATTGAGTTCTTTTCTTCCTCAAGTTGAAGAAAATCAGCACAATCCGGCAATATTGATATGACTGAAACGGGATTACGCGAAGTCCCCACCACTATTCCATTTTATGACGCAGACTCCGCAAACGCAAGTGTTAAATACACGGCGTATTCGCGATAGAAAATGACACGTCACCCCACCTGACGGCAACAACTTGAACCCTTCTGAGTGGTCTATGATAATATGGCCAATAAGCACGAACAAAAAACAAATGTGAATCAATGAAAACAAATAGCGAATTCCATTGGCAGGAACTGGTGAAGTGTTTCTCCACTGAGTGTATATTTCTCTGTTCAAAACATGCGAGTAAGAAGGAAACATATATATTGAGTTCAGAAACACTCCACCAGTTCCTGCCAATGAAATTCGCGAAAAGTGAACATGCCGCTTTGACAGCTTCCAAGAACTCCGATAGGTGGCGTACGCTTATTTTCTATCGCAAATAGTATAATGAACAGATGCGCACAGTGGTAAACCGCTCTGCTGTTCTTTCCAAACTTGAGTGTTGCCGTGTTGCCCATTCTTACATTTACGGTGCCTATCTTGGGTTTGCATTATCTTTGGTAGGAGTGTCTCAAATGATTCTGAAAAATCAAATGAGCTCGTTTCAATTAAGATCATGTGATGATACTCATAATCTTCTCCAGCATTCAAGGATATAAAAATGGATATTGCATTTGAACAAATTTAGATTTCCAAAGTTAAGATTCAATAACCCAACCATGTTAGAATCTCATTCCCTTGGAACTTTGGAAATTATGGCTTGTCTGACGATTATATGTTGTAACCTGGTATATTCCACATCAACTGGAATCAGATACATACCTGAAACCTAAAATTTTCAGTTTCCTCCACACAGTTCACGATTTCTTTCTCACAAAGAAACAAATATAGTATTGGAATTGTTCTGCAAGCTGTACCTGAGGAACTTGCCCCTAATAAGATTCCTCTCACTGCCAAACTTTGCTCTTTTCTTACATTACGATCTTGAGCCAGATATAGTTGCCAAAAATGAATCTGTCAAGACTACCAAGGATACAAAGGACAAAAAGAATAAGCTGAAGAAAGAAAAAAGCAAGAGTAAGAAAGGGAAAAAATAGATGTGATATTATTATGATGTTCTATTTAATAAACAATAATTACACTATTTATCTTCCTCCAGTTGTTTTGCCCTTTCACTTAGATGAGATACCAAAGTGTTCTGATGACTATTCAAATTGCTAACTAGTTGGCTACCTACACTATTGATGGTCTGCACTAAGCCTGCTTGTGCCATCTGGAGGCTTGGTATCATACTGTATTTGACGAGGTCATTTTTGCTAACTAATTTTCCTTCCAATATTCCAGCTGAAAAAATGAACAATTATCTCATTTATGTCATTGCTCTTCTTATCATCATTTTGTTTAAGAAATTGAAACAGGTTTGAATGTTTTTTATTCCTGCTGTTTCTAAGGTGTAGGTATACTTAGGGAATACGGTCAAGTCAAAGAGTCCAATACATTTCTTGGACCGAACCGAAACTATGTCTTGTGGACTAAATGATGCATATATAGATCTTTCATTATCACATAATAAGGGTATAATTTTATTTTTCTCCAATTGTGACAACCACTCTTCAGTTTTGTGTTTTAAAATGTTTTTTTTTTTTTTCTGCTGAAATCAGCTCTTGATGGGATTTCGAAAATATGAATGAAGAGATTTTTGGGGATGTCGATTCTGAAAAGTTATCTTGAATGAGCTCTATCCTTTATATCTAGAAGCCTTTTTCACCTACGCCAACATCGCATATTCACTATGCCGTTACCTTATATAATAATAATAATAAATCGACTTTTCATTCATCAAAACCAAAAAATGGTGCTTGGTGAAGAGGTGGTATCAGCAGAAGCTGTTTTTCAACTCATCAATCACTACCAAAATTACAAGAAAATCACATCATCAATAACTGAGGTAACTAGGAAATTCAAGATGGCGGATCCAATATGGCGAACGAGTTTTGTAATTATGATTTAATTATATTCAAAAATTGTATTTGGAGATTTTCGCTGTTGGAAATTATAATTCTTTCATGAAAATTTGGAAATTCGAGCGGAATTTGGAAATTCGAGATAGCGGAACCAATATACAAGGTGTCCCAGAACAAAGTACCATAAATTCTACAGGGTGAACTAGATATACCAAGATAGACCGATTAAAATCAACTTACCTCCATACGAAAATGCACCGTCGAGCCCTGAGAGGGCGATAAAGAACCATGTTATTTCCAGATTTTCTTCAATATTTCGAAATCCTTGGAAGGTTTTGCTCTGAAATTCGTAGGGCAATTTACTATAGTGAATGTGCATGGAAAACATTTGGTACTATTTCAATCAATATGGATGCAACTTTTCAGGATTAAGGCATTGACCACATTTTGATATCTCAAAGAATGTCAAAATCGATCAATTATCTTGCTTTTCTCTAACTGCAGTGTTTTTATTATTCTTCTTGATTTTCGAGATTAATAACAAAATTTATTTTGGTGCTCCTTCACATCCTGTTTATGATTAGATTCATCATGTTTCGCTCGTTTCTACCCCATTTGTGTTGAGTTATTTACTGCAATAATTATTTTTACCAATTCACAAGTTCTTCATCATAATATGGAAAGGACCAGCTCCCAAATCATATTATTATTTGGAAGCGGGTCATTTCCAAATTTCAATTCAAGATACCTTGTAAAAAACCTTTATTCCAGCAAAACTAGATGAATTTGAAGATGACCAACAACATTATCATAATATGCTGAAGTAGTTCATAAAAGTGAGGCAAAGACTTGCAAAACATGATAATCATCATTAATCATAAACAAGTATGGAAGAGCATCAAAATTAATTTTGTCAGATATCTCAAAAACCAAGAAGTTATAAAAACACTGCAGTTAAAAAAAATTGAGATGATTGATTTCTCGATCCATCAAAATATCAAAATATGGACAGTGCCATACTCCAAAAAAAGTTACATTAATTTTTATCAAAGAGAATGGGAAGTACCCAACTCCCTGTATATTGATTGAATTTGTACACCATGTTTACCATTCACATTCATACACTAGTAAATTGCCCTATGAATTTCAGAGCAGTACCATTCAAAGATTCCCAAATATTAAAGCAAATCTGGAAATTGAATTATTGTTCTTCATTGCCCTCTCACCGCCCAACAGTGCATTTACATATCAAGGTAAGTTGATTTAAATCAGCCTGATTTGGTCTCTAGTTCACCCTGTAGAATTTACGGTACTTTTTTTCTGGAACACCTTATATATGGCGGAGGAGATTTGTAATTATAATCTGATTCTATTCAAAATTGGTACCTAGGGGATTTCCTGATCAGGGATTATGATTCCTCTCAAAATTAGGAAATTCAAGATGGCGGATCCTATGTGGTGGAGGAGTTTTGTAATTTTAACAATAATATAATTTGTAAGTGGGAGTTTTTAGGATCAGAAATTATCATTCTCTCATCAAAATTAGGAAATTCAAGTTGGTGGAATTCTATTCAAAATGATCATCTGGGATTTTAGGGTTCACAGATTTTGACTCTTTCATCAAAATTGAGAAATTCAAGTGAACTAAATAGCAGTAGAAAATGAATGGTAGTTTGAAAAACTAAAGAAACATGCTTCTATAGATAGCCAAACCTAAAACAAGTAGAAAATGTATATAACAAGGTCAGCTAGTAATAATGGATAATAATGGAAGTAGATTCTGGTCAGTTCATAGAAATCATTTACCTATATTTAATTTTAACTTATCTCAAGAGTTCAAGCATTCCATTCACAAAGATGCTTTCATAGAATCTCATTTAACTTATATTTAATATATAAATGAAATTCTATGAACAGACCAAGTTTCACTTGAAAGAATCATTGTGAATGAACTAAAAGGCATGGGCTGAGGCCTCGGCTGAGGCATAGGTAAACAGTATCAAAAAATCATTTCCATATAAACTAGAGGTCTACTTCCAAATTTACTTTGGAAACAGACAAAGATTTATGAACAAACTTGACTCCTTAGAAATTAAAGAATACCTACCAAGCAGAACTAACTGTGGGAATTTCTTTGTTATATTCAACATTTTCTTGATTTCAGGTTCTGGACTGAACACAGTCATATTGTGTGATACATACAAGTCTAATATTGTTTCATAAGGAGTACCACCAACTGCCATCTCCAATGTTCTTTTACCATACTTTTTGAAATGCATTTTCTGTTTTTTGAACATAACATATGCCTTGAACTCATCTTCTGCATTCATGGGATTATGATGATAAAATACTACTAATCTAGAGGTAGTGAGCCATCTACGGAGCTCTTGTGCTATAATCTCTTGAAATGGGTTTTCTTTATCCTTCTCAAACAACTTTTCACCAAAACCTTTGCACAATTCAACTTGTGACTTATCTTTCTTTGGATTAATAAACCATGGTTTTGTGAATGCCAAATATTTTGCCTTCTCAAAATGAGGTAATCTGGGTCTTTGAATATTTATTTTTCCTCGAAAGCGTTTGAATTGTATTAGGGGTGATACCATTTGAAGAAATGCTGGAAACTTCAAAATTAGAAAAACTAAACATAAATAGATGACAAACCGACACCAACCTCTCTTGGATACCAATTCCATTTTGAAATAGTATTATATGAATATAAAATTATGGAAAGAAAATAAATATTCGAAAATAAAAATTATTTATTGTCAAATTGAGGTTAGAAGTACTTGACATTGACAGTTGAACAAAGATTTCTTCTTTTTTTTTAGTGTACGTAACAAGAGCTTTTGAACTACAATGACGCTACTATTGAAGCACGAAGAGACCTTGCTACAAAGGGTACAAAAATCAATACGTTTCAGAATTTATATTGATATTTTTTTCAATAAGGAATTGAATTTCTAATGCAAATGCAAACAGAAGTGTGAAATGTACCTACTTTGATATCAAAATATTTTTTCAATGCCATTTTTGTTGCTATAGGCAACGGACAACGATATAAAGGTGTTCACATCCTGGATGTAGGACGTAGCGTCGCGACGACTTGCGCCTTGCGCCATTCAACCACCCTTCTGACCCTCAACCTAACTTCAACCCTTGTCTTCGACGCTTTCATGATTGAAAAAAATCATAAGGTGATATATAGATTCTCATAATTTCTAGAATGTTGAGGAAAGGAATATGAATGAAGCCGAATCATTTCAATTTGCAAGTAAGAAAATTAATCATCTTAATAAATGAGTATTTCATGTGTAGTGCTATATGTATATTGATACTCAGGTAAATTTTATCACCTTTAGTATATTCTTAATTGCCTCATTGCATTGAAAGAATAAATATACCTATACACTAATAACTGAATTAATATATAATAAGTATGAATTACAGAGTCATCTCCATGAACGACATTTCATTATACATATTTTATAAGTATTATAACATAAATAAAATGGCTTTTGCATGTTTATGTTTCAGAAGAAAGTAGGTACATATCTGTCTTTTGGGCTCAATTATATATAAATAATAAGCACATATCATCGCCGCCAACTATATATACCTATATACTCTATAAAAACGCAATAGTTATAGGTACATATACAGGGTGTTCCTTAATGATATATGCTAATACATTCAAGGGACCGAGTCTTCGACTCATTTCAAGAAATAAACTCCATATGAACGTATGTCGTAAACGTCCTAACTTTTGAGATACAGGGTGTCAATGTTGAAAATATGAATAGATTATTTTTTTGTCCACCCTGTATAGCTTCTCGTGATGGCAAAATTCAGTCTGCTATGTGACTGAAATCGGTATACAAATTTCAAAATGTTACATACTGTGGTTATCCAGTAATAATGGATGTCCTAAATGAAGTACTCAGATATCAAAATTTGAAGTCTGGTCTCGTTTTTCCGTTTTTTCTCGAAAACGTGGCGTTTTATCGAGTATCACCAAGAGGATCTTTTTGTACATAATTAAATAGCCTTTTATGACATTTTGTATAGAATTTGAAATTTTTTTGTCGTTGCTCACTTTCAAGTAAAATGAAAACAATATTTCCGTAACGATGCCACTGGTAGAGAAAATGTAAATTTTTGTATCTCAAAAGTTAAGACTTTTAGGACATACGCTCATATGGAGTTTTCTTCCTAAAATGAGTCAAAGAATCACCCCCTCGAATATTATCGTGTCTTTAAGGAACACCCTGTATATCTTGAATATTTCCGAAACGCTATAAGTATATACAGAGTGACCCACTTCAAATGGAACCACCCCTGTATCTCATGTAATCGTTAGGTAAGGATCCTGAAATTTGCTGGAGCGAGAGATATACCAAAAATGCACTCTATGCTGACCATGTGGGGTCATCTTCAGTGATATACACTGCTCGCCAACAGCCATGGAACCACTCCAATTTCCGGAAAATGATATTAGGAGTTAAAATAGGTTGAAAATCCAATTCCAAACTTATATATACTTCATAATCAAAACTTGGAAGTTTCAATAAATAAAGCATGGGCGAAGTCACAAATAACAATAAGTACCTATATATGCTATCGATGTATTCCAAATCGAATGACAGGCAATGTTCAATAACATTATACAGGACCGGGGTGCCATTTGATAATAAAAAGCGATGGGTTTAAGCTACCACAGGGCTGTCATATGTAATAGGTAGGTACCTATATGTTGCACAAATCACTCTGAAATATGGTACTTTGATGTCATTCAAGCAGTTTTTTATTTATTTTTCAACCATCTTGTCGAATATATAGGCCAGATATTGCCCGTACACGATAACTTGGGATACCCGGTATAATGAATCGACAAAAATTCCAGGTAACTGTCCTCTTTGTGTTATCTCTAATACCATGGCCAGGACCAAGTGTTTTCAAAATATCCTGCCCCAGAGATAATGCTAGGATAGTCAGGAAGATCATCAAGACCAAATGGATCCCCATACTGGAGAAGTTCAAAGTCGGGCTGCCTTTAGAATGCCCGTTCCACCCTCTGAGAGACATCTTTGGGCCACAACAAACAGCGAAAAAACAGCACAGACCCTCTCAGTGGACCTGCGGGATATGCGGAAAATCATTTTTCGAGGAGAAATTTCTAGATTTGCACTTTGACAATCGACACAAAGAATATATAAATATGGTATGAAAGGGTAGTATGCCAGGTGACCACGATATTATTACCAGACCTATACAGGGTGTCCCTGCAGGGTCCTTACAAAATGATACCATATACCCACTACTATAAGCAAAGTTGTAAGCTATGTTGATGCAATGTTGAAGCTATAGCTGAAACGGACGTTCAGCAATATTGCAAAGGTGATGTTTGATATCGTTGCAGAAATATTACATGCTGCTGTGACATTGCTGTGACATTGCTGAAACGTTACATTTACAATTTTCCAATGTTGCTGAACGTTCCTTTCTGTAATTGCTATACAACCTTTTATTGCATCAACATAGCTTCCGAATTTGCTTAGTGGGTAGACTCCTGAGACCAAAGTGAGATGATTGAACCAAACCTACCTCTAATAGAGGGTGTCAAGGAATCTATCATACAAGCAATAACATCTATAATATTCGGTGTATCAAAATGAAAGTTGATAAGGGTATTTGGTCACTTCCGGAGCCACTTCTGGATTCACCGACAATGGCTATCGTTTTGAATTTTCGAATGGAACAGCCTGTATAACATTTTCGTATTCCTGAGACAATCTGGATCACATTTTCATAAATTTTTACGCCTAATTCATTTTTTTAGAGTCACCTTTAATAATCTAGCACCTAGGTGGCCATGATTGGACGTAAATTCATCGAAGAACCTCAGGTGATGTCCGAGTACTATAATTGCAAAGTTTTAGTGAATATTATGATAGATATGAAGAAGACAAGTTGACAAAATCACATTTCTGTGTCTAACTATTATTTTTCAAATGACAACCATTTTTTGACAAGCACTTTTGAAAAATAGTATTTCTTGACGAATCTAACGAACTAATTTATTTGCTACAGTCCCTTGTAGCCATCTTACATAAAATTTTGCAGTTATATTTTTCGAGTCTTCTTTGGAAAACAAAACACACTGGTATCCACTTTTCAATTTGATTATACCTTATTTTGACAGAAAATTAAACAGAATTGTAATGCAATCATAGAAACTTTTACTGTCTGCTCATATAAGGCTTATGACCCATCTATGGCACACATGACATATGTGAATGAATAAATATCAATTATTTTCCTTAGTAAAAATTTTTTGCTTTTGAAAAATAATAGTTAGACAAGGAAATGTGATTTTGTCAACTTGTCTTCTTCCTATCTATCATATTATAGTAACTAAAATTTTGCGATCATAATTTTCTGTTTACTCCAGGTCATGGCCGCACCTAGATGCAATACTAAAAGTGACTGTGAAAAAATAAAGTAGGCGTGAAAACTTCTGAAAATGTCATATCATGATTCAGAAGTGTCCCAGGATAATAATATACAGGGTGTTCCACTTAAAAATTCAAAACCGGAGCCATTTCCGGCCAAACCGGAATTGACTGGGATGTGGAAGTTGAAAACATGCGAAAACTTTCCTTTTCACATAGCATTTACATTTCATTTCCATACACTGAATATTTGAGAAATTGTGGCACCCGGTTTAACAAAACGCTCCGTTCAGCTGCTACACAGGGCATTGGAATAGAATTTTTAATCTTTTATTTTTATGCTACACCCTATCTTTTGGATCTCGTGAAGGAATGTGTGCCACATATTGAATATTGATCATTGATATTACTGATGACTCCATACGAAAATCGACTACGAACCTACAATAATTAAATAATTCTGAAGAGTATGCATCAAATTAAATTTTGCCAATCAACTTCTGCAAACCAATGACAATATCACAAACTGTCAGGAGAACTGATAGTTAGGTATTAAATAAGGAAATAGAAATCAACATTGAGATCTGTTCAGTGGCGAACTCAGTAAAAGTTTTATTAATTTTTCGATCAACAGCTAGTACACTCCAAATATGTAACATCCTGTGTATTAATCAAATTGGTATGGAAAGTTTTCGATACGTAATAGTAGTTTTAGTGTGCTTACAAAATTACAGAACGATATGTAAACACATTATTGAAATATTCGTAAAAATATAGTGGCTAAACGGAACGTTTTGATACACAGGTAAGTTTAGTTCAATCGCCTCACTTCGGTCTCAGGAGTCTATGGTATCATTTTGTACAGACCTTTCAGGGACACTCTGTATATTTTTGTTTTTGTTCACAAGCGCGGTTGGTAACAACTTCTAAATCTGAAACTATCTGAACCAATCCTGTGTTCTCAGGAATTATACTGTGAATTTGAAGTTATTGAGCAATTTGAAATCAAATTAACGACATGTCACAGGTCAAAAATTACCTATTTATTTCATACATCTTAGTAATCTTAATTGCTGTGTAAATAACACAAATAAATACTGCATGAAAATGTTGAATAAAAAGGGAATGTTCAAGCCCATTCTTGCTCGAAAATTTGCGATACTAATTCAAGAATCATATCTTAGTCCAATAAATGAAGGAGGAAAAAAGGCAAAGTTAACGTTAATTACGCACTATTTTCATCTTCCGGTTGGAAGTAGCTTTTGGTACCTCATTTAAACATGAGACAAAGTTTGACTGGAAAACCCGTGCGAGTGCGGAGAAAATGGCCCCAAAAGACCAGGAAAATAGGTTTTCAGACAATATCTCCTAAAATATGGCAGTTAGAGATTTTCGGTTCAGATAAAAATTGAAGTCCAGTTAATTTTGTACAAAAATGGTCCTTATCATTTTTCTCGAAAATTTGCCCGGTTTCGAGAAAAATGGCACGAAGCGCACCTAGAATAATGAGCTTCTGTTGTATGCCGGAGAGCAAAGTCCGTGTATTTACACATCGGCGGGGGGACAAATTATTCAATAACTTTGTTAAAAATGCATATTTTCTCATGATTCAAAGTTCATGTGAAAGAGGAATTCTGCTGCTATCATACCCTGCGTGGCCGCATGGTTTGTAGCAGACGACCCGAGCGCCACGTAGAGCACACACGCGGCGAACGACGGAGGAACGAAAGTAATAAATTATAGCGTGTACATTTAGATATACTGGTTTATTCCCGGGATATCAAAGGTAAAGTGGGAATTCCCCCGTTACACTAGTTAAGGTGTTAAAATGTTAGAAATAAATAGCACCGAAAAAAAAAGTGCTTTTTTCCTTGACCCCGCTTTTTCTAATTTTATTGAAAAATGGACGACTTCGTCTAAAAAAGTAATTGCACAATCGAAAAGTAGACCTTCTTAGCTTCCAAATGATGTATCTTAGAAACCAATCGGATCATGTATAAATTTTCAATTGATGGTTGTTCACAAAATTTCCCCTCGCTCCAAAAACAGCAAAACATTGGGATTCAATAAACAAAGATTAAATGAAAATTACAAAATATTAGGGTACATAAATTTCAGGGATGACGAAGGACCTTATGAGGACCCATAATCGAGAGAATTTTGAGTAAATTAGTGCAATACAAAAAAAATAGGAACAAATTCCTGGCGAGGTCAAAATTGACCGGGAGCAGAAAGTTTGACCCATGTTCCGATATGGCCAAAAGAGTCAAGCGTGACTCAATTCACAGGGTATGATAGCAGCAGAATTCCTCTTTCACATGAACTTTGAATCATGAGAAAATATGCATTTTCAACAAAGTTATTGAATAATTTGTCCCCCCGCCGATGTGTAAATACACGGACTGTGCTCTCCGGCATACAACAGAAGCTCATTATTCGAGGTGCGCTTCGTGCCGTTTTTCTCGAAACCGGGCAAATTTTCGAGAAAAATGATAAGGACCATTTTTGTAGAAAATTAACTGAACTTCAATTTTTATCTGAACCGAAAATCTCTAACTGCCATATTTTAGGAGATATTGTCTGAAAACCTATTTTCCTGGTCTTTTGGGGCCATTTTCTCCGCCATCGCACGCGTTTTCCAGTCAAACTTTGTCTCAAGTTCAATGAGGTACCAAAAGCTACTTCCAACCGGAAGATGAAAATAGTGCGTAATTAATGTTAACTTTTCCCCTTTGTTTATTGGACTAATCTGATGGGGTGCAGCAGGAACTTACCCCAATGATTTTTCAGGCTGAAGACGCAGTGTGCCTTGCAGACTACTGCGACATTATGAGATGTGATGTCCTGATGACCCTAGACCTGCAAATGATGAATCCTGAACACGAAAACACGGACATAGAAATTTGGCGAGAGGCTTCTTCATACTCGAAAGCGTTAGTAAGCTCAGGGCCAAGAGATGTAGCCAAATATACTTTCAAAGATGGAAACTATCCGCACCTGCAGAAGTCTCTGAAAGCATACAATAAATTCAAAAAACATTGCCAGAAGACTGAGGCACCTGAAACTGCAAGTGATAGTGGTAAGAACAATTATAGCAATTTTATTTTGACATCATATGAAACACAAAATGGACTCACCTCATGTGGAATTGACTCTATTTCAGAGCAATCCATGGTCATTTATATTTATTGAATTTGAACCTATACAAATAAGATAGAAGAACGGACAAGAAATAAAGGAATTTAAAAATTCATATAGGTATCCAGAAAAGCAATTCCAAGACACCTGTAGGTCTGCTAACAAAAAAATGAAAACAAAGTTAATTCAAATATGTTCAATGTTTCAGTTTCAATCATTTTCATTTCTTTGTAGGTATTCAACTTTACGCACTGATTAAATAACGTAATCTCCCAAGTAGAAAAATACCTACACACTCACTACCAGTGAGTCATTTGTTCAAAAAACATTTCCGAATAGTCGACAATAACCTTATACAGAGGCAGAGATAAGTTACACAGTTTGCAGTGCAACACTTGATTGGATATACATTATTACTAATTCTGTTGTAAGCCTAAAAGTAATTATTAACATTACTGCATCACCAAGTCTACTGGTTATGAATGGTCATGATTTTCATATAGAATAGATTTCATAGGTGACGGATTATTACCACTTATAATTCCACTAGAGCTCTTTAATTATTATTCCGGGAAAGTTTTCCGAAAACACGAATAATTTGAAAGCTCGTTGTTTGTTTTTGTTGATGAGATGTGTTGATTTACTGCTCACTAAGGTAGAAAACTTTCATCATATACTGCGAAGTAAAAAATTATTGATTGCTTTTGAGTAACCTGGTATACATATCTGCTCCAACGCTTTCCTGAAATGCATAAAAGCATCCATTTATGGAAATGGAACTCCTCTAAAATTAGTCCATGTAAAAAATGCCAAAAAAATTTTTTTTCGGAAACCACAGTAGTTTTTGGCAAAAACTCGAAAACGTCCCGAGGTATGGTTGCTATTTATGAAATGCCCGAATAAAATATGAGCATCGTGGTCTTCCGACAAAATGGGGAGGCGGAGAAATTTTTTTCAAAATGCACGAAACTTTGTTTCACCCTGTATCACGGGTCCTGATCAATTTGGAAGAATTTGTAAGGAACGGTTCGAAAGACGATGAAAAAGGCATTCAGAATCTGGGCGGCAATGCAAAATTCGTTCAACATTTTAGAAATTATGAGAAGTCAAACTTGATGCTAAATTTCACTATTGACGCCCAGTTTAATTCTACCCATAAACATCAAAATATTTCTATTGTAATTTCATGCTCCTTATTTCCCGAATTTCTATTAGTTGCTATGGTACGGATACAAAATACAGGTTTTTAATGGGTCAAAAGTGTTCGAATATGGAATTTTCACAAAAAAATTAGGTAATATATTTGTCATATTATCTGTCATATTCCCAAATCAGTTGAAAAATTCAGATTTTCAAAAAATTTATGATTTTTTCAAACTTCGAAGTATAGCATATACCAGGTGTAAACAGGATCATGGTACACCTCGTTTTTCTTCTCCAGTTTTAGAGATAAGGGATTTAAATTTTGGAATGACTCATCAACTTGATAAACGTCACTTTCTGACATAAATGTTTTATTTTCCACTTCTGGTTTCACCGGAAGTGGTAATAACTTTCGATTTTCAAATGGAACACCCTGTGTATATCATTGCATTTTCGAATCCTGCATAATATCCTGAATCAAATGATACCATATAAGTGACATTTACTTCAATATTGATTTCAATAATTGCATTTTTGATTTTCCATTTGAGTGTGCCATGACTATTCTGATCCAGTCTGATGTACTCATATTGTCAGGTGTAATGCTAAAAAAAATTGAATCATGCCATAAATGTAAAATTTCTTGATTTATCACCAATTTAAGTTCGTCAAAATGGTTTGGTGTACCATGATCCTGTTACACCCCGTATATAAGTGGCAGAAGTGTTTATATTGATACAGCGAAAGGTCATACAGGATGATTCACTTCTAGAAAATTGTCAATGGTACCTTCCTTATTTAAATTGTTAGTTTTCTTACTTAGTTCAAAGAGCCTCATTCAAAACTAACATTCGCGAGCATACTGAATTCTCATTTTCTACAGATTCAGTCCATGGAAGCTATATTATAATGTTGTGTTTGATCAATAAGAAGGATCAAATGGGCATGTGAACTGCGACTTTCAATACTCCGGTACGACCATTTCCAAATAGCTCAACTAAATATATAATTTGCAACTTGGCAGTAGAGTCTGTTCGAATCATGCTGTAATTTTCTACAACTTTGAACAGCGCAATTGCGCAGTTCAATTATTGACTGTGGCAAATGCAAAAACAGTTCAGTTGTACGGCCTATTTTTCTTTGTTGAGATCCATTCATCGTTCATTTCATCCAAAAATTGTATAGTTTCACAAGGTGTAAATAAATCTTCTTTCTAGATGACAATGATAAAAGTGACAAAGAAAAAATACGAAACGCATCAAAAAACATTTGCCAAAACGATTTAGTCGATTCCGCCCTGCCAGCACCTGATAACAGACAACAACGAATAGCAGAACTGCAAAAACTCAAAGCCAACTGTAAACCAGAAGAACTCCAAGAAATCAAGACCAAATGTGAAATTTTAGTTAGGGACTGCATAGCAGGATTACTAATACAGCTTTCTCTGAAGGATTTCAAAGAAGTTGAAGGTAAAGTTGACATGTGAAATTATCGATAAATTCTCTATACACTACAAAATAATACTGACGCAAATGTTCTAAGTAGGTACTTTGTAATACTCTCTGCATAATTTTGGACTGAATACACAGGGTGATTCAGTTTTCAAGGTACAAACTTTAATCAAAAAAGTTTATATAAACATCATGAATCCGATCTCCAGAAGCGGAGCTACAGGGGGCCAAAGTTCAATTACTTTTTTCTTATTATTAAAATATCTCGCTCACTTCTGGAGATATCAATTTGAAATTCGGTGTGGTTAGGTTATCGTTTATTTAAGCATTTTGAAAATTCTTAATAGCTACAGGGTTATACGTTTTCGAGGATTCTTTATTCCCTCTAAAACTTCCATCTTCCAGTAACCAAATTGGGCGATTCGTCAATTTAGAGGATTTTTTTGCTCCTCAATTTTTTCAGAGAAACGAACCGTTTTCGAGATAAATACGCATATTATCCTTTCTAAAACATGTTAATTTTGCCCAAGATTTCGCCTATGTTCGAATTTTCAGAGCCGTGCTCGGACGATGGTGAGATTCTCATAACCTTAAATCTTTGTATGGATCATGAATATTTCTCATATCGTTGAAGTTCATCAACAAATCCAAATATTATAACCTACCTGAAAGTTATTAACCGAGAAAAAAATTTGCATCAGAAATGTTTTGAATAGATTTGGCATCGGAAAAATACATTGTGCATAGACGACAATACCTCAGAGAAATTACTTTTCAGCTAATGAGGTTTTTCAAGTCATCAATTCTGATTTAGATTGTTTTCTGCTGAAACATCACTATAAAAACCAAGGCAGTGCCACGTCAGTTAAATGGACAAACTAGTGGTATTTTTTTCGGCTGATTACGATTATGGAAGTGAAACAAAACTCTATCTGTCATCGCGTTCATGAGATGCCAAAAAGTTAAATTTCTTTAAGTTGGACACCCAGTACACAATATTCTTAATCGATAGGAAATTCGGTTCTGAACAGAAAATCGTCTCATAAACTGCTCTCCTGAATTCGAAAATGACTAAGCTAACGACGATTTATATAACTTCTTGACATAACTCGTGAACGCGATCGATTTTTCTATCGATTTCATAATCTTATTAATCAGCGGAGAAAATTCTATTATAGTTTGCATATTCAACTGGCATCCAATAATAACTAACTTTCTAACTGAGAATCCTGATGTATTTTTGTCTTAATATTTTTTAATACTACAATACTGTCTCTGGATTTAGTTTTTCGTCACAAAACACTTTCCATAGTTAGATGTGTGAGGTAGGTGTTCAGTCATTGGGAATTTTGTTACAGAGGAATTGAATAGAGCCGTCTGTTGGTATCTCACTTGTGACAGATACTGGGAAGACTCCCAAGCGGATATAAGAAGTTTTCCTTGGGGTTTGCTGTGTATGATAATCATGGTCATGTCTTTAGGAATATGCTTGTGTTATTACATCATTTGGGTACTTTTTGAGTGAGTATGAAAATAGACAACTTTGAAAATATACTGCTCAACAACAAATGGGCGGGTTATGAGGATTTTTCTTCATACATTTATATTTAGTATAGTAAGATGATATCCCTCCAATTGTGCTGAGCAGTATCAGTCCCGCTAATTTCTGCCAAAAAAGAGGTTTATTTGTATTAATTGACTTATTTATATAAATATTGTGTTGATAATTAGAGACATTGCTTTTTTTGGATTTCGGTTATGTATTTCGCTTCCTAATTAGTAATTCAATGAAAAACGGAAACCGTGATTTAGCACACTACTTTTATGTGCATTTGATACCAAATTTATTGAACAATCGGCAATTCAATGAAGAAACACTGTTAATCAACCTACACTCATGAGTGACACCGCTTCCGCTCACCATAATATAATTCCTAAATTATTTGGTGCATAGTTAGTTGCATAAGGCGTAAACTGCAAAACGTCATAAATGAAAATACGAAGTTGAACATATTTTCCATTCATGAGATGATGAATGAATTCAACTCGCTTTGCGTAATGTGATCTGTTTTTCTAAAATATTTTCAATCAGCTGTCACTTCCGGTTGAACCGGAACTGACATTAACTTTTTTTTAAATGTAACACCCTGTATATTAGTGCATTTTTTCATTCTCCCTGAAGAGCTGATTTCATCAATGCTCGACATTCCTGGTCTAGCACGAATGATTACAGATATATAGGGTGTTCAACATCGATATTTTTCAACTTCAGGAAATTTTTTTATCGAAACTATTCATTGTCGGTCAAAACGGCTCCCATTTTGATTTACTATCTACTGATATTTAATTGGGACTGATACAGGATGATCAGCATTCTGAACCTTGAGAAAACACATATAAAAACCTCTTTTTTGGCGACGAACGATTCCAACCTGTCGGAAGCAAAAACCTTTTCAGCACGGACGACGGCAGCGTGACCAGCGCCAGCATAACGGACAGATCGACACCTTCGCCGCACCACCTGATCAAGCACGACGGCGACAGGACGTACGCGTACGGTCCCGAGGAGTACTATCCCACCCACGACAAGGACAATGAGTACATCTACGTGACGTACCCGCCGGACTTGAAGAGGAGGTTGCTCGAGAGGTTCGTTCTTTTTTCAGTTGCATTTAGTTCAGCTGAGATGACATCTTCAACCCAGATACGCCTGAAAATATTTTGTTTCAAATTTTAATTTTTGTTGTATGAAACTATTTAGTTCAGTATTCAAAAATGAATAACGACAGAAATAAATTCAATTTCGAAAGCTGGAGTTTCCAAAAAGACGGTGTCCTTTCGAAAGGACAGTAGGCAAATGAGTGACATTTCCTTGAATACAAGTTTTTATTATTTCAATATTCTAAATTGCTCTCAGGGGCTCACAACTTGTGAGTATGGGAATGGTGAACCCGAGGTACCCTAGCCATATATTCACCAAACTTCAACTTGTCTTGGGTGATATCATCTTCCCTCCTTTTCCAATCTATCCTATCGGCCTTCCTAGGCCAACTTCCTTTTCCCCTCCAAGGCCAACCTCACCATCAAGTGGTGTGGGAAGTATTTTGGAGACCGTCTTTGGTATCTCCGGATCAGATGGGACAGTTATTTGTGCACATCTGTGGCAAGGATGGAGCGATTTGCTGATATCTGTTTCGGTGGCCAAGGACTGGTCAACGAGGCTCTTGCAACCTAATCCAAGCTGTGGGAACCCGTGGCGCTGGATGAATGGCACCAAGGTATGGTTTGCTAACGGGACCTCTGGGAAACAGGGCGACATCTCAGAGCAAACAGCCTCAGCTCTGTGCAGGGGGCACCACAGGGCTGGACCAGCCCCTTCCCCCGTCACTCCTAAGAGAAGGAGGACTTTTGGCCTTCTTTGTAGACGAGAGCAGGGATCGGAAGATAAATCTTCAGGACCCTGAATAAAAGAGTTATTTCATATAGATGTGCCCCTTAATGAGCACCATGAGACGTATATGATAAAATTGATAACGGCATGTAGGTGAGATACGATGGGCCACTAGGCCTAGGTGTCCGACATCAGTCAGACGAGCCTACAAACGAAGTTGAGTGTTTAGTGGGTACACCCTGGACTCTGGAAGCTCCCACACTATCAAATGGGAGATTAGACCCAAATGATGTCCAAAAAGGATTCCAACCACCTCAAGGAAACTAATCTCAAATGAAATATAAGGGGACATAAAAACCATTCTGAACATAAAATCGAATGAAGAATGTCTCTGTCATAATAACAGGTCTTGGAACAAGTAACTCAAGGAGCTAAGTTGCACTTTTCGCATTTGGTGAAAACGTTTTTATGAGAATATCGGAAGAATCTAGTTTTCTTCTTTCTTCTCCTGCGTCCTATGCAATTACGCATTGTCTTCACCCATATCTAGCATATGAAATATAAGAGATTTCTTCTCCTATAGCGCAACTCAATACAAACTTTTATTTTCGACGGATCAATAAACGCCCTCCATATTTCGGTTGTATAAAAAATATTATGAGGTTTCTAAACCGGAACTAATGTCCACTTATATTCATCGCTCAAGTCCTAATCTGCGTTACTGGTTCACAATAATTGAGAGGAGTCATAATTGCCACATATATTTCAGACTGTTCATCATTAGTTTTGTCATCTTTTAAAGATTGTTGAAAGTGACACCACTCTAAAAAAAGTTGCTTATATGCATACTGTCCTTCTCAACGAACATTTTAAAATTTTAGGTTGTGAGATGCAGTTTCAAAACACACAATGCATTGACATTTTTTTGACAACAAAAATGATTACAGAAGACTATCATTTCAACACAAAATCATCAATCGAAATATTTTTTTTATAATTTCGCACCCAACCGAATCGACATCAATCTGCATAGTCAACTTTTGAATAGAACACTTGATTTCCATTCGTATTCATGCACGTATTGCCGATAAGCTGTGTTGATAATAATATTCTATAACCAATGTTTTTTCATTCGATATGAGTAGTGCCATTCATGTAAAAATCCGCGAAGATACCCAAATTACGCAGTAAAAAAACTTTTCACACAGTGTCCTTATAGAAGAACGGTAATCGGTTAGGTCAGGTTAGGTTTCAGTCCTAAGATCTATCTCTATAATTCTTTATAATTCTATAACCAATGTTTTTTCATTCGATATGAGTAGTGCCATTTATGTAAAAATCCGCAAATATACCCAAATTACGCAGTAAAAAACTTTTTACGCAGTGTCCTTATAGAAGTACGGTAATCGGTTAGGTCAGGTTAGGTTTCAGTCTTAGGATCACTCTCTATACTTCTACCTCACTCAGACTTGAGTCTTTGTTTCCACCTAACTATTGTTGCAGCAGGCTATATAGGTAACATATTGTTGTGATTTATGAGTTACTTGAAATGCACAAATATTTCAATCTAGATGCCATAGAAGAGAGATTGACCAAATCAGATGTGCACACACAGGTTGATAATCATGCATGTTTTGTATATTCTTTTAGCTGTGAAGAATTTTAGTTCAGGCGTGAGGTGCCATACCTGCTTATCTATTTTATACGATTTTGGATTAAAAGTATTCTCATTCAATAATGATTCTAGCACTCCTAAGAATAAGAGAAATTAATGGTTTGAGGCTATTAGGAGACTATTATTGGACATTAGCTACTCAGGAAGGATAATTATATTCGAAACAATTTACGCCAGACAGCTTTCTGATGCTTCCAGGCAAATCCAGGACATTGAAACCACATGCAAATTTGCCGTTTTTTAAAATTAAGTTCTCAAATCTGAGTATTTGGAAGCTATGAGACCTAAATACGGCATGTTATATCCGTTTCTCACTACTTTATGTATAGTTTATCAACCTTTCACAGTAGACCCTTCCCAACCTTTTTCCTTCGATACGCCTATGTTCCTCGGATTCATGAGTGTAACATGACAGTTCATAAATGAGCATGACTCAGGTTCCGTTTCGATCTCCTGAGTGGCTCACCTTTTTCCTTATGGAACTGGCATTCTAGATTAGTCCATAAGTCGGTGGACTTTTCAGATAGATATTGCCGAATTTCTTTCACAAGTCGGACTATACCTACACAGCGAGCACGTATTTTAGAATAAGAATATTATATTGTTTAACGAGCACGGAATGAGTGATTTCCCACGAGAATGAAGTTTGCAGCACAAGCCAAAAGTCGAATGCTGCAATCATTCGTGCAGGAAATTAGCATTCCGTGCAAGTTATGCACCATAATTTTTCTACGGCTATAACAGCGGCAAGTAATGCTCATCTATTAGACAGAGCTGTCATTGCTTGAAATTTGACATTCCATGGACAATGAGTCATTGTGATATCAGATACGGAAATAAAATTGATGACATACAAAGTACCTCATTGATGTATCGTACTCAGTAAAACAATAGCAATCTTGTGTTATAGCCGTAGAAAAATTGTATTGTGTAACTTTATATATAATATTGCTATCTAGTACTTACCCATTTCATTTCATTATTTTAGTGGTTGAAATGTTCTATAGTTTAGTGTTTAATATAGATATATATTGATTCCTAGAAATATCTTACTAATATGCTATATTTTTTTTAGCTGCTACAATCGAACAACCCGCTTGTGAAAATATAGTAAATGTAGAAATAGATAGATAGATAGATAGCCAGACTATTTTTATTAGATCCTCCTGATCTTTATACACCTTCAACAAATTTTCATACTGATTGTAGAATAGACTATTTGTTTTTAGTTACTTAATTTTTAGTATCTATTACCGTTACCGGGTTAATTATTTGAAGTTCGAATAATTGACAGAAAAATTATTGTTAGTCTATCAGCAGGTTATTCAGTTTTAATTCTCGACAATGGCATAATATGCGAGGAATTTGAAATTTGAAAATCTGGTGAAAATAGTGAACAATTACCAACAAAAAATAATAGTTTTTAGTAGTTTTGTCAAACGAATTTTCCATTTCTGGAAAAATGTTGAGCTGTTTGAATTGCTAACCTACATTTTTTTATGATCAGTGGCACGTGACCGAGGGTCGATTGCAGAAAACTCGGTTTACTCAACGAAAAATCAACTCTCCTAACTCATCTGCTACGACCCAAGACATACACGTTACCATGGATACAAGCGAATTGAATATTTAATCTTTTCGCAACCGGCCCAAAGAAACTGGAAACTATACTAAAGTATGCAATATAATGATTTACGCAACGATTCCGGAAAAAACTGTTTTTTTTTTTGGACGAGTAGACAAATCCTCTGGAATAAGTCTGCGAAGGAACAAAAGCATGCCCAACCACTATAGCCCAGTGGTCGACTGGGCTATAGTGGTCAACTGGAAATTTACTTGCCTACGTGACCCATATATGACAAGCTTATTCATTAGAAAAGCTGTAGTGTTAGATACATCTAAGGCATTCGACCGTGTTTGGTACCAAGAAGTAAAATTGTTCCAAAATTGTTCTTATCCATCATTCGGTTGCTCCCTTACGAGCAACCCTCAGAAGTCTTCAAGAGACTTGTACAAGTTAGGAATGACGGGGGTCTTACCTTTTAACGTGTGATCCCAAACACTTTCTTAGGCCATCAGAAAAATGTCTACGGTCGTGGTGGGAATCGAACCCACATACCGGCAACCCAACGTGGATAGAACATGACTCTTTAACCACGAGGCTACGCTGGCCACAAACGACCACAAACTACCATAATACAGCTTACCACCTGAGCTATGCCATCTTTTATCAAGTTTTGTTTTCGGCAGATCGCTTCATGTGGTTGTGGACGGAGTATCGTCTGATATCATTCCCATCAATTCCGGCGTTCCCCAAGGATCAATTTTGGCTCCAACATCGTTCCCACTCCATATCAATGATCTGGGAGCAACAGCACTTGCCCTATCCACAGCTTTGCAGACGATAGTACTCTCCATACTGCCTTCTCTTCTAAAATTCCCATTGCATCCTAGGAAACTGAAAACGCAGGCCTAGGGAACGAACGACCTGTTTTAATTCAACGCCACCAAAAGTCAAGCCAGTTGTATTTTCTCTAGAAAGGCGGAACTGAGTATGCCTGATATAACAATGTCTGGTACCACCATTTCCACCAAAACCACTATATCTATGCTGGGTATTACCATCAGCAATACTCTCTCATGGGAAAATCATGTCCGATCCATCGCAAAAGTTGCTTCAAAAAACTCGAGATTCTTGTTCCGTGCGGAAATCTACTTTACACCTCAACAGCTTCTCATGATCTACTAAAGCAAAGATAGGTCTAGTTTCAAAATACTGTTCTCACCCTGTCAACACCCAAACATACGCTGATGCTCTTATTGATTCCATCCAGAGAAGAGTCATTCGCCTGGAGGGTGATGCCACACTCACTATCTCTTTGACCTCATTAGAACACCGTAGAAAAGTCGGCAACCTTTCACTTTTCTATAGGTACTTCCACGGAAAATGTTCCACACAAATCTCTGCTATGATTCCATCACTAACAATACCGGTCAGACTAACTCGACAGGCCCGTCAACACATCTTTCCGTTGTCAACCTTGAAATCTGTCGAACAAGACTTCACCAAAATTCGCTCGTCTATAAATTGGCAAAGCTATGGAATTCTTTTCCAATGGAAGTATTCCCAAGAACTTATATAACCTCCAAATGATAAAAAAAAATCTCACCAAAATCAAATTTGGGTAATTGCAAACATTTGTAAAGTAAAACATAACATATAGTTTTCTCAACTGAACATACAAAGCATATTATGTTATTGAACCATAGATGGTAATGAAAATATACCTAATACGTAATTAAAACTGAAAAATCGAAAAGTAGGTATCTAATGGTTGAAGATGAGTATATTCGTTGTTTCCTTATTTTCTACATTTTATATTTTTTAGCAAATAATTTCTCATATTGTAGATGTACGGTAGAAGTATTTTCAAGTTCCATCAATGATGCTTCAGGAAATAGTAAAAAAGGTTGACTGTTTCGACAAAATTTTATATTATTTGGTTCATCCTGAATGTTTAGTTCCTAGCAGAATTCTCTTTCGGTTATTTTTTTATTCATAAAAAACGCACTGCATCAATACGTTCTCAGCATTCCAAAATTACTGTGTATAGATAGGTATATGAAACAAAAATGTGAGTCATTTTCAGATAAAAATCTCGAATTGATCTATTATTGGATAAAAATGATTATAATTGTGGGTGATTGAAGTATATTGAATGGAATTTTTCAGAATGGAAAAAACTGCCTTTTTCTAATTTTGACATTTCGAAACTCAGTGTAATTTTGAACGTCTCAAGCCGGTATGCAATTTCTTGAACAATATTCTGCACAAAAATCAAGATTGCAACTATGAGCAGGACATTTTAATGAATTTCATATGTCATATGTCACAGAAAAAAGCTATTTTTCCATTATTCATTCACAGTATATTCTTATGGTGTAAACTTCATGTGACTTCATGACTTTCAGTCATATCATATGTTAGTATACGCTGAATGCTGTTCTTCAAAGCTACTATAATTTGAAAAATCAGACAAACGATGTAGGTAGGTATATGTCTTATGAGTCCCGCGGTCATCTCTGAATATATTGTATTTCAGTTCACAAAGAGTATCTTAATTGATTCGAAATAAATAGAAAATATTCTCTGAATGATCTTTCATTTTTCCAATTCATTCCTTCCTTTAAGTAGTAGTAACATGTGAAACAAATAAATAATCAGTACACCTTGAGTTCAAGTCATTTTCAATTCACTTTCCTTACTCACCTAACATTTTGACACTTTCACTACCAAAAAAATGAAACCCACCTTCTATTTACTGCACTGTTTTACCACTAACCGAACCGATTTTTCAAACGCCTCGACACGTGTTTCGCTAACTATGATAGCATCTTCAGAAGAAGATTGAAACTAAATATCCTATACTATGTTCATCCAACAGTAAAAAATAATAACCGTTAAGTTAATGTTTGTCATGGTTGAGTTCAAATGTTAATTTTAATTTTTATATTACCAAACTATATAGAGGGCTATATGGAATAGGTCCCATTATCCTTATTCATTGCTCTGTTACTATTCTTAAATATCTCTAAGCTTTCATATGCGTCTAATTTTCTAATATTATTAACTTGCTCAACTAATTTGAGGTTAGTAATATGTGTGTTATGATCGATTGTGATTGAACATATGTTCGGCTAAACACGATTTATTCAACCTACCATATTTTAAATGTACTATGTGTTCTTTGAACCTTTTTTTATGGGTCGCCTGGTTGGGCCTATATATATGTTTCATCACAATCACTACAACTTATTTCGTATATTCCCGACATTTCAAGTGTGTCCACTCAAACTTTCGGATTGCCTAATTTTGATATAGACTGATAAACGCTTCTTCTAGAAGAATCCCAATCCCGTTCAATCCCAAGTATACGAAGGGATATAATTGGTAAGGTTTTCAAAGACTTAGGTTTTGAAAGCGTTATCAGCCTGGGTCAATATTGAAACTTGACTATGTGAAAATATGAATTTGCGCCCCTTATATAAACCAAAGTAGGACACTTTCGGAAAAAACTGAATTTCAAATATGTATTTATCCTTTCTCCAAAACAGGAACTTAAAATACAGGAATATGTGACAATTGCAAAGAATGAAATAGATGTACCTAGAGATAATAAAACTCACTTTATACTTAGAAGAATCGAATGTGTGGGATATGAGTCCTACCTAACTAATCGGATGGAGAATTAGAAACATTTCCGGGTTGATTTGCTGATCTCTGCTCAAAAATTGCATACACTTTGTGCGATATTAGCTGATGGACTCGACTCGGCCTTGATGTCTGATGACTCTGGATGGAAGGGGGGCGCGACGGGATTATACGAGGCGTACAACAATACAATATAGTCTCGAATATAGTCTAACAAATATTCCCATGATATAAATATTTTTCCAATTTTTCTAATTAACGAGAAATTTCATCTTGAAAATTAGATGAAAATCAGAAGAAAGGATCAAGTAGGCCACTTCAAGGCAATTTAAACTCCGCGTGAACAATTAAGAACGGCTGTCATCAATCCTTTCTCCAACTTTGATCGTCAATATCTTCCGTTGACGAAAAGCTATCATGTCGCAGTTTACGTTGGTCTATTGAGATTTAGTTTATCTATTGCACCGTCTAATAATATGCATACCGTTACATTCAATTTTGTATCATAATTCGTTGCTGAGATATGGCCGACAGCCGTTCCTAGTTGTTCACCTGGTACCTTCCGAACATATATTTAAACATAGGTGACGTCAGAATCGCTACAGTGTATAACTGTCATATACGTATTAATAATCAATACGGATAATCTCCATCTGTTTCCATAGCGAAACATGAAGCCGATTTTTGAAGACAAATGACTATCCATAAGGAAAAGTGAGATAACGATCAGACACATACTGCTTTGATTGAAAGGCTAGTAAACGTCATTGTCCACCGAAACGCATGTCTTTGATGACTACTATAATAGCGCATGGCGCATGCGTATCATGCCACCAAATCCTTATGGATATACATTTGTTTCATATTTTTGACTTCATCCTGGCACCCGTTATGATCCGTATTGTTTATTAATACGTATATGATAACTGTAGGTGGAAAAAGGGGTCACATCCCGAATGATATATTTCCCTGCCTTGACACATGATGTTAAACAATTGATAGAAATAATATGGAGATGGTACTCACTTTTTACTTTTCGATTTCACATTCTTCAGTTATTCTCAACAGAAAGAGGCATTGGATTTCAAGAAATTATTTGCCAATTGATAATGAGTTGTTATGGCCGAAATTTATCAATTCAAGCGGGTCTGACTTGTGTGTCTGAAAAAACAGTTCTCAAATAATTCCAGAAAAAAAAAACGAGAACACGAGACCTCACCACATCTCAGATCCGATACATAATTCACGTACCACATTCTTGAGTAGGTTGTCACGTATCAGATTTGAAGATTGAATGGGACTTTCACACGTTAGAAGTTTTCCAACTGCAACTTGGAAAACTTCTAATGTGTGGCCCACACGCCTACATAAATCACCCTGGTATACATAGTACGAATTTCAATACCTCCAACTTCAATCAAGGATTATAAAAAAATACTTTTTAGTACAACTGTGAATAAACTTGACATTTATGCATCTTCATTGACGCGTAAATATTATGTAAATGATTTTTTTTCAACAGAGTAAATTATTAATTGATTGTTCATCATAAAAAAAATTTCAATAATTGGAATAATAATTGTGAGTGAAGTATGAAAAATTACTCCCAACATAAATTCCCGAAGATGTTCCATGTTGCTGCTGTTCAGAAACGTTAGACATTTCTTGAAGAGTTGATTCCACAATTTTATCAGATATCTTAATTTGTTTGGAATAATATAAACAACTCAATATTTCGTTAAAAATCTCAATTTTGTAAATGAATATTCTCATGTGCCATTAAAAAAACACTCATTTTACGCACTGATACAAAAATAACTATTTTCACTTAGTATGCTCCTATTTGCGAAAATAACAATGAGAATTTGCCAGGAAAACTTTTTCTGTTCGTTCCTGCTACAATGAAGAAAACATGGTTGGATGCAGTGAAACTTATTTCACAATTCACAAGTCCTGTATTAAATTGTTTTGAGATCATTACAATGCGATTTCCCAACAAATTTCGTTTCGATTGCTAATTTAAGCACTCGGGGATATGTTGGTAAAAAAGATCAATCACCTTTTCACTGTTAACTTGGGGAAAATAAGTCAATAATCTAAAGATCATCTTTAAATTTGAATATTCGCAGTATCATCTAGATTTTATGGTTCTTTTTCCTTCGATTTGGAATATATTTGGATATACTTTATGAATGGGTAAGAGTTCTACTCATTATTTTATGGTTTTCTACTGATTAGAACACAAAAAATAGCCCTAAGGGGGCTACAGCACCTCAAAGATGGGCAACTGCGAATGGTTTTCATTGAATGTCTCCGACACCGTTCAATGACTACGCAGAATTATCCCCACCATTCGCCATTTCATTCGTTTAACCGTGTTGGCGACTAAGATTGCTAGTATATACTTTTTCGTGATTCATAATGGTATAGCGGTGTCTACGGGTTATTTGGTCTGAGTTTCCAATGGTCTAGGACCTAGGAATACACTGTTCATGACGGAACAAAGAAATAATAATAAATAAATAGTTCAAGTCTTGTAGCATATCAATATTTAATATTTATTGTTGAATTACTCTCACTGTACAAAAATCCAACCTCTAGTTTCGAAACGAGAGAAGTTACTGGAAAAACTGTCAAAAGTAAACTATACTCATACCAGGAAACTCGCTGTGATAATAATAAAAACCCATAATGCTGGTGCTTCATGAAGAACACATTCCACGGATGGATCCAACGGCGAATAAAACCACTTGAAGATTGCTGAAATCCTATAACAATCTGGATTACTAAAAACACGCATCCTCCATTCATACAGGGTTAGATATTGATAAGTATGCTAAGCTAAGCTAAGCTAACCGCCTAGCTGATAATCTAATGGGGGGAAGAAATCGATACAAAAACACACGCACGCATTACCCAAATACACAGCCTTGCGAATCCCAGCCATACAAAAATTAAATCAAGTCCTGAAAAAATCTAAAAAAACTTAGGAAAATGTCAGCGCCGCCTGAAGGGTGCTCGCCTGACGTCTCGCAAGCGTGTTCGAGTCTCTTCGATTCTTCTTTTGTGTTCTTCCATGCGCACCAGTCTTTGTTGCTGCTTTAATGCAATCTGGAACAACCAGAAAAAGGAGGTAAGTAATTTATTCCGCTCGTTTGTTATAATGGTAGGAGGTCATCTGATAGATAGATAGATAAGCTTTATTGTCTAAAATGAACACATTTTGTAGACAAAGTCAATATATTGCGATACATTGATTGCATGATATAAATAAATCAAATAGAATAGAAGAGGAATATATAAAAATGACATAGAACAAGAATATATATAAAATAACATAGAACAAGTATCTTCATTATTACAAACAACATGTCTCTTTGAAATCAATAATATGAATCTCTAATAATTCTCACATATCATAGGACAAGAATTTGTAGGCTAAGTATTTGTCTAAACTATACTAGCATTTTCCCACTAACAGATCTTTGACAGATTTCCGGAAGTGTTTCAAATCATTGATTATAGCTATATAACCTGGTAAATGATTGAAATCTTTTTACTCCTATAAATTAAGGATTGTCTCGTTAAAGATGAATTAGGCAGAGGAAGCGCAAGGTTTCTTTTATTACGCGTAATCTTGTCTATGTTTGTGTTCATGAAATTTCCTTTATATTTGTGAAGCAAACCGACTTTTTCTAAAACACAAATTTCAAAGACCGTCAATATCCTAATATTGCGAAAAATTGGCCTGCATGAGTCACGCGTCTTGAGTTTGAATACAAATCTCAGAGCTCGTTTTTTGAAGGACAAAAACACTATTTGAGAGACCATGACAGCTACATCCTCAGAATGAAATTCCATACCTCAGATGCGATTCAATAAGTGACCAGTATACCGATATTGAAGCTTGCAATCCGGGTTCACGGGATATCAAATTGATTGCGAAGCAACCGGAGGATATATTTTTTTAAGAGCTGATAGAATGATGGTCAAACTTCAAATTGCTATCTATGTGAACACCAATAAATTTCGTGACAGACTTGCTCTCAATGAGTTGATCTCCTAGCGAAATTTGTTCAACCTCAGACTCGAATGTCACTAAATTTGTTTTAGAAACATTTAGAGTTAGCATATTAGCTTCACACCAACTTTTAAATTTTTTCAACGTCCACTGAAATAGACTGAGCCAAACTAGCTCGATCTTCGTTATGTCAGAAATAACAACGAAATAACATATGGCCCAAAAGCATGTAAAAACATTGTATTTTATCTAACGGCACTTGATCAAAATGTTTGAAAATGGCGCTTGAAGTTTGCATTGAATTTCGCGATATGATAACGTGATAAGAATGATGCTATCGGTTACCAGTTGAGTGGTAGATCACAAAAACCTACCTGTGCCTTTAATTTGAATCAACTCCTTGGCACAGAGATTTTTTTGCTGCCGTGATTTCGGAAATATTTCCTTCACATGATAACGAGTTGAAGGAATGTGCAAATAAATCGGGATAATGTCCCTTTCGACAATATCCAAACATGCCGCGATTTGAGCTGACCTAACCCAGTAAACACAAATGTAGGTGAATTCGTGAGGCTTTCTAACAACCAAGAGACTCACTGGAACCTCACATTCTTGTCTATTCATGTAACAAACAGAATCAATCGCTTGATACGTACTGTGAGTTTCATTTGGCATCATAAAGTGAATCAAATAATGACCAAAAGGGTCCAGAATAGCAGTCATTGTGATTTTAGTGGGACTCTCATTTCGAGTCACGGTTGTGATGTGTAGCATGAATGTGATGCTCTCCTATATCTTTGGGATCGATCTGTGTTAACTGGGAAGTTAATGGCAGATCATCAATATTTCCGAGAATATTCCGCTCATGTTGAGAGATAATACCCGATGGACCATCGCTTCGATAATATGGTTCATATGATTTAATATTTCGACAGGAACGAATTATGCTCGGAAATATTGAAGAACAGGTTTGAATTGCAGCACGATTTTATATTCGCGAAGGGAAGTAATATCTCCAGAATGTTAGCGAAAAAATCGTTATGCCGATGATTTGACTTAGCCGACGTTCGATCGGGCTTTCCTCCGATGCCCTGGTTCATTTTTAGTCAGCTGACCTAGACCTGCCTGTTGGAGCTTTATTTTCGACCCGATATCTGTTAAAAATTCAAAATTTTATCGGAACGCATGTGTATTCAACTCAGTGGCCACAACGCAAATTACATAAGGTGCCCCTCCCCCTTTCAGTCACGAATCATAAATAGTAAATAAAAATAAAAGAACGAACTGAATGAGCTTTGTTTTCTTTTATTTATTCTATCAAAGCATTGGCTATGATAACTGACTTCCATGGCGATTAACAATGTTGGTAGTCAATACTTGAGAAAGTTTTCTCTCATTTGAACGTTTTTAAGCAGAAAACACATTTAGACACATCAAAAATACAAATTTTAGGAAGTGTTCATTTTTTTTTTCTTGCAGCATTACATCTGATTCATCCTTCACATCAATTTCACTAGAAGGCGTTATATTCCTGACACTTTTGTCACCAGTTTTTAATATTCCGTTCGCTCGTGAAAATGGAATAACAGTGCCTATGCCAGAAAATATTTTCAATTCTCTAAAGTTCCACATCGATTTGCCTTGCATAGTTTTCTCTTATATTCATACACCTTTCGAATGTTTTTATCAATAATTCTGTACAATGAAGCAGTTGACCATCTTTTCCACAAATGATGCATTTTCTCGATGATTTTGTACTCTGCTAGAAGGGAATGTTCAACTTCAAGACATATTATCCAAGATCAGTATCTGAATCGCTAGTTCTTTCCAGCTTTTATATAGAGAAAAATATATGATATGATATGATAAATGTCCAATACATGTCGTTGGCTTACCAATAAGTCACCACTAAGGCACTGAATGCAATGGTCAAAGATTCAATGTTGATGTGTATCACGAAAGCATAATTATCGACGGTCATCTCACGTAGTGACGTATCTCAGTTTTCCTAATTTCACTGCAGAGCAGTTCGAGGATTTTCAACTTCTCAATTAGCTCATAACTCAGAGGGTTGTTCATGAATGATCATTATTTTTTCATTTATCAGTGGATGAACTGGAACTAGTTGTCATGATATGGTGAGATTTCGAAAAAGCATCCCCAAAAACGAAAAAAAAAATAAAATTATGAGATACGTCACTACGTGAGATCATGTTTGTTAATGGAGCCTCAGATACACCCATGGATATCCAGTGAATTCAAATGAATAACAGATCCGAATATTCATTTTCATTGATAAAAACACAGAAATTCATTCCACTTGCACAATCCTCCTTTCAGTACCTTCATATACGTCACCCGAGATATTTTAAATTTCCGCGACAAACCCGATGTGAGATACGTCACTTTCGACATTTCCAACACATCATGAAAATATATCGCACGTACTGACGTAACTCCTATAGTAAGGTCACTTCGTGAGATTCGGTAGTCCAATAATTCGAGATAGGCTGAGTAGTTGATTTTCAATTGCACGAAAACCATTGAGTATTGAGCTACGCCACTTTGTGAGATCATAGAGTACAAGAATATAAATCACTTGACGAAGTATCTCAGATTCCGATTTTTATGAGATACGTCATTACGTGAGATGACCCACGATATGGAACCATGATAGCCGCGGGCATTGCGGGGAGAATAGGGGTACGAATGCGGCGACGCATCGACATTATTCGAAGTATTTTTTTGATAAACGTTGTAGTTACTGAGATAATGCGAGGTATATGAAAAACAATTCAAGGAAAATTCACAAGTTTCAAGTTATAGCCCTTTGAAATATGATTTTCTCATATATCATAATGTAATTAGAGGATTACAAAATTTTATACAATTTGTTCTACTTGTCACAGGAAATCAAAATTCAACAGGGTGGAAGTACTGAAACCCATCAATATTTTCCAGAAATAAAAAAATCCATATTTTTTTATAAAGGACCCCGCACATTTAGTACGTAAAATGGCTTTCGGCAAAATTTTCTGAAAATTTGATATGTTTAAGACATTATCGTCCTTATCACACAGTCCAATTGACAGATCGATCCTATGACCAGTTTTCAAACTACAGGGTGTCAAACATTAGATTTTGTCTGTTTAGAATATTTTGCATCAATTTGAATTATGTGCTCTAAGTCGTGATTATTCTTCAGTAGGAATGGACTCTTCACGTCTAATATCTACCTCATGAATCCGTCTATTCGGTTAGAGGATAATATCACATACAGAGTATTGCGTTCCATCATGACAAGGTAATATTCTTGGGAAAAGACAAATATTGAAAACATAAGAATTTTGATTTTTACTCAATCACTGAAAACTTGAAAACAAACGGCTAGAATCGGCCAATTATGTGACACAGTATGGGTCTTGATCATAAACATGAGGATTCATATGATTACCTCTGATACCATGTCCGGTTGGCCATGGAAAATGAAATGTCTCATGAAATAACCCACCACCAAGCCCCTGATGAGTCAACTCACAACCACCCCAACGCATATCATCTCAATAGTAGCCCCTACTTATTGTGATACCTCATTGAATAGCTTGGTGAAAATACATTCCAGTGGTATTATTATTGATATCTCGAACTGGGTGAACTAACAAAAAATATTTATTACCTATATCATTCTGCTGGGGTGACGTATTAATTTTATAACTTTTGAAAAATAAATCGTTAATATCGACCACCATAGAGACAAATTGCTGAAATAGTTATATTCAGATGATTTGAAACAAGTATTTGTGTACAGTAGATCGGTGTAGCGAGAGAACACGGCAATGAACAGAATGTTTAGTCCAGGTAAGTACCTAAATGATTATGTTTTCACCGATCACGCAATCACAACTTTTTTGAAAATATTTCAATAATCACTAACAACTCGTGACAATAAATATCATAACAATAGTAAGTATATTGTTGTCAAATTCGGTCATTTGACATTTCATGATTTTCGTCATAGCCCACTGGCATTTTCATCAACTCATCCACATTACACCATAAATGATAATCAGTTAATTGATATTGAAAAGACATTTTCCATTCAATAACCACTCATTGAACTATATATAGACAATAATTATTCGAAACCTCTCCAATCAACATAAATCCGCCAAAGATGTTTGGATGATATTCGAAAATTGGCTAATTGGAATATTACCTATACCTAGTCAAATTGTTCAATATAATTTTGATCTTACGAAAACATAATCATTTAGGTACTTACCTGGACTAAACATTCTGTTCATCGCCGTCTTCTCTCGCTACACCGATCTACCGTACACAAATACTTGTTTCAAATCATCTGAATATAACTATTTCAGCAATATGTCTCTATGGTGGTCGATATTAACGATTTATTTTTCAAAAGTTATAAAATTAATACGTCACCCCAGCAGAATGATAAAGGTAATAAATATTTTTTGTTAGTTCACCCAGTTCGAGATATCAATAATAATACCACTGGAATGTATTTTCACCAAGCTATTCAATGAAGTATCACAATAAGTAGGGGCTACTATTGAGATGATATGCGTTGGGGTGGTTGTGACTCATCAGGGGCTTGGTGGTGGTGGGTTATTTTATGAGACATTTCATCTTCCACTTCATATATTATAGAAATGTATCTCATTTTGTACCTGAGTTACATCAATTCTATAAGCTTTCAAATTGTCATCACCCTATATATGGCCAACCGGACATGGTATCAGAGGTAATCATATGAATCCTCATGTTTATGATGAAGACCCATACTGTGTCACATAATTGGCCGATTCTAGCCGTTTGTTTCCAAGTTTTCAGTGATTGAGTAAAAATCAAAATTCTGATGTTTTCAATATTTGTCTTTTCCCAAGAATATTACCTTGTCATGATGGAACGCAATACTCTGTATGTGATATTATCGTCTAACCGAATAGAGGGATTCATGAGGTAGATATTAGATGTGAAGAGTTCATTCCTACTGAAGAATAATCACGACTTAGAGCACATAATTCGAATAGATGCGAAATATTCTAAACAGCCAAAATCGAATGTTTGACACTTTGTAGTTCGAATACTGCGGTCATAGGATCGATCTGTAAATTGGACTGTGTGATAAGGACGATAATGTCTTAAACATATCAAATTTTCAGAAAATTTAGCCGAAAGCCATTTTACGTACTAAATGTGCGGGGCCTTACCCCCTACCCCCCACACACAGGACGATTTTTTGACAAGTGGATCTATGATCTGGAGATGGTAGGTAACAATTCTAGCCATGTCACAGCTTTTTAGCTCCGAATTCCCACCAACTTTTGATCTAAGCGACTTACGATTCGTTTGGCACTCTACTATTAAATTGTCATAATAAACCAAAACCTGTGGAAAAATAATGAACAGACGCCTCGATTCTCTGCGGAAAAGTTAACAAAGTCACAATTTGATTATTACATTCAATATTTACCTCTTGTGGACAAAGGGGCTGCCAATATATACTGGGCGTTGCTTTTGTCTTCAAGAATAAGTCATCCATCAGTTTTTGAGGTACCTCCTCTTTTTTTGGTTTCTTCTTCATGAGAACTGCAAAACGAACAAAGTTAGAACATAACCTAAAAGGAGAACACCTAGGAATCATCCGATCAATTCAATGATTTGATTTTTGATTTGAAGTGAATTTAACTTTCTCAAATAAAAAGAAAGGAAACAGAATATTGTTTTCTATGCAGGTTACCTTGAAATTGAATTTTTTTAATGGGGAAGTTTCTAATATCGGGGTTTTCATCTCACTGAGAAGTTTCTAAGAATTGAATATATATGTATTTTTTTTCTCTTTTTCGTGAGATCAAATTTCCCTTCAGAAAAAAATAAATGGAAGAGGAACGTGGCTCCTTCACCATTTCTATGACGTACTTTTCAAAAAGACACATTCCAGTTATTCGTTTGCCTAGCCACTCGACTCTCAACTTGTCACTATTGACAGGATAGAGAGATTTTGAAGCCAAACAGATATCTAGAGGATCTAACCAAACATTTTCAATGTATCGTGGAATTTTTGGGAGCAAAAGATCGGTGAGATCAAATCACCCTTGTGTCAAACAATCTATTAGAAACCACCCCTTACTTTGGTTTTTCAAATTGCAGCAACAAGTTTTTTTCGGTTCACCTATAATTCAACTACACATCACGATCGATAATTATAATAATAATACGTTCTTTATTGAATTGAATACACATGATATATAATCATTATTACTCAATTCTACTGGCTATCGTTTATCCCTACGTTTTATAAAAAATTATTGAAATCCCCGATTTTACGGACCTCTGAAAACGAGGCGATGATGTTACGTCAAAACCCTAATACTGAAACAAGACCATTCCAGACAGAGATGAATGATACATGATTTCTGACAGTGAATTAGCGCGAGATCACAGTTGAAAGAATTAATATATGAGTTGCCTCAGCCTCCGTCGGGCGTTTGATATTTTCTTTTAACTATGGCGAGATGAGGTTTCTACGTCATAAGAGGGTCCGTTTTCAGAAGGTACTATTATTTATGCCCAAAAATAAAATATTCCAGTTAATTTTTCAATCGAATCATGTCGTCAATCATTATTTATGTATAAAAGGATCATTATAAACATGGTTTGAGTTAAAAGTTCTACTAAGGTGTACACGCCCATTGAATGCCAATAATTCATTATCAGTCCACTCGCCCATTATATGCTACTATTATATGCTCCATCCAAGTAACGGAGTCAATCCAAAATATTCCAATATTATTTTTTTATATCCTTGCTTACCTTCAGGTGTGTAAGACCTACGACTGTGTCTCCTGATCCTTTCTCGGCTCCTGCTTCTGGAATGCCTCCGGCGCGTCTCCTCTCTGCTCCTGTCCCGTCCCGTCTCGTGATGGCGCTTCTCTTCAACCTCCTGTTCCCTGTGCCTGATCTCCAATTTATCCGGCTCCTGAAACTACACATTTGTACAGGCTGTCCCATTTCCATTTTCCTCACGAGATATCTCGCTTCTTTTTGAATATAGAGATTTGCGGTTCTCGCGAACGTTGTGTATTTTTTTGTGAAGATACTGTCTACACGACCGCCGCGGCGGTTGGATACTGATTCATAAACGACCGCCGCGGCGGTTGGATACCATATTCCTACTAAACATATACGGATCACGTCATATGTTTTCCATGAAAAGTGAAGCCAGTTTTGAGAAAACAAATGACAGGCTGCGGGTACAAACAGATATTTGCGCATGCGTGGGTTTTGTCAAAATGAAGGACGAATCTCGATGGCATTTAAATTTTGCAGGTTATGTTGTTTCGTCGAAAGTTGAAATTGGTGAGTTGTTGTTGTTGAAGTTTCTGGCCGATGCCTCTGAAAATTATATTCCTTTGCGAAAGTTTTTCCGATAGCTGGCAAGGTACGTCAGAGCAATGGGAAAAATAATGAGAGCCCCCATTTGATTCAATGATAATTCAATCATTTTTATTTCGAAATTTCACGGATTAGAGTGCTTTTGAAAATTGGCCGATGGTAGAAGGTGGACAGGTCCTATACAAAGCTATTTTTCAGATGACACATGCGCTATCATACAGTTTTGCTGGTAGACTGTCATTTATTTGATTTTTTGGCGTCACTTGGAGATCCTTGTTATCTATATAGGTAGGTTTATTAGGTATATGTTGGATACTGATTCATAAACGAGCGCCGCGGAATTAGTGTGCTTTTGAAAATCTGCCGATGATAGAAGGTGAACAGGTCCAACACAAAGCAATTTTTTTCTACAAACGTCAAAAAATGACAAGGTTCGCGCTTCGATAACAAATTGCGAAGTGACACTTTTTTTCAGTTTCCTACGTTACCATGATACCTTGCACATAACAATGCGCGAAGTAAAACAGTGCGCGAAGTACCTACTTCGCGCATTGTTATGTAAAATATATGAGATATTTTTAATCCAACTTAATGGTCCTCAATCGAGCAAACATCCACGAAATCATTTATTTCTGAATGTTCAACCATAACTTTGTTTTATATCTTGGAGCGCACGAAAGGAAATTCTTATGTTCGTGGAACATCGTGCGTACCTAGGGAGGATAGGGGGAGGCTCTTCAAGCCAGTTCAACACTATTTTTTATATCAAGCTAAGCATATTTTCACATTAGAACTATATTTTTTGATGTTTGTAGACAAAATGTTGTTTGCAACTCGAGCGCGAAATACTTTGGTCATCTCGACTATTTCTTTAACTCGGCAGCGCCTCGTTAAAAAAATCAGATCTCGATCACCAAAGTAGCATTTCGCGCTCTAGATACAAAAATAACTATTTAGATGACACATGCGCTATCATACAGTTTTGGTCGTGGACTGTCATTTATTTCATTTTTTGGCTTCACTTGGAGATCCTTGATATCTATATTGGTTTATTAGGTATATGTTGGATACTGATTCATAAACAACCGCCGCGACGATATTTCTTCCTTATTCATAGAGAGTACTTCCGAGCAAAGCGATAGCTCAGTTGACAGTGTACATGACCACCACAGCGGTGACTCGGGTCCAACCCCTGCGAGGCCTAACTTTTTTTAAACTTTTTTTCACAAATAATTTTTCGAAAAATATACTTCTCAAGAGAAAGGTTTGTTTAGGCGAGTTAGGTTAGTTTGTTTGAAAAAAGTAGTCTCCTTTTTCATGCAGAAACAATATTTTCCTTCCTCGTTTCACGGCGGTCTTCTATATAAAAATAGGTAACCGCCGGTGGTTGTTTATGTATCAGTATCCTCTTTATAATATTAGAACAATGAACTTAATATAAACACCTGGAAGGGAGACGGCCGTTCTCTCGAATGGCACAAAGTGTGTCAGGGGCAGCTGCAACAAAGATAGCTTGCTTTACGGTAACCTGTCTCTTTCCTACTCGTGTTGTTTAATGGAGGATTGGTGTTTACGTTTTCTTTCATCTTATAATTAAAGTACTTTAGATTTTTTTCTCTCATCTAAACAGGTAAGAAAGTGAAGACATAAGTTCATTGTCTTTGGTTATGTGAAATATCTCTTCACTTGGCTTGTTTTGTTTTTTCAAAAGGACTAAACTTGTTGGTGTGAACTGATTGTTGAGAAGGTTTGTGATTTCATATTGATAAACGATGGAGATTTATTGTGACAAAGACAAAGGGAAATTGTCATTCCATGGGTTAGTTGAATATAGTTCAGATTTCTGGAGAATACAGTTCTTGAAATATTTAAAGTGTAGGATGTATCACTATAGTAGAATGACGAATTTTGAGTTACATGGGAAAAGTGCTCCATTTCGACAAAAAATGTCAAAACTTGTTTTATTCAAGAACTGTTAGATTTTATGTATCGAAAAGTACTGTAAAAGTAGTATACAGGATGAGTGGAACACATGTGTCAGCTATAATTCAAGGTGTCACTGATTATTGATCGAATTTATTTTTATAATTTCTAATAGAAATATGTTTGTAGGCAGCGACTTAATGGAAAAATAGGAACATATAGAAATTATGCTCAAAATGGACCTTAGGTACTCAATAATAGGTAGTAGGTACTCCTATGTTTGTTGTGGTCCGACTACGGTGGTCCAAACCTGCCGCTGACGGCTGAACGTAGCCCAGAGGTGTTTACAATGAGTCCATTGTATTAGTATAGATTAGTAATGAAACACCCTGTAGAAAAATATTATTCTTCAATCACATACCCTATTTTCTTTTTCTGGTAATATCTCAGGCACGACGGGAACTGCCGGTACAGGGTTTCTTGCTTTCTGCATGTCCTCCTCTGTAGCAAAATCGATGACCAGCTGCTTTCCATTGCCGATTGGCCAGCTAACTCCATGGAGAGCATTTCTGGTGGCCTCCGCTTCTCTGCAATGATTTCGACAATCTTGACGTGGAATCGACATGTCAACAGATTTCTGCTGCATTTTTTCGTTGTCGTTTTAAGGAACGCAAGATGGAATCATTCCCAGAAAAAAGATCTCAAAAAGCGAGTACGTCTCCTATATAGTAACTGAGTGAGCAGCTTACAGGCTTATACTTGTCTACTTATAATATAATAATAAAAAATAGTGGTAGTGTACCTATTGATTTTCTAATATCTTGATAAATTCAATGTAATTTTGTATTAGTTGAATGTAAAAAATTCAATACCAGCTCAGTAGCCCATTGAAAACATAAATGAAAAAAAAAACAGTTCACTCGCTCAGTTTGAAATTGAATTGAGTAACTATGATTGGACAAATAAACAAGCGTCTAGCCATACCGACGAATCTTTGAAATCTCAATGTCATAAGACGGTTACAGGAATGTTATAAGGTAATATAAAAATGACATTTTTGAAAATGAAATTTTATATATTACCAATTAAAAAACAGTTGATTTTGGATTTCCATTGTGGTACATTATAAATTTTTTCAATTTGTGTGTGTACCAATAGTTTGTTCACATAACAGCTAGTGTTTTTACAATTTTATATATGAAATACAATGAATTTCAGTTCAAGTTCTTAGTCTAAATAAAAAAGAGAAAAGAAAAAGAGTTGACTTTCATAGTGATTTACAAAGATATGATGAACAGTGCAATAGGTGAATGATAAATAGTGACATGACCAGATGACACAAGTGGTATGGAACTTGTGTGTTTTCAATGCCTTAGCATACAGAATAATATGCCATTTGTTAATTACATGTTATATATTATATGTTATATTATTCAAGACTATCCATTGGTGAACCTTTTTTTTACATTTTTATATGGTTTACTTTTGATTTCTACTGGTAACAGGTTGATTAGTTTTGGACCAATATAGGAGATATGTTTTTGGGTAGCTGAGAATCTATTAATTGAAATTGTCACATTTTTATTCTGTGCTGCTCTAGTGGAATAGTGTGAAATTATTTTTTTACATTGAGTATTTTTCAACAATAGTTTCTTTTACGAATAACTGCTTAATTGCCAGGACTTCCGCTTCATAGACTAGTTTTTCTGAAGGAAATGTTCTTTCTTTCCCAAGCATGATTTCTAATAGATATTTTGGAGATATACATAGTGGTGACAGTATTGTTGGATATGCGGCTCTCCAAATAATAATTCCATAGTTTAGAATAGACGCTGCAAGTGCTAAATAAACTACTTTGAGAGTTTTCAAAGGAAAAATGTCTTTTATTTGATAACATTTACATATGAGTTTTCCTATCTTGATGTTCTCATCTATGTATATACCAAGGTATTTAGTGCTTTCCTGTCTTTTTATTAATGAATTGCAATTACAGTAATCATCAATCTGGCATGCATTCTCATGGATTATTAAAGTGTTTTTTATTGGCGTTAAAAATGTGGTCAGACTATTTACATATATGGAAAACAAAATCGGGCCTAGAACAGTCCCTTGTGCCACACCAAACTCCACTGGAAGTGGGTTGCTCATAGTATTTCCAATTTTTACCTTTTGTGTACGGCCTGTTAGATATGATCTAAATAAGTCGTTTTTCAATCCTCTGATTCCATTTTGCTCTAATTCTTCCCATAGAGTTTGGTGTGACAGTGCCAAAGGCTTTGGCAAGGTCCAAAAAGATGCCTAGTCATCTTCTACCTTGCTCAAAGCACTTGGTGACAATAGTTATTTGTTTAACTAGGCAGCAAAGTAGTAGATTGACTGCCGAGGCTGAATTCATAGCCGAGCGTAGCGAGGCTAGGAATCCAGCTAAGGCAGTCAATCTACTTTGCTGCCGAGTTGAACATATAATTTTTTCTTCGATTGTTCATAATGATATAGGAGTATATTGTAATTGCAAATTATTACAATTCCCATAATCTCTTTATTTTTCCTGTAGTGTTCAATTAAAATGAAATTTGATAGAAATCGCAGTTGTCCATGATAATTATAGTTTGACAATTCATGAAAATTCTGACAGTTGTGCGAAAAAATATCGGTATATTTAAATTATTATACAATGGATCGTGATAGCGACCTGGAAGTACTTACACCTCCAGAAATAAGGGGTGGAAAAAAATATAGAGTTGAATTTGTTGCCGGAGAAGTCTCGAATGAAATATGAAGGAAATTATAAACGATTTATGGATTATTAATTTTGCTGATACATATCAATCAGCAAAGTAACCACTTTGCTGCCTAGGCAGCAAAGTACCCATTTTGCTGCCTAGGCAGGAAAAGTAATACTTTGCTGATTGATATGTGTCAGCAAAATCAATATTTGCTGCCATTCGGAGAAAAAGTCTGTTACCCTGCAGATTGCGTCTTCCGTACAGGTGTTTTTCTTGAATCCAAATTGATTTATAATAGTTATGTTTGTTCAAATACTCATTGAGTGTTTGTTTTATACATTTCTCAACTATATTTCCAATATTGCTGATTAAAGTTATAGGTCTGTAGTTGGAGGAAGGAACATATCGTTTCTGCCTCACTCAGTCAAAATGAACCTTTTTTCCTGAAACCTATATTTTTTGAGAAATTACTCGCTGGGGTTGAACCCGAACCACCGCCGTGGAAGACAAATGCACAGTCCACTGAGCTGTCACATTATTCGAAAGTTCTCACTATGAAGAAAGAAGAAATATTGTGTGTTGTTGGTGACGTACTTGCCCTCGATATTTCAAAGATTCGCTGGTATAGCTAGACGCTTGTGATAAATAATGAAGGGATAATAAAGACTCACTCTTCAGATTCATAACGAGCATAACATTTTGACTTGATCCTATCCGTCCAGAATCCATCTTCTTGAATCTTGCCGGTCCTCTCCAACAGCTCCTTCAACTGTTTCACAGTGAACGGTCTCACCAAGTTGCTGATGAACAATATCTCGGATTTCGGATTTTTCGCCGGACTTGCCGGAGGCCTCATCTTGCTGGCCGTATCGTCAACAATGCTGATCTTCCTGTTCAGAGCGATTATGTTGGGGTTGGGGTCGATTTTAGGCTCCTCCACCGATTCCGATTCGGAGTTATGCTTCTCGGATTCGTCCTCAGACTTCTCCAAAGACAGCTTCCGCTTGACGATCTCGCTGCTCTCCGATTTGATGCGCTCCCTGGGAGCCGTTTTCAGTTTGATTTCAGATTCCTTGAGAAACTCAACGCTAGGGCAAACGGTTTTTATGGAATCGACGTCGATTTTGTACATGGTTGCCGATAATTTGTTCAGCCATTCGCTCCTACCCCACGGCTGTTTGCCGGATCTTTTGGCAGTTTCGGTCCCCTGACTTTCAAGAGATACATTCCTGTTCAACTTTACCCTCTTCAATGGCTTATTTGCTACGTCTGGAAGGAAAATACAGTGATGTTGGAAAACTTGCACCATGTAATCAATGACACCAAAGTAACCACATTTTCAAAGGTTATTTATCTATTAATTGTGGGACGCAAACAGGACTTGCCCAAAGAAATGCATCCTCTGAGTGGTTATACAGGGTGAGTCATGAGGAACTGTGCATACTCCAACCACGAATAGAGGCCCTTGAGGGTGATGTCTAATGACCATCAGAAAGTCTCTTCTTCTCTTCTTTACCAATATTGTTATGTCCGCACCTATATACACTCATTCATCAAACTCATCCATTCTACATATAACATATTTTGCTAGCGTACCTTTATATACAAGAGATTGTAACGCCACTGGTAATGGTACCGAGCCGGGAGAACGCAAAAATGCTCCCGAAAAATCAGTCGATATCAGCATATCAATAAAAACATAATAACATATCAGACAGGAGCTGTTACAGGGTGTTTTATAATTCATCATGTTCCTCTTGAGATACCTCGAAAAATAATTTATCGTCATGGAGAAAGAATACAATATCTATGTTGAAATTTTTGGAGAATCGAAAAATTGTGATAGAATTGCAATAGAATTCGAGAGGGGTTAACAAGTTACTTGCCCCTGTCATGCGCCTCTGGTAGTAGCCAGAAACGTTCACTTAATATTATTTAGTAGGGTGTATAGTACTTACAGTCCCCACGAAATATGACAATAATACATCTAATAGTTTTAGAGTACTGAGCACAAATGATTTTCAAATTTTAAAATAAAACACCCTGTAACTCAGACAGGAGACACATTTTATCTAGGTGATTTGGGTTAAATCATCATATTTTGAGTTCAAAATTCCATAGTTGAAATATTTCCAATTAGTAATGAATCACCCTGTATAAGTTGCATTGAAATAATGGTGTTATCATGTATTATTTTCCTGTTTTTTTGTGTTATGATCATGTAATGTTCTCAGTTCTGGAATTTTCATATTATGATAATGCATTGTCCTGGGTTTTTCATGTTATGAACTATGGTGAATATTGATAATTATTTAAAACATGTATAGGGAGGGAAACATGGTTTGAGACAGTGAATTAGTTTGGGTAATTACTACAAAATATTCAATTTGAATTTTTCACTGGAACAGTTCCATTTTCTCAACTCACAACTTCAATGCAGATTTTTTCAAGTTTTTTTATAAACTTTATGAATACATAAAATTCTTATTGTTGAAAACTTGACTCAATCACTTGACATTTATAATGAAATAATGTCAATAATAGATACTATTTCTAGGTCTCATCAAGATTTTCCAGAACAGTACTGCCCAGTACTTTTTATCCTTCTGATTTCACAGAAATTTACTAGCAAGCAACCCTGTTAGAGGCTAACAGTTTACTGTTGACCACTGGTGCAGAAATGGTGATGGAGTGTCAGTATTGATGAGAGAGTGAATTAGTTTGGGTTATTACTACAAAGTCCCATCTCACAACTTCATACATAAAATTCCCATTGTTGAAAACTTGCCTCATTCACTTGAAATTTGTAATGAAATGATGTCAATAATAAATACTATTTTCTATTACTCATCAAAATTTTCCTGAACAGTTCTGCCCAGTATATTCTATCCTACTAATTTCACTGAAATTTACTGGCAACTGTTAGTGGGTCAAGGCAAAGAATCCTGTTAGAGGCTAAAAGTTTACTGTTGACCAGTGGTGCAGAAATGATGGAGTGTCAGTGTTGATGAAATATTAGGTTAAGTATGAGTGGATAGAAATTATATATTATTTTCAAATACTTTGGGAAAATATGAATCCACAAGATGGTTTGTTGTTCCCACTTTTGATATCAAATATTTCACAGATATGCTTCATTTCTTCATTACTGGAACTAGAGGTACTAGAGCTTGGTGTTTCTGATGATACTAACAAATCATAATCTTTATTAATCACTCCATTGATAATTTCAACCAGAGTAAAGAACATATTATTAGGAATGATGAAAATAAAAACTAACAAAACAAGACATCATTAATCAAGAGATCATAGGTTATGGTTATGTTTTGCTGCCAGTACTGCCAAAATCATTACAAAATGAAATAAAAATTCAAAGCTACTACTGCTGTTTAGTGTTCCTAAATTGCTCACTGTAGCCAGTAATGTCAGCAATATTGGAACATGGCCAAAAGATGAAGGAGAGTCTTAAATTACATACAAATTTTCATAGAACTGTATCTATTTTTTTGATATATGCAAAACAAACTTACCTTCATGGTTATTGTGTTCTTCAGATTGACTGCTTAGTCTTTTTTTATCTTCATGAGCTGTCTCATCAACAGAGGATCTGCTTCCCACATCTTTGTGAACTTGTTCCTCTGATTGGCTGCTTAGTCTTCTTTTATCTTTGAGAGTTGTCTCATTCAATGAAGATCTTCTGACTGGATCATGGTGATTTTGTTCCTCAGATTGACTGCTAAGTCTTCTCTCATTTCCATGAGTTGTCACATTCAATGAAGATCTCCTTACTGGATCAGTAGATTTCAGTACATTATCACTAGCTGGAATATCATCAATAGTTTGACGCTTTAGAGTAATTCTCTTGCTTGTTTTATCTTTAATCACACTTCTTTCTTCACTAGATGATACCTGATTTTTACTATGTTCATCCTGATTTTGTGGAGGTAACCTCTTCAATGTTATACGTTTTCTACTGCCTTTCTCTAATATTCCTTCATGTTCAACAGTACCTGGTTTATCCTCTGAAGTTGCATTTTTGTCCATTGTTGTATTAGGCAATGCAGGTGTAGTGGATCTCTCTTCAATCTCAGCATCTTCTCTGTTTTCTTTACTTTCAATTACTTCCTCTGTCTTGCTAACAGTGGTATTATCTACATATTCACTCTCAAAAGTATCTAATTCCATCTTTTGTTGTTCTTTCTCAATTTGCATTTCAGTGTCCCTGTGTTCAATAATTTCTGGCTTTTGTGGATCCTTCTGAGTAGAATCAACTGAGTTTTGAGTACATTCATTATCATTCGGGGGTGACTCAGATATATCCTGTACATTATCATTTTCAGTTTTAGGCCCAATTTCATTTCTTGAGTGATCAAATTTTGTTTTATTTTTACCTTTGGACTTACCTTTCACTTCCTGATTTATTTCCTTATCTTCCTTGATATCACATTCCTGTTGGGATTCTGTAATATTCTTACTTTCCAGCAGTTTGCTATTTGAATCACTCACTGGACTTGGCATATTAACAATATCCACAGTGGACCTATCTGGAGAAATTTGTTCATCAACTGTTCCTACCAATTCTACCCCATCATTTTGAGAGTTCATAGGCGTTTTATCTTCTACTTCATTTTTAGACATTGAAGGAGATCTTTTATGGCGTCTTGATGATCGGGTGTTGCTACTATTTTCCGAAGTCTTATGTGGAGAATCTGTTTCAGATTTGTCCACAGATTTATTTAGATATCTGCTACTTTTCCGCCGCATCTACAATAATAAATAAACATGATCAGGTAAAAGTGCACTTATCATGCGATGGGGTTTTTTTCGAAAATTTTTTTTGGTACTTACGTATTTTCGTCTGAAAAACACGAATTTCATAATGAAAATGTGAACAAACCACTATTTATCGAGATATTTCAAGAAAAAGTTCGAAATTTTGCCTTCTTTTCCCCCTTGTGTTGGATGCATTTACAGGTACTTGATCTTATTATTTTGTCATTGGACACTTTATATACTCATGATGTACTTCACTGACACATTTTAAGATAAAAAATTCAACAGGAAATATGATTTTTATGGCGAGTTTTTCCTATTTAGTGAGCAAGCATACCAGATGACGGCCATTTAATCCATATGCAATCCAAATAAGAGATGTCAAATGTCAATAGATTGCTTTGGAATGACATTACACACGCCATTATTTCAAATGATATTCTTCCTTCTTTTCACTAAACATGGATAAATCACAAGAAAATCATATTTCTAGTTGACTCATATAATAAAAAAAATGTGTCCAACATTGTGTGATATATATAAATTGTCCAATGATGGAAAAAGAAGGGCAACTAGTTCTAAATGTGATCCAGAAGACAGGCGGAAAAGATGGTGAAATTTGTAACTTTATAGTGAAATATCTTAATAAATAATGGTTTGTTCACATTTTCATTATGAAATTCGTGTTTTTCAGACGAAAATACGTAAGTACCAAAAAAAATTTTCAAAAAAAACCCCATCGCATGATAAGTGCACTTTTACCCATGATCAAGTTCATAACTTGCGTCCCAAAGTAGCTGTACAATACATGACGCCATGTTCTCTACCTACCAGCTAGAAAACATTCAACCCGAAAAACTATTCAGCATACAGATATATCGCATATCAAATGCTTTTACTTACTTTGCTTCTTTTATAGTACAAATTACAGAATTTGTCAATATTCAAACAATTTTCTTATTATTTGTTCTAATCAAGAAATACGTCCATCATCCAACATCCAACCTAAAATTTGTAATTTTTTTTTGTCATGAATCAAGACAGTATCGTCCAACTCGTCCAAGATGCATGTGGCTGCTGACAGTGCTGACTAGTGACTGCTGACAGTGCTGTGAGGCCTTTGAGTATCTCAGTATGTCAGTATGATCTAAGGGTGGGTGTTTATATTGTGTTCATTGGCGTGGACACAGTATATTATCCATATATAAATAAATAATAATAAACTGTGGCGTGGAGAAGAGACCCTAGTTTAGTATACAGGGTGATCTAGAAGTACTTTGACAAATTTCAGTAGGTGATTCCTCACCAAAATTCCTCACAACTAATATGAATTGTCCTAATAAGCATAGGTATAATTATAATTCATTCACATTTCCAGTTAAGAGTTGGAGAATTCAGGTGAAGGTGGTGAGGAGGCGTCATAATGGGTCATGATTGCCCATTTTTGGATTCCAAAATCATTTACTTTACCGCCTACCACAGTTCTCATACTTCCACATCCACTCCATTCATTTTTGATTTGGATGTTCCCACATTACACCTGCAATTTTTCACATTCAGCATTTGTAAACAAAATATTACAGTTTAACTTCAACCAGCACCTCTACCAATTAATAACTATGAAGTTTGGAAACCCTAGGTAGGGGATGTTTTGGTGTACCCAAACGGAAATGACGGGTAACGTGAATGAAATATCCCTTATATGTCCAGGAATACCCCTTCGTTTTCCAAGATCCAGAAGGTTTATTCTCTATCGAAATAGGTAAACATATACAGGGTCGTGTCCCATTAAAATAAGAAAATATGGGCCATTTCCGGTCAAACCAGAAGTGATAGAGAACAATTGAATATGTCAAATAATGCATATTTATGAACTTTACCACATTATACTCAGACACCGAATTTAATTTTGTTCATTTGTAGGAACAAAAATGTTATATATATATACATATATACACGCTACCTGGTATAGACCGCTAATGACGTAAGAATCAGAGCATGGAAATCTATATGCCACTCACAAGATCTAATTGAAAAAAGGAATAGTCTTTCAAAAGAACGCATATTATGTTATAGTTATCAACGTTACAAGCTCGCGATATTAATAGCAAATAACGGATCATGTCGAATATTATTTGCACATCGGCCGTGTGTCGTTCAAGACTTTTCGTAATCCCGCCTAGAGATTACATTTTGATTCCAAGAACAAAAAATACCACGTACATTGTAATTCTACAGAAAAATCCCAACATCCTCTATTATTGTTTTGGAACAGTTAGAGGCCGCTATTGGCCGTTAAAACATCTTAACGGACGGAGGCTGTTAACATTAACTTTTCAAAGCCCATCTGAATACCGTTAAATCGAAATAACAGCATGGGATTACTTACGAAAACTGGAAAAATTGGAAAAATGATGCTAACCAAGTTGCAAACACTCATTTCTCATAATTCAGTCATAATGAAGCCAACACCCCTCTGCACCCCGGTTTCGAGATGCTTGCCATTCACTTGTCAATAATTAGAATCCAAATAGCTGGCAACCTTGTTGGATGAATTTCAATGTCAAAGTTGAGATGTCAAAGTCAATATTGTCAATAACGTCAAATATGGTCGAATGTCGAATTGGTTGATGTTGTCTGTTGTCAGTGTTGTCTGTAGTTTGCGGTTTATGAATAATAAAATAATAATTTATATTTTCAAAATTCACAAATAAATGTTGATTCTTTTCTTACATTTAACCGGTCAAGTTCTGTCCATATTTTATATTAGATAAACCTTATTTTGACAATTCGAAAAGATTGGAGAGATCCCTGATCAACATTCAAAATAACTATCCTATATATTCTGGTGACGTTTATCATTCGGCAACGTGTATAAAATTCAAATAAAAGAGATATGAATAGATGATACAAAGCATAATCAAAAATGTGGAATTTATTGGTATTGTCTTTCTGTTTTCTGAGCGCGAATTCATTTTACCTGCCTGGATTGGCACCAGTGAATTTTTGCAAAAAGGAAGATGAATCAGATACTTGTAAGGTATGTATTTAATCATTTATGGTACTAATAAATTCACATTCATCCTCACATTTTTTCAGTCCGACGTACAATTATTTGTCAACAGATTAAATACTGAAGAATCAGTTATACCCTATGAATACAATCACTTTGACTTCTGTCTGCCCCAAGAAGATTTGAAATCACCTGTTGAAAATTTGGGGCAAGTTGTATTCGGAGAAAGAATCAGACCTTCTCCTTACAAGATTGAATTCATGAAAAATGAGACTTGTCAACATGCTTGTCAAAAGAAATATTCTGGTGATGATAACCTCTCCAATTTATTACTCAGCAAACTGAGAAAAGGCATTGGCCTGAATTATCAACATCACTGGATTGTAGATAATATGCCTGTCACTACATGTTATGACACAGAAGATAATGGGCAGTATTGTACCACTGGTTTTCAGATGGGCTGTTATTCTAGGAATGGGCGTCAAAATTGTGGTCAGTTTGAAAATCAAGTTTTCAGTAAAGATAATACGTACTACATTCACAACCATGTGAATTTAACAATCACATACCATTCTGGTGCAAAGGAGGAATGGGGAAGCCAGTTCCATGAAAATGGTGGGAGAATCATTTCTGTGAAAGTTATTCCTAGAAGTATTGATTATAAGGGGTGAGTATCAGATAGCAATCTAATTTTTGTATTATCACTTTCATCAACAGAATTGTTAATGTATTTGTTATGGAGCTCTGCACCACAATTCTGTATGTATACTGTATACCAATTTTTTGTCACTAATGTAAGTAAGTAATTTACTCAGTAATTTATAGTGAGGATGTTGGTGAGGACCAAAAATTATAGCTTATATATATTTTTATATATTTCTGTACTACCTCAACTGAGATCAACAAAAATTCTCAGCACAGCTCAGTAGCTCAGATTTCCTTCTTTTCACCCTTATTGTGCTTGCTATTTATGTGATGTGCTTTTGTTGATCTGTCAGTCACTGTATGCAAAAGCATATTAATTATAATAAGTTTAGAATTTCAAAATTCATGATAGGACAGAGCACACAATCCAATAGATCTACTGATAATTATCATAAAGTAATCCCTGATGGAAATCATCAGAATGTTATTATGGAGCAGAATACAGTTTCCATACAAAATAAGGGAGGTTGACAACCAGTAACATGAAGTACTGTCATTGAGAGCATATAAATAAGTACTTAGTAGGCATTGCAGTTTTTTCCTCATTATCACAAATTAGATTTTATTATATGTATGGGGTGTATTCACTACAAGAAAAGTTGTATCCCTCATATTCATGGATTCAACCATTCTCTGTTAGAACTATTAATCCTGACCAAAATTAATTCATTGTGACTCAAGCTTTGCATTGATCTGAGCTGATAATATGGTCAGCAACTTTACCTGCACAGATATAATTTTGAATACATTTGATTCATTCCTGAAGCCAATTGATATCATGGTCAAATCTACTTCAGTATATTGATTTTATCTAAGATAATCATTATTCTGAGGATTTCCAAATCATCTATGGAAATTGTTTTATGCCCTAATGCTGCATTAATTTGCATTGATCTCTTGCATTTTAAAATTACTCCACAGTTATGTGATGGAAATCCATAGTAACTGTAAAACTTCACAAATGATAAGATTTCCTCAAAATTTAGTAACACAGTAGCTTCTTCAGGTGAAATACAATTTATTATACATTATACCAGTGTGTCACTTGAAGGAGCTACTGTGTAAGGAAAACATGTTGTGTTATTGAGAATTTTGTGAAAATATTATTGTTTGTGATGCGTTTTATGATTCAAAATTACTAAATGAACTCATTGATTTTGGAATAAATGAATTTCAAAGAATTCATTATTGGCTGATGCTATTTCTCAGGAGAGATTGGAAACCTGTGAATTAAAAATCTACAGGAAATCATGTCTAACTTTCAATCAAAATCAAATCAATGTAGGGAGTAAGGATGTTTTCCTGTAGTTTTGAATGTTATCACAACGCCATCTAATGACCTTGGCAACGGCAAATAGGATTTTTCAGTGAAATATGAGGTTATACAGAAGCAACAGCGAATCTTTTAAAAATCGAGGTCAAGTGACGTCATGCCAAACACATGACATTTCTTCACTCTACTCTATATATTGAGAAACTACATTACTATGAGTAAAGTGATAGCTTAGTGGTCTGGGTATCTGACTTTTACGTTGGTGACTTGGGTTCAATCCCTGCGAGACATAATTCTTTTTTTCACTCAATTAATGTTTCAAAAACATAAAAATAATTAGTGTCATCAGTACCAGGTCTTAAATCATCATTATTTGATTTTGAGACGTTATGAAGTACACCAATATAAACCTGAAACCATAATGATACTTCACAATAACTCATTCCATTTCAATATCCTAATTGTCATGGACTAATAGTAGATGTGGCAAAGAGGCTAAATAGGGATTTACTGGAATCGTGAGGCCCTATTAGACCATAAAGATAAGATGGTGAAAAAAATATGCCCTTTTACTGGTGGGGAAAGCATGAACAGGTTTTCAAAAATGTAAAAAAAAAACAATCACAAAGAGATACTCCAGCTTGTCAGATATTAAGTGTATTTGACCCACGTGTTTCTGATAACCGAAAAATATTAATCTGCTGGTTTGCATGGTGGGGATGACCCCTCAAGTAGCCCCTATTCAAAATACTGACGATTTGGACGCGACCAAAAGTCATGACCAACTTTTGAAAATGGAAAAAAAGTGACCTTCAAATACTCCAGCGCGTCAGATTATCATACAGACGCTTCATCTTGATGTTCTTGTCCTATTGACCCATAATCTGACAATTATGTAGAGGAATTTTCCCTAATCTGACGGTTGGATTTTTTCACGAATGTAATAAATAAATTTCAATATACACACAATCTGTCAGTTTCTTGTATCAGGACTTCAACAGCTCAAAGAATTCATAATTTCAAGATAATAAGTTCATGTAGAAATACCCATCCCTATAATTTATGCATTTGTGAAATTCGGTACAGTTATAATATGAAACCATTTTGGATTTGATCACATCACAATCCAATATAGCGGACTTCCGGTTTTTCTGCAAATGCCAGCAACTTCGTTTTTTCAAATGAAACAAATGTATATTTTTACACATCCAAGTTCAACAGGTAGAAACAAGTGCAATCTTCATGTCAAATGTCAGTTTTTCGGACATGCGCATGCGAATTCGGTCCTGACGGGAGTCCTAGGTTTCGCATTTGGACGTTGGGTAACGAAGATCTGTGCTGAGATATCTGTGCTATACAATCAACTCGATATTAACACATGGAAGGGAGACTGCCGTTCTCTCGAATAGCACAAAGTGTGTCATGGGCATCTGCAACAAAGATAGCTTGTGTTACGGTAACCTGTCTCTTTGACACATGGCGGATTGGTGTATACATTTTCTTTTATCCAATAATTGTAATACTTGAGATCTTTTTCTTTACCTAAACAGCCAAAAAATTGAAGACAGAACTTCATTGTTTTTTGTTATGTGAAATAAACGTGAAATATCGCTAAATTTGGCGTGTGTTGTTTCTTCAAAATGATTTAATTTGTTGTTGTGAATTGATTGTTGTTGGGAAGGTTTGTGATTTCGAATTAATAAACATTAGTTATCTATATTGTGTTGCCTTTGGATGCAAAACAAGCAAGATAAACCTAAATTGAGCACTTTTCTACCCTGAAGGAGAGAGAAGAAAGTTCTCGCCTCTTTCATCTTTCTCTTCAGTGCTACCAACGTGGCCACATTGAAATATAAAGAGATCCGATAAATCTTTCCTTGTCTAACGTCTACTCTGCGCCACTGAACTATTTTAGATGTAATAATGATGTGACATGTCTATGTCATAAATGTCATTGAATGATAACCTTTCGAATTTTTTGAAAGAAATTTCGAATTATTCATCAATGAAACAAAAACAAATATTCAGTATTTGATTTACATGGGTTTTAAATTGTGGGATTTATTGAAATGTTGGTTTTTTGATAAGGAAAATTGTTTGAACCTGTTGTGTTTTCATTGTATCTGAAAAGTACGCCTTTCACTATACATGTTTGATTTATTTTAATTATAATCAAATATCAAGTTAGCCTGTGTTTACTCTTATTATTTTTGTATATTTTTATTGTACATACGTCTCAACCAGTGTTTTGATATGTTATTAATTTCAGGAGATTAATCTCCTATTCCAAAATTCTATTCATATACCGTTTATATGTATACTATATATAGGGTGAGTCAGAATAAGACCGACATATTTCTTTTAAAAAAAATGGGGAGGTGGTTGTCACGTTGAAGGAGGTGAAGAGGGTTTTTTTTTCTATGACACAGAGTGTCTTTCCAAAAACATAAATTGACTTGTTTCGGGGTTTTTCTTGAAAATGACTAATACTAATAATGCTTTTTTACTTTCTGTCACCCCCCGCGCCACGAATTACCCCCCTCTTGGAAAAAAGCTGTAATTGTTTTTCATTCCCTTAATTTTTATAGAATACACTTTTTTTTTAATAGGTACTAAAGCTATTACATTTTTTGTTTTCCATTGTCCAGGAATCCATGTTCACCAGAAGCGAACGAGCTTTTGAGACTACCATCCACAAATCTCAAATCAGGAGAAACTTTTCAAATAGATTACACGTACTCCATCAACTTTGTACAGAATAATCATGTGAAATGGTCATCTAGATGGGATTACATTCTGGAATCCATGCCGCACACCAATATTCAGTGGTTCAGTATATTGAACTCTTTGGTGATAGTGCTCTTCTTATCTGGTATGGTAGCCATGATTCTCTTGAGAACATTGCATAAGGATATAGCCAGGTATAATCAAATCGATAATGGCGAAGATGCACAGGTAAGCAGAAATCTAATAAACTATTGATCAAATTTGTAAAAATTTGTATATCGCTACTTCAAAGTTGGGAAACAACTCCCCAGAAGTCGAAACTTGTGCGGGGTTAGGAAGAGCGGGACCTACAGCTTATAGTGGAATCCGAACCACTTCTAGGGCATCGAGGTACTGCCAGGATAACAACCATGAATCACACATTTTAAAGAAAAATGCTCAGCCGTTAGCCGGATTCGAACCGACAGTACCTCTGCATCGTGAACGGCTATCTAGCGAATTTCAGCGCATAGACAAACTCGGCCACGGAGCCCATAAATAAACTTGAATTTATTATGTAGTGACAATTCAGAATCGATAACTTCAAACATTTCATTTTATTCTGTCATACTATGCTCTTTCAGTAAGTGAACATATTTTCACACATGTTTCAATGTTAGCTTCTTGACTGCCAGAAATTGAGTTCAGAAATAGTCAGTTATTCCTTAATAATATGTAGAGTGATTCATGGATTCTGTTGATCATATCCTTCTAGCAGCTACTTCAATATGTCTCATTTTTTCATAGAACATTATGCTACTCTTCACGGACTGACATATTTACATAATATTCAAAACACTTGAGATTATTCTTTTTGGCCTGATATACCTAATCATAACTTTCATGATAATTTTGTAAGGCTAACACAGCATCCAACCTATACAGGTGGTTCATTGAATCGTTACATACTGGGTGTCTCATATTTAGCGTGCAATACTTTACCAGCAGCTTTTACGATCAAAAATAAGAAAAAAAGTATAAACATAGGTCGAATAATGTTTCATAACCGAGCTACACTTCCTAAAAGTGGTACCCTGAATATGGTTTATATTTTTGAAACTGTTGATAGCAGAATTTGGGAATTTTCCAAGTCAGCCAATCTTTTTATGTCTTATAATATGGGATAATAAAAATTTAAAATTTTCATCCAGAAATTGGTCAAACTAGGGGGGGGGGTTAAAATTACCCAACCTCTAAAATATTAGAAATGTAGAAGTGTATCAGGAAAATATATTTTATCAACATACACTTATGCAGGAAATTTCAATCTGATGGCTTTTTCCGTTGAAAAGTTATACGGAAAAATTATTTCAATTTCAGAAACTTAGGAAGGATATAATATCTCCCTTGATATACAACTTTTGAGGTATTGTTGTTATATTATATTCAACCCGGACAGGACAAAATTCTTACAGTCGACTCCATCAAAGCTAAGCAAAGTTTCGAAGTTTTAAAGCTTTATCATCAGCGTTATTGTTACATAGGAGTACTAAAGTGAGAGAAAAACAAAGAACAATTTCAGACAAACCCCTCAACAACGATAGGTCTGAAAAACTCACTTGTTCTGGAGGAAAGAAGTTATGTTTACATATTTATATTATTGAAAAATGTTTAAGAAAAATTACAAAAAAGTTGAATGGGGACCGCAATTATTGCGGAACCCCTTTGTTAGGGAACTTTAAATATAATTATTGAACGTCTGACAACATTGCAAAAGTGATTGATACTTCCTGTGCTTGTGATCTCGCCGAAAACAAACTCTGGGGTTGGGCTATCAACCTCAAATCAATGATTTACAAAAGTTTCAGGCAAACTTTGAAGCTCAATATCTTGCAAAATATTTATTTTTTTTGACAAAAATGTATTCTTTCATTTCGTTTTGCTTTTTTTTTCTATCATCCATTTTACATACAAAATACAGACTTTTGATTGGTTGAAAATGTTAGGCGTGAAAATTTTTTCATAAAATCGACTGTAAACCTTTCCTTTTCAGGAGGAATTCGGCTGGAAGCTCGTTCATGGCGACGTCTTCCGTCCGCCACGCAAGGGTATGCTGCTGTCCGTACTCCTCGGCTCCGGTGTCCAGGTAGGTAATCAAGTTATATCGTAAACTGGAACCTTTGGCACGATTGATTGATTGATTGATTAATAGTAGAATGATCAGTCAGGGTTTGAAGCCCAAAACACTGCAGCCTTTGGGCCTATTGTATTCCTGATCATGCTGTCGACTTAGGTGAACAGGTTCGCTACCTTGATAAGGTTTAGCAGCCTCTTCACCAAATCATTCGTTGGAAAAGCCTCTTGAGAGTTTACTGCTCCCAGAAGGTTGTTTCTCCAACGCGCTAGTTTCCTCCTCCTCATTGCATAGTCTGCATATGGGTTCGTCTGTATAGATGCCCATTCGATGCATATGTTTCCTCAAGGGGTAGTGACCAGTTATTAGTAACGTCACTTGTCTGATCTGACTTCTCTTTAGGCTCAGAATGTCGTTAGTTACTGTTCTGGAAAGTGTTCCAACCATCAGTTTACTGTGTCTTTGTCCTGGGACATTGTTCCGGTATGCTTGATGTCTTTCTTGCATCCACCTTGCCAGCCACCCGCGTATTGAGGTTTTGGGGATACCGAACACAGGTTCTGGTCCCATTAACAACGCCTCAGACCCTTGCCTAGCACGATAATGCACTACACACTGTTTCACCCCTAACCAAACCGATTTTTTACGCATCGACTCGTTTTTTCGATTACTATGTTAGCATCTTCAGGAGAAGAATAAAACTAAATGTTCTATACTAGTGTGCTACTTATATACTAGGTATATGTCCACCTAACCGTGAAATACAACAACAATTCATGAAAAACCACAATCCTGTTCAATCCCAAATACACGAGAGGACTTGGTAAGGTTTTCAAAGACTTAGGTTTTGAAAGCGTTTATCAGCCTGGGTCAAAATTAGGCAATTTATTAGGTAATCCAAAAGATGAGATGGACACATTTGAAAAGTCAGGAATATACGACATTAGTTGTAATGATTATGATAAAACATATATAGGCCAAACCAGGAGTCCCATAAATACAAGGTTCAAAGAACACTTAGCACATTTGAAATATGGTAGATGGTTAGATAAAACGTGTGTAGCCGAACATGTTCAATCACAATCATAACACACATATCAAATTAGTTGAGCAAGTTGAAGTTAATTAGGAAATTAGATGCATATGAAAGCTTCGAGATAAGTAATAGAGTCATGAATAAGGATAATGGACCTATCCCATTTAACCCTAGGAATACGAAAGTACAGGGGGGTGGACCGAATTCTTACACACTGTAGTTGTAGAGAGATAGCGTTCGGTGACAATGACGCGAGTTCCATGATTTTTGTTCACCCAAAAAGTGCTCAACGCGCCTAAAGAGGCTTTCACTTGAAAAATTCGTCAAAATCGCTCCATAAATAAAAAACTAATGAGCGTGGCCCGCTTTCAAATGGACCACTCTCCATGTGCATGTCGACTTTGTGAATGAGCATTCTTCTCTTCAGATAGCACAGCATATTTTGATTCGATTCGACTTGATCAGGTGCTGTGCATGGCGCTGGTCATGCTGGCGTTCGCATGCCTGGGCTTTCTCATCCCGGCCAATCGTGGCGCGCTCATCCGGCTACATCTCGATTCGTCAAAATCGCTCCATAAATAAAAAACTAATGAGCGTGGCCTACTTTCAAATGTATATGTATGTCGATTTTGTGAATGACAATTCTTCTCTTCGGAGAGCACAGCATATTTTGATTTGATTCGACTTGATCAGGTGCTGTGCATGACGCTGGTGACGCTGGCGTTCGCCTGCCTGGGCTTCCTCAGCCCGGCCAATCGCGGCGCGCTCATGACGTGCGCTATGGTGCTCTACGTGCTGCTCGGTTCGCCTGCCGACTACGTCTCGATTCGTCAAAATCGCTCCATAAATAAAAAACTAATGAGCGTGGCCCACTTTCTAATGTATATGCATGTCGACTTTGTGAATGAAAATACTTCTCTTCAGACAGCACAGCATATTTTGATTCGATTCGACTTGATCAGGTGCTGTGCATGACGCTGGTTACGCTGGCGTTCGCCTGCCTGGGCTTCCTCAGCCCGGCCAATCGCGGCGCGCTCATGACGTGCGCTATGGTGCTGTACGTGTTGCTCGGCTCGCCGGCCGGCTACGTCTCGGCCAGGATCTACAAGAGCTTCGGCGGCGAGAAGTGGAAGTCGAACGTGCTGTTGACGTCGATGTTGGCGCCGGGGTGAGTGCTTTCGACAATATTTAACTGAATGAATGATAATAATTTGAATATATATCACATATATATACACTCTTGATGGCTTTTGTTGTGCTATAAGGAGTCAATAATACCGTCTCCGAGAAAGAACTGCAAGTCCTTTTGTCTTCCATTCGACTTCGCGGTTACGTATATTACTAAACAACCACTAAGTTCGCAATTTTTTGAAACCAAATCACAGAATTAGAATGACAGAAGTGACATCAGATATTTGATTAATTCAAAAGAATGATAAAGATGCCTACAACGCAGGTGTCCCTACTGTTAAAAACTTGAAATTTCACGTCGATGATTTTCAGAGTTGAAAATAATGTAATATCTTCTCAATATTGATTCGTCCTTTCTTCTGTCACAGAAAAAAATAGTGTATTATACACGGGAAAAATACTTTTTTCCCTTGTATAATAAATAACTATCATAGCAGGGAAAATTATGAAAGAGCAACAAAAAAAAAACAGATAATCAGATAATCATTTTTAATGTTGTTTCTTCTAGAGACTGTTGAATATAAGTTCTTGAATTGATTTAGGATGACATGAGAGAATCAAAGTCGAGTATTTTTATTAATTTTAATGACAGTTAACATATCTTTTCGTCTGGTTATGTGTTCGTGTTTATGACTATTGACTTCAAAATTCAGATTTGAATGTTTATAATTATATTTGACGGAATGGATGGAATTTAATATTTTGAATTTGTAAATGCAGTTAATATCTAACAACTGCCTAGGTTCATAAAGATTTCTTGTTGGTTGTAAGTATTCTAGTTTGTATATTCATTTAATAACTTTGTTTTGAAGGATTTGAATTGGCTTTATAATTGATAACCTAGCTGTAACCCAAACTGAAATCAAGTATTGTAATTTTGAATGAACCAAGGAAAAATATATACATTTTAAGTATTTCGAATTGATTTGGTGGAGTTGGACCATGACAAATGTTCATTAAGGAATATCCCAAGGAATTTGATGGCTATGGAATATTTAATGATTTCATTATTAAATTTGATATCAAATTTCAGTTCACTTAAGTCATCAGCGAACATGTAAACTTTTCCTTTCAATTTGATGTTAAGTTCAAAATAAATTAGTCTGTATATACATTTGATAATTTTATTTTGAACAGTTTTGAGAGGCTTCATAATTGATAGTTTCGTTGATGCCATACCCATACAGACATCAAATATTCAAGTTTAGAATAGATCAAGGAGAAGTATATAGATTTGAGACATTTTATAGGAATTTGGTTCCGTACCCTAAAAAATATACCTATTATTGGAGATGTTATTTTTCTAAGTATTCCAATATGTTTTGACCATGACAAATTTTGATCTATGTACAGCCCAAGAAACTTGATTATTTGAAGATTTGATGACTTCATCATTACATGCGATTGGAAATTTGAACTCATTATATCATCATTTTTTTTTATATGAACAGAAATGCTGAGTTACTATAATTTGATAATGATAATATTATCAAATCACTTGAAATTTCATGCTCAAAGTTGGATAATTACATATTGATTATTTCCTTTCAGAATTGTATTTGGATTGTTCTTCGTCATGAACCTTGTCCTCTGGGCGAAAGAAAGCTCAGCTGCTGTGCCATTCAGTACCTTGGTGGGCCTTCTAGCACTGTGGCTACTGGTTTCAGTACCCCTCACCTTCGTTGGAGCCTTCTTCGGCTTCAGAAAGAGGGTAAGTTAAATGTGAGCATTTCCAACAACTAGAATGTGAATTATCAATTATTTACAGGCCATCGAACATCCAGTAAGGACCAATCAGATCCCAAGGCTAATTCCGGAACAGTCTATTTACACCCAGCCAATCCCCGGTATCATCATGGGCGGAGTCTTGCCATTTGGGTGCATATTCATACAGCTTTTCTTCATTTTGAATTCCATTTGGTCCGCGCAAATGTACTACATGTTTGGTTTTCTGTTTTTGGTATTTATCATTCTTGTGATCACGTGTGCTGAGACGACGATTTTGCTGTGCTATTTCCATTTGTGCGCTGAAGATTACCATTGGTGGTGGAGATCGTATCTCACCTCTGGTTTCACATCGGTTTATTTGTTCTGGTATTGCTGTCATTACTTTTTCACAAAGTTGCAAATCGAAGATGCTGCTTCTGGGTTCTTGTATTTCGGCTACACTCTCATTATGGTGTTTTTATTCAATTTGCTGACAGGCAGTATTGGTTTCTTTGCTTGTTTCTGGTTTATAAGGAAAATTTACAGTGTGGTGAAAGTAGACTGAAGTGATTTCGATATACTGAAGGTTCAAATATTTTAAGAGGATATCTATCTAATCGTCATGTCCATTTGGAGGAAAATGAATGCGTTTGGACATTTCTTGATATCACATATTCGGTTTATGATTTATTTATGTGATACTAATATAACTGGTAATAATTGATGTTTAGGTTATAAATATTTCACTACAGTATTTATTCAAGATTGGTCTTGACCATTCATAGTTTTTCCTCAAATATAAACTATAATTTTGTGTTTGTATTGGGTTATGAAAACTTTCGAATCCACAAGTAACAATAATCGACTTCTCTTTGGAGTTTGAGAATGTAGATAGTTGTAAATATAAAAAAAAAATGAAAATGGTAATAAAATCTATACCTGTAAAATTTCTTTTATCATTTCTTGTTCCTATTATCCACCAGTACGATTGATTGTACATCATGTACCGAAAATATCAGGAAGCTTGTCTATTCAGTAACTATCGTGATTTTATAGAAATAAACAAAAGAGAAAAAACCGAAATTCAGGATGAATAGTGCAGCCCTAATTGTCGGCAAGAGCAAGCTAGTACTGTTCCTCTCCACCAGACCTCATCAGTCTCGGTCTGCTGACAATGGGCGAGTGGGCGAGATTACTCAACTATGTCCTTAGGAAACTAAATTAATTTTTGCAATACTTCCCACGCTTGTCTTATATAAATAATGAATCTATGCGTTGTTCGAAATTGTTGAATTTTAAAGCTCATTTGGCGATACGTCAAATAAATTGTGCTGTTTCGTTATTTATGGGTCAGATAATCTTCCATATCCAATCATGAAGCAAGGTTGTCAAATCACCAACTGTAATCAAGTTATCAAAAAGATAGAGTCCTGTCGTTGAATAAAACATGATAGGGGAGGAATCCATGATATTATATTTCATTCTTGGCTTTTTCGACGAACCAACATGTCGACATATTTCTTATTCTCTATAACAAAATATCATGTAAATGTTGGAGACTTAGCAACATTGTGCTGAATGCTGGGAACTGACAAGACCACGCCCACAAGTCGTGCGCCGTGTTGTCACGTTCGCCGATTCAGATGACCTCTAGTGTGAATAAATATAATTATTATTTACACAAATTTATTATAAGCAATCATACACAAATCATAAGGGAACATTTTGAGACAATTGAATTTTTATTGCTAATTAGGAGTATAAACAATACTTAATTGAGAATTTATGAACTATTGAATAACTGATATTTGTGCAGTTCACAATCGTATATCAACAAGACATGGTAACTGTGCTATGGTCTGCCTCTACTTACGAAATCGTGGTGTCGGTTTTTCTGGCGGTAAATTTCCAGCCGTTTCAAACATCACCGTGGCATTATTGATGATTGCTGAGTCTTGGTTGCATCAATGGAGAGGGTTTGATTCCTATTTGATAAATTCACTCAAGTGATGAGAACATTTTTTTCAAAGAAAGAACAAGAAACACCAACTCGGTCGACCACAAATTATATAACAAGTGTTACTAGTTTCGGCTCAAACGGCCATCTTCAGACACAAATTAAAAGACCTGTAAAAAGATCGAAAATTACAGAGGAGCAAGTTGCCGAGGAAAAACATACCTAAGTATTAAGCCATGAGGAAATGAAATTATTAAAAACCGTGTGGGTCGTACAATTTACAAATCAGTCCGGCAAAAAACCTCGGACTTATTTTTTTAACCGACTGAACAGCCAAAAGAACAAGACAATCTTCATCAAGTTCAACAACGGCACAAAAGTTGGGGAAAATATTATAAAGTCACTCGATGAGTTTCATCTGGAGTGGTCATTGAGTCAAAGACATAAAAGTCAAGGGACAGGGCGAAAAAGCAGACATTGATAGAATGACAGTGACAAATGATACCAACCAGATGACATGGACCAAATTCAGCGTGTGTGCGCACTCTGTGGTGCTCACACTAAAATTCTTATGATCAATTTTGCATTCTTAGACCGGCCCAGTTTTATTTAATTTCCTGAGTTCTTCATCTTCGGCCTTTTATTAATTTTACTACATCTTGAAGCTTCTTTATTTTCTGGTCTGATTTATCATCTTCGACTTTGATCACGTATGTCTCCTTTGAAATTTCTTCATAATTATCACAACACAAAAACGTTCAGGAATTTACTCATGTGAAAATATACAGGGTGTTCCATTTGAAAAAAACAAAGTTGCTGGCATTTCCAGGAAAACCAGAACTCCACCATATTGGATTGTTATGTGATCAAATTCGAAATGGTTGCTTTAGATAACAATTAATCAAGGGCGGTCATAAGGGGGGGGCCATGGGGGCCATGGCCCCCCCCAAAGGTGGCAATGCACTTAGGATACATTCTGTTCGACCGGCCTGGTCTAGTGTTCAGTAACACAGGATACTAGATACTATGGTGACACCTTAAATGGCCTAAATCGATATATTTTAAATGATTACTTTGTAAATTAACCGGTTTTGAATGGTACTATTTTGGGAAAAACAGTGATGAAACAAGTTCAGAAATTTGGTTTACCATTGGAAAATTGTGTAGGAATTTGTACAGACGGTTGCAGTGTGATGACATCAAAACAACAAGGAGCAGTCCAAGAAGCTCAGAAAAAAATGAAGATAGCTGTACGATGTCCATGTTTCAATCATGCTTTAAATTTGAGTTTGTCGAAATCCTCAAACGTTCAGAGTGTGAGAAATGCTGTAGGGGTAATTAAGGAAATAATATCTTTTTTCAAAGCCTCTTCTAAACGCAATTATGTCCTCAAACAAACATTGGGTGATCAGCTCTCTGGATTGTGTGTAACGCGATGGATAGAACGACACGACTCCGTTCTGCAGTTCAAAGCATCGATTGAAAAAATTTTGCAAGCTTTGAATTTGATTTCCGAATGGAATGAAAGAGAATCTTCCAGTAAAGCTAAGTCGCATATACTTGCGATCTCATCAAATTGCAGCTTTATTATCACTTTGTTTTGTCTGAATGAAGTACTCGCAATAACGTTACCTCTAAGCAAATTATTGCAAAAAAAAAATTTGGATATAAGCTCCACACAGAATGCTGTTCTAAATACTCTGCTTGTTTTGAAAGACAAACGCAACAATGCAGAATCCAATTTCAATGCTTTGCTTAAAGAAATAATGCCTTGTCTAGAAAATTTGAATATAGATTTATGCATTCCAAGAGTGAATAAATTCATGAAAAATCGACCTAATCCAGATATTCATTCCTCCACAGAATACTTCAGAATAACGATATATATTCCTTTACTTGAAAGTATTATTTCCGACATTGAGTGTCGTTTCCAGCAAGAAACTATGGATTTATTCAATCTGCAAATATGTGTTCCTGTTATATTGATTAATTCAAATGAAGATGGCATCCATTCCGCCGTAGAAATTTTGACTGAAAAATATGGAAGTTTGTTTGAGACATGTAGAGACGTGCTGAAGTCAACTTTCATTGCAGAGCTGCATTTATGGAAAATGAAATGGATACACAGCAAAGAATTGGAAATTCCCAGCGATGGACTGAATGCTCTCAATCAATGTGATAAAATGATGTATCCAATCATTCATGACATTTTGAAAATACTGTGTACTCTTCCAGTGAGTGTTGCATCTGCAGAGAGGAGTTTTTCAGGACTGAGAAGACTTAAGAGTTGGCTGAGGGCCAATATGGGTGAAGATCGTTTGAGTGGCCTTGCACTAATGCATGTCCATAAGGACATTGTCATCAACGAATCTAATGTTAGTAATGTTATAGAACGTTTCGCTAATAGTGGGGTGAGACGAAACATGGAGTTCGTCATGTAAAATATTAGTTTCTGTTAATTATTTCATTCGAATGATTTTTATTTTAAATATGTAATATAAAAATAATATTCCATTCTGTGTTTTCTGATTGAATTGGAATTAATGACTGATATGTAATTGTACAAAATGGCCCCCCCCAGAATCAAGATATATGACCGCCCTTGCAATTAATACGACTAAATTTCAAAAAAATAGTCGTTGTATACGTAAGTATTTGATAGCTTCATGAATGGCCAACATTTCCTCAACCTAATAAGTACTTTACTTCATTTGTGCATTTTATTTATGAGTGAAATCCATGAGGTTACCAAACACCATTTGACTCCTGTTGAACCACATATAGTAGAGTGCCAAAATCGAATCCTATCGTTCACCCCGTGGGAAATCGGAGGTAAAAAGCTGTGACATGGTTAGAATTGTTACCTACCATCTCCAGATCATGGATCCACTTGTCGTCAAAAAATCGTCCTGTGCGTTTGGGGGGTAGGGGGTAATTTATAAAAAAATATGGAATTTTTTTTTATTCGTGGAAAATATTTATGGGTTTCATAACTTCCACCCTGTTAAATCTTGATTTCGTGTGACAAGTAGAACAAATTATAGAAAACTTTGAAATTTACTAATTACATTACGATATATGAGAGAATCATATTTCAAACGCCTATAACTCAAAACTTCTAAATTCTCGTTAAATTGTTTTTCATATACCTCGCATTATCTCAGTAACTACAACGTTTATCAAAAAAATACTTCGAATAATGTCGATGCGCCTATGTTTCAAGATGCGAATGGTTCTTCGATTTTGAAAATCGAAGCATAAATAAGGAAGATATTGAGAAAATCATAATGCAATGCTGGTACCACGGACGATCGCGTTTCGCCGCAATCGTACCCCTATTCTCCCCGCAATACCCGCGGCTATCATGGTTCCATACGCTTTCGTTATACACATCAACATTGAGGCGTTGACCATTGCATTTAATGGTGACTTATTGTGAATTAATTATTCGATATTTGGTACTGTGTGCACTGTTTCAATAATTAAATAAGTATTGATTAGTTAACGAAATCTATTATTGTGAATTTACCATAAGATATATGTTTCCCTAGATAAGAGATGGAAACTACTAGCAATTCAAAGTATTCAGACACTGATCTTGAATAAGTATGTCTTGAAGTTGAAGATTCCTTTCCAGCAGAGTACAGAATCATCGAGAAAATGTTTAATTTGTGGAAAAGATGGTCAACTTCTTCGTTGTACAGAATTGTCGATAAAAACATTTGAAAGTTGTATGAATATAAGAAAAAACCTCGGAAAAAAACTATGCGAGGCAAATCTATATGGAACTCCAGAGAATTGATGAAATTCAATGAAAATAAAGGTCGATTGATCTTCTGGCACAGGAATATTGAAAACTGGAGACAATAATGTCAAGAATAAAACGCTTTCTATAGTGCAATTGATGTGAAGGTATTTTTGATGTGTCTAAATGAATTGTCTACCAAAAACGTTCAAATAAGAATCAAGTTCTGACCTAGTATTGACTACCAACATTGTTAATTGCCATGGAAGTCAAGTATCATAACCAATGCTTTGTATCGAATTGGAAACATTATAGAGGATCACTGATGAGTGAGAATAAAGTTGTCATACCACACATGACAAAGAATTTGATAATCTGATAAAATTAATAGATGGTGCAGATTTTCTAATGAAAAAGGGTATACTTTCAACTGTTTATATCAAAAATATGCCGAACTTGGTGGCAAAACTGGTAGGAAAATCTCAATCGAAGATTACTTACTGTCTGTAGGTTAATCGAGAAGGTGAAACATTCATTTTACTTGATTTTTTGGGATTTTCTCTCCTCGTTTCTTTGGACGGTTCGGCAACGACTCTGCTCCCGTTCTCAACATGAAAATGCAACTTCCGAAGAAAAATGTTTTGCATTTTTATGTTGGGAACGGGAGCAGATTCTTTCCCGAAACGTCCAGACGAACGAGGAGAGAAAATCTAGAAAAATCAAGTAAAATGAATTTATAGAAGAAATCAGAAAGCACTACGACAAGGAAATAGACATTATCAATGAATCAAAACGTTTTAATGAGTCGTAATATGTGATTCCAAAAGTGACAAAAACTCATCTGATTCATATACATATAAAGAACAAAGTGAAATTACAGAAGATAACTCCCCTGACTTCGTAAATGCATCAGATATGACCCAGATACACAAATCGAAATTTTTTTGAGATATTTATCAAAAGATATGAGAGATATTCCAGATTATGAACAACTCAAAAATATGGATGTCAAGGCTCACAAGGATATGATACCAAAAAAACTTTTTTAAATTAGTTGCCTTATAGGTACACGATAAAGTTGATTCAGAGTTGATTCAAAGGTGTTCAGTATCACAGTATCTGATGTCAAGGTATAATACTCGCTAATTCGAAATTCAAAAAACTCACACCGAAACACGTTGGTTTGGGAATAATGATTCATCAAGAGACATGATGGCAAAAAATTATCGTAGCTTTGTGTTCTTGTGGACACTGTATCGTATATTTACGTGTATTTACAACTTCGCAATTCGATAGGTATCAAATATTGTTTTTTTCAAGTTTCCACATGGATATCTTATTTTTATTTCAATATCATATGCATCATGTTTTGTTTCAATATTTGTCAATTTGTTAATAAATATGGTGGTTGACATTTTACTCTGATGGATAATAAATGTACTTTCGAGATAGAATCATTCATAAAATAAATGGAGGGCACTTCCAATCAAACAGCAAGTTAAAATAAATTTCTATTTACTTGGAAAATAGCGATCAATTCCATTTCACCCGTGAATTCCAAGATCGTACTGTACTGTAACACTCAGTATTTCATATTTACGGTGATCGTACTAGGACGGCTGCGGGCGTTGCGGGGAGAATCGGGGTATGAAAGCGGCGAGTCGCCGTCCTTCGTACTACCTGCATTGGATTATGATTTTCCCAATATCTTCCTTATTTATGCTTTGATTTTCAAAATCAAAGAACCATTCGCATCTTGAAACATAGGCGCATCGACATTATTTCAAGTATTTTTTTGATAAACGTTATAGTTACTGAGATAATGCGAGGTATATGAAAAACAATTTAACGAGAATTTACAAGTTTTGAGTTATGGGCGTTTGAAATATGATTTTCTCATATATCGTAATGTAATTGGTGAATTTCAAAATTTTCTATAATTTGTTCTACTTGTCACACGAAATCAAGATTCGACAGGGTGGAAGTTATGGAACCCATCAATATTTTCCATGAATAAAAAAAAATCCATATTTTTTTATAAATTACCCCCTACCCCCCAAACGCACAGGACGATTTTTCGACGACAAGTGGATCCATGATCTGGAGATGGTAGGGAACAATTCTAGCCATGTCACAGCTTTTTACCTCCGATTTCCCACCAACTTTTGATCTAAGCGACTTACGGTTCGTTTGGCACTCTACTAATATTGCTTCAAAGCAAAACATCTGAAGCATTCACCAATAAAAGATATTCCAGCCTTTTAGGATTTGCAAATGCTTCATTATTGTGCTCTACACACCAAACCAACATCTCATTAGATTTACGTCTCTGAAATTCATTTAGTGTTTTTTGTAATTCAGTTGCCTTTGAAATCGTGTTCCTGAAAAAATATACCATTCCAAGTAATTTTCTCAAAGAATTCAACTCAAAAGGTTAATATAAGGGCATTCTAATGATATAGCTTATATGTTTTTATCAGTAGGGCGAATTATTTCCTTAGAAATTAATAAATAGCTTAAAAATTCCACTAAATCTTTTCCAAATTCGCCTTTTGTCTCAGGATTGATTACAATCCCATTATCTGCTGATAATCTTTTAAATAATTTCCACAAAAAATGATTCAGGAAGAGTACCTTGAAGACCTGCCTTTAATGGTTTTCAGAGTGAGGACACATATCATATCTTGAAACATCTGAAGAAATATCATGACTCCAGTCCTTTTTCATAAGAGATGGAATGAGTTTTTCCGTACCGCTTGATTCATCGAGTGCAGACATATTTTTCCTACCTTCTTTCTCTATTCGTTAAGAGCTAATATATTTAGGAAGTTAATATTAAATAGGAAAAAGCCGCGAATACGCAAAGTGGAATGCAATAAAATGGTCTCAAAGAGAGAGGAACTCAAAGTCATTACAACAATAGTTCATAAAATGAACAAAAATTGTAGACAACGAGAGAAAAACAACTACCTACCTAATTATATAGCCAGGAAAAGTAGTTGTTTTTCTCTTTATCTACCATTTTTGTTAATGACTTTGAGTTTCTCTCTCATGTGAAGTTATATATATTATTATTTTTTCTGAGAGCCCCAACGATCGAATTCCTTAATGCTTTGATTTGAGTTGGGGATAATTTCCCCTTATTTAATTTGCACCTGATACCCTTCGTTGACATCAGTAGCGCCGCTGGCATGGGTACCTTGCTTTGTGTGAAGCAGTCTATAAGTGAGTACGAGCTGTATTTTGAATTACCAATGAACTAAATAAATTCAAAACCGAGGTTCAAGATTGCTGGGGTCACCTCCAGATCAGGACTAAGGAAGCGAAGAACGTCGGTGCCAAATGTCTATGTTTTACATTCTGGTGTTTTATTAAATCGGCCTAGAATTTTCAGGTTAGACACCTATGTAGTTAGAGGATCCGAAGTAAGGTCGATCTTCTCCCATCTGTTTAATGGATTAAAATTATTTTATTAGTTATTTAGCATGTTGGAAACTTTTAAAAAAATGGGTTGCCTGAAGAAATATATCCTGGGCTAAAATTAATTAAAAATTCAAAGATCACCTTTTTTTCAATTTCTACCGATGAGTACGCAATACTTTTTTTGAATCTTTTGAAGTACAGGAAACGAAATACCTATATTATGTTCGATAGGGATAGAACGTATAGGTAAGTATTGGATTTTTTTGGGAATAGATTCATTACAACCAATTACAAAGCGTTGCTGTTCTATAGATGAACAAATTTTAATGAAGAGTGTTCGACATACCTCGATAAGTTAACGACAGAAGAATATGTTCTTACTGGAAGTATATCTATATAATATATACCGGGTGTCTCAGTTTCAATATCTCAGTTATGATGCTTGGAAGAAAATAAAGAATTACACATTTGTCAAACCCATATGACTTTATAGCCATTGTGTCAAAGACAACCTCTGTCACACAAGCCCTGAAAAGCTACTCCCAACTTCACGTATTCAGGTTACACCCTATAAATTTTTTTGTTAATTTGTGAAGTGCAATCAATTATTCTAACTTCAACGATGTATATCACACATGCTATTTTGACAAACGTGATATACCTACTTTCAAAATCACAAAATACAAAGGAAACAGTATCAGGTTTGGAACATTTTTTTGTTGTGATTTTTTTGACCGTTATTTGCGTTATTTACTTACTTCGAATTATAGTATTCTTTCAATTGGACATCAGTCAAATTATCAAGTGTGATACATCGTTGAAGTCAGAATTGATTCCACTTCACAAATCAAAATCAACAAAAAAATTGTAGGGTGTAACTTGAATAATTGAAGTGGGTGGTGGCTTTTCAGTGGTAGTTCGACAGAAGTTGACCTTGACCCATCAATGGCCTTGAGTTTGACAAAAGGGTGATTTTTTAAAGTTTTTTCCAAACAGCATAACTGAGATATATTGTTTGTATGAAAAGATCTGGGACCACTGGGACCAGTGGCGGTTTTATATACTTCAAAATGTTCAATTTGAATCAATTGATTTTTGTTTTTTTTTATTTCAATGATCATTACTTTGGAGAACATGTTCTATTCAAACTTAGATATAGCACTTCCCATGGTGAAAGAAAATTTTCTTGCTAAACGCGAGTGAAAAAACCTTAAAGATTTCATACGACGATATAATTGATGATTCTGCGTATTGCAAATCTCGCAAAAATGTAAACTGTGAAATTTGTATAACTTGATTAATTTTTTCGTCATCATTAACAGGATTCGATAGAGATACTGTTATAGTATTATTTTTAAACTGTAGATGCATGTAACATGTAACAACGTTAATTATTTTGTATTAGTGTTAACAGTGTTCATATTGGTATATGTATTTTCAAGGCATATACCTCACTTCGCCTTATAATTAAAACATGATTGAAATATGCCCAAAAATTATTTCTCGTACAATCTTCATCAAATTTTGGGTTGTAAAAATGATTTAGAAACTGACACGTCGAAACCCTAGTCCAAAATCATGCTAGGTGATAACGAGAAAAAAATGATGTAATGAAGATGCTAGAGCACAAATCATGAATTTATAATGTTATTGACAGAATAAATGTATTTAATATAGTTGCGACCTAGGGTACCTATCCAATTTCAGAGGTCAGAGGGGCGGCAAAAATTGAACAGCCTACTGGCGCCAAATTTATAAATCCGCCACTGTCTGGGACACCCGGTATATAAAACAATGAAAAGTCACCTACCTACTTGTCTATATGGAGTCCCAATTATCTAAGAACATAAGCATATGTTTACGTACTAATTGCCATATGTGTGGGGGTATCCTAATTTATTACGGTCAGGATCTGTGCTTTATTGTAGAACATATAAAGTTGTTGAGAATTGAGATATGTGAAGTAGCTTTTTGCTGGGAATAAATACGACTCTGAGCTGTGTTTCTGAAAGCAGCAACTTTCGCGATGAATCTGACATGATTTTTTCATGAAAGAGTATTACTGTTGGAAATGCCGAACATAAATATATGGTGTCTACTATGTCGAAATGATGAGTTCGGTTTGATATGGTATGAGATGTTATATGGTAAGTGGAAGGGTTAATTGTTTGAGCATTTTTGAGCGGTTCATGGAAAAATGTTTGTGATTTATTAATATAATGTATCATATACAACGATACCCGATATTATTTATAGTTCCTAATTCCGGAGAACCCTGTATAATGTTGATCATTCATACTCACTAGAATTTATTTCTTTTCATATTCGAAAACTACAACGAGCTGAAAAGTCTACGTCTATCAATATATGTGTAAAGACCATATAGAGGTCATATAGTCATGAGTCCATTGTTTTGGCAGTGGTCTAGGAACCATTTCATCTCAGTCCGACTCTGGTCAGTATATTATCTCTGATATGATCGAGTTTTGTTTATAATTTTTCGATGTCACAATATTCAGTTATGATAAGGGGGATTTAGTCTTACTCCATAGGACTCAGTTGTACGTATGGTGTAAAATAATGAAATGAAATTGTTAATATATTCTTTTAAATGATATTTCAAATTGAAGTACTTAATAGTAGTAGGTAGTAAATCACGAATTGTTTCACCATGATTTCGTTTGTTAAAATGTATGGTAGAATATCGCAGGTATTACGAAAGTAAGTCTCATCTTTTTATTAGGTATAGTAAAATATTGAATATGTATAGGTATTTTTTTATTCATCACCAGGAAAATCATTTATTATTATCAAATTGTTATTCTCTAGAAATCGGTAGTCAACGATTTTACTTTGATTTTACACACTTTTCCGGAAATTGTTCGGTTGAGAGGACTGGTGAACAGAGTGGTGAAAAAAGATATTCCGAATAAATACATATCTGGTTTCTGGAGGTAATAATATTTTCATTTACATGCGAAATTTTTTGATGTTTCGAAATGAAATTTCACTGTTGAAAGTGTAAAATTCTTAGTGCGAGTTTGAGAGTTACTGAAAAAATAAGTTCTCATGATTCAAAGTGTGAGATTTAAAAAATCGAGTTTTCTACAAATATGGACCTGAAATATTGATATTTTCAAGGCCTATACCTCCTATTCATTTTTTTGGGAAACAATTTGACTATGAGTTTTGAAAGAGTGACTATATATAGCCTATTTGATGAAGGAATAGCTATAAAAACACCCCAAGTGAAAATTTGAATCCAGTATAAAAATCTACTGCAGAGTTGATATATATAACTACTGTGATTTAAATTCAAAGTTTCCTCATACGTTATCTTCAAACTAATAATCATTTTTAGATTATTTATCAATCTCATTCGTAGACAATTTCAGCATTCTTACTGTGTGGAAACCAATGATTAAATAAAATTGTTAACTCCATAACAAAATTTTAGTTTCTGAAAATCGATTTTTTTTACATAAGAATTTCCAACCACCTGTTAACCTCAAAGTTTTTGAATTGTACAAGGTGTCAAGTTTCATCTTGCTGAAAATGTGTTTCAAATCTCTATACAACGGTCAGAATTTCGTCTAAATTTTTGGTAACGGTAGGTACTGTAAAAGTGAAACAATGAGACAGTACATAGAAGCGGCAACATACGACTGCATTTCTGGAAATATTTTAATTGAAGAGAGCGCCGTATTCTAAAATATGAGCATGCACATTTTCATGTATTTCTGCCGAGTGATTCTCGACATAGTGTAAGCTCGTCGTAACACCCTATACATACAGTCATTCCCAAAAAAAAACTATTTTCCAACATCAACAACCTGTATCTATAAAATTACCCACGACCTCATGTTATTAATTATTTCTTATTGTTTGCGAAGCCCAACGCAGCCTCTTCTGTATCACAACTTACCAAGATGGAAGAGTACACTGAGAAAAATAGATAAACTTCTCATAGCTAATAGGGGAGAAATAGCTTGTAGAGTTATGAGAAGTGCTCGGAAATTGGGAGTTCGAACCGTTGCTGTTTACAGTGATGCTGATGAAAATTCATTACACGTTGCCATGGTGAGTGATACAAAATGAAAAGTAGCAGATAATTCGCCAGATTTTCAAGGGTGGGGAATTTTTTATTTGAGCATATTTAAAAATTCTTTTATACACTAGCGGGCCGTAAAGTGCACTATACCGTTCGTTTTTGCGGGCGTTAAGTTCCACTTTACCGCCCGCGCGGGCTCATTATGGCCCACGGGCGTAAAGTGCACTTTACCGCCCGCTGTTCTCAGTTCACTTATAAACATATATCAATTAATGAAAAATCTATGACAATTCAGCTTGTTTATCGGATGTATTGCTGTAGACAACAGCCATCAGCTTGCTTGACAATATATACTAGGTATGCATATTGTGATGACTAGCGCCATCGGGACATTATTCACGCTACAGGCCATAAACGCCTACTTTTGGCCCTTGATACATAAATAACTATTATATAAGTTCAGTGTGGCTGGAATTGGAGACTCATCAATAAATAAATAAATAAATTCACATTGTATATCTCTACAAGAGTCATATATTCGATTACAAGAATAATAGTAGGTTCTGGTAAACTGTGAGATATACAGGGTCGGTTAATTATGGCAAAGTTGCGCAGTTCCATGCCTAACACAATTGAATTCTGAAACTTCGAGAATTCTGAATATTTTCGGAGATATACGAAAATACCCGCCTAACATTTTTGAATTTTTTTTAAAGTTAATTGAAGAAAATGATCGAAATGAATGACACTTTATCGTGGCCACTTTTCCTTCCTACAAGTTGGCGTTCTCAAATTTGAAATCTGACGTTTCGTCTTCCAGAAACCATCATCAACTATTTCTTTGAAATACGGACCTGGAGTTTTTATTTCATGTTCTCACACCTTCGGATATTCCAAAAGCTATGAGCTCTCACAGAGCTTGATTTTCGAATGTTTCGTTTACAAAAATTGACAGTTCGGTATTGAATATTGAAAAAAATACAGAAAATGTTGATTTTTGTGAACGAAACATTCGAAAATTATAGTTTGTGATTGCTCATAGCTTTTGCGATATTCAAATGTGTGAAAAAATGGAATACAAAATCCAGGTCCATATTTAAAAGAAGATAAATTGATGATGGTCTCTGGAAGACGAACCATCGAATTTCAAATTTGAAAACGCCAACTTATTGTAGAAAAGAAAAAGTGCTCATGATAAAGTGTCATTTATTTCGATTAATTACTTCAAAAATCTTGAAAAAGAAATAGAGAAAGTTTTAGGAAACTTCGGTTTTTTTCGTATCTCTCCGAAAGTATTAGGAATTTCTTCGAGAATTCCTTTATTCGTGAAATATTCCAATGAATTACATTCGTGTATAAAATTGACCAGATAATTTTGCATTCAACCTTTTGTAAAAGTGTCTTCCTTCAGACTCTGGCTCTTTCGCCAAAATATGAAAATAAATTTGCAATTGTTAGATAACAAGCTTTCTTGCAAAATTATCGGTGATTTTTATGCATTTGTGTAATTATAACCGATAAATATAATGAAAGAAAAAGTGGCCATGATAAAGTCTCATTCTATTCGATTAATTACTTCAAAAACCTTGAAAAAAACAGAGGAGTTCTAGGAAACTTCGGTTTTTTTCGTATATCCCCGATATTATCAGGAATTTTCGAAGTTCAAAACAGGATTTTGTTAGGCATAAAATTGCGCGACTTTGCCATGATGTAACCGACTCTGTATCTCTTGCGGTTTACGAGATCGAGGATCGAATTCCATCATCAGCCACGTACCCTACATAGTGATTATGTCATAAACTACCGAAACTGATTGATCGTTGATTATTGAGAGTGACAATAATCCAACATCTCGGGCCCTCCGTTTTTCAGAAAAAATAAATCTCCAATAATAGGTATACTTTTTAGGGTACGGAACCAAGTTCCTATAAAATGTTTCCAATCTATATACTTCTCTTTGATCTATTCTGAACATGAATATTTGATTTCTGTTTGGTGATCAATAAAACTCTCAATTATGAAGCCTCTCAAAACTCTTCAAAATAAAATTGTCAAATGTATATACAGACTAAATTATTTGGAACCTACTATAAACCTTTACAGAAGAAGAGAGGTATTAGATATATATATTCACTACATAGAAATTCAAATTGATATCAACATTGTCAAAAGCATTCAAAGTTGGTTTTCCAAATTAATACTAGTCACCACAACCATACAACTAGACAAGCAGATCATTTTTTTGTTAAGAAAATCAAATCAGATATTGGTAAAAAAATCCATCTATCACAATGGAATGATACAATACAATTGACTACCAAATAACTTGAAGCTGATCAATAGGACTGACAAATTTAAAAAGGAATTCAAGAAAAATGTTGCTTCTTGGGAATAATAAGTTGATTAATTGATTGATTGATTGAAACTATGATTGACAAAAAGTGAGAAAAAAGTCGTATTTTGGTGAGTGCTCCATTCAATCTTTATGTCTCATAGCGCATTTTATCTATATAGTGTTTGTCAGTATTATATTTCTCAAAAAAAAAAAAGAAATTTCTTCGAGAATTTCTTTATTCGTGAAATATTCCAATGAATCACATTCGTGTATAAAAATGATCAGATTATTTTGCATTCAACCATATTTTTATACAAATTGCATTCGCTTATTTTCATATTTTGTATAAATGTCTTCCTTCGGACTCGGGCTCTTTCGCCAAAATATGAAAATTTTAGATAACTCGCTGTCTTGCAAAATTATCGGTGATTTTTATGCATTTGTGCAATTATAACCGATAAGTATAATCCAGTTGAACCGTAACACAGAGAGCATAGATACGCATAGATGCAAAAGATCGGATTGTTCTGATTTTTTGGTATGTTGTGTCTATACAGGGTGTCTCAGGTTTAACTCGTCTAACTTTGACAATCGATAGCAAATGTTAAGATATTAGATACGTATTATTTGGTTTCGTCGTGGAGAAACTTGTTTTCATTATACGGGATGTGTCAAAGTTGCATACATTTTTTGTTTTTATTTTTATCTACTACTGAAAGTATCAGCACCCGGCAATAGAATTGTAGGTTTTCTATCGCGTAATAGAAAACATTTTTTATGCAACACATCGTATATTTTGTACTGCTTCCTTGTACGTTCCTTATTGGACTATGGCTGTATGATTTGGTCACCATACTATGCATGTGATATCACACTAATCGAACAAGCCCAAGTTAGATTCGCCAAGCACATATCCTACAAAATGGGAACTTACCATCATTTCAACAATTCGGATACTCTTAATTATATTGATACCCTCAACTATAACTAATTTGTCTGTCCGTCGATTCAGGCTAGGTAGTTATACTATGCTTAAGATTATCTCAGGTGATATTGATTGTTATGAACTTCTCAATAGGATTAACTTCAATGTTCCCTCATATTTTACTAGAAACACAGAATTATTTTTTATGAATAATCATAGAACCAACTATGGGTTCTTCAGCCCCTTTTCCTGCATCTTGCGTAATTTCAATGCATTTCTAACATTGACCCGTTCGTTCAGTCTTCAGCGATATTTGAAAATAGAATTTGAAAAATTGATCCTATAGGTTAATCAGTCACCATTAATTTAGTTGATACTTTTTTTTCTTTTTTTTTCTTTCCTTTGGGCATAACGGCATAATGTAATTTTTCAACTTATAATGGCTATAAATAGAAAATAGTTTCAACAACGAGTTGTAATGTTTACAAAAAGTTATTTTATTGTTGAATTTCATTTGTCGATGCTGTGATGTTATTGTCCTCATGCCATCTTGATTATATATAATTAATTTCTATTGTCAAGGCGAATCCGTTTATTGAATAAATAAATAAATCTCAGTTGGAACAAAACCTATCGATTTTAAATTATGTGATCACTTTTTTATCGGCTATATGAACACACTGAAGAAAAAAATGAGTTAAATTTCACTCAAGGTCCACGCAATAATGTATCAATTTCGGTCCACGCCCGATTGAATTGAAATTCCACCCTACTTGACTGTGTAAAATGGTTATTCATGAGCCGATTCATTCAAATTTGTCATCAACATTTTCATTGATAGGAAAACTTGATGACATATCCAGTTTGAGTTGAAAATTCACTCACAACCACATATGCATTCACTCAAAGGAATTTTCTACAGTGCAGTCCTTATCAATAAAGGGGAGTCGAGAAAACTCGAATAAAGATGAACTTTTTTATCAAACTCATTTTGGTTTTAAACTTCAAACTCCGATGCCCTGTATATCATATAGGTACATCTCATAAGAACTGATTGACTTCCCTCTCACGGACACCTCTAGTTAATGTCTAAAGTGCTTTACCTATTGTTGAATTTTAGGCAGACGAAGCATATCGAATTGGTCCAGCAGCTGCCTCACAAAGTTATCTGAGGGGTGAAAAATTGTTAGAAGTTGCAGAAAGAGCCAATTGTCAAGCTATCCATCCAGGATACGGATTCCTATCTGAAAATGTCGAATTCGCAGAATCCTGCCATAAAAGTAACATCGTTTTCATTGGCCCTCCTGCCACTGCCATCAGAGACATGGGGATAAAAAGGTAACAGCCAACTAGATGTATTATTCTATAAAATATTTCAAAGCACATAATAGCTAATATCATATGAGTAGGTTTGCTCGTTTTTGGACATCTTTATAAAAATGTCGCCATATCAAACCTGAATCCGTTTCGAAACAGCTTCTATTTATTATTCGCAGCCTTAATTATTTCGACATTAATATGACCATAGATCTAATTAGATCTCTATGATATGACTAAATGGGGTGCGAATCATTTCAGCCACATTTCTTCTTAGCCACATATCGTGTTAGCCACATTTCGTCTCAGCCACATCTCGTTTCAGCCACTTGTCGTCTCAGCCACAGTGTCCGAATCACAGTATATTATCCTTTCGAAAGGGTAATATACTGTGGTCCGAATATATCCGAACCATAGTTTGGCCTTCTTAATCTATGCCCGAACGATGCGCTATTGACAGATACAAACCGACTCTCCCAATTTAGCAGAAATACACAATGCAGCTTCATTTCGTTCCAGCCACATTTCGTTTTAGCCACATCTCATCTCGGCCACATTTCGTTTCAGTCACATTTCGTGTCCATTTCGTCTTAGCTACATTTTCTTTCGATTTATCCATAATTAGTTAAAAGAAGGGAGAATATCATTTAAAATAATGGCGTGTGTCGTCGTCATTCAAAAGCAATCTGTTGACATTTTACTCCTTGTATTTGCATTGATTATTGATCAAATGGCGGTCATCTGGTATGATTGTTCACTAAATATAAAGAAACTCGCAATGAAGATCATATTCCGTGTTGAATTTTCCATATGAAAATGTGTCATTGAAGTACATTATGAGTATATAAAGTTTCCAATGACAAAATAAGAAGAGCAAGTAGCTGCAAATGCATTCAAGACAGGAGGAAAAATATGGCGAAATTTTGAACTATTTCTTGAAATATCTCGATAATTAGTGGTTTCTCCACATTTTCATTATCGAATTCGTGTTTTTCAGACGAAAATACGTAAGTACCTACCAAAAAAAATTTTCAAAAAAAAATACATCGCATGATAAGTGCAATTTTACCATTATGTGGCTGAGACGAAATGTGGCCGGGCGAAATGTGGCTGAGACGAAATGAGGCTGAGACGAAATGAGGCTGAAACGAGATGTGGCTGAGACGTAATATGAGGCTGACACAAGATGTGGCTGAGAGTCGATTCTGTTATATTGGAAATTGGGATAGTATGTGGCAACAGCACATCATTCGAGTATGTTCGGATTCTGTGGGCCAGACGAAATGTGGCTGAAACGAGATGTGGCTAAGACGAAATGTGGCCGGAACGGGTTGTGGCTGAGAAGAGATGCTTCCACTAAAATGTCAAGCAAATGTTTGGTCTTCATGTTTTGCTATCAAACATATTTTCCGTTTCGACTTATTTTTGATTATTATTCTTCACCGAATGTATGGATTATGGAATAAATCACTACCTGTCTGGCCCGGCTTCGCCTATTTCAAAGATAAGACATTTGATGCAGTCGTTCTGAGCTATGCGCGTATCTAAAGTACACATTTTTTTGTTATTTTTTCAATCTTCTTGTGCTTACCTGAGCTACTTATATACTTACACCTATTCTCATTCTCTCAGTATCTATTGTATTTTTCTTGTTGTTGTACGTATATCAAATGAAACTTTAACCCAATCGTTTAAGCCGTTTAGTACTTGACGTACCGAGCAGCATCACCTACCGCGTCCAGTTGTATTTTGAAACATCCAGAAAACTATCGAAATACCCAACCGGCTCAGCCGTTTAGAAGTTATATTATGAAATTGATAGGTACAGAAGGATAATTCTTACTACCCGTTGTCCTATTACCCGTTTTTCCGTAGAAATTAAGCTTTTCCCCGTGGTAAAAAGTACACTAATGTTCATCAAGAATAATGTCGCCATCTGATGGTAGTTTTTTTTCAAATCGGTCCTCTAGTTTTGGAGCCTATTCAGCACAAACATATGAACAATCAGATCTTTCCTCTTTATAATATTAGTATATATATATTGTGATTCACGCAACTTTCACCTGGAGAGGCTACTTTGTTACCATGTCGTGTTATTATTGGAATTTTGTGAAGTTTTTACATTTAATAATATCTATGATAATAGAATGATTGAGATTTCTATATGACACGACATGGTAACGAAGTAGCCTCTCCAGGTGAAATACTATGGTATAATAAACGGTTTCGCTACAAGTCGTGTTATTAAAAATGTTGTGGAAATCTTATCGTTTGGGAAGTTTCATCATTTACTTATGACTTTCCAACAAGTAACGGCCGAGTCAATTCAAAATATTCTATTAGTGTAACTACCCTATAGAAATGGAAACCACGATATCGAATGTCTGTCTCTATATTATTTAACAATGGGTAATAATTGAATTCATTTCTCTCAATGCTTTCGTTACGTGCCAAAGAAGTAATTTCTTGATCTTAAACAGTTATTTTTAGCACATCTAAGAAGATCATGGACAAAGCGGGTGTTCCTATCATCAGTGGATATCATGGTGAAGATCAAACTAATGAAAGACTCAGGAGTGAAGCCAAACGAATTGGGTTTCCAGTTATGATCAAAGCAGTCCGTGGAGGAGGAGGCAAAGGTAAAATAACAGAACGACATATAATTGAGTTGGTTATAGCCATATTATTTATTAACGTTACCGATATGTATCAATAGGATGAGGTTGAATATTATTGTAATCCGAGGCGCAGTCGAGTATTATAACAACTGATTCGTAATTTGCGTTTCGGCCGTGTGTCGTTCAAGTCTTTTCGTAATCTCACTGAAAGTTCACATTTTGATTTGGAGTAAAGAAAAAACCACGTACATACCTCGTAATACTGCAGAAAAATTCCCAATTCGTGGTGTCATGGAACAGTTAACGGCCGCCGGCCGTTATAAAATCTTGACGAACGGATGCTGTTAACATTAACTTTTCAATTGTCACAGTGTGGGATTACGAACAAAAACTAGTGAGAGCAGTCAATATTCATTATATGATGATGGAATCTCGTTTTTGTTAAATTATTAAAATAGGATATAGCTGCACCTTTGCTGATGGAAATCATATACAGTATGATGCAAATGTATGGAATAAATTCATTATTTCAGAAATGGGCGACATTTGAAAAAATTCCAAAATCACGTGAGTTTTAATTTCTGAAGCCTCATCTCATATGAGAGATGTTACGTCACCGGTGTTGGAGTAAAGACGTAATGGACGATTTTTTCAGATACAAATAGGGGTCATGTGACACCTTGATTGAAAGGTCTACCGATCGTCTATTCAACAGTCAAAATGTTGCATAAGAAGATTGAAATTAAAATGGATTATCATGTGATTAATTGAATCTTGCAGAGGTCTGCTACTGAGAATTGAACATCGAAGGGTCGTCTGGTTAAAAAAATACGTCGGAAAAAAAGTTCTAAACTCTAGTTTTTAATTTTTTTCGAAAGTCGTCTTGTTTTGAAATGAATTTATTTACATTTGCATCATACTGTATATCAAACGAGAAAATATTTATTTAACCAACTAGTGTATTATTGAGGGCGATTGATGATTGAGATATCATACTAGTAGGTTATAAAATGTTTCCGTCGACTATTTTCCTCCTGCAATGAAAAAAAAATAGTTCGCGAAATCATTCATCCAAACTTACAATAACTAGTGACAATGGCATTTGTCAACATCAACAACATGGGAAATGAATTCCTTTTACGGTAGAAAACAGGGATCAAAATCGGTTAACAAACGTGAAGAAGCTAACCCAATAACGTAAATTCTCCGATGAAATCCATATTTTCGCTTTAAATGCAGATTCCGTAAGTCATAGTCCCCACAGGGAAAAAAGAGAACTATTGTACGCAGAAATCTATCTGTGTTCACAATTTGTACTCGAAAATGAGAAATTGAATGCACATATAAAAATTGGGGTGATTTTTTCCTTCACCACCCCCCGATTCAGCCGCCACAGAATCACTTCATGAAATAATTTTTATATCATCTCAATGAGCGTTAAATAGTTAGTAATCTGTGGAAAATTTTGACTCGTATTTTCAATACCCTATATCTCGAAAACGACGAGTTTAAAAGTTTAGGTTCACATGAACTCTTTTCATTATTTCAACGAGTACAACACACTGTTGAATTTTTTGTATGACAAAGGCAAATTGATCGATTGGGGTAATTAACAATAATTAACTTCTAGCTGCCGATTCATCATTATTGTATTTTTATTTTCAGGAATGAGGATTGCCCATACAGAAGAAGAATTCGATGGTGCTCTAGAATCTGCGAGGACTGAATCTCTAAAAGCATTCTCTGACTCTGTGGTTTTATTGGAAAAGTTTGTGGGCGAACCCAGACATGTGGAAGTACAAGTATTCGCTGATACTCACGGAAATGCAGTGCATTTGTATGAAAGAGATTGCTCAGTCCAAAGAAGGCATCAGAAAATTATTGAAGAAGCACCAGCGGTAAGAATATTGAGTACCTTACACTGAGTAAAATTGTGCTATTTGAGTTTTTGCTGAGATATTTCTTGCTATACCATTACAAGATATCATTTTACCGTTATACATTTTCGAATAGAAGCAGTACCTTGAAATCCTATGATAGCAATAACGACTTTGTTGAAAGTGAATTTTCTGCCACAGAAAGATATAATGCTATCGCTATCAGGCAGCCATTCTGGGATAGCATGATTTTTTTTTATAATTGTCTAGCTGAACTACTACTAGTGGCTGCGAGTTTCGTTGCATAGACTACCAATAATACAACTGTCAGTCTGTCACGAAATGAATAATTGACGAAACTACTTGCGGTTATTTAGCGCCTACTTATCGTTATTCGATATTTTACTGATTTGTCCCCCTCTATATAAGCATTTGTCAGACATCTTGCTTGATCAATCATTAACAGTTGATGGACTCTTGATGCAAACCCATGTACAGGACGACAATCTCGGCGACACGACAGTTATGAATACTTGCCCTCTCTGATTCAATTCATTATTTTAAATCTGAATCTGGATTCAAATATAAAATGGAAACATTTTTATACAAATAAAATAATCTTCTGTGCCCCTTTCACTGCTTTCGTAGATCTGAGTGCTTCAGTTATTACCAGGATTGATGGAATGATAAAGGATGAGTTTTTTCTAGGTATTCCGACTGAAATTCAAATATTTTACATTCAACATTTCCTCCTTTTTGGTAACATGAAACTTTAAAATTGTCAAACATGTTCCAAAGATTCTCTATTGAATGTGGTCTGAAAAATTATTGTGAGCAAAAATGACAAGTTGTCAAAATTATTTGAATGATTTTACTGGTAACATTTTGTTTTCCTGTACGCATCTGTAATAACTTGCCGAGTTCTCGGAATACAATGGTTTCAGAAAGTTTCAGAAAAATTCTTTTCTTCATCAATTACTCAAAAACCTTTTCCCGAGGGTGCATGAATCAATTGATCTATTGAATTTCAACGATCATTGGTCTGAAATTTTCCTTAGGAATCAATAAATTGCTATTCATATCATACATCAGGGTGAAAATTATGGGAAGTGAAATTGGATATCAGTCAAAATTTCACCTTTATTGATGATAACAATCCTGGAAAATAACTGGATATCTATAGTAAGAAGGTCATGCAACTATCTATATGATCACCCATCAAGAGTAGCAAAGTTCCCTACCTACAATTATAACATTGCCCTACTCCCATTATTAGATGCACTCACTAGCGGTAGCAAAGTCATATACCTACTACAGAAACATCGTCTAATAGCAATATACAGATACACTCGCTAGTGGCAGCAAGGTTCTATATCTTATAATCGCAGGTGTGTTATAATCAGCAAAGTCGACTTTATAATCACAGGTGATAACTCACTTGTCCCTTATGGTAGAGTTTCTTGCTGGAGTAATTCGATTTCTGACTATGGTTAATAGGAATTTTCCTCAGTGTAAAGATTAGATTAGATTGAGATTTCAACGTCTCAAAATATCCATGATATATAGGATTTTCGATCAACGACACCAAGTTAGTCGGAAGAATATAGGTTTTTGAGATTTAACAAAAACTGCTCATACTAAACACACCGGCAGAAAAAAACCGGCCAGCGAAAAATTCAGTCGTATTGATCACCCTGTAACTTTTTTAATTCATGCCCGATTCTGGTGAAATTCTGGCCGAATCGTAGATTATTGTTTCGGAGTGTTAGCCTGAATTCTAATTTTCAAAAAAGCTGGTGGCTCGACTATTATACATGGTGAAAGAAAAGTTACTCATTCACCCTTCACTTCTCAACGCTCTGTGGCAGAGGTTAGTATTCAAACTCATCTTCATTATGTTTCGGATTGAAGTGTGATCCCTTCTTAATACAATGGTTTCTGATTCACGTTGAAATCTTCTTTTCAAGAGAAGATACAGCTGTTTTAAGAAAGTATGAAAATTTTTAATTCATATCAACAATAATTCAGAACCTATTGAGTATTTTTGGGACGACCTCCAGAGGCTGAATCGCCTTCGTCCGGCCTTGTCAGATACTTTTCAAGATCTACGATTTGCCCTGAAATATTATATTCAACATTTTTATTGATTGACCAACAACAGTTATCAGCTTATAAACTATGGAAATCATGAGATTAGACAAATTTTCGGAAAAGTTTTCATGTCGTAACTTTTTTAGCCAGGTTTATCGACAGAACTGAGGCAAGAGCTAGGAGCAGCTGCAGTTAGAGCTGCGAAAGCTGTCGGATATGTTGGAGCCGGTACTGTAGAGTTCATTTTGGATAAAAATACTCACAGCTTTCATTTTATGGAGATGAATACGAGGCTGCAGGTTGAACACCCAATTACAGAAATGATTACAGGTAAATTTTCGAAAGGTTTTGAAATCTCCGCAGATAGTCGTTCATTTAACTGATTATTCGGAAAGTATCACAAAAAGGAGTATCTATTATTAAGTATACGGCTCAAATATTTGATCCATTAGGATTGTTATCACCTACAACAATAGAAGCGATAATAATGATACAAAATTATGGTGCTTCATGAGATGTATTCTGTACCATTGAATATCCGTCGTTTATGGTTTTAATTCAGGTTTGATTCAGGAAGCTTCAATAACTTACAATTACCTAGGCAGAAAATGTTCTAGGATTCTGAAGTGATAGAGCTTCATGGGTTTTCTAATGCTTTGCAAAAAGCGTATGGAGCCTGGTTTCATATAATGCAAGATTTATCGAACCTATCCAATTGGAGCTATGTTGGCACACACGACAATCCAGCAGACCTTCTCTTCAGGGTACAGTTGTATGTATCCTCGTGAATTCAGAAATTTGGCGGTCAGGTTCTGATAGGCTTTCGCACACACGTGACCATTGGCCAGATTCTTCCAATTTTGCAATCCCAGAGTCCGAACTTCCAGAAGTTCGCGTCAATACATTATTATCAGTTAGACATTATATAATTGATACATCAAAATTCAACAAATTTCTAGGACAATGTACATTTTGTATGCTGAACAAATCAAAACACGTAGGTATACGCATTACTTACTTAGATTTATTCGGAATATAAAAACCAAGAATTTTAGAATTACAGGACCTTTGTCCCCAGAGGAGTTGAATGACTCATTATATAATTCACCCTATTGAAATAGGAAATAGAACAGTTAAAATCAACTGGACATGTAAAGAACAGGAGCACTAGCAAATAACGTATGAGGTTGAATATTGTAATCCAAGGCGCAGCTACACCGAATCCGTTATTTGCATATCGGCCGTGTGTGTCGCCTTTAAACAATCTTAAGGGAAAGAGGCTGTTAACATCAACTTTTCAATTGTCATCTTAATACCGTTAAATCAAAATAGCAGTATATGGGTTCACGAAAAAAATAAAATGTTTGCATAACCATCTACCAAGGTCCTTCAGTCATGATTTTGTTATTTGTTCCAGGAACCGATTTGGTAGAATGGCAAATCAAAATAGCTTCAGGTGAGAAGCTGCCATTAACCCAAGAACAAATACAATCACGGGGTCATGCTTTCGAGGCAAGAATTTACGCTGAGGATCCACGGGGTGGTTTTCTTCCTGGTGCTGGACCCTTGTTGCATCTCGTAACTCCCGATGTTTCCGAAGATACACGTATCGAAACAGGTTGGGAGAACAGTAATAAGATAATTTGAATGATTTTTTATAATCTTTTTCATAGTCTGTGGAAACTGGAAATTGATGATTATTTTTTATTGATGTCCAAGAAATTGTGGACATTCTTGGATGTAGTAATAACCTGATGAGTTCCTATAGAATTATTTTCGCTACAGGTCCTACTCATGGAGACATTGGCTCTTAGAGGATGCCTCTGAGATTTCTTTTTCTTGATTAAATTCGATGAAAATTCGATATGAGTAACACTAGTAAGAACCTTTTGAAAAAGTGACAAAGTTTTATTTTCAATGCTCAACACACTGTATGATGGAGGCATACAAAAATTTGAGTAGCTTGAAGCTTGCTCCAAATAAAGGTACTCTTACAAATAGATATTCACGGCGAAGCCAGAGCAGTCGTGAGTAGATTGTCAAGGGGTCAAGCTCCCATAAGCAACGCGCACGGTAAAGAATATAGGAAGCTATATGAAGAGTTGGAAAGCGACCTCATCATGGGAATGCCAACGGATGGCATAATTCCAAAATATAGCTTTGAAACAACTTCTAAAATAAGTATAACGGACAGAGAGGCATGAAAGGAAGGACCTCCTATCAATGCAGACATTGCTGTCTATACGGACAGCTCCAAAACTGAGGAAGGACCAGGAGCTGGTATTTATGGGGCCAAGCCAAAGATTGGAATCTCACTGAGCTTAGGTAAATACGCGACGGTGTTTCAGGCAGAAATTATTGCAATACATCATTGCGTGAAAGAATTGATAAGGCAAGAGTTCAAAGACAAAACCATTGCAATCTATTCAGATAGCCAGGCGACACTCAAAGCAGTCAACTCTATGCAAGTTAACTCAAAACTAGTATAAGACTGCTGAAACCCTAAATGGACTGGGCAGTCAGAACAGACTGACTCTAGCATGCCAGCACATACAGGGTACGAGGGCAATGAAGAGGCAGACTCACTTGCCCGAGCAGGAGCAAACAAAGCTCTGAATGGCCCAGAACTCTTCTGTGGTATTGCGAAAGCTATACAAAAGACTAGTATCAAATCATGGATGCAAATCAAATCTCAAGAATGGTGGAACAACTCGCCAGGAATGAGACAGGCTGAAGAGTTTATTAAAAAACCATCGCCAACATTCACAGAATATCTACTGAGCCAGAAACGAAGTTCAACTAGAACACTAGTGGGACTTCTCACAGGGCATTATAGGCTCAACAAACACTTGAGTACGATAGGTCTGACTGAAGAACTGCTCTGCAGGTTCTGTCAGGAAGAGGAGGAAACAGCAGTGCACATACTTTGCCACTGTGAGGGCTTGTCAAGACTAAGGTTCCTTACGCTGGGTGAGGAAAAACCAGAAGCTCAAAGAAGCCTTAAGAAGGCGGGGCTAGCCGAAGAACTCTAATCGATTTTGAGGGCAGACACAATAGATCTGAAAAGGTCGCGGTGTGGAGGCAGATAGCCCGAAGGCCCCATTCTAAATCTAGAGGTACTCTTGTTTATTGTCGATGAACTAAAGCCTTTTCGTGAAGAAAATAATAAGCAACTTTTTCATTTTTATTTATCGGCTTATATAGTATATTGAAGTATTGAAGTGGATATGAAAAACGTCAAAAACGCGCAAAATAGAGCATGTGTACTAAATATCAGTCATCCACGAATACTGCAATGCCATTTTTTTTGTACACTTTGAGATCATATAAACTAGTATTATCAATACAAAGGATGGGAATAACAATTAATGATATAAAATGGTTGAATTGGTGATGTGACATCAGTATAAATTTCTTTGTCGTGCAAATGAGAAAAGCTAATTACAATTTGAAATATTCCTCAGTAATATTTTATTCGACATTACATGTTACTCCTGTCAAAACGTTGGTATTTTTAGACTCCACGTTTCTCGGGTCGTTGATGTTGCCATGATAACTTTAAAAAACGAGCGTTTCTGAAAGTTGGATTCAATTACGCTGGGGCGTCCTCTGAATAAGCAAAATAGAGTATCAATAAAAAAGGATGTGTCGTTGTTGTGAACGTTGTAGAATCAATAAAAATACTGATTTTTGGATTTCTTGTTAAAGTTCATTGTGAACTGATACGAGATATGAAAGGAATGCACATTTCAAATAGTATACCAACGTCTAGGGAAGAATAGTGGGCGATTCTAATCAATAACGTAATATTACAGCTCAATACGTCGAAAGTATTAAAACCTACAAGAACTGCTGTTATATCAATATATTATTATCATGAATTGATATTGCTCTTGCGTGGCGGCATCACTAGTGTGACTGCAGGATCACTTGTCATCTAACATGACATGGAACGCGCATGAAAACTGTATGAATAAGAAGTGAACTGACGATGCATCTGTATTCTGTACCTATTCCAGAGTTCTGGAGGAATATAAGGTCACCATACAATCTTGAGGCATCTCAATATGATCAATATAAAGTCTTTCCAGTTTCGTAAACAAACATCGTGACTCTGAATGACTTAACAAAGAATGACATGACCATGAAGCTCACCAGTTTTATCTGGTTCGAGCTTTCCAGATCACCTACCATTGAATAAAAATTAATGTATGTATCATTATTTTCTTCTATAGGTGTGAGGCAAGGGGATGAGGTGTCTGTCCACTACGACCCAATGATAGCGAAACTCGTTGTGTGTGGAAATGACAGAACAGAAGCTCTCACCAAATTACAATCTAAATTACTCGAATTCAATGTAGGTACGCAATCCGAAACCGTGAAACAAATTCTACTGATTTTCCATCGCAGATTGCTGGCTTAGAAACGAACGTCAACTTTTTATTGGATCTCGCTCGGCATCCAGAGTTCGCAGCGGGGAATGTTCACACCAATTTCATCAACGACCATCATGATTCCCTCTTCAGGGATGAGTCGCCAAGTGAAATCCAGTTGATTCAAGCTACCATGGCCGTGGTTCTGACAGACCAGGCGGAAGAGGTGGAACGAGCTGTTGCTAGAAGGGATAGACACAACCCATTCACCGTTGAATCGAACTTCCGAGTGAATTATAAACACAAACGAAATATCATATTGAGGTTCAACGACAAAGGTTTGTGCTTGACATTTTTTTTATTTTCAGATAGAATGCTTTTAGATTGAACAATGAAAGATTCTATATTTTTTAAGCGAAAATTTCAGGCGCGTTCAGCACTTTTTTTGGGTGAAGAAAAACATTGGATTTCGCGTTATCGTCACCGAAGCCACTGAAAAGCAAGAAATCTGAAGGATATCTTCTGCGGTATTCTGTAATTAGGATCCGATTCTATTTCAAATTGGTATCTGTGGGTTTTCGGGGTCAGAGATTATGATGCCTCCGTTAAAATTGGAAAATTCAAGATGGCGGATCCAATATGGTGGACGAGTACTGTAATTATTATGATCCGACTCTATTCAAAATTGGTATCTGTGGGACTTCAGGGTCAAAAATTATGATTCGTTTGTCAAAATTTGAAAATTCAGATGGCCGAACCAATATGGCTGATGAGTTTTGTAATTATTATCCGATTCTATTTAGAATTGGTATCTGAGGGTCTTTGGTGTCGGAGATTATGACCCTCTCATAAAAATTTTGGAATCCAAGATGGCGGAACCAATTTGGCGGACGAGTTTTGTAATTATGGTCCGATTCTATTCAAAATTTGTATCTCGAGTTTTCAGGGGTCGGAAATAATGAATTTTTCGTCAAATTTTGAAAATTCAAGATGGCGGATCCAATATGGCGCAAAAGTTTCGTAATTAAGTACCAATAAGTTTTGCGATTCGCTAGACTTCCACGCTACAACAATTATTGTTTCATTCATTGGACATTTGGAATATTCTTAAGATTGAATAAACGTTTCCTTTCAATCGACGGATTGAAAACTCATCTTCATTGAAGTGTACACACATGATATAGTTGTCAAGTAGGTATATGAACTAGTGAATCTATAGTTCAATCGTTTCATCTGCAAAATGTCTCATCGTTATACGAATATAAACGGTGACGGTTGAACCAACATTTTTGGAATTGCAGAAACCTGTTGAAAATCACAATTCTTCATATTTACATTCGAAAACCATTTTCACTGGTATGCCTATTCAATATATTATTCAGAAATGACGTTTCATATTTAGTAATTACGACAATTCGAGAATGTCAGTGGTAACAAGACCAGTGTGTAAGATCTTGTATAGGCACTTTTGCTCGAAGTCGAGGTATATTCAATATCCATATTTTTGGCACGAGACGAGAGAAAGCGAGTCATTCACTCATCTCATCTTGTTCGGAAACAGTCGGTGAAGTTTGTGCAAAGTGCAAAGTCAGTTGGAAAGAACACATCATCGCAAGCCGTCGGTCCCTCTGAAAGTTCAAAGAGTGCGGTAGCGCGATCCGACATTCGTCTGATGATCTGTTCAACTGACTTCGCATAAACTATACCACCTGAATTGGAAAAATGCCATTCATAATAATATGGTGATTTGCTCTCAAGATTGAAGAACTAGATACATTGCCTCATAACTATTGAAGGTCGCAGAAATGTGTCATCTCTAGAGATTTATTATTTCTGAATACCATGTGCACACAGAGTGATGTCAGCACAAAAGCTATGAAGCAACTTGTCCACTTCATCAATCTTGGTAGATATCAATCTGAATGACTCGATATCTGCAATTTTTATATTTCCTTTCAGACATTACAACGTCTGTTGTATTTGATCATCATCGTAATGGCTACCAAATATCTTGCGATGGAGGACAGACGTGGCAAGAGGTTGATGGAAACGTTTCACAAAAAAGCAATAGGCAAGTCCTGACTTGTTCCATCAATGATGTCACATGTAGAAGCACCATCTTCAGAGATGAGCATACTCTTTGCGTTTTCGACCAGGTGAGAATAAGTTTTCATTCTTATGAAGTTGATAACGAAATTCCTCAAGATTTATGGGACTTTCTCTCCTCGTCTCTATAACAGTGTGTCTCACTTCTAATGGAAACACCCCTGTATATTATGTAACCGTTTGGTAAGGATCCTGAAATTTTCTGGAACGAGATACCAAATGCCTGGTCGCCAATAGCTATGGAGCCACCCCAATTTCCGGGAAATGATATTAGGAGTCAAAATAGTTTGAAGATCACTTCGGATTCGGAATCAGGACGCCCGATTCAATAACTATTTATATCCTTCTCGAAAAAAAAAAAAAAAAATACTTCTGAAAATGTAATTTTTGTCTCACTTTTCGTGGAAACACCCCCCCGTATCTTACGTATTCGTTGATTTGAATTCATTCATAATTCATTTCAATGACACCTGTGATGATTTCTGATTCATTGGATCACTTCTGTGGCTGCTGGCGAGCAGTGTATCATTGAAGATGATCCTACTTGGTCTTTGGTATATTTCTTGGTCTCCTACATCAATAATTACGCGTAAGATACCTCTACTGCTGGGGTGCTTCCATGAAAAGTGAGACAGAATTTATTATTTCAGAACTGAAAAATTTTCAGAAGAAATATGAGTAGTTCGTGAATTAGACGTTCTGTTTTCTGTTCTCGAATCCGAAGTGATTTCCAACCTATCTTATGTCTGATTATATGATTTTCTGGACATGTAGGTTGATCCATGGCTGCCAGCGAGCAGTGTATATCACTGATGGCCCCACTTAGTCATAGAGTACATTTTCGGTATATCTCTCGCTCCAGCAAATTTCAGGATCCATACCCAACGAATATGAAAGATACAGGGGTGTTTCCATTAGAAGTGAGACACACTGTATACAGGGTGTTCTCATCAACCAAACAAAATTGATTGATCAATTTCAATATTCTAGATTAACTCATTGATAATCCAGAAGTCTATTTTTGGGACCTTATAATGTAGGATAGGATATATCTGGAATCACTCTGGTTCACCGCGGGACCCCCAAGACCCTCCCTGACAGATCTGCCCTTGCTTATTATTTCTAAGAATATGCAACTGATGAGTGGGTGAGTTGAGTTAAGGGTCTCACCGACTTACCAGGTTGATGAATTTTAGGAAGTAGGTACATACATCTTAGGCATAGTGTCCGAAACTTTCAGTTTTGATACATAATATTTGAGTGGTAAATTATATCTAAGTAGGTAGTTGCAAAATATTTACCCAGACTTGAATTTTAAGTGTTTATCATAAACTTGGCGTTCATTAATATTAATTAACCAAAATTCCTATGGGCAAAATATGAACAAATAGTAAATGAATCGGAATCTGGTGAAAGAGGTTTATTGCTAGTCTGTGCAAATTGCAAATATATACAGTAATAAAGCGTAAAGTACACAAATAAGGATATTACTATGACAACTCGCGAAAATACAATAAAAAGGCACGTCAAAACTTGAAATACTTGAATAATACAAATATCAATCATTCAAAGAGAATTTCTGAAACTCATCACTACAGGATATACAGGATTCACTTCAGGGGAGTGCATACCAGTTTTTCGAAGGTTATTGCATGAATTAAAAAAAACGCTTCAGCATAATCATTTTCCTAGCTCATTCATTATCAATGGAGTTATCAATCATCCAGCAAGTTTGAATCAGTAAATGACAAGTAGTGTAGTGTAGTCCTATCATGCTAAACAGATTTGAGGAAAAGAATACATATATATATATACCTAGGTTAACACTGACAGGGTGTGAGTTTCGAGATTCCACCGAATGAAATCATTATCGACGTTCATTTCATTATCATCTGCAATGGCTCTCTCCTGTTCCTCAAAGTTACTGACATTATGCTTTGCTATATTTCAACCACATTATAAATGAATAAATCGAAGTTGATGGTATTATACTGTGGTATCATCCAGGGTATCATCAACAATTGATGATTCTTAATATATTATGGTCAAATAATTGTTTAGGAACCTAACCTAAATTAAAATCTGATCCACATGTCAGCAGTTTCCATTCTTCACTTTTCGTCCTTATAGATTCAAAAATAACCTCTCATTTTTGTCCCATTTTTGTTGATATATCGTATAGGTGATGCGCCATATATATAGAGATAGTAGATATATGTTTATGAGACTCAAATTCGCCGTTTCCTTTTCCTGCCCAGTAAATGCATATGCATCTATAGAAATCATCTCGGAAATCATTTTGAAATGTTGTCGCTACATGACCGCAGGAAAGTTACAGAAATTGTATTTTTTTATAAATTATTAAACAATCTAGTTGATAGTTCGGATATTCTATCCTACATTAATTTTCACATTACTAGCAGACAACTCAGACAGAACAACGTTTTCGCACTATCTTTTTCCCATACAGATGTAGCAAAAAATCTTTCAATAATTCGTATGTTAGAGACCTATGACATAGATCTAAGTGTGTATTTAGATCTATGCCTATGATAAGCATTGTTCCGATTTCGATTTCGATATTTTCAACATTCGCTCAGTCGCTGTTCTGAAAACGAAAAACGGACACCCTGTAGAAATTTCTGAAAATAAAGCCGGAAGTGACCGGAAATCGCCATAAGTGACCAGGGGTGTTACATATTCGAAAAAATTCCTTCTTACATACCATTTATACCCATATTGAATTTCATTTCGATACACCGAATATTCCAGAAGTTATGGCTTGTCTATAATAGATTCTTTAAAACCCGGTATGGTTATACCCATATTATCATTGTGTTGTCTATATGCAGGGACAATATATTGATGATCTTTCGACCTGGAAAATATTTTCAATCTAAAGCCGAAAGGTCGTAGTGATAGACTGTCCATCAACACGCAGTTTATGGTCTCAGGGAAATTCGTTGTTTGTTTGCGTTGTTATTTAGTTTTTCAGTCTTTCCGCGACAATGAATGAACCAAGTATTGATATTTCAGAAGACACTGTGATACATCAGGTAATTCCGTGATATTTTAAGCAATATTTTGTACTGGATTTATCGTTCCTTCTTCTTATCCGAATCATATTATTTTATATTTTTATTTTATAAATACACGCAAATACATTTTAACGAACCTTTTTGCGAGCGAAAAAGGTACTTTGCGCAAGTGCTAAGAACACAACCTTTCCTACGTGCTTCAAATCACATAATTCAAAATTCAATAATTCTCATTCGAACTTGGAAGGGAAGAACAATGCAACAAAAATCATACACTTCATAATTCAAGATTTCAGAGGCTTATTTTTCAGGTCAAAATTCCCACGAACAAGTGTCCGCAAACATTTCGTTGCCTATCTACAGGGCGTTAAAGCGTTTATGAATATATTAAGCTGAGCATGGTGTAATATATCAATCACTGTTTAAAGTTTCAATTTCTCCGTTTTTTTCTATATAGCTTCTTCAGTTATCGAGATATTCAGATGAAATTTGAATCATTGCTTGTGTTTATTGGAGCTCACATCATACAGTTAATGCTTAGTGTTTGTGAGAATTCACAGGGAGATTTTTTCTCGAGGGGCCAAGCCTTTGTTCGCCCCATGAAATTCATCTTCCTATACATGATTTTCATTTCACTCCGCCATTTGTTGTCCATTTTGAGAAAGGATATGCTCATCGGCTTATTTTTATTCGATGATGTGTCCTTTTTTATATTGTACCTATACTTGATTATATTCTTTTGTCGTTACTGCGAGAAGTCTCTTTGTTTCACCTATACAGGGTGTTTCAGAATCAAATGTACATATACGATACTTGTAAATAGAGGATACTAATGGTTCCAAATCAACCCCCATTAATTTGTCTACCGTCTACCGTATAACTGAGATACAGGACGTTACTTTGATATCTGAGAGAGAGAGCGAAGAAAAAAAAAATCTATTATTATTTTTAATAATAGTTCGAAAAGTGCATACCTACACAATTTTTCCTAATTTGCTTTTTACATTCTTGTGTTTCTCATCGTTCCCAGCATTGTCGAACAATACACTCGACGAAGTCAAATCTTGGTGCGATTCAAACTCTCTATGCTTCAATGAAAACAAATATAATTACCTTACAATTTGAGTTCGAAAATCTGACATTGGGTACACATCAAGTTAAAAACAGAACAAGTACTAAATTCCTAGGTATACATATTGACAGAAAATTAGGGTTTGAAGAGCATGAAACGTCACTAAAAAAAAGATTAGCATCAGGTTGCTATGCCATTAGAGTTGTATCAAATGAGCTTGGTCCTGCTATTGCTAGAAACACGTATTTTTCTCTCATAGAGTCTCATGTCATATAGACTTCTGGGGTTTTTGTAGCCAAAATTTGTTGAATTCTGTCTTCATTCTACAGAAGAGGGCAATTCGCTATTTGTGTGAGGCTAAAGCAAGGGACCATTGTAGACCACTTAATATCAGTCAACAAATTCTTACTCTCGATCACCTGCCTCTTTATTTTGGAAACAGTCTGTTTGATCCACACCAGACATCATTCATCTAACGAAAACCCGGTGAATCATATTATGTCCACCAGAAATAACAGTCACCTGCCTCTGCCGATACCGAAGATGACTCGAACAAAAAGTATGAAAGCAAAAAAATCTATACAATCACTTGCCAGAACAATTCAAAAGAATTGGTTGTATCAAAAAATTCAGAAAGGAGGTTGAAAAATTCCTCATTCAAAAAGCATACTATGACCTGCAGGAATATTACAACGAAAAGTTTTGAAGTCATATAGAATGTATAATTTATTTGTTGATTTTTTAATTATCATTTTAGGTTTCTATTTGGCGTTGTATGTGATATAAATGTTATGCCTTAATGGTTTTTTTGTAGTTGTTTTATACCCTAGTATTTGTGTTATTCAATAACTATATTTTATATTTATATCTTTTATACTATATCCACTATCTATCCACTTGCTAGTTAACGCTTTGTCAATAGGAATAATGTTTCTTCGACAATGAAGCTCAGTTTTGATTGATTGATTGATTGATTGATAATGTGTGTTGTAAAGCAATTACGCAATCATGGAATTACGCACTCATGGAATTAGTGCGTAATATGCTTCTTACATCCGGTTTAATCGATTTCAGAACGTTTTTGACATACAAAAATACTGATCCGACTCAAAATGATACTCAAGTAAACTACAGCGATTAGATTTCACTGTTTGATGCATACTCCATCTTAGCTTTTTCGGGAGTTCTGCAGAGTAGACGGCAGAGTAGACAAGAACTCATAGTTGTAATCGCAGAGTTTTAATTTATCGGCCTTTATTTCAGAATGGAAAGGTGCAATATACTTTACCCCAACCTACACTCGAACCGGAAGATGAATCTCAAGTTGGTTTCTTGAACAAAGCCGTAGCCCCTATGCCAGGGGTGCTGGACAGACTGCTAGTTGGACCCGGAGATGAGGTGAAAAAAGGAGACCCGCTATTCGTTCTGATTGCAATGAAAATGGAGCACGTAGTCAAAGCTCCGAGGGATGCGATAGTTTTTAATGTTTGTTACAAGACTGGCGAGAACGTCGCTAAAGATGCTACGGTCGTAAAGTTTGAGGAAATCTGATGATCTATATATTATCTTGTTCATATATTGTTTGTTTGGTAATAATCATATCATTAAAATTGTTTATGTTCTGTTAATCGACTATATTTCAAACGATAAGGATGTTCTAAAAGGATTTACTTATCTACAATGATTTTTTCAGGAAGGTAGAGGTGAATTATTCATCAAAAATCAATGCCTTCAATGGTTAATAACATTTGCCAATATCATGTCCTTTTGAAAATAGACCTTGTCAAAGGTTGTGTTGTGAATGATGTGCTATCAGTAGTAATAATATAAGTACTTCAAAATATTTGGGTTATACATTGATAACTTGTTCCATAATTACAAAGAGTGTCAGTTTGGCAGTTGAAATAATCCGTCCGCGAAGCGGGACGATTATTCTGTTAAACTCACACGATTTGTAATTATGCAGGAAGTTGGAGATGTGCAACCATGAATAGTTTGACGTTAGAATTGTATTCGATGCGATTATTTTTTGAGTATCTAGTTCTAAATGAACGTCAACATTTCTCGATCCTTTTTGCATGTAACAATATGAATTTACTATGGAAATAATTCTAAATTTCTGATTGGCGGAGTTATGTATATCCACGTATATTCGAAATTATATAAGGTAGCTTAACTCAATTGAACGTTTTCATTAATTTGAAATCATACAAAGGAACTAATCATGAATATACGATAATAACCTTCTGACATGAACTACCATCTAGACCGCTTTGTCATAAATATTCCAATAATCCAAAAATCTTCGACATCGACTCATGTCACTTAGTCTTAGTCACCTGATAGAAAGTGGATATTTTATAATGATGCGGCAATGATTCAAAAATATACAAGAGTCTCAGGATCAGGTTCCTCTGCTGTCCGAACACGCCCGATCGCCAAGCGCTAGGGAGGGAGACGGTCTCCCCACCGGCCTACCGTTTGGCAATATGGCGATAGCGCGACGGGCGACGGGCGATCGGAGACGTTAACAGGCTTTTTATGAGAGCGTTCATTCACGGCCGGTCTATTTGAATTGTACAGGGTGGGCCACCAACAGTTTTGTTGACCATATTCCACATTTTAACCATAATTTTTTTCCGAATCAATTAGAACTATTTGTGCATGTGCATCAACTGATATACTGCGACCTACCAGATAATGTAAGGGCTGATTGAATTGCAATACTTCGTTACATACAGGGTATGTCACGACGAGCCCTACATGTTGGTACCATGGGTATATCGAGAACCTCATACGAAAATCATGAAACTATGTACTACGCTTATGTTTTGTTTGCGATGACGCTCATTTTATTTAAAATATTTTCGATAATGCACTTTTGCCACTTCAACTATAAAGTAGTATATACCTACTATTTAACTGTATATAATATATATTATATTGTATATATTGTATTGTATATATTGTAACCCCTCACTTTAGCTGCCGAAGCAACCCTCATAAGCCCTCGAAGGGCTTGTCCGAGTTAAAGTGACGGAGAACCTACAGTTTATAGTGGATTCCGAACCACTGGTACCAATGGAACACCTTATCCTATTTTATTACATTTTTCGATTCTCCTGATGAGTTGATTTCGTCGATCCATCAAGCTCGAGATATAGAGTGTGAAAAACCGACACACGGCTTATATGTCCCTATCCTAACTTTCAATTCACTAATACTGTCATTTAATTTAAAGAAATACAGGGTGGTTCAGATTTCAGAATTCTATAGAAGAAGTTAAACTATATATGCCTACTGAAATATATATATATATATTTTTAACTCAAACAAAACAAATATATTCCAAATATATCCATCAATTTTATTGCTACCTAATAGTTTGATATGCCTATCACTTTTACTTCTGCTAGTGAAGAAGCCATCTCTATGACAGTGATAATATTGAATGGTGCTACTTTTGTGAATATTTTTCTTCACTTTGATAAATTTACTGACAGTATCCCTTTCAAGTCGATCTTTCCAACTTTCAAATTCAACAAGGGTATCAAAATTTATTTTTTTTATTGACATATCTAGGTCATGATTAATTTTGTAATGTTGTAACATTTCAATCTTGGAAATCTTGGATTCCCCACACAAGCAGCATGGTATGGGTTTCACCTCGGGTTTTATTACGACATTTTCTTTCATACATTTTTTTAAATGTTTCTTTAAATCAATCTTCCATTTATAGTTTCGAGAACAATGATGGCAAATATAATTCTGGAAATCATCCTCTCCACTAGGATGTGCATTCTTTTGATGTTGTCTCAGGCTCCATAATCTGGTGAATGTTTTGTTGCAATATTCGCAGAGGTGACTCATATTATCTTCATAGACTACAATGAGAAAAAGATATCATGAGAACTCGCCAGAATTATAGGTGGATGAGAAATATCATGGAAGTTTATTGAGAAACCTGTTTTATCATTCGCAAAACGTACTGCATGTTGTGAAACCTCAAATACAATCATCAAATAACACATTTTTTCAGTCGTATACGCGGTGTGTCAAATACAGGGTAACTCACGGTCGATGGTACGTTAGACGTTTATGGAGAACGCAATGCAGGATTTTTCTGAAAATTTCGCACATCACATTTTATGACCTGTTCTATCGATCGAAAATATTTTCGAAATTGCGACGTTGCCGTTTCTATCTAAAAGTATCAACAACTTTGTTATTTCAAACGGAATACCCTGTATTTCATTGCATTTTTAGATTCTCCCTGAAGAGCTGATTTCATCAATACATCACACTTGGGGTCTAGCAGAAATTATTACAGAGATATAAGGTGTTAAAAATCGAGAATTTTCAACTTTACGATTTTTTTCTGTCGAAACTAATCATTAGTGGTCAATATGGCTTACATGTCCCTATCTTAACTTTTGATTCTCTATCTACTGACATTCAATTGGAACAAATACAGGGTGGTTCAAGATTCAGAATTCAGATCACCCTGTATCTGTTCCAATTAAATGTCAGTGAAATACAGGGTATTCCGTTTGAAATAACAAAGTTGTTGATACTTTTAGATAGAAACGGCAACGTCGCAATTTCGAAAATATTTTAGATCGATAGAACAGGTCATAAAATGTAATGTGCGAAATTTTCAGAAAAATCCTGCGTTGCGTTCTCCATAAACGTCTAACGTACCATCGACCGTGAGTTACCCTGTATAAATAATACACTTTACTCTTGATGGGTACAATTCACTTTTTGTGACGCACCGTGTATACGACTGGAAAAATTTGATATCGGATGATTGTATTTCAGGTTTCAGAACATGAAGAAGTTTTTATGAAGAATAACTTTTTTTCCTAAAATGAATAATAAAAAAATTGTTTTCTATACGGTCCCAACTTAGTGAGACATACTGTATACTAAATTAGGTACTGAATTTTGATTTTAACGGTTCATCAATGATTGCATTTATTTAGTAGAATTTAACTAACGCATTTCTCTTCTCCGCTAGTGCATCCTCTTTTCGGATTTAAAAAATCTTCAGTTTTGAAAGTAGTTGCTTACCTATCCTATGAACCACACGACAAAAACGGCACATTAACTCATGCATGCACACATATATATATTATTCATCCTTCTCTGCTTGACGGCTTGGCGATCGGGCGTGTTCGGACAGCAGAGGAACCTGATCCTGAGACTCTTGTAAAAATATCTGACGATACTTTCAACCAAGAGCATACAAAATAAAACCGGACCCTCCTGGTTGTATTAAAAGTGCTTCGCAAAAATGCTTGAACTTTGTGATACACTCAAATCCTTTTCCAACACTAAGAATGGATGTTCCTGGATATGCATGCCAAAACGTCAACAATATTGTCTTCATTCCAAGTAACAGGTTTTGGTAATGCTGGAGGCGCTTTTAACTTTGAGCCATAGTTGATAAAATTATTTTGTAATCTTACAAACTTCCTCTCGTTCTGGCCATGATTTGATCACATTCGTGTCCGTGTATAATGAATAACTTCATAAGAACTTCGTTTGAATAATCGATATTTGCGTTGATTCTGGGAGATTTCTTGAAACACTGTCAATAAGAATTATTGAATTACTGATTAATGCCACCAAACTGTCATGAGTTTGATATTTCCATGGCTATCTAAAATCAACTTCTTCATGAAATTATATTTTTCTTAAAAAGCGGCTTTATTAAGAAAACTTGATGATTTAGATCTAGGGACATCTTGTAGCTTTTTTTTTCGTCATTCAATTTATTGAGTGAAAAATAGTGGCTTTCATTTGAAAAAATTAACATTTGACCACAACGAATATGATAATAATTTCAGCACGCCCTGTATGGTCAATTAGGGATATGTTTTGGATCATATTAAACACAACTTATTTTTTATCTAAAAAACCGATAGGGATAGGTATAGGGATTCATCAACAAAAGAGAATTTATTGTAATGAAAAGGTAATTTAAAAAATTCATCAATATACGGGGTGTTCCATTAAAAAAATTAAGTTGGTAGGACTTTCAGAGAGAAACGGTAACGTCGCAATTTCGAAAATATTTTAGATCGATAGAACAGGTGATAAAATTTTCGAAAAAATCCTGTGTTGCGTTCTCCATAAACGTCTGACCTACCATCGACCGTGAGTTACCCTGCATAGGGTATTTGTATCAGGTATCAGTGAAGAAGCTGATACCTGGTACTGCTAATTTGGAATTATAATGCCCTCTCACAATAGATATATGATATATGGGGAGAGGAAATATTAATACTACTCTGGACAACCACGAAAATGAAGATGTACTGTAGGGAATGCTGCAATTTGCGTTGTCGTAAGTACCTGAGTGTATACTTAGAGATTGTTTTGATTTCAATAAACAATTTAAAATTGGTGTGCTTACCTTTATTGTTAGATATCCCGCATTTCCTCATGAATACTACTAATACTAGTAGTATTTTAAAAAATCATAAGTCTGTGTGTTCGATACATCAACTTCTTTCTCCGAGCTTAACAGGTATTTTATATAATTTTTTACCTACGGCCACTATAGAAAGTAGGCAAGAACACGCGAAATACAGCCTCAGTAAGTAGCTCTTTACGCACAGTAAGCACATCGCACAGTTTTCGTTTATTCCGCCAGTATAGGTAATGCATGATCGCGTGATCGCCGTCAACAGTGGATGACATAACTGTCAAGAATTATAATTCAGACTGTTTGTCCAATTTTTCTCGATGTACTATATGGCAGTAGGTAGAGTATAGTACGACGTAATGCGTCTGGTAAAGCAATTACGCACTCATGGAATTACGCACTCGCCGCTCCGCAACTACGTGCGTAACTTTTCCATTCGTGCGTAATATGATTCTTACAACACATATTACGTAATATACTATTATTTACAACCATATATGTAATGTTGTCATTACTAATGTCATTGAAGGTTGGGAAGTACCACATATTACACACCTCTACTTCCCGCCCTCACCTCAATAATTCAGGTATGTTCAGAACGAAACATAGAGTTATTAATTTTGATCGAAATATGATGGTTGTAAATAAAATAGTATACAAACCTCGGTAGGAAGTTTCATTCCTGTCTCGAGATCATAGCTAACTAACTAATCTCACGACAGGAATGAATCATTTCCCACCTCGGTGTGTAATATACTATTACGTATCATTCTACCAAACGCACATGTGTTCTTATATCCACAAGGACCTATTTTCATGATTTGATAGGAAGAATCTGAAGCTTAATTTTTTCTCTCATTATATTTTTCGGATATTTGGGCCCTTCAATAGTTATAGGGAAGAACGTGACAGCATAGAGTTCCCTCCTCCCATTTTTTTGTTGTAGGAGGAGGATTTCTGATCGATCAAAAATGTGTCAAATGTAGAATTTAATTGCCCTTCGATCGACAAAAATCGTGAATATTTATCTCTTACCATGTTGAGGGTAATTGTTTTTTATTATACAAGGGAAAAAAGTAGTAGTAAATAGTTATTTGTTTAACTAGGCAGCAAAGTAGTAGATTGACTGCCGTGGCTGATTTCATAGCCGAGCGTAGCGAGGCTAGGAATCCAGCAAAGGCAGTCAATCTACTGTGCTGCCGAGTTGACCATATATGATTTTTTTCTCCGATTGTTCATAATGATATGGGAGAATATTGTGTTTGCGAATTAATACAATTCCCACAAACTCTTTATTCTTCCTGTATAGTGTTCAATTAAAATAAAATTTGATAGAAATCGCAGTTGTTGGTTTGACAAGTCATGGAATTTCTAACAGTTGTGCGAAACAATATTGGTATATTCAAATTATTATATAATGGACAGTGATAGCGACCTGGAAGTATACTTACACCTCCATTAATAAGGGAGGTGGCAAAAAATATAGAGTTGAATTTGTTGCCGGAGAAGTCTCGGATGGAATATGAAGGAAATTATAAACGATTTATGGATTTTTAATTTTGCTGATACATATCAATCAGCAAAGTAACCACTTTGCTGCCTAGGCAGCAAAGTACCCAGTTTGCTGCCTAGGCAGGAAAAGTAATACTTTGCTGATTGATATGTGTCAGCAAAATTAATATTTGCTGCCAATCGGAGGAAAAAGAATTTATAGCTCCTGGTTGTCTGCCGACTCGTAGCGGAGGGATACAAAAAACCGTGAGCTGAAATCTAATATTTTTTCTGTGTATAATACACTATTCTTCTGTGACAGGAGAAAGGACAAATCAATATTGAGAAGATATTACATTATATTGAAATCAGAAAATTATCGACGTGAAATTTGAAGTTTTTAACAGCAATGACACCTGCGTTGCAGGCATCTTTATCATTCTTTTGAAGTAATCAAATATCTGTCAGTCTGATTCTGTGATTTAATTTTCAAAAATTGCGAGTTTAGTGGTTGTTAAGTAATTTACGTAACGGCGAAGTCGAATGGAAGATAAAAGGACTTGCAGTTCTTTCTCGGAGACTGTGTTATTGGCTTATTATCCGAAACATGCTATAGCACAACAGAAGCCATCAACAGTGTATATATATCCGGGAAAAAAGTGCTCACATTTTTCCCGTGGAAATGAAGTAATTCATCAAAAGTGACATTTCATAACCTGTCAACAGATATGATATTTCAAACTTCTTCCCCGTCACAGAAAAACATTGATATGAAATTTCTACTTCATGCCTCTCCAAGAGAATTTGCTTGTCCTGAGAAGGGCAAGTAGAGTCCGACCACGATAACTTTGGGACAGCACGTGGTCGCGTATGCATTGAATATGCATATGCGTTGCGTCACATGCTGTCCAAAAGTTAACGTGGTCGGACTCTATCTGTCCATATTTGGGCTCATATAGGCACTATGCACGGAGTCAAATCTGGCGAACACAAGACAAGAGGGTGTTGTCTCGATAGTAACGGTGATGCAGAGCTTCAGAATCCGTTTACAAGAGTGTATTGACAACGAAGGTCATAATTTGGAAGATATTCTGTTCAAAACTGTAGGCAATAAAACAATTCAGAGTACATTATCTAGTTTTTGTTATTTCACCTTCAAACAATTCCCTGCCCCACCCTGTATATTCCTCTATACAGAATGTTTATCAAATTGTTACATTAGAAGTATTGACAGGATGACCTTTAGGCTGAAGACACGAAACTTGGTAATTATTATTCGTCAATATAACTACATATTTTGGAATACATTACAATACACATTTTTTTTTAATCTTCGGGTAGATGTAACTTTTCCGGGTAGAGGTTAATTGAAGAATCTTATACCAAATCGCCTTATTCATTTTCATCACAGAAACATAACTCACACCCTGTATAAGACCCTGTACATGCATATGCATAATACAGGGTGTCCGCTGAAAGGAGGTCAATCCATTAACCATATATTCCCTGAACAAAAACAATATGAGTTTCAGGATACCATGTTTCATTTAAGCCCTTCATATTCGATATACAGGGTGTCAAAGTTGGAAATTGAAAAATGTACTTTTTCTAATTACTCGCGTATTTGATGAGATATTAATCTCAAAATTATAACATCACTTTAGCACAAAGAGTTACATCGTATGAGGAGAACAAAACAGAAAATAACTGTCAAATATTCAAAATACTGGGGGTCAAGTACACACTTACCCCCATATTTTTTTTGTTCTTGCGCTAATGACTTCCTACCTATTTTTCTTCAAGTGTTCGATCATTTTCGAGTAATTTTCGTCTCTTAGAATTCCGTTAAAATTATTTGTTTTTAAGATAATTCGAAAAGTACTGATTATTGTTTGATGCCTATGCGGCTTACGGTAATCTCATAATGTTCACATAATCTTATTTATTTCGTCAATTTTAACAAAAAAAGATTGATAGAAATTCAACACGTCTAAATAAATTGCTCGATAACCTCCAATTTTTGAATACACATGCGAGCCCTTTCAATTAAGGAAAATCTTAACCTTTGAAAAATATGTGGCTTATAGGTACACAAAATCTTCCATACATTCCCAGACAATCCTGATCTGCTATTTATTCCATCAAGTAACTATTGAAATCATGGATATCATAATCTCACCTAAAATTTCCGAAAATATTTTCTTAAATTTTTTTCCGATTTCATTTTCCGTTCCCTGTATCTTAAAAATGATTAATTTCATCGAAATTTCACAAGAGACAAAAAATACACAAAAATGATTGAACACTTCGAGAAAAATAGATAGGAAGTCATTAGCGCACGTACAAAAGAAATATGGGGGTAAGTGTGTACTTGACCCTCAGTATTTTGAATATTTGACAGTTATTTTCTGTTTTGTTTCCCTCACACGATGTAACTCTTTGTGCTGAAGTAATATACCAATTTTGAGTTTAATATCTTATTAAATACGCGAGTAATTAGAAAAAAAAAGTTTTTAATTTCCAACTTTGACACTCTGTATAACGAATATGAAGGCCTAAAATGAAAAATTGTATTTGGAAACTCATATTGTTTTTGTTCAAGGAATATATGGTTAATAGAGTGACCTCCTTTTAGCGGACACCCTGTATATCTGGAAGATATTCTCCTATAGACAGAGCAACTAATATATACTTTACCATTTTCTCACGGTCATAAGATCATCATTATATTGCTTGTGATTATAGAGAGTCAACACGAATAATAAGATAATTTTCTGTATCTGAAAATGTAGATACAGTGTGTCCCAGCTAAAACTTACCTCACTAATCTCCGATGTCGTTAAAAAAATTTAAAAAACGCTCGAACAGGTCGATTTCAATTTGGCGGGGGACACATTTTTCTGCAATTATCATATTGCAAAGTTGAAATCTTGAAGCGTAACGGGTGTACGGTGTAATTAGACCTAAACCTCAACATCCAAAGTAAAAGTTTTCCTTCAACACCAAATTGCTCTACATAGTCCCCTTATTCTATGGTAAAAAGTTACACCATTTTGAGCGTCGGGTTTGGGGGTGAGGGGGGGGGGGAATTTGAAAAATCACTAGTTTTTTTAGTTTTTCGTAAATATTTCAAAAACTAAGCGGTTTATCTTAAACATTGTTATATACAAAAATGTTCTACGTTAAATTTTAAATAAGAATGGTCCTTTTCATAATCACTCTGAATTGTACGGTTCAAGAGTTACAGACGGTGTAAATGTTAACTTTTTCGTAATTTTGATGAAGATACACAAAAATGATTGAACACTTCGAGAAAAATAGATAGGAAGTCATTAGCGCACGTACAAAACAAATATGGGGGTAAGTGTGTACTTGACCCTCAGTATTTTGAATATTTGACAGTTATTTTCTGTTTTGTTCACCTCACACGATGTAACTCTTTGTGCTGGAGTAATATACCAATTTTGAGTTTAATATCTTATTAAATACGCGAGTAATTAGAAAAAAAAGTTTTTAATTTCCAACTTTGACACTCTGTATATCGAATATGAAGGCCTACAATGAAAAATTGTATTTGGAAACTCATATTGTTTTTGTTCAAGGAATATATGGTTAATACAGTGACCTCCTTTTAGCGGACACCCTGTATATCTGTAAGATATTCTCCTATAGACAGAGCAACACCAAATTGCTCTACATAGTCCCCTTATTCTATGGTAAAAAGTTACACCATTTTGAGCGTCGGGTTTGGGGGTGAGGGGGGGGGGGGGGAATTTGAAAAATCACTAGTTTTTTTAGTTTTTCGTAAATATTTCAAAAACTAAGCGGTTTATCTTAAACATTGTTATATACAAAAATGTTCTACGTTAAATTTTAAATAAGAATGGTCCTTTTCATAATCACTCTGAATTGTACGGTTCAAGAGTTACAGACGGTGTAAATGTTAACTTTTTCGTAATTTTGATAATTTTTGTAAAAAATAAGCTTCGTAAAAGAATGTTGCTATTTCAGTGGCCGGTGGTATGTTAGTGATAAGCCCTTGAAGGAACGACAACCTCACCACCTTATCAAGGGGCACTCTTTTTCAGGGGAAAAGAGGCTTCCACAGGCCTAGGCCATATAAACCTGTGGTACGGAGAAACCCACCCTGAACTTTCTACGAACGTTGCAACATAAATTCACTTCTCAAGCATAAATATCTTTCAAATTTGGAATGTTCAATGTCTTTATCAACTTCACTCATCCTCCAGCACATTATCCTCCTCCTCTAGCTCGTCGTCTAAGATGTTATTATTGTCCATGTTATCACATGCTTGGCCTGAGCAATTGCTTCATATGCTAGTGCAGTTTAGACCACTCCTTCTGCATTCACAATTACGAACGCTTTCATCTTTGCAAGTACACATTATAAGGGACAGTAATTCCTGGGGGGCTGCAGGACGTGCTGTTGTAATTGGTGTCAGGTGGTCGCCAATCTTCTTCCAACCCCACTCGAGTGGATCCTTATCTTCATTCAGCCACTGTTGTACCTGGTGGTAGGTCCTAAATGAATGCTGTCTGGACGCTCCTGAAGTGGGGGGTAGTGCATCCAACTTCAGTAATGCATGTATAGGCTGCTTTGCAATCGCAAACGTGTGTTATTGGTGATGACACGGACTTATTAGTACTGTTGACTGTCCACGCATCTTCAGGAAATAAACTGAAAATGGTCGTACCTAAAAAAGGAAATCACCAGGAAAAAGTGTACATTATTTCTGACATTCAGCAAGGCATTGGGGATATGAAAGATGTACTTCTGGTTACATACGCCTTCACAGGATGTGACACTGTGTCTGCTGTCTATAAGAAGGAAAAAATTGCACCTTATAGGAAAGTTCAAGCCAACAACGTTCTTCGTGAAAAACTTCTGGTCTTCAACAACCCCAAAGCCGACCCCAGTGCAGGTGCTGATGCAGGAAATTACTTCCTACTTGCAATGTTTGGAGCCAAGAACACTGAAGATCTAGATTGTCTCCGCTACCAGTCCTACTTGAAAGCGATTGCAAAGCAGCCTATGAATGCATTACTGAAGTTGGATGCACTACCCCCCACTTCAGGAGCGTCCAGACACCATTCATTTAGGACCTACCACCAGGTACAACAGTGGCTGAATGAAGATAAGGATCCACTCGAGTGGGATTGGAAGAAGATTGGCGACCACCTGACACCAATTACAACAGCACAACCTGCAGCCCCCCAGGAATTACTGTCCCTTATAATGTGTACTTGCAAACATGAATGCGTTCGTAATTGTGAATGCAGAAGGAGTGGTCTAAACTGCACTAGCATATGAAGCAATTGCTCAGGCCAAGCATGTGATAACATGGACAATAATAACATCTTAGACGACGAGCTAGAGGAGGAGGATAATGTGCTGGAGGATGAGTAAAGTTAATAAAGACATTTAACATTCCAAATTTGGAAGATATTTATGCTCAAGAAGTGAATTTATGTTGCAATGTTCATAAAAAGTTCAGGGTGGGTTTCTCCGTATCACAGGTTTATATGGCCTAGGCCTGTGGAAGCCTCTTTTCCCCTGAAAAAGAGTGCCCCTTGATAAGGTGGTGAGGTTGTCGTTCCTTCAAGGGCTTATCACTAACATACCACCGGCCACTGAAATAGCAACATTCTTTCACGAAGCTTATTTTTTTAAAAAATTATCAAAATTACGAAAAAGTTAACATTTACACCATCTGTAACTCTTGAACCGTACAATTTAGAGTGATTATGAAAAGGACCATTCTTGTTTAAAATTTAACGTAGAACATTTTTGTATACAACAATGTTCAAGATAAACCGCTTAGTTTTTGAAATATTTACGAAAAACTAAAAAAACTAGTAATTTTTCAATTTCCCCCCTCCCTCCCCCCAAACCCGACGCTCAAAATGGTGTAACTTTTTACCAAACAATGAGAGGGTTATGTAGAACAATTTGGAGTTGGAATAAAACTTTTACTTTGGATGTCAAGGTTAGGCCTTTTTTTAGGTTAATAACACCGTACTAATTTCCAATTTTTTTAACGACATCGGAGATTTGGGGGTGACAAGTTTTAGCTGGGACACACTGTATATACGAGATGAATTAGTCGACACAGGCTGAACTCTTCTCTGATAAGAGAAAGATAAAAAGTTCCTATTTCTAAAAGTTGTTGTTCGATGCTATTTACCAGTAGGTACACACTATTAAGGAACTAGTTTGTCAGTAAATCATTTCCGAAATAAACGTCTATAGATTTGATTTTCTTGCATTCTCAGTGTTCGTCTGGTGTTTGTGTATTTCTCTATATTTTTGATGAAAAACGTAAGACAATAATAATTATCATTATTTGGTTAGTTAGGTACATATTGAATAAGATGTTATACTGTTCTGCATGCACTATACATATATTATGTGACGTGTTGAATAAATAGATTGATCCAAAATATAGGGTGATGCGAAATCAACGGACATATGTAGCCCTAATGATTTAGTTATGAATAAGGTAGGACCATTATTGATGTCCTTAATATAAGTGTTCAGTTCTCAAGATCTGGGTGTTGCATAATTTCAAAAATAAACTTCGTTTCTCGCAATAGGTAACACGACAATGGTGGAATATTTTTCAATTCATTTTCGGTACATGATTTCGTCTTCAGCACTGTAAATTAGGGTAATTTTGCACTTGAACAAACTGGATTTATCAAGATATTTCACTATAAAGTTACAAATTTCATATTTTTTCCGCATGTCTTTTGGATCGCATTTAGAACAATTTTTCCTTCTTTTTTTATCATTGGGCAATATATTTATCACGATGTACTTCGATCACACATTATTCTTTCATACACGAACGTCAACTAGAAATATAATTTTCTTGCGATTTATCCATATTAAGTAAAAAGAAGGAAGAATATCATTCAAAATAATGGTGTGTGTAAAATCATTCAAAAGCAATCAAACATTTGACATCTCGAATTAGCCGTATTTGGATTGATTATTGATTAAATGGTCGTCTTCTGGTATGATTGTTCACTAATTATGAAAAACTCGCCATTGAAATCAATCATATTTCGTATTGAATTTTCTATTTGAAAATGTGTCACCGAAGTACATCATTAGTATATAAAGTGTCCAATGACAAATAATAGGAGCAAGTAGCTGTAAATGCATCCGAAACAAGGGTAAAAAGAAGGCAAACTCTCGAACTTCTTCTCGAAATAACTCGAAAACTAATGGTTTGTTCACATTTTCATTATCATATTTCTGTTTTTTTGACAATAATACGTAAGTAACAAAATTTGTTTTCGAAAAAAAAAAAAACCCATAGCACGATGAGTGTAAAATTACCTGAATTAGAAATATAGGGAAGTGTTGTAATAATGGTAAAACTTTTTCTCTAACATTCCAGTGGAAAAATTGAGATCATTTCTACACCCCTTTCAATTGTTTTCCAGTATATCTATCCACCTTCCTTGAGATTCAGATTAGTAAAATAGAATAGTTATTTATAATTCAAATTTGTTGATTCGGAAAGCCTATATATAATATATGTAATTCAGATTAGTGAGCAGTGTAATTCAAACAGCGTGTATCTTGTGATTCATATCAAACTAAATTGTGATTCAAAAACGTCAAATGTGATCCAGAACGCATCATTTTTGATTCAAATACCACCATTAGAACATCAACAAGATATTTTTATACAGGGTGTTCCGAAATTTGACCGAAAACGATATTTCAAATGAAGAGAGCGTATCTTGAAAGCTCGTCGTGACATATCCTGTATATAAAATGTAAAATTAAATTGTCATCAGGGTATATGATATCAAAATAATTTCATGTTTTCACAAGAAATTCAGAACATTCTGCGGAGAAATACTTCATCTCATTGCCTCAACGTATTCTCATCAAGAACTTATAACATCCAAAAGTATTGAAAAAAATTCAAAAACTACTTCATCTTCTTTTCCAACGTTTCCATCGATAGAGCGACAAAGTATAAATAGGTATAATGTACCAAGAATTGGAAAGATACAAAATTTATTTTCAGCTCGAAGAAAAATGCAAAAAGGAGAATCTATTCCTGCTGTTTCACCATCAGAAAATTGTTGTACAACTTCTAGCAAAAGCAGTTTTGCATTATCATCTCATTCGGGACATATTGGACACCCAATATATAGAACACACCATAGAAGTAAGTCCTTATCGAATATGATGTGTCCAGATTCATTTTCGCCAGGAGAAATTCGAAGGATGAAGGAGAGATTATTGAGGTGAGTGAATGTGTGAATAACGGGGGTTTACCATCTATGAATATATTATTCACAGTGCCGGATTAAGCCTGTAGCAAATTTTATCAAGGGACCCTTGGTTTGCTTTAGGTTATCAAGTTTAGAGGCGGACAGGGGCGTCTTTATTATTATATCTTGTGAAATTCATCGATATTTTTAATGTTGAAATATATGATGAAATATCTTGATACGTGTCTACTTTATTTGGTACAGATATTTATTTGAAAAATTCTGGGGGAGGGGGGGCTGAAAAGGCCAGGGGGTGGCCCGGACCCCCCAGCCCCCCCTCCATAGTTACGCCAGTGGGTGGGGTCTACTTGGAACAGGGGAAAACAATTTTCATTCTCTGTTCAATCGCCCATTTATTCTATTTCAGTCATTTCACTTTAGTTACTGAAATAACCCTCAGAAGCGCTTGAGGGGGTTTTGCGAGTTGAGGTAAGAAGTGGAATTCAAACCACTATGACTTCAAGGCTCCATTCCATATGATATACCGTGAACAGAACATAATTAGACTCAAGTCTAAGAAGCAGCAAGCTCAGGAATCGAGCCCACGTGTTCTTGATTACATTTACCTACCCGTTCGACCTCTGACCGAACCAGTAAAACAGACAACACATAAGCAATGTTTTTAGGCGCCTCAAAGATGATTTTTGATTTCATATTGTACAGGGGTTGATAATCAATTTAAAATATCCGTGAAAGCTCATCACAGGTTATCCCACAGAAGAATGCTCTATATACTTTTGAGGATATCCGGTATACAGATATTTCAGGTTCAAAAACGTAAGGGGATTTATGGGCCGCTATTTATCGAATCTCACTGATCTTTGGAAACGATGCACTCTGGAATTCCAAGTGGAAATTGATATAGGTATAAATATCATGCAACACTGACCTCAAGAGCACTTAGATAATCTATGGTTAGCACCACGGACTCCTCGTCAAGCTTCCATCTTATGGCTTGCCTCCTCAGCTATGTTCTCTGGTAGCTATTTTTTCTCTCAGACAGGTTTCTTCACGTTGTGGTCGACGGAGTGGCATCTGAATCTCTTATAATAAATGCTGGTGTTCCGCAAGGATCAATTCTAGCACCAACACTATTTCTACTCCATATCAACGATTTGCTGGAAGCAACTTCATGTCCAGTACACAGCTTCGCGGATGATGATACCCTCCATACTGCCTTCTCTTCCAGGGCTCCAATACCAGCCAGGCAAATCAGAAACGTCGAGGGAGAAATAATGACAACATAAATATGGAATTGGCAAGAATTCTCGAATGGGGATCCATTAACTTGGTAGATTTCAATGCAAACAAAACACAAGCATGCCTTTTCTTTAGAAAAGCCGATCTCACTGTGCCCAACATAAGCTTGTCAGGAGTAACCATACCTTTGAAGACATAAATGTGCTATTTCACTTACAGTCAGCTGCTTCCATATTTGGAGTGCAGCACCCAAACATATCGCGGGGACTGCGAATTTGAACCGTCGAGTTGAGGCTTCGCACCCTTTCGTGGTCACTTTGGGGACCTGCAGAACATCTCTTTCCAAAGACTCGTTCATCCAACGAACAGTGAGGCTCTGTAACACATTGCCAAAGGAGGTGGTCCCCGAGGCATATAACCTCCAGAATTTTAAGAAGAACACCAATTCCTACCTTATTTCCCTTGGTTCTCACGATGTTCTCTGAACATTACCGGATATGCCTTTTCGTGGGAACCAGAACATAAAAAAAAATCTACTTTGACCTTCGAAAGGGTTATGAAAGCAGTCGACTAGTAGTCCTAATATGAAGTCATAAAAGATCAAGGTATTCGAAACACACTCACCTCAGCCGACACACAGCTTATGAAGCTAGCAACGAAGAGGCTAGCCCAAGAAGAAACGAGAAATGCTTCATATGGACCAGAACGGTTTTGCAATGAAACAAAAACAATTAGTAGAAAACGACCTATAGAATATGTAAGCAATGACATCTCAAGAAAAGTGGCGACAATATTCACAAATATTCACTAAGACAAAAAAAGTACTACTAGATTAATGGTGAGACTCCTCACAGTGTATTTCAGACTCAACTGATGTCAGTTTGATGGAGATAGGTGGATGTTCAGAAATGACAAGATTCCTCTACATGCAGCCAACATTGCCTCAACAAAAATGTGAGTAATATGAGCTCGGCATAAGAACGAACTCCTGTGGATATTCTGCGAGGAAGAGGAGGAAACAACAGTTAATATACTTTACCACTGAGAATAAATGAGAAGAGCTCTAAGAAACATAGAGAACCTTGAAACTGAACTATGGAGTCGTGTAGTGAAGACGCGACTAGTCAAAGAACGGAAGGCTTTCAAGGGCACACATAAATGTATGAAAAGGTCGCGTTAGAAGAGGGTAAAAGCCTAAGGTCAACCTGAAACTCTTGACATCGATAAGTTCCTAGATTGTAGATGGATATTCAAAATTTTATCGAAATATTACGATTGCATTATTAATTTCAGGATGAATTCACATCTGCATCCATCCGCTTTGAGAAATCTATCGACGAAGCAGAAATTGACGTTGGTTTCTTTAGCTCTAGTGGATTTCATGAGTTTCTGTTCAATGTCTATAATGGCGCCTTTCTTCCCGAAAGAAGCATACAAAAAAGGTTTGTCTGATACCTTGTCAGGACTGGTCTTCAGTTTTTATGCTTTGGTAATGTTCGTTGCTTCACCAGTACTGGGAAAGATCGTAAGTAGTGGAATTTGGAAAATACCTAAATGACAATTTTCCTTGATAGCGCTTTTTGTAGATACCGAAATTCGGAGCCAAGTTTCTGTTTCTATTTGGAATTTTTGTAGCAGGAGCTTGCAACATTATCTTTGGGTGAGTGACTTTTGCATCTGTTCTCCACATATAGGTCATAGATATAACACACCTCATACCCATCAAACAGCAATACATAAGCCTTCACATTTAGACACAAGCATGCCTTTTCTCTAGAAAAGCCGATCTCACTGTGCCCAACATAAGCTTGTCAGGAGTAACCATTCCTCTGAAGACATCCCTTTCGATGCGTGGTATTACTATCAGCAATAACCTTTTTTGTGAAAAATCACGTGAGATCCATTGCTAAAAGTGCATCCCAAAAACTTGATTTTCTGTTTCGGGCCAGGAGCTATTTCACTTCCAGTGAGCTGCTTATGATCTATAAGGCACAGATCCGATCTGTACTGGAATACTGTTCCCATATTTGGAATGCAGCACCCAAACATACCCTGAAAATGTTGGATTCTGTCCAAGAAAGGGTAATTCGTATCGTGGGTGATGCCTCGCTCACAAACTCACTCACTTCTCTGGAACACCGTAGAGAAGTTGGCGATTGGGCCCTATTTTATAGATAATTTCATGGACGATGCTCTTCTGAAATATCAACAATTGTTCCTCCCTTGGCAGTCCCCGCGAGATCAACCCGTAGAGTTGAGGCTTTGCACTCCTTCGTGCTCACTTTGGAGACCTGTAGAACATCTCTTTCTAAAGACTCGTTCATCCAACGAATAGCTAGGCTCTGGAACACATTGCCATGGGAGGTGTTCCCCGAGGCATATAACCTCCAGAAATTCAAGAAGAACACCAATTCCTACCTTATTTCCCTTGGTTCTCACGATGTTCTCTTAACATTACAGAATATCCCTTTTCTGTTTTTTGGCACATTTTTTTGTTCTGATGTTTGCCATACAAGCTATGTTGAATGCGCCCAATATTTTTTTCATCCTATAGTATAATCAGGAATAACATTCAGAAAAAATGTGGGCTTTAATTTTTTTTTGTTTTAGGTTCTTGGAGTATATTCAAAATTATACCCTCTTCTTGACATTCTGCTTATTGGTCAGGGGATTCGAAGCACTGGGAGCCAGTGCATTTTCTACTGCAAGTTACGTATTCGTTGTTAATGCTTTTCCGAACAACATTGGATCAGTACTGGTGAGTATCCACATCCTAACTAACAATAATTAATTTATCATCAGTGAAGGATGCTAGGATTGCTATCGAAGGGATTGCTACATAGCAACCTCATGAAGCTATTAAGATCGTATAGGGTGATGATTCACAACCAAAGAGGACCACATGTTATATCACACCGGCAAAAAAAAATTGTCCAAATTGTTCACCCTGTAACTTTTTTATTACTTCTCCGATTTTCGTGAAATTTCGATCAAATCGTAGATTCATGTTCCGAAATGTTAGCCTGAATATTAGTTACTGTGAAATGCTGATGACTTGATCATTATACAGGGAAAACCCAAAGTTACTCTTTCGCCCTTCACTTCTTAACGCCCTTTGGCGAAATTAAGTGGTTGAACTTGGCTTCATCATGTTTTGGATTGGAGTGTCATCTTTTGTTGACCCAATTGTTTTCGATTCACGTCATGAACTTATTTTTAAGAGAAGATACGAGTGTTAAATTAATATCACTTATTTCTACCTAATTTTTTTAGAACTTACCGAAAAAAACCTGGCCTCGATTTGATCAATTTTCTAAAGTAGTCATGAAGAATTGCCGAGAGAATTGCTTAAATTTTCCTTGAAGGGCGAACTATAGCTCTTGAAGAGTTTCTGACAACGCCGGACGAACACGAATGAGTTCATCCCTAAGATGCCCTATTATTGGTTCTGAATTATGGTTGAAGAAATTTAAAAAATCCATTCTTTCTCAAAACACGTGTATATTTTTTTGAAAATAGGATATTGACGTGAATCTAGAACTATTGTGTTGAGCAGAGACGAAATAGGATAACACTTCAATTCGAAACATGATAAAGCAGAATGTTGGAGAATGGTTCTGTATTATTGTTAATAAAAATCGAAAAATCCATTCTTTCTGAAAACACGTTCTCTTAAAAAGTGGTCATCAACGTGAATCAAAAACCATTGTGTCAAAAAGGGATCACACATCAATCGAGAACATGATGAAGCTAAGTTTAACCACTCACATTTGCTACAGGGTGTTAAGAAGTTGAGGGTGAAAGAGTAACTCTTGTTTTTCCCTGTACAATGATCAAGCCATCAGCTTCTCCTAGGTACTAATATTCAGGCCAATATTCTGAAACATGGATATACTATTTGGTTGATGTTTTACCAAAATCGGACAAGAATTAAAAATGTTACAGGGTAAACAACTTGGCTAAAGTTTTTGGTGGCCGGTTTTTATTGCACAAGATGATTATAAAATAATCCTATGAATATCTTCCTTTCCATCCGCACATGCCTCAATATAACACATATTCAAAGAAATAACTAAATAACAATCTTACCAATGGTCAGGCCACAGCAGCGATTGCATCGTCGAAACCTATGCTCGCTCGGACTATAGCTGCTAGGCTGATAGAGATAGAAAACGAAATTTCATCGAAAGTAATTGAGGACTTCAAAATTATTCTCAGAAATTATTTCCGATTATGCAGGGTGCACCATGAATCCGGGGTGAAAGATTAAAAGGCACACCCTGTATATTATTTTATTTTCGGAGTCTGTCTCATTTAGGCTTTACAAACCTATTTTGTCTTTGAGGATCCAATACGACTTTGTCAAGTTATTAACATTTTAATCAAATTTGACGAGAAAACATGAATGTTGAAAAATTTTCAAGGAAACTATCTATGCAGATAGTGAAAGTATGTGTAGAGACTCAGATATTATTTGGGTTCATTCAAAAGTGTTTTAAAATAAGGATCAAATTTCGCTTTTTCAAATCGCCGAAACTCATTTTTCTAAATGGATCACCCTGTATATTATTCCATAATCTGAAAGCTCATTCGATGGGCTTTTCTGTGATACCATATAGACTGTATCAAGATCAGACTTTATACAAGTAAACTTCTCCTATACATTTCAATTTTCATTTCGATACTGAACATATTGGTAAGTTATACATATTTTTATATCATAATACAGCATATTATTTATCCGTAATATACATATTTTAATCTGAAGGATGCAAATTCTTGATTTCAGAATATTTTGTTTTCAAATTCTCATCGTGTGTGTTCAATAGATATAATTCAATGGTCGTCGTGGCATATGGCTTGGAAAGTAGTTGTTTTATGTTGAATAAACCGAAAAAGAATTGATATTCCCATCATATAGAGAATGCGAATTCTCAATGTATTTCTTTGAAAAATAATTGATATTCTCATCAATGTATTTCTTTGTTTATATGTATGTCCATATTTTCATGTTCATAATTTATCTGAGAACGATGGGAACTTGTTATTTTTATTGACCCTCAATATCATCAGATTCGTGATTAGGTTTTCTCAATTCTGAATTTCTCTCCACGTCCTGTATGATGAATACAGACAGTACATCTTTTCTAGTCCCTAGGAGCTAAAGTTCAATTTAAGCTCCTAGGAATTGAAAGGATTGCCTAGCACCATTACTTTTTTTGTGTCAGTGATTGAAACGTCAACTTCAAGAGCTTATTTTGAAATTAAAATGGAGGACTTCTGAGTCGTTTGCAGAAAGAACAATATGTGAACAACTCTTCTTCCTGTTATATCTGTGTTTATTTATTTATTTATTTATTTATTACAACTTTGGGATACAAACAGGTTCAAAACCCAAAAAAGTATCCGCTGATACAATATGTTACATGACAGCTCGTATTATAATGAAGTGAGTAAAAATATGATAGTTAAAGTGAAATTTGAAATGTTGAACAATTTTGGAATTTTAGGTGAGAAATATTTTTTTAGCTCTTTGTTTGAAAGTGAATAAAGATATACAGTAAATATCAATACTACAATATTTGTTAAAACTACTACTTAACCTAATAATTGGAGAATTACGGCCTAAATTTGTATTTCGATAATCTATATTGAGAAAGAAATTATTGCGAGTATTCCTAGGAGGAATATGTATAGAGAAAAATGATAATAATGTTGGACAGTCATAATGATTCCTTAGAACCTTGAACGTGAAGACTAAGTCAGTGATTATTCTTCGTTTTTCTAGTTCCAAAATACCAAACGACTGCCGAACTAGATGAATATTTTCAATGTTATAGGTTCCATTTATTTTAAAATTCAGAAATCTTACGAATCTATTTTGTACTTTTTCGATCCGTAGTTTATATACGGTAGGTATATCCTGGATTCCAAATCACACTTGCGAAATTTAACTTGCTGTAAACAAATGCAAAGTAAAGAGATTTCAATGATTTCTGAGTTTTAAAACTTTTACAAATTCGAGTGAGGAAGCCCAACATTTTATTACATTTACTTATTATATAATCGTAATGTTTGTTGAAATTCATTTTGGAATCTAAAATAAGCCCTAGATCTTTGATTTCCTCCACTCTCTTCAAAATAGTACCTGACATATTATAACTGAATTCAAAGTTCTTGACGTTTTTTGTGAATGAGATAATGAAACATTTATTTATGTTTAAGAATAGTCTATTCTTTTCGCAATATTGTGAGAACCTCAGAAGATCAGAATTTAGTTTTGCACAGTCCTCACGAGACTCAATTTTAGAATATATTTTTAGATCGTCTGCGTAAAGTAAGAATTTAGAATTTATGAAACACTTTTTCACGTCATTAATGAAGATCAGGAATAGCAGAGGACCTAAGTGTGAGCCTTGTGGCACTCCTGAGGTCACTGTGAAAGCTTTAGCCTGATAACCATTAATGTTCACAATTTGGGTTCTGTTAAAAACGTACGAAGAAAACCATCGTAAGAGATCGCCATGTACACCAACTTCAGAAAGTTTAAGCATCAATATGTTATGATCGATTTTATCGAAAGCCTTACTGAAGTCGGTGTAGATAGAATCTACCTGAACTCGCTCATCCATCTGATTACAAATATATTGAGTGTACGTTACTAAGTTTGTTTCAATTGCACGGTGTGCGAAAAATCCATGTTGTTCTTCGATAATTGCACCTTTCAATCGGTTGAACATTATATCGTACACCAGACTTTCATAGTTTATAGTTATGCTCATTGGTGGATATTGTTCCAGGGGATTTTGGAAACCTTCATCGGCCTTGGGATGAGTACAGGTCCAGCTGTGGGAGGAATTTTGTACTCGGTATGTACAAATACTTAAGCCAGTCGCAGACATTAAAAGGAATGTAATGAATTTTATTTTTTTCTAGATAGGTCGGTGGATTCAGTATGCCATTCTTCGTGATAGGTATAGCTATGGTAGTTACTATTCCAGTGAACATCTTGCTTCTGCCTGCAGCTGAAGGTAAGGAGTATCTAGCAGAAAAAAGTTATACCGAGTTGATGAAGAGTATGGAATCATGTTTGTAATCAAGCATTGATTATTTTTTAAGAATTAGGCAGGGTTTCATGAATAGGAATTCAGTTTGTAACTTAATATATTATTTGATTATGAATCTCACTGTCATTATAACGATATTGTTAGTATCAATGAGGTAAGTATGGATGGGAATATTCAACAAGGGTTCTCAAAATCGTTTATCGAGATAGAGAGCAAGCATGGACATGATATCAGGGTGTCCGCTAAAAGGAGGTCAATCCATTAACCATATATTCCTTGAACAAAAATAATATGAGTTTCTAAATACCATTTTTCATTTTAGCCCTTCTTATTCGATATACAGGGTGTCAAAGTTGAAAATTAAAAACTGTTTTTTTCTAATTACTCGCGTAATTAAAAAGATATCAATCTCAAAATAGGTACATTACTTCAGCACGAAGAGTTACATCGTGTGAGGAAAACAAAACAGAAAATAACTGTCAAATATTCAAAATACTGGGGGTCAAGTACACACTTACCCCCATATTTTTTTTGTACGTGCGCTAATGACTTCCTATCCATTTTTCTTCATGTGTTCAATCATTTTTGAGTATTTTTTGATTTTTGTAAAATTCCGATAAAATTATTTGTTTTTAAGATAATTCGAAAAGTACTAGTTATTGTTTGATGCCTTGCGGCTTACGGTAATCTCATAATGTTCACATACTCCTATTTATTTCGTCGAAATTGGAAGAGGGCGTATCTTATTACGTACGGAAAGGTGAATATGGAAATACCGGGTGCTCAGAGCGAATGTATTAAAATAATTTTTACACTTTTAAAAATTTTTTTTTGTAAAAATTGTTTTAGTACATTTGCTCCGAGCACCCGGTATTTCCATATTTACCTTTTCGTACGTAAAAAGATACGCCCTCTTTCAATTTCGACGAAATAAATAGGAGTATGTGAACATTATGAGATTACGTAAGCCGCATAGGCATCAAACAATAACCAGTACTTTTCGAATTATCTTAAAAACAAATGATTCAATCGAAATTTTACAGGAAACAAAAAATACTCAAAAATGATTGAACACTTGAAGGAAAATAGATAGGAAGTCATTAGCGCACGTACAAACAAAATATGGGGGTAAGTGTGAACTTGACCCCCAGTATCTTGAATATTTGACAGTTATTTTCTGTTTTGTTTTCCTCACACGATGTAACTCTTTGTGCTGAAGTAATGTACCAATTTTGAGATTAATATCTTATCAAATACGCGAGTAATTAGAAAAAAACAGTTTTTAATTTCCAACTTTGACACCCTGTATACCGAATATGAAGGGCTAAAATGAAAAATGATATTTAGAAACTCATATTGTTTTTGTTCAAGGAATATGTGGTTAATGGATTGACCTCCTTTTAGCGGACACCCTGTATTAATAAAGTAAATGTTCAACAATTTTGTCTTATCGCCTTCTAACTTTTTTAATTCTTTTGCAATTTTGATGAAATTCCTACCGAACCGTAGAATTATGTTTTTAAATGTTTACATGGATTTTTGTTTAAAAAAAGCTGATGGGTTGATCATTATACAGGGCAAGACAGAAGTTACCACTCCACACATAAAACTTCTTAATGCCCTGTGGCAAAAATGATGTTTTGGATTCAAGTGTGATCCCTTCCCACTACAATTGTTATTGATTCACGTCAATATGTTCTTTTTGAGAGAAGATATATATGTTTCAAGAATACATGGATATTTCAAATTTGCAGAACCTACATGAATTAATCGATACACAACTGGAAACAACTTTCCTCGACCTCAAATTACAATAGGCGAGTGGACTATTTTTTTTATTTCTCAAATAGAATCATCACTCACATACCTTTCAATTTCATATGTTTTTAGAATTTTTCGGCCAATTTTTTGGTGCTAAAATCATCAATAAGGCACGGTGATTTTCAAACGGATAGAAATTTACCGCAAGCAATAACTGACGTCACGATTTCGTAAGTAGGGGTAGTCCATACACAGTTGCCATGTGTTGAAATACGATTGGGAACTTCAGAAATAATAGTTATTCAAACATTCATAAATTCTCGATTATATCCTTGATTATGTGAATACTCATAATTTAATTCAAGATCAATCCCCAGTATATTTATATGAAAAACTTGAGTTCAGGCAAGATGTTCACACAATCAACACACCAGATATAGGTATCACCTTAACCAGCCTTAACTGTCCTAAGCACCATACGTCACTATACCAACGATCATTCTCATACATCAATGCATCCAAAATTTATAACGCCATCCCTGACTCGCTGAAAATGATGAATAAATGCAAATTCAGAACTACACTAAAAAAAAATGTTGTTTGAGGGTAGGTTTGATATAGTATGATTTCCAATGTATATAGGTACCAAATGGAGGTTTGAACATGTTATCCATAAAACTGATCGCTTCTAGTTCCCTACAATATCATCATCGATATGATCATATTATATGTTGTCCAATTGAACTCTAATTCCTTTTTATTTTCTTCTTCTTTCTCTTTTTTCGTCTAGTTGAACCAAGTCAATATATTTGTTGAAAATATTTATCTTTATAGCCTAAGTAGTCAATTCCACGGACTTAGAACTTCAGTATTCACTTGATAATTATGAATAAATAGCATTCAATTTCTGTATCTCAAATATAATTTTGTATATTCACTGGTACGAACTGATTATCCGTTTATTTTCAATAAATCAGGATTATATATGTAGTACTTACGAACATACCATGATGTTATGGGTTGAATGGAGACTGAATTCCGCCCTTACATATTGTCTGATAAATTTTGTGTATATACCATCGAGGTTTTGATTATTCAGTAATTCGGGCAATATGAATGAGGACATATTATTATTATTATCCCTATTTAGCGATACCAAATTAATTGTCTCAAAATATTCCCTTAATATTTGTGGCTTATTGCTTTTAATACATTTGTGTAAATAGTTATTACCTATATTAATCCACACTAGAGGATATTTGAAGCGGTGAACATGACAACACGGCGAGCACTACTTGTGGGCGTGGTCTTGTCCCTTCTCAGCATTCAGCACTATGTTGCCAAGTCCCAAACATTTACATGATATTTTGTTATGGAGTATAAGAAATATTTGGACATGCTGGTTGCCGAAATAGTCGAGAATGAACTATAATATCATGGGTTCCTCCTATAGTGTTTTATTCAACGACAGGACTCTGACATCTTCTTGATAACTTGATTATAATTGGTGACTTGACAACCTTGCTTCGTGAGTGGGAATGGAAGATTATCTGACCAATAACGAAACAGCATAAAAGCTGACATCACCATTTATTCGACGTATCGTCAAATGGAGGCCATGACGGTACGTTTGAGATGAGCCACTCGCCCATTCATCGAGTTGATCCTCAAGCACTGTTGAGGAACTACCCCAAAATTTTTTGATCGGCAATTCATAGCTCTTGAAGAGTCTCTGACAAGGCCGAAGGAGGGTGATTGAGCTTCTGGAGTTCATCCCGAAGATGTTCTTAGGTTAGTTATTGTTGAAGTAAAAATTAAAAAATTCAATACTTTCTTAGAACACTTGAATCTTCTCTTAAAAAGAATATATTGACGTGAATCGCAAACCATTGTGTTAAGGAAGGACGAAAGGAGATAACACACTTCAATTCAAAACTTGATTTTATTTTTTTTTATCGCTTGGAGCGCACTAAAGGGAATCCCTATAATGTTCAAAGAACATCGTGCGTTCCTAGGGAGGATAGGGACAGGAGGTAGGTATTGGAATATTTTTTGAACTTCTGGAGATTATATGTTGTTGGGAATACTTCCTCAGGCAATGAATTCCAGAGCCTAGCCGTTCTATGGATGAAGCAGTTTTGACAAATTGCTGTTCGACATCTTTCAAGGTTGACTACGAAAGGATGTGCTGACTGGACTCGTCTAGTTCGTCTGACTGCTATTGCTAGTGAAGGGATGACAGCAGAGATTTCCGAAGAACAGTTCCCGTGGAAGTATCGATAGAAAAGTAAAAAGTCGCCGACCTTTCTACGGTGTTCCAATGATGTCAAAGAGTGAGTGACTGTGGCGTCACCCACCAGGCGAATAGCTCTTCTCTGGATGGAATCTAAGAGCATCAGCGTATGTTTTGATGGTGAACCCCATATGTGGGAACATTATTCTAGAACAGGCCGTATCTGCGCTTTGTAGATCATGAGAAGCTGTTGAGGTGTAAAGTAGCTTTTCGCACAGAACAAGAATCCGAGTTTTTGTGAAGCAGCTTTTGCGATGGATCTGACATGATTATCCCATGAAAGAGTGTTGCTGATGGAAATACCGAGCATAGATATGGTGGGCTTGGTGGGTATGGTGGTGCCAGACATTACAATATCGGGCATACTGAGCTCCGCCCTTCTAGAGAAAATACAGACTTGAGTTTTGGTGGCGTTTAATTGAACAAGGTTGTTAGTTCCCCAGGCTGTGATTTCAGCAAGGTCTTCATTGACAGCATTGACCTGCCTGCGCCGTGAGTTCATAGTTTCCTGGGAAGAAATGGGAATTCTGGAAGAGAACGCAGTATGGAGGGTACTATCATCTGCAAAGCTGTGGATGGGGCAAGTTGTTACTCCCAACAGATATGAAGAGGGAATAATGTTGGTGCCAATATTGATCCTTATGGAACGCCGGAATTGATGCCAATGGTATCAGACGATACACCGTCCACCACCACGTAAAGAGATCTGCCTGAAAGAAAATTCGATAAGAGTTGGCATAGCTGAGGTGGTAAGCCGTATGATGGTAGTTTGTGGAGGAGTCTGTCGTGCCAAACACGGTCGAATGCTTTCGAAATGTCCAACGTGACAGCAGAAGGTGGAAGAATGGTTCAGAATTATTGTTAATAAAAATTTTGAAAATCCAAACTATCTTAAAACACTATTTTCTCTCGAAAAGAAAATGTTGACGTGAAATGAAAACCATTGTGTTATAAATAAGGGATAGAATTTCAATCCAGAACATGATGAAGCTATTTAATAACTCACCTTCACCACAAAGCGTTAAGAAGTTGAGGGTGATAGAGTAACTTTCGTTTTTCCCTATATAATGATCAAGCCATCAGCTGTTTACATGACAGGCTAACACCCCAAAACATAAATCTACGATTTGTTCAAAATTTCACCCGAATAGGACAAAAATTAGAAAAGTGACAGGGCGATCAATTTGGCAAAATGTTTTGTTGCTATCGATTTTGCTGCCGGTTAGAGTATTTTTTCTTGTTGATAGAAAAAACAATGACCTCTGATATTTAAGGTAGTAATCATCTTTGGTAGAAGTCCATATTGCTCAAAGTAAAGTGAAATGTTTCAAAGAAAGGAAGGAGGGTTCTAAGTCATCTCCACAAATTTCAATGGCGTTGTTCCACAATTATAAGGGACATGTTTCGGTCTTATAAAAGACTATCTTCAGCCTAATTGAGAGTTATACAATATGGAAAGATTGATGTGAAAGAATTACATAATTTGTTCTTGAATTACTTGGAGTTGAAAAAATGTGATGCTACTTATTGTGGAAGACCATAACATATCCCTTATGATTTTGTAACAACACCATTGAAATTTGTGGAGATGACTCAGAGCCTTCCTTCCTTCCGTTAGTAAATATTTGTTCTGAAGGTCATCTCAGTGATAATGTATGAGTTCTATTCAACGACTTTTTTATAGTAAGTTCCTAAACTATAGCATTGATGATAATGACTTTATTTTCAGACCATGATAATGTGACAAACAAATCCACATCGATGCTGAAATTGATCAAAGTTCCTGCTGTTATCGTAACATGTATGGTTGTTATGATAGTCTCTAGTACTTGGGCATTCTTAGATCCTACCTTGGAGCCTCATTTGAGACAAGTGAGTTGACCTCTCGAGTAGATTAACCCTAGAGTGAAGTCGGGGATTATGATCATTCCATTGAGTTCATAGTTCTTCCACAAGTGTGTTTATTCTATAGGTATCTATCGTTTCTGGCAGTTTTTATAGTTGATATATCGGAAACGAAGCTCCCACCCATATTTGAAAATATGTGTTTCCCAAGGTGTTAAAGTCTTGCTACAAAAACTGACTCATCCAATATAGTATTCGAACTCGGTGAATATCAAATCGAATCATATGTCTTACGTTTTTTTTCTTGGTTTGGTTACAAATTTCGAGATCTTGACTTTATTCATTTTCTTGTTAAAAATGTCTATTATCAGTTTCATTTTTATCTATCAGTATTCATTGATGAAGATCCTCAAATTTCATCAAGTCCTCGTTAATTGAAGTTTAATAATAGGATGCCTAATTTCAAATCAAAGTACCCTAACGCCTGCGGTATAATTACTTTAAATTCCAACTTGGATCATATTTTGGATATACCGGATGTCATTAAATCTATCAGACAAGCCATAACTTCTAGAAAGTGCACCTTTCCTGCCTGTTAAGTGTCAGCAAAAAGCCACTTTCCATGCCGCTTGGAAAAAAAAGACTAAAATACATATGATGTTGCTATGGTGATTTGTCAAAAAAAAACAATTTGGTTGATTGAACATTACTGTTGTAGAATTTTCTAGTTAATTTTTTCTCTTTTCCAGTTCAATCTTAGTCCTGAGAAAGTAGGACTAGTCTTCCTCCTATTTTCGGCCCTATACGGGATTTCCAGTCCAGCTTGGGGTTGGTTAGCTGATAAGGTCAATAACCATTGGTCTATGATGGTAGCTGGACTTTTGATGTGTACAGTGGGACTGCTATTGCTTGGCCCTTGTCCATTCATACCTTATCTTGAATCGTAAGGAATTCACTCATTCCTCAAACCACGAAACATGAAGTCAGTTGACCACACTCAAGAATAAAATAAAAAAAGTCACGTTTTCGATTTCGGCACGATAGAAATAAAGGTTGCTTCATGATACTAATAAAACCTGAGTGTTGAGTTAATTATTGCAAGAATCAATATAAAGACGAAACATATCAATGAAATGCTGCCGTTATTGCTGGAACTCGTTAAATTCAAGATGGTCCAGATCCAAAATCATCTGGAGTCTGAGAGGGAGGAATAGGAGAAAGGCTATAAAAGATGATGTATGGCGTTTCGGGGGATCTTAGTCGGGATAGCTTATCAGACGAAGTTCTTGATACGGAGCCATCATTGAACTGGTACCAGTCATTCTTGTCTTTGGAGATGGTGTAATAGTGACCGCTATCGACACATGAGCCGTAGTGGATTTCAACCGCGTAAAGCTGGTAAATCCAGCTGTCGATAATGAGATGCTCGTCAAGACATACGGAATGTTGCATCTTGATACTCTGGTGCGAGGAAGGATCGTACCGGAAGAGCTTCGGAGTTAAAATCAATCGTGGTGGCGCCTCCATGATCTTGGTTATGTGTTCTCTGACGGTCAATCTCACAGTAGTATTGGTTATCTTCGGTCAATTTCTCCGGCTGAAAGCAGTAGTCCAGCAGCGACTGCTCGGTCTGGTTCTCAGAGAAGTTGGTGTTGGGGAAGGACAGTTGCAGCTCCCTAAATAGATCGACACGATCGCTCTCCGTTTCACAAACCAACCATCATGAAACAGTCAGCATCTTGCTGCTGAAAAAAGTTTGCACCAGCATTGTGAAAGCTTCTCCTTTCTCTTCAGAGAAATTACGAGAAGAATTGAAGGTATTCTCTCGATCTCGTTGTTTGTTGAGTAAGAAGCCCAAAAACTTGGAGATGTCATGCTGATGACCTACCAAGAAACCAGGTGCTCTTGAAAATTCTGAAATAAACATATACATATGTTCCATTTTGACTGAACATTTGAAGTATTTATAGTTCTAATATTGATATTGATCAAGAAAATTTTGTACAGGGGATACCGGGGGTTACAGTATAATATTTTCTTCCGGTCATACCGGAAGTGAACATCAAATTCGTTATTTCGAATAGAAAGCTACATTTTTGTTTCTTATCCAGATTCCTCATGATGTTTTAAGATGATCGTCAGAAGCCTTTCCTGTACCAAAGTCTATCTTTTTTCAAGATATGCAGACTTTTGATTTTTTATTTTTTTGTGTTAGTTCGCACCTATACCTTATTATTTTTTTCCAGATGCATGGAATGCCATTATTTCTCGCAGTAGATGATGGACAATAATTCAATCCCGCATCGCATGTTTTCAACTTATGATGATTTTCTCTCGATATTGAGTAATTCGATATTGAAGAAAATTCATCAATAGCAAGCAGTGTATTTGAATAGTCTGCCATGGAAATGAGGAATGTCATGATTCTGTGCTTGAGAAACAGTTACAAAATATTGAAATATCACAGCTATTCAAATAAACATTTTTTTATGAGTTTATGAGAATGTAAGAAAATGGTGATATATAGCTAGAGACAAAGCAGAGAAGAGAGGAATGTATATACCATGGGTCATTTTTTAACACTTAGGTTTCATTATCATGCAACAATTGATATTGTTGGTATAATTGTATTAACTCTGATGAAGGTCGTTGTGCCGAAACCGGTAACTTTTGATTTTAATTTTGCACGTACAAATTGTGGTCGACTGACTTTGTGTTTTGTGTTTTATTCACGTAATATATTTCTCATTCAATTGGTGACTCTTGCTCAAGTAGGTAGAACCTACAACCACCGAACAGTTCGGTGCTACAACCTAGGAAATTTTACTACTTCTTAAACCACCTGGTATATCGCAAAGTGAAGACAACGCTAAAATATTAAATAGAAACCTACTTTTTATGAAGAAGAAGTTTTGAAACGGCGGTTGAATTATTTTTTCAATTTCAACACCTCATATTATATTGTTCCATTTTCGAAATCTTCTAATGATTTTTAACAGTTTTGACCAATACACTTTACTGCTAAATTCAATAGTTTTCGAAATATCAACGTTTGGAAAGTGACATTTTGGTCATTTTACAAGTGTGCTTAGTAAAAAAAAACGTTGTCGCGGTGTCATCCTGTCAACTGTCAAATCAAACTAGATTGAATTGTGAGCGACATTAGAGATTTTGATTGGGTTCGAAATGACCAAGTTGTTACTTTTCAAACGCTAATATCTCAAAAACTATCGAATTTAAGAATAAATTGTATCAGATGAATCTGTTGAAAATTATTTGGGGATTTCAAGAATGGAATAATATACGGGGTGTTCCATTTGGAAAATAATCCAAGATGGCGCTCAGCCAGCATTTTTCGAAACTGTAAGCTGTCATTTTTTATTAGAATGAATGACTTGAGGTATAAATGATATATTTCTGAAGATGTGGAAGTATGTAGTGGTTATTCTTTTCAAGTACCTATATTCAAAATACATCAAATCTAATTTCAATTTCAGGAGTTTATGGTTGGACTTGGTAGCTCTGTCAATATTGGGAATTTCCGTTGCATTAGCATTGATTCCAACATTCCAAGGAGTCCTCACTAGTGCGACGTAAGTACATTCGCATAATGATACTTTGTTGTTATTCGAAGATGATACATGAGTTTTTTATTATTCAAGGAAAAAAGTAATAGATTTTAACTCAGGTTGTGAGCTGAAATCTAAATTTTTTCCTGTGTATAAAAGACACAAACATAAGATGAGAGTGTATAAATGAATAGTAACTACACTTCTACCAGAGTTCATACAGCAGACATTTTAAGCACAGCTGGAAATTAGGAAGTGAGGCGAGAATTCTATTTTGTACAGTGGTCTATGAACTGTTTTTTTCGGTATTTGACCTAAAATATTCACTTTCAAAAGTGCATGTTGTCATTGAAAGGCATTGACAGTTATTCGTGTTCATCTTATTATTAGATCCCTGATGATCGAGTTTCATCCTCCGATATAACCTACTATCTGAACTGCTTATACCATATACCATAAGACGAAAGGCCATAAAGTCACGGGATCAAACTTAGGAGAGTCGGCTTCAAATTCCGACCGTTTATCTGATCACGAAATGACATATAATGTCCCAAAGGCATCATGATGAGAATCATGCCATCCGATACCAACTGATGATATAAATCTCAAGACCCTATACTTGTACCACCTCTTAATCTGTTTCAAATCCTCAGCCCTACAATTATTTATTTTGCTACCGTTATTCCGGACATATCTCCTTTCGCCACGTTGCAACAAAATGCAAATGAAAGGGGGGATAAAGTCCTCTTCGCGAAAATCCAAACGTGCCAGAGCATCTGTAGTCCTCTTTCAATCGTATATGTATCAAATAATATCATGATAGTTTACCATAACATGCTCTGAAGAATAACAGACATGATTGGACTCTTTTTCAGTGATGCTGGTTGCATTGATTCTATAGCCACATACAGCGTAGTAGCCGGCATTTGGTCGTGTATGTATTCCCTTGGGGAAGTGATAGGACCATCTCTTGGTGGATTTTTATTGCAGTATTATGGGTTTCCCGTAACCTCGACTGTGATGGCAACCATGACTTTTCTACTGGTGAGTATGTATTTGTCAAATAATATCATATGTATATGAGATACTGGAATTTGGATGTATGAATAGTCTGACGGTGACGTGTATTATTCTCGGCTCATGAACATACTCCAACGATGGAAATATCCCGGAAATGTCATCTTCTATTATTATATGGAACTGAGATTTTTCGCCGTAGTTATATTCTTGACGGTGTTAGTTTCTGGGTTCTCACAATTACTAGACAAGAATGACGCTCTAGAAGTGTTGGTGTGTCTCGAAAATACATAGGAGTGGGTGATAATTTTTGTCGATTACTCGACCGAAAAGATACATATAATGATGAAGATGGAAAGCCCTGATTTCGAGTGACGATGGATATGAAAAAACTCCACCGCCCCGTGTGAGAGTCGAACTCACAACCTCTGGGTTACATGGCCAACGCTCTGCCAATTGAGCCAACGGGTCGTCCGTCAACCAATCGGCAGGAAGGTCGAGTTTTCATCACACACCAAGCGGCAGAATACTTCCAATTCAAGAAGTCACTCGAAATCATGCACTATACGAAGCATCGCTGGCAGGATGCCCAGCTAGCACAAAAACATCTCAGAGATGTTAAAAGTACGAGATTTCGAGACATTGAACCTCCACTGCGATGTTCTGTTCACACATGAATAGAACTATTATAGAACAGCCAATGTCCGCCGCAGGCTGCAATTATCGAGATGTCCTTGATATGTCACAAAACTACCTTCTCCCTAGTTCTTTCTGAAGCATTTTCATGGACACAACAAAACATTTTCAACGCGTCTTGCGCACATTAAATCGCTGTTAAAAAACATTTTCGAGGTACTTTTCTGAAGCCTTTTGTCAAAATGAACTTCTGCATTAGGATTCCATTTCCCTTGAATGGAAAAATGCATTAAAAATAGATTGAACATAAATAGTTAATTGTTTAACTAGGCAGCAAAGTAGTAGATTGACTGCTGAATTCATAGCCGAGCGTAGCGAGGCTAGGAATCCAGCTAAGGCAGTCAATCTACTTTGCTGCCGAGTTGAACATATAATTTTTTCTCCGATTGTTCATAATGATATGGGAGAATATTGTTTTTGCGAATTAATACAATTCCCACAATCTCTTTAGTCTTCCTGTATAGTGTTCAATTAAAATAAAATTTGATAGAAATCGCAGTTGTTGGTTTGACAATTCATGAAATTTCTGACAGTTGTGCGAAAGAATATCGGTATATTCGAATTATCATATAATGGACAGTGATAGCGACCTGGAAGTATACTTACACCTCCATTAATAAGGGAGGTGGCAAAAAATATAGAGTTGAATTTGTTGCCGGAGAAGTCTCGGATGGAATATGAAGGAAATTATAAATGATTTATGGATTTTTAATTTTGCTGATACATATCAATCAGCAAGGTAACCACTCTGCTGCCCAGGCAGCAAAGTACCCACTTTGCTGCCTAGGCAGGAAAAGTAATACTTTGCTGATTGATATGTGTCAGCAAAATTAATATTTGCTGCCAATCGGAGGAAAAAATATTTTCTTGATATGAAATTACCTTCTTAATCGGTTTCTGAGTAGTGCTTACTACACACAGACATATAATTGGAAATAGGTTTCCCAATTTTTGAAATGTTCTCCACAATGCATAATTTTGCAACTGCGGAGAAGCTGTGTAGTGATAAATTCGTACTTTTATATATTGATTACACTGAGGCACCGAACAACACATCTTGCATCTGATGGTCATTATTACAAATTAAATAAGTCTTCTAACACAATAAACTTCACCAAATTCCTTTCTGTTCGTTAGCAGCGTGATGTAAGCGTGACACGCTGCAAACGCGAATGCCAATTGCGAACAAGAAGAACAAAATCGAAAACAAATCAGCATTCATCGTATTGTGACGTAAGCATGAGACGTTGTGGTGGGGCAAACAAAGAAAGGGCACAAAAGAACAAAAACAATACTTTCAATATCCTTCTAAGACCTCTTTGGGAAGGTCCTATTACGCCTCAAAGAAACATCCTCATGCCTACATTTCTAAAACATACAGTCTCGATATTTCCCCGTTCGTCCTCTGGCATTGTCTTTCCTTGTATACGGAAATGTCCGCAAGCAATCTATACATAGGAGAGTGTGATAATTTTTGTCGGTTAAACCGTATATATAACATTTCCAAAGCATTGTGTTCGTCATGAAAATTGATCCTCAAGCACTGAAATTAGTCACCATATACCTAGTTTCGAAATAGAACTTTTCCATAGAGTAGAACAAGTTACATATTCTTGAACAAGATATAGGAAGGCCGAATTCAGTGCCTCAGGAATGATTGTTGGCATAAACTCAATGCTTTACAGTTTTCAAAAATGACCGTTTTCGAAAATCACCTTGTAACTCCAAAACGGAGACAGATATCGATAATGTGGTTTTCACCATTGAGTTTTGCCTGAGAATCGACCTTCAGGCATCGACATCAGTTTTCTTTTATCTAGTTGGAGAATAGGACTTATACTTCAAAAGTGGCCAATTTCTGTAGAATATAATTATGTAGCTGTTATGATGATATAGCGTTACGCCTGCGTCAACACAGTTTCCACTTTTTTGGATGTTTTTTGATGTTTTGGCGCATGCGTGATGTTTCCCTGACGTTTTGCAACGTTTGCGAGCTAGTATATTGAAGTTGCATTTTCTTGTTGAAGCGTATTCGAAACGATTTGAAATCACGCATTTTGTGTAAGTTCTGACGTCACCAAGAAATGCGGCTTATTTATTCGGTTCAGAAACTTCTAAACGAACCGTTGGAACCACGGAAACGAGTAGAGGAGGAAAAGTCGAAGCACAGCTTGTCGAATTTTGAGTTTATAAATGTTTTTTGTTTTGTTTTCGATGAATATTTTGTCGAGATCAATTGAAAATTCCACATGTGATTCCATTACAATTTTATTTATTCTTCACACTTCTCATAGAAATTCGTTAATTTCAAAAATAAATATTATTTCAAATTATGCATAAGCAATCATTGATTTTGACAGGTTTCATTCCAAAATGTTTTGTTTTATTCTATCTTGAAAGAGATGAAGTACAGTCGTATTCAATAAAAAAGCGTACAAGTATTAAAAAGAGAGGATTTCGGGATCCTAGTTCTAGTTGTGTAAAACTGGCTCAGCCAATACTTTGTGTTTTCGAGAACCTATGACAACTTTACTGTCAAAATTTGGTGAACAATCATTCCCGATGGCCCATTTTATGCAGAATGGGATGACGTTAATTTGTCTCTGTAATATACTTGTACGCTTTTTCTTTGAATGCGACTGTACTACGTCACACTTGAAACTCGTTCGTCTATAGAACGCCGATGCTGTGAAATTATTTAAGTCCAAAGATGATGGCGTTGACTTATGGAGGACACTATAGAGCCTCTACCAAAACCATTATACCTGATTATTTCAAAGCCTCCTTCCATTTGGGGATATATTCCACCATCTTCTGGTTTTCGGTTAAATGATTGACCTTCTGGATAAGTATGCTAGTTTGAGTTTTCAATCTTTGATCACCTTTTCGAAAATCCATTGGGACTCTTCTAAGGCATTTTTCGTCGGAATCATACAAATGCTAACCAGAATGTGTTGTTTTTCATCGTTATTTGATTACACGTTCAGAGATTAATTCCTTGTATTTCTAATGCGGTGAATAATAATCGATTATTTTTACATTCCATCAATATTTGTGCTAACTAACCTCTAAATGATTTCATTGGGATTTTTGCTGTTTGCTACAAGTTCTACGAATTTACGCAAGCATATTTCATTCTGTGATTCCAGAGAGACAGGTTTTGTTGTGTCAACAACAGCTTCCATATATTTGTCTTTTTTGGTTTACACTTATCATTCAGTACTAGCCTACTATCCACATGTCCTAGTAATAAAGTACTTCTTTCCAGGCTATCATCACTTTTATGTTCTTCATCCTCAAATCAACATACAGTAGGGAAAGCGATAATTCTTCAGACAGCGGAATAAGCGAATCTTGGAGAAGCTCCAACAGTGCTGATAATTCCAACGAGACAACTCCCCTTCTGCTTTCTCATATTGATTCTAGTCATAGAATGTATACAGGACAGCACGGCCAGTATTATGAATTCAATCAGGAAAACGAAAATGTAAGTATCAATGATGAGAATGATATGGATATCAGATATCCCATATTATTAAACCATATTAAACTAAATTTATAGGCATCCAGGAAAGAATCACTTGTATCAGTATTCGTTTACATAATATGCTTTATTGTCTGAAGAAGAACCTTGTTGACAAAACTAGGTCAGATAATATTGTAAAAGAAGGTTAAAAATACGAGACAATATACTCAAAATAAATACCTCATTAAAATACTAAAATATCACAATTCAAACGTCGTATCACTATAATATTCCTGCAAACTGTAATAGGGTCTACTAGAGACGAACTTTCTGACTTTCTTCCTGAATTGACAGTCATTCAGACTTGCTGACCTTATATGAACTGGCAAGTTTTCTCTCAAACAGGTCTCTCCATGTAGTAGTCGACGGAGTTTCATCTGACTGTCTTATCATAAATGCTGGTGTTCCGCAAGGATCAATTCTAGCACCAACACTATTTCTACTCGACGATTTGTTAGAAGCAACTTCATGTCCAGTACACACCTTCGCGGATGATAGTACCCTCCAATACCAGCTAGGCAAACCAGAAACGAACGAGGAAGAAACGTTAACAACATAAATATGGACTTGGCAACAATTCTCGATTGGGGATCTAATAACTTGGTAGATTTCAATGCAAACAAAACACAAGCATGCCTTTTCTCTAGAAGAGCAGATCTCACTGTGCCCAACATAAGCTTGTCAGGAGTAACCATACCTTTGAAGACATCCATTTCGATGCTTGGTATCACTATCAGCAATAACCTAGAATCACGTGAGATCAATTGCTAAAAGTGCATCCCAAAAACTTGGTTTTCTATTTTGGGCCAGGAGCTATTTCACTTCCAGTCAGCTGCTCATGATCTATAAGGCACAGATCCAACCTGTCCTGGAATACTGTTCCCATATTTGGAGTGCAGCACCCAAACATACCCTGAAACTGGACAGTCGCCACAATGGCATATACACTACACTCATGGAAACTTGAAACGACTCACACAACATTGTAGTAATATATTTGTTAGTAAATGATCTCTGATCGCTACGAGTGATTCAGATAAACTTTTTTTTGCTTGAATATACGTTATTGGGCCAAATTCTAGGGCAGTTTATTTGTAATAAAACTTTATGTTCAAGATGATATACCGGGTAATTCATACACAGGTTTTTTTACACGAAATTAAAATACATCTCTGAGTTGAACAGCAAATTCTAAAATAACGCTCATCATGTCAAAAGATCAGGATGTGGGTGAAGAGTTTCAATTAGCCAACCCTATTTGAATATGTATTTTGTGGCAGTGCTCATACTAAAGATCGAATCTTATATTCTATATATTCAATCACTTTTGGAAGAGAGAGTTTTGAATAAGTATATTTGGTTTTTCCAGGTGGCTGATAATGAAAATCCCTTCAATAATATGAGGACATCAGTATCCATCACTGGAAAAGGTTCATGTGAGGTCTGAAAATATCATTCTTCAAATTTTGTGGATTGTGAATCATACATTATTATCTTTGGTAGTGCCTATAATAAAAGTTCGATAAGCGGTTATTTTTTTTCAATTCCAATATACTTATCTCCTCTCCCTATCCTCCCTAGGGACGCACGATATTCTTCGAACATTATAGGGATTCCCTTCCGTGGGCTCCAAGTCATCTGAAATTCGGTGAGCACTTTTCTATCGGCAATATGAACAGTCCTTATCAATAGAATTACAGTTGGTGTTATTCTTTTTCGAGCCCTCTGAGATGGAACTCATTAGATTTTTTTTATTGGGACACTAATAGTGGATTGAGCATAATGAAAAATCATTATTATTCTCCACTAAAACACATTGTGTTTTTCATTCGTTTCAATATCTTTCGTGTCCGTTAACCATTTAATATTCAATTCGAATGATAATTTGATGTAAGATAAACGTTCAGGTTAAAAAACTGTTATGCATAGTATACCATTATTTCAAATAACAAGGAAATTAAAAAGGATATCAAAACGAATGAAGCTCCGATAGCAAGGTGAATAAATGAGGATCAATTTTCATCAGCTATAATTCACCATTAGCGTCCCAGAATGGAAATTTGTATAGTGTTCCATATCAGTGGATATGAAGAAATAGCACCCAGTGTAACTAAGTCCCCTCTATTGATAAGGGCTGTAGACTGTAGATAGAAAAATGCTTACCGAATTTAAAATTGCTAGGTTTTGTTTCAACAAAGATCAATAATTTAAACCAAAATTGTATGCGAACTTCAACACCCCGTATAATGCAAGCAAGTGTCTCCACGACAAATAAAAAAAAAACGTGTATAATATCCTAATGTTTGCTATCGATTGTCAGAGTTAGACGATTTAAACATGACACACCCTATATATTTGTGTTGGTTACTGGGGATACTCGTTCTCAAAGCCAGGAGCTAGATATACCGTATAACCCCCTGTTACTTAGTACATGAAATCACCAAATCAAATAACCAAAGTCACTTATCATAATTCAAAAGGAAAATATTACTTTTCGATTCATCCGGAAGATATGCCAACTTTCGATTCTCATGAGATTTTTTTTGAGATATTCGTATTTTACTTTCAATTCCCTATTCATCATTGCTCACTAAATTCGTATCAATCACTTGAAATCTTCATAATTAAATAGTGGGTCTTCCGATCCCTCGTATATCGGTTCGTATACCAACACGAAATTAATGTTAAATATTTTGTGCAAATCGTCTTGTTTGTGAAGTTTTTCATATCTAGCTATGATATAATGATTTATTGTAGGCTAGAATGTATTTATTTCGAAAAATAATAGTGTGGTAAATTCTCCGGTCAAGGAGAGACTAGTTCGGTGAAATAATTACATGATCAACACAACGATAAAAATATTCATTTCCATTTTTTAGGAAAGATTTATTTTGACGACACGATAACAACCTATCATTTTGGTAGACACAGTATATTGTGTAGCTCGAATGTAACGCGAATGCCCAACACATCAAAAGTATACTCATATTGTCCGATTAATTAAAGAATAATGCGTGCCTGATGAATATTGTAAAACAGTACAATTAAATATGGGGCAATCCTTTTTGAGCCCCCAGTAGATCATCATTGGCACAATATTTACATTTTTCAATGGTAAATCGAAATCATGAACTTTACCCGTGTTTCAGTAGCTGGTTGATGTTCCGGCCAACCCAACCCAGCCCAATTTCCTTTTCCTTCCACGCCAACCTCCCTTTTCTATACAGAATAAGCGATGATGAGTTCTCCTCAAGCAAAATTATCCGGAAGTAAAATACCTCTCCATTCGGATTTCCGGACGAGAGGTGCTAGAGGGGGTTCACCATCGACTGAAAAAGTCCTCAAGATAGACCTATGTAACATCCGAGGTCTAAGTAAGAACATCAACGAAGTCCATCGACACCTTCAAATTGAAAAGCCAGACATATTGGCTCTTACTGAGACACAGGTCAATTCATCCACCAATACGACCTATCTGCTCTGTCCTGGGTACGAACTCCACACACGTTTCAGATTCAAGGGAGGTCTCTGCCTCTACTCTAAAACGAATCTCTCATGTCAACGAGAAAAAACTTTGGAACCAAATAAGTTTGATGTCATGTGGTTCAAGCTCGATAGCCAGAAACAGACCAAATACCTTTGTTGTCTCTACTTATCACCAAATGATCCATCCTATGAAGAGCTCTTCGAATTCTTGTCTCTGAAGCTTGACCAAATTCAACAGAACCATCCAGCAGCAGAAATCATCATCATGGGCGATTTTAATGTACACAACACTGCTTGGCTCGTACACTCTAACAGAACGGATGAAGCTGGGCGACAAGCCGAAGCTTTCGCCATCACTCACGGCTTAGAGCAGCTTATCAAAGAACCCACACGAATTCCCGATGCCAATAACCATTCAGCTAACATACTTGACTTATTCCTCACTAATAATTCAGAACCCTACACCATAGATGTACGAGCTCCACTTGGCAATTCTGACCACACACTCATCTCCACAACCTGCCCATTTTTCATTCCATCAACTGATTCGGCACCCCCACGTCGTATATGGCATTACAATTCAGGGTATTGGGACGGTCTCCGCATGTTTTTCTCCGAGTTTCCTTGGCATAGAGTATGCTTTGACTCTGAGGACCCTTCACAGTGTGCTGCGGAAATATCCGAGATCATCATGCTCGGAATGGACACATACATACCCCATTCTTCAAAAAGATCATCACCATCGAAACCCTGGTTCAACAAAAACTGTTCTAGAACTGTTGCCTTGAAACAAACAGCCTACCATCGCTGGCGCAAAAACCCTAACCTCGCGACTAGAGCAGAATACGTTGATGCCAGAAATAACTGCAGCCAAACAATAGATGCTTCGAAAGAAACATACAATGCCAAGATAAGATCGAAACTCATAGATTGTCCCAATGGCTCCCGTTCATTTTGGTCCCTCGCTAAAGCGGTCGGAAGAAATTTCACTAACAGTTCATTTCCACCACTGTCCAAATCCGACGGCACATTAGCAACAACATCGCAGGAGAAAGCAAATATTTTTGCAGAGATTTTCGCAGCAAACTCTACATTAGATTCCCAAGGAAAAGTGCCGTCAGACATTCCACCCGTTGAGAGTCGAATGCCCGAAATCGTCTTCCGTCAACGCACTATCAGACGAATTTTGCTTGGTCTCAAAACGAATAAGGCTAACGGTCCTGATGGAATTCCACCCATTATCCTCAAAAAATGTGCACCAGAATTAACACCGATTCTCTGCAAGTTGTTTACCGTCTCGTACAGGTCGGGTATTTTTCCATCATGCTGGAAGACAGCTAGAGTCCAACCAATCCCCAAAAAAGGGAATAAGAACCTGCCCAACAACTACAGGCCCATCGCCCTGTTATCAGTAATCTCCAAAGTTATGGAGAAAGCCATCAACATTGAGCTCATCAAATATCTGGAGAGCTCGGGAATCATCAATGATAGACAATACGGCTTTCGCCACCGAAGATCTACTGGAGATCTACTTGCCTACGTCACCCATTTATGGCAAGCTTCATTAGAAAATCACGGGGAATCTCTAGCTGTCGCTTTGGACATATCGAAAGCATTTGACCGTGTTTGGCACGAAGGACTCCTCCACAAACTACCATCATACGGCTTACCACCTCAGCTATGCCATCTCTTATCGAGTTTTCTTTCAGGGAGATCGCTTCATGTGGTGGTGGACGGTGTATCGTCTGATACAATTGGCATCAATTCCGGCGTTCCACAAGGATCAATTTTGGCACCAACATTATTCCTTCTTCATATCAATGATCTGTTGGGAGTAACAACTTGCCCCATCCACAGCTTTGCAGATGATAGTACCCTACATACAGCGTTCTCTTCCAGAATTCCTATTTCTTCCCAGGAAACTAAGAACACACGGCGCAGGCAGGTCAATACTGTCAATGAAGACCTTGCTGAAATCACAGCCTGGGGAACCAACAACCTAGTTGAATTCAACGCTACCAAAACTCAAGCCTGTATTTTCTCTAGAAAGGCGGATCTCAGTATGCCCGACATTGTAATGTCTGACACCACCATCCCCACCAAGCCCACCATATCTATGCTCGGTATTTCCATCAGCAACACTCTTTCATGGGATAATCATGTCAGATCCATCGCAAAAGCTGCTTCACAAAAACTCGGATTCTTGTTCCGTGCGAAATGCTACTTTACACCTCAACAGCTCCTCATGATCTACAAAGCGCAGATACGGCCTGTTCTAGAATACTGTTCCCACATATGGGGTTCAGCACCGAAACATACGCTGATGCTCTTAGATTCCATCCAGAGAAGAGCCATCCGCCTGGTGGGTGACGCCACACTCACTCGCTCTTTGACATCATTGGAACACCGTAGAAAGGTCGGCGACCTTTCACTTTTCTATCGATACTTCCACGGGAAATGTTCTTCGGAAATCTCTGCTATCATCCCTTCACTAGCAATACCAGTCAGACGAACTAGACAAGCCCAGTCAGCACATCCCTTCGTTGTCAACCTCGAAAGATGCCGAACAGCACTTTATCAAAACTCCTTCATCCATAGAACGGCTGGGCTCTGGAATTCATTGCCTGAGGAAGTATTCCCAACAACATATAATCTCCAGAAGTTCAAAAAAAATTCCAATACCTACCTCCTATCCCTATCCTCCCTAGGAACGCACGATGTTCTTTGAACATTATAGGGATTCCCTCTCGTGCGCTCCAAGCGATAAAAAAAAAAAAAAAAAAAAAAAAAACCTGTTGGCCGGTTCCGACGACAATGATCAATGATTGAAAGCTACCACTTGCCCTATCCACAGCTTTGCATGCAAGCTTTCCAGAGTTCCTATTTCTATCCAGGAAACGGATAACTCACACAACCCTGTCAATGATTAGGCAATCGAACTTAGATTATATAGAATCAATATGGCGTGTGGTTGGCACCATAAATAAAACCGATACACATATATAATAATGCGACTAGAGCAATTGAATCGTTGGCCATTAACATCCATATAGACACCCCATCCACTGATTTGAAGAAGATCTACAGGATGATTATTAACCTCCACAAATAAAAATAAAATGACGATATCCTGGCCTTGAAATGAACACACATAATATATTATCTTCCATTGAGCTGAAGAATTGAAAACGTAAGTCACACTTATATTCGGGAAATTTATGCGTTGCGAAGTAAGTATTTATTTTCAAATAAATGATTTTCTTTTGTCAAATTTTCGGTTTTGCTTAAATTTCATCGATTTTCAAAAAATTCAGTGAAAGTGTGAGGGAAATTTTGAATATTTTATTTTTGATGCTTATTTCGCACCATTAGTTGAAAATTTCCTGTTACAGTTTACAGAAGCCATAATATACAGGATGAACTTTTTGATATATAAACTAGACTATAGCGGAAATTTTCAAGAACTGTCCTGGATTTTCCCGATTATGAATGAGTCAGTCGATTAGAGAGTATAGTAGCTGAATTTTCCATAAAAAAATCAACCGAATCGAATAAACTGTTGAAAAGTTACATAATTTGGACCAAAATATTTGTTTGATGAATTCCATGATTCACCCCATACATTAGTGGAGAAGAGAAGACACTTTCTAATGGTGATTAGGGATTCCCCTCATCAGCGACCTCTATTCGTGATAGGAGTATGTACAGTGTGTCCAGTTTTCGATGCTTTTGTGTGATATCTCAGTTATCTTTCGAGATAGAACCTTGCGGTTTTCGCGGTCCTGTGCCACTTTTTTTGTGAAACTCAAGATGGCCTAATCAGATTTTGCATAACTATTTCCGTTTATGAGATACAGGGCGATTTTGAAAATTTATACTTTTTGGACCCCCTCTATATCTACGAAGTTTCTCAGCAAAAATGTCAAATTTAAATCTCATCCCATATGAGAGTTTACGCAGAATCCAGTGGCGTACTCGAATTTTTTTTTTCGGGGTAAGGTTTTGGAGATACGACTCAAACTTATGTTTTTTTAAATGGAACACCCTGTATTTTATGAGCTCATAAAATTCCTTATTTTTTTCTCTTTAAAATGATTCATGATTTATGTATATGAAATTTTCAAAAATGCTCTGAAATCACTGAAACATTGAATTTTAATTGTGGGCTATGTATTTTTTTTATAAAAAAGTTTCAATTGAAGAAATATTCATTTTGATTTTTCCATATACAGGGTGTCCCTAGACCAGTGGGACAGTTGAATATCTCCTGAACCAATAGAAATTTTCAGAATATTATAATTTCACATTATATCGCATTATGAGTGCTAACTTCAGGAATGACTATATTTTATACGAGGTGCGCAAGAAAGGTTCACATGATCGAACATCATTTTTTTCAAATGGAACACCCTGTATTTCATTGCATTTTCATATTCTCCTTAAAGAGCTGGATTCACTGACCTAGCACGCTTGGGGTCTAGCGGGAATGATTTCCGAGATATAGGGTGTGGAAAATCGCGATTTTCCATTTTTGGGAATTTTTTGTGTCGAAACTATTCATTATTGGTCAAAACGGCTCACATGTCCATATCTTAACTTTTGATTTACTATTTACTCGTATTCAATTGAAACAAATACAGGGTGGTGTAGAATTCTGACTGAAACTGTTAATTCGACACCACCCTGTATTTGTTTCGATTAAATACTAGTAAATAGTAAATCAAAAGTTAAAATATGGACATGTAAGCCGTTTTGACCAATAATGAATAGTTTCGACACAAAAAATTCCCAAAAATGAAAAATCGCGATTTTCCACACCCTATATCTCGGAAATCATTCATGCTAGACCCCAAGTGTGCTAGGTCGTTGAACTCAGCTCTTCAAGGAGAATATGAAAATGCAATGGAATACAGGGTGTTCCATTTGAAAATATTGATGTTCGATTTTGTGAGCCTTTCTTGTGCCCCTCGTATAAAATATAGTCATTCCTGAAGTTAGCACTCATAATGCGATATGATGTGAGATTATAATATTCTGAAAATTCCTATTGGTTCAGAAGATATTTAACTGTCCCACTGGTCTAGGGACACCCTGTATAGGACAAAAACAATACCAACACTAATTAACTAAGAAAACACAAAAATTATGTACCTGATAGCAACAAATAAATAGTAATAAAAATTTCATAATGTAGAATAAGCACCAGATTGAATATTTACAAATACAATCGAATTTCGGAATTATTCAATAATTTATTCACTGAATTGTTCAAATTGATGTCCATTTTCCATAACACACAATTGACATATTTTCTCAATACGTCTCGATACAGTAAAAGTCACAAATATCTTTAAGAACTTCTTGCAACAACATTATGATTTTGAATGCATTAAGACGTATTGAGAAAGCATGTGAGGGAAAGTGGATATCAATTTGAACAATTCAATGAATAAGTTACTGATTAATTTCGAAATTCAATTGTCTTAGTGAATATTAAATCAGGTGCTTATTCTAGAATATGAGCTTTTTATTACCATTCATTTGTTGCTATCAGGTACCTAATTTTTGTGTTATCTCAATTAACTAGTGTTGGGATTGTTTTTGTCCTTTTCATGGAAGAATCAATTGAAATATTCTTCAATTGGAACTTGTTTTAAGTGAAAAATCCATAGCCCACTATTAAAATTCAATGTTTTAGTGATTTTGGAGCATTTTTGGAAATTTTATACATATTCATCATATTTCATTTCGATGGGGAAAAAATAAGGAATTTATTGAGCTTATAAAATACAGGGTGTTCCATTTGAAAAATCATAAGTTTGAGTCGTATCTCCGAAACCATACCCAGAAAAAAAAAATTGCCATTTTCGCTGAGAAACTTCGTAGATATAGAGGGGGTCCAAAAAGTATAAATTTTCAAAATCGCCCTGTATCTCATAAACGCAAACAGTTATGCGAAATCTGATTAGGCCATCTTGAGTTTCACAGAAAAGTGGTACAGGACCGCGAGAACCGCAAGGTTCTATCTCGAAAGATAACTGAGATATCACACAAAAGCATCGAAAACTGGACACACTGTACAGACACCCTGTTTAAAAAAATCCAATACCTATTCCTTCTATCCCTATCATCCCAATAATCACGATTTTTTTCGAGCATTATAGGGATTCCCGTTCGTGCGCTCCAAGAGATAAAAAGCAGTTCTTGCATTAGCTGTTCATTCATTGTTGGTCCATCGATGTTGACTGGAAATTGAGTAATGGTTTCAAACAAAGAAGTTGAGATCACAAGGTATCGTAAAGTATGGTAGGTTTACTTCTATTTGCATAAAATCACAGCTCAATTAATTGAAAAAATCTGACAAAAGCAAGGAGAATCCTTGTCATATTTTAGGAAAAGACATACAAATATATGTTCTAACTTGATTCGTATATGATACACAGGATATTGGAGTTATGACTATTTTTTCAATGTTGGCGATATAGTAATGATAAACAGAAAATACTGAATATTCCATTTTCAACCATCCAAATTTTGAGAATAACATCATTAATTTCTTCTAGATTCGAGTAGTAAAATTGTATGAGGAAAAGTAGGAAGAATGATGTTGGATGCTGTTTTAATCACTTATACACGAGAATTTTTTTTTGTCGAATTTAACTTGAGATTACAATGAGAATTTATTTTCCTGGAAACGAAAGGGAAAAAAATTGTTGGCAGTTTTTATGACATCAAGCGCAAATAGCTATACCAGATCGAAGGAGCAGGCCGTTTACCAGCGATAAAAAAGGTGCATCCTTTTTTATCGATGTCAAAATGACACGTCGTCGTGAAATAACGTTTTCCGTGTAGGAGTTGATTTATCGCTGGAAAACTTTGGGCAATGGTTTTTCGCTGTCATAATGACAAAATCACAGCGGCTTATAAGGTTTTTTCTACTCACATAACTAAAATGACATTTAGCGTACGGATATGTACCACTCTTATTGATCACAGATTGAGATCTGTGATTTATTCAAAAAATTAAACACGTTACCATGACAACACAATTTCTTGGACACATTACCATGGCAACAGAGTTTTTTAAACACACGTTCAGTCGTTCGAGTCCTGTCCGGCTGTCAATTGTGGGAACTCAACTGCCATTTTCGAGTTTTCTTGCAATCACAATTATTCAAACAACTTCTGTTTGTATAAGAATTCTCCATAAAAAATGTATGCGAAATGTAGACAAAAGTGAAATCGAATAAGGGAATGTTTTATAAACGGTTTAGAGTTATCTGATATCTGATACATATATCATGAGGTTTGACATCAGTTTTTTGTCGATCGGACTAGTTCTATAATATTTCATTTGCCCATATCTAAAAAATCCGACTACGGAGTTTCATCAAAATATTATTCACATGGGGAGCCAAATTCAACAGCTACCTGGAAGCAAAGTCGTGAAATAAGTCCTTTTCAGTGCCTGAAGATCAATTTTCCTGAAAAAAACAGAGCCCTGGATATGTTTTCATGAAAACTGAGGATTTTTGTCAAAAAGTCACTTCTCAATAATGCAAAGGACCCCGCACTTTCCTTGTGGAAAATAGCTTTTGGTTGAATTCCCTGAATTTTTGATATGATGTAGATTTTGACTTCCTAAGCATAAGTGTCCATAGGCACAAAGAAATCCGCTAGTTTTCGAGATACAGAGGGTGTCAAAGATGAAAAGTGAAGCTTTTTGCTCAAAATTTTTAACAACTCCGAGAATTGACAAAACGCCCATTTATTCATGGAATAACATGCCTGAATGATGGTACAATTCATCTGGATCTCGTATCCATTATAATTTTACGTTTTGGGCTCTACAACAGGGCGAACAAAGAAAAATCCGATTCGATTAATTTTAAACCAACCAGGGTGAGTTCTTTCATGAAAATCAACGATCCAATTGAGCCTGAACAAACTTCCTCAATCTCGATCGAAATTTACTGACATTTTTTATATATACAGTGTGGTTCGAAAATAAAGGTACGTCAATCCCTAGTTTTTTGAATCGGAAAGGGGAGAGCATGTCATATATATATATCGGACATTCTTTGATGTTGACGTCGCATACTCATTTCATATATATAAGGTGAGTAAAAAGATACAATCCAAATTTCTTGAAAACATACGTTTTTATTTTAATGAATACCCTGTATTTCGAAAAAGAATCGGTTAATTTTCTTGAATTTTTGATATAATGTACGATTTGAGGAGTCCGAGATATTGTCATCAATATTAGCATAAGTCTCCGGACTCGTTTGTCGGCTATATACTTTTGAATGTACAGATTTTATTGATACCCGCCGATATAATCCATTGAAGTCCGAAATGGGCTATTTTCCAACAATCCATGTTGAAAAATATTCGGGCTAGATTAGTGCGGTACCTATTCCAAAAATGCAATACCTTATATACAGGGTGAATGAAATCTTTTTCATCTGAAAGCCCTGTTTCTGAAGAAACTAGAGAAAATTGAAATGTATCAGGGGCAATAACCCTCTCAAGGTTGGAACTGATTCTACAGTATTTGAAAGCTATTTCAATTCAGATGGAGAAATATTTTACATGATTTCTGTGAAATTGGGATATTTAGTACTTAATGAACAAATTTAACACTTCCTAGAAACGATTCAGAGCTATTTCTGATATTGTAATCATTTCATGAGGTTTCAAAGTTTTCAAATTGTGTTTTTTAGCAATCCTGGCTTCCTAGACACAAATTCGTGATACCCATATAATATCCCATTCAAAACACAAGACCAGTTTGCTAGTTTACTTCCATCAATAATCATATCTATCTTGTTGTTTACCATTCACAATTCACATTATAGTTAAGATTAAAATTTACAAACATAATTTTCCGTGTAAATACAACCGATATAATTTTCCCAACACTCGAGCTAATGAATAAATTGTCCGAAAGATAAGCTTTTATAAGCTTCGAAATGAATGAGGAGGTAGAACTTCCTTTACTGTCACTGGACAGCGGTTCGTTATTCCGATACATACAAGATCAAGGCGGCCGTGAGAGACATTCAAGTTGTTTTTGCATCGAGCGCGGAAAAAATGTACGATATTTGGATGAATTCGCGAGGTGGTTTCCTTTCCCTAAAGGAACAGACTACATAAAATATACATAATTTTTATTGTGTTTGGTGTTATTGGCGCGTTTTCGAGCACGTACTTAGTTTTGTCATCGAACATCAACTTTCAGTTTGTTAAGTGTATAGAATCATGGAAGGCGAAGGTGAAAAAACGAGCGATCTGAAGACTGTATCACAGTTGGTTGAAAACGAATCAGCTGGGATTGGGATGAATGGGACTAAATTAGTGTCAGGAGAAGTAGATGAAATCAAATCGTGAGTTTTGGGTATCATACAGAGGTTGTTTGGTAAATATAATACAGAAAACTCAAAGGTAACCTGAGTAAAGTACAGAATCGTTTACTATTCAATTTTGGCAGACGATTAGAAAAAACCGAGACAAATTTCAGATTGGATTTTGGTGTACGAGTGGGTGAATATTATAGGAATTGCGGGAATTTGATATTCAGTATTCAATGGAAATCAGAGGAGTATTATTGTGAGGATTTTAGCAGAATTGTGGGAATTCAAATGGAATAATTGTGAGAGTTTGAGGGGAATTTTTTCAATATTCAATATGGAAATAAATCAGTGTAGGTTCATTCATTGCGATTTTATCTTCTTTCAACGGCAATTGCAAAACCTCGCATATTAAAGTTTCTCCTATTAAATTTCGAATTTTTTGATATTCTTACGCTGTATTGGTTGAACATCATTCGTGTTGTTATTTTCATTAAGTAAATTTACAGTTCTGCCGTCAGGAATATACCTGAATTTCGTAAAAAATATATGTTCCGATAGTATTTTTGGTCTGAATTCCTGTATTTTCTGGTTTTGTATTACTGTGCCCATATCATGGCATATGTCACTGCAAATGTGTTTAGGTATCAGTTTAAGTACACTTTATCTCATTTCTATATTGGCTTTGATGGATTTTTGAATGATTGTTAATGTTTCAACTAATGTAAACATTATGATTATGAGGGTGATATTAGAGACTATACTTCATTAAATCTTATTCAAGCAATTTGAAATAAGAGCAGACGTGATTCATCCACATACAAATTGAATAAGAAAATGAAATCAGATATTAATAGATTCTTCCACAATTAATAGCTATCATAAACACCCCGTTTTCATTGCATATATTATTAAAATGTCAATGATTCCAAAGTTCACAAAATAATTATGGAGTATTTATTGAAACTTTAAGTAGATCTCTAGTAAGACAAAGATCTAAACGAAATAACAGTAGGTACATTATTATGGGGCAAAATATTTTCAAAAGGAATTGAATTTTAAGTTTACCTGGAATTTTTGTCCATAAGAAGTTAGCAGCGGAACACGAGAGTTTGCTTTCGGCAGGTTTGAAAGCACCAGAGATGCATCAATATGACTTTTGCAATCTTGCCGCATGTTCAAACATAGTTTGAAACTGTGGTTTCGGCTGTAGAAATGCATTTGAAAAAAAAACTCCACGGCTCTTGTTTTGTTATGTTATTTATTTATTTATTTATTTATTTATTTATATTCACACAGGCCTATTGGCCTAATTACATGAATAATATATAACAGAAATACAGTTAATATAGATTTTTCGAAACTAAAAACTAATATATAAATTAATGTTCAGGAGAATTGCAGGGGACATCAGTACGAAGTATACTGTGTTAAAATATTAGTTGTATCTGCTTCAGTAAAAATTATATGCTGATGGATATTTGTTGTTGAAGAATGAGTTTTCTGAGTCTGTTTAATGTCAGAGACCAATCAACATCAATTAATGTATTAATATAATTGGCTAGTCGGAGCAGTGTGAAGTTATCCACACTTTTCCAGCCACACTTTCTGACAGGTAGAAAATTTTATGTGATACAGAAATTCGACCGCCTCACAGTGTTGCCAGTTTTCCATGTTCGGCAGTAAAATTCTTCTTGTCATTATACTCTATTTCTCCATTGGTTGAATAGTACTGTATACAGAAGTATCTAATACAAGATAATACTTAGTAGGAACCCCTGCAACAATCAGACATTGGACAGTGGGTAGGTAATTGTTTCCAGGGAAATCATAAACCCATTTCTGTTTTTAATATTAGTGTAGGTACACTATGTTCTTTTCACCAAGAGATGTGAAATTTAGGGGAGTTGAAAGAACGTACATACATACCTATTATTCATTTACTTGATCCCAGAAGGGACAATATGTAATTGATGTGCTCATTTAAATGTAATACCATAAGGAAAACACATTGTTCAGATTCATTTAGTTGGCCGTACGAGGGTAGTGAGATAGTTATTTTCGTGGATAGAAAAATGCAACTTTGTATCCAGTTGATGTGCTCCAGTTTTTCTTTCTCAATTAAATGTATAATATCGTTAAGAAGAAAAAACATCGTTCAGATTTATTTGGTTGGCCGTACGAGGGACGTGAGATAATTATTTCCCTTGATAGCAAAATGCAACTTTGTATCCACTTGATGTGCTCAAGTTTTTCTTTCTCAATTGGATGTATAATATCGTTAAGAAGAAAAAACATTGTTCAGATTTATTTGGTTGGCCGTACGAGGGTAGTGAGATAGTTATTTCCGTGGATAGAAAAATGCAACTTTGTATCCAGTTGATGTGCTCAAGTTTTTCTTCATCAATTAGATGTATAATATCGTTGAGAAGAAAAAACATTGTTCAGATTCATTTGGTTGGCCGTACGAGGGTAGTGAGATAGTTATTTCCGTGGCTAGAAAAATGCAACTTTGTATCCAGTTGATGTGCTCACGTTTTTCTTTCTCGAAGATATGAATGGTATTGCTGAGAAGATAAAACGAAGTTCAAATTCATTTGGTTGGCCGTACGAGAGAAGTGAGATAGTTATATCCGTGGATAGAAAAATGCAACTTTGTATCCAGTTGATGTGCTGAAGTTTTATTTTCTCAATTGGATGTATAATATCGTTAAGAAGAGAAAACATCGTTCAGATTTATTTGGTTGGCCGTACGAGGGACGTGAGATAATTATTTCCCTCGATAGAAAAATGCAACTTTGTATCCAGTTGATGTGCTCCAGTTTTTCTTTCTCAATTGGATGAATGATATCGTTAAGAAGAAAAAACATCGTTCAGATTTATTTGGTTGGCTGTACGAGGGACGTGAGATAATTATTTCCCTTGATAGCAAAATGCAACTTTGTATCCACTTGATGTGCTCAAGTTTTTCTCTCTCAATTGGATGTATAATATCGTTAAGAAGAAAAAACATCGTTCAGATTTATTTGGTTGGCCGTACGAGGGACGTGAGATAATTATTTCCCTCGATAGAAAAATGCAACTTTGTATCCAGTTGATGTGCTCCAGTTTTTCTTCCTCAATTAGATGAATGATATCGTTAAGAAGAAAAAACATCGTTCAGATTCATTTGGTTGGCCGTACGAGGGACGTGAGATAATTATTTCCCTTGATAGAAAAATGCAACTTTGTATCCAGTTGATGTGCTCAAGTTTTTCTTCCTCAATTAGATGAATGATATCGTTAAGAAGAAAAAACATCGTTCAGATTTATTTGGTTGGCCGTACGAGGGACGTGAGATAATTATTTCCCTTGATAGCAAAATGCAACTTTGTATCCACTTGATGTGCTCAAGTTTTTCTCTCTCAATTGGATGTATAATATCGTTAAAAAGAAAAAATATTGTTCAGATTTATTTGGTTGGCCGTACGAGGGTAGTGAGATAGTTATTTCCGTGGATAGAAAAATGCAACTTTGTATCCAGTTGATGTGCTCCAGTTTTTCTTCCTCAATTAGATGTATAATATCGTTAAGAAGAAAAAACATCGTTCAGATTTATTTGGTTGGCCGTACGAGGGACGTGGGATAATTATTTCCCTCGATAGAAAAATGCAACTTTGTATCCAGTTGATGTGCTCAAGTTTTTCTTCCTCAATTAGATGTATAATATCGTTAAGAAGAGAAAACATCGTTCAGATTCATTTGGTTGGCCGTACGAGGGACGTGAGATAATTATTTCCCTTGATAGCAAAATGCAACTTTGTATCCACTTGATGTGCTCAAGTTTTTCTCTCTCAATTGGATGTATAATATCGTTAAAAAGAAAAAATATTGTTCAGATTCATTTGGTTGGCCGTACGAGGGAAGTGAGATAGTTATGTCCGTGGATAGAAAATTGCAACTTTGTATCCAGTTGATGTGCTCAAGTTTTTCTTTCTCGAGGAGATAGATGTATGGTATCGTTAAGAAGACAAAACAAAGTTCAGATTTATTTGGTTGGCCGTACGAGAGACGTGAGATAATTATTTCCTTGTATCCAATGGACGTGCGTCAACTTTTTTCTATACTTGGTTTAATGGGATCGATAAGAAATCAGAACAATAATTAAATTGACTAATATTTTTTTAATTCAAGTAGGTATGTAGAGGTGATATCAAAATAATCAATTTTCAGTTTTTTTTTTCGGTACACCATAGAACTAGTTATTTTGCACCGTTTTTGTCTCTTATATTTTTTTCACTGAATCAACCGTTTCAAAGATATATCGATTACAATTCTGCAATTTAACAAACGGTTGCATCTAAGCTGTCGTCTATCCAGCAAGCGACGTGCGTTCATCGTCAATTTATATTCAATATTTGGCAGCGTTTGTTTCCCGAGTTTGTTTTACACGACAACTTGCTATTCACTTTCGATTCCGCACAGAAGAAATAGAGAGTGTGTGTTTATTCATGAAATATAAAAATCTCGACATGAAATCATTTTTTCATTGTCTAAATAGTGTTTAGTCGGGGGAGTATAGGAATTCATGTATACCTAGACTCAACTTCCTCACGTGAACAATTATTGTCACGATTGAGTGATTCATGTATTAGTTCTTGTAGTACTATTCAGATTTAAGCAGATGTTCATCTCAGTTTATTTTCTTAGATTTTTTTTGAGTTTTGTGATCCCTTTTGATAAGTCAGAATATTGATTGATTGATTGATTCATTTTGAATGTTCTTACGTTGTCATACTACATTATTCACTGTAATCAGTATTCCACTCCGTATTCCACTCATTAGTGGGTTCAGTAGTAATGGGTGAAAATATATTGTGACTTGATGAGTTAATCGCATATCAAAATGGGTAGAAAGGTGAAATTTCCTGTGCATGATTTTGCATTATTTCTAAATGAACATTATCCGAAATTGTCGAGAAATTTTCACAAGACAATTGATATTAAAAATCATATGGTTGAAAATGCTGCCGACTTCATGTTTTCATCTACCAGTAATAAATACCGATATATTATATTACGGGTTTTGCAACGCAACACCAGTGATATACACAGTCTGTCATATGCAGATATCGAGGATAATAATTATCAAAATCATGCATCGACGGAACAAAATGGCAATAAAGGTACAACCATCAAAGAACATATATGCAAGTTTCTTAAGGCCTCCTCTGCAACCGTGAACGACCTTCGTGGTTCATATTCCCAAAATTCTATTTATACAAAATTGTGTCGTTACCTCAATTTTAAGAGTAATACTCGGAATCGCAAGAAATTATATATGTTTTGTAGAAGAAACTTCTCAGATATGACTGTCATCTCATCTGATGATGTGATTAGTTAAAGCAGTGATATTGAAAAGGGAACCAGTTACCATGTCAAATCCGTTGAACTTGACACACATCAGGATCAGAAACGTGCATGCTTGAGTTCAAGGGAAATAATTATATCACGTCCCTCGTACGGCCAACCAAATAAATCTGAACGATGTTTTTTCTTCTTAACGATAGTAAACATCTAATTGAGGAAGAAAAACTTGAGCACATCAACTGGATACAAAGTTGCATTTTGCTATCAAGGGAAATAATTATCTCACGTCCCTCGTACGGCCAACCAAATAAATCTGAACGAGGTTTTCTCTTTTTAACGATATTATACATCCAATTGAGGAAGAAAAACTTGAGCACATCAAGTGGATACAAAATTGCATTTTGCTATCAAGAGAAATAATTATCTCACGTCCCTCGTACGGCCAACCAAATAAATCTGAACGATGTTTTTTCTTCTTAACGATAGTATACATCTGAATGAGGAAGAAAAACTGGAGCACATCAACTGGATACAAAGTTGCATTTTTATATCCACAGAAATAACTATCTCACTTCCCTCGTACGGCCAACCAAATGAATTTGAACTTCGTTTTATCTTCTTAGCAATACCATTCATATCTTCGAGAAAGAAAAACGTGAGCACATCATTTGGATACAAAGTTGCATTTTTCTATCCACGGAAATAACTATCTCACTACCCTCGTACGGCCAACCAAATAAATCTGAACAATATTTTTCCTTTTCAACGATATTATACATCCAATTGGGAAAGAAAAACTTGAGTACATCAAGTGGATACAAAGTTGCATTTTGCTATCAAGGGAAATAATTATCTCACGTCCCTCGTACGGCCAACCAAATAGATCTGAACGTTGTTTTAGCTCCTTAACGATATTTTACATCTAATTGAGGAAGGAAAACTGGAGCACATCAACTGGATACAAAGTTGCATTTTTCTATCGAGGGAAATAATTATCTCACGTCCCTCGTACGGCCAACCAAATGAATTTGAACTTCGTTTTATCTTCTTAGCAATACCATTCATATCTTCGAGGAAGAAAAACGTGAGCACATCAACTGGATACAAAGTTGCATTTTTCTATCCACGGAAATAACTATCTCACTACCCTCGTACGGCCAACCAAATAAATCTGAACAATATTTTTTCTTCTCAACGATATCATACATCTAATTGAGGAAGAAAAACTTGAGCACATCAACTGGATACAAAGTTGCATTTTGCTATCAAGGGAAATAATTATCTCACGTCCCTCGTACGGCCAACCAAATAAATCTGAACGATGTTTTCTCTTATTAACGATATTATACATCCAATTGAGAAAGAAAAACTTGAGCACATCAAGTGGATACAAAGTTGCATTTTGCTATCAAGGGAAATAATTATCTCACGTCCCTCGTACGGCCAACCAAATAAATCTGAACGATGTTTTTTCTTCTTAACGATATTATACATCTAATTGAGGAAGAAAAACTGGAGCACATCAACTGGATACAAAGTTGCATTTTTCTATCCACGGAAATAACTATCTCACTTCCCTCGTACGGCCAACGAAATGAATTTGAACTTTGTTTTATCTTCTTAGCAATACCATTCATATCTTCGAGAAAGAAAAACGTGAGCACATCAACTGGATACAAAGTTGCATTTTTCTATCAAGGGAAATAATTATCTCACGTCCCTCGTACGGGCCAACCAAATGAATCTGAACGATGTTTTCTCTTCTTAACGATATTATACATCCAATTGAGAAAAAAAAACTTGAGCACATCAAGTGGATACAAAGTTGCATTTTGCTATCAAGGGAAATAATTATCTCACGTCCCTCGTACGGCCAACCAAATAAATCTGAACGATGTTTTCTCTTCTTAACGATATTATACATCCAATTGAGAAAGAAAAACTTGAGCACATCAAGTGGATACAAAGTTGCATTTTGCTATCAAGGGAAATAATTATCTCACGTCCCTCGTACGGCCAACCAAATAAATCTGAACGATGTTTTTTCTTCTTAACGATAGTATACATCTGAATGAGGAAAAGAAACTGGAGCACATCAACTGGATACAAAGTTGCATTTTTATATCCACAGAAATAACTATCTCACTTCCCTCGTACGGCCAACCAAATGAATTTGAACTTCGTTTTATCTTCTCAGCAATACCATTCATATCTTCGAGAAAGAAAAACGTGAGCACATCATTTGGATACAAAGTTGCATTTTTCTATCCACGGAAATAACTATCTCACTACCCTCGTACGGCCAACCAAATAAATCTGAACAATATTTTTTCTTCTCAACGATATTATACATCTAATTGAGGAAGAAAAACTTGAGCACATCAACTGGATACAAAGTTGCATTTTGCTATCAAGGGAAATAATTATCTCACGTCCCTCGTACGGCCAACCAAATAAATCTGAACGATGTTTTCTCCTAATAACGATATTATACATCCAATTGAGGAAGAAAAACTTGAGCACATCAAGTGGATACAAAGTTGCATTTTGCTATCAAGGGAAATAATTATCTCACGTCCCTCGTACGGCCAACCAAATAGATCTGAACGTTGTTTTAGCTCCTTAACGATATCATACATCTAATTGAGGAAGGAAAACTGGAGCACATCAACTGGATACAAAGTTGCATTTTTCTATCGAGGGAAATAATTATCTCACGTCCCTCGTACGGCCAACCAAATGAATTTGAACTTCGTTTTATCTTCTTAGCAATACCATTCATATCTTCGAGAAAGAAAAACGTGAGCACATCAACTGGATACAAAGTTGCATTTTTCTATCCACGGAAATAACTATCTCACTACCCTCGTACGGCCAACCAAATAAATCTGAACAAAATTTCTTCTTCTCAACGATATTATACATCTAATTGAGGAAGAAAAACTTGAGCACATCAACTGGATACAAAGTTGCATTTGGCTATCAAGGGAAATAATTATCTCACGTCCCTCGTACGGCCAACCAAATAAATCTGAACGATGTTGCCTCTTATTAACGATATTATACATCCAATTGAGAAAGAAAAACTTGAGCACATCAAGTGGATACAAAGTTGCATTTTGCTATCAAGGGAAATAATTATCTCACGTCCCTCGTACGGCCAACCAAATAAATCTGAACGATGTTTTTTCTTCTTAACGATATTATACATCTAATTGAGGAAGGAAAACTTGAGCACATCAAGTGGATACAAAGTTGCATTTTGCTATCAAGGGAAATTATTATCTCACGTCCCTGGTACGGCCAACCAAATAAATCTGAACGATGTTTTCTCTTCTTAACGATATTATACATCCAATTGAGAAAGATAAACTTGAGCACATCAAGTGGATACAAAGTTGCATTTTGCTATCAAGGGAAATAATTATCTCACGTCCCTCGTACGGCCAACCAAATGAATCTGAACGATGTTTTCTCTTCTTAACGATATTATACATCTGATTGAGGAAGAAAAACTTGAGCACATCAACTGGATACAAAGTTGCATTTTGCTATCAAGGGAAATAATTATCTCACGTCCCTCGTACGGCCAACCAAATAAATCTGAACGATGTTTTCTCTTCTTAACGATATTATACATCCAATTGAGAAAAACTTGAGCACATCAAGTGGATACAAAGTTGCATTTTGCTATCAAGGGAAATAATTATCTCACGTCCCTCGTACGGCCAACCAAATAAATCTGAACGATGTTTTTTCTTCTTAACGATAGTATACATCTGAATGAGGGAGAAAAACTGGAGCACATCAACTGGATACAAAGTTGCATTTTTATATCCACAGAAATAACTATCTCACTTCCCTCGTACGGCCAACCAAATGAATTTGAACTCCGTTTTATCTTCTTAGCAATACCATTCATATCTTCGAGAAAGAAAAACGTGAGCACATCATTTGGATACAAAGTTGCATTTTTCTATCCACGGAAATAACTATCTCACTACCCTCGTACGGCCAACCAAATAAATCTGAACAATATTTTTCCTTTTCAACGATATTATACATCCAATTGAGAAAGAAAAACTTGAGCACATCAAGTGGATACAAAGTTGCATTTTGCTATCAAGGGAAATAATTATCTCACGTTCCTCGTACGGCCAACCAAATAGATCTGAACGTTGTTTTAGCTCCTTAACGATATTATACATCTAATTGAGGAAGGGAAACTGGAGCACATCAACTGGATACAAAGTTGCATTTTTCTATCGAGGGAAATAATTATCTCACGTCCCTCGTACGGCCAACCAAATGAATTTGAACTTCGTTTTATCTTCTTAGCAATACCATTCATATCTTCGAGAAAGAAAAACGTGAGCACATCAACTGGATACAAAGTTGCATTTTTCTATCCACGGAAATAACTATCTCACTACCCTCGTACGGCCAACCAAATAAATCTGAACAATATTTTTCCTTCTCAACGATATTATACATCTAATTGAGGAAGAAAAACTTGAGCACATCAACTGGATACAAAGTTGCATTTTGCTATCAAGGGAAATAATTATCTCACGTCCCTCGTACGGCCAACCAAATGAATCTGAACGATGTTTTTTCTTCTTAACGATAGTATACATCTAATTGAGGAAGAAAAACTGGAGCACATCAACTGGATACAAAGTTGCATTTTTCTATCCACGGAAATAACTATCTCACTACCCTCGTACGGCCAACTAAATGAATCTGAACAATGTGTTTTCCTTATGGTATTACATTTCTTCTTGCGAAAAATAAATGAGCACATCAATTACATATTGTCCCTTGTAGGGTCAAGTAAATGAATAATTGGTATGTATGTATGTTCTTTCAACTCCCCTAAATTTCACATCTCTTGGTGAAAAAAACATAGTGTACCTACAATAATATTAAAAACAGAAATGGGTTTATGATTTCCCAGGAAACAATTACCTACCCACTGTCCAATGTCTGATTGTTACAGGGGTTCCTACTAAGTATTATCTTGTATTAGATACTTCTGTATACAGTACTACTCAACCAATGGAGAAATAGAGTATAATGACAAGAAGAATTTCACTGCCGAACATGGAAAACTGGCAACACTGTGAGGCGGTCGAATTTCTGTATCACATAAATTTTTCTACTCGTCAGAAAGTGTGGCTGGAAAAGTGTGGATAACTTCACACTAATGTTTGCAAGAGGAAATCTGGTTCGGCGAGCAGGCACATTGAAAGGAATAAGAGCTAAGAGATCAGGAGAATTAATTTTATAATTTATCATTTTATACAAAAATGAAATCATATTCAATTTTATTCTATTATCCAAGGAAACAATACCAAATTCTATCCTAAGTTGAGATGATCTAACAATATTGTAATTGGGCCATCTTCTATATTTTTTTAAGTATAAATGTCGCAGAAACCTGTTTTGGACTTTTTCTAATGATTTCAGAGTAGTTTGCGATTCTCCATTCCAGAGTAGTGAACCAAATTCCAGTTTAGGTCTCACAAGAGTGTGAAATAAGGTGATTAATGTTTTTATATGTCTGAAGTCAGAGCCTTGTCTGATTATAAAACCAAGTGTTCGACTTGCAGACTTCGCAGTATTCTCAATATGATTAGTGTATGATAGTTTATTATTGTACGTTATACCGAGATCTTTAATTTCAGTGCATCTCCGCAGATGATCATCATCCATTTTATAATCGAAAATTATTTGTTCTTTAGCATTTGATATTGACATTACTGAAATTTTTTTTACATTAAATGGTTATTTAAATTCATTGCCTATGTCTCTACAACACTCTATTTTGTTTATTAATCCAATTTCGGAAACACCCAGTGAATATACATGTCTTCCAGTTTTCCTTTTTGGACAATTTCTCACTTTCATGAGAGATATAATTGCTGTAGTGGCCTTGAACCCATTTCACGATTGTCCTGCTTTCGTTAAATCCTAGAGTTTAATAAAGATCGCCGCAATTATCCAATTGCATAAAGATCATTACCTATTCGAATTTGCTAATAAATAGCCAGCCATGTGTTGAACACAATTTGAACACAATGAATAGTATATGGATCTCTATAATTGAATCAGATAACGCATTTTATCAGAGTGACATCTTGATGACTATAAATATATATAATATAACCTCCTGTCTAGACCACTAAATGTTCATCCCAAACAACAACCCTCAGTTGAGATCGCGAAAGGATCCAAACTGTCATCCATGACAGATCCAGTTCGTTATCTCTCTCTCTCTTTCTCTCTCTCTGAATATATGGCCTCTTGTCTTACGACATACAGCCAGAGCCCTTATTACGGAGAATCCGTCCCCATCCGGCCTGGATACCTGCGTAAATGATAAGGGTTTCGTTTTTCGAGCACCTTGGATGTCTCACTCGAAGTGATACCAGGTATTGTGCTCTTCTAGCGTTTCAAACTCACAATCACAAAAACATTAACCTGACTTCCGACCTGAAGATGCCAAATGTCTTCCACCGTGGTCGGAAGTCGAATACCCCAGTTCGTTATCGTGTCTTCTACTTCTTCTTCGTTTCGGTTTGAATGGCCTTAGTTACCAGGACTATCTGACCAAGTACACGCAGTATTTGATTTGTTGTCCCCTCTTTATTGGGGCCCACCGTGAAATGGATCTGGGACATCCCATACCCCTAGAGGATATTGCTGAAATTGAAACATTGCATTTATTTATATACTGCTCTACATGCACTATCAGCCAACTCTACTGCAGTCCATCATGCATGTTACTAGGCAAAGCAAAAGTCTCTACACTGAGAGAAAACTTGAGTTATCATAATTAGACTATCGTCATAAAACAGCCTGTTCTTATTATTGGTACAACCAACGCAGTTATTCGTTTCCTTTTATTATAGTTATCTGATATCTGAATGAAACCTGACATTTTGACATGCTATTGTAATATTCATTTTCAACAGTTATCCCAATATTTTTCTACTCTAGTATATTCATCAAACAGTCGTAATTATAGGTTATCTAATCAACATTGTTCGATGGTATGCATTATGAAACCGTGCTTTGAATTAGTGCAATGAAAATAAATATCCTATTCACACTTACTTTTCATGATCCAACGTTATTTTTTTCAAAAAGCAAAAAATACGATTAGTTTCTGAATTGAAATATCTGGGTTTCTCGGGAAGTTGTTTTGACATTACTCATTGATTTTTTTCAAAGAAATATCATCTGTATACATACTGACGAATTTATTAAGAAATGAGAAGTTGAATACTTATATTTACTCTTCCTACGGAGTTATGATGAGAATGTTCAATAAAACTTCCCTCAAAAACCCAGATATTTTAATTCAGAATCTCATTGATCATTTTGTTCTTCGAAATAAACCAATTCTAGGCCGTGAAAAATGGGTATGGAGAATACTTCTTTCATTGCAGTAATGCAATGCACGGTGTATGTAGCATGTAGCTCGGTTCACAGCCAGCACTAAATTTTGCTACATCACACACATCCACCCACAAGACACGGCTCTATCGATTCGGATGATCGAAACCATTGAACAATAATTGAACACGGGCACCCATGACCGAAAACAGAAGTGAAAATGAGGGTAGTTCCATCCTCCCTTGCTAAGTTCATTCCTCGACAGCTTCTGTCTTGGTCTACATAGGTTAATTACGTCGGATATGTTTTATTTATTATGGAATAGAAGGAATTGTCATTAAGTTTTACTAGGCAGGAATGTAGTTGATTGATTGCCGTGGCTGATAGTTCACAGCCGAGCGTATCGAGGCTAGAAATTCAACGAAAGCAGTCAATCTGAATTTACTGCCATGTGAAACATATAATTTCATCTCCAAATCTTATGAAACCAATTTTGTGTAATTTTTTAATTGTAAACTCCATCATTTTGTGTTCTCTCAATGTCAGTGTAAATGTTGATTACCAATTTCATTCAAATTTCTTGGAACGTTGTGCCCCTTTCCTGTCTGTTAGGTTTCAGAGAAAAGCCACGTTCCCTGCAGCTTGGAGAACAATCACTTATTTACGAAATCAATAATAGATGTCACGTACGAATAAGACCGTAGTGTGGATACATTAAGTGTTCCAGATCGACGAATGAAAATTGATAGCCGATGTCCAGCCGAGGCTAGCAAATAAGCGAGACAATAGACATTTTGGAACATAAATAACTATTTCATTATCTACTTTTTCTCTGTAATGAAATATATCTGTTGCACTTCAATTGTACTGGAACAACATTATTCTGTGTAGCTTTACGTTATGCATGGGTAACCATAGAAATGAGCGAGTGGACTGATAATAAATTATTAACATTCATTTACTCCACTGTGTCGTTAGGGACCTAAATTAATTTTTGCAACACACTTTTTTATGTAAATAATGAGTGTATGAGTGAGTGTTCTTCGAAATTGTTGAATTCCAGAGCTCATTCCAAAAGTACAGTCATGGCCGTCATTTGACCATGTTCTGCGATACGTCAGTTTTTATAATGTTTCGTTATTGGTCAGATATTCTCTCATTCTCACTCATGAAGTAAAGTTGTCAAGTCACCAATTACAATCAAGTTATCAGAAAGATATTTAGAGTTCTGTCGTAGAGTAAAACACGAGATAAAGCATAATTGGAAGAAGTCATAATAATTTAGTTCATTCTTGACTTTTTCGGGCAACCAGCATGTCCAAATATTTCTTATACTCCATAACAAAATATCATGTAGATGTTGAATACTCGGCAACAGTGTGCTGAATGCTGAGAACCGACAAGACACCGCCCACAATGATTTGTGCACCGTGTTGTCACGTTTATCCGTTCAAATGTCCTCTAGTGTGAATTAATATGATAATTATTATTTACAGAAATGTATTATAAGCAATAATAAACCCCAAAACTTGTGAGAAAATTTGGGGACAATAGATTTTCTATTGATGATTAGGAATATTATCAATACATTATTGAATAACTATTATTTCTGAAATTCCCAATCGTATTTCAACATATGGCAACTATGCTATGGTCTGCCCCTACTTACGAAATCGTGACGTCAGTTTTTACTCGCGGTACATTTATAGCCGTTTGAAAATCACCGTGGCATTATTGATGATTTTAGCACCTTGAAACCCTTCGAAGAATTCTAATAAAGTAAGAGATCGAAGTACACTCAGTTCCAAAAAAGCACTTGATAATTGACCTATTTTTTTGAAAAAAAAAATAGTAGGCCGATTTTTATTTTTTTTTCATTTTTTTTTGGTTTCATTTGTTGGTAGGTAATTCATTTGTCTTGAAAAAAAATTGAGAGGTGAACATTTTTTCAAAGCCTCCTTGATGGTGGTGGAATAACTTGAACCATGATTTATTCTTAATTTTTGACTCACCCTGTGTATTAATTGAGTAATGGTATACAAAGTGCTTGCACCCTGTACGAAAGAGGCTTCCTTTGGGAGCATTTTGTTTTTTTATTCATTGATTTATCTCTAAATTTCTCTTTTTTTTTCCTGATACCTTACGCTTATCCCACAAATTAAATTTATTGAAGGATCAGAGTACTCAAAATTGATTGGGTTGTACTCTGATAGGATCACATTGTCTTTAAAAAATCAAATGCCGTTGCCATAGCAACTAATTTGTTGTATGCACTCCGCAAGTAGGTACGAACAAACAGGAAGCACCGCACGGAGGGTCGGTTCTGGTCGCCCCCGAAAAACTTCTCCAAGAGATGATAGCTTCTTGCGGATTTCACAGAATCGATCAAATACTGCGGTAAATGTTCAGCAAGATCTTCGCCAAATTCGTGATGTTGCAGTAAGTAAGCAGACATCAAAAAGAAGTTAATTCAAAAGCTAGGAGACCTGCAAAAGGTCCCAAAATATTGCCCGAACATCGTGCTGCTAGAAGAAATGTTGTTGAAAATTATGGACAGTGGAATATTCCTGAATGGTCGAATGTCTTGTTTACGGATGAGTCAAGGTTTTGCTTTAACATGGTGGATGGAACAAAAAGAGTATGGAGAAGAACTGGTGAACGGTTTAATCAAAATGTAATAACAGAATGCGAGAGTTTTAATGGTTGGTCCGTTATGGAGTGGGGAGGGATTTCAATGAATGGAAAGACACCCCTTCATGTTTTTCCGGTGAGGCAGTCGATGAATGCCCAAATTTACATTGACATTTTAGAGCAGTATGTCTCACCTTATGCAGAGTTAGTGGGCAATAATTTTATATTGATGCAGGATAATGCCCGACCACACACCGCAGCAATGGCGCGAAACTTCTTAGAAGCTACTGGTATTACCACATTACAATGGCCTGCGAGAAGCCCCGATATGAATCCTATAGAACATTCGTGGGATGAATTAGGGAGAAGGGTACGTTCTCGCGAGAGGTCTCCGTAAAGTGTCGCAGAAATGGCAGATGCCTTAGTGGAAGAATGGGATCGTATACCAATGGAAACGATAAGCAACTTAATTTCCAGTATGCCTCGTAGATTAGAAGTTCTTAGAGTTGCTAGAGGAGGCAATACACGGTATTAAGCAGCCATCCCAATTTATAATTTTGTGTTCAATAAAAATGTTTTTCAAAATTATTGGTATCAGTTTATTTCATTAGAAAATTGTTTCCCGATAAATTCAGAAAGTTGGTAATGTGCAAGGATTCAGCAAAAAAAGCTGTAATTCAAAAAATTTCAGAGATAAATCAATGAATAAAAAATCAAAATGCTCGCAAAAGAAGCCTCTTTCGTATATGGTGTAAGCACTTTCTATGCCATTACTTAATTAACATACAGGGTGAGTCAAAAATTAAGAATAAATCATGGTTCGAGTTATTCCACCACCATCAAGGAGGCTTTGAAAAAATTTTCATCTCTTCATTTTTTTTAAGACAAATGCGTTACCTACCAACAAATGAAAAAAAAATAAAAAGCCTACTATTTTGTTTTTCAAGAAGATAGGTCAAATATCAAGTGCGTCACTTTTTTTGGAACTGAGTGTATTTGAGTGATGATTGTCTTTGAAGAATTTAAAAAATCACTCACGGCCCACGGGTCACAAGCGGCCCCCAACAAGCATCGTCTGGTCCGACAATAGATTTTGCTTTTCAATATATGTAAAAGAAATTAAAATATCAGATTTGCTTGCACTTCGAGTCATGAGAGGTAGGTATCACAGGAAAAGAAGATATTTCTGAAGAAATTGTTAATTCATTTAATCTGAGCTTGGCGAACTTGAGCGATATCACCACAGATAGAGGATAGTGGTGGCAAAACTGAAATCAGAATTACTATTTTGCCGGAAATATTCGGCGATTGGTATTGTTTGTTTCATGATTGAAACAATAAACGAGCGCCTCGCGTGAGTTGCGCACATTGAATCCATCATTCTGGCTTTCAACAAAGTTGACGTTATAATCGTCAAAAATTTTATCGCTAAAAAACGAGGTTGGAAAAATTATCTTCAGAAAATAACACCACTTCTTTGCAGAATTGAATGTTGAAATCCAATTGATGAATATATGGAATTCGTTAATTACATACAATGCATAATCTACCATAATCATTGAAATTCACTGATCCGGCTTGAAAATAAAATATAGTGATGATTTGTTATCAGTTACATATCGTATGCATTTCACTTACATTGGCATTGAGATAAAAGCATGCATACAATCATCAAATAATCAGAGTTCATTGAAATCAAACCATTGAAATGTACAGGGTCTCCATAAATGATCGTAGCATCGTATAGTAGAAGATCCGAACCTAAATCGACCTTCACCGAGCTGATAATAGAACGAAATATATTTTATCATGAATTTAGTATATAAGAAAACATATTAAAAATGGGTTGGCTAAAAAAATCCTGGGCGGACTATTTTTAATTGTCTTTCGAAAAATGATTTTTAATTAAATGTTGCAACATCAGGATAATAAAAAAAATTGTCCTGACTGAAAGTATAAAACGTATAGAATGTGCAGCCGTTGGGTTGTCTACTATTTACCTGGGCGAACTACTGGGTTGTCAGGTAAACACAGGTATATCGATGCCAGTTACTTTCACTGGATTGGATAATTAAAAAAAAATTATATCATCATAAGCGCTGTTTAATTACGAACACGTTGATATAGGGTTGTCTGCGAAAATTCCGGTCCTATTAGGGGTTTGCGAATTTTAAAGATTTTAATTTCAACGCGCGTGGAAGTGTGTGACAGAGAGATCCGAGGTAAGTATACTGTGTAATAATAAAGGACCCAACATCGCAGTCGCTTGTGATGAGACCCTGAATAGTAGAAAGTGCGCATGCACGGTGTGTAAACTATGGAGGGTAGAGGTACCTCTACTACCCTTCATAAAGTAAACAGTGCGTGTTATTTTGGAGCAACTGATATTTCAGTAGCAAAAAAAAATAATTAAATAATTACATAATAATTGAATATATTTAATATAATACTAATATATAAAAACAATATAATATCAATATATTGCGTTATAACCATAATAATATATCTATAATCTATAATAGACAATAAAAATATCAATTACTTACTTTGGAATTTTTTTGCTCTTTCTGGAAATAGAAACAAAGTGGACCGCCAAAAATTTAAATTAAGAAATAACAAAAAAGATAGACTAGACATATTGTATTACGATTTAAAATTTTATCAAAAAACAGTATAAATACAAAAATAATATTAATGAAAAATAAATTCTAATAAATATTTTCTATTCAATATCTGATTCATCAGAAGTATCTTTTTGACTCTCGAATTCGTCTGATTCATTAGATTCTTCCTCATTTGCTTCCATTTCGACAATGTCCTGGATTTTCAAAGGACTTTGATCTCCGATAAAACCTGTTGGTTTTAATAAATCATCAAAATGCCAACCATAGTTTTCAGGATTTGACTTCGCACACTTCGCACACTTTCTACTATTCAGGGTCCCATCACAAGCAACTGCGATGTTGGGTCCTTTATTATTACACAGTATACATAACTCGGATCTCTCTGTCACACACTTCCACGCGCGTTGAAATTAAAATCTTTAAAATTCGCAAACCCCTAATAGGACCGGAATTTTCGCAGACAACCCTATATCAACGTGTTCGCAATTAAACAGCGCTTATGATGATATATATTTTTTTTAATTATCCAATCCAGTGAAAGTAACTGGCATCGATATACCTGTGTTTACCTGACAACCCAGTAGTTCGCCCGGGTAAATAGTAGACAACCCAACGGCTGCACATTCTATACCTTTTATACTTTCAGTCAGGACAATTTTTTTTTTATTATCCTGATGTTGCAACATTTAATTAAAAATCATTTTTCGAAAGATAATTAAAAATAGTCCGCCCAGGATTTTTTTAGCCAACCCATATTTAATATGTTTTCTAATATACTAAATTCATGATAAAATATATTTCGTTCTATTATCAGCTCGGTGAAGGTCGATTTAGGTTCGGATCTTAGACTAGTAATGACCGCTGAAAGATTCTATATTGATATGCCGCTCTCTACCTATATGGAGATCAAACTGTAACACATCTGGTCGCTTCAATGCCTGTATCTTTTTTTTTATCTCTTGGAGTGCGCGAAACGGAATCCCTATAATGTTCGAGTAACATCGTGCGTACCTAAGGATGGAGGATAGGGAGAGGACGTAGATGTTGACATTTTTTTCAAACTGTTGGAGAATAATATTGAGAATTATAGGAAAATTTCACTCCTGTCAGAATTTTCTAAAGTACTTGAGAGGTGCATCTATAATCAGATTGTTAGCTTTATTGAGAAATACAACCTTCTTACAGTTGATCAGCATGGCTTTAGAAAAAAGAAATCTATTGAAACCGCTAGTTATGAGATGATGAACTACATTTATCAAGAACTTGATGCAGGTAACTATGTTGTATCTCTCCTATTCGACCCCTCCAAGGCCTTTGACAGCCTCAATTTCAATAAGGTTTTGGAGCAACTATACGCATTGGGAATTAGAGGCAGGTCACTGAGATGGATTGAATCTTACTTACATAACACAAAAATAATCGTCAGAATTAAAACGAATTCTCCCAAAAACATCCCATTTCTCTTGGACTTCTACAGGGCTCTGTCCTAGGGCCCTTAATAGTTCTACTCTATATCAATGATTTACCAAACTACACCACCACAGGCAAAGTGATAATATTTGCAGACGACACCACAATTACCCTAGCTGGAAAAACTCCTGAGGAACTCCAAGTGAAGATAGAGCAAACCATAAGTGAGATGGAAAGCTGGTGTCAAAGAAATGACCTTATTCTTAATAAAAGTAAAACCCTTTGTATACATTTTCACATGAGGAAGCATTTACCCTACTCTCTACTACGCACCATCTAAAACTTGATAATCATGTCAAGCTACTAGGTACTTACTTGGACTCAAATCTAAGCATTGACACCCATTTAAATCATGTCTGTTCCACTCTCAACAAGTCATTCGATGCCATTTTCCAAATGATATCCTACCCAGATCAAGAGGGGCTAATGAAACTGTACTACAGCTTTGTATATAGTCACTTAGCATATAACGTCATTACTTAGGGCTCCGCCTGAGGATGACACAGAGTATTCATCGCTCAAAAAATAATTATTCATCTCATATCAAGTATGTAATTCCGAGAAAGCTGTAGGCAGACTTTCCGGGAAAAAAAATTACACTTGCATCTATATCTTGAAATGTGTAACTCACATGAAGCTACATCCTGAAAGGTTTCATCTGCAGAACAGTCTTCATAGATACAATACTAGATGCAATGAAATGTCTATTGCTAAATATAATACTTCAACTTTCCAAAAATCTCCCATTTTCAACTGCATAACACTTTTCAATGCTTTACCGGAGAACCTAAGAAGCTTGGATAGCTTCAACATTTTTAAATCAATGGTAAAATACTTCCTCATAAAAACTGTTTTTATTCTATTGAAGGATTTATTTCTTACAGAGGTTTTCAAATTCTTCTTATCCCATATGTGTTGTAATTTGTACATGATTTTTTTATTATTATTATAATTGCATATTATGTGTCGTAATTAGTATCATACACTGAGGAAAATTTCTATTAACCATAGTCAGAAATCGAATTACCCCAGCAAGAAACTCTAATCACCTGTGATTATAAAGTCGACTTTGCTGATTATAACCCACCTGCGATTATTAGATATAGAACCTTGCTGTCACTAGCGAGTGCATCTGTATGATGCTATTAGACGATGTTTCTGTAGTAGGTATCTGACTTTGCTACCGCTAGTGAGTGCATCTAATAATGAGAGTAGGACAATGTTATAATCGTAGGTAGGGAACTTTGCTACTCTTGATGGGTGATCATATAGATAGTTGCATGACCTTCTTACTGTATAGTTATTCAGTTATTTTCCAGGATTGTTGTCATCAAGAAAGGTGAAATTTTGACTGATATCCACTTTCACTTCCCATAATTTCCACCCTGATGTTTGGTATGAATAGCAATTTATTGATTCCTAAAGATTTCGGACCAATGATCTTTGAAATTCAATAGATCAATTGATTCATGCACCCTCAGGAAAAACCAAAGGGTTTTTTGAGTAATTGATGAAAAAAAGAATTTTTCTGAAACCTTCTGAAACCATTGTATTTCGAGAACTAGGCAAGTTATTACAGATGCGTACAGGAAAACAAAATGTTACCAGTAAAATCATTCAAATAATTTCATCACCTGGACATTTTTGCTCACAATAAGTTTTCAGACCAGATTCTATAGAGAAGCTCTGAAACATATTTGACCATTTTAAAGTTTCATGATACCAAAGATAGGAAAATGTTATTGAATGTAAAATATTCGAATTTCAGACGAAATACCTCGAAAAAACTCACCTTCATCATTCCATCAATCCTGGTATAATAACTGAAGCACTCAGATCTACGAAAGCACTGAAAGGGACACAGAAGATTTTTTTATTTGTTTGGAAATGTTTACATTTTATATTTGAATTCAGATTCAGATTTTGAATAATGAATTGAATTCAAGGGGGGAAGTATTCGTAACTGTCGTGTCGTCGAGATTGTCGTCCTGTACATGGGTTTGCATCAAGAGCCCAACTGTGAATGATTGATCAAGCAAGATGTCTGACAAATGTTTACATAGAGGGGGACAAATCAGCGAAATATCGAATAACGATGAGTAGGCGCTAAATAACCCCAAGTTGGTTCGTCAAATATTATGTTCGTGGCAGACTGACAGTTATATTATTGGAAGTGAGTGCAGTTCAATGCGATGAACCTCGCAGCCACAAGCCTATAACTCACTAGTAGTAGTTCAGCTAGACAATTATAAAAAAAACTCATGCTGTCCCAGAGTGGCTGCCTGATAGCTACAGCAGTATACCTTCCTGTGGCAGGAAATTCACTTTCAGCAAAGTCGTTATTGCTATCATAGGATTTGAAGGTGGTGCTTCTATTCGAAAATGTATAACGGTAATATGATTTCTTGTAATGGTAGCAAGAAATATCTCAGCAAAAACTCTAATAATAGCACAATTTTCCTCAGTGAACCTAGCTAATTGAACTCACAATTTTTATAATTTTTATCTATACACTATGTATTGTGCTTGTGCATCTGTGACCTGCCATCTGTACTATGTATTTTTATATGGCCAATAAAGACTACTACTACTTTAAGTTCTCGGTAATACTTCCTCAGGAAATGAAATCATTATTATTATTATTATTAATCATACTATTATTATTTCACTATTTTGTTCTAGAAGTAAGAAGAAATTTTCGAATCGCCAGAAAGGATGCATGCTGATGTTAGCCCTCGCGGACTTCATGAGTTTCTGCTCCATGTCCATCATGGCCCCCTTCTACCCCAAGGAGGCAGCCAACAAAGGGATGACCGAATCGATGGCCGGCGTGGTCTTCGGTTATTATGCCATGATAGTATTCCTTTCTTCACCAATTATCGGAAAAATTGTGAGTTTATCTTAATCAGACAATCCATCCAACCTTGTTAGCTTATGATGACTTCAGATTTCGAATGATTTTTTCTCGAGGAGAGCAGGCAAACAATATATTCACATATTTATACAGTGAGGACGTAAAAAGTCCCCACCCCCATTTAACCTTTACACGGTACAAGCTGGCGAGGTCGGGTGAAATTCAGGCACAAAGGTACCTCTTTCACTACTATTTGGCATGAGAATGGTTGTGGTCACGTGACCTAGCGTCGAGTGGGCACCATCAACTTTTTTGAATATAAAGTGGGATCACGTGGTACCTTGTTTTAAAGGCCTTTCGATTCTCTATCGAATTCCGCTTTGTTTATGCAAATCGGTCGAGCCGTTTCAAAATGACAAGCGATCTCAACACAGAGGGCTTTGGAAATATTTACAAAAAAAAACATCAACTCCCCAGGGGGCCATTTCTAGGCTCAGGTTCACATGAACCTTTTTGAACCTATAATGATTCAATGTGTATCAATATTTCCATAATCGACAAGTATAGGTGTATCGATATGAAGTGACACTTACCCACCTCTTACTGTATAATTTTAATAATTATCGGTTATAATTACACAAGTGCATAAAAATTACCAATAATTTTGCAAAAGAGCGTGTTATATCTAAAAATTGCAAGAGTGTATTTTCATATTTTGCCGAAAGAGCCCTAGTCTATCTGACATCTGACGTCTAGCGACATGGTTTTAAATGTGTTGTTATGAGGACGGGATCTCTTCGCAGTGCAATCTTCCCTCTGCAGTGCAATTACCGATTTATGAGGGAAATATTCATTATGAATACTCTAAAATCAATGCGTTAGATATAAAATGTTAGGTATTTCTTCATTGATTTTCTTCTCTTTCAAATTGCAACTAAGGTATGAAATAGACTATGAAAATTTCGATTCTATAGTCAATTTATCCCAACAGCCATTTTTATGCGACAAACATATTAACTGAATTCGAGTTTCAGTGGTTAATGCATCTTGATTGAAAATAGTTGGAAGATCATGAGACGAAATCGATTTAGATGAAACAATCTCTTCCATGTAAACTTCAAATTCATCAGCCATTCAAATATCGATATTATTTTGGGAAGAAGTGAATCAATTATTATTCAATGGATTAAAAATTGTTCGCTGAATTAACGGGTTCGTCAAATCGCTGCTGGATGATAGATCCGAAAAAAACTATCAACAACCACATCAATTAATGGTAATTGAAACTATCAACAAACAATTTGATTCATGTACGATCACTGGAGTTGTAGTAATTATCTCCATAGATGACATACATTATTACATATCTACTAGTCTATTTTTTATATCTTCAACCGCACGAAAGGGAAGCCTTATTATGGTCGAAAATAATAAACAATCCTAAGATTGTTGAGTTGTTCAAAATGTTTTACCAGATCGTTGAATTGATGTAACATTCGGAATCATATACCATATATGATATGGAATTTGTTTTCCAAACAAACATATTTTATGAATCTTCATTTAATTCAAGGCACATTTTCAAAATAGTACTAGTGTCTTATGGTGGATATAAGTCACGCTGAACAATTTGAATACAGATGTTTTTTTTTTCAGTTACCAAAGGTTGGAGTGAAATTCGTATTCACTGGTGGTTTCCTCATCTCCGGTATTAGTAGTGTAGCTTTTGGGTGAGTACTAAACGATATATTATGTTCCTGAACAATATTTCTTCGGAAAGCATTATGCAAATTATTTTAGTTGTTTCCTCTATCGGGTGGTCACAAAAAACCAGAAGTTTTCATTTTCCTCGTAGCTTCATCATTTTGTACCGAATTCGAAATTCTTGACGTCATTTTGTAGCTTAAGCGCCGAGTTGAGCGCTATAGTTTACAGTGCTATATTAAAAAATTCTATAATTAAAGAAACAAAATGGTGGAGTACCTCAAACATTCGTGATTTACAAAAACCGCTGGCGAATAAGAAAATCACAATTTTTCCAACCTGTTCCGATGTTATTTTAGAATATTAATTTCTGAAGAGAATGAGTACTCGAACATCGAAATCGAACAAATAGTACAGGAGATACACTCACCTTTTCCCAGTTTGTTATGGAATGAATGTGCTAATCTCGTAATAACGATTATTATCATTTTGCTTCTGGTTTTATCAAATTTCAATCAATATCGAATTTCTCAGAGCTATTTTAAGGATGAAATGCTGAATTACACAGTGAAAGATTTCATAATGAGTAGCGTAGAAAATATGGGAGGAAAAGTGACCACAACCCACTGTTGCGCACCAGCGGATGAAATTTCCGGAACTTGCTAGTCAAAAAATGACCCATTCAGTTGCTAAAACATGCCAACGCTATGTCCATAAAATAACTAGGGAAACAGATTTCTGTTTTCCATCTATAGACAATTCTCTTATAGCCTCTTCTGATAAAAGAGATCATAGAGATCATCTAAAAGAACTGTTCACGAGACTGGATGAACATGAAATCGTTATTAATGCAGGAAAGGCGAATTTAGAACGGATTCCATAGACTTTTCAGATCACCTCGTTGATGGGAATCGGTACACGGTACACGACATGAAAAATAAAACGCTTTTTGGTCCATAATTTGCAGATTCCCTATATAATTGAATGATTTATTATGAAAATTTCCATATTCGAGTCATTGAATAAGTTTGTCTTTATGATTGTGGATATGGCAGGCTCAATAAAACTATGAATAGATTATGTTGGTTTCAACTGTATTGGATATCAAAAAAAATGTAGAGAATTTGCATAGTCGAATCATAAAGTACGAGATACAGTTTAGTTTATTGGAATACGTTATATAACATGGCTACATTTTCAAGAAGATACTCTATAAATATTCAACACGTTATAAACATAAATAAAAAAATAATTGATGAGATTTCTATACGTTCACGATGGTTCAAGTATCCATCAACATCATCAGAAAAATTTGAAAAAATAATCTGTTCCACTTCTTCCTTGAATCTATTGTTTTCCTTGAGAATATGTGGAAATACACAATCAACTCCGACGAAACGTAACCTAGTGAGCTGAAAGAGAGGAACACAGGACAGACAGTCTATTTTATGCTGAGACACATTGGTTTTGGTGAAATATAAAGGGTCATAACTAGAGCGTGTTATTCCATATCTTTTCTGAAAGATGAAAAATTCAGTCTATAGTCAGAGACAATTCATTTTGAAAAGTGTTTGAAGAAGAGGAATATATATAGAAATTACGGGAAAACATCAAATCTTCGCTTAACTTGGGACCTCCTGGGAACGAATCTGCTACCGTGTTCAACATATAAATGGAAAATATTAATCCTGTTGATCCTGTCCAATTATCTTCGGATTTCTGTAATAAAAACACTGCTCAGTGACAGATGTTGCTGCAAACAAGCGAGTTACAGGATTTTTCCATCAATTGATCTTGAATTTACCATTTTTGTATCCAGTATTCAGTAGTAAACACCATGATTTAGCTATCAACTGAACAAGAAGCAATGCTATCGTCTCCGTTCAGAAGAATGCAAGCGAATTCTTTGATTTTTCTCTTTGGTCCTTAACTTATTTTCCTATAATTTCAATGTTATTACATTCCGCCATATGTTGTCCATTTTCAGTAGGAATAAGTTCAGCTAATTCAGTTTTGTCGGTATTCAATTCATTCTTCAACTTTTAGTTACATTGATCGTCAAGAGGAATATATATAAATTAAACATATGGAGCTATAATAGTGATTTCAATACATCTTCTATATCGAAATGTGCACTCCATTCATCCCAAGTCTAGTGGAATTTTTTTCAAGAGAATACCTTTATGCGCTTCCATGACTTGATGAAATCGAATTGATTTTTTATCCCATTACGAGCTATATACATCAAACGAAACGATTTATTGCCATCATTTGGAAACATTAAATCGAATATTGCAAAGTAAATATCAACATGTAGCTCAAAATGCTCAACACTATATGAAACAAAAGCACGAATATTGAAGAATCACGGAAAGCACTTCACATGATTTTCAGGCTTTCAGGATTCGGACTGAAATTTGCCTACAAACTCTTTGAAAATACTGTTTCTGGACTAATAACGTGAACTAATATTTTCAGATCTCTTTACCTCATTCAGGATTATAATACTTTCACGATATTGTCATTCGTGATAAGAGGATTCCAGGCCCTTGGATCCAGTGCATATTCCACAGCTGGCTTCGTGTTGGTCATCAACATTTTTCCTGATCATGCCGCCACTGTGAGGGTGAGTTCTCAGGATTTACATTTCTAAATTCAGTTTTTGAAAACCCTTTTCTGAATATCAGCTTGATGGGTATGGCTATTTACAAACATCAAGTCGTCAAAATCGTCAAAAGGAAAGTTGAAATTTGGCTCCTTTTTCAGTGCAAAATATTTTCCTTTGAAACAATTATTCTTCTCTGAAATCCATATTATTGATTTCTCAGATCAACTTAGCTAAATCTAGGTTTTGAACTCAGACCACTGACGGTTGACCAAAAAAGGCAAACATCTGATGAATTCACCACCAAGTTTGCAGCTTTGAAAGGCATGTGCTAACTTCGTGGTGTCCGATAAACCTCGGATTTTTTTCCACTGATTTGTTTTCTGCCGAAATCTCCTGAATAGGTGCTTCCTTCGGAAAAGGATACTCCATAGTTCTTTGAAGCTGTGAACATGTCTCAAAATTTGATCTCGACCCTAATTTTTCAGGAATAATATAGATACCAAGATACAGAACCTCAAAAATTGTATTTTTTTACTAAAAAGTCAAATTAATGTTTCGTGGATTACAGGAATTCTGGTCAGACCTATGGACATATTTAACAACTGAACAGGTGCTGATCAATATGATGACGACCCAATGGGGCTTGACGCATTGCTCCAGTTAGCAGAGTGACCTAAAGCGACCTCATATTGACGTCTATTTCACGTTATTTCTGGTCCACGACATCTTTTGACCGAAATATGAGCTAAAAATGACGTCATATCTCATTACGTCTCATTGACGTTTGATACTCGAGGTCTACAAATAAGAAAAATCAGTCGACTTCTTACCTTTTCATCGTCTGTTGTAATGAAGGACCTCGCACGAATCAAATGCAATTTTGATTTTTGTCATTTTACCTGAAATTTTGGGAGAAAGTAGTTCAAAGTGTGCTGAACAAAAGTCTCCATGGGGTCAAACGATTTCTGTGAGTAGTTTTCTTGCTACGCTCCCGTGAATCCTCTGATGCTACGTATAGAAAAACATTTACTACATGTTCTACTAAGTGGGTACACACGCACTTGTGAGATATCGAAATCGAAGTCAGGTTAGGTTAGATTGCTTTGGGTGTGTATCTGTGTGTTAGTGTGGGTGCATTGTGGGTGTGTGTGTATACAGGGTCATACAAAGAGACCAAAGTACCTGTCACGTCCACGTTCGTTGGCCTTGAGTGGCGCAAAGAACAGGTGATATGATTAATAATATGACAGTTGATAGATGTCAATGTATGTAAAATATAGTAATGAAATAAAGCTTAACTTATCAGCAAACCTCCTGAATTTCTGAATTTGATTTCGATATCTCACAAGTGCGTCTGTACCTCCTTTGTAGATCTTTTAGTCAAGTTTTTTCTATACGTAGCATCAGAGGATTCACGAGAGCTTAGCACGAAAACTACTCATAGAAATCGTTTGGCCCCATGGGGACTTCTGTCCAGCACACTTTGAACTACATTTCCCCAAAATTTCAGGTAAATACTGAGTACATTCAGTTTTAGCCAGATTATCAATTTCTGAGAAATCTGATGAAACAAGTCGATTTGTATTTTCAATTAACCATATAAATATAGAAAATTCATATACACAGGTTGATCCACGTTTGAGTTACGACAACCACGATTTGTTTATTGAAAGGAACCTTATATATCATTCAACTTTTGGAATCAACATGAGAAACTGAATTCAAAAATGTATTACACATGTGGATTGTATACAGTGCGTCCAATAAATGCAATGCTCTCGATACGATTTCTTCGTTAGAAGTGCTGCCAACGTTAGGGTACATCTGGTTTGTCTGCCAGCAATCAAAGGAGCTGCTGCTTAACACACCTATCGCATGTACCACCAGTTGCCGAAGTAGTTGAGGGTGGATATAGGGACCCATTTGACTGGGGATGCTCTAGGAGTAAGCAGAGGCTCCTTCCCTTGCAAAAATCTGAAGACCCTGCCTAAAAACTCTCCTCAAAAGTCTCGCAAATGCCGCAAGAAATACGCGCGAAGAACTCTTTCGTAGGCCCCGTTGAAATCGACGACACTAACGCCGATGAAGACCTCAATAGCCCCCTATAGCTTTCCCCTTCTAATCACAAGAATCAGTAGGAATCTCCGAAGGATTTCGGTTTTAATCGACATGAAGTTGCGAAATCGTACATTTCAAGATCAAAATAGTCCTTAAATTGAACATCTTTTTCGAAAAGTCATAGTTGATATTATAGAAGAATTGAGATTCCAGAAATTAAACATGTTTTCACTGTCAATATTGAGATGTTTCCTTTGAAGTTGGTTCAGCGAATCGTCAGGTTCCGATCTCGTGCTTCTCCGATTTCTTCAATTTTTGTTTGTCCAGGATAACGATGTAACAGTTGGGCCTGTAGACTTCATTCTGGGCTCAAACTGAAGCCCAATAAATGCTCTACAACTACATTTACAATTATTTTTTTGGGGATGAGTTTCTATTACAGTCAATATTTAGCCCGACAGGCGACAAAAACTGAACTTTTTGACTTTAAAACAAATATATTTGGGGTCCTGATGTATCTTGGGAACAATCAGACCTGAAAATGTGGGACTGAGTTCAAATTGTAGGAAATTTTCATAGCTTCAATAGAGGATAGAGTTGCTTTTTCCGTAGGAAGCACTCTTCCAGGAGTTTCGGACAAAACACAATCAGTAGGTAAATACCAAAATATCAGAAACATGTGAATTTATCGAATGTTGGATGTCTAAAGACAGTCATCAATTGGTTCATTTTAATTTAGACATCATGCCAATACTGCAGAAAATGTAAGCCGTGCTAATATTATTCAGTATATTTATTTCACCTATCTCAAAGTCAATCCGTGAATACATTATAGAAGCCGCAATAATATGTAAAAATCATTAATCATGATATAATGAATCTTTCCACTAGATTTCTGACTTCAATTATCATTCACAGGGTATTTTAGAAACTTTTGTTGGCCTTGGATTGAGTGCTGGTCCAGCAATTGGCGGAATATTATTCGCGGTGAGTTAAACTTTCCATTTACTGGGTTAATTATCCTAATAAGTAGATATACCTACCTATTTTCGTATTGTCGAACGCAGATGGTTATTATTACTAAAGACTGAAACATTTTCATTTTGAATAACTCTAAAATGAAGTTTAGATAGTATTCCATAGGTGGGGTAGATACGGGTAATATTCTAGGTCGCAGATCGCTGTCACTGATGAAGGCTGAATCATTTTCATGTTCAATAAATTGTTAATGAAATTTTGATAATTTTCATAGGTGGGGTAGATAGGGTGTGTCAACAACAGGGTTATTTTCAACATCTAGTCCTATTCGAACATGCAGTCATACGTCATACATAATATATAAGTACATGGAGGTTCTGAAGAGAAATTCTAAACTCGCTACTTGATAACCTTAAGTATTCTATCAGATCCCGTGACCAATCATCTGTCAAGCGATGTCGGTCAAATTTTGCAACACTGGGTAGGAGTAACTATTAGTTTGGACGGTACATGAATTTGTTCCTGCTTTTAAGTCGTGTGAATTTTGCAAAAATCGAAACTATATTGTTCATCTTTTTGAAGGCTCATCTTCTTCTTATTATTATAACGTGTATATTGATACGTTCTCAATACATGTTTATTAATGTATTTTTTTCTAGAAAGTTCGGAGGGTTCGGGCTTCCTTTTTATGTGATAGGATTACTGATGATCGTCGTATCTCCTTTGAATATTTGTGTACTGCCTCCTGCTGAAAGTAAGTAACTCTTAATTAAACAGTTGATGTATTGGGCGAATGAATTGATACTTTTCACGAGTATGTACAAAGCTTCGACAGCAATCCCAGCAAACATGTTTTCTGCGGCCCGATAATGGCGAGATGAATATTGCCGTCGAGCGGTTTCAGCGGTCCTCTAATGTACAACTACACTGGACCGGCTAGCCCGTGTCCCGGCGGCCGACAGCCGACCGCCTCTCCTATGCCATCTGTGTCCCGCCCATTACATTACAGGGCTATTAAAGGGCGACTGGAAGTACTTAAACTCACAGTATACATGGTGCAACTACGGGCTGATGAAGACTATCTTCAACTGCCCGCTTCGATACTTACGTTCATTTGATTGGGATATCATTCAGGGCCATTGCCGGTGGATTTAGTCGATTTTTTTTCAGAAATCCTTGAATAACGTTTTTCATCAAAATTTGTGAAGAATATTTTGTTCTACGACTGTCACGAAATATCTTTATTTTATTTTCAATGATGATTGACTCCATTGTGTTATTATTCCACAAAACCTCTTCTTCCATGAAATGTCAGATTTCTAGCAATGACAGCTCTGTCAGATAGATGAGAATTATACTTGAGAGAAAATCAGATGGCTACAAGCCGAATCAATAAAGAAATTCGCTGTTATCCGTTACGACCGTAGAAAAAGTATAGTATATAACTCGCACAGAATGCTAATTTCCCACTCGAATGCTGCAATCATTCGAGTGGGAAATTAACATTCCGTGCGAGTTATATACTATACTTTTTCTACGGTCGTAACGGATAACAGCGAATTTCTTTATTGATTCGGCTTGTAGCCATCTGATTTTCTCTCAAGCATAATTCTCATCTATCTGACAAAGCTGTCATTGCTAGAAATCTGACATTTCATGGGAGAAGAGATTTCGTGGAATAATAACACAATGAAGTCAATCATCATTGAAAATAAAATGAAGGTATTTTGTGACAGCCGTAGAAAAAAATATTCTATACAAATTTTGATGGAAAACGTTATCGAAGGATTTCTGAAAAAATCTACTAAATCCACCGGAATATACTTTTGTCGCATACCAATAAAAAATTATTTTGAAATTTTTCGAATTTGAAGTAACATAAGAAAAAATTGAAATATAATTTTTGATGGGCCTCTGTCTTTAGGAAAAATAGTATACTAACACATTATAACATGTCCTCCAAGTTCCTTTGCATGACACATCAATAATTTTTTAATTTCAGGATTTGTGCCTGAAATTTGAGAAAATAAAAATGAACGGCTTGAAAGACATTTAATTGAAACTAACCATGTCAGATAATTGTTTACTGAACTTAAATACTATTTGTGATGATAAACTTCAGTTTGGCTTAATTTTGAAAGCTTCACAGGCATATGAAGTTATCCGAAATAACAGCGGAGATATACGGAGTGTCCCATTTGAAAGCGGGCCACCCTCATATTTTTTTATTTATGGAGCGATTTTGACGATTTTTCTTTCAAATATGGAGGAGAGAATAGTTATAATTTTATAGCTAAGCGGTGTCCACTTTTTTCAAAAACCAAGGCCTACTAGAACACATTCAAAGGCTGAAAAAAACAGAATCAATGAATGTCAATGTTGAATATTTTCTCATGAATCTTGGTAGGTACGGATTTTTTCAATAAAAAATCAATTAATAGATTCTGGATTTTTCAGCCCCTCTGAATGTGATCTAGTAGACCTCGATATTCAAAGAAAGTGGACTTCACTTAGCACCAAATACACATTTTGAAGAAAAAATCGTCAAAATCATTACATAAATGAAAAAATCATGAGGGTGGCACCCTTTCAAATAGGTCATTCTGTATATGATGAAAAATAAGTATTTTAGAAATAGTTGATTGGGTATATCACTGATATCAGAATAATATGGTAATCATTCTCTGAAAAAGTTATTTCAGAAGTTTCATATTACAATAATGAGCGGGGAAAATGCTCCAAAGGGTAAGTGAAAATTCCTATTGTTATCATAATATAATTTTTATATTACAATGAATAAAAAATATCAAAATACAACCAAAATAAAATTCAGGTATAAAAAATATACAGGTCACTCTGCATAGAAACATTCTATTGAAAAAAAAAACGCAAAATATAAATGAACATAAATAAGTATTACATAACAAAATACAAATAAGGAACATGAAATCAAAATCACAAAATGAAAAAGGAACATAAATACCATTTGGATGTTTTGGACACTTATTCTCATATATTGAAATGAGACTCATCACAACTAACTCTATAGAAAAATATGAACAATTCATTATTTTTTCAAGAACCTTCTTGCACGCCCTCCTTCTCTGTCAGTGGCTGAACGGAGCCAGCCTTTAATTAAATTTTCCACCTCATCTAAGGTCGGAGGTTGAATTAGTGGATTGTTTCGAACAGATACTGTAAACAAGACATTGACAGTGAATATACATATCAACATATTCAGATATACAGGTTGTTTTGCAATTGAAAACTGATACTAGAGAACAATCATCAGAATCTTCAGATGATTTCACGGTAAATGCTTAATATGAACATAGGTCTGCAACCACTTTATTTTTGAAATACAGAATATATGATGAACATAGGTCAGTTAAGAATTGTGATAATACAGGACACAAACTGTATTTTTTGAAAAATAGCTTTTATAAGCTCAAGATTTTTTGAAAAAAGAGGTTTTTTTTTAATTCCCAAACTAAATTGGGTACTTCTATGAAACTTGGTGGATATCAACATGGTGTAGAGACACTTCTTATGTGAAGTAAGTTAAGTGAATTTTCAGTTCCAACCATTAAATTGTCATCCTGTGTATCATAAATGTATACCATGAATAGACTGTTCAAATGCACTTTTTCTTTCAAAATTATGCACATATATTAACCCTTTCCAAAATTGATATCCAATTATAAAATACCCTGTACAATGATGAGGTGAAGAGTAAATAATAAAAAAGAATTGAATAATATAAATGAAATAATAAAAAACAAACCGTGGATTAATTTGATGATATTTTTCATATCAATGAATCCATTTTTGTTGTTCCTTCCAGTCCAGTTTGTGGTTATAGCTAAATCATTACTCATGAGCCGATTTAAAATTCGCCTGGTTGTATCTGGCACATCTTTGCCACCAACAAATTGGAAATTATTACACTAAAAAACATTAGGAGCAGAACATTGAATGAAGTTGAAAGTATTCGAACACAGAAAAAATAAAATACAATTCAAGATACTCACTGCTTCAGCAAATTTCGAGTCCTCATTCAAGCTATTGTTGAACAGAATCAACTCATTAAATTCTTTAATTTGAGTAAACTCTATTGGGATTGGAACATTACTCTCACTTTTTCCTTTTGTCAGTCTGATGAGGTAGGATAAATCTTCTTTGTTGATTTGTAACTGCCTCAATATTTCTGTGATCAATGCTGAAAATACCATCAAATAATTTAATAAGATCTAACCATGTGAGCAGAATGATATATACTTTAAATCTCTTGGACTATAATAATGACAATAATGAAAAATATTTCAGAAATTGTAAAAAAGTTCACCTTTGTTTTCTTGACAGCTGATGCATGATCTGAGGCTACTTGATCCATCACTAGCCTGGCTGATCGAAGCTGCTTCACCTAGGGATTCTACATCATCCTCTAATTTAGATTTTGTAGTTGGTTTTGGAACTGTAATTTTTCGTTTGCTAACTGAAGTACCAATATCAACATTTGTGAGAGGTGTGAAAATTTGTTTCTTAGGCAGAGGTATGATTGGTACGTGATCATTGCTATCTTCACTAAACTGCTCATAATCCTTGTAAATTGGTTTTTTGGGGACCCGTTTCTGTTCATTTTCTGATTCAGTCTGAGATTCTACTTCCAGGTGCTGAAGTTTTTTACGTGCTCTGTAGAAATCATCTAAAATAGTAGAAAATACAAATGTTGTCATGGATGTTGAATATATGATTCTAGGGATGCATTGTTACTAACCAGTAGAATATTTCACCCTGATGGGACAGACTACACATTTATCTTCAATGAGAACCAGGTGACTCTGGATTGCCTTGTCCTTTATGATATCTGATTTGAAATATGCTGGCCAATGGCAATATAAACATCCATTTTTTTCAAATAACCATGAACTTGAAATAATTGACATTGTTACTGTCCCATTCTCATCGGTTTCTTCCGGGAACTCGACCACTAAATATTTACTTTGAAGAAAAAAAATCCATATGAATTCTTTAGGTAATTTTCAAATATGAAAACATGGAATTTCAATATATATGATCAGTGAAATGTTTCCACATGATCAGCTATAGGATAATACAAAGATTCATTAGTCACTGAATTTTGCTAAAAGGCAATTTATAAATATACTCAAAATGATACATAAAATTAGTGAAAGGAACTGTTTACATTATTAATCCACAAAAAACAAAGAATTCACTCATAATCTTGTCTGATATTGTTTCCAACACCACAAACATGAATTATAAATAGGGAGTATATTAATAAAATGAGGATTGAAATTCAAGTGCTCAAAATACTCAAAATATACAAAAAATAAGTGAAAATGATATATTTGAGGTTCATAAATTTGTATTGTATCAAAAACAAAAGAACTAAAATTATAAATGTGATATAATTATAATTACTGGTTCAGCTTTGGCACAATTAATTGATGAAGAATGAAAAAAAATGCAAATGTATATTCTTAGTGCTAAAAATGGACCTGTCTAAATTAATTCAAACACAATGATATAAAGGAGAAACAATATAATTTACTCCATGTTTCAGGATTATCCCTTTGAATTGAATATCGTCCACTCTGTAAACATGTTCAATAATTTCTTCATTGGCTTCATCAAAATTCAAAGATACCTCAAAAAGAAAAATGATGTCACTTTTTGTAGGATAATTCAGGAATGGTTTAATTTTTCTCAAGTGTGAACCCTTTATATAAACTTTATTTGAAGATTTAGATATTGAGGTAATGAATAATATTTCACCATTTTTCAAAAATGCACAATTATCACCAGTTTCGACAGAAAATACACAACTTTTGAAGATGATCTTCCTGAAATATGATATTTCAGTTGTAGATGTATTCAAGGGATTTCCTAAAAGTTGTATATGTTTATCATTGATGGCAGTTTTGGTAATCATTTCTCTACCTTCAAAAATTCTGTTCACAGCTTGTTGTAATGATTGATTTGCTTTTCTCAAGGAACGTTTTAAAAAGCCTAGGTAATTTTCAAAAATGAAACAATTCACTTCACCTAATGACCCAAACCTTTCAGCATCATCAGCAAGATGTATGAGTGAATGAACATTGTATACACAGAAATTTTTTCCATATATTTGTATTGCATTTTTTACAAATGTTGTCAAAAGAATTTTGGCATAGTCATTATATTCTGAATTAAGTCTTGAATTCACCAAGATGGTTATTCCAAATTTTAACAACATAAGATTGCAAAAACTATTTTTGGGTAAAATATCAATTAGGAGAGGAGAAATATACAGAAGAAACTGCCTATATTCAGTGGCTTTCCAATGCTCCAAATCTTTCAGTGATCTAGGCTTACGATTGAATTCAGCTGGCCAGAAATTTCTCAGGTTTTTTATTCTCTCCTCTAAAATATTATATTTGTCAATTTTGAATCGATTGAGCCTACTACCATCCCTCCACAAAAATAATAATTTTTTAACTACCCCTAGACAAACACCTCGACAAACACTATGCATATAATCATTAGGAAATTTGGAAACCATTCCTATGTTCAAATCAGCTAATGGAGAGGGGCCTTTATGATAATCACCATATTCTCCAGATAAAAACTCTTCATCAGATCTCAAATTCGCTCTTAGATTAGTGAATACAATTCTATGGCTGTCATATGTACCCCTGTCCAGACATTTGTCACACCCATAATATGCATTATGACCTTTGGTGTTTTTAATAAAACATCTAGCTGGGGTATCACAACAGAAAGACCTACATGATACATAATATATTATATGGTTCCCATGTACTAAACCATTAGTCAAATAATTTTTCAGCTCATTCAGAAATTGTTCAAGAAAATTGGATAAGGGAGGTTTAGTCGATCCAGAATATATTGCCACAGGAAATGGTGTTTCATTGGGATATTCTGCGATTTTACATAAAATTGGCCAAAATGCCTCTTTAGTACTTTTGTGAATTGGTAAACCATCTATATTGAAGTCAAGACTATAATTCATATTTCCATCATGATACTTTTCAAAAACTTTCAAAATTCCATCTTTTAGTCCAAAATAATAAAAAAGTCCTTGGCCCATTATAGACAAACAATTTCTAGATGGAGTTTTGAGCAAATGCCTGGCATCTATGGGTAGGTTTTCTAAATTTGGATTGGTATTCAACCATTTCAACAAGGGAGACAGAGCAGAATGGGTAATATTATATTGTAGGGCCCAAGTCTTTAAGAAATCTGTTGAACTAATATATTCAGTGTTTCTCTGTCTTAATGTATCCACAAATATATCATCATTACTCTCATCACTATCATCTGAACTCGAATCTGAACTAGAACAAAATGATGGGAGTACATTATCATTAGAAGTCAAGTTAGAAGTAGATGGAAACATTTCATCCTCATCATTAACAGATTGAAAAGAAACATTGTCATTTTCATTGTTTCTTGAACTACCAGGGAAACCGATAAGTGATGAAGATTGATCGTCATTGGCAATAGTGGCAATAGTGTTGACATCTATGTTGGAATCATTTTGGAAGGTGTTTGATTTGGGGCCACATTCAGGGTTGATATGTCTTTGTACTATTTGTTCAGTTTCTAGTGCTGACACGATATTGATGGCTATTTTCTTTGCCACACGGTTGATTTGACGTTTACTTTTTCGTTTCACAGATACATGAAAACTAAAAATCATAAATTATAAGTAGAAAACATGTTAGAATGACCTTAATGAAGTAGAATGGCGTCATAGGTATAATGGTTTTTAAATGTGTAGGTAGGTACTTACTTTTCTTCCATGATGTGCAAAATCCCGATTATACCACAGCTGAATTGAACACAAATCCACAAAAGCTTGAAATCTTGAATCACAACAACGAGACAACAGACAACAACAATATTCACATCAAACAATACACAATGGCGACCATTGGAATGTTGGAATGTATGCAACGAGAAAAGAACGATGTTTCGCTGAGGCTGAGACAGCGCATGCGTACAGGTGCCAATAGTGCCAACACAACAAAAATATTTCAACAGTGGTGCCAACCATACATAAGAAACGAGAGATTGACGGCATAACGCGGCAATAAAATTGAGGGCCGACATTTCCAAATAACAGGTCGGCCGATTGATTGTTGCGAAATAAAGGACCTTCAATACTATCGACCCTTCAAACCATTAACGCCTTTTCAATTCAAAAACGATGTTGGGCCATTGTTAGATTACCGCCGTCGTCATCTACCCGCCGTTTACGACTTTGGCCCGCCTTTCAACCGCCTATTCATGTTTGCTGGGATAGCTATCCCAGCGAGAAATTAATAAGTGTAACACTTATAAGAAATAAGCATTGATTTCTCTGTTTTTTTATTTCTCTCATCGATTTTAAAAATGAAAATATGCGTAAGTATTTTTTCAATATAGAGTGTGTACCTGCTAAAACTTGTCACATCCCTCCCTCCAAAGTCGTAGATGACATTGAGAATTGCCCAAAATTTTCAATTCGAGGTGGAACTCTTCCAACATAGACGTCATCATCATCAGATTTTTCAATAGGACTACTTATTACCTACTATTCTTGATTTTGACCACTAAAAATACGTACTTTTCATTCATAACAATGCATGGACTGGAGATGATGTTGAAATATGAATAGTTTCAAATTAATTTTTTTTTATTTTATTATTTATGGATCTCAGAAAAAAAGTGTATGCACAAGTATCTATATGTAATTGCTATCAATACACTCGCACACGATTTATATGACACTCGCATTCGGCTCGTATCGTTACCTCACTTCGTGGTCGAGTCAATAGCTATCATTATTTCATGATCGTTGCTCAAAGTACTATTTTGACATTATATCTATCCACAATGATACATGATTGATTTTCACTCAGTTTGGTCATTTTGCGTGATTTGTCAACTAAAGCGATACTTGGTATTTAAAATAGTAAATTCTTCGATAAACAAAAATCATGACGTCAACTTGTAATTATTGGCAAATAGCTGACATTACTTATAATATAAAGTAGGAACGTCATTATGCCATCCAGTATTATACTTCAATATATGACGCTATTAAGATAGGGAATATCTCGGAACTTGAGAGTATTAGAAAATCGTAGCTTCTTTCGATATTATGTTACTCAATTTTCTGATTCTGGTAACGTGACAACAGGTTCAAAACTATTAATGGAACAACCTGTATATTTTGGCTCTATTTTTCTCCCGATGAAACGATTCCAACAAACTATCACTCTTGTGGTCTAAAACGATTAATTTAAAAACTACAGGTACTTTAATGTATCCTCTGCCCCCAAAGTTTTATAACTACATCTAAAAGAGAGAAAGATAATTTTCTTACCCACCAAACACAATATAAGACTGCCAAAATATACAGGGTGACCCTGGCCACTGCTCGTTTCAGACGTTTGTCGCGTGATCGTCGTGGGACAAAGGATATTGAAGTACCTATCTGTAGTTCCTATTAAATTAATCGTTTACACCACAAGTATGGTAGTTTGTCGAAATTGTTTCATTGAGAGGAATATAGAGATGCCAACATATAATTTGCCCAATTTTGAGGACAAATTGCGTCAGGGAAGGCATGGACCAATGTGGACTTGAAAGAGACGTTAAGTTTATGATAAGTAGGTATGTAATTCCGAATAAATTATATGCCAACGTTTTTTCTGCAAGCGCCCAAGACAACATTCTGAATACTGATGAGGTATTTTTTATCATCATAAATAAGAAATTAACTTTCGTGGACGTTAGAATAAAAATCTCTATTCCAGCTTATATGACTATAAATTGAATCAAATGATTTGTATCAACTTTTTTGTAGAATGTCCGATTGGAACGAAGTCAGGATCATTAACAAGTGTGTTGAGGCTCACACCAGTAATTATCACGTGTTTCATAATGGTGGTGGTTTCAATGACTTGGGGTTTCTTAGATCCCACGTTAGAACCCTATTTGAGAAAGGTAACTATGATTTATTATAATTCACCTTGCCAGCAATAGAGCAATGTTGCAACATGTGAGAAATAATATTGAAAGTATATAGGTAGTAATATCCAATGTATGAACCAATGAATGAACGAAATCAAAATATCTATGGAGAATTCAGCTGATTTCTTGTTGTTGGGTGGAGATATGGAATTTAAAGAATTCGTGAAATTTGTGATGCAAGAAAAACTGTAGAATTTGTATATTGACTTCTAAGTTGGTTTGAAGTCTTGTTAGAACGTATGTAACTACTCGTAAGAGACGGCAACTCTGTAATATTTTCACGTTTCTGTATGGCGCATTGCCGAAAAATATGGATATCGCTGGAGATTTCTTGGCCATTTCAACAATATATACTGGACCCTTGATGATGATTTATTCTTCAGTTCAATTTTCCGATTCCTATTCATGAATCAACTGAGAGAAACAAAAACTGAACTATTCTGAAGAAGTTGTTATCAGTTCAATCGTTACAGAATACTGAACAACATTATAGTATTCCTTATTATATGTATTGGCGTGAAAACCCCAGTGCTATACAGCAGGATATTGGATAATAACCTACTGGTACATTAATTCGATATTGAATTAAGAACTTCTGCAACACAAAGTTATGTTGAAAATAAAATATTTTATGACGTCATAAGGCCTGTCTTTAGTGTTCCACTAGGGGCCGAGATATTTTTTATTGCTAAAACCTCAATAATCTTGAAAGCCATATTTTTTTGTATATATCCTACTGTTGCTCTGAGGCGAAGAAATGTTCGCTCCTTTATTGGATGAGTCAGATAATCACTAGAAAGAATAATATCGGGACTTGACTCGTTAATACTGAGACATTTTAAACTTTTATTATATTTATACCTACTTTTTCAAACAACAAACTTTTTTTACAGTTTGATTTGAGCCCAACTTATGTTGGGTTGATATTCCTATTGTGTTCAGCGATGTATGGGATATTCTGTCCCATCTGGGGATGGTGCACCGATAAAGTATATAATTACTGGTGGTTCATGATTGTTGGTCTATTCGGAAATTCCATAGTACTTCTGATTCTTGGACCATCACCCATACTGTACTTTTTAGACGGGTAAGTAGGTACTTATATCATCATTCAAGTTCGATAGAGATCCTCCGCTATACAGGGTGATCAAGTTTTTAAATGGATAGTGTACCTATATACAAAATCTCATTCAGTGATTTCTTGAAGAACTGAAAGAATGTATTTTCAGCTAATATTTATATACATTTTGTTCCGTATTATACACGTTCTCGTCTAATTTGCATGTACTACAAAATACATTTTCATTTACAGCTCACTCACGACAGTCATCGCAACTCTTTCAACTTTAGGCGTATTTGTGGCAATGGCTTTAATGCCTACGTATCAATATATCCTAGATACCGCTCTGTAAGTACTAATTTAGATTATTCTTTATTAATAATGAAAATCATTTGCTTCGCGTCGGGAGTCAAAACACAACTTCGAGCTAAAATCTAATACTGTTTCCCCTTGTATAATAAATAACTATTTGACCACTATATATATCAAAGATACGGTATAGTTATGCAGTGAATAATAGTTACTTATACATTAAGGTAGTAAAGGATATCAGTATTACCCAGGGACCAAGATTTATGGTCTTGTGATAATAATTTTTCTTTACAACAACAAATGGTATATATTAAATTTGCGAAACTTGCATCAGAATAGTGAATTCAGGTTTATTACAACAGAGGTGGACATGCCTTTATTGATCAATGGTTCATTGAATGACGAAAACTACCTTGGTAGTAAGAAAACACTTCACACCTCGAAAAGGAGTAAAGCATTATTTACCCCTTCAAAAGCTAGTGGTGAAAAAACATTATCATCATATTATTATCATTAATAATATTATGTGAAATTGCCATATAAATTTGATATGTCTGACATTTCAGAAGAGATTCAACGTGTTTGCTGAAATTTTAATTCCTATATAGCCAACTAAAATGTACAAAAATTCAATTCACCTACCTACACGAATCCCGTTGAAATATAGGTAAAGTGTTATCTACCAGGTCAGCATGGAAAATTTATTCAAACGTTTTTGTTTCATATTTTTTCATTGAACCGGTCAAGATATATTCCGTACAAATAGAAGAGCAGTTCTCATGGTATTTTGTCTGATCTTGCTGAATCTGATGAAAGTTTTCCAGAAAACTGATCACAAGGGAGACTTTTTTGATGTAACGTTAAAACTCGAATTTGTCCTGGGTCCGGATCTGGCATTCTTCTTCATAATATGCCATCTTGGATAGTTTCAATTGAGAAACGTCAGTAGCCAAATTTCAGGAGATTACGCGATGAATCATTTCTGAAATATCGGTCATCAAAGTTATATGGCAATTTCACATAATACCTACTTCGTTAAAGATGGCGCAAAAATCTCTCAATTATATGAATGGCATGTTGGTGTCATTTTTGATGTTTTATAGAACAATTGATCAACAGATAAGATGTTATAATATTCAAAGAGGATCTTGGAAGAATAATCGAAAGGTTGTTTGAAGATAATTTTCAAGGTATATTTTTGAATTGATATAAGTGGTAGACCTACTCCAGCCTATTATACCATAAGCCAGAATAGATTGAAAAATACTACACACACTGGCACAATTAGGGGAACGGGTAAAATTTACACTAAGTTTGACATCAATTTTCTCTCGAACCGATCACTCAATTCAAATTTGTTTTTCACGAATTGTAGCTTCATACTTCACGAATACATCTGAGAAATAACCACATCCAAAACGATTCGTCTTTATATCATATACAGGGGTGTAAAGAAAGTACGGATTTTTCGGTTTTCTTTAAGACATCCTGTGGAGTGAACCACTGATAATTGAAACCTTTTCTCAATACCAAATTGGAGCCCAATCTATTCCGAATATTTTCGTTTTTCATTCATCTTGATATCCCAATTATCCAAGAAAATATAGAGTTTCAAAGAAGAGGTAGATATTGGTATTAATTTTACCACCTCGAAATTCGAACTGGGGAGAACGTGTCGTTTTTCAACTTGTTTCTGTGAGGATTTTTACTCCAAGATGAGAATTGTTCACAGTTTCACCTATCGGTTTACTGTTTAAAGACACATATACGAATACTCTCATGAATATGCAGGGGTGATAAAAGTTGCTCCAATGTTCTTTTGGTGAAATGCTATTTTTGTTAATCAACGTTGGCTATTTTGTTAATGTCATTAATTATTGTCAAAGTCAAGCGATTCACAATTCATTAATTTGATTAATGAAAACTTCAACGTGAGAGATTTGACTCCTACTGATGTGGCGAAGGCTGTAGCATTAATTGAAAATGACCAGTGGGCCAATGTTCATTTAACATATGAGAGCCGCATATCTGCACCAATTCAATAGATGGCAGGAAAAGACTATATCGCCGAGGTGAACAAAATGAACAATTTGATTTTACTGCTTCTGTCTCCTATGGCAGAGGTTTAGTCATGGTTAGGTTAGGTTAGTCAAGAAACGACACATTTTCAGATCCAATTTGAGTTTTGAGGTGTAAAATTGATACCAATATCCACCTTTCCTTTGAAACTCTGTATTTTCTTGAATAATTGAGATATCAAGATGAATAATAAACGAAAATATTCGGAATAGATTGGGCTCCAATTTGATGTTGAGAAATCGTTTCAATTATCAGTGGTTCAGTCCACAGGATGTCTAAAGAAATACCGAAAAATCCGTACTTTCTTTACACCCCTGTATATGATGGAAAGACTCATCGTTTGAAGGTAATTATTTCTCAGATGTATTCGCGAAGAATGAAGCTACATTTCGTGAAGAAAAAAATTTGAATCGAGCGATCGGTTCGAAAGAAAATTGATGTCAAACTTAGTGTAAATTTTGCTCGTTCCCCTAATTGTGCCAGTGTCGTGTGTATAATAGAAACTGGTAATCAATTTCCGAATAATATACTATTTCTTAGGGGACCGTTCCACTCCACCCTGAATGCATTTTTCATTACAGAGGATATGGTTATGCAGATGACCTGATGACCCACTCCGTGATCGCTGGCCTTTGGTCGTCCGTATTCTCCCTGGGAGAAATCCTAGGCCCCATGATTGGAGGAACTTTGATGCAGCACTACAAGTTCCCTATTGCATGCACCTTTTTCGCTGCCCTGAATTTATTCATGGGTATCCTGTGTTCGGTGTACTTTTGGTATTCGAATAAATCGACTGTGATCAATCTAGAAGTAATCAAGAATGGCGTCAAGAAATTATCCGTCAGCAAAAAGAAAGAGAGCAGTAGCAGCAATGCTCAGAACACGACCAGCGTTGAGAAGAGTGATGAACCCTCCATTGAGAAGTAACAGATAAATAAGATTATTTAACGAAATTCAGTGTCCGCAGCCTTTGGTAACTCTGTCATTATTGAAGATACAAAATCAACCAAAAACTATATTAGTACTTTTGACTACAAAAAAGTTTCTTCAAGCTCTCCATGCTTTTTCAAACAAACCTTACCTTGAAGATGTAAAGATAAACATATAATAGCCAGAGGGATTTCAATTGATGTGAAATATAAAATGAATTATTATCTTCGTAATTCAAACTCTGAAACGCGATGCTTAATTGTTCGTTTCATTCTCCCATCATCTGCGGGCGTTAAAAATGGACAATCAATTCAATCCTATGAAAAATCAACTTTCATGAAATTTGTTGCTGAATCTGAATAAGTTCGTTCATTATTGGTCGAACTAGAAAGATAATAAAATGTAGTTCAATGAAACCTCTGCAAGAAAAAATATTACTTCACAAAAATTCATTCATGTTCACAGACAAATTATCGTGAAATTGAATATTTACGTACAGTTTTGTCCAGTTGCTTATTCGAATTCTGAATACTATAGTATGTTCCTATATAGGGTGTTGCGAAATTCGACAGACAACGCTTGACAGGTGATAGCATTCGTGATTTCATAATCACTGAGATAGGGACATATACGGTCTTCAAATGTTCAGTTCTCGAGATACAGGGCGTTAAAGATGAGAAATAAAACTAGTTGTTTCGCAATATCTCAAGGAAAATCGAATGTAATGCATTCAACTTCGGTATATGGTTTCATCTTTGAATGGGTCATTTTTTGAACACAAAGCTATTCCGGACATTTTACCCAGTGGTGCCCTGCAAGGGGATGTGGCAACTTTTCCTCCCATATTTTCTACGCCACTGATTGAATTTCAATTATTTCCAATACCTCAAATGCATTGTTCAATTTTGCTCAAATATTGCATCTTCTTCAACTGAGCTGAAATGAACAGTTTTCGAGATATTCGATCCAAAATAGAAGATTGCATAGTAATATATTTCATCATTTTCAGTTGTAGAAAATTGCAAAAATATTTTTCTGGTGTTGAGTAGATTAGATACTATTCAGATCTCATTCTGTAGCTGAACAGAAATAGTTATTCCACGCATAAAGAGAAAACAAAAATTTTTTTAATCTTCTCTACTACTGAAGAAGATGAAAAATTACTATGCAAATTTCTAATTTGGGTCAAATATCTCGATAACTGTTCATTTCAGCTCAGTTGAAGGTGATGCAGTTTTTCAACATAATTGAACAATCAATTCAAGAAATTGGAGATAATCGAAATTCCATCAGTGGCGTAGAAAATATGGGAGGAAAAGTTATCACAACCATATCTGTGGATAAAATTCTCAGAATGTCTTTCTGGATGAAACCATATACCGAATATGAATGCATTATATCCAATTTTTTTTAGATATTGCGAAAAAAACATTTCAATTTCTTAACTTCAACGCCCTGTATCTCGAGAACTGAACACTTGAAGTGATTATGAAATCACGAGGGTTATCACCTGTCAAGCGTTGTCGGTCGAATTTCACAACACCCTGTATTATATACCTATCTACAAAATGAATGTGGGTATGATTTTATAAAAATTTCAGTTCTGTCCAGAATATATGTCTTTTAAACATTTTTAGCATTACAATTATTATCGAAATCTTGAAGTGAAGGATGTGAAACAACTATAGGAATTGCTCAATTCGTATAGCCAGTCGATAATTATTCACCTTTTTTTTTTAATATCCATCATAAAACTGAGAAGCGAGAAACGATGTACTAGTATATTATCCGAAATTAATATTATGTATCATTGTTGATCTGTAGTTTAGTTATTAGATATCATTTGTTCCGTTATTGTTTCATTTTGACCTATGAATTATTGTGGAAGATAAGATGCAAACAATAATAATTATATATTAATTGTAGTTACACTACGTCAGACGATAATTATAGAATTGCCTCTATTGAATAGCAAGAAAGATTATCCATATCATTCAGTTATTTTTATTTATTGTGGTATTATTATTCATTACCAGGTATTTCACTTCCATCCAATTATTTCGAGACATCGCCAATATTTGTAGAGAAGATGTATAGGTAGGTATATTCAAATATTAATCCTGATTATTAATATATGTGATAATTATAGAATTTTTTTACTCGAGGGTATTTTAATAAACAATGAAATTCAATGTCATCATTGTTTACTTCGTATTCTCCATGATTGTACATTCGAAGATCTTGAATAGACCTATTTAATTATTATGAAGAAACTGAATTCCAATATAATCTGTTCTTTATTCCCCTATTCGAATAAGATGTTTTCTTACCAAGAAGGAAAAAAGAATATGATGAAGCTGGATGCAGTTGTATGGCATTATAACTGCCCTTATCAGGAGTTCCATCGGGCCATTTGATTTTTCCTGATGGATAACACCCTGTTTTTTATATTTTTTCCGATATCTATTATGTGTTCTATTTGTGATCTTAAAAATATCTGAATATCAATACAATATGTTATCTTCTATTCCCTGAAGCTCTCAACTTTCGAGCTATATGCGGTGTTAAAATTTGAAGAAAAAAAATCGTTTCCTTATCATAACTTCAAAACTGTTCTAGATGTGGTAGTTTGTAGTAGAAATGTGTTTCTGTCTGATTTGCGTTCAAGTCAAGCAATCGATTAAATTAGCCTAATAGTTATTTATTATGCAAGGGACAAAAGTTGTAAATTCTAGATCCAGGTTGTGTCCCGATGCGTAGCGGAAGGAGACAAAAACCGTGAGCTAAAATCTAATATTTTTCCCGCGAGTATAATACAGGAAAAAGGACGATATTAAATAAATCAGAAAATTATTATCGACGTGGAATTTGAAGTTTTTAATAGGAATGACTCGACCATTTTTTGTAGGCATCTTTATACAGGGTGATTCACATAACAACCGACATAGGGCAGGGGCATGTAGGGGGTCCCAAAATATGGCAATTTAACGCAACTTACCTCTATACCAAGTTGCTTCCCTAAGGAGTTATAGACATACTAACAGCATGTCAACCTGCTCGTTAAAAAAAAACTTCCCGTTCATTTTAAAAACACTCGAACAACAATTACTTAATTGAACAGCTCACTTGCCTCATTGTCAAGTTTGACGTTTATTTTCATAGCCAACTTTTGAATTTCGATGATATTAAATAACACACCTAGAGCGCGCGTTTTCAGTTAATCGAGTTTTTGATGAAAATGATGAGGTTTTTCGAAAAATTACTAGAGTAAGAAAAGTTTTAGAATTGAATTGCCCACAAAACAAAGCGAAGATTTTTGAAATCCATCAAGGGTTAACAAAATTAAGTTGAATATTAATGGTGCGCCAACCGGTATACCCCCTTTACAAATTTCAATTGAACTCTAGTTCCTGCCAAGTAACGCCCTAAATACATCCACAAAGTGTACCAAATTTGATTACTTTAAGTTCAAGAATAACGGAGATATTGATTTTTTTCAAAATTTATAACTTCACTTTCAAAGCCTTTATCTCCTTAGGGAAGCAACTTGGTATAGAGGTAAGTTGCGTTAAATTGCCATATTTTGAGACCCCCTACATGCCCCTGCTCTATGTCGGTTCTTATGAGAATCACCCTGTATATCTTTATCATTCTTCTGAAGTAATCAAATATCTGTCAGTCTAATTCTGTGATTTGATTTTGAGAAATTGCAAAAGTGGTTGTTTAGTGATTTACCTATGGCCACTATAGATAGTAGGCAAGAACACACGAGATACAGTTTAGTAAGTAGCTCTTTACGCACAGTAAACACATCGCATAGTTTTCGTTCATTCCGCTAGTATAGGTACCTATGTCATGATCGCGTAATCGCCGTCAACAGCGGATGACAAAACTGTCAAGAATTATAATTCAGACTGTTTGTCCAAACTTTTTCGATGTACTATATGGCAGTAGGTAAAGTATAGTACGTAATGCGTGTTGTAAAGCAATTACGCACTCATGGAATTACGCACTCGCCTCTCCGCGGCTACGTGCGTAACTTTTCAATATGTGCGTAAAATGCTTCTTACAACACCGTAACCGCGAAATCGTATGGAAAATAAAAAGATTTACAGTTCTTTCTCGGAGACGGTGTTATTGGCGAGAAGAGAAAATTTTACCTGAAAATGCTACTCCTATCAAAATACAAAAAATGTAACCGTTCTCGAGACATTTGAGTTTTTGTAGTGACACATGATACCAGCAGGTGAATTCATCAGTAACAATATTTTAGTAGGCCTCCAACTTCTTGGAAGGCCACCATTTATATTCTTTCGTTTTGAAACATTATTTTTCAAGCAATCTTTGCACAATTCTAAAAATTGTCCTAGAATTTTGAACTCGTCAAGCGGGAATCATATCTGTATCACGAATAACCTGCAATTTCCTAAAATCCCAGTTGAAAATCGTATTGATAATATATAACGAAGCAAAAAAACCAAACGAAGAAATCAACAATAACAATATGTTGATGTCATAAACAAATTTGCTGATGTATCATGTGACTACAAAAACTCAAATATCTTGAAAGCTGTTGAATTTCCCGTATTTTGATAGGAGTACCTTTTTTATATAATTTCATGCACTTTATCAAATGTTTCTGTTTTTCTCCAGAAATCTTCCAGGGAAAAAAGTTGTCTTCAAAAAATCATGACTCACGACGACCCTCTGAAAACACCCTTAATAACTATAGCACAAATGTAGAAGTGTATCAGAAATAGTTATTTATTATACAAGGGAAAAAAGTAGTAGATTTTAGCTCCTTGTGTTGTCTCCCGACGCGTAGCGGAGGGAGACAAAAAACCGTGAGCTAAAATCTGATATTTTTCCCGTGTTTAATACACTATTTTTTTCTGTGACAGAAGGAAGGACGAATCAATATTGAGAAGATATTACATTATTTCGAAATCTGAAAATTATCGACGTGAAATTTCAAGTTTTTAACAGTAGGGACACCTGCGTTTTATAGGCATCTTTATCATTCTTTTGAAGTAATCAAATATCTGATGTCACTTCTGTCAGTTCAATTCTGTGATTTGATTTTAAAAAATTGCGAATTCAGTAGTTGTTTAGTAATATACGAAACCGCGAAGTCGAATGGAAGATAAAAGGACTTGCAGTTCTTTCTCGGAGACGGTATTATTGACTCATTTTTCGGAACTATAGCACAACAGAAGCCATTAACAGAGTATATATATGTGATATATATCCGGGAAAAAAGTACTCACTTTTTTCCCACGGGAAAAAAGTCATTCATGAAAAGTGAAATTTTATAACCTGCCAAAACAGAGATGAAATGCCAAACTTTTTTCCCGTCACAGAAAAAAATGTATTTTATCAACATACATTCATGCAGGAAATTACAGTTTGGTGGCTTATTTACCGTTGGCATTTTACCAGTGGCGTCCATACTGGATGAATATACTAGAGATTTTTCTGAAAAAATATTCTACGCCCTCGCTCTTTTCCAGAATAAAAATCATTTTTGGAATCCTCATTCATTTCATAGCTATTTTACCCCGAGATTTTTTCTGTCCGACGCATCATTTTCGCGTAAAAAAATAATAAAAACCATTCTCATACATATTGTGGTATAATGAAATTATTTCGAACTAGTAGGCAAGTGCCCTATTCTCTATTTAAAATAATGACATTTGATCGACTACGATGCGATCTCATTTTGACAATAAGTAAGTGTCTGAGATGTAGTGTCCATAAACGTGAAAGTTTTTCACATCGTGAAAGAATCTTCAATCAATAATAAATTAGAGAAAATAAAATGTTAACACCCTAAAGCTCGAAATATAAGAGAATTAGGTCATATATTCATATAAATTTTCCTCTTTTTTAAATGAGGTAAGAAACCATATCCTATATTTTTATTCATTAATTAAATTACACTCAGTATAATCTCGCAGGTATCGCGTGTCGCATGCACAGTATTCCGTTGGGAGCCAGAATGATGAATGTAGTAAGTGGAAGCTGTGAGGAGGCTCTCATGTGCATTTTGGCAACATTGTCTGTCGAAGTCAAACTATTCAAAGTACTCTGTAATGTAGTTACTACCAGATACTTGGGAAATGATAATTATTCATGGGACTGGCTACTGCACGGTCCGACCGTTCACTAATTTAGCGTTCGGGGCCGGTCCGACCGTACAATAACATTTTGTTCGGGGCCGGTCCGACCGTACAATAACATTTTGTTGGGGGCCGGTCCGACCGTACAATAACATTTTGTTCTTCTAGAAGGAGAATTCTTGAGGAAGGAAAATATTGTGCCTGCATAAAAAATGAGAAAACCTAACCTATCTATTTTATGAGTATATCTGTACTTGTTTCGTTGACCTGTGTAAAACTTAATGTTTATTAACACCAAATAAAATATTCTATTCTATTCTAACCTAACCTAACCGAACCTCACCTCTGGCCTAAACATAGAAAACCCCTAAATGAACCTATTTCCCATAGAGAATATTTTTTAGAAATCACTTGAGAACAAGAAAAAAATAAAAAAAAGATGAACCTCGCACGGATTCGAACCCCGGCCCACCGGCTTGGCATGCCGATGCTCTGCTTACTGAGCCAACCAGTTGCTTACGAGACGAAGTATGCTGCCTGGCCAAGACGAGTGTCGAAGTATTCGGACCGGCCCCCAACAAAATGTTATTGTACGGTCGGACCGGCCCCGAACAAAATGTTATTGTACGGTCGGACCGGCCCCGAACGCTAAATTAGTGAACGGTCGGACCGTGCAGTAGCCAGTATCATTATTCATTGATCATTATTCGATGTATGTGACTCGGTGATATAAATTTATCGTCAAGATCCATGATTCGAATTTACCGTCAAGGCCAACATCGACCTGATTGGTCTATCACTGGTCACCACAGAACTAAACGAACAGTTCCAGTGTGGCCAACTGTTGCGGCATTCCGTTACGCATAGACCGAAGACCGCATAGTAGGATCACAGACGAACAAACCTTTGTTAATCTGTGGTAGAATTTAGGGTCCCTTGATGGAAATTAGTGAAAATTCTGAAACAGTTTTTTTTATCATGAGTATTATGAGCTCTCAGCTGTCGTGAAGCCAGCGACATCCATATAATGACAGTTTGAACTCCCTCTTTGAACGCAGAATCGGCACAGTGACGTGCCAGGACTGCAAAGCAAGTTGTCGTAGGTATGGGGGTTCCCCAATTTTTTTTGAATAATGGGAACAAAACAAGTCAACGTACAACGTGTGAGAGAGTATCGTATCATTCGTATCCAGGAGCTAGGTACATATACGCCCTGTATAGTGTTTTTAGATTAATGAGTGTTGATCTATTGATGACACACGGGGTTATGTAAAAGGTGACGGGTATTTTGGGTAGAATTTATCGATGTATGAGTAATATTAAAAGTAGTTAAGAAGTAGCCGTGATACGGCTAGGTTGTATCTGATACCTATTGTGAATATAGTGGAAATCGTGGAGTATCCAGAGTGTTTTATTTTAATAACCGTCCACCAAGCTAACAAACGTATGTTGTCCTAGATAACGTTTTGGTGGGAGTGTGCAGTATAAGGCTTGTAAATGATCAATATACGTACATGCAGCCAAGCAGCAAACATATCTGGATCTATTAAGAATATTCAAGGATTTTATTTTACTCTGTTCATATTTATATTTTATGTTCACAAAATTAAAATCCATGTTTTGCTGTGAAATTATTTTTGTTTTTTAACATCGAATGACAATCGGTATCTAAATTGTAAGTCCAAAATAGACTGCAGTGGGACTCTGTAACTCAAAGCGAAAGCGAAAGCATGCGTAATCGACTGCTTTTGCCGTTTCGGTACTCTGTATCAATATTCGGATGAGGTCGGAGACGCCGAACGTGAGTTCGTAAGCGAACATAAGCGAAGGATTTTGGTTGCCGCTTTCTGCGATTCTCAACGATTGAGGTTATAGGTATTGGTTTTTGTTGTTGTTCCTAGTTCAAACTTTGTGTTGATTTGAGAAAAATAATAGATTGATAAATGACGAATGAACCCAAACATGGATAACAAAGCGAGCAAAAACAGAACTTCAGTCAGTGGGACAGATTCCTCAGTTTTACGAACAAAGTCCTAAAGATATTCCAGAGAGATGAAAGTTCCCTTTGGTAGGATTAAGGTAGGGGATGAAAGAACGTGAGACGTGAGATAAAAAATATGATAGACAGTGTGATGAAAACATACAGTTCATTTGGTAGTTGAAAAATAAACTGAAAACTGTCATTAGTGCTGTTGAATAGGGTCTGGAATAATTCATATTCATTCGAATTATCCTTCTCTTTTAGATTCCTGATACATCAAAACAGGCAGATATAAGTAGCTTCTCCAAAAAATGAAATGTGCCATTACTGAATGTTGTCTCACTTAATCCTTGTTAAGAAAAATATGTCTTTGGTGTGAGTCCATTGAAGAAGACAATAATAGGTAATTGAAGAATCCTACTAATATAATATGCCGATACCTACAACAGTGAAACATAACAGAAAGCCTGGAACGTTCAAATTTGAAAAATTTGCATAATAAGTGCATTGGAAGGAAAAATAATTTGGATAGCAAAAACCTTGGAGACACCCAAGAAGAACTGTGTAATATTACTGTGTACCAATAAGGGAGAATCAAGAGTAAATTCCATGAAACAGGATTAACTGAACATTATTTACTATGTTGAACAAGAACAAGAACGGATTCTACTTTCACTACATTAATAATTCCATCCAAGATTCTAAAGTGAACTGTAAGAAAAAGTGCATCTGTATAAATGCACTGTCAACATATAGCTGCCTTGCAGAAGGCAATTCAAGGAATTATATGTGCTTATCATCTTGTTTAATTTGCGACATAGAGAAGCAAGTTCTGATAGGTATTACATTATAGTATGTGAATAATAATATACTGAGTGTTAGATTATAGAATGATATGTCCATTATAAATATAAGCAGTTACATATCTTACAATATTATTGTTATTCTCAGATCATTTGCCTTTACTAGTTGCATATAAATAGAAAGCTATACCTGAGATATACCTAGTGAGAATATAAATACCAATTTTTTATAAAGTAAGGTACATATTTTCCAATGAGCTGCAAGTGCTTTATTTCTGATTGAAACCAAAAATTGACAATACAATAATTCGTAAATGCCGCTTTTTTGATCCAATGGGATGTTTCCTTTGAATAAATGGGATCCGCAACACTGTTGCCAAATTTAACTCCACCAACTTCGTTCTATTTCGTACGAAATCGTATGACGATAGCGAAAGCATAACGAATTACATATAGAGTACCGGAAAGCGAAGTCGTATACTTCGCTTCGTTTCGCTTTCGCTACGCTTTCGCTATGCGACACAAGTTACAGAGTCCCACTGCAGGTGTGTATCGAAAATAAAAAAGGCACGACCGTGGCGCGGCGTAGCGGAATTTTTGTGGTGACGTAGCGACATTCGTAATTTTCTGGTTGGTCGCGGATGGTCCATCGTGGCGGCAACACTGGACTGTGGTACGAACTGTCAAACTGAAGAGGTTAGGGTGAAGTTGAGTTTTTTGCTCAGAGATTTTTGTTTCACATAAATAAATGGTTTTCTAGAATAATATGCAATAAAATATTATTTGGCAAGTGCATGAAGATTGAAGTGCGTCTTCATATTATTATAGCATTAAGAAACAGCAGAGACGTAACTTTTCGGCGTCATTTTTAGGTTATGCTTGTTCTATCAAAATATTTTTCAGAATGAATATATTCAATATTATTTTGATTGTATCACTTTATGTGAATAATTTAAATTTTATTGAGGCCAAAACCAAGAAAACAAAATCTGTTACTACCCTACTTGAAGCAAAATGGGATGCTACACCTTTAGTTTTGGAAGTTGCAGAATATTTAGCAGACGAAAATGTGGATTTCTATTGGAAATTCATAGATTCAATAAGTTCTATGACTCCACCCCTAGAGTCTATAGGTGACATATTATTAATTTTGCTGAAACTCTCATTCATGCTGACTTTTTCACAGGTAATGATAGACAACGCTACAATGCTGCTATTGAAGTTGCATCAAAACTTGTGACAATGTCTCAACTATCATTATTGAAGTTAGGTATATCTCTGCATATAAATTCTCCAAAAGTTCAAATGTTTGGCCAGATAGCTAAAGAGAGAAGACTTCCTTCCTGTCCTGCAGTTGCTGATGTAGGAGGTGAATTGACTTGTGATTTGAGAGAATTGGAGATTTTACTCAAAAAAGTAAGTTGATTACATTCAAAGTTTTGATTAAATGTGTTTGATGAACCATCTATTGCATAAATTCATTTATTTTCACTATTAGTTAGGAAATAATCATTTATCCTATTTGTTCCATGATGTAAGAAATAAATAGGAATTATGAATCAGTTCTCTCTATCAAAAAATGACCAGCTGAATATATCTGAATTTTATCCAAATCAAAGTGAGAAAAAAGAATTGGTTCATTCATAATTATGGAAAGAATCAAGGAGAGAATTCAAAGATGACTGTTGTGTATTGAAGCAACTCTGGAGTCTGGATATTCTACAAGAGATAAACTTTTGCAAGTACTTTGCATAATTCCTGAGATAATTCCCTTGGTACTGTCCACCCTTCTTGATCTCTGAATCAGATGAATTACATCTATATTCAGAAGTTCTTGTGAAAACTGAGAGCACTCATGGGTGACACAGGATATTGAGATTCTTTGGAACTACATTATATTCACAAATATTCCCATAAAAATGATACCTACATCAACAAGAAGCTAGAGAAGAAAGTATTCTTGAAACATAATATTCTAGGTGTTACAATTTTGACTACATTAAGATGTGGTGCTTCACTGCTTCAGCCAACCATGTTTTTTCAACAAAAGCCATTTCAGAATGGACAACTGCTGATAGTACAACAAGGAGAGCATGATTTTTAATAGTGTCAGTAAGATATTGACATATCTGTCTGGTCTGCAATGTTTTCTGTTCTGTTAATTTTGACATGTGTACAGTACTGAGGGGATAGTTGAATTAGACCTTTGTTATGATTTGTCCAAAACTAATCATCTTCCAGTAACAATAACTGTTTACCCAAGCTCAGAAATTTCAAATAGTGATTTTACATCCATAGAATATTTTGGACCCATAGCCAGAAAAATAATTGTCTGATTCATTATGAGTTACATTCATACCTGTGTATTTTCAGTGCATTATTTTCCCAAGCAGGCACACACATAAATTCATAAATTTTAGGAGTAGGTATCTATTCCAATGTCCAGGCATGTATTACACATAGACATACAGGATAATGGTACCAGAGATAGGGTATATAATATGGGTATTAGGGCCATATGTTTTAACTGGCTGAACAATTACTTATTGATTAGAAAACAATGTGTATATCTGAATAGTGGTACTAGCTCAAGCAAAATTGTATCTTGTGGGGTTCCACAAGGCTCAATTCTGGGCCCTACTCTATTTTTTATTTATGTAAACTCAATGGCTAATTTAGATCTGAAGGGAAGGATAAAATTGTATGCAGATGACTCATTATAATTTTATTTTGGGGACACAAAGGAGTCCATAAGAGAATCTATTGAACATGATTTAAAATTAATAGCAAACTGTTTAATAACACAAGCTAACTCTCAATACATATAAATATAGTTATATGTTATATTCTGAAACCACCAAGTATATCAGTATCTATATCATGGATTTCTCCCCACTGATTCTGGATATAGAGATAGTGTAAGCTCATTGTGATATACCCTGTATACTGTATTATTCCTACCAAGCAGAGAAGCCTCTGTGGAATCATTGTACTTTTTTGGCTCGACAGATAAAAAGGAAAATAGGTCAAAAGAAAAAAAAAAGGGCATGGTTCTAAAACTCGTTGCTAAGAGTTACAGCCTCTTAAAGAGATTGGGCTGATGATTTTAATTATTATTTCCGAAACAGTTTGAGATGAAATAACAATATGTTGCTCACTTTTTATGCTGAATTTAAAAATGTGAATGGAATTCAATTTTTTGAGGAGTATACACTGGAGTGTATTTTATACAGATTCGGCTCAGAGTACTTCCAGTGCACACTTTTTTGTTGAAGAATTTTCAAGGGGTCCAATTTTTTTCTCGGAAACGAATCAAGATAGGAACACAATTCCAGAGACAACAACGTTTTATTTGTAACAGCTCAATACACAATACGATCTAAACTTGCAAAAATCAGTCGCATACAATTATTTTCAGCATAAATATAAATTTGAATGACCTCTGGGACGCCACTGAAATTAATAATGTCATCCCAACTTCATCGGGAAAACAAACTCCAAACATAACGCAAATTGACAGTCATATGCCCGAGATCAGGGTTGGCACGAATTAATTCATATGAATTAAGTCAGTGATTTAATTCGTGAATTAATTCAAATGACTTTTTTCAAATAAGTCGTGAATTAATTCAAAATTTATCAAATGGTAACAAATCGCATCATTACCTTCAATTTAAACTAGTTTAAAATGAAATATCCGATGACAACTGACAACCGTGAAGCACCACACGCGGAAAACAAAATTTTCTAAGAGCCGCTTTACAGTTTACAATATTTCATTGCATGCAATTGATTGCTTTTCAACACTGAATCGGAATTACCGGGTTGCAATGTCTTTTTGTCATAGATTCTGTGTATTACTTCTCACCGAGTTTTGAGTTGGGTCAAGAGTTGGGTAGAAGAAACCATGAGAAAGGCAAGAAAAGTAAGATCCAATGTGTATCTAATAATGCGTGAAATTCCGAAAGTCTAAAATGTCACCACTAGAATTGCACCAGTAATACAAATTATCACAATATAAATAAATATGTCCGGACTCATTTCTTGCAATGCATCGAAAAATTGCTTTTCAAGGTGACACCAATCCGTAGGCTGCCATGGATATTGCTGCATTTTATTGAAAATAACTCTAAAGCGCCTCTATAATGAAGATTGTGAATGAGTAATATAATTTGCATAAACATCATTTTTCATTCAATCAATAGTCTCAGTTTATATTGCAAAAATTGCATATTTTAAGTATTTTATTGTCACGCTTAGAGTCCGAATTAATTCAAAAAGTCAGACTTTTCTGACTTTTTTATGAAACTCATGACTTGTTCCAACCCTGCCCGAGATCACCTTTCGCCAACGTACTATAAGAAAGATTTTATTGGGTCTCAACACCAACAAAGCTGGTGGCTCCGATGGAATCGCACCGATTGTTCTCAAGAAATGTGCACCCGAACTACTAACACCTGTTCTCTGCAAGTTGTTCAACTACTTTTACGAATTGGAGATATTCCCGTCCAACTGGAATATTGCAAGAGTACAAACAGTGCTATCTATTATTTCAAAGATCATGGAGGAACCTATCAACATCGAGCTCATGAAATACCTGGAACATTCAGGTATTATTAACGATAGGCAATATGGCTTCCGTCATCAGAGATCAACTGGTGACCTGCTCGCTTACGTCTCACATATATGGCATCAATCTATTGAAAAATATGGTTATACCTTAGCCATGGCACTTGATATCTCCAAGGCATTCGATCGAGTCTGGCAGCACCAAGCTTCTCAAACAGGTCTCTTCATGTAGTGGTCGACGGAGTTTCATCTGACTCTCTTATCATAAATGCTGGTGTTCCGCAAGGATCAATTCTAGCATCAACACAATTTCTAAATAATTCTAAAATTGTTCTATCCGTCATTCGGTTGCCCCCTTACGAGCAACCCTCAGAAGTTTTCGAGAGTCTTGTGCGAGCAAGGAATGACAGGGGCCTTACCTTTCAACGTGTGATCCCAAATACTTTCTTGGGCCATCAGAAAAATGTCTGCAGTCGATGGGAATCGAACCCACGACCGGCAAGCGAATGTGGATTAGAATATTGACACTCTGTCCGCACGGCTACCTGGCCCATTTCTACTCCATATCAACGATTTGTTGGAAACAACTTCATGTCCAGTACACAGCTTCGCTCGATACCTCCTTCTCTTCTAGGGCTCCAATACCAGCCAGGCAAATCAGAAACGCACGAGGGAGGAATGTTGACAACATAAATATGGACTTGGCAACAATTCTCGAATGGGGATCCAATAACTTGGTAGATTTCAATGCCAACAAAACACACAGCATGCCTTTTCTCTATAAAAGTCGATCTCACTGTGCCCAACATAAGTTTGTCAGGAGTAACCATACCTTTGAAGACATCCATTTCGATGCTTGGTATTACTATCAGCAATAACCTTTCTTGGTTGCATCCCAAAAACTTGGTTCTCTGTTTCGGGCCAGGAGCTATTTCACTTCCAGTCAGCTGCTTATGATCTATAAGGCACAGATCCGACCTATCCTGGAATACTGTTTCCATATTTGGATTGCAGCACCCAAACATACCCTGAAACTGTTGGATTCTGTCCAAAAAAGGGCAATTCGTCTCGTGGGTGATGCCTCGCTCACAAACTCACTCACTACTCTGGAACACCGTAGAAAAGTTGTTGATCTGGCCCTATTTTATAGATATTTTCATGGACGATGCTCTTCTGAAATATCAACAATTGTTTCTTTCTTGGCAGTCCCCGCGAGATCAACCCGTCGAGTTGAGGCTTCGCACCCCTTCGTGGTCACTTTGGAGACCTGTAGAACATCTCTTCCCAAAGACTCGTTCGTCCAACGAACAGCGTGGCTCTGGAACACATTGCCAAAGGAGGTGTTTCCCGAGGCATATAACCTCAAGAAATCTAAGAAGAACACCAATTCCTACCTTCTTTCCCTTGGTTCTAACGATGTTCTCAGAACATTACAGGATATCCCTTTTCGTGGGAACCAGAACATATGTATAAATCCTTTATTCTTATTACATATCTCAGTAACAGGAGTGGTCCCCAATCGGCCTCGGTTAGCCGGTCGCGGGATCATAGACAAGTAAATTGACGTTTACATGTGTAATTTGTGATACAATATTAATGACGTTAATGTTGAATACTATTGTTACAGTTCGTTCATTAACTTAGTTGAATCTTATGTTACAATCATAAACTTTACTGAGCCCATCTACTGACATATGATAACAATAGGATTACATTTGCTATGAACGCCATTGCTACCGCAAATTAGCATGACATGTTTTATCAAAATCAACGAAAAGGATTTTGAATAATTGATGAAAAACTTTTTTTTTTCTCAGAAATAAAAAAAACTTCTCATTGCTACATGGAAAATTGACTCTGAAAGTTTGTTGGTTGAACAACAGCCTTCTTCAAAGAGGGAAGCCGCGGTGAGATAAATGCAACACCGCATCTACCGCTAACCGCGCTAACGTTACATCAATTTCTGTCTTTGAAATAGATAATTGAACTTTGATGAAAAAAATAACAAGAAATGATGGGTCAGATCACAGTTTCTTAGATAAAATAAACAACAGGCAAGTCCCATTTCACCTCGCATTTTACATCAACCAAACAAGTTATTGCTTGGGTAAAATGAAAAAATCCTAATGAGTTCATAAACAGAATGAGAAGTGGTGTATAACCTAAAAGACATGCTTATTGTAGAAGAAAATCTATTTTTTTCAATGTGTACTTGGTCAATCAAAATTTCAAGATTCTTTGAATGAGGTACATACCTATTTTCACAAGATACTATGAGGGCTTTTTTCAGATATATCAAACTTTTCTCTATCAAGTCATCAAATGAGCTAATTTTATGTTCTTTGGTCTGATTCTGAAGTTGTGACCACCTGTTCAATTCCATATCATAGGGAAGAATCCATTTTAAATCATTGAATCCCAACATATTATCACCTAGTAAAACTTGAACCTGCATCTCAATCGATCTCATTCAATACTACAACTTGGGAAGTTATTTTCAATACATCTGACTGTGAACCTAATTGATAAAAATAAATTTTACTTTCTGTCTTAGACTTTCCAATCCCAACAACTATCAATATTCGATTTCTCTGCATATTCTAAAACTACCTTCTCATAATTGAGAATAAGGAATAAGATTTCTCAAAATCAACTATTTTTTTATTTTCAACAGCTGAACATTTCTGTCGTCTTTCATCAGGATTTGTTCAGACTGGGCTCACCGCGACTTATTATACAGGGGGCTGTGGTTTAACTTTTACTGGATTTATTGGGATGTTCGAGAAGAATCTGGAATGCATGATACTGGAAGATTATTGTAGTCTTGCCTCAATACATTAAACATATTCTCAAACGATCTCTCTATATTAGTATACATTTTCTATTGTCTTAATTTTGAATAGCTGATGGATATTCTATTATGAATGTCCTATGGATATCTAAATTTGGTTTGAGATTATACTTACATGAATTGGACTGTAGTCGAACGAATTGAATATCCAAAATTGGTCCAAGATACTTCAACATGAGTTGGACATGATTGGACGTCTATAGGATATCATGTGTTGTATTGGATATTCAAACAGAAGAAGTGATTCTCAAGAAGAGGAGATTGATCTATATTATAACTTTATTATCATATATTGTTTCAGGATATTGATACTTTTTCGAGAGTAGACCTCTACAAAGTGGATACCCATTATCCAGCTTCTGAAAATCGATCATTAACAGTTGTTCTGTACGGTCTACTAGGAACAAAGACATTTTCACAATTCCACATGGTTTTGAAGGAAGCTGCTGTAGCAGGAAGAATAGATTATGTGGTCCGACATTATGTACAGGTATCAAAGTTCAGAAACATCATTAATTCTATAAATATATCTTTGCCATCCCTTACATATACATTTTGTTCTATTCAATGATGAGCTTGTACAAACACCTTATTATTTGAAAATATTGACTAATTCATTGTTTACTGAGGGATTACTTCAACTATAATTTAGGCCTGGCTGGAATGAACACCAGAATTTATTTTATCGATACCAGACTGAAAAGTCAACAGGCATATTATTCAGAGTTTATTGATAAGGTTTTCTCCGCAAAATGCACATAGATTCACTAAGCATGGAGAATATTCCTTCAGAAATAAGAAAGGGGGCTACCTACAACCTGCATATCCTTTCTCCGTCCATTTATCAGAAAATATGCCCTTATATCCAACAACTTGATATTCCATGAACATATATTTTTTCACTGAAGATTCCTCTATAGATCATAATATAATAATTATAGTTGCTTACTTCAAATCAAATATTTGATTGAGTACAATAATTTGTTCAGGAGCAAGATACCCGTCATTTGAGGTTATCAGGATATGGAGTTGAGCTTCAGATGAAATCTACAGAATACAAATCACAAGATGATACTCAGGTACGAGAAGATCAGACTTCAGAAGAAAGTTCCCCAGAGGAGGATGATGCAGAATTAGAAGGATTTGAGTTTTCCAAATTGAAGTGAGATTTTTGAGATTCATTTCTGTTGATTCTTTTTTTTTCACATCAATATTTCCTATACATCTTATTTCCATTATCAAATGGTTCAAATATGTCTCAATTAAGAATGAATGTCTGGATTAAATGGATATGATTTTTTGATTTCAGGCAAATATTCCCCAATCTTAAAAACGAACTGAATGCATTCAAACTGCATCTTGAAGAAACCTCCAATGAACTGGCACCTTTGAAAGTATGGCAGTTCCAGGAATTGAGTTTACAGGCAGCTGAGCGAATTATGCATGTTCCCAAAGAAGAGGCATTGAAAGTCATGACACATATTGCTCAGAATTTTCCCGTACAAGTAAGAACATTTTGTTGCATATTCCACTCATTCCATCACCAATCAGAATCGTTTTCATTCTAATTTTCCTATATCATAACATCTTTTATTTACAAAAAAATAACTTTAAACTTGCTTCATTAATATAGAAGTCAAATTGACACAAACCTGACCAGTCAATCTTGTTCATCAGCAAGTATTTCCTTGAAATTCAAGTGCAATCGAGTAAATATTCAATTTTGACGCCACGGTTTCGTTTCACCTTTCGGAGCGCACGACAGGGAATCCCTATTTTGTTCATGGATCATAGTGCATATCCAGGGAGGATAGGGATATAAGGTAATATTTTTTTTACATTTGAAGGTTAGAAGCTCCTGGGAATACATTGCCTTGCAAATATTTCCAAATATGCCATTTCATAGACAAATGAGTTTTGGTTTTGGCAGAGAGTTTGAAATATATTGAGGTTGAAGCAGCTTTTACGATGGATTCAACTCATTCCAATGAAAAAGTATTACCGAGTATTACTGGGCTGTATTATCATTTAGTGTCTTACGAATTCATGTACTATTTCTCCTGAAAACGTTCGACATTCAAGCAAAACCACTTAATCAAGGCTAGATAGTTTTGTTAACAATATCATTCACGTTAGTAGATACTTTTTTCACTAAATTCAATCTGCATACCCATTGGTAGGTCCTTAGATTTCATTTTTGACCCACTTTATGCCTGTTTACCAATAGCCGGTAATCTGGAAAGCACCCAAGCAACAGGCACTGGTAGGGTTGGAGGTCATGACAGCTGTCATGAAACTGATTGCGAACGATTTTTCGATAGTCAGTATTTATTGATGACAGGAAAGTTTCTCTTCATAAAATGGCAGGTACAACATGCCCAGCAAAAAAACAATGAGGATCAGGTGGTAGGTCATTTAAGTGATGTTCAATTTTGACTTGCAACTCTTGACCTGAATTTATTTTTGTAGCAAAGACTTTTGCCACCAAACTGTGTTAATCCATGTTCAAGTTGAATGTATTTCAATGTTATTCTTGTGATTCATTGTTTAATTAATAGGTCTAGCATTATAAATATATTTTTGTTTTCGGTTTTCAATAAATATGTGATATTTTTCCATACTTATTGCTTTATACTAGCAATAGCAATTGGGCTAGTTTGGAAGGAACTATGTGAAAGGAGTAATTCTCTTCATAGATTACACTGTCTTGAGCAGAAACTCAAAAAAGAAGAAGTACTAGCCCAAGAATACTTCAAGAAAATAGGAAGCTATGCCTAGAAGGAATAAATAACGAAACTGACGCCAGAAGATGTACATGTTGAGACGCTCAAGACATGGTACATAAAACGAACATTTTACGAAAAAACTATTATTAATTGTTTATCTCTTCATCATTTTTAAATCAAAATATTCCGAAAACGGTACACAATATCGAGTTTTACCAGAAGTACCTTATTGGTGTTCCAGTTAACAAGAAATTTGGCCAAACAAATATAACCTCAGAAAAGTTATGTTTGAAATTACGCCGTTCGAACTGTGTAACTAGCGCCCTCTATGAGAGTCAGACATGAGTCAGACGTGGGTATCCACCAGCGTATGAAGTTGTAAACTTTTTCATAACGTTTTAATGACAGAATAATATTTTGACGTCCTTGAGAGTCGTGATTCTGTGCCACTTCAATTGGGTAGAAATCAACAATTAATAGGCTAAGAATCCAATGATGCCCTAACTGCATCTATTATATAGTATGTCATATACCACTACCTGGGCCAGTGTAAGTCGTTATGGAATGCTAAAATTCGAAATCTCTGGTACTGATACGTTTCAACAGGAAGGTCAAATTACTAAGGTGGACGAACATACTGACCTTCATCAGAAATCTACGGAGGTTCACAAAGGAGAATTAGTAGAAGGAATAGTAGATATTATGTGTGCAGCAGGGGTCGGCAAAAAAGGCTCACTGGAGCCTACTTTCTAGGCGACCGCCTCCCCTTTCTCTACTACTACTAGCATGTACCTGTACCTATGAAAAATTAATTGTCAAAATTATGATTTCTTACCACTTGTAGTATCCCGAAGTTAATATAAAATAGAAGAATATATTATGTTACATTTCAAACTAGTATTTTCATGCAAATATAATAGGTAGAAATCAGGAATCTATTATTGGTGCCGAAACTGCGACACATACTAAATCCATTCAGGAACCTCTATGCAAATCGAATGAACAAATAAATTCTAAAATTATTCTATCCACACAATCTGGTGTGAAATTTTCTTACCGAATACCGAATACGAGGTCAAATTACAAATTACTCGGAATAATTTTCAAAATATCCATGAGCTCGAAAATAATTTGACTCTAGTGGTATTACAAGTGAAAATCCCATTTAATTACAGGCAAAAGGTTTAGTCACAACAGTTGTAAATCCAGATATGAAACACGAAATGAAAAGAAACTCCGACATTTTTGCCAATCATCTCAATCTCCAGCCATCAGATACCGCCCTTTTCATCAACGGCATGTTTTATGATATCGATCTGGTGGATATTTATGGATTATTGGAAATTTTGCGCCAAGAACTCAGAACTATGGAAGGCTTGCACAGTATTGGTGTGAGCAACAAACGGATGTCGACCTTGTTAGGTTTGGACTTTGGAGATCAAAGTGGAAGTCAAGAATTTGCTATAGACATAAGAGACTCTGCTATAAATTGGATCAATAATATTGAACATGATAATAGGTATGGTAGGTGGAGTAGTAGTCTAATGGAGTTGTTGAGGCCCACATTTCCTGGTATGTTGAGACAGCTCAGAAGAAATCTATACAATTTGGTAAGGCAATTTTAATATCACAGTATTATTATTAGTATTATATACGCCAGTATTATCATTCGAAATATTCCTGGTAGTATTCACTGGTCGACAATTGAATGAAATGCACATTTTCATCCCAAGGAAGAAAGGCATGGGAATGAATCATTGCATTTTATGAGTATATAATATCGGCGAGACCGAACCACATACTATATGAACACCTCACATTTCACACTGAATCTCCTCTGGTGTGAATCAATTACGCTTTTGTTTCATGCACTCAAATAGGTCCATTACATATATGAAGACAATATTATTCAGTTGAGAATAAAGCAACTAGGAATTTCTCCACATAATAGGAGAGCAGTAAATTATGATTTATAGGAATGTTTATAGCCAGACAATTTCTATTATTTCCATTGACATCTGGCAACTATGTGTTTAACTCATTGAGTCGTGACGTCAGTAGTTAATTATTTGAACTTCATAGAAGGTACAGCCATGAGAAATTTGTATACATTTGGTAAAATGATTATGAATCATTTTGAAGTTAATGCAAGATATAATATCAAGTATTTCTCTAGATTATGTATATGTGTGCACTGACCAATAAGGTTCTGATAAGACTCTCAATGAATTAGTTTTAATATGTTTCTACAAATTGTGTTGTGTTTTAAAGTTCAACTATGATGTGCACTAGCAAAATCGGTCTATAGATAAGGACTGGGCCTAGTCAAACTGTTCAACACTATTTCATATACTTCCTGAGTTTCTGAATACTATATACTCCCAATTTCAGAAATTCATGTATTGAATGCTTCTATTCAGGTTCTCATCATCGATCCAACTAATCCGGAAGTGAAAGGCATAGTGAAACTTGCCGAATCTTTCGTCATACACACTGCCCCCATAAGAGTCGGTATAGTATTCAAAGTGGCCGATTCGCAGGACAAAAGCGGGCTGGATGACCCTGCAATAGCGATGCAGTGTGCGCTGAATTATGTAACCCAAACAAAAGACGCACCTACTGCCCTAAGTTTCGTCAGAACGATTCTTCAGAGCGCCAAGGAGCGTGTGACTGTAGAGGATGTGAAAGCTCAGCTAAGGTCGGAGTATGATGAAGATCCAGTTGATATTCTTGGTGAGTTAATTGAATTCTCCAAAATTGACTATCTTCTCATGTTTATTTAATACGTGCATTCTGAATAAATACTAGGGATGTTTCCAAAGTTCTAAGAATTGTGCTATAATTGAAATATGTAAAACTTATAGGCATTAATATTGATGCTAGACTTGTCTTGACATGTTTATGCAACAACATTGTACAATTTTGTTCAATCAATCTCAAGGAGCAATAATTTTCTTTTTGAGACATTTGTTGCAGTGCCTCTGAGCTATGCGTATATCTTCAGTACATAATTTTTTGTTATTTTTTTTTTCAATTTTTGTGCTCACCTATAGATAGATATACTTACACCTATTTTCATTCTCTCAGTATCCTTTGTGTTTTTATTGTTGCTTTACATATCAAAAATTTCAACCAAATGAATCAAGCCGTTTATTAGTTGACGTACCGACAGCAGCGCTACCTTCCGCATCCAATTGTATGTTTTAATCATCCAGAAAACCATCGGAATACCCATATAATATTTCAACCCAATCGGTGCATCCGTTTAGGAGTTATGTAAGAAAGATAATTACGAAAGTACAATATTTCTTGATACCCGTTGTGCTATTACCCGTTGTCCCGTAGGAATGAAGCATTTTCCATCGGTAAGAAGTAGCCTATGTTCATCAGGGATAATGTCGGCTTCTAATGGTGAAAGAATTTTTCAAATCGGTCCATAAGTTTCGGAGCTTATTCAATACAAACAAACAAACAAACATTCAGATATTTCCTCTTTATAATATTAGTATAGATTAATCCGAATCAAAGATGAACCTACCTACTGACCTATCTATGTATTGAAATACTCGAAATTTGCAAAGGAACACTAGTAAAGATGGCAAATCATCACTTGAAATCATTAAAATCTCATGTTATCACCAACATATTCAAAATTCATACCCTCTACCTTTATTCTGTAAAATAGTAGCAGAAAGGAGTATATACTGATAAGAAATAAAGAGATGACAATGCTTGAATAACCCAAGTGATCTAGTAGGAACAGTGCTAATAGTTATTTATTATACAAGGGAAAAAACTAGTAGATGTTAGCTCCAGGTTGGGTTGTCTCCCGATGCGTAGTGGAGGGAGACAAAAAACCGTTAGCTTAAATCTAATATTTTTCCCGTGACAAATACACAATTCTTTTAGGACAGGAAAAAGAACGAATCAATATTGAGAACATATTATATTATAATAAAATCAGGAAATTATCGACGTCAAATTTGAAGTTTTTAACAGTAATTACACCTGCATTGCAAGCATCTTTTTGCAGGCATCCTGCAAATTAACGTCATCCTATTAAGCGAAACTGGCTATCGGGAATGATTGTTTAGCAAATGTTGAAAGTAAAGTAATCATAAGTTCTCAAAGACAAAAGCATTGGCTGAGCCAGTTTCACACAACTAGAACTAGGATGACGAAAACCTCTCTTTTTAAACTTGTACGCTCTTTTATTGAATACGACTGTACTTATTGTAAAACCAATATGGAGTTTGTCAATTTTTTGCTATCCGGGCTGTCATATCGGATTGAATTCTATGGGTTGCATGCAAGAACTGTCAGATGACCGACCCTGGAGGTGAAACTTATTTGTTTACAAAGGATCGAAATAGCTTTTCTCCGGTTGGTACATTAGGATTTAAAAGTAAGTATTTACTATAGTCACTCACATAGTTTTCATTTCGAAATTTGGTAATTTCTCTGATTCCTCATCGAAAGTCCTTCTGCAATAGGAGCTAATAGAAATACTCGTGGAATTTTTAAAAGAATGTAAGAAGATTAAATTCATGCAATCAACCGGGAGGACTGGACTGACATGCTGACGAAGTATGATCCTGTGTGTTTTCAATCTATTAGCAGTATTAGCTTTTGTTGCAGAAGTGGCAGAAGGAATTTTAATGATAAATGACAAAATTTTATAATGAAAACTGTGTGAGATTACTATTTACCTGAAGAATCATATTCCTTCGTCTCTCGCTGCATTTTTTGTGCATTGTACAACAGAACAATGAGATGGCATGCTTGAATTGAAAATATGGCGCAAAAAACACGTTTGGTATGCCAAAATATTGTGAAAAACTAGTTCTATCCTATGATTCCTCTCTAAACAAATAACAAAAGTGAGGTTGTGTTTCAATGTTTTGCCTCCAGAATCGGTGATCGTGCACGCGACTTATATGCGTTTGATTTTGCGCAATCCGAGAACGGTTTCGAAATTCAAAAAATGAATTAACCCGAATAAAATCGGTATTGTACTCATGAGTTTTGTCATGTATTCATTTCGACAATAAATTGGGTTCATATATCACAGTCCTAGCTGATATTTTTGCTATAGGCGAAGATTCCGTTTATGATTTCGGAAGACAACTGGCCTCCGACTTCGTCGACAGATCAGGCCTCAAAGTATTCCCGCAGGCCCTCCTTAACGGAATTCCCCTGCCTCAAAACCAGATGAACGTCGACGATTTCGAAGAAGCCGTTTTACAAGAAATCATGTCGCAAACTCCGACCTTCCAGAAGAACGTGTACCGAGGCAAAATATCCGATTCGGATGACGTGTTTGATTACATAATGAACCAGCCGAATGTGATGCCACGTCTTAACGATAGAATCTTGAACAAGGAGAAGTCTTTCCATCTGGATATGTCGGGTACTGCTTCTAGCATCAACAATGTTCAGGGGCTCTTGCAACTGAGTGCTCGCGATATGACGGCTACCGCCATAGACAATTTGCGGTACTTCTCTGGTGCTAAGAAGGGACACGAGACCCATACCATGACTTACTGGATTGTAGGAGATTTGAAGTGTGACAAGACTAAGAGGATACTGTTAGATGCCCTACATCATCTGGTATGTTGTATTTTTTTTTCAAAGGAACATTATATTTTGAAGAGGAAAATACTATATCCTGTGTTTACTCAATAACAAACTTCTGTATTTTGGTTTTCTCACAAAATGAAGACCAAATAATGAAATGGTTAATTTATTGAAGGAGTAGAAACTTTCGTTTTGTGTCTCCACTCGAGATTGATTATACTTACTTAGTCGACAAATTCAACCTATATATTCCTCTAGAAGGTAATTTTATCGGCAAGTTTGAAACATATGTGGACACATTTTTAAACTGATTATAACAATTCTAGCTAAGGCGTCCATAACATTTATATCTTATCAACGTCTTTGGTATACAAATCTCTAGCTTTTTCAAAAATGACAAGGGATTTTCGATAATCATCAATAAAACTAGTTATTTTCATCATTTCATTATTTCATGGATAAAACAATAATTTTATCTCCTATTTCCATATGCTGTCGTTGCGTTATGCAACTAACGATACATCCATCAAATAATTTACGGTTTTACGGCGTGAACACTGACATCGACTCATAGTCATCGTCATAACTATGTTATGGTTAGGAGGTTAGCATTTTACTCATGAGTTCATTAGGTTGTCAAAAGTGTTTGGAATGTCGATCTTAAAAAATCCTAAAATTCATTGATACAAATTAAAAGTGAGCGCCTATTACGATTTTGTGTTGAGTTCCTCAATATGAATATATTATGACATCCATTACAGCCTCCTGCTGGTAAGTAATTTTGTTCTATTTTGATCAATTTACCAATAAGGAAGCGAACTGCAAAATCGAAAACACAACTTTTTGTAGGTATCCAGTAGCCAATCAACAGACGAAACACAAAAAGGAAACTTCATGTTTTCGATCATCAACACAGATAACTGGTCTTCAACTATGATTGAAAACCACGGGAAAGATTACTACGAAACCAAGAAAATACATTCGTATCTCTTAGACGTGGGTGGAAAAAAGAAGCCGCATCAAAAATGGCCACGTGGCACTCAATCATTGTTGAAGGCCCGGTATTTCAACCAATCAAAAACGTGTATTTTGGAATGAGTGAAATAATCGACAGCAGTCATTTATGGTCTACAAAAAATATCTTTGATCAAAGTTTCGACATGGAAATCATTGGGTAACAAACACTGCAGTTATCATGCAATGGTTTCTTTTTCGAAAATTTTTCTTGGTACTTACGTATTTTTGTCTGAAAAACACGAATTTGATAATGAAAATGTGAACAAACCACTATTTATCGAGATATTTCAAGAAAAAGTTCGAAATTTTGCCTTCTTTTTCCCCTTTTGTTGGATGCATTTACATCTACTTGCTCTTCTTATTTTGTCATTGGACACTTTATATACTCATGATGTACTTCAATGACACATTTTTATATAGAAAATTCAACAGGAAATATAATTTTTATGGCGAGTTTTTCATATTTAGTGAACAAGCATACCAGATGACAGCCATTTATTCAATAGTCAATCCAAATAAGAGATGTCAAATGTCAACAGATTGCATTACACACGCCATTATTTTAAATGATATTCTTCCTTCTTTTCACTAAATATGGATAAATCACAAAGAAATCATATTTCTAGTTGACTCATGAAAGAAAAAAATGTGTCGTACATTGTGATATATAAATTGTCCAATGATGAAAAAAGAAGGGCAAATTGTTCTAAATGGGATCCCGAAGACTGGCGGAAAAGAAGGTGAAATTTCTCAACAAATAATTCGTGTTTTTCAGAAAAAAATACGTGAGTACCGAAACAAAATTTTCGAGAAAAAAAAACCACCACATGATAAATGCAGTTTTACCTTCTATTGTTATACAGAAAGTTTTTTCATTCTAAGAAGTTGTTGGTTGTCTAGCCTAGCAGTTAGTGTGTCGAATGCTTGTTTCCAGTATTTTCCGATGTTTACAATTCACTTTCTGGGTACCAATGAAAAAATAACAAAAAAGCAAACGATGCTCATTTTTATTACCCTTTTTGTGACTTGATTTCACTGATTCATTAACGTATACCTGGAATTGTTAAAAGGAAATTATTTTCTCACTGTTTCAGAAATCAGAAAGTCATGTGAGGGTAAGTTTCCTTCCTAATGTGAATGGAGACAAAGAGAATGAATTGAACAAAATAGTTCTGGCTGCTCTACAAGAATTACCATCGGAAAAGGCATTGAGCTTCATCATATCATTATTACAATTCAATTTAGGTGACAGAAAAGACAAGCCAGATATTCCTGTGAGTCTATCCATTTAAAAATAAATGAAAATATCATAGTTACATAATGTTTTAGGCAGAGGTCTCGTCAAAAATATCTGCACAAGAACTCAATTTGAAGATGTTGAGGGTTTATTGTCAAAGGGTTTTGAAACTGAACGTGGGAGATAGAGCAGTGATAGCCAATGGAAGGGTTCTGGGACCGCTCGATGAAAATGAAGATTTTACAGCAGAAGATTTTAATCTACTGGATAGGTTCAGTTCATCTTCATACCTCGAGAAAATCAATACCGCTTTGAAAATAGACTCCGATGATGATGATGAAGGTTAGCTATACAGGGTCGCTGATATGTATGGAAACAGGTGAATATCTCGGTAACCTGTTGTTGGATTTTTTTGAATTTATGTACTGTGTGATTTCAAAACGTGGCAGATTTGAAAATGATATAGCCAATGTTGCCACTTTTTCAGTTATACCGGATTTTTTATTAACTTCCTTATTTTGAATAAAACACCCTGTAATTTATTGGATTTTCAGATTCTCCCTGAAGAGCTAATTCCATCGATCTATCACACTTGGGGTCTAGCAGGAATGAATACATAGGTATAGGGTGTTTAAAATCTAGATTTTTCAACTTTAGTATTTTTTTGTGTCGAAACTATTCATTATCGATCAAAACCGCTCCAATGTTCCCATCTTTACTTCTGATTTACTATCTACTGACATTAAATTGAAACAAATACAGGGTGGTTCAAGATACAGAATTCTGATCACCCTCTGTATCTGTTCCAATTAAATAGTCAGTAGATGGTAAATCAGAAGTGAAGATAGTAACATTGAAGAGCGGTTTTGATCGATAATGGATAGTTTCTACACAAAAAAATCTTGAAGTTGAAAAACCTAGATTTTAAACACTCTATACCTATGTAATCATTCCCGCTCGACCCCATGTGTGATAGATCAATGGAATCAGCTCTTCAAGGAGAATCTGGAAATCCAATAAAGTACAGGGTGTTTCATTCAAAATAAGGAAGTTACTAAAAATCCGGAATAACTGAAAAAGTGGCAACAGAGGCTATAACATTTTCAAATCCGCCACGTTTTAAAATCACACTGTACATAAATTCAAAAAATCTAACAACAGATTGCCGAGATATGCACCTGTTTCCATACATATCAGCGACCCTGTATATCCGGTATTTTACGGTAGATAGAAGAGTATAGTAGTTGATATTATCAGTAATTGTCATTGTCTATGGCATTGTTAGTGCTTTCCCCTAATAATTCTCTATACCACCTGTCTCAAAAAGGTTTTGAGATATCAATGTATCATTCGGTAATATATGACTTCAGAATTCATGCTCATCTCCAAGATGCAAATGAAAAATTGTGACAAAACATATATAGGCCAACTAGGCGACCCATAAAAACTAGGTTCAAAGAACACTCAGCACATTTGAAGTATATGGTAGGTTAGATACATCAAGTGTAGCAGATTATATGTTTAATCACAAACAAATTAATCAAACAAGTCGTGACTGTAAGAAAATCAGATGCATATGAAAGCCTAGAAATATTTAAGAATAGTTTTAAACCAATTTGTATGAAACACTGGAAAAAATTGGTGGCGATTCTGAAAAAAGGCCACATCCACTGACTGTCACCCATTTCTTTGATATTATGTGCAAATGTTTTATCCGCCTTGAAGAACCTGTTATTTTATGCATGACTTGAATGATTCTTGAGACTTCCAAGTTATTTCTCGGGTTTTTAGATTTGTCCAGTGATTCCATGATGAAAATTATTTCGCTCCTGATTTCGAGACCTCAATCGAGATCTCGATTCGAAATCACATTTGCTGGAGACGAACATTCTGTGGTCAAAGTTCCGCCATCTAAGCCAGATCAGGTGGCATTCGACATTGTAGCTGTCGTCGATCCAGTTTCACGAGGTGCTCAAAAACTCGGACCGATTTTATTGGTGTTACAGGAGGTTTTGAACTGCAACATCAGAGTGTTCTTGAACAGTGTCGAGAAGAACAGTGATATGCCTCTGAAAAGGTAAATATATATCATTTCAGAACAGAATTCTTTCAAGCGGTCATTCTCTTACCAAATTTGTAAAGTTTACAACTCTATACCACAATCAATAAAAAATGAAGGTCTTCACGAATTCAAAAGCACCTACAGAAAATATTTATTTCAGCTTCAGTGTAACAAATTGGAACCATGAAAATCTTGAATATCGGCTCTATATTACGTATCATGTATTTCCCCCTCTTCTCAATTTCATATTAAATTCTTAAAAGTACTATTTTCAATCTTAGGTAGCAAACTCGATCATGCAGACATCCATATTTGGAAATAATGCGGAATAAGACACTATATAGAAGGTTAAGTGGAAGAACAATTTTGTGGTGATTCATCATCTCCACCGAAATTGAACTTCGCCTTCTACTCATTTCAATTGTTTTTTTCTTTTTTTATATACTGATGTAAGATGTGATGTGAGTAATAAAGACCTTAATTATTATTATTATTATCTTTGGGGGAAATGTCAAGCCTGCTATTTTGTGGGCAAAAAACTTTTTCATCCGCTGCAGTAAGCACCTTAGATCTAGGGGAAATTATTTATTAATTTATTTATTACAAAGTAGGGATACAAACAGACAAAATCCAACGAATATCCTTTTATTAGATAATCAAATAGTGAGCTTATAATAACGTACCTACTTATGTAGTAGACATTATAACTGATGCATTATTAAAATACCATATATGAACGATACGATTGAAACGTTATCTGTAGACGAAAGTGCGTGTAAATTTTCATCTGGTCAACGAAAGCAGAACAAGGATTTCACGTATTTCTTGAAATTTAAAAATGAAAGTCTGAAGATTGTGATTTCATTATAGTAGTAGTAAGTTGTGACAGAGATGTATAAAAATTTAATTGGTGCGCTTGCTCCCTATTGAAGGTCGTTTGCAAGTTTCTCGATGGCGCCTACTCTGATAAACCTTTGATAAACATACTTGACGTGGGTAAATCTCGCTAAGCTCATCCTGGTTACAATCCATATTTACAGGAAACATATTATCGACCGATAAATATTTGGATACGTGTATGATTTGGATCAGAGCAGTGAACTGATTCCTAATCAAAGGATCGAAACGTCAATATGTCAAAAATATTCTTGAGCTGAAAAAATGGTTATTTCTGAGATTGGGGTCAAGTGTTCGTTAGGGACGTGTTCCATAGTTTCTAAATTTTGTGTATAATACCTAATCCACCATAGAAAAAAGAAAATCTCTGTTCTACTACAGTATTATTTCAGTGATTTGAAATATTAGCGTGCACTGGTGTGAATAAATTCTAAGGTGAGTACCAGTTACCATATCTGCCTATTATGATTTTCGATATTGGTCTATTTCAATAGTTGATACATTCTTTGTTCTGGTTCTTCAAAGAGGAAAGTCATCAGATTTCATGTTTCAAAATGTTGAGCACAGTATTTATTCGACCACAGAACAATGATGGAAATAGATTCATTCCCCACAGAACCAAGATTTTAAACGATTTTTCGATTATGGCGCCTCTATCGCAAATACCTGAACCCCACGTCCAAAACTCGCTTGCAATTGTTCCATATCGAGAGTTAGTCTGATGAAACAATTGAAGAGTGAGCCCACCAGTCAAATTTCTATACATCTCTGTTGTGACCATTCTGCAAATGAGAGAGTTTAATCCTGAGTTTGTTTTTCTGAAAGTTGTTGAAGGTTTCATGGCTTCTTAAATCTCTGCTAGGTGAACTTAAGGATATTTTGGACGATAGTCCGGAACAATCAATACCATTGTTGAATATTTTATATATCATTAGAAGGTCTGACATGCTTCTTCTGTCGGTGAGAGACAACATGGAATACTTTCTTAGAATTGGACTGTAATTACTGTTTACTATTGGGATATCTGATTTACGAGCTAGTTGTTGAACGAATTTGCTCTGGATGCTTTCGATTCTCTGCTGATAAGTGGCATATTGGGGACTCCAAACAATTGAAGCAAAATTCAATTTACTATATACAGAGATCTATATATAAATGCATACTAAAGGTTCAAGAGAGCGATTACAATTATTAACCATTTTTTCGATATAAGTCTTAAAAATCATTTTAGAATCCACGGTTCTCATTATAATATGACCATCTATTCTGTACTGATGGTTAATTATATTCCCATTTCTGGTGAAGGTTATTGGGAGGCATTTATTTATCGAATGGATCAGTTTCGCTTTCACTATCACTATGATATGACATTTTTATTTCATCACTCTACATGAAAAAAGTGAAAAAAAAACCGAGATTGAAATAGCATGTTACGTTGACGAACCATAAATTCTGACGATACTACTGTCCAAAAACCAGTCAAGTCCAGGACTTGACCGGTTTATGCGAAGTATGAAACTGTAGGCATCCAATTAAATAACCTAGTGTTTACACCATTGATCCTTCAGAGCCTTTCATGCACTGAACGATTCAGAATTCGGTACTGTGCATGAATATAACCTTAACTCATTTACCTAAAAAATGGACTTGACTGGTTTATGCATTGGACTCCTCAAATTCGTTCCATAACGAAAGTACATGTTTCCATTGGTCAAAATCTGTTTTGAAATGAATGTCCTTATTAAAATGATCAATATCAATAAATCGGTAGCAGATATTCAATTCGCGTATTGTGATGTAATACAGGGGTTGAAAAACATATTTTACGTATACTGAAACCTATTCCAGCTTTTATCGATTCGTAGTCGAATCAGAAATTCAATTTGGAGAAGATGGTAAGCAATTGCCAGGACCGATTGCAAGGTTTACCAATATGCCAACCTCGCCTCTTCTGACTCAAAATTATCATGTCCCCGAAAATTGGTTGGTCGAAGTAGTGAGATCAGTATATGATTTGGACAACATCAGACTGGAAAATGTTGAAAGCAATGTACACAGGTGAGTTGTTTCATGACATCATGCTATATTTGTGCAGGATATATTATGATTACTGTTATGGTATCTATCCATTTTCAATATCTAGGAACAAGTAAAAAAATATGTATGTGGGTTGTGAGATCATAACATGTAGCACACCATTATTTTGCACTAATAAGAGGGTCTTTTTTGTCAAAATGAACGTAATATTTCGAAGATAGCCTTATTCTGGTTTCTTTTTGAGTGAAATTTCCCAAAGGCAACAGTAATCGATGAATCTCAAGTTCACTTCCTTTAAGAAAAATGCTTGACCGTAATTTGGTAAGGCAATTTAATGGATACATGAATCACATTATTGTTGATGTTTTTTTCAATTTATCCACTCGAAGATTCTCCAAATCGCGACATTTCCACAAATTAGATAGTTTGAGAAAAATTTACAAAAAGACCATCAATGATTTGGTCACAATTTTGGTGGTCACGCTCTCAAATGTTAGGTTCCTGGAAAATTAAGGGAGAACCTTTTCCGCTGTCAAAGCACCTTATGGGGTTTTTATAAATGAATTGAATTATTCAAAAATCTTTTTTACAACCTGAAACATTTTGTATCTGTATCTCGGGAACAAAACGTTCGTGGACATATATGTTCATATAAACTATTTTTTATTTGGACCCAACAAATTTGACCTGGAAGTATCGTACAACATGAGTTAAACCGTTACCACCGATACAAAAAGGCCAGCAGACTCTGACGTAAACAGCTCGTGACGTCGCTAAGTGAGGCCAGTGTTTTATTTTATCGCTTATCGACTAACGCGTCAGTTCGTGTTAATTCATCGGTGATTCACGTATGTTTTTGAAACGGTCCCGAATTCTTTTGTTGTTTATTCATCAAAATAATTGGCGGAAAAATTACTGTTTTGTGAAATATTTTGTGTTGTAATCGGCGAAATAACAATGCCTTTCAAGTGTTGTGTTCCCTTTTGTCGGGGGAATTATGTGGGTGGTTCAAAAGTCCATGCTTTCAGTTTCCCGTTGGACGAGGAGCTATCGAAAATGTGGGTAAGCAATTCACCGCGAGGATTTTACTCCATCTAAGTATCTAACTTCAGTAGTAAACAGAGCTTAATTTATAATGATGAATTAATAATAGAAGACAATTACTCTCTCATAAAAAGTATAAGTAGAGGAAAAATAGAAAAGCTTTGATTGTGCAGTTAGTTTTGTATTCGTATATTATAGTCAACAAAATCATCTCTGAATTCGAGAAAATTTTCTTGAATGTTCATAATAAACGGGCATTTTTAATCCTCATTCTCAAATTTCTTTCTCAAAACGGTCATTTGCCTCGTGGCAATGAATGCAGAATTCATTCCAATGATCAAATTGCAACTATAGGCTAAGCATATTAGGATTCTCAGAGGAAAGTTTTGCTATAGTTTTGATTTTCTCACCCCCTATGTTTTTTAGGTCGCTGATCATGAATTTGAAGTTTGCTGGCAAAATTTTGGCCCGGAACTTTGTTCTTTTGGCACTTTTTGCACAAATTTTGGCACTTTTTTCAGTTTTTGGCCTATATCTCAGAAAGAAACCGTTTTTTCGAAAAGCGTGTTATATTCAAAGTTAGAGTTGACAAAATTTCCTTCATTTTTTGTGAAATTCTTTTTTTTGTAAGACTAACCATTCGACCGCTAAAGCGCGCCAAAAAGACATATTCCCGGACCTAGACCTACATGAATAATGAATATAGGGAGAGTAATTGAAATAATGGAACAAACGAATGAAATGCAGTCATTACTTACTAAAGAAGTTATCTACAGTGTATATACTGTCGAAAGTTTTATAACATGCTGTCTTGAATTAGACTGCCATAATCATCTGGAACAAACGGATATATTATTTCTTGGATTTTTTGATGGACGGGGTGAATATTATTTTGCACGTTCACTTTTGAGGATACTATTGTACATACCTTCATTCTTCAAGGAAATTTCACATCCTCTTCAGTCTATTCATCTATTCTCCATGTTTACAGGTGGTGGAGGTCTGTAATGAACAGAATACATTCATCTTAGTACATACATATTATGCTCCAAGAGTGTGATTGTCGTTTTTAAGGAAGGAAATGCTACATACTTACATCCCCCTTGTCCATACTCTTTTCGATGGTCTCAACTACCGGGGAGAAGGTGAAGCCCAGTTCGTCCTGTACTTCAACGTCTAATGGCCCGTCATCGAGGGGATTAGTGAGATCTGCCTCGATTTTCACATTTTCACAGTTGATGCTCAGATTTGTGCAATCGAGGCTTGCGTTTTTGCAACTACATTTTTTTGCACAGGTCTCGATGCATCTACATGACACCAGACGAAGTAGTTCGAGAGGAGCGGGGGCTTGTAGAGAAGTGATCGGTTCCAGGCCATTTGTTGCTCGTTTCCAACCCCAATCTTCGGCATTCTTCTCAACTCCCACCCATTGCTGCACCTGGAGATATACCCTAAAACTGTGCTGTGTGGCTGCAGCAGCTGATGGTGGTAGTGCAGCTATTTTCAATGAAGTCTTGGAAGCTGCCTTCTTATAATTAATATACCCCAGCCCCAGACGGTTTATCGACGGTTCAGTTCTTCCTGTGTAGCCGTACACGTTGACCAGGAATCTCTCCTCTGCTGCTGCAATGCTTTCTGGAGTTGGCTCAGGGTTTTTGAACACACTCACAACATCGGCAAGGTTGGGATTTTTGGTGAGAGTTTTCACGAACTTTAACTTTCCTTGGTTGTAAGGTGCTGAAGTTGTATCACAACCACTCATTGCATGAAGAAACATGATGTGTTCTCTTATGATTTTGTTTGTCAGAGCATGCATAGGAAAGTAGGTGGTTGGAGAAACATTCCCCTTTCCTGGTTGCAGGAAGAATACGTTATCTCGTAGACAAAGACCCGTAAGGATGACCAACAGGTCGATGTCCTCTCCAACAACCACCACCTCAGTCTCAGTACGTTCAGCCAAAGACAGGGCTTCGTTCACAATGACGGTATCGGCATCTTCTGTGGCCTGTCTCCATATCATGTTTTGAGAATGTAACTTTCCTATGATCATGGAAATCAATCTTCTTTTGTTGTTCGTATTGGATAGGAATTTTTCTTTCTTTATGGTCGGTATTCTGTTCTCTTCGAAGAGAATGTCTGCGGAAATCGATTTCATAGACCTCTTCAACCGTTCAGAACTTTTTGTTCCACCTTTCGAAACTTCTGGATATCCATCGAATACAACTAATACTGTTTGTGCCATCAGTATCAGTGAATTTCCCTAGATATGGCCTTTTTTGGCGCTCTCTAGCGGCAGAACAATTAGTCTTACAAAAAAATGTTATGCATGAAAAAAATAGGAAATTTTATCTCCTTTCATTTTATACAGAATGATCTTGTCAAAAAAATGTTTTCTTTCTGAGATATAGGCGAAAAACTGAAAAAAGTGTCAAAATTTTGGCAAAAAGTGCCAAAAAAACAAAGTTCCGGGCCAAAATTTTGCCAGCAAACTCCAAATTCATGATCAGCAACCCAAAAAACATGGGTATAGAGAAAATCAAAACTATAGCAAAACTTTCCTCTGAACCCCCTTTATTTTCCTAATATGCTTAGCCTACTATCAAATTAACATGAACTACAAACACTCTACTCAAAAAAGGTAAGACCGCATTTATCATGATATTTATCATGAAGATATTTGACTGAAAAGTTCCAAATTTCACCTTCTTTTTCACCTGTCTTCTGGATGGCATTTAGAACAAATCTCCCTTCTTTTTTCATCATATTGGACAATTTATATATAATTCAACTATAAATATGATTTTCTTGAGATTAATCCATATTTAGTGAAAAGAAGGAAGAATATCATTCAAAATAATGGCGTGTGTAATGTCATTCGAAAGCAATCTATTGACATTTGACATCTCGTATTTTGATTGACTATTGATTAAATGGTCGTCATCTGGAATGCTTGTTCACTAAATATGAAAAACTCGTCATAAAAATCATATTTCCTGTTGAATTTTCTATATAAAAATGTGCCATCGAAGTACATCATGAGTATATAAAGTGTCCAATGACAAAATAAGAGCAAGTAGCTTCAAATGCCCCCAACACAAGGGAGAAAGAAGGCGAAATTTCGAACTTTTTCTTGAAATATCTCAATAAATAGTGGTTTGTTCACATTTTCATTATAAAATTCGGTTTATCAGACAAAAATAAGTGAGTACCGAAAAAACTTTTCAGAAAAAAAAAAACATCGCATGATAAATGCAGTTTTACCCTTAAAAATTACGGTTTTAAGTGTAACGATCCACTTGGGTGAAAAATCCAACAACAGAAAATTGAAAACACTCACTGGTTATTTTTTCAGGTAATAGGAATTCTCCAAGATAAATATAGGTAATTGTAACAAACCGCATGTCAATCAAAATAAAATACATTTTCCACAATTTTCTTTCGGTCAATCTCACGATAAGTTCATGTTCTGCGGGCCCTGTATAAGTAGGTGTGAAGTTTACCTTCACCACAATTTTTGCCAATATATTTAATTCGAATGGGTTGCTGTAGGTGGATATTTGTATTTTATCCTGGTTTTTGCTTTAAAACTTCGTTTTTCCATAATAAGATCGAATGGGGTGCGAAGAAGGGCTCAGTTGACGACTGGCATCCTTTTTTAACCGGAAGCCCTTCAAAAAACAGCAAAATCGGCTCAATGATGATCTAAAACTAAAATCGAAATACGCGGTCGCCTTATAGCGCTATAAGCGCTTGTTGTTTCGAGCCGCTGGTTAGGCCTGACTAAGTGACGTCACCCACGGAGCATGCAGGCCTTGTTGTATCGGTGGTAACGGTCAAACACCTTATATAAAAGCCGGTCAAAATCATTCCCAAAGACAATAATAATATAGTCAACCAATTGATCTCCTTTTCACGAACACTGTGTATATAATATTACCAACTTCATTTCCAGTGAATATGAACTGGAATACCTTCTGGTTGAGGGACATTGCTTCGAGCAAAACACGGGTAGCCCGCCGAGAGGTTTGCAGATCACTCTGGGTACCGAGAGCCAACCTGTCATGGTGGACACCATCGTCATGGCCAATCTGGGATATTTCCAACTGAAAGCTAACCCTGGAGCCTGGTTGCTCCGACTTAGGCAAGGAAGAAGTTCCGAAATCTACGATATCGTCAGGTGAGATCTAATAATCGAATTTCACTTATAGATATAAATTTAGATATAGATATACGGTGAAAGAAGTGCAAGACTTGGTGGAAGGCGGAACAACAAATATCCCCTGTGTATTAACTGAATACAGATTATATTTCAGTTGATCTGAGTATAGTTGCCCTATATGTTCGGTGATACTATTTTGTAATAAATGTGAGATCTCTTCTAGGCTATTTATATTTTGCTCAAACTGACAGATTTCAAATGAAATTACAGCCATGAAGGTAGTGATACTCCGGAAAACTCGACTGATATCAAAGTACTTATAAGCTCGTTAAGATCCCATATAGTGAAATTGCGGGTTCAGAAGAAACCTGATAAGATGAATGTGGATCTACTGTCTGAGGAAGAAAATGGCTCTGGTATTTGGAATTCTATTGCAAGGTAAGAATTTGATCTATATATTCATTCTATGCATTTTCATATTGACATGCTTTTTGGTAAACATTAAATATTTCATAAAACTGTTTTTTATTGTCCAAACTTTAGCTTCCCCTTCTAAGTCTTTGGCTAATTCAGGTACTTCCAAAATCAATACTGAAATTTCCATTCAACGAATTGATCTCACTTTATCAAGTCCTGAAATAGGTTGGTCATGTAAACAAAGTCTAAATGTTCTTCAAATTATTACATTTTCTTGAGGGAGGGGATCTTGGCAAAATGACGGATCATTTAGAAAAGAAAATATCTCATGTATCTGTTTCAACGAAATGAACAGCACACTCTGCAAAACTTTGAAATTAAGTCCTATAATGAAGCATGATTTGACTTGAACTCTGTCACATACAGAGAAGTGCACAAAAAACGGCCACGACTGTAACTTTTGGATTTATCGAGGTAGGGTTTTAAAAATTTGTGCGCAGCTATTATACCAAATTGTTCAGTAACTGACGAAACCATTTTTGTTCTATCACTTCCGGTTTTACTGGAAACGACCCCAACTTTGGATTTTCAAATGGGACACCTTGTATTGTATTCCATAATCGGTTAGGGATTGTCATAACGAATTCGTCGATACCGGGTTTGATAGGGTTATTTCAAACGATTACGCAAATATTCGCGTTCTAAGTTTCCATAAGCTCAATGAGTGTGACAGAGAAAGAAGTTTTGATATTGCGAAGTCACGCCCATTGAGCATATGGAAACTTTGAACGTAAATGTCTTTGAAATCGTTTGAAATAACCCTATCAAACCCGGTATCATTGAATTCGTCATGATAATCCCTAATCGATTATGGAATACAATACAGAGTGTCCCATTCAAAAATCAAAAGTTGGGGTCGTTTCCGGTGACACTGGAAGTGATAGATGAATAATGGTTACATCAAATAATGAGCAATTTGGTGTAGTTGCTGCCCACTAATTTTCAAAACCCTATCTAGAATAATTCAAAAGTTACAATCCTGGCCATTTTTTGTGCACTTCACTGTATGTAAAAACTTCACAATGAAATGAATTGTACCAAAATTTCACCTGACGAAGCTACTGTGTTAGCTAAAAATGTTGTGTGACTAAGAGTTTTGTGGAAATATCGTTTTTGTAGTTTTTACATTTGCTATGGATTTCCATCAAGTGACGGCCGAGTCAATTCAAAATCTGTCACATATGATTTGACATCTTTAATCTTTTAGGGAACGTTGAAGACTCACTTTAGTCCTAAAAATATTAAAAGAAAACATGAACTAAATTCTTAAATATTTTTGCTGTACTGCAAACACTTTCACTTATAACTGGATCAATATATTATTCTTACACTGTTCACTGGCTCTCAATAACATTCCACATTATTAACACACCAATTCATTTTTGTAAACTAAACAAATTTACTCAGTTGCATTCACATTTCATATACGGGCACTGTTGCCAATTCTGTTTACCAAGGCATTTTATAGACACAGCTGTGGCGTTGTGGCCTTAGAAATTATGTTTCGCTTGGTAGCACCGATAGTGTAAACTGCGCATACCACTAACCGTGTTGACATTATTCTGTCGCTGCTTTCTCTTTATACATCAGTTGCATGTTTGGCTCCAATTTTTAGTTCATTCACTGGAAATGAAGATGAGCCAGATGAAGTCCTTAACATATTTTCATTAGCGTCTGGACACTTATACGAACGATTCCTCCGAATCATGATGTTGTCTGTCCTGAAGCATACGAAAATGCCAGTTAAATTTTGGTTTTTGAAGAATTATCTCTCTCCTCAGGTCAAGGTAAATTAACAACTTCCAATACAGGTGAATGGAGTTTATATGGTGGAGTGATTTCTATTTGGCATGGTTTAAATACCTTATTTTTTCTTCTAGTTTCATGAACATGACATCTCTGGGAGAATCTCGTTGATTATTTGACCTCAAATCAACTTCCATCGTTGTTAATAAATGAGAAAGAAATTAAACATTTGTTTATACGTTCAATTATGATAATTTGTCGAAGTGATTGTAAGTACCACAGTTATGAAATTTCCACCATGGTTGGTACAACCACCGAACATAAACAGAAAGGACGAAAATTTGACAGTGATCCAATTGATCTAAAATATTTTGCTGTAGGTTAATGCGTGAATGATAAGGAGTTAGAGAATATATCCAAGTGTATTTACTCATGATCCATTTCTACTAAATTAAATCTAATTCAAGCAAATCAATTTTTCTTCTGGAAATTTTAAACTTTCCACTATATATCGAAGAACTTTTCGCACGATAATCCACTACACTGTTTTACCACTAACCAAACCGATTTTTTTAACGCCTCTACTATATAGTTTTATGGCATATTGTAAACTGGAACCAATCACTGTCCAAATTGTGATCATTGTTGAAATCCAAAATGTTCAGTTACGGATAGTTGACACTATCGCAAATGCGTCGAACCTCTTTATGATTACGTCACTTATGATTCACATGAAAAATTATCAGTCATACTAAAGCCTATTCCATAGAAACGGCAGTGGCAGTGAGCGTCACCCTATTATATCACTGATTTGACAAATAGCGATAGTTCAAATGTGCCCCTCTTGTTCGTCTTCCACAAAAATTGGATAAATCAGTCAAAGTGGGAGGTTGACGCCACTGCTACTACCTTTATCTGAATGAGGCCTAACATCCCAGTCAGCCAAAGTACATCTTCAAGACCTCTTCGAGACGATTATTCCGGTACGTAAGTACGTCTTACAGAACGTACATTTTCCAATGGAATGTGCGTCTTGAAGACGTATTTTTCAGGTCTTTTTCATGTCATGTATGTCACGTGGAAGACGTATTCAAGACGTCTCATTTTGGTTTAAGAATAGTGTCATTGAGACGTCATCACTGTTCGAGTTATGACGTCATTATCATTTTTATAAGCGTGCAATAGCCTATTCCGATAAAACCTTCAAAAAGAGCGCATTTTTCTGTGTATGGAAGTCGTATTTTTTCTTTATTTTTTCTCATTTTGCATAACCCTTTATCCTGGAAATGAAAGAGATTTCATCCATAATGACAGTGATGACGTCATCAAAAATATGAGTAGCCGAAAAATGCGCAACTGAAAAAGAAAATCAACGTGTCAGAGCGTTTTTTCCGCACTGGCCATATTAAGCTTTCTACGAATTTGTTCCAACCTTTACTTGCTCACAGTTTGAAAAATATGCACCAAACTGAGTAAATTCACTTTGGCTTCTTCGAATCAGTCACTGTGTTGGTGGTCATTTCTAAAAATAATAACTCACATATATTGTAACAGTAACAGTATGTTCCTTCTTTGTTACAACAATATATTTGATGAAATTAACAAAAATAGCTGCATAGAACTCTAAATAATAGTAGGTCTCGGGGTGGTACCCCGGCTACCAATTTTTGAAGTAAGTAATACCTTCCAAAAAGGTATTCATTTTTTACAGTACCACCCTGTATCTCGAAAATAGAGCAATTCCAGACTGAGGTAAGTTGCTTAAAATCGGCTTATTTTGACTTCAGGACTATGTGCTAAGATTTTCTATAGACCTTTTAGGGACACCCTTATAAAGACCATACTCAGAGCTAAAATGCTGCACTCAAATGTACATACGTCTCTTAGACGTCTTCTATACAGACTAAAAGACGTAATTCAGACCTTAAATGTACGTTTCTGGTGCTGACTGGGATCAATATCTCATGCTATATATTTTCGATAATGCAAACATATCTTTATTTTCAATCCTTGCGTATAAAGTTCCATATCCTCGACAAAAAAATACGAATGAGCCCACCATAACTCTCCATTCATCTCTCTCTCAATATTGTGAACTATTTAATATTCAGTTCATTCATTGTAGGACTTTTTGCCTTATATGGCTAAAGAATACGGATTTGAATACGAGCTGGTCCAGTATAAATGGCCTAGGTGGCTCCATCAACAAACTGAAAAACAGAGAATTATCTGGGGCTACAAAATTCTCTTCTTGGATGTACTTTTTCCTCTGGATGTGAAGAAAATTATTTTCGTTGATGCCGATCAGGTGAATTTATCTTTCTGCCATGATTTTGTTAGTTGTTACTGTATATGTATCTTTTGAATCGCTCAAGAGATGTAGGTGGAGGTTGTCTAAGTGTTTTTTGTCAATAAAGAATTACTTTTCGCCTCCTCAGTACTAGGGTATATTTGAGCGAAAGAAGTAAATCATTTCAAAGCAACACATATACACATTTGTTCACGATCAAAAGACTAACAATTTTAAAATGTACAATGTATATACTATATGAATTATTTTCTGCGACCTGGATCAGTGTCACAACTTTTCCAACAATCGACCGGTTACTTGGAAACGTATTTTGCAGGGATGAAAATTCGCGACGTGTACTTGTCCTAGTTCCAAGCTCCGGGTTTTCGGGCTAAGGACCGACAAGCAACTTTGTCGTGGATGGTCCAATGTTGAGATTGATTTCTCATAATCATATTCACAAACGAAACTGTTGAGCCTGCTTCCTCACATCTCTTAAATATTCATATTTATCTTCGTGTCATCCCTGTGTTTATGTTTAACCACAAATCTAAATGTTCGTTCATTATAAACAAATACGTTACCGTTCAATGACTCCGAACCATCTACGATTTAAACTTATTTTTTCGAAACTGCATGTTTCTTTCATCTTGCAGACGACTACAACTATACTGTTCGTCCATTATCTTACCATTTCATGTTTCTGAACACCATCACCTCACAGAATTCGTAAGATGATAGAAGTTCCAGCTTTAGTTCCTTTACTGTTGTCTTTCTATTGCTTGACCTCGCCCACTAAAAACCGTCTCAGCTTTCAAGTGTAATTCCGGTGTAACAAAAAAATCTATGACTGTGAATCCGCACCTCACGCCATTTAGGTTGTGAATGCCGACATGAAGGAGCTAAACCACGAATTATTTTCTCAAGTACAGATTTACCATTTCTGCTAATGAATAATTTTATGATTCGAAAAGATCAGCTAATCACAACAAATGTTTTGTACTGATCACAACAAATCTCTTCTAGAAATGTAAAACAAACCTGGCATCCGTGTAATGTTTTGTCAACTCAAATAGGTAACGCGGTTAGCCCATTTCGAATGTTACTAGTATTTTTCGTTGGCCATTTTTTTCACGACTTATTTAACAAGTATGACGAATCTGTCTAGGGAAAGTGAAAGAACCATACGTTATTCGACGAGTATGTTATATTGATATGATAGACGATAGTTATACTTGAAACGAGATACTGTCACAAGCTGTAGTCGGGGTTGCCTGAGTTGTGTTCTTTGTCAATAGATAATTAACCTCTTATCGTCTGCTTAATAATAGGGGATGTTTTACACATTTATTCAAGATCAAAAGAATAACAATTTCAGAAAGTAACCCATTTCTACTATGTACTGGGTGATTGTTTATATTCTACTCAATAGCTATTTCAGTTAATATTGGTCTCACAGAAACGTTCAAATAGGCAAATGTGAAGTATTTTTTACGGGCATTCAGAATCTAATCCTTGAAAATGCAAAAAAGCAACGAACACCTAAAAAGTTAACATAAACTTTTATTTTTTAAATGAAACACCCTGTATTTTATTTTCATTGAGGCTATCTTTGTCAGTTTTCGAAAAATATAGATTCTTACAACGCCAGAAATCGCAGCATTGTCGTCTGGCGTTCAACATCTGCCTTTAATCTATAATCTATACCAAAAAAATCTATATTTTTCAAAAAGTACAGACATTCAAAATCATTTCCTTACCTCAATTAACCCTATTTGATAGTCAGAGTCTGTGAGACTGTACCTCAGTAGTTGAAGGAAAATAATTCACCTCAGTGGTTACGGGTTATACTTGCTTTTCCTGAAAAATTCGTGAGATGAATGAAGTTTCAACTTCAGTTCCTACACTGTTGTCTTTGTCTTATTGGAACCGTCTCAGCTCAGTTGTTAAGATTAGAGTTCCTAAATGTAATTCTACAAAAATGGAAACAGAATATGATGCGGCCGGCATGGAATATAGGATCAGGCCACAAAATTTGCGAGGTATTCAAATTTCTTCGTAGGATATAGAACATTTTTCAACGCATTCTTATCATGTACACTTCAGAAGGGAAGATTTGATGTTGAAGAATAGGATCGTATTGAGAGAAAGAGCCGAACCCACAATTTATAAACTGAGCGAGTATCGAAAAGAACCTTATTCCAATTTATAACCAACAAGAAACGAAAAACTTGCAAATAATGAAATTCATTTCGAACATATTCTGAAAGAAAAAGACTTGAGAAGCGAATTTTTAGAGTAAAAATATTCAAAAATACAAAGGTTTACGAGTGGAAGAGAGTGAGGAATTCAGGAAACAAATAGAAGAAAAAAATAGAGAGTTAGATAATAAGTTGAAGCAAAAAGATTTAGATACAAAAGTCAGAGTTAGCAAAATTCAGAACTATTACCTAAAAATTATTCCAGATTTGAAACAGAATCAGCAAATATCTTCAGAGAAATACAAGAAAATTGAACAAGCAAATATCCAGGCAATTTTGAGCAAAATTCATAGTTTCGACGAACAATACTATGAACAATTTTTTTATTTGAAAAATCGAATGGAAGATTTGAATTACAAATTAAATAATATTATTATTATTTACCCTAACTGAAATCAGCTGTTATTGTTGCCATATCATTTATGTTCATTTATTAATTACTTATTACCTACCACTCTTGTACAAGTGAAATTGTTCCATACGAAATAAAAGTATGTTTCATTGGTTGAAATTCATCAGTTTTCACCCCATTCTGAACTTTTGTGATGAAAAATTTTTCAACTGAACTTATATACATATAAGCCTTATATAAGAGATTCATTTCATAGGAATAGTATATGTATTTCGTTGGTATATATACATACCAACTTGATATCGACCTCCATTGAGGTCCTTCAGCCTTATCATTCAATATTTCGAGAAGAAATAATTTTCTAATCAATTTATCGTACCCTTTCACCCACTTAGGAGACGCTATGCACTCTCATACGAAAATCAAAGACAGAGAAAGATATATGGATGTACTCTTCCCAGGACTTGTGGAGGATGGAAGATGCGAGGATCCTTTATCTAAGCGAAAAACATATTCTTGTCGTTGTCTGGCAAAACATATGATTTTCTTCAAAATCGTTTGTGGTTATGTTTGATTTTCACTGCTTGTCTAGTGTCGTTACTCACAAAAAACGTCAAAAGCAGCAGTGTCAAGTTCATTTAGGAACTCTAGTTACGATATGTCTATGATCATATGATTTTTTCGATTGTCTATCAACCCGCTCTTCACGGCATGCAGGTGGTGAGAGCCGACATGAAGGAGCTGCAGCAACTCGACCTCGGCGGGGCTCCATACGGCTACACGCCGTTCTGCGAGTCGCGCAAAGAGATGGACGGCTTCCGGTTCTGGAAGCACGGCTATTGGCGCAACCACCTCCAAGGCCGGCGCTACCACATCTCCGCTCTCTACGTGGTGGACCTGAAGCGGTTCAGGCGGATAGCGGCCGGCGATCGGCTGAGAGGTCAGTTTGACGAGATGAATATGCATTTATACAGTCTGTATAATACACTCACCGGCAAAAATAACCGGCCACCAAAAAATTTAGTCAAGTTGTTCGCCCTGTAACTTCTTTAGTTCTTGTCGGATTTTGGTGAAATTTTGATCAAATCGTAGATTCATGTTCCGGAATGTTAACCTGAATATGAATTCCCAAAAAAGCTGATACCTTGGCCATTATACAGGGAAAAACAAGAGTTACTCATTTACCCATAACTTCTTAACGCCCTGTGGCTGAAGTGAGTGGTTGAACTCCTCTTCATTATATCTTGGATTGAAGAGTATTCTTTTCTCATCACAATAGTTTTTGATTCACGTCAATATCTCATTTTTTAGAAAAGATACGAGGGTTTTAAGAAAGTATGGAGTTATTCAAGTTTTATTAACAATAATCAGAACGTAGATACACCTACACAAAAAACCTTAATTACAAAAAACAAACGAAAAGTAGATCTCCTAGATGTATTCAATACCGAGTATGCCCTCCTCGAGCTTGAATTACAGCATTTAATCGCCGTGGCATCGAGCTGATCAGATTTCTCAAGCAGTCTTGAGGAATTGCCTCAAATTCTTCTTGAAGGGCGAATCGTAGCTCTTGAAGAGTCTCTGGCAATGCCGGACGTAGACGAATGCGCCTCTGTAGTTCATCCCAAAGATGCTCTATAGGATTGAGATCCGGGCTGCATGCTGGCTAGTCATCAAGCCTTAGAATTCCGACCTCATTCAAATACTCGGTTACAAGCAACGTTTGGTCTGGCGTTGTCATGCATCAAGACAAAGCCGTCTCCAATAAAATGGGAATATGGGACGACAGCTTCTTGTAAAATATCTTCCACATATCTGTGGGCGTTCAAAGCACCATTTTCCACTAATACGAGGTCAGTATGTCCTTCTGTAGAAATGCCTTCCCACGCCATAACTGAACCTCCGTTGAAAGATACCCGTTCAGAGATAGTGCAGTCCGCAAATCGCTCGTTTTGTCTTCTCCATACCCTTTCTCGACCATCAGGTGATTGCAAACAAAAACGTGACTCATCGGTGAAGAGAACCTCTTTCCATTGTCGAAGTGTCCAATTTGCATGTAACCGTGCAAACTGTAGTCGTGTTCTACGATGCCAAGGTAGCAACTGCGTTCCTGTAGCAGGTCTCCTCGATGCCAAACCATATTCTCCAAGCCTCCGCCTGATGGTTCTTTCACTAACATCAACACCTCGAACAGCGTGCAATTCATGTTGAAGCTGAACAGCTGTTTTTCGGCGATTCCTGAACGATCTAAGCGCAACAAAACGATCATCAACCCTACTTGTTGCTCTTCTTCTTCCGGATCCAGCACGCCTTTCGAATCTGCCAGTCTCCAGAAAACGATTCCAGACATATTGAACTGCAGTTCGAGGTATTCCTAATGTTCGAGACACATAACGTTGACTGTGACCAACAGTTAACGCCATTATTATTACCCCAAAACTGTTGTTTTTCTTTTTAACAACAATAATGACATGCCACCGTGAATCACGAACTAAAACAAAAGGGGCTGATTTGTATTATTGATTAACTGTCAAAATCACTCCAGACAATTGTCCAAGCCTGCTATTTTATTTTTAATAATCGAGGGTGACCAGTATTTTTCTGCCGGTAGAAGTGGAGTGTCAATCGAAGGAAAGTATACCAAGAAAACAATGTGGAAATAAGCCATATTGATTTTAAGATATTTTTTTTGAGTTGTCGATCGATAAGTTTATGTACGTTCTGATGATTGTTAATAAAACTTGAATAACTCCACTTTCTTAAAACCCTCGTATATTTTCTAAAAAATGGGATATCGACGTGAATCAAGAACTATTGTGATGAGAAAAGAATACTCTTCAATCCAAGACATAATGAAGAGGAGTTTAACCACTCACTTCAGCCACAGGGCGTTAAGAAGTTATGGGTAAATGAGTAACTCTTGTTTTTCCCTGTATAATGACCAAGGTATCAGCTTTTTTGGGAATTCATATTCAGGTTAACATTCCGGAACATGAATCTACGATTTGATCGAAATTTCACCAAAATCCCACAAGAACTAAAGAAGTTACAGGGCGAACAACTTGACTAAATTTTTTGGTGGCCGGTTTTTTTTGCCGGTGAGTGTATTTCTTTGCGTGTGACTGAAATTAGCATAGACCTTCGCGCAACTTGCTATCCTCTTCAGATTTGCATATAGAGCAGCAATGTCTATCATGACGTTTGTTGACATAAGTTACGACATCGTAGAGGTGTTCGTATGTCGAGACACATTTGAATCGGCTAATTCAGAGGTGTGCAGTAGGTGCTGAAATGACATCGTTTTGCGTGACCATTGTCAAATATTCAACATGCCAGGAAGACGTTTGAATTCGCAAGCACGAAGACATAATTTTAGCGTGTCGCTAATGCCCTCAATATTAATCTGCGGACAGTTTCCAGTATTGAAGTTCGTTCTGAGAGAAACGACAGTTTGAGTACGCCAAGGAAATCTAGGACTAAAAAAAACCCAAGACAGTAGATCAGGATGATAATTTGAAAATGGAAGTACACAATGTGATCAATACTATGTATGCAGAAAGTAGGTGATTTCATTTTATACCTACCTTCAACTGACTATTTTACAGAAAAACACATCACTTGGAATTTTGAAAGAACTCAGAACTAAATATATTCTTTATGCAAGTATAGGCACATTGAGCAAACTTCTCACAAATGTAGGTTTCAAACATAAAAAAGAAGACAACAGACGGTTCTTGGTTGAGAAGACGGACATATCTATGATGAAAGCAGAGTTAAACACTCACCTATTTTCATTTTCCCAGTATCTTTTGTATAAATTCTTGAATAATACTCGAAATCATCCCCACGACATTTTGATATGATCAAACAATCAAATCAATTGGTATACATGTTTCGGACATATATATATATCCATCCTCAGCCTAATCAACAATTGCTACAATAATTGTGTCCTAGAATGAATGTGAATAAGTGCAAGAAATGGATTATTCAAAATTGGAATGTTCCCGTGGGAATGAAAAAAGTTTGGTTACATCCTAATATTAGTGACCCAGATAACACCGATCTCCTTGAGAACTGACGGCCGACTATCGAAATGTAATGCTTTCCCGGCATCGAGGTGTCCAGGCGGCCGCCAGCCGGCCGTAATACACATTACCGGCGATTAAATTATTAACTTAGAAGTGCTACAGCGGCAACAAATTTCAATGCACCATTGATGGAAGCGCTCAGCCACCAACGTATATGCGCTTGCAAATCCGTATCAATTAGGATGATTTTTCCGAGCACTTTCCAAGTATCTGACCGCGAACTACAAACTGTGCGCATTAAAAGTTGATATTCGATGATACATCCAACCTTCCGACTGTCGCTGCAACGAAGTCATAATTGAGAGTTATCTTACAGGGTCATTTATAATAAACTGCCAATGTTGACTCTACCAATGGTCGTCACATTGTTACTTCAAATGGAACACCCTGTAGAAAAGCATTCACACAGTAATTCACAATAATTGCCATTCGAATAATTTGTTCGAGAATTTCTTATAGGTATATTACAGAGGGTATACCCAACGTATCTTTGCAATAGGTATCGGTATAGGTACTGCATCAGTTTTATGACGTTATGTCATTATGAGAACAAGTTGTTTTTGTTTAGTTTATTATGGGAATGAGATCAGCGATTAGCAGCGGGCTCTAGAACGGATCTTTACCCCCACCCTTTCATATATTTCGCGACGAGGATTAACCTGGATGATGTCGAATTGAGAGATTTGCACTTGAGATTGAGAGATTTTTGCTTGGGATTGAGAGATTGTCACGATATTTTTGGGATTGGTAGTATTTGAAGAAAGATTGAGATATTTGATACGAGATTTATGAAATCTCAAGAATTGAGCTGTGATTTCCAAAGATTGACACATTATTTTCGCGTGTTGTCAGATTTGAAGAGAGATTTAGGGTTTCTAAGAGATATTAGTGGATTTCCAAGATTGAAGCTTGGATTGGTGAGATTTCTAAGATTCGAAGCGGATCGGAAAGAAAGTGTACACCAGATTGTCAGAGTGAGACACCCCTCGGATATAATTGAGTGAAAATGTGCATGATAATATCGAAAATTTGCATGATGATAGATTAATAATAAGGATCTACTCTACGATCTTTGATCGACTTGACCATATCCCGTTTCAGGCCAGTACCAGGCGCTCAGCCAAGACCCGAACAGCCTGTCGAACCTCGATCAGGACCTGCCTAACAACATGATCCACCAGGTGGCGATCAAGTCGCTGCCGCAGGAGTGGTGCTGGTGCGAAACGTGGTGTGACGACGCGTCCAAAGTCAGAGCGAAAACAATCGATTTGGTGAGTCAAAGAGCCATGCAAATCGAAGTGAACGGGGAAGTTTCCTTCAAACGAATTTTCATAAAATAAGTTCAGAACTCTCCAGTTTTATTTCCACGCTGTACAGAATGGCGACCGATAAAGTCCATGTCGTTTCAAATTAAAGCAATTTCTGATTTTCGGGGCGGCAAACTGTGACGTACATTCGGAAACTAGTCTGAAAATAGCTGATGGTGAAGAATATAGATAGGGAATAGCTAACGAATAGCTAACGAATGAAAAACGAATGAAAAAAATAGAAGAAGAAATAAAACTGGTAAACAAAAACATACATAACCACAAATGCACTCGGAGCAGGAATGCAGAGGGTAGTTGGCTTCATTCTGACAAATTATGGTTTTGTTATTTATGCATTGAAATATCTCGAATAGAGCTCGATCCTAAACGAAAATATCATTAAATCAATGAATCACTATCACACATTCAATGATACTATCCTTCCTAATTTACTGTCATCGGTCAGAACAAAATGAAGCCGACACTCATGGCTCCTTCCTCTTGTTGTGCCTGTCAGTATTTTGAGTGGTGTGGACGGACTCGGAAGTATTTGGCGCTGTCGCAAGATATAATCTGCAACTTTCCTAGAAAATAGATCCGTTTTATCAAGGAACGAATTCATTAGCAAAAAAAATGACTGATAAGTCATGAATAACATATCGTGATATAATGATAGTGAAAAATTATAGATACTATCGCAAAATATCGTAATTTACCTTTATTAGTAATCAACTTTATGTAACCAATGAGAGATTTATGAGAATTATTCATAATACTTGACAAAGTAGGATTGAAGAACCTATTATATTCTATTGCTGTAATGATATAGGTATTATGCATTCAAAGAACAATTTCCGGAAGTCAAGATATATTGATGATGTCGGCAACGTCGTACTGGCACAGGGAATCGTCTTTTATGTGGATTTTCAGGAAGTACGTCATAGGAATGGTGGAGGAGCCAAGTTCCTCTTTTATTTATATTTTTCTGAAGTAAACTTTGATCTATGTGTATATATTAATGTTTTACAACTTTCACAGTGAGATTTATCATGTTTTAGATTTATATATTTGTACCAACCTGACTATTCCTATACTTTTTTAGAAAGTCTATTTATTTATTTATTCATTTATAAGAACTTCAATATAGGAAACTTCGCCATTGATGAAAATAATAATAACTACCCTTCAAAACTACGAACCAATTTTATGTCAACACCGCAAAGGCTAATGAGGAATATCCACTTGAAGTTGAAGTAATCTCCGAGGTCAAATCGAATTGATTTTCGAAAGATTATCAATATCATTCCATTAGGTTAAAACCTATATTTCTGAAAACATCGAGATCCACTCTTTGCAGTTGATTTTAATTGATGTCCAAGGTCAAGTCATCTGAGCGAAAATACATTGGATTCTGCTTGAATTCATAACAATATTTCAGTATGAAACATGGTGATCTGGAAAATAATATTCATTGTCAGTAATACATTCATTCAGTTTTGAAATAGTCTTGAAGCAGTCTTGGAGTGTCTTGATCAGTTGTTGAACTGTCCAATATAATGTCTCGATCTCCGTTTTGTTGAACAGATTTTTCTATGGGCCTCGTAAAGTTTCAATGCATGAAACAGTTTGGCTATCCATAAAAATGTGTTTCTTTACTACTATTTATTATCGGTAGGGTGACAGACAATTTCTCGATATTCCAGATGTATTTTGACATCTAGCAACTATGTGTTTCACTCACTGAGTCGTGACGTCAGTAGTTTTGGGTGGAAAATTTCGACAGTGTGAATGAGACTGTGACTTCATTTCTGATTCTCAGACCTTGAAACTATTGAATCATTTTTTGTTAAATAATAGAATTGAAAGTTTTAGTGTGAAGATTTGAAAAAAATATTTAAAAATGTCCACAAGCCCATTCAATGTATCTCATATTACCTCCTACTATTGTGGATAGTAATAATGGATTAACTTTCAAGATGTTTGTATTTGTCTTTTTCTTTGTTACTTATTTGAATTACCATTGTTTTATAGTGTAATAATCCGATGACAAAAGAGGCTAAATTAACAGCGGCTGTGAGAATTCTCCCCGAATGGAAAGGATATGATGATGAAATAAGAGAATTGCAAAGGAAAATTGATTCCGGATTGTTAGATGCCGATCCATCGGAACAAAGTGATGCTACTGAAAAAGGTACATGATCAAGCAACAATCTACTTTATTCCATGTTGCCTAACTGCTTTTTCTTTGTTTGCAGATACGACTGATATTCATTCGGAATTATGATGTGTGATTGAGGTTAGTTGTATAGTTTAATTTAAATTATGGTTGCTGTACAGATTTTTTAAATGATTTTCAAAACAGTGTGATAGGCACATAATGTCAAGTGTCTTGATTTAAGTATTGTAAGAAATAAACAACTCAAATCATTTTTTTTTTCATTATGTCACTTGGATACTGATATGACGTATTTTTTGTATTATCAGCGATTAAATAAACAGTTTTCAAGTTTGCAGGCTTGAAACAGTTCATCGATATTATGTTAAGTGAGACATTTTATTTCATTAGTCGGAGTATAGTTTATCCAAAAATAATTGCAGTCTCGTGCCGCACCTGCACTCACTTCAAAAGGAACCTCGAACCCGCCGGAATCATTACGTCATAGTCTGTGCGCAAAATTTGATGGAAATTAGAAGTTATAATGAGAAAATCAAATTTTGCCCGAAACTTCAACACCTGTTCCTTTGGCAGCAAACATCTGCCAACAAAGTTTTCTCATGAAATTTTCTTTGTTGTTTTATCACCTATCAAAATTATTTACGTTTAACCTAGCCCAGACTGTAGAGATAATTATTGATTATTGCCTGACTTTTGGTAATATAAAGATGGAAAATATCCATTAAACGCTGTTTTTATTGGCACTTGGGTTCCATAAATATTTCGTTGAAGACGTCAAATACTACCTACTAATACGTCAGCAAAAAACAGATCTTTATCTTTCTTCAACTTGAATTCAGACTATCAGCTAGGTATACTGGAAACACAAATTTTAAATAAGGAAAATGCGCCTAGTAAATCCCAATTTCATTTCCAGATACGAAATATAATTATTACGAATTCATACAGAGTATTTGAAGATATCTGAAGATGATATGAAAAATGTGTCATTGAAGCTTTACTCAATATTCAATATCAGGAAAGAAACAGGTCTGCTTCCTTCTTGCAGATTTACCTGATATTTTTATGAAATTAATCAAGAAAATAAACTACTGGTTTCACTAGAGACATTCGTATACTTGTGTCATGGATCTACAAATCTTACATTTCACATAACAACAATTATAAAATTTACACTGGCATCTTTCTATCTTCTCTTCGACAACAGTTCGGTAACCTCGTCCACAACATAGTTGTCGGCAGCTTTCAGGACCATTCGATGATACATTACATTGTCTGTGAATATAAAAAATAATCAGTATTAGTTTATTTAGTGAAGACTGGAATCTTCAGCACGACAATCACACTACAATGTTTCACCACTAACCAAACCTAGTTTTTAACGCTTCGACACGTGTTTCGCTATGTTACCATCTTCAGAATATCCTATTCTAAATGCTGCTTGTATAGGGTGTCCCGAAATTAGCCTGCTAAACTTCACCGCAATTACCGCAACAAAAAAGAGCGATATGGTTATGTAGTAAATAAGAAGCCTCCAATTATGGGTAATTTTGGTTAGAAATTATACCGAGAATGTCGGTTTGTCAGTTATGGTCAAGTATTGATTTTGTTCAATAACTGTCAAATCTCAACCGATTTCCAAAAACGGTGCACCAAAGAATTCGCAATGAAAAGGGCGTTAAAATGATGTTGAAAATAGGGTAGTTTGCCATTTAAAATTTCAAAGTTGGGGTTTTTATAGGTGTTATAAGGATGAACACATCAAGTTCGTTCAACTGTCAAAAATTATTTTGATTTGGGGTAGGAATGCGTAGAATTGCCTCATGTTTTTTTTTTCATGTGCTTTCATGTTTTGAAATATGACATGAATGAATTGATTATTCAAAATTCATTCAAGGTTAGCTACAATGAAGGTGGGGGGAGTCCCAGTTCGCCTGAAAAATTACAGTTTCGTGTAACTGTGAACACACGTTCTCCCGCAATGGCTGAAAATCGTTTTACGGCACGGTCCCAGTTTCCCACAATGTGTGTTTTCTAGTATCCACCAGGTTTAAATAATATATTGTGCAACAAGTGGGAAAAGTTCAACTTTTCTCACGAGTGTGAAAGTTTGTGACACGAGTCTGAAGGGCGAGAGATGCAAACACACGAGTGAGAAAAGTGATTTTCCCCACATGTTGCACACTATACTTTTTCTACAACTGCACTTATTCAAAGAATCCCAGTAATGTAGCTCATTGGTATTCATTTTATACCAAATAGTAGACGCCTTTCCTAGTTCCTCAAAGAATTTTAGAAATGTACACTATCCGAGAGAGATTTTATTTCTGTATTTTTTAGATTCCATAAATTTTTCGTTTATGCCAATTCATACTTTTTTCTTGAAATTTCCGGAAACAAATCCAACTTTCGCAGCTTCTTCCATTATCTCTGTCTCTGGTGGTGTATTTATCAAAATCGTCACATCTCGGTATATACATCATATCATTTATTATGAATTGTTGGAACAATATTTGATGGAAAATGCGATTTCTATCAAAAGCACTAATGAGAACTACCCTAAAGAATTTAAAAAACTTCTTCTGACAGTTGTGACAACTATTCAAAGCTGAACAGCAGCCAAGTTTTGGTCGATTTTTGTTGATTCTCTATGAAAATGTATGTGGTGTTGGCAAAGTGCCGTGATAACAAATATTTCTCACAGTATGAGCAATACATGGTTTTGAAACTAAGTTAGCTATGAGAAATGCGCTACTTTTCTTCGCAGTAGTAGACAAAATACATACATACATTTCCATGGAGAATCAACAAGAATCGACCAAAACTTGGCTGATGTTCAACTTTGAATAGTTGTCACAACTGTCAGAAGGAGTTTTTGACATTCATCAGGGTAATTATCATTAGTGCTCTTGATAGAAATCGCATTTTTCATCAAATATTATTCCAACAATTCATAATAAATAATATGATGCATAAAACGGCAGTTTCTTTATTTTTTGAATAAAACCAGTTTTTTCTAATTTTTTCTACTATATAATTGCGAGCGAGTAATTTAATAAACCCAAGAAATTGCTCGTATTATACTCACGCATATCATTCTAACCTATGTTGTATTGAAAATGAAGGGGGGGTTCCAGTTACCTCAGATTTTCTGGTTACTTGGGCCCACCGACAAGAGAAAATAAAAAAAATCTGAAAAACGATGAATCGTTTTTATCATTCTAAAAGTGGAATTTGATAGTGAATACATTGATGAGTATTAAGGCCAAATCACAACTTCATTGAATGAAAGGTATCAGATAACGCTGAGCATCTTATTATGGATGTTGTAAAAGTATGTCCAACTCACCCCACTTTACCTTATAAGGGGGATTCAAGTTTTCGTTGGTAGACTCTGTATATAGTATAAGTAGGTATACTCATCCAAATAAAGATCAACATAACCGAGTAATAAATCTAAATTAAACTGCAACAGGGGTTATTTGAATATTATGTGAACACCTATTGAATGAAATTTTTTGTAAGCTAATAAATTATGTTTAGGCTCAATTCACTGGAACACTCTTCGCATTTCAATTTTACAGGTTGATTATCAATTATTTTGATTTATCGTCAACGGGCCGATACATAATTTTCTGCACTTACATCAAATTAATTTTCCGCCACGGTCTGCATAAATTTCCCTCGGAATTATATACCGACGGATGCTTGATCCTCTCATTAAACTAGTGATTCTCAAGTGACAGACGGTAACTGACCCTATTCAAACACCCAGTATAAGTATTTTCGTATTTTGTGAACATAGCTTGGGAAAAATTAAAATCGTTGCCGACTTCTCCTCGAGATAAAATGCTCGACAAAAAAGTCAATTCGTGACTGTGAACATTCTTATCTTTTTGCGTAGGATAATTATGGCACATAAATCTTAAGGAAGCATCCGTTTTTTGTCATTTGCGGTATCTGCAGAAAGGACAATGATAATTAAGTTTCTCTTCTGCTGTATATACAGGGTGATTCAAAAGTAAGCGGCATCCTTTCAGAGGCGTATTCCTTGCTTGAAAATAAGGCAAAAAGTTCCTATTGATAAGGATCCGAAAATGCTTCCTAAGGGAGCTACGGCCCTTTGAATAGGACACCTCAAAGACGGTTTTTTCTCTATAACTTTAAAATCCTTCACAACAAATTTTTAAAAATTGGTGTACGGCATAAACATTCGATGGTAAATAGGACTCCGTATTCGAAATTTCAGAATTTCATTCAGGGGCGTCACATGCGGGAGAGGGTAAGTGTAAAAATATCCCTTCTTCTCCGGATATTCAGGTTACTGTGATTTCGTTTGGAAATTATTTCGAATACGGAGTCCTATTTACCATCGAATGTTTATGCCGTACACCAATTTTTAAAAATTTGTTGTGAAGGATTTTAAAGTTATAGAGAAAAAACCGTCTTTGAGGTGTCCTATTCAAAGGGCCGTAGCTCCCTTAGGAAGCATTTTCGGATCCTTATCAATAGGAACTTTTTGCCTTATTTTCATGCAAGGAATACGCCTCTGAAAGGATGCCGCTTACTTTTGAATCACCCTGTATAGGTCCTTTTGATTAAGATAGCTTTGACTGGATTTAGGATGACAAACTAGATTGGAGTTAATTATTATTGTAATGGACTTAAAAAAAATAAACGTTGATATAAAAAGTACCTACCTAAAATTTTGGAATAATAGTCATTGATAGGTTATTATGGGTAATCCCAGTGAGTCATTTAAGAGCACCTACATTAAAATCTGGAGACAGAATTTTGAGTACCTAATCAATGAAAAAAATATTTTTCATTGAAATTTTGACACCTTGTATCTTGTAAACGAAACATTTCTGGGCATGTTTATTGAAACTTTTCGTCTTAGAATCACACCCAAGTAATCACCCCTTGAAGTTTGGCCAAAGACTTGAATAACACTCTGTATACATTGGCAAGATAAAAGTTCGTTAAAATTGCATGCTAGACAAAACAATAATTATTTCCTCTATCGAATCTATATCTACTAATGGTGAGGTGAATTGATGAATATCAGTACATATCTTATTTTTGAGTATGTCGCCAACTATCAATTAATTGATAAACCTAGAATCTCAAGACTAAGAGATTCTAGGGAAATTTCGTGAATCGATTGTCAGCTGATGCAAGACAGACTGTTTCGACTTGCCATAAGTCTCATCAGTTGCACTGGCCAGCTGACAATCGATTCACGAAGGGTACCTCCATATATCAAACAAGTTCGTGAATCGAAGCCAGTGCAACTGATGAGACTTATGGCAAGTCGAAACAGTCTGTCTTGCATCAGCTGACAATCGATTCACGAAATTTCCCTAGAATCTCTTAGTCTTGAGATTCTAAGTTTATCACCATCTGTTAGTGGAACATTAAAACACTTTGAGAATTACAGGTGTTGCGATAGTCTACAGAATCTGACATGGATGTCTTTTCTGTAAGTATTTAGACGTAGGGGTCTATATGCACGACTTAGTCGCAAGGTATGATTGATTAATCTACCTATACACATTGCACTTAAGCCACTAGATGGCTAGATCGTCCTTCTGCCCCCTCAGGGCTTCAAATCAATTTATTATCTATAGAGGGATAAAATAACCCTAAAATATCTTTTACAACCACATTATCCAGTAAACTCTGATACATTTGGTACAAGAAAAATGAATTGCTTCAGTTCAGAAGGCTATAATACATCCTTGCACTAGTTCGCCTACTAGGTTTTCATTTAGATCGACAATGTCTAGGGTAATCCAAGGAAAGCTGGAATTGTCGCTTCTTGGGAGCCGCTAATATTCAAAATGTAGCGAGAAAAAAAGCAGCAATGTATGGCTCATGTAGAGATCACTGTTGCACTTTGCCGAATTAGCGATGTAAGCGGAAATAGCGAAGTAGCGAAATTGGTATCGAACGAATGCCAGCGGTTTTCGAATTGAAAAATGGCAAGCAAGTCCGACCGTCATACCAATACTGAATAGCCGGTGAATAAAGACACAAATTTGTCGTAGACGATTTTTTGCGATCTGATTTAGCTTCACTGTTTTTACCTTCATTCTTCAATCAATTTTTTTTAAATCGTTCTATTGTACACAGTAAATAACGAAACAGTTGTTCAATAGGCAATAAATGACGATTAAAGGAGTATTACTTGGCATATGAGTTATACTGTGATAATTTTGTGTTCGGAGGTGGTCAAAATCCTTTTTGGACACCACGGAGGACCATTCCCTTCAAGGTAGTGTGGGAATCCCTACATGTAGGTGTACTAAACCACTAAACACTCCACTTCCTCTCGTCTGACCGGAGTCTCCGATGACACTTATGCCTGTTGGCCCATTCTACCATTGTACCTCGAATATGCCGTTATTCATTTTATCATATACCACCCATGGTTCTTATATAAGGGCCACTCGAAATGCCGCCACACAGTAACTGAGAGCACTGCTGCTCACAGGACCAGAGGTTCATTTGAAACACCCTTTTCATTCAGGTTCCTGAAGACTACTCTTTCGAGCCCTGGTCTCGTCCATGAAGAAGGCAAAGTTTTCCCTCTCCTACGAATAATGGAGGAAAGGGCTTGGTTCAGCCCTGAGGTGCCCCCTGCACAGGGTTAAGGCTGTTTACTCTGAGATGTCGCCCTATTTCCCAGAGGTCCCGTTATCGACACCAAATATCATCGGTGCCATTTATCTCTCGTCACGGGTTCCCACAACTCGGATTAGGTTGCCAGAGCCTGTTAATTGGATAGCAACAGTGAATCGTGCGGAATCATCTCCGGCCGAGGCTACTAAAATCATAATGTAAAACTCGTTTTGAAGATAAAAATTCTCTGCTCTGCCAGTAATCGAACCCAGCAACCTTTCGGCGTTCTAATTGCTAGTCGAGCGCTCAACCACTGCGCTATTCTGCCGTTTTGCATTTAAATATTTTTATTCGGCCATAAAAAAAATAGTCGTCTGACTCATAAAATAGGTATGACAGAAATTCGGTAGTCAATCGGAGAATCAGATGTTTTTGTTCCTCCTTTGTATATATCTGTTATGATGATAATTATTAATGAAACATTCCTTTTCGAAAGTTAACCTCAAATAAATTCCGTACACACATATCATTTCAATAAAGGTGTAGTATCTCAGTTGTCAGTTGGCATATAAGTTCGATTTGTAACCAAGTGATAGTTGAGGACCGGGGTTCGAATCCCATGGCGGTCGTCTTTTTTTTAAAGAATTTATCGGAAGACATGTACTGGTCCTGATGACGGCCAGAGTCTCCTATTGGTACTGGCCCATCAATGTTGACAGGAAGTTGGCCGTTCTGGCCAATTCTGGCCAGCATAAAAGGCTGACCAAAATTGTTTGCGGGGTACGAACCGTTTCCGACATACGGAGCGGTAAACCAAAAATCGGAACATTCTTATTACTTTTCCCCCCTCCTCCGGCTCACCTTCTAGACGTCAGAACTGTCAGTATGTTGATTCTCTAAAATAGATAAGTTGACATGAATTGGGTTGTCTAAATTCAGAATTAGAAGGCCAAACGAACCGTGTGGAAAAAATAAGAATGTTGATGCCGTAACTTTCGGCACACCCTGTATAACTGGAGGACTATATAGTATATTTAAGTATGAAAATCATCGCAATATTTCTAGTACGACGGCCTAGCCGGAATATGAGGAAGAGTAATTGTTTGAAGACACTGTTTACTTGGATTGCACAAATCCAAAGCCAAGGATGCATGCTGACGTCAATTCATTTCACCTCCCATGGGAGGTAATAATTTGTTCATTCCTTGGGAGTAAATAGACAACTTTGTTTCCTCAAATGAGGAAGCAACCGTCTACTTTCAGTGAGTAGATCAATAGTTATTACCTCCCAACTGTTCCGAAGCTACCAAGCTCATCGTCTTTCGTACAATAGTCCGGAGATTTCGAAATATAAATCAAAGCATGATGTGGACTGACGGCTCTATTTCTCCTCCTTTTCGAAATCCCTTCAGATAATGTTCTGCCAGCTTCGTCTTTGTGGAGTTCCAAAGCGGTCGTGTATTTCTTCAACAGCTTGTACCCTATTTCGGTCATAGATGGCAGCGCTCTCCAGCAAGTTTTGATATTGCACGATCCGGATACTCCGTGGCATTTGCACTGAGTGTGAAGGCTTTCTGTGATCACCTGAAAAATAAATCCGAAAAAAACAGCATCAGTGGTAATCAGTCAATCGAATCCAAGATCAGTCGGTAATGTCACTCCACCCATTAGCAACGTCACAATTTTTTTTTAATATCATGATAACTACGATATCAACCTGACCTTTGCATGATATATAGAAATGAATGGAACCTAAAAGTATGTTTTATTCATTTATTTATTTATTTATTTATTTATTTATTTATTTATTTATTTATTTATTTATTTATTTATTTATTTATTTATTTATTTATTTATTTATTTATTTATTTATTTATTTATTTATTTATTTATTTATTTATTTATTTATTTATTTATTTATTTATTTATTTATTTATTTATTTATTTATTTATTCATTTATTCATTTATTCATTCATTCATTCATTCATTTATTCATTTATTCATTTATTCATTTATTCATTTATTCATTTATTCATTTATTCATTTATTCATTTATTCATTTATTCATTTATTCATTTATTCATTTATTCATTTATTCATTTATTCATTTATTCATTTATTCATTTATTCATTTATTCATTTATTCATTTATTCATTTATTCATTTATTCATTTATTCATTTATTCATTTATTCATTTATTCATTTATTCATTTATTCATTTATTCATTTATTCATTTATTCATTTATTCATTTATTCATTTATTCATTTATTCATTTATTCATTTATTCATTTATTCATTTATTCATTTATTCATTTATTCATTTATTCATTTATTCATTTATTCATTTATTCATTTATTCATTTATTCATTTATTCATTTATTCATTTATTCATTTATTCATTTATTCATTCATTCATTCATTCATTCATTCATTCATTCATTCATTCACAACATCAGTTTTGAATTTACTTAGACTGCCACAGAATAGGTCACAATGTTTTTGAAGAACAACATAATTCCTTTGAAGCCTTGAAATAGGGTTATTGTTGCCATAATTCGTTGAGTGAAAGGTCAAGGAAAATAAAGATTTCTGCTCGTTCTAGCCGACCTATTGAATCTAATCAAACTAAGTAGATCTGGAGAATTAATAAGGCCATTTATCAATTTATATAGGAAACACATCCAACACTAATCTACGATTTTCTAAAGTTAGGAGATTAAGTTTCATTAAGATATCTGTGTAGTTTATATGTTCTAAACTATCAATATGTATTTGATATAAAGGTGTCCAAATGATGGACCAATACTCTAGTGAAGGTCTGACCGAATGGCAATAAAGTGAACGAGTTCCGAGTAATGAAACTTAACTTCGTTGAAGCAGTTTTCACTACCTTAGTAATATGACTTCTAAAAGTTGGTGTTACACGAAATATTATGCCTAAGTCCTTTATCTCATTGACTCGTCAACACAGAATTATTTATTCTATAAGCGTTCTCAATATAATTATGACCCATTGAAAAACTGATACAAAAACACTTTGAAATATTGAGGTCCAAATAATTAACCCTAGACCAAACATTGAAGTTAGTCAAATCAGATTGCAGCAGATCAATATACATATGATGCTGAATTTCTTCAAATATTTTCCAGTCATCTGCATATAACGTAAAAACAGAGTGAAAAATATATTTGCTGAAATCGTTGACAAACAAATTGAAAAGTAACGGTCCACAATGAGAGCCTTGAGGAACTCCTGACAATACTGGATTCACGTTAGATAAAAAATTTTTGATTCTCACACATTGTTGACGACCAACTAAGAAACTCTCAATCCATGCTACCAAACCTAAATTTATACCCATATCCCTGAGTTTTGCTAATAATAAAGTATGACTCACCCTGTCGAACGTCTTTGAAAAATCGGTATAAATACTATCAACTTGGGTATTATTCTCGAAGGCGTTCAACAGGAAGTTCTGATATGTTAAGAGGTTACTAATGGTAGCGTTACCAGAGCAGAAACCATGTTGTTCAGTAATGATTATATTCGAGATTTGCGCTGACAGATAGGCTGTTACCATTTTATCTAACATTTTGGGAATTGTTGATTGTAAGCGGGAAAGCAGCCTGTATGCAGTGAACGATTGAATATGTGTTCTAGTGGTTTTGCAAGTGTACAAAGACATTTTTTCAAGAGAAACGGTGGAACACCATCTGGTCCAGAGCAGAATTTATTAGGTAATTTAGTAATGTTTTCGAAAATTTCAAGGCAACTGATGAAGGTAGGGATCACGAAGTTGTTACATTGTTTCACAGTTTCTAAATAATATGGTATCTGTTAGTTTGGATCGTCAGCCCGATAAACACATGAAAAAGTATTTGGCAAAGAGATTCACTGATTCAATACCATTTGTACTAACTTCATCCTGCAAAAACATATGATTGGGATATTCATTATTTTCATGCATCTTATTAACATGATTCCAGAACAGGGAGGGTTCATCAAGAAGATAATTTAACATGAGTTCAAGTTATGGATGAATCAATAATTGATAATCACTATCTTACAGTACTTGCCTTTCTCCCCACCCTATTATTATGCAAATTGACCACCGCAACTTCCCCCTCTTCCTCCTTCTTCTGCTTATCCTCGCCCCTGTCGAGCGAGTACTTCTCTGCGTTGTCGACGAACCGCTTGGCGAACTGCTGCCCCCACTCGACGTTGTCCCCGCAGCCGCCCCACTGGAACTGGTCGTCAGGGGGCGCGCTCGTCGGCTTGCCCGCGCACGTGCAGTGATGCAGCGCGCCGCCCGAGCAGGCTCGCGCCATGGTGTGGGTCAGTGCCGCTGAGCTGATGGCGTACACGTAGGCTTGTTCACGTGTGGCTAGAAACGAAACAGAGTTCAGCTCAGCTGTGGTCGAAATTAGAGTCACTGGATGGTATTACCCAGATAGCACAAGTATGTCTTATGGACGTCCTAAAGACATACGCTTCGGATATTCGGGACGTCCCAAAGACGTCCAGAGGTACATAGGACGTCCGATTTTGGTCTGTTTCAGGTCTGAACTGGACCATTTTGGGACTTGAATCGTACATATAAACAAAAATATGTTTTCTTTGATGTCTTAGGTGCCAAAGTTGATTATTTTCAACAGCAATCGGAGCAAAAAATTGGTTTTAAAATGAAACATTTTTTGTTTTACCTTATAATCGACAATATATAGAAGTTTGATGAAGAATTATTAGCAAATAAACAGCTTGTGGCATTTTTTATGACACCATATTTTGAGTTCCACTCTATAGTCCAGGTAGCCGTGCGGACAGAGTGTCCATACTCTAATCCGCATTCACTTGCCGGTCGTGGGTTCGATTCCCGTCGACTGCAGAATTTTTTCTGATGGCCCAAGAAAGTGTTTGGGATCACACGTTGAAAGGTAAGGCCCCCGTCATTCCTTGCTCGCACAAGACTCTCGAAGACTTCTGAGGGTTGCTCGTAAGGGGGCAACCGAATGACGGATTGAACAATTTTACAATATACTCAAAAGTGCTGAGGGCATTTCGAATTATATGTGTGATATGTGATTTTGATGATAAAAAGCATTAACTGAAGGCAAAATTCTTTAATTATTATTTTCGTTCATCAATCAATACATCAGGTATATTCAACAATAACGAAAATGTAATGAGACAATTATTGTTAGACGTACCAATTTCAAAGTTAAGAAAACGTTGGGATAAGTACACCTAACCTGGAAAAATCACTTTCATTTGCACTCAGCGTAATAAAAATCTAATTGAATAACAATAACCCAATATTATTAGTATCACTGAGATAACAGCCTTGATAACATCCACTAACATATCATTGCTTGTTTTTTGATGTTCTCTAGTTAGAAATATGCTGGGATACACGACCTAACCTACAAAAATCACTTTCACTCACGTCTAATGAATGTAATCAAATGTGTGTAATTTGCTCACGTCGGTGAGCATTTGAGAATGTGTGGGGTAAAACTGTCAGCATCGAGCTCAAGTGAGCATTTCAATCACTCACTTGAAAATTAAAGAAAATAATGATTGATTTTTGGATGTACAGGACGTGGAAAGAAATTCTGAATTGAGAAAACCTAATCACGAATCTGCGATTGAGATCTATAAAAATAAAAGTTTCCATCGTTCAAGTTTGATCCCCTTGATTGGGTGATGAAAGTATTGCAAAGGAATATTCTCAGATATATTTATGAACACAAAAAAATGGATATATATATATATGAAGAACTACATTGAGAATTCGCATTCTCCATATAATGTGACTCCATTCAAAATCTGAAATACGAATACTTTGGACAACTTTAAAACTATTGTCAATTTTCAGGGCGCTCTAGCGGCTGAATCAAACAAGATATCGAGCCGATTTTGATCTCGTTTCACAGTAAATTTTATAGGTTTTGATTCTGGTATGATGTATTTTTTTCTCTAAATCACGTCGTTTCAAAGTTATGAGCAAAAAACCGAAATAAGTCCAGAATTTTCATGGTTTATTGCGATTTTCGTGGTGAAGCCATATTCGAAACTATACCTTTTCAACTTCAATTTCGGAATCGGTAAGTTATATTTCGGAAAAAGTAATCTCGATTTCAGAATTGGTTAGTTCGATTTCAGAAATGGTAAACTCAATTTCAGAATCGGTGAGATGAATTTCGGAAAAAGTCCATTCAATTTCAGAAATGGTAAGTTGTATTTCAGAATTATTATTGGTAGGTTCAATTTCAGAAGATAAAATCCTTTTATATGTTTGAAATGTTTTTGATTGCAAAAGAGAAGATTGTTCACAGTGGATGAACGGTGTTTGAGAGCCCTATGTTGAATCAGATAGAACATGTATGGGGTGCCTTCAAGTCGGAAGTGAAGAGCTTCTTGCGAGAGCATTGCTAAAGGGTCATAGCTGGGAATCCGAACAGCTTGCTCAACCAGATAGAATTCAGACTGCGATGTCTTGAGGAATGTGCAGATCATTCAATGAAAATGATAACACCTCAAATGTGTTTGCATTCTCATAATCATATGCAACGCTATTATCTTCCAGCGATTCGGATGGAAGGCATCTGTGGAATAAATTGAGATTATAATTATGTTATTGAATTGTTTTTGACAAGTTGAATATTGTAAATATGGTTTGTTAATCTCACATACAATTGGAAACATTTCGAACAAATAAGGATTTTTTTTCTGAAATTGAACTTACCAATTCTGAAATACAACTTACCATTTCTGAAATTGAATGGACTTTTTCTGAAATTCATCTCACCGATTCTGAAATTGAGTTTACCATTTCTGAAATCGAACTAACCAATTCTGAAATCGAGATTACTTTTTCCGAAATTGAAGTTGAAAAGGTATAGTCGATAATTAGGTTTCCAGATTCAGCGATTTTCTCCTGAATCTAGTGCTTTCTGTCACCAAATGGCTGGATTATATGTCACCACAACACGGCGAAAACGTGACTACGCAGTGGGTAGTATACGACCATATTTGTCATAGGTGCAGAGTATTCACTTCAAAGTACCTAGTTTCTAAACCTTCACAAATACTTCCTGAGGTTTCATATGTTCATCAACATCTACCTACACTTTCGCAAACCCTCAGCAGCTTCAAATAATAAATTGTATCCACCAATTTATGAAAATGCATGTATTATTCTCAGACATTCTCCTTTGTGATAATGAATTCAATTGAAGTAATTCGATTCAAGTTAATCGATTCATATCCGATAGATATTTCATTTCTCAGAAATTTTGCTGTTGAGATCTAATTCACAAACTGAACAAAGAAAGTATAATCCATGTAATACACCCCTCTTGGTTGACTCCGGCCGATGGTTACTCATAACATTGAATATTCCGATCACGGATGTTAGCTGATGAACTAATAGAAAGTCGATAAAGGCGTAGAACGGACTTTTCGAATTTCTTTTGTCAAATTTTCCTAATCTTCTTCGACAATATATAGGCCAGTCATTGGGGATTTTTACCTGGAAAAAAGTCCGGAAGTTTTCAAACTTTGTAGGATTATAGTTTTGGGTGTCCAGAACTAAAATTCACAAAATGCACATTCCGGGACATGCCGCCGGCGCCGCCATCTTGCCAAGATGGCGCTCAAAAACGGTTTTTTGAAAATATCTCCAAAACGGTGCGTTTTTAGAAAAAATATGAGGATATGAAAATTTAAGATGAAAAAATTTTCTACAAGAAATGTCCTCAGTATATTTTTGCTGAAGTGAGCCGTTTAGGCCCAAGAGCTGATTGAATGACATCATATTCTGTTAATTTCAATAAACTGCCCCTAACCAAATATGCGTATACATTTATCTTTTATAATGAAACGGGCTATCTAATTGGTTTCTCGTTATTTTTATAGCTTGCTGACAGAGGATATTTCCTATAAAATATTTTCCTAGAATATTCTCGCTAAAGTACCCTCGTTAAGGCACAAGTGCCCTTATCAAATTACAAATGTTGCGTAAGTTTTCTGTAGTGGCGAGTTTCGGAAATAATATGTGTATTAGGGGTCTTCAAATCTGATATTCAACGACTTCAAAAATATTTATCACGAAACGGTGGATATCCATTATTCAATTAATCGATGAAATCATCAATTAATCCATGTTAATAATTTATGATCAATCAATTTCGATTTTAAATGCTGTACTTGTTTCCACACCACCCAAGAGGCTAAGTACACGGCGCGTTTTCCTTAACGTGGTTTCCCCTGTAGTCCTAATCCACTCAGGTACTGAAATTATTTTTGGCAAAGGCCAGACGGACCTGGCTCGTTGATTTTGATATATTCAACGGGGAAACTGGTTACCTCAGCTCCAGAATCGATGTTAATTTCCTTCAACTCGTCGGATTCTTCTTCTGCAGTCGATAAAGAATCATCATGCAGCGAATGGAGGTCTTCTTCATCGGATTCGTCCAGTGTCACTTGGCTGATATTTTCACAAGTTTTCCCGTTGCAGACACCGCAAATCATCGAACATCGCAATCCTGCTTTCCTGCATCCGCAGGCTCTACCACAAGCCGCCTTGCACTTACAAGATGATAAAGCAAGTAGTGCTTTGGAAGCAGGATCTTTCAAATTAGTTATTGGAGTGAGGCCAGTTTGTGTTTTCTTCCAACCCCATTATTCAACTACTTTCGGACAACCACGCCATAGTTGAACCTGATAGCAAGTTCTCAACGAATGCTGTCGTGCAGCTGCGCTTGTCGGTGGTAAAGATGCCAAATTGAATTCACTTTTTGTTACCGACTTCACGAAACACTGGTATCGATATTTATCAAGATTGGTGTAATTTGTGTCTTTGAATCCATAGAGTGCAAGGAAAAATTTCTCACCGGCAAAGGCAACTTGATCAGGGGTGGCATGTTCATTTTTAAAAACTTCAATATATTATGATCTTGTAACTCTTTATGTTTTTTTAATGTTGTTAGAAACTTTATTTTTCCTTGGTTAAATATACGGTCTCGCAATTTTTTCATGTCCGTTTTTCTCGTAAAATTACTGATTGGCAAATTGTGTTCGTTAGGAAAGGTAATTTAGTTGATGAAAAAGTTCTTGTGTTTTTACCGTTTATAAAAATATCTCATCTGAAATATATATTTTGTGTATTTACTCATATTGGGATGGAGTGGTAAAGACAAGAAAGCAACATTTCAAATTTCTATGAATTTATGGGCGGTTTTACAGTACGGATACATAGTATAGGTACGAAATTTACTCATAACCATCCTGCACCCATGCACATACTTCTGGAGCAAAGTCGCCAGATTCGTCAATAATGCAATTTTTATATCGCCCAAATAATCGCAAGTCACAAATGCAAAATTTTTGTCGCATAATTGATCTAAAAATCGTCCAATATCACGAGGAACAAATTGAATAGCTCGTTTTATTATAAAATATGAATTTATACGCATATATGGAGATAGTTAGGGGCAGTTTATAGAAATTAACAGAATATGTTGTCATTCAATCAGCTGTTGAGCCTAAACGGCTCTCTTTAGCAGAAATATGCTCGGAACATTTCTTGTAGGAAATTTCTTCATCTTAAATTTTTATGTCCTTATATTTTTTCTAAAAACGCACCGTTTTGGAGATATTTTCAAAAAACCGTTTTTGAGCGCCATCTTGGCAAGATGGCGGCGCCGGCGGCATGTCCCGGAATGTACATTTTGTGGATTTTACTTCTGGACACCCAAAACTATAATCCTACAAAAATTCAAAACTTCCGGACTTTTTTCCAGGTAAGCCTTATTTTGGATCCCCAATGACTGAACTAATAGTTTCACCATTACATTAGAGCCGATTCGAGGGAGAAAATTCGAAAAATCGCTATACCGTCTTTGGGAAGTACGTGTCTGGAGAACAGAAAACTTTTTGTTTGCCTGCTTGAATCAAAGGGGTTTCTGTTGCGAGGGTCTGCAGATAATTACATGGCATTAGCTCCATAAATTAAGGGGTGGTATACTAGATAATTAACTGACCAATATGGTATAGTTAGATACAATCTATTTCATTTGTTAAATACTCTCTGTATTTTCTTTGAGGGAGTAGTATGTGACTATTCCTGAAGTATTTTAATTTCCCACTTCTCTTCACTGAAATTATCATAGAATACATTTGAAATCCCTACATTATATGGTTGACAGATCTGTTGTATTACGATCAAGCCCGCTCTGCTAATAATCTACAGTGTGTACATAAAGTAAGGCGAATAAATTCATTATCTCGAAAAGGAAAAGCTTTTCAGAAAAATTCTTTGACACGTCAACTTTTGTTTCAAGATGCGCATCTTTAGGAGTCCTAGTCGGAATGGTGCCGTCATTACTCTTCCGGAAATGTCATGATCGATTTTTTTCAAATGGCAACCTATCGTTTTGACAGTGCCATTTGAAAGGGCATATTTTTCTCCACACAGCACATCAAAAGTTTCGTCATGTTACATGAGCAAATTTTCGAAAAAATTAATGATTTATTGATTTTAAGTTAAGTAACTTCATTCGGTTAGTTGAACATACTAATTAAAGAAGGGTTCAAAAAGTTTGGTTGAGATATGCCACAGTTTGAGAATTCATATTTCATTGATCCACTTCTTTTCAAAACAAATTAAGAATAACATGTAAAGTACCAATGGGTCGCGTGTAAGAACTGTCAGATGACCGACCCTGGAGGCACAACATTGAAACACAACCTCACTTTTCTTATTTGTTTACAAGTGATTGAAATAGTTTTTTACAATTATTCTGGCATACGAATCGTATTTTTCGGCTATTCATTAATTCGCTCATGCCATCACATTGTGCTGTACAATGCACAAAAACTGCAGCAGAAGACGAAGAAATTTGGTTGGTATATTATGATTTGATAGTCACTCACATATAGTTTTAATTTTGAAATTTGTTAATTCCTCTCTTCTCATCGGAATTCCTACTGCAATAGGAGCTAATAGTTAATACTCGTGAAATTTCTAAAATAATGCAAGAAGATTGGATTCATGCGATCAAATGGGAGGACTGGTCTGACATGCTGACGAAATTAGTAGTAGTATTAGCTTGTATTGCAGAAGTGGCAGAAGGAGTTTCAATAAGGAATGACAACATTTCATAATGAAAACTATGTGAGATTAATATTCACCTGAAAAATCATATTCCTTCGTCTCTCGCTGCATTTTTTGTGCATTGTACAACAGCACAATGCGAAGGCATGCTTGAATTAATGAATAGCGCAAAAAACTCGATTCGTATGCCAAAATATTGTGAAGAACTATTTCAATCCTTTTATTCATCTGTGAACAAATGAAAAAAGTGAGGTTGTGTTTCAAAATTTCACCTCCAGGGTCGGTCATCTTGCACGCGACCTATAATGGACCTAACTGATGTTACACAACTATTTGACATATCCGTCTAAGAAAAATAATGAAAAGAATGTGGCGACATAGATGTATAGAAAGTCATATATATATGGTGTTATCACTTCCTAATGAAAAGAGTTTCGAAATCTCTCGATATCGCCTACTTTGTAAAAATAGCGAGGCGTGGAAAAATTTTGCTTAATTTCCGAAGTTTCAAAGCAAATTAACAGGCATCATGACACATTCATTTGAGCTTACTATATTTCTGTTTATTGACTTAACGATCTTGTTTTATATCAGTACGAAACAATAAAGGGTATTAGTCCAAGAGCTGTCTGCGAATTTCCACCGTCATCTGATAACGAAATGATATATTATTATGTCCCAAAAGCATGTAAAACCATTGTAGTTTATCGAACGGCACCTGTGCCAATCACTATCCTGAGCAAAATGATTGAAAAATTGCACTTTCTTGTGCGGAAATTTGCACTCGATTTCGCGATTCAATAACAAGATGAGAATTAGGCCACCCGATACCAATTGAATGGTAGATCTCAAAAACCTTCCTGTAGCACCCCGATTTATTTGCTGCTATAATTCCGGACATACTTCCGTCATGTCAAGCTATCTCGTGTTCTACATGTTTTGCAGAATCGTGAATTTCAATCATTATAATTATGTCATTATTTGAAAAATGTACAGAGCCCTGAGGAGAAAACGACTTGTGACCGTGAACAAGCTTGAGTAAGTAATTCGGAATAATAATATATTACACACCGAGGTGGGAAAGTGATTCATCCCTGTCGTGAGATTAGTTAGTTAACCGAGACGCAAAGCGTCGAGGTTAGCTATAAATTTGAGACAGGAATGGAACTTCCTACCGAGGTTTGTATACTATTTCATTTACAACCATCATCTCTCATAAATCTCAGTTTCGTCCTGAACATATCCAAAATATTACATGAGTGAAGGCGGGAAGTAGAGGTGAACCTTCAATGACGTTAGTATAATGACAACATTACATATATGGTTGTAAATAAAATGAAATTGTTTACTATAAGGCTCATTATCATTGCGATACTTATTGACACGAAACGTTCTCACCTCTCGTCAAATCGGCCGTAAGAAACGGAGCAGTGACGATCGAAGAGCAATTCCACCTCCTCTGCTTGAACACTGCCCTGCAGGTCTCCGAGGCCAGGACGGCAGCGGCTTGTACGTGCGGCATGGTCTCCACCGAATTCCTGCACAGCTTCGCTTGCACCTTGGCGAAGCCGTACCTCCTTCTCGCTATGGTGCATGGAGACCGCACTCCGGATCGGATGCCTCTGCCGGGGTTGCTGTTCACCGATGAGAGGTTCCAGTGGAGGTGCGAGTGTTGGAGCGATCTGCGAGCAAAGAAGTGGCTCAGTAAATAAAATCAGCGGCAAAAACAACCCGACAAGAGAAAAGTTCAGCCAAATCTATTACACTGTGACTTTTTTAAATCTCCACCGAGTTCCTGTACAGCTTGGCTTGCACTTTGGCGAAGCCGTATACCTCCTTCTTGCTATGGTGCACGTAGACCTTACTCTGGATTGAAGGCTTTTGCAGGGGTTGCTGTTTATCAACGAGAGGTTGCAGTGGTGGTGCGAGGGTTGGAGAGATCTGCGAGAAAAAAAGTGCAGATTTTTGTGACTTCAAATAGCTCAGTAAATATATTCAGTGATAAAAACAATCCGACAGGAAAAAAATCGAGCCAAATCTATAACACTGTAACTTTTTTAATTCTCCACCGAGTTCCTGTACTGTTTGGTTGGCTTCTTGGCGAAGCCGTACCGCCTTCTCGCTATGGTGCACGGAGACAGCACTCCGGATTGGAGAGAAGTTCAGCCAAATCTATCGCACTGTAACTTTTTCAATTCCCGGCCGAGTTCCTGTACTGCTTGGCTTACATTTTGGCGAAGCCGTACCTCCTTCTCGCGATGGTGCATGGAGACCGCACTCCGGATCGGATGCCTCTGCCGGGGTTGCTGTTCACCGACGAGAGGTTCCAGTGGAGGTGCGAGTGTTGGAGCGATCTGCGAGAAAAGAAGTGGCTCAGTAAATAAAATCAGCGGCAAAAACAACCCGACAAGAGAAAAGTTCAGCCAAATCTATTACACTGTGACTTTTTTAAATCTCCACCGAGTTCCTGTACTGCTTGGCTTACATTTTGGCGAAGCCGTACCTCCTTCTTGCTATGGTGCACGTAGACCTTACTCTGGATTGAAGGCTTTTGCAGGGGTTGCTGTTTATCAACGAGAGGTTGCAGTGGTGGTGCGAGGGTTGGAGGGATCTACGAGAAAAAAGTGCAGATTTTTGTAGCTTCAAATAGCTCAGTAAATATATTCAGTGGTAAAAACAATCCGACAGGAAAAAAATTGAGCCAAATCTATAACACTGTAACTTTTTTAATTCTCCACCGAGTTCCTGTACTGTTTGGCTGGCCGTACCGCCTTCTCGCTATGGTGCACGGAGACAGCACTCCGGATTGGATCCCTCTGCCGGGGTTGCTGTTCATCGACGAGAGTTTCTAGTGGAGGTGCGAGTGTTGGAGGGATCTGCGAGAAAAGAAGTGGCTCAGTAAATAAAATCAGCGGCAGAAACAACCCGACAAGAGAAAAGTTCAGCCAAATCTATAACACTGTGACTTTTTTAATTCTCCACCGAGTTCCTGTACAGCTTGGCTTGCACTTTGGCGAAGCCGTACCTCCTTCTTGCTATGGTGCACGTAGACCTTACTCCGGATCGGAGGCTTTCGCAGGGGTTGCTGTTTATCAACGAGAGGTTCCAGTGGAGGTGCGAGGGTTGGAGGGATCTGCGAGAAAATAAGTGCAGATTTTTGTAGCTGTAAATGGCTCAGTAAATTCATTCAGTGGCAGAAAAAACGACAAGAAAAGAGTTCTGCCACATCTATCGCACTGTAACTATTTTAAATTTTCCACCGAGTTCCTGCACAGCTTGGCTTGCACCTTGGCGAAGCCGTACCGCCTTCTCGCTATGGTGCTACGGATCGGATGAAAGTTCTGCCGAATCTATCGCACTGTAACTTTTCATTTTTCCACCGAGTTCCTGCACAGCTTGGCTTGCAACTTGGCAAATCCGTACCCCCTTCTCGCTATGGTGTATGGAGACCGCACGGATCGGATGCATTTGCCAGGGTTGCTGTTCATTGGCGATAGATTCCAGTGGAGATGCGAGTGTTGGAGGGATCTGCGAGAAGAGAAGTGCAGATTGTTGTAGCTTCAGATAGCTCAGTAAATAAATGCAGTGGCACAATCAACTCTACAAGAGGAAAGTTGAGCCAAATCTATCGCACTGTAACTTTTTTAAGTCTCCACCGAGTTCCTATTCAACCTCCAACAATAAAATTTCATTATATTATTTCGTATTCCATTGGCATTGCACCAGTTCACATTTTGAAGAGAACCAACGTAGTGCAGGTGCAAAACTGGTGCAAAACCAGTGCACCACCAGGTTTACTAATGGAATTCGGTGTAAGTTGTCCCAAGAGCTTAAATTTATCCAGCAATGTCTGTATTGCGGTCCGACAAGGTGCTTCACGACGACCCAAAAATGTTCGAGTTTAACGAACCGTCTCTGCAAAATTTTCACCATTTCTATAGTGAATTTTAATAATTTCAATGCATTGTTGGAGTGTTTATCGTTCCATTTTTATTAATGACGTAGTTTCTACTTGTCAAATGTCAATAAAAGACAGCTTCAAAAGTGACATCTACCGAAATAGCGGGCTATTCAAAATATAACACCTCTTATTGGAAAACCCTTTACATTCAGTGGCAAAAAATCGTCAAGAGAAGAGTTCTGCCGAAACTACCACTCTGTAACTTTTTTCAATACTCCACCGAGTTCCTGCACAGCTTGATGGATGTACCTTGGCGAAGCAGTACCTCCTTACTCCGGATCAGATCCGGATCGGAGACAATTCAGTCAAATCTATCGCACTGTAACTTTTTTATTCCTCCACAGAGTTCCTGCACCGCTTGGCTCGCACCTTGCGAGGAAAGAAATGCAGATTTCCCTAGCTTCAAATAGCTCAGTTAATACATTCGATATGACTAAACCAGTTCAATTTATCGTCAATGAAGACCCCGAGCAGTTTCACACTCGACCCGTTAGTTTAATTGGAATTTGAAAGACACTAGTTCCTGTGTTTTGGATTGATTTAGAGCTAGATTATTTTGTACAAGCCATGTTTCTGCTTTATTCTTATTTTCTGCAGCTAGTTGACCGAGTTGAGATAGTTTATGCATATCTTTTTTGGTTGATAAAAGTGATGTATCATCGGCAAAAAGAACACATTTATTTGGTAGTAAATAGCAGTATAGATCGTTATCATATAAAATGAACGAAATTGGCCCGAGGATTGAGCCATGAGGCACTCCGTGTTTCACTTCAATGAAGCTGGATTGATTTCCATCTAATATGGTGCACTGCAGCCTGTTTTTCAAGTAAGAAGAAAACTATCATGTGGCTTGCCACGAATACCATAATAATCCATTTTATCAAGAAGAATATCATGAGACACACAGTCGAAGGCTTTCGTCAGGTCACACATCGTAAGAATTGTGTGTTTGCCCTTTTCCAGACCTTCGATTATGTCAGTCACGTTTTGCAGTAGAGCTTTGATGGTTGAAAAATGCTTCCTCGAGTCATATTGCGTGGAACATAATATTTGAAAAGTTTCTAGGTATTGTGTTAGCCTATTTTTCAATAGTTTTTCTAGTATTTTAGAGAAAATTGGTATAATAGAGATTGTTCTATAATTGTTTACTAGGTTGGGATCACCTTTTTTATATATGGGTATGACTGGATATTCTGGAAACACCTGTTGAGAAGCAAAGGTTCAATTGTTGAGTCAAGGGCTGTATGATAATGTACAGTTTCCCTAATTATTTTGATATTAAACTCAAATACATCCACACAGGAAGAGTTTTTCAGAGACAGAACTGTTTCTGCTATTGGAATAAGTGCAAATATTTCAAACACTGAGGAAGCTCGACGTGTACTATCGAATGGCACTATTAAAAAAATTCAGGAATAAAAAAAAATTGTGGTTAGACCCCTTTTTTCACCCAAATTTCTACACTGTAGCAAATATGTCGTCACCTCTGTTCAAAATTCCATGCGGTAGGCACAATCACGCGGAGTTCAATCATTTAAATTGTTTTAAAGTGGCGTACTTGATTTTTTTCTCGTATTTTGTTCAATTCCTTAAACTGTATCATATTAATGTGCTGAATATGTGCACTTATTTGAAAAACACCTTGTATATCAACAATATTTTATCAGAGTAATGAACCTTGCCTAACATAATAGGGTGTAAATAACTATAACGCGCCGTTTTCGAACAAAATCGTTTAGATTAGACCATGAAATGACATGCTATAAAACCACAAAAATGTTTCTGTTATTTGGAATAGGTATTTTATAAAGCCAAATTTGCTGAAATCGTGAATCTTCCTACGTAAAAAATCTACTATTATACTACTGGTAATCACTTAAGGCCCACCCTCTATAATTATATTCGGAAAACCATAGGATAAACATTCTGACAATAAATTCCTTATTTGATTTTTTCATTCACACTTGCTGCATATCGATGCATGTAATGAAGAGCCACATGAAATGCCATCGAATGCTACTATCATCATAAAATGGTTGTTTCATCAGGCACACCAATGTTTTTATTATGATGTCATAAAATCACAGTGTCGTCACCATACCTGTTGAATAATCTAATAGTTCAATCCAACGACATCACAAAAACCTACTATCTAGACCTCTACCTATATTCCACAATCCACATAACATAGGATATCCCATATGATTATCACTTTCATGTCTAATTCTGGTCAGGATATCTCTGGATTTGACATGGACATCCATCGTGGATTTTTAATTGATATCCTTCAGAAGATATTTTGTGGATGGCATCGAAATATATCGAAATCAAACATAAAATTCTTATAAATTTCAAAATCACTGTTTGATAGTACATTATACATCAAGGGACAGGAATGCAAGATTTTCTCCAAGGTGCGATTTGTAGTTCGAGGGCGAAGCCTGAGTGAAACAAAGCATCGAGGGAAAAGTAGCATTCTGTCCGGAGGAGTATATACTATTGTTTCTACTCACATAACTAAAACACATATATCCACCTTTCATTTAGCGTACGGATATGTACCACGCTATAAATGGTGGATTAATCACGGATTGACGATCTGTGATTTATTCAAAAGATTAAACACGTTTCCATGCGACAACACGATTTCTCAAACACATTGTCATGGCAACACAGTTCATTAAACACAGCTTCAGTAATTTGAGACATGTCTGGCCTGTCAATTGTATTAACTGTCAACTGTTATTTCCAAATTTTGTATCAGAATTATTCAAACAATATGCGTTTTCGAAATGTATAGAAAGTGAAATCGAAGACAATGTTCTGGTACTTGCATATCTCCAAGAAGTATAAAAATGAAGCATCCATCTTTGAGAACAATTTATTTATTCTGCGCTAAGCATGACAATAAACGTGAAACGAAGGTTAGTAAGCAATGGACTGGACACATCTACAACCAATATCATTCTCAATTCCCATTCCTTTCGAATTATTTTGTAGGTTACCATAGTAGTAGCAGGTATGTTAATGTAATTTTCGGTGTTCGTAGAAAATGGCTAGTATGTAACGCGTTTATAAACTCTTCTATGACACTCGTTTATTAAAACTCGCTCCGCTGTGCTCCGCTCGTGCTTAAAATACTCATTACTAAAAGGACGTTTATAACACTTGTTACATAATATACTATTATACTACCAAGGTGAATATTTAATTTTGTTCACCACTAGCAAAACATTCCATCCTCTTTTAGTTCTGTGAAACGGAAATATAAATGTATTGTCACTATGAAAGCACATATTATCAATTCTAATTGAAATCTAGTAGCCATGACCATGACAGCTCATGACAAGTCGATATTGATAAATACATACTAGATTCGAGTGACACTAATGCGAATCTCGCATCAGAACTCACAATTCAGGTTAAATATAACAGGTGGCTATATGTCTATATCGACTAGTAGTTTATAAAATGATTCATAGATTCTACCTTGGGAGTAAAAACATACGTTTTGCCTCGAAAGGGGGTAAATAATGGTGGGTTCTATAGCTATAGTGGTGGAAAAATAATTGACATGTCAATGTACTTTGAATGGACGTCCCATGAAATAATAAAAATGGAAGTTCCAAGTTCGTCCGTTCCAAGACGTCTTGTTTATACCCTCGGAAATTTTGACTCGAAATAGTCATGAACTGTACGTCTCGGAGACATCCTGTGCTATCTGAGAAAAGTGGTGTCCCAAATGGAGAATCCCAAATTCTCGATTGCGCTCATGCTCTGTCGCTGCCCACTATCAAAAAGTCGAACCATCTCACCATTGTATTTTGTCTTAATGGGAAAGACCACTGAGGAAAGAAATCCGTGCAAACCTCTTTCAATCGACGAATCATGATTTACATTTTATGTACAATCAATATCATGAGTTGAAGTTGAAGGGAATCGAATCTATATTGTTTTGAAATCAGAATATTTCATTCGGTATTTCAAACAGCCAAATATGTTGGTGGAGTCGTGACGTATTAGTCCCGAACTGTAGCTATCTCTCTCTGATACCTCGTCATTCTGCAGTGTTGCAGTGTAATTGGTCAGTTCAAGGACAATAGGCGTGTTGGGACTAAGACGTCGCACCAGTCACACCAATGAATTGATAACATTTGAAATGGCGCAGGTATTGTGTGTTTTGAAATGGACATATACTAATTTATTTTTTTCATCGTCTCAGCATGAATGAAAAAATTCAAAATTAATTCACTGGTAGTTTTTCAGTATAGAGTTCACGATACTGTCGTTTTAAAAAATCAGTGGTCTTCCCCATTATCGAGAAGGTAGAGTTCAATGGGATTTTATTTTATTATACATCAGAGTGTTTGAACTTTAATGCTTCACCGCAGAGCTGCGTAGAGGTAGGTGTTAATTGTAAGTTTATTTTTTATGAATATTGAGGACTCCACAGTGGCGTATGGAAAATACTTCTCTATATTGTGACTTTAGTGACTTTCTATGATTCTTGATTGACATCTACCTTAATTGAGGCAATCCTCAGGAAACGGTTAAAATCATTTGTGTCGTTACAAAACCGTCTTCAGTTCAGAGAACAGAGAGTTAACTTGAATTAGTTAATAGAATGAAACTATTGGACCAACCTACATTTCAATGGATAACAAGAAAATATGCGTGAATTCGCTCAGATCAGTTCGCCAATAAAGTACCTATAATACATGTTATAATATAATTATAATGACCCTTTTAACAAATCAACCAAACTTGTGAATATAAAGGAATACTTATAAAAACGAATTTGCGACGAATATAATTTAGCTATCCAAACACAACCGGAGAAATTATATAGCCTTAGCAATTGAATTCGGGTTATAATATTCTCAGTTTTTCTAAGAATGTTTGAACAACTCATTGGAAAATATTTGATGATGGAAAAGACCAATAATTCAATACGAAATAAGTGAAAAGTATTCACGTGATCATCAGCACTTTGCCCTTCATATGGAGGACGTTATGAATATTTTTTCGATTATAAAAACTTCACAAACGATAAGATTTCCACAAAATTCTCAAACACACGACATGTTTCGATAAGACAGTAGCTTCGTCAGGTGATATACTGGTACAATGAACTAAACTAACCTTAGTTTGCCTAACTTCTATATATCCTATCGATTTATTGTATTTATGGACGTCCAGTGGATATTCTTGAGCCACAAACCTGGACGTTCATGAAATATCCTACAAGGATATTCAATCCTGTATGAATTTGAACATTCATCAATTGTCCATGTGTTATGCATGGGTTGTGGACATTCACTTGATGTCAATTATTTATAAGTTGTATGTCTTGTCTGTTGTATCTTTTCCGTCGACCTCGTATTAACGTAGGTATATATTCAATGTTTATGAAATTGTCGTTAATTTCCCCTATTCGCGATAGAAAATAAGCGTACGCCACCTATCGGAGTTCATGTAAGCTGTCAAAGCGGCATGTTTACTTTGTTTTCATTGGTTCACATTTGTTTTTTGTTGGTGCTTATTGGTCAGATCGTCTAAACAAACCGCTCAGAAGAGTTCAAGTTGCTGCCGTCAGGTGGAGCGACGTGTTATATCCTATCGCGAATCAATAATCAAGTCTATTAATGCATGATTGAAGTAATCGCGGTATTCAAGGTCATTATCTGACGTGGCTATGACGTTAAAACTGAGGTAAAACATTGCTAACTCCTAATATAGATTGAAAGTTGGACATATTTTTCCCCAGTTTCAACGTCATCGCAACTTCAGATGATGACCTTGAAAACCGCGAATAGCATACCTACACCGCGTCCATTCACTGTTGCACTATAACTTACGGAATCTGCATTTGAATCGAATATATGTATCGGCATCAAACAGTGAAATCTGTCATTCTCTGGAATGCCTAGTCATTTCACGTATTGCCGGCAAACAGCGTAACTCTAAATTTCGTACACCGTTTGCCTAATAGTTTCAGGCATTCCCTGCAATGACGGAAGGAAGGTTTATTTATGCCGAGTCAGCTTAGGTTGTTTAGAAGCAGTATAGTCTCCTCTGTTCTCTCAAGTAATTTTCTAAAAAATATACTTCCTAGGAAGAAGGTTCATTTAGGCGAAAAAATAGTCTCCTTTATTCTTATGCATATGCAGAAAGGATATTTTCCTTCCTCAACCCTCCGGCAAACAGAGTAACGGCTGAAAATAAAAGTTACGCTGTTTGCCGACAATACGTGAAATGACAGCCTCAAATATTGAGTTGTGTATTAGGTGTTCCAAATTTCAATCAATCATTCCGAAAGTTGTAGGAGAAAATTCAAAATACATAAAAAAAATCTGAAACTTTGACACCCTGTAAATCGGAAACGAAGCTCCCACGCATATATGTTTGTTTGAGATTTTTATCTTGAAAAAATGTCTTCTTCAAGCTGTTGAAGTCCTGCTACAAAAAACTGAAACACCCTGTATACCATGCACAGGAAGGCAAAAATCCCATGAAATTCAATAAATGACGAAACTCAACATCGTGTAGAAAATTTTTAAGCAAGGTAGAGGAACAAAATGAACGAATGTACCAAACAACTTGACGCACAGTTATATGTCACTGTTTTTCGCAGTCACAATCTTCAATATTCTTCGGCGTAGTCTCCTTCTCATCAGAATCCTCTTGGTCATCGTCATCATCTTCCTCCTCTTCCTCGGAATCCTCTTCATCTTCAATAGCTTCACCAGTAAAATAAAGCACAGCTCGTGGTATAACCCTCTCGCGAATGTAATGCCCGATCTCGAAATCGCTAACGAGTAAACACCTCAGATCTTCATCGACATCTTCATCCTTAGTTTCTTCTGGAATATTTGGTGGGTTGAAGAAATTGAAGAACGAATCGTTCTGCACCGTTTTTGTTACTGTACGCACCACCCCTGTGCTCTTGTGCTTCTGCTTCTTCTTGACAGTCTTCAACGTGACGTTCTTCCCCTTATTCCAGTTGATTTCACAGCCCGAACATTTGTAGATTTCAGGACCTTCGAAGCCGAAAGGATCTTCATAGTCTGGAGAACACTTCATCTCATACTCCTTGATGAGGATGGAATTGGTGAAGAATTGGTTAGGGCTAAAATGGAATTCAAGCAGGAATCCCATGGGATCTTCTTTGCATACGACTCTGATATCCGTTAGGTGTGTGAGTATTGGCACATCATGTGGTTTCACCATCTCTGACAGTAGACTTACATTTTTGAAAATTGTTAGCCAAAATTCAGGAATACCTTTCTGGTCCTCCGTCTCATTTTCAGGATAATCCACGATCTTCATTTTCTCTTTTAGAGCCTCAGGTAAGTCCTCTTCATCTGAAGGCCATTGGCATTCTTCTTCAATAGGCTCATAGCTACCGTTTACAATGATGCTGCGTTTTTCGAAGAGTGGCTCGTAGAGTTTGTGGTATGTACACTCCAGAGCGTGTACATCTTTGAAGAATTGTGCTTCAATGTTAGTAACCTCTAGTTGGATCTTCTTCAAAGCCTTGATTCTTCGTTTGATGCTGTGAGGAAGCACGGTAAGTATTTCTACGTTTCTCTCGTTTTGAAGTTGTTCTAGAACATCGGATTTCTGCAAGAGTTTTTCAGCAATATCTTGCAAGGTTTCCTCTTCCTCCACATATTCCAAATCATCGGGGCAATCTCCTACTTGTTCACGTTCAGTTGCCATAATGTTATTACGATTGTACTCTTGATCATAGGAAAATTTGGATATCATGCATTCTCAATGACAAAACATTTTATTATGTCAAGCAATAATATCAACTGTCAGTGTATGACATACACACGACACTGGAGAGATCGACTGAGAGGCTTATATTTACATGAAATTGTTTCTCAACTTTCGAACAATGACATCACAGGAAATGATACTCGGTTATTATTTGTGGACATTAATTACCTGCCATAAAATTATATCAACACGTTCTTTGAGGCAACCATTTATGAAGGTACTGTGACATTTGGATTCAGTTTGAGATAGGGGACAGGCGAAGCGAGATGACGCAAAATATAGAGATATAGAGTTACACAAAATGCGGTTTTTAACTACACTCACCGGCAGAAAAAAATCGTCCACCCTGTAACTTTTTTAATTCTTGTCCGATTTAGTTGAAATATCGACCAAATCGTATATTCATGTTTCGGAATGTTAGCCTGAATATTAGGTCCTGAGAGAAACTGACGGCTTGATTATTATACAGGAAAAAACAAAAGTTACTTTTTCTACAAACGTCAAAAAATGACTCGGTGAGAATTGAGCTATTATACAGTAAGCACTTTTACAGACGTGAAACACCGAAGGATATAACGTGCGAGATATATAATAATAGCATTATCCGCCGAGGTATATGTATATTTTTTCCAGTAATGATACTGAAAAATCAACATCTTCTATCAATTCGAATTAATAAAATTGTGATATATCACAATATGATTTATGATATAGCCTAGGAGTTCAGTTGTCAAACAAACTGAAAGGAACTTCGACTTGGATGTCAGAAAATGAACGCTCTATTGAAATTCCTTATAATTTTGCGAAGCTGTGGATATGGCAAGTGGTTGCTCTCAACAGATCATTATAATGAAGTAGGAACAATGTTGGTGCCAAAATTGATCCTTGTGGAACGCCGGAATTGATGCCAATAGTATCAGACGATACTCCGTCCACCACCACATTAGGCGATCTGCCTCAAATAACATTTTTGAATTATAGATATTTTTCAATTTCGAGTAGGTACTGATTTGTTTCGTTATGTGTGTCATTGATACAACCCAGTAAACACAAACATCCCCGGGATGTCACATTCATGACTCGCTAGGTAACAATGCGAATTACAAGGAATCATCATTGGTATTTGGACTCAAAATGTAAATTTGTGAGGCTCCCTGACAACCAAGACACTCACTGGAACCTCATTTTCTTGTCTATGTATGTAACAAACGGAATTTTGATGTAGAATGAGGAGTCGCTTAATACATACTGTGAGTTTCATTTGGCATCATGATGTGAATCATACAATGACCAAAAGGGTCCGGAATAGCAGTCATTTTGATTTGAGTGGGACTCTCATTTCAAGTCACGAATGTGCGATGTGTGGCATGAATGTGATGCCATTTAATATCTCTGGGATCAATCTGTGTTAACTGGGAAGAAGATTTATAGTATGAAATTATTACCCTTATAATGATGGCCATAACCAAATATTTCAGTCTTGAACCTTATATCATATTTAATATGGGTCGAATATACTTGTTTTTATTGCAGTAACGCAAAGTTTATTCTCCACTTATTCCGAAAAATATTCAGTTTATTCGTTACATTCAAACACTAGGTATAATAACCTACCACACCACTTATTTCTTCATTATAAAGTATCAATATGAAACGAAAAATGCCGACTAGTCGGCACCTCAACTCTTACAACTCGTCAACTACTATGAGCACCGCTAACAACTGGCGTAACATACGAACCCCAACTTTATCTTCACATTCAATAAGACCACAAATTCATTATACGTATTTGTTTCCGTGGTAAATTACCTCCCTGCGATGCTTCAACCAGTATCGTAACATAGAATTTTTCAATACGGAATTGAAGCTACCTAATCGAATTATTGAAAAAATGGATTATGCCGTATGAAAATATGTGAATTATGCTGGGTTTGGTTTAAACCGTTTTGGATGTTATTCGTGCATACACGAAGAAAATATAGATTAATAATTGAACTAAAAACATATATTGTAAGTACTTACTATGGACACGAAAAAATATATTGTTACTCTAATTTTTTTTATGTTCTGGTTCACACGAAAAGGGATATCCTGTAATGTTCAGAGAACATCGTGAGAACCAAGGAAAATGAGGTAGGAATTGGTGTTCTTCTTGAATTTCTGGCAATGTGTTCCAGAGCCTCGCTGTTTGTTGGATGAACGAGACTTTGTCACGTGTCATCGTTTTTCTTTTAATAAAAGATTCTTAATCATATTGATGTGTGTTTGCACCTTCATTACCCCTAATAACACAAGTTAGTCCAATGGACATCCATTGGACATACTCGTCTGGACAATCTGGATATCCAATGGACAACTAGAATGCGTACACGGGACTGCATATGGACATCCATTGGACATTCACTTTCCACCTATTTGGACATCCATAGGAAGTCCCAAACGGACATCTAATGGATGTCCATACCGTACATCCATAGGACATTATCACTGTACATCCATTGGATATCTAGAGTATATAAAATGTACATTTATATAGGACGATCTGGTCAATAAATAGAATCTATGTTTCTGGTATTACTTCAAAATGTGAGTAGGTATATTCAAGAACACTACAAATAATCTTCATAATATGAAATATAATATTAATGTAATATGTTATTGCTTTTATGGTAACTCCTTTCATCATTCCAGTTTGATACAGTTGATACAATCGATTTGAACCAATTTCTCAAGTTCACATTAATTTGCACTGAATATTATGTATAGATAGGCACGCAATTTCAGACCAGTTCTAATGTTGAAATCCTTAGACATCTTCATCAACACGTCCGCAATGGAATAATGGCCTTCATGCACTTGAATGAATAAGTGACTCATGTGTTCTTCGATCGAATGAAATAGCATCACGAAACACTCGTCGTTCACACACAAAAATTATGAAACAGATTATAACAATAATGTCATTATGAATAGTACACAAAATTCGAATGGATTGTATGGATATTACCAAAACGCTAGATTTGAGAATAAAATCATCAGTCTCAGGCGTTCTGTCCGTGCACCGATGTTCAACAACAACAAAAATGGCGGACGGCATCACACGGCCCCGGCGCTAACCCTGTGCACAGCTGTCGCAAGCGATGGAGCCGAACGATCTCGATGATACCCGAGACGAAAAAGCAACAATGTACATCATATGGACTGTGTATGGACTACTGCAAATTGATGTCCATTGGACATTATCTTATGGACATGAGTTGGACGTTGTGTTAAGGAACATTATCAGAAAGCACATGAAATGGACACTATATGGATTACTTTTCCTGGACATCCATAGGATTGCTGCCTGTGGACATCCTTTGGATGTCCAGAATGTGTCCATGGACACCTTGGACATATAATGGACACAAAACGGATGTCCAATGGACATCTTGTGTTATTAGGGACATCAACAGTTACTCCTGACAAGCTCATGTTGGGCACAGTGAGATCGGCTTTTCAAGAGAAAAGGCATGCTTGTGTTTTGTTTGCATTGAAATCTACCAAGTTATTGGATCCCCATTCGAGAATTGTTGCCAAGTCCATATGTTTGTTGTCAAAATTTCTCCCTCGTTCGTTTCTGATTTGCCTGGCTGGTATTGGAGTCCTAGAGGAGAAGGCGGTATGGAGGGTACTATCATCTGCGAAGCTGTTTACTGGACATGAAGTTGCTTCCAACAAATCATTGACATGGAGTAGAAATAGTGTTGGTGCTAGAATTGATCCTTGCGGAACACCAGCTCAGTCAACACACGAACATTCGATGGACATCCATTGGACGTCCATTTAGGATATTTGGGATATCCAGAGAATATCCAGTGATATCCGATGTATATCTTATGGACGTCCAATGGACGTGCCGAGTGGAAGGAGTTGGACTTCTATAGGATATCCTTCAGGGACATCCATAAGACATTTTTCAGGGATATCCATAAGATATTGTTCACAAATATCCATGAGATATTTTTCAGGGATATTTACTAAATATCCTTAACAATATAGAACACCATGTATATTTTTCCATAATGAATTAGGAACTATTAAAACGAATTCAACGGTACCGGATTGGATAGGGTTATTTCAAACGATTACGAAGATATGGCATTCGAAGTTTTCATATGCTCATTGAGGATATGGAAATGTGAATATCTTTCTAATCGTTTGTAGAAATCCTATCAAACACAGTATCGTTGAATACGTTATGATAATCCTTAACCGATTATGGAATAAAATACAGGGTGTCCCGTTTGAAAATGCCATCCTCGGTAAAACAAAAGTGCGGTAAAGCAAGTAGATATGTCGAATAATATAAAATGAACTATAATTCATGACCCCAATTGACGTTTTACTACCTACAATAATGAAAAAGTTATAGGAGTGAACCACCTTAAGCTTTAGCTCATACCTCTTGAAAGAATTCAATTTACCATGACTTTCGACATGGATGCATTTTTAGACCAATCAGAACGATTCTAGCCATGGAGGTTAATTCGAATTGAATTCAATCTTTTGAGAGATAAATAGAGGAGGCGAGGTGGCCGGATTTGAATCGCGTTATCCCTAGTGCAACAATGAAGCTATTTTCCGAAATGCTGTTAAGGTGAATTCAAGAATTAGATTCACTTAGATTTTTCCATCTTTCTTTTGGAAAATTTGTCATTCACGCGAATGCCATATTGATTTATATTTTATTGCTTCAGAATATTTTATTACTATCCATTGGGAAAATACCTACCCAGTTTTGAATTCAGGGATGCGAATATATCTTCTTATGGATCTCCATCTCAATCCCAAGGAAAAAAATGGAGATACAAGTTATTTCTGAAAAATCATATTTTTGTGCGAAAATGTTGAAGAACAAAAGTTATTTTGACATAAATATGATTTTATGTTTTCTTTGGATATCTTATGGCTATCCATAAGATATCTTCTGATGGATATTTGCTATAAATCCATGGATGAATATCTCATGGATGTCCATCTGAAGACCACAAAAAAGTAAATATATGAGAGCTATTTCCGAGTGATTGTATATTTTTGTACGAAAACATTGAACAACAGAGAAAAATTCCAAACTGTGGTGTTGTTATTTATATGAATTCATGTTTGCATCGGATATCTTAATTGTGGCTATAAACATATTATACCTACATAACAATTGTTATATATGATGGAAAACTACCTTTGAATTTCTAATGAACATGTGATTTGCATGTGATATTTGTGATGATTCGTATTGTTTTGAACCATTCTCAATTAACAATTTTTGTTCGCTAAACGAACATCTTATGGACGTCCATAGGTAATCCGCATCAGAATATCCATTTGATATCCTCTGACGGATATCCTATGGATATCCATTTCATGTCACAGGATATCCCGACCTGAAATGGACTTGAGAAGGATATCCATAGGATATCCTGTGTTATCTGGGAGCATTCATGATAAGAGAGTCAGATGAAACTCCGAGCACAGAATGATAGTCATTTCCCACGAGAATGGAGTTTGCAAGGCGGATGCTGCAAATATACGAGTGGGAAATTAGCATTCCGCGCGAGTTATGCACTATACTTTTTCTACGGCTTTTTGATTGACACCATGTCACCATATCACCAGATAATAATGTTATTATCACATGGCCGAACACAGATAAATTGACAACTGATACCATGATTGAAGATTATCGTATTCTGTTTCTTTCTTTTGTTGAACTTATAGCTTTAGTAAGATGAAGATGAACTAATTTCTAGACCGTTCAAACCCTATCTCCGCCACTGAAACTAACGGCCACCAGAGCGCTCCACCTGTAATTAGTGGGCGCCCTCTAGATTTACCTGAACGATATCATCACGCGTTAATTATAGATCGCGTCACCTTCACGCGATCTATTGTCGATTTCGGATAGGGCTTCTCGGATTTTGTGGCCACTTTAGGTCTCGAACCCACCCCCTATTCCCAAGTCTAAAACATAATATGTGTTTGTATATAAGAACATTAGCGAAGGCATAACAATTATTGATAGACTTGATGAAAAAATCTCAGGGGTTGCTGTGGAGTTTTGTAAACACTTGTTCAATCGATTATGTGATGAAATGGGAAATTAGTCAACGGAAACTCAACTCATCATTCCATAATATGTGTATAATACCAACATATTTTGATATTTTTATCTTTCGTATTAACCCATTAACGCCGGAATTATTTTTTCCTTTTTTTCTTGAATTTTATGGCAATTAAATAGTGTGAAATGCTTTCGTTAAGACGAGAAAGCTTTGAAGAATCGTAAATGGAATTCAGGTTTTCCAAAAATCTGCTGTTGCCATATGGCAACACTAGGCACTTGTGATACGTGTTTTGGTCTTTGTCAGAATCCAACTATTTTGCATGACTACGTCTAATACCCAAGTGATTAGGGGCCAGTACGAATTCCTATATGCGGTAATAACTAATATTTTGATCCATCTGATTGATCAATTTCGCCCATATACAAATAGTACCACTTGATTTCTTTCAAAAACAACGCATACCACCTGGTTTCTTCTGACAAGTGCTGAATAACTTCGTCGTTTCCCGTTCAGTCATCTAACTATTTGGCTCATCACATATTGGAATGGAAGTATTAGCAGAATTCCGAAGAAAAGATTGTCCGGCCAATGGTTCAACATCCATTGGCTCGGCCGGAGACTCACCACATTCGCTGAGTATAAGCGCCTAGCGTTGCCAGAGGGCAACACGAATATTTGATGCAAATTTTCTACACAAAAAACATTCCTGCAATTTTTTCAATATGTCACATATATAACTTGAAGCATGTGCAACATAATTATGAAGACAAAACTCGCAGAATCAAATGCGTGAAAACAGGATGATACGTACACGATCGTGACGTCCATGTTACATGTCAGTTCAAATGAGCTCAAAGTTTCATAAATTCATGTGGTCGATACAGCTTACTCACAGCAAAGAAATGGCGGCATGTGCTTAACCGGTTCTTTTGCGAATCTGTCTCTCACCCTAATAGCTAAAAATTTGACTTTCAGGGAATTATTTAAATCAGTCTATCGTTGCCATATGGCAACGCACGGCGCTAATGGGTTAACTTGGTAACGATATTCACAAAAAATATACCCCTTAGTACTCTTACTAACAATAAATTGAATATATGTATGATTGAACCAACATTGATTTGCCTAACAGAATTAGCTGCACGCGGGCTAGTTGATCCTTCATTCCAGGAAGTATGCACAATATTTACATTACAATTCGGAATAACAGATTAACTCACACATGAAAATGACTCCTGATGTTTCAAATTGAGAAGTTTTGTTTTAATTTTTTTGGATGAACTATCCTAACATGTATTTGTTCTAGCAACTTTCATTTTGTGATTGGAAATAGGTCAAGGTTCTATAATTTGGATTTTTGTTCTGGATGGTAGGATCATCTTATGAATTGCTTTTTCACGGAGTTCCTCGGAGTTATATTGAAGTATAAGTGGATATTGAGGTCTTTCAAGAAAGCGCGACTTTGCAAGTATTTGAAAGACCAGACCATCCACGGTTACGTTACGCAATTTTTATGATTGGTATACTTTGAGATCATAAATATAGAAATAACAACTCATGATGTGATATGGTTGAACACTTTTAAGTGATATTTCATTTGGCGTTACTCCTGTCAGATCTAAAATTGTAATGTTTTCAGACTCAACTTGCCTTGTGTCGTTGATGTTGTCGTGGTAAGGGAATCTCAGTCAATCTCGTTAAGTATGCTACAATATTTCAGGCAAAGGTCTTCGCAATTGAATTGTATGCTAGAGAGTTGACTGATAGACATCTATTAAACAAAAACATCAGTATTGTATTAGACAATCAGGCTGCTCTTGAAGCACTGACCTCCAGCAAGATCAATTCAAAGCTTGTATGGAACTGTATCGAGTCCCTAGAATGCCTGTTTTGCTAACAACAAAGGTACTTTGCTGTGGGTGCCTGGACAGCAGAGGGTGGAGTGCAACGAGAAAGTTGACATCCTTGCCAAATAGGAAACCAAATCTGCGTTCATGGATCCAGAACCAATCTTTGGGGTTTCCGCAATTGCGGCCAAAACAACTATCTCTGACTGTAACAGATAACAGCGGTATTTTTGATTTCTTCATCTTTCAGCCATATAATTTCCTATCTAGTGATGCTCATTTATTGGACCATTGTCGTTCTAGATGACGACCTAGTTAGGTAGTTAGTAGGCAGGAGCTATAATACCTCCTCGCACTAGGTCACCTACTAGGTTTTCATTTAGATCGACAATGATTGGACAGAGCTGTCATTGCTTGAAATTTGACATTCCATGGGCGATGAGTTTTTTTTTTTTCAAATAATAACACAATGGAGTCATTGTGATAGCAGATACGGAAATAAAATTGATGACATACAAAGTACCTCATTGATGTATCGAACACAGTAAAACAAGAGCAATCTTGTGTTATAGCTGTAAAAAAATAATATAGTTTCACTTATTGCAGTTTTACAATTTATTCTCCTGAATTATTTATTATGACTTTATAAATGGAATAGGTACCTCTACAGAGTTATAGCGTTTTCTACAAAATCTGCAGAGACTGCGTCATCCACGATAGGAATAAGGGTAATAAATTAACGTAAATACGTCCACCTGAGATTATTTGTAAATGATTCGACATTCAGGAGAAATTGCATGTTGAGAGATTATGTGGAATTATTCAAATCGGTAGTGGTGGCACGCAAAAACGACATTAGATACTGTCAAAAGTTGAAGTGAATGATAATCGTGTTGAACAATGGTGATTTATTTTTCAGCCTGATACTTCTGATTCTACCATTCCACATTTCCATGCTAAATAAACGACACGACACAATCAGTTACCTACTGAAATCTCTGAAAAACCCGCGATAACACGCTGAAAATAAATGCTTCGGTAATAATTGAAACTTTGCATCACGAAGATTATACAAGGCGTCCCAGAACAATGTACCATACATTCTACAGGGTGACCCAAAGACCAGAATAGGCCAATTGAAATCAATTTACCTCTATAAGAAAATACACCGTAGAGCCGTGAGGAGGCAGAGAAGAACAATTTTATTTCCAGATTTACTTCAATATTTCGAAATCCTTGAAAAGTACTGCTCTGAAATTCGTAGCCCAATTTACTAAAGTGAATGTGCATGGAAAACATGTCGTACTAATTCAATCAATTTACGAGGAGTAAGGTATTTCTTCGCATTCTCTATTATAAAAATCAATGTAACTTATTTTGGAGTACGGCACTAACGATATTTCGATATTTCGGTTAATGACAAAATCAATTATCTCACTATTTTCTAATTGCATTGTTTCAATATATTTTTTTTTGTTCTCGAGATATCCAACAATAGTAATTTACGTAACAACTCCGGAAAATACTGTTTTTTTGGACGAGTAGACAAAATTCTAGGCCGAGCCGTAGGCGAGTCCTGGAAGTCTGAAATATAGTTATCTTCATTGTACCAGTATCACACCTGATGAAGCTACTGTGTTGGCGAAACATGTCGTGTGATTAAGAATTTTGTGGAAATCGCATCGTTTCACGTTTGTGAAGTTTTTACATTCAACTCTTTCAGGTACAGGAATTTCGAAATATAACACCCCCTAGATGTACAGCTTTATTTTTCTTCGGATTCTCAACAGATTCATTAACAAGCTAACTCCAAATATCTCAAAAGATACGAACAAATATAAAATAATTTCAGAATTTCCCAATATTTACAAAAAAAAAAGTTGGGTCAAATTCTAACCCACCATTCCATAAGGTTAAAGATTTCATGAGAATCGACTCATTTCAAATCACTGTGAAACGTCTGCAAACATGTTTTGTTCTTTGCAAGAGAGAGTGGAACACACAAACTTCAAACTCTCCTGAATTGCAAAGAGTATTATCTCCTTCGACTTGTTCGGATAGGTTGATGAACACCCTGTGTGACTCTCATTGCCGGGCTTTGACTGAGTGTTTTTCTCTATTTGAATCGTCCATTCGGTTGATGTTCTCGATGAAGATACTGATATTTATTGACGACTTGATGATCAGATCTTTCATTGATAATTTTGAAAGATATAGAGTATTTTGTGAAGAATAAATGAGTTGACTACAGCGGCATCCAAGAAAAAGATTTCATGAATATCTGTTCCTTTATATGTCTTTCTAGTCGTCTGATAATCCTGCTTAGCATATGAATTGATCTGGAAAACTATGTGATTCAATAATTTGTCTGTGATGAACTGACGAAAGAGATTATCCACCTCGAGAAACTCCAGAGGTTCTATTGAAATCTTTTGGATGAACGATCTCATCCATTCCACACCATTTTTTCTCTATTACTGGTTTCAACTCCGCGATAAGGGTATCAAATCTTCTGGGTCCCATGTATCCATATATAAGTACTGGTGTCTGGATATTCGTATCCGACAGTATAATGTTGTTAAAATTGAATTCGACATCATCTCTCTCATCATTATCCTTGAAAAATGTCTTGGTCATGTTGTATGGTGGGACAAATTACAAACAGCGTAGATTTTCACATATTATTATTGTGAACATATAAGTTGGAATAATATAACAAGTAGCTTACCTATTTTGCCTAGACAGTATTTTATGCAACAAAAAATGTAATCACATGATATAAGCATGAAATTTGCAGCCGCAATTCGAGAGGAGAAACAGGTTATTTTCTGTGCAACCGAAAAAGTTAACTGAAATAAATATGTGAAGTAACCAACAATGTGACTTACTCGATGGACTATAATACCTTTATTATAATAATATAGGTAAATAAATAGAAGCAAGACTTAAGACTGGGTACTTCACATTAGAATATTAGTGGACGATTACTCTACTTTTACAATTTGTAGTGGCATGCATCATGGGATACTATACAGGCACGAATTCAATACTATGGATGCCGTGCCATATGTTTGCAATGCAACAAATAATCCGTATGGTGAAAATATTTGCATTTACAGATCATCTTCATTCAATTTTCAAGGATGTTTGAATTGTAGTTTTTGAATTGTAGTTTCAATATAAATACAACCACCGAGTGACCAATTTGTGTATTCCATTGAATCGATGAATCGATGAATTCATTTGGACCAGGTGTCTTCCCTAATAGCAAATATCGTGTCAGTGCCCGGTATAGAGAGAAGAAGTGGAAAATGTTAGGCTAATATTCCACTGTGTTTGGCTCAGTTATCAAATGAAAGTGAACAATCTCGTTGTGTGAGACGAACGTATTGCTGGTCGTGATTATTCAAAAACAAGTTATCAATACAGATCAAGCAAATATGTGAATCTTGAAAACTTCCCTGATCAAAACGAAAATACTTCACAATAATATGGTGTCTCTATATAATGCCTGGCAACATACCTATGTTTGTGTCAGTTATGTCAATTCAAGAGCTAATTTTGGTATAAAAATGAACGACTTTTGTGTCGGTTTCAAAAATAGTAGATTGTTTTATTAGGATCAAAAGTGACACTTTGTTTGACAAGCGAATTTTGCATTTGCGAGGCGGAGCGTTTAGCGAAGCCGAGCGAAAGCAAAATTTGCGAGTCGAACAAAGTCACTTTTGATCCGAATGAAACATGCTATTTTTTCTGCAACCGAAACAATTAACTCAAATAAAAATGTGAAAGTAACCACCAATTCCGTGCCATATGTATATGCAATGCAACAAATATTGACAAATAATCCATGTGGTGAGAATATTCTACCTGCATTACCAGCAGGTCAGGTTTTCTAGGATGTTCGAATTGTAGTTTCAATTTAAATACAACCACAGAGTGACATATTTGTGTATGGACCAGGTGCTCTAATGGCAAATACCGCGTCAGTGCCAGCTATAGGAACAAGATGTGGAAAATGTTAGGTTAGTGAGCATATCAACAATGATAATAGTGATTATTTATTCCTCTCCATACTACACTGTGTTTGACTTGATAATCAAATGAAGCTAAACGATATCGTTGTTTGAGACAAAAAAACTATTGCTTGCCGTGATTATTCAAAAACAAGTTATCCATCCCGAGAACAACAAATGAAATACAGATCACGCAAGTATTTGAATCTTGAAGGCCTCCCTGATCAAAACAAAAATACTTAACTGAGATGTTTATAATTTCAATACTAAACTATAAAAAGGTGTATATATATCTCCAGCATGGGTATGAAATACCAAATCTGCTGAGATCGGAAATAAATCAGGTATGCGTCTCAACTCAAATAACCAACCGTCACAATGTTGTTTATTCTTGATGAAGTCCAGTACACCCTTTTTAGTTCCTAGGAGCTAAAGTTCAACTTCAGCTCCTAGGAACTAAAATTCAACTTTAGCTCCTAGGAACTAAATATGTTGCCTAGCAACATACCTTTTTTTGTGTCAGTAATAGAAACGTCAATTTAAGAGCTAATTTTGGTATCAAAATGGACGACTTTTGTGTCGGTTGCAGAAAAATCATATTTGTGTATCATGTTTTCTAATCAGCTGTTTGACAACATAACAAGTGTGTCCACACTCTTCATAGTGCGTTAAATGAGATGTCCGAGGCACTCTAGTCAGCAGCATGGGCAAATTCTTCCAAAATGTTATCGCCTGTGAAGTGATTCTCATTTAGGTCCCTAGTATGCACAATTTCAATCCAAGCATCAATTTATTAGATCATGAACCGATCAGTCGCTATACTTACAACCATTTTATGGTAACTCCCAGATCCACCATAAGCAACAGAAAAATAAAGAATATCGAATAACACCAAATTGTTTTTCTCATGTTCCTGAACTCATTACATCATCTCAACATTTTCACGAAACAAATCGAGACGTCAGTCTTTTTACCGGACTCGCGTAAGTCGTCGACACGTGAGAATCGTGAGATTACGGGCGAACCACAGCCAGCTTTTCGACTTCTTCGTCTCAAAGGTCGGATTAGAACTGACTGCGGACGGCATTCTTGAAAGGACTCACTCACCCGGAGCTTTTTGGCATCCGGAAAATCTGAAAATTGTCCATTCGGACGGGAGCGGCGATTGCTTAAACTGTTATTGGAACCGCTGAAAGGACGGATATTTTTCGTTATGGTTATTGGGGGTGTCGAAGGTCTCTCTGGGGATCTCCTGGCGAGGTTTGATCAAGGAATTATGGCTGGGAAGGTTTGTCTATTCGCGCAATGCACTGGATTTCGTGTTTGAATGACGCGGCCGAATCGAAATTGGAAAAGGGCGAAGGAACTGAACTATTTGGGCTATTGTTGGGTGGAATGGAAGAATGCCTCTTTGTTGTGCAGAATGTGAATAGTTCCATGTAGAAAACCACAGAGAAAATGTAAGATTGATATTGAAAAAATGTCTGGTGGGTTGTTGGGGAAACGTTAAACTAGTGGAATGAAGCTGATTGAACGAAGCTTACTTATGTTCAGAGTTGTTTTGTTTGACAGCAAGACAACCCTTAAGTTCAATTTGAAATGCCTCCAAAACTGCTTGAATGCGATTTTAATGATTTTTATGTTATGGAGAACCTTTTTGGTTCGGTTATATACAGGGTGTATCTAAATAACACCAGAAAAATTCGAGGGGTCGTGTTTCCTTGTGACATTCTAGCGAATAAAGTTCATATAACTATGTGTCCTAATCTGCTCCGTTTTTGAGATACAGGATGTTGAAGTTGAAAGAACTGATTCTTCTTATTTATAACCCTCCTGTATGAGCTTTCATATGTGCCAAAAATCAGTATCGATGGAGACTGAGAAAGCTCCGAAATTTCATAATGATTCTTATCGGGGTTATTGCGTAATCTCAATGGAAGTCTTGAAAACACCTACATTAAAATTTTGAGTCGAATCGAATTTTTAGTGTTTCCTCAAAAACTAAGCTAGATACAAAAATCACACAATCATTAGAAAAGTTGTTATTCTAATAGTTCAATCTAGTAAAAATGTTAAACTCAGAAAAACCGGTGGTGAACAAGACATTCACCATGAATATCGATAAATTTACCCACTGTGACGCCACTGGAAATATTATTTCGAATCTTATTGCACTAGAAGAAGCTCCATATTACTATTAACAAAACCACCACGTTTTATCTAAATTGATGAAAAGGCAATTGAGTAATGACATGTAATGAATAGAAAAAATATTTTTCATGGAAAAATTAATGTATATCGAAAACGAAGCGAGTTAGGACACATGTTTATATGAACTTCATTTCCTATAATACCACAAGAAATCACCCCTTGGATTTTTTTGGTGTTATTTAGATACACCCTGTATATTTCTACGATGATTAAAATATTCCCAGATAGTACATGTATTGTAATTGTTGAAAATGACATGAATTTTTCAGTTTTTCAATTCTTGTTAATCATAAATACACGGTTACATACTCTGCTAACTATATTAGAAGTTGTATTTTGAATGGTTTCATTGCAATAAGGTCATATAACCTGTGTGTGAGAGATAATATTTCCCATATCACTGATATGAATGATTATTTTTGGAAGTTTTCAAGCTCATCAAGATCAGAGTTCATGCCAGTATACTTCTCCTATACATTCCAATTTTCATTTCAATGCTGAATATATTGGTAGGTCATATTTCTATATCATTATTCATCATATTATTCATCCGATTTGAAGAAGAATGTCAAGTCTCAATTTCGGAGGATTTTATTCTTTATTTTTAATGTTATCCTTTCGAATGTTCATCAGATATAATTCAATATTCGACGTGGCAAATAGCCAGGAAAGTAGTTGTTTTTTGTTGAATATTCAGTATCATGTGTGCATATACATATTTTTGTCTGAAGGAGAATGCAAATTCTCAATTTCAGAAGTTTTTATATTTCATTTTCAAACTCTCATCGTTTGTGTTCAATAGATGTAATTCAATGTTCGTCGTGGCATATAGCCAGGAAAGTAGTTGTTTTCTATTGAATCAACTGAAAAAGAGTAAATATTCTCATCACATAGAGAATGCGAATTCTGAATGTTGCTTTATATAAATATATATCCATTTTTGTATGTTCATAATTTATCTGAGAATATTCCTTTTCAACAATTGTATTTTAAAATTGAATTCAAAAAGGAATATAATTCATTCACCCAGATGGGGAAAGGACACCACATGATGGAATATAATGATAACATTAATGTAATACGTACTTTAATTGGAAAAAATGAGTGAACTTCAGCCAGGCTGATCATCCAGTAATCCATTATCAGGAAGAAAAATACATGAATCCACAAAATATAAATCGAGTGATGTCTGATATACAGATATAACTAAAGCTACCCCATGAATTGGAATACTTTGTTACTATTGAATCGACAAAAATCGAACAATGAACTGTCGATTATAATCCTGAACAAGAAGATAAAGCGGTACCAAGATGAAAATACGAGAGTATTCCAATAAATGAAGTCGAGTCCATATATTTTCTAATACATAACATAGGTGTACAGGGTATCCGGGAAGGTCATGTCGTAGGGGATAGGGCTGACAGAGTAGGCCGAAATAATGTTAGTACTTCATGAAAAAAGTATTTTTTCTATGTTCTGGTTTCCACGAAACGGAATATCCTGTAATGTTCAGAGAACATCGTGAGAACCAAGGGAAATGAGGTAGGAATTGGTGTTCTTCTCAAATTTCTGGAGGTCTTATGCCTCAGGGAACACCTCCTTTGGCAATGTGTTCCAGAGCCTCGCTGTTCGTTGGATGAACGAGTCTTTGGAAAGAGATGTTCTGCAGGTCTCCAAAGCGACGACGAAGGGATGCAAAATATCAACCCGTCAAGGTTAATCTCGCGGGGACTGCCAAGGGAGGAACAATTGTTGACATTTCAAAAGAGCATCGTCCATAAAAATATCTATTATATAGAGCCAGATCACCAACTTTTCTACGGTGTTCCAGAGAAATGAGTGAGTTTGTGAGCGAGGTATCACCCACGAGACGAATTGCCCTTTTTCGAAAAGAATCCAACTGTTTCAGGGTATGTTTGGGTGCTGCACTCCAAATATAAGAACAGTTTTCCAGGACAGGTCAGATCTGTGCCTCATAGATCATAAGCAGCTGACTGGAAGTGGAATAGCTCCTGGCCCAAAACAGACAATCGAGTTTTTGGGATGCACTTTTAGCAATTGATCTCAAGTGATTTTCCTAAGAAAGGTTATTGCTGATAGTAACACCAAGCATTGAAATGGATGTCTTCGAAGGTATGGTTACTCCTGACAAGCTTATGTTTTGCACAGTGAGATCGGCTTTTCTAGAAAAAAGGCACGCTTGTGTTTTGTTTGCATTGAAATCTACCAAGTTATTGGATCTCGATTCGAGAATTGTTGCCATGTTCCTATTTATGTTGCCAACATTTCTAACCTCGTTCGTTTCTGATTCGCCTGGCTAGTATTGGAGCAGTATGGAGGGTACTATCATCCGCGACGCTGTGTGTACTGCACATGAAGTTGCTTTCAACAAATCGTTGATATGGAGTAGAAATAGTGTTGGTGCTAGAATCGATCCTTGCGAATATGATAAGAGAGTCAGATGAGACTTCATTTGCTTTTCTGTTTTTCAAAATTGGATAATAAATAGCGGCGCTATAGCTGGGGGCTGGATGATGAAACATCATCACACATACTCACTGAATGCCCCGCGCTGGTGCATCAGAGGGAAGCTGCCTTTGGGAGCATTGTACTGCACCCAAAGGATGTGATAGCGCCTCAGCTGAGGAAGCTGCTGAATTTCGTCAAAGAAATCGGCATGCCCAGCTGATTCATAGGACAAGTGGGCGCACAATGGGCCCGACTGAAGAGGCCTGAGTGCAGGGGTCTACGCACCCGCCCAACTGTGCAGAGAAGAAGAAGAAGATGGCTGGGGGCGTTTTTTGTCAGTCAGTGTGATGATGGATGAAATAGGTGATCAGTTTCAAGTGAGCATGTGATTTCATTCGCGGCGCACATTTGAAATGTAGCAGTGATATAGCTGCTGCATGTTTTGGTCTATAGAAATGTAGTTACTTTCTTTCATCAAAAATAATATCTGGAATTGCTAATGTTGATGTCTGGGAAACCTAATGATAACGTTTTCGTAGTTATCCATATAATATTGCCAAATCATGATAACTTCGATACCTATGGCTTCCCCGTTTCGTGAAGGTTACCGAATTATTATATACTGGTATATCTACCCTACTCCAGAAACTGAAACCGAAGGACTATAATTTGTTTATTTGAATTTTCGTTATGTATCAAGTGATAAATGATAAATTGCTAGAACTGTATGATCCGTGTTTATGCATGTATTAAATAATATCCCTTTATTTCACTCAATTAACCTTGTGCATCGAAATCTCATAACCTTCAACGCATGCAAGCAATGAACAACAATCTCCTATCATTCCACTGAATTAAATTTTCAGTAAGACCTATAATTCCATTAAGAATTTTAAGAGAAACCTTATGGGAAAGCTTGTTCATTCTTCTTACGTACATAATTCAATAAAGTTTCTTTCTTGTAAGACATGGGTATAAAAAGGAAATGGTCAAGGGGAAAAATGAGTCATAGCCCAAGCACGTCTTCAAGAACCTATTTTGATGTGAACTTTCTGGAAATTCTTCCGAATATAGGCGTGCTTATAAATAGAGAATATCCGATTTTGGGTGAGTTCTTTTGAATTCCACTATTCTCACTCGGGCTGAGTGAGAGATGTAGGAGTATGTTATCTCTAGATAGAGCAATCACGAGTATACGAGTGCCTATACGCGATCTACATTTCGAGAACTACACACTACACTGATCAACAAAATAAACGTCATGGTCCAGAATATAGGCCGACTTGAAAATCGAATTACTCATGTATTCCATAACTAATTTCTATTCGGTATTCACAATTGGCAAGCCTAATCTCTCACTTACTATCCAGAGCATAATGAGACTACAAACATTACAGATGAACGTTCTTTTATGATAATTATTGCAGTAGTTTAAAAGTGCCGCAGTGTCGTTATATCTGTGAATAACATCGAAAAAATTCAAGGGTCGATTCCTTGTGATATTTTAGGAAATAAAGTTCATATGAACATGTGTCGTAACTTGCTTCGTTTTCGAGATAGGGTATTGATATTTCCATCAAAAATCGGTTTTTTTATTCATTACTCAATTGTCTTTTCATCAATTTCATTGAAACGTTGTGGTTTTGTAAATAGTACTATGGATCTTCTTCTGGTGCGATTTGATTCGAAATAATATTTCCAGTGGCGTCACAGTGGGTAAATTTATCGATATTTATGGTGAATATCATTGTACGCCACGGGTTTTTTTCAGTCTCATACTTTCATTAGATTCAACTATTGAAATAATAACTTTTTTATCCCTTGTATGATTTCGATATCAAGCTTAGTTTCTGAGGAAACAATAAAAATTCGATTTGATTCCAAATCTTAATGTAGGTGTTTTCAAGACTTCCATTGAGGTTACTCAATAACCTCAATAACAATCATTTTGAAATTTTAGGGCTTCCTCCGTCTCAAACCATACTGAATTTTTTGGAACCATGGAAGCTCATACAAGCTTATGAAAACAATGGATACTTCATTCGATTCGACTCCAAATTTTAATGTAGGTGTTTTCAAAACGTCCTTCATTGAGATTACTCAATATCCCCGATTAGAATCATTATGAAATTTTGGGGTTTTCTCAGTCTCCATCGATACTGAATTTTGGCACCATGAAAGCTTATACAGGAGGGTTATAAATAAAAACAATTAGTTCTTTCAACTTCAACATCCTGTATCTCAGAAACGGAGCAAATTAGGATACATGTTCATGTGAACTTTATTTGCTAGAATATCACAAGGTATCATGCACCCCTTGAATTTTTCCGGTGTTATTTAGATACACCCTGTATGTTGCCATTTGAGCAAATATTTTGTGTAAGTATTTTTTTTCGACTATGATCGTGATGCTTGACGACTTTTCTCGAAACAATTTCGAATTTTTTTGAATCAGAACTTTTATGTCGGAGATATATTTTTTTCTTCAGAATGGAGGGTTTTATCAACGAAAAGTTGAAAAACATTAGGTGAGTGTTAAAAAATACCCCTAGATACCAAATTTCATTTCAATATCACAATTATTTTGAAATTTATTAACAAAAAACCAAAAAAAAAAACTTTGATACTCTGATGTATCTCTGTCGGACATATATGTTTATACGAATTTTTCTTCTTTTTTTGACGTCAGCAACATGATCCTGAATTTTCTACACGTACTTAAGAAACACCTTGTACCGGGTGATTCATCGAAGGTGACGAGGTACTGTATCTCAAGAACTAATAGTCGAAGAAGTTTGTGAAAAAAATCCTTCAGAGGAAATCGACCAAGAAAAATTGCCGCCTTCATTTAACGTCCTACAATGAAATAATGTTAATCAAAAAGATGGACTATTATGGTGGCATTCACGTGAGTGTATTCATTTTTGAACTTATATCGGAAAATTTTCGAAAAAAATCCATTTTTTATACGATCGAAGCTATTACGCCCCCTAACGGTACGACTGTGGGTTAAAGAAATATTTTCAGCAATTTTTCTTGGTCGATTTCCTCTGAAGGATTTTTTCCTCAAACTTCTACGACAACACAGAAGAAAAAATGTTTGAAACTACAGAATTTTTGTAAATTCAACAAAATCTGAGTGTCATATATCCACGACAAAATATTTTGTCACCGCAACAAATGTTTTTTGTCAGTTTTCAATCCAAATTCATTTGATGTAACTCATTAATGATTCAAATCAACAGTAGAAACTGGTTGAATTAACAAAGACCATTTTGTTCCTTTAATACAATGTCTGCTCTTATGAACAGATTCTGTTGATTGAAATGATTATATCATTTCATTCAAGTGACAAAATTTTCAGTTTTTCAGAGACTGAATATGTTGAAATATCAATCTTGAAAAAACTTTGTGATTACGGTATCAGAGGAATTGCACTTTCTCTCTTCCAGTCTTACCTTCATAGTCGAACGCATTACGTTTGCCTTAACAGCAACGAAGCATCTGGATTCGAGGTGATGAAATCTGGAGTACCCCAAGGCTCTGTTCTGGGGCCTCTCCTTTTCATCATTTACATCAATGATTTTTTTCTATCATATGTTACCAAACAAATGTGTAGTTTATGCAGATGGTAGTACGCTAATATGCTCTGACAAAAACAGTCAAAACCTAATTACATCCATGAAATATGTAGAAAACCAGGCAGAAAAATGGTTCACTGGAAATCTCTTGAAACTTAACAGAGACAAAACTCAGAATTTAATCTTCTCATCCAACAGTAAAATTAAAAAAGGTGATAAAGTAAATCTACTAGGAATCACAATAGATGATAACCTGAACTGGCGCAATCATATTGATGACTTATGTTCCAAACTTTCAAAGCATATATTTCTGCTTCGACAGTTGAGATCTATAGTAAGTTTTAAGATCCTTTTGACAGCATACTACGCATTTTTCAATTCGCATCTTAGGTATGGTATTATTTTGTGGGGAAACTCCTCATCTTCTGATAGAGTTTTCATCAAGCTTCAAAAAAAGCAGTTAGAATAATTGCCAATGCAGATTATATAGACCCTTCCTACCTTATATATTTACCATTGCCTTCTTGAAATCCATGAAAATAAAAATGAATTCGATAGAAATGCTCATTTCCATGATTACAGTACTCGCAATGCTGAACTCATCAGATCCTCAAGATATAGACTACATAAATCTGCATCAAACTCTCCGAACACGAAATTGTATAATATCTTACCACAAACAGTGAAAAATCTTACAGGTAAAAAATTCAAACGATACATTAAAAATGAACTTTTAGCCAAATGTTACTATAATGATATTGAGTATATAACTAGCCCACCTGCTGCAATTGATCTTAATGTAAAATTAACCGTATTCTTTATGTCTTGGCCCTATTTTACATCTATATGTTATTGTATTTTATATCTATATATTAGTGTTTTGATGTCTTTTATTATAACAATTCATTCACAAATTATTTTTTTTATCAGATTCATACATTATTGTATTGTATTGATGTATTGACTTGCTACAAATGTATGTATTTGCATAACGTAGCCAAATAAACGCCATCTATCGCTATCTATCTATCTATATATTCTTCGATCAACAAAATTGTATTTAAATAGAATCGACAAAATATTTTGCTGAATAATATTTCAAAAAATCCAATAACTGAATTTTGAAATTCGAGATCAATTTCCTCAGTTGATTCAACTGTTTCAAGACTATTAGCTTGTATAAGCATACAGTAGGCCCTGTATAAGCGTCATAAGAAATTCTAGGACAACTCAATGTAATCACAAAGGTAATTATATAAAAGGATGTTGTAGGTAGGTATATGTACACCCCAATCGAGGCGAGCGTAGGAAGGTTGGAAGAAACGCCAAAATATTTGTTTGATATAATGTATCTGTGGGTTCTGTTCAACAAAATTATCTGTTTGAAATAACTGCATATTTCTTGATAGTGATGTGTAGAACCATTGAGTATATAATCAAGGGTAGAACCAACAAAATATAATGTCATAGTCAATTCAATTTTTTCGAAAAAACCTTCGATTGGTTGCACAATTAAATGATTGTTGACTCAACAAAATATGATGTTGTATTTAGTTGAATCTTTGTCAAAATTAATTTGATTGTGTCGAATAGACAAGATGCATATGATTGATTGAACAATGAGATAATAGTTGGATCAACAAAATTTGTTTTATGTCAACGTCAACTATAAATGTTGTTGAATGAAATGAAACTTTTGTTCAAGTAAGCAAATATTCCAATCAAATTATTTTGTCTCTTTGAATAGGTTGCTTATTTGGAATGACCATATATTTTGTTGATTTCGCAAAATTATGTTTAATTTAACAAAAAAAAATTACCAAAATTATTTTGTTGGTGCAACAGAACTTTTTTTTCGTCTATTATTAGTTCCTGAGATACAGTACCTACCTCGTCATCCTTTATAAATAACCCGGTACAATTGTTCTTTCAGCTCCACTATGTCCGTGATGGGGGAGCCCAACTACGGGGCGTGGGTGGCCCAAAGGGGGGCAGGTTTCGGCGGCAACCTCACCATCGTGGACGTAGTGCTGCCCGACATGCTCCACATGGTCGACGCGTACTGGTATCAGTTCCCCCCTATCACCCCCCTGTGGCACGGCATCCTCGGGTTCATGATGGTCGTCTTGGGCATCATTTCTGTCGTCGGAAACGGCATGGTCATCTACATATTCTGCTCGACGAAGAGCCTCAGGACGCCCTCTAACTTCCTGGTCGTTAATTTGGCCTTTTCCGATTTCTGTATGATGGTGACGATGGCTCCTCCAACGATTCTCAACTGTTACTATCAAACTTGGGTATTAGGTGAGGATTTGATAAAGTTTGGACCATCTTTTCCTCAGCATTATCCATGTACAAGATGTTATGGACATATTTGTATGATTTTATTCTGTTCATTCCAAATGGAGATATTGATTGAAATATTTTGGTTCATTATTGTTGAACCCATATTTCTCATTGTTATCAAAACTGCCGCTGATTCGCTACATGCACTGTGAAGCAAAGCCAAACTGAATGACAATTTTCACTAGTAATTAATCAAAACCAATTCAGTCCGAATGATGTTCAATTCATTTTTCTGAAAATACTTCGTATGTAGTTTATTTGAACATTGAGAATATAAATCTTCTCAGAATGTTGATTTCATTAATCAAGCAGGTACCTTTACAAAGGAGGAAGAAATGAAATTGAATCGTTTGAAGTACCTAGTGGAAAACGTTTTTCCCCTCGTGAACAATTAGCTCTGAAAGACTTACGAGGGTTTGACTGTAAGCCGCGACGATATGTGTAGTAGGACGAAATGTCACTGCGTATAACAATATTTTTTATCAGGGAGCCTAAAAGAAAAATCCGATAGCTTGACAGTGACACTTCGTTTGGAAAAAAGTTTGAAGAGAAGAAATAGTTAAAAAAATATAGAATTTTTTCTCATCTTTGGACGTTTCGGGATCGAATCTGCTCCCTTCGAAAATTTTGTTCTTATAGTTTGACACTTTATGGATGAGTAATAGTATGTTAGTATACAATTGAGTAACATGATCTACCATTTTCATGTTCACTTTTCAGTATTGGATACCATGTTCTATCTATATATCAACTGAACAGGAAGCAATGCTATTGTATCCGTTCAGAAGCATATGCATCAAGCTGACAATTACAAACTAATTCGTAGTTTGATTGGCATGACAACAATAATTGTTTCCCACATCAATCCAAGTCTACAAGGGGATTTTTGAAACAAAACATTTTTATTTTTCATTATTTCCGAATTTTCACAACAAATAGTGCAATTTGATGAATGATTCTGAATATACATACTCAATACTACAACAAACAAGCTTTAACTGTTATAATCCATCACAAACCACTTATATTTTGCGAAAATATCATTGCCTTTACCTCACTAGTATGAGAAACAAATTCCCGCACTGTTGCAAGAAAATGACACTTTTCAAACTGAATCACGCTCGCTGGTAGAAAAATACAGGGTGATTCAAAATAGTTCAATGACATATTGTTGGTAACAAAATAAAACTTTTTCTTCATATGAACATGTGTCCTAAAATTCACCCCCTCCAAGCTACAGCCACTTCAAGTTAGGTGAAGGAGGAAGATATTCTGCAATTGTGACTAAAATAACGAATCAAATCTTCTGAAAAATGACAGGTCCCTGTTCTTTTAAACACTTCATTTCATTCTTTCTTCAAAAATTATGTGAATCCAGTTTTAAGGGGGGAAGGTTTTAGGACACATGATGTTTATATGAAGAAAAACTATTGATTTGATTTCAACAATACGACCTTAAAATATTTACATCGAATTTTGATTCACCCTATATATTACTGTTCCACATTTTATATTCATCATTCCCCTCTAATCAAACATCAGTATCATATTCGACGTGACAATAAATAGCCAGGAATAAAGTAGTTGTTTTCTGTTGAATATTCAGAAAACTTTGTTTTCAAATTCTTATCGTGTGTTTTCTATAGATATAATTCAATGTTCGTCGTGGCATATAGCCAGAAAAATAATTGTTTTCTGTTGAATAAACCGAGAAAGAATTGATATTTTCATCTACTCTTACCCAATCAAGGGGTTCAAACTTGAACGATGGTAACTTGATATTTTCATAGACCTTTAATCGCAGATTCGTGATTAGGTTCTCTCAATTCAGAATTCCTTTTCACGTCCTGTATGATATCAATTTGTCATGCATCCATAAGTATTGTTTGATGTTCTTCGAACCACACAGGATTATTGTATTTTAGGATCGCTATTCTGTGAAATTTACGGCATGTTCGGATCAATCTTCGGATGTGGCTCAATATGGACCATGGTCTTCATCGCTATGGACCGTTACAACGTCATCGTCAAAGGTTTGAGCGCCAAGCCATTGACCAAAACGACCGTCCTCTTCTGGATATTCTTGATATGGGGCATGGCCTCTATCTGGACAGCTGCACCTCTGTTTGGATGGAATCGGTAAGGCCAGGGGGTCACTGACCTATGAACATCAAATGATAGGACAATGCACTGACATAAACTATAGTAATAATAATAATAATGATAATGAAGGCCGTCATACTTGGATCATTGCGTCTACTTAGGGCACACACGGTTCTTGGTCCCAGTGATTATTCACCCCACAGGCTGTGGGAAATAGTCACTGGATTTTTATCGAGCACGACTCTGCGTGGCGTCGGAGGCCGCAAAAAATGAGTTTGAGCAGCCCGCGACTTTTAGGTGCACGAGCGAAGCGAGGGCAGCTGATACCCAGATAACACAGGATATCCTATGGATATCCTTCTCAAGTCCATTTCAGGTCGGGATATCCTGGGACATGAAATGGATATCCATAGGATATCCGTCAGAGGATATCAAATGGATATTCTGATGCGGATCACCTATGGACGTCCATAAGATGTTCGTTTAGCGAACAAAAATTGTTAATTGAGAATGGTTCAAAACAATACGAATCATCACAAATATCACATGCAAATCACATGTTTATTAGAAATTCAAAGGTAGTTTTCCATCATATAACTATTGTTATGTAGGTATAATAATTATGTTTATAGCCACAATTAAGATATCCGATGCAAATATGAATTCATATAAATAACAACACCACAGTTTGGAATTTTTCTCTGTTGTTCAATGTTTTCGTACAAAAATATACAATCACTCGAAAATAGCTCTCATATATTTACTTTTTTGTGGTCTTCAGATGGACATCCATGAGATATTCATCCATGGATTTATAGCGGATATCCATCAGAAGATATCTTACCCAGATAGCACAAGACGTCTTTAAGATGTCTGAATTATATCCTATCTTAGTCTGTACGTCTTACTCCCTGAATAAGACGTCTACAAGATGTCATCATTCAGACGTTTTAAAGATATCTGATTCTCACGTCCTGAATACGTCTTAAAGACATCGTAATAATACAAATAAGCAATAATGATATTTGGTATATTATAATAAGTATTAATCATGATGACTTTTAGTGTGTCATATCTGAACGTTCTCCACTCTCAGAATTCCTGAATTCCACACCTAGTTATGGTTCTATTCTCATAATATGCGTTAAACTTTTAATAAGAAATATAGGTATGATCATATTGATTCAGGCTGATAGAATATTTTCAATTTCATAATTTTTATAACTTCACCGTAATACATAGAGGTTATATAGATTGTTCAGAGTAAGTTATTTTATAAATCGGGTGGGATGATTTGAAAATACCGCCATGTCAAACGAAAGAGAGATCGTAGCGCCAGAGCCAGAACGGCGAAAGCCAGTACTATTTGATTGTTTATATTTTACATTGTTTGGTTTTGGTGATGGTGTTTATTGAGAGGTGTGTTTATGTTAATTTCGTTTTGAGTTCTCAATCATTCTCAGCTTTGATATTTGTGTATTTTTTAAATCCGTGTTTTCCAGTGGTTCATTGTGTTTTGATTGAGGACAATAATATCTCTGATGTTTAACAGTAGAACACCTACCTACCCAGGGGCGTTTTAAGGGTTACAGGCGCCTGAGGCTAAAAATTAATCGGCGCCTGTAACTAGTGAAATTTTTTTCCCATAAAATAGTTGTGTTCAATCCTTGTTCGAAAATCTGTCAGTTTGGATAAAAAAAAGGCATGAAAGATTACTAGGTTAATACAAGCAAATGGAGAATGCAATGGTAGGTATATCTTATTAATACTTATAAATAGGAACGCAGAAAAAATATGTTCATACATAATATAATACAGAATGAGTATCAAAAACATATAATAACATATAAATAACATATAACAGGTACATACAGAACAGAATAAAAATAACAAAATAAATTGAAAAATTCTTTGGTTAGTAGCATTTTGGCTAGTTGATAATTGAACTCAAAATATTTTTTTTTATTCATACTAGCATCACACTCCTCCATTGAAACAGAAACATAAAACATATCCTGAAAGAATAACAAAACAATAAAAAACAACATAAAATGATAGACTAGAGTGAAAATGAACGAAAATGAACGAAACAGATTCATTGGTAAATACAGGTACATGCAAAACAGAAAAAAATTAAGGAAATCAAATAAATTCTTTGGTTAGTCTTAGTAGCACTGGATAGGTGTTCATTGAATTCAAAATGGCATTTTTCTCGACTTACTCGCAGCAAACTGCACAATTATTTGTGAAAATTCGATTTTATCTAAAATCTCTGACTCAATTGAGAACAGGCAGAGATTGCTATTTTTGGAATCTTCTAATGAGCTCCTCAAATAATTTTTCACCCTTTTTTCGGTTGAAAACGACCTTTCGCCTGAACAGTTTGTTGCAGGAATACATACTTAAAAAAGTTCTCAAAGCCACATCAATGTTTGGAAAAGTTGATGTAATTTTTTTGTTCTCTTATGAACCTGAGTGATTGCTCAGTAAACGAACACGACTGTTGGGTGTCCATCAAAATTGATGTCTTCCATAAAACTTTTAAACCTTATACATTCGTTCGAAAAATCCTCGCTTAGGTATCCACTATTATAAGTTTCTTGCAAATTTCTTGCACTGTTTATCAAATCACTGTCTGACAATTTCAAAATATTTTCAAGGAAGCCAAACTGATTCTCAATAACTGAATATGCACTCCTGCGTTTCATGGGTGGGTAGTGCTTGAATCCTCCAATTTCGTTTCCAGGGCTGCCAATTTTTGGCTTTTTCCTAGGATCTGCTGGCGCCCCTAAAATCTGCGGCGCCTGAGGCTTTAGCCTCATTAGCCTTATGGATAAAACGCCCCTGTACCTACCTCTAGTTGGAATGTTGAACCTAAAACCTATACCAACATAAGCTGTAAGTTTTTATCATTATTGAACAAGAATTCTTATGATTTGGCCATTTAGCCTGTGCATTTCAATCTGTCTATCCTTTTTCAGTGATTCAGTGTCTCCAAAATGAAGCTGAGCTCATAAATGCGGGCCACCTGGTTTTGGCTGGTCAAATGGATGCAAATGATTGCATTGAAGTATAATAAGTATTATGCCACATTATATATGTTTACAGTCCACTGTGTGTGTCAGGTAAGAAGAACTCTCCCTAATAATGATATTGGTAAACTCCTGAAACTCAACTCTATATCATTGTTTTCAGGAAGAATGTGGGATCTTCCAGAGATATATAAATATGCTTGGTTGACACAAAAAGCAATCAACAGAGGGACTAATACAATCAGTATTCCTATAGATGAGATGCCCTGTTTTAAGAAAAAAATGAAGAGACCAGTTATATGAAACATAATGAATATTCTCAATTTTCCTATCACAAACAGGGTCGACGAGCAACTTCTTTTCTGGAAATGTCAAACCTGTCCTTGGTAGTTGTACTTTTCAAATAAATGTCACAAAGATCAACTATTTATTCGTGTTGTATGTACCTACATGTTTGCTTCATAACTGGCACTTTAATCGAGGATGGCATTTTCAAACGGGACACCCTGTATTTTATTCCATAATCGGTTAAGGATTATCATAACGAATTCAACGATACTGTGTTTGATAGGATTTCTACAAACGATTAGGAAGATATTCACATTTCCATATCCTCAATGAGCATATGAAAACTTCGAATGCAAATATCTTCGTAATCGTTTGAAATAACCCTATCCAATCCACCGTTGAATTCGTTATAATAGTTCCTAATTTATTATGGAATAATATACATGGTGTTCTATATTGTTAAGGATATTTAGTAAATATCCCTGAAAAATATCTCATGGATATTTGTGAACAATATCTTATGGATATCCCTGAAAAATGTCTTATGGATATTTGTGAACAATATCTTATGGATATCCCTGAAAAATGTCTTATGGATGTCCCTGAAGGATATCCTATAGAAGTCCAACTCCTTCCACTCGGCACGTCCATTGGACGTCCATAAGATATACATCGGATATCACTGGATATTCTCTGGATATCCCAAATATCCTAAATGGACGTCCAATGGATGTCCATCGAATGTCCGTGTGTTGACTGGGTAGCTAAGGGCTGCTAGAGCGTTTTCTGCATGTGTGACACACAACTATATTTCGCCTACCAAAACCACAGAAAAAACGAAGAATACAGCGAATATCTTCAATTTCATAATAATAATAATTGTTCTCTTGATTCCAAAATTTGATTCGCACTGATGTACGTTTAATGAAAATTTATGTGAAACGTCAAAATATGCATCAAGTAAGTGACAGTCCAAGGTGTCTAGGTAGTGAAAACTACAAAATCGTAGTAGCCAAAGGAACGATATACCTACATTATTTTGTATAACATTTTTAGTGTTGATATGATTCATTTTGGCACATATGGATTTTAACAATATATAAAACTGCCTAAACTTGCCTGTACATCTACGGGAAATCATATTACCTTACTCAAAGTGGAGAAATAGGTAGTGAAAATTGGGAACAGCATCCACAATGATATTTGATTCTCAGGTATGTACCGGAAGGCAGTTTGACTGCTTGTGGAACTGACTATCTAAGCGGAAATACAATGGACATCAGCTATCTCATCGTTTACGGATCGTTTTGTTATGTCCTCCCACTTTTGTCTATCAGCTACTTCTATTTCTTCATTGTACGGGTACGTATTTCTTGTTCATATGAATAAGTACCTAAATAATGAGTCATTATAAGTAATCTATATGTATATATGTGAGTTGTGTTGAATGTGATCATTCTTGTAGAGGTATTGAGAATCCTTTCAGGTGAAAATCAACTATCATCAATATATTAGTGACTGACCAATGAAACTCATATATCATTTGAACATTCTATCACCCATTTCTGGTGATTTCAAGAAACAATGAGAATAGAACTGGAACAAAAAAAATCAGAACACCACACTGAGAGAAACTGGATATTAAAAATATCTACCAGCTCTGATTGTAATAACCTTTATAAGGAAATCTCCTATTCCTGATCATTTTATTATCACAACAGTATACTCTCCATTCTGTAATTATAAAAATCGATTTCTTAAATCATTTGTAATACCCTTGAATGGACATTTGCTACCATCATAACGCAGGTGTGTTATGACATTATGATAATTTTATGAATTCCAGTCTATTCAGATTTTTTATTGACATAGCTCGTTTTGTGAATTATGCTCATTGGCGAATTCAGATAATGTTTGTCCCAATAATCATAGCTGTTTGGGTTTCTAGCATTGTACGTTGACGAATAACTCTAGCAATTCACATGTATGACGGTTATTAGGCAATCATTCGACAATCGTAATTCTGCTCAGTTCACTCTAGTGTTTCATTAGTATTGTGGCTGACAAAGATACAGATCGCGTTCATTTCTCTGTTCTCGGTCATGGGTGCCCGTGTTCAATTATTGTTCAATGGTTTCGATCGTCCGAATCGAAAGAGCCGTGTCTTGTTGGTGAATGTCTGTGATGTAGCAAAGTTTTGTTTTAGTGCTGGCTGTGAACCGATCTGTGGAATACACCGTGCATTGCATTATTGCAATGAAAAAAGTATTCTCCATACCCACTTTTCAAGGCCTAAAATTGGTTTATTTCAAAAACAAAATGATCGATGAGATTCTGAATCAAAATATCTGGGTTTCTGTGAGGGAAGTTTTATTGACAATTCTCATCATAACTCCGAAGGAAAGGTAAATATAAGTATTCAACTTCTCATTTCTTAATAAATTCGTCAGTAATGCATATAGATGATATTTCTCCGAACAAATCAATGAGTAATGTCAAAAAACTTCCACAGATACCCCAATATTTCAATTCAGAGACTAAACGTATTTTTTTGTTTTTTTGAAAACAATAACTTTGGATCATGAAAAGTGATAGTGTGGATAGGATATTTATTTTCATTGCAGTAATTCAAAGCACGGTTTCATAATGCAAACCATCGAATAATGTTGATAACCTTATTACCACTGTTTGATGAATATATACTAGAGTAAAAAAATATTGGGATAACTGTTGAAAATGAGCTACATTACAATAGCATGTCGAAATGTCAGGTTTCATGCAGATATCAGATAACTATAATAAAATGAGACGAATTACTGCGTTACCTCAAGATGGTTGTGCCAGTAATAGAAACATGCTGTTTTATGTCGATAGTCTAATAACCACTGTAGAGTGGAGAGTTACTGCAACATTTTATGGGAATAATTCCTATTCGACATTCTGTGTTATCATAGAAACTAGAACAAGTAGTAGTTATTCAGCAGCGGTGTTTTTATACAAGTTTGCAAATTGAATAAGCTGCCATAACTACAAGTCACCTGAAAATTCACTTCATCTATGGTAGCACATGAACACATCTGTCCCCTATTTATTGCAGATATCGTAATAACGGTTATCAGATTTCCAATTATGATAACTCAAGTTTTCTCTCAGTGCATATGTTAGACATTGAGATCATCAAATTCTTCCATAATATATTACGAGTCAAGATAATTGGATATTCTAGAAGGATATATTAGGATATACTCATGTTTTTCGATATCAGATTGGTTCATAGCTCTTTGAGTTGCTCAGGATGATTTTCACTAAATAGTCTCTGGATCAATATGTGAACAGATAACATGTAGGTTTATATACATCGGATATATGTATGTTTCTTTATATAGAAAGGAACATTCTATATAGACTGAAAAACTACGTTCGAGCACGTTGAGGTATCGAGCATTATGAAACTCCTTCAATACAATGTCTATCAGCCTATAGAACCCAGAAACTCAATTTGTGAACAAAAAATTGAATTCATAATTTACAGCTAGTGTCTTTCGAATATATTGAGAATATATAATATATTTAAAATATAATATAATGTGATGGGATATTTTCGAAAGTGAATATTAAAATCATGAACTATTTTTTATAAATAATTGAAAGTGAGGTGTATATATTCTTGAGAATGCGTTCGCATCCAATATGAATGATCACATTGTTATCTGTAGGAAATTCATAAGACTTGCAAACCAACCCTGCGACAAAAATTCCTCGGATGTGGAGATTGTTTTCCATAATTCAAGCGGATACGATAGCCACTGCCCTTTCAAGTGAATATTTCAAAATCATGTCCGCTGGAACGGAAATGAAAGAAAGTTGTATGATTTGTCAATAAATATATGTTAATGAGTTCTGATCACATATCATACAGTGTGTTTGGTTGGAACCAACCCTCTTAGGTAACATGATTATCATACCTTCAATCGATAGCAAATATGAAAGAAAGGGTTGAGTATTGCTGTAAATGGCTGTAAGACTGACTAGTAAATTCCACCTTTCATAAAGTCATTCAACTTCTTGTGGCTTCGAAAGATTCCCAATAATTGATAAATTAGTTACATTTCCATTGCTCAGACAGTAGCAGCCCATGAAAAGTCAATGAGAGATCAAGCCAAGAAGATGAACGTCGCATCCCTCCGTTCCTCAGAAAACGCAGCGAAGAGCTCCGAATACAAACTGGCAAAGATCGCTCTGATGACCATCACTCTGTGGTTCATGGCGTGGACGCCCTATATGGCCACCAACTTAGCCGGCATCCTCGGCAGCACGAAGATCAACCCTCTGAGCGGCATCTGGTGCTCGATTCTCGCCAAGGCTAATGCTGTTTACAACCCCATCGTATATGCAATAAGGTGAGTTCAAAGAGTTAATAATACACACAAGGTGTCCGGTCAACTATGCATAATACCGTACCACACTGTAGCTGGTGGTCTGAAACAAATAATCCTCCGATCTGGATCCTTTATGATTTATATAATGAAACTTTATTGAAAGTTTTTTTTTAGACTGTGAATGACTGCTTTCAGAAATAAGAATCACCAAGAATGCTCTGAGACTGGAATTATTTTTTTATGAACGTTTCATAATCTCGAAAACCGTGAGGCTGTTACTGGTGTCACCTTCATATATTTTTGATATTTCATTTGTAGTCTGGATTCGTCTATCCCTGTTCGTGTAAAATAAGTCATTTCAGTAGATGTCACATTCCTCTGTCTCCTCCAAAGTCGCTATACCTCCCTAATCACTTTGTTATTCCCATGACTAAAGAGTGTTCTGAAGCATTCGTATTTTTTTAGCCATCCTAGATACAGGCTGGCACTCGAAAAGAAGTTTCCATCGCTGGTATGCGGAGCTGTACACGATGACACCGTATCAACAGCTACAGGAGTTACGAATTGTATTGAGGATGACAAGACTACTACGATATAAATGCTACTGTACCATTCTGAACTTGATTTTTTTATCTGCAAAGCTGTGACTTGGACTTTATGAATTTTTAATATACCTCTACACCTAAAATGCAATGTTAATTCAAAAATTATCTATCTATATGATGATACAAAAAAAAATTACCTGAAATTAACAATAAACCCAGCAAGCATATTGTCGTTGTATATCATTATTATAGATGATCTTCCATCCTCAAATCCAGATTCAATTGCTTTCAGTTCATGAAGATTGAGGTTTCATTGTTAATTTAATCCACAAGGTGTCAATCAAATGTATACTGTATCACTATGCCCCTGCATGGCCATTTCGATATTATAAAATAATCATAATAATATCGATTGCGATCGTGGCGCCATCTCCCAATAAAAGGTTAGAAGTATTCTCCTCGTTCTGAATCGTCGTACACATTTGTTACAAAAACAATTGAAGAGTCGCTCCACCATTCAACTTATAAACATCTCATCCATATTTTTGGGCAAAACGCATACAAGATTCTCCCGATCGGTAATATGTTTGCCCAACGACCGAACGAAAATACCCGAACTGCACCAGCGCTCGAACATGAAATTAAAAAAATAATATATGTTTACATGCAGCAGGGCACACATTTCTCGTGTGTGTCAAATTTTGAATGCATTCGAGTCGCCGGTAAGTTATACAAATACCCCTACTAGGATAAGACCTATATCTGCAGAAAATATGAAAGTTGCAGGTATATTATTATATTATGCAAGAATAAGGATAGTTTCAGTGGTAAGTTTTTTTTTCGATAGAAGCCATCAATATGATCACTATATTGTGTATACAGGGTGTAGTCCCTTACTGCCTCAACATTATTTTCACCACGACGAATGATTGTGAAGTGCAATAATTCGTTGGATTCGGAATTGGAATTAGAGTTTTTTTAGGGCCAAAAACATTTGTTTTCAAATATTTTCGGAAGTATTCGATATTTTCAAATTTCTTAGGTGACATTTTGATCAGCGTCAAATTGTGCAACTTTATTGACTCAATTGGAGCGACTTTTGTATCTGTTATGGTTACTGAGATTCCAATGATACCCTTCGAATTTTGGATACCCTGTACATCCATATATTATGTAAGAAATACGTTTTCGGGTTTTCTGTGCTTATCAGATATGTGTTCCTGGCCCGGTCCCGTGGAGCACGAATAATCGAGGTTCTACTGAGGGGTTTTCTTGAATGCTGCTTATATTTTGTTCAAACGGCTTCGATCTTCTTGGGGTTCATGTTCAGGTTTGATTACTTACATTACCACTTAACACTTTCACGGCACATTTGTATAACTCAATAAAAATCCCAGAACAAGAAGAAAGCGGCAGGCAGATAGCTACGTATCGCTGCGTCGCGTCGCTGCTGCAACACCGCTTCGGGTATTTTCGTTGGGTCAACATACTACCGATAGGGAGAAACTTGTAAACGGAATAAACGGATTTGAGCTCGTCTCACGGTTACTTAGACAGAAGTTTTTATCATAACATAACCTAACCTCGAAACCTCGAACTTTTTTGTTTTCTCTCAATTTCAAATATATTTTATATTTTTATTATTATTTCATAACATCATAAACGAATTCTGAGGTATAATACATGACATTAATAAATTGTCAAATAAAATACTTACCTATAATATTTTTGAATCTGGAGAACTGAAATGGGGGAGCAATTTACAGAAGAAGAGCTGAAGTTACCTTCATGCAAATATGAATGTGAGTATGATTTGAAATTCCTAATATAATACAGATTGAATGATAAAGAAATCTTTTTGTTTCAGATCTGGATCACACTGCTGATGTTCAGTATGTGAATACTTAACTAAGTACCTATCTGCATGGATTGGTAATTCCAGGTGGATTTATACAGAGATCATCACTTGTTTTTGCATAAAACTATTTCATTCACCTACAAATTCTCACATAATCTGACCATTCACAAGCTAAAGGCTACTTGTGTTATCCTGAAAACACTACTTAGCTGTCTTTCAATTCTGATTTGTTACAATGGTTAGCAAAGTAAAATCTGTCAGTTTGACATAAAATAATTATAGCTGTAGATATCAGAATTAATTGCTTTGGTAATATTGCTTGTTCATTTGTGAAATAGTCTAGCAAAATACCACACTGTTCTGAATGTGCTGCTTTGCTACAAAATTTTGTGAACATCAAAGTGACAGATTATTTGGAACAATCAGAACATTGTGATACCTATCATTACTGTGGATAATAATTGAAATTTTCTTGGAGCAATGAATTACAATTTTTGTATAAATCCACTTTCAAATTGATAGATCTAATAGTCAAAATTCATAGGTTACATGCTTGGGGAGACAGTTTGAAAGAAGCTTTTGAACAATGTGGAATAGCAATGTTTGGTTACATGACAGAATTGCCATCTGTTGAAATCCTGCAGTCCAGTGAAATAGAAGCAACTGGTCATGATCTGGAGAGCCTACTTTTCCATTTCCTAGATGAACTTTTGTTTTTATTCAGTTGTGAACCTTTCTTGATATGCAGCAAAGTGAGTATTACAGAGTTTATAATGGAAGGGGAGGAAATGAAGATAAAATGCAAATGTTATGGGGAAGAATTTACTCTTGGAAAACACCCTCAAGGAACTGAAGTCAAGGCTATTACATATTCTGCAATGCAAATTATTAATGAACCAGACAAAAATAGGTATGAATTATTTGTTATCATAGATATTTAGGATTAATAAATGTAATTGTATCAAAGATGCCATTATATATTATTATATTATTGACTACTTCATGCCCATGTATGTATGGAATGTATACTAGGAGCAGTATTGACTCTTGCAAAAGTTGATTTGCATTCCAGTATAAAATAGATTCCACACTTGTTACATTCCCAAATTGGGTGCAACATTGATTTGGGTACTAGTATCTGAATACACTTAGATTTGTAGATGGACTAGTAAGGAATGTTGACTGTTAATTGAAAAATGTATTTCTTTTACTAAAATGATATTACTATAACTGGAACATGCCATAGTTCAAGAGTTATGATATCAGTACATTAATCTCCACAATAATCATGAACACATCTGCTGCAATTTTGACTGAGAAATACCCTGTGAAACTGGGTATGACAACCAATTTCAAATGTAATATTTTCCAAACAATTAATTTTAATTTAATAAATTAAAATTGTCTTGTTATTTTACCTCCTGGATCATTCACAATAGTTGCCTTTCATTTGTTTCATTCTGGTAATGGTGGTGGAAACAGAATGACATTTACAAATAAAATGAGAAACTTCATGACCTGGCAAGAGAGAATTGACATATTATCATTGAGTATTCACACTTGTGTATATTATAATCAAGGATATTATAGATTATTCCCAATAGAAAATAAGCCGACGCTACCTATCGGAGTTCTTGAAAGCTGTCAGAGCGCAAGGATTATAAACTCTAGAAGGATTGCCAGATCCCGCAAAATCTTCTGCCGTGGTCACGTGATAGGGTATCAGAACTACGTCATCACATTGATCGCAATATGGCCGTCAAATTGGAAAATTATTTTTATTGTATTTATAAAATATCTCAAATAATGAAATTGAGGGACATGAACTAGAATAATCAACTCTGGGTGTAATTGGAAGGTAATCGTTGAATGGTCTCACAGGCTCACAGGTTAGTGATTCAAATAATTATTATGTAATGTAATATTTTTGTTGCACAAATTACGAAAATGCATTTATTATTCATTGAAGTTTTTGGTTGTTTCAGATACTCTCAATAATAATGGGAAACCGAAGAATATCACATGGAAAAAATATGGTCCATTTCATCAGCTGATGATAGTGATGATATCAGTAGACTTGAGATCATTGAGAATGCTAAGCAGGTATGTTAAACAAATATTTCTCTTCATAGTATAATTTCATCTTTGCTCTCATGTTTCAGTGAACTAGAAATAGATCTTTGACAGAGGAAGATGTATTGAAAGCTGATGGTCATTAAATATGTAGAGTAGATGAAGCAATAGCAAACACATAATAGGTAGGTATATAAAACTTATGTTTGCAAACATTAGCTCTTGGACAGCCTACACATTCTAAAGCATAAAGGTACTTGGCAAGCAGGGATGTCTCAGGATTTTTCAAACATATCTTCCCTATAAACAGGTGGTGTTATTTTTGTTGTATTACTGGTTCATCACAGCTCAGCAATGATCTTTTGAAATTTCAGAAATGAAGACTAAATGTGAGCTGTACAGATCTGAAGTAGAAAATAGAAAAGAAAGAAGAGGGTTCAGAGATAATGTTTAATATTCTGAGTGGATACATTTAAATCTCCATTAATTGTTAATTGAAACCATGTTGCAAGGCTATATTAGAGTATTTTATGGAAAATATGCATCAAACGTTGCTATTGAATATCCACAGTGATTGGCAATATGGAAAAAAGGAGATAAATGAAAATAACTGGTTATTGAATTTTTGACATAATTATCATCTGATACTTACTTTGAATTATTTAAGGTTTACTTTCACATGATAGGAAGAATACTTGGAAAATAAACTGGTTTTTCCAGGAAAGCTTAAGAAATAAATTTGTCAAGCATCAAGGAAGCTACAACTTTCCCTACCTGTAAGTTGAATATGATTGTAGTACGACATAAGTATTTTAACATATAAAATTGTAGATTCCTCTAGCTGAAGTTGGAAACATGTCACATTTTAACCTTTTAAATTTTATCAAAATCTGGAGAAAACTGAGGATTCCTACTTTCCTTTAAAAGTTAATCAATTTGTCTCACAATATTCCTCCAGATGGAGTTATTTTTGAGGATGAAATGATTGTAAAAAAAATCAAAATTCAGCTCAATTATTTTAAATTAATTAAATTTTCAGGTAAATAAATGGTTCAGAGAAATTTGTGGAACTGTGTTATTACTCAATACATGAATAGTGATACAAGAGGAAAAACATACACATTTTGTGGAGGAGGACCTTAGTAAAATTGGAAGGCACCCAATTTTTTCAGTGTATTATTTTCCTTAAAGTTGTATAGCTAGTAGTACAATAGTAAAATTCAAAGAAATATATTATGGATGATGATTTGTAAAGAATGTTTCAAGAATATGTTACATTATCATTTCACTAATTGTAATGAGTATTGTGATTAAATTTGAAAATTATAAATTTGATTTTCTGAAAAAACTTTAATTTCCTTATTGGTCTATAGGGGAATAAAAACAAGACTTGAAATCAATTCATTTTATTCAGTGGGAACAGTAATAGTGGAGCATTTGCTTATATTGGAAATAATTGAAAAGGTAACAACTTCTGTAAGTATTTCAAAGTATCTGTTTTTGTATATTGAAATTTGAAAACCTATTAGCTCTATGGCTAATCTGAAACAAAGTTATTATGTTTTGATAAAATAGGGCCAACTTTCCTATCAATAACAATTTTCTTGAGTAGGTATGAACATTGTAGGATACATTTCAAGCAATTTGATCATAAAAATAATTATCTGCCAGATTTTGTTCAATAGCTGCATTGCTAATCTGAAACTAAGTAATGTTTTGACTTGTGAAAAATAAAAATACTGATTTTTCATATAGAGCAACTTTCCTTTTTACAAATTTTCAAGTGCTGACTTATGTCAAGAGCTTCATTAAAGATGTATCTTTTTTATTTGTATCTTCTGGCATTGAATCATTGTTTCCATATTCTTGTACTTTTCCCCAAATTGTCTATAACCTAGATAGTATAAAGTTGATGAAATTCTGTTCACATTTGATGATGATTGGACTTTAATGGACTTGATGTATTTGTTCTTGGCCAGTATCATTTCAGACTACTTCCAATAATTTTTCTGAATGGTCTTGTGTCTGCCCTGCATCATAGTTTTCTTGAATTTCTGCCAGTTCCAGTGTGGGAATCGCAGTTTTTTTCAAAATCCTCTTCAAGGGTGAACCTGTAACAAAATGCATGATAGATACAACTGTTATCTGTAAGTCAAGCATATAGTTTTGTGAGAAATGCAATCTTTACCTAATAATTCATTCTTCAAGTCTCTTTCATAATCTTCTATTGTGAAATAACAAGAACACATTCTACTTGAATCTGGATTGAACGTTGTTTTACTGCTACATCTGGTTATCCATTCTTGTCTGATGGTAACAAAACCAGGAAATCTATGAAAAATAATACCAGCACCTGCAGTTTTGGAATAGGCCATAAACAGCACAGCACATTCCAGGCATTTTATTGGTTAATCTGTGAGAAATATACAACTGTAGGTATGTGTATTCATGTACAAGGATCACAATCAATACTCACAATGAAGTTGTTCTTTGCAAAGTACTTCACAGGCTGTAAAAATTCTCTGTATGCACTCAAATTCACAATGGTTAGGAGGCTTCGAAAGTCTCTTTCCTCTTTCTATAATCTGTAATTCGATGGTTGATAGCTGATGAGTGATCACTCATAAATATAAAACATGAACAATTTCTCACAAATCACTCAAATCACACAAAGAAACCTTGGAAAGCTTTGAAAGATGTAACATTAGCGCGCGTTTGCTAAATATTTCAGCCATGTTTGTTTATGTTTTGTGTATTATTTCGACCAATAGGATCACGGCATGATCACAGAAAACAAAAGAGATGCGAAAGGCATCAGCATGACGTCACATTTTAGGGAATACATTGGAAGATAGGGATCTAGCACTCCTTCTCTGTATACTCTCCTTGGTCAGAGCGGTCTGTTTACTTTGTTTTCATTGGTTCACTCTTGTTTTTGGTTTGTGCTTATTGGTCAAAGCATCAAAACAAACCGCTCAGAAGTGTTCCAGTTGTTGTCGTCAGATGGGGCGACAAGTTATTTTCTATCGCGAATAGAGGTTATATTTATATATTCGGGCTTCCAATAATTTCAAGATCATAATACTAGATGTAAAAATAAAAAAATGATGAAATGAATCAACGCATATTTGGAGCAGTGATTGTGGTGGTTGGAGAAAGTTCTCGGAGATCTAGAGAATTTAATTTATCTGGGAATGATCTTATGAAACCTGTCTTACTTGAAAGAATCGTGAACTTGTGAACCTCACGATAAAAATGTCTTCTAAATGTCTTCTATTTTCAAAAAGTTTCGTTTTTCGTCAATTAATTTCATTTTCTGACAACTGTCAATAGTTATTCCTCGTCATTTCTTGTAGTGAGACGGAATGAAAAGTAGCAACCGGAATCGGTAAAGTTGCAAATAAAACGACACCATATCAAATATATCAAAATAAAACGCAACTAATGACTGGTAAATCACTGGGGCACACAGTGTACATTCTTTCGGCTGTCCGTGGAAGTCCGGTGGCAGTCCGAGCAGTCCGGTGGCAATAATCCGGTGACAGTCCGGTGGTTTCTCGTATTTCAAATGCTGCGACAATCATCACAAACTAAAACTAGAGTCTAGTCATAGCACCATAGCGAGTTAATATTGTGCCTCGCTCGCTGCTCGCTCTGGGCGCGAGAAACTGAAAATTTTCAGCCGATCCTGAGAAGAAACATAATTGAAATAGCGAATCACTATCGGCCTAACCAATGAATGCCTCGATAGTATTTTTTCGATAAATAAAAAAGATAGAAAAAAGATTAGCTGGAGTAGGGATCGAACCCCGGTCTTTTCGCTCGGAGGAAGGAACACCACTCTAATGACCACCACGCTTCAGGCAAGACAAACTACAAAACAATGTCTCTGTCAAGTCAGCCGTTCAACCACAGTGGTGATATCAGAATGGTCAATGTTTGACTCGACAGGGCAGAGGTTTGAAACGTGACCGATATTTCCAAACAGCTGGTTGGTCAGACTTCAAACTGAACGTATGTGCCCGGTCAAAGCACAGGCAGACTTGACACAGCCAATTTTATACGCTCTTGACTTGCCACCGTGGCAATTTTTCCCGTATAGTGGTGCTATGGCTACGCTCTAATCAAACTAAAGCCTAAACTTGAAAATTTATGATGGCGTTTGCAGGGTGGCTAGCGACTTTTGTTGATATTTATTCTTCGGTTTGCCTGGAAATGTGCAGGTTGGGGTTCTCGGGGTCGGAAATTTCAAATTTCGAGTCCGAATTCGGACATTCAAGATGTCTTCTGCAAGGTGGTGGACGCTCTAGAAAACGACTTCAGTTAAACTTCATTAATAAATATCGAATCAAAACTTTAGAATTCAAGATGGGCTATGCAAGGTGATGAATGATGCATTGTCCGAATTGCTTGAAAAAGCGTTCACCTTGAGGTTCTCAAGCTCAAGAGTTGATACCCACGAATTTTGTGTATACGGGGTGACTCACGGTCGATGGTAGGTTATAGACGTTCATGAAGAACGCAATAAAGGATTTCTATGAAAAGTTCGCATCTCACATATTATCACCTGTTCTATGAATCTGGAATATGTTCAAATTGCGACGTTGCCGCTTCTATAAAAAAGTCCTAGCAACTTCATTTTTTAAAAGGTTCACCCTGTAAATTATTGCAATTTCAGATTCTTCCGGTAGAGCTGATTTCATTGATATATCACACTTGGGAGTCTAGCGGGAATTATCACAGGGATATTAGGGAGGTCAAAATCGAGAATTTTCTACTTTAGTATTTTTTTGTGTCGAAACCGAGGTGGAAACTATTCATTATTGATCAAAACGGCTCACATGTCTCTTTCTCAACATCTGATTCACTATCTACTGACATTTAATTGGTTTAAGATTCAGAATTCTGATCACCCGCCTCTATATATATGTTCCAATTAAAAGTCAGTAGATAGTATACCTGAAGTAAAGATCAAAATGTCGAAACTACTGGCAACATTGTGATGACATTTTGTATGGATGTGTTCTGGAAGCTGACACACCGCATGATTTTTTTTTAAATCTGACACTCATAGAGGACGCTAGGTATACGGTTCGAACCGAGTATTTTTGAACATAACTTTTTTGAAGTTAGATTCTTCAGTCCAAATTTAATGTAAACTTGAACACCATTCAATTTCACACCAAAATGATGCTCTTGGTATAACTCGATACTGTATACCGTTTTCGGAATATTTCGATTTGAAAATGCTGAAGCAATTACTCTGATTCTGGTATTAGAATAAGTATTATAAAAAACAATTATCTATGTATTAAAGACAAAAAACATTAACATTATTTCACTGCGCTGAAGTTATCGATTGAACAAAAGCACATCAGGAAATATTTAATTAGATTTGACTAAAAACATCATCTTGTTACAGTAAGTGTCCAAAATGTCCTCCGTTTTCACGAATACACAATTCGATCCTTTTTTCTAAAGAATGCATCAATCTTCCCAACGGTTGAGGGTCAGCTATGAGATTATCGAAGTAATGTTCAATTCTTTCTTGCAGCTCTTGACGTGGTTATATATATCAATAAATAGGTACATAGCAAGTCTTTTATAATACTTACTTTCAATTAGCATCAGTGTTATACTTCAGCGTTTTCAAATCGAAATATCCCGAAAACGGTACACAGTATCAAGTTTCACCAAGAGCACCTTTTTAGTGTAAAATTCAATGATGTTCAACTCCACTTTGAATTTGGAGTGAAAAAACCAACCTCGAAAAAGTTATGTCTAAAAGTACTCGGTATGAACCGTGTAACTAGCGCCCTCTATAAGTGTCAGATATAAAACCACATTCATGCGATGTGTCAGCTTTCAAAACACATCCATAAAGAATTTTATCATAATGTTGCCAATTGTTTCAACATAATCGTAAAAAATGTGTGAAAAAAATATTTTTTCAACACCTTGTATCTTGAAAACGGATGGCGTTACGACATTTTTTCACTGCGCAAACCCAACTCATTTTGCAATGTTCTACCTACCCTAGTAAGGAGGTTAGGTTTTTTAAACACCTTGTATATGTATGAAACCATTCTGCTGGAATATGATTTCCTAAAAGAAAAAGCATACAACGATTTAGAAAAAACAAAGTAGCATAAAGCTAGAGAATCCCGAAATTTCCTTTATTGTCAACTGTGCTATCAACAACATTAAACAGTACTAGTTTGAATTGTTTATTTCATCGTTTTCAATAATATAATACTTTCACTAATAAAAAAACTCTCAACCTTAAATTAAGACCTTGTGACTTATGTTAGGTTTATATTAAATTCCTGCAAATTTAACTTACTGCCTATGCATACAACGTTCCCACAAAAATATTTGATGGAATAAAACAATCACTGTTGAAAGATATCATTTCACTCTGTTTCAGTATGGAATTTGAATGTGCAAATATCTGACAATTATTTGAAAATAAATTCTGAAGATTTTTTTCAACGTGACAAGCAATTTAAATAAATTTCAAATTTTGAATGCCTGCTTAGCCTATATTGTACTAAGGATGTCCCGTCAAAGAAAAATCATCAGATATTTAATATTTACACAAATTCAGGTTTTCATAAAAAATCTGGTGTTACCAGTCCAATGTCTTATTCTCTACTACTTATCTATTTTATATACACTAACAACAACTTTATATATAATATATTATATAAAATGTATTTACTCTTTACACATTCAGTCATTTACAATAAGTTCTGTTTGATGAGAACTACAACAAATGAAAGTTTTAATACTTCAATGTTCAGTATAACTTGAAACCATGTTGCAATTCCCAGAAATAGTTTTTCAGACTTTGATCACACTTATTAGTTTTCTGTAATACTGATACTTTTATTATTTCGCAATGCTGGAATTAAAATAAATGTAGTATATGAGCAGAATATTAATTTAGGCATAAAATATTACTTTATTATTTATCTTGTAAAGAGTTTTTGAAACATGTCTTGTATTTTTCACATTCTGCTCGATCTATAGACTAAGTATGAAAAATCACATTTGTTTCTAAATTAAACAAAAATATATTTACTATCATCCAATATAACAACAACAATGCTAACACTAGCAACAATAAGTATATATTTTAACTTTAACAATCACAACAATGCAAAGCAGATGTTCTTGGCACTTTCAGTGAATCTTGAAATTACCAAAAGTCAGTAAAATTGATGATGGAAACATTTGTTAACCCATATCGTCCTTTCAATCTAGATTAAAAAAAAAAATACTATCTTGACTAATTCACGGTAATTTAATTTTGATGAATTTCTATTTTAAAATGATGTTGGACAGTTCAAGCTAGATTTCAAATAAATCACATTAATACTATTGCATTGCATCTGATGATTTCATTATATTGTTTTTCGTTATTTGTAATCATATGTTTGCAGGAAGATTAAAAAATCTGTATGTATGCAGAATTTTCTTGTTGGTATTTATATTGATATATCAATTCCTAGAAAATAGATAGGTATTTCATGGTTTATTAGGAACTTCCACTTATGTTTATTGGTTCCTAAAGAAAGTTTATTGAAAGTATTGCTTTAATACCCCGTATCAGTTGAGTCCACATTTCAATGCATTTTCAAAAAATCTAAATAAATATGAATACTATAAGAACAGAAAATATTACAGATTTTCTTATTCAACTTACTTTTGTAGTGAGTTACTTCCAGTTCAAACAAGTTCGACTAATTACCTACTCATATCATCAGTTTATGCAAATAAAAATTATTTACTTTCGATTGTTTTGATGGCTGAAGATAAGTCAGGCTGTTACTCTGGATACTTAAAGAAATTAACTAGGTGTAAAATGACAATATGTACAGATAACTTACTATGGAAATTTAAAACTGAAATTTTTTAAACATTATTCTTAGAACGAAACTATATCATTTTACTGCTCTATTGTGCTGACAAATAGTTGAAGGGCTGATGGCAGATCAATATTTGAAAAAAATACAATGATCTCTGATGCTCCTGATGAAAAAACCAATTGCATGTCCACTATGAAAACTGAGAGTATCATGCTATAGAACGTTAAAGTTGGCAATAAATCTTTAATAAAACGCCCAGAAATGAATTAAAACATTTCTTACATATATTCTGAACACTATCTCGAAATTTATTCCACTAAGAATGTAGTCCTGTAACGTTTTCATGATATTAGAGAGTTGAAGTAATTACTGTACCTTACGTAGTAGACGTTAACGTACGAAAAATAACGTTTATGTAGTCTTCTAATTGAGTTGAAGTCGACACTTTGGTCGTCACTGTCATGGTAACGTAATTATACAATTTTTTTTCGTAGCTGTCAATTTCTACGTTTACGTTAACGTTCATAGCAACACTTCAACTATCTATATTCATTTTTTTTTCTTTAACTGATGCATATAGAGATTTCAATGATAGTCGATTTTGAATAACTATGCAATCACTGTCAATATATTGAGAAATCAGCAAGTTGTGCTAATATGATGTCAGTTTCACAACGAACTTTTATATCCACTTTGCATTATTGAAGGCATTTTACAGTAATTGAGCTACATTCAACCAAATTAATATAGCTTTTGCCAATCAAATACTGAGATCATCACAAAAATTATGACAACTCAATCTATGTATGATGGACATTATGGCCATAATATTTTTTACATAAATAACTAGAAAAGGCTATAGCCCTCGCAATTGTCAGATATTTGCAATGTTTATATGTACGAGCATCCGGTGATTAAGTGAATTTATGGACTCTTCCATTATAATCTAATTTCACATTGATATGTCGAAGACATTTTCGGAAAATCATAACATTTCTATTCAGGTCGAAAGAATTCATATATGTACTCGTCAGTTGAAAATCATTAAAATTCTTGAAATCGTTTATAATCCAGTTATATTTTTGAAGGAGACGTTCATTATTTTAGATTTACTTCTTATTTCTTATGAACAAAACATTCTTGAAATATTCCAGTAGTATTTCACAAAATAAATACCATTTATTCTCAACTAATATCAACTTTTCTGTAATCGTCTTTGACGGGATTATTTTCGATACTTAAATCTGACACTGATATTGATCCTTCACTACCAAAACCTAGAATAAAATGAAACTCAATCCTATAGGAACTGAAAGTGTTGATTCGCAAAACACTGTTTTTACTTATTCGGTGAAAATTGAAAAAACTATCGATGAATTGTGTGATAAAATGTTACTTTTTAATTTAATAATTCGGTTGTTTCGGGCTCCAAAATTAATGTTTTCTTCAATGGCTTGGACATGCTATATATACCGCGTGGCCATACTAGTGGGATCTTCTGTCATCAAACATGGCATGAATCACACAACTGTAATTGCAAATAAATCTACTAAGTTCGGCAGCTGACACCTCCAACCTCACTAATGTCATTTGTTTCTAGCTTTCTAGATTACCTGCCATTCAATAAAAATGGAAAGGATGTACCATCTGCACTATATACAGCTATTACAATATCGGTATTTTACTAAAAACTTTGAACTATCCTTTCGTATGCTCCAAGAGATAAAAAAATTGAGCACTATACGAGGTGATTCATTTTTGTATTATAGCCCTTTTTCAGCTTCAGCAAATGGATTTGTACTTGATTTTTGCAAACTACTAGGCAAAACCATATACGTCCCCAATTTATCTTCATGTAAAATTCACTAGTCGACTTGAACTCGTTTTCGCAATAAGAAAATACTGTATACCTACTGCGTGTTGAATGTTTCATACTTTTATCTACAAAATAGAAGTCAAACACTCGAACTTAGGCACAAGAAAGAAAAATACTGAGAATTTTTGATATCGTTTCTTTTGCGAAAACAAAATTTGCGTAGCATCAGGTTTTTCAGCAATTATCACCGAACTATAAGCAACACATAGAAGGACAATAGGTACAAACCATAGCTATTTATATATCAAGAGAGCGAAGGTATCTATTTCCTCCCGCGCATGTGAAATTTGAATCCCGACGCGTAGCGTAGCGTATATAATATACAGGGTGTCCCATAAGTCATGGATCAAAAGAAGTGGGGTGGTATGGGGGGAAGGGTCATTTTTAAACTATATGTCACATTTGTCATTTTTTCTTCCACAAATTCCATCCACATGGATGCACCTTTCCCCAGAAATAATTCTATGACATGTGTTACTTCTTATCAATTACCTGAGAAAAATGTTGTTTTCCTTGAGTTTTGTCATCGAATGAATTATTAAAGGCGATTTTTAAATGATGCTGGCAGATTTAAAAACTACCCCACAAAATTAACCAATCATAAGAAAAAGTTGCCCATTTAATACAGATTCCGATCATTTCATCAAATGCTCTTCTATATCTACCCTTATTAATGCATGCATCCTTGTCGATCACAACAAATCCATGATTCTCCTTTCAACACAGAGAACAGAGAGACATGATCATCATAGATATGCTTCAAATTTTCAAAATCATGTTTACACATGATCAAAACGTTACAATTGTCCCTGATCAATCTCTTAGGAATCGAGCTGTAGGTCTGACATAAATAGAATACATCGGTATTTTTTCGACGTCCAAAACAAAAAAATCTCTGACAACATCATCGAATATGATAATCGAATTGGGGCGAAATAACCTCATCCTCATCATTGTATTCAAAATATCCAATCTCCTTCAACGGTTTGAATAGGGTCCTTGAATATTCATATTGTGGCTAATACAGTGATTTGGAGTACAGGTGAACATTCTCGAACCTCAAACCGTTCGATTCCGATAACATACGGGCTTATTCAAAACAACCTTTTTGTTAATAATTTTTTTACAATGGGTCGCATTTTTCAGAAAAATTGAATAACTTTTGAACCATCATCAATTTTATAACAGCATATACCTTTAGTTTGATTACAAAATGACCCCCCCTACCACCCCACCTCTTTCGATCCAATACTTATGGGACACCCTGTATATGATTTTATCCAGGAACGCATATAATAATTGAGAGCGGCGTTCTTAAAACTGTGCTTCAGGTGGTCGATCTCTCGAGTATCGATCCGAATCAATCTGTTACAAGAGTGTGGACAATTATTGACATCAGTATTTGAGAATCTGGAAATCTGAACGAAAATCAACTTGACACTTCAGTGAGTAAATAAAAATTTTTACGACCAACAAGCGAGTTTTGAAATTGGTTGATGCACCTGCGCAGTACCTATGTATCGTCGTCAGAACAGCATGCCTTTGATCTTTGTATTGGTGTCTTGAAAGGAAGTATATGTCTATACTCGTTATAGATTTTATCAGAGCTGGCTTTTTTGTTTGTGTTTGGTGTATTGTGCATAATGTGTATTTTTGTTGATGATTTCCACTATTTCTGTTTCTTGTCTCACTGCATATTGTAGTAACAGCGATGTTATTTGGTATGTTTCAAATTATCCAAGGCGGCCAGGTTCGATATATGCACTACACATACTGGTCAATCAACTTTTCCAGTGGCAATGATATCAATACGCGAATGGTTCTGTTTGTTGCAATTTCGTTGAAGAAATGGATTTTTTTCGAAAAACATTCTAGAAAGTTATGCATCAATAGTGTAGTTTACATTTTTCCTAAATTTCGATACCTATACGCTGAGTAGCTATACATTTTCCAACAAAGTTATCTTATACAACCGAAACTATTGAAATTAAATTAAGTACCTATACAAAAAAATTATACTTCATACTTCAAGAATATTTTGTTCTATGTTTCGTAGCTTTGCAGAGATTTCTAAAGAACACAGCTAGTAATTTAACACCACTAGCGACAATCTCGCATTGCGGACGATTCTAGAACTCTCTCTACGTAGAGTCGTTCCCAATTATTTTGCCATATTTTTATAATATATTTTTGATTTCATTACTAAAATTTACGCACACAAACAGTTTCACAATTTCTTAAATATAAAATCATGGACCTGACATTTTCATTCCACAGAACTTTGGCATAGTTAGACTTGATAAAAAAATCACCTTCGAAGTAAAGTATAAGATAATCTTCTACCTGTCTATCATTCAGATATACATTAACTGTGAGGCAATCTATAGTTGTCAATTTTTGGGATCGAATACCATAGCAATGAATACTAAATGAAGTGGGTACTCTAACAAATATTTAAAACTTAGATTTGAATGATCAACGATGAACCAAAAAATGTTAACGAAAAGTAGTACTTGAATTCTGCTAATTTTTACAATTATCGCACCCCAAATCTTTTTTGGCCAATTAAACTAACATAATAATACAAAATTACCCTGATTCAAATTATTATACAGTTTTGAGATTACAAAAAATTGTATTATACAAGTACTACTATTCTCATGCGACCTATTAATCAGAATAACACTGAATTTTGGAAAATCATCAGGCATATAGTGAAAAGACATCAACAAAATTGGTTAATCTGAATTTGACTATTCCCTACTAGGTAAATATATGCCTCCTTGAGGATATATATGACTCATACGTTATACAAGTAAGGAGTAGTCAAACTGAGTCTTATGGACCTATCCCAACTAGCAATTCATCTTATATACTTGAAGGTTAGAATTTCATGGAACTGTTGAAATCGTAAAGGGCGGTTAAATACGATTATAAAATGTATGTACTACCGAAAAAGGCTCCATATGTCTTTATAAAGGTGAATAATCCTATGAATATGTTACACAACCTAGTAATAAAATAAATATGATGAATACTTTCGAAAATACGTACTATAAACCCAATGTATAGAAGTTTTGTGGAAAAAGAAAATATAATTCTCAATCTAAGAGTTGGATTTTGAATTTAAACACATTACATTGATGTAGCTAGCCGCTCTACGTTTGCAAATGATATCTGATTGATTGATAAACAGCTGTTTCGTCAAATATATACGTGTATAGCATAATATTATACAACGCTGTTATTCTATTCAGAACAGCAGAACACTATACGATCATGCAGTTCTATAATAGTTTATATAGGCATTATAAGATACCTCCATTGCGTAATGTTTCCCCTGATGAACTTGAAAACGACATTTTGGAAATAATTTTGTTTTATAATCTATGCTGTGAGAACGTAATACAACAATCTTATAGATACATAATTTCATAACATGAAATTGGTTTAGGTATTATTATAGTACGCAGTAAAGAATGAAAACAGTTTTTCAATTGGCATTGGAATACTTAGTAATTATAGGATTATCCACTTCTTTAGGAGTTCTGCTTTGCTAGTTGGGATGTACTTGTAGATTATTTTTATATAGTATGTGGCATACGAATAATGTCAGTGGTAACAAAATTCTTGCATATATTGGAAACAACTTCGTTTACTTTTCCCAAACCAGTGATTCTGTTTATTACTCATAAATTGTAGTGGCTATATAGCGAAACAGGTAAAGTCATCTGTTGATATGAAGTATATAGTTGTGCCATTTTATCGTTGACGTTTTAGTTTTTTTTTTCAAATAACACTTAATGTATCACTAAGCACTCACTTAATATTTTGGCAGTCGAACAACCTTCCACAAAACTAAAATATGGTGTTCTATTTGCTTGTTGTAAGTTTGCTACAAGATCAGTTCAACAATATTTTGCTACATTCCAAAGAAAACTACAGAATCTCACATTTAACAATATTTTTTATATAATTATTCTATTAGTCTGTATGTAACTCTAAATTGCATTGTTAAGTAAACTGAAATTGATAATAAAGAGTGTATATAGAAATAATATAGCTAATACATGACTGCTGGGCTGATTTACAAGTATATTCAACATAATTATCGTTTTCAGCAGTATCTCTTCCATAAAGTCACAGTATTGATTGAGAAGATTGCCTGCTGGAATGTCTTAAGAATTCTCTATTATTTTCCGTATATATACTGATAACCTGTTCATTCGCATGGACGGAAAGATAAAATAAATATTCAAGTATGCCAATAATTGTCTATTGGATAGTACGTGATGCTATATATCGATTATCATCTTACATTTCATTCCATAAGACTTTGGAGTGAGATGTTTATAATTCCTCTGATATGCCCACTCTTCAATTGTTTCGTCAGACTAGCTCTCGATATGAACAATTGAATGCGAGTTCGGAACGTTGGGTTCTCATATTCAATAATAGATGGCGTGAACGATGGACAATTCCTTGGAAAATTTCAAAATGTATTTCATTGAAAGTCGAAAATGTTAACGCACCGTTTCAATTTAAACAAAAAATTGTGAAAATGTAAATGTGAGCTCAAATGAATGTGTCATGATGCCTGTAACTTTGGTTTGAAACTTCGAAAATTTAGCAAGATTCTCCCACGCTTCGCTATTTTTACAAAGTAGGCGATATCAAGTTCGCAATGTTGATTTTTTTTTAGACGTTCAATCACCTATATCAGATGATGCGATACAAACAATTTGCTGAATATTGAATAATTAAGGAATAGTTACCAAAGTCCTATGGACTGATCATTTCATCAATCAATTAGTGTGTTCGAAACCAAATGAATCAGATTATCAGTAGATATTATTCCAATCTTGCCAGTTGATGACGTGGTCATCAAGACATACTAAATTTTATTCAGGTCCTACTTTGGATCAATTATCAATTAGTCATAAGATAGTTAATGGCATGGAAAAAACGAATCTATAAATAAATAAAATTCAGTAAATATATTTTGAACATCAACAATAAATATATAATGGTATTTTTATATACTTTGCAACAGCCACTTTTATAAATGAGAGTCAGCTAATACCAAACTTGTTTCAAAATTGTCGACTAATGGTATACGAAAATTATTTTTCTGTCCGTTGCCTTACAAAAATACCGAATAATTGACAAATGCCGGTATTTTTCTGACTTCTCATTAAATGCAGCCCTAGACAAATTCTATGTGCTTCAATATCTTTATTTTTTTCTAAAAAATACCAAATAGCCAACTTGATCTGTCTGTGTAGCAAAGAGAAAAAATGAACATGCCTTGCAATGAAAATCAACTTTCAGAAATTAATATTTTGAAGGCGCGTGTGTCGTCTCCTGGCACGTGGTAATTTCTGTACAAATACATACAATACTTTGGTACAATTATCAACAATTTATAATTAAAAACATGTCTTTACAAAAATACAAAAAGTTACACACAGTTAAATTCTTGAAAGTAATTAAAATATGTTGTGCGTTTTTTATTTTTAAGTATGTAGGTATTATAATTATTATCATGAAATTATATTTTCTCATTTTGTCAAGAATATATCGACAAGCTTTCTAGTGATACCTACATTTTATGACAGTATCACTTAGGTACTATGTATTTCACGATACATTCTGAAATTACGCAAGACATAAACGTCCATTTGTGAGAAGTAGGTAAAAGTGTTTACATGTTGAACACATTTCGACATTAAAATCATGTGAGCTTCACTGTAGTTCAATAAAATAATCTGCTGATCGGAATGTATAATATATTCAGATTTACGAAAACGAGAATACTTATCTTGCCTTTTCATCACCATCAGTCACTACAATAGTGAAACCATTGACCATTCATAGTCAGTAGGAGAACGAAAAATACTGAAATCAATTCATTAGAAATATTCCAGGCCAAACAAGAGCTGGGAAGCATTGTTCATCTGGTTCGATAAAGTAATTTTTTATTTATGAATCAATATACCTGTGCTATGAGTAAGCAAATAACACATCTCATAGGCTCTTGTATAGACATGTAGGGCAGACATACTTAGAGAAAAATGTCAATTAATGGTAGTCTGATTTCCCGTGTTTTCTTGTTTGATTTTTCAGGGTGTAGGGGTATTTCATCAGCACGAATTACTATACGGTGAAAGAAAGTAGAGGGAGACGAACATTTTTCATAGCTGAATAAATAGCTATAATTTATAAATCTTTTTATAAATGAAAATTATCTGATCTGCCGGGAGTATATTAATTTTCTATCATCGTGAAAACCGTTTCAAATATTGACACTACCAGTTAATTTTATGTTCATGCCTGGAAGCAATATGAAATATAATTTTTTGATAATATAAAATTTTGTCAATATACCAAACTGTTGATATTGATTGATAACCTCTGAAGCCAACACGATTAGTACCTAGAAAATTCATAATCGAAATCGCAGAAATAAATATATATATTTATTGTTGGGTGTGCATCTATCAATTGCATTTCACTATTCAGCATTTAGAAGACATGACAAAACTGTTAGCTAGTTGATGAGGTCAACTTTAAAGAATTGATGGCTCTTTCATTATAAGAGCCAAGAGCCACTAGCTTATTGAACTCACGGAGACTCAAATAATATTTCAGTAGATTTCAATGGCAATGAAAACGCTTGGGATATGTCTTCATTACAATTCCGACCACCAGAATACCTGGTATCAATCCAAAAAGTAACATTGAGCAACGTTTGCGTCACCACAGACAGACCTTCGTAGGCCACCAGGTATATAAGAACACATATCACCTAAATCTCCTACAAATTCTATAAGCACGAATGTCTCCGTTCTTTTAAAAACCAGCACATCGTCGTCCGAACACTGTACTCGCACATAACCAACAATAAAGAAATCAGTCTCTCTGTCTGCACGAACGCTATCCACGCTGTCCATAGGAGCAGCGCTTTGTTAAAAGTCCGCGCGGGGGCGCCACCAGGCAGGGCGGCCGACGACGGGGCGGCAGGCTGCCCGGGGCAGTGTTCGCACACGGCAAGAACGTCCCGGTGCCGGCTGCCCACTTCGATGTATCGCTGCAAATGGCCGCCCCTGCCTGCCGAACCGCAGTGCGTGTAGCAACAGTCTTCGTCGCCTCGGGAGGATTTCAGCCGCTGCTCGCCCGTCTCAGGAATGTTCGGATCTGAAAAATGTTTGCATACGTTGTATATTTCGAGTTTCAATAGTATTAAACCCTTATAGTTTGATATCTCAGCTATCTTTGGGGATAAAACCTTGCGGTTTCGCGGTCCTACGCCACTTCTTTGTGAAACTCAGTTTATTTATACCGATTGGGTATTAAAAGTGATCTCAAACCTCCGACAACAACCATCAGAAGGAGTTACAATGATGGGTCGATTCAAAACTTTCTTAGTGATCTTTCAAAGGAAAATTGGGAAGATGTTTATACTCTAAATAATGTAGATGATGCATTTTCGAATTTTCACACTGCTTTTGGTCACTACTTCAATGTATTTTTCCCCTTACGCAGTTATTACTCAAATAACTTAACAAATAAACACTGGGTGGATGATAATATCAAGTTATCAAGTAATTATTTGAAACAACTATACTTTTTGCGAAAATGCTCTTGTGATTATGAAGATATTTATAGAGAAGCCAAGAAGCAACATAGTCAACTCATAAACAATACAAAGAAGGCATATTACCAAAATACTATAACAAGATCCAATAACCAAACCCGAACGGCATGGAAAATCATATCAGAGGTCACGAATAAGTCGAAAACAAAAAATGAAAATATTGAAATAATAAAAAATTAAGTTCTTCATTCAGACCCCCAGCAAATCGCGAATATTTTCAACGACTTTTTCATTTCAGCGCCTCTTGAGTTAATCAATAAAATTCCTCCTGTGAGTACTCCAGCAACAGAAAACATCACCCCCAATAATTCTTCACTATACTTAGAGCCCTTTTCTCCAGAGGATTTACTAATCTTGCTAAACAACAAAATTAAAAATAAAAAATCGGCTGGGCCCGACGAAATTCCGAATTTTTTTAATCAAGTTATATTATTCTTCCGATCACGTATTTGGTAAATTTGTCATTCGAAACGGGACGCTTTCGGCAAATGCTGAAAATCGGAAAAATTATTCCAGTTCACAAAAAAAATGATACTCGACAGCTCAGTAATTATCGACCAATTACTGTCCCGAGTAGCATTTCCAAAATATTAGAATATGCTTTTCTTGACAGATTAGAGAAGTTTTTGAAAAAATTCAAAATTGTAAGTGCACAACAACATGGTTTTCGCCCTGGTATGTCTACCAACACGGGGCTATACAGTCCTTCTATTCAGAAATATTGAAATTGATCGAGGCCGGCGAAAGTCCGGCGGGTATTTTTTGTGATCTTAGTCGGGCTTTTGACTGTGTCGATCATGCAAAACTACTAGAAAAACTATATTCCTACGGTTTGAGGGGCATACCTCTAGATTGGTTAGCATCTTTCTTGAGAAATCGCGAGCAATATGTGAGCATAAAATATAAAAATCAGAATAAATTAGAAAATGCATCATCTTCTTATTCAGAAGTCACTTTAGGTGTCCCACAAGGTTCTATCTTAGGCCCTATACTATTTCTTCTCTACATTAATGAAATTGTGGTACAATATTTCCTAGGATTCATTTCACATTATATGCTGATGATATATCATTGATTATTTCGAACAAATCCAATAATATCCTACAAAATGAATGTGAATTTATATTAGAGTCTTTGATGAGATGGTTTTCGTCGAATAAATTATATCATTCAATCCAGATAAAACATCTATCGTCAGATTTCAGACAGCTCAACGTCACAGCAGTGAGGATTTCATTATCGAACTGTCTAGTCAACAACTTGTAACCAGCGATACTGTGAAATTTCTGGGTATTGAACTAGATAAGAATTTAAATTTCAAGACACATTGTGAATCATTAACATCTAAACTTAACTCATTCTATTACTTGATATACAATTTGAAGACTATTTTGACTCATGAACAATTGATGAACTTTTACTATGCACAGGTGGAATCTCGTTCGAGATATGGAATTAACTTCTGGGGCAATTCCATACATTCTAAGAACATATTCATTGCACAAAAACGAATTGTAAGGTGCTTAACAGGAAAACCAAGACAACACTCTTGCAGAGATCTTTTCAAAAAACTGAACATATTAACTCTGACTGGATTATTCATTTTTGAGATATGTTTATTTGTCCATAGAAATAGAGAAGTTACACCGAAAAATTATGATACGCACAATTTCAATACGAGACAAAAAAATAACTTGCGGATACCCTTTGCCAGATTGAATATTACCAGTTCATCGCCAAACTTTATTGGGCCAAGATTATTCAACAAATTACCTGAATCAATAAAAAACTGTGAAAAGGAAATAGAATTCAAAAAACAAATTAAAATATTTTTAGTTGGCAATGTTTTTTATACTGTGAACGAGTTTTTGTGTACGTAATATTCCTATTTGTCATATACACTCATTAGTATGTAAGTTTTTTAGTTTTTTTTTTCTTCTTTTAGTTCGTAAGTTTCATATATTTCTTAGTATCTTCGACTATTCCTATACAATGTATGTTGTCAGTTATGGAAAATGAATGATTTGATTGAGTTTCCATTTATGAGATACAGGATGATTTTGAAAATTTACATCTTAAGCCCCCCTCTATATCAACAAAGTTTCTCTACTAAAATGTCAAATTGAAGACCTCGCTGCAAGAACCGGGCAACTCCAATATTTTAAAACGTTGGGGAATGGAAAAAACTAAATATTTTTGAGATACTTGAAAAAAATTATGCTAAATGGTTAGAGTTACGTTAGATAATCTGTATTAAATTATAAAGTAATTTTCATTTACAATGCAGAAGCTAAAAAAGAAGTTTGAAAAAATGGAGTTGCCTGTTTCTTGCCCCAAAAAGACAACAGTCTGAAAATATAGTCAAACTCGTGTAATAATTTCGCATTTTTATTGAAAATAAAATATATAACGAAAAATATAGTGAAGAAATAGTATTTTGAACATAGAAAGAATCGCTGACGTTTCCTGCGTCTTGATCTTCGTAAACATTGCCAGACTTTGGGTCCTCTTCATGAACAGCTATGTTTTTGGAACATATTCACTCCCCGAATCTTGAAAGGGCTCACTTCCACTTTCCGACGACATTACATTGTATTTCATGAAACAAATGATCAAACTAATCATGCCACACACGATGGAAGACGCGGGAAGGCTTGCCGCTAATAACCTCACTCCGACATCTCCCACTACACGCGTACATTTAGGTGCTAAAATCGGGTAACTCCTGGAGTTGCTCGACTCTAGCACCGTCATGGCTTACATTTCAGTTCTGAAATCGGATAACTCCTGGAGTTTCCCGACTCTTGCACATCAATGGCTTATCAGGTAAATCATTTCGCGTGTTAACTTAATAGGAAATTGTTGGATTCGCTTGATTCTTGCACCAAAAGATGCGCAAGTTAAAATGTTAAATACAATAACCCAATTTGTTGTTGTTGCCCGGTTCTTGCACCGAGGTAGAATCTTATCCCGTAGAGAGTTTTACGCAGAATCTAGTGGCGCACCAAAGTTTTTTTGGGGTATGGTTTTGGAGATACAACTCAAACTTATGATTTTTTTAATGGAACACCCAATCCAATTGCATTCCTTATTTTAATAAAAAGTTCATAATGTAGGAAGCCGCGAAACCCGCAAGGTTCTATCTCCAAAGATAACTGAGATATCGAACAAAAGCAAAAACTGTAAACACTGTACAGGGTGAACAAGCAGGAATGAGACAATCAGAGCTCCATATGGAGGAACCTTCAAGAAGGCACACGGAAGAGATTCTGTCACTTAACAGAAGAGATCTCAAGATGGTAGTTGGGCTCTTAACTCGACACAACCAACAGGCATCTGAAGAGATCTCAAGATGGTAGTTGGGCTCCTAGCTCGACACAACCAACAGGCATCTGGAGCTCATAGGAATCAAAGATAATTTCATCTATAGATGATGAATCAGAGAGGACTGCTGCCTTTAGGAGCCCTGAACTGCATTCAAAGGATATGAAAGTGATTCAGCTGAGGAATATGTTGGATTTAGTCAAAGAAATTGGCATTCCCAGCTGATTCACATGCCATGTTAGCGCACAATGGGCTCGACTGAAGAGGCATGAATGAAAGGGTCTATGTACTTGCCCATTCGTCCAGAGAAGAAAAAGAATACTCCTGAAACATTTTTTTTTTAATCTGGAAGGTAATGGGAGGCCCCTATCCACTATTGGAGGGTTATCTACTATTTACAGGACACCCTGTATAAAGAAGAGAATCCTTTCAATAAACATTATTATTGTGTGAAATGCATCACCCTTTGATTTGATGGCCGGTACAATACTGAATCGTGAAATCTCAGCGGAATCATAGTAGGTGTTGTAAGGACAAGCCGAGGGGATTGGAAGATGGCGGTGACCCGTTTCTAAGCCCTTGATATCCTTCGTGTACGAATTTGCTAGCAGGGGTTGGCAGTTCATGTTTGCGTGGGAAATCGATTGGAGAAAAAAGTATTCAGATTCAGGTTCACCCTACCCACTTATATTAAATATTGTACCCTCAAGTCGATAGATCGGAAAGTTGAATTTCAAATTGTGTTCTGTTGGTACTATGTGTGGTTTTTGCCAGTTGATATTTATTTTCGTCAATTTCTAGTAGTAGTAAAACAATAGAGTTCCGTTTAATCTGTTTATATTATGGCAAAGAAATTTTGTCGTACATATAAACAGTATTGGAATTTAAGATCGCAGCGCGATTGTGTAACTATATGAAAGTACATTGTTTTGAAATGGTTCATTTGCTCGTGTGTATTATTTCGAATTCTTGGTAGTGATTTAAGGAAAGAAAACTTCACTTTTGACCGTTTATTTGTGTAGTCTTGTGATTCGATGAAGCTTTTCAGCAAATATTCATTCAATAAAGTATGTTTCACTAGTTCAAATACTAGAGGTTTACGTTAGTTTGCATTTCGTTCCATTCAGTAGTAAAATATGTATTGCAAAATGAATGGACTGTATATGATGTTGAAGTTCACAAAGTAGGTATATTTGAGATGTATGTATTGTATTCTATTCATCTACATGAGTTTTTAAAGAGAAGATGTCAAAGCTAGATGTATGTGCGAATAATTGATCTACCTCTGGTAGGAAAGATTCAACTCATTTTTTCAAATTCCTTCTGTACCTTTTCACTTCTTGGAATAAAATGCAACTGAATTCAATCTCGAAGTTGAGGGAAAATCTTCCAATTATACACTGATTGAAATTGTTATTTTTTGTGAAATGCAATGGGAAAACTTTCATGAATAACATGTGAAACCGAGCAATAAGATACTCTACTGAAGAATTCAAACTCTATTAAATATCACAATGACCACTAAACTCTCGATGAAATGGATGGGAACTTGAATGTAAACACACATTCAATTTACTTTACATTAGTTATTTGAATATCCTCAAAAAGACGTCTCGCTTATTTTGAATCGCCTATATAGATGAGAACGTAAGGTCTTCAAGTGTTTCAGTTGTAGAGATGCCCCACATACCAGCGTAACCAAACAATTATTTCGGATTCGATGCTACAACCCATGTTATCTCTACGTGTGAATATGTTCAAGATAATGCCTATGGATTTTGTTTCAAAAATATGGGAATATATTGATTATACAGAGTGTTTCAGACTTAGGATACCAGTAGATAAAGGACACGTTGATGGTTCCAAATCACTCCCCATTCTAAGTCTACCGACTTTTATGGCTAATTCTTTATCTTTCTATAATCTACTCATACTTGGTAAATATATTCCACTTATAATATCCATGACAACTGAATGAAACTCAAGATAGGAATCCAGGTCCGTCTGAAAAAAATCATCAGATATTTTCTTTTATTCCAAAAACAACATTCTGTATGGCAAGATCACATATAGATCTGCTTTGATATCTAAAAAGAGCAGAAATAAATGAATGAATTGTTCTACTTTTCGTGCATCTTATTTGAATTACGGGGTATTCACGTGAAAATTTGAGAACGATCATTTGCAGAGGAATGAAAAAAAAAATCCTCAGCATCACGAGATTTTTTTCCAATTATTCAAAACTATAGTTAACCATTTCGTATGTCATAAGTGGAAAACTCAATTTTCAGGAAAGTTTATTCCATCGCATGAAAAATGTAAGAAAATTAATGATTTACTCGTTTTTTCTGAGCACTTTGAATACACCAAATGTTTCAACTTTGGTAAAGATAAAAACAGAATTTGAATACCATCAACAGGAATCCTGTCAGAATATTGTCGACTAAAAAAACATCTGAAGATACTCATTGTAGTAGTGAGGAACACAGGGGGCAGACTCTGTTAGTAATAAGAGCCTGGATGTAAAACATTGAAACACATCCTCACTATTCTGTATAACATTGAAACACAACCTCACTTTTCCTATTTCTTTACGAAGGAATCGAATGATTGAAATAGTTTTTCACAATAATTTGGCATACAGATTGTGTTTTTGGGCTATTCATTAATTCAAGCATGCCATCACATTGTGCTGTTGTACAATGCACAAAAAATGCAGCGAGAGACGAAGGAATCCGATTTGTCAGGTAAATAGTGATCTCACATAGTTTTCATTTTGAAATTTTGTCATTTCTCATCAGAATTCCTTCTGCCACTGCTGCAATAGAAGCTAATACTGCTAATGGAGTGAAAATGTCTACATAAACCATCTTATTTTGTCAGCATGTCAGACCAGTCCTTCTCTCTCTTATTGCATTCTTTTAGAAACTTCACGAGTATTTTTATTAGCTCATATTACAGAAGGAATTCCAGTGAGAATTGAGAAATGACAAAATTTCAAAATGAGAACTATATGTGAGTGACTATAGTACTTTTAGATCCCAATGTCATGCCTACCTGAAAGAAAAGGATTCCTTCGTCTCTCGCTGCATTTTTTGTGCATTGTGCATTGTACAACAAAACAATGGGATGGCATGCTTGAATAAATGAACAGCCGAAAAACACGGATTCCTATGCCAAAATAATTGTGAAGAACTATTTTAATCGTTTGCAATTTTGTAAACAAATAAGAAAAGTGAGGTTGTGTTTCAGTGTTTCATCTCCAGGGTCGGCCATCTGACAGATCTTACACGCAACCTATTCATATCCTCACATGCCTAGGAATACATGAAATAGAACAACCGTCACACACACATATCTTGAGATTTCCGGATAGAATAATAGGACTTTAGGACTACAAGCTATGAATCGAGAGGACTCGAAGAGGGGAGACACAAAACATCCTATATAGGTACTTAAGATATCTGAGCACAAAGATTTTTCTGATGCAGCTTTCCCAATCCTGTCCTCATTTTTATATACCGAGCTCATCACTGAATAATATTTCTTGTCAATTCCAATCCCGGATTCGTGAGATTTTCGAATTATTTTCATGCCATAAACACAAAGCGCGACGAGTGGCTTTGCGATAGCAAAAGAGACTCGGATAACATATTTAATCAGAATTAGCTGCGTTCTTGAAGACTTTCCATTCGCTTTCCGAGGCGCAGACAAACAGCCGCGAGGGGACCGGTAGAGGATTAAAAGCTTTGAATGTTTAAAAGATGTATGCCCTGAGAGTTCTCGCATGATGAAACAAAGAGCGGTAATAGTTTTCTTCTATAACGTAATGAGTGCAGGATTTACGTATGAGCTACGGCTTAGAGCACCCAAAAAAATGGTCCGAGTCATCCGAGTGAGCAATTTCCATATTTTATACTTTTATACCGGGTGATTTCCCAAGGTGTTTCACCCCTATAACTTTATTACTGTTGAAGATAGTCGAACAAAGTTTGGAGGTTTTGCTTGCTTGTTTTCGATATTTGAATGGGATACCATATATTTTATAGTTTGATAGGGTTATTTCAAACGATTTCGAAGATAGTCGCATTCCAAATTTCAATAGGCTCAATGAATGTGACAGAGAAATTAGGTTCGATATTGCCTCCCCTACTAGGTATTCATTTTCGGAAATAGTTTCATATGAAATAGTTCGTTTTCGGATGTATTCCACCGGTAGATGCTGTGATAACTATGTAATAATATGTCACCTAAACCTCACAATTTTAGTTCAAAGAATGGGACAAACTAGAGTATGTAGATGGTATCAAACTAATACCATTCAGTGACTCTAGGACATGCTAGGACAAACTAGATGACAATGAAAATGTTCCAGATTTGAGTTTTTGGCGGATGTGCAAAAATGTTTCAATGCCTTCACCAAAATCTGCAGTTCTGTGATCGTATCCACTATTTATTATAACTATTCATGCAATTGCAGTTTAGACCAAAATTGTTGAATAACATTTTCATCTCAATATTCCTGATGAGTCAACAGGGTGATTGCTAATACCATTCAGTGACCCTAGGACAAACTAGAAAAAATGTTTCAGATTTCAATTTTTGGCGGACACGCAAAAATTGTTCAATTCCTTCACCAAAATCTGTAATTCTGTGATCGTATCCACTATTTATTATAACTATTCATGCAATTGCAGTTCAGACCAAAATTGTTGAATAACGTTTCCATCACAATATTCCTGGTAAGTTAACAGGGTGATTGAGTGTCATTGTAAAATTTTTCAGGACTCAGTGGAACTTGAATAAAATTGAACATGACCTCTAATAATTAGATACACCTACTGCATCAATAATGTTTTTTTTTAACTCTATGATAACTCGATAGGCGTTTGCTGAATACCTTCTGACACATCAAGAGGGTGACTTTGCAAGAAGAACTGATCAAATCGTGATAGTCAATATACCGCAGGATAATCTCAAATATTCAGAATATCGTGAATAGTGTTGACTATTCCACTCTTGTTTTCGAGAACCAATCAGAATCGACCATTTTCACGAATTCTCCTGTATTTCAACGATATTTTTTGTTTATTTAAATTCATCAGACTTGCTCTACCAATACAGATGCCGAATTAACCCACACGTGACCAGCCAACATCGTTTTTCAGCGATAAAATTTTTGACGTTCATAACGTCAATTATATGTTGGAAGCCAGAACGTCGGATGTAATGTACGCAGCTCTCGCGAGGCGCTCGTTTATTGTCTCAATCATGAAATATTCAAAAGAGTAGAACTCGTGATGCTATTTCTCCTGGAAATATTCGTCTATTGATTGACATACTCCAGCTAGCTGCTTTAATTTCGCTCATGAAATTGATTTAAAACTTGTCGCCTTCGGCTCGAAAGTTCTGATGAACAGTGTCATTTTCGAAATAGTATCACTTGTAGTATGACATATAATGAGTTATAAAATTCTAAAACCTTAGGAAAGCTGAGAGTTATACTCAATAAGGAAATACTGTCAGGTAGACAAATCTGGTCACCAGCGTTGGAATTGAAAAAAGTGGCAGAAATTTCATCATCGAATATAGTTTTTTTTATACTTTGGAGCACACGAAAGGGAATCCCTATGGTGTTGGAAGAACATCGTGCATGCATAGGGTAGATAGGGAGAGGAGATAAGTATCTGTTTGTTTTTTTTTTATCTTTTGGAGATTTCAAGTTCTTGGGAATACTTCCATTCCATTTCGAAAGCCACACTGTGGAAGAGTGTGCAATTAGAGTTTTGCTATGATATTTCTTGCTACCATTACAAAAAAATCATATTACCGTTATACATTTTCGAATAGAAGGCGCACCTTGATATCCTATTTTGCTGAAAGTGATTTCCTGCCACAGGAAGGTTTACTGCTGAACTAAACTACTTACCAGATGAAGTGGGACAGCCAAAAAATTGACTAATTTTGATAAGCTATAACTCGAATATTTCTTGGCCGATGTTGGATTTCCAACCAAAGGAAGAAAGCGTCATCCTTGGGCTATGCGTCATTGGCGTCGGGTTTTCATTTTTGCGATTCGTTCTCTTTGTACAGAGTGTGAATTAAGAGCCGGAAAAAATTCAAATTTTTGACCATTAATTTGGGAAATGTGAGGGACCCTAGAATTCCTTTTTAAATGTTGGGTGAATGGTTGGTCCGATACCTCGGGACGTCTTTGAGATTTTTTTGATAAATTGCATTGCTATGGAAAAATCGCCATTCTATGAAATTCCATTTTTATTTCGAAATGTGGCCTTTCCCAGTTGAACAATAACAGCCAACATCTGAACTGCAATGAGGGATATTCCTACTGAAGATAATTAACACCAGTGGCGCGCAAAAAGGGGTTTGATATTTAGAAATAACGAAAAATTCGTTTTTATTGGAAAAATTCAACAGTTTTATTGAGCGTTACAGTTGAACAGGTGTCATACCCTCAATTAGTATGATGTTGACAAATTCAGAGGCGTTCAGAAAAGGGGCTCATGATATTTATAAAAGAAAAAAACGTTTTTATTGAAATAAAAACAACAGATTTATTGACCGTCACAGTGAAAAAGTTGCCATACGTTTAATTAGCATGATGTTGACGAATTCAGAGGTGTGCGAAGGGTGATTCTGTAATGTGGACAAATTAAAATTCCAGTCTCATTATCATTGGTTTTCAATTATTCAAGGTGAGCATCCAAGTGATCCATTGACGTATTAAAGAGGATCCATCATTCAAGGCGATTCAAAAAGTTTGATATGGAATCATTTTTAACGATTTCATCAAGTGTTGTTCCCTGTTCGCCCAGCGAAAATATTCTTGTATCATCATTTATGAATGAAAATTCAGGAACCTAACTCTGGCTCCTGATGTTTCTCGAACCGTACAATTTGATAATTTTGTCAAAAAAATCTCCAATTTTTGCCTCCCAAAAACATTTTCAAGTATTTTTTCTTTATCAATCTTCCCGTCCTATTTCTGATGAAGCATTTTTTTTAGATGATTATTTTCTTTATTTTAACTACCCTAACCAGATCATGACACGATAAAGAATTTTTTTACTGGGCGAACAGAGAACAAAACAACAAAATTATTTAAAATGTTTCCATATGATGTGAAAATTTTTAATCGCATCAATTGATTAATTAATAAATGTATTAATGGATTTTCTTATTAAATTATGAAACTGGAATTTCAATCTGTCTACGATTACATAATCACCTTTTGCACGCCTCTGAATTTGACAACATCATGCTAATTGAATGTATGAAAACTTTTTTACTGTGACGATCAATGAATCTGTCGTTTTTTTTTTCAATAAAATCGTTTTTCAAGTTTCTGAATATCATACGCCCCTTTCCTGTACGCCTCTGAATTTGTCAACATCATGCTGATTGAGGGTATGACACCTGTTCAACTGTAACGCTCAATAAAACTGTTGAATTTTTCCAATAAAAACGAATTTTTCGTTTCTAAATATCATAAACCCCTTTTTGCGCGCCACTGGTGTTAATTATCTTCAGTAGGAATATCCCTTATTGCAGTTCAAATGTTGGATGTTATTGTTCAACTAGGAAAGGCCACATTTTGAAATAAAAATGGAATTTCATAAAATGTCGATTTTTCCATAGCAACGCAATTTATCAAAAAAATCTTAAAGACGTCCCGAGGTATCGGACCAACCATTCACCCAACATTTAAAAAAGAATTCTAGGGTCCCTCACATTTCCCAAATTAATGGTTAAAAATTTGAATTTTTTCCGGCTCTTAATTCACACTCTGTACAAAGAGAACGAATCGCAAAAATGAAAACCCGACGCCAATGACGCATAGCCCAAGGATGACGCTTTCTTCCTTTGGTTGGAAATCCAACATCGGCCAAGAAATATTCGAGTTATAGCTTATCAAAATTAGTCAATTTTTTGGCTGTCCCACTTCATCTGGTAAGTAGTTTACTACTAGTGGGCTATATGCTTGTGGCTGCGAGGTTCATCGCATAGAACTGCACTCACTACCAATAATACAACTGTCAGTCTACCACGAAAATAATATTTGACGAACCTACTTGGGGTTATTTAGCGCCTACTTATCGTTATTCGATATTTTGCTGATTTGTCCCCCTCTATATGAGCATTTGTCAGACATCTTGCTTGATCAATTATTCACAGTTGGGCTCTTGATGCAAACCCATGTACAGGGCGACAATCTCGACGACACGACAGTTACGAATACTTCGCCTCTTGAATTGAAGAAAGATGATGAGAACCAACAAATGAATTTGACAGACGAGAGAGGCAACGAGTAGCTACCAGCTGATGATTGGGTGAAGAGGCATCTATCATAATGATTATTTTCTTCGTATGATTTTAAACCAATCATAACGTTCAATTGCGCTAAGAGATCTTGTATAATTTCCATTTCCATAGAAACCAATTCATATTGTTTTTTTTTAATTTTATTTGAATACTCTAAGAGATAACAAGATCCATAATGAGTAATGAACTTATGTACAGATATATGTGAGACTTGCATGTCAACAAACTTGTATAATATAATAATTAATTATTATCTTCACTTATAGTTCACCTATTGACGCATGCTTCTAAATTGTTGGATGCCTCCGCCAAAAATTTGATTAGAATTCGAAAAGATATGTTGTCAACTTATTTGATTTTTTATGATCTATTATAGGCCAAATAGCCGCATCTATAGTCACCCTGTAGAAGAGAACTATTTTCAGGCTTTTCATGGCGTTCTCCACTTATATGTTCGAGATAATTAGGTGACTATTTTCATCGAATAGATGCATATATAGCTCGTGGCTTGTTTACATACATTTTTCCTTTAAAAATATCCCGCACGTGTTATTTTTGCTGTCCTTTCAAATCGCTATGATAAATATTTTTGAAACTTGTTTTCAATAGTTTCGATTAATTTTCAGACATTTTTTCTTCAATTACTTTTGTTCATTGATATGAACTATACAGTATGTTTCAGATTTCATCTGTCACATTCGAATTATCATTAATTATTCCATGTTCATTATGAGGGCGATGACTGCAAACCTAACATAGTAGGAACATCGCAAACCTATCACTAACTTAACCGTCACTACAACGGACGATACTCTGTCAAATTATTTACATGCCTCCTGAAATGATCTCTGTTTGCTGAAAATGCATGAGCCCAGGAATTAGAAAAAAATAAGTCTCTCATCACAATGAGAAAGGCCATGTTACTATAACCTCCTCAAACAATTTCTAGAATTATGAATCTTGTGATCGATTAATGACGGGTTTATATAAGCCCGAAGCATCTACCTGCGTGATCGATCTCTGATCTCTGGGATAGAATGCAGATTACATTTCTCAACCAGCTGTCATGGCAAGGATGGAAAAGTATGTTTTGTATTTTTCAAGATAGGTTAGGGTGATGTGAAACGCAGTATATGATTCTTTTTATATCCTCAAATAATTCTAACTTGGTAAGTTCTTTTTTCAACATCATTCAAGACACAGATGTGACTGCAATGGGCTGCATCATATTTTGATGTTCAAAATAATCATGAAATCTTCAGAATGTGGCATTGAGGTTCTGTTAAAGTCGACAGACCGGGTGATATTCTGAAAACTTCCCACCCTTAATATTTTCCTTCCTGTGAATAGTATGGAGAATTGAAAAGACAGGTCAATTTTATATTTAAGGGAGAGACTAAAAATGGATCTTTTTGCCATCTTTTGGTTCAACCCCCTAGGAGGGGATTTCAGTGGGACATCATTCTGAGGGGCCTCCAATTCTCTTCCCAACGGTGCCCTAGGTTAATCATTTTCTGTTGAGCCGTTGGAAAAAATCTTGAATTTCTGTCGCTTGATGTACAGGGTGTTCCTTAAGAACGTGTAGAAAATTCAGGAGCATATTGCTGACGTCAAAATGAGAAGAGAAGTTCCTATAAATATATGTCCGAAAGTTATTCGTTCCTGAGATACAGAGAGTCAAAGTTGAATTCTTATTTTTGTTTTTTGTTAATAAATTTCAAAATAATTGTGATATTGGAATGAAATTCGGTATCTAGGGGTATTTTTCAATGACAATATCAAATTTTATGTTGGTTTGTCTCTTACGTGAGGGTGGCGCCACCTACATGTCTTTTGAGTCTTTTGAAAAGTCATAACTTTTTTGTGCGTATCTGTATAACGTTTCCTAGTAGAAAAATAGATTACTAGAACACTTTTATGTAACAAATTTATTCTTGGTAGGGGTCGCTGCGAGCAACTGTTTTCGAGTTATTGGGATTCGAAATAATCGATGCATTTGAATATGTTTCCATGTGGCTCATAAGGTGCCTCTAGTGAATATCAGAAAAAATACGCCAGTGCATTTTTCTTCTTTCATTCAATATTCTCCAGAACGAAAGAACGATAGAGCTATATTTCCCAACGTCACCTACTAATTTCCTAATTAGGTAAATTATTATTTGTCTTATTTCTGTATCTTAAATAGTTTGAATGTATTGATACAAATGATATCAAATCGAATAATTTCTTTTTTTTAATCAAATATTCATTTGTCTGGAAATGAAATATTTAAAACCAATGAATTGAATTTCCAATGATATTCATTTTCCTCCTTTGGTTAATATATACAGAGTGTCATTTCCAACCTATATTCTTCTTCTTAGCATTTTCCAGAAATCTCGGTGATTCCATAGCTGCTGGCGAGCAGTGTTATCACTGATTTTGTTTCCCCAAGGTCCTCGAGTGTATCATTGGCTTCTTTCTCACAGTTGCGAATTTATGAATCCAAACTCAATGATTATTGCGGAAGATACGGATCAAATATACGTAACCATGAAATATGTGACACATTGAGTATATTTTTGCGAATATTTCTAACTGTGCCAAAATATATGTGTTGTATAAGAAATAATATATATCTTTTTAATGTCACCCTGTATGGAATTTCTAATGGTGCCAATGGATTTTTCGCATCATACTTCATGAATGAACTTTCGAAAATTTTCAATATTCCTCACCATAAAGCACTCAGAAAATAAAAACGAAATTGACTATTTTTCAATTTCCCCCTGTATCTCTGAAACGAATGAATATATCAAGATTCCGAATGGGTCATTCAAGGTGTCTTCAAAATCGAACCCGTAACATGTATATCGGTTTTTTGATAACTCCTTTAGTTATTGAGATAGCCCGTGAAAACGCCCAATTTCGCCCACCCTGTACTATTATTTAATCCTACTGGTACTGGTGGGGGACGTTTCCACGTCAGCAACTAGTCCCTAATGGGACCTTTTTGCATACCCCAAGTGTTTTCAATGACTGTTTGTAGGCTAGTAATGTACTCACTACTCACTACCATATGCGCAGTGGCAGGCCTGCTAGCTATCCTCGTTAACCCCCGTTAGAGACCGAGGTCCACTAAGCAGCTGGTCCGCTCTCACGCTCAGCTGGTAGTTTTCCACACCCACCTACATACACCGTTCTACTTCTTCTTTGATGCTCACAACCACATCATCATCTCTTTCTGCGTGTTCTGTGTAGGCTTTTTTACTAACTCCATGCGCCACTTTAGGAGCAGCACTGTTAATTGGAACGCAGCAGCGAATCGTGCAGGACTATCCCTAGCCAATGCTCCGAAACTTTACAATATTCAATTCGTAAATAAAATATTGAAAAAAGTTCCTTGCTCGTGCTGGGAATCGAACCCACGACCTTGCGGTCGTGAGACGGACGCTCTTCCACTGCACCAATCCCGGCTTAATATTATTTAATAAGAAGAACATTCTGTATTGGGGTGAATTGGAACTTACCGAGGCAGAGAAAGGCCGGTTCCCCGGCGTACTGCGGCGTGGGATGGGCGGCCTCCCCCGGCGCAATGGTCTGGTCGGGCACCAGGTAGGGGCACTGCTGCTCCACGTCTTCGCACACGCTGAGGCAGGGCCGCACGCGCTGCCCAGATCGCGAGTAATGAGGCACCAGGGAGCTGCACACCCACCGCCGGTAAGCTCCCTGGAACGAACGAAAGAATGGGTTGGGTGCAAGATCTGTCAAATGACCGACTCTGGAGGTAAAACATTGAAACATAACCTCACTTTTCTTATTTGTTTACTAAGGATTGAAATAGTTGTTCACAATTATTCTGGCAATGATGGAAGTAAGATATGGTGCGCGTATTCGGCCATCATTACGTATTGAAAATTTCAGAAAAATCACTCGACCGCCTACTATGAATCCTCTACGTCACAACGAGCGAGACGTTTGATTCTACATTTTCTCGCTAGATGGTGATGATGCTATCGCTACTGTGACGACCCAGCGAGCACAAAAACATCTCAGAGATGTTAAAAGTACGAGATTTTGAGACATTGAACCTCCACTGCGATGTTCTGTTCACACATGAATAGAACTAATATAGAACAGCCAATGTCCGCCGCAGGCGGCAATTATCGAGATGTCCTTAATATGTCACAAAACTACCTTCTCCCTAGTTCTTTTTAAAGCCTTTTCATGGACACAACAAAACATTTTCAACGCGTCTTGTGCACATTGAATCGCTGTAAAAAAAACCATTTTCGAGGTACTTCTCTGAAGCCTTTTGTCAAAATGAACTTTTGCATTAGGATTCCATTTCCCTTGAATGAAAAAATGCATTAAAAATAGATTGAACATAAAAATATTTTCTTAATATGAAATTACCTTCTTAATCGGTTTCTGAGTAGTGCTTACTACACACAGACATATAATTGGAAATAGGTTTCCCAATTTTTGAAATGTTCTCCACAATGCATAATTTTGCAACTGCGGAGAAGCTGTGTATTGATGAATTCGTACTTTTATATATTGATTACACTGAGGCACCGAACAACACATCTTGCATCTGATGGTCATTATTACAAATTAAATAAGTCTTCTAACACAATAAACTTCACCAAATTTCTTTCTGTTCGTTAGCAGCGTGATGTAAGCGTGACACGCTGCAAACGCGAATGCCAATTGCGAACAAGAAGAACAAAATCGAAAACAAATCAGGATTCATCGTATTGTGACGTAAGCATGAGACGTTGTGGTGGGGCAAACAAAGAATGGGCACAAAAGAACAAAAACAATACTCTCAATATCCTTCTAAGATCTCTTTGGGAAGTGCATATTACGCCTCAAAAAAACATCCTCATGCCTAGATTTCTAAAACATCCCAAAACATCCCAGGGATACCTCTCAGTAGGCAAACAAAGAAATGCCACAGAAGAACAAAAACAATACTTCAATATCCTTCAAAGACCTCTTTGGTCAGTGCATATTACGTCTCAAAATAACATCTTCATGCAAACATTTTCAAAACATCCCAAAACATCCCAGGGATGTTTGTGCTCGCTGGGGAGTGGAAAGTGGTGGAAATGAAATGGCAAATGGCATTTTAGGTAGGCGGAGCACATGTCACAGTGGGATTATTCAACTCTGAATTCGAAGAATCTGCGACAATTTCAAAACTGACAGATGTCATAATTGTGCAATGTCGCCATCTATTAGAAGATCGACAGAACCATTGCTCTCACTGTTCTCGAGAGGTCGAGTAAAATTTCTGAAACAAAAGCGCATCAGTAATTACTCCATATCTTACTTCCATCAATATTCTGGCATACGAACATAGGCGAGTGAACACTTTTTTTTATTTCTTGAATAAAATCATCATTCAAATACCTTTCAATTTTATATATTTTTCAAATTTTTCAGTCGATTTTCAGGTGCTAAAATCATCAATGATGATCGCCAGTAGAAACTGACGCCACGAATCCACGATTTCGTAAGTAGGAGCAGACCATACCACAGTTGCCATGTGTTGAAATCACGTTGAAATAAGATTGGGAACTGCAGGAATATTATTTATTCAATAATTCATAAATTCTCAATGGAGTATTAGTAATATTCCTAATTAGCAATACAAACTCAATTGTCTCAAAAGGTCACCTTTAATATTGTCGCAACTCAGATGGTTTTGGTAGATTATTTGGCAAACGGCGCAACTCAGATGTTGCCTCCTATGGATCGTAACTTGGCTACTCGCTTGGCTTAATGAGAGGATTTTGATCATTTCACCATCCAACCCCATTCACCCCCAAATAAAGAGACCGGACAGTTTTCATAGAAAAGTAACATTTATTAATTGAATGAAAAGTTTTATGAATAAATGCTGCCACATGGCAGGTTAACAAAAGAAAAAAAAGAACAACGCAAAACAACACTGGAAAAAAAACAGCTCTTACATTATTACGTCTAGCAGGGGGTTGACCAGTAGGCTTGAAGTTGGGAGGACGGCGAACATTTTCTTTTGATATTCACTAGAATGACTTGTGTCGATAATTAATTATAAATAATGAATAATTGCCTCATCGATTCGGGTACTATTTATATTCGGAATCGATGCTAGGTTCGCTATTTTCCACACTGGGAACGGTCGTTAGCTTACGATACCGCTTACCTAGGTATTATCGCCGCGGTAAGCGATTTCTTTGCAAATTATAAAGGAAATGATGTCTATGAACTCCGCTGGCCTGATCGAACTGCAATGTACTGATTGTTTCAATTTGGAAAAGTTAATTAATGATAGAAGATCTTGAATCGAACGAGAGTTTGAGTGGTGTTGATTCCTAGGCATTTATACTTCTTGACAATATGTGGCGAATTGCTTATAGTAAATTTGAGTAAATAATAATGATATTCATTCACACTATAGAGGACATTTGAATCGGTGAACGTGACAACCCCGCGCACGACTTGTGGGCGTGGTCTTGTCAGTTCTCTACATTTAGCACAATGTTGCCAAGTCTCCATCATTCACATGATAATTTTTTATGGAAAATTAGAAATATTTGGACACGCTGATTGCTCGAAAAAGTCAAGAATGAACTAAAACGTCAAGAGTTCCTCCAATGATGTTTTATTCAACGACAGGACTCGAACATCTTTTTGATAACTTGATTATAATGGGTGACTTGACAACCTTGCTTCATGAGTAGCATAAAAACTAACGTTACCATTTATACGACGTATCGCCAAATGGCTGCCATGACGTTACGTTTGAAATGAGCTCTGAAATTCAACGATTTTGAACAATGCATAGACCGTATTATTTACATACAAAAAGCGTGAGAAATGTTGCAAAAATCAATTTGTAGGTTTCTAACGACACAGTGGAGTAATTGAATGCCAATAAATCATTATCAGTCCACTCGCCCATTCAAGCATGCCATCACATTGTGCTGTTGTACAATGCACAACAAATGCAGCGAGATACGAAGGCATCCGATTTTTCAGGTAGGTACATTGTTATCTAAAAGTACTGTCATCACTCACATATAGTTTTCATTTTGGAATTTCGTCATTTCTCATTGGAATCCTTTCTGCAACAGGAGCTAATAGAAATACTCGTGAAGTTTTTAAAAGAAAGCAAGAAGATTGGATTCATGTAATCAAACGGGAGGACTGGTATGACATGCTGACGAACGAGTGTGTTGTGTTGATATTTCCACTTGATTAGCAGTACCTATTAGCTTCTATTGCAGAAGTGGCAGAAGGAATTCTGATGAGAAATGACAAAATTCCATAATGAAAACTATGCAAAATCACTATTTACCTAAACAATCATATTCCTTCGTCTCTCGCTGCATTTTTGGTAAATTGTACAACACCACAATGTGGTGGCATGCTTGAATTAATGAATAGCTGGAAAAACACGATTTGTATGACAAAATATTGTGAAAAACTACTAAGCAAAGTGAGGTTGTGTTCCAATTTTTCAAAAAGTGAGCCTTGGTTTCAATGTTTTACCTCCATGGTCGGTCATCGTGCACGCAACCTATATGTATAGGCATAGGTAGGGCAATAACGGCTAAATATCAAGTGAGCTGGTTCAGGTCGGCAGCTTACTTGATATTTAGCCGTCATTGGGTAGGGGAGAGAAAGGCAATAGTGGCCCTCTGAGCATTTTTTTGATAAGTAGATTATTTTATGGCAATGATCACAAAATCACAAGTACACATTTTCTTTTCAGTGTCAATCGCCACAGATACTGCGTTTCAACCAAATATCTGCATTTCTCCCGTATATATTCGCCACACACTAAACATATATTCTGAGCTTGTCACATCTTTGTCGTTCTCTTATCAGCCCAAGATGCCTTGTCTGTCAGCCTACGATGAATTCTTGGCATCTGGAATATTCTTTTGCTCAACATAATGTTTCATTCAGCAATAGGCTAATGGTGGCCTGCCAGCATTTCCTGGCATCACGACCGGTTACCATAACCCCTAAGGTACACCGGAGTAAGTGGAACAGCGAATTTCAATAGCTCCCATATCCATGGGGCAAGTGTAACTGAGACTGTCCTTGGAGTATTTCAGTGGCGCCTTCTTCCGTACGTAGTTATGCAAAATCTCTTGAAGAAATTTATTGTCTTTGCATTTGAAGATAACGAATATTTGATGCACGATTCAACAGTGGTAAGTGGAACCTAACATAGGTTACAAGTGGTTACACTTTCCCCTATACGTGGTTCCACTTTCCCCTATACGTGGTAGCTCGGTATGCTATATAATATACTATCCAAAACATCGGCTAGGTCGAACCGTAATTCGTGGGTTGGTAGCTTGATATATCACTGAGCATTCAGGGGAAATGGGTAGGTTCATTATGCGATAGACAGAGCCACCTTATAGACAAAAATGTAATGATCATCAGCCTGGTTTCCACTTGCCCCAAATTTACACTTACCCTGGTGTACCTTAACACTATGGGAATAGAGGACAACCCCACTTACCGCAGATGTGGGGAAGACTAAGAAACGTCACTTCATTTTCTCGGCGAGTGCGAGGCGTACGGGTGGCTGAGATTTGAAATCATTGGGGTCGACAAACTCCAACAGGAAGAGTTGATCATTTTAGAATGGACGGACATACTGGCCTTCCTCAGGTCAGGGAGATTCGTACAGGAAATCTAGCTGAAGAAAGCGTAGCTATGTGGAGAGCAAGGGTTAGCAAAAGGGGCCCATCGGGGCCTACTTGCTTGCCTCCCCACCGACTACTACTACTACTAACACCATAACCCCAATAAATACTTTTTTCAATATTCAGATAATTTATGTTTATATGGTCTCATTAAATTGTCAAAATGCAAAGTACTCTCGATGGAATTATGAGATAAATAATGGTCGGCTATTTGACATGGTCTCGGGATATTACCTACGAATATTTCTAGAAATCCGGCTCCTTCTGTGACCTGAGGATTTTCACTGGACCAAATATGACGAATTTCTTCTATTGAAAATACCTTCTCTTGAAAATTCCGAATCATCAGACCAAATAATTTTATTTGAAAAAATGTCAATATGTTTTCGAATTTTTGATATCACACGGATTTTTCCATTCAAAATTATCAACTTTCAGTCACTTTTTCGAGTAAACGAAAACACTGTATTTTTTTACGACCCCGTAAGTAACGGTCATTTGGCTGAAGTGTGGGAAGTATCAACTAACTCCAAACCAAATTTCGATACCATCCGAAGAAAAAAATTGAAATTAATTCTCATTTCGGAAACAGTAACCGATAGATATAGGGAAACAATTATGAAGAAGAGTTGTTGGAGATCCAAAAAATGATATTATATTATATATATTATACGGGGTGTTTAATTTGAAGAACCGAAGTTGATACTTCTTTCAATAAAAGTGGCATCACTCCATTGTCGAAAATATTTTAGTTGGCTAAATAATGTCCGCATATGCTCTTCATCAAATTTTCAAAGTGATCCCTTGTCTGTATCACCAGAAACGTTCAATGTACCAGCCAGTCCAGCCACCGTAAATCAGCCAGTATAGTATATAATAATAATAATAATAATAATGATATTTATTGATCCTGTAGGACATTTTTACTCTCTGGAATATAAGTCAGATAAAATGGACACTAGAAGTACTCCTGAATACTGTAGTAACATGTAACAGTAGTTTTTTTACAGATTTTTTGAAGAGATTTCCATTGAAAAGTTTGTAGTTACTTGCAAGATGGTTATACATTTCGATTCCCATATATGACATGCAATTTAAAATTTTCAAATAATCACTTTCAGCTTTTTGTATTTATTCAACATTTCGTAGTTGAACCATAAGAATTTTGTACAACTTGTAGATGTTATTTGAGTGTTTCCAATATTGAGAAATAGCAATTCATTACTTGGAGCATTGTGTGAATGAAAGTACATGCATTCAGTTTTCCCCATGTTCAGAATCAATCCCAGCTGCTATAGGGTTTGGTAACCGTGTACAAATTCTATAACGGTTCAGGTTGCACGCAAAACCCCTCTTCACTTGTTCAGAGTCAAGTGACCATTATGGGTTTCACAATTGGCCAGTGTTGGGTCCGGTCATACAATCGGACACAGAATTATACAGCCAGAAGTATAGGAAGCTTTTATCTCTACTTATACTCCATGGGGTGGGCAAGAATGGGAACATTGCCAAACATGAATTATTGCATCAGGCTGGATTGTATCATGCAGTCAAGTGGTATAACCCATTTTTAAACCTCGGCGTCGATTTGAATCGAGACTAATTGGTCAGTTTGATGGAATATCTTCGAAAATGATTGGGATTTGTATCATCAATCAGGTATGACTGTTTTTCTGGAGCAAATATGATGCTAAGGAAATCTAAAATGAAATTGAAGAATATTGGTCATTAGCCACGTTTATACCTACCATGTCTTGGTAAGCTGACTAATGACTATATTTTGATTTTGACTAGATACTCTTGGTCAGTTTGGTATGTACTGTATACTTGGTAAAGTTAACAGCTTGGTTTGGTACCAAAATTGGTTGCGTACCAGACTAGAATAGTATGATGACCAAGACGGTGTGAACATTTTGGTCTACTTTTGTATAGCCTTGAATTGACTAGATTGCAAGTGGTAGCTACTTGATGAGTTCTCATAACAATATTCGATTCAATTTCAGGTAATTTCGTATCCTACTGGAAGGTTTTATTCTTAATTTACGAATTCAAGTGAAGTTCCACCACCAAACCTCAACAAAATAATCAAATCAAAACAAAGTTGGTAACGTTAGTCAGCTGAAGATACATGGTGTAAAGATGCGTTAACTAAGGCATTTCGTCTGAATTTAGTTAGATCTCCTTGGTAAGCATACCAACTATCCATACGGTATGAACGTGGCCAGTAGTTGATGGATTATTTGGTCATTTGTTTGCTCAATCGTTACAAATACGACATGTCAATAGCAACATAGCAAGAGAGACTGATTCGACTATCGCGTAGGTAGAGGTACTTTGGTTGGATGGTGTTGTGTTAGCTTTCTTATTGCAAAAGCGACTAGAGGTGTTATCACCGGGCATGAGCGACATAGTGATTGCATCTGACTGTACGTGTCTGTCCTTGCGATGTTGCCAAATGCCATTTTTTCTAAATAGTCCTCTATATGTATAGATTCGATTAACAATCTGTTCAATGGAGGACTCCACTCCAAATTGCTAACCTGAGAACCTCTACCACTGTTGAAGCAATATTATGGAAGTTTCATTACTCAAATAGCTTTATTATGGTGAAATCTGATTGTGGGAGTCAATCAGCTTTCTAATTGAAGTTATTCAGAAGAAACATGTTTTTGTGAACTTCACATCTGACAGGTTGAAAATCAGGTTGGTGCATTTGCGGCACGTCAATACTGAAATGTCAATACTCAATAGTGTCAGTAGTGTCAGGAGTAAAAAGGGTAAATCAATGAATCACCAAATCAGTAAGTTCGAATCGAATCGAGTTTGTCAATTTCATGTAAAGCCGGTCCTGGATTCTAACTTTTATTGATTCCTCAATCAATTCGACAGGATAGATTGAGAACGTGTACCAACTTTCAAACAAATACACTGGTTGGTTGGAAAGTATGTCGTGAGTGTACTGTATTGTTACGTAGTGAGTAGGTATGTTGTATCTTGAATTTTGTGTTCTGTATTGTCTATTTCCAATTGTTGTCACTAGCTTCAAAAATGAGCAAAGATTATTTTTTGAGCATATCATAAATATGAGTAACAAAAATCGCCTGAGCACGAATGGGAAGTACATCGTTGAATGAACATTTTGGCGCTCTCTTCAGAGATGGCAAAACAATTGAAAAATTCAAATGTTGATTTCGGGAAAAATTAATTTGTCAGTTTCATGTGAAGCCGGACCCAGAATCTAACCTTTGTTGATGCTCCAGTCAATTCGACAAGATAGATTGAGAAAGTGTACCAACTTTCAAACCAACATAGAGGTTGGTTGAAAAGACAACAAAGATATGGGCATAATTGATAAAATATCCCGTATCTCGATATGAGATGTCGAAGACCCGTTAACCATGGGTTTTTGAAATCACCTCAGTGACCCAATTACACACCCTTTATATAATATAAGGTGACCCATGACCAAATCAGCTATGATGCTATGTTAAGAATGTTCAGTTTATATTTTCCCAGAGTTAATTCTAGGTGAAACAAATTCTACTTCGAAGTACCTTGAACAAAAAAAGAACAAAAAAACTCACCTTCATACAGAATTTGCAGCAATTACAATTACATCAATGAGAGATGAGACATTTTCTCTTGCAGCATTGCTTCATTGAAATAAAAAACAGTTTTTGAAATTACTTCCTACTGCAATTATATTCCATTGCTTCTTGATTTTTATTTGCGTTTGTATTCTCTCGATTGAGTGCTGAAATTTTTTCGTAACTATAATTCTCCCACCCAATAATAGGTGAAATAAAAAACATAAATTTGGGTTATATCTAGATGATAGGAGCTTATTCCGACATTCTGACTACTCTACTGTATTCTACGTGAAAAAAATGAATAAGAAACAGTTTTTACTCTCCCTATAAGTTGTAAGATAGCTGATATTGTCAAGAAGTACAGATGCCTATGGAAAAAAATCACTCAAATTCCCGTTCATTCCAAGATCAAGATTATAAATCAACATTTCCAAATTAAAACATCCAGTACAGTGTAGTTTCGATTAGATCAGCGGAGTTCATAGATTTCAATTCCTAAAGAATTTGCAAAAATCGCTTACCGTGCGATAATATACCTAGTTAAGCAATATCGAAAGGTATAATGGCCATTCCCATTGCGGAAAATTGCAAACATAGCATCGATTCCGAATATAAATAGTACCCGAGTCGATAAGGCATCATTATTATTAATACAGTCATTAGTAATTATCAATTGAAACATGTTCGCCGTCTCCTCGACTTATGTTCTTTTTTCTACAAGCTTGCGTGATTCACCCTATACCCGCACGCAATTTAGTTTGGGAAGTGTCATTTTCCCGCAACAGTGCGGGAAAATTTTCCCACACTAGTGCGGGAAAACAAAGATATAAAATCGCTAATAATATAAGTGGTTGGTGATGGAATACAAAAGTTTAAGTTGTTGCAGTATCAAGTATGTATGTTCAGAATCATCCATCAAATTGCACTATTCATTGTGAAAATTAAGAAATATTGGGAAATAAGAATTTATTATTGTAAAAATCCCCCTATAGATTTGGATTGATCTGATGGAAAACGATTATTGTTGTCATGCCGATCAAACCTCAAATAAGTTTGAAATTGTCGAAGTGACAGACACAGCGTTACTGTCATTTTAGATTCAGTGGAAATGCCACAATGTGATCAAAAACTTCTAGCTATAGGGATTCGATTCAGATGAGTTATTACTAACGAAGTCTTGAGAAAGGGATGAGAAGTTATTCACGCGTTTTATTGAATGGTGCAACAATAAAGAAATGAAAATAGTGTCTGAAACCTAGAAACCAGACTCCTTATGGGCCTGCTGGCTTCCGCAATGAACCAACATAATGCGTCAAACTGTAAGTTCACAATAGCTATTACTAATAATTAGTAGATAGAGAATATATGTCTCTTGTTAGCTGTTCCTATTTGCATGAATAATTAATTGAAACGAATCAATCAATTTCCTACGCTTGTAGAAAAAATATTGTTCCTGACTCATGCGGAAAGTGTCTTTCCCGAACTCGACTGCTTGCCCGAACTCCGCTTCGCGTCGTTCGTGTCAACGGCAGTCGCGTGCGGGAAAGAATCACTTTCCGCACTTGTTAGGAAAATTACTATTTCTCTGCTAACCTGCCATGTGTCAAGCATTTATCCACGATTTTTCCATTTAATCAGTGAATGTCAAATTTTATATGAGAAGTGTCTTCACCCTTTATTTTGGGATGAATGCGGTTGGGTGGTGAAATTATCAAAACCTCTCGTCAAAAAGCCAAGCGAGTAGCTACAGGGGATCCCAATATGTAACATTTTCAATTTTGCCCTGTATCTCAAAAACGAAGCAGGCTATCAAAATGTTATTCGTGGTATCGTGCGTTTCACAAAAGAGTAACCAACGTTTGCGAAAACCGCAAATTTCTGTCTTCAAAAATAAGTGAGAAAGGTATTCCGTATAAACATCGGAAATGGGACAGTCTATACAGTCTATACAGTGCGATGTGCGGTGTGCAGTGTGATGTAAATTGTTGCGATTTATGTCTACCATCTTATGATTCCATACCCATACTCCATTACTGCCAAGTGTAGATATTCAAAAACGCATTTCAACTTCAAGTTAAGAGTTTGATAACCGCTCTTGATGAGTCTCCATGAAGCAGTGTATGCAGTTTTCTCTCAAAAGAGTCCTCTTCATCTTGATAACCAATTCAAAGGGGATCCGCAGGGCTTGTTAATGTTGTAACTTCCGGCTGCGCCGTCGAGAAACCGGAAACCACTTCTTATGAAGCAACTTTCCTATGAACGGCCCTTTCAGTTCAATCAATGGTTAGGCGAGGGTTACTCTACTTTGCCGTAAACTCCAATCTAGCTGGCATTTAATGACTTTTTAATTCAATTAATAACACTTATTTCTGAACTAGTGAGCGACAAGAGAAAGAGACTTGCGTGGTTGGTTGCGTGAAAAAGAAATGTCGTATACCTACTTGGAAGAAAATTAGGTCAGTGTTTCTTTCAAATTTCCGATATCCAGGCTTCTATTGATCCTTCCGTGCGTGAGCGTATGCGTCTAAATAAAATTGTTTTTCAAATTTCCCCTATGTATATAATACAGTATTTTTTCTATTATTTGAAATATATGGCAACCAGCGTATGAAGGTTGTCATAATTCACAATATATTGCCATATGTGTTGTTTCATTATATCAGCGCATCATCGCTTGGTGGGTGACTGATCTCTGGCTTATGTGAAATCTCGTAATCAAGAAGTATTTCTTTCTTGATTTGAGGTATGTAGTAAGATATACCGAATTGACTTGAAAGGGTTGATAACAAATACCGGGTGACCAGTTATATTCTGAACCCATTTCAAATGCTTATATCTCTGAGACCATTCAAGTTATCGTTGTGCAGTTTGGACTAGTCTATTTTGATTTTTTCAAGTTTTTTTTGACAGGTTCACCTTCTCACTTGAACTTCCGGTTCTATCGGAAACAAAGAAGCCATTATTCAGGTATAGGGCAACTTTTCCATTCCATTGAATCACCCTGTATATTTTTGCACATTCAGAAAGACTGGTCTTTTCTCTTTCTAACAATGTATAACAAGTTATGTCTTCTTAGAAAACTATCAGAGTTATAACTCTTTCAAGCATCTACTGCATATTAGGATGTTATCCTGAAATGCTGAATTACCGTATATTGAGTATAAATTTGATGCAGATTTATGATAAGTTTATTTGAAATTTTGTTCAACATCAGAAAAAATACCAAACTGAACATGCATAATTATAGCAAAACTGTTCAAAATGTCTCAAAACTCGTGCAACATTTTCTATATGAATATTCCATCTTAGGTGTGAATCAACTGTTACTCCTAGGTACTTGATTTGATGGCTTGATTTTATTTTAATATTATCATTGGGTCCTTCAGTAATGTTTAGAGATGTAGTTTGGCAGTGTATTTGCATAACTAGTGAAAGGGACGAAACATTTTTCTTGATAATTCACTGTCAATTTTTTATGTCTGAACCAGTTGATAATTTTCAAAAGGTCTACTTCTGCTTTAATTTTGAGGTCTTTCCATGTATTTGAGGAGTATATTATTGCCGTATCGTCAGCGAAGCTGATGATTTTTCCACTAGATCTCAGCAGTAGTAAATTGTTGATGTACAAAGAAAATAATATAGGTCCTAATACTGTACCTTGCGGTACACCATTTTATAGTTCTGTAGGAGCTGTGACTATTTTTCACTTTGACTTGTTGTTGCCTATCTTTCAAATAATCAATGAAAAAATCCAATGGTACTCCTCTCACTCCTGAATCCTCCAAGACATCCAATAGTTGCTTGTGGCAAACTGTGGCGAATGCCTTGGCTAGATCCAGGAATACGCAAAGCACAGGTTTTGATTTATCAACAAAATTATAAACATCTCCAATTAATGCAGCAATAGCATCACCTGTTGATAACCCATTCTGAAATCCAAATTGGTTATTAGAAATAATATGGTGTTTTTCGAAAAAATTCGTTAGCCTGGATTTCACAGCCTTTTCGATTATTTTTGACATTGTCGATATTAGCGATATCGGACGATAATTGCTCATACAGCTTTCCTCTCCTTTTTTATAAATGGGTGTTATGACGGCCTTCTTGAATTCTGTTGGAAATTTTCCAGTTTCGAAACATTTATTTATCAAGTGGACTAACAGTGAAGCTATAATATTTGATATAGCTTTCAAGGTCTCGGTCTTTAATCTATCTTTGCCTGGTGCTTTATTATTTTTCAAAGATTCTATTATCTCAATGATCTCTTTTTCATTTACAGGTGCCAGGAGAAATGAATTCAACAGATGTTGTTTTTCTGGAGGAGGAGTATTTGGAGCAGCAATATTGTTGGCGAGATTTGAGCCCACCTCGGAAAAGAAATAGTTGAATTCTTCGGCAATATCTTGGTCTTTTGTTAATAAAATGTTGTCTTTGGAAAGTATGTTTTCGATTTCATGGTTCCTATTTCCTCCTTGTATTTGTTTGAGGACTTCCCAAAATTTCTTTGAATTATATTTATTTCCATCTATCTGATCTTTGTAGAATTTAGACTTTGCTGATTTTATCATCTTATTCAGTAGTTTTCTGTGATTTATGTATAATTGTTTCTTTATATCATGGAGAGGATCATTTTTGAATTCTGAATAAAGTCGGTTTTTTTCTTTCAGTGATATTATTATTACAGATGAAATCCAATCTTTTCGTTTGAATAGATTACGGATAATTTTCTTTTTTGAGTGCTGTCAGCAGTGTCAGCAATAAGGTGCCTTATAGTATCAAGTAAGAATCTGGTCATATTATTTATATCATTACTGCTATAAAAGAGTGACCAATTGGCAGTTTGCATTTTTTGCTGAAGAGTATTGTAATAACGATAGTTTGGTACAGGCTCGAAACATGTTTGTATAATTGTTAGTGTTGATGATACTAAACATTGCAGAGAAGGCTCCAGTGATTTCTTCCTTCTTTATCCTGGTAAGGTCAGATGTCGGAGACATTGAAGAAGTATTTCCTACTACTTACTACCGATTCCGCTGTAGTAAACAATATCTGGATTTTTAGATCCTGGTTAATAAAAATTTAGATATTCTTTCATTCGAGAGAATATAATTTTTCGATCAGTCATCAAGTGCTTCCTTCGAAATTTTGTCTTGCATGTTATTCTTTTTTTTTTCATACATATCAAACTACAAACAAAAAATATACCGAATAAGAGTTTTCCTGTCTTTCAGCAGCATACCACAGAGATCTTCAATAAAATTTCATGATAACCGATGTGTAATAGCCATATACATCATCCGACTGGGAGATAATATAGGAATTTTGAATCAATATCCCAATTTGCCTTTTCTATCCCAATAAAAACAAATCCGAACACTGGGATATTAGCATCATCCTGGTTCATCAATAACCCGCAGTTGAGTTGAGGAGATTGAATATGAAGTTTATGTACAGAATAATTCATGGAAATAAAACTTGGTAACTTGGTATTGAGCCAAATTGCTTTACATATTAAACCTATCATTCATAGGAATTATATACTAAGCAAATGAATCATTTCTTGTCGTTCTTATGTTTGGTTGTGGAAATATGTTTGTATGTATAATACACTCAGTTCCAAAAAAAGTGACGCACTTGATATTTGACCAATCTTCTTAAAAAAAAAACGAAAAATAGTAGGCCGATTTTTTTTTTATTTGTTGGTAGGTAATGCATTTGTCTTAAAAAAAAAAGTGGTGAACATTTTTTCAAAGCCTCCACCCTGTGTGTTAATTGAGTAATAGTATACAAACGGCTTACTCCTATACGAAAGAGGATTCTTTTGCGAGCATTTTGTTTTTTTATTCATTGATTTATCTCTAAAATTTTACGAATTTCAGCTTTTTTGCTGATACCTTACGCTTATCCCACAAATTAAATGTATTGAAGGATCAGAGTACTCAAAATTGATTGGGTTGTACTCTGGTAGGATCACATTGTCTTAAAAAAAAACGAATGCCGTTGCCATAGTAACTAATTTGTTGTATGCCTCCATATTTGACCATTTGTAGTTGTGTCATTAATTAAGTGTCTTGTTTTATTGATCAGAATTACATAAAATGCCTCAAATAAATCCTGAACAAGTAGCAAGATAAGTTGCGTTAGTAAACGATGGGCGTAGTAAACGTTACGCCGGTCGTGCAGTGGGAGTTCATGAAGCAACTGCTCGTAGAGCAATCCGCAAGTACGAACAAACAGGAAGCACCGCTCGGAGGGTCGGTTCTGGTCGCCTCCGAAATCAAATACTGCGGTAAATGTTCAGCAAGATCTTCGCCAAATTCGTGATGTTGCAGTAAGTAAGCAGACGGTATGTAGACGTCTAAAAGAAGTTAATTCAAAAGCTAGGAGACCTGTAAAAGGTCCCAAATTATTGCCCGAACGTGCTGCTAGAAGAAATTTTGTTGAAAATTATGGACAGTGGAATATTCCTGAATGGTCGAATATCTTTTTTACGGATGAGTCAAGGTTTTGCCTCAATATGGTGGATGGAAGAAGAAGAGTGTGGAGAAGAACTGGTGAACGGTTTAATCAAAGTTTAATAACAGAATGCGAAAGTTTCAATGGTGGGTCCGTTATGGTGTGGGGAGGGATTTCAATGAATGGAAAGACACCCCTTCATGTTTTTCCGGTGAGGCAGTCGATAAATGCCCAAATTAACATTGACATTTTAGAGCAGTATGTCTTACCTTATGCAGAGTTAGTGGGCAATAATTTTATATTGATGCAGGATAATGCCCGACCACACACCGCAGCAATAGTGCGAAACTTCTTAGAAGCTACTGGTATTACCACATTACAATGGCCTGCGAGAAGAATCGATATGAATCCTATAGAACATTTGTGGGATGAATTAGGGAGAAGGGTATACGTTCTCGCGAGAGGTCTCCGGAAAGTCTCGCAGAAATGGCAGATGCATAGTGGAAAAATGGAATCGTATACCAATGGAAACGATAAGCAACAAAATTTCCAGTATGCTTGGTAGATTAGAAGTTCTTAGAGTTGCTAGAGGAGGCAATACACGGTATTAAGCAGTCATCCCAATTTATGATTTTGTGTTTGATAAAGATGTTTTTTGAAATTATTGGTATCAGTTTATTTCATTAGAAAATTATTTCTCGATAAATTCAGAAAGTTGGTAGTCTGCAAGGATTCAGCAATTAAAGCTGTAATTCGGAAAATTTTAGAGACAAATCAATGAATAAAAGAACAAAATGCTCGCAAAAGAAGCCTCTTTCGTATAGGGTGTGAGCACTTTCTATGCCATTACTCAATTAACACACAGGGTGAGTCAAAAATTAAGAATAAATCATGGTTCGAGTTATTCCACCACCATCAAGGAGGCTTTGAAAAAATTGTCACCTCTTTATTCTTTTTATCAAAGACAAATGCATTACCTACCAACAAATAAAAAAAAATAAAAATCGGCCTACTATTTTTTTTTTGAAGAATAGGTCAAATATCAAGTGCGTCACTCTTTTTGGAACTGAGTGTATATTATTACCTACTGAGGAAACAAATTCAACAGTGGGGAACTATTGATGTCCAATAATTGATCGTTGAGTAGAATGTACACATTTTTGAGTTTTTCAATTTCTTATGATTCGAAATGATTGAGTTTCATTCCTTTATTTTCTACGTGTAATATTTCGAAATTATCATCAAATTTTACACGTAGAAAATGGAGAAATGAAACTCAATGATTTCGAATCATAAGAAATTTACAAACTAAAAAACTTGACATTTTACTTATATATATATACAATAGTTCACCGCTGTTGAATTTGTTTTCTTAGTAGGTAATGATATGTATTTGCTATCAACCCTTTCAAGTTAATCCGGTACACCGTATTTCAATGTAAATATTGTGCCTAATTTTCGAAAATGAAGGTTTATCGAACCTGTTCACAGGTAACTTATCCTTCAAGTTGAGAAAGTAGGATATTTAAAAGTTAAGCAAGCCAAGGTTGGTTCAGTTCATTGTACCAGTATATCACCTGACGAAGCTACTGGGTTAGCGAAACATCTCGTGTATTTAAGTATTTTGTGGAAATCTTATCGTTTGTGAAGATTCTACATTTGCCATGGTTTTCCATCAAGCATAGATCATCAAGTAACGGCAGAGTTAATTCAAAAAATCATCATAGATAGTTTTTGAACTATGTGCTTCTGATAATTCTTCTATGAAAGAGTTGTATCTTATAGTAGGATTGGTGGATCCTCATTTCATGACAAAAACGATTCATTCGAGAATCAGACCAATTTGCTAATCTGAATTTATTCCATTTGTTGATAATATCAGTCATTCATTCTATTATTCAGAGGACTCATAACGAGTGAGGTTTCATCCTCTGTTGGAGAAATAATATCATCTAAGAGACGACATGATATACCAAATTGTATGATACAACTCAACAAGTCCATGCCATTATGATGAAACTGTTGAGAATTTAATGAGATATTTCATGCACTATAATGTTACATTCACCCTTTCATGATTTCACCCTCGTCTCTGATTATGAACTTCACGGGAATTTTAAATCTTCTGCACTTTATGTAGGTACACCACTCATCACGTTCAATTTGTATGATAACATCAAGGAATTATAGGACTCGGCTAACTGAATAACCTGCGGTTTATATACATGAGCACCGAGATATTCATCTCTGAGGTGTGTTTAAAAAATATTTACTCACCGAAATCAACAGGATATACCAACAAGAATGCTAGAAGAATTATCACGTTTTTCAATGAGCAATGGTGTACAGGGTGTTTCAAATTGCTTGATTTTGTCAGATTTCCTAATTTCCAGGACAGGAAACCTAGGCGGCCTTGATTTGATTGGTGGAAACCGCACTTCGATATCTTTCACCGTTGTCATAAGTTTTTAGTTTTGTATATTTTTTCAAACGGTAAAAAATGTCTACTGGTATTTTTTGACGATGAATGAAATCAATCTGCTAACAAAATATATGTCGTTCATCTATTGTTGGATATCAAAGCCAACTTCGTTATTTCAAATAGTAATTATATGTGTAGTTGGTTTGACTTGAGAAAATCGAAAAAGTTAGGCTTTCAAAAAAATTATATGTTGAGATATGACTACTCATACTTGCTGTGCTTGACAATATAACATATTTCCCCTTTAAAATTACATTTTGGTGACACTTTAACTCAGCTATGAAAAGCATGAGTTTTTCTGTTAAATCAATAATTATTATGGGTGTGTGTAATTGTGTGAAAGTAATTTTCAATCTTCTTCACGAAATATTCAAATCATTAAAGGTGATAAAGAAATGTTAACGATTCTAATATATGAATCAATATACAGGGTGTATCTGAATAACACCGAGAAAAATCAAGGGTTGATTTTGGGATGGAAATTAAGGTGGGTGTTTGGTATGAAATGTTTCGAAAAACCTCTCCACGGAGAAGTTACATCCTTTTGAAAATATTAAATATTATATTTTGTAATGGAGTATGCTTAGAAGCGGTTGAAATATTCAACCCCAAAGATATTTTGTCTTACTACTTTTTTGGACAAGAAAGTCTTTTTAAAAAAAACATGGAAAATGCTTGAGTTTTCGAGAAAACTTCGGGTAATATGAAAGTTAGTAGATAAATTGGGTTTTTCAGCCTCGTTTTCTCTGAAGAAAACTGTTCCTAAAAAAAAGTAACAAGAAAAAATACCTTAGTGGTTAAATATTTCAATAACCCCTTCTAAGCATACTTACGGGTTAGATGAATTTCAAAATGCGAAGTTTTATTGACAAATAATATTCACCAAGTTTCGTGACTTCAGCTCGATATATACAGTATGGTGGAAATGTATGGAATAAATTCATTATCTCTAACGCATATGAATTTGAACAAAAATCCTGAGACAGGTCGATTTTTATTTTCAAATTGACACCTCTTGATATACATACGGAGTTTGTAACGTGATCCGCGTAGTTGTGGTGACGTCATCGATTATTTTTTTCAAATGGAAACATCTCCTTTCAATTTTTTTTTTCGGAAGGTATATTCATTGTCTTTCCAACCATATACTGATATTAGCAAAAGCACATTGTATCATTGCAGAAGGTAACCAATTCGAACATTTATTGTTATGGTTTCCGTTGTAAATATAAAAAAATTAATAATATTTTCTCACGCTGTATTACTTTATTTTGCTTATATCAGTATATGGTTGGATGGACAAGCATATAGACCTAGGGGTCTATATGCACGACTTAGTCGCAAGGTATGATTGATGAATCTACCTATACACCTTGCACTTAAGCCACTAGATGGCTATGAAGGCTAGATCGTCCTTCTGCCCCCTCAGGGCTTCGACTTGTTTGATATATGGAGGTACCCTTCGTGAATCGATTGTCAGCTGGCCAGTGCAACTAATGAAACTTATGACAAGTCGAAACAGTCTGTCTTGCATCACCTGACAGTCGATTCACGAAATTTCTCTAGAATCTTCTTAGTCTTGAGATTCTAGGTTCATCACCATCTGTTAGTGGAACATTGAACCACTTTGAGAATTACATGTGTTGCGATAGTCTACAGAATCTGACATGGATGTCTTTTCTGTAAGCATATAGACGTAGGGGTATGCTCGACTTAGTCGCAAGGTATGATTGATGAATCTACCTATACACCTTGCACTTAAGCCACTAGATGGCTATGAAGGCTAGATCGTCCTTCTGCCCCCTCAGGGCTTCGACTTGAATGACTATACCTTCAAAAAAAAAAAAGGGGGGGATGTTTCCATTTGAAAAAAATAAGAGGTTATACCGATACCCACCTCCATTTTCATCACAGAATTAACCCCCAAACTTTTATAGATACACCCTGTATATTTCAAAAACGCAGAAATAACTTCTGCAACTGGTTTTTAAGAAGATGCAATGAAAATAATATATTATGAAATATAGAAACGACACAGTATCTCCTTAACCTCTTTCTCTGATTGAAACAACTTCTCAGAGAACCTGTGACTGATGCTTTCTGGCTTGAACAGGGGATCCCCCTAACATATGGACTACCCCTTTTTCTGGCACACTATATAAATGAATGGAAATCGAAGTTGTTCATAGTCATAGTCATACAGGGTGATACAGATGCCGGTGACATACCAAACATATATAAGTGCTTCAGGCTGAAAAACCTTGAATTTCTTCTAGTCCTTGAGATGTGCTCAGAAAGATGAGTTCAATGATATATGATAACATGGGACTAAGATCACTCGTTTTGAACTTATCCATGATCTTTTTCTCAATAAATAGCCAAATTTCAAAGCCCTATAGAAATGTTGGGAATCAAGTTTTCGATGCGCAGTTTTCGTCATGAATTAACAAATTCTATACATTTCAATTTTCATTTCAATACTGAAAATAAAAATTTGCGAAAGCTTGGCATGGCAATAATACAAACAAATTATCTATTCGAACTAAAAAAGAAATTCATCTACTGTGTGCGTGTTCAAATTCCGCACAAAATCCATCATTTTACTTTGAAGATCCAACTTCAGACGTTTTTACTCTTCATTCATTAAATGTTGTAATGAATCTAGGATAGGTAAGATATCATAGGTTCATTGATACATTATTTCAATCCAGTGAAAAACGGTATGAAATTCAACTGTCTGTGAAGTGAAATATAGGGAAGTTATTTTTACCCAAATTACAAAGGGGAAACAATGATGGCGGAACTATAAGCACAGAAGTAGGTACCTCTAGAAAACTTGTCTTGTGTAATACAAGTCTATTTCATCTGACGTTAATAAAATTGCTCGAGACTGCCGATGTGATCTTTGATCACTGTGATGTATTTGCCGATTTTATCGCTCCAGAAGCTTTGATGTTGGCCTATACAAAGAAACCAATCCATTCGGAGTTAGTAATTTCGTGAATTTTTCGTTTTTCTTTGCTAGCTCTCTTAAGGGCGCTCTCTCGAATATCTTAGATGGACTGAAAATTACGAATTGATTGCCAATGCATCTTTGCCTGAATTTTGTTCGGCACTGAAGTGAACTAACTCACTACTCTTCAATTTGAACCGAGCCATCTTACACCATTAAATGCATTTCAATGCAGATGTAGAATTCGATGACGAACTCTGAATCAGTGTCGGCTCGTGGCGAAATATTGTAAGGGCAAAATAGTACCATATAGTTGGAGAGCCGGCGATTCTTGATAATCAATGTACTGAATTGTTCACATGAAATGATCGATTATCGAGATGTCTACATGAGACTAAATATGTCAAAACGATCAAGAACTGGCATGCATTATGTGTCTTTCAAAAGTCTAGGATGATGCCTCATTCAATGGTGATATTGACAATGTTGCCAGATCAACAGTATCTTAGATATTAAGCGTAACTCAATTTTTCCAACAGAACACGCTATTTATTTTCATTACAATCAATTCAGCGCCCCCTCATTATTTATGTCTCCGAATATCATATTTTATATTGATGTGGTTTTTGACGTTACATGACATTTTCGTTGAAATTCCTGCCAATGGTGCAAGATTTTCAAAAGGTATCAAAGAAAATCATTGAAATTTCATACAGGATGGTGCTTGATGACTTCCAATTCAATGGTGACATTGGCAATGTTTCGGATGTTGTCATATTTTGAAAACCACATTTTATTTGAAATCTGATTTTTGGAGACATTAGAACTGAGGGGGCGCTGAATTGATTAGATTAAAAATACATATATAGCGTGTTCTTATTGAAAAATTTGAGTCACCCTGAATTTCATGATATTTTCTCAAGCCCTTTTAAGACTATTAGACCGTTCGCAGACATTTTAACGATTATTCCAATCATTTCGAAATACACGTTTTTTTCATGAAATTTGTAATACCCTGTAGGGTTTAATAGTTACACTATTGGGATTTGTTTCTCAAAATCGAAGAGACTTGTATTTCAATAATCATCAATGCACACTTGTTTAATAACATACGAAAATGCCATGTCGTCATAGTTCAAAAACAACGCCAATTAAACATCTGATATGTGGAGACAAGTAATTAGGGAATGGATACCGTGGTCTATTTGAAAAAACTGACTGAACATAATAACATAACTCAAACATAAATGTAATATTACAATGTGACTTTGTGATGTTATTTAGAGATATGCTTGATATCACAGTTACGTTGCGGCAATCGACGAATGTGCCTCGTATAAATATTACAATGTAATGTTGATGGAAAATATTATATAAATATATCGAGAATCACATAAAATCAATGTCACTTCATAACGTATATTTAATGTTACTCAAAACATCTAAACAATATTGTATATTAACATTCTAATTAGTTTCTAGGAATTTTTAGGTTATGTCTATTTTGTCTGGAATCATCAAGAGATATTTCGAGACAGATTGACTACTATTTTCCTAAGTATCATTTTAGTTATTCTACCTCATAAATCTAGTCAGTCCAGCTATATGATTTCGGCATAATCCAGTGATCCCTTACTGAAGTTCTGAAAATAGGTAAATATATTTCTATACGAGTTGTTGGAAGTTTTCTAAATTATTTTGAAATTCTATTCCATGTTCTTCTTCTAGCTATGATATATAACTCACTCATTATTTTTGTAATTCGTGAAATATGAACACAATCCGTATTCACGAATCCCTCCTACTTTTTCACATATTATGAAATGCAGATACAGATTGGTTGCATTTCAATATTCCAGCAGAGCAAACCTGGAATATAAGTAGTTATCATGAGCAATTCATATTTTCTTTCGAATTTGAGTCCAAGACTTGTTTAGTTCTTCACTTACTTTGATAACTACGAATAATACCTGAAAATCAATATTTTCACTAATCATACTATTTGGCTTGTTCACCATAACAGACAACGAACAAAATGGCTGGAATGGAATTGAATTTACTTTTGACAGTTGACAAAAGGTTATACTTTGCCGTAAAAGAAAAAATATCATCTCCTTGTATCCTGTATACATGTAAGCTACGTTATAAGGTGGTGAAACGAAAACGTTGCACAAATAACATACAAACTCTGTCTGAGATATATCTGATAAACCTAAAATCAATTGTCAATATTGATGCAATATCTCATAAACGTTTCACTTCATAATATTGTGTTGGATACTTCAGAAGGACATTATCGCAATGTTATTTCAACAATATCACAAAACTTCTAACTGAAAAATATTTTTGTTATGTGTCATGTTTAGTGGGGAGTTACCCTCAATATCTGAAAAATTATGGATTTGTCACAATTGCCAATATCACTATGAACTATGAACTATGAACAAGCCCATCCTATTTATAATTTCTTGAATTTTCTACAAATCGTTTCTGAAATATATATGAGACCGTTCCTGGACTTTTGAAATACACTTGTATATTACTTTAACTTACTCTTAGTATGTGAATACTTTCGCAGCTGCCACATAGCATCTTACCTGAAAAAATAAAAAAATCCATATATACGAGGTGATTTTGAAATAGGTAGATATAGTCAGCAAATCAATTCAAATGATTGAACTCTGTCTAATTGTGCCATCCGCAGTTATGGTTTATCCAAAACCTGTCTGAAAGTTGATATTGTGACGTCAGCTAACCTAGGCCGAATATCGAAAATCTTAAACGCTTTCGCTCGAAAATTTGCGAATAAGTGACGTCAGAATTGGCACAGTTGATAACTTAGAGCAAAAAAAACTTTCTGACTTTCAGTTCGACCCCTATATTTTTCTATTCATATTTGTATTCGATAGTATACGTCGAACTTTCTTAGGGTTAAAATCTACAGTATGGAGTTGTGATGAAATGAAATCATAATTTCCAAAATAGAAATACAGATTGTTCTAAGGTCATGTCGTAAATGATAGGACAGACTGTACAATGGGCGTTACCGTCTTGTACAGAACATTGAAAGTCACATAAATAAAAGAGAGGACTAATGATAACATGGCATTATAACTCAGGAGACTGGGACGGTCTCGTATGTTTTTCTCCGTTCCTTGGCACAGAACATGCTTTGATTCTGAAGATGCTTCACAGTGTGCTGTGGAAATATACGAAACCATCACTCATCACTCTAGGATTGGACATATACATACATTCGAAAATATCATCACCTGCGATACCTTGGTTCAACAAGAACTTTCCTAGATCTGTGGCATTGAAACAAAAAGCCTACCATTGCTGGCACGAAAACGAAGAAGAAAGGTGGATCAGAAGAGACATACAATGCCAAAATGAGATAGAAACTCACAGACTGTCCCAATGGCTTCCGTTCATTTTAGTTCCTTGCTACCGCAAAAGCAGTCCGAATGAATTCAATTAGTCCATTTCCACCACTATCCAAAGTCAACAACACATATTAGCAAATAGAGAAAGCAACATTTTTGCAGAGATGGTTGCTGCATACTTCGCTTCAGATTCCCAGGAAAGAGTGCCAACCGCCAGATATTCCTCGAAATTCGAATTTCCCAAATCGTCTTTCATCAACGCACTATCAGGAGTATTCTGCTTGGAGTGCTTGGTCTCAAAACAAATAAATCTAACGGTTCTGATGGAAATTTTCTACCAAAAAATTTGCACCAGAATTTACACGGATTCTCTGCAAGTTACTCACCACCTCGTAAGTCGAGTATTTTTCCATTCTGCTGGAAAATAGATAATCTTGCCAATTCCCAAGAAAGAAATGAAAAAACCTACCCAACAACTACTCATAGGCCTTTTGCACTGTTATCATCACCAGAGTGATGGAGAAAGCCATCAACATTAAGCTTATCAAATATCCCGGAAGCTACGGAATGATTGATGACAGGCAATATGGCTTTTGCCATCGGATATCAACTGAAGATTTATTTGCCTTCATTATATGACAAGCTTCATTAGAAAAACATGGAGTATCACTATCTGTGGCGTTAGATATATCTAAGGCATTCGACGTGTTTGGCACTAGGGCTTCGCGAGACCAAGACCAAAATGTAGTCTTGGTCTTGGTATTGGTCTCGATGTTTCAAGACCAAAAAGAGTCTGGCTCAGTTTTGGCCTTGGTCTATATAGTCTTGGGCTTGGATCAAAATGCGTATAGAAATTTGAATTTTTCAATTCAAATATCCAATAGTTTATATGCATATAATACGTATTTCGTATTTCTCAGTTTTTAAAATTGTAGAAAGTGAGCGAAATGAATTTCTCCTACCTCGTTTGTCAGTAGAACAACAAAGCTTTGGAATTTTCAAAAACAAATTATCCCCAAAAGTTAAAAAAACCCAATACCTACCTACTGATACCTATACCTTTTCCCCCTATTCTTCCTAGGTGCGCACGATTTTTCCCGAGCATTATAGGAATATCCTTTCGTGCGTTCCAAGAGATAAACCATCCAGTGGTTGAAAATTATCAGATATTTGATTCAATGTTACGAGCAAAGTGATTCAATATGTTTGGCCTTTCCTTTCCATACATCAGTTTATGAATGGTTGAATCGAAATGGTGATAGCTTACGAGGGATTGAAATCAGTACGCGAATATACCTTATTGAACTAATGCTACAGCCAGCTCATTACATTTTGTAATCATTCTCTAATTATGAATTCTAGATATCGCATTAGTGCTATGCCATCGTTCGTGAAATGTTTGGAGTCTATCATAATTTTGAGAACCAGATCATTAAATCATTCTTATCCCTTACGATACTAGACTAATTATCTCATGCGAATATTCCATATAACATTGTTAACCGATACCTATACCGATTACAATAGATCTGAACTGCTGAACAATTACGATTATGTGATAAAGTTCATAATCGTTGCGTTGTTATAATACTATAATATAATACTCTTTTCGACAAATAGTTCCTAAGCTTAGACATATGAGTTGTGGTAAAGATTTGCTCCACATATATCAAGGTTGACTTTTTTGAGCAACCAGCATGTCCAAACATTTCTTATACTTCATAAAAAAATATCATGTCGAAGTTGGAGACTTGGCAACATTGTGCTGAATGCTGAGAACACGCCCACAATTCGTGCGCCGTGTTGTCACGTTCACCGCTTCAAATGTCCTCTAGTGTGAATTAATATAATTATCGTATTCACAAAAATTACTTTTTTTATCGCTTGGAGCGCACGAAAGGGAATCCCTATAATGTTCAATAATAACAATAATAATCCACAACACATGCATGAGGAAACATTCTGAGACAATTGATTTTATTGCTAATTAGGAATATTACCAATACAGGAAGGAGAATTTATGAATTGATGAATAAGTAATATTTTTCAAGTTCCCAATCGTATTTCAACATGATATGGCAAACTGTGTCATGGTCTGTTCCTACATACGAAATCATGACGTCAGTTTTTACTCGCGGTAAATTTGTAGCTCTTTGAGAATTACCGTGGCATAATTGATGATTTTAGCACTTTGAAATCGACCGATGAATTTAAAAAATATATGGAATTGAAAGGTATTTGAGAGATGATTCTATTTAATAAATAAAAAAATAGTCCACTCGCCAATCAAAGATGGTTTATGGTGGTTGACCATATCACAATGCAATATGAAGTGAGACATTCCATATATTTCGAGAAAACTCATCATGCCTCATCTTATCGCCCTCAATGACAATCTCAAACTTTTCGAAAATTATCACATTTTCCGATATCACTGTGTATAGGTCATCATGGTGAACAGGTGGCTTACTGAAAAACTACTGATGTTGTAATCAAAGAACTAAGTTATTGGAATATCACAAGAAACTGGGATTTGATTGATCCAATCCATAGATTCGACAATTCTAAAATGATAGAAAATGATGGTTCTCACTTCAAATGTTCAGATCAAACTAGAAAGATATTGATCTGTGTTTGGAGTCCATGGAGTCTTAGATAGTTTTCCAAATAGTTCATAAAAGCGCCAGTGTTTGCATGCTCTGGTTGCTTTCTATACTCACACACCATCGCAGTCTGTTTCGGTATAGAGTGTACAACGTGTGTCAAGACATAAACAATCTCAGTAGACAATATATTCACCAATCCTAAATTATTCAACTTCAAAATGAAGGAATATCCGAATCTCTCTGGCCATCGACGACGTGAAGACTCTAGGCCGACATGTCGTTTTCTCCAACTGATAATGCATTAGCTTTAGATTCCTGCAGACATTGTTGTGCATAAAACAATCCTGTCATTCTTTTTTTTTTTATCTCAGGTAATTATTTTGCAAGTTTGGGCCCGAAAGATGTCATTTGCATGGCCACATTTGTGGAGTTTGATATTGGGTAAGTTTGAGTTATCTTAATATCTCATCAGGGCATTCAGGGCTTTTGATATGGAAATCGAAGAAGCATTTCTGTGAAGATTCTGATCGAAACAGCAGTCAGATTGTCGAGTCAATTAGGTATCGAAACGAAGTTCTGATGAATTAATAATTTGTACTTGAATGACTTGAGCCTTCTGAGCAATTCTTCACAGCATCGACTAATGAACATAATTATGAAAACTAAAATAAAAAGAGACCAATTAATTCCTGAATAGCTTCTCTAAAAGAAGTGATCATCATATAAACATAACGATGCTATATCCTTTGCTTCGTATCACATGTGTGCTCGACAAACGATTGCGAACCATTAATCAGAAATATACAAAAGACTACGAGAACATCGAACATGCACTTCCATAATGAAAATCCGAATTAGTCGGTATGAAAAGGCCGATGCTTCATATTTTAGAATATAGATTTTCAGAGTGATAGTTGAAAACCCTCATAAAACTCGAATCGCTCTTCAGCAAAGAGCATCGAAATAAGCACCAATAATCGACCAACGATGAGGAATTGAATGACCTAGTTACATTCACTGACTTATTACTCTATCTAGACTGCTAGTAGTCATTTCGCAGCAACCCGAAAATGTAGTCAGTTGCTCGCCTGAAAACGTTTCTGCTCAACACGCAAGAACCCCCAAGCTGTCTTTCATGACTTTGACGTGGTATAGAAATCAACCTATAGGCGGCGGCAATAAGGTGGATGGCGTAGTCTCAAGTGTTTTATTTATGTCAGTGGTCGGCCTAATGAAAATATAATATCAGAATTAAGTGGTGAAAATGATGTCTTCGTTTTATGTTCGTCAATCCTAAGAATTATGAAGTGGTTTGTTCTTTGCTGTGAGAATTCCATGATTAATAAGGTATTTCTTATAAACGGTGAGTTTGTGGGTAATGAATAATTTGTTATTTCAATTTGCTTTCATCAGTTGAGCAAGTCTTCAGATCGAAAGGAACCATGCATGTTTTGTATAATCATTCAGCTGTGAAGAATTTGAGTTCATGTGCTTATCTTTTTTCGATTAAAAGTTCATTCATTCAATAATGACTATAATTCCTATAATGATAAGAGTAATGAATGCTTTGAGGCTATAAGGAGACCATTGGATCTTAGCCACTCAGGAATAATATGTTCATTCTATTTCATACCAGACAGCTTTTTGATGCTTCCAGGCAAGTCCAAGACATTGAGACTATATGCAAATTCGCCGTTTTTGAAATAGAGTTCTCAAATCTGAGTATTGGAAGCTATGAGATCTGAACACTGAATATATTTCATTCATTTCTCACTACTTTAGGTATGGTTTTACAACCTTCCATAGTAGACCCCTCCCAACCTTCTTCATTCGATACGCCTATGTTCCTCGAGTTCATGAGTGTAACATGACAGATCCTCAATGCGCATGAATCAATGTCACCAGTTCGATCTCCTGAGTGGCTCACCTTCCTCCATATAGAATTGGCGGTCTAGATTAGTATATAAGTCGGTGGTTGCATTCCGTAACCATAGTCTCCAAAAATATTCATTTCAGAGGGTGTGGAGATATATTGGTGAAGACAACTCAACAGTCGTCTGACAGTGCAATCTCCAAGTTACCTAATATTCTTCCACCATATACAAGGTGTCCCAGAACAACGTACCATAAATTCTACAGGGTGAACTAGAAACAAAAACATGCCATTGATGATATCAACTTTCCTATACGAAAATGCATCGAATTCCAAATTGTCTTTAATATTTCGAAATCCTCAAGAAGTACTGCTCTAAAATGCGTAGGGTCATTTACTATAGATAATGTGCATGGAAAACATGTCGTACCAATTCAATAAATATACAGGGAGTTAGGTATGTCGCCTTCTCGTTGCACATCTCGCTATTTCGATGAGTAACAAAATCATTTATCTCACTTTTTTCAACTGCAGTATTTTTATAAGTTTTCTTGGTTTTCGAGATATCTACCAACTTTCTTTTTGGTGCTCCTCCATACTCGTTCATGATTATTTGACGATGATCATGTTTTGCAACTGAGTTCATTGTACCACTATATCACCTGACGAAACTACAGTTTTAGCGAAACATGTGGTGTGTTTGAGAATTTTGTGGAAATCTTATAGTTTGTGAAGTTTTTACATTTTGATCTTCAATCAAAAGACATTTCAAAATTCTCAATTAATATTACATATGTATAAACACCCTCATGAATATTATTAGTCTAGTTTTTGGCAGAGGTGGGCAAAGTACTGCACTAATGTACTCATGAGTACTTTACAATGAGTAAATTCGAATAGTACTCATAAGTGTTTGAGTATGAGTACTTATATGAGAAGTACTTGAAGCAAATGAGTACTTTTACAACTTTCAGAGAGTACTCGTGGAAAATGAGTAAAGAGTAATGAGTATGGCTAATGAAAAAAATGATTAGAGACTCCAAGTAGAGGATACTCATCAACTTACCAAAAATAACACTCCATAAGGCGTAAACGTATTATGCTGACAATATAACAACTCACACCTATCCACTGCACGAAATGAAATGTAAAATGAGGCACGACATTCAAGACAAGCTGAGACTTGTCTGTGCGCAGTTGCGCACGTTGGTACTCGTACTCGTTACTCGCCAGATGTAGGAACCACAAGTACTCAGAACTCTGAAAGTGAAAAGTACTCAATTTTTTTCGGGAACTGAGTACGTCAAAATAAAAGTACTCATGAGTACCGATTTCTGAGTACTTCGAGTACTCGAGTACAATTTTGATTACAATTTACTCGAGTACTGCCCAGCTCTGGTTTTTGGCAGAAATTTTAAGTTTTAAATGTAATTTTGAAATCATGTTATGACAGCACCGACAGTGTATTATTTTTTGTTTTATAAACTGGCCAATAAGGAAGCAAAATACAAAATCGAGAACACAGCCATGTAGGTATCCAGTAGCCAGTAGCCGAAATACAAAAACGAAAAGATAATTTTTTCGATTACCAACACAGACATTTCAACCAATCAAAACGTGTGTTTTATAATGAGTGAAATAATCGATGGAAATTCCCTGCAGCACTGCACCCCTTCCTTCCTCCGACAGATTCCGTAACAACGTGATCGGTATCGATTGGCTGGTACATACCTATATTATGATATTGGATACTGGGTGATTCGTTGATTGTGCATGTGTACGGCAAACTGGGTTTGGGTGACGTAATTACTGGATAATTACGCGATTACAAGGTGCACAATGTTCTGAGCTTGTGGTAACCCGTGATAGTTATCTGATGGACGATTAGGGGATGGAGTGATCAAATTGATCGACGTCGGAGCTCAATCATCGATTATAGGTCGACTATCGCCACTATCGGATAGACTTGCGTTTGCGGAGTTCGCGTTCATAAATTGGAATAGTGGTGGGAACTTCGCGTAATCCCGAGTCAGTCATATCAATGTTTCCGGATGGTGCTGCTTTTCTTTGACTAGAGGAAGAACGTACTTCAATGATCTTGAACTGATAAGATGACCCAAAAATAAGAAGATAGCATTTTCATGCATCCACATGGAAGTGAAAAGGGACAATTCTTTGAAACAACACAATCTAACTCGTCCAAAAGAAACCTTAACTCTAGAAAATAATGTCAAAACTTTTTCTCAGCAGTAAATGCCTCTACATTACTTTTTTCAGGTTAAAAGGAAAATGTTCCTCCTGCTTATAAAAGGACACTAAGAGCGATCTAACCTTAATCGGCCTAAATGGACCTTCTTCCTGAAGTTAATATTCTTCGCAAAATCACTTGGAAAATTTAAAAAAAAATTGACCGTTGCAGGCAATGAACCCGGGTCGCAGACGTGGGATCCAAACGCACATTCAACTACGCCGCGAGTCGTAGTAACTGTGGTACTATGAGAAAATAATTTAGTCGCTGTACCCGCACTTGCTGCGCTGATTATATTCAACTGGTATCATGTGAATTGATTTTTCCTACATTTTTGTTGAATAGTAATTGACACTAGAGGACATTTGAATCGATGAACGTGACAACCACAGCTCACGATTTGTGGGCGTGGTCTTGTCAGTTCTCAGCATTCAGCCCAATGTTGCCAAGTCTCCAACATTTACCTGATATTTTGCAATGGAGTATAAAAAATATTTGGACATGCTGGTTGCTCTAAAAAGTCAAGAATGAACTATAACATCTAGTGGTGCCCGCGAGAGTCTCGTCTCGGACAAGACTTGAGACGAGACTCGGACAAGACGAGACGAGACTTTTATTGGTCTCGTCTCGAGTCTCGTACAACATATTTAGAAAGAATTCAGATTATTTAGCACAGATAGACAAAACATTTCATTCATAAACGGCAGTGGAGGGACTAGGGCGAGAAGATTCTGAAGCGGAAAAGTCGGAATTTTTAATCGATTTTGATGTATTGTACGGAGTAAATCCTATACCTGCCGAAGGAGTATGGATGCAGGAGCTTCAAAAATATTATTCTGTGCCTTGGTGTAATAAAAACACAGATATATTGCAGTGGTGGAAAATTCATGCTTCTGAATTCCCCATTCTGAGTTTGATAGCACGAGTCCCGGCGGAAAGATTTTTCACACCTGCTGCGTTAACTATAAGAAAACATACTTGGTGAAAAACAAAAACATTTGCGATCATGAAGGCTGATCTGACTGATAAAGGTTTTTTCCTTAGATTCCTATTTTTTAAATAAGTAAAATAATGTTGGATTGAAGTTTTTGTTTTGTTTATTTGTTGAGAATATACGTGTTACTTTTTATTTTATTTTTATAACTCTCGAATATATAATGCTATGTTTTTTTTCCTTGTTTAGATGTATGATGTAAGTATGTACCTATTAGGTACTTACTTTTCAATAAATAATGTTATTTTTATTGTAATTTTCTCTTCCTACTTCTACATTATACCTAAAAAGTAGCGTATGGCAAATATCACCTACTAGACTGGAACAAGATTAAGCATGACGAAATTGCGATACATTCGCGAGACTATCATACGAGACGCGAGACAAGACTAGACTCCAGGCTGCGAGACGAGACTCGAGACAAGACTTCATATTTCATCGGCGAGACGAGACGAGACTTTATGAAAGTCTCGTCTGGTTGGTCTCGTGCGAATCACTAATAACATCATGGGTTCTTCCTATTATATTTTATTCAACGATAGGACTCCTTAACATCTTTTTGATAACTTGATTATATTTGGTGACTTGACAACCATGCTTCATGAGTGGAAATGGAAGATTATCTGACCAATAACGAAATAGCATAAAAACTGACGTCACCATTTATTCATTGTATCGCCAAATAGCGGCCATGAAGGTTCGTTTGAAATTGAATTGAATTGAATACCAATAATTCATTATCAGTCCACTAGCCCATTCCCAGCATGGGTGGGTGCATAGAATATAGGAGGCCTACATGCTGATGATTCCTTGTGGGTCCGTCTCTGCCCACAATGTCAAAATGTCAATGTGAAGTTACTACAACAGGATTAGTAATATCTTCATGAACGTGTTGAAAGTTGAAATATTGAAATTCAGTGAAAATGTCAGATGAAGTGACTCAATGGAAAGCAGTTCATCATGAGAAAAAAAATTTCAAATCCATATTTCATGCGTGTATAAAGTCATAAAATTGTAAAATATTAAACATTATATGAGCCATGAAATTGTGTAACCAGGTGGTGAGGTGTATCTATCGAATAATGTGGGAAACGGTCGGCTATATTATTATTTATGACCCTCCGAGGCTTACTCAGCTTGGATTTTCGTGGCTGATTCGCAATCTCAGTTATAACGGCACCCGAGATCATCAGGAACAGAGGAACACCTGTGGTAAACACTCGGGAGAACGAACACATCATTACACAATCAGGATAACTTGATTCTTATCTTCTATATGTATTATTGTGCTTCACTTGTTTGAGAGAAGATTGAATATACAGGTTGTGGCGATAGTGAGTACGATTGCTCTCGAGATCTATGACAATAAGGTCTATAACTGAAGATTATTTCCGCATATACAGATTGTCGAAGACAATTTTATTTAATTGAATGCTAATGATCACCACATTATCGATTATTTTATCTCATTCACTTGAAAGCTATCATTTCACTTGTCAAAATTATGCTATTTGCGGATGCATACTAATTATCAAAGTGATATTTTTCGTTGATTATGTTTGTGATGAATATTGAATATTGTACGATATTTGCTACGAACAGTATTTCAAATCTGTATTTTTTATTTAGCCAATATTATTTCATCAATATGAGCCACATTACTGATAGATTAACTAATGAAATATGTTAGAACCGATATTGCACTGATAATGGATTTTTAATATCTGGCGCCACCAGCACGTCTCCAAAAACAACTGCTAAGAGGCAAGAAATACCGCAGCATTCGTTCAACTTATTGGTATTCTGGGATACAGAAACCGAAAATGGATCTGATTCATTATACTAATGTGATATTGTACCAATATCGCTATTTTCTTATCGCTTGGCATTTAGAATTTGAATTTTGTAGCAAACAAAATGAAATATTGAGTGGAGATCAAAATTCAACATGAAGATAATATCGCAAAATGATCACATCCTTATTCAGGCCAATATAGTAGGCAAATATAAATGCAATATCGAATCTGCATATGGAGAATAATGAGAAACCGGTTTCTCTAAGTTGACATCATAGACCTATTATCCCATTTTTGTCCAATTTTGTATACCAATATAAACTCGATATTGAATAGAGCATATCGAGTGTCTAGTATAATGTAATCGAGTATTTCTTTCTTACATAAACAGGGTACTTACATTTTAGAGAAAGTGAAATCTCTTCTATCGAGACTGTTCATCAAGATCAAATTTCACATCAGTAAAGTTCATTTCATCTTGAAATTATATTTCCTTACGCATTCTTGATATGTAGATATCCAAAGCACGGTGTGATATTATATGAATTCCCACCTTCCCGATTATCCTACATACAGAATCTTGTACACTATATTTTCTTATGTTAATATAGATCAGCCAATGTTAGTTTAGTTCATCGTACCAGTATATCACCTGACGAAGCTACTGTGTTAGCGAAACATGTCGTGTGTTTGAGAATTTTGTGTAATTCTTATCGTTTGTGAAGTTTTTACATTTGCCATGAATTTGTCATGAGTCAATTCAAAATATAGATCACATTGTATACCGAATTTTGTTCTCATGTTCGCCATCCTTTCCACTTGGTTGACAGCACAAGTTTCGTGATGGATTCAACCTCGAGACATACTTAATACATATAAAAAACTATCGGAAGGGTAAGGTGAAGGGTCGAGAGTATTTCTCCCTGAAGCCATCCATCTTGGCCACTACCCCAGCCATTGCGAACGCTCCCCGGCATGCTAAAATCAGATTGGCATTAATCACCTGGTGGCGACACTAACATGACGTCACATCAATTCTGATGAAGCCACCGGATCGAGCAGTTATTTGATCCAATCTGACGTATCATGGTCGGCCTCGTGATAGTCGTGATTTGACAGTGATATGTGGACTAGCATGTGACTTGGAAATTATATGTCTGATATGCTGAATTAGTCGAGATATTGTTGTTTCCTAAGAGCGTGTAAGTTCAATTTGTCTATAATTTTTGAGGATGATGTAATGTTCACTTGTTTTTGACTCACAGAAATGAGATGTTTATACTTCCTCTTCAATTGTTTCGTCAGACTAACTCTCGATATGAACAATTGAATGTGGGTTCGGGACGTGGTTCTCATTTCCGATGATAGATTGCGTGAACGATGGACAATTTCTTGGAAAATTTCAAAATGCGTTTCGAATCTCATTATGAAGTTACACTAGACTTCCAAGGATGACAAAACTAAAGAAGGGACGTATTGTATTTCGTGCAAGATAATTTATTCAAATTTATACTCGTAGCAGAGCGCTTTCGACTGTTGAGTCATCATCAGTGCACACCTGTAAGTAATCTGCTTTTAGCTATGGGAAAGAAATTGTAAATTCGAAAAAAAAAAATTGTTGGAAAAATTTTTTTGGAAATATTTTTTTATAGAAATTTTTAATATTGAAAAAAGGTAAAAATTAATTGGTGACTTGTTACTTGTTGATGTACTCTTGATTTTGAAAAAGACTATGATAAAATCGAAATTTGGAAATAGTTAAATACGAATTTGGAAACTGATAAAAGTGAGATAACTTACTCGTCAGGTTAAAAAGGAATTTTGTCCATAAAAATATCTCTGGTCCAGTTTGAAACTATCGACATTATGGTAAAATACTGTACAAACATATTAAAACGTGTTTCCCAAAGAGGGGTAAAATACAGATTACATTAGTGAAGATAAACATTATGAAATCGGGAAGAAATAACCAAGTCCCTAAGGAGCGAATGTTTTGTTGGTGTAATGAGAACCTAACTAACATGTCACTCAATAGTCTGGTTTATCAAAATGCAACAATTCAACAAGTGAATACACCAGGGAAATCCAGTTGAGCCTAATGAGAGCTCACACAAGTTATTCCAGAGGTAATCAAAGGTTGAATGAATTCAACTGTCTGACAACCTATTAACACAAAAAAGGTTTGAGAATCCGGTTTGTGACAAGTTATTTTCAGAAATCTTTGTGAAAACTCAAGCCTCCAACTGCGAAGGAAGTGAAAAGTCTAATGAGAACTTCCACAACCCACGAAATTGGAACATCAAGAAACCACTCCAACTCTGGAATATGAAAAGACAAGAAAGAAACCATTGGTGTTCTCAGTGTTATGAAAAACTGCTTGGAAAGATAGTGCACAAATTGCTGATTTGGATATCTAATTAAATCATCATAGAGAAAAAAGGAGTTTTTGATAATTCTGTGAAAAAGGATGTGTTTTCCTTCTTTCGCGACCCGAAGAGTCCTGTTGATGCACGATTTCAATAAAAGCTGAATGAAAGCATCTAGAGACAGGACGCAAAAGAGACAGGGCGCAACAAATAATCCGAGGAGAAACATTTTGATCGTGATAGTTTAGTAAGCAAGTATTAACATTATATTAGGTAGTTGAGTGAGTGTATACTGTGCTTTCATCATGGACTGACCATGCTGCAATGTGTGAGGATTATTTGAAAATCCGAACATTCCTCACATTTTATGTACCAAAAGTGAGTAAATAAAAATTAACTAACATCACAGAATTTTCATGAATTAGGACTTCGTGTGGTTCATTAATTATTCACCACTGAAAGTCGGAAATATAACTCACCGTTTCCATTCACACAAGAAATTGTGAAGATGAAAATGTGAACTCAAATGAATGTGTCATGATACCTGTAAATTTGGATTGAAACTTCGGAAATTCAGCAAGATTCTCCCATGCCTCGCTATTTTCACAAAGTATACGATATCGAGAGATTTCGAAACTTTTTTCGATAGGAAGTGATAACACCATTTCACAGAAAGATACACGTTAAAGTCGACAATTGTCAGTCGAAGAAGTATGACATTGATCTTGGGGTTCCTCAAGGTTCTATATTAGGTCCACTCATGTTTCTTTTATCCATCAATGACATGCCCAATCATATAAGTAGTTTTGTATGCAGATGATACAACGGTTACATCGATTGCAGATAACCCAGAGGGGCTTCAAGAAAAATTGAATACCTTGAGCTTCCAGTTCACGAGTGGGTGTGATAAAAAGTCTTTAGTGGTTAATGTAGAAAAAGCTGTTCTGACTGAAAGTGAAATAGCTCCTGGCCCAAAACAGAAAATCAAGTTTGTGGGATGCACTTTTAGCAATTGGTCTCACATGCTTTTCCCAAGAAAAGTTATTGCTGATAGTAATACCAATTATCGAAATGGATGTCTTTAAAGGTATGGTTACTCCGGACAAGCTTATGTTGGGCACAGTGAGATCGGCTTTTCTAGAGAAAAGGCATGCTTATGTTTTTTTTCTGCATTGAAATCTACCAAGTTATTGGATCCCCATTCGAGAATTGTTGCCGAGTCTATATTTATGTTGTCAACATTTCTTCCTCGTTCGTTTCTTATTTGCCTGGATGGTATTGGAGCCCTGCAAGAGAAGGCGGTATGGAGGGTACTATCATCCGCGAAGCTGTGTACTGGACATGAAATTGGTCCAACAAATCGTTGATATGCAATAGAAATAGTGTTGGTGCTAGAATTGATCCTTGCGGAACACCAGCATTTGATAAGGGAGTCAGATGAAACTCCGTCGACCACTACGTGGAGAGACCTGTTCGAGTAAAAACTAGCCAGCAGAGAAGATGGAAATATAATATCTCGAAAGCTTGGACAAACTTTAAAGAGTACTCTCTTCACTTTGCTGCAATCCCCATTAAATCTTTATATAAATATATATTTAACATTATGAATTATTCCAAGTATAACGCTTCAGTTCAAAATTTGGTATATTAACATGAGGATGTTAGAAGAATTTGTTGATAAACCATTTTCATTCTCAACGGTTGCGAATTCAACAATATCCCAACGTTCTTCCAACAATGCTCTGCTCATTGGGTACACCAGATGTAAACTATATAAAAGAGGAATCTCACAAAATCATTCCTTCCATTCACGAAAAATCTCACGAAATACGTTATCCTTCAGAACTATATGGTCTGCAGTCGATAATCCAGCTTTGGAATCGTTCAACGCAAGGATGCAGTTCATTCGTTTATCGATTATGTGCTCGTAAAACACTGTACACAGCTTTCATGATTTATTGCTTGCATTTCCTGTTAATAAATAACCTGGACTGCTTATGTGCTTTGCTGATCGGGTTATTGCAGGATATCAACACACCAATCTGTAGGTAAGCAGAACGTAATCTGTAAGTGAAACAGCGTCATGAAAATAAGGCTGATTTTAGAGTGAGGACATCAAAATTTGAAGTCGATTAAAATGGCAAGTATTCCGAGATCGTTCAGTTAGATTGTATCATTTTCATTATAAATGTTTAATCGAGGATCAGACGACCGAATTTTGTAGCTGCTGATTGAAACTTCAACCTGTTGCAACTACTCGATTAGTGATCATGTCTGCTTGTAAAATTGTCAATTGTGGTGAAATAGTTCCCCCCCCTCGGCCCTTGCAAAAATATCGTTCTTAGCGCCCCTTTTCCAGCCCAGGATCACCGACCTGTGCATTTTTTACCGAATATTCGTCGCCTAGCGATGGTGTGCCCCTTAATTTCTAGAACCGCCACTGTTACTACATCAATGAATATCGAATCTGAAATAGGTTCTATTGTTTGCTCTTGCATGGAAAAAATATTATTATATAGCTTCTCCTTCAGCCTCACTAACTTAATGGTTTTTCTATAGAAAACAATTGCCTCACCTTATTTCCTCATAAAAGTTGTCACAGACTCCATTAAAACGGATTTTACGAGACAGGAAGTCTCATTTTCACATCTCCTGTGGCAGGGTTTACAAGATGTAATTTCGCGGATGCGAAATAAAATTCTATTTTTCCTCCGACTCCATCGGCTTTAATTGGCATTTAAAATTGGAACAAGATTCTCAAGAAATGCTCCAATGATTTAATTTCTTCTAGGAAAAGATGCATTCACTGAATTATATACTTAGTGGCGTAAATCATAGTTTCTCCTCTCTGATGGAGCTAATTTCCTATTCATAAAAAAGACATTCAAGTTGGAATATTATGAACTATGTCAAACTCATGATATTATTCATGATATTTTACTGATGCTCTGGGAAGAAATTAATGACTATACAGGGTATCTCTTAACTACATAGAATCTTCTCGTGCAGAAATGAGAACAATTTTCAGATCAGGATTGCAGACGAGTATTGTGATTATGATTAGATTCGATTCAAAATTGGTATCTGAGGATTTTCGGGGTCGAAAATTACGATTCTTCCGTCAAAATTGGGAAATTCAAGATGGCGGATCCAATATGGCGTACGAGTTTTGTAATAATGATCCGATTTCATTCAAAATAGGTATCTCAGAGTTTTTGGGGTCGGAGATTATGATTCCTTCGCCAAAATTGCAAATTTCGAAATGGCGGATCCAATATGGCAGACAATTTTTCCAATTATGATCCGATCCTATCAAAAATGTGTATCTGTGGGTTATCAGGGTCGGAGATTATGATTTTTCCGTCAAAATTGGATAATTCGAGATGGCGGATCCAATATAGCGAACGAGTTATGTAATTATCATCCGATTCTTCTCAAAATTGGTATGAGGGGGAGTTTGGGGTCGAAGATTATGATTCTCTGATTGTACTTCGACAATTTGAGATGGCGGATCCAATGTGGCCAACGATTTTTGTTTTTATGATTTGATTTCATATCCAAGTTTGGTATCTGCGGGTTTTCAGGGTTGGAAATTATGATTCATCCATCAAAATTGAAAGTTCATGACGACTTCAAGAACAAGTTTCCGTCCAACAATGGCCTCATCAAGTGGATTAGGGAGTGTGAAATGGATAGAGAAACTCAGGGGTCGTGAGAAATTTTTCATCCATTCTTAAATGAATCGATCTGATTTGAGAACACGTGGAGGGAAATCCACAGTTTTTGTTTTCAAATGAGTAAGAGATTTGGGAAAGCAATCGCCTATTTTCGATTCAGTGAGTAAATCAGTGAGAAGATCAATAACCTTCGCAGACGAAACAAAGTTTACCTATTCATGTTCTTAGAACGTGGCATATTACCCTTGATTGCTTGAATGATCAGAATGAATTAGCCACTTTCACAAATGAGATTCAATAGCTGTTTTGATTTCATCACTCGCGAAAAAACAAAATTGATAATTTCATGCCATCACCGTCGCAGCAGCCCATGACCCTTTCAACCCCAACCATAATAAACACGCACTCACCCAATTAGATCTATATAGTCTAGACCGAACGAAATATAGAACTTTATCTACAACTATGGAGTCATTCATACATTGCAAACTCGATTTTCAACATTTAATGACATTATTGTGATGAATCGGGTAATAAGAGTAATAATGACAGTAGGATGGCGTAATAATCTGAAATCCCATCGTCTTGTCAAATTCAACTAGGTAAGTATTCGTTCTACTAGTTCTACTAAAGCACACCACTATACTACCATCGTCCACCAATAATTAGAATATTGCTGGACGATGATACTACTGTTCGTGAAATATCCGCAAATTCAAAAGACTCACCTTACATGGTTTTCATAGTTTTAATCACCTCAACTCTTATCTTTCAATTGTAAATAACCAGTGAACTATTCATGATCGTAAAATATTTGGCTGCTGGAATTTGCGAAGTGAAATATCAATGAATCGGTAACAGATATTTAATTCGCGTATTATGAATATGGTAGAACAGAAACCACTATAGTGGCTCAAAAATAATTTTTCGAATGAGATATTCCTCAAGAGTTTTCAGGGTATTCCGTTTCAAATTTGGTATACATTGTTTATACAGTATGTTTCCGAAACGAAAAGTCGCACACAAAATCTCTCAACGCTATTTTGTAGAGCTCAAAACGTGGCAATGAGTGGAGTCATGAAATAGTTATTTATGTAATAAGGATCATAAAGACGATCATTATGGTACAAGTCGTGAATGTTATCGGGCGAGGCGTAGCCGAGTCCGATAACACGGCGTGTGCCATAATGATTGTTTATGATTCGTATTACATACAAAATTTTATCTGATGGCATTTATATCAATACATTTTCGAAAAATTAAAAACTGCATTTTCGACATGTCACAATGACAACTATTTTTAAAGGAGTAAGTTTTGTGTAGTTTCAAATATTAGTAGGTGAGTGAGCTGTGCTTTGCCATTAAATTAATATTACAAATTGTAGTAATTGTTCTTTTACCATTTATAATAAATAGTTTTGTACATAGTTATGCATTTTGAATAAACTTTTTTGATCAAACCATTACATGTTTTCCTTATAGAATTTCATTATGGTACTTAGTACCATAATGAATTCATTATGGTACTTAGTCCCATAATGAGCTTCCTTATGTCATCAAAATTGAGTGACATAACGTTGTCATTATGACATGCCATCAGATAAAAATATAAACGATCCCATGATAGACACAGATGATCTTGGACACATTGACTTCTGATTTTTTCACCTAACCATATCAAATGTAGAAGATTCAATGAACCAGAAGAGTAATTGACTCTAAAATTCGGTAGAAAGTACAATTCGATAAAAATTACAAGTAAAGAGAATAAGATTTTCTTTATTTTGACTACCCTATAAACACTGAACCAGATTTACAGCCTCGTAAAATCCACGTCGTAAACGACCTTTTCCCAGAATGCATAGATATACCTACTGCTCTTGTTAGTTTCTACCCTTTTGTCAAAAATATGAGAATGTAAAATTCTAGTCATTGTACAAGGTGTTCCATTAACGATATCTGTTTCTTATTAGAAACTAGACATTAGGAAGGTTCCATAAAGTTTCATTCGAATATAATAATGAGACTCAATGAACTTAACACGAATAATTGAAATTAGTATGGAATTGAAAAATCTCAATTCCTAGAATAGGTTGTGTATTATATTGTTTTCAAGTTTTTGACTTATATACTTTTTTGACTCGTTTAATTTGTCATATGAAGTGTTATATTAATCTGTCTTCGTATTATTTAAAGTTTATGTGTGAAAACAGTAGGTAAATAAATATTTTTTTTCAACAGAGTATTATCCTCATCCTCAGAGCAATAAGGAAATAATCAACATCCTTATCAATGAGTGATAATAAGTACTTAGCATAGATTGATGTGAAGACACCCGTTATATTGAATAAAAAGGCTCATTTTCTTGAATTATTCAATTTATTTATTATATCATTTATAACATTCATATAATTGTCATTTGTCAACAAATGATAAAAAAGGACGTAGGCTTTGTTGTCAAATTCCAACTTCTCAATTTCAATTTTCTCTTTATGCTCGTCTGATGAATGATCTCTGAATCCTTCATTGCATCGCAAGGAACTATTACAATTTTTTTCCAAACATTTATAATTCCACTTCAACACATCATAGGAAGGAAAGTCCTTGATTTACGTACGCTTAAGTATGTTTCTAGTGTTTCTTCAAATTATTTTGTGTAGAAAATATTCGTTCACAAACAAGACAGATCACACTCATTTTCGAAGCGGCAAAATGCAAACCATTCAAACCAAATTCAAACCAAACACAACACAACATCAATTGGACGTAGTTATGCAAAAAGAAACCAGACGACAACGAGTAAGTTTGGAGTTATTTAGGTCTGAAGATATTTATTCATCAATAAATCAACAGAGTATTTCAATAGAACTTTTTCATTTTATGAGATGTATAAAGTCATGCAGCATCTATTACACTTGATATTCTTATTTGAATATCATCACAACTCATATTTTTTCTGAAAAATGTGCTTTGGTTCCATTTTGCATTTTGAAATTTCCGAAATTTCAAATGAGAACCAGAACGAAAAAAACAGATAAACGTAATACTTCATCTTAAAACAAAATTTTGCACAATCATGTTATCAGGTATAATGTTCAGAGTCCACTGCCTCCGAGAATCCGTCAATGTCATCTTCCACAGTGTCGTCTGCGAAAAGTGTCGAATAAAATGGTCGGCAATCTTTTGGTATAAGATGCAATATCGACTTTATGTCATTGAGTTTTTCTCTCGCAATCCCCGTTTCTGTTGGCGACAGTGCATCCAAATAACTTTTTTTCATTCCACTTTGCTGGGGTCTACCACAAGATTTTTTTAGAAATATCTACTTTCACCGCCACTGATTCATCGTTCAAATTCTGCTTCATGAATATTGAATAAGGCTTGTCTTCCATCAATGTTATTTCCCTCGTTTTCAACCAACTAATGTCTTCTTTATTAACTCCTTTTTTGCGATTTGTGATCTGCGGCTCGATATTTTCGGCAATTCCAAAAAAAATCTTCCTTTCTCATGGGAGACACTATCAGAGATTTCTTCTTGCGGCAAACACTCATTATTTTGTAGTAGTCATCAGGAGAGTAAAGACGTTGTTGCTTATTTAGTGCAGATTCTATTTTTCCGAAATCATCATCGTTTGGGAGATAACTATGACCTGAAATCAGGAATCGAACGGTGATTTTCTCACGAGAAGGATGGCTATTCAGGGCACATTTCAACATAAGTACATAAGAATTTATATTCCGATTTTGCCCACCACAAGAATCGCTCCACAAAACTAAATCTGTGATACCATCTGCAACTTTCTGTTCAATATGTTTCAGTAAACAAGAGACAACTTCTTGTGCACCTCGTCCTGCTACTCCTTCCACCCAAGGATAACAATAGCCCCTTCCCTCTTTACCAGAGTGAATGCCAAACGAAATAGAAACCATCCTAATTCAACACCAAGAAACGATCAAACAGATATTTACAAAAAGGAACCATGTCGTATGGTTCCTTTCTGTATAACAGTTGGGGTGATTCTCTCGATTTGCGATGGTTCTTACCTATAATAAAATTGCCTATATATATAAAATTCGGTTGGTTCTTTTTTGCTAAGTGTAGTATGGATATTTGGGTTACCATTCATGTATATAACTGTATTTCGATGATCATGTCGCTTGGTTCCTTCTTGCATAACTACGTACAATTTAGCACGTGATCTATTATAACCAATGGGGGCCTCATGTACCACGTGGTCAATTGTAACCAATGAGGTTTGGGAATGTCTCCTAAGCTCTAGGCTCTCGTGGAGCTCCGACTCACTAATGCCCACCCTCTATTTCATGGGAGCAAAGGTTCATATCCTCATAGGTGTGCGCAACGATATGGATACATTCGCTCCCTTGACATTCAAATAGCTATCATGAGCTTTTCCTATTGTCACAAAATCAGTGGATGGCAATTGAAGTCATCGCCCTCAGTGCGATAAAAAATTAACGGTTTTAATGGAAAGGAGGATTTGCTGTAGCGCGAAGTGATTAAAACAATCCCCTGGGGATTCATTTCAGAGAGAGAATGGAAGATCGATAGATTCACAATGACTAGATACTTGAAAGTTGAGTGAACATTTATAGGTACAGAGCACGTATAGCTTATCCTTAACAGGAGTTTTTTTATGCTCTGGTTCCCACGAAAAGGGATATCCTGTAATGTTCAGAGAACATCGTGAGAACCAAGGGATATAAGGTAGGTATTGGTGTTCTTCTCAAATTTCTGGAGGTTATATGCCTCGGGGAACATCTCCTTTGCCAATGTGTTCCAGAGCCTCGCTGTTCGTTGGATGAACGAGTCTTTGGGAAGAGATGTTCTGCAGGTCTCCAAAGTGACCACAAAGTATTTTTTTTTCATGTTCTGGTCTCACTCAAATGTTGTCTACGGTTCAGCCTTACTCAAATCGGAACGGAACAATATATCAACACCTTTGCGAGAACTGGGTTGGCTAAATGTTCGAAAACGCATTTTTCTACATCCATCTGTTTTATATCACAAAATAATCCTCGAAACCACTATACCTTTTTGAAAAAATCTCATTCAGAACAGACGTCCATAACCTCAACATCAGATTCAAGTCCAAATTGACACCACCTATTCAGAAAACTACTCTCTATCAGTCTTCTTTTTCCTATATAATAACCCGGCTATATAATAAGGTGCCTGATGATCTTGAAGAGAATTTTATCGGACTTTTCAAGAAAAAAATTAACTTCTATTGATGGATGATATACATATATAAGAGTGCTCTCTATATTTCTACAATCACGAATAATATACAATAATGTGATCGGATTTTGAAGATTTTGTTTTCATTTGTCAAATACATTATGAAGGTAGATTTAGCCTTCTTTTTTCTCTTCTTATATTATTTCAAATACTATATAATTAGTGATTATTTCTTTTGCCTCTCTGGTTGAGTGTGAGAAAGTATTTACCCATTTCACACATGGGTAAACGCTAACTCTGCCATTTGATAGTAAGCATCAAAGTTATTTGTGAATTTACTTATTGTAACTGTTATTTATACTTATAATGTCAATAAAAGCGATCTATTATAATTTCAATTGTTTTCCATACGGCACCATGTCCATAGCACAATTGAGGATTCACGAATCAACACAACAAAAGTGGTTCCTAAGTTTGATTCGAAATTATTCTCTTTCAAAAATTGAATTGCTCCTATATGTCACTGATAAAAGAATATTGTGATTGTGCTTTTAGACCCTCGGATGTAATTGGTAACTGTTTCTCTCTGAGGCCATTACGACAACACATTCGAAAAGAATTATTTCTCTCTAACGTAACCAGAGACCAATTCAAGAAATATATATCTAGTTTCGGTCTTGCTAAAAGACAGCCTTAGGTATTATCCGCTGAACTTCCTCACTCCTGCAATTTCCTGATAAGACTTTCAAGCATTCAACCTTTTTCCCTTCAATTAGGTAATACCGATTATTGCAATCGCTAGTGTTATTCTGTCGTCTCCACAATGAAGATGATATCGAAAAACGACGACAATACAGCGGGAAGTGCAATTATCGAAAGGGAAGTTGTGTTTTGTCACGAACCGACCGACTGCAGGGAAAAGGGCTTTGTTCTGATATATCCGGGCGGGATAGGCGGGAATTAAACTACGATATACCTACACAATGAAACAAATCTGTGTTAGTTGCTGTGTTATAAATGTAAATGTATAGAATGTTGAAAGCAGTTGTCTACCACAGATGGATTTACTGAAAAGTATCTATATGTATATAGGTATGTATATCTGTGAACATTATTCGAATTGAAGTTTTGAACGCGGGTATAATCATCATCTAGGCTTTTATAGACCTATCAAATTATTCATCATAAAGCAAAGAGTATACAGTGTGTCCCACTTTTACCATGCTCACCATGGATATCTTCTTAACGGTGAGAGATACGAGGTCGGTTAAATGACACCAAATGTGGAGTTTGTCAAGGCCAACTATAATGTGAAAAAATATCTTGATAAAATCTATTCGTTTTTGTTTTATACGCAAAAAACAGATTTTGATCATTTTCATGTCTCCTCCGTAACTTTTTTATTTATGAAAATATTCAAATAGGAATTTCACATTCTCATGGCAGTTTTTCAAAGTGATTTCGAACAAAATATGAAATTTATACCAACTCTTCTAGAATTTGAGATATCAGCACCAACTTTAGTTTTTCAAAAGTAGGTCATAGCTCACTATGACCCAGTTACAAATAACTTTTTGTTCTCTTTCAGATGATATGTCGCAGTAATAGTTTTGTGTTGATAACAACGAAGTTATCATCATTTATACAAAAACAAAAAATTAATTTTAAGCTGCCATCTTGAATTTATGAATTTTAACAAAAAAATCATGATCTCCGACCTCAAAAACCCCCACTTACCAATTTTGAATGGAATCGAGCCAAATCTTGTACGCCATCTTGGAGCAGCCATTTTTTTTTAATGATGGAAAAACAAGTTACCGTTTTTACTGGAGAAATCGGAGATATCTGACTGACATCTGAAATGTATTGAACTCACAACTAGCATGAACGAACAAAAATAATAAACTGAAATGTAGAGGCGAAAATTTACCCTTCTTCGAATATTATTAGATGCACGATTCATTTCTCCCCTCAATCTTTCGAACTCTCTAACAATATTGTCTCAAAGCCATCTCAGCCAAGCAGTGCCGGTTTTAGCACTACCAGCGCCCTGGGCAAGAATTCTACGGCGCCCCCTAATAACTAATATATTTCACTTTCCTAGCCTTTGTATTGGCAAACTCTTTCATTAGATCAACAAAGTCAATATTTTCAGCAATTTTATTTCCAATTGACAAAGTTGTCAAGTTTGTCAATCTAGATTGAGATATTGTCGATCGCAGATAGGTTTTTATCACATTATTCTCAGGAAAACTGGAAACTAGCAACCATTTTACAGGTATATAAAGTCAATAATATTCGCAATGCTAATCATACATTTTGATAAAGTTCTTTTTAGTTGCGATCTTTTATAAAATTCAAAATATATGCAGGAGTAACCAAATTCTGATTAGGTGAGTTTATCACACCACATATACCTTGTCAATTAAAGGTCGAGTTGTTTAGAAATTTGTTTTATATTGTACAAAAGTACCAAGATTTGTAGTACTCATTTAACTTCAAATATTTCATTAACTGAAATGAATGATGAAATTGAGATATGGTGTAATTACTGATGCGCTTTTGTTTCAGAAATTTGACTCGGCCTCTCGAGAACAGCGAGAGCATTGCGTTTCCGTCGATCTTCTAATAGATGGCGACATTGCACAATTGTGACATCTGTCAGTTTTGAAATTGTCGCAGATTTTTCGAATTCAGAGTTGAATATTCCCATTTGCTATTTTATTTCCACTCGTCACAGCAGCAATAGCACCATCACCATCTAGCAGGAAAATGTCTCGCTCGTTGTGACGTAGAGAAATCATAGTAGGCGGTCGAGTGATTTTTCTGGAATTTTCAATACGTAATAATGGCCGAATACGCGCATCATATCTTACTTTCATCATTCTGGAATGAATGAAAAATTAAACCTGATTTTTTGGCGGGCAGTTTCACCAGCTTGACGCTCAACATATTGAATTATCCATGTGGCACTAAGATTAGGTCCAAGCTTAGGTTCAATTTCTATTTCTTCAGCCAATTCCTCTGCAGTTAAAATAGCAATTTCAGAGTTAATATTTCTATATTCTCACGAGAAAGTGCAGCATTCTTTCAACATTTCTGTGCATTTACTGAGATCTATATCTGTTGATTGTGAGATGTGCTAATGACGTTGATTTGAAAAATTTGAGGAATTTATATGGGTTTCTGCGGCGCCCCTTTTCATCCGGCGCCCTGGGCGGTCGCCCAACCGCGCCCTACCCTAACGCCGCTACTGCAGCCAAGAATACAGTGACATACGAAGTAATTGATTTTATAAATCAGTGCATTGAAAAGAGAAAAGCAGGTTCTATTCAAAACAGTAATAATTCAATATGGCGCCCTATGGAAGTTGATGATGGTAGCAAATCTGAACACACCATCATGTAGTATAGCATAATACATAATACATCATATTATTCCATCCGATTTGAGAGAGAATGTCAATTGTTAATTTCAGAGGATTCTCATTTTCAATGCTCTCCTTTTGAATGTTCAACAGGTAATTATATCAATGTTCGACGTGGCAAATAGCCAGGATAGTAGTTGTTCTCTGTTGAATATGCATATACATATTTTTATTTGAAGGAGACTGCAAATTCTCAACTTCTGAAGATTTTGTTTTCAAATTCTCATCCTGTGTGTTCAATAGATATGAATAATTCAATGTTTATCGTGGCATTTAGCAGGGAAAGTATTTGTTTTATGTTGAATAAATCAAGAAAAAATTATTGATATTTTTATCACATAGAGAATGCGAATTCTCAATGTATTTCTTTGTACATATATCCATTTTTTTATGTTCATAATTTTATCTGAGAATATTCCTTTTCAATACTTTCATCTAATCAATGGGTTCAAACTGGAACGATGAAAACTCGTTATTTTGATAGACCTTCAATCGCGGATACGTGATTAGGTTTTCTCAATTCAGAATTTATTTCCACGTCCTGTATCATGAATATCAATTTGTCATACATTCAAAAACCATTTAATTCCTCCTTGAAAATGTATTTTAGGTCTTAGTCTGATGGTGGCCGTTTTGCCGAAATCGCTTTCTGTTTGTGTGGTCGACCGAATTGGAGTTTGTGTTTTCTCTGAAATTTGAAAATATTGATAATAATATTGATGAAATAAACCTCTGGTGCGCTCACTCTTCATTTGTTTCGTCAGACTGGTTCTTGATATAAACAATTGAATTTCAGACGATGACGTGGGGTTCACATATCGAATGTTAGATGGCGTGATTCTTAGAACTTATGATCAACATCAGTTCTACCAACCTTGATGCGGCTAAATCGCAAAATGTATTCCCTATCTTCATTGGTCACAATTCGGTCACAATTGTCACATTGATGCCTGTAATTTTGGTACGGCACCAGACTAAATTTAGCGACATTCACCCACGCCATGTTATGTTCATCGAAGTAGGCGAAAATCAAGGAATTGTAAAACAGCAAAGGATTGAAATGCGTACACCAGAGGTTTCTTTCATCAATATAATAATGATATCATTCAATTGTTTTGAATAGTTTTCAGATACTATATACAGTTTATAATATTATAATGAACAGATTTTCTTCTTTCTCTTCATACCCAATACTGATTAATGGACAGAATCTGGTAACTTTCAGATTTTATTTCAGTATGGCCAAATCAAATCGTTTCAAAGGGTTTTCTACTTAGCAAAACCGATGTTGGTCTCTTTGCTTCCCGTCTTCCTCTTAGGCGATCCTTATCGGCATCCCCTCAGGATCTGAGGAATTTCATGGGAAACACGGAAATAACCATTACACAACGAATCAAATACCAGTCTCGAGCAGTCTAACTGATATCAAAGGAATTTTAGAGTAGATGTCGGGATGCGGACATTCTGATACTCCAGCTGTCTGGCGGAGAAAAATCTAGCAATAAAATGTAGTTTTCATACGAGAGTGGAATGAAAAATAAAAGAACAGAGTGCCACAGATTCTTATTCGGGGTGTACAAGATGAGAAAACTCGTCAAAATAAATTATTTTTACCACGAAAATACAAATAGAAAAGTGTTAGCGAGGGAAATTATATATTATGACAAAATGAATTAGTGGACAAACCCTCAGGATTCCAATGGAGCCTTAGCTGAAAAGGCATGCGATCCAGTGTTACTGTACAGGCTGTTCCATATTCGATATCCTTTACGGGATAGCTCACTTATTTTTGAAGATAGAGATTTGCAGTTTTCGCTACTTTTTTGTGAAACTCACGATACAGGGTAAAATTGAGTGTTGCATTTGGGGACCTCCTCCCCCTCCGTATCGCAGCTATCTTCCAACTTATAGGAAGAGGGAAGACTGTCACTCATACATTTTTTCCCGTGGAATCCAGTGGCGTAGTCAGATTCTAAAAATAGGCTGTTATTAAACAGATATAACATTACTAAAAGGTATGTTCTTTTTTAAATGGAACACCCTGTATATTTTTCCATTTTTGAATCATTGATGCTTTGTGCTTTCCAAAAATATATAACACTGATATGATACTCTGAGTATTAGCCTTGAATTTATATATTTTACAATTTTTACTATATTTATGAAAATACAAAAAATATCTTCATAGGAAAAGAAGATAACAACCAAGAGAAAAAACAAAGGAATCCGCTTGCATTCTTCTGAACGGAGAAAATAGCATTACTTTTTGTTCAGTTGATATAGATAGAACATGTTATCCACTACTGAAAACTGAACATAAAAATGGTAGATTCAAGATCAACTCATTTATATGGGCACTGTGGCCGAGTTTGTATATGCGCTACAAAAAATACCAACATCACTCATTCACTATATGTCACTGATAAGTGGCATGCACAAAAGGATATAAAAAACGAAATGGAAGACCTAGTGATGGTCCATTGTCATTTCATTGATAACTTAATGACATTGAGGAACCTATATCCTTTATTCATCGTTCAACCAGTACTGTTCTAGTGATCTTATTTGATTGATTCCCCAATGCCATGATCCTGATTCATTGGAAATACACTATTGTACCAGCACAGTGCAAGTGCAACATAATATGTATTATATGATTGAAACAGCAATGAACATGTATTTTTTCATCACCGAAAAATATCACCAGCAGTATGCCATCGATCAAATCAATGGACCATTGAATCGCCAGATATGTCGTGTTTGATGGATTATATCGTGCGTTCAGAAAATTTTTGAATAAAATCAAAAATAATCATTTTCCTCATAGGTATATCCTATATATTTCCTGTTGAAGTTTGATAGTTCAAAACTGATGATAATAAATAACTCTTGGAATAAGCAGAGACGATGGAAAGCGTCCAGATGGAATGGAAATTTGGAAAGCCTTTGGTTTGGGATTTTACTTGTGTCGATACTGTAGGAGCCTCTCACCTCTTCTCGACCTGTAATATGATCGGTGCCGCAGCCATTTCTGCAAAGAAATTGAAAATACGCAAATATTCGAATCTGGGAGAGTTATTACTCATTTTACCCAATCGCCATCGAGACATACGGAGCGTTTCCGAACTCATGCCTTCGGAAGAAGAATGGAAAAAACGTCTGATGCTCCTAGAGCTTATACATTTTTAATTCAGAGGATTAGTATTGCCACTCAGAGGGAAAATGCTGCATCAGTCATGGGCACCCTCCCTACCTCGAAGAGCCTATATATGAAATCTTCCTTCAACCCATGACTCCAAAACATCGAAATCTTTATTACAATACTAATAATTATATCAAAGATTCTTCAGTCATTTTATATTCGAATCACAAATGCTCCGACATAACTCCACCTGACGAACTAGTTTCACATCACTTCGATCCCACCAAGTCCGTTGGTACTTCTGTTTCGAATGGAATGGGTCAGTATTTGATTTCTTATAACTTGGAAGTGAAAGATATGAATTTAAAACCTGGAGGTTTACTGAACTATAGGAACTATTGCTACATTAATTCAATTCTACAAACATCAAATGATACAATAAATTGAATTGAAATTGAATTGTCCTCCATTTTTGAATTCATCAGTTTTTCTAGCACAGGAAATTTCATCAAGTAAATATTGGTATCCTACTCCAATTATTGATGGCATGTGTCGCTTCGTTCAAGAATCCAACCATATGTCGCTGGTGAAGAAGACGAGTGGCAGAAACTTTTACAACAAGACGGCAAGAAAAGAAGACATCGTTTTGATCGACACGGTCCCATTCGAGCCTATCTGGATCTACAAGATGTTGGCTAATCTTCGCTAGGACCTGATTGAGGGCAGGCAGGAAGACGCAGAAGAGTTCCTCGGATTCCTACTGAACGGCCTCAACGACGAGATGTTCGAATTGATGAAACCAGTTTTGGATTCGGAGAATACTTGCAGTGATTCAAAAAGTACAGTCTTCGAGAAGACGCCAATACGCGCTATTGTTGGCGGCCAGTTGAGATCAAAAATCATGCGAGCTGGATATGTGTCCACGGAGAATAATCAACCGTTCCTGACTCTGCAACTGAATGTCGACAAGGTGAAGACGATCAAAGAGGCTCTGGAGACACTTGTGAATAAGGAGCAGCTGGAAGGATTTACTTCTCCTAACACAAATGAAGAGGTACAGGCGTTGCAGCAATTGCTGCCACTCATTCTCATTCTGCATCTGAAATTCTTCGATTTCAACTCAGAAAGCTGTACGAAAATCAGCAAGGCGTTGGAATTCCCTGTCGACCTAAAAATCGAATCGAGGTTATCTTCGGAGTCACAAACGCCCGAAGGAAGAAGGTATATGTTGTTTGCCGTGGTCTACCACATCGGCGATTAGGCAACCTGGGGCCACTATTTCACCGATGCCTTCCAAATGGAACATAGCTGTTAGTTGCGCTTCGATGACGATTAGGACAGTCACCGAGAAGCAAGTGTTGAAGTCGCAGAACACACAAGAGCCTTATTTACTATTCTACAGGCGGAGGGATACTATCGGGTGTAATATTTGACTTCTAGGATGGAATTTGTTATTTTTGGAAAGCAAATTGTATTTGAACTACGTAATTAAATTGAAAATTTCAATAACTTGCCCAGGGAGTTCAAACATAAGCATGTCAGGAGTAACCATACCTTTGAAGACATCCATTTCGATGCTTGGTATTACCATCAGCAATAACCTTTCTTGGGAAAATCACGTGAGATCAATTGCGAAAAGTCCATCCCAAAAACTTGGTTTCATGTTTCGGGCCAGGAGCTATTTCACTTCCAGTCAGCTGCTCATGATCTATAAGGCACAGATCCGACCTGTCCTGGAATACTGTTTCCATATTTGGAGTGCAGGACCCGAAAGTGGCCTGAAACTGTTGGATTATGTCCAAAAAAGGGCAATTCGTCTCGTGGATGATGCCTCGCTCACGAACTCACTCACTTCTCTGGAACACCGTAGAAAAGTAGGTGAACTGGCTCTATTTTATAGATATTTTCATGGACGATGCTCTTCTGAAATATCAACAAGTGTACCTCCCTTGGCAGTCCTCACGAGATTAACCCGTCGAGTTGAGGCTTCGCACCCCTTCGTGGTCACTCTGGAGACCTGCTCTTCTCAAAGAGTCGTTCATCCAACGAACAGCGAGGCTCTGGAACACATTGCCAAGGAGGGTGTTCCCCGAGGCATATTACCTCCAGAAATTCAAGAAGAACATCAATTCCTACCTTATTCTCCTTGGTTCTCACGATGTTCTCTAAACATTACAGGATATCTCTTCTCGTGGGAACCAGTACATAAAAAAAATAGCAATGGGGGTAATTACCTTATCATCCCCCCTCCAACAGGCACGCGCCTGTTTCCCGACCGCGAAAAACGTCGCCTGCCGATCGTCCACTCAAACGTGGCAACATTGGAAACAGCGTTACGAAACCGAGATTCCCGAACCTGTGTGGTATACGCGAAGCTTCAGCAGCTGATCGATCTCTGTGACCCGAATACGCGAGTCTACAGCACAGCTTCTCTCTGCTCTCTCTCATCTCTTTCCACCATTGAATAGAGACACGCAAGGCGGGACTCCTTGTTCAAGGTTTGTTGTCCCGAAGGATAGGTTCGGAAGTTGGCGGTTAGAGGGTTTCGGTTATCAGTTGGCATAGGTACGTAAAGCCAGATATTCCAATTTGATTTGGTTTCCTCATCTCTTGGTAAACTAAAAAAATCATAAAAATATTGTTTGGAATATGACGAACATCCTTGAATGGATACTTCTGAAATGTAGGGTGTTTTCTTCGAAGAAAAAATTAAGTTTAGGGAAATAAATATAACAATGAGATGAAATGGAATCAGTCATGTATCATTGTATTGGTCAAAAATGGGTCATGTCGAAATCAATAGGTATCATTGGTATTAACCAATCGTTCAATACTGGTACTTATCCGCAATTTCTGAATACTTCTGTCATAATACCCGTAGGTAGGATAGGTTATAGGGTTTATGAAGACATCAATAGTGGTGAGGTTACCGCTGCAGTGTTTTGTGACTTTTCAAAAGCTTTTGATTGCGTTGATCATGGAGTATACTGCTTCGGAAGCTTCACTACCATGGGGTTGACTTAAATAAGCATAGACGATGGAGCAGAGTGTGACAGTATATTGAGTATATCTAATAACCTATGATAGAAGTCCATATTTTAACAAAGTGGAGTGAATACGTTTCAGAAACAAGACACACTGAGTCATCTCCACAAATTTATCAATATACACATAAGAAATATATGTACATGTTTCGGACCATCAATAGCCCATCATCAGCAGCATTCTCTAAGAAATTTATATGAAGAAAAATATTTTTCATGAGACATTGAGACATTGAGAATTGATAGAACTTCATGATATACATACTCTTTATTTTCTCAATATAGGCTGTGGGTCAACTTCAGAGTAATAATCGAGGTAATAGTTTCGGCGTCTTCACCATTCTGCTGACCAGTTTTACACTAAACCATGCTGATGGCTGCGAATTGATTGAGGTTATGTTTCCATTGTTTATTGTTGTTTTCGATTACTTCTTTTCTCCTCACAGTCTAGTATTATACCGGTGTTTTAATTATATTCGTACTTATTGTCGATTGTGATCCAGTTGATGTTTTTCCAGTTGAATTTTATCTCTATAGACCTGAAAGTTCGTCAGAAATACAATACTTTTGGATATCACTGATGGTGGTAAGCAATAAGCATTAGTTTCACTCTCATGCTCTTTCAATTCATGAGTTAAACGTTGAATTTTTTGCCTTCGTTTTCAGTTCGGGCTTGTTCGGAGATTCGCACCTAACAGTAAAACTTCAAAAGGTTTCCGGCGAAATATTTCTCAGTCGCTCTAGTTCGAGAATTGAAATGACCATTTCATTTTGTCGAATCAGTCATAATTCAAATCAGTGTGAAACTAATTTGATGAAACTTCAACATTATTCAATTATCGTCAGCGCATAGTATAGTATAAAATTATTAACTCATCAAATTGAAAGATATTTGGTCCTGATTTTAATTAAATCGGAATGAAGGTTTCGGTGGTAGTATAGTTATGCATTCTCCTGTCTGTTATCCAACTCCAAAATAATGTACATTTGATTATATCTTGATGCTGATTCAAATTTTAGGGAAACTGTCCCCAGTAGAAACACTGCCTTCTCATTCTCATTCACTTGTGGAGGAAAACAAATCTGAAATAGTTTCATCAATATTCACTGCATGTAATGAATAATGATCCTGTGGTGTATGATCCTGTGGTGTATGATTCTGTGGAATAGGAACTTAAAGAACATTGCTGAGAAGCTGCCCATTGGCATGTGTAACCCAGAGGTTGTCAGTTCGAATCTCACGCGGGGAGGTGGAGTTTGTTCATTTTCCGTAGTCACTCGAAATTAGAGCTTTCCATCATCTTCATTATCATTCTACAGTTCATAGGCAATTATCAGTATGCTTAGATATTTTGTTGTTTGATATGATTGGATACTATATTTCACTTCATAGCAGCTTTTGGAACGAACATCTCTCAAGAATACGTTAAGACAAATGTATTGGTCTCTATGTTACAATATTGATTGAGATCCATTTCTTCATAATGTTCATCATATTATTCGCTTGCCTGAAGATCAGCGCCAACACACGTGATCTAAGTTTTCTCGAGTCAGTACGAAGAAGAGTCATCAGTACCATCAATGATTCAACTATTGCAAATCTGTCAGTCGCTAGTATCTTTTCTATCTCATCTATCTGGATATCTCAGATTGATATATAGATCTTCCTGAAGACTTGTTACCATATGAAATTCTCAGAAGTCTCTCAGAGGAATCTCAAATGTATGTATCTCACCACAAACTTGACATTTTCTTCTTCGCTGCGAGTACATAAGAGCTATCTAGGAAAATACAAGGATAATAAATACTCACTGCGATCATTTTAAGTTATCCAGAACGTAAGCTGAACAAGCCTAATTTTTCTACACTAATATATGTCTACAGTTCATAGGCGATTCACAAGTTTAAATCTCTCATAAAACTGAAACTATTATTTCAACAAGTCGGTTTTTCACTAAAACAGTAGATCAAGTCCACATTATTATGCTAGTTTAATATATTCGTATTGGATTAATTCAACTTGATGATAAATGTGTGAATAATAATAATGATGATGATGAGATTTTTCAAGAATACCAAATGGACTATGAAGAACTAACCCCTTATTATCAGGTATCAAATTGAACTTCGCGGTATTGAATACGGTTTATCGGAGCTGCTTCAGATCGAAACATGCGGGAGTTGGAATGCTTATGGTCCCTCGAGACGTGTTAAACACTCTTCTGTGAGACTATTCAATCGGAAAATCCAATGGGATCATCCTACACACTGAAAATGGACTTCTAATGCTGCCCATGACAGGCATTCGAAGTAACTATAGAATAATCCCAAACTATATTGTCTGGGATATACATTATACACTAGGGTTCGAAAAGAGAAAAAAAGTTGATTAACCCTCCAAACCTCCATTCTTCCACTACTTTTCAGGCAGACATGCAGTGTGATCCAATTAAGTGCATGTATCTAACAATTATGTTCAATCTGAGAATCTGCTCTGTATGATATTACATAATATCATATATAATCTCTGTGATATTGCGAAAAAAAAGTATAGTTGGAGAGTAATTCGAGTAAGCTTAAGATATTCTTTTAAACTAAACCATGCGGGAAGATACTATTGAGCAGTCTCAAGGAAAGTGGCCGATGAATAGGAATTCTTGGTGTGGAAATCTGCAAATCGAAGTTTTGGCAACTGTTAAACAATTGGTTATAACAACTACGAAGAAGCCAAATGATTCAAGGTGGAATGAAATTTTGAATACTTAGATACATATGTTCGTAAAATGAACAACAATGGTAGATGACGGAGGAAAAACACCTACTTACCTGACTAATGCCTGGTAGAACTTTGAATAACATCTACTCCCGAAGTCTATTCATCGAGCATATTATGGAAATTTTGAACGCGAATATCTTCGTATTGGTTTGAAATAACCCTATCAAACCGGGTATGGTTACATTCGTTATGATAATCTCTAACCGATACTTGAATGAAATATGAGGTGTTCTATTCGAAAATCAAAAGGTGTGATTGTTTCTGATGAAATCAGAAGTGATGGGGGAGTAATAAACATAGCAACATTTTTTAATTCTCGAACCTACATGGCCAACCATGGCCATAGCCATCTTCAAAGCGGTGAGCCCAGTCTGGCAACACTAGTGGAAAGGTCTACCTCCAGCCATTTGCACAAATATGTTATACTTTCTGCATGTAACAGAGTGATTGTTTTTAGTTTTCGAGAGTTGTGTTATCAATGTGAAATATTATTGTTGAAAACCAGTGAAAAGTGTGAGGAATATTCTAGTGATTGAGTTATTAGTGAAAGGGTGTTTGTGTGTTTGAAAAAGTCTCATCAAAAATGGTTTTTGAATTGAGGTTATATTTTTAGTTGTCTTATTTCTGGAACCAGAGTAAGTTATTCCAAACTTTCTCATAAGGAGATGCCAAATAATTGCTGTGTGACAGTAAGTCAAATCACGCATCGGAAAAGAAATATGTTTCGATTTTTATATTTCCTATGATGAAGAACTGCGAAACAGTGGATATCTTCGATACCTCGTAAAAATTGGTCCCCATCTCAACATCAACTCCGCAGTGTGTGCAATTCATTTCGTTGAAACAGAAGGATCAAATTTGCTAAAAAACCCACAGTTACCTCTGCAACAACAGTTCCCTCTCTTTTTCGAAACTTTTCCAAGTTATCTCTCTAAACCTAAAACCTCAATAAGAACGAATCCTGAGGAAAGACGTCTGAAATGTTTAGCTGTCCAAATAAAAAATAGTTGATTTTGAAAAATCCGACCTAATTCTCAATTACGAGCAGATAGTTGGATAATATGCATAAAAATTGTAAATTGATAGTAAGTAAAATTAATTTTTATCAATTATAGGTTCACAGTCATATATGTATTGAAATTAAATTCTCAAGTTGTATTATTAAATGAGATGCAGGTCCAAGTTTTACTAGGTGATAATAAGTTGGGATTCAATGATTCAAAATGGATTTCTCCCTATATGATTTATGATTGAGTTAGCGGTCACAACTTCAGAATATAATATATAAAATAATATTCTAGCAACATACAGAAAGAGCTAAGATAGAATTAGCTCATTTGATGACTCAATTTTTATATATCTGAAAAAAGCCGTCATAGTATCTTCTGAAAAAAGCTCACTTCATACTTGAAATCTTGAAATTTCGATTGATCAATTGAAATAAGTACACATTTGAGAAAATATATATTCGTCTGCTACAATAATAATGTATTTTATGTTATACACCACTTCTCATTCTGTGTATGAACTGGAGGAACTGTAGGATTTTTCAATTTCAGCTAACAAACGATACTCACAACTATCTTCCAACTTGAATATGTCTTCAAGCAATACTTGGATGGTTGATGTGAATTGGGACTTGCCAGTATCCAAGAAACTGAATACTGAAATGTGTACTGAAATAATGTTACGTCAGCGCGGATAGCGTACAGTATTTCCCTATGTCGCCGTGGTAGCCAGTCGAGAGTAGACCTTTCGGATCACGGCGATGCGGTGTTGCATTATTTATCTCACCGTGGCTTGTTATGGAGCCGGCTGTGCCATGGCTTGATTCAGGAATTCGTTGATACCTCATATAGAGATATAAAAAATGGTCCCGTTCCTCCTTTCGTTTTTGCGTTCTACGCCTTTTTTCTACCACTCCCTTCCCCCCCACGCGTCCTTGCCGGCGGGTCGGAGTTCCGCTTTGCAGTCCGAGAGTCAAGTGGTGTTTCAGCGACGAGCTGAAAACTCCAAAGTTGGAATATTTATTCGAGACGGCGTGTTCAGGCGCACGTGTTTTATCGGTCATCATGCTGCTCGGATATTGTGGCAAGTTTTTTCCATATCGTGCACATTCTGCAAGAGATTGAATTGAGAAGAGGTTATTGTATCGAATACTTTCCAAGCGAAGGACCAACAAACATGGTTATTTGACGAACTAGTGTATTAATTAGGGCAATTCAAAGCTGTGCTGAGCTGCTGAGCACTGACGACAAAATGCATTGAGAACTAAGCACTCTTGGAAAGTGCTCTGGAATCACAGGCACTAAGCACTTGTATTGACAAAATGCTGGTGAATTTCTTGCCAAAAATTCATAGAAAGCAAAAATTGTCTGTAATAGTGGGTAACTTCCCTTGAAGTTGATGGAATTAACGACCTAACCTCGAATCTGAATACAACTTTGGGAAAAACCTTTGCTGCAAATCAAGGTCCAAATACTACTCCATAATGGACTGCTGTATCTAGAGGAATAATGGATTTCCCATTCACAAAACAGAATGAACTTCTAATGCCGATTCCTGGTGCGAATCATCTCATTGACTATTTTCGTATGTTTGTTGACGATGATCTGCTGAATTTGATCGTCAACGAAACCAAACATTACGCAGAAGAATTGTTCTGTTCCGAGGGTGCTCCAGAAAAATCACGAATCTCACAATGGAACTGTCTTACACCTGATGAGCTCTCAACATTTTTTGCGGTGGTTATTAGTACAGGAACTTGCCGATGGTCTGGCCAGAAAGGGGGCGAAGGGTTCAGTGATTGGCGCAGAGCCAATCTTAGGGGTCACTCGATCCTGGAGCAATCTCAGGATGAAGGAAATCCTGACGGAAAGGTTTCAGGACAGCTGGAGAGAGGCTCCTGGAATGAGGCAGTCCAAACTCCATAGAGGAAACCCGTCACGAAGACATACCAATGCCCTCTTGGCTTTGAACAGGAAGGAGCAGCTGAAACTGGTGGTGGGCCTTCTGACAGGGCACTGCCACTTGAACAAACATCTCAGCACGATCGGGATTGTGGAGGATCCTGAATGCAGAGGATGAAGAGACTTCTACTCACATCCTCACTGAATGCCCGGCAGTAGTGGCAGCAATCGATATGCATTTTGAAAACAGTATCCTGGACCCAGAGGATGTTAAAAAGATTCCTAGGATCTTAAGTTACTTTAGCTCCTAGGAACTAAAAATGTAGCCGAGCAACATACCTTTGTTTGTGTCAAGAATAGAAACGTCAATTCAAGAGCTGATTCTGGTATTGAAATGAACGACTTTTATGTCGGTTGCAGAAAATATTCGTTTTGTGAACCTTTTTCACTGATGATATTGTGTGACTATTCGGAAAGGAAGTGAAAAGAATGATAATATCGTGACGGAACTCTAAGTATCGGAACGCTTCATCAATAATTGGTGCGTTGAGGATTCGACCCACACCGCAGGAACCATCAAGGAATATTTCCTGAGAGTATTTCTTGATATAGCGTCCATTTCGAATAAGTGACTCGTTTTCGTATCTTCAAACATTCCTGAGGTAACAAAAGGAAATTCATAATAAATAGTATTTCATGCAACGAATATGTAATGATATTGCTGATATGTAACTCGTATGCGAGGATATGTCCCTTGTACTTTTCAATGGTCGAGTGGACTAATATTGAATTATTGGCATTCAATTACTCCACTGCGGCGTTAGGGACCTAAATTAATTTCTACAACTCTTCTCACGCTTTTTTCATGTGAAAAATGAGTCTGAGCGTTGCTCCAAATTGTTGAATTTCAGAGCTCATTTCAAACGTACCGTCATGGCCACCATTCGGCGATACGTCGAATAAATAGTGACGTTATTTTTCATGCTGTTTCGTTATTGGTCAGATAATCTCTCATTCCCACTCATGGAGCAAGGTTGTCAAGTCACCAATTATAATCAAGTTATCAGGAAGATGTTCGGGTCCTGTCGTTTAATGAGACATAATAGGAGGAACCCATGGTATAATAGTTCATTCTTGACTTTTTTGAGCAATCAGCATGTCCAAATATTTCTTATCCTCCATAACACCACATGATATTTATGTGAATGTTGGAGACTTAACAACATTGTGCTGAATGTTGATGAGAACTGACAAGACCACGTCCACAAGTCGTGTGCCGTTTACGTTCACCAGAGTGTTTACCGGTTCAAATGTCCTCTAGTGTGAATTGATATAATTATTATTCACACGAATTTGATATAAGCAATAAATCACATCACATGGGGAAACATTTTGATGCAATCGATTTTTTAATGCTAATTAGGAATATTACCAATAAATAATTGAGAATTTATGTATTATTGAATTAACTAATACCTATTTCTAGAGCTCCCAATCGTATTTCAACAAATGGCAACTGTGCTATGGTCCACCCCTACTTACAAAATCTTGACGTCAGTTTTTACTCGCGGTGAATTTGTAGCCGTTTGAAAATTACCGTGGCATTATTGATGATTTTGACACCTTGAAATCGACCGAGAAATCGAAAATTGTAGATTGTTTTATTAGGATCAAAAGTGACACTTTGTTTGACAAGCGAATTTAACATTTGCGAGGCGGAGCGTTTAGCGAAGCCGAGCGAGAGCAAAATTTGCGAGTCGAACTTAGTCACTTTTGATCCGAATAAAACATGCTATTTTTTCTGCTACCGAAACAATTAACTCAATCAAACATGTGAAGTAACCACCAACATTAACAGCAGGTTAGGTTTTCTAGACTGTTCGAATTGTAGTTTCAATATAAATACAACCACAGAGTGACATATTTGTGTATGGACCAGGTGCTCTAATGGCAAATACCGCACCAGTGCCAGCTATAGGAACAAGACGTGGAAAATGTTAGGTTAGTGAGCATATCAACAATGATAATAGTGATTATTTATTCCTCTCCATACTACACTGTGTTTGACTTGATGATGAAATGAAGCTGAACAATATCGTTGTTTGAGACAAAAAAACTATTGCTTGCAGTGATTATTCAAAAAGAAGTTATCCATCCCGAGAATAACGAATGAAATACAGATCAAGCAAGTATTTGAATCTTGAAGGCTTCCCTGATCAAAACAAGAATACTTAACTGAGATGTTTATAATTCCAATACTAAACTATAATGAGGTGTATTTATATCTCCAGCATGGGTATGAAATGCCAAATCTGCTGAAATCGGAAACAAATCAGGTATGCGTCTCAACCCAAATAACCAACCATCACAATGTTGTTTATTCTTGATGACGTCCAGTAGATCCTTTTTAGTTCCTAGGAGCTAGAGTTCAACTTTAGCTCCTAGGAACTAAAATTCAACTTCAGCTCCTAGGAACTAAATATGTTGCCTAGAAACATACCTATTTTTGTGTCAGCAATAGAAACAAGAGCTAATTTTGGTATCTAAATGGACGACTTTTGTGTCGGTCGCAGAAAAAAAATATGAAATTAAAAGGTATTCGAGTGATGATTCTATTTGCGGAATAAAAAAAAATAGTCCACCCGCCTATTCTGTGTTTTGATCGAATACTTATACCTTCGTGTTTCAGCAGATGAAGCTGAAAACTTCAAACTTGGAATACATTCCAGACGGCGTGTGGGTGTGCCAAGTCAACTATATCTTTGCTCGGTGTGTCTCCATCAGCAAAACTTTTTCATGGGATAGTCATGTCAGAAAGCTGCTTCATTAAAACTCGGATTATTATGCCGTGCAAAAGCTACTTCAGATCTCAACAGCTTCTCATGATTCACAAAGCACAGATACGAATTGTTCTAGAATACTCTGTTCTCACATATGGGGTTCAGCAACCAAACAAACTCTGATGCTCTTGCTCTTACATTCCATCCAGAGAAGAGCTATTCGCCTATGGTGGGTGATGCCACACTCACTAACACTTTGACATCATTGGAACACCGTAGGAAGGTCAGCGACCTTTCACTTTTTCATAGATACAATACCAACTAGACGAACTCGACAAGCGCAGTCAGCACATCCATTTGTTGTCAATCTCGAAATATGTCGAGCAGAACTATATCGAAAATTGTTTCTCTATATGTAGAACGGGAAAGCTCTGGAATTCGTTGCCTTAAAACCTCCAAAAGTTCAAGAAAATTCCAACACCTACCTCCTCTTCCTATCCTCCCTAGATACGCACGATGTTCTTCAAACATTATAGGGATTCCCTTTCGTGCGCACCAAGTGATAAAAAAAGGGCAACTCCATAAATCAGCTAATTTGACTACTCCAAAGAGTTTGTGTCATGAATTGAAACCTCGCAGCTACTATAGAGTTTATGTAACGCAAGTCGCTGTTATGCAAATGCAAGTGATTAAATAACTTTGTTCGAATGTCAGAAGCAGATATTCACCCCACAGATCGATACGATCCATTGTAGAAAGGGAACAGTAATAATTATGTAAGTTTATATTTATGCTTGTTCTGTTCGCGATTTGAGATAGGTGTAACGTGTACATAAGGTATATACAGGGTGTGATCCAATTGATGGCTAAAAATGAAGGATATGGTTCCTCAGCTCATTTCAAGAGAAATTCACATCCTGCAATTCAATTTTATTTTATGTTCTGATTCCCACGAAAAGGGATATGCTGTAATGTTTAGAGAACATCGTGAGAACCAAGGAAGATAAGGTAGGAATTGGTGTTCTTCTTGAATTTCTGGAGGTTATATGTCTTGGGGAACACCTCCCTTGGCAATGTGTTCCAGAGCCTCTCTGTTCGTTGGATGAACGAGTATTTGGAAAGACATGTTCTGCAAGTGTCCAAAGTGACCACGATGGGGTGCGAAGCCTCAACTCGACGGGTGTATCTCGCGGAGACTGCCAAGGGAGGAACAATTGTTGATATTTCAGAAGAGCATCGTCCATAAAAATATCTATGGAATAGGGCCAGATCACCAACTTGTCTACGGTGTCACAGAGAAGTGGGTGAGTTTGTGAGCGAGGCATCACCCACGAGACGAATTGCCCTTTTTTGGACAGAATCCAACAGTTTCAGGGTGTGCTTACTATCAAGGTTTCTAGGTTTCTGTAGCCCTTCATGTTCGAGTAAATTAGAAACCACAACAGAAAAAAGATTGAATTATGTGTTCCTAACCTGACACGTTCGTAAACGTTGAACAGAAGTAGGTGTTCCGAGTTTTTTCGTCACGTGACCTCTCTGGATCGAGTTAACAACCCAGAGTGAGTTCCCGAAATCACCTAATGATTTGAACTTCTGGAGCTGGAATATTCAAAAAAGAATACCAACCAAGAATAAAAATGCGCGTGAAACTTGAGCATGGTATGTATATTATAAGATTCTAAATGGAGGCATCGTAGATAGACACAATTTCAACACTCAAACACAGATTTATTCACTTAGGACGGCTTGTGCAAAGAAGACCGTTTATAAAAATACAACATCGACAAGTGATTCGTTCTGATGCTACGATGCTAATGAATCAGTTGACATGCAGTGAACGTCATTAGAGAGGACGCATATAAACTGATTCAGTTCAGTTCGAGTGAAATATTTCAGTTAATCCAGATTAAAAGAATAGCACTCATAACAAAAACAAGGCGCATATGTTTGTCGGTTATTGGGAAAGCAAGGTAGCTTTTTCATTACTACAAATGCCTGGTGATTGGTCGTACGAAATTGAAGAAGAATCATTGGTTCTTGTGATGGCGTGTATCAATCGTTATAAATAACGTCTGCCACGTGTGCTGATCACAAAGAAATTTTGTCAGCCAGCTCCCTAACTACTATATGATCAATGTCTCTCTGTCTTTGTCAGTCCAGATCTGTTACCGGAACAAGGATAGGATCGATATCCAAAAGTCGACAGATCACGTCCTGATATTCGATCCAGGTTTCACCTGCCCCTTGATATCAGGGTAATATGAACTTCTAATCCTGACTCTCGGGTGACTTTTCCTTATCCATCAGATATTTATCATATGGGGTGGGGTGGCTTTACTCACCCTTCTTTTTCACGGTGGACCTAATCCAAATTCCATAACAATCGCGAAATATTTTTTTTCTCCACATGACATTAAAAATGGATCTTTAATAACACTTCACAGGCTGAAAAGGTGTACTTATACAGCCTAGGCAGAAGAAGTTTGTTGCTATGCAACGTTCCAAGTAATTTGAATCAAATTGGTAATCAAAATTGACAATGAATTAGGGTGAACAAAAAATGATGGATTATTTGAACTTTGCGTGAAATTGAAAAGAATTTGGAGAAAAAATCATATGTTCCACATGGCAGAAAAGAAGATGTAATGCCTTGGCTGGTTTCCTAACTTCGGCTACGCCTAAGCTAGGCTATGAAACGCCAGCCGCGGCATTAAATCTTGTACTTTTCTGCCTAGTAAAACAATAGCAATTTTTTAACTTGATGTAGAACGAACAAAATATTTCATTGATATTACATAGTTCGTTGCTCTATTCAAGCAGATGATCCGTTCGAAACATGTTCATTGCTACATCGGAATAAGAAAACTTGTATGTTGTTTCAAAGATATATTCTCATCAAAATGATCATCATTTCATCAAATCAACAAAATGTTTATAGTTTAATCAACATCGATATTATTTTGGATCGACTCAATATATTTTTGGGAAAACCATATATTTTGTTGATGGAATTGATATTATACTGTGATTCAACAACTACATTGCCAATTTTATCAAGCTGCTTCCATGAAATAAACATGTAGCTGGTTGATTCAACAAAAAATTGCTCAGTCCAACAAAAATAATTCAAGCATAAATAATTCGTTGATGCAACAAATCCTTTTTTCTGCAACCGACACAAAAGTCGTCCATTTTGGTACCAAAGTTAGCTCTTAAAATGACGTCATCAAGAATAAACAACATTGTGACGGTTGGTTATTTGGGTTGAGACGCATACCTGATTTGTTTCCGAGTTCAGCAGATTTGGCATTTCATACCCATGCTGGAGATATAAATACACCTTATTATAGTTTAGTATTGAAATCATGAACATCTCAGTTAAGTATTTTTGTTTTGATCAGGGAAGCCTTCAAGATTCAAATACTTGCGTGATCGTAATTCTCGGGATGGATAACTCGTTTTTGAATAATCACGGCAAGCAATAGTTTTTTTGTCTCAAACAACGATATTGTTTAGCTTCATTTCATCATCAAGTCAAACAAAGTGTAGTATGGAGAGGAATAAATAATCACTATTATCATTGTTGATATGCTCACTAACCTAACATTCTCCACGTCTTGTTCCTATAGCTGGCACTGGCGCGGTACTTGCCATTAGAGCACCAGGTCCATACACAAATATGTCACTCTGTGGTTGTATTTATATTGAAACTACAATTCGAACATCCTAGAAAACCTAACCTGCTGTTAATGCAGGTAGAATATTCTCACCACATGGATTACTTGTCAATATTTGTTGCATTGCATACATATGGCACGGCATTGGTGGTTACTACACATGTTTATTTGAATTAATTGTTTCGGTTGCAGAAAAAATAGCATGTTTCATTCGGATCAAAAGTGACTTTGTTCGACTCGCAAATTTTGCTTTCGCTCGGCTTCGCTAAACGCTCCTCCTCGCAAATGCAAAATTCGCTTGTCAAACAAAGTGTCACTTTTGATCCTAATAAAACAATCTACTATTTTCTTCGTGTAACAAAAAAAACTTGAGGCATTTTTATAGCAGAGGTTACGGGTTTTGCACCTCCCCGTAAGTATATTAAATCATGTTTTTTGTACTGCAAAATGATTCGTAAGATCAAATCCTCTTTGCTACAAAATTTCGTGATTCTTGGATCGATAATAACAATAATAATTGAAGAAGACTACATACAAGGACCTACGTTCAAACGGCTTGGGAAGCATATTCAGAAACATTTTTTTCTCAATATAATCTGCAGAAGTACCTCCCTGAGTATAGGGACGTTTATTCTGGGACACCCTGTATATGATTCCTTATGCTTCGAACGGTTGCACTGCTGAACATGACAATACTTGAAGAAACAAACCAAATAGTAAATAGGAAACTTCAGAAAACTAGTACACGGTTTCTCATTTATATGAAAATGAGTTTTCGACATTCGTAGTGCGGCACCCAGAAATTCAATTCATTCAATAATAAAACCTGGAAACTTTTTGCCGGCGGAGGCATAAGGCACAATCCGATTTTATTAGATCCGGTCGAAAATCCTTTATAAAATATTCCGGATATCCCACGTTTCCTGTCTGGAATTATTGGTGAAGTTATTTACATTTTAGAAATAATATACGATAATTATTATCATCAGATGACACGAACAGCTTTGTACCAAAAAGGTACCATTGCTATTATTCGATGTCGATGAAGTCAACACTTCTCCAGAAAAATCGTTTCAAATGATAAAGGAATTTCTCCTCCATAATCTAGTAGGTATTTATCAATATCGACTTGCCATATGCTGTCATGATCATGGTTACTAGATTTTAATTTGAATTGAAAAGAAAAGCCTCCATTGTGACAATAGGTTCATATTTCAGTTTCACAGAAGTATAGTGATTGAAGTATATTGCTAGTGGTGATAAAAATTGATATACACCTTGCTAGTAAAGAATAATATTACGACGGCTGAAGCCTCGGGATATAATCTTGGTCCCTGGTCAATACTGATATTCCATACTTACCTTGGTACATAAATAACTATTGTTTCATCTTCATTTCATGCCTTCCTGTCATCGTCCAATAAATACACTAACAAGATAATTCCCATGGTGATATAATTAAGAGATCAACCAAATTTGGGGGAAACCGAGTCACTCTCGTAGTCAGTATTAATTCTGATGACATTCCATTCGTGAAATAACTGCTAATGCTCATTAATTTCGTGTTCAAACGGGTGTCGAACTGAGTCATCAAATATTTATTTAGCCAGGGCAATGCATTTTTTCAATATCTATTTCACTAATTGAATGTTGTAAAGTTTTGGAGTATCGGTTAGGGATTGTCCTGCACGATTCGCTGTTGCGTTCCAATTAACAGTGCTGCTCCTGCGATGGCGTATATGTACCGAAGCCTGCACAGAACACACCATCCAGAACAATTCGGACTGAAAGACCACAACGATGGCCAGTTGGTGAGTACATTGGTACATACATACCGAGGTACATACCAACGGAATATACATAACTCCTGCAAATACTATACTACTACTACTATCCAGGGTGTACCACCAGACGTCTACAAACCTTCCTGGTATTACATACAGTATGAACTTGATGGTGACGTGTGGAATAAATATATGATGTTTTCTCATTAACGATGCAGTTAATAATTCCACAACATCATCTATGCATTTTTATTCAATGTCTTCTTCAGTTCTTGATATATAGAATGCAATGATGTTATACTAGAGGTAAACAAAGAGGTATTCAAGCACACTATTGGTTGAAATATGAAATATAAAATAGCATTAAAATAGTCATTACAACAGAATGAGATAGTTATATTTGAATTACAGTATGTGATTGTTCAAGTTAACCAACGATACTATTAAGGAATACAAAAAAGTCACTGTAATGGTTTATGATAGGGACTTCCTCCTTCCTCAAGTATTCTGTGAGATCTGCGATGGATACATTGAACATAGAAAAATGTGGGGTATAAACACGATCCCTGTGGCGTACCCATTATGTGAGTTTATCATATCATGAGATTCATATTCAATCATTCCTGTTAGATTTTCGAGTCTCAAATGTTCAATTCAGATTATCTACTTGTTACTGAAACGATGCTTTAGGATTGATGGGTCGACTTTCATCAAATCAAAATAAAAAAAGACTTCATTGTCTGAAGAAAATATTTCTCATTCTCAAGTAAAAGGTGAAATTATTTGGTTTCGCCATCATCACCATGACTGCTGATTCATTCATTACATATTACCGATACGCTAGTTAAAATATGATACACAATAACCAGAGTGATTTGTCATTGGCTTGAGTCATTACTCACTTAGAAGCTATGAATTGCCGTGAATATATTGAGAACCATTTTCATTCTGAATTTTCCTTCTCTATGATTTTCTGGATGCTCCACTGAGTGATACAAAGCTTCCTTTGCGGCTTTCGTGAACCTATTGTTATACACCCCATCATTCAGCTGCCCACTCTTTCTACAAAGTATAGGAATTCGATATCGAGGTCTCTTGATACTAGAGCTGCCTTCGGTCGAATCGATTGGATCCTAATCTTCTTAGCCCTATTCATGTCGTAGAATGTGTCCTATTATCAGTGTCATCTCTTACTCATCAGGAGCCAGTAAGTCACTGCATAAAAGATGCCATCGATTTGAGGTGTGTTTGAGTTCATTCAGGGCGGATGTTCATGACTAAATATGGTTTCCGAAGTTTTATTATAGATTACTAGCTGACCCGGCAAACGTTGTTCTGCCATAAACATTATTTCTAGAATGTATCTTTAGTTTTAGTTGAATATTTATCAACACTGTTTTATCATTATATTATCTACTTCTTTTTGGTTTGGCTATCCATGAAAGCGTGTTTCTTCATGTTTTCAAACTATTCTATTCATTTTCTACTTCTTTTCAAATTGGATATCTATAAAAGCGTATTTCATTAGTTTTTCAAACTTCTATTTATTGCAATAGCTGACCCGTCAAACGATGTTTTGCTATATAGGTACATTCATCTCGAGGAAATATTCCTATAGTTGAATATTATTTATCAACCCACCTTCATTATTTTTTTTCTACTTCGTTTGGGTTTGGGTATCCATGAGAAAGTGTTTCTTCAGTTTTTCAAATTACTATTCATTTTCCACTTCTGGTTAATTCGAAAATCAAATTATACAATCTATTTTCTGCTTCTTCTTTATCCTTGAGTGGTATATACCAATACACCAATATACACCAATATTATTCTCCGTCCCCGAAAAACCATAGGTAGAAATTTTGAATAGATTCGTAACATGAATACTAAATTCGTCCGCCATATTGGATCCGCCATCTTTGATTTCCTAATTTGGACGAAGATATCATAATTTCCGACCCCGAAAATCCTCAGATACAGATTTGAAATAAAATCGGATCATAATCAAAAAACTCGTTCGCCATATATTGGATCCGCCATCTTGAATTATCTAATTTTGACGGAGGAGTCATAATCTCCGACCCCTAAAAACCCCAAACATCAATTTTGAATATCATCGGAGGATAATTATAAAACTCGTCCGCCATATTATTGGATCCGCGATAATGGATTCGCAAACTAGAATTTTCTAATTTGGACGAGGAAATCATAATCGCCGAGTCCGAAAACTTCCATCAGATACTTTCAAAAGGAATCGTATCATAATTACACAACTCGTTCGTCATATTGAATCCGTCATAATGAATTCTCCAATTTTGACAAAAGAATCATAATCTTCGACCTCAAAAACCTCCAGATACGAATTTGGAATATAATCGGATTATAACTACAAAACTTGTCAGCCATATTGGATCCGCCATTTTGAATTATTTACTTTTGACAGAAGAATCATAATCTCGAACCCCGATTACCCCCAGATACAGATTTTGAATAGAATCGAGTGATAATATTAAAACTCGCTCGCTATATTGGATCCGCCATCCTGAATTTCCAATCTTTGACGAAAGAATAGTAATCTCCGACCCCGTAAACCCCTAGACACCAATTGTTAATAGAACCGGATGATAATTACAAAACTCGTTCGCCATATTGGATCCGCTATTTTGAATCCGCCATCTCGATTTTCCTGATGTTGACAAAGGAAAATAAATCTCCGACTCTAGAATCATATCAAAATTACGAAGCTTGTTCGTCATATTGGATCCACCATCATGAATTTTTCAGTTTTGACGTGAGAATCATAATCTCCGACCTCAAAAACCCCCAGATATCAATTTTGAATAGGATCGGATCATAATAATCCCAAAACTCGTCCGTCATATTAGATCCGCCATATTGGATCCGCCATCTTGAATTTCCAAATTTTGACGAAAGAATAATAATCTCTCGCAGATAACAAATTCAAATAGAATCTGATTACAAAACTCCTCCGCCAATTCGAAATATACTTCACGACAGATTCTCAGACATACCGAATATGCACAAAAATTTTCATAAAAATCGACCAAGCCGTTTTGGAGGAGTTAGGCAACAGACACCGTGACAAGGACAGGAGAATTTAATATATTAGAAGATTATGAGACCTAGGATGGGGGTCCGTATATTGATAATAGGTATACCACGAAATGATCTCAAGCCAGAAGATACATTCATTTTTCATTTAACTACGTACATTCAAGTATAACCGCTCCAAGTCTCATGAAGCTTGGGTTTGAAACCTTTAATAGAAATCAAATGAAAATTTACATGTGTGGAATTGAATCCATGAAGAACAATATCATGAGGTCAGTTCTCCTATGAAAACAAATGCCTGATTGACTTCATAGAAAATATCTACCCCTTTTCATTTTGATAAAAACACACGACCCTGGTGTTATATATTGATTGTTATTCACACCGGTCAAAATTTGGTGAGAAGACTTATACCTGAGATATAGAGGGGGTATATCAGAGTTCAAAATCAAAGAATAATAGAGACATGTTATAAATCTCTCTAGTTCGATCCAGTACAAGGCTGAAGGCCATTGGCACCGCTTACTAGCGATCCAAACGATTTAGCAGCCCTGTCTCCGAGTTATTTCCTGATTGGTGGTATGTTGACTTCTGTTCCACAAGAGGATGTGGGCATTATACCAGAAAATCGGGTCAATCACTATCAGGAGCTCCAATAGCTTACCCAGCACTTTTGGAAACGTTGGTCGTCAGAATACCTCAGCCACCTGCAGCAGAAAACGAAGTGGAGATGTTCATATAGGTGGAAGTTGGTCAGTAGTTAGTCTCGATAACTTATAAACATCTCAATCTTGATGTAGGAAGACTTCCTGCAGCCATTGGTATGGAAATTGGAGCGTGTAATTGATTGTAATTGATTTCGACATGGAAAATGTTGTTCGGGTTGTGAATCAGAAGACACAATAGAGCACCTTGAAACGTCCAGCCAACAAACTATATCTATTGCCTTCAGAAGGAAATATAATATTATATAATTTATTACATGTTATAATATGAAGAGCACACAGGAAAACAGATAAATCTTCAGGAGAGCGAATTTTAGTTATAGATCGGGTTATCATCAATCTAGATATTTACTGACGACACTAATTCAGTTGATGATACTCATACGACGTAAATATAACCTCAAAATCTCACGTGAATAGGTCGCGTGCACGATGATCAACCCTGGAGGTAAAATATTGAAACACAACCTCACTCTTCTGTAAAACGTTGAAACACAACCTTTTTTCATTTGTTTACAGAGGAATCAAAGGATTGGAATAGTTTTTCGCAATACATTGGCATTGGATTCGTGTTTATTGAGCTACTTATTCATCAATTCAGGAATGTCTTCTCATTGTGCTGTTGTACAATACACAAAAAATGCAGCGAGAGACGAAGGAATATGATTTTTCAGGTGAATAGTATAATCTCACATAGTTTCCATTATGAAACTTTGTAATTTCTTATCAATATTCCTTCTGCCACTGCAATAATTGAAGCTAATACTGCTAATAGATTGAAAATGTCTTCAACACACACGATCATATTTCGTCAGCATGTCAGACCAGTTTGATTGCATGAATCTAATCTTCTTGAATTATTTTAGAAATTTCATGAGTATTTCTATATAAGCTCCTATTGTGGAAGGAATTCCGATTAGAAATCAAAGAAATTACCAAATTTCAAAATGAAAATTACATGTGAGTAACTATAGTAGGTACTCACTTCTAAATCATAATGTACCAACGGGATTCCTTCGTCTCTTACTGCATTTTTTGTTCAATGTACAACAGCACAATGTGATGGCATGTGCGAATTAATGAATAGCTGAAAAACACGATTCCTATGCCATAATGATTGTGAAAAACTATTTCAATCATCTATAAACAAAAAAAGTGAGGTTGTGTTTCAATGTTTCACACCCAGGGTTGGTCATCTGACAGTTCTTGCACGCAACATGTGCAAGAACAACTGATTGATAACCTAACCAAGCACGTTGTTTTTAACGACTGATGACTGATGAAACTTTTGAACGATCAACAATTGGATAACCACATATATATATATGGTTGGTTTGATTGCAAATGCCCCCCTCTACCACCGCACTTCTTTTGTTCCACGACTTATGGGTATGTCACCAGGGTAAGTACATTTACTCCAGGAAATATATTTTTGCAGCTCTAATTATTGATATATGGATAGATTTGCCCACTCTTACTCATCACCATTATCCAGTTTCTATTATTTCACCTGACATAATTGGCGCCCATCGTTCATTTCATGAAACGTCAAATCATATCCCTGTGAATCACGAACTGGAGTGGATACAGACAGATCAATAGCTGGCGCTCCAAGAGCGGCGAAGATTTTTATAACGAAAAATGGCGCACAAAATGAGTTAATTGAAACTATACTCAAGGTGGAATAAAATGATTTTTCTCGTCATACTTCCTACTTTCCTGGCTGATACCACGCAGGTCATTGAATTACATCGTTCTGAAATAGACCAGTGCTGAAACCTTCGAAAACGATAAAAAGTAAAAAAATATATATAGTAGGATGAAACCCATTGGAAAAGAGAGACAATATAACAAAGATGAAAGGGAAAATAAATTGACGAGATTCATTGATGAATTGGTACTACCTTGTGTAGTCCTGGTCGATTCTGGCGCTGTCATTAGTTAGCATCTCAATATAACTATGTGAGTAACATAAGCTAGCATAAGCTATCCATATTTATATCTGAAATCATGTTGTGAGCGTCCGCGAGATGTAATCGAAATAAACGTAGTTTGATTGCAACGTAACGAAAATTGCAATGAGAATAATGAATTGAAGAATATTCGTAATAGGTACCCTATTAGAAAAAGTACTATTTATATTCCTCATAGTATACCTACATGCATTCATGATTTAGAAGATACGCAGCAGAATTTTAAAATCGATTTTTTATGAAAATGGTAAATGCTATCGAAAAATAAGTTGAAGATGAGATAGAAGAGTGTTTCTTTCCTTGTTTCCAACTCAGATGTCGTTGCTCTCATATTGTCAATGGAGGCCTCTGAGGGAATATAATGCCGACTTGATTTTTGTTTGGCTGCCCTGCACTGATGAGATTCAAAGAGCCTGAAACCGGTCTGTAGGTGTCTAGGGTGGCCTGGCTAAATCGAATTCAATGGGAATTCAGGAAAGAATCATTTGTATCAGTATTCGTTTATAGATTCCGAGAGGAAGTAATTTAATGTTCTGCGTGACAGTGAAATCTACCATTGTTGTTCATTTTAAAAACCTTATGTGGATATAATTTTGGGCTTTCTGTATTTATTCAACATATCATTTGACTTTGGACATTGTGGCTATTGTGTAGTTGAGAATGTGAGTACCATTCTTGAGTTGAACTGTTGAGATTTCCATATTTCCTAGTCAAACGGCCGAAAATTGTATATAAACAAAAAGATCGAGGAAAAATACTCATAGGTCCTCCTATATCCCACGTCCCTGATCAAAATTGTGGAATATACTTGACATTTTCGAAATGGGTATACATGTGCAGAATTTGATCATTTTATCACAAATACTTATATTGAAAAAAACCTGAATCACAGGCTCGCCTTCAGATGGCTATAACCCTCTATAAGAGGGCATATCCAATCAAACTCTATTCCCAGCGTTTATGTAGCCATCCTACCAGCGTTAATATTTATGACATTTATAACGTCAGATATTTGACGGAACGGATTTCTGTATTTTCATATCTGATATCTGATTCAATCATGAAAAAGTGATACGAATACAGCTCGTGATGCTATTTTTCGGTTTCGTAAATAAAATGAAAGCATTAGGTATAGTATGTGATCGATTGTAATCCTTAGAGTACATTTTAGTTGAAACATCAATTAGACAAAGATTGTGACCATTTGAGATTGGTCAAAAGATAATCATAAAGATAGTGATTGCAGTGAGTAAGTAGTAAGAATTCATAATGTGGAATAAGATTTGCTGATATTGAATTTGAAATTCATCTATTTTTGTGATAAACTTCACCGCATATACCAACTATAGTAACAAGCCCTTTCATGTTGGGAGTTTCTCCTGCTGATTACTCCAGCTAAACAAGAAAATCAGTCTGGCTGACACAAAATGGCGTGTATGGTTCGGCAAAGCCCTAGGAACGAGTGAGATGAACACGTGATGAGAATATACACGTGTGCCCCTGTGAAATGTAGGTATTTTGGTGATGAATTCCATCATATCTGTCGAAATGTATTCGCTTTATGTAGTTCAGTGGGTTCCAGATTTGCTTCTCTATACAGGAATAAGTATTAGAGGAAACTCAGCTCCAGATTAACGATCGGTTAACTGGATCCAGAAATATAAACGAAAATCGGAAACGAAAAACCAAGAATGGCGGATTTTGTCTTTGTCAGTGAATCCGAAACAGTTGATTTGAAAGCTGTCAAAACTGAATATTATTGGGACACTTTTTCGATACGAGTATGATAGCGTGTATGACCTGTCTCAATCATCTTTTGTCATCTCGGATGACAGCCTTTACTTTCATTTTTCTTATGGCCGCCATTTTGATATCAGTGTGGAATCTCCAGTCTATTAGTGATGTCTCACAAACATAAAAGATTTGTGTATCATCAAAATACCACACTAAGTGAATTTAGGTCAGAATTTTCCCTGAGGAGGGCATGATTTGTTTGTTATGAAATTAGGTTTTATAAATAACTTTTTTTCGTCTGAGGAGGCTCTGACTTCCGACGTTGAATCGACGTATAGGACCAATTTTGTTTGACTACAACCTAAATGGAGAGAGGTACAACCTACAGTTTTTGGGAAACCAGAATGTGCCAGCTTTCCAAGCTACTATAACCGAAGGTGTATTGAAAAGAACCTGGTTTCAACATGATGGATATTTGGCGTGCTCTGGCTCACAACACGATTCAAATCAGGAACTTCGTAAGAGAGCTGTTTGATAATAGAATCATTTCATAAAATTGTCCAATCGAATTACTTAGCATCATAGATCCCCTGACCTCTCGTCCTTGGATTTCTACCACTGGAGTCCCACACATAATGAGGTCTATGAGTTTGATTCTCTCGCGACCATAGAAATCCTGAGACACATTCAGAATCATAAAAGTGAATACCTATATACCTTCCTACCTACCTACTTATTGATATATCATCCAGTCCTACAAAAACAGCACTGCATATCATATAAACTACCTACACCACACATTGTTAAGAACAACTAGGTATAGTAACAACTTTTGATCCAAATATAAATCTACATCGCCTACATCTGCAGGAGTCTTAATATCTATCATAATTTTTGCAGACCAAAAAGCGTTTTCATCGCCAGGTTACTGCCCAGATGAAATATTTTAATTTCACATTCAGCTCTGTATACTCTAATTGTTGTTAACAAATCGTCACAATCAAACACATGACGAGAACCCGTGTTAACATTTTCTATAAATTTCTACTTATATGTTCGCAACCTACTTATTGTTATTTTTCTGCTAGTGAAAACCTTATTGGATTGGGACGATTATTGTTGTTTGCTCTTTATATAAGTTTCCTCGTATATTAGAAACCATCCCAGTGATTCAGTAATTATTGATTGATTGGCACCGGAATGGATATCCTGTTTACTCACTGGGCGTCGAAAATTGTTCACATGAGACAAAATGACAAAAAGGAATTGATTTTGCGTCCGCCATCAATATTATTTTCTAATCCGGCTCAGTGTGATTCATTACTCTGGAAAGACAATGAGAGCAAACATTCTCACTCGCATTAGTCGCATCATTAGCTTCAATAAATCGTGGGGTAGGTACTGGAAGGTCGCCTATTTCGGATAGTGAACGTATCTCACAAACTATCCCAATTTCGTAATGAGCCACATATCTCAGTTATTACCAAATCTGTTTCGACCTTCTCTGTATGTTTCAATATTTTGAACAACTTCCGCCAGATAGCCGAAGAATGAAAATACATCGTATGTCATAGTATATTTTGTGAGCTATTTAATTGCACTTTTTCATAGCAAGAAAGTTGAATATTTGTTAGGTACCAAATTTCTCATATCATAAAATATGAACGTTACCAGAAAACTAACCTAACATGTGAAAATCCATGATTTCGGATACTTGAGAGTTCCCAATTTTGCATATGCGCGACAATAAGAGAACTTAGGAGTCAGTCATAAATTTTGTCGGTTACTCAACCGAAAAGATACATATAATGATGAAAATGGAAAGCCCTAATTTCGAGTGACAACGGAAAATGAAAAAACTCCACCGCCCCGTGTGAGAGTCGAACTCACAACCTCTGGGTTACATGACCAACGCTCTGCCAATTGAGCTAACGGGACATCCGTCGATCAATCAGCAGGGAGGTCGAGTTCTCATCACACATTAACAACTACTATAATATATTCGTATGAGAATTCTCTGTTTGTGTGCCGCGGTCTGAGCTGTGGGGTGTTGAGTTCTTGATCTGTTCTCTTGAAGGAGATAATGAAATACAAAACTTCTAGAACAGTACATAATTGTTTCTACATATATACAGAATTTTTTTCCACTTCCTATGATACTCGAAGTGGAAGGAAGTGACGTTTAAAAAGTATGAAAGTATGAAAGTTGATTCATCTTCAATGCTGGAAGGAAAAAGATAGTGAACCTGAGTGCAGTGCATTGAGTGAGAGTACCGTTTTTCTCGGTGCATGATGCTGATATACGCGGTATCTAGTATCTCAATATTTGTCGTAAGCCTTACCTTTTTTGTATTTCCTGGATTCATCATACCTATATAATAAAATGTTTTGAATGCATGTTTCTTTGTCTTATTACCAAGGTTTTATCATTATTCAGAGAACAATGGAGGTATTTTTCCATACTAGCTAATGACGAGTGAATAAGTCACTATTGACAAGTAAATAAGTCACTGATGACTAGTAGATAAGTCATTTAATGACATGTAATTAGGCCACTAATGACTAGTCAACAAGTCACTAATGAAAAGTGAATGAGTTACTAATGACAATTGAATAGGTCACTGATGACAAGTGATGTGTTCACTAACCGTTATCAATGAAATTTAATGAAACAGGTCAATAGTGGTAGGTGTACATTTTCAGGAACACAAATATTCTTGTGGTTATCAACTTGTTTCCTTGTCCCATATAGTATACAAGTTTTTACTTGCCACTATTAAATATACACTAAGGGTTAGTGAATTTTTTTCTCCGTGTAGGGCTTTCCATTTTCTTATTATATGTATCTTTTCGGTTGAGTAACCAACAAAATTTATGACTGACTCCTATGTATGATTGCCTTCGGACATTTCCGTATACAAGAAAAGACAATGCCAGAGGACCAATGGGGGAATATGGAGACTGTATAGTACCATCCTGCTAACGATGCTTCATATAGTGCATGATTTTGAGTGACTTCGAGAGTTGGAAGGATTCTGCCGCCTAGTGTGTGATGAGAACTCGACCTCCCTGCCGATTGATCGACGGATGTCCCCGCCCAGAGGTTGTGAGTTCGACTTTCACTCGGGGCGGTGGAGTTTTCATTTTCATCATAATAAGAGAACTAACATATGCGATTTGTTTTGTTTACGCCACTTATTTCGTTGACAAACAATTTTTCGAAGTGGTTTAATTGTAGAATAGCTTCCAAATACCATCCTATGCGAAATCAAGAGAAATTTATATCGAATAGTGAAAAGTGTACGAGCTTGATTTTTTTCAATTCTCGAATTATACAGGGTGTAATTAAATAAGTGTAAAACATTTGAGGGGGTGATTCCTTATCGAAAAAGATGAGATCTTTCATATAAAGCAACTTCATTGGAGCATCCCATGTCAAGATATAGCCCCTTGAAGGGGGTACATAAAATTTTTTCAACCATTTTTTTCACAAACATGCACTAAAAAAGTTACAGTATAGAAATTAACCTGACATTTCTTACTACCAAAAAGCCAGAAATTTATTTGGTTTACCCCATGGTTGTAAGTGGTGGAAAACACAACCCCTAAATTAATTGTATTTCCAATGTAACTTTTTGTCTTATTATTTGTTAACCATTTAAAAATTTATTTTTGATAGCCTGTTTCATTCTAAAAAAAAATAATGTCCCTTGAATTTTCTGCCCAAACTAAACAGGTTGGCAGCAAGAAAATATTTTACGATCAACTACAGAGATACGTCGTCATAAATGCGAACTGGATTTATTGTCATTTCGTAGTTACTACCTGCGTTAAAAAGGGGATTAAACCATGGGGCAAACCAAATAAATTACTGGCTAAGTGTCTTTTTGATAGTAGAAATAATGTCAGGTGAATTTTAATACTGTAACTTTTTTAGTGCTTGTGAAAAAAATTGTTGAACAAATTTTATGTAGCCCCTTCAAGAGGCTGTATCTTAACATGCGATGTTCCAAAGAAGTATCTTTATATGAAAGATTCCATCATTTTTTCGATGAGGAATCACCCCCTTGAATGTTTTACACTTATTCAGTTACACCCTGTATATACGATGAAAAACTTGTTCGCTATAGCATGTTCAATAACTTATAATCTGTGATATGGAGAGAAGAAAGTGTTATAACTCTATTCCGAATCGAAAAATGTTGACACCAGTATGAAAAATCAGGCAGATTCGTCACAGATGGCAAATATTATTGATTCATTAGAAAAAAACACCTTGTCTCTGTAACTGGAGACTCTCTGTTAGGATTCAATAAAACCAACCAATAATACACTTCAGATTGCCTTTCGAATATAGCACCAGATAAAATACTTTCCAGCATTGCTTCCACCTTTCCCTGTCCAATTAACGTCAGACCTATCAATTAATCTTCTTATTTATTGCTCAGGAGAAATCGGAGGAGGATATTTAAAATTAGAAACAGGTTTCTGCGCCCTGAAGGAAATAAGTAGAAAACAACTGACTGCAATATAGTGGATCAGATTGGACAGGAAATCCAGGAGTCCAGGAATGCCAGGTATCAAAATCTCGATTGGTTATATCAAATGACTATCTGGGCATGAGAAGTTGCCTCTCAGTTGGAATTCAGTGAAGTATCCAGAATTTACAGATTTATTGAGGAATCAGCTCATCTTGTTCAAATGGCTAACTATATCTGAGGGCTATGGTAGAAAATTTTCAGTCATAATTGGCGAAACGAAAGTGCTTGTATGAATTGAAACACGAAAAACCCTAAATGCCGAGAACAGCGAGGTTTTGTTTTGAGTTGAATGTGGTTATAAATTTGGTGAGCGATACGTATCTTCATATTTTATAATTTTCTACTCGGAAAGCTATAACCATTTCCACGTGGAGTACCTATAGAGTTCAGCAATCGCGGTAAATGTTTTGGAAACGATCTTTCTGGCTCATAATAATCTAATGCGTTGGCATATGCTCACTAAGGTGGGGCAATAAAAAACCAAAAAAATGGCCAGGGGAGGTTTTAGATATCTACTGAGGAAGGAAGAGCAAAAAGAAAAAAGCATTGTAGAAATATGATAAACAGGCGTGCCAATAGTTCGAGCTGTACTTGTTTAAGGGCTCCGTGGGTACAAAGGGACGCTTTCGAAGCCAATTGACAATAATGTGAATACAAATTTTTATTATTCTTATTTTGATATTCATTTTATTTTTTTTGTAGAACAATGTATAACACAAACTGTTGATTCATTTTTCGAAAATGTCTCTCAGTTGTTTGTGTGTGTAGGTCATATTTTGTTGTCCTCTTTCCTTTCGTTGTAGGTAGGTATCTAAACTCAGCACTCCAAAAGTGGAATCGAAATTTTCTTATCCATCTTGATTCATCATATCATACGACTTTATCAACTGATTTTCATTAACTTTTCAGTTTCTGAATGCTCGTTCCATCGACTATCGAACCTATGAAACTGATACCATGAATTGAAATCAGCAACGATGGATTTTGTTATAGACTGAAATGCATAAACAATGGATCTCCTTGTTATACTCTTCGTTCTGGTGAAATGACATTATTTTCAAAATTCAAGAAAGATGGTTCTTGATAGTATTGATTTATGGAAGGACAAAGGAATGAAATTGTATCTTCGACTTTCTTTAGGAGGATATTAATATGAATCATGTTGAAAGCATTCTGGGAATACATTTTCAGAAAGACGATGGAAGAAGCATCAGGATGTTGATTTGAAAAAATCTGGGTAGCATGAGCAACGGTTCAGGGTGGAATGAGCTTCCTAAGGAGTCTTTCATCATTGATCATGCTAGTTTTACCACCAGACGTCTGATGCCACCATCCATTCTTCTAAGTGCTACCAATGTGATACCATACAAAATTGAAATCACATCGTGATCAACTTCACTTACTTAGAGACTAAAAAATTACACACAGAAGTCAAAGAACGCAAAATTTTGACACAGATTGATTATTGTAAGGATCATTTGTAGTTTCAATTTCAACCTCCGACCTCTCAGCAATCCGGACAGCATTGCCCTGAGATCACAGTTGCCAGCACCTGTTCTGAAACCAGGCCTTATCGGTTTGAAACATATCGAAAACACTTGTTTCATGAATAGCGTCGTCCAATGTCTGTCTCAAACTGAGTGGCTGTTGGAATATTTGAGGAAAAATGCTAACATCAATGATTTGAACAAGAGCTCATCAAACAAGAAGGAGACTCTGATAAAAGCATTTGCAGATGTTATAGAGGAGCTTTGTTTGATTCATAGGCTTCTCGCAACAGGATGCACAAGAATTTCTTTGTTTCCTGCTAGAAGGACTGCACGAGGACGTCAACATGGTCGTAGATGAACCGAAGCCGAACCCAAAGACAGTTCTCATGGAAATCGACGAATCATCGAGTTTAAATGTCGAAGCAATGTATTCGTGGCCGAGATTCTTGAGAATGAGTAATTCTAAGTTCGTCGATAATTTTGTCGGAAGTTCCAGTCTACTTTGAGATGCACCTTTTGTGGCAATTGTTCGGAGTCGTTCGACCTATTTTGGGAATTGTCTTTACCGATACCACAGCAATCAGGCCAACTCAAGTTGTCTCATCGCTTGAATTCGTTTACCAGTGTTGAGATTTTAGTCGGCGAGGAGAAATCAATTTGCTCGATGGGTAAAGAAAAGAGAAAATGTTTGAAGTCATTATTCATCCACAAGTTCACTAAAATTTTGGTTATACATCTGAAACGTTTCTCGCTGACTGAAGAGTTCAGTGGAAAACTAAACACAATTGTCGACTTCCCCTTGATCGGCTTGGATATGAGCCTCTTTGCAGCTGAATACATCGTTTCATGTCCTTACAATCTGTACGCTATCTCAAATCACAGCGGTACCACCTACAGCGAACACTACACAGCTTACTGCAGACATCTTCATACGAAAATTTGGCACGAGTACAATGATTCTCAAATTTATTCAGGGAGCTTCGAGTATTTTGATTTCTGCCGTTCCTTGTTTGCCCAATGATCGCTCATAGGGTTAAACCCCTCTTAATAACAAAAAATACGAACAGAAAGAAAGAATAAGGAAATGAGGCAAAGTTGATGATATCACGAAGTGCTACTCGTTTCTTGAAAATGCTCTGGTTTTTAGTATATTCCATATATAGTTGGCGATGTTTTTGCATTTAAGTGGAGTAAGATTGTCGATGAAGTCGATCAACGAGTGGCTATTCGGGAGATGATCACCGTTTGGTATTCTGAAACTATTGTAAATCGGACAATCGAACAAAATATGCTGCAGAATTGTGCGAATGATCTGAATGGGCAAATGGAAATGTAGATAGTTAGCCTCAGCTCTTGTGACAGTTGGCTGTTTATAAAATAGCAGAAATTCGGATCTCTGCAGGAGGGCACGATCTTGTCCGTGGAGTTTACTATAAAATTTAGATAATAAATAAGTTTTATGGGTTCTCAAAGAGTGAGGGTTCATTTCAATCAGAAACTCTGAGGCGTCGATAAAATCAAAATGTTCCTTCACTTGAAGTGCCCAGTTGTACTTTGTTCACTAGTTCTATCTCCTGAATAGCTCATCTTCTTCCTTATAGAACTGGCGGTCTAGATTATTCTATAAGTCGGTGGTGCCATCAGGCCTTGGATTGAAATGGTCAGTTGATTTTCAAATATAAATAGATAGGTGATTTGCGAAAATCAATATTCCATATTGTGTGAATATGTATTTACTCAACACAGGAACATGTTTGCTTCACTAGCATAGTACATTCACGAAATGAGTAACAAGTGCACATCATTTAGAGGGCTATTTCGAGGATGAATACATTCTCGAAACTAATTCCACGAACTCGTTTCATATCAAACCATCTACTGCATGAGAGATAATCTGAGTGATTTCTGTTCTGTATATCGGCTCCCCTACGCCACTCAAACCGAGTGGCAAATATTGCACGTCTCATAGCGTTGATGTGAGAGCAAACTGCTGCCAGGCAGTGAATGATTCGTTAGGCTCATCAGACAGCGGCGGGTTACCCATAAAGTAGGGACTGATTGAGATGCCCGAATATTCCTATTAGCTGCAGCAGTATTCTGTGATCTTTCAAACGCCTTTGACTGTGTAAATCACAGAATACTGCTTCAAAAGTTACAAACCTATGGCTTCAGAGGTGTAGCATTACTCTGGTTTCAATCTTATATGGCCGAACGCTTCCAAAGCGTCATCATCGCAAATGTGAACTCGAAGCATCTGGGTCTCAAACATGGAGAACCGCAAGGCTCTGTACTGGGACCCCTGCTATTTTTATTATATGTGAATGACCTAACACTTGTAGACATACACGGGCAACTCACAATATTTGCAGACGATACGACTATCATTTGGCTTGGTACTGATAACGTAATTTTAGAAGACATCATCAATGAGGACCTGAACAAAGTTGGAAAATGGTGCGACGCCAACTTATTGTCTTTCAACACCTCTAAGACAGGTATAATCAACTTTAAGAGCGTTATCAACAATGGATTTTTCGATAATGCATGTCTTTGCATCAAAGCTACACATAAATTCTTACATCCGAAGAATTAGGTCTAACTGCGAAAAATAACGCTTACTACTCACTCATTGAATCTATCGCACCTACGCTATGGCACAGAATACTCGTATTCTGTGGCTTCTGGGGCATGTGCGCAAAATATTCATTCGATAGAGTTTTTAATCTCCAAAACAAGATATACGTGCAAAGCCGATTTCGAGGGATTCTTGTAGACCTTTATTTTCGATTCATAGAAAAGAACAAAAGTTTGGGAAATCGGTAAAAAAGTTTCTATTGGAGAAAGCGTGTTATAATCTCACCGAATTCTATCAGGTTGCTTATAATAAGGAAGAGGATAGATAAGGATTCCTCTTTCAATCATTTCCTTAATGAGGGATCACAAGCAATAGGGTTGCTTTTGGAATAACTATGTTGGGGCTGATTCCAGCTATCCCTGAAGAGTTATATTGTCTATATTGCTCACAGAATGTAGGTAAATACATGAAAACGTAGGTGTGTCTCGCGAATTTTGAAAAAAATAATTCACCTCCCCGCAAACGAATTTATTCCAGGTAGTCTCCACCCTGTACATATATTCTAGTTACCGTGATTGATAATCTTTGTATTATTCACAATCCATCTAGAACCTAATGAATTGGCGAATCTCGACCCTAGTTACATCAGAATAGTCAGACCAAGAAAAAGTAAAATCTGTTATAATGTATGAAGTATTATTCGTTTTGCCAATCGACCAAATTGGAATAATCATTGAAAAAACGACAATCCAAATGTTCACTGAGTTACTCGAGGATAGTTAGTAAACATGATTAGAGTTCATGAGTTTTGATGAGAAACAGGTTTATTCATTTTTGAACAAATACCAAATTACTCACCCTGCAGTTGTTCATAATGATATAATATAGCGAGAATGTGATTCTGATGATCAGGCAAATACCATAACCTCAGGTTTATTTCATTTAGTTCGCTTCTTTTCGCAACGAAGCTCTTTTTGATACTACAGGTCTGTTGGTTTGTGTTGCTGAACTTGCTAAATTTGATTCAGTTTCCATTGTTGTCTCTGTTCATGGCATGCTGTAAAGTCATAGAAAAGAATCAAGTTTAGCAGGTGCATGTCATTCCTGTCCTCACTTGGAATAGGTATTTTGAGAGTGGGTACAGTTAGAGAATTCAATCTGCGCCTCATATTGATGAAATAAAATTGATGCTGCACTGGAAAAAAATTCGTCTGCGGAGTTTGCGCCAACTGTAAAACTGCGTAGTGTTACGAATGACGCCGAATATCGGCGCAATAATCAAACTCCGAGAGGCATAAATGGGTAAAGGGAAAAGAAAGGTTAGGAAATGAACAATGCCATAGAATTAGCATCGAATCATGTACCTCAACAAGCGACAAGTATCAAAGAGGCATCCAGGATTGGAAGACTAATAGTCATAACAACATTTCACCCACAATTTTACAATCATATAGAAATTTGATAGGTATTCCTTGAACCCTCATTTCCAGGGCAAACACAGCAAAGTTTATGATCTTGCATGAGTTGATACATGGAGTGGAGCGGTTAGGAAGTTATTCGGTTTGAATCTAGTCAGATAAGTTTGATAAGCATCATCTGAGTCAGTCCATTCAAATAACACGCTATGATCTTGAGCAATGCCCATGCAAGAAGTGAATCAGACATTTTGTTTCATAACTATACATGGTTGTATATCGCACGTCATTGCATATGATGTGGGCATTTTCTTGACATTCTGAGTAGAGCAACTTCAGTTCAGATCAATTGTTTGAGTTCAACTGATCTCTTTATAGATAATCACTTAAAAACATTCGAATGAGCAATAACAGTTGCTTGTAGATGATAAATGAAGTCCTGAGACGAAATGACGAGCGCGACATTACAATATATCCTCGAATATATCATCATAGAAGATCAGTTTACCACAGCTGATGAGTTGGGCGAGTCAATTTATCGCGAAGATATTAGAAAGGATAGTGCAACCGGCCTGAAACATTTTCAAATTGACTGCAACTGTCATATAGTGCTCTGGGCTCACATGAGCAAACATCGTCTGCAAGCCAGATTCCACGAAGGGTGCATTGAGAAGACACGACCTACCTTGCAGTCTTTGCAGTCGTGTGCGATAGAGTAGTTCTGAGCGCAGTCGTACCGAGTGAGCAGGTCGGCGTGTCCACGAAATGACGAGTGCGACATTACAATAAATCATCATAGAAGATCAGCATACCACAGCACAGCTGATGAGTTAGGAGAGTTATTTTCTTGCTAAGATATCAGCAAGGATAGTGCAACCGGCCTTAAACATTTTCAAATTGACTTCAACTGTCATATTGTGGTCTGGGCTCACATGAGCAGACATCGTCTGCAAGCCAGATTCCACGAAGGGTGCATTGAGAAGACATGACCTACCTTGCAGTCTTTGCAGTAGTGTGCGATGGAGTATAGTTCTGAACGCAGTCGTACCGACTGAGCAGGTCGGCGTGTCCACGAAATGACGAGTGCGACATTACAATATATCATCGAAGAAGATCAGTATACCACAGCTGATGAGTTAGGCGAGTCAATTTATAGCTAAGATATCAGAAAGGATAGTGCAAATTTTCAAATTGACTGCAACTGTCATATTGTGGCTCTGGACTCACAAGCACAGACATCGTCTGCAAGCCATATTCCACGAAGGGTGCATTATTGAGAAGACACGACCTACCTTGCAGTCTTTGCAGTCGTGTGCGATGGAGTAGTTCTGAGCGCAGTCGTACCGAGTGAGCAGGTCGGCGTGTCCGCAGGAGAGCCTCCTGGCGAGCCGATCGACCTCGATGAGCGCCTCCAGGTGTCTTCGGCACGCCGCCTCGCCGTGGAAGGCGTCTTCGGGGAGGGCCGCGTCGACGGCGTGTTCGCAGCAGTGACGCATCCGGAGTCCGTGCAGCACGTCACGCCTGCGCTCGGGAGCCACGTCGCGGCCGCACACCTCCTCTTTGTGCGATTCTTGCAAGTAATAAAGGCACTGTGTAGATCTGTTGGCGGTCGGCATCTGCAGGCGGCAAGGCGGCGGACAGAAGGCCTCTGCCGCAGAGGAGGCAGAGCACGAAGGAAGCGGGACCGTGGCGGCGGAGACGAAGGAGGTGGTGGTGGTGGTGGCGAAGGCCAGGCCGGCCATCAGGAGCAGCGATGACAGGCCCGATGACGGGGCCCGGGGCATTCTGCGGGGCAGGGTGCGGTGGCGATGGCGACGGCGGCTCGGTCGTCAGCTGCTACGGGAGCCGGGAGCATCGCTGCGGGCGGCAGGAGTGCCCTCCCTCGCGGCTCCGAGTGCCCCCGGGGTCGGTGTGCCTCCGGGGCCCGCTACCAGGCTGCCGCTTCTCTCGAAGGCGAGCGGGCCCCCAGCAACCCTCGCTCATGATGCATGCTCGACAGAAGAAGGCCGCCTGGACATCTCACATCACGCACTCTAGGACACTGGTCGCGCTACTGCTGGGGCTCGAACACTTTTGACGTCGCGGACTGCCGCCATCTTGGCTCGCAGAGGTGTATGTGGTGTGGTGATGGTCGCAAACCTCGCCGCCCGGGCCGAAGCTATGCCGGCCGTCTCTCGCTCGACACTGACGAGCTGGCGGCGGCGCAAACGGGCGCCGGCGCGATCGATACCGCCTCTTGCGAATGGATATGGATGCCGCTTGCCCCGCCACTTCGGATGAGGACTAGACCGACGGCTTCGAACGGCGATGATGCTGCCAGGCGTTATCACAGCCACCGTCATTGTCATTCATGAGGAATGTTTGCCGTTCGAGATGGGCTCTGTCAGTTCATATCGTTACGTTGAGTTCCAGTGTTACGATTCTGCATCTTCACAATTTCTGTGTATCAATCTGATCAGTTGATGAGATGCTCTCTCGAAATTGAAAAGGCATTCTTACCTCACTCACACGTCACTTTCAGATTTCTTTCAAAAAAATTCGTGATGAAGCAATTCAATTCCATTTTGAGCACTCCAACTAGGCCATCGTGCTCGAAATCGTACGTGTTTTGAACATCTCAATATCTCATATACTTTATTACACAGAGTGTACCTAAAAAGTCTTTACAAAAACCTACCACATATTCCTCGGACCGAAACAATCCTCAGTACAAAGATGCTCAGTTTGGACGCTAGACGGCTCTGAACTCGAAATTTTTAAATGTTCTTTGCTTCACACCTTTCAAACGGCCCATATGATTATTCACTCAACTTTGTTATGTTGGCATAACTATATTGGGTAATGAAACCCATATCATAAATATGATCGATATCATTCCATGGGCGTAGAACTTGATTTTTGTGATTTTCTCTTTCATTTCTTCCATATTCACAATTGGTCACTCATCAACCAGTTGTTTCAAGTAGCTCCACAAATAAAAATCGAGTGGGGTGAGGTCTGGCGACCGAGCTGGCCAGTTGCTATCACCATCGAGACAATTGGTGGTTATTAGATTTTAATTATTTCCTTATCATTCGATTTCAATCTTGTTATATTGATGAAATCTAATCATATAAATTTTTCATTGAATCGTTTCATTTTTTGCCATATCTTCGTTGTCGTTTGAAAAAATCCCATCAAACCCGGCATTGTTGAATTTGTAATGAGGAACTCTACTTGAATAAGGAATAATATACTCGGTGTTCCTATTCAAATAAGATAGTTGAGGTGCACTTCGGTGTGACCCTGTATCCTGTATACCTACGATTCATTCAATAGCATAATTCGAGTGAGCATCATCAAATATTCTGGGTGCTTGATTTTTTACAGGGGGAGACATTTTAGCTGATGGAACACGGTGTATATTTTCATATCTTTATACATCATATTATTTATCCGATTTGAAAAAGATTGTCAATTCTCATTTTCAGAGGAGTTTTATAATAATGCTCTCCTTTTGAATGTTCAACAGATATAATTCAATGTACGATGTGGCAAATAACCAGGAAAGTAGTTGTTTTTTGTTAAATATATAATTGTTTTTTTCCAAAAACGATGCGTTATTTGATTGATTTATCATGATCATATTAAATATTTCCATACGTATATATAGCACACAATGGGGCATCCTCAAAATATCGAGCCAATAAATAGCCTCAAGAGGACGTCCTATTTCTCTCATCCTGATAAAACATCATACTATTTCAATAAGGAATTCTAATTAGGAATCAACTATAATTGTTTTTGCAAGAGTTCATACTTATAAATTTTTTGAGGACATGCTATCAGGAACTGATTGTAGGTTAATTTATCTGTAAAACATTTTCGATTTCGATTTCCAGCACGGGCAAGGAACTTTTTTCAATATTTTATTTACGAATTAAATATTGTAAAGTTTCGGAGCATCGGCTGGGGATAGTCCTGCACGATTCGCTGTTGCGTTCCAATTAACAGTGCTGCTCCTAAAGTGGCGCATGGAGTTAGTAACAAAGCCTACACAGAACACGCAGAAAGATATGATGATGTGGTTGTGAGCATCAGAGAAGAAGTAGGACGGTGTATGTAGGTGGGTGTGGAAAACTACCAGCTGAGCGTGAGAGCGGGCCAGCTGCTTAAGTAGACCTCGGTCTCGGGGGTTAACGATGATAGTTAGCAGGCCTGCCACTGCGCATATGGTAGTGAGTACATTACTAGCCTACGTGTATGTAGGTGGGTGTGGAAAAATAACAGCTGAGCGTGAGAGCGGGCCAGCTGCTTAAGTAGACCTCGGTCTCGGGGGTTAACGATGATAGTTAGCAGGCCTGCCACTGCGCATATGGTAGTGAGTACATTACTAGCCTACAAAACACAGCTGAAAAACTCTGAAAAGAGAGCTGATGGGCGGTGCCTGAAAAGGATGTTAGCCAGCTCTCTTGAGCGAACCACATCAGTCATTGAAAACACTTGGGGTTGGCAAAAAGGTCCCATTGGGGACTAGTTGCTGACATGGAAACGTCCCCCACCAGTACCAGTACCAGTATCTGTAAAACACAGTTTATACTCATAGAGTACATGAAGAGCTGTCAATGAAAACCCATTGTGTATGTTCTGCAAAACACATTTCAAACTCATGAATGCCAATGTGTTTCAAAACTGATAATAAATATATCACAAGAAACCATTATCAGTAAATGATTATATATTGTGAAACACCGTTTATACTCATAGAGTAGGTAACTAACTGTCGATTAAAACTCATTATGAATGTACCTGCAAAACACATTTCATAGAAATAGATGTCACGGTGTTTCAATGATAGTGTATCTGCAGAACATAGTTTATTGCTATTGTGAATTCATTAGGAATGTATCTGCAAAACACATTTAAAAATCATCAAGGGTACGGTATTTCAATAATGTATTCCAATTGGGAACTGATTTGTATACTCATATAGGAATGACTATCGAGAACTTATTATGAATGAAGATGCCAAACTAATTTTACTCTCATGAATACTACAATATATTTCGATAAGGAATTGCCATAACAAACTGATTAAAAATGTATCTGTACTCATAGATACCGTTGGGAATTGCAAATAGGAACAACTGTACCTACAGAACACATTTCGAAATCATGAATTCCACGAAGTCTCAATAAGGAATTGCCATCAAGAACTGATCATGAATGTATCTGCAAATTATAGTTAATACATATAGCGAGTTCATTATTGAGAATTTTACCATTAGGAACTGATGTGAACATAACTGCAGAGTACATTTCAAGCTCATAAACTGCGACGGTGATTTAATAAGGCATGACTGTGTCACTATCCAAATTAATTCTCATATATTCTCATAGGGTACCTTATGGAAATAAGGCCCGGGCGAAAATACAGTCCATCCTGTTTTTCGTGGACATGAGGCGTTATCTATCAACCAGTGGCCTAATAAGCTTAGTGTTTCAATAAGGTGTAGATCACTTCCTGTTACTTTCGCTAACAGTTATTCAGGTAATCAGGCGAGATAAAGGGAATTGAATTTCTCGTTCTCTTATAGAATATTGCATTTTTGAAGTGTGTTGTTTCAGTGTTTGTTGGGAAAGATCGTTGAGTACATATACAGCTAGTGATTCACACGAGACCAACGAGACGAGACTTTCATAAAGTCTCGTCTCGTCTCGTCTCGCCGATGAAATATAAAGTCTTGTCTCGAGTCTCGTCTCGCATCCTCTAGTCTCGTCTTGTCTCGCGTCTCGTACGAGAATCTCGCAAATGTATCACAATTTCGTCATGCATAATCTTGTTTCAGTCTAGTACGGGATATTTATCTTTACCTACTTTTTAGGTATAATGTAGAAGTAGGAAGAGAAAATTACAACAAAAATAACATCATTTATTGAAAAGTAAGTACCTTATAGGTACATAATATTACTTACATCATACATCTGAACAAGAAATAAAAACATAGCATAATATAATATTCGAAAGTTATAAAAATAAAGTGAAATGTTTTGTCTATCTGTGCTAAATAGTCTGAATTCTTTCTAAATATGTTGTATTATGAATAAAATTCTCAAGTCTGCAGTCGGCACGCAAAAATATTTACCTGCGAGACTCTCGCCCGAGACACGAGACAAGACCAATAAAAGTCTCGTCTCGTCTTGTCCGAGTCTCGTCTCGAGTCTTGTCTCGAAAACGAGACGAGACCATGCGAGACTAATGAAAACGAGACTCTCGCGGGCACCACTATATACAGCTCAGAACTTTCTAGTTTCAGATAGAATTTCACTATACAGGGTGTCAATTTGAAAACTTCCCACCCTCAATATCTTCCTCCAAGTCGATAATATGGGAAAACGAAAAGACAGGTCGATTTTATTTTCCAGGGGGACATGGTTCTGAAATATTTTCAGCCCCGCGGCGTTGCCGCTTCTAACGAAAAGAAGCAACAACTTTGTTATTTCAAATGGAACACCCTGTATTTTTTTGCAATTTTAGATTCTCACTGAAAAGCTGATTTCATCAATGTATCACACTTGGGGTCTAGCAGGAATGATTACAGAGATATAGGGTGTTCAAAATCGAGATTTTACAACTTTAGGATTTTTTTGAGTCGAAACTATTCATTATTGGTCAAAACGGCTTTTATGTCCCTATCTCAACTTTTGATTTACTATCTACTGACATTTATTTGAAACAAATACAGGGTGGTTCAAGATTCAGACTTTTGATCACCCTGTATTTGTTTCAAATAAATGTCAGTAGATAGTAAATCAAAAGTTGAGATAGGGACATGAAAGCCGTTTTGACCAATAATGAATAGTTTCGACTCAAAAAAATCCTAAAGTTGTAAAATCTCGATTTTGAACACCCTATATCTCTGTAATCATTCCTGCTAGACCCCAAGTGAGATACATTGATGAAATCAGCTTTTCAGGGAGAATCTAAAAATGCAATAAAATACAGGGTGTTCCATTTGAAATAACAAAGTTGTTGCTTCTTTTCGTTAGAAGCGGCAACGCCGCGGGGCTGAAAATATCTTAGAACCATGTCCCCCTCGAAAATAAAATCGACCTGTCTTTTCGTTTTTCCATATTATCGACTTGGAGGGAGATATTAAGGGTGGGAAGTTTTCAAATTGACACCCTGTATAAAACCTGAATATTATTCACCAGTTTTTGATACATATCCTCACATTTCTCGTCCCCCTATTTTTCACTTGACCATATTAACCTTAATGATGGACATAAAGCCTATATTCAATGTTTTTTCAAAATGTGTGTTTTTGTTTTTTGTAATGAGGAACCTTCAATCAGAAATCAGAGAATTTATTTCAAATTTTATTATGGGTTCATAAAGAGTTTTGCAAGAAATCAGTAGTGTTAATTATTAAATAATTATTTTACGGGCAACATACTCAAACGTGGGCTTCATTACCCCAATGTACCTTTTATATATATTTTTGTATTAATTTCTAAGTGATTTTTGGCAAGGATTGCCCCAATATAGTATATTCTGTGAGCGTTCTAGTATTTCATTGATTCAAATCCTTCACTGATATTGGCCAATCGACTCTAGATGTAATGTTTCGTTTCAAGGGTTGCGGAGATAAGATTTTTTTGAATGAAGGAAAAGATCGGTTCGAATAATCAATTCTATGAGGAACATAATGGGGCAAAAAAAGATGAAGTCAATAAAAATATATATTTTATTGCTTTAATAAAGATTTGAATAAAAGAACTGGTGGGCGTCTGAAAATATCATACATCAGATCATATCTGGAGAGATTAAAATGATGAAGATAGAATAAAATCTTGGATTTGTCCAAATATGATGATGAAAATAATGATCAGTGCCTTAAGTATGTATGTACAACAATACATTTTGAAATGTACTTTGGAAGAGGTATCATTTTATTATGATTAAAATAATCGAGTTTTTGAATTCTCAATGAGTTGACAACTTTTGGTTACATTGCACTGAAGAATTATAATTCTGAGAATTATGAGAAACAATCATTTGCTTTTCTATTATATTCTGAAACATATTCAACTACCTACAAAAGTAATAATATTTTGGTCGCTTCCTCCAGATTGAGGAACTATTAATATAGTTACTACTTCTCGCACGAAAAAAATCAATTTATGAATCAATGATCTCAGCAACAATTAGATGATCATTTGGCTCCAACAGATTCCTAAAGTCATACTATTTTTTCTTAAGAACTAATCAATTGAAATCACATTAGTTAAAGTCTCAGTCAAAGCACTCTTCATTTATGAAACGAAGAGATAACTTCGTTAAAATTCTATGAAACACCAGCCAGATGCATTATCATCAATATCATTGTTAATGTCAGCGATATCGTGATAGAACTACTAGAGCTTCCACCAGATCTCGGTTGAGGTTCGGCTCCATCCAGCATATCGTGATGATCACCTGGAATTCACAAGATTATTATTATCTCATGCTGAAAAGGGTTTTAGCCTGAAGTATGGAATCATTCATATATTATGTATATCGTAACTGAACATTTATGATAGTAAAGTGAATCTGAAGTTCATCAAAAGAATGCCAGAATGATAATTTATTTATATTTTCTCTAGTATATATCATTGATATTCATGTACCATTCATGGAGGAAATATGGGAGGTGCATTGTTTAGTTTTTCATTGTGAAATTGTTTTGCAAAACATTGCTCTCCTCCCTTCTTCCCTGTATGGTCATATTGGTCATCTGTAAAGTACGTGATACACTGGAAGAATGTTTATTCTTAGAGTATCGAACAAATTTTTCCATATAGTCCAGTATATGAAGGTCAGAAACCCCCGCAACTTTGACATATCAGACAGATCTCAAACTTTTTTTCTCAACTTGAAACTTTCTGAAAAAATATCCACCGGCAAATGACCAGTACGGCGAGAGAATGGCCAATGATCCCGAAAATCGTTTTTTTGAAGTTCTGGTTCCCACGAAAAGGGATATCCTGAAATGTTCAGAGAACATCTTGAGAACCAAGGGGAATAAGGTAGGAATTGGTGTTCTTATTAAATTTCTGGAGGTTGTATGCCTCGGGAAACAACTCCCATGGCAATGTGTTCCAGAGCCTCACTGTTCGTTGGATGAACAAGTATTTGGCAGGAGATGTTCTGCAGGTCTCCAAAGTGACCACGAAGGGGTGCGAAGCCTCAACTCGACGGGTTAATCTCGCGGGGACTGCCAAGAGAGGAACAATTGTTGATATTTCAGAGGAGCATTGCCCATGACAATATCTATAAAATAGAGCCAGATCGCCAACTTTTCTACGGTGTTCCAGAGTAGTGAGTGAGTTTGTGAGCGAGGCATCCCCCACGAGGCGAATTCCCTTTTTTTGGACAGAATCCAACAGTTTCAGGGTAGGTATGTTTAGGGTCCCTTGATGTAAACTGACGTATTTGTCATCTTAACAGGGTACGGACAGATCCTCGTCTCCTCTCACTCTAAAGTGTTTGTGAAACAGTTATATAGTTCCATCTTTATTCATTTCTGGGGATAAACACTAGATTTTTGGCATTTGTTGTTTTTCAGGTTATATTGAGGTCACTGGCGTATCATACGTAATTTCCATATGGAATTCCTGATTCAACTATACCAAAATATAGATGAACAATCCTCTAGTTTTAGATTTTACTATACTCCAGCATAATTTTTGAGAGGTAGCTAAGGAAACATGAATTTTACTGAAAGCTCAATATATTTCACCGAAAGAGACTGTTCTTAGACTGTATACAAGGGTTGACTGAATTGACTGAATGAATTCTGATTTCAAACTGAGCAGTAGTTTATCTATGAGCTGAATAAGCTGACCCTTATGATTGAGAAATGGTGAAAACCTCGATGTGAATATCTAAACTACTGTACTCATGTAATGTGTGCTAAATATATTTTCGGAAATCCAACTCGAAGAATTTATGGAGTGACTAATATAAACTATGTATAAAACTTCGTCTAGGACGAAAGGTAGGCTGATAAAAAGTAATACGTAAAATGTGCAGGGAAATAAAGAATAATATATACTTCACTCCCATGTTATACATGTGATTCTTCCGTCTTCCTTAAATAAAAAGTCATTTTCTAATAATTTTTTGATGAAAGTAACAAACAAGTAGGTATACGCAGTATAACTTATAGGCACGTTATTTTCACTCTTGCATTCTACATTTTTTCCATTTGTGATAGAGTAGTAATTATATAAACTAATGTCTTTCGCCATATTGGATCCGTCGTCATCTTGGATCAATCATTATCTCTTACCCCGAAAACCCTCAGATATCAATTTTGAATAGAATCGGATCTTTATCACAAAACTTGTTCGCCATATGATCTTCCTCAACAATTAAATACCCTGTACATACCTATTATTAAAATTTCGAATGATTTTCTGTAGCGCCCATGGATGTGACGTGACAGCAATGTCAGGGATGCCAGTAGACAAAACTAAAGTCTCTAGATCATTAAAAAAGAATGCAGCTATGATCTGTCCGTACCCTGTTAAGATGATTTTAATGTCAATTTCCATCAAGGGACCCTAGGTATGTTTGGGTGCTGCACTTTAAACATGACAACACTATTCCAGGACAGGTTGGATCTGTGCCTTATAGATCATAAGCAGCTGACTGGAAGTGAAATAGCTCCTGGCCCGAAACAGAAAACCAAGTTTTTGGGATGCACTTTTAGCAATTGATCTCACGTAATTTTCCCAAGAAAAGTTATTGCTGATAGTATTCCCAAGCATCGATATGGATGTCTTCAAAGGTATGGTTACTCCTGACAAGCTTATGTTGGGCACAGTGAAATCGGCTTTTCTAGAGAAAAGGCATGCTTGTGTTTTGTTTGCATTGAAATCTACCAAGTTATTGGATCTCCATTCGAGAATTGTTGCCAAGTCCATATTTATGTTGTCAACATTTCTCCCTCGTTCGTTTTTGATTTGCCTGGCTGGAATTGGAGCCCTGGAAGAGAAGGTGGTATGGAGGGTACTATCATCCGCGAAGCTGTTTACTGGACATAAAGTTGCTTCCATCAAATCGTTGATATGGAGTAGAAATAGTGTTGGTGCTAGAATTGATCCTTGCGGAACACCAGCATTTATGATGAGAGAGTCAGATGAAACTCCGTCGACCACTATAGAGAGAGACCTGTTTGAGAGAAAACTAGCTAGCAGAGAACATAGCTGGGGAGGCAAGCCATAAGATGGAAGCTTGGCGAGTTGTTGATTTCTTCCGAAAACAAAGTGATACGTCAAAAATGCAAGGAATGAAGGAAGTTCATTTTTGATGACAGAACTAGATTAATTGTCGCGCACTATTTTTAATAGAAATTTGAACTGCAACAGTATAACACTCCAGTGGAGTGCGGTAGTGTAATGTTATTGTAAACGCACGATGTTACAACAGTAGTTATATCATTTTTCAATCCCCTATAATTAGTAAAAATGCCTATGAAAAAAATGTTGGAATCCAATAAATAGTTAACGAATTATATGAATGATTCCATACTCTTTTTATTCACTCTCTTTCACTCAACCTCCAACATTCATTCTATTATATTATTCAATTGGTGTATGTAAATTAACTAAAACAAACAGAATGATTCGTGGAACATATAAATAAGTAACTGAAAATTATTATAATATTTTGACAACAAACGAATTTCATGCAGCAGAAATATTCTACAAATGAAGGAGTCAAAACCGCTAGGGAACAAAATATTAAAATATAAATATATATATAATGTTAATGAAGATTCCAATATTACTGCAGTAATTATTATGTCATACCTCTCACGACTACGGCATAATAATAAACCTACAACAATTTCAGAATAGACCCCTCCATTTGTAAGACTTTAACAAGAAAATAGTCACACTGTAGTAGGGCTGCCGTCTCATTAGTGAATAGTAGTTGTTGAATGGAGTACGATTTAAATTATACTAAGCCATATCCACTATAGGAAATCGATAGTTGTGGATCATTCTGATAACCTGACTCATACAATTTCAAACCAAAGCAAATCATGAAAAGTTTTATCAATATATGTATAAATGGCAGTACGTTATTTGTTTTGTCTTCATCACACTAATTTCGTCGCACGAGTTTTTTATGCTTTGAACAATTTGAATTCGAATTACACTGTTCGCTGGCCCAGTCCTTCAGCTATAATCTCTTACTTCTTCAAAACATGAGGTTCTCCATATAAAATCACTACAGAGTGTCACCTGAAACTGTGAAAAATTTCGGAATTTTCCAAAGAATCCCAAATGAACAGAAACTTTTTTTTTCAACTTTGACAGTAGAGGCATGAAGATGATCTCATTACCTAGGGACATTTTTCAAATTGTCTCCTTATCTCTTTTATTTACAGAGTGATCCCAAAAAAAAACTCTCTGGTTTTGCAGTCATAATTTTTTTCCTTGTTGTAATAATTCCTTAATCAAACGTAATAATTCCTCAGTAAAACGACGGACTTGCTTCACTTTCGAAATATGTCATTTACTCTGTTTTCATTATAACTACCATTATATACAAGGTATATCAAATAATATCAACACTTGTCAACCCGTTCTTAAAATCTCATCTTGAAGCTGAAACTTCAGATGAAAAGATATGAAGATCAGAATTGACTCAAGATGAACATTATACAGTGTGTGTCACTTCTAATGGAAGCACCCCTGTATGTTTCGTAATTGTTGAGTTAGGATTCTGAAACTTACAGGAGCGGGAGATATACTGAAAATGAACACTATGACCAAGTGGAGTCATCTCCAGTGATAAACACTGCTCGCCAACATCCATGAAACCACCCAAATTTCCGGAAAATGTTATCAGGAGCCAAGACAGGTTGAAAATCACTTCGGATTCGAAATCAGGACGTCCAATTCACTGACTATACATATTTTTCCAGAATAATTTTCAGTTCAGAAATTTTGTCTCACTTCTCATGGAAGCACCCCCGTATCTGACGTAATTATTGAGGTAAGGTTCTGAAATTCTCAAGAGGAAGGAAAAGGGGCGTCCTGATTTTGAATCCGAAGTGATTTCCAACCTATCTTGCCCCCTTATATCATTTTTGTGGGTGGTTCCATGGCTGTTGGCGAGCAGTGTATATCTTTAGAGACGACTCCACTTGGTCATAGTGTGTATTTTCAGTATATCTACCGCTCTTGCAAGTTTCAGAATCCTAACTCAACACACACACACTGTATAATGTTCATCTTGAGTCAATTCTGATCTTCATATCTCTTCATCTGAAGTTTGAGCTTCGAAATGATCCTGAAATTTCAAAAATCGGTTGACGAGTAAAAAAGTTATGACTGCAAAACCAGAAGGTCAATTCTCGAGATCCCTCTGTGAATAAAAGAGATAAGGAAACAATTCGAGAACTGTTCCAAGATACTGAGATCATCTACATGCATTTATTGTCAAAGTTGAAAAAAAAAGTTTTTCTTCATTTGGGATACTTTTGAAATTTCCGAAATTTTGCCCAGTTTCAGATAACACCCTGTAGCGATCTTTTGTGGAGAACCTTATGTTTTTCAGAATCACGAGATTATAGCTGAAGGACTGGGCTAGCGAAGGTTCAGGACTGTCCTAGAATATTCTAGAATATCATCGAATCTCACATAGGGTTCGAGAAATGTCTGGAATATTGGTTTCAGAATCTTCCATTATGTTCCTATATTCTAGAATGTTCTAGAATAATCTAGAATTTCACGGTAGGATCTGCATCTGGATCTGGTTCTCTTCACAATTGGTTTCAAGAAAAAGTTACATCACGATTTGAATGTGAATAAATGATGTCTGTCATCTTGTTTTATGATTCTTCTGAATAAAAACAAAAATATAGAGGTAGCATTGATAACCCCTACTATAGGTGACTACTATTATGTTAAGTGGCTGAAGCTAACGATATGATGTGATAATAAATGAATAGACAGCACATACTTATAAAAATGGTTTGCAGCTGGGCTTCACTGCCTAGGGAACTGTCGGTAGTGTTCTGTAATAGGCGTTCACAATTACAAAAATTGCACTCAATAATATTCTACTTCTACCCAAGCGGATACCAACGAGTTATATAATATAAGCATTTTACTTGCATTCACCATCAAAGATTATCAGATAGATTCAGATAGCATTTGAAACTAAAGCTGCAACTATTATATAATGGCATCAGCACTTCTGTGCAACAACTTCTCTTTCACTCACGGAGCTGATTAATTTATACCATGGTATATCCAAAGGTTCCTATATTAGGTTAAATCTGGTAGAACTCCTTAACATGTTGACTGCTGAAGCGTTTTTACGTTCAGGCAGCAGGGATAAATCGTCATTCTCTGAGCCATGATGCGCAGAAATAGTTATCGACGAATGATGGAATACAACTGAAGAAATTTTCAAATTTTCATCAGCCTTTCAAATAAAATCGTGGAAAAGTGTCTCGGTCATATTTAGTGAGCCGGCGTTTTGAGGACGTTTGTAAAATATTCCATGTTTGCATTAGTTCATCTATTTATCTTCAAATTGAAATATTTCGTGTTTTTCTTATGAACTCTTTTTTTGCAATTACATTACCTCGTTGGTCCCAGCACTGGGACCAAACGCCCCATAAGTCGAAACTTGTGCGGGGTTTGGTAAGCATACAAACACAAACATCCATGGCCCAACTAGGATTCGAACCCATGTCTCGGTGGGAGTCCCCATACGAACTCAGCGCATTCACGCTCTCGACTCACAATAATCAAAACTACCATCATCGACTACTTATAGTTTTCAAATCTAATCTGCGACTCTTTTGTCGATAAATTCGATATTTCCTGTAACTATGTCCCGGTCTTTCAGACAGTGCTGTCATTGCTAGAAATTTTATATTTCATGGGAGATGAAATTCTGTGAAATAATAACACAATTAAGTCATTGTGATATCAGATACGGAAATAAAATTGATGACATACAAAGTATACCTCATTGATTTATCGAACACAGTAAAACATGAACAATTTTGTGTTACAGCCGTAGAAAAACTATTCTCTCGGTTTGCTTATGGCTTGACCGAGACAGCAATCAACGTCTCAATGTACTTTACACTCAACTGGTGTAGTAGCAGTTTTGAGTCTGCTGCTGCTGATGCTATTCCCATGGAACTCTTTTACATAGAAGCTGGTTAACCTACTTCATATAACGGTTTTATCATCAGTATTGATGATTTCAGTACACATATACCTAAGTGTGAAAGCACAACCTATGAATGATATCAGTTAAAACTGACAGTAACTACCAGTAAACATATGGCTGGGTAGAACCTTTCATTAATTCTATCAATCTCTAAGGTCCGGTTCATGTCCGGTCACATAAAGCACTCGACAGACGCAATGTCGGCTAAATGAGAAAAGAATCTAGTCAGCTCTAGCCCTCTACGCCAGAGCTGACTAGATTCCCTTTTTTTTCCTCGTTAACTCAACAGAAAGGTTTTTAGGTATGTAACATGGCCTCTCAATTTCCATATCACTATCGAATCGACTAATAATTATTAGAAGATGAATATCACCTTCCATTATAGTTGCATGATGGAATAACAACGAAATGGTCTTGATTAAATCGAAACGACCTGAACGTACAGTATGGAAAAATTCTAGAGTTTATGAATATTTCAAATCCAAATTTTTTAATCGAGAATTCGGACATCTGATTGTTTCACAAGTATGATCGACTTGAATATCCCATCAACCATAAAAAATACCAATTATGAAAAGACATAATTGAGTGGGTAGGTATCTTCCCAGCGAGCACAAAAACTTCTCAGAGATGTTGAAAGTACGAGATTTCGAGACATTGAACCTCCACTGCGATGTTCTGTTCACACATGAATAGAACTATTATAGAACAGCCAATGTCCGCCGCAGGCGGCAATTATCGAGATGACCTTGATATGTCACAAAACTACCTTCTCCCTAGTTCTTTTTGAAGCCTTTTCATGGACACAACAGAACATTTTCAACGCGTCTTGCGCACATTAAATCGCTGTAAAAAAACCATTTTCGAGGTACTTTTCTGAAGCCTTTTGTCAAAATGAACTTTTGCATTAGGATTCCATTTCCCTTGAATGAAAAAATGCATTAAAAATAGATTGAACATAAAAATATTTTCTTGATATGAAATTACCTTCTTAATCGGTTTCTGAGTAGTGCTTACTACACACAGACATATAATTGGAAATAGGTTTCCCAATTTTTGAAATGTTCTCCACAATGCATAATTTTGCAACTGCGGAGAAGCTGTGTATTGATGGATTCTTACTTTTATATATTGATTACACTGAGGCACCGAACAACACATCTTGCATCTGATGGTCATTATTACAAACTAAATGAGTCTTCTAACACAATAAACTTCACCAAATTCCTTTCTGTTCGTTAGCAGCACGAATGCCAATTGCGAACAAGAAGAACAAAATCGAAAACAAATCAGAATTCATCGTATTGTGACGTAAGCATGAGACGTTGTGGTGGGGCAAACAAAGAAAGGGTACAAAAGAACAACTACAATACTTTCAATATCCTTCTAAGACCTCTTCGGGAAGTGCATATCACGCCTCAAAAAAACATCCTCATGCCTACATTTCTAAAACATCCCAAAACATCCCAGGGATACCTCTCAGTAGGCAAACAAAGAAATGCCACAGAAGAACAAAAACAATACTTCAATATCCTTCAAAGACCTCTTTAGTCAGTGCATATTACGTCCCAGGGATGTTTGTGCTCGCTGGGTTAGATCTGGAGAAATAATAGATATCTGAAACTATCTGATGCAATAAGGACGACAGGAAACATTATGGTAACATTGGTAACCTGATATATGTTCAAACAACTATGCATAACTGAACTAACTATGTACTCAGGTAAAAAAAACAGATCGTAATATAAGTACATGCCCGTGCCCGTGCTTGCAAAACAACAAAAGCCGTGCAAACTATAAGCACATTCCTTATTTGGCGATGTTAGTCAAATGAGATGTGTTGTGAGTTTATCTTCAATTGAAAATATGTAGAAATCATCTTTGATGAACAAAATGAAACTCAATTGAAAATTGATCTGTTACTCACGTCAACTCATTCGTTCATTACTCTTTGCTATTCTACATAATGTTTCAATTGGAAAAACTCCTACAACTAGAAAGTGAAGTTAGGCACAAAGCGTTCAATTTACAGCATGCGAAATCATGTCGTAATACATACTTGATGAAGAGAGCTTGGTTATGCTTATTGGCATGATGATACTCATTTTGCAACCCCTATAATATAAGCTATCTGGCTGAAATGATGTTATGGTAATCAATGGAATGCGAATGAGGTATATATATTTCATTTCATTTGGAAGTGGGTGAAGAAGTTCAAAATTAAATCACGTGATCACTCATTGAGTTGAATGCATAGGTATAATAGATTATAGATTCCTGACTCTATCATGATGTCAGATGTTGAACATTATATTATTGATGATCTGATAACTAATGATTGCTGCTCTAATATCATGAGGATAATGGCTGTGAATGTGAATCAAATGATCCCTGAATATGAACGAACTGAATCTACTATTCATTCATCTTTGAAACTCCACCATAAATATTTCATTCGAATTAGCTCCACTATTCGATATCACAGCAACTTGTCAAGGATTGATGGGTGACTCAGTTGGTTCACATTTCAGAAACAAGTCGAGATCTGTCCATTATTATAAGTCTTTCAATCCTTCCTACCTGTATCCTTATTGGCATCATCTATGTAATTATATTTGTTTGAGCTCTCTTCATCAACCAACCATCCATTAGACTCACTAGTGCCAATGGTGCCTTTGGGCGCCTCTTTGCAACCAAACCACCAATAGGCTGTCGATCTGGGGAAGGCGGGATTTGTTGCGTCAACAGAAAATGCTCTATCGTTGAACCTAGAAAAAAAGTGAGTCAACCTCTAATAACATACAATGTCCGAAGAACATCTCTTGCAACTTTCATCCTTGAGATTCATTCTCAATAGTCCAGTTGGAGATCTACACCGGACGTTTCAATCGATATATCTCATAGGAGTTCCCTATAAGGACATATTTGTGTAACGAAGCGTCATCTTTTGTGGAGTTTTTTACATTTAATATGGATTGACTTGAAGTAGCGGCAGAGTCAATTCTAAAATTGTGTTCTAGATGAGTGAAAATATACATCAATATGTCCGTCATAATATCGTTCTTGTGGAGTTTGTTTTTGTTATGTCCGTTGTTTTTATATCTTGTCATACATCACATTGCAGTGATGGCGATCATTTCACTCATAAGACCTCCAATGAGACTCGAAATCATTATAATTGAAAGAAAAATCCTTGCTGTTGATGATCATCGTCAGTGTTTGAAGATGAATCTCGTATCAAATGAACAATCATATTGATCTCTCGTCATCAGTATTTTAATCAACAATTTGATGACCACAAACGGTTAGTTTCATCGCAAATGACCACCTTTACCAACCCAGTTTTTGTATACATTGCTGTCATGAACGTCGAAAACCTATTACATCAGTGACTCGAATAAGGAAGTATTATTATGATGATTATAGACAAATCTACAGAATGTTCTCACAGGACGTCTGGAATATCACTGTTATTTCTGAATGATCGGCAAACCCGCAACGTCCACAATTTCTTTTTCAAATCTATGATAACTAACAAACTCTGTGGAATGAATAATTAAAATATAATCACCTATAGTATACGTCATTCTTGAAGAAATAAGTATAGCCGTTGGTCCACTGGAAAGCAGCATCGAGTTTATCAGGCACTCCGTCCCAGTTTTTGATTGGCTTAGGGTACGTTGATTTTACTGGTGGTCTTTGAGTGGGGTCGAACCTCCAGAATTTACTGCCTTTATAGAAGTAGATTTTTCCGTTGCCACTCCATACCAAAGCCGCGTCTAAATCATCAGGGATCCCTGTGAAGCCTTCGGAAATATCCTTGGGGTAAGGACCATCCATTTTCTTGCCCTTATACCTGAAAATATCGAAATTCAATAGAATCTCATATGTATAACTATATATAGGAAATGTCATGTATATAGCTATTTATGTTTATGGAATTTCCTATTAAAAGAGACCAAAGTCGAGGATAGCAAAAACTACACTTTTTTATAAGCTTTGTTTATCTATAGGCGACGGTGTTCGCGAAGTCAGTTGTATTCGACACTTGAATAAATACGCATAATAATATATTTAAGTTCGTGTTTTAGTATCCCATTATGCAAATTCATAATTCGACGAGGAATCGCGTAATCTTCGCGGGAGTGCCTGGATAGTGCTAACAAAATTGTGAATCATATGACTGAAACGGCAGTTTTGGGCACCTTAGGCTCGTTAACAGTATTCGATCCGAAAACTTCAGATTTCATAGTTTTCATTGAGCGAATTGAGCAATTCTTCATTGCCAACCGGATTGAAGACGGAAGTCGAAAAAAAGCTATTCTTCTGAACACATTATCCGAAGATTGCTACGTGTTAGTGAGGAGTTCGTGTGTGCCGAACTTACCAGATACAGAAACGTATAAGGAGCTGATAAACATATCAACCGGGCATTTTTCACCGGTGAAGTCCTACTTTTCAGAGCGGAGCAGAAATTTTACTCAGCACGACGGGGGCTCAACGAAAGCGTGTCGGAATGGGAGGGCCGAGTAAAGAATTTAGCATCAAATTGTGTCTTCGGGACCGAACTTCACGTCGTGATGAGAGATTTGTTTGTTATTGGAATCAATGAGGAAAGATTCATCGACAGACGCTTTGAGGAGGACGCCTCCAGTCCAACAGTAACTTTACAAACGATGGTGAAAGTAGCTTCAGCTGGAACATTCCTCTCACAGAGAAAATTATGGAATAGGATCTCATGGAATTAAAACTGAATCCGACATGAATTTCCATAGTCAACAAGGTATGCCGAAAAAGCACCAATAAAATCAGGAAATAGGAAGGCCATGGACCAATACTACATCACACCAAGGTGGAGTATCCAGAAATATCAACCTTGGAAAGAGGCTGAATCGGAACCAGGGGGTAAGCAACCAGAAATCTCCAAAACAATGAACAATGCATTGGAATTCTTTGACCCCGAAGGGACTATTACCAAGAATTCATAATCCTCAGGAATTCAGAAAAAATCCAATAGCTACCCCCTTTCCCTTTCCTTCCTAGGTACGTACGATGATCTTTGAACATTATAGAGATCCTCATTTGGGCGCTCCAAGTGATAAAAAAGGCTGAAGAACGTATCAATCATTATGATGAATGTTTTCATTCTGAGATTTGCAGATGTAATTTAAGATCTGGTGACCTATCTACTCCACTCACTGTGTCCACCGACTGGGTCGCGGTGTCAGTATAATAATGAAAAGGAACTCCTGAATTCATACTCACTTCTGATGTTGTTACCGTTGACATCTAGTTTCACATTTGAATTCTAACTATATATACACATTCGGTCGCTTCAATGTTGTTGATCAACAGGAGCAGAGACGAGCAGATGGAAAACATAATAATATTTGATAAATTGCACTGTAAAAAAGTCAGCGACCTTTTACTTTTCTATAGATACTTCCACGGAATATGTTCCTCAGAAATACCTGCCATAATTCGAATTCGAACTCAAACTCAATAGGCCCAGTCAGCACATCCTTTCGTTGTCAACCTTGGAATATGTCGAACAACAGTTTACCAAAAGTCGTTCCTCTATAGGACGGCAAATCTTTGTAATTCTTCGATAATGGGAGTATTCCCAAGAACTCATAACCTCCAAAAGTTGTTGCACGATGGTGTTCGAACATTATAGAAATGTCCTTTCATGCGCTCCAAGAGATGAAAAACTGTAGATACGGGTGATTGTTGAAAATACCAGAAGTCAGCGATGATTCTTGGGAATGTTTTGAATGACCAACACCAGTACAGTTCAGTGGGCCGGGACCATATACTTTCAGTATTTCAAAACACACAAAACAATTCCGTGGACAAACAATCAATGAAATAACACCCCTCCTTTGAGAAATACCGAAACGATTTGGATAAAACTTGGTATGAAAGATCAATGAAAAGTATATGACTATTGGTCCAACGGAGGATTTCCTTTATGAATCACCATAAGACTTCTTGAATTTTCCTTATTTCACATATCACATTCGAAGAAAATTTCACCACTAGTGTTCATGGGTAGTTGACCAAAAAAAATTGCCAAAACTTGTGCATCACCTATCAAAAAGTTCCAGTCACAAACAGAGAACACGTGAAAGTCACTGTTTGTTGGTAGAATACCATCAGTTATAAATCATATCAGCGAACAATTTTACTACTATTTGCGATAGTTACCTGAAATTATCAGTATTTCGAGTTGCTGTTCAACCTGAAAGAGCAATTCCATCTTAAACGTAAGGTACTTACTGATGGAAAAACATTTATATGTTCGCCTCTATGGAACCCTCTTGAGTAAAGCTATAGAAAATCAAATTTTGACAAAACGAAAAAAATTATCCTCAGACGATGCAGTGAACTTTTGGCAGCAACATTTTGTAAGACTCTCTATAAGTATATATTCTCCAAACAGAATTTCAATATTCAACTTTCACTCATTGCAATCCGATTAGTAGACGATACGCCTCTCAGAAATGAGAATGATATTCCACGAAAAATGTCTCACCTCCAGTATTTCGATCCTTTGAAGAAGTAAGTCTTTCCATTCTTGTAGGTGAAAGATGCATCAATATCTCCTGGCAATCCGATCCAGTTATCAGCAATGAGTTTCGGGTACCCAGGAGCGACACTATCCTCAGTCAACCTCCAGTATTTGTTGCCCTTGAAGATGTAAGTATACCCTTCGGCTGAATTGAAGATCGTGTCGAATTTAGAATCGCTGCAGAGGCTTTGATCAGAAGCACTAGGTGTCCTGCTTGGCGTGTCGTGACTCTCGTCAGCTCCTGAGTAGAGAATATAGAATATTACAATGTAACCAACCAGAGAGATCAACAACTTCTTCAATTTTGGCCCATATCTACTGATCACTTCAAACTGTACCTGCTTCAAAATAGTTATTTATACACCAAGGTAGTAAAGAATATCATTGTTACCCAGGGACCGAGATTAAATCCCAAGGCTACAGCCGAGGGGAAAAAAAACAAAAAATAGTAGGCCGATTCTTATTTATTTTTTATTTGTTGGTAGGTAATGCATTTGTCTTTGAAAAAAAAAATAAAGAAGTGAAAATGTTCTCAAAGCCTCCTTGATGGTGGTGGAATAACTGGAACCATGATTTATTCTTAATTTTTGACTTACCCTGTGTGTTAATTGAGTAATGGTATACAAAGTGCTTACACCCTATACGAAAGAGACTTCTTTTGCGAGCATTTTGTTTTTTTATTCATCGATTTATCTAGAAAAATTTTGCGAATTACAGCTTTTTTGCTGAATCCTTGCAGATTACCATCTTTCTGAATTTATCGAGAAACAATTTTCTAATGAAATAAACTGATACCAATAATTTTAGAAAACATTTTTATTAAAAATTATAAATTGGTATGACTGCTCAATATCGTGTATTGCCTCCTCTAGCAACTCTAAGAACTTCTAATCTCCGAGGCATACTGGAAATTAAGTTGCTTATCGTTTCCATTGGTATACGATCCCATTCTTCCACTAATGCATCTGCTATTTCTGCGAGACTTCCCGGAGACATCTCGCAAGAACGTACCTTTCTTCCTAATTCATCCCACAAATGTTCTATAGGATTCATATCGGGGCTTCTCGCAGGCCATTGTAATGTGGTAATACCAGTAGCTACTAAGAAGTTTCGCACTATTGCTGCGGTGTGTGGTCGGGCATTATCCTGCATCAATATAAAATTATTGCCCACTAACTCTGCATAAGGTGAGACATACTGCTCTAAAATGTCAATGTAAATTTGGGCATTCATCGACTGTCTCACCGGAAAAACATGAAGGGGTGTCTTTCCATTCATTGAAATCCCTCCCCACACCATAACGGACCCCCCATTGGAACTTTCACATTCTGTTATTACATTTTGATTAAACCGTTCACCAGTTCTTCTCCACACTCTTTTTCTTCCATCCACCATGTCAAGGCAAAACCTTGCCTCATCCGTAAACAATACATTCGACCATTCAGGAATATTCCACAGTCCATAATTTTCAACAAAATTCCTTCTAGCAGCACGATGTTCGGGCAATAATTTGGGACCTTTTGCAGGTCTCCTAGCTTTTGAATTAACTTCTCTAAGACGTCTAGATACCGTCTGCTTACTTACTGCAACATCACGAATTTGGCGAAGATCTTGCTGAATATTTACCGCAGTATTTGATCAATTCCGTAAAATCCGCAATCTCAAGAAGCTATCATCTCTTGGAGAAGTTTTTCGGGGGCGACCAGAACCGACCCTCCGAGCGGTGCTTCCTGTTTGTTCGTACTTGCGGATTGCTCTATGAGCAGTTGCTTCATGAACTCCCACTGCACGAACGGCGTAACTTTTACTACAACCATCGTTTACTAACGCAACTAATCTTGCTAATTGTTCAGGATTTATTTGAGGCATTTTATGTTATTTTAGTCAATAAAACAAGACACCTAATTAATGACACAACGACAAATGGTCAAATATGGAGGTATACAACGAATTAGTTGCGATGGCAAAGGCATTTGTTTTTTCAAAGACAATGTGATCATACCAACAAATAAAAAAAAATCGGCCTACTATTTTTTTTTTTTAAGAAGGTAGGTCAAATATCAAGTGCGTCACTTTTTTTGGAACTGAGTGTAGATTGTTAATCGAGCACGAAATGATAGTGATTTCCTACGAAAATGAAGTTTGCAGCATAAGTTATAGGAGGATGCTGCAATCATACGAGTAGGAAAATAGCATTCCGTGCAAGTTATAAACTATAATTTTTCTACGGCTATAATAGATATGGTACTTTCGATTCCTTCGTCTTGTAGCCATCTGCTTTCCTGTCAAGTAATGCTCATCTATCAAACAGAGCTGTCACTGCTTGAATCTTGACATTCCATGAGCGATGAGATTTTCTTGATATAATAACACAATGGAGTCATCGTGATATCCAGATAAGGAAATAAAATTGATGACATATATGTACCTCATTGATGTATCGAACACAGTTAAACAAGAGCAATCTTGTGTTATGCTTTCGCTCGGCTTCGCTAAATGCTCCGCCTCGCAAATGCAAAATTCGCTTGTCAAACAAACTGTCACTTTTGATCCTAATAAAACAATATACTATTACTCACCTCCTTCTTGATCATCGTCGTCTCCGAAACGTGTTCCTACAAAGTTCTTCGTTTTCTTTCCATAGAGGGCTTGGATGCCGTCTATATCGTCCGTGTCCAGATTGAAGACAGGGTCGTAGCCTCTGTAGAACGGAGCCATGAGCGCTTGTCTGATGTCAGAGTGACTTAGGCCTAAGGAATGGCCGAATTCGTGAGCTGCAACTTGGAATAAGTTGGTGCCGCGGTAGCTGTTTATCGACCACGCTTCGGATGCATCAAAGTGTGCGTCGCCACCAAATACCTAGAATCAAAGTCGAAAATTGCTCTATTGTTAAAGAATAATATATTAGATAAGTACTATCAGAGGTTTTTGAAAGAATTCTATACAATTAGGTGAATGAATTCTTTATGAGCCACAATATTATACCACCAATACAATCCGATTTTAAAGACGGTTACAGTACCACAACAGCACTCACAATGATAGTGGATGACATTTTCCGGGCATGGAAAAGTCACGTGCTTACTTCTACTGGACTACAGCAAGGCATTTGACACTATAGATCACAACGTTTTCCTCGACAAACTGGGTTATTTGGGCTTTGATGAAGATTCTGTTCGGCTGATAGAGCGTTACTTGAATTGAAGGAGTCAGAAAGTCGTTTATGACCTGAAGATTTCAAAACCTCTGACACTGAAATCTGGTGTACCGCAAGGATCCATCTTAGGACCCCTGTTATTTTCTATTTATATTTCGGACTTCCACTCATATGTTTCGCATTGTAACATACACCATTATGCAGACGACACACAACTATATATATCATTCGATGTAGAACAACCTGATAGAAACTTATATTGAACGCAAAGAAGTCAAGTGTTTTGTTTTTTGGACCAAAGCATAAACGTGAGCTTGCCAGTACTTCCTCAATCATCGTCATGGGCGGTAACACTGCACTAGAAATTCACGATTGCTGACCATCTATAAACATAAGACGTCTACCTTTCAACTGTCCTTTACGTACAATGCCTGTAAATCATATAATCAATTACCCAATGAATTTTATGACTATAGTATTTTTAATTCCAAAAAGAAGTTGAAATCATTATCTATAGATATACACAAATTGGATCTTGATGAAATTAATTGACTCCTCCTATGGTTAATGCAGTCATGGCAAACAGTTACCAACATTATCCTAGGACTGAAAACCCTGGAGAAATGGTGAATATATTCCATCATAGCATTCGTAGATAGATTCCCAATATGTTTTGAACCTTGTACCTACATGAATTTCGACACCCACCTGAAATTTTCAATGCATTGTGTATCTGAATGTAATAGCAAAGTCTCTTCACATAATCCTCAATTTTTAGATTTATCTAACAAAAGTTCGAGAATTATTAGATTAGGTACAATATTTTCAGCAACCTCAGCAAGTAACTCCTTTACCACTGCTTCCTGAAGATGTAGATATACTACTACCAAATGAATTATGACGACGTTACGCTACAATAGACAGAATCGAAAACTAAATGAAATGAGCATGCGCCAAAAATAATCCTAGAACGGTTCATGCGCGAGAGAAGGTACTGGTTCCGGATAGTTCTAGGACCGTCCCAGAACGATTCTGGAAAAACCCGAACGCGTAAAGAGCCAGTCCTAGAACAGTTCCACAAAACCCGAACGCGACCGACTCAACTGCGCAAACTCCTGACAGTTCTACAACCGTAATAGTTCGAATCCGAATGAACCTATTCATTTCGATGCTTGGTATCACTATCAGCAATAACCTTTCTTGGTAAAATCACGTGAGATCAATTGCTAGAAGTGCATCCCAAAAACTTGGTTTTCTGTTTCGGGCCAGGAGCTATTTCACTTCCAGTCAGCTGCTTATGATCTATGAGGCACAGATCTGACCTTGCCTGGAATACTGTTCCCATATTTGGAGTGCAGCACCCAAACATACCCTGAAGCTGTTTGATTCTGTCCAAAAAAGGGCAATTCGTCTCGTGGGTGATGTCTCGCTCACAAACTCACTCACTTCTCTGGAACACCGAAGAAAAGTTGGCGATCTGGCGCTATTTGATAGATATTTTATGGACGATACTTTTCTGAAATATCAATAATTTTTCCTCCCTTGGCAGTCCCCGCGAGATTAACCCGTCGAGTTGAGGCTTCGCACCCCTTCGTGGTCACTTTGGAGACCTGCAGAACATCTCTTTCCGAAGACTCGTTTATCCAACGAACAGCGAGGCTCTGGAACACATTGCCAAGGGAGGTGTTCCCTGAGGCATATAACCTCCAGAAAAAGAAGAACACCAATTCCTACCTCATTTCCCTTGGTTCTCACGATGTTCTCTGAACATGACAGAATATTCCTTTTCTTGGGAACCTGAACATAAAAAAAAATACAAAATGGGTGGGTACTTACTGGAAAATAGGCATGAGCTAGGGTGCCACCAGGTCCGTCGAAAGGATCTCCATCGCCGTGTTCTCCCGACTCGAATCTCACTTCGATATGGACCTGTCCGGTTTTTGGGGTGAACGTGAGATCAGTGTATTCGCTCCAAACGTTGAAAGCCCTCTGGATTTCCTTGTCGACGTCGGCTCGTTTCAGTTTACTGGGATACTTCGCTATCTTGTAGGTGAGGTCTTTCACTTTCCATCTGCTTCCTAGGATAATATAATCGAAGCTATCAGAATGGAAATTAGGTGGAACATACTCGGAAACATGAAAGAACAGCCGTTTAAATAGATTGCAAGAAGCACATTTTTGCACCACAAATTCCACACCAGTATTTTGTAACAAATCAATTTGGGTTTTCTGGTCAAATTATCATAAAAACGTATGTATTTCAATGAAAATTCCATTCCATTGTAGATCTAGATGAAAACCTAGTTAGGTAGGTAGTTAGTATAGGCAGGAGCTATAATACCTCCTCGCACTAGGTCGCCTACTAGGTTTTCATTTAGATCGACAATGACCTAACGAAATTGGGTTTCTTTGACAAATAACCGTATGTATATTCCAGTAGACATTTTTTCCTCATGCGAATAATAATAGGAAATTTTCATGACGTTTTTATGACAGAATAATATTTTGACGTCCTAAAATAGTGATTTTGTGCTACTTTATGGATTTCCATCAAGTAATGGCAGAGTTAATACAAAATTTGATTGAGATATATTGAAATTCGATTTGAAAATGATTCAGATACTCATTGATTTTATCGGAAATGTCCAATGGCGTGCTACTTATCTCTAGGAGAAGGATATTTTTTTTATCGCTTGGAGCACACGAAAGGAAATCCCTATAATGTTCAAAAAACATCGTGCGTTCCTAGGAAGGATAGGGACAGGAGGTAGGTATTGGAATTTTTTTTGAACTTCTGGAGATTATATGCTGTTGGGAATACTTCCTCAGGCAATGAATTCCAGAACCTAGCCGTTCTATGGATGAAAGAGTTTTGATAAAGTGCTGTTCGACATTTTTCGAGTTTGACAACGAAAGGACGTGCTGACTGGGCTTGTTTAGTTCGTCTGACTGGTATTGCCGGTGAAGGGATGATAGCAGAGATTTCCGAAGAACATTTCCCGTGGAAGTATCGAAAGAAAAGTGAAAGGTCGCCGACCTTTCTACGGTGTTCCAATGATGTCAAAGAGTGAGTGAGTGTGGCGTACCCACCAGGCGAATGGCTCTTCTCTGGATGGAATCTAAAAGCATCAGCGTATGTTTTGGTGCTGAACTCCATATGTGGGAACAGTATTCTAGAACAGGCCGTATCTGCGCTTTGTAGATCATGAGAAGCTGTTGGGGTATAAAGTAGCTTTTCGCACGGAACATTAGTCCGAGTTTTTGTGAAGCAGCTTTTGCGATGGATCTGACATGATTATCCCATGAAAGAGTGTTGCTGATGGAAATACCGATCGTAGATATGGTGGGCTTGGTGGGGATGGCGGTGCCAGACATTACAATATACAAAATATCGTGAATAGGCGCCTATGGATTCCTGTAGGTATTCATCTATTAATTCTTGACTTTCATTGTAGACGGAGATTCACCGTAAAGTGTGCGAATTAAAAAAAAATTAAAAAATCGTGTCTCATTATCACCGTTAGAATAATATTTATTTTAAATCGAACTTCGACACCATGTAATTGAATTTTGGTGCATTATTGTAGTTCAATGTTCATGAAGAAACGTCCTTTCATTTTGCTAGTCTATACAGGGTGTCCGAAAAGATCATGTCGTAAGTGATAGGGTGATAGAGAGCCAAAATAATGCCGCTACTTCATATGGAAAAAATATCTATTTCCGATAGAGAATAACACGTCGCCCTACCTGACGGCAATTACTTGAACACTTCTGAGCAGTTTGTTTTGATAATGTGACCAATAAGCACATACAAAAATAAATGTGAAACAATGAAAACAAAGTGAACAGACTGCTTTGACAGGTTACAAGAACTTCGATAGGTGGTGTACGCTTATTTTCTATCGCGAATCGTTGCGGGGTAATTGACTTTGAAAGTCTGATGAAAAAAAATTTTTTTTCCTGTCTCGGGAAACAAGTTTGACATTTCTGTTGACAGGTAACGAAATCTCACTTTTCATAAATCACCTTTTTCCAATGGAAGAAAAATGAGTAAATTACTAAACCACTACGATTACAATTTTTTAAAATCAAAACACAGAATTGAATTGACATATATTCGATTACTTCAGAAGGTTTTCATAGCAACAATAAAGATGCCTGCGATACAGGTAGTACACCTGTTAAGAAAAAGAATATTCTGGGTGGGTCGTAAGTTATGTCGTCAATAATAGGAATTGAGCAAAATTGACAAAACAGTAATAAAACCTGTAAGACCCTACAAATATGGTGTATTCAGAACCACCTTGATGAGCTCTATACCCACCGTTGAAATTTTCAGGTTTCCCAATGGGACAATCTGTATATGATTTTCCTGATCTTTAGAATTTTCCTCGAATGAATGGAAACATCGAAGACTTCTATGAATGAATAAGTGAATTAAAATTCAGTATAGTTTGATGAAGTCTGCAACTGCATTGAAATTGTGAACTGTGTCGAGGAACACAAAATGCCAACTCTCCATTGGTATAATATATTATTCTACCTACTCCATTATTGGCACTATCGATATATGATTCATAGTCATTTGTGTTGCTGTTATCTCAGCGATAATATCGTGTCGTCAATAATGGCTGTTAAGTAGTCATATTCCATTGTTTTCATAATATAAAGGAGTATTGCTTTATTACTGGGCCTCGACTTCCATAAAAATGTTTGGTTTTTTTATGTTCTGGTTCCCACGAAAAGGGATATCCTGTAATGTTCAGAGAACATCGTGAGAACCAAGGGAAATGAAGTAGAAATTGGTGTTCTTCTTGAATTTCTGGAGGTTATATGCCTCGGGGAACACCTCCCTTGGCAATGTGTTCCAAAGCCTCCGCTGTTCGTTGAATGAAAGAGTCTTTGGAAAGAGATGTTCTGCAGGTCTCCAAAGTGACCATGAAGGGGTGCGAAGCCTAAATTCGACGGGTTAATCTCGCCATGAAAATATCTATAGAATAGAGCCAGATCGACAATTTTTCTACGGTATTCCAGAGAAGTGAGTGAGTTTGTGAGCGAGGCATCACCCACGAGACGAATTGCCCTCTTTTGGACAGAATCTAATAGTTTCAGGGTATGTTTGGGTGCTGCACTTCAAATATAGGAACATTATTCCAGGACCATTCGGATCTTTACACCAGGCCTTCGTGAAAATGTGCACCCAAAGCAATTGATTGATCTCTCGGATTATTCATAAGAGCTCATTAGTTTTCCAGAAATCCCTAATATATCTGTTCCACTGGATAATTACGAGGTGGAAACAAGAAAATAGTGGGCTCCAATTGTAACATGTGTTCTGAGCTCTACTATAGAGGGTGTTCTTTAGTGATCTGCTAATATTCAAGGGGCCGATTATTCGACCCATTTCAAGAATTATACCTCAAAATTTTCCGTCGTTGCTCACTTTTAAGTGAAATATAAACAATTATATTCTCGTAAAGGTGCCACTGGTAGAGAAAATGAAAATTTTTGAAAATCAGAAAATGCACCTTAATGCATTAAAGACGTGTACGAAATTTCGTGAAGATGTATACAATATTGTCTAAGTAATTATCAAAAATCTGAATATTTTTCAAAACTTTCATCACCCTGTATTTCAAAAGTTGATACTTTCAGGACATACGTTCATGTAAAGTTTTCTTCTTAAAATGAGTCAAAAATAATCGCCCCCTCAAATGATAGCATGTCTTTAAGAAACACCCTGTATATTCACCTACTCATGGTCAGTCATTTCCATCAGGAATCACTGTTGGTCAGTCAGTCTCAGCGTACTGAACCGTGATAAAAAATAAATGTCTCTCAATTTTTGTTTGAATTAGTGAAAGTAGCGTCATCCATGATGAGCTTCTACTGGGAAATCAGGAAAGGTATATAAGTTTGCTCAATTAATGAATGAAACCACAAACCTTTTCCTGAAGATAATCCACTATCGTCCAACCGCTTCACTATCTCCTTATTTGATGATATTAGTTATCATAGACCATATAGCTCCCAATGTGGTTAGTGAAACAATGACAATGACTGAATTCAAAGAATTTTTTTTCCTATACCATTGTGTGATAACCTATTTAGCGGAAAATATTTTAATCTTTAGTATAGAAATCCATTTTTTGTATTAGGCTAGCGCAATGCGTTGTTTTCTGGGCGTTGCCAAGGCTCCGAAATTAGGTGTTTGTGAGCCGAAAGCAATTTAGGCGTTTCTTTCACCTTTTTTGCTTTCGGACGAAAGCAAAAAAGGTGTTGGTCTTTGGTTGACACTTTTACGGTTAGAAAAACACAAACAAATACGTTTTGAGTACCTGGAGATGTCGATGTTATCAAGGCGTAAAATTGTGCTCCGCAACATTGAATATGTTGACCACAGGGTCAAGGGCTTCTTGACAGCAGAAAGTTCGGAGAAATAAGCCATAATGATGTAGTTATTTGATGGTTAAGGGTCAATGGAAAAACTGATTAGCCAAAAAACTTGAAAAACCCTCAAAACACATTGACTCACCTTGTAACGCATATCGTTTCGCTCTATCACTATTGCCTACTTTGTCTTTCACCCCACATCTGGGTAATGCCATCGTGTGTCGTGTTTCATTATCTAGTTCACCTGGAAGAAAAAAAAGGCAACATAAATTCAATGATATTGATTATATTATAAATATTATGACCCTCACTATGTCAAATCATTTGTCTAGTGCTAGTGCATATAGGTAACACCCACATCAAGTACAATTGAAAAACCTATGAAGGTGACTATCCTCATTTTTCCGGAATAATCAATATTATGTCCATTAAGATTTGATATAGCTATGCCTATATAATAATGGAACCTCTGAAGGTGATATGACACAAAAAAGTAATCATAGTACATTATGTTCAGGTCAAGGTGCCACACATCGACAATCGTTATAATATGACTATATAAACGTCAATGAAATATACAGAGTGAATCTGAATAACAAAAAATTCAAGGGATGATCCCTTGTGATATTGTAGCAAATAAAGTTCATATAAATATTTGTTCTAACTTGCTCCTTTTTGAGATACAGGATGTTAAAGTTGGAAGTATTGATTGTTTTTATTTATAATCCCCCTGTATAAGCTTTCATGGTGCCAAAATTCAGTATGGTTGGAGACTGAGGAAGTCCCAAAATTTAAAAAGGATTTCAAGGGTTTGTAGATTGTAGATGGGTCGTATAAGCTGGGAGACCTCTCGATCACTGCGACCTAGAAGATCTATTGTGATTACCCCTATCTAGTTTTGGTCCTCTAACCCTAGACTTCTGATGAAGCCTACGATTTTCCTGACGGTTGACTTTTCCACTTTAGCAGGGGTAAGATAGACCTCGAGATAGACCTGTTCTAGGTGGTTCAGCCTTTGGCGGACTAATACTTCACATGAGCAAAGTATGTGTTCCGCGGTTTCGGTCGCATTGTTACAAAAGCGGCAAGTGTCAGTCTCCGCCAGACCCATCTTTTTGAGGTGGTACCTCAGAGGGCCATGTCCTGTGAGAAAGCCTGTGATAAGCTTTAGCTCTGGTTTGCTGAGGCTGAGTAGCTCTTTGGCTCGGTTCTGCGAATGGTTGATGAACCTTTTCGCTTGTCGTTGACCTGGAGTTGCTCTCCAGTAGGACCTTTCAATTTCTTCCCATTTCCCGAGTTCTCCCTTTAGGTGACATTTGCTTATCGCACATGCAAAAAGGCTCAGGACCAAAAAGTGCAGATGCTGCACCTTTTTTTGCAAGGCGATCAGCTGCCTCATTTCCTTTGTTTCCTTCATGCCCTGGAACCCACATAAGTGTGACTTTTTTGCCCTTTCCCAGTTGCATGGGTGTTTCAAAGCAGTTCCATGTAATCTTTGATGTGAAAACGAATGATTTTAGGGCTTTTAGTGCAGCTTGGCTGTCTGAGCAGATATATATGTTGGCACCCCTCAGATCTTTGCTCAGGCACCTTTGGGCGCAGAGGTTGATGGCATGTATTTCAGCTTGGAAAATAGTGGGGGAGTGACCTAAGGCTTCAAATAGCCTACATCCGGGTCCATATACACCCGCGCCTACCCCTTCTTCCATTTTCGAACCATCGGTGTACCAAACAAGGGACCCTCTGTCCAGCTGAGGCTCAGCGGAACCGTACCTAGGGCGGCTTTTTATAACCACTTCAAAGGTATGATCGAAACTGAGCCTGGCTGGCATTATGTACGATGGTTTGGTTGCAGATTCCATTTGTACTTCTTGTAGAATGACCATGTGACCAGTGACATCACCTGGTCTGGCCAATTCAGTGGAGTTCAGTCTGTATGCACTGAGAGCTGCAGTCCTCTTGATAAAAATTTGCAAGGGTAGTAGGTCAAGCATAGCTTCCATTGCTGCAGTAGGGCACGTACGCAAGGGGTTATTGAGTAATCTCAATGGAAGTCTCGAAAACACACCTGCATTAAAATTTTGAGTCCAGTCGAATTTTTATTGTTCCCCTCAAAAATTAAGCTTGATACAAAAATACACGAAGGATAAAAAGTTGTTATTTCAATAGTTCAATCTAATAAAAATATGAAACTCAGAAGAACCGGTGGGGTACAATGACATTCACCATAAATAGAAATAAATTCACCCACTGTGACGCCACTGAAAATATTATTTCGAATCTAATTGCACCAGAAGAAGCATCATATTACTATCAACAAAACCACATCGTTTTATTGAAATTGATGGAAAGACAACTGAGTAATGAATAAAAAAACGATTTTTCATGGAAATATTAATTCCCTGTATCTCGAAAATGGATCAAGTTAGGACACATAATTATGTTTATATGAACTGTATTATCTTAAATATCACAAGGAATCACCCCATGATTTTTTTCGCTGTCATTTAGATACACCCTGTACAAAGCGAACTCATCACAAATAGTTATTTATGTATCAAGGGCGTAAAATAGGCTTTTATGGACCATGTAAGTAAAAGCCCGAGCGACAGATGGGGCTATCAACACGCCCATAAAAGGGAGTTACTCCCGAAATACATAGAACATTTTTTTGTTATAGTGTTGCTCAACCTGTCAAAGATGATTCTTATAGTTGCTATTTCCCAAAAAAATGCAATCAATAAACTCGAGTTCAGATGTTCAGAAGGTTGAGCGTGCTCTATAATCCAAAACAAGCTATTACTTCAACTGTCGTCTGTTGAGCAGTTTCCAAAAAAAGCCGTGTCGATTAGAAAACTCACCACCCTCAATATCCCCTTTCCAGTAAATAAACAGAATAATCGAAAAGATAGGTAAATTTCAATATGAAGGGGGACACTTCAAATGCATATTTCTAGCCTTCTCAGTTCCCTTACTTGTTACCCTTCAATTCTCTTTCCAACAGTACCCTAGTTTATGATATTTTGATGAGCAAATGCCCAAAAATGCCGTTCTAAACATGAAATGCATTCAAAATCTTCCTACCATCTGGACTGAAACTGTCAATACAATAATACCAACCTGAAAACCATGCATATCAGTCAAGATATCATTGCTGGCATGTTCTAAATACTTCTGTAAGTTTTAAACGGCATTTGTCGGGAACTGCTTATCAAAAAATGAAAAATTAGGGTATAGTTGAAGAGAGACTCGAACGCCCTTCAAAATGATGTGCATCTTGACCTCTCTTCTCATATGAGGTCCTGAGGGTAACATCTACCCCTGCCCTCAGGGGCTCACAACTTGTGAGTACGGGAATGGTGAACCCGAGGTACCCTAGCCGGATATTCACCATACTTCAACTTGTCTTGGGTGATATCCTCTTCTCTCTTCCTTTTTCAATCTATCTATCGGCCTTTCTTGGCCAACTTCTCTTTTCCTCCTCCCCTCTAAGCCCAACCTTACCATAAAGTGGTGTGGGGAGGACAGACCGCGGCCGCTCGACGGATGAAGCATTTTGGGACCATCCTTGCTATCTCCGGGCCAGATGGGACAATTTGTGGACATCTGTGGCAGGGATAGGGCGATTTGCTTATGTCTGTCTAGGTGGTCGGGGACTGGTCAACGAGGCTCTGGCAACCTAATCCAAGCTGTGGGAACCCGTGGTGATGGATGAATGGCACCGAGGTATGGTGTCGCTAACGGGGCCTCTGGGAAACAGGGCGACATCTCAGAGTAAGTAGCCTTGGCCCTGTGCAGGGGGCAGCAGAGGGCTGGACCAACCCCTTCCCCCGTCACTCCTAGGAGAAGGAACACTTTTGGCCTCCTTCGTAGGCGAGAACAGGGACCGGAAGAGTAATCTTCAGGAACCTGAACGAAAAAGGTATTTCATATTGAAGAGCACCATGAGTCGTGTATGGTAAAATTGATAATGGCAAGTAGCTAAGATACAATGGGCCACTAGGCTTAAGTGTCGTCAGAGACTTCGGTCAGACGAGCCTACAAACGGGGTGGAGTGTTTAGTGGGTATACCTGGAGTCAGGGGACTCCCATACTATCATAAGGGGGATTGGACCCATATGGTGTCCATAAAGGATTTCAACCACCTCGATTAAAAAAGAAAAAACATCTACCCCTCCTTGGTGGTTGAAAGATATTATGGGGTGGGAAGTTTTCTAAGTGACACGACATGTTTTGGAAACTGCTCGACAGAAAATGATTTACTAGGGTACCGTTGAAAAGAGAATTGAACGCCTTTCAAAATGAAGTGTCACTTGACCCCCCAAGAAGGTTAAAACAAATCATTTCAAGTGTCCCCTTGAAAATAAAATCGTCCTGTTTTTCGATTTCTCATATTATTCACTGGAAGGAAGATATTGAGGGTGGGAAGATTTCAAATTGTCACCCTGTATTATTTTCAAAATTACGAACAAAAAATATGTTCAGAGATAGTTGCTTGCGTATCAGACAAATTCATGGGGCTTTTACTGAGAATAAACAAGTGGTACATAGGTACTAGTGACTCACCCGTAATTTGCAAACCTGCAAACGATTGAAAATCTTCTATCGCTTTCTTATACGATCGCTCGTCTGTAAGATGACTAGAATTTCCTCGAGATGGTGCCAAATATCCATACTGTGATAGGTAGAGCTGCAAAGAAAGAGAAAATCACTACAAAGTACAAACTATGTCAATAATGCACGATGATGATGATGATGAATACAATAAGGATATTTCGGTGAATTATTTGAATTTTATTTTCCCATTATTGAAGAATTTCAAAATTGAGAGCACATTGAGAGTTCCACTTCTTTCCTGCTATACGATATCATTTTCAGATTCACCATGCTATATTATTAATGAAAATCCAATATGGCGCCCATGAGAGGTGATGATTTTGACGTAACGACGAAACGTCGGATACTGAATCTGAAAATGTCGTCGACAAGAAGATGTGCTATCAATTTTGATATTCTTCAACAAATAAGGACAGAAAAAATGATGATGATTTCCAAATGTCTTTCTCCTTTCGTATATATTTTCGGAAGTTCTCGGAATTTCAATATTATTTTTTCCTCTGTGAAACCACGAGTGCTGTGTGCTGCTGATTCCATCAAATGCATTTCTGTTTATTATCATCAAGATACGCTAACATAAAAAAACTCGCCAGCTTAAATAAAGTATAATGGTTGAATAACGAATGATCACTGCCTGCTTATTGAATCGCTTATCATTGGAAAAGTCGATGCCATTATCGTACCTGTTGCTGTTGCAGTCAATCATAAATATAAGTACTTATATTAACGTCAAAACTAATAATTGCAGAATATAATTGATTAATGGCCACAACAACTATACAATCAACAATGTATGTTTCATCGTTCTGATTAGTAGATATGTACACTCGTCTTCAGTGAACATGTCGCGGTTGGACGGTAAGAGCGCTCTTACCACAGCGGTGATTGAGAGCTGACACCGTCCGACATGTTCTCCGAAGACGACTGTACGCTCGTATGTACGCTAGTCGAAACGTCTGATGCAATCGTGTGCCCCAAACGAAATCTTATACGTTCTGCAAACTGTCAATTCCTATTTCATGGTCAGTCAAGGTTGATAATGAAGAACTCAATCGTACTTCGTACTGTCATTATTTTACAGAATTCACAACAGCAACGACTGTAACCAACTGTCGAAAATCAAGTATAAGCAATGGATGATTAACTCGATAGTTCGTTTACCAGAAGTGCCATTCATCTCTTGCTATATCATTTCTCTTTCATGAAGAGATGCCATAATAGACGTCAATGGTGTGTAGTGAAATTTCCTGTTCAATATTCATATAATACAGCGTGTTAATCATAATATATATACAAATAGAGGAAAGTGACGAAAGTAGTATCCGCATAAACCGCAGATTAGTGATTTGTGACAAAACACATTATACGCATCAAGTTTAAGTTGCTGATAGATAATATGTAGACGTTCTTTAAGTGATATAATACTGCCAAATTATTCATTGCCCAAAGTTGAGTTACATCACTATAGCATGCCAAAAAATCTCGCTGATCTTCAATTTTCTGTTTGAATGAATTCATTGAACTTAAAACAGACCCGAATAACCAAAACTGTTGCAATATAATTTGTGATTTACCATATAGTTTCTCAGAAATTGTGAAGCAACGTTATTATGCAAGCATTGAATTCGGTAGACCATACCGCCACAAAGTCATCAACATTTGAGCGTATCAAATATCTGGAAAGCTCAGGAATCTTCAATAATAAGCAATATGGCGTTCGCCATAGAATATCAACTGGAGATATACTTGTATAGGTTACCCATATACAGCGATATTCATTAGAAAAACATGGGGAATCTCTAGCTGTGGTGTTAGATATACCGAAAGCAACATTCGACTGTTTGGCACCAAGGACTCCTCTACAAACTATACCATCATTCGGCTCACCACGTCATCTTTTATCCAGTTTTCTATCAGATAGATCGCTCCATATGCATGGTGATGGACAGAATATCGTCTGATACAACAGCCATCAATACAATACATTTCGATCATTTTTGTCCTGTGAAAATGGAATATGAACCTAGTGTCACAATATAGTAGCCATGATCATGATGACAGCATTTGACAAGTCATTATTGAAGAATACCTACTAGCAGGCCGCTGACCCTAGACAAAAAAAATGGCAAAGTTCGCATGAATTCGCACATTCCAGTTGTTTTTTGCATATTGTCAGGCTATGTACCAATAGTATAAAACCAAGTTTGCAGCTTCGGAAGACCTGCGCTAAAAGCGTGGTGATCAAAAAACCTCGAAATTTTTCGGGTAATTTTGGTTTTCAGCCTTAAAGTCCTATAGTCGACAGATTAGTTGAAAAAAACGTTTGGCTAACATATTCTCATTACGTTTGTGAACGATCAACAAGTTCAACAACACTATGCAAAAGTTAACATTTATAATTTTCATATCGTCAGGAAACTAGAAACTTTGAAATCATCATTCATGGATGTCCTTGTTAGAATCCTACGAACGTCCTTGGGATGGGTCGTTCAACGCCAATGATCATTGTATCTCTACGAGAATCAGGTTATCTGAATCAATGGCACGTAAATATTATGATATCATAATCGACATGTAGGAACTTCCATAGATAAACGAAAAACAAATTTTGATGAGAAATCTAGAGGTTCACGACTAAAGGGCGTACTGACTGAGATTACCGAGTTCGTCTAGCTGGTATTGTTATAGTGATGGTATAAATTTCTGAAGAAAACTCCACACCAGTGATTTTTATACAGTTAAATTGGGTTTTTATGACAAATTAGTGGACATTTTTTTCTCGTGGGTACCAGCGTATGAAATCGGAAATTTTTGTATGACGTTTTGATTAGAGAATAATATTTTGAAGTCCTAAAATAGTGATTTTGTGCCACTTCAATTGGGATTCCCTTTCGTGCGCTCCAAGCGATAAAAAAAAATTATGTCACACACCATTACCAGGGCCAGTGTAAGGCGTTATGGAAGGCTTAAATTCGAAATCTCTGGTACTGATACGCTTCAACAGGAAGATCAAATTACTAAGGTGGACGGGCAAATTGACCTTCATCAGAAATGCTCGAAGGTTCGAAAAGGAGAATTAGGAGAAGGAATAAAGTAGACATTATGTGCACATGACGTGTGCAGCAAGGGTCGGCAAAAAAGGCTCACTGGGGCCTACTTGCTAGGCGACCGCCTCCCCTTTCTCTACGTCATAGATATAGGTACATACTATACCTATATCTATGAAAAATCAATAGACAAAATTATAATTCTTCATCACTTGTAGTATCCTGGAGTTAATATTGAATGGAAGAATATAATATGTTACATTTTGAACAAGTATTTTCATGCAAATATAATAGGTAGAAATCAGGAATCTATTATTGGTTCCGAAACTGCGTTTCAAACTAAATTCATTTATGAACCTGAATTCTAAAATCATTTAATTTCCTAACACAATCTGCTGTGGAATTTTCTTACCGAATACCACACGAGGTCAAATTACTTTCCGGGAATTTCCAGAAATAATTCGACCTCTAGTGGTATTACAAGTGAAATATTCCCATATGAGAGTGTCTTTGGGAAAGTGAAAGGTCGCCGAGTTTGCTGAGGTATTCCGATAGGCATGTTCGTTTGTATTGCTAAAGTTGATTTTTTCCCATTTTTCTCTGTTCATGGCATGATGTAAATAGAGAAAGTCATAGAAAAAAATCAAGTTCAGCATCTAGACCAAGCACAAACGAACATGCCTCACGATGTCAAGAAACCTGTGAGTGTTCTGGTACTTGTGGTGTGGTTATCATCAACTAGGCAATTAGCTCGTCTCTGTATATATATATTGGATCTTTCTTTTATTTTATTCAGACCAGGGAAGAGTCCCTCTTATCCTGATATCTATTATGGAACAAAATAAAAACGGCATTGAAGTTTGATGCGAACAGCCCTTCTGCCCCAAATAAGTTTCAGAAATACATTCTAAGAATTGAAAGAGATCGAACGGAAAAAAAATATCAAAAACTTGAGAATAGTAAATTTGGTCATAATGTCGATATTTTCTCTAGTTTATGGACAATCTCGGTCTTTTGAACTTTGATTGATCACCTGGCTCATATTCAACTGCATTTCGAAGAAGCTGATTCTCATGAACCTCAGCTTTTTCGAAAGTCTTGATGTTTCGTTCTTTAATGACTGACACGATTGGAGGGAGTTTCAGATCCCTGGCGATCTGGTTATTCCGAACATACCAAGGAGACCCTGTCACCATTCTCGCGACTTTGTTTTGTAATGTTTGTAATCTGGTGACATGAGATTTAGCTGTGTGGCCCCAGACTACTGAGGCATACAGTAAAATTGGCCTGATAGCCATGATATAAATATTCAATTTTTGTCTCAAACCCAATTTACTTCGCCTGTTTAGAAATGGATGCAGGGCTCCAATGGCTCGTTTAGCTTTGGAAACTTGCTGTTCAATGTGCTGGGCCCAGGTGAGGTTTTTGTCAATGCACACACCTAGGTATTTAACTTGTGAAGACCACTCTAACTCATGACCATCCAGGACTATTCTGGTTCTGGGAGGCCTCCGCTTCCTTCCGAGTGCGACTATTTGTGTTTTTGTAGGATTCAATTTGATCTTCCATCTTAGGAAGTACTCCTGGAGAGAATTCAGTGCGCTTTGGAGGTTCATAGCTGCTTGCTCGAAATTTGTCGAATATGCAAGAACTGCCGTATCATCAGCAAAAAGCGACATCTTGCACATCACTGGTCTTGGTAAATCGCTAGTATATAAACTGTACAGCAGCGGAGATAAAACTGCACCCTCAGGAACACCAGCTTCAATGGGCTTGATACCAGATCGTTGATCATCAAGTCTTACTTGAAAAGTTCGATTTTTCAGAAATGAACACATCAACTGAATCAAATCGTCAGGAAAGCCCATATCGATCATTTCGTATAAGATACCATCATGCCACACCTTGTCAAATGCTTTCGCTATGTCGAGGAGAGCAAGATGGGTCTTTTGTCTATCATTTTTCAACGATATCGTGTTCTCAATGAGTCTCAAGACTTGTAGTTCAGTTGAGTGGCCAGTTCTGAAACCGAACTGATCATCTGGTATAAGCTCGTTGTCGTCGATAAATTCCTGTAATGTCTGTTTAATCACTCGCTCAGTTATCTTAGATGGAGAGCACAGGAGACTGATAGGACGATAGCTCTGCGGAAGAGCATTATCCTGGCCTTGCTTCTTAAGCATCACTACTTCCGCATGCTTCCATCTTTTCATTATCCAAATGGGCCAGGACTACTCGCTCCACAGAACCATCCCATTCCTGGAAAAGTGAAAGGTCGCCGAGTTTGCTGAGGTATTCCGATAGGCCTGTTCGTTTGTATAGCTGAAGTTGATTTTTTTCCATTTGTCTCTGTTCATGGCGTTATGTAAATAGAGAAAGTCATAGAAAAAATCAAGTTCAGCAGCTAGACCAAGCACAAACGAACATGCCTCACGATGTCAAGAAACTTGTGAGTGTTCTGGTACTTGTGGTGTGGTTATCATCAACTAGGCAATTAGCTCGTCTCTGTATGGGATCACGGATCTATGAGACTATCAGTGCAGCTAAACCCCAGATGTGAAAAGAATATTCCAAGACAGGGAGTCTAGCGTTTTAGATCAAAAGAAGCTGTTGAGTTCTCGTTGACATTGTTAAGATACAGGCTTGAGTTTTGGTGGCGTTAATTGACTTCAATCATCAGGTTGTCGGTTCCCAAGAGGCTGTTGTGTTAGCAAGATCCTCGCTATACAGGGTGTTTCACAGGTGAAGGGAAATATTCCAATGGTAGATATAGGGGTTACCAAGGTGGTTCTGAAAATACCATATTTGATAGGTCTTAGAGTCTTCATAACGGAGATTCAGGGCGATTTATCGATTTGGAATAATTATTCATTCGTCTATATGTATTGACCTACCCAATATATTTTTCTCAAATTTGGTGAGGAGCTCATACTTGGGACGTTAAATTCATTCATCTATCGGACGGAGTGAAAATCCAGGTTCGGCTTCAGGAAAAATTTACATTTATTCGAAATATTAGAATAACACACTGTAGTTAAACATCAAAAGAATTGTGAAGAGGAGGAAAAACTGAATTAGGTTTTATGCTTTTTGTTTTCCCGCCACCAATTCTCATAGTAACAATCATAAACATAAAGTTGAAAGTATGTCAATTTGAAGACTATTGAAATTATGGAATCAGTGTCAATTATGATTAATCGATATATTTCAGTCAAAAAATCGCTCTAAAGAACTTACTAAGTCTCACAGTCTTTATAACGGAGATACAGGGTGAATTATCGGTTTTGAATAATCGTTCACTCGTCCATAAGTAGTATCATTAACGTATCAGGCGGAATGGAAATAATACCAAATAATTATAATCCGATAATTCACCCTGTATCTCCTTTATAAAGACTATGAGACTTTTCCTGGAGCTGAACCTGTATTTCCATTCTGCCTGATATAGGTCAATGAATCCATCGTCCCAAGTAAGCTCGATACCAAATTTGAGCAAATATTACTGCGATGATGATGACTTATGGACGAGTGAATAATTATTCGAAACCGATAGTTCACCCTGTATCTCTGTTATGAAAACTGTGAGACCTAATAAGTTCTTTCGAACGATCATTTAACAAGAATATATCAAATAATCATAATTGAAATTGGTTTCATATTTTTAATACTCTTCAAATTGGCATAGTTTTAGCATTCTGTTAATGATTGTTACGATGAGAATTGCTGGCGGGAAAACAGAAAGCATCAAATCCAGTTCAGTTTTTCCTTCTCTTCACGATTCCTTCGATGAACTCTGTCAATTATCACATACAGTGTGTTATTTTAATATTTCGAATAAATGTAAATTTTTCCTGAAGCCGAACCTGGATTTTCGCTCCGCACGGAAGGTGACTAAATTCAACGGGCCAAGTTTAAGATCCATACCGAACTTGAGGAAAATATACCGGGTATTTCAATACTTATAGACGAATGAATAATTACCTACTCGAAATCAATAAATCGCCCTGTATCTCCGTTATGAAGACTCTAAGACCTATCAAATATGGTATTTTCAGAACCACCTTGGTGACCCCTATGTACCACTGAAATATTTCCCTTCACCTGTGGAACACCCTGTATATAACGGTAGTGACCTGCCTTAGTTGTCAGTTCAAAAAATATGTCTATTGCGATTCGTTATAGAGATATTGACCTTGAAAGTCAGAATTAAAAAAATGAATTTCATGTATAACTTTCGAATGGTGGACATGGTATCAATGATATTCGGGCTGGTAAATAAACTCATGCTAATGAATCTTTCCATACGTAAACAGCTTTTCAGTGATTTTGTTTCTTACAGGATAGGACAAATTTTCTCCGTTTGATGAAAGTATTTTTTTTGCTCTCACCGTTTGATCCATTCATATTCTTTCTACGAAAATGGTATATGTATATACTTCATTTCAATCGATATCTTAAAAAAATACATTCCCAACCGTTTCGATGGTGATAGAACTCCATTTATTATCAATGCATGAATAGGACAAATTGACAACTTCTCAATTATAGACCTTATATAATTAATGGAACTTATCTAACGAAAATATTCAACTTTTTTGCAAGAACATCCAGATTCGTTGTTAGAAGAGATTCTTATGAATATTCGAGTTGATATATGGCTGATGCACGACATTTCGACAGAGATGTAAGAGATCATTCAAACATCACATTTTCCCATGGTTCTTTTCCATGGCCACCTCGGTGACCTTATCTTAATCTTCTTGAATTATTTCTCTAGGGGTCTCTCAAATGTTCAGTATGTAAAACACCTGTGAAAATTGGGGATGAGCTTTTGAATCGAATTATTATATCTGCACACGCCGTAAGAAATGATCATCATCACATGATATCTCAAGTACAACGCAGATGTTTAGAAAACCTTAGAAAATGCGTTCAAGTTCAAGATGCACATATTGAAAGAAATTTTCATCCATCTTTGTGTCTTCACTGATTTCATTAAATGGGTAAATGGTAAATGTCGCTTTTATTACCTCTGAAACGGTTGGAATGTATGTTAAAAAATGCGATTTTCTCTAGAACGGTGCGAGATATCGATGGAAATGAAGTATACTATTTTTCAATATTGAAGATGAAGGAATCAAACGGTGGACGACAAAGTGAAATTTGTCCCTTGTGTCGAAAATACTTTCATTAAACGGAAAAAATTGTTCCTATCCTGTATAAAAGGAGCATCGTTATGTGTTTATTCACCTGCCCGAATATCATTGATGCCATGGCAACCGTTTGAAAGTTATACATGAAATTCATTTTCTCCTTCTAGATATCTAAGTTTGAAAGTTATACATGAAATTCATTTTTTTATTCTATATCTCAAAGTCAATAACTCGGTGAGAGAGCGGCATAGAAATTTTTTTATATGTATATGAAGTGGGTATACTGACATTATTTTGGCTCACTGTATCATCCCTATCATTTACGACACGACCTTTCCGGACACCCTGTATATCACCATTTGTGCAAAAATTATTCATGGAAGAGCCATTATGATGCATTTCCAGGTTTTTGGAATTTATGCTGATTTTATTCTTGAAAATATCGTTTTTGTCAAATATTTTCAATAGAAACAGATAAAAACAGCCGCAGTAAAATGAATATTGGAAAAATTTGTGATAATTGGCTTCGCATGAATATGTTGATAATTGATAGTTATCTGTAGTGACATTGACCTTGGCAAAACAATAGAGTTATGAATAATAACAGTAAACCGAATCCAAATAACTATATAGATGCTAATATTACTAATAACTGGCTGACTCATACAGGTGACATTCGTTTCGTTTAATCATCATAAGAATTCCAAGAACCAAACTATATTTTGATGAAAAAATATACGTAGGTTCATTCATAAATTGAGAAAGTAATGTATTTTGTAAATATAATAGGTACCTATGCTAATAGGAGGTTACTCACAGCTCTCAAGTTCAAGATGAATCATCACATTCGAAGGAAATAATTTGCTTGATTTGAAAGATTATAACATTGGTACCAGAACGAGAAATAAGTGAGCGTTAGAAAATTCAGTGAGTTTTGCTGACAAGTATTTGAGAAACAACATGATTCAGTTATAGAAAATTCAGATCTCATTGCAAATAAGAAAGTAATGAAAAAACAGATCAAAAATAGACATGGAGAAATCGTGGTGATTTATAGTGTGTATACATTGTCATATTATGACCAATATTTGAAGATATAAATAATCTATGTGTATACTGACCGATAAGATATGATTACTGTATGAATCCTTATTCCTATAACCTCAGGACATCAGACTTCAACATTTTATCCACCACTAATATACAGGGTCTTATCGAAAAAAATACCGACACAGCAATATTCTTCTGTCTAACAAAATTTCCCAAAATATTTGATCTGCCATCAATGCCGTCTATATCAAAATTTGATGACACTGACCTTATCTCGATATCTTACAAAAGTAGTTCCATCTATTAATAAACAATGAAATATTCAGTGTTTGGGTGTGAAAATAAAGGGTTTTTACTTTACTGCTTCTGGCTATTCTAGTGGAACTATGTGTCTAATATTTCTATTGAGCTTTATTCGAGCTTATGTGTGATGAAATGCTTGTGGGGTGAGTTGATTTTGAAATAATGTTTGCATTATCTCTGCGAATCTCGGTTATCTGAATGTCTCCTGCAAAGAATTTACAATACCTATACATCAAAAAAACGTTGAGGAATGAATCAGTGACCATCAAATCGGTAAAAATGTCGGAGGAAATTTTTTTTTTCATACAAGAGAAAAGGGATATCCTGTAATGTTCAGAGAAAATCGTGAGAAGCAAGGGAAATGAGGTAGGAATTGGTGATCTTCTTAAATTTCTGGAGGTTATATGCCTCGGGGAACACCTCCCTTGGGAATGTGTTCCAGAGCCTCGCTGTTCATTGGATGAACGAGTCTTTGGAAAGAGATGTTCTGCAAGTCTCCAAAGTGACCACGAAGAGGTGCGAAGCCTCAACTCGTCAGGTTGATCTCGCGGGGACTGCCAAGGGAGGAACAATTGTTGATATTTCAGAAGAGCTTCGTCCATGAAAATATCTATAATATAGAGCCAGATCGCCAACTTTTCTACGGTGTTCCAGAAAAGTGAGTGAGTTTGGGAGCGAGGCATCACCCACGAGACGAATTGCCCTTTTTGGACAGAATCCAACAGTTTCAGGGTATGTTTGGGTGCTGCACTCCAAATATGGGAACAGTATTCCAGGACAGGTCGGATCTGTGCCTTATAGATTGTAAGCAGCTGACTGGATGTGAAATAGATAATCAGGTTGAATGTTATTGATACGTATTCATATTTTTAACGTTATTGTCATAACCGAATTGAAAACGTCAAAAAATTAATGAGTTTTGTATTGTAGATAAACACATTTTCACACAGTTTTTACACACACAGTTTCAACAGTTTTGATCTTCTCCAGAAGATGCTATTATTCTTGACCCTTGGTAATCTACTATTATAAGTATACCTAATTATTTATTTTATTCATCACTCGCACCGGAATATCAATGCCCGCACCTGTACCGATTCTTTTTTATATATATTTGCAGGAAGTTCGAATTACCTATTCAATTCGTACAAAGCATCAGCATTCACGTTTTTATGTAGGAATAACTTTTAGTTTATCCAAAACTCATTCCACTCATGATATACATTTTCATCATGTACAAAATGACAACATAAAATTCAGCATACATTCCTCACGCCAACCTATTCGAATTTTCAAAATTTCACATTGTGCATACAAAGGCAGGTGCGGCCAGTGTTTTGACCCTTCTCAACATCATCAAAGCTTTGTCTGCGGAGTAAACATAAATTTAGCTCGACATTTAGTGAGACAACCACGCATAACGCAAATAATTTACAACAATGACGAAGTGAATATGCAAACAAGAATAGTTTGGGATTCAAAACAATATTCAAACAAATTTCTGCATCCGCTCTTCATGATCCAAAATTGACTATTTCAGAAAAGATTTTGGGGGTGATGAAGGTAAAGTGAACTTTCATTGTGCTTGTCCAGCTATAATTTTTCATTAGCTTGGACTCCTCATATCGTTAATCCGGTTCAATTCGACAACGTTGTGACACATTGAAAAATTACAGTAGAACTATTATACGCATTATATGTTTTCCCATTTTGTACACGGAAACGAAAAATTTAATGCACAAATAAAAATTGGGGTGATTTTTCCTTCACCACCCCCAGATTCTGCCGCCACTGAATAACTCTATGGAATAATTTTCATTTCATCTTATAGAGCGTAAAAAGTTCAGTATCTGTGGGAAATGTTGTTGATTTATTTCAAATCGTTTCGGACTTTTCATCATAAAAACAATATTCAAACTCGTATTTTCAACACCCGTTATCTCGAAAACGACGCATTGAAAAGTATTTGTTTATATTAACTTTTTTTTTATTTCAACGAGTACCAGGTGAACAACTAGCTGGCGGCGTAATCTGGAGTATCAATAGATATCGTGAATTAAAAATGTAATGTATGCATATTATTACACGATCAAATAGCGAAACTAAATACTAAATCTCAATAGACCAACGAAAACTGCAACATGATAGCTTTTCGCTAACGGAAGATATTGATGATTAAAGTTGGAAAAAGGATTGATGACAGCCGTTCTTAGTTGTTCACCCGGTACAACTCATGCACTGTTGATTTTTTTGTATTACAAACCAGACCACCCTGTATAACAGAAAATTGGCTATATCTCCGTAGTCATTCGACATAACCCCTTTCTTTCCTAGCATGAAATGCAGGGTGTCCCATCTAACCCTGTATTTTCTGATGTAGCGAAAAACAAATGAATGAAAAATAATTTCAGATGATTTTTCAAATTTTGAAATTGGTTCAAAAATAACTGATCTAGAGGGAGGACCCGGTACCTACTCGTGGGTATTAAAAAAAGGTAAGTTATTTCACTCATCATTCCATTCAGAACTTATATACGATGAAGTTTTTTGTCATTCTAATCACTTGATTGATCGGACAAGTATGTACGATAATAATCAAGTACTTAGTTTACTTATAGCAGATATATACCCTAGTATACCTAATTTCAATAATAACCAGAAAAGCTATTTGATACTAGAAGTCGAATTTGAAATTCATAAAATCGTACTCAGATTTCAACTCGAAATAATACGAATCCCTAGGTACGCACGAAGTTCTCCGAACAATATAGGGATTGTCTTTCTTGCGCTCCAAGAGATGAACAAAATCTGGCACGGCGCCCACATGTCAACCTAGAATCATTTTACAAAAACTGATAGCTGCGTTTTTATTGACTTTATGTTCACATTATTATCTATTTATTTATTCAAGATCTATATATGAGCTGTTTTCGTTGTATTCATCAATTCGTTTGTTGAATATGATTAATGTAGATAATGATAATTATTTGATTGTTCATGTTTCCCACCCAGAAGGTTACCTATATCTTCTTCTGATTTTCTGTCAAGCCTATATTCATTCTATATATATATATTATACTGGGTGACACCGACTCCTTTGGTTTGCTAGCTATATATACACGACCCTGAGATTGGTCAGTGGTATTTCATCGCAGCTTCCGGTTTGAATGAATGTCATAAATTTACCCGGCCTGCTCTAAAACTAAGCAGGCACTTACTCAGATGGCACACACTTTTTTCCATCAATCTACGGGCTATGATAGACGGCATAATGGATTTCATATATAAGTGACAAAAGTTTAAAATGATGATGAAATGTTTCTCAGGTCTCTGATGATATATTATCACATAGAGTACCTAGAAATTCAAATTTCAGCAAAACTTTTGAGCGAATTCACATATCAATTCGTACTGACTAGTGAATTGCATTCTGTTGTGCCAAAAGATTGCTGACGATTCAATGGTCAGCTTATCTCATTGTTCAAATCATGGAAATGTGTCTTGTCGAAAAATATATTTGGAAGATATAGATCTCTCGTTATTTATGGTCATCCTTTCAAGGTCACTGACAGCGATAGGTGGGTCAGAATCAGATTTCATCATCTACTTTTCTATAACGCGCATCTCGATGATCAATTGACCATCATCTCAAGTCAAAATTAGAAAAATTTGATTGCATTTCATCCTCGAAACCTGGTTTGCTTGAATTCAATTAAATACACGTTTGGCAAGAATAATTTTCCTATGGAGAAACCGTGGGCTGGGCAGCGAGATTGCCATACGCTTCGTATCGCGTTAACATCTCCTTCGAGCGAGTCCATTTCTTGTTTGCCACACGTGCCAGACGACGCCCATAAATCATTTCTCTATAGGTAAATTATTCTCGCCAGACATGTATATTAGTTAGTATATTGATAATGAGTATGTAATGCAGTTAACCTTCTACTACTACTATAATTCGTTTCATTATAGTACGAAATAATGATAATAATTGTTACAGTATATTGTATATGATACGTTGAACAGACAATACAATTATTACCATATCAATTCCATAATTTTCACATCCTCAAATATCCAATTTAATGAATATGAAGTAATAATGATGAGTGCATGATGCATTCCGTCACGTTTTGAAGACTAATTGACAATCAGACAAGTTTTTCTAACGATGATTATCAACCGCAAATCGTGCATAGCTCCAAACTCTCGAGGAACGATGATTTATCACATCTGTAGTTTTTTCATTTCCATGAATAAATGATGTACGCTATTTGGCACATATGTGTCTTATGGTCTGAATCATGTCTAATGGTAGCGATTGATTCAAATTGCATTCAAGATGTTGATTATTCTCAACTATACGATTCATGCTCTCGAGCCTGTTAATGGATACGTATAGGGAGTGAGATTACTAATTTGAAAATGACCAGGCAAACCATCAGAGATATAATAATTTCGTACTTGTTTCTTTCCACTATTAGATATAGATCAGATCATCAAAAAGTTGTAGCCATCTTCAGATCTACAGTTATTAAAGTCATGAAAAAATGAAACAAGAGGAAATACGCATCAATATCGTCAAATACCGTTTCGGTATCACACTTTTAATATATCTTTCCATTAACACTTCGCCATAACAACGGAAGATGCTTGAAGGATCAACACACTAGGTTTAATTATTTATAAAAGGAGACTATGTAATCAAAACTCACTGAACTGATCAATTTAAATATTTTCAAACTGGGTCTGTGGAAAATACTGAGGCATGTCAAACTATTCTATTTGCATCAACAAAGGAGTGAATTCATGAAAATTTTATATTTTTATCCTTTCTGGTGAGAGCGCCGAAGATTGAAATTATACTTAGTAGACCAAACATCACTGATATGATTGATATTGGTACGGTCAGTCAAATATTTCTATCAAACAAATTCTCATTTGATACAGAATAATGAAAAATAGATAACTATGCTTCAATAAATGTTATGGAGAATATATTTCTGACTCAAGATATATTTCTTCCTATGCATAACAGATATAGTTCAAGATTCTGAGATATTTTAGCCTGGAGAGTAGTTTTTTCTATTTGATATTATAACAATAGGTAGTTACTAAGTATACATTATTTAAATCATTCTCATATTAGGTATGTCTAATATTTGAGAGATATACAGGGTGTTCCGTAATATGTGGAACGCACTTCAAGAGATGATAGGGCCTCTCAAGAAAATAAAAAAGTTTCCATGAACAAAAGTCACAGAAGGATTCGTTTTCGAGATATAGGGTGTTGAAGTTGAAAATATTCATAGAATTTTCTTATGTCTACCCTGTATGGCTTATCGTGGTGGCGAAATTTAGTCTGGTATGTGACTGGCATAGTGCCACAATTACATAATGAAATGTATCATAGTTACAGAATAATCTGACATCTACATCAAATTTTGGAGTTGAATTTGGTTATTCAGTTTTTCTCAAAATCAGTGTATCTTCACGAGTCCCAAAACTTTGTGCTTCTTCTACAAAATTCTGAACTCTTTCATATTTTCGAATAAAATTTGGAAAAGTTTCATCACCACCCATGTTTTTTCGGAAAAATCGCGCATCATTACCCCTTAACGGTGCCACTGTGAGTCAATATCACCCTGTATAAAGAAATAGTGAAAAAATTAATCTTGCCTCCTCGTGGCTCTGGATGTACAAGGTACACTATAGTAATTATCGTATGAGTCAGGCTTTTGTTTAGCATAATCGACAAAAATGTTCATGGAACTCACATTCTATTCAAATCAGGTGTGAATTTCAATGATGTAGACACCTGTTTTCAATATTCTTCAGAAAAACTGTGTTTTTTCCACAGGCATTCATTTCTTCAAGTCAGTCATGTCATCAATTCCTTTGTTATAATTATTCTGATTTTGTTCATAGATACGTCTTGATTACCTATAGCATTGAGTATATAGTAGGTGTTTTTCTGATGAATTTGATATTATAGCTGGATTTTCCGCATATTTTGTCCAATGATAACACTGATGATGAACATTTGCAAATCATTATAAAATTGTCACCTTTAAAATATATTCTATAATGAATTCAATGCAGCAAATCCATTAAAATTTAGTAGTCTTTGATTCTGGTATTCCTTTTTCCTATATTCCAATAATTTTTGACCATTTTCAATATTTCCATGCTTAACTATAACTATTAATTCCATTCTTCCAGATTTTTTTGGATTTTCTCTCCGCGTTTCTATATAATAAAAATATTTGTATCTTTTTAACGCTCGGCGCGTACATAAGGGAATCCCTATAATGTTCGGTGAAGAACATCGTGCTCACCTAGGAAGGATAGAGAGAGAAGGTAGAGATTGTAAGTTCTTGGGGATATACTTCCTTAGACAATGAATTCTATAGACAAATAACGAGTTTTAATAGAGTGTTGCTCGGCATATTCCAAGGTTAACATCGAAATGATTTGCTGACTGGGCTCGTCGAGTTCGTTTGACTGGGTTTGCTAGTGATGGAGTTATATCAGAGATTTGTGAGGAACATTTTTCTGATTGTAGGTTGTAGATTGTAGATGGGTCGTATAGGCTGGGAGACCTCTCGATCACTGCGACCTAGAAGATCTATTGTGATTACCCTTATCTAGTTTTGGTCCTCTAAGCCTAGACTTCTGATGAAGCCTACAATTTTCCTGACGGTTGAATTTTCCACCTCAGCAGGGGTGAGATAGACCGATATTATTTATTTATTCTCGATAACAACTGTGAGGCATCTGAATAGTTATATTATGTGTGTAAGCTCCATATCTAAAAAATCTCAATGTATTTCGTATGACTTACACAAATTTTAGCAAATTATCAATTATTATCAATTTGTTCAACGAAAGATTGAACACAATACATGATAGTAGCAAGATTGGTTGGTAGGTCACTTATCTACTATGATATTAGTCCTTCTATCCAGCAGAAATACATATAGAAAAAATCCTTGCAGGTATCAAGGTTCATAATAAATAGAAGCAACGGTCGTGAATGTAAATTGAAACAAATGACACAGCCGGCTTCATAACGGAAATAATGAATTATAATAATGATGAACTACGAATAATAATAAATAATTGAACAATATCGAGGAAATATGAAAATAGCAATATTCAAATTACCTAGTTTGTTTATGAGATTCGTTAGGTAGCACCATCAGCGAGCACAAAAACATCTCAGAGATGTTAAAAGTACGAGATTTCGAGACATTGAACCTCCACTGCGATGTTCTGTTCACACATGAATAGAACTATTATAGAACAGCCAATGTCCGCCGCAGGCGGCAATTATCGAGATGTCCTTGATATGTCACAAAACTACCTTCTCCCTAGTTCTTTTTGAAGCCATTTCATGGACACAACAGAACATTTTCAACGCGTCTTGCGCACATTAAATCGCTGTAAAAAAAACATTTTCGAGGTACTTTTCTGAAGCCTTTTGTCAAGATGAACTTTTGCATTAGGATTCCATTTCCCTTGAATGAAAAAATGCATTAAAAATAGATTGAACATAAAAATATTTTTTTGATATGAAATTACCTCCTTATGCGGTTTCTGAGTAGTGCTTACTACACACAGACATATAATTGGAAATAGGTTTCCCAATTTTTGAAATGTTCTCCACAATGCATAATTTTGCAACTGCGGAGAAGCTGTGTATTGATGAATTCGTACTCTTATATATTGATTACACTGAGGCACCAAACAACACATCTTGCATCTGATGGTCATTATTACAAACTAAATAAGTCTTCTAACACAATAAACTTCACCAAATTCCTTTCTGTTCGTTAGCAGCGTGATGTAAGCGTGACACGCTGCAAACGCGAATGCCAATTGCGAACAAGAAGAACAAAATCGAAAACAAATCAGAATTCATCGTATTGTGACGTAAGCATGAGACGTTGTGGTGGGGCAAACAAAGGAAGGGCACAAAAGAACAAAAACAATACTTCAATATCCTTCTAAGACCTCTTTGGGAAGTGCATATTACGCCACAAAAAAACATCCTCATGCCTACATTTCTAAAACATCCCAAAACATCCCAGGGATACCGTTCAGTAGGCAAACAAAGAAATGCCACAGAAGAACAAAAACAATACTTCAATATCCTTCATAGACCCCACTGGTCAGTGCATATTACGTCTCAAAATAACATCTTCATGCCAACATTTTCAAAACATCCCAAAACATCCCAGGGATGTTTGTGCTCGCAGGGGCAATATATTCCCTGCTGACCATGCAAGCATTATCCTGATGTGCCCAAGGGCGGTTCTTTAGGAGGGTGAAGGGGTAAGTACCTCCTCTTTTTATAGCCAGACGAAGATATATGCCAAAACGGCATAAGCAAACCAAACCAAGTTTCTCATTACATATACCGCCTTCTCTTCCAGGGCTCCAATACCAGCCAGGCAAATCAGAAACGAACGAGGAAGAAATGTTGACAACATAAATATGGACTTGGCAACAATTCTCGAATGGGGATCCAATAACTTGATAGATTGCAATGCAAACAAAACACAAGCATGCCTTTTCTCTAGACAAGCCGATCTCACTGTGCCCAACATAAGCTCGTCAGGAGTGACCATACCTTTAAAGACATCCATTTCGATGCTTGGTATTACTATCAGCAATAACCTTTCTCGGGAAAATCACGTGAGATCAATTGCTCAAATTGAATCTCAAAAACTTGGTTTCCTGTTTCAGGCCAGGAGCTATTTTACTTTCAGTCAGCTGCTCATGATCTATAAGACACAGATCCGACCTGTCCTAAAATACTGTTTCCATATTTGGAGTGCAGCACCCAAATATACACTGAACCTGTTGGATTCTGTCCAAAAAAGAGCAATTCGTCGTCACAAACTCACTCACTTCTGGCGATCTGGCTCTATTTTATAGATATTTTCATGGACGATGCTCTTCTGAAATATCATCAATTGTTTCTTCCTTGGCAGTCCCCGCGAGATTAACCCGTCGAGTTGAGGCTTCGCACCCGTTCGTGGTCACTTTGGAGACCTGCAGAACATCTCTTTCCAAAGACTCGTTCATTCAACGAACAGCGAGGCTCTGGAACACATTGCCAAGGGAGATGTTCCCCGAGGCATATAACCCCTAGATTTGTTATAAAATTAGCCTTTTTTTAAATGTTTTCAAATTATTTTCCTATTTGATATTTGCTGTAGACTTTTCTGTAGAAGAAAGTCTGTATTGTGGAATATTATAATCAATATTGTGATTTTTTGTGTTCGAATTATGCTTAATTCTATGAACCCCTTTATCCCGATTTTTAAATAAAAACATTAAGGACTCATATTTGTATGTCCCTGACAAGGTCATCAAATTCAAGTCTTTGAATTTACCCCTGCACGATTCTCTGTGTTTGAGATGCAGGAAAATTCTTATTACTTTCTTCTGTGAAGTGAAAATATGTTGTGCTAGCCTATTTCCTCCCCAGAAAATTATCCCAAAGCGCATTATCGAGTAGAAGTTGGCAAAGTAAATTATTCGTTTTGCTTCATTGTCCAAGTAAGTAGATGGATATTAACCTATAAAGATCACAAAACACACCACACTCAAAGTTGAAAGTCGTTATCCAACGAACATTTTTTCATATGAACCCAACACATACCAGAATACCAATTTCTCGAATCACTCCGAAAATATAGGTACCACCTTTGATTTAAAAATAGCATTTCGTATTGTTGATGCAGTTTGATTGAACACAATACAATGGCCCCCAACACCACCTGGTTCTTTGTTCTTCTGAGGTTCGCGAATTTGTATTTTGGAACCGTTCACTATGCAGCGAACGATTCAAAACAGAAGTCCTGGTCATAATGGTCATTGACAGAAGAGATATTTCTTATTTATATTCGTTTCTCGTTTTCGCAATATACTTTGTTCCTGTGTCCTTGAGAAGCTTCATAGTGAGCATCATGTGAATACAGAATTATAATAATGGAACGATTCGAAAATAATTATCATTCGTTGTTAGTACCTAGCGTGCAATTAATAACTCTTGAAATAATTATCGATAATTTATAGAAATGTTATATAATTATGACTATATTTTATTGGGAGATGATTTTCAAGTAAGTTTGTGAGGGTGTATATAACTTGGGGACTGGAATAAAATGCTGCGGACTGGATATTTCCAGGAAACAAATCGTTTTTTTATTGCATATTGGATTCAGCTCATCGAACTACACAATAAAAAATTTCTGATTTTTTCACTGTATCCCCTGGGGAGCACTTTGATCGTGTGTTTTTTCATAAAATCTTGCGGACAATTGTACCAAACATCGAGTCATCTCATAAAAATACACGATGAAAAGTTGTTGAAATTTTTACCTGGCCCATGGAGAGCACTTTTACATTATCAATCTTCAAGTAAACATTTATTACATAAATTGCTAAAAGATTTGATAGACGACCTTTTTTTTCATTTCCACGTAATTACTAAGTAATTATTGCATCTATATCCTACGTCAATCAGATTTTTCTAGAACTATGATATTTTATTTGGTTGATGATGGACTTATAGAAGCCCGAAACATGTTTCGTTACGATTGACCTTTGATCATTCTAATAAAACTTGTGGAGATGACTTTGAGTTTCCATCTATGAAACTTATTTGTATGAAAGCTTTTTCGGAATATACCCTAGATTTGAAATACCGCTAACGTTATCTCGACTCTTGCACAGATAAAAAATTTTGAAAGAGTTGATCGGTAGGGTAAGAAGATGACAGGTGGTTGAAAAACTCTTTACAAAAAAACTTTTGCAAATTAAAAACGACCTGTTCAATGGTTTTTGAAAATATATATTTCTCTTAAGGAAATATGCGAATTTTATTCCATCATATATAGGTTTCCACACTGTATCTTTGAATCATTATTATTGTTACGCATAATAGTTTTTGCAATAGATAACGGATTATGTAAACTTTTCATTATGTCTAATAATGTTGGGTTTTGCCAAGATTGAGAAACAGTTATTTGAAGAATTGGACTAAACGAATATCAAATTTCCATTTCCCTTGTATCATTCCCGATAAGAGTGACTATATAGCGACCACGGTCAATAATAAGATTCCAAACAGGGTGTGACTAAAAAAAATGAATTGTTTTTAGTCATTCCCATGCATATTGCTTGTCATTCATTGATTCGTTCATTCGTTGTAATGCGTATTTCTTAGGATATTCACGAATTGACGTCTAGACAAATTATTAAAATCCCCATTAGACTTCTAGTATATTATACTATCACCTGTCAGGCCAGGCCTCGCACAGTTGGTGTACCCATTTAAAAAAACAAACAAACAAACTATCAAACAACCACTATATACAGCTTCTTCAGAATAAATAAGTTATTTCAGATGAGATAGGGTGTAATCAGCAATTGTTTTAGCCTTTAGGGGGATTTCAGAATTCCACTGTTTACTTCTCAGCATGGAGATAAAAAGTGCTACACCTACCAGATGGACCCCCAAATTGAAATCCGAAATACGCCACTGGAATCACATTTTTAAAATCTCGAGAAATTCTAATTTGAAAATTTGAGTTCATATCCAGATATTGAAAAGTCATATTATCATCATCATTTTTTTTTAAATATCAGTTTAACTATACTTTGAAGGAAAATTATTAGTAATCTGCCTTGCAAATATGAGAGGAACTGATATGGTAACATTGAGGGTTATATAATCAAACTGATTTTTCAGTAATGATAATACTGTCAAAATTTCTAAATTTTCGAAAAGCTCTTGTTATGATGATGTCTTCATTTCAATTTCTTCTGGGAAAATCAACAAAGCTAGTGTTATCACAAGCTAGATAAATAAAAAAACTCTGATTCGGATCTGAAACTTTTTTCTGCACCATGGGTTGTGATTTATATTATAATAGGTAAAATCAAATCTGTTTGTGAAAAATTGATAGTCAGTCAGTACCAATGTGCAGTTATTAGAACGAATTTCAATATTCTGCAACAACGTTCGATTCCTAAAAAACTTCTTTTGAAATGAATATTCGCATGGTTAAATGTGAGTTTCACAAATCAATTCGATCAATTCGTAAAAAAATGAATAAGAAATTATACAACGTTTCTTCCGCATCACAAAATTCACTTTCGATTTTCCATAACTGTGCTAGTGTTCTTGAACTTATTATGTGAGTAGACAAAGTCACGCTATTCCGTAATCGATGATAACGTAACGAGAAATATATCACTGGGTCACGTTATGCATGGCACAAACTGAGATGTATACATATTTTTTTAAGGAAAAAACTTGGAGATGTGTTTGAGAATTCTCATTCTCTATTGTATCAAAGGATTGCCGGAAATATGATCGAAATCATCGGATCGAACTTTATTTGATCGAAAATCAATTGATCGAAAAATAAAATGATCGAAAAATCAAATGATCCAAGATCAACTGATTGTAATATCAATTGATCGAAATATCAATGGGTCGAACTACATTTTGATCGAATATAATCATTTGCATATAATATTCAAACTACTCAATTTTCGTTTCAAACCCATATTTGTATAGATTCTAGGAATTGTTAGGAGCTGTGGGGAGAATAACCTCAAATATAACTATAGTAATCAACATAATATATATGTACAGAGACACGACATCGTTCAAACAAGGTTCCGGTTTCGAAAAATATCGTTAATAAATAGTCAATGCAGAAATAAGGAGAAATTGATATATTATATAAGATGGATATTTTTATGTGAAAGAATACCAGCGCTATGACACGACATAATATTGCAAACAGCTTACTTTTACATTTGGTACACCGCTTGCCTAGCTCAGGTATTCCCTGTAAATACGGAAGATTCATTTTGGCCGAATCAGGTTAAGTTCTTCAAAACCAGTAGCCTCTTTTGTTCTCTCAAGTAATTTTCCTAAAAATATACTTTCTAGGAGCAAGGTTTATTTGGGCCGAGTTAGGTTAGATTGTTTGGGGAAAGTAGTCTCCTTTTTTTGGCAAACAGTGTAACAGCTGTGAACGGAATTACTTAACGCTATCTGCCTGCAATACTTGAAATGACTAGGCATTTCAGGGAATGACGGATTCCATTTTTTTCATGTTATGAATTCGATCAAAACGTAATCCGATCAATGGATATTTAGATCAACTGATTTTCGATCATTTGATTTCACGATCAGTTGATATTTGACCAAATGATTTCGATCAAATAGTTATCGATCATATTTCCGGCAACCGTATCAAAGTACACCCAAATCTAATCTTGACTTACATACAGAATGATTAGAGAGGGAGTGATCAAGGCAGGCCAACCTGTCCACTCAATCAGCAAATCGAGGAATTGCCTCAGCATGAAATAAAGAAACAGTACAGCTTTGTGGAGCAATTCACCACGAGGTGGTACACAGATGGCTCCAAAACAAATGATGGAACTGGAATGGGAGTGTACGGGCCTCGTATCAAATATTTCCAAGGCATATTCCAGGCGGAAGTTCACCTTATAGGGAAATGGGTACAGTTCAAATTAGAAAAAAGCCATGAAAGACTAGATATCATTATCATGTCCGATAGCCAAACAGCCATTTAAACGCTGAGCTCTATGGTTATCAGCTCTTGAATGGTTTGGGCATGGCGGTAAAAACTGAACGAGCTAGCCAAAAGAAATACAGTCACGCTCCCATGGGTTCTGGAGTAAAAGGAAATACAGTGGATAATGTAATCTGTATAATATTATCCCATTTTGGGAAACAAATTTTAATGGGTCTCTACCATATTTAGCCATAAAATCAATAATAATAATGAACAGGACCAAATATATTTTTATGGCTAATTTTCTTGTCAACCAGACGAGTACGCACCCTTTACTCACAGCCCTCACTAAAAGAATTATGACAGACTTTAACAATCATTATACGAGAAAAAATTTAGGTAGGTAATCTAAATTAAAAAATTCGAATTCCATGTTGAATTTCTATGGTATGATATATCGTTGAATTGAGGAAGATAAATTTTAGGTGGTTTCTATAGTCCGACAAAAAGTTGATTATTTTTGACTATTGTAGAGAACTTTTGATCCCAATTCTCTTCAATTCTTTTTGATATAACCCAGATATATGCCGGATTGAAAGCCCTGGGATGTGTAGGTACATAGGCAAACTATGCAGGGTGTCAATTTGAAAACTTCACACTCTCAATATCTCCCTCCAAGTCGATAATATGGAAAAACGAAAAGACAGGTCGATTTCATTTTCGAGGGGGACATGGTTCTAAAATATTTTCAGCCCCGCGGCGTTGCCGCTTCTAACGAAAAGAAGCAACAACTTTGTTATTTCAAATGGAACACCCTGTATGGGTGGTTCAAGATTCAGACTTTTGATCACCCTGTATTTGTTTCAAATAAATGTCAGTAGATAGTAAATCAAAAGTTGAGATAGGGACATAAAAGCCGTTTTGACCAATAATGAATAGTTTCGACTCAAAAAAATCCTAAAGTTGTAAAATCTCGATTTTGAACACCCTATATCTCTGTAATCATTCCTGCTAGACCCCAAGTGAGATACATTGATGAAATCAGCTTTTCAGGGAGAATCTAAAAATGCAATAAAATACAGGGTGTTCCATTTGAAATAACAAAGTTGTTGCTTCTTTTCGTTAGAAGCGGCAACGCCGCGGGGCTGAAAATATTTTAGAACCATGTCCCCCTCGAAAATAAAATCGACCTGTCTTTTCGTTTTTCCATATTATCGACTTGGAGGGAGATATTAAGGGTGGGAAGTTTTCAAATTGACACCCTGTATATTCAACCAATACATATTCATATCGTATATATAAGCATCTGATGACGCAACATTTTGAGCAACTCACGTGTATCTTTGTTTGTCAGATTTTCATTTTATTCCTCACCTCAAATAAAAGATAGATAAGCAGGTAAAATACCTAATCTCTGGAAATAATGATAATTGTGGAAGTATTTATCGAAACAACCAAAATTATCGATTCTTGCCCTTGACTCATATCTTCAACAGTCGATAAGGTGGGACCTAATTCTTAAGCAAATATTGTCTATTTCCAAAGTGTTGTATGCAACCACAATTATTGATTAGAACATTAGTCACTCCGAGTACAGTTTTTACGTCAAATGGCAGGTAAAATGAATAGGTACGTCCTAATGATATTTCAATTATCAATAAGAAGAAACAAATGAATCATTCAGTGACGAAATATAGTAAATAGTTTTATTATCTCGGTTATTATTCGTTGCTCGTAGTAGATATACACATATCATCTTTCATTATCAAAATCATATATTCATATAGTGAGAATATTCAAGATAGTTATAGTTGGTACTTCTTATATACAGATGCTGTGCCGGACACTGACGAAAACTTCGAGCACTAAATACTAAGCACTCCTGAAAAGGTCTACGGAATCTCGAGCACTAGGTATATTTATTGAAAAAATGTTCGCGATTACTAAACACTCTCAAAAAGTAATTCGACATAGCGAGCACTAAACAGTGCACTGAGCACTTTTGAAGAGAATGATTCAGCCATAAAATATCATTCGATAGAACTTACCAATCTATCCCCAATTAACACAACTCGATCCAATTGGGCTTGCTATGAACATCCTCCCCTGGATATCTCGGACATCCATAAGATATCCAGTTTATGTACACTGGATGACGTAGGAAGTCCATAGGATATCGCTTTTCCAACTTTTTAGGTATCCATATGGTATCCGTCATGGACATCTATATGGTATCCGTCTTGGACATCCATATGGTAACTTTCATAGGATGTCTGAAATGTACCTATGCCTTCATATATAGGAATACGATCTGGTCAATAAATCTGGTTGTTAGATTCATTGTAAATGTGACTTTATTCAAGAACACTAGGTACTATAATGTTCTATATCATCAGATACTGTGATATAATGCTTCTATCTCGGCTTCTATTGAAAGCCCCTTTCATCATTTCAGTTCGAGTTCAGAGTTGACACAATATATGAGTATTAATTGTTTCTATTTATAACCCCCCTGTATAATCTCTCATGGTGCCAAAATTCAGTATGGATAGAGACTGATGAGATAGCCCCAAAATTTCAAAATGATTCTAATCGGGGTTATTGAGTAATCTCAATATAAGTCTTGAAAACACCTACATTGAATTGAATCGAATTTTTATTGTTTCCTCAAAAACGAAGTTAGATACAAAAATCACACATGCCTTCTTTTTCACCCTGTCTTGAATGCATTTACAGCTACTTGCTCTTCTCATTTTGTCATTGGACACTTCAAATACTCATGATGTTCTTCAATGACACATTTTTATATAGAAAATGTATCACGAAATATTATTTTTGTGGCGAGTTGTTCATATTTAGTGAACAATCATACCAGATGACGGCCATTTAATCAATAATCAATCCAAATACGTTGATCAATATGTCTATTCGTTGGGACACGTTATACCAGTAACAATTATTGTTTGTAAAGTTTGTATATCGCTATACTTCGAAGTTGGAAACCATTTCGACAAGAGTATGAACATGTGCGGAGCTAGGAAGACTGCGGTAGATACAGCTTATAACGGATTCCGAGTACCTAGGAAGGTGATCAATATAAGATGAATAACTAATCACCCCGTACATCAATTGCCTTCTATATCTTGTCTTTCAAGAGCTACAATGATCTTATCACATTCCAACTTCACCAGTCCAGGCGAAAACAAACTGCCACAGCATAAACGAGAGGTCAACTCTTCATGCCATTTTTCAGTGTTGACCTATACCCCTGTCTACAGGACCATTTAAATCCTCGTGTCCTAAGCTCCTCGAAATGTTTTTACTATCGGATGACCCTTTGCTTAAGGATCTGCAGATATTTACTACCCTTGCATACGAATGAAACATGTAAATTTTACCCATTTTACCATAGTGAGAGAGAAACAAAATCGACTCAGGCATGGTTGATTTGTTTTACAAAATGAAAGCTGTGAATAAGATGCTTCAAAATACGTAGAAATTGTGAATAAGGAAACCGTTGGTTATTCCGCCATGAACAAATCCTTTCAATTTCATATTTTTGTAGACTTTTTAGGTAGATTTTGAGGTTCCAAAATCATCAATAATGCCACGGAAATTTTCAAATAGCTAGAAATTTACCACGGGTAACAATTGACGTCACGATTTAGTAAGTAAAGCCAGACCATAGCACAGTTGCCATATGTTGAAATACGATTGGGAACTTCAGAATTATCAGTTATTCAATAATCCATCATAAATTCTCAACTATGTGTCGGTAATATTCCTAATTAGCATTAGAAAATCAATTGTCTCGAGATGTTTCCTCATGTGTGTGGCTTATTGCTTACAATACATATATGTAGATATTACCTAATTATATTAATTTACACTAGAGGACATTTGGACCGGTAAACGTGACAACATGGCGCACAAACTGTGGGCGTGGTCTCATCAGTTCTCAGCTTTCAGCACAATATTGCCAAGACTCCAACATTTACATGATATTTTGTTATGCAGTATAAGAAATATTTGGACATGCTGGTTGCTCTAGAAAGTCAAGAAATAACTATAATATCATGGTGTTTTCTGAGTGGGAGTGAAAGATTGTCTGACCAATAACGAAACAGCATAAACACCGACGCCACAATTCATTCGACTTATGAGCTCTGAAATTCAACAATTTCGAAATACGCATAGACTTTATTTACATAAAAAAAAGCGTCAGAAGTGTTGCAAAATTCAATTAAGGTCCCTAACGACACAGTGGAGTTATTGAATTTTTTTTTATCGCTTGGAGCGCACGAGAGTGAATGACAGGAGGTAGGTATTGGAATTTTTTTTGAAATTTTGGAGATTATATGTTGTTGGGAATACTTCCACAGGCAATGAATTCCAGAGCCTAGCCGTTCTATGGATGAAGGAGTCTTGATAAAGTGCTGTTCGACATCTTTCGAGGTTGACAACGAAAGGATGTGCTGACTGGGCTTGTCCAGTTCGTCTGATTGGTATTGCTAGTGAAGGGATGATAGCAGAGATTTCCGAAGAACATTTCCCGTGGAAGTATCGATAGAAAAGTGAAAGTAAAATCCATATTCCATATTTCATCAGACAGTTATTCACAAAAATGAGTGCTTCTGGAAATTCTGGAGAAAAATACATGACTCTTGAACAAATTTATCGATTTTCATCCAATTCCGAACATGAAATTCCAATGTATCTCTAATGAGACTGATGTTTCCACTTCACATCCTGTGATTGTTGATTCGTTATGAAACCAATAGAAAATGACTTGCTTACTTGTTAGATTCCGCTGCTTTCGTGAAGGCGATTCCAATCAAAAACGAATAAGTGATTCAAAGTTTTTACGCTTTGTGCCTATTATAAGGAAATCATATTTGTGATAGCTTTGAATATTGGATACTTATTATTGTATTAATCAAGCATAAGGAAATCAAGTACATATAGGTAGTTGATTCCGGATTTTTTCGATAATAGAGAAAGTTGCCTCAACATTTCATGATGCAGATTTTATTACATTTCCTGGAGCACTTGTATTAATTTTACTCCAAGCGTGAATGTTACCATTTAGGTACCATTATCGGCACCAAAAGAACAATCATAATCTCGATGTTTGTTTCAATAATCTTTTGGTTGGCTTAAGCTATATTTGGAATCAAATTATTCTGTTTCTGTCCATCATGAAATGGAATTTTCGCACCACCGATCATACAGGGTGATTCAACATTCGATGTTAATATATCAAGAACGTATTGTTGGGATCAGAATAAGACTTTTTCTTCTCTCCGAGCTATAGCCACTGTAAGTTGAGCAAAAAAAAAATTAGTACTCTTGGGTGATAAAGGATGATGTATATCTTTGTATCTCTAGACTAATGATCCCTGCATGAAACGTATTTTCGCAGCACACTGTGTTGGATCATGAGAATCTGAGCATATAGATACTCTGTCCTCCAAGTAGATTCATAAGCTGTAATTTTATCTGAGTAAGAACCCAAAATGAAGTTCAGAAATGCAAGAGTTTATTTTCCGGGAAGGTGCATCAGATATTTGGAATTATTTTCATTCCTTCTACAAGGGCGGATCCAGAGGGGGGTCATGGGGGGTCATGGATCACACGTTGCACACGTGAATATAAGGCTGAAATCAACAAATTGTATTACCTACAATTACGTTATAATTTGTTTGAGGGTCTTTGTTCTTTCCTCATATACAAGGTGTTCTTCGTCATTGTTGAAAAATCCGTGGTGAGATCCCTGAGGTATATTTTTCGAAAACGTTCCTTGTGAACATTTGTGAAAAAAATCCTCCCTGAGGGAGCTATGCCCCTTCGAATAGTACACCCAGAAGACATTAATTTCTTCCCCTGCAATATTTCCGAAATCGTTCATTCAAAAAACATTGAATTTGGTAGGGGGAGTGTATAATCTCTGCTTCAAATATCTGAAGATCCGTTTAACTGAACGCCAATCTGCTACACATGGTGCGTTCACTTTCGCCGAGGCAATGCTTACAGCATAAGCTATATCCGGTCGTGAAGCTATACCAAGTACAGCAGGCTCCGAATTAAATAATGGGGACGTTTTTTCTTCGAAAATCTTCTTACAGTTCTTTCTGCAATGTCCAAATTTATGGCACTTGGAATATCTGATAACTGACTTATTATTCTTCTTTGAATCTGGAGACTTCACAGATTTTGCAATAAAAGCAGTTGTGTCGTTGGCCTTAGAAGGTAATCTCATTTCAATTAGACGTAGACGCTCTGTCAATTTGTTGATTGTCCGCTCATTTACAGGTACTGATTCTCATACACTTTTGAATCCGTTGGGAGTGTAGACATGATTCGGCTCATCAACAAAAGATCTGGAAGTTCAGCTTCAACTAACCTATTGAGCAATATGTGTAGCTATGTCTTCGGTAGGTTCCTTCTGGCAACTAAAGAACAGCTCCATAAGTCGATCCACCCGTTGACCAGAACTCTGTTCATACACAGACAATAACTTGTCCCATGTTGTCCTAGACGTACCGCAAATAGCTGTTAGGTCAACATTTGCATCGTTCATACTACTGACAAGGATTAATTGAGCTAAAGCATCAATTTTCTTGAATAGTTTCAGATCAGAGATATATTTATTCTTTATTTCGTGAGATTATGTTGCAGCTGGTTCAGTTGGTAGTTCCAAATCGCCATTAACCACTTCCAGTATTTCATGATGTTGCAACACCAATTCAATTTGGGGTCTCCGTTTCGACCAATTTGAGGCTCCTTCCAAATTCTCAATATGCGCTTTGAAATCCATAGTATCTGCTGAATGAATAATGGTACCAGAATAATAGTTGTCTTGATCTTCACACGTGCACAATAAGACAACTCCGTTTAATTAGACGCTTGCAAGTGCTGGGCCCATAACCTCTTGAGATTATTTATCTAACCACACGAAGTGTTACACGTTTGAAGTTTTCATAACTTTTTATTTGACAACTTTATTGACAACACAATATCTCAATAATTGAAAATCTATAGAGTACACAACTACCAGTTTCTTCTTTTTAAACATCTGCTTCCAATAGTTGCTGCTTGCTTAGATTATTTTGTTTTTTTTTTAAACAAATTCGAAAGAGGAAAAGTGCGCCGGACAAATTCAAGGACAAAATTGATTCGAAGTGCATCATTCTCTCAATCGTCATGCCGCCAACGGAAATGTTTTTGCTCCAAGTCAGGGTAATGTCGCGGGATGGCTATAAATCGTTTTATATCTCGCGTTGCGGTTGTCCGTTTGTGTCTGCGATGAGTCACTCAATAAGGCTTTACTCATGCTTCATAGGTCAGGAGTCAATGAAAACATTGTATAAACAAATTATAAATGGAATTAAACAGCTACCGAACTGAAATAATCTTCATTATTCCCGAATTATTCCAGATTTTTTGGGATTTTATCTCCTCGTTTCTATAAAATCTGAATATTTTTGAAATTATGTCTAAAAAAACATATTTTCAATTGGATGATGAGTTTCATCAACAGAACTTTGGCATGGTCAAGTGGAACTGTCCACGAGAAATAGTAGAAGTTCTGGAAGAATAATAAATTTTGGAAAGGTGATTCTGTGTACTTTAAGAATTTTTGGAACGGTGATAAATGGTTACGAGGTGAGACCTATATCTTCTATATTGAACTCGTCTCCTATGATACTCGAGGCGTCTAGGCGACCAAAGAAGATGCTAGTTCGGATATATGTAGAGTCAGAGGTCCAATAGGTAAATGCTGAAAGTGACTTTGAGGTTGATGATCCTCAATGAAAGCAAAGGAAAATGATAGCCGCAGTGTCGTCCGATTAGAGAAATCACCAAAAAAGACCGAATAAGTTTGAAGACCATGTTGTAGGTACCTATCTTGAGAGGAAAAAATATAATGTATTTCGAGTTACCCACTTCACTCCTCGCTGAGTCAGTTTTGAAGCTTGAGCTTTTGTCAAACGAATTCCCTATATTTCTAACGATTATTGCACGAACACCATACTTTACTGAGGCGGAAGTTATAACGACGCACGTGCTTGTAATGACAGTTTAAAAATTCGAATATCTCATCAAAACACTGAAATAAGTAGAAGGAACATCAAAATATGTACTAACTACTAGAAAGCAATTATTGCTACTTAGTCTCCACCACAATAGTTTGAAGAGAAATAACTTTCAGATAACAGAAATTAGAATAGATAATGCAAACATTGCAGAGTCGTCTCACCCTATAAGCATTTCATCACACGCAAGCTCGAAAGCTCAATAGAAATGCCGGAATCAGAAACTAGAATGGCCAAAAGTGGAGTGAAAACATATGAGGATCAGAAGTTATTCCTTTATTTTAAAACCGCAACCGCAACACTCAGTGAACACTTCAATGTTTATCAGAAGGAACTACTTCAGTGAGATATCCGAAAATTAAATTCAAAATATCAGTGTCATCGAACTCCCATGTGGAGGAGAGAATCGAATATTCTGGGAATTTTTGTAAGGCTAAAGCATATTGTTGTGTGCAATATATCTATATTTATGTCGATAACTCCCTGTATAGACTCATACGCACAATTGAAGTTGTTATAGTCGGTATACCTACCCACAATTCATTTGGACACCCTGTAAAAGTATCAATTATCCTCGTAGCCGAATAAAGAAATAAAACCAAACAAGTCCTCATGTATAAATCATTGTTGTGTTGTAGATTGAAAAGGGGAATGGAATGAATAGGTACACACTACTCATGTTCAGTGCATTGCATGATAATCACCAAGGTTTTTAGTTGAATTACATACCCGGAAACAGTGGAACTCACCTTGACTGATCGAAATGTATGGACAGAGGAAGCTCTGAAACGTTTAAGGCCTTCCCATACCGAAGCGTAATATTCGCAGCGACAGCGAAACTGTTGTCAACTCGTAGTTGTACACGTAAAAAAAGATATGTTACACCCTCAAAACTATTTTGTTAATTTTCTTTTGATTAGAAACATTTTCGCAGAATCAATTAAATCTATAATCATTCTAAGTGAGTAACTTATTCAGAAGGGCAAACTATTTTAATTGAATCATTTGTTTACTTGAACAACATTTTTATTTCTTTCAACAACATTCTAAGTTGATGTGGGAAGTAATTCTATCAATCCATTGTTTAAACAATCATAATGTATCTCTTGTCTAACTCACAGAATTTGAGTAATTTTGAAAATATATATTTCAAGACCATATCATGTCATATCACTCAAGTGCCTTGAATGGTATGATTCTGGTACTTCAGCCCTCTTTAGCCTATGTGTTCTATAAAGACTTTGTTGCTGACTCTATACGGCAACTCAGTAGCAGCACTGTCAATTTGATCGTTACACATTTGACATCGTCGCATGATAGTTAATGCCTCATCCTGACTGATTACGAACAAATATTCTTGAACAAATATAGGGATATACAAACTTCATTGACTGGAATTGCACATTTTCATAATATGAAAGTTAAAATTTGAATTCGCGATACAACCGTTTTCGATGAAGAATAGTCCTACCTTGCTCAGAAGATCTATCTGAATCTCAATTTTGAAGTGTTTTGACATTGACAATTTATATTTTCCAGAGATACACTTGTCATTGGAACTATATCCTCGACTATATCATACTTCTACGACCTCAATTGAATTGTTTGCAAGAGGGTTGATGAGTAGACCTCTAGTAAACAAAAACATCAGTATTGTATCAGACAGTCAGGCTGCTCTTAAAGCACTGAAGTTCAGCAAGATGAATTCCAAGACTGTATGGGGATGTATTGAATCCCTAGGGGTGCTAGCAATAGAGTTACTTTGCTTTGGGTGCCTAGAATCGTAGGACCAGAACCATACTTTGGGGTCACCGTAAGTGCGGCCAAAACAACTATCTCGGACTGGGCGGAGGGAAAAAGACTCACGTACTGGTTCGAATTACCAGGATTAACCCATCCGAAGTCGTTCCTGCCTTAACCATTGAAAAATATAACCAGGCAGATCCTGGCAGTAGTAACCTGCGAATTTTGACAGGAGTGCTTACGGGATACTGTCGTCTAAGATATCACCTAGGAAGGTTGGGTCAGAACCAACAAGTAAACTGTCGTTTGTGCTGTGTAGAAGACGAAACGGCTGAACACACTGTTCATGCTCTTGCTTAGAGAGACTTAGGTTTGGCCTATTTGCCTTTACTTATTTAGATCCTATCGATTTTGAACATTTCTCCATTTATCCATGGACTTTGTAGAAAAATAGTGAATTGTACAGTGAACTGAAATCTCTAGGGTTGAGCCACAATAGACTCATCTGGGGTCGCAGCACTCACATGGAACCTAACCTAACAGGAACTCAGTGAATTCAAGTTTAGGTGATCAGGTCATTGTGAACGATACATTATTATTTATATAATATTTTATATTAGGTTCATAGTTTTTGAACTTTCAATGCCATAACTAATAGATGATGAATTATCATAATTATGTTTTATGGATGACATATTTTTTACGACAATATGATGTATCTTATTCATCAAGCATGACCTTTTCGATAATACAAAATGTTCGCAATGATTATGATGGATATAACACTGCATCCAAATTAAATCGGAATAATAAGGATTACCTACACAAAATGTTTGTCTGGTGGTATGGGAAGCCTACTTCTGTCAGCAACTAGTATGAGAATCAACTATAAAACTCGTTATTTCACGCATCTTGTTGTACATATTCATACAGGTGGCAAATAACATGTTGAATGCGTTTTGATGGTGAATACTGTAGTCAATCAACCAGTATAGAATAAGGAAAATAATATTATGAAAACCAGGACTGGAACATTAACTCTCTTCACTTGAAGATACCTACCTTCCTAAAATGATAACCTTGAAGAGGACGATGAGCTGGAGCTTGATATATATAATATGTATGTAAAATGTTTGTTGTTCTTGATTGCCTTCTTTGAATAATTTGATTCTTTCGAAGAAGTTAAAGAATCGGTAGCACGCGCAATTAAAATTAATCATGACAATCAAGAACAGTTGTTGCTCAGACCAAAACGTATAGGTACACAAAAGATGTAGGATACAAAACAGTCCAGTATAACAGGGTGGTGATGCTTTCTAGCTATAACATATGCCTCTCTGATATGTTGGTCCATGACATTATGAAGAGGGGCTATAATAAGACACAGGTACACAGACTTGCATGTCTAATTATCTAAAAATCACGGGGGCCATGAGGTCAATGCCAAGCCAAGCCATGGAAACACTACTGCATCTGCCCCCCTTCACTTGATGGTATAGGAAGATGCGAGACTTGGTGCTATCAGACTGCAAAATACATTGGGCAATGTCAACATAGAAACAGGATATATGAGCGTCGTCAGGATAGTGACAAAGGATATACTTAATATGAGAACAGGTCACATTCCGAAACGTTACGTATTTAATCCCTCATGCAGAATGTCCCCACCAGACAAAACTGAATTGAATAATGAAGAACCCAGTACCATATCGCAGGGAAATCTCTGGTATACAGACGGGACCAACACTGCAAATGGGTCAGGAGCAGGAGTATACTTATTGGAAAAGGATACCTCAGATTTCCAAGCAGAGGTGTGCGGTATTCTCCCATTGCATATGAAAACAAAAGGAGAGGTGTGGAAAATGAGCATATTCGCATTATCTCAGACAGTCGATCAGAGGCACTTAAGCCAATAGAAAGCCAGGAAATTAGGTCTTGACTGGTATGTGATTGTATAAGGAAACGGAAAACTTTGGTAGACCGGAACCACGTCAAGGTAATCTGGTTACCAGGACATCAGGGGATCGCTGGACATGAGAAGGCTGACGCACTTACAAGAAAAGAGTCGGACAACCAGACAGATCCAGGTCAGATTCTTGGAGCACGAAAACGTGCAGCACGAGCAGATACTGGATTCAGACAAAACATAAGGCTACTGCAAAAACATCCCAGGAAACATACATGGACAACAATATATTAGAGACCCAAGTCAAAAACGTACTGCATACCTGCTAAACTTAAACAGTGTGCAAATGAAAACTGCAACGGCAACCCAAGCTGTAGAATATGCGGGAAGTAAATCACGTAATGTTCAGATGCGAGGCACTGGACTGCAAAGGACGGGCAACCAGTTAGCGAATCAGAAGTATTCAACTCAGATCAAGTGAAGGATTCGTACAAACTTATACAAGCTACAGAAATAATGGAATGGTTATAAACTAAAAGGAGTCCTAATTGTCGTCGGAGTCAACGGTCAGACGAGCCTACAAACGGGGTGGAGTGTTCGTATACCCTAGCTAGAGTCAGGAGACTCTCCTAACAATAATCAGCCACCTCGGCAAAAAAACACGCGATTACTTCTTTTCCATTGCGCATAGCTCTGATGCTTTCGAATTTCCAAATTGTCGAACGCGAAGAAACCAATTTTGAATGAACCTGCTGAAAGCAGACACTATAGCTCTAGTTGTAAAGTGGTGTCGTACCATTATAGGATTCGTGATTTGTCCCAGCGGTATATAACACCATGGTACTTTATCGAACGGCACCTCTGCAATCACTATCCTGAGCAAAACTATTGAAAAATGGCACTTTCCTGTTCCGTTATTTGCGCCAAATTTTGCGAATTGATAACGAGATAAGAATTATATCATTGTCGATCTAAATGAAAACCTAGTAGGCGACCTAGTGCGAGGAGGTATAATAGCTCCTGCCTACTAACTACCTAACTAGGTTGTCATCTAGAACGACAATGATTATATCAACCTATACCAATTGTTGAGTCAAAGTCTTGTTACAAGGATTTTTCCGCTCGTTATTCCTGACATGCTTTCGTCACGTATTAACAAGTTGAAACAATATGCAAATAAGAGAGGATCCTGTCCCTTATTCGAAAATCCGAACGTGCCGCGATTCGAACTGATTTAAGTTAATGGCAGAGCGTCAATTTTCCCGAGAATATTTTGCACCTGTCGAAAGGTATAATATCCGATAAACCAGATTATGGAAACGATGATCCGTTGAATAGTATCTCCCAACAAGGGAAAATATTATCGTAAATATTGATGCTCTGCCACTGAGGTGAATCAAGTCGATTTGCAGCACGTTGGCTCGTTTGGACATTCGCGAAGGGGGATTATCTCCTTTTATTTGCATTTCCTTCAATTCGTTATCACGTGATAATTAACTTTTCTAAATTAAAAAATCCAGTACAGTGTAGTCTCGATCAGGTCAGCGGAGTTCATAGATTTGCAGAAACCGCTTACCGTGCGATAATACCTAGGTAAGCAATATCGAAAGGTAATGGTCATTCCCATAGCGGAAAATTGCAAACCTAGCATCGATTCCGAATATAAATAGTACCGAGTGGATATGGCATCAGTATTATTAATACAAGTCATTAGTAATTATCAATTGAAAATGTTCGCCGTCTCCCCGACTTCAATCCTGCTGGTCAACTCCAGGCTAGACGTTGTAATGTGAGTACTGTTTTTTTTTTCAAGTTTTGTTTTGCGTTGTGTTTCATTTGGCAAGCCATTATGTTCTTTTTCTTTGCTAACCTGCCACGTGGCAAGCATTTAACCAAGATTTTTCCATTTACTCAATAAATGTGAAGTTTTCTGTGAAAACTGTCTTGACTCTTTATTTGGGGATGAATGTGATTGGGAGGTGAAAGGTTGAAAGCAATCTCAGGGAACAGTCCTCAAGAGAAGGTCGGCTATGATATCTTTAGCAAAAGCTTTTTGATGCGAAAGAGGTTCTGATGGGCAGCTTTGGCTATAGGTTATAGGTAGGTGCCAAGACAAATTGTCTGATACCGTGATGCCAAGCATTTACACTTTCAGAAGGACTGATATTATATTATTATATTATAATTATTCTGGCCTTGATGATATCATATGGATATCGCACTATAACAAAGGTGTGAGAAAGCGAGCTTGATTCACCGTCAGTTTCTCTTATTAATCATGTTTGTCAAGTTAAGTTATTTCTATTTGATCAACGATGATTATTTTCTAGCGATTTCATTATAATATCAGATATAACAATGAGAATGTGAATCATCAAGTTGTATTATTGACTAAGTTATTGATATCATTTTTCATTTGTTAACAAAACTTATCGGAAATATGGAAGTGCATCATTGTCTATAGGAATATCCGACATTCTTATGTCCGTGATAGTGTCATATAAACAATGATATCCATGAATCACAAAATTCTTCAGTATCAGAATGGAATATGGTTAAGTCGTTGTTTCCATTTTTGTCTTCTATATCGGGTGTACCAAATCTTTTTATACAGTCAATATCTCATCAGCTATGTCGCCCTAATGAATTATCTCAAAATGCAGTTATGAATTGTATTAAGAGGTCTCTAAGACTGTGCGCTGTACAGGATGGATTCAGATCCTCATCATTGCGATTTCGTAAACCATAAGAGATTAGTGGTGCCCGCAAGAGTCTCGTTTTCGAGAGTCTCGCATGGTCTCGTCTCGTTTTCGAGACAAGACTCGGACAATACGAGACTTTCATTGGTCTCGTCTCGAGTCTCGTGCAAAACTTCTCGTGTCTCGTGCGAGAGTCTCGCAGATAAATATTTCTGCGTGCCGACTGCAGACTCGAGAATTTCATTCATATTGCAAAATATTTGGAAAGAATTCAGACTATTTAGTACAAATCGACAAACCATTTCATTCATAAATACTTTAAAGATTATTCTCACGTGCTGCGTTAACTATAAGAAAACATGGGAATCGCCTTAATAATGAATATGTCTTAACGACTGGGTGAAAAACAAAAACATTTGCGATCGTGATGGCTGATCTGACTGATGAAGATTTTTTCTTAGATACCTATTTCTTAAATGAGTAAAATAATGTTGGATTAAAGTTTTTGTTTTGTTTATTTATTTAGAATATACGTGTTACTTTTTATTTCATTTGCTATAATATGTTTTTTTTTCTTGGTTAGATGTATGATGTAAGTATGTACCTATTAGGTACTTACTTCTCAATGAATAATGTTATTTTTGTTGTAATTTTCTCTTCCTACTTCTACATTACACCTCAAAAGTAGGTAAAAGTAAATATCCCGTATTAATCTGGAAGAAGATTATGCATGACGAGATTGCGATACATTTGCGAGACTCTCATACGAGACGCGAGACAAGACGAGACCCGAGGATGCGAGACGAGACTCGAGACAAGACTTCATATTTCTTCGGCGAGACGAGACGAGACTTTCATAAAGTCTCGTCTCGTTGGTCTCGTGTGAATCTCTATAAGAGATACAGGGTCGTTCAAATCATGGCAAAGTTGCAAAATTGTATGCTTAACAAAATGCTGTTTTGAAACATGAAAAATTACGAATACTTTTCGGAGATATACTGAAACTGCAATTTCGAAATGAATGACACTTTATCATGGCCACTCTTTCTTCTCTGCAAGTTGATGTTTTCCAATTCAAAGTCCAAAGTTTCGTCTTCAGAGAAACAATCAACAACTTATTCTTTTTAATTCGGACCTAGATTTTTTATTTCATTTTCTCAAGCATAAAATTGCGCAACTTTGCCGCATAATTTAACCGACCTATATCTTACGATATCCCAATGATTAGGCTCTAATTCTAGACATCCTATACCAAGCTCAGCTTTGGTGCAGGAATGTGGCGATGCTGTTGAGAAACTAGCTGAACAGAAGGAAGTTGAACTAGTATGGGTTCCGGGGCACAGGGGGGTGCCCGGGAACGAGGTGGCCGACGAGCTGGCTAAAATCGGATCCGCGACACCGTTCTGGGGACCGGAGCCTGCACTGGGCATAACAAGAAGCCAAACTTCGTCTGCCCTTAACAAATGGGCGGACGAGGCACTAGAATATTGGAGGCGTGTAGGCGGCTGCAGGTAATCGAGAGACCTGGTGGCCGGTCCAAGCAAGCCAAAGACGGCTTGGTTACTGGGCAGGGATCGCCAAGTCCTGCGCCTTCTTATATAGGGGTACTGACAGGGCACAACAGGTTACGCAGACACTGCCTATCACTCATAGGTGTGGAAGATAGTCCCACTCGCCGTGAATGCGGAGAAGATGAGGAGACATCACTTCACTTCCTCGGAGAGTGTGAGGCGTATTTGAGGATGAGATTCGAAATCTTTGGAGTAGGTCGAAGGTAACTGTTGGAGGCTTTATGTCGGAGGTCAATCCCAGAATGTTGTGACTTTCTGTGCCCACCAGTAGTCTGCTTTGTGGAATTTGCAATATGAGCAATTCTGTATGTTGTCCATCTAGCCTCCCTCTTCAGAAAAATTTGGAGAAGGATTTGCATAGCTGCTGACGGTGTGGTGCTGATGGCGCCAGTCTGGTTCTGTATACTAGAGAGATTTGCTTGTGTCGTTGGCTGTGAAGCTTTCGGCGACCAAGCAATAGCTCTATATGTGATTATTGGCCTGACTCATCACATTAATATAGTGGATTTGTTTGGGCCCTAGGCCCCAAGATTTTCCGCAAATCCTTTCGACATATCCATATGGATAATCTAGCTTTGTGACGAACCTTCTCCAAGTGAGAATAGAGACTACTGAGTCATTTAAATCCAATATGTCATTCCTCACACATGAAATGAGAAATACTGACAAAAATTCAGTAGTAAACGAAAAGTTCCAGAGCGATAATATCAGGATTAAAACTCCAACAATCTGTCTATTCGTGTTTTGCAATATATTGTTTACACCAAGTGAAAATTGAATAGTTTTTTTTTTTCATTAAACCCTTGTTTCAATATTATTTTTGTTGTTGTTATTACTGTTATTATCATTACCATTTTGATTGAGGGCTATTTGGTTTCAGAAATATCGAAAATATAACTTAAGTACTTCTAGATAAATCTCAATTTGAATTGGCTTCTAATCTGTCGTGTTCATTTTGTATCAATCTAAAAAATCCTGAGTAAACGAACTCGGATTTTTATACGGCATCTATCACGTGGGTATATATTATTGAGATTCCAAAAACTCATAAATTATATAATTTCAATTAGGCTGAGATCATAATATTCAATTCGTCTTCTCATTTTTTATTTATAATTATCAAACAGTCGATATTCAAAATAATCAAAATTATGATATAGGTACTCTCCAAACTCACCATTGGATTGCTATCAATAGAAAGATTAAGCACAAACTGAAAATAACACAATGATACTGAAATAACTAACACGATGAGGCCCTGCATCTCGATGCATCAAATTACCGATTAGAACTAATATTTTCGTGTTACTTTGATAGATACGTTATCAGCTCATAGATAAAAAAGTGGGGTTTTCTCCAAAATGGATACGAAATCTGACGGCTGAGCGTATCTACTACTATCGTGACTGTTTCAACCCAGGTGCTGACATACATTTCAAAATGGCCAAATAAGGAAAAGGGAGAACTATAGAGAAGCTGTTTGTCAAGTACACAAATAATACTGCTGAAAAGTTGATCAGCAATTTCAGCAGAAGATATGAGATAGAATGTCCATAGTCTGGACTAGTAAACCTGATTTCATCTTACCAGTCTGTATTTACTTTGTACTGCATCACTTGAAAATTTTAGAGTGAGATAACAAAATCAGAAAGAGATATAGGTTCTAATGAGAAATTAGACATGGTTTCTATATCCATGAAGTGCTCCTCATTTCACGAATAGTGAAATTTATAACACCTCATGCACACAAACTGTTATACAAATATACAAATTTCGACCATTCAAGATAAAATAACTGATACTACACCAGCTAGGGGTGCTAGGTAGCCGTGCGGACAGAGTGTCCATATTCTAATCCGCATTCGCTTGCCGGTCGTGGGTTCGATTCCCGTCGACTGCAGAAATTTTTCTGATGGCCCAAGGAAGTGTTTGGGATCACACGTTAAAAGGTAAGGCCCCCGCCATTCCTTGCTCGCACAAGACTTTCGAAAAGACTTCTGAGGGTTGCTCGTAAGGGGGCAACCGAATGACGGATAGAACAATTTTAGAACAAACAAAACAATTTTTAGAACAACAACACCTATAACTAGATATAAGAAGTTTCTCCACTTCGACAAAATATGAATTTTAAAGGAAACGGCGGCACAGGAAGGATATTGTTTGCAGAAACAGATCCTATTGACTTTGGTAAGACTGCCAATGTATGCCTGAAATCCCAGAATATACTATATTACTACACTTCTGTCATGCCTGGGTGTCGAGCATCACTTCCCACCCCCACCATATTGATAAAGTAGAGTTTGAAAATATAATATTATACAGGGTGTTTCAAAAAAACCTGACCCCCTTGCTAGGGTAGGTAGAACACTGCAAAATAAATTGGATTTGCTCAGTGGAAAAATGTCGTAACGGCATCCGTTTTCAAGATACAAGGTGTTGAAAAAATGATTTTTTTACACATTTTTTACGATTATGTCGAAACTACTGGCAACATTGTAATGAAATTTTGTATGAATGTTTTTTTGAAATCTGACACATGGCATGAATTTGTTTTTTTATCTGACTCTCATAGATGGCGCTAGTTACACACGGTTCGTATCTAGTAGTTTTAAACATAACTTTTTTGAGGTTAGATTTTTCAATCCGAATTTGATGTGAACTTGAACATCATTCAATTTCACACCAAAAAGGTACTCTTGGTGAAACTCGATGCTGGGTTCCGTTGTCGAAATATTCCGATTTGAAAATGATGAAGTGATAACTGTTGCTGGTATAAAGCTATGTATTAGAGTGAGTATTCACCTATATATTGCAAACCGAAAAAAACAAAATATTTCTAATGCTAAACTTATTGATTTAACAATGATTCACAAGAATAACATTGAAACAAATTTTACTAAAACATGGATTACACAGTTTCGTTGTGTCAAGCAAAAAGTGTATGCTACAGAGGTAAATTCACGTCTGGAGTTGCAAGTCAGAATTGAACATCACTTAGATGACCTTACAGCTCACAGCTGATCCTCAACCGTTTAGAAAAATAATGCTTTCATAAAAAAATATCGAATCGTGTATTCGTGGAAACGGAGGACATTTTGAACACTTACTCTAAATGATTCAATATTTTATGTTCCTAGTCAAATATTTTTCAATTTTCTACTAGTGATTCTTTGTTCAATCAATAACCACAGCACGAGAATGATGTTATTGTTTTTGAATCTGAATAAACAAGTAATTGATCTCAATAAAATGCATTTTACACGAGCATCAGTTATTACTCCATTATTTTCAAATCGAAATATTCCGAAAACGGAACACAGTATCGAGTTTCACCAAGAGTACCTTTTTGGTGTGAAATTGAATGATGTTCAAGTTCACATCAAATTTGGGTTGTAGAATCTAACCTCAAAAAAGTTATGTTTAAAACTAATCGGTACGAACCGTGTAACTAGCGCCCTCTATGAGAATCAGGTATGAAAATAAATGCAATGGATGTGTCAGGTTCCAAAAAACATTCAAACAAAATTTCATCACAATGTTGCCAGTACTTTCGACGTAATCGTGAAAAATGTGTAAAAAAATAATTTTTTCAACACCTTGTATCTTGAAAACGGATGCCGTTACGACATTTTTTTACTGAACAAACTCAACTTATTTTGCAGTGCTCTACCTACCCTATCAAGGGAGTCAGTTTTTTTTTAAACACCCTGTATATTACATCAGTATTTAATCTGTAGTAAAGAAGTCCATCATATCTCAAAGTTAAATGGTTAGTTACCAGGTATGAAGATACTCAGTCATATTATCGTATACATGTTTCGAGTCTAAATAGGATCTTATTCAGCGTAAAGTGAAAATTCTACAACAATATGAAAACTAAAAATATTTTAAATTACTTCCATGGAGAAGAAAAGGGAGCGAAACATGTACGATGATCTGACTGAATAACTCTATCACCATTGAAATCGTGGAGACAGCTTTGTGTTCCCTGCATGGTGACCAGCAGCAGACGTCCTATTATGATTTTTGGTGCAGCTATCAGATCTAATGCCTTGTGAGTAGTGGAAAATGGGAAATACATTTCGATTTTCACACTTACCAAGCTAATATCGCCAATGCTAGTAGGGTGTATGAAATTGGGGTAACACAATGCGACTGAAAAAAACAGCACTGTAAAAACCTGCATTCCAACGTATCAAAATCTCCGTGAATACTAATCATCACGAACTCGAAAACACGCGTTATCAGATTAACACGGTAAAGGTAAACAGTACAATAAAACCGAAAAATTAAATCAAACCTACTTGAACAAAAATAAGTATAGCTTGCAAAAGATATACCGTAAAAAGAATGTGATCCAAGATTGAAATATAAAAGTTGCGTTTTTTTTTTTTTTTGAATTGACTCGCCCGTTACTTGATGGAAATCCATGATGAATGTAAAAACTTCACAAACGAAGAGATTTCCACAAAATTTATTAAACATTACTTGCTGAAATCTTCATGGACAACTTGGAGCGAATAATACATAAACCATTAATAAAACAATGTTTGTATTGGTATAGATACGTAGATGACGTTATAGTATGCTTTAAAGGAACCAATAGACAATTAGACACTCTCCATCAATATATAAATACTATTCATCCAAATATTAAATTCACAATAGAAATAGAGATTGAAAATTCAATCAATTTCTTAGATGTGACAATGAGTAAAATTAACGATAAACATGATTTTTCAATTTTCCATAAACCTTCCCACACTGATATCACTATTCATAATAATTCAACACACCCTTATCAACATAAAATTGCAGCATATAATAGTATGATACACAGGCTAGTGAATGTCCCTCTTTCGGAAGTAAATTTCAATAAAGAACTCAATATCATAAAACAGATTGCTGTCAACAACGGATACAACGTTAATTTGATAGACAGTATTCTTTCTAAAAAACTTCATCATAAAGCTATTCATGCAAGAAGTATCCTACCATCAAGAATAATAATCAAAATTATAGAACTTCAACCTATTTCAACCTATTTTCAACTGAGAAATTAGCTTCATTTCTACATAAACAGGACTTAAAAGTGGCATAATATAGAACAAATAACACGTTGGGACGGTTTATCAAGAATAACAAAGACAAAACTTCTAAATTCGAAAAATCAGGGGTATACAAACTCAAATGTGGATCTTGTCCTAAGGTATATATCGGTCAGACAGGTCGTACGTTTAATCAGCGCATTCATGAACATAAGATGAATTTTATGAAAAAGAAAACAAATTCAACATACGTCATCAACCATATATTAGAAGAAAACCATAGTTTTGATGATAATTTCGAAATTCTGCACGTAGAAAATAAAGAACTGAAACTCAATCATTTTGAATCATTAGAAATCAACAAACTCAAAAATTTTGACATTTTACTTAATGATCAATCAGACCTTAATAGTTCACCACTGTTGAATTTATATGTATTTGATATCAACTCTTTCAATTCAATCCGGTATACCGTAATTTAAGGTAGATATTGTGCCTAATTTCCGAAAATGGAGGTTTATCGTACCTGTCCACAGATAACTAATCCTTCAGGTTGGGAAGGTAAGATATATAAAAGTTAAGCAAGCCAACGTTAGTTTAGTTCATTGTACCAGTATATCACCTGACGAAGCTACTGTGTTAGCGAAACATGTCTTATGTTTAATAAATTTTGTGTAAATCTTATCGTTTGTGAAGTTTTTACATAAAAGTTGCGGTCATCAACTCATTATCAATTTAAAAAAAGAATCTGCATTGAAATTATCCCAAGTAACAAGATGACGCGGGAAAGTCTCCCACCAACACTTTCCTGAGCTATGGGGCGTTTTTGAGAAAAAGACCGATCTTCCGATCAGAGGACGGCCCATCATCTCGAGGAGACATCTCGCCATTTTTCTGCTGGAGAAGGTGCGATCCATCTCGTGTGACAATAAGTAAGCCAGGAATTCGATTCCGCATTGTACATATTTCGATTCATTCTTTCTCCATTAGTGTTGGGATTATTTCGAATCGAATTTCCATTCAATGGGAACCAATTTTGGTGTTGGTACCATACCTCAAATTGGAGGGATTTTAGGCTGAAAGCCACGAGGTCGACATCACCCTACCAAGAACCCGAACACCATCACAGGTATGAGATTTTATTTTGAATATTCATCGAGTGGCCCAAAACAATTTTTCCATTTCGTCGTTTAGGGTTCCTATATTCCCGGAATCTGTCCTTTCTCCGGTGAAAACTGCATCTTCAGTCATCCACCGCGTGTCGATCGCTGGGGATGTTATCCAGTCGTTGCTGGCTGGATATTTCTTGGGTTGGCCCTTTTTTTTGCAAGCCCAATAGAGGAGCCTGCTGATGGCCCAGGAGCCTTGAGAGCCCCATCAGGTTGTTTTGTGGCTGCAAAGTAGACAGCTCTACAAGACAAAGTCCATCCTGTATCCTGCCTGTATCTTGGCGGTAACATCGACACCCTGTATATGATCGACGTGGCCGCCTACACCCTGTACTCGACAGCTAGACACCACTGATGAACATATTCGCCTGTCACCTTCAATTTTGATGAGTCTGTTCCATATTACCTGCTCTGAACGTTGAAAACTACCACCAAATACGGCTACCAGCTCTTTAGGGTTAAATTACCATTTATTTTGAGTTCATCATAAGTATGTATTCAATACCCCAAATTGTACTATTTATAAGTATGCTTTATCACCTTGTCTATAAATTCAATAATATTACCATTTTTGCTATAAATTGAGTATAATAAGGGATGTACTGAAGAGTTGATTTCAGACATTCCCTATTATCTTTTGTATAAACTATTCCTTATTGTTTGTTTTCCTTCAGATCAGTACAAATTTCTAATGAAGTCTATATTTTTCGATATGTCTTGTTATTAAATCTACATTTCTTGTTATTAAATCAATATTCACCCTATGTACAATGGCATTTAACGTACCCACCCCATTTCATGCACTACCAGTGTTTGGTTTCTACAGTCTCGAACTAGGCACTTTAAACACTATATTTTGTAGCAAAACTTTTGAGGTTCAAAATACCAAGTGAATCTCAGGCAAGTAAACAGCCAACCCAGGGGAAGAATTTCAACTGAATTTTATCATTTATTACCCCCTGAAATTTGCAATGTTACAATGGCCTTTTAATTTAAACGTCATTATTAGGTCATGTCTAACGTCAAAGTGACGTCGTAATGACGTTTATATGACTTTATCCGACCCTATGCTATGAGTCAAAGACGAATGACGTCATTTTTATGAGGCCAAAGGGACGTCACACGAAGATTTTGAAAGTAAGTCATTACAGGAAATGGGTTGATTTAGGGTAATGTTGGGCTAAGTGTTTACGCATATCTGTTTGTGTCCACTGTCATAGTATAGCACTGACGTTTTTTGGGTTCCATATCGAGGCAAAACAAGAATATATCAATCAAAATTTCAAGAAGTTGATGGATAAGATAAACTTCGTTTGTACATTTATAAGCAAAAAATTGAATAAATAAATATATAAAGATGAATGTGTTTATGAGATTCATATGGAATAGACTCGGTAATAGATTTATGAAACACAGCTGATTAGGTATAGACGGTTGATGAGTTTATTGAATAGGCAGTTATTATTACTAAGAGGTAACATTTTCATTATCCTCATGAAATCAATATGGTCACAATAATGACCTTTCAAGCAGTAACGTCCTTTTGACGTCAAATTGAGGTATGATTTAGTACGTTAAAATCACGTCATATGACGTCAATGACTACGAAATAAGCATACGTAAACGACGTCTATGTCAACGTCTGCTGTTCATCCCAGAATTTCTTTAGTTCGTCGTACTATAAGTGTTTCAGATTTCTCCTAAGAAACAACATTTTGAGTGAAATGTATCTCAGCGTCAAATAAGAACTTGCTGATTCGAAGACAATGAAAGTTCATAAATAAACGTGAACGATGGGAAGTCTGAATATTAGGTCTGCCTCTATTTCGTCGTCTGCCTCTGACTTGTTTCTTTTTATTTTTTCATGTACAGGGTGTCCCGTTAAGACCACGTCAAACCTATGGAGAATGTAGATCACCTGCATATGACAAAATTCCCATTATAAAAGTCATACCGTTTTCGAGTTTTTTTTTTAATATCCACTACTTAACAAAGTTTTCAATAAAAATATTCCTCACAGCCCGCCTTCAAAATGTTCGGAGAATGTTTTCAATGTATACGTTAAAATCATTCTTCAGCAATATTTACTGAAAAAATGAACCAAAAAGGTGTAAAATTGTACCGTACAGACAAAACTATTGAAAGGGACAAAAATTCAATATTTTCAAAAAAATCTCGAAAACGATAAGACTTTTTTCTACAAGCGTGCGTGATTCACCCTATACCCGCACGCAATTTAGTTTGGGAAGTGTCATTTTCCCGCAACAGTGCGGGAAAATTTTCCCACACTAGTGCGGGAAATTTTTTTCCCGCACTAGTGCGGGAAAACAAAGATATGATAAAATCGCTAGTAATATAAGTGGTTGGTGATGGAATATAAAAGTTTGAGTTTGTTTGTTGCAGTATTAAGTATGTATGTTCAGAATCATCCATCAAATTGCACTATTTATTGTAAAAATTAAGAAATATTGAGAAATAAAAATTGATTATTATAAAAATCCCCCTATAGATTTGGATTGATCTGACGGGAAACGTCAATTTGTCATGCCAATCAAACCTCAAATAAGTTTGAAATTGTCGAAGTGACAGACACAGCGTTACTGTCATTTTCGATTCAGTGGAAATGCCACAATGTGATCAAAAACTTCTATAGCTATGGGGATTTGATACAGATGCGTTATCACCAACGAAGTCTTAAGAAAGGTATGAGAAGCTATACACGCGTTTTATTGAATGGTGCAACAATAAAGAAATAAAAAAACCGAATGAAGAATAGGTATTTTTGGCTCATTTCATAGAAGTGTCTGGAACCTAGAGACCAAACTCCTAATGGGCCTGCTGGCTTCCGCAATGAACCAACATAATGCGTCAAACTGTAAGTTCACAATAGCTATTATACTAATAATTAATAAATAGAGAATATATATCTCTTGTTAGTTGTTCCTATTTGCTTGAATAATTAATTAAACGATTCAATCAATTTCCTATACGCTTGTAGAAAAAATATTGTTCCTAACTCATGCGGAAAGTTTCTTTCCCGCACTCGACTGCTTGCCCGAACTCCGCTTCGCGTCGTTCGTGTCAACGGCAGTCACGTGCGGGAAAGAATCACTTTCCGCACTTGTTAGGAAAATTACTATTATGATGGGAATATTGTCATAGTAGGTGGGTTATCCTTAGGTTTGACGTGGTCTTTACGGGACACCCTGTATATAGTGTGTGAGAGTGGGTATGTTCCCAGACAATAACACATACACATCCATTGGATATCCATTTCCTGTCCATCCGGTGACTGGATGTCCATGGGTATCCATTGGACCTCGCATTGGACATCCATTTTGTATAGATGTACACTCGTCTTCAGGAAACATGTCGCAGTTGTACGGTGTAAACGATCTTATTGCAGCAGTGATTCAGAAAGCTTACACCGTCCAACTGCGATATGTTTACTGAAGACGAGTGTTATGTATGTATGGTAGAAGGTACTATGTTCAAATATCTGAATTTTTCTGTAATATAATTGTTATTTTTGAAAATTTTGAAAGAGTAAATTTCATAGGGAAGCGCAGAAAGCAACCATTTGGAAATGGCAGCTATCCCCTGAGAAATTATTCATAAAAATTTGAGACAATCTTCATAATGCTAAAATATAAATTTTTCGACAAAAATGTTCTTTCATTTCACTCTTTCGCCTTTCACTACCACATATTATCTACCAAATTTATCGCCTAAATTTCAGAAACACCCTGTATGCTGATGCTTTTAGATTCCATCCAGAGAAGAGCTATTAGCCTAGTGGATGATGTCACACTCACTAATACTTGGATTCCATTAGAACACATTAGAACACATTAGAACACATTAGAACACCGTAGCAAACAAGCAAGGTAAGTTAATAAAAACTTTTTTAATAGAATGAAGAGATTTCGTATTTCGTATAAAATTTATTATAAAATCGCAAAGCGCTTTCGGCTAAAAAGCCATCATCAGTGCTACACCTGCAAGTAAGTAATATTTATGAAAATTTCAAAAAACAAATCCAAAGTGTAGATTCCTTACTGGTCAAGTATTTACAAAAAGGTCCAAAAATTCGAGATCACTGACATCATTATGGTACAAACGGAATTAGGAACAGACATACATTTAACAAAAAAGTTCCCTAATGGGTTATTGTCAAATTTTCCAAAAATGTTGTTCAGTTCAGGTCCTGGAAGAGCACGAGAGACTTCAACCTTTATTGGTCTGACGAATATGTGACATTTTTAGTCATGATAATATCGTTGAACGCGAGAAAGAATTGACAAGATGAGCAAATTGGATGTCTGAAAATTTTTGAAAAATAAAATGAGATGAAATGGATTACATTCCAGGCCAAAGAGTAACAACCTTTGTAATGAAAATTGGGAAAAGAGATTTCCAATCAAGACTTCAGAAACCTGGTGTTCAAGCTGAAAGTCCAGGGAAATTCCTGTAGTCGAAAGCCTCATAGGAAGCAAACATACCACTATAGAACACTTCCAGACTCAGAGCGAAGACCGAACTCAAGTCCTAAAAGTAAGCCGGATCCTGATTGCAATTTCTGTTGTGTTTGGTGAAAATCAAAGAGCATAGGACTTCCAACACTTTTTTTCCTGTTTTTGGACAAGCTATCACATCCTGAAGTCCTGCGCATATATTATGAAACACCCTGTATACCGACTTCTTATAATCATTCTCTTCCGCTTTTCAAATCATTGTCGGAATCATTACATTCAATTATATCTTTGTCAAATGAAAAACGGAACAATATCGCAATATAGATTTAGTATTACAAATCATCAGATACTCTAATCATCAGGTATTCCTTCATGGAGTTTTAATTCAAGTCGATAATAATATAATCATATTCATAATGACCTACACTTTGTTGATGACTCACAAAGGCATAATATAACAATGCGGGTGATTCCTTGATTTTCACGTTATACTTGAAAATGTTGGATAGACGCATGAATGAAATCGAATTATGTACATTTTTGCAATAGCAGTAATTTTCATGGAACGTAGCCAAGAAAGAAATTTAGAATTCGAGTTGAAAGAATTTTGGATATGAACGTTGTAAGATATTTCGAAAAAACAATCATTACCACCATGATGCACATCAACTCCCTATAGCTTCTCAACAAACCCAACTCGATAGTAAACTCTAGGGTATGCATGTAAACTAGTGAGTTTATAATATTCCTCGATATTTCTCAAGGCTCTATCGCTTCTATGAATTTTTCCGATTTCTTTCGATGAAATTGAATTACCCTGAATAAAGTGTATTTTTTGTCATTTTGACTCCCAACTTAAGATCTTTCTAGAGCTGTTGAGAGTCAAACTTGCAACCCTCATGAATAAAATTCTAACCTCATCATACAAAATTAATTCGACAAAAGTTGAAGAAGATTAGTTATCACGACCGAAATCTTAAACAGAAAATTGGAGAAGCGATTTCAATAAATTTATTGTTTCAGGCGCCTTGAGAATATTGTTTGGATACAAAATCTTTGTCAAATGAAAAAACGCATATTCCAAATCTCACACTTCAAATCATCATTAGAGATTAGGTTCAAGTACTTCCACTTTGTTGATGGCTCACAACTTACAAAGCCATGATAACAATACGGGTGATTTCTTAATTTTCACGTTTTCAATGTTTCCATTGTTGAGAGTATTCATCGAAATGATGAGGAAAAGTGACTAAACTCGAAATTCTAGACTTACCAGAGCATTGCTATTACTAGGGGCAGTGAGCACGAACTTCAAGGAACACAAAAATACTGGAAAAACTAACACTGCAACGACCTGCATCTCGACGAAGCAACTTCTCGACCAGAACTAATACCAACGAACTCGATAACGCTGTTATCAGATTCACGGGGCGAAGATAAATCGGCGGAATATCGAAAAATATTGGAAAAAGGGATCGGCACCGGAAGAGATCCGCGCTTGATCCGGCAGCAGTCTTCCAGGAGTTGCAGACCAAACGGTATCAATCATGTACTGACTGTCTTTCGGAGACTTCAGTGAAACGACTCGTTAGGTCTGGGATTGGTGGGACCGCGCTGACTGTTGCTTTGAGTCGGACTTCGCCAGATCACTGAAACTTTGGGCGATTAGCGACTGTGTTTATATCGCGGCGCGCTATGCACGTAACCTACCGCAAGGATTTTTCATCATCATCGGAGGCTGTCTCATTCTCTTGTATTGCGCCGCCACCGCAATATAGTTCTTCGGCCTTTGTTCACGCGTCTCTTGGTTCATAATCTTTGTCAAGCCCCCTAATGAATATTCGGATGGTTCTACCGTGCCATGGGCAGAAAGAATGCTTTTTTCTTCATTCAAACTATTTTTTTTATGAACTAGTCCATGCAGAAGGTTAAACCGGGGCATGAACCTTTGATCTTGTAGAACAAAGTATTGGTGTGTGGCCTCCGCCTCCTCTTGAAAGTTCATGAATTGAGGTTCTTTGAGGAGACATCTAAGCTCGCATATAAGTAAATGAGCTATAATGTGAGTCAGGAAATACAATTCAATGTGAAAATCGAATAAGTACAGTGCGTCCATAAAGTAACGCATAAATTCATTATTGGCTATTACAGTAAAATTCGAAATTCCCGAAACACGTCGATTTTTGATTTTGATTTTGATTAACTATTATTTCATATCACACCTAATCTGATATACCCTTTTTCTCCATTCACCGGATAGCCCTTGCTGAGCTAATTCCAAAAATGTATGATACGTTGCTTTCAAATTGGTACAGGGTGGCAGAAAGGCAGAAAAAAATGTAATAAACAAATTGAATGGAATTCCGTATTTATGCAGTCTAATGAGCTCAGATCAGTTGATCTATAGCGGGCCATTCCACTGGTCCCTTTCTTAATTCATATCCACCTTTGTGAAAAAGTTGTGTTTAAGCACAGTTACTGCGAAATGTGGCGGTGCTCCATCCTGTTGAAACCAGATTCTGTGTGGCCTTCATTACTGGATATTTGAATATCAGGAGAAAGCTGGATCGGATCATTTTCACCCACCCTGCACCAATGCGAAGCAGCGTATCATACTTTTTTTCAATCATCTCAGCAGGGGCAATCCGGAAATTGATTCAATTCAAAAAAAAGGTGATGACTCCATTACACGAAGGTGTATCAAAATCAAAAATCGACGTGTTTCGGGAATGTTTGATTCCATTGTTTATTTAGCCAATGATGAATTTATGCGTTCCTTTAGGGTAGCGCTGTATATCTAGTATGTGCGCAAAGGGTTCAAAATATCGGTCTATCTAATTCGTTAAAGTCGACATCAGGTTGTGAATTTTTGGAAATACATCCATGCGGATGACTAGAAAAAATCTTCAAACACTATATTATGTTCTAGCTGTATCAATTGATATAGCATGTAGGCGTGGAACTTGAGTCAACCTTGTTCGATATACAAAGGTTATGTTTAACTTGACAGAACATCAAGAGCGAAGGACTAAGAGTGATTATTCTGGTGTCTCTAACGTTTTTGGTTGGTCATAGAGGCCTAATTACTTTTTTTCGAACCACCTCCATCTTCCTCATGAAGGAGTCATTTGAAGCTGATTTTCTGACACTCAAACAATATTCAAGGGATGATGGAATTTGAGCTTTGATTATCGCAAAAAAAATGCCAAGACAAACTGTCAGATATCGGCCATAAAATTTTGCTCTAAATTTCGAGGTTTTGTTGCTCTAAAAATGAGGTACAACTTATTTTTCCAATTTTGGCATGTAAATGTCTTTCTTTGGATAACCAGTTACGTATGAAGTAGAGTTTTTCATAAAAAATTGAACGAGGTGAACCAAGAGATTCAGGAAAATGTCCATGACTCTCACAACTTGTTTTGGAATACTCACCGGTATGACAGCAAGAAAATCAGTATCATTATAAAGAAAGCACTGGTTATGATAAACAAAATCAATGATAGGGATTGAAATGTATACAGTGTGTCCCAAATTCGATCCTCACCATTGGGATCTCAGTAACTATGAGAGATAGAGAAACGGTTAAATTAGCAAAGTTGTAGCAAATTTAATGTTGAATCATAATCTATCGGGAAATCCGGGCTAGCTTCAGTCATTCTTGAGTTATTTGAGAAAAACTGAATTCTTGCATTTTTGTTTTTCTCGAATATCTCGGAACCTATTGATTTCATGAAAAAATGACTTCAACATTCTCATAGCACTTTTTAGTGCTCTTTTCAATGGTTTTGTCAGTTTTCCATCAAAATGTCAAATTTCTGAGATATCACCTACAACTTCAATTTTTCTTATGGACGCCATATTGGATTTTGACAGATTTGAAATCAGCATCAAATTTCCTTTCTAGTGATGTATCACACTCACAGTTTTGTTCTATTTGGGGTACTGATTTCTAATTTTTGTTTTTATGTCAAGTAGGCTATGAATTCTGTGTTCTATGTTCTTGCATAACTTATCGCATGGAATTGGATGTGTACTATTATAGCAGAAAAAAAAATTTAATAACAGTTGAATAATACAAATACTGAAAAAAAAATCAATTGAACTGCTCGAAATGGCCCCCATTGTTCTCGATACATTTTAATATTCGCGAGCGAACATGATTCGCTGCTTTTCTCAGATGAACTCTGTTGATGTTCTGGAATGTGTCCATCACCCCATCTCGTAGATCATCAATATCTTGAATTGGATCTTCATAAATTTTATTTTTGGCGTAGCCCTACAGGTAAAAATCGAGAGGCGTACAGTCAGGCGACCTTGGAGGCCATCTCACAGGTCCATGGGTAGTAATTAATTTAGCACCAAATTGATTCTCGAGATATTCCCTAACCAATCGCATATTGTGCGGTGGGGCACCATCTTGCTGAAACCACATTAACTTATATTCAGCAGGTGGTATCTCGTCTATAAAATTCGAAATTTCATTTCTCAATAGCTCTAAATAACGTAAACCATTCAAGTTATAATCGTAGATTATTGGACCTAGTAGTCTACTGCCTGAAAAAAAAACACAATGAGAAACAGTTATTCATGGACCAAAATTTTAGTAAGGTACCAAATATCCCACACCAAACATTGAAACCAAATTTGTTCTGCCACTTTGATTCTCTGATGACATGCGGATTATTTTGTGCCCAGTAATGATGATTATGTTTATTGTAAATTCCATTATTATGAAATCTCGTTTCATCGGTCCAGCAGATATTCAATGGAAAGTTCTCGATTCTTCCACACTGGTTATGGAACCAGTGACAAAACTCGAAACGACGTTCATTATCACCAGGTCTTAACCCTTGTACTATCGCTGGTTTGAAAGGGTGGTACTTATCATTCACTAAATGTATGTGGATTGTTGTTTTCGGCACAAGAGTTCTCCGACTAAGCTCTCGAATTGAAATGGTAGGAGTTTGATTGATGATTCCTTCGATATTTGCAATATCTTGTTCATCCAAGCGCAAACCATACCTTGGCGTAGGTGCAATGAAACTTCCATGCTCTTGCAAATTTCTTTGTAATGTTAGAAAAATAGAAGGATGCGGTTGTTGTCTTTCTGGATATAAATGGAAGTATTGTCTAGCTGTTTCTCTGTTATTTCGATTATTTCTGATATAACAATTGTACATATCAAATTTTTCGAGATTTGTGAACGGCATTGTTTGCCCCGAAATAATTTACTTGTATTTTTTCTTGACGTTTACAGGAATGTCACTTGGCTCACCTTTGCTCCAAGCCTACTCTATGAAAGTTGTGCCAAAACACATTATCGTTAATTTTTATAGAGAGCTTAGCGCATAGCCTACTGGACATAAAAACAAACATTGGAAATCAGTACCCCAAATAGAATAAAACTGTAAGTGTGATACATCACTAGAAAGGAAATTTGATGCTGATTTCAAATCTGTGAAAATCCAATATGGCGTCCATGAGAAAAATTGAAGTTGTAGGTGATATCTCAGAAATTTGACATTTTGACGGAAAACTGACAAAACCATTGAAAAAAGCACTAAAAAGGGCTATGAGAATGTTGAAGTCATTTTTTCATAAAATCAATAGGTTCCGAGATATTCGAGAAAAACAAAAATACAAGATTTCAGTTTTTCTCAAATAACTCAAGAATGACTGAAGCTAGCCCGGATTTCTCGATGGATTATGATTCAACATTAAATTTGCTACAACTTTGCTAATTTAACCGTTTCTCTATCTATCATAGTTACTGAGATCCCAATGGTGAGGATCGAATTTGGGACACACTGTATACCTACATATAAAAAATTAGAAATGATATCAAGAAATGGAGATCCTCTGACTTGGTGGGCACGAAAAAAGACATTTTACTAATGAAGTACAGAGTTGCGATAATTTATTTAGCGCCCCCGCCAAAAGTAGTGTTTATGAGAGCGCAAGAAATCGTCTGACTCCATAGAGAGCATATGGTGAACATAACGATTACGATATCTCTTAGAAATCATCATCAGCCATAGGAAGTTCTAAATATATATAACTAGGTATGTTAACTGTAAGAAGACGAAAATGCATTCTGGGGAAAATGTCTATAACTCCGGCTACTACCAGTTTTGAAGCTAGAGGACGCTGAAGACTGTATCTTGAATATCCTTCCTTTTACACATTATATATTCACTCTATTCGAAGTAATGTCCTCTCAGGACGAAATACTATCAGAATAATGCATCAAAATTCTTACATTCGGTTGAAAATTATAAAATGTGTTTAAGCTATATTATTGAAGTAAGATGTCATGATACTATTCAATGATTCATGGACAAAATACTGGATTTATAGCATGCCAATTACGAAATTTATGTTCGCTTTGTGTATAATAATACAAGGTATAATCTTTGAATGAGAAAATTCAACGCTCTACAAAAATGTATAGGAATATTTTTGACGTAAGACGAAAGGGAAAAAAGTTATTGGGGAAAACCACAGAAAGGTAAATAATTTTGCAGTTTGCCCCACCCCCTCCTCTTTTTGTACAGGGTCCTCGAGGTTCGAAACATATGATATATGACATTATAGGGGTCTAGTACGCAGGTTTTCACTGGAATTCATGTCTTGTTGCTTGTTACGTTGAGGTAGCTGCTATCGATGCTCGGCATCTCCATCAGCAAAACTCTTCACACTCTTTTTTCGTGCAAAAATCAACTTCATACCTCAACAGCTTTTCATGATCTACATTCTACGGGATTCAGTAACCAAACATATGCTGATGCTCCTAGATTCCATCCAGAGCAGACCCATCCGCCTGGTTGGGGATGCCACAGTAACTAATACTTTGACTTCATTAGAACACTGTAGAAAATTCGGCAACCTTTCATTTTTCTATAGATACTTCCACGGCAAATGTTCTTCAGAAATCTCTGCCTGAAATCATTCCAAAATCCAACACCTACCCCCTCTTCCTATTCTCCCTAGATACGCACGATGTTCTATAAACATCAATTACCTTTCGTACGCTCCAAGAGATAAAAAACTTGTTCAGGTGTGCCTGGACACTTTTTGAAGCTCAACAACGACAGCTGTTTGGGAGTTCCTGATGCGCATTGAGCAGAAGCGTTTTTAGGTGAGCAATTTGGACAAGATATTCGAGTTGCTGAGATATGACCATTAGCGGTCTAGATAGTAGTTATTTTATTGTAGCAAACAAACAATGACTTATGACAGTGAAGAATTCCCTGATTTTTCAAAAGCTACAATTTTCGATCATCGGTCTGGATAACAGGTTTGTTCTCGTTCGAAAAATGAACAGTCCAGTTCTACGGAACATGAAAAATGCCAATAGTTCTGTGAAACTGCGCATGCTCCTGATGGTTTCGGACTAAATAGTTCCGAACGAGAAGAAATCTGATAAGACGTGACACTTTCACCATTTGACTTCAGATATACTGAACAATTTTTAGAAAATCGGCTGTTAGGTAATAAGAGGGTGACGGTCAATCGTTTCCAAATTGAAGCATTTCCCAACTGCGCAGTAAAATACGCACCATCACAAGAATTTTTCCAAATAAACACGCCATAAATGGGGTCATAGAGGGATGAACATTATTTTGGAAACGGGGTGCTGCCCCAGAGGCGGACTGGGGGGCCGGGCGGTCGGGCGATCGCCCGATGGGCCGGGGCCCTTTGGGGCCGGTAGAAATAGTGAATGAATGAAGAAATATATGTCTTCTCGACAGCTTTCTGAAGTATGAGACCATTATAACTGCAATTTTGTTTAGAAAAATCTTCAATTTCACCACTCCTCTTTCGAGCTAACTACAAATGTCAGGTACCAATGGATATTTTAGATGCATACCAAATGGTCGGAAAAACCATGAAATCCTTGAAAAAATATCGCGAGAATATGATGTTATTTTGAATGATACACATAAATTCATTGATAAAGCAAATGAACTATTTATTTTCAAAGAACACGAAATAAAGAAAGCTTCTTCGATGAGAAAGCTGATCATGAAGCAAATCAAAATCCCATCAAGAAATTCAAAATTGAGACTGTTAATGTAACCATTGATAATATTATCACCGCACTCGAATCCAGATTCAAGAAACCTAAAGAATTGTTTCACGATTTTGAACCATTTGATCCGTCAAGATTCACTGATGATCAAATAATATCAACTGAAAACTCAATAAGGATGATTCATGAAAATATCACAAATTATCATCCTGCTAGTGAAAAAGACCTTGATAGATTTTACCCCGCAGTGGGAAAGACTGTCAGAAGATATGAATGATGGTGGAACTTATGCCTTCGGTGTAGAAGAGGAATTTATTTCATCAAAACACAAGTTTTGCAAAACATTTTCACTTTGTTGCTACCATGTTTTGCACAAATACAATTCATGTGTCGAGGATTCTCACCCTTTCAGTATCGCAGGTTTCGTGTGAAAGATCTTTCTCAAAATCGGAATTTATCTTAATTAGGTTAAGAAATTATCTGAGCCAAGAACATTTGGGGACTTTCATGATGATGAGCTGCGAAAATAGATTTTAGGAAGCGACGATATCATTTTAGATTTTGTTGAAAAATGTGGATCCATGGTTCACTCGTTTTTTAATTTCAATTTCTAATGCGGCTTATGTTTTATTTTGGTTAGATACTTTTCCTAGTATTTTTGTAGCTTTAATATTATTTACAAAATGCCTTGTGTTCCTCTATACGATAGAAATATCCTTTATTTAATTTATTTCAATTTTTCATTTTTACAATGTTATTTATGTTATTCATTCCATTTTTCTTCAGCATATTTGATGTTTTATCGTCTAATTTTTTCGCTTAAGTTTGATTAGAATCAAAATTATTCGTAATATTTTTTTTTGGGTTTTTGTCTATGTCACTCAAATATGTTTTTTTTTTATCGCTTGGAGCGCACGAGAGGGAATCCCTATAATGTGTAATGAAATTATATGAATAGCTATATCAGCTTTGAAATTTTCTACGGAGATGGGCCGGTAGGATTCAATTCGCCCGGGCCGATTCAGAGGTCCAGTCCGCCTCTGTATGTGCATTATTAATTCAGAATATGTATGTGTATCAACATCTCTGAAATGAGAATATCTAGCTAGACAATTCGAAGTATATATCTGCAAGCAATATAAGAATATCTAAACAATTGCATATCTGCAAGCAATAAATTTGTCAAATTGGTAATATCCGTACATCCGATAAAACTAATCACGATTACTCATTGGACATTGAATGAAGAATGAATGTTTATTAGCTCATCAACATAAAATGCTGTATGACCATCCACATCAGAAAACTTCGAATCTCTCCTTATTATTTCTTCCGCGATTATTTGAAGGATTTTATGCAAAATTTGCGAGAATATAACCTTATTTCTAGGTGTTTCTGCGTCTATAGGAATATATACCTACATCAGTTATCTTCAATATATGAACCATGATGAACCTTTCAGTGGATATTCCAATGTTATTGACATTCATGAATATTGAAATTGTGTCTACTTTGATAAAAATTGCGATAATAAAATAACTAATTATTTATAGAGTGTATACCTACTACAGAAGGAATTTCCTGTTGGGAAAACGAAGAAATGTCAAAAGAGGAAGGAGTTCACCGATGTGATTCTGATTTTACGTGAATTTCAGTCTTTATGACCGGTATACAGGGTGATTTAAAGCCTGATATATGAAGCCTCAAGGTATAAAGTGTTTTTTCCACCAATAACCTGAGAAATAACCATTATTCGAGGTTTTCCTCTTCTAAAAACGGCTGAAGATGGACTTTTATGAGTCCGAAACATGTCTCCTTGATAGATTTTCATCAGTAATAAAGTAGTGAAGATGACTTTGAGCTTTCTTTCTCCCTTTTTATATTAAAGAATACTGTAATTTCAATATCTTCTCTCAATATTTATCAGTATCCTTCCTAACTTCATGCAGGCGGGGTAAAAGTTCCTATCAAAATGAATGTCACTTTAATTATCACTCGGTTTTGTACTTATTCACAATTTCACCTGGAATTTCAATACAGCGTTTATTTTCTGACAGCCAAGTCGAATTTCCTTATTCGCGGGAATCAATGTCACCAGGTAGCACTCGGTTTTCATCGTTTCATGTCAAAGCCACGTCAAAACTGGGGGAAAACAAACTCAATCCTCACTCAATCCCATTAGTGCCATTAGCTTGTGTACTGTGTACTGATAAGAGTGATAAGTTTTTAAATTTCTTGACATTAATTGTCAATATTCGATCGAAAACGCTTATAATGTCTGTTGTAGATGTTCTTTTGGCAGATATTTTACTCTATTTAGACGGAAAAAGACGACCAGTAGTGGAAGGAGAAGCAGTTCTCCGCGCTAATCATGTGATTTTGTGTGAGGCAGAAGACTTCAACAAATGGCACATTTTTGCACTTTGTCTACAAACTTCGGCGATGAAATCTTCCCCACATGAAGTAAAATTGAAGTTGGGGTCCAGAGGAACTCCTGCAGAACAATGGATATTATGTATTTGTTCATGCAAAGCAGAATAATCTGGGTATTGTAAACATGTTGTAGCTGTTCTTTCATATGTCAATTGATTTGCTCGTCATAATTAGTTTGAATTGTTTGAACTATCTCCGATTCTTCACCCGTTCACTGTTCACCAAACTAATAAAAATGTAATAATGTAAAAAAATTAACCAACTCAACCATCATCACTACCAACAGTGCCAACACTTTATGTTATTGACAAGTTTGACTACAGGTACAGCAAGCTGAATGCAATGTAGTCTATGCACTTTATCCATAGACAACAGTTTGTTTTCCCCCAGTTTGAAGTTCGTATTATGTAACCTAGATGTCGCCTACTTCGTGAGTCTCGCGAATAGCTTGTTTGATAACTGAACTCCTAGGCAGATATAGACTGTATCGTATTGATGTGCTGAATATGTGCAGCTATTTCAAGAAGACCTCGTATATTTATATATAGAGAGATTATTTCACTGATGATTTCTATTGGAGGTTGAGTTCCAAGAAAAAAAGAAATTCATGCATTGATAGGTTTAATCAAACGCAGTAACTTTATATCGGCACTAATTGTTAACACATTGAGAAACTACGTCTAGCAAGAATTCAGATGTTCTAACGAAATATTTAATTAATTGGGCGTGTTACCATGATGAGGACATCAATGTTCCATTCTTCTGCTAATGTGAATCGATAATTATTATTGCTGCTTCAATTCCAAAAACGTCATCAGTTTCTCGAAAAATTTTGATAAAAATCACATGTTGAATAAGAGTTCATAATTAATGTGACGATTCCAATGATTCATCAAACCATGGGTATATTCAAACAAAAATCACAAGTTTATTCATAGAAATTGAAACATTTAATGGCTTGATACAGATATGAAATTTGACAAAACAATCATATCCTCAATGTCTGAACATTTTGGAATCAAAAATCATCTGGAATATCGAGAAGATTCTGAAATGTTCTAGAATATTTTGAAATTCTTATTTTGAACATTCTCGAACATTCTGAAATATTCTAGAAATATTACGACATGTTTTGGAAAATTTTGAAATATTCTGGATTATTCTGGCCTTTCTATTATAAAACTGTTTCGACAATTCTAGAAGTTTCCGAAACAATAAAATAATATATCATTATAAAGCATTGAGGAGAATAATCGAATATTCTAGAAAAAATATTCTGGAAAGTTCTAAGAATATTCTCGACCCATTTGGGAGATTCTATAGCATTCTGCAAAATTTTATAACATCCTCTGATATTCTAGAACATCCTGGAATATAATTAAACATTCTGGAAAATTCTGAACCATTTTCAAAATTCCTCGAACATTTTGGATATGCTACGAAATTTATGAAACATTCATAAACCTCATCAAATAACCTGAAACATTCGACAATATTCTCTTATGGACCATTCAAGGAACATTCGCAATATCCTCGAACATTCTGGAGCATTCAAGAAATATCATGGAACATCTGGAATGAATAAAACCAATTCGTTATCAATATTTTGATTGACAATCTGTGATTTATTTTAAGAACTGAACACTTCACTATGGCAACACAGTTTGTTAATCACATTATACCATGGCAGCACAGTTTTTTAAACTCAATTTCAGTCGTTTGAGTCCTGTTCTGCCTGTCAATGGTAGGAACTGGCAACTGTCATTTTCGAATTTTTTTTGCAATCGGTGACAATCAGAATTATTCAAAAAATTTCTGTGTGTATCAGAATTTTTATTGAAAATTTATGCAGGCGAAATTGAAGAGATTCTTTTACTTGCATATTTCCAAGAACTCTCCGTAAAAATGTAGCTCTCATCTTTGAGGGTAATATTAAAGTGAGCAAATATGCAAAGTTGTCTGCATTCCTGAAACGCACATCAGAATTCAGCAAATCGAAAAGAAGTGTAATTCTCTACGCCAGATTCATGTATCCAGTGGACTGGACACATTTTCAACCAATATCACTTACATGTCTCGTTGGTTGTATACAGTTGCATAGTATTGAGTATTATGGTATTATGTTCATGGGCGTAGCCATGGAGGGGCAGGGGTGGGCGCTTGTCCCCCCCCTGGCTCAGACAGGGGAAATACAAATTAAAGTTTTCTGCATGATAGGTAATATTTTTTATATAATCGATTCGCGATCGACATTTTTTGTCTTATAATACTTATTTATTTCAAATTGTGTGTGCATTGAAGTTGATTCATCTGGATAGCCAACCATATCAACTGCCCATGAATTTAAAGTATCGCACTATATCTATCAGCCAGAAAACGGGCTCTGTTGATTTCACTCACTCAACCATGCCCAACACCAACATGTACAATTGAGAGGTCATTCAGTACATTGCGAGAAGAGTGAAAACCTGATTGAGGTCGACTATGACCGAAAGTCGACTCAGTGGACTTTGCATGTTGAGTGTGCATAGAAAGAGAGTTCTGGAAAAAAAAAATATTTGAAGAAGAAATATTGAACAGATTCTGTCAAGACACCCGCAGGCTCGTTTTAAAATAATTTAAATCTAGTAGTTATCATTAGTGTGTATTAGTTTTTCTTTTAGATTTATTTCATTATATATTTTGAATATACGTTTGAGGTATGAACTGAATTATTTTCACCATTTCAAAAAATGCCCTACTGCCCCCCCCTGATTGAAATCCTGGCTACGCCCATGATTATGTTTTCAATTCTCATTCTGTTCGAATTATTTTGGATATATGGTAGTTTGTCGAAGACAGAAACTATGAGTTCGTAGAAAAAGTTAATGTATGTGAAGCGTTGAAAGCTCGCATATTGTATTTCTCGAAAAAATTATGATTTTCTACATTTTTGAAAATTAATTATTGTGAGAAAGAATCTAATGATATTATCATCATCATATATGAGAGTGCTAAGTAATCATAATGGAGGGAGAACTTATATTTTGGCTATTGAATCTTAGATTCTGTGAATTATGGTAACATTCCGAGGCATGATTTTATCCAACCAACCGAACCCAACCGAGTTAAACTAACTCATCCTTATCAACCTCAACTATTCATACAGAAAATTATCCTCCTACAACGAAATAAGATCATCTGTTTGCATTATTGCCATATTTCTGTTGCACCTTGTACCTATACTTCCCGATTTCTCAAAGAATTTCGAAAATGCATCATTATTTTGCATGAAAAACCATTTCGAGAACAAACGACAAACTTCATGTTCAAGGTATAAAGCTCCATAATTTCATCTATGGAATCGAGAAAACCATGTTTCATCTGGAGAGAGATACGTTTTTCTTCATCGAATATCTGAAAAAATTTTATATCATTCTGTATGTACTTTATTTTGAGTATTTGTATCCGGACACTCTCACATCATCCAGAACTCTATCCACACAATGTAAATTTTCCGAAAAACATTACGAACATTCAGTGTTATCCAAATATTCGTTGATAAAATGCATCACTTTGAAAAAAAAAGATATATCTCCGACATAAAGGGTCTGATTGAAAAAACTCCGGAATTATTTCGTGAGAAGACATGCTTATGGTCGAAAAAACAATCATAAAAAATATTTGCTCAAACGGGAATATAGAGACAATTTGCAATGTCACGCTACTTCAATTTTCATTTTGTCGTTTATCTAAAATATTTGTAGTCATATTGCTCTGACCTGTAGGTAACTGTAAAAACTTCACAAACGATAAGATTTCGCTAACACAGTAGCTTCGTCAGGTGATATACTGGTACAATGAACTAAACCAACGTTGGCTTGCTTACCTTTTATATATCCTACTTTCACAACTTGAAGGATTAGTTACCATTTTCGGAAATTAGGCACAATATCTACATTAAAATGCGGTGTACCGGATTAACTTGAAAGGGTTGATAGCGAATAAATATTATTACCTACTATGAAAACAAATTCAACAGTGGTGAACTATTGAGGTCTAATTGATCGTTAAGTAAAATGACAAAATTTTTGAGTTTGTTGATTTCTAATGATTCAAAATGATTGAGTTTCATTCCTTTATTTTCTACATGTAGAATTTCGAAATTATCATCAAAACTAATAGCGCACAACGTTCCAATTTAGTACAATTCACGTCCGAATGTCCTGAACCAAAAATAAGTGCCCTTGGGACGTCCCATCCCGTACATCTCATGCAATGTCCGAGCAAGGACGTCCACGGAATGTCCCAGCTGGTACATCATTTCAAATGTCCTAGAAATAGCATCCCTTAGACGTCCCACGTGGTACATATTATAGAATGTCCATGCAAGGACGTCCTTGGCATGTCCCTGATGGGATATGATTTTAAACGTTCCTTTAGGGACATCCATCGGATGTCCCGAGTAGTACATATTGTGGCATGACTTCAGATCTTATATAATGTCCCTTCTAGACAACCATGAAATGTCCCTGATGGTACATTCCTTCAAATATCTCTGCAAAGACGCCCTTAATATTTCCAGGATCGTATAACAATCGAAATGTCCCTTAGGGACATCCTTCGAATGTCCCTTAGGGATATCCGTCGGATGTCCCAATTGTTACATGAACTGTACTCTTCCAATGTCCTAGAAATAACGTCCTATAGACGTCCCAGTCGGTACTTTCAATATGTTGTCCCTGCGAGGACGTTTACTTACACCTCGCAGACGAATGATTGCTCGTAGGCTATAAGTACTCCTCGTCAATGTCCGTGACGTAAGTCCATTGGACGTCCGTGGGAAACTTTTTGGGGACCTTCTACGGACCATCAACTCAACTGGATGTCCTAATCAGTTATGCAAGATCTGGTCCCAGAGGGATCCAGAAAAATTCAAATTCAAGAATAATTCGTACGTCCCTGAGATATCCTATGGACATCCAATTGATATCCCTCAGCGTTGCTGATAGGTTGTCCTATGGATGTCCTAAGGATGTCCTCTGTAGTGCTCGATGAGGAATACTGTAGGATTTAGGTATTCGATAGTTGTCCCAGGGACATCCCTCAAGGACGTCCCTATAGTTGGTCCTCAAGTGGGACATTTTTGCGTCCCACAGTCGTCCAAAGGACGTTCACGGTACCAAATTCGAACGTCCTATGGACGTCCTGAATGTCTCGACAGGACGTCCTAAGGATATCCATGGGACATTAGTGTGTTATTAGGGATGGTTTCCTTCTAATTTATGGTTGGCGTATGTTGAATTTGTTTTTTTTTAAATCTCATGTTCATGAATGCGCTGATTAAACGTACGACCTGTCTGACCGATATATAGCTTAGGACAAGATCCACAGTTGAGTTTGTATACCCCTGATTTTTCGAATTTAGAAGTTTTGTCTTCATTATTTTTGATAAACCTTCCCAACGTGATATTTGTTCTATATGCTACTCTCAAGTCCTGTTTATGTAGAAATGAAGCTACTTTTTCAGTTGATGATCCGAAATAGGTTAAAGCTCTATAATTTTGTTTATTATTTTTGGTACGATAAACTCCTTGAATAGCTTTATTATGAAGTTTTTTAGAAAGAATACTGTCTATCAGATTAACGTAGTGTCCGTTGTTGACTGCAATCTGTTTTATAATATTGAGTTCTTTATTGGAATTTACTTCTTTCAATTTGAGCACTAATGGATTTTTGTTCTACAATTTTGATTTCTACTCATTGTGGTAGCACAAATCGCTATTTTAGGACGTAAAAATATTATTTTTACGTCGGCGGGAGTAGAAGTTAGTTTCTGTGGTAACAAAAGAGGGACAGAACTCTCGTATTATTCCCTAGGGAGAATGTGACATATTTTCTCCCTAGGGAGTTTATACCAACTTTACTTTTTCCGCATAGATCTGCGCTTTCTTTTCAAAAGACCCTTCTCTGAAGCGAGGAATAACTGCAGAAGCAGTAGCAATAGATTCTTGGGGTTTTCCCTCGATTTCTTGTTCCATAACCGTTAACCATTTTCAAAGCTGTTTTCATAAATTCCAGTTTGATATTTGCTGTCACCATGGGTTGTCAACAAGATGCATGTTGCCAAAATTAGGAATTCCACAAACTATACTACTTACTACTCATTATGACAAAACACTTTGACCAAATTTTTATTCTTTCTTAATATTTGTGTTTTCGCCAGCGTAAAAAATAGTATATACACCTCGGGCTTCGCCCTCGAGCTACAAATCACGCCTTGGAAAAAATCTTGCATTTCTGTCCCATGATGTATAATGTACTATCTGTCATTAAAATGTCAAAAATGCCCGATTTTATTCCCTGTTGGTAACCCAAGAGAAAAAAATATCCACTGAAATACCTTACGTTTTATTGCTATGGTGATTTGTCAAAAAACCCATCTTGTTTGGTAAAAATTACTGGTGTGGAATTTTCTACGAATATATTTCGAAACGAAATGTGATCATCCATTTTCAACTGAAAATTGAGCATGTCATTAGAATTCCTTCTAGCCAGAATTCAATCGTTATAATTCGTGTACCCACCTTTATGAGACCTAAAACATGACACATTGAAAATAAGTTCTTTGTTCTCAACAAGGTAAGAATGCATGCGCCAATTTATTATTGAAATGAGTTACATGTTGAACCAAAAAGTATTATTCGAACAAAACAAATCTGATAATCTCCAACAGACCACTCTAAAATCTGCCGCATGACTTATTCTTTGATGACTAAACTGAAATTGGAATACAACAATGAAAAATTGAATCGATTCTTCAGCAGATTTGAATATTTAAACCGCACGATACTCATCAACATATCCTGCATTGAATTCAAATTAGGGGGTATAGTAAAGAATTCTTGAAAAATCGGAAATATCCTTTATCGCAAGTTTTTCGCAGTTGGATGAATCAATGTCAACCAGTAAAGCCACAGATTGAATACCAATAGGTAATATTCTTGTATATTTTCATGGTATTGTAAGTAGCCAACACGTGGAAGTTTTTCCTTCAACCTTCAAGAAAAACAACAGATGACATATCAGTATCTAAATTGAATGAATGAATTATCATTCATTTTCTTCAGACTGAGATAATTTGTGAAGGAAATTTTGGGAAATATTGTGACAGCATTAAATATTATCAAAATATCTCAGTATTCCTACCCAAGGCAAGTCTTGATAGTCTTGACAATCAGGTGAAACTGAACATCAAATAAAGCGGATCACCTCTCGAACCTCAAAATATTGAAATGATAATATAAATTTGATGTTTGTCCTCGTTCGGCATTTACATCTGTCGATTTACATATACAGGGTGTAACTAAATAAGTGTAAAACATTTGAGGGGGTGATTCCTCATCGAAAAAAAGATAAGATCTTTCATATAAAGAAACTTCATTGGAGCATCCCATATTTAGATACAGCCCCTTGTAGGGGGTCCATGAAATTCGTTTACCAATTTTTTTCACAAGCACTAAAAAAGTTACAGTAATGAAATTGATCTGTCATTTTCTACTACCAAAAAGACAATTAGCCAGTAATTTATTTGGTTCACCCCTAGTTATAAGGGGTTGAAAACGCAACCCCTAGATTTTATTTCCAATTCCAATGTAACTTTTTGTCTTATTATTTGTTTACCATTTAAAAATTTATTTTCGATAGCCCGTTTCATGCTAAATGAAAAATGTCCCTTGAATTTTTCGAAAAAAATGAACCAGTTCGCAGCAAAAATCATTTTACGAACAATATACATATCGCCATAAAACGAAAATACGAATCTAATTCAGTTGGCTGCTATCAGCGATAGTGACTATTAAATCGATATCAAGCTGTCAGTTTGTCAATTTTTGAACTTGAAGTAATACTAATTGTGTATTGTTGTTCTGTTCTTAATTTGTGAAAAAAAAATTGTTAAACAAATTTTATGTACCCCCTTCAAGGAGCTGGGGGATGGGATGCTCCAATGAAGTTTCTTCATATGAAAGATCCTATCTCTTTTTCGATGAGGAATTACCCCCTCAAATGTTTTACACTTATTTAGTTACACCCTGTATAAGAAAATGGCGGCCAGAAGTAATAGACGAAAAAATGTTTGTCAATTGTTGGTACGATAAATTGATGTTCATCATACAGGGCGTGAAAAAATTTCTGAATTGAGAATTGAGAATATTCAATCACGAAAATGTGATTAGAGGACTGTAAAAGATATTTACGTGAACAGTTATGGAACGTGTCATTTTGTGTGATGGGATTTTGCGGAACGTGCGAAGCGAGGATATATTATTCGTCCCATAGTGCACTGTTTTTCATACCACCTCGTATGCCACTTCACCAGAAACAGGGTGTTCTCAAAGGTGAGACATTTTTAGGAGGGTTGTACAGTGTGTCCATTTCTTGATGCTTTTTTGCCATATATCTCAGTTATATTTGGAGATATATAGGGTGTTGCAGTTCTCACGTAACTGCCTTTTTTGTGAAACCAATTGAAAAAAGGGCATATATTATTCTGAACATATCAGAATTTCTATAATTTTTCTATAGATCGTATCCGTGACAACGTTCCTTCTGATAGAAAATTATTATTCATTGTGCGTGTAGCGTGTAGTGGGGGTATTTTTTTATGAAGCCATTATAATACTCATGTGGAGTTGGCGCCGGTTTTCTTCTGAACTCAATTTGTTTTTTGGAGTTCCGAGTAGATTTGATGGGGTTCTAGAGTACCTGACTAAAATTTCGAATAGTTCCAGAAATTCGTAGATGTAATAATAATTAAAATAATAGAGTGAATGGAAAAAAATTATTTTGAGCGCTAACTCCAAGCAGCGCCGTTTTTCTCGAGAAAATGAGTTCAGATATATTTTTTCTTGTATTATAAATAATTCTGGAGTTCTAAACCAATATGTTATCAATAGTTCTGGTGAACTATATATGAGCAGATTATTATTAAATAAGTTAAGAAAATAAAATACGAAAATGTGTATCTATAATATTGACGGCATTTCTTGGTGAAATATAATATTCCGTTCTCTTTCGTATTGAAGAAAAAGCTATCGAGAAAAAAAGGAGGAAATCATTAAAAAATATAGAATCTGAAAAAAACTAGCTGTCATAAGGTTCCAGCCTTGAAAAACTATCAGTTTCGATGAAAAATCAATTCCAAAGAACAGAACAGTTCTGATGGGAGTTCTGAGTAGCGCTCGACGAGTTCTTCAAAATATGTTCATCGTGTTTTAGGAAGAAATCGATACTTTTTCATTTATCACCTGTCATAATTAACGTGCTGACCTCAAAAGACTCACATTTTCGATAAAAAATCAATTCAAAAGAACAAAACAGTTCCGATGGGAGTTCTTCAAAATATCCTCATTGTTTTTTGGTGATTAATCGAGCGCTGCTCAGAACTCATCAGAACTGTTATGCTTTTTGAAATTAATTTTTTATCGATTATGTTAGTTATTTGAGGTCGGCACCTTATATGACAGCTGATAAATGGAAAAGTGTCGATTTGTCACTAAAACACAATGAGAATATTTTGATGAGCTCGTCAAGCGCTACTCAGAACTCCTATCAGAACTGTTCTGTTCTTCGGAATTAACTTTATATCAAAAATGTCAGTTTTTTCAGGTCAGCTCATAAATAAAAAAGTATCGATTTCTTTCTGAAACACGATGAAAATATTTTGAAGAACTCGTCGAGCACTATTCAGAACTTCCATCAGAACTGTTCTGTTCTTCGAAATTAATTGTTAACCAATTATGTCAGTTTTATGAGGTCAGCACCTTATGACAGCTGATGAGTGAAAAAGTACCGATTTGACACCAAAACACAATTAGACTAGTTTGAAGAACTCGTCGAGCGCTATTCAGAACTCCGATCAGAACTGTTCAGTTCTTTGGGATTAATTTGTTATCGAAAACGTCAAGTTTTTTGGGGTATCAGCACCTATATAATGACAGCTGATAAATGAAAAAGTATCGATTTTCCACTAAAATACCATGAGACTGTTTTGAAGGACTCGTCGAGCGCTATTTCAGAACTCCCATCAGAACTGTTCAGTTCTTTGTAATTAGTTTATCGAAAATGTTAATTTTTTGAGGTCAGCAGCTTAATAATAATAATATTCATTTAAAAATATATTCGAATTACAATGTTTTTAAATGTTGGCGACATTCGGCTGCAGGCGTTCTTTCATGTAACCAACATTATGCTACTCAGAACTCTCATCAGAACTGTTCTGTTCTTTGGAATCAATTTTTCATCGACATTGATAGTTTTTTATGACAGCTAATTTTTTCGTGATTTTATATTTTCTAATTACTTTCCTCCTTTTTCCTCGATACATTTTAGTTCAATACGAAAGAAAACGGAATAGTATTTCACCAAGAATTGCCGCCTATAGAAACACATGTTCGTATTTTATTTTCTTAAATTATTCAATAGTTTGCCTAGTTCACCAGAACTATTGATGAAATAGGTTTAGAACTCCAGAACTCTTTATAATACAACAACAAAATATATCAGAACTCATCATTTTCTCGAAAAAAACCGCACTGCGTGAAGTTGGCGCTCAAAATTAATTTTTTCCATTTACATCTACGATTTGCTGGAACTATTCGAAATTTCAGTCAGAAACTTTAGAACTCCATCCAAATCTACTCGGAACTCCAGAAAAAAATTGAGTTTGAAAACTAACGGCGCCAACTTCTCATGAGTCAATATTATGGATAATTCAAATCCGACCAGGCAGTAGATTTGTGAGCATAACCATTGTCTGCTAAATATGGAGAAAAAATCTATAACAAATGAGAAGTTCATTACCAGCGCCAGCGCCCAATGCTTGCGCTTATATGAATTATATACAGTGGCGGCTCGCGACTTTCATGACAGAGGAGGCTGAATGATATGAGATTTATTGTGAAAAACAACTCTCTACTCAATTAATTTACCAATCTGCAGTTGGCCTACATGATCAGTACAACTAGGTAATTGTTGCCCGGCAAGAAGTTTACTATCATATTTGCAAAACAATTCTACCATTTCTTTAAAATTCCCCTTATTAAAGGACTCTGCAGTTTCGTCAAGCCCTCTTGAAGCTAAGTCTTGAGTTGAATAAAATAATAGGAAATCAATCAATTTTGTCAAAGTTTCGCGATTTTCTTCAACTGCAATGTTATGGTTCTCAATTTCTCGTACGCGAGCAGAATCAATAGCGTTAATGACATTCTGTTTACCAGTTAACCTGAACTTAATACTTGAAGAGATGTGTTCCTGTGATTTGCAGTGTCTATATCCAATCCGCGAGACAAATTTTTCAAATCATTATATCCTAATCGCCCCCAACATGATGACTTATCGGTTGAAAATAATACGCAGTAGGTACCAGAGATAACGAAAGATTTTGTTTGTTACCTGTTACAATAAAATTTTTTTAATTCCGGTGTCGGACGTTTGTTTTTCACAATCAAGACAAAGCACTGAATGGGTTCACCAGAAAGTATTCCACTAAATCGCAATCGTTTAAAACACCCATTTTTCAGAAATTTATAGAGCCCCTAACCATGCATTAACCTAACATAAACATAAATAGTGCACTCGCCCTCGTTTGTCCGCAATTCGCGACGCGACACGCTGACATGCTGAGAAACACGTGCTATTCGGGCATTTGCATTGCGCGCGTGGGTTGCGCTTTGTGAAGGAGTCTAGCCTCCTATAGATGTTGACAAGTTGAATATTTTATGCGTGATTTGCTGTGTGAACTGGACTTTATTGTGGTGGGGAGTGGGCACTGGCAGAGTTTAAGGAAATACCCATTCTTCAAATCATTGATCTAAATATGCTCAAACTGTAGCACTAGGCGATAGGGCAATAGATTATCAGTCTCTGAAATCAGTTTTCATAATTTGTCTAATAAGGAAAGTAGGTACTGCACCTGTACCCTCTACTGTATCTCATCAATGAAACATTCTAGTTCTCCCTTTCCAAACTCATACCTATTTTCTGAATGAAATAACTTTTGACATATATTCAGCAATTGTCTTGTCTTATTGTGTACAGGAATAAAAAAATTCAACAAAAACAGCGAAATGTGTTTAATTCATTTAAAATTGTACTAATATCTCTATAACAGCCTCAGTAACAGAATTACATGAAGTTTAAAAAATAGATTCAGGATTAGACATCACTTTGAATTATAAATAATAGAGGGAAATAGAAGTAACAAAATATATAAAAAAATACTCTGTATTTGAACTTGCATCAATAAACAATACCTTTTAAATGTTCATAAGCTGTATTCATAACCCCCCAACTGAGGAATGCTCTAGTGCAGTTGGCATGTATGCCACGGTAAATGTATTGAATTTTACCACCCCTTTCTTTGTAAATCCTCAGAAAAACCTTCAAAGGATTGTCATATGATCCACCTACTTTGCATTGCATCCCAATCTTTAATACATTCAAAGGATAAAAAATGCTGGACAAAAGGACACCAATAATAGCTCCACACAAAAATTCAGCAGAAGTCCTTAAAAGTTCATTATTATATTGTGGTAAACGAGAGTGGACCTCTTCTCTCATTATAAAAAACCCTACATTTGATGGACCATTTCTAAGTAGAATAGGTACCAAACCCCTATAGTATTCACCATACCCATACATTTTCAATGCTCTGAATGTATGAATTGTGTTTCTGTAGTCATTGTGATATTTTGAATCTGCAAGAAGAGTCTGCACTCTTTCAAAAGGCATCAATACAGCTTCTGTGGAACCTGATACCATAGCACCAATAGCTTTTGCCACATAACTATTACATCCATTATCTACCAAGATGCTTCTCACTTCATCATAAACTCCAAACATGATAGACAATGATAATGTTTTCTGACAGAGAGGTGGTAACATACCCCTATATAAATAGAACAGGCCTTCATTCTTAAGTTGTGAGAATGCATTGTGAGCATCAACTCCATGAAGCATCTGAAAGTTGTTCACTTATCTGTATATAAAAGCTTCATTAACATGTCATAAGTACCTGTCGAAAAATCAGCTTATTGATGGGATATGTAACAGAAACGTTGATAAATGCAGCTCCCCATCCACATGCAAATTCTCTCCAGTTTATTGTATGTGATAATATCAAATCATTACTATTCATTTTTGGTTAACCTACAATATTGTCAAACATTTTGTGTATTATATAACTCATTGCATTGATAAAAAAGCATTCAGCTTACCACATTCATTTACTAGTTGATTACTAAATCCTACTTAACATTAAACCAATAAACTCATTGGGACCCATTCTTTCATTTCATGTACTTATCGAAAATTCCAGTTTGATAATGTTCACCACACCAGCGTTTTTCCTCATTCTATATGGTATTGAAAACTGTTATTCCATATTGATAAATTAAATAAACTAGAGGAACTAAGAAACTCAGGAACTAGTAGAATCCATGATTATTGAAATTTGTAAAATATTTTAAAAATATAAAATTGATTTAAAAATTGACGTGACATGCTGATTGCTGATTGGAGTGATAGGTGACATTTTGGGTGACATTGACATGATAGATGTTGCCGGTGTTGAAGAAACAAATAGCGCAATTCTGCCAACATAAAAGCGCTGAACTTAATAATACCAAGGTTGGTAGAACTGATTATCCTCTACAAAATAATCGTCAGTTCTACCAACCTTAAATAAATACTTTCGTCTTTACTTGTTTCCGAGTTTATATTGCCTGTGCATAAATAATGCATTAAATATCGAAAATCGAATATTTCATCACTAGAATTGCACCAGCAATAAGAATTGCCGCAATTAAAATGGAAAATAGGTCCGGACCACGTCCAGGACCCTTTCCTGAACAAGGAATTGCGACAGTTCAGAATGACACTAGTGAGTACGCGCGCAATGAAAATTGCTGCAGTTGTAGTGGAAAATTGCTAACTGTACAGTGGCTATTTACGAGTAGCAAAAAGCGCAATTCTTCCGACCAAACGCAATGGCGCAAAGCGAAGTGGGAAAGTGCAATGATTGCCCTTTCTGCGCCTTATTGGCAACACTGGTTCTATCCGTTTTCTACCGGGCTGGAATTGCACTCAGTGTAAATCCATCAATCTACTGAACGCCCAAAACAATGATAGTTGAATATCTAGATTGTCTGATTCATTATACATGACTGTCCAATCAGTGTTATTTTTGTCATTTCTTTTATAATAAATCTATCACTATTTCACGGAGGTTGTTATGTTGTCTGCTTGTTTGTATTGCTGAACTTGCCAAAGTTGATTTTTTCTCATAGTTGTCTCCATTCATGGCATGTCAAGATTTGACATATAAAAACCAGAATAAGTGGGATCGTTTTCCTTGGAATCCGAAATGGAACCAAAAATAATTTCATAATTTTGTTTGGTGAAACTGTTATTATATTGTGGATGTGGCATGGATGACCAGAGCTATGCTTATCAGAGGTAACCTAACAAATAGTTTGTGTCCCCCTCAAGAAACCCTGTCAAAATCACGTGTTCTAGAATGGTCAGCTCAGCAAATGACGACTACATATCTAGACTGCCTGGACTGACGGGTCTAGATATTTAGCCGTCATTTTTTGGGGGCCTTTTCAATGACGGCTAGATATCTGGACTTCAATCAATGAAATTATTGAACATGTCCTTACCTATTCACGAAATGACGAAGATGAATACCACTTGAATGGCATTATTATTTGTGCATATAATAGCGTTATTTGTTGGCCTCTTCACATTTTCACTTGGTATCTCGAACAAAGCTCTCCGATCTCGAGTGACAATGAGTGACAGGCTGACAGTGAGAAAATTTGTCAACAAATAATGCAGGTTATGTTGAATAGCTCATTTGACACAGGAAATAGATGACGCCACTTGCCGTCCCTTCAAAATATTTTCGCTGAATGAACACTTGAACAGTCATGTATAACCCGTCAGACAAACGTCAGACAGTCCAGATATTTAGCCGTCATTGGCCTTTTGAATGGGCTTATATCACAAAAAAATTTTATTTCATAATTCGATAGAACTCACCCAAACTAGCTCACCACCGCAAACCGTTTCTTGCTGTGAGCTCCCTACGTTTTATAAAAAATTATTGAAATCCCCGATTTTTCGGACCTCTGAAAACGAGGCGATGATGTGACGTCGAAACCCTAATACTGAAACAAGACTATTCCAGACAGAGATGAATGATACATGATTTCTGACAAATCAATTCTAACCTAGATTGACTTTTTGCAGCTCCATGTGAAACGGGTCAACAAAGCAATGTTGCTATGTTTATGAAATATATTGGATTATTGTGAAATTGTAATGGTGCAAATGGTTTTGAGATTGAGACATTTCGTTGTCTAGAGATTGTTTATACTCCAATGATTCAACCTACAATCGACAACTCGAATATATTTTTCGGCAGTAGTGGTAGTGGATATCAAAAGATATTTCAATATCGATTTCGATTTCTCGGATATTTTGTTTGGATGATATGGCAACAGTCAGGAGAGTGTCAGTTTCAACCATATATCTACTATTTCTATATATGGCGCATCGCCTATACGATATCACAACAAAAATGGGATTGAATCTATGAGAACGAAAAGTGAAGGATGGAAACAGCCATATTGGTTTGACAAATTTCCTATTATTTTTTCCCAACGTCGGTATCAACGCCTATTGGTCGATTTCATTACCTATACAGAAATGGGTCCCGCTTTGAGGAGAGCTATGATTCATATATCAGTAGTAGATATATATGGTTTATATATATATATATGGCGAGATGGGGTTTCTACGTCATAAGAGGGTCTCCGTTTTCAGAAGGTACTATCATTTATGTCCAAAAATAAAACATTCCAGTTAATTTTTCGATCGAATTATGTCGTCAATCATTATTTATGTATAAAAGGATCATTATAAACATGGTTTGAGTTAAAAGTTCTACTAAGGTGTACACGCCCATTTTGATTAGTTTGATTTGTTTGATTCCATATCCATATCCCATTATCCATTCCATTTTATAATTTGATTCTTTGATAAAGTTGTTTGGTGTTTATTTGTATCAATTGTATCCAAATTCAATTACAAAAACTCTCAATGAAACAAAGAATTATTATTATTTATAAATAATATATTATATATGTAAATCGTGGATATAAACTACATCGCTTTTGTTGCAATGGAAAAAAAGTAATGACTCAGATTATGAGTAAGTTATTTCCTAAAGGATTATACCACTACATATTTCTTTCCTAATAATAGGAGTTGTGATAGAGTTCATTGTTCATAAAAGTAAAATTTTCACAAAATGATTATTACCGTCACCACTATTTTTGAAATAATCACATCCACTGTAATTGAAATGTTTCAGGTAATAACAAACAAGGACTTAATTTCGAGGTAATATCAGCAAAAATATCTGATGATGATGAGAAGAAATATGTTATATATACTCTGCAAATTAGATTTATTGCTGGTGTTGATGATGCTAACCCTTCAATCATCCAGAGGAGATACACCCACTTCCTAGATCTCTATAATGGTCTGAAGAAAGAACATCCCAATTTAATGACCAACATTTCATTTCCAAACAAGGCTCTTTTTGGGAATTTTGATAATGATTTAATAACAACAAGAAGTACTGAGTTTGAATCACTCATGAAATATATAGGTTCTGAGAGTCAACTCAAAAATTCTAATTCTCTTAGAAATTTTCTACAAGATATTGAGCTGAAGGTAGCCATGGAATTGTTGCAAGCCAAGGACTATCCTCTTGCCTACCCCTTACTAGAGAACATTCTGAAATTATTGAACAAGGTAAGATTGTATTTCAGATTGTGAAACTGGAATCAGCTGATCTGTGAATGATTATTAATTACTTCTAGGTATACACTGATAGATCACCTGCAGTGATTGTAGGACTTGTCAGGTTATTAGCATGTGCCATAGCCATTCCAGGAATGCCTGATGCATTAAAGTGGGCTGACCTGGCTATCCACAGATTTGAGGGTATTAGTGATAGTGACCTATTAGAATTATATGTGCCCCTGTTGCAAACTTGTATTAAGTTGTGGAGAACAAATGGCAGGAGCACTGAAAGTATGGAGCAGAGTATATTGAATTTTCAGAAACAGGGTGTGAAAATAGAAGGTGTTTCACTCTTGCAGTCTGTGCAAAATGTAGAAGAGAAGATTTTGAAGTCACCTTGATATCTTAAATAAATGATCATATTAGAACTGGATATTACAGAAAAAAGTGTTGAAGGGTAGAAATAATGATTTTAAGAAATGTTGAATCTTAAGTGGTGACACAATTAATGGAAGCTTCAAATACCTATATACCATACCATAAGATCAATTAGCTTTGCATAAAACTATGTATTGAGTGCATTTTGATTTGATTTGATTTAATGATATTGTGTTAACTGAGTGTTAACTATCCTAGGAGTTGATAGGATGATGGGTATATATTCCTTATTAAAATGTTGAGATTGGTAATTCATTTATGAAATTAATTTTCAAAGACTAACTTCAAGAACTTATATTTATATATTATACATATAATTATAAAAATTATGAATACCTACCTCTGGGCCTCTTTTTTTATAAAATGTAGAGATTTTGAATGCAACTTCATTAAACCCTCATTTCAGAAAGTGATCTCATGATAAGTAAATCATTGCAGTATCCCTGAAGTGGGTACCTATACATGAGGATGCCTATAAATACATCTCATTTTCACTATGCCCACTGTGATCATTTGTGTTTCAATCTGGCAATGAGGTTTGGGAATGGTTCGAAAACTTTAGGCTCTCGTATCGTGCACGCCACTGCAAACAAGTGTGGTGTCATTATGACGTAGTTGCCTCCCACCACCACAACACCTTCAAGGAAATACTATATCCGGGTTTAACAGGGAATGTGAATGAAATATCGAATTCAAATATCCTTCTGTTATCTTATCTGCATTCTCCTCTTTGCAAATACAACTTACATTTCATAAATAAGTAGAGAAAACTGTGCTAGAGGAAAGATAGAGACTAGAGAGTAATTACAGGAGACATACAAATACAAATTGTAACAGTAAGTGTAATGGGAAACAAATACTTGTTGTCTTGTTCATGTCTTGTTACTAAATAGTTTTTTCAGATGAGCCTTACTGAAGTTTCTTCTAACAAAATATTTGGAGGTTACCAGAAAGTATTCTCCCATGAATCCAAAGAGGTGGGATGTACTATGAAATTTGGTGTTTATTTACCACCACAAGTTGAAGAAAATAAAAGACTTCCCATTATTTATTGGCTTTCTGGACTAACTTGTTCTGAATTGAATTTCCTTCAGAAATCTGGAGCTCAAAGGTAAGTTCATATATTGATGAAATTCTAAAAATGTTTTATGTTCAAGGAACTTGCAATAATTTGTATTATTTTCATTTCTCAAGGTTCATTCAAGTACTTATCACTGAAATTTAAATACAGAGGTCATATGTCATATCATCAGTATCATCACTGGAAAAGTAAGAAGTCTAAAGGTTTCCAGGGGACAGGAGAGCAATTTGAATGTTGAAATTTAGAAAAAATATTTAAAAAAATTGCCTAGTGAATCATTGTTAGGTTTGAATTAGTTTTTTTTTAGAAAATTGTTATAGTAATGATCTACTCCAAAACCAAACAATTCAATGAATAATTGGTGCTGAAGTCAAATTGTACTCCTATAGTCCTGAAATATTGAAAGGTAAAATGACTAATACAATAAAAACAGTTTTGTTAGTATAAAGCAAAGTTGCTGACAGTCTTATACAATTTTATTATAAGTAAAGTAAAACATCTACTCATAAAACCATAAAACTCTTCTACTCTACAAATAACCAGAGTAAAATGTCTAATGAAACAAACAAGAACACAAAAATCTCATAAAGCTGATTTGACTAACATGTCATTTCTCTTATATCTTAAGAATGCAAAATGGGTTAACACAATAATTGACTAACAGGCAAAACAGTTATGTTATCAGATGGATTAATCAAAGAAATAGTAGAAAATAATAAAAACTAAAATAACTAATGGTAGTTAATTCAATATTGGAGGTGACTTATTTCACTATAGTAAGAAAATGTAAATTTTCATCGAGATTTTCATGTCATTTAAACAAATATTTTGAATTTGTTGGTACCCATTTTACAGTGACTAAAGCACCAGCTGTATCATCAGCATCCTATGAAACATAAAAAGATAGATGCAGAAAAAAAGGGCTTTTTAGTCATATTTTTAACTCATTTCCCTTGGGGTGGTGCTTTAGACCTTTTACCTTTTCAGTGAGGATATCATTGACCTAGAATTGTTCCAGAATTCATTTATAGGAGAATATAGTTGCTAAATTTGAAAAAATAAAGTTCAGTTCACAGAGCTGTCAGGAGTACTGAACCAGTACTGAACACCCTATGCAGTCTCATATAAAATGCAATTTCTACTCACAATTCAATCTTGATAATGCTAAATTACAAAAATGACAAATTCTGAAATTCATTGGGTATTTCTGAAATTCAATTGAAGATTGAAATTCAAGTGACTATTCTGGAATACAATAAAATTGATGCTTTCTGAAATTGAATTGATATTTTGAAATACCACTGGAAATAAGATGTACAATCACAGACAAAAACAATTGTGTTGGGCCTGAAATATAATAGGTATATATTATTATGTATCAAAAATTTAAATCCTAGTTGAAATCTGTTGGTTAATGAATGATTTATAAAAATTATTGAGTGAGGAAAAGTGTTTGGAAAATCTTACCAATAGTTTGTAGAGGATAGGTTCAATTATTTTTTATGTAAGATATCAAAAGCTGAATTCTATTCAAATTATAGATATGCCTCTGAACATGGTGTGATCATTGTTAATCCAGACACATCACCTAGAGGTCTGAACATACCAGGTGACTCTGAAAGTTGGGATTTTGGAGTGGCAGCAGGTTTTTATATAAATGCCACTCAAGAGCCATGGAAGAAAAACTATAGGATGTACAATTATGTCACAGTTGAATTGCCAAGTATCATCAATGCCAATTTTCCTGTTGAAACTGGATTACAATCTATTATGGGCCACAGGTATGTATCCTAAGTTATGAACTCAACTTTATAAAATGGTTCACAAAATATCTCCATTCAAAATCAATACACATATTTATGATAATAGTTCATTCTTGAGTTAATTTTGTATATTTGCAGTATGGGTGGTCATGGTGCCCTCATTTGTGCTCTAAAAAATCCAGGGCTGTACAAGTCTGTTTCTGCTTTTGCACCTATTTCAAATCCAATAAAAAGTGCTTGGGGACACAAAGCCTTTTCTGGGTATTTGGGTCCTCAAGAAACTAGTTCTTGGGGTGAATGGGATGCCACAGAATTAGTCAAGAAGTATAATGGGCCTGCATTAGGAATATTGTTGGATCAGGTAAGAAAATGAACTAAATGTTAACTTTCCAGTAAACAAAATTAGTTCATGAGAGTGACTATGGAAGGTAATGAATATTTTGATATAATTTATAATGTAATTTGACATGTAGCAAATATCATTTTCAATTTAATTTTTGGAATTTACAATGTTGGTCATAACTTTCTGAGAATCAAACTTGAATGGAAAATTTTGAGATTTGAATATTGATACGTCAGGTTTGCCTCTTAGAAAAATTGAAATCATATCCCAAATCATTTGCAGATTATTTTTTTGACATTTTCATATTGGTTTAGGGATTGGATGATGAATTTTTCATAAAAGGCCAACTTTTACCTGAAAACCTTGTTGAAGCCTGTAAAGCAGCTGGAGTTCCTGTAGTATTGAAGAAAAGAGAAGGTTATGATCACTCATATTTTTACATAGCCTCCTTCATTGGTGAGCACATCAAGTACCATGTGGACCACCTGACCAGTAAGTTGTGAAAGCAAAATAATTTTCTGTACACAAAAATTTATAATATAATATGATAAGGGCACTACAGTTTTCTGGTATCTTTTACTGAACCTTAAATTACCTAGAATAAAATATGATATCATGATATTTACATTATTGAATAGTATGAAACTCATTTTATTGAACCTCTTAGTTCATGCCAATAGTGTAATACAGGTTCTCGTTTTTGCCAAATATATTGATTTCCCCATAAGGCCCAAAATCTGGAAAGCCAATAACAATTATTAAACTTCATCATGCCAGGATTCAGTGGCGGCTCCTCAGAGGAGGCAACGGAGGCTGTGCCTCCTCAGATTTTCCTTGAACTGATATTATCTATACTTTCTCATTAAAAGGAGAACAAAATACATGGATTTTGATTTCATTTCCTGTTTTTAGGTAAATATTTTTGAATTGGCAACAGTGCTTGCCCACGCATCACACGTTGAAGTCTGCAAATCACGCGTAAAATATTCAACTTGGCAACATCTATAGGAGGCTGGACTCCTTCACAAATCGCAACCCACTCGCGCAATGCAAATGCCCGAATAGCACGTGTTGGTCGTGTCGCGTCGCGAATTGCGGGCATTATTTATGTTTATGTTGGGTTAATGGTTAGGGGCCCTATAAATTTCTGAAAAATGAGTGTTTTAAATGATTGCGATTTGGTGGAATACTTCTTGGTGAACCCATTCAGTGCTTTGTCTTATGAAGATAAATTGATTGTGAAAAACAAACGTCCGACACCGGAATTAAAAAATCTGATTGGTAACTGGTAACAAACAAAATCGTTTGTTCAATTCTCATAATTATAAAAAATATATCTGGCTGACGGGATCGGAGGTAAGGAATAAGCTATTTTGTTGGTACTGCGTATTATTTTCAACCGATAATTCATCATGTTGGGGGCGATTAGGATATAATGATTTGAAAAATTTGGCTCGCGGATTGGATAGACTGCTAATCACAGGAACACATCTCTTCAAGTATCAAGTTCAGGTTAACCGGTAAACAGAATGTCATTAAAGCTATTGATTTGGGTGAGTAAAGAGTTGTTTGTCACAATAAATCTCATATCATTCAGCCTCCTCTGTCATGAAAGTCACGAGCCGCCACTGCCAGGATTCTCAAGATAAAATCAAATTACTTACATTCCACAAGCAGCGCCGCCCAGATGAGCTGCATGATCAAAAAATTTCCATCCAAGTAGTACACCAGCTGTGTCAAGACCTATGATGAACTTGATGGCCTTGAAAGTAAAAATGCCATGAAGACTACCAAAATACATTTGAAAAATATTATCAATACAAATGCCTGACAGAATGCATAATATTTCAGCAACTGAGTAGACCAATTGAAGACATGAGAATGATAAGTGGATAACAACCATTTTTGGTGAAATTCACTTTTTGTCCGATTTTCTTTAATAAAAAATCGCTCTATCGTTGAGAATGAAAAGGAAACATGTAACCTTGCCCCATTCGCCAGGAGATGGCAGGAAGAGTTATCCGCTTTCAAATCTGGACTGACTGTTGCAATGCCGTTGCCATGAGAAGCGGATAACAACCACACTCATCCAGTTATCATACTCAACGGGTTCAGTGTTTTGTGCATCCGAAAAATTCCATGATATAATTAATTGTTTTCCTGAACGTGGACATTCATGTTTGCCTTGTGATAATTTTTTCGGACAAATTGAAATACCGGAAAAAAAGAGAATACCTTTTCATTCCAAAAATGCCTCAAAAAATTTTCAGGTAGTTTATGTAACTCAAGCAATGGTCGAAAACTATAAAGAAACAATAGATGACTATTTCAAGAAGACTTTCCGAAATGAAGATGGAGCATTTAAAATCTCAAAATATGAAACATTCAAGTATACTGGAATAAGATAACAGTTTCAGAAAATCAAAACTGTATAGCAACTCAAACATTTGTTGCTCTGAAGAATGGCGTTGATTCAAAATCATTGGAATATCAAACTCTGCCAAATTAATATGATAATCCAATACCACTCAATCCAAATAAATTACAGGATAACATCGACTTGAGAAAGTATATTCCATCAGCATACCAAGAATGGTATGATAATATATCCACTAATGATGAAATTCCAGTAGATATATTGGAGTTATTATTTTTTTCAAGTTCCAATCTGAATCCAGTTGTCTTTTTATGTAATGTTCTGCTAATAAACTGACTTTTTGTGTTCAGAATGCATTATTTTCCCCTTTTCAGCAAAATAAGAATGGGAAGTGGATAAGTGTTAAACAGTTTTTTCAAAATTTTGATATTATTTTCGACTTTTTTTCAATTTCTACGTCTCCGACTTATGTCAAACTAGTTGATTAATATACCATGTGGCAAAAGAATACCAAAAACGAAATTCTCTAGTTTCCACACGTTTTTCTTGATTTTCTGGGAAATTTACTTTTGGCGCTTATCCACTTATCATTCTCATGTCTTCAATTAGACCTGAGAGATAAAAAGATTTGCTCACTACTGATGATGGGAACTCAGTTTCCAAAATACTTACCTATTTAGAAATATTTTGTGGTCAATTAGGTCATTTTCAATGTAAAAAAATAAAACAATGTTTAATGTAATTGGATATAAATACTAGGCCATTGTTTGGACAAGAATGATATCATCCTCCATCCAAGATTTCCAGAAATAAAGGGAAATTATGTGTTCCCTCCAGTGATAATATATTGTGAAGTGGAATGTGTGAGATAATTAGATATACTTACAGCACCAGCTGAGAAGGTGAACATTGGTAATAAAATTATGCCTAATCTTGTATCAGGATGCTGAGTGCATACATAACCCAAAATCGCCATTATAGCCCCAGACTGAAAAGACATTTAATAAATTTGGTGATGGGCATTCTACACTCTACTCACAGCTCCTAAAGATAACCCAGGCTGCTTGGTGATGATTTTGTACATATAGCTAGTAAAACTTGATGCTACTCCTGCACTCAAATAGAGGGCTAAAAACTGTTCTTTTCCTAAGCTATGTACTGCACCTAGTAGCAGAATAAATTGTTGATAAATAAAATTAATTCTCCACAAAAAAGTTTGTAAGATTGAACTCTTCTATAGTAGTTGGGAATAATGAATATGGTACCTGTACTGAAGCTATGTAAGACATACATATTGGCCAAGAGATGCAATCCTGAGTATTGACTGAAAGTTGATAAAAGCATGGGCAGGCATACATTCTGACTTGCAGGGTTCGAACAGAAGTACTTCATCATGAAAGGTTGAAACCTAGGTATTCTCCAAGATAAAAATACCAATATGTTCAGAGCACAAACGGGAACAAAGACTTTTTCCCCTTCTGTCAATCCTTTCCACCAATTTGTTACTTGCCTTGTTAAATCATTCTAAAATTGTAGAATAAAAAAAATATAATTGTGTTGAAATTATATTGTTACCACAGATTGTGTTTTCCATTCTGATTGTTGCTTGAAAAACTTTATGGGTTTTTTGAGCATGCTCAAAGCATGTGATCTCATATTTTCATACTCCCATATTGCTGCACCAAGAAAGCAGGACCCTGAAAACTGAGCTGAGTTAAAGCCTCATTGTGGGTTTTGGTGAACTACTTACTGCTACAGTGAAAACAAGTGGCTTGACTAATTTGCCCACATGTAGGGTACCAGAATTCACAGCAACATTTGTGAAAGGAGTTGCTAAACTTTCTGGATCAACTTTAGGCCCTTCATTGTTCACTTTACCTTTTCTGAAATGTCTTATAGGTTTTAAGAATGCATCAGGAACTGATTTTCGATTCAACAGGAGTTCTCTTGAACTACAAAATGAATAAAAGTAATTTTTTAAATGAAATCTCAAAATGCTAGGTTATCTTACCATAGGGTTGAAATTTTGTTGAAGGAAGATAATGCCATGATCTAATTACAGCATAAAATTGGAAATTATATGTGCAGACTTCGATAAAAGTGAATTTACCATTTATTTATTCAATCGAATTATCCACATATTTGTGATATTTTGAAGTTTTATTTCAGTTTTTATAGATTTTTGACAACTATTTGACTTTTCATGTCAAAGGGCTACTGAAAAATGATAACATGTATTAAAAAAAAAGAAGAACTAGGTATGTTTTCTTCTTCCTACTTGTTTTCACGAAAGTGAAGTTGATCTTCTTTACAATTGACAGATACTAAGTGAAGTGTCAACTAGCATAAAACTAGCTCAGTTGACACTTCGTATCTGTCAATTAGGCCATAGTTGACAATTAGTATCCATTTATGCTAGTTGACAGTTGAAACAAGTATTTGTCAGGTAGGCTAGTTGACACTTAGTATCTGTCATTTAGGTTAGTTGACACTTAGCATCTGTCATTTATGCTAGTTGACACTTAGTATCTGTGAAGCAAGCTAGTTGACACCTAGGCGTTCAGCCACAGTGGTGATACCAGAATGGTCAATGTTTGACTCGACTAGACTCGACTCCCATCAAAAGATAACGTGGTAACTTCAAATCCAGTTCCTGAGACATCTGTGATGGTTTGTATTGTTCCTGGAATATCCTGAAAAAAACATGAATTAGTATTATGATTTTCTGATTGCGCCAATTGACTGACTATAATATACAGATGTGGAAGAAAACATGGATCCACCCTTCTAAGGGCACTGCTTCATTGAAACAACGACTGTTGCTTTCCTGTAGGGCATGAATAATTTGGAAAAGAACTTGTATAAAACCACTGTTTATACCTAACTCTTGAAGGCGACACCCTCCTTTGTAGAGAGGCATTACGAACGCCAAAGTTGATACACTCCCCTCGTAAGGGTACCTGACGTGATTCCATACACTCACATGAATGTCGACAAATTATTCGACTGAATAAATGAATAATTTAGTGAATCGATGAAAGTCGTTTTTTCATGAAAGAATGTTCGAAGAAGAATAGAACTACGAAATTAATTTGAGGAGTGAAAATTTTTCTAAGGTAATTGCAACTTATCTCAAAAATCTCCATATTTCATTAGCCTATCTGCTATGGCATTACATTAAATGTTGAGGTCTGAATTGAAGTGTCCTACAAGCGAATAAGGAGTTCTTGCACATATACGTTCTGAGATTCTTAGACATCTGCGATGGTTTGCATTGTTCCTGGAATATCCTTAAAAAACATGAATTAGTTTTATGATTTTCTGAATGCGTCATATAACTATAATATACAGATGTGAAAGAAAACATGGATCCACCGCTTCATTGAAACAACGACTGTTGCTTTATTGTAGAGCATGAATAATTTGTAAAAGAACTGGTATGAAACCTGAAGGCGACACCCTCCTTTGTAGAGAGGCATTACGAACGCCAAAGTTGATACACTCCCCTCCTGAGGGTACCTGATCACGTGATTCCATACACTCACATCAATGAGTGTCGACTAAATATTCGACTGAATAAATGAATAATTTAGTGAATCGATGAAAGTCGCTTTTTTATGAAAGAATGTTCGAAGAATAGAACTACGAAATGAATTTGGGGAGTGCCAATTTTGAAGGTATTGGCAACTTATCTCAAAAATCTCCATATTTCATCAGCCAATCTGGCATGGCAAGGCATCACAAATGTAGAGTTCTGAATGAATGAAGTGTCCTACAAATCACGATAATTATTATTGCAGTCTACATACTATCTCACACAACACCCGGTATCCAAAACAAGAAAGTATATATCTATCAGATTATGATAATTATCACTGCGTCCACACCAATCGAAAGCCGTTCGCAAACTGATTCAACTGATTCATATTTCTTTATCATCCCTATTGAATTTATCGGTGAGTAATGCTATACGTTATTCATTACACAATCTATCAGTAGTATGAGGAAGCAAATAAGAATACAGGGTCGTTTTTTCATTTGGCGTTGAAAAAACGGCGCCTTTATTTAGATTGAACTAAACCGGGTGTATACAGAGTGACCACGAAATAATTGGCCGGGACGTCATTCAGTTGTTATTATGTCATAGACATTCGACATTTGATCGAATCGTAGATATATATCTATAGTTCCTCAGAGCCCATATTTTCCTTGATAGAACAATTGAAAATTACTTGAGTGATTATTTTCACGGGAATTCCCGTTTATTTCTTTTCTATGACATCTCATAAGTGGACATTTGTTTTTAAAATGGCGACACTGTGACGTCATTGATCATTTTAATGGAAATAAACGCACGGCAATGTCTGAAATGAGAATGACTTGCAAAGAAATTTATGAAAATGTCTCGGAAAATGTGCATAAGTAGGTATATATACTTATATATGAAATTACGCTCTCTTTGTGTAAAATATTTTCGACAATGCAGTATATCCGCTGCTTCTATCGAAAAGTAGCAACAACTTTGTTATTTCACATTTCAGATTTTCCCTGAAGAACTGATTTCATTGATATATCACACTTTGGGGTCTAGCCTCGGGTCTAGCGGTAATGATTTCAGAGATATATATAGGGTGCTCAGAATCGAGAATTTCCAACTTTACGATTTTTTTATATTGATTTTCGATTTACTATACACTGACATTCCATCGAAACAGATACAGGGTGATCAGAATCCTGAGTCTTGATAACCACCCCCTGTATCTGTTCCAATTGAACGTCAGTATAGATAGTAAATCAGAAATGATGTGGATAATATGAGAACATGAAAGCCGTTCTGATCGATAATGGATAGTTTCTACACGAAAATATCCTAATGTTGAAAAATCCCGATTTTGAACACCCTATATATTTCTGTAATCATTCCCGCTAGACCCCAAAAGTGTGATGCACCGATGAAATTAGCTCTTCAGGAAGAATATAAAATACAGGAAATTCTATTTGAAATTATACAAAGTTGTTATTACTTTTCGATAGAAGCAGCAACACGAACACTGCATTGTCGAAAATATGTTGAACGAAGAGATGAGCGTAATCTCAAATATAAACATGCACAGTGACATACCCCGTATATATACTACGAAAACCAGAGAGAAAGGTTTTTTACAAAATCTTGGTACTTACTTATGGTTTAATTATACTATTTCAGAACCCACTAATAGTCGCAGCCAGTCGCAGCATCATCCTTCTAAAAATCCCAAATTCTGCCGAATATTCTGCACAGAAATCATTCGATTGATTCACGTTTCACTCAACTTCACTTTTGACCTAACTCCACTTCTCCTAACCACATCATGAAATACACACCAAAAAATCTCAGTTGTATTATATTATATACACACTAAAACTGATACAAAACCCAGTTATTAAAAGGAGAAGTAAATTCACTGTCAAATCACAATAATTATCACTGCAGTCTGCACTGAAACTCACACAACACCCGGTATACAAAACGAAAAAGTATGGTCCGCATCATGTCCGCACCCACCGAAAGCCGTTCGCAAACTGTTTCATATTTCTTTATCATCCCGAATAAATTGCTTGCAGGTGAGTAATGTCATACGTTATATTCATTACACAATCTATCAGTAGTATGAGGAAGCAAATAAGAATACAGGGTCGTTTTTTCATTTATTGGCATTTAAAAACGGCGCCTTTATTTAGAATCATCTAATCGGGTGTATACAGTGTGACCACGAAATCATTGGCCAGGACGTCATTCAGTTCTTTTTAAGTCATAGACATTTGAATCGGAGATATATATCTATAGTTCGTCAAATTACTTCCCGTTTTACCGGGAACAAACCCAGGTCACGAATTTATTTCTTTTCATGACATCTCACAAGTGAACATCTGTTTTTTAAATGGCGGCGCAGAAGACATTTTTTAAAATCTATATATGGCGACACTGTGACGTCATTGTTCAGTTTAATGGAAAACGCACGGCACTGTCTAAAATAAGAATGAGTTGCAAAGAAATTGATAGTTAAGTTTAAATAGGGATATAAAAGCCGTTTTGACAGATAATGAATAGTTCCGACACAAAAAAATCCTCAAGTTGGAAAACCTCGATTTCGGAATACCGTATCTCCGTATCTCTGTAATTATTCCCGCTAGACCCCAAATGTGATATATCGACGTCATTGATCGAAATTTCGTCAAGCTACCTAATAAAATAGCGAATAAACGAAGCACTTCGATTAGTTTTTTATGAAACCACTGGCGTAAACTAGCCATCAGAGCTGAGGGAGGGGGGGGGGTTAGAAAGGATACATGCGGTCTATTACAATGATGTGATCTAGGATATATATAGCCCATTTATGAATTATTTAAATGGAAATGAAATCCACAATCAGGTGAGCTTTTTAAACTTACATAATTATCACCTGCCTAACACGGTTCTGAATTTAAATACGCCGTCCGAAAGGTATGAAATTAAATTGTATTTATAATAGCTTCAAAGAATTATCCTACCCATATTCACATTCACTCTCTGACTATAGGTACACAAAGTTTATAAAACTCTTTAGGAGTTTACTCTGTTGATATTTTATTTATTTTCTCTAATCCCTAAACAATAAGCAACAAATTATTGCCTACCACAGATAGACAGTATAGGGAGAAGGCCAAATAAATTTTCAATTAACAACTTACCTTTTGTCTTTTTTTCACTATTTCACTGTACTTTGAGTATTGTCACAGTATTAAGCCTATAATGACAAAAAATAGAAAGAGTTGTGCTTCAGATTGCAATCTAAGTAATGTAATAACCTGTTTCTAACGATCTTTAAAAGACTGACGACAGTGACGACTGACTGAACTGCAACCAGTGCAACCTGCAACCGAAGCGTGCCGTGAAAGACCTGGGAATCCCAGAATGTAGGGAAGAGATGGAGACCACACTCGTGCTGCTTGCAGGGACAGGCGGACAGGAACGAAGCGTTGTTCCTAGGGTAATTCTGATTGTACTGTCAAAGAGTGTAGAATGTACAGTTTTTCGAGAAATTGTATAGTCGCCATCTGTTTTACTAGCTTAGAACATTTTTTTTGACATGACAAGTGAATCAGAAGTGTCTAAATCTTTCGAAGTATTACAATCACCGAAGCCGCATGCGCCTATAATGTATATCACGTGACTCGATGTGACCAATCTGACAATGAGGTTTGTTAACTTAGACCGTGAGGAAGAAACAATGAAAACGCAAGAAATGCAAAACCATACTCTCAGGGATTCACAGAACAAAGAACACTCCACATATTTTGTGGAATCAGAATAGTGTCGAATTGTAGTTTTGTACAGATTTTTCGATTGTATCGCCTTGGTACAGTTGAACATGCAAATGTACAGCTTTTTGTACAATTGTACACCCTGGCAACAACACTAACATCTTTATCATTATATCTTGTGAAATTCATCGATATTTTTAATGGTAAAATATATGATGAAATATTTTGATATGTATCTACTTTATTTAATTCGGGGGAGGGGGCTGGAAAGCCTTGGGGGTGGCCCGGACCCCCCCTCCTATAGTAACGCCAGTGCCCTTGGAATGAGAAGAATCATGACGTTGAAATATTCGGATTGAACCTTAAAATTCTCCTTATAAAATGAAACTGCAAGTTTACTGTGAAGAACTCATAATTTAATTCCACATGTGATTTGTAATAGCTTCCTATGTTCTTATCACACTTGATTAAAAAAATATATCAAACTATACACAGATAATACGAAAGGGAATCAAGCAGCTTGAACATACAACAAAACCTATGAATAACATCTTAGAAACATACAGATAGACAACCGGGCTACTTCCTAGACTTTTTCGAACTACGTTTATCTCCACTGTCATCTCTGCTCCTCTTCTTATCATGCGAACTTGAGTGAGAACTCCTGTGCCTATCCTTGTCTTTGTCCTTGGAGGGAGAAGACTTGTGATGAGAAGAGGAAGAAGAATGCCGGCTCTTGTCCTTGTCGCGGCTGCTGTTGTGTCTGTCCTTGTCTCTCGAACTGGAGTGTTTGCTCGAGGAATGTTTGGAGCTCTTGTGACTGCTGCTGTGCCTGTCCTTGCTCTTGGACGAACTGGAAGATTTGTGCCTGTCTTTGGAGGAGGGGAACTTGCTGCGACCCTTGCCTCCTCTGTCATCTGCCACATCATACTGGCGCTCTCTGTCTTCTTCTTCCGCTTCTCTCTCCAAGTCTGACCAGTCTTTGCCAGATTCTTCATCAGAGCCTGAAAATAATTTTTCCAAATGAGGGAATGAAGAATCACTCTTCACCAAAAAATTTCTTGAAATTTCGCGAAAAATATATAATCTTTTTGATATATTCCACATACAGGTTACGTTTTGGTGACATAACCATTAATTTAGATAATAAAGGAATGTATTTCTTTGCATAGCTCAGTTTTGAAACACTTCTTTTATTGAATCGGTTGCAGATACTTCAACTTTGAGTTCTTCAAAAGAGCTAACGAAAGGAGACCGGAGCACTTTCTGATGACCCATGTATTATTATGTATTATTATTATTTGAAACCCTAACATTGGCTCATTGTGTAGTTATATCAATATTATGTCAATGAATGTATTTCCATGAAATGAATATTGGAATTTGAGGCTTCAACAAACACTTGAAGTGTCGTCTCGTCTTTGGGCAACTCAAATAAATGTTAGCAACCATTCTTAGAATTCTTGCAATTCATTACCGAACATTTCCGCGGGGACGCCTATTCAATTTTCAGATCTGACGTTTCAAATCAGATAATTATGACAATTCGGCGATTTCAGTGGTGACTAGGGTCCCTTGATGCGAACTGACGTATTTGTCATCTAACAGGGTACGGACAGATCATAGCTCCTTTCTCTTTCCATCATCTAGTGACTTTGGTTTCGTGTATTGGCGTCCCTGATATGACATTGCTCTCACGTCACATTCATGGGCGTTAAAAGAGATCTTACAAAATTTCAATTTCATACTTGATCTTAATATGACATTATTGAATTCTGTTTTGGGCGGATAGTAAAATGTTCTGCGTTAGGCTGTATCAATCAGTTGGATGGCAAATTTGAATTTGTCAGCTTTCCATCAATTGTAAATGAACTACATCAACAAAATATTCAATACAAAATCACATACTATACTTTCTCACTGTGTCTATAATTATCCACGCCACAAGTTTTTGAATGCATTTTAGCAGAAACAGTTTTGATTAAAACGGAGGATTAAAAAGAGGCATATGCCATACCATTTAAAAAATTATACCTACATTCAGGAAATATCGAGTGTTTGTGAAAAACTGCAAAAATGATTTCCAACATGAATATATACAGCACAGTTTATGAGTACATTAGTTTAAATACCTACATAATATTTTTCACTATTTAATTCTCAACCATAAGGCTTGGTCTGGAATTAAAATTCATTTATTGATAGGTACTGCCTAAGAACAGTCCCATTTGGTGAAACGTATAACTTTCAGAAAAATTTGCTCACTGCCTCACAAAGATCATGCTGGAGTTTAAAAATCAAAAACTCGAAATTTATCATCATTTGGATATAATATGTAGAGTTGAATGAGAAATTACATGAGGAAATTACGTATGATACGCCAATGTCTTCAATATAACCTAAAAAATAACAAATGTCAGAAATCAAGTGTTTATCCCCAGAATGGATAAAGATGGAACTATATAACTGTTTCACAAACACTTTAGAGTGAAATGAGATGTTCGAGATACTCTAGGATAGGATATTCAGTTCTCAACACACTAAATGGACCACTTTTATGAAAAAGAACAAGAACAAATTCAACATACGCCAACCATATATTAGAAGAAAAGTTTTAATGATAATTTCGAAATTCTACACGAAGAAAATGAAGGACTGAAACTCAATCATTTTGAATCATTAGAAATCAACAAACTCAAAAATTGTGACATTTTACTTAATGATCAATTAGACCTCAATAGTTCCCCACTGTTGAATTTGTTTTCTTAGTGAGTAATAATATGTATTTGCTATCAACTCTTTCAAGTTAATCCGGTACACCGTATTTTCATGTAGATATTGTGCCTAATTTCCGAAAATGAAGGTTTATCGAACCTGTCCACAGGTAACTAATCCTTCAGGTTGGGAAAGTAGGATATATAAAAGTCAAGCAAGCCAACGTTACTTTAGTTCATTGCACCAGTATATAACCTGACGAAGCTACTGTCTTAGCGAAACATGTCATGTGTTCGAGAATTTTGTGGAAATCTTATCGTTTGTGAAGTTTTTACATTTGCCATGGATTTCCATCGAGTAACAGCCGAGTCAATTCAAAATTTAAAATAAAATAAATAGAAATAAAAGGCGTCCAACTCACCCAAATCGTCCGCGGAGCCGACGTCGTCGTCCTCCGTGTCCCCCTCCGAGTACTCGGAGTCCTCGTCGCTCCAGTCCGACCCCTCCTCGCTGACGTCCGTCGGCTGGTACGGTTCGTCCTCCTCTTCGCTCTCCTCCTCCTTGCCCTCCTCCTCATCGGACTCGGGGTCGAGGAACGTCCAGCCGCCGTTGTCGAAGAAGCCCTCCGGGTCGTCGGTGATCGTTTTCATGATCTTGACCCAGTTCAGGGATTGCACGCCCTCGGCGTATCTGGGGAGAGGGTGGTACGGTTATGAGTGACTTTATAAATAGGGTGACCATAGTGTTACACTTTTTAATTGGTCAGACCTATAATGACACCTGTCTTGTTTTCTCCATTCAGTTCTACGCGTTTTATTTCAATTTGTCAAATCTTTGTCTGCGTTTTTTGTTCTTTGGACACAAAAATTCCAACACTCAGATATAAAACTCTATACTACGTCAGTACCTTGGATATCAACTATTAGAATTCGTCTTTTGGGGCTCGTCAGGTGGGCACTTCTAAGGCGCAAATTCATTACTGCATGGGAGATAACCTTCAGATTTTTAGCTATTTAGTGACTTGACCACGAATGCCAAATATACCTAGGGCAATTTTTCTCTGCCAAATACATACATATAAGTTTAGTCAATTTACTATTATATGACTTTAAGAGTTTGTGCCTTTGTTTTTACCTGATATCACAAGAATTCAGCCACTCCTTGACATGATCCAGCATGTGCATGGGTATTGCATTGACCATGGCGATTTTCCTTTGGTAGTCCTTGAAAACGAACACCATATCGAAGTTCTTCAGATGGAACTGCACACGTTCGAAGTGCACGAGTTCCACGTCTTCCAACGTGATGACGAACGGCGGCCATTCGGTGAGGTTGACGAGACATCCCGAAGTCGGTTGCAGGAGAACAGTGGAACGGAAAGGGACTCCGGGGAATCCCAGCTCTCGGAAGGGCGTGTCGAATTCTATTTCTTGTTTTGTCATCGATTCCACCTGAACATCGAACCAGTCTATCAATTTTTTTGAACAGTTCAATAAATCTGGTACATTTCTTGAGGTACATATGCTGTTTGTGGCAACAGCTTTCAACATATCTTTCGAACATTGTACCCTTGATTATTTACAGTAACAAGATGATCCACCTCAATCATTTGTATCTCTTGGTCAATTCTTCTTTTTTGCTCCTCCCTAAAGCCCAACCTCACTTCACATATTTGCTCAGTTTTGTGGACATCTGAGTGCTAGGATGGGACAATTGAAGACCTCGGTGCAAGATCCGACAACTCCATTTTATGCCGAAATTGGATTATTGTATTTAACATATAGAATTTTTCTTGCGCATCTTTTGGTGCAAGAATCAAGCGAATCAAACAATTTCCTATTAAGCTAACACGGGAAAGGATTTACCTGATGATCCATTGAGGTGAAAGAGTCGGACAACTCCAGGAGTTACCCGACTTTAGCACTGAAATGTTAGCCATGACGGTGCTGGAGTCGGGCAACTCCAGGAGTTACCTGATTTCAGCACCGAAATGTAAGCGTGTAGTGGGAGATGTCGGAGTGGGGTTATTAGTGGCAAGACTTCCCGCGTCTTCCATCATGTGTGGCGTGATTAGTTTGATCATTTGTTCCATGCAATACAATGTAATGTCGTCGGAAAGTGAAAGTGAACCCTTTCAAGATTCGGGGAGTGAATAATATGTTCCAAAAACAAAACTGTTGATGAAGAGGACCCAAATTCTGGCAAAGTTTACGAAGATCAAGATGCAGGAAACGTCAGCCACTCTTCCTATGTTCAAAATACTATTCGTTTACAATATTGTTCGTTATATATTGGATTAAGAAGCGAACAGGCAACTCCTCTTTTCAAACTTCTTTTTTAGCTTCTACAATGTAAATGAAAATTACTATCTAAGTTAATACAGCTTATCTAACGTAACTCTAAAGGATTCATACCATTTAGCATAATTTTCTTCAAGTTTCTCAAAAATATTGAGTTTTTCCCCATTCCCCAACATTTAAAAAAATTGGAGTTGCCCGGTCCTTGCACAGAGGTCTTCAATTTGTGAACATCTGCTTATGTGGCCGCCGATTGATAACTTGAAAGGAGGTGAGGTGTTTTAGTGGGTACACCTACTTGTAGGGATGACCACGTCCGAAAAAAAAACCTCAATGTAAAATGTTGAGGCCAAAGATGGCATTAGTTCTTGGCTGGTTCATAGACGGCATTAGCGAAACTAAGCAAACTATGGCCGATTTTTCTACTCTCGGAATCTGCTCTATTCCATCTATCTGCAAGTTGCTGAACTATCTGGGAATATCCTTCTTTCTGAAGCAGGAAAATTATTAACTTTGATATTCTGAATGCTTTGAAATAAACAAATATTAATCTGGCCCTGATGCGACAATTCTTCTTGCATATGAACATCTAAAAATATCCTTGGAATACATTCTGCATTACCAATCTCTACCCTTCGCTACTCTACAAAAAGTAGATCACCTAGTTGTTCAAAGAAGCTGCCATCAACTGAATAGAATTTCAGGCTTCATTGCTTTCATATGGATGGTTCATGTTGTTAAAGTAAATAATCAGGGACAGTACAGAATGGGTTTTTGAGAACATTGACCCGAATTTCGACGCGAATTTAGCACAATTCCACCATGGGCAAGTTCTTATTTTGACTTTCGGGTTCGCATTTGTACAATTGAACCTATAAAAAAATTACGATCATTTGTTCTTGACACCTTCATCCGGCTGCACAGTGAAAAAACGCATCATTTACAATTTTCGCAAAAATGATATATGAATATATATGAATTTCAAAAAGTAGCTGCACAGTAAGTTATAGAAGAGTAGTGGACCTGTCAGTGGACTATTATCTATGTCTACCTGTATCAACAATTTAAGTGTAATGTATAGTATAATAAATTCAAATTCAACCATTCCTTTGTGGGTAGATTGATATTTGAATGCAATATTTTTCATGAAGATTTCATCTGGAATATGAACACGAAATTTAAAGAAAACAAAATTGAGTATGCCAGTTCAACATGAATTAATCCACATGAGAAAATTGGGCGAAAAAACAAAATACCCATATGTGCTATTCACTAGAATACCTAGATAGTATACCTAGACCTTTTTTTAGGGTAACCATATATGAAGAAAGCAAATATCACCTTTTCACAAAAACTTTTGAAAGCTGTCTTGAGCTTGTGTCTGAGCTCCCTCTCAGACTGCTCCGCCGCCAAATCATCTCTGTCGTGCATGTGCTGATGTTTGCCCAAATCTGTTGTGATTTCTCCCACCTCAGTGTAGAACTGCACGTCAACATGCTTTTTTTTCCCAAACATGATGGCGTGTTTCAAGTGGAAATGCAGCAGGATAATCATTTCACCATCACAAGGTTGAAAGAATGCGTTTTTTATGTTGTTATAGAGAATGTCTACTTTGTCTCCTCTGACTGAAGTGTATCTGAAGCCATTACTATGAGCCTCTAGGGATCCTGTCATACGTTTTGATACTATATTTGGTCTGATATAGAGATCCTTCAGCTTGGGATTTCCCTTGTTCTGTGACAGTACTAGAGTGTCTTGTTTGACTAGATCCTCTTTTTCTTTCTCCTCTGCTTCCCGAGTTTTGAATTTTCTTTGGACCTCCTTGATGAGCCGGAAAGCTGTGTTTAGATTAGATGATGGTGGGGTCACTGCCCCTGGTTCTTTTGTGTTTGTACTTCTGTAGGTGACTTCTTTTACAAAAGTGGCTTCTGTTTGGGCCCAGTTGTTACCTATATTAAAAAATATCTATGAAATTACCAATCATGATAAGAAACAAATCATAGATCATACTTGTGAGGGTCCAAAAGTTTCCTTAATTCATTTAATACTGAGATAAATATCAATTTTTATGTTGAAAATTCAACATTTGCTCAGTCAAGATCAAAATTGAATTGAATTATTGATGGGTTGGTAGAGAATACCTAGTTCAAGCCCCAATAATAAAAATTCAATTCATCATATTTGGGACATGAATTAACTCTAGTGACGGCTCGTGCCCTCAGAACCTGAGACGGCCAGGGCAGATGTTGCTCTAGTAACTAGTTGGTCAGCTTATTTTTTGTTATTAATGAGATTATGATAAATGGCTTACCATCAGATGATACTATCTCTCTCACGCTCGCCATGACAATTTTTTTTTCTGCTGATTCTCAACACACGACACACCAAACGCGAGAAGCACCACAATGACTAATAACAAGCCATCCCACTCTATCCTGGTCGGCCGGCCGTACCTCCGAGAATCGTCAAACGGTGCGTTCGGGGAGTTCGCTACAGAGCTGCCACAAGAACGCCAAAAGCCGCAAAAGCGTCGAATGCATTCGCGAAGGCAGAAGACCATAAACGTCATCCTGCTTGTTTTGCATCCAAAGGCAACACAATATAAAAATAACCATTGTTCATCAATTCAAAATCACAAATCTCTTCAACAATAATCTATTCACACCAACAAATTTAGTCCTTTTGAAGAAACAAAACACGACAAATTTAGCGATATTTCACATATCAAAAAACAATGAAGTTCTGTCTTCACTTTTTTGCCTGTTTAGATGAAAAAAAAAATCTCTGGCTCTGAAGCATTGCAATCATTGGATAAAAGAAAATCTATACACCAATCCGCCATTAAACAACACGAGTGTGAAAGAGACAGGTTACCGTAACACAAGCTATCTTGGTTGCAGCTGTCCCTGCCATACTATAGTATACATAGTATTACATACTGCTACCTGTGTCTTTGGAAATAAATAATATTCTTTAAGTTCCATACATCTTCATCACCAGAGCTTTTTTTATGATTATTTTTGGACTGCTGAAACTTGTTTTGCCATATTAGGCACATTACATACAATAATATTCAAGTTATACTTGAATTATTGCCGCTCAGAAGCGCTGAAGGTAAATCAGTACTGATTTTAATATTGAATGAATGTTGAATTAGAAAGTTGCAAATGCTAAAATTACCAGTCATTTTATCTGCAAACATGAACAAGAACATCAAGGGTGCATTTCATTTTCCTAAACCTTTTTAACATTTTTTTTTAGTTGGTACATTCTGATAGATTTCAACATCAACATACAAATAAGTATGGAAATAATAATCATAAATACAATATATTGCTAAAACGAAAATAGGATGATGATCCGTGCAATTAGGTCGGTATATGGGGCAAAGCCGAGGGCAAAGCACACTATAAGGCTGATGTACGTACGTACAGTCGTATTCAATAAAAAAGCGTAAAAGTATTGAAAAGAGAGGATTTCGGGATCCTAGTTTTAGTTGTGTAAAACTGTCTCAGCCAATGCTTTGTGTTTTCGAGAACCTATGACAACTTTACTGTCAACATTTGGTGAACAATCATTCCCGATAGCCCATTTTATGCAGAATAGGATGACGTTAATTTCTCTCTGTAATATACTTGTACGCTTTTTTTAATGCGACTGTACGTACGGCCAGCCAAGCTCGGCCGTACCAGTGTATGACGCGAGAATTTCAACTTGATCCGGGCGATACGTCAAGAGACAAGAAGTCACCGATCGGCCAGCCGACTGCAGTAGTGTAATGAGTTAAGGATAAGGCGCACTGAATCGGTACGGTCGGCTTAGACCGACCAGATCGTCTCGGCATCGGCAGAGAATGATAGATGGGGCAAAAACTGCCGATTGCTCTCAGTGCTTGTACGGTTTTTGAGCCGAAGAAGCTGCAAATTCAAAGTTATGGCAGATATATCATATTGTATGATCTCTAAAATAGATACTACCACAACAACATTTGTATAGGTTTCCTTCTTTTGAGATTGGTGTTATGGATCAGAACCTTGGTTTCTGTTTTTCAATTTTTCGCATGCTGAGGCAATCAAAATATCTTTCTAAGATTCAGATGAACTAATTTTCACTTGTGTTGAAATTGGTTATACATGTATGCATGTGACTGCCGCTGAAGAAATACCAAATGTGCTGATTCAGTGCGCGGTATAAGCTGCCATGATTACCTTTATAGGGAGCGTTTTTATTTAAAGCGGCGTTTTGACGATGGGATAGCCAGATGTCATAGGTCCTGAATAACTTCATGATTTTCAGTGTATATTCGGATGGCTTATTGGCTTACCCAAATGTTTCAGTACATGAAATTCAAATAATAGTGGCATAAGAGTAGCATAATAAACAATGAATATTGAACAGTCTTGAATTATGATGTCATTCATCAAATGGTTCAGCATTTTTCCTCAAATTTTCTGTTACCGGCCGACCAGAGGAGCCGTCACTGATTGACTCACTATGTACCAGTTTCTTTGGTAGATATACAGATTATGTTGAATAAACTTTTAAACCATAATAAGAGGGGTCTATTTGTTAATCTTAATGAATAAAATAATACTTTCAATGAGAAACCCTATAGAACTTTTTCATTCTTACCATCATTTTTTCCCATGGTGGATCCAGGATGAAAGAAGTTGACACGCAAATATGTATAGTCCCCTTCAACTGATTGAGAAATATTTTTTATTGTTGAAATATGGAAAGGAACAGAAATTCCATAAATAGGCAGAATAACAGTTTCATATTTTTGATCAACATATAACTTCAATTCTTTAATTTCTGGAACTTTTGGTATTTGATTGACATTCTTGTAGGAAACTGTATTCTTCCTAACCTTTTCTTTATCTTTAGAGCCAGACTGTTTGGCCAAACGTTCTTTAGCTTTTTCATTGAGTAGTACAGCTAATTCTTTCTGATGTTCTTTTCGCTTTTCTTCAGTACTATGTTCTGTTCTTAATTTTGAATCTAACACAGCAGATCTTTTGCCTCTTCCAAGAACTTCAGTTTTCTTTGGAGTATTCTCTTTTTCCTCATCATTTTCCTCTTCTTCAGAGTCATCTCTCAAGAAGATACCAATGTTTTTGATTTTTTTCTTGGATCCTGTAAGTACAGTAGCAGGCTGGGTATCATTTACTACCACAGTGTCACCAATAAATAGAGCATATGTTTTTCCTTCTTTGTCAGAGGCCTCTGAATTTTGCAAATTACCAAAACCTATATTCAAATTGAAAACCATGCCTTTTTTAGCTTCTGCCATAGTTTTTGGTCCTATCATCAATGAACTTTCCTTGAATTCAATACCCATTGCAAAACCAAAGTTTTTTGTTACAGAGTCTACCAGTTTTGGTTTCTCTTTCTTAATGTAACTCAAGCCTGCCTCATAAACATCAGAAAGTTTAATACCATTATGTAACTTCTTTAAAACCTCTTCCTCAACATTAAGAAGAAAATTGTAATTATCTTGAATATCTTGACTTGGATTTACAAGTAAGGTACGAACAATGTTTGAGCAGTAAGATTTGTACCTGGCCCCCAATGAACAGATTATAGCCCCAAAATGTACATTATTTTTGTCACTGACCACACTGAACTTGAGACTGTAGTTACCACCAGATTGAATAATAGCTGGGTAACACATGTCTACCTGGTTGACATCAACACCTGAGACATATTTTTTATCAGTGATAGCAGATTCTACTCCTTCAGCCAATTTGCTGTGTTTAACTTTCTTTTCAGAGTCTATTATCTCCATTATCTGATCTTTCAAATACTTAGTGAACACATCCACAGTTACCATGCATGCCTTCTTGATTGTGATCAACTCAGAATCTTCTTTGGGACACATGATATAAGCAACCTGCACACTCATATCAACATTTTGGAATTCTTGCTTTTTTACTATGGCACGCCATGAATCCATGAAAGGCCCAGCATAGGTATCTTTAGAAAACACACCAATTGCTTTCCCATTTCTGCTCTCTTTGATAGCATTGCAGAGTGTGTCAAACTTGGCCTCATCGCCTTCTTTGTCTCGAACCAACAGCCCTAACTGTATGTGAGATTCATCTTTTTCCTTGCTTTCAGCTTGACGGAGAAAATCAATCTTCTTTTTGCTAGCCAAGAAGTAAGCCTTCTTTTCGGTAAGGACCATGATGGTATCAGTAAGTTCATAACCCAAGAGCCATGTTTGCAGAGCGCCGGATTTACTGTATACAATTTCATCGTCTTTGCCGACGGCGGTTACTAATGCATCCATCTGAGAGAATCCATTTTCAACTTCAGTATTCAACCATGCGTCGTACAATCTTTTCAGACGACGGAAAAAGGTGTCTTTATCAAGATTAACGTTAGCCATTTTTCACAATTTAAATCAGGGGATATGTACTGTGTCTGACTGAACTACTTCCGCACCGCCATAAATATGAATGAACCACAGTCACAGTACAGTACACAAACCACAATAGTTTAAAAGGACAGTTAAATTAATGTTGGAGAATTGAAGAAATGAAATGAATGCAAAGGACGCAAACGCGCCTCATCCCCGCCAATATTTATGACAAATTGTCAAATGTCAATGTCAATATGTCACTATTGTCCACTTCTACTTATTATTCGACTTCACCGTCATCCCAGTTCATGAGTTCATGCTGTCCTAACATTTCACGAACACATTCACGACACGCTACTGGCTCTACTCTACTGGACAAGCATGTCATATATCATAGTGATAAAACTGAAAAATACTAAATACGGAAATAAATAAAATATTCTGCCGTATGAATAAGAAGTAGATGGAGGATGACCTCAAGGAGGCGTGTACTTGGCCAGATAGCCCAGGCAGCTAAGTCCATTCAAAATTCAAAGTGAAGGGAAGAAGAAGATGACATAACCACAATAATGACATCCATCCCGATAGCTGGTAAATATTTTTATTAAAATTTGTATTGAAAATAATACCTTGATTTATTAATTCAGTTCGTAGTTCTTCTGGAATTGAGCTCCTGCTTGGACCACCTAATTATGGATATGAACAGGAATTCACAACTGTCCAAACCAAATCATGTCGGACCATGCTTTTCAGTCCTGATGGCCAATACTTGGCCTATGTGATTGAGCAGACGTAAGATACTCATTTTATCGGGACCAGGGACCCTAATTTTATCCCCATCATATTGGTATTTTATTATTTCCCGTATTTAAGGTTGAAAGTCTTACGAACAGATACTTGGGTGGATGTAGCAGTGATAAACAATGTCAAAGCATACCACTTGGCTTTTTCACCTAAAGGCTCATTTCTTATGAGTTGGGAGCCTTTCACAGTAAACAATGCTAATCCTCAGGGTAGCCCAAACTTGAAGATTTACAAATCTGAAAATGGAGAGCTTGTGAAGACCTTTGTTCACAAGAAACAAGGAAACTGGTAAATGAAATAGCTACCTATTTCACAAGTACATTGATAGATATCTTTACAATTTCAGGGAACCACAGTGGAGTGCAGATGAAAAACTATTTTCAAGAGTAGTAAATGTTGATGTAGTATTTTATGAGGATCTCAATTTTGAGAGAATTGTTGCCAGAATAAATTGCTATAAGGTTGCCTCATATAAATTGTCACCAAATTTAGGTACTTACTTCCTATTGTGTCATACTCCAGGCAGTCCAGGACAGCCATCATTTGGAAGGTTGGGAAATTCAAAATAAGCATATCATGATGGCACTTTTCATGGTGGTATCCTCATTTCAGGTTATTCAAATATCCCAGTTTTGAAGCCACCCAAGCCTTAGCTAACAAAAGTTTCTTTCAAGCAGATAAAGTAGATTTCATTTGGAACTCAAAAGGCAATAATGCTCTTTTGATGACTTCAACTGAAGTTGATAAAACAGGTGGTTCATATTATGGTAAACAAGGTTTATATTTCATTGGATTGAATGGTCAAACTGCTATGGTGACTCTGAGTATGTGAATTTCCTTGTAATTCTGTTGAATTTCCAACAAAGTAAATTCTTAGGTAAAGAAGGCCCCATATACAGTGTTGAATGGTCCCCAAAAAACCATGAATTTTGTGTAGTGTATGGATTCATGCCAGCAAAAGCCACTATTTTCAATTTGAAATGTGAACCTGTTTTTGAGTTGGGAACTGGTGCAAAAAATTCCATCTACTACAATCCTCATGGAAATATACTCCTCTTGGCTGGGTTTGGTAATTTACGTGGACAAATTGATGTTTGGGATGCAGTGAGCAAAAAAAAAGTTGGTAAGTTAAATGGAACTTTACTCAATAATTTGGAGGAGTTGATGATTTAGGACCTGCAATATTTTATTCAATTTATTTTGTAATCAAACTTATAATATGTCTAAATTTTGAATATGTACTATTTTCTTGAGAAACCTGTATAAATATCATTTTATTTATTGTGTTATTAGCAAAGTTAATAATACTGGTCAGTTATTTACTATATCAATGATTAATCTATGCTTGGTTAAATGATTATCTGAATTTTATTATTGTGGTAATAATAAAACATTCATTTATATTTAAATATAAATGCATGTGATTGCATAACAAATAATATGATATGGTACAAGTACTAATACCATCTAATACCATACCGCAATTTCATATATTCAAGGTACTAAATGAAAATCCATCAAACTAATAAGATGATTCATCATAATTCTTTTTTATTATGATTTTATCAACTATCAAAAATGGGATCAAAATATGGGATCATTTCTAAAAAATATTCTGAATGGTTTTATGGTCTCAAAATCAAATAAAATCACAATTTTCTCAAATTTGCCACTCAACTGCTGATCCCAGGACTCAGTGAGCAGTGTTGCCAGCTGCTGAAAGTGGAAGTTTGGAAACAAAAACACTAGAAGCCGCTAAAGCCAGCAGAAGGCCGGCAGGAGAAATTTTCGAAAATATTTTCGTGATTTAGTGACATTTTTGATCATATTTCCTCATTTTCAGTTAGTGTTCATATAAAAAATCGTAGAAAACTTTATTCACTTGAATCTGTTCAGAATGAAAGAAACAAAAACAAAATGAATGTAGGTGGGTACATTTTCCTATACAATTTCATTCTGTACTATTGTATGGAATGGTAAATCACAACATATATTTCTGGAGCGTATTTAAGGTTTGTCTTTGACCATATCACACAAGTTTTCAAACCATTTTGAATATACAAAATATCATTGAGGAGTGGCGGAAGTGACGAAAATGATGAAAACTAACCCTGTCGTCTGTCATTCTCTTCTCTGCTTATTTCTTTGTCTGGAATGTTTTCAATTATTCATATCCCTCGTCACCCCTTCATATGATCAAAATATCTCTATATAAACCACTATGTCAATGATGAGAACGTTAGAATCCCGACACGTCGCAAATCAGGTTGAAATGTCGCATTCACCCAAGCATTCACCTACCTTTAAAACTCTAGATTTAGCGACCAAATTGTGCTACTTCACCATAATTTAACCTACTCTGTATATCTTACAGTTCACGAGATCCCAATGATGTGGCTCGAATTCCATCCACCCTGTCTATCTGGAACTTACTGAAATTGTCTGGATATAAACATCAATAAATTATGATTTATTGCTTTCCTGATAAAAGGGGAAAGTTTTCTATAGTTGATTCATTCTTAGTTTGCTTTGAAGTCTGTAACAAGACAAATTATTAAATGTGAAAAATTCAATACTAGTTATTCACATAGACTGGTTGATCCTTGAAAGTATGTGAAATCATTTGTAGAAAAAAATGTATATAGGGTGTTTCAAAATTCAGTATCCAGATTTCAGGGGCGTATTTTTCAGTATATTTTCATATAAACATGTGTCCGCAACCGCTTTGTTACCGATCTACAGAGCGTTAAAATTACAAAATCTTTCCTCTTTATTTATAGCAAGCTTTATAGCTCTTCTAGTTCTTGAGATATTCAGATCAAATTTAAAATATAGGTTACGTTCAAAGGTTCACAATTTTCACATCATACAATTTGTGAAGTGATCATAAGAATCTACAGGGAGATTTTTTTCAGGGGTCTAGCCCTTTTTCATTCCATAAACTTTTTTGTGGTGCGTCACTGGTAGATTTTGAAATACGAAATAAGTTTTTCGTTTCGTTTATAAACTGTCTTGTCTCTTTTGATTTTTACGAATCTCCGACCGTTATAGATAATAGTTATTTGTTTTACTAGGCAGAAAAGCACAATATTCAATGCCGCGGCTGGCGTTTCATAGCTAGGCTAGGAAGCCAGCCAAGGCATTAAATCTGCTTTTCTGCTGTGTGAAACATATAATAAGGCAGTCAGTCTACATTTGCTGCCTTGTGAAACATAGAATTTTTTCTCCAAATGATATTAAACCAATTTTGTGTAATTTTTTTATTGAGAACTCCATCATTTTGTGCTCACCCAATGTCAGTGTCAGTTTTGATTACTGATTTCATTAGAATTCCTTGAAATGTTGCATAGCAACAAACTTTTCCTGCCTAGGCAGTAAAAGTACACCTTCTCTGCCTGTTAAGCAGCAGGAAAAAGCCACTATCCTATAACAAATCTTGTATATCCACCTCAAAAATAAGTCCCCGGAATCTTGATACTGAATATTACACAGTGATTGTGATTTAGTACTGTAGAATTAATGAGTCAGATGAAAGTTGAAGGTTGTATTTGCATTTGTAGCTAATTGTGATGCACCAGATACCACTCTCTTACATTGGGCAGCAGATGGTGAACACTTTTTGACAGCTACTACTGCTCCTAGATTGAGGATTGGAAATGGATACAAGATATGGCATTATTCTGGATCACTCCTATTTGAGAGACCCTCAAAACAAGAGGAACTGTATGACGTTCAATGGAAAGTGAGTTTTTTTAATATATTTTTGAAATAAATTCAATAAAACTATATTTATTCGAATTTCAAGAACTATCCAAAATTCACCTACCAAGAACCTACTATTAAAACTGAAAAAGTAGAAGGCATTGCTCCCAGTCAACCCCAGGCCTCTACGCAAGCATATAGGCCTCCGTCGGCAAGAAATCGACCAGAAAAAAAGTTCAGTTTGTATGATGATGATGATTCAAATCAACAAACAGGTAATTTATACTTCCCCAAGAAATTAACACATCACCAAAAAGTAGCCAAAAGTTTAAGATACATTTACATGGAAACCACCCTAACAACACCAGTACATCCTAGGGACTTCCCATGGACGTCCCTGATTTTATACTTGGACATCCCAGGGATGTCCTTTGTCGAGACAACGTACATACTAGGGATGTCCCAGGGACATCCGCTGGCCGCTAAAAAAGGCATCCAAGGGATGTCTTTCTGGTACGTCCCTGGGATGTACCAAGTACGATGAAAGGATATCCCTAGGACGTCCCAAGGATATCCCAGGGACATCCTTTCGACAAAAGAAAAAAGTTGTAGGTCGAGTAGGGATTGAACCCGGGACCTTTGGCTTATCATGCACGCACCTTGCTCCATTGGCTATCATGTCTCCTGAAGATTTATGTACTAAACAGATTCATAAACAGGACTTAACTACAGAAACCTGAATAAATACAACTTTGTTAGGAATTGGGTATAATTATTATCATTCTTGGGTGTTTAAAAATGAGGGGCATTATGCATGTACGGTTCCTGTCTGCGAAAAATGGTACTTTCTCAAGAAGTTCTCAGACTTATTTATTCTTTATTTTCATTACAATCATTTTCCGGAAGAGAAACAAACATTTTCAAAAAAATTCAACCCAATAGTTTGATGAAATTCAATGACTCTGATGTGAATGGATATCAGATACTCCAGGGACACGAATAGGATAACCTAGGGATGTACCGGGCGGGATGTCCACTGGACAACCACTGCAGGACATCTCCTGGATGTCCCAATCATGTCCTTGTACCGCGGGACAAAAAAGGGACGTACCTAGGACATCCCTGTGTTGTTAAGGCACTTTGGACGTTTTTTGTTTTGAATGACATGTTATTTCCTTTTGGTGTGCAAACTGTATTTGCATAAAAACCTTCCACTGAAGCCTAGGGATATAATCTTGGAACCTGGGTAATACTGATATTTTTTGTTACCTTGGTGTACAAATGCCTATTGTTGGTCATTTCAATAATTATAGCAAACTATTATATCCTAAAATTATTTCAAATTAGTGAAAAGTAAATAAAAATATTTTGAGAATTTTATTGTATGATCAATTTGCTACCAATGAGAGACCTTTGAGAATTCACTATAACACAATAATAATGTTATAGAAAATGACATAATATGTTATAATATTTCTTGCAGCACACAAAGTCAAAAAAACTGTCACTTGGATGATTTTAGGTAAGGAATCCACTCCTTCAAAGATTGCCCTTAAACAAAAGAAAAAACGAGAAGCAAAAAAAGCTAAAAAACTTGAAGATGTGAATGAAGGTGAATCTAAAGAACCACCAGTTGTAAGTTCCATCAAGATTGAATTGACTGGGGATCCTGAATTAGATAGAAAGATGAAGGCTATCAAAAAGGTATTTCTCATAAAATAAATGTAAACCAATGTTGACAACAATAATCATTTTCTAGAAACTTGATGCTATAGAAAAACTCAAGCATCAACAAGCACAAGGAAAATCTTTAGAAGTCAATCAGATTGAGAAAATTAAGGGGGAAGCAGATTTGTTACAGGAATTGGAGAATCTAAAAGTGTGATTTTGTCTTGAACATTATTTTGATTTTATCTATAAAAATATCCATTTATCAGTCATTTTTTATTTATGTGATCTCCCTGTTCTCAAATTGAGTTATCTCTATAACAGTTCTACTTTTATAATGAATTATACATATGTTATGGAAGAAATGTCTCATATAAAGAAAAACCAACATGAAAATAAATTTAATGATAACAGCTATAGTACATAAAAACAAAACAACTACATTATCAACTAATAGTACATTGGAAATATCTAAAATAGATTTATAAAAATATGAAATAGTACTTTGTACACAATATATAGAATTAATCTATCATTATATTTATTCCTATATAATTTTTGTTCAGTCACCATGAAAAGCCATTCATGTTGAGTCATTATTTGACTTTCAAATTCAGCATAACCAAATACAATGTTTTTACAGGTTGAAATTATTCAAAATAGATTACCCGATTTTCTTCCAATGTACAGAGCAGAAAGCATTCATATTTGCTTTACTGAATCATGTTTGGAATTCATAGAGACTCAATGATGCCCAATAATAAAGTACATAACAAACAAAGCTTCAGAACTGAATCAGACAATGAATATTTCACCCATAAAATTTATATTAATATACTCTTGCTGCCTACTTTGATATAATTACTTATAAGGTGCATCTGAAGAACAGAAGCAAATAATTTTAATGAGATTCTTTTTTTATCAGATCTCCATATATTCTCAGGCCAGAAATGCTTCAACATAAAATGGCCAATTTTATCTTGTAATCACAATAATGTTTAGAGTTTATATAGATCGATATGCTACCCGACGTGGAATTTAAACCCTTATGGTTCCATCGTTTATTTTATTATAAATATCTACTGTCACTTTCTCGTACACGCCTGTTGAACCATTCAAAAAATATATGCTATCACTCGTTTTCGATGGATCGAATCCTTCCTGCTGTAGGTCGTTCTTTTTCAGCTTAAATGTACCTGTGAAATACAATTTTGTTTACAAACATGTTTACAGATTGATATATACCTATTTAATATAAAAAACTGTCAAATCTTTTTTCAAGATTCGATACTGTTTATTTGGTCTTTTCAACAGCTAGTATTTAAGTATTGCTCATTTTCCCGAAATGCCGATAATAGATAAAAGTAGCAATTTCTGCATTTTGAAATTTGAGCTGCGCGCGTTTTTCATCTTCTTCTCATAACATGCTTTATTCTGGTTTTGGATCCTGCCTCTGGACACAATCTTTAACCCTATGGACTCTTTTTCTATGCTCCACTATGTCAATGTACAATTTTGTTGTTTTTTGTGTGATGGAATTTGACTTTTGACAGTTTCGATTGCAGTCTGACACCAGTGACGTTTGATCCATGAATTAACCGTTAGCCATGTGAAAGATAAAAATGTGACTGGTAAGTGGTAACAAATTGATCAAATAGTCCGTTTTAAATTCAAACTGTGGTGTGATTGATAATTCGGGTTCGTAGAACTTGTTGAGTGATGTGATTATGCTTTGAGGCTTATATTATTGCCGAGATGTATCATTTCTGAGAAAAGATTTTTCGCATAGTAAAGGAAACCGGCAAAGGAGAACTGGTTGACAAAGGTTAGTGAAGAAAAACCATCAATAAACTAGTAAATTATTACATGTTCCCTCTGTTCAATATTATTGATGGAACTCGATCTCAACTATTTCAAGTTTCGGAACTATCTATTAGATGTTTTACCCCAAGTTCAACTGAAATAAAAGTATTAATATTGTACCTATATATTCTCTGAGTATACCTACTCAAAATCAAGGAATTTATAGGTTTACAAGCTTGGTCTTCAGTAAGTACCTACCTATAGTACAGATATCTCCAACCAGCCCTCAATATAACAATAAATGACAATATATCTACTATATTTTACTTTGCTTTCACCACATACTTTGATTAACTTTGATTGTTTCAAGCTGTTTCAAGAAATAACTAAATAATATCATAATGAAAGTGTATAGGCTACCGACCAGTCGGCAAACTACCTATACCTTTGAGTAAGTGTATATAATCAAGGCAGTTTTTCTCTCGACTGCCGACCATTCAGTGGAATAAATTCTTTCTGGAAAAAATCGGTCGGCAACCCAAAAATAAAAGTATTGTATGCCGACTGGTCGGCAGTCTATTCTATTTTTTCGGGATGCCGACCAGTCGACAAACTCGTCGACAGATTATACTTTTTCTCTAAACTGTGGACCATTCAGTAGAAGAATACAGTCTTTCTTTATAACAAAATGATCCAAGGTTAGTAGCTTAGTGGTTAGACATTGCCTTGTCATGGGCAACTTGATTTTTTCTCACATTTAGCCGACAATGCCTTGTCAATCCTGTGATCCTGTTGTCAAATCCCATATGGAATAATTTTATTTTTGAAATATTTTTTCATCAGATTTTTGTTTCACTATTCGGTTAGTCTGTTTGGGTTGAGTATACATCACTTTCTTTTTATATTTTATAGTTTTCTAATCTAGCTTTTTATTTTTCCATTGTTGGTTCACAAGATTTTTTTGATCAGGTTTTTGTTCCACCAATAGAATTAGAATTTGAGATTAGTCTTTGAGACATTTTGAGCGCCTTTGTCTCAAAAGATTTCTTAGTGATGGATGAAAGTAGAAAACAAAAACATTATCTGAAGACATTCAATAAATTAGTTTCATTTGGAAAGATAAAAAAAACTATTTACTTTATCACTTGGAAATTTTACAAGTAGAATTACATTTGAAGTCTTACGATTAATCAAAAAGTTCTAAGGTAATGAGATGTGTGTTGCATACGTTTGCGGTGAATACACGCTTAATACCGAGTCGTATACTATACATCTTTTCAGTATTTCCTATGAAATAAACTGATTACGAGACTGATTATTTGTTGAAGAAATCGAGGAAGAAATTTCACTTTTAGTGTTCTCATAAAATTGACAATTGAATTGCGATTGTTTCACATAGAATCAAGAGAATCATGATTTCATATGCAGTTGAATCTAATTAACTTCCACAATTCAATGTAAAACATATATTATGATGGAGCAAATCAGTATAATACCAAAATGATTGGCTAGAATTAATACCGCATCACTATCACCTTGAAATCCGAAAATATAATCTTGTTAATCTTCCACAGACTTACCTGTCATATCTATTTTCATCAATATCCTGATGAAGATCGGTCTGGCATAGGCCGGCAACATTTTCTTGAGACCGCCGACGAGTTGTTTCAAATCCAACGTTTCTTCAGGATCGAAAACGGCCGCCATTCCCGCCCTGCCTTCTTGACCCTTGATCTCCACCCCGTAAACTATTACGTCCTTGTAATTCACCAGATTGCTCATGACGTCTTCGACCTCGGACGTGGACACATTTTCTCCCTTCCACCTGAACGTATTCAATCAATCAATCAATCAAGTTGAATATTATTTATCGTTAAACATGCCCTATAATAATTATGTTTCATTATATTCATAACTCAATGATATATTGAAATGAATTAAAAAATATGGTACAAAAAAGGGAATTTCACTTTTTGGTAAAAAACAAGGTGTTTGGTTCGTCGACGTATTTCTGGAAAGGGGTGATAGGACATTTTGAACATATTTAACCTTATATACTATTACACAAAGTGTTACGAATTTCGAGGTATCATCGTGCATGCTTTCAGACATTTTATCCGATTGTATCTCTTCTTCCTTAAAAAGTTGAATACGTATTTCATCGATATTGAATACGTAATGAGATCTAAATGTGATAAAAAAGTGTTTAGGATCGTTAGAATAGAAAAAAAAATCGTAACATATCCAACTTCGAATTTATCAGCGATGATTTCTTTTCTTGAACTGATTTTGTATATTAGTATTTGTGGTCTGGAAAGATCCTTCTCATCGGCTGTGAGTCGAATTCCCACCAATGTCTGTGGAGCAGCAGAAACAAGTACTCCAGGGGAATGCTCAACTCGAGCACCAGCAACATGAAAATCATAAATGAGGTCTCACTACCTACTTTTTTTTCACGCCAAGGCGGCAATCCGTTATGGATCGTACTCTATGTACTCGAGATATGCTGACCCAGGTTCATTCATGGAAGGTGTCACAAGATGAATCTCTATCAGATCATCGACACATTCTGTTCACGCTGGGGGGAATAAGCGCCCCAGAATAGGAAATATACAGGAACCCTCGTGCCACCAAGTGGGGCCTCTTTCGGGAGGAACTCAAAGGAATGCTTGTGGGTTTGCCATCGAAGTACGGGAGCAAGGCTGAAATAGATAAAGCGGTGTCGTATCTCAACAAAGCCATCACTTCCTCGTACGAAACAGCTGTCCACTTAAAGACAGGGCTACCAACGCCAGAACGCCATGATGGAATTCAGAAATAGAAAACCACCGTAGGCTCACAAGAAAACTTCTAATCAAAGCGAAACGCACCAACGTACCGCAACACTGAGAAGAATATAATTGTGCCCAGAAAGAATACAAAGGAGACATTCGGCGATCACAAAGAGACAGTTGGCGTGCCTACTGCGAAAAAGGAGTGGGCGTGTTGTCTATCAGATGGTCGAGAAACCACAACGGCAGAGGAAACACTGCAGCACCTCATCTTCACATACTTTCCGGATTCAGAAATATCCAACAAACCACCTTTGAGGACGAGCCCAGTGAGAAGAACTCATATGGTCTGTCAAACAGTCAGTTGCTGCTAAAGTACCAAGGGGATATCCTCAAGGAGGGGTTTTATCACCTCTGCTATGATGCCTGGTAGTGGACGAGCTCCTCATAGATGTGAATAAGCCAGGGCTATATGTGCAAGCATATGCAGATGACTTGGTAATAACGGCCCAAGACCAATTGGCAAACTGGCTAGGGAACCCAATTATAGGAGCCCACGATAGAGTGGAACAGTGGTGTTCCACCAGTGGATCGAGAGTCAATCTAGAAAAGGTTAACTTGGTATTATTCACTAAGAAACGCAGATTAGGAATACTTCCTGAGATATTTCTCTCGGGAAAGTGCCTCCAATACAAAGGCTCATCAAAGTACCTTGGAGTTACAATAGACTTCAAGCTCACTTGGAATGAGCACATTGCACACCGCAGAAGAGAACTGGATGAAGTCCAGATACTGGCCTGCCTGGGAATAACAGGTGCTCTGAGAACGACGCCTACCAGGGCTCTTGAAGCTATGTTAGGTCTGCCGCCTCTACACCTGTTCACACAACACGAAGCCATAAGAACTGCTTACCGACTCAACGGTGCAAACCAGTGGGTCGGAACAGAAACAGATCATAAATAAATGAATAAAGTTGTGGATACGTAATTTTTAAAGATTTTTATTTCTCCTTATGGACTGATTCACTCGCTGGTATGCCCCTGGAAAATCTGGATCAAATTTATTTAGTCCAGTAAATGTCTGATAATGGGTCTGTTTCAGAAAAAATGTATTTCATTATTTTGAAGTACTAATGTAAACTAGTCCACTGTTGCAGTCCGTTTTCTCCTCAGAGTTCTATAATTTTTTTCAATATTGAAATAGTTTCATAACATACAAATGCGGGACAATGCGTGACGACGACGACATATACCGGGATGCAACTTCATATTATGATACGACCAATTTATTGTTGGTATATATTTCAATACATTCCTATGGTAGAAGTGAATAATGATTTATTAGTAGAGTGTGAATACATTTTGATTGGTTGTTGGGATATAATATCAATCCACCTGAAAAAAATTCAAATATGGTGTGATGCTAAGTTTCTATGCTTCAATGCTACTAAAACTATTTTTCTGACTTCCTGATTGGATGATGAATTAAAATTTGAGGAATATATGAAGTCGTTGAACAAAAAACTACCTAATGGATGCTTTGCTATCAGAGTATTTGCGAAAGAACTTGGGTTTTCTATTACTAGCTAGCAATTTTGAAATGTGATTATCTTCATTATTGAAAAAATATATTTGTGACGATTTTCAGTAAAAAGGAACGCCTGAACTATTGATACATGAAACGATCAAAATAAAATTTTATAGTGTGAATTGGACTAGTGTGTACAACCTCATTGTTTGAATAAACCGTCAAAATGTCATTGTAGATAAAACGTTCTATAATATTTCATTATTCTTCATTTTTTATAAAAATATTGTGTATTCACACAAACGCTATAAGGTATAGAAATTTCAAACACTCTTACCTAAACGTATCGCCCGTCCTGTCCTTGAAGAAGAGATTCCCCAGCTCGTCAGCCACCAGTATGTCTCCCGACAAGAAAGCGCTGTCTCCGTGCTTGAACACGTCGCGCACCACCTTCTTCTGCGACGCCTGCTCGTCCACGTAGCCCAAGTAGGCCCTGGACGGGTTGTTGGGGATGATCTTGCCGATGAACACCCCCGGCTCGTTGGGGCGGCAGGTCATGCAGAGCCCTCTGGCGTCCCTGATGGGCTCCCCCGTGTCGGGGTTCACCCTGATTATGGATATCGGGTAGACGGAGGGGATTATGCGCGAGATGAAGCCTATGGAGCCTACGGTGTTGTCGACGTTGACTGGAAATTGAGGGTCATTTACTCGAGATTCAACGTACGACGTCGGATTTTTTTCTATTGCAAACTCCTGTAGGTTGAAGTTCTTTGAGGGTACTGTTTCATAGATTGGTTAACTTATTGTTCTCTCTCTAAGTACAAAATGCACTGTCAAATCTAAGAAGTATTGATTCAACTGTTGAGGAAGTTTAGTATACAATGGTAATATTGGAAACTATAATCTTCAGAGCTTTAGTGTGGCAGGAGTGCGAATTCAATGAAGGAAGAAAAACATCGACGTCATTCCAAAGTAGAATGAGACAACTCTATAGAGTATATGTGCCTTGCCATATAGGAACTTGCCTGTCATCAGATACAATCTATACTAGTTCGGAACTGACTTCAAGATACTGGCGAAACGCAACAAGGTTGACATTTTGTGTGTGATGGAAATTAGAGACCGAAGGTTAGAAATGCATTAAATGGAGATGAATGGGTGAGAAGAGGATCAAGAGAAACATTCACTGGTCCGAAGGTAGCATTTGGCATAGCAACAGCAGCTATACGTGTATTATAACTGAGTTGCCAAAAGACAACAACAGCTATATTGGAGGAAGATCATGGAAACAGCAAAATGATGATCACCAAATGATCATGTTGACTGGAAATTGGATGTCATTTGCTTAACGTACGAATTCAGAATTGTTTCTTCTGTTGGATTTAACGGAAGCATGTCATTGTAACATCGTCCATTCCTTGGGCAGCAAATAAGATTTGTTTTTGAACTTCTGGAGGTTTTGCCACTGGTTTTGCTCGTCCACGTAGCCCAAGTATGCCCTGGACGAGTTGATGGGGATGATCTTGCCGATGAACACCCCCGGCTCGTTGGGGCGGCCGGTCATGAAGAGCCCTCTGGCGTCCCTGATGGGCTTGCCCGTGTCGGGGTTCACCCTGATTATGGATATCGGGTAGACGGAGGGGATTATGCGCGAGATGAAGCCTATGGAGCCTACGGTGTTGTCGACGTTGACTGGAAATTGAGGGTCATTTACTGGAGATTCAACGTTCGACGTCGGATTTTTTTTTGTAGGTTGAAGTTCTTTGAGGGTACTGTTTCATAGAATGGTCAACTTATTGTTCTCTCTCTAGTAGTAGTAAAGTACAAAATGCACTGTCAAATCTGAGAGGGGTATTGATTCAACTGTTGAGGAAGTATAGTGCATTGGAAATATTGGAAACTATTATCTTCAGAGCTTTAGTGTGGCAGGAGTGCGAATTCAATGGAGGAAGAAAAACATCTACGTCACTCCAGAGTGAAATGAGACATATAGGAACTTGCCTGTCATTAGATTCAAACTATACAAGTTCGGAACTGACTTCAAGATCCTGGCGGAACGCAACAAGGTTAACATTTTGTGTGTGATGAAAATTAGAGACTGAAGGTTAGAAATGCATTAAAAGGAGTTGAATGGGTGAGAAGAGGATCAAAAGAAACATTCACTGGTCCGAAGCTAGCATTTGGCATAGCAACAGCAGCTATACGTGGATTATAACTGAGTTACCAAAAGACAACAACAGCTATATTGGAGGAAGCTCATGGAAACAGCAAGATGATGATGGCCAAATGATCACGTTGACTGGAAATTGGAGGCCATTTACTTAATATTCAACTTACGAATTCAGAATTTTTTCTTCTGTTGGATTGAACGAAAGCATGTCATTGTAACCTAGGGCAGCAAGAGGGATTTGTTTTTAAGCTTCTGGAGGTTTTGCCTCGGGTTTTGCTCGTCCACGTAATCCAACTAGGCCCTCTGGACGGGTTTTATATATATTATAAATACAATCTAGACTAGCTCGGAACTGACTTCAAGATCCTGGCGAAACGCAACAAGCTTAACCTTTTGTGTGTGATGGAAATTAGAGACAGAAGATCAGAAACGCAACAAAAAGAGAAGAATGAGTGAGAATAGGATCAAAAGAAACATTTACTGGTCCAACAGCTACACGTGGAATATCACTGAGTTACCAAAAACAACAACAGCTATATTGGAGGAAGATCATGGAAACAGCAAGATGATGATGGCCAAACGATCACGTTGACTGTCTGGGAGATCGACAATGATCAGGGTATAGACCTCAAGAAGAAATGAGAACAAATCAACTGAGTAGAGTTAAGAAACATTGAAACCGTATCCTCTATTCAGCTGGAAAAAAGTTCGTATTGACCGTTAGTCAGGGATTGATCTATACAGATTGCCAACTTGATACATCCCAAATAGCAACTGCTTCTTTCCACATTAAAATCTACTGATGTGCTTTTTAAGTTAGCTTCTATTTTACAATAAACTAAATTATATAGATATATTTATTCAAAATTTTAAGTTGGAAATTTGGCCAGACCAATATCGATACCAAAGTCTGGCTTGAATATGAACAATTTGAATATTTGATACAATCTTATCATGTAAATACCTATGTTGGCGTTCCCTTCAGTGGCCCCATAAAATTCGCCGACATTTTTGATATTGAATCTCTCCACAAACTCTGGCCATATTTGTGGGCGAAGTCCGTTTCCATAAATTATTTTCAGATTATGATCTTTGTCGTTTTCTTTTGGAGGTACTGCTAGAATGTATCTGCACATTTCACCGATGTATTGTGCTGCCTGAAAAAACGAATATTTGAGGATATGAAACAAATAATAACTTCATATTGGATTCACCCTGATTCGCTCTAGATTCGGTAGATTCAAAGTACAAATACATAAAGAATGATGATGAATCATAGAATATACCTAGTTGTTTTTGTTATGTACATGCACTAAGCATCTGGCATTAGATATACCTAGTTCCTCATAGTTATTTATTTGATTTTCTCAATTTTCATTTGAGAAACTGGCAAAAACTTGTAAATGTATTTTCTTTATGTGGTTCATAAGATCTGTCGAACTGTTGATGACAAATATTTTTATAACAGGATAGTAGGTGTACTGAGTGTTTTCATAGGCGAGGTATCTCTTTTGAAAAGATGTAGTACTTGTGGGACAAGTCGTTCCACAAATAAAAAACAACTAAATGAAACTTTCGAATTTAATTGAATGTAAATACGTTGTTGGGCTAATGGAATGGAAGAATATTGTCCAACGTGGTGTGTAGTATCAGTTGACCTGAATATTGAGTATAGTGCGTATAATATCAATGGAAATAAGACATGCTTATCTTATGACGAAAAAATTGAGACCACAATTACAATATGACGAAAAATTGTGTACTGACTTCTTAGGTCTCGTAATACGAGATATTTGAAAAAGCAAAGAGAGGATGACATGCTCTAAGACTTGTATTATCAATTAGGAAATCTTGGTTCATCCTAATGGAGAAGAGAATGACGTTGATGAACTTGGACATTGAATAGAAAATACGTGTGAAAAGTTTCGAACAAACAGATTTTTTGCCAAATGACATTAAAAGTAGCTTTTTGATGACACTCAACAGGCAGAAAAGGTGTATTTTTACTGCCTAGGCAGAAAACGTAATATACACCTTGGTAGTAAAGAATATCATCACCACGGCTGAAGCCTCTCTGGGTTATAATGATATTCTTTCCTACTTTGGTGTATACAAAACTATTATATTTATTTTTATTTTTATTCATTTATTCAATTGAACCAAGTAAAATTATAGCATAATCATATTTTTTAATAGGCACCAAGTAGATATGATGTCACATATTATTATCGACAGGTAGACATGGAGACGACAATTTTTTGTTTACAACCTTGTTTAATAGTTCATGTAATAAATTAGTTTCAATGTTGACTGTGAAACAAGCTTGAGCTTTAACCCGAATTCAGTCGCGGAGAATGAATTGAAACTAATTCCAGCAAAATCCAGAGATTCCTAACAAATGGAAAGTTAATAATGCTTTGATTCAAGCAGAAGCAGGGGCCAGGTAGCCGTGCGGACAGAGTGTCGGTATTCTAATTCGCATTCGCTTGCCGGTCGTGGGTTCGATTCCAAACGACTGCAGACATTTTTCTGATGGCCCAAGAAAGTGTTTGGAATCACACGTTAAAAGGTAAGGCCCCCGTCATTCCTAGCTCGCAGCCTCGCACAAGACTCTCGAAGACTTCTGAGGGTTGCTCGTAAGGGGGCAACCGAATGACGGATAGAACAATTTCAGAACAAAACAATTTCAGAAGAAGTCTCATGAAATATTGTGATTGAATACAGGTATGGATGTTCGTATTCTATACTTACAGTGCACTTATATTTTCGACAATCCTCAAAATAGCCAGATGCTGAGAACTTCTTTTTGATGACAACTGTTGCTCCATAGATGATCGCCTGACCGACTGTCATGCAACCACCTGCAGTATGGTAAAGAGGCAGAGGTGTGTAGAATATGTCCGAAGATTTGAAGTTACACAGCCAGTACATTGCGCAAACAATGAAGAAAAATCTGAAAAAGAAATGGACGAATCATTAATGAGTAGGCAGTTATGTTGAGTTGGAAAACAACTTCCAGAAATTAAAATTTGTGTATAGTTGAGGAGAGTGGAACTTGTATAGGTTATGGTGGATTAAAAACCTCTTTTAGGGTGCCAAAATACTAGGCTTCGAAAATAAGAGACAGAAATGACCTTTTTTTATATTTGTAAAATGGAAATAGCAATACTTCAAACTCGACCTAAAAGTAGAAAATTATAGACCTATTTGACTGACAACGCTTAACTGATGATAGCTCTCGTGATTTGATGAAGAATCAGATATAAATATAAGTGATGAAGTTGAAATTATTATTTTTTCATATGATTTTCTCTTCAAAATCTTCAATTTTTGGCGGTCAGTAATCACTAGGAGTAATGACCGATTCATTACTCCTAGTGATGTGCCACGTGGTGGCTTCTTTTATATTTTTACGCCACTGATGATATTTAGATTATTACTTACTACCTACTTCAATCAATGAACGCCCAATAGTAGGTCCCTTTTTTGATTCATCGTTCATATCTCAAGAACGGCACTTCACAGCAAACAATTCAATACATTCAAAATCGTAGCTGTTGAAATTGTCTACAAAATTGTGTCAGTGTGTCTCATTGTTTTCGAGATTTTCACAAGCGAATCATGTACATTTTTTGAAATTTCTCAAGAAACTGCCCTCTTTCTACAACACGTTCATTGTCTGAACTATAGATATTTGACCAAGAATAGGAGTTTTATTTGCATAGTCATTATTTCATCATTAATTTAATTTTAGAAAGTTGAAAAAAACGTTTTCACTTTTTGCATGAAATTATTATTTCTGTTCAGCTACAGAATGAGCACCAAGACTCCTCTAATCAACTCACCACTGAAACAAATGTTTTTTAAATAATCTGGTATTGAAGATGATAGACATGCATACCTTGACGTTGTGATGACAGCAGCTTTAGGTAGTCCAGTTGTACCTGAAGTGTAGATATAAACAACACAGTCCTGATAGCCCAGTTTGTCTGCAATTTGGGGCCTTGTCGTTGGAGCTTCTTTCAACAATGCGTCCAAATTGTGGAATTTCTGATCGGCAGGAGTTTGGACATTGCCACAACTTATTTGATATAGAGCTACTTTGGATTCTATCTTATCTAATATTTCAGTTACAGCTGGAAACAAATATTTTGTTATAACATTTTCATCATAACATCAATTAGCCATCACCACAAAATTTAATGACGTTACACAATCAGGTTGTCAGGTACACGTTTCGGTCATTGAAAATCTTCAGCCCTATTAAAACTTCTACAATACAAAGAAAGGATTGAAATGAAAGGAATAACATTATTCATTTATTTATATTTATTTAGTCGGTTTTGCGTCATTTTTGTTCCAACATACCCGTTCGACGAACAAAACAGCCCATCAATAACGCAGTCTATGAGCTCCTTTACGGGATTCAACAAGTCAGCAAGCGAACAAATCAAGGCGGCTGACTTCGTATTTCGTATGGAGTGCCGTTGAAATAGAGATGGGAGCGGGAAGAACGCGTCACGATATCCTCGCGGATTAGATAATAATATGCTCGCATCTCATGTATGATTTGATCAGAATACCTGAAGGTGGCTATTTCGTCCTTAGAAACCAGGTGTCATCAATAAAGTGACATGAAATGAGTAAATTACATCATAAGTAGAATGAGTTTGTCCTCTTTTTTTACAATTGTAAGAATGCTCTTTGCCATGACGATTTTACGAACTTTGTCGGCTTATATCTCAGAAACTAAGCAGACAAAACTTCCTAAACTCACATAATGTGCCATTCTACAATAAAATAGTGCAATTTCAGCCAATTCGACCGAGAGACAAATTCCCATGTTTTCGTGCTGGTTCCATTCCAAATTAGAAAAATATCTTTGCTTACCTTCAGATAGTTCTGAGCCGAAGATGATGGCTTGACTCTTGGCCACCGTGACAGAATGGACAAGAGATGTCAGTCTTAAGTTGGTGTTGATCAGCGAGGTGATTACACCGAGTTTGGATAGTCCCAACCACATGCAAACGAATTCGGGTTTGTTTTCGAGAAACAGGGCGACCACGTCCCCCTTTTTGTATCCGTGACTTTTGAACACATTCGCCACTTTATTGCTGTATTCTTCCACCTGAAAAAAACGCGATAATTCGTTCATTTCAACTATTTATTATTACAACTAAGAAAATGTCAAAATACTCAAAATGGAATGAAATGTTTCCTTTGCTTTTACTCAGATGGCGTTCGTCCATCTCGCAGATGCCGTACGCCTCTTGGGTATTAAATGATGGGATGTGTTTTGTTTACGTTGAGTTAGGTTCGCAGTGTTCGCACTAGATAGGGGTCATGAATGCTGCATCATTAATACCAGTCTATTCGACCAAATGAAAGATTAGGTTTATACAAAGTGTTTCCTTTGCTTTTACTCAGATGGCGTTCGTCCATCTCGCAGATGGCGTATGCCTCTTGGGTATTAAATGATGGGATGTGTTTACGTTGAGTTAGGTTCGCACTAGATAGGGGTCATGAATGCCACCTCATTAAGACCAGTCGATTCGACCAAATGAAAGATTAGGTATTCCGCTAATATCTCACTTAGTCACATTTCCATGAAAACTGATGTATATTTGAAATTCGTTATTATGGGTTCTCTATTCGAATCTATATGGAATATCATGAAACCATTCAGTAGAATTTCAGAAAAATCTGATGAATAGGTATAATAGTATTTGAGTTATTCCACCGTTTACATGCCTACATGTTTACTTGTCTATTTAATAATTATTATAAATGATATTGTTTTTAGTTACTAGTGAAGGCTTTTCCTGACGTCACTATTCGGTGATTTATTGGAAATTGAAGAAGAACATTATTTAAAGTCAGGAAATATCAGATACTCACAATACAAGCCCATTGGGGCTTAGGTGATGATGATATGTCCTGGTCTTTTATTTTCATTGTATTTTGATTGTACCAAACAATATGAAATAAGTTCAGAAACTCCTGTATGATGAAGATATGAATAAATACTTACTTACTTAAAATACTTACTTATACCTACCAAGCAAACATGATGTTTACAGCAAAATTCCAGAGATACTGGGTCCCGCCAATTCAATAGGGACAGTTTGCTATGTAAAAATTAATCCTTTACCTAAAGTTAATAATCCTATTGTTCTTAGTGAATCACGACCGATAAGTATCCTACCAGTGGCATCCACGATCATTGAAAGACACATCCATACCCTAGTGACATCCTACCTCATCTCTGATAATAATGAGAATGTAATTATTATAGAAATAGCCATCAGTTAGGCTTTAGAAAAAAAAACATAGCACAGGCATAGCCTCAGTCAGCATAACTGACCAAATCAAAGAGGTATAGGTATAGGTATAGATCAACAAAAAGTAACATGTATGGTACTGTTGGACTTTTCTAAAGCATTTGACACGATTGATCATGACATTCTCTTATCAAAACTGCAGTTCTTAGGATTGTCTCATGGTAGTATGAAATGGTTCCGCAATTTTCCATCTGACCGATATCAATGTGTGTCGGTACTCAAACATATTAAATTGTCGACATCCTCTCTCGAAAAAAATCTCATGTGGAGTACCGCAAGGCACTATACTAGGTCCCCTTGTTTTTTCTATGTATGTCTCAGATATGAAAATGAACCTACAATCTGTCAACTTCTCTGTGAAAATCATCATCATCAACAGTGAAATTCCAATTGTAACAGAAGCGAATAACAGCTATATATTTTGACAGTGGACTAAGTTTTGACAAATATATGTCATAAATAAGAGACGAATGGCTTGTATGCAACTCAAAGGGCTGTATCCACATAAGAATAGAAGTGTTGACCCGAATACAAAATTCCGATTGTGCAATAAAATTCAGAAGGTTCAAAACTCATGTATGAGATATTCTTATAGTATAATATACAGCAACACAACATTAGTATAAATATGAGCGATCGACGTATGCTTCATTTTCATACATTTCTTTTCAATATCATGCAATCCCAGGCAACACATGTGTGTCCATTGGATGTCCATGGGCATCCCTTGGACATGTCAACATGTAATACTATTACTATGAAGGGAATTTTTAACTCTATTCAATGGTATAAAAACGAATATGGCGCCCATGAGGAAAACAAAAGTATGGTAATAAAGCTCTGAAAATATTGATGATAGAATATTTCTGACAATCCCAACTTCTTGGTCATGATTAATTACCTGTTAACACAAAATTTCAATATTTTTCCTCTAATATATTAACCAATAAAATGAATGAAAACAAGAGTTTTCCAAATATTTAGGAAATAGCAAGACTGTCCCTATTAAATCATTGGGGGCGACCCTGTATAGTTTTGAAATAATGATGTAATGATTCGTTAAACTATACTAACTGACATTAACTTGAGAAAAACCTATATAAATGATCAATTCAGTTGCTTTTACTTTCGTGCAATGGAAATGTTCAGTTGTCCATTGCCATAATCTACTTCTACCTCAATTAAATTGACTAGTATTCATTACCCGAAGATATTTTGTTTAATATATGTATAATTTAAAAGTATTTAACAGCATGGACTTATCATAAACAGTAATTAAACGAATACTGTCTGAAGGTTAATCGAGTAGGTCGAACATTCATTTCATTTTTTCTCCTCGTTTCTACAAATGAAAATATGAGCATTATTTCCATATACGTGTAAAGAAGAATCAGATGCTTTGTCCCAAATACAACATTTTTTGGAAAAAACTGTTATAACTATATCATCGAGAGCATTAACAGATACAGAGAAATTGGTATTTCCAAAAGGTATGATAATTCATCTTCGAGATCAGATTCAATAACCAACAGTAATAATTGAACAATCTGCACCAAATACTTCCTGATGAATTTTCTAATCAGTACAAAATCATAAATTGAATAATCATTGAAAAAGAACACGAAATCACATAAAACATCACTAGAGTAGATAAGTAGTCACATAACTTGAAACACGATAACACAACAACAACATGAAAGAAAATGGTAAATTCAAACTCAATTAGAGTCATTTCCGGTTTGACCGGAAGTGACTCCAACTTTTTTATCTCAAATAGCACCCTGTATATGTTTCGCAATTTTTGATTTCTACTCAAAATGGGGAAGACCACTGAGAGAAGAAATCCGTGCAAACCTCTTTCAATCGACGAATCATGATTTACGTTTGATGTACAATCAATATTATGAGTTGAAGTTGAAGGGAATCGAATCTATATCGTTTTGAAATCAGCATATTTTATTCGATATTTCAAACAGCCAAATATGATGGTGGAGTCGTGACGTATTAGTCCCGAACTGTAGCTATCTCTCTCTGATACCTCGTCATTTTGCAGTGTTGCAGTGTAATTGGTCAGTTCAAGGACAATAGGCGTGTTGGGAATAAGACGTCGCACCAGTCAAACCAATGAATTGACAACATTTCAAATGGCGCAGGAATTGTGTGTTTCGAAATGGACATATTCTAATTCATTATTTTCATGGTCTTAGCATGAATGAAAAAAATCAAAATCAATTCGCTGGTAGTTTTTCACAATAGAGTTCACGATAATGTCATTTTAAAAAATCAGTGGTCTCCCCCATTACCGTTCCAACGATGTATCACACCTCGTATTTTAAATTTGATTTGATGGAGAAAACGACAATTGAAATTTCAAATTGAACGAATTGCAGTAGGCTACGATATTTTTGTATTCTTGATTTTGACTTCAATAATTATTTAAAAGTATTAGAATTATAGTAAATCATGTAATTTTCAGATTTTCATCTTTCGAAATGGCTGAGATAATCTATTGGAACAGGTATACTGAGACAACCGGTATATCGAAATTGAACACGTTGATAATTCCGAATATACTAAAATAATAAAACTAACCTGAGCAAATGTCCACTGCTGATCTTCGTACAGAATACATGGTTTCTGAGGATGTTTCTTGACATTTTCCAAAAAAACGTCAGCAAGTGTCAAGTCTTTACTTTGGAAGCCCTTAATTTGTATCAGAAGCCTGATATATTTGAGGAGGGAACTGAAATATAAATAACCAGATTGAAAATATAAATTCATGCTTTATAGAGATGTCTATGAAATACTGAAGAATTCAGACCATATGTGTATAACAACACACAAACAACTGAAACAATTGAGATTTTATTGAATTTCAACTCATTTCATCCTCTGGTAACTAACATTTTAATGATAGCGTGCTTTCGGAGATTGAAGAGGTCTAACTTTCGACACAAGGATTTGAATTTGAAGAACATGCTCACTAGTTTTATAATATGAACTTTTTCTTACTTTACGGCAATAAACTTTGTTTAATACTGACGTGAAAAGTGAATTGTTTAAAATAGCAGTTCCACTAATTTTCGGATTCGGTCGAAATCAGTAGATATACCAGGGCTTAGGCACTTAATACAATGGTATAACGTTATTTTTTTTTGTTCTTCAACCACCAATTGTTTTTGATCATACCTATACCTACTTTATACCAGCATCTACGGCATCATTTTAAAATCGAAATATTCCGAAAACGGTATACAGTATCAAGCTCTAATAAGAGTACCTCTTTGTTGTAAAATTGAATGACGTCAAAAAAGGCATGTTTAGAACTACTCGGTTCTACTAGATTCATGTGAATTGATTCTTCGTACATTTTTGTTAGTAGCCCCTATTTTGTATTGTATGATGTGACGTGGCGTTTGTTGATAATCAATGGTAATCAAAATATTCTTGCACTCAAGTTGCCACTTCATTTTTCAATTGCTGAACTTGAATGAAATTCAAATGCTGCAATTTATAATACCATATAAGATTTCCAGGCGCAGCAGTTAAATATTCACGAGGGGGCATTAGGAATATTTAAGGTAGAGCAAATACATCTTTATCACTTGCTTAAGTGTCAAGAAAAAATTAAGCTCAGTTCATGCGTGATGACATAGCTTATTTGATAAATCATCATCTTTAGACACATGAAATCCCCATACCAGTTACAAACGTCACGTAATGTCACACAATGAAAAACAAAGTCATCACGAATATTCTCACCATTATATCTAGAATCTAGATCTATCAAAAATTAACATTTCAAATTATCAAAAAATCAGTACTGTGTTTTTTCCTGAACTACTCTCTTTTGTCGATTTATATCCAACAAAAAAGTACATAGAATAAATTCACATGAATCCAGTTGAAAGTTGAGAGTTATATCAGCCAGTCGAAATCGAAAATTCATTTGTTTTTGTTTCATATTTTTTCATTGAACCGGTCAAAGTGTTCCGTGCAAATTGAAGAGCAGTTCTTACGGCTTTTTGTCTGATCTTTCTGTATGTGATTTCGAGAAAAGTGACCACAAAGTGAACTTTTTTGACATAACAATGAAACATGCATTTTTTCCGGATCTGGATTTTTTTTTTCATAATATGCCATCTCCGATAGTTTCAATAAAGGAATGTCGCTGCCTCGGTCGCTGCCGAATTTCAGCAAATTACGATGAATCATTTCTAAAATACCGGGCGTAAAATTTATATGATAATTTCACGTAATAATCTTTGTTATGGATGGTCAAAAATATTTTTCATTTAATACATCGACTCGTCTTGATTTTCCTTTCCCTATTCTCCATTTAGGTATGTGAGTCTCCTCATCCCACCGTGTATGATTGCTGGTCGGGTTTATATCATTGAAAATGTACCCAATTCGATAATGAATCGTAATATTGATTTATGTATACTTAAAGCAGTAGAATCGATGGTCATTATGTCATATCAAATATTTAAATTGTTGAACATTTCCAAGTTACTGAGCTTATGGTAGAAACGTGTGAAAAATATAGGCTATTAACGAATGGTTCAAATGGGTTCCTTATATAGTCAAGGTCTATCACATATAGGTGGCTACAAGTTGTTCAGGTATATTTGACAGTCTCCTAAACTCCTGTAGAATTTTTCATAGTGATTTACAAAAATTTCAAATGCAGAAATTGCAGGGGCTTCTTTTCAATCCGCCAGATTCTGCCATCGTGTCTAATCGCCACTGTCTATATAATGGAATTGTTCAGCCAACCAACCAATACATTCGAAATTAATTAATTGTAATTTCGGTTGTTCATTTGTTTCAAATTTGGATTGTCCTTCAGGACTGATCTATGACCCACAACTTGCTTAAACATTTGAAACCTGAACTATGCACTTAATGTTACCTACTACTGATCCTATCTTGTATGGAATGATGGCTATTATTAACCATACGTCTTAGAGACGGCATATCAGCATCCGATTTGTTGGATTACCCCTGCTTTTCAATATCGACCATTGTCCTACCACGTAATTTATGTCCACCCAACACTCATTCAGTACCCTGAAGTTGATCTATGTATGTGGTTCAGTTTTAGAAACATCTTGAGTGAAAGATAGATTGCCGTCTCGTTGACCCATAGTGACGTTATATATTTGGAACGTTAGTAGTTAAGGGTTAAATTAAATTTCAATTTATGTATATGGTCGACCGGCTTGGTGTCTATTGTTTATTAATTTTTTGCTTTTTCTTTGAAAAATCTGGTCTACATGAAACCCAAAAAGTTTTCAAATCTCCATGAAAAAATGCGTGAGATAATCAGGTAACCCAATCAATTACCTATTGCCGATATACGACCAAATAAATCTCGATAATCACCATTTCCAAAATAAAAGAGAATGCGATTGAAAATAATTTCAACTAAAAGTTGGTATGTGAAAATGAAATATCAAATATACAATCTAGCCTTATTCCACGAAAACCTACTGAATGCGACTAATAATATCTGATTATCATTGCAAATTAGATGATGACCTCAAAGAAATGAATCCTATGAATCCTATTTGAATATAATTGGAGAATACTTTAATTTTGCTGATTTTTTTTCTGTGTGTTAATTAAAATTCGACACGATTGCTGTTACGATTTGAACATTTGAAAAACATATAGGATATTTTTCGAAAATAAAAAAAAAACATTCCACTTAAGTATTCACTATAGACCAGCAGTAAATTTCTTAGAACGGTAGGTATCAATAAATTCAAAATTAGACGAATCAAATGAGTAATTGCATAAATATAAGATGTGGATATAGTGACAATAATAAATGAGCAGAGTGAAAAAATTATCATTATTTATATTTAATTGCATACCTATGTGAATGACAAATTCCTGTAGATTGAAGAAAGTATCGAATGAAAGATTTCTATTAATTTTATCAAGTATAGAAAATATTTTTATTAATTATATCAATCGAATAAACGGATGACTTAAAGATGGTTTAAAGAACGTACTGCCAACTGGAATGAACTTTTATTATACAGGAAGTGGTAAGATATACAATTTATTTTTTTTTATTATTTGAAAAGCTACACCGCGAGAACTACACCCTGTATACACACGTCGAATGTACTGTCTATCTTTCATTTCGTTTCTGACAAATTGATTGCCCTCATATTATTATAGCTCCATCTTATAGTTATTTATGTATCAAGGGCGTAAAATAGGCTTTTATGGACCGCAGCGTGTAAGTAATAGACCGAGCGATAGCGAGGGCTATTAACACGCCTAGGTCTACAAAAGCTAGTTACGCCCGAGATACATACAACATTTTATGCACGACCTGTATATATTTGATATCTCATGTAGGTATCTCTTCACCCCTCAAGCACAATAAAAATACATCACGGTTGCAGTGAGACTGTATTGTATCCATATCGCAAATACAATTAATCAAGAAGTATGGAATCAACGTTACCATGGCAACTCAGTCAATTTTTCGAAATAGGAATTAATAAATTTGTGTAATCATACATAATTCATTAGTGATTTCAATATAAATTCTAGTGATGAAGAAAGTGTGAATTGTACTCCACCAGAAATTAGTGAGGCAGCTGAGGAAGCAAAATCGAGTTTATTGCCAAGTAAATAAAAAAAAAAAATATACGACAAAGTATACGAAGAATTCGTAAGCTGGTGCGACAGAAATGATGTAAAAAATAAGAACTATATACAATTAAAAGTGTGCTTCTTGCCTTTTTTCTGGAAAAATCAAAATCTCGTAAGACCTCTGCCATGTGGTCATATTATTCCATGTTGAAAGCTACTTTAAATCTACATGATAATAGAGATATTTGTAAAAATGCAAGATTGATAGCTTTTCTGAAAAGAAAATCTGACGGTTATAAACCAAAGAAATCGAAGATTCTAAGCAGAGAAGAAATAGAGTTATTCTTGAGTGAAGCACCAGACGATTCGTACCTTATGATGAAAGTAAGTACTATTTTCATGCTTTCTTAATGTCAGGTATAATCTAGATTTCTATCGATATGACAGTGACATTAGCTTTACCACCAGCTCAATGACTTTATCGCCCGCCGGGCGCTAAAGTAGTCCGCGGGCGGTAAAGTCTTACTTTACGCCCGCATACCCGGGTGGTAAAGTGCTACTTTACGCCCGGTCGTGCATAAATTTCATTTAAAGAGGGCTTACATTTTTTATTGTCCGCCAAATCGCGCTACTGAAACGTGAGGTCATCAGGATTGGTCGAACTGATAAATATAGGTACTACTTTTCTTTCTTCTCCGTCAATGTAATAATTGGTCGTAAAGTTCCACTTGAGTTCTACATTGAGAGCAAAAAAACGTAAATCTTTCGATAACTTGATGTTTTCTATTTGTTCAAATACCTATTCTACGTAATAATATTTCGCTTATTTTCGTTAAAACAGACCATAGCATTCAGGGCTATCTGGAAAATTTTTGGAATTTTCGACTTTGACATTGACCTCATGTTTTAGTAGCGCCAACTGGCAAGAGTGAAGATTTAAGCCCTCATTCTGGGAATCCCTGTATAAGTGCATTTGTATTATAAAAAAACGAGTACTTAAAAGTATATTAGAGAGAGTATATTACAGTAAAGTTCTCATAGGTTCTCAAAAACACAAAGCATTAATCATTCCAGAATTACGTCATTTGACAGGTTGCTGAGGGGTAAACATTGTATTTTGTTAAGATGTGTCATATACCAGAATTAGTGGGATCGTTTTCCTTGGAATCCGAGTTGAAACCAGAAAGAATTTCATAATTTTGTTCGGTGAAACTGTTATTATATTGTGGATGTGGCAGGGATGGCCAGGGCTATGCTCATCGAAGGTATCCTAACAAATAGTTTGTGTACCCCTCAAGAAACCATGTCAAAATCACGTGTTCTAGAATGGTCAAATGGCCGAGCCAGTTTTACACAACTAGAACTAGGATGACGTATTTTTAATACTTGTACCCTTTTTTTATAATACCAATGTAAGCGTTTATGCATTTTGTTCATGTAAGGAGTTCCGAACTGTGAAATGTGGAGTGTGGATAACAAATTCAACATTCAACTCAGTTCCATTATATGACTCAAGGAGGTATGGAATTTATAGAACATTGCACGATAAAAATCGTAAGCATGAGCTTTTTTACCTCGTTTTTTACCCAGTAATGTAGTAAACACAAACATTTCCGGTATGTATGCATGTCTGGCAAGGTAACACAGTGAATGATAATGAAAAATCACTGATATTGCCAGGAGAATCTCAACTTTACAAAACATTCGCAATATTGTTTGACTCTGCTGAATTCGTTATTGAAATGTAGGTGAATTTGTGAAACTTTTTAACAACCTCACATTGTACCAGGTGCCATTGTAACGTAACGAATCAATGAATTTTGAAGTTGAATCAGAAATTGCTTCGAGTTTCATTTGGCATCACAATGTAAATCATAAAATGACCAAAATTAGGTTCCAGAATTGCTTATGGCTAGGGCATAGGCTCCCACATCAGGTTGATATAATTTTATCGTCTGATATAGAAGCATAAGTACGCTAGAAGTGATCCTTTAGTCATTCTGTCATTCATGCCATGATTATTGAAGAATTATTCACTTATACCATCGTCCACTAATATATTATACCACCTGATGAAATGAATTAAATAATGTACATCAACAAGTTTGTCAAAATCCATTAGTACCTATATTCTTCCCTCCATCGTGGAATATAGTAGAGTCACTGGATGGTATTAGAAGATAAGAGTTCAGACACAGCTGAGCTTTTGCCCTTTTCTATTTTTTGAATTACAATGGTTTGAGTGAATGAAAGAATAAGACATATATTCTGCTCCTTGTTTTTTCAACTTTCCTAGTAGCGCCTGATTGTCAGATACTATTTTAGAGGATAGATTTTCTGTCAAATCCATCATAGCCGCGTAGATGGAAATAGGGTATAAACGCCCACTTTGATTTATGGCGATATACTGTTCGCAGAACAACAGTTATAAATATGGGAAGAATATGCATGTGACAACAGTTTAATATGGCTAAATAGACACATGTATGAATATACTATAGCTAGTTCCTCATTCACACTTTCTCAATAGTTCATGAAATCATATTTCAGTTCTGTCGTTCATAAAATATATTGTCAATTTCAAACAATTCTCAATGAAAAAGCGCGGGACGACTATGGTGTTCTTGTCCAATGCAAGGTGTGTAACTGAATGAATCTAAACTAAACATTCAAAAGAACACTAACAGTTGTCATTTCTCTGTCCGAACTCTTATCTAACTAATACCATTTAGTGACTTTAGTATATACCTACCTATATTGAATAACTCAGAGCACGTGCGATCGCGACGTGACGTCATAATCAATAATGCATTTCAGCCACATGCAAAATGAAGCCCATAACTGTACAGTATACAGTAATGTTTGCAAACGCTACGGAACTGCGTCAATGACCTCGAATTTCCCGCTCAACCGTGACCTCGCACCTTTGCTTCCAGCTCGTCCTTGACCCAACATTCGTGAATTAAACTCACCGTAAATCTCTCGGTGCAGTCCTCAATGCAACGTACACCCAACGCCACTTGCCGCCCGCCAAATAGGCCGCCGCAGCGACAACCACCAAAATCGTCAGATAAGTCCATCCCAGGAAGTATCCGATGGCTGCGAGGCCTACTAGGACAGCCAGCGCTGCTGCCATGGCCGCCAACGATCGTACAGAGACGCGCACTGGCCTACCTGATTTCGAGCACCTCGTGTCGTCGCTCTTGGTCGGACTTCTGCCGCTCTCTATGTCATCGGCGGAGGCCGAAGATTCGTTGTCGATGTGCACCTGGAAGGAGAGGTGAAGCGACGCGATGAGGTTATGGTCATGTAAACATGCGAATTTTCGAGCGTTGAGCCGCTAGCGATGGAGGCCACAGTCCACAGTTGGAGACGCGCAAGTCTTTGACATGGACGTAGTGTGGGGAAGGCCAGAGGCAGCCGATAACGGTGAATGGGATAGGAAAAGGTCTACGGGCATCGCGGTCGGACTGAGGACTGAACGGTCGGACTGAGGACTGAACGACAGGGTTGAAGGCTAAACGACCGGGAACGGGGTTGAAAAACTTCGAATAATATTCAAATAAACCCTACATGAATGCATCGTCATAGTAATGTAGGTATACTGGAGAAAAGCTTTATAAAAAGTAGACGCCTATGTGCATTGTGCATATCAGTATCATAGCATAGCTTTCCTTTCAGTATTATTTAGTTTAAGAACGGTTTAAGTATGAGCGTGTTGAAAAACTCTGAAACATTTTGTAATGTCAGATTGATTTCACGGTACGCACAGCGCTTTAAATGTAAATGCTGGGTGGCGGAAATTTGATCGAAAGACAATAAATGATACAAAAACATTTGATAGAAGTCTTTTGATCGAAAGTGTTTTTGATAGAAATGCATTTGATCGAATGTTTTATGATAGAAAATACACTTGATAGAAACAGCATGTGATAGAAAATTCAACGGGGCTACGCTCAAGTTAGGTCAGTACGTTTGTGAAGATATGACCCTTCTTCATATATTTGAGAAGAAGGAGCTAGATGGAAATCGAAGCTATCAAGTGTATTTTCTATAAAATATTTTTTCTATCATAAAAGATTCGATCAAATGTATTTTCGGTGAAAAGTTCTTTCCATTTTTTGATTTTCGATCAAAAGACTCTTCTATCATTTGTCTTCCGATCAAATAACCGCCACCCGTAAATGCTGAATGCAGAATGCATTGAGAGAATCTATCATATGCAAAGACGTTGATGAATTCACAATCTGCGATGATTCGTTGTCGATGTGTACCTGATAGGAGAGGTGAAGCGACGCGATGAGGTTATGGTCATGTAAACATGCGAATTTTCGAGCGTTGAGCCGCTAGCGATGGAGGCCACAGTCCACAGTTGGAGACGCGCAAGTCTTTGACATGGACGTAGTGTGGGGAAGGCCAGAGGCAGCCGATAACGGTGAATGGGATAGGAAAAGGTCTACGGGCATCGCGGTCGGACCAAAGACTGAACGGTCGGACTGAGGACTGAACGACAGGGTTGAAGGCTAAAAGACCGGGAACGACGTACACGGCCGAAAACCTTCGAATATTCAAATAAACCCTACATATGAATGCATCGTCATTGTAATGTAGGTATACTGGAGAAAAGCGGTATAAAAAGTAGACGCCTATGTGCATTGTGCATATCAGTATCATAGCATAGCTTTCCTTTCAGTATTATTTAGTTTAAGTATGAGCGTGTTAAAAAACTCTGAAACATTTTGTAATGTCAGATTGATTTCACGGTACGCACAGCGCTTTAAATGTAAATGCTGAATGCAGAATGCAATTATCATATACAAAGACGTTGATGAATTCACAATCTGCGATGATTTGTTTGTCGATGTGTACCTGATAGGAGAGGTGAAGCGACTCGATGAGGTGGTGGTCATGTAAACATGCGAATTTTTCAGCGTCGATCTGGCTGCCTAAGAGAGTGAGGTCGCTGGGATAGTCGAAAAGGACTATTGGCATCGGTCGGACTGAGGACTGAACGAACGGGTTGAAGACTGAACGCATAGGGCACTTATTGAATCATGTGAATGAGGCATCGATTATTCAGTTAATACCTAGGTATATATATATGGATTTCCATCAAGTAACGGCCGATTTTATCAAAAAAATAATACCTATATGTGAGTATATTAATACATCGTGATAGTAATGTAGGTGGGTACACTGGATAAAGGCGGTATAAAGAGTAGATAAGTAGGTATTTTAATTTTTGAATAGTGAGGTTACACATATTTTTATCAAGTTAACAATATTTAGTATTATTCAGTTAAAGTATGTTCATGTTCTAGAACCCTGAGACATTTTGTAATGTGAGATTTGGTTCATATACAGCAGTTTTGATGTCAAAGCAATGAGAATTTTATCTGCAAAGAGGTTGATGAATACACAATCTCAAATGCAATATTTATATCATTCAAATACAGTGTGAACTGTACAGGACCAAAAAACAACCTTTTTTGCTTGATAGTACAATGTTAACTTCAGTAAAACGGGGGATCGATTCGATAATAAACTTGTGAACCATTGTAACCTATCACCAAATAAGCCATAATACTCTCATTTTGAAAGCAAAATTGAGACATGAAATCAAGGCTCTTTCAAAGTCCGAAAATACAGAAACCAGTTTTCTATTTGGAGATGGTGTATTGAAGAACACTTTTGATCTAGAACCTGTTTGATAGTCAATCGATAGATTGTTATCTTCAACGGATGTGAACATTGGATTGAAAACATCTAATTCTGAGAGTGTATAGGGTGTTCATAGTAAGCGGAAGTTAACGACTTATTTGTATTGCTCACTTGAGGCACTGGTACTATACTCACTGTACTCAATAAAATAGTTTCTAAATTTTATAGAAATGAGGCTCAGTGAAGTGGAAATGTAACCAGTAAAAGTGAGTGATCGAATTTTATGTGAATTTTCAAGGTTAAATTATCAAACACTGCCTGGCTGATGCCTACGCAGAGGTACCAACAGAATAACAGATAATTATTCATATTTGGTTCACTTCCCAAAGAGAATCGTGTAAAGAATTCAGGAGGCTTGAATTTAATATAATGGCATCTAAGAGAGGATAGCTGCATTCCTTTATAAGGTCTTAGAAGTTTGCCGAAAGATCTTAGAGGACAACTAGGTTTCGAAAAACCATTCAATTCCTTTTAGACTTTTGGAGTGATCACCAGGGAGTAGGGATTTCGGATGATAAAGCCGAAGTGATACTCATCTGATTGCCATAATGCTGTGAAGGCATGTACAGTTGCGAGTGGCCAGGATATAGAGAGATACGTAATTAAATTTAGAAGAAGTATAATATGTCCTCTCTGACTGATATGGAAAGGACCAATAGAGGTCAGTATAAGATGTACATCAAAAGTTTGAAGACGCGCATAGACACAAATACCATATCTGATAGCTGATATTCCCTGGTTAATAATACTATAAGACCGTTTTAGTTGAGCTAATAATGGATCATTCTTACAGGCTATGAAGTATGAGGAGTAACTTCTGATATGAGCTTTGAAATGTTCGCATCCCTACAGGAGAGATCCTGGTCAGAGCTAACTTCACTGTTTTTTTACGCCATGTGATTTATGATGTTCTACTGTTCTATACAGTGACTATATCTATCGAAGGCAATGGCGACCTAGCGACAATATTTGTCGACGATATGATTGGCTATGTCGCTGCAGACGCCATTGGGAGGCAGATTTTCTGTAGGTTTAAATTGGGTTTATATGGTTTTTGCGTTGATCCAGTGATTTATGATTCTAGTTCACTTTTGTTTTTCAAAATGTTTGCATTTTCTTCATCAAATAAAACGTATAATATCCACTAGTAGGCAAATAATAACCTAACATTTTATGTGTACATACCTACCCAGTTTTATCTTGCAATTTTCGTTTCAGTTATAATACAAAATGCCTAGGTGTGTAACTGTGGGTTGATAAAAAATTCCCAAAATACCATAATTATTGCAGAAAGGAATGAGTAATCAAAACAAAAGCAAATGGGTTCCCACAGATTCTTCTTTTCTCTCTGTGAGGTATATATATTGTAACTATCGAAATATAGGTGATTTACTTAGGTATATTGGCATATACTCAAATAAGTTTTTTTTTTCAGTCATATTTCGAACCTAGTATATGTATATAGGAGAAAATCAGATAAGATGAAAGGCTGAAAGCTGATGCTATAACAACTATATTTTCTTTCACAAAGCCTCATACCAAACGAAAAGCTCCACTCAAGAGAAAATTGCTGATAAAATTCGAATCAGGAATTGTGATAAGTGTACTTCAAGATCTCATTGAAGGTCTCAGTCAAGTGCCTATTAATTTCTAGAATTCTAGAGCGTAGTTGTGTTGATGTAGATTTTCAAAAATAATAATGATGTGTTGGTAAATTGAGAGTAAAAATATAAATAAGAACCCACTGAAGAGGCAAGCAATTCGAATCTTCGCGCACTAATTTGCCTTCTAATGGACCTTAGTGTTCTAATCAGGTTACCGCCATCTAGTGGCTAAAGTTTGGGGTAGGATATCAGAGTAGATCGCTGTTACCCACAGCCAACATGATACTACAAGTTGACCACTCTGCTGACAGGTGGCACTACCTGATATTCTTATTATACTTATTCTGTACATGAGTGGAAATAAATTCACCGCTCCTTTTCAAAGAACAAGATATCATTACCATAATTACAAAGAAATCTAGGATGGATGAATTGCTGTCAGCTGTTGGAGATGGCAAGATTCAGAGACGAACATATATTTGGTTTTCAATTTTCTTCTCGGAAATGATCATGATCGAGAAGTTTAATCTTTGGTTGCTTCATCCAGAAAGAAATATAAACTACACAAAATAAAATGATACTACTGGATTCGGAACGGTTCATTGCAACTTTGTGTCTTTTGACACATAGTAACTTAACATGTTTCCATGAAATTCTACTAAGATTCAGAGTTTTCTGCTCTACCCTCAATGGAATCCGGACACTTCGCCGAATGGACAAGTCGCCGAAATTTCGGTCAAAACGCCTAAACAGATCGGTGGACACTGCCGAAAGTGATATGCCGAAAATCGCCAGTGAACAAGTGGTCATAACGCCGAAACAGCTATTTGGACACTTTGCCAAAAATTGACTTCACGCCGAAACAGCTGTTCGGACACTTCATTTATTTTTTCATTTCTCGCTTATATTATTCATATTTGAAATGAAAAAAAAAATTAAAACTATCTTTGCTCGTGACTGAAGCAATTGAGATGAACGAAATCGAATACTAGAAACGTTATTAAAATTTTCCAAAACGTTTTTATTTGATACATGTTTATACAGGGTGTTTCGATCCGAAATTGGGGATATGAATAAAATGGGGTGTTTTATGATATAATAATCGAAACATCCGCTTTTTCAAGAGTTGAAACTCATGCTGACACTCCGAAATATTATTCTACGATTTGGTCGAAATTTCACCAGAATCGGACAGGAATTGAAAGAGTTGCAGGGCGATCAATTTGGTGAAATTTTTGGCTGGCTATTTTTTATTGGCCGGTGAGTGTTTTATATATTTTTCAAGGCGTTGTTTTTAGCCTAGAGCGTTCAATTGTTTTGATCCGACCTTGATTTTAACTCGGGATATCCGACATGAAATTTTCGTTCATATCATTGAATCACCCTGTATATCAGTCAAATAAAATTAATCTATGTAAATATTATAAAAAAATATACATGGCCTTGAAGAATTATTAATATAGCCATGACGACTGATATTTTGTATTTCTTAGAATAACTATTTAAACACGAATGATTTTAGTTAATAATAATATCTATTATTGGTCCACACTCAACAGGTATCGAATACAATATTGTCTCACTTCTACAATTCCCATTCACATTTTTGCATATAACACAGGGGCGTCATTTCAGTGAATACCAGGTGGAAGGGGTCAAGAAACTCAGAAAAAAATTTTGTGCGGTGAAAATGCGCCGCAGACAAATTTTTTTCTGGTTCGAGGTCAAATACCTTCAGACTGAAAATTCGGTTTCTTCTAGAGTGATAACAAATTTCTGTGTAGGTACCAAGAGGGGGTCAATACAGTCAGACAACATTTCTGTATGGTAAAAAAGGAGCTGCAGTCGAAATTTTTGTTGGGAATCAAAGTCAATTGCCTTCATATTGAAAATCAGAAATCTTCCATCAGAGTAACAACTCCATCACATTATTATGTTAAAAATTATTCAGTTTCAAGTTTTTTGTAATTGATATGAAATGATCTGAAAATAACAAGTGAGGTACGTAGTTTTCGAAAGGTATCAAATTAGTATAGATGTAGTTTTCATTAGGTATTAGATTAGTATAGAGGTCAGATAATTTATACGACGCTATAAAAGCAGATGATATTTTATCATTGCTCATGTAAGATGGAAGTAGAGGCCATGGCATCATATCATGAGCATATTTTTTTATATTGAAACTATCATTGGGCACCAAAGATGTGTATACGACGCTATGAAAGTTCAGAGAATTGGAAATTTTTCCCACAAACTACGTACTTAGCCCACTCGACTGTCTTGGTTTTTCCACACAAACTACGTACCTAGCCCACTCGACTGCCAATAGGGACTAAAAAAACAAAAACAAAAGAAAGTTAAAACAATGCCAACATATTTCTTCTTTGTGGAAAATCAAGACAGTCGAGTGAGCTATGTACGTAGTTTATTGGCGAAAAATCAAGACAGTCGAGTGAGCTATAGGTACCTAGTTTATTGGCGAAAAATAGAGACAGTCGAGTGAGCTAGGTACGTAGTTTATGGGGAAAAAATCAAGACAGTCGAGTGGTCTTCTTTAATTTTTTAGTTTTTTCATCGTATCTCCCGAACTATTGAATGCAGAGAAGAATGTTATACGGATTTTTTGTAGATTCTATCAAACGGAATAATTTTAGTTCTATAACATTTTCAGATATTTTTAGTTGTTCTCGAGATATTTGGAATTATCTGAGAATAAAATTTTCAACACTTTTGTTCCATCTTCCAATCAACAAAGGCAAAAATATTTCATGGTTCAGTGGAAGTCGATGAGCTTCATCTATCGATAATCTTTGTTTTTCAATATATCTTCATGGTACCCTATGGGTCGTTCAAATTTTTTTTTTCATATTTTTTACTTTATTTTCTGTACTATTGGGTTTACAGAAAAAATTATGGGAAATAAAAAGGCAAAGAGGCATACGGTGCATTTTTCAAATTTGGATTTAGTCTATTGGTTCAGGAGATATGTCGTTTTAGAGCGAACCGTGTGTTTCGGAAAATCTCCTTGAAAAACCCACTTGGAATTTTCCGACCCTGCTCAATTTCAATAGCCTTCGTCTCTCCCTGATAGAGTTTTTTTTCACAAAAAATTAAATCGATCGGACCACTTTTGCGATTTGTAGAGTGGTTACAAGAAACTTCCGGTGAAAAATCGAAAAATCCCGAAAAACCACCTTAGAGTTTTCCGATTTCCTTCATATTACATATACAACCCTTTTCTGATCAGTAAAATGTATCATTTACAGAGTAAAATAGATTTCTAGTTGTATCACTAGTAAGCATTGAACTTACGACCTATGTATGTTGAATGAAACACTTATGCATACATTTGAATTACTGTATATATTCACCTTCCCATTCGAATTTCGGTCCTTGCTAGTCATATTCGACAAGAGAAACAACAGGCACTTTTTTCAACTAAATCCACATACGCTCAACGCAGATACATCGCAAACACTATCACATCAAATATAAATAGTGCACTTGCAACTATTTGCAACTTTCTCAAGAACAAATGAATGCACTTTGCCGCGCCGCGAATTTTCTTGCTCCAAAGCCGCCTTCGCACAATGCGCGGCGTTTTGAAAATGAACCGTTTTCTGTTCGCCGGTCAGAGTGGTCAACATTCGTGTTCCGTGTTCTTGTGTACCTCAAGGTTCTATGATCCAAGCCTCAAGTAATGCGTCCGAAAAACAATGAATCTACTACACAGTATTTTACCCATTCGATGATTGTTTCTAACGAGCATTATAGTGTTATTATTTTTGCCGAGAGTAGAAATTTCCGTTTATGCTTTCTTAACCAACTAAGTAGGTGAAGATATACCTAGCGAGCGATACTTTCTATAGCGAGGGGAAATAATGTCAGTGTGCTAGAGTAATTTCATTGTTTTTTATTTTTGTACATTGCGGATGATGGTTTTGTTCGAAAAGCGAATACCCAATTTCCAATTTCCGGTCCCAATTTCTTTATATCCTTTGATTATACGAAAAATATAAGGCTCGTTGAAAGTATAGGTACAAAAGAGACAACCTTCAGAACTCAGTACTTGTTTTTGTCAAATCTACAGATATGCCACAAAAAGTATCACTTCAACTTCATTTAAAACAATAATCATTGGCATATCAGAGTGTCCGACAGGTAGGTATGTATGGTGTGTTTGAATACACTGTTACATGCACATACCTATTATTATCGAAATTATTCACTGTTTTCATAAATCATCTACTTGTAGTTATTTCACGTGTGTCCTAACTTGCTTCGTTTTTGAGATAGGTACAGGGTTTTTATATTTCCATGAAAAATATGTTTTCTATTTATCATAGATGAAGAAACCCAAAGTCATCTCCACAACATTCATTTGACGATCAGAGATCGAACACATAATAATAATATTAGTAATAATAATAATAATAATAATATATATAGAGGTACATGTTTCGGGTTTATATAAACCCATCATCAGCCGAATACAAGAATTCAGTTCAAGAAAAACCAACAATGACATAGGATATAGATAGAAAGAATACTTACTCACATGGAGATGAAAAAGTTGAAAAATTGATAATTTAGACAATAAAATGGCACAAGACACAGACGTATGCACCATGATCTGGAAAAACAATGGTTTAGAGGATGTAAGAAGGAATACATTGAAAACTTACTAGGTATAATATTTTTTTTTTGTTTTTTATAAAAGCATTAAAAGTTTTTATTTACGTAATGGGTCGGGTAATTAATTTTATAAGGGCCCACGTGCCCTTAAATTGCCAAAGTTGACAATAAAACATTTGAAAAATCAAAAAAGTTTGATGGGGTATCAAAGTTAACCTGTGAAATGATAAACTCGAATCACGTGTAATAAATCCGGAAAAATTGAGTTGTCAAAAAGATATATGACAGACATCATATGTCATGCCAACCAGATCATTTATTTCTCAATTGTCTTTTCATCCATTTGAATGAAACGTTGTGGTTTTATAAATACACTCACCGGCAAAAAAAACCGGCCACCAAAAAATTCAGTCAAGTTGTTCGCCTTGTAACTCCTTTAGTTCTTGTCGGATTTTGGTGAAATTTTGATCAAATCGTAGATTCATGTTCCGGAATGTTAACCTGAATATGAATTCCCAAAAAAGCTGATAGCTTGGTCATTATACAGGGAAAAACACGAGTTACTCATTTACCCATAACTTCTTAACGCCCTGTGGCTGAAGTGAGTGGTTGAACTCCTCTTCATTATGTCTTGGATTGAAGAGTATTCTTTTCTCATCACAATAGTTCTTGATTCACGTCGGTATCTCATATTTTAGAAAGGATACGAGGGTTTTAAGAAGTATGGAGTTATTCAAGTTTTATTAACAATAATCAGAACGTAGATACACCTGCACAAAAAACCTTAATTACAAAAAACAAATGAAAAGTAGATCTCCTACTCTCCTAGATGTATTCAATACCGAGTATGCCCTCCTCGAGCTTGAATTACAGCATTTAATCGCCGTGGCATCGAGTTGATCAGATTTCTCAAGCAGTCTTGAGGAATTTCCTCAAATTCTTCTTGAAGGGCAAATCGTAGCTCTTGAAGAGTCTCTGGCAATGCCGGACGTAGACGAATGCGCCTCTGTAGTTCACCCCAAAGATGCTCTATAGGATTGAGATCCGGGCTGTATGCTGGCCAGTCAAGCTTTAGAATTCCGACCTCATTAAAATACTCGGTTACAATTCGAGCAACGTGTGGTCTGGCGTTGTCATGCATCAAGACATAGCCGTTTCCAATAAAATGGGAATATGGGACGACACAGCTTCTTGTAAAATATCCTCCACAACTTGACTAAATTTTTTGGTGGCCGGTTTTTTTTGCCGGTGAGTGTAGTAATATGGAGCTTCTTCTAGTGCAATATGATTCGAAATAATATTTCCAGTGGCGTCACAGTGGGTAAATTTATCGATATTCATGGTGAATGTCAGTGTACACCACCGGTTCTTTCAAGTTTCATATTTTAAATCTGTGGTACTGGTACTGGTGGGGGACGTTTCCACGTCAGCAACTAGTCCCCAATGGGACCTTTTTGCAAACCCCAAGTGTTTTCAATGACTGATGTGGTTCGCTCAAGAGAGCTGGCTAACATCCTTTTCAGGCACCGCCCATCAGCTCTCTTTTCAGAGTTTTTCAGCTGTGTTTCGTAGGCTAGTAATGTACTCACTACCATATGCGCAGTGGCAGGCCTGCTAACTATCATCGTTAACCCCCGAGACCGAGGTCTACTTAAGCAGCTGGCCCGCTCTCACGCTCAGCTGGTAATTTTCCACACCCACCTACATACACCGTCCTACTTCTTCTCTGATGCTCACAACCACATCATCATATCTTTCTGCGTGTTCTGTGTAGGCTTTGTTACTAACTCCATGCGCCACTTTAGGAGCAGCACTGTTAATTGGAACGCAACAGCGAATCGTGCAGGACTATCCCCAGCTGATGCTGTGGTAAAAGTCCATGGTATCTCAAATTGGAGTGAATAAATTCATAAACAAGACACACTAAGTCATCTCCACAAATTTGTGGAGATGACTTAGTGTGTCTTGTTTATGTTTCATATTTTTATCATATTGAACTATTGGAATATAACAATTTTTTTATCCTCTGTATGATTTTTGTATCTAGCTTAGTTTTAGAGGAAACAATAATAGTTATTTATTATACCAGGGAAAAAAGTAGTAGATTTTACCTCCAGGTTGTGTTGTCTCCCGACGCATAGCGGATGGAGACAAAAAACCGTGGGCTAAAATCTAATATTTTTCCCGTGTATAATACACTATTTTTTTCTGTGACAGAAGAAAGATCGAATCAATATTGAGAAGATATCACATTATTTTGAAATCTGAAAATTATATCGACGTGAAATTTTAAGTTTTTAACAGTAGGGATACCTGCGTCGTAGGCATCTTTATCATTCTTTTGAAGTAATCAAATATCCGATGTCACTTCTGTCAGTCTAATTCTGTGATTTGATTTCAAAAAATTGCGAATTTAGTGGTTGTTTAGTAATATACGTGACCGCGAAGTCGAATGAAAGATAAAAGGACTTGCAGTTCTTCCTCGGAGACGGTATTATTGACTCATTTTTCGGAACTATAGCACAACGGAAGCCATCAACAGTGTATATATATGTGATATATATCCGGGAATGAAGTACTCACTTATTTCCCACGGGAAAAAAGTAATTTATGAAAAGTGATATTTTATATCCTGCCAACAGAGATGAAATACCAAACTTTTTTCCCGTCACAAAAAAAAATCGATTTGACACCAAATTTTAAAGTAGGGGGGTTATAAATAAAAACGATTAATACTTCCAACTTCAACATCCTGTATCTCAAAAACGGAGCAAGTTAGGACACATGTTTATATGAACTTTATTTGCTAGAATGTCACAAGGAAACACCCCTTGAATTTTTTCGGATTTATTTAGATACACCCTGTAGAACATCCTCAGAATGATATAAGAAACTTCAGTAAAGTTAAAAAGAGCTACAAATGTTCCAGATTCTGCTAACCCGTCGACGAAAATCATCTCGTATAGTACCGCTCCGCTTCGTTCGTGCAACTGCGGTCGCGTGCAGAAAAGTCCTACTTTACGCAGTTGTTATGTAAATAATGATTTTCTACAATAGTGATCGGTGGAATAATACTGCAATCGTCTAAAATATTATCGAGTGGCTATGTATACTTACTTCATTCATAATAATGTTTCTTGGGCCAATTAATCAATCAATTCCTATGATAATGCGAAATCAAACTCATCCTATACTTAACTTCAACCCAATACGAATTGGTGAATTACTAGAAACTCTTTTACTGTTTGTTAAGTCATTTATGAGTCGCCTTATCATTATCATACAAACTGATGACTTCTGGCGACAAATGAGAATGATATGGTAATCTATAATAGGTATATCATTTTTTTATGTTTACATATATACGAGTGAAATATGATATGGCAATCAATAGAGCCTAGGTCTTTTCCATAAAAAATGTACAGGGTGTTCTCAAAGTTGAGTCATTCATTCTAAATATATCTTGTAGAACTCATAAAGATAAATCAATGAACTTATAATAAGAGTTAATATGAAAGTTGCCAAAAAAGCAATAAAACAAAGTATTAAAAACAATTTTCAACTGAAAAACTTGAATTCGACTATGATGTTATTGTTTCGCTCACTGCCTGGTAAAAACAAACAATGGGGCTTGGTTCATATCAAGTTGAAATCCCGAAAAAAATTCATTTGCGAGGAATAATTGAATTGGAAGTTTCCATGATCATTATGAGTCAATTTCTCATTTGTTATTTTGTTCATTACTATAAGGCTGACAGAAAATTCAAAACAGCCCATGAATATCTTAGCTGATAACGTTAATCTAAATGTCATGTTCACTAGCTGTTACGTTAGAAAAAATTATCGAAAGACAACTCGTATATTATAATGTATAATACACAATGAAACATCGAATTTATATCATGTAATGGTTGACATCATTACAATACAATGATTCTTTACTATACTATATTGAATGGAGTCATGATCACTGAGTTAGGTGAATATATTATTGAATAGAATCAAGGTCCATATAATGCTTTATTTCTGACAGTGACATTATAAGCTTATATCGTCATAGTTACGATATGTATAATGAGGGTCATAACTCCCTTGGGATGTTATAGATGCTATAATTCTCTCTAGCTAAAATTAAATAAGAAATGCATAGCAACAACCACGCAATAACGTAGCAATAAGGAATCTCCTATTCGCGGTAGTCAAGATCATCATCTGACGTTCTGATGACATTGAAACTATACGGAAAAACATGTCTAACTTCCAATCGGGAAGGTATCTAATGAATGAAGTCAGTCAGAAATAAAATTATCTATGTACCACGGGAATTATAGAGCCTTAATAACCTCTGGCAATTGCTGTCCCTCGGGCCAGAGGCCCTCGGGACGCAAACTTTGCCATCGGTAATTAAGGCCCTCATAATTCCCTTAATACATAGATAACTATTTGATGACACTTTCAAAGGGATGTGACAACATGACAAGCTGGTTGATTTAATACTTTTTCGATCTTTCTGTAATTATAGTTGCTATCATATCGTTTTTTGTTTCGTAGAAATGCCAAATTTATAGTGACGAAGATAAGAGAAACTCTTGAAAATATACTGAATATAGAAATAGGTAGGTACCTACTTCCACAAAAAAGCTGAACAAGATACGAAAAAATCAATGAAATAATACTCGATTGACAAATATCGATAGATAGGAAAAATTACGTTAGATAGCTGGGAAGCATTTAGGAAAAATCTTCCATTGTTAATAGTCATCAAATAGAAAACTCTCATTGGTCATAGCTATAATCGTTATTAGGATTTGTCGACTTGTTAGTTGGTCATCAAATTATCAAGAATAAATCAAAAAGAAATCTTGCTGCGTATGGCTACCGCAAACATGGTTATTAAATACTTAAATAGTATTCAAATTACTTTTGAATAATTTGGGTGAACACTGTGGAAATGTTCTGAATATAAGAAACCTTAATTTTGTTTCTCTTTCAAGTATCACCACTTTCTATATCAATGTCTTCCTTATCCAACAGACCATCCATCTGCATTCAAAGGAATGCTATTCATGTGTAGGCAAAGTATACCTGTGAATAAGGTTTGTTAATCTGTGCCTGTGATTAGTGTTGGCAAAAAATCGAACTAAATATTAGCAATGACCAATGAGAGACTTTCGAAGACTTCTGAGGGTTGCTCGTAAGGGGGCAACCGAATGACGGATAGAACAATTTTTTTTTTAGAGTTCGCGATTTGAAGCATATGATGCTAATCTTGTAGATCTTGGCTTGGACATGACCTATATTATACTAATTAGACCGGTAATACCATAAGAGGAAAGGTCATCATTCACGACATCGAACTGGCTCTCATAATTCCGTACACCAAGTGACATTTCAGTCGATGTCATTATAGGAAGCAAAGAATATCACTAATTGTTCATTCCCACCACTCTCCAGAGTCGACGGCAAGTTTTAGCAAACACATCGTGAGAGGAAGCAAACATGTTTGCAGAGATGTTCGCAGCAAACTCCACCTTAAATTCCCAAGGAAGTGCCGCCAGATATTCATCCTTTTGAACGTCGACTGCCCGAAATCGTCATTCGTCAATGCACTATCAGACGCATTCTGCTCGGTCTCAAAACGAATAAGGCTAACAATCTTTATGGAGCCACTATTCTCAGAAGGAGAGCATCAGAATCGACACCAATTCATCTGCAAGTTATTTACCATCTCGTACAGTTTGGCTTTCTCCTATCTAATTGGAAAACAGCTAGAGTCCAACCAATCCCCAAAAATGGAATGGAATACTTGCCCAACAACTATAGGCATATTGCTCTGAAAATACTTATTTCCAAAGTCATCAACATTGAGCTTTTCAAACATCTGGAAAGCTCGGGAATTATTAATGATGGACAATATGGCTTTCGATATCGAATATCAACTATATGGCAAGCTTCATCAGAAAAACATGGGGAATTTCTGTTGTGTTAGATATACCGTAAGCATTCGACCTTGTTTGGCATCAAGGACTTCCCAACAAACTACCATCATACGACTTCTTTTATGAAGTTTTCTTTCAGGAAGATCGCTCCATGTGGTGGTGGACGGAGTATCGTCTGATACCATATAGCCATCAATTTCGTCATTCCACAAGGATCGATTTTGGCACAACCTTGTTCCTACTCCATATATCAATGATTTGTTGGGAGTAACCATACTTGCCTATCCAAAGCTTTGCAGACGATAGAGTACTAACTGTCCAAACTGCGTTCTATTCCAGAATACCATTTATGTCAAAACAAAATCGGACTTGCACAAAATGCAGATTGCCGTCTATGCATGGAAGAGGATGAAACGGCTAAATACATTTTATGTACATGCCCTTCAGCGGCCAGAATCAGATTTTCAACAGTTGGCAATACAACAGCAGGGCCAGAAAACCTGATAAATTGTTCTACCAACGTACTCCTTAATTTCCAAGAGATTAGATATACTGGGAGAAATATAACCGTTGGGTGAGCCACAATAGGTTTTTGGTCGCAGTGGAGGTCCTGACCCACTCAAGTTTAAACCTAACCTAACCTTTTTTGTCTAGGAAATCATAAGATCTTATGACGAAGGCAGATCAACGCTGTCAGATCAGATCTTGCTAAAATTACAACCTGGGGAACCAACAACCTAGTAAGTAAAATTCAACGCAACCAAAACTCAAGCCTGCATTTTCTCTAGGAAGGCGGAACTAAGTATATACCTGATATAACAATGTCTGGTATAATAATAATAATCTTGCTGTCTTCTTGCACGGTGTATGCAGTCTCGGCCTATATCCATAGACACAATGCGGCATTGCGAGTGCTCTACTATCATTTGAGGCACTCGTACGGAATAGACGGGACCCCAGTGTTGCCCTATGCTCCGGGGGATATTGAGTCCGTTGTGGAGAATGAGAGGTGCCGAATTTCTTGAAACTTCTCATTCCCCACCCTCAGGCAAATACAAGATAACAAGCCTGATGTAGTCCTCCTCGACCATCAAACCAAAGCGATTCTCGTGATCGAGTGTTCGGCTGGCGCCGTTTTGAAGGGGAAGGAGAAACGGACCAAATATAGAGATATCTTCTCTTCGAACTCCGCAGGCTCTATCCAGACCATTCTGTAGAATTGGTCATCTTGATAATCGGCTTCCTAGGAGGCACACGACATACGCTGCTCTCGGAAATCCAAAAAATCCCAGCATGCAGTGATAAGATAAGGCACCCATTCTGGCTGGTGGAATGCAGAAGGCCGTCATACTTGGATCATTGCGTTAACTATGGGACACACGGTTCTTGGTCCCAGTGGCTGTGGGGAGTAATCACTGGATTTTTATCGAGCACGAGGCCGCAGAGTCGTGACTGGAATAATATGAATTTAAATTATAATAATAATATTGAAGTGCCTTTATTCTTGGATAAAACCAATACATAGTACATATATATGATTGAAGAAAAGGCAAGGTGTCAGGTATGGCCATTACGTGAATCACACCCTCTGTTTTTCAACCTATATGTTCGGTGCTATAATACAAAATTCCCAAATTTCGTACTTTCATCTTCAATAATAAAAAAGTTATAATAGGAGTGTGTTCAGTATTCACAATTTTGTACAATTTTTTTTTTAACACGTTGAGTGTTAGGATAGTGATAAGATGGAAACAAGAAAATATATTTTTTTTTATGTATATATATTCAGAATTTGCGGTATATCTAAATACACCACGTTGACCCTACCTAAGGCTTCGCGCATGTCTGCACGAGGTACGAGAGAGAAGGAATCGGATCGTAGAGATCGAGAGATCGATTTGATAGACACGAACCTTCATCCGCCATCAGTTAATTTAAAAAAAAACGCGAATAATTTTAAGTGTCTTCCTGTAATCGAAAATAAGTGCCAGGACATCGAAACTGCCTTTATCAAGAAGAAAAAGGGGCCCCTAGTGTACCAGGCTGAAGTGAAGCTGTTGATGAATCTTTGATGAGGAAGAAAAGAAAGAAAGGTAAGGGAAAACGTGGCCGGTTTTACTTTGCAATCAATTTGAATTTGAATATCTTTGGAAATCAGCTTTTCTAAATCACACTCGTAACAGAGTGAACCAACTTATTAGAGAATCACCTGGTATGATGCATATATAGTCATGTTACAAAAAAAATTCACATACTGAAAAGCGATATTTTGAATAAATCATTTATTATTTTCACAATGAGAATCACAGATTAGATATTGTCATCTTCAGAAGGCATCTGGAGAAGTAGGAGGCTCCAGAGTGGTCGTGGTCGTAGTCGTGGTCGTGGTAGTTACAGGATGTCCTTCGCCTTCGCAAATAACATATTTTGTTTCGGTGCAGTCGCTCTTGTCCCAGGACATAGAGTTGACGGAACTGTCATAGCTTATGTTCAGGCAGTTACCGCTACCTTTGGAAGAGCCCCAATTGGTGTACGAGAAAGGTTGGCCGGTTGATGTCCAGTACCAAATGTCGCCCGACTGTACACCGGACGTCCAAAAGTCGGTGTTCACGTAGTCAACTAAAAAATAATCACAAAAAATTCATGACTTTTGGTGAAGTTGATCCACTTTGAAGTAAACAAAGTTGGTAAAACCATAGGCGAGAGGAATATTCTTTTTTCTACAAGCGTGCGTGATTCACCCTATACCCGTACGCAATTTAGTTGGGGAAGTGTCATTTTCCGCAGTAGTGCGGGAAAAACATTTATATAATAATCTTGCAAAATATGAGTGGTGGGTGGTACGATATGAAAATTTTAGTTTTTTTTGTTGCAGTTTGTACAAAATCATCCATAAAACTGCATTATTTATTGTGAATATGAAGAAATATTGAAAAATAATAATTGATTTTTAAGTAAATCCCCCTACAGCCTTCAATTGATCTGATGTGGGAAATAATTGTTGTCATGTCAATCAAAACACAAATTAGATTTTCGGCAACTTGCTCACTTCCCGGACGCTTTTTCTTTGAGAAAGTAGAATTTTTTTAAAAATTAATCAAAAACTTTTATTTAACTTGCATTGTATGTTTGTATGGATGTATGTATGTTCGGGTGGAATCTCTGAACTCAATTATGAAGTAGAAATCTTCAACCGATTGAGCTGAAATTTTGTATACACGTTCAGTTTGGATGACAATGCACGATAAGGTATGTCACGTTATTCTGAATCCAATATGGCGGACTAATCGGACTATCCAAGATGGCGGAATAGCTATTTTTGATATACTTTTACAATATGGGTATCAAATGAAAAGGCTCGTTGAGAGTAACTCGAAAAATGATGTGACGTCATTCTGAATCGAATATGGCGGACCATCCAAGATGGCGGAATGGTAATTTTTAATCTACTTCTACAATATGGGTATCAAATGAAAGGGCTCGTTGAGAGTAATTCGAAAAATAATGTGACGTTATTCTAAATCCAATATGGCGGACCATCCAAGATGGCGGAATAGCTATTTTTAATATACTTCTACAATATGGGTATCAAATGAAAAGGCTCGTTGAGAGTAACTCGAAAAATGATGTGACGTCATTCTAAATCCATTATGGCGGACCATCCAAGATGGCGGAATGGTCATTTTCAATATACTTCTACAATATGGGTATCAAATGAAAAGGCTCGTTGAGAGTAAATCGAAAAATCCAGCTAGCGATAACTAAAAATTAAAAAATGAATTAAAAGTAAAAAAAAAACTTTTTAATAAAAAGCTTTTATTTAAACGCTCTAAAAAGAAGAAAATAAAATTTTTCCTAATAATTTTAACTATCAACTTATAACCTCATCAAACACAATTTATATGATCATAAAAGCTTGTCGCGCGATTCACTTGTGTGAATGAACTAGTACTTATTTAATTATGTAAAATCTGCTGAGATAAAATTTTCAAAATTACAATTTAATTAAATATTGATCATCGCGACAAGCTTTTATGGTTATAAGTTGATAGTTAAAATTATTAAGAAATATTTTATTTTCTTCTTTTTAGAGCGTTTAAATAAAAGCTTTTTATTGAAAAGTTTTTTTTCACTTTTAATTTATTTCCGGCTTAGTCCGGGAATTATCACATCGTTGTTGTCACTGTTACTATGAAAATCTTGGTAGATATGGTATTGATAAATGTAGGTGATAATTACCATAGCATCGAAATATCGGCTGACAGCTATTTGACATGAAATTAGTTGACATTTTGATTTTTGAAAGTTTGGTTGCAATTATCGCAATAAACTATCGAAAGCAGCTGCGATAGTGAGTTTGAAAATGTCAATACGAAATTTCCAATGTAACAGTTAGTAGGTATAGGTATTCTGTTCAAATTGCAGTATTTGATACAAATAAGAATTAATAATGAAGACATTGTATTCTACAATGAAATATAATATGGAAATGTGTCTCATTGATTAGTTATTCTACATGGTTGCCGAAAAAATAGTGTACGGAACACGTCCAAAACAGTTTTTTTGGACTCGCAGACTACCAGGACTCGCCTACGGCTCGGACTAGAATTTTGACTACTCGTCCAAAAAACAGTATTTTCCGGACTTCAGAGTGACAGACAGAGCGTTACTGTCGTTTTCATTCAATGGAATTGCGTTTAAAAGCTTCCAGCTACGATGCGATACAGATGAGTTATTGCCAACGAAGTCTTATGAAAGGTATGAGAAGCACCACACGGGATTTATTGAATGGTGCAATAGTAAAAAAGTGAAAACACCAAATGAAGAAGAAGTATTTTTGGCTGATTTCCTAGAAATATGTCTGAAACCTAGAGGCCAAACACCATGGGCATGCTTCGAACGGTACACACAATAGATATATCACTAATTATTAGAAGATAGAGAATATATCACTATTGTTAGTTGTTCCTATTTGCAGGAATAATTGATTGAACAAATCAATCAATTTCCTACGCTTGTAGAAAAATATTGTTCCTAACTCATGCGGAAAGTGTCTGCGGGAAAGTATCACTTTCCGCACTTTTTAGGAAAATTACTATTATGCACAACCATAATATGTAATGTTGTCATTACTAACGTCATTGAAGGTTGGAAAGTGTCACATTACATACCTCTACTTCCCGCCCTCAATTATGTAATATTTTAGGTTTGTTCAGAACGAAACAGAGATTTATTAATTTTGATCGAAATATGATGGTATGGTTGTGAATAAAATAGTATACAAACCTCGGTAGGAATAAGTTTCATTCCTGTCTCGAGATCATAGCTAACCTCTACGCTTTGCGTCTAGGTTAACTAACTAATCTCACGACAAGAATGAATCTCTTTCCACCTCGGTTTGTAATAAACTATTATTAAGATTTGTATCTTCACTTCTTCCAATTTTAGTTCAAAAATGGCCAATTGTATTTCCATATTGTCATTTGGATTTTAAAAAGCATCATTTGTATTTGAAATTAGTCAATTATTTAATTTCTAAAAGTATCAAATGTACTTCAAAATTATCAATTCAATTTCAAACTACGTCATTTGCATTTCAAATTAGTAATTTTAATTTCAGAAAAAAAAACTATTCTAATTATCGAATTGATTTTAAAAACTAACACTTCAAATTCCAAAATAGTAATTTGTATTTCAAATATATTTCATAATGCATCATTTGAATTTAAAAACTGAAAAAGCACAGGCAAAGGTTAGATTGGCTTTAGGTGATATTTTCATTCACTATGTTATTGAAATGCGTCTGGCTTCTGGTTCCTGTCATTGTGGCATCATCAATAGAAATGATTAGTTTTAAAATGGAAATAATGGATTTTGAAATTGAAATGTAATTTTTTGAAAATTAAATGACTAATTCGAAATAAAATTGACGCATTTTGAAATCGATTTGAAAACTTTGAAATACATTTTTGATACTTTTTGAAACTAAAATGACTAATTTGATATACATTTTGAAATTGTAATGATAATTTTGAAATACTTTTGATACTTTCTGAAATCAAAATGACTGATTTGAAATACAATTGATACTTTTTGACTTTACTGTAACTAGACGCTTCTTGAACTAAAATTGTAGTTCCTCAGTCTAATTTCAATCAACTTCTCCAGATAAAATTGAAGTAGCAACGTTAGTTTTTTATCCATTTATAGAAGATAGGAACAAAAAATTTATATTAGTCAGGTATAAAACATATTCTGAGAAATCGATTGAATAATGAAGAACTGACAATATTGTACTTATCTCAACTTACCCAGAGAAGCAATGGTGTCAAACAAATAATCATTTTCTCTCTTGCTTTGAACATCAACCAATTCCATATTCAGATTTTTGCAAAATAATTCACCTTGTTGCTGTGTCGCCTACATGCAAAACAATAATTGTGATTAGTTATTGTATAATCTGTTACATTTTGACAAGGTAACGCCCATATCATTTACACAATTTCAAGCATTCAAAATTTTGAGATGCAATTCAAAGAAATGTTCAACGTTTCTAAGAAACCGTGTGTGTGCTTAGAAGGTCTAAATTGTTCAACTTCCATTTTATATAGATATTCTCTGACATAAACCAAAGAAATGTGTAGTAATAAACTATTGTTCTAATTTTGACATGTGAATTGACACTTTTCAAAAGCTTACTTGATATTCAGTCGTCATTGGTCTTACTTTACGCAGATAATCTCTCCCCATCTCTGCTTTACGTAACCATAGTTGCGTAAAGTAAAATATTACATAACTGGTGAAGAAATGTTCATTTCAACATCAGTTACATAATAAAAATATGGGTGGACGAAGAGACTGGTGCATTTTGTGCTTCATCCTCAATATCACTTGAGAAATATCAACTTCAATCAGTCATTTTCCACTAATTCGTGAATTTTTGTTCGACGAATTCTTCAAAGTGACGGGCGAAGTATCAAATTGCCTACTAAATTTTGTACATAATCGGTAGAACTCATGTCGAAATGATGCTCATAATTTCTGTTCAGGCGAAATTTCTCATAAAAATTATAAAAAATATCGTACCAAAATGTTGTACCTAACTATAGTTAGGAAATACATTTTGTGTTAATTATGTGTTAAATCCCATCGTTGCACAAAATGACGCGTTTCCTAACTGGTCACGTAAATAGCTATTCCTTGAACTAAAATCACTATTTTTTACTCACCCTAAAGAATTTCTGGAAGTAGTAGGCACTGCTGTCGAAATAATACAACGGTAGTTCTGGAGCAGCTAAATCATTTCCTGATTCCGCTGAAAGTCAGAAATTGATTAAATGTTTTCTTAATTCGAAGCAAACGATTATATATAACTAGTAATTGTAAAAATAGTACCCATTTATGTCGTGATATTACTAAATATAAAAAAGTATCTGTTCAAAATATTGAGATTTACCTTCTGGAACAGCATAACCAGAGCCTACGTGGAATATGTAGAAACAGAGAAGTGCAATTTTGAAAACCATTTTCCCTGGAATAGTTTGCGGATTATAATGTATCTGTGTGTGTCTGTGTCAGCTTTCTATCCTTTTTATACCAATAGTTCATTATCTAGATAATCTGGAATCTGAAGTGTACTATTCAAATGATAGAAAAATGTTAGGTAGGTGGGCTAGATGATATCATCGATGTAGGATTTTTTAGGTTCAAAATGGTTCAAACTCGGAATTGTTTCGTTTAATTGTGAAATTAATTAATTAATAATTTCTATAAGTAGGTGGAACTCATCTTTTTACCTATACAATTTTGTTTTTACAACGTATAGGTTGGTATATTTATATAGGTTCTTTATTTTTGTTAATAAAATGTATATTTTGTTCTATGAAAATAATTGCAAAATAAACAAAATGTACTTATTCATCTGACAAAAGTGGTATTTTTTACAGTTGCAGTTACAAAGATAATCAAATCACTCAATATTTTGTCGAAATAATATTATTTCTTGCTTGCCACCCCTCTGAAAGGATGATGTAGATGGGATTCTATCAATCCAACACTACATAGTGATGAATATTATTGACCTTTGATATACGAGGAACTATAAGATAGTGTTGCCTAGCAACATACGCATTTTACTGAGAATAAACATCAACTTCAATAATCAATTCTGATTAGAAACGATCAATAAAACGTTGGAGTACCTCAATTTCTAGGTCCTGTGTAGGTTGACCTTTAATCCTAATATATAAGAGTGTTGCCTAGCAACAGACGCATTTTACTGATAAACATCAACTTCAGTGATCAATTCTGGTAGTAACGATCTATATTTTAGTTAAAAAATTGCTCAAAATGCCTCAAAGTTTAGGTCCTATAAATGAATGTTCAACCTTTTATCCTAGGAACTGAGAGTGTTTCGTAGCAACAGACGCATATCACTGAGAAATAACATCAACTTCACTGATCAATTCTGGTTAGGAACGATCAATAACAAATTGCATTGCTACTGCCTAAATTTTTAGGTCCTATAAAGGTTCATAATTAATCCTACTCAGAGTGTTGCCTAGCAACAGAGTCATTTTACTGAGGAACATCAACTTCAATGACCAATTCTGGTTGGGAACGATAACGACAGTGCCGGATTTAGGGGGGGGCTATGGGACTATCAGTCCCCGGCGGTGAATTTCAAGAGGCGGTAGAGAAAAAGAGGAAAGAGGAAAAGCAAGCAGCAATACAGTCATTGACTGGTTGAGATACTGTTTTTGTGAAAATCATAAGATGCACTAATCTAGCGTCAGTTGTGTCTTGGACGCTACAATACAAAAGCGGCGGCGGTACATGCTTTTATATGATGATGTGAAGAAAAACCGCCTTCGACCCAGTAGAGTAGGGGTATTTCGTGATTCGTCTAACTCAATAACAAAAAACAAAATCAGAGTTCAGTATTTAATAGGTTGTCGTTGGTAATGGTACTAATAATAAATATTGAAACTGAAATTTAAAAAAGATGCGTAAAAAAGAAGGTGGTGTATTCTGGAAACGACAGAAGATCAATAAACAAAAGCAGTTAGACGAAATTGTCAAGAAATGCTCTAAAATACATTCATTTTTTCTAAATTCGAATGAGACAGAATCAGAACTGACAGAATAACCGTCTCCAAGAACCTCACGATCTCAAGACGGGAATTGTAAGTTTTATATTTTTTTACATTCAATACCCCAAAAAGAAGAGTTAGAATCTCAAAAATGAATGATCGAGATATGAACACCACTAGGTGATGTTTCAGGGATAATCACAACAAATTCCTAATTCATTGATTATGGGCAATTACTTAGAATTTTTTTACTATCCCTGATGATTAGTAATGCCAGTAGTGAAAGGTCATCCTCAACTTTAAAAAGAGTGAAAAACTTACTTAGGAATTCCATGGTAGAGGATATATTGAATATCTTATCATTATATCATTTTCAAATATTAACAGTGACATGTTATTAAATCTGAATTTTGATGATGCCACTGACGACTTTGCATCAAAAAAATCAAGAAAAGTATTTTAGTATTCATCTGAAAAAAAATATTTGTTGTTTGTTGTTATGTTTAACGTGTGAAGTAAATATAATTTGATTCGTTGTAAAAAATGATTTCATGTTATTGTTATATGCTGTTAAAGAAGTAGTATTTGAATTTTGAAACTGATAATTGAAAATTAAATATTTGGCGGCGGCGCGGCGGCATCGTAAAAGTTAGCCCCCGGCGTAAGGGAGTATGAATCCGGCACTGGATAACGATCAATATCAAATTGCATTGCCTCAATTTCGAGATCCAATAAATTAAAATTCAACATTTGATCCTAGGAACTCTAAATGTTGCCTAGCAACAGACGCATTTTACTGGCGTCAATTTTGAGGTTCTATAAATTCAAGTTCAATCTCTTATTCTAGGAACTAAGAGTGTTGCCTTGCAACAGATGCATTTCACTGAGAAAAATCATCTTCAATGATCAATTCTGGTTCAAAACTATCAGTAGTGAAAGAAAGCAGTACTTTTATAATTATATTTCAAAATGTAACACAGGTAGTATAACAAAAGATATATTTCATGATATACAATATTCATTTCGAAGAGATAATTTCAGCTTCGCAAATAACATAAGATCGTTGATTTGAACAATCAGTGGCGTTCCAGAACATTGTTATATTCGAACTGCTATAAATAACTTGAAGACAATTGCCGTTTCCTCTGGGTCCATTCCAGTTAGTATACGAAAAAGGTTTTCCTGTAGATGTCCAATACCATACATCTTCAGTTTTCACTCCAGAAGTCCAGAAATCACTGTCCTTGAAACCAACTGAAACGATATATAATCATAAATTCATTGGGTGGGCAAAATAGTTTATTATTCAACTAATTCCGCATTTTTCTGTGTTACTGGAATGGCGATTGAAAGTATAAAAACCATAGGTATAGTGAGTCTTTCGAATTTGATAAGATGATGGGATTCATGTTACAATATTACTCAATCGTACTGTCATTATTACTGAATTCACAACAGCAATGGCTGTCATTAATTGTTGAAAATCAAGTAAGCAATGAATGATTTCGATATTTGTTGATAAGTAAGTTCTATACACTGTGTCCTACCCTGAGTATGAATGTTGTAAGAAGGTATATATATCCGTTGAACAGCCAAGAATATTTCGCGGGTGCTATGGTGTAAAACAATAAAAATTCTTTGATTTGAAATGGGGTATATAGGCGTGTTAGATTTCCACTAAAATAACTTTGAGGATATCTATTATTCATAATAAATATTCATTTGACTATTGGGAACCATAATTAAGAACAAAATATTTGTATGTTTCTAATTATTGAATTGATTTTTTTTGTAAATTGCATGAATGGAAGAATATACTGAGTGTCGTACCTCATATGAGGAGGCCTCTCTTGCAAAACTGGTTATATCCACTTTTTACCGTTCTGGCATCAGTTTCGTGAGCTCTATCGCCTGGTGCATTGATTTGTGTACAAAACGAGCTATATTCAACCAGAGATTATACACACCCCTATAATCTCTGATTCAACTGTAATCGTTGCCTGAAACTTAGCTTTTGGAGCAAAATCAGATATATCCTTGAATTTGCAAGCAAAACCGGTAATATCCATATACTGTGCGGGCTCGAGCCCAATGTAAAGGAATCGATGGTACCATAGATCTAATTACACGAAGATATTGAAGTAGATGAAAATGTAGAGCACAAGTGAAAATATATATTTTTCATCGAAATTTCTCCGATTTTGGTGCAAAACAAGATATATCCATTATTTTTTTCTGTATATTGATCTGGATTTTCAATTAAATTCATCCAAAAGTGATTCATTCTATTCATTATCCAAATTCTAATCCATCTACGGTGAAATTTATTTGCATATTTGAATAAGGCAACAGATTGCAGACGTTTATCTCGTTTCCAGTGGATATGTATCTGGTTTCCTCATGTAGGATAGTTGTTGGTCTTGAATGCGTAACGTTCCTAAACGTTATATAGTGGTTTCATGGGTTTTTGTGGGTTTTCCTCATGAATTATATTGAGAATATTGAAGTAAGAACAACTCTTTTTGTCAATTTCATAATTTCCAATATAAGTAGATGCATCACTATTTATTTTCTCACGAAATGAAATCAATTGATCGAATTTCTATTTCATTTTACCAATTTTTAGTAATTGAAAAACATTCAAAACGATTAGATAACCTCAAAATTGATTTCGAAGTTTCTATTATTTTCACTCAATAAATGTGAATAGATATAAAACTGATGAAATCAGCTCTTCAGGAAGAATCTGAAAAAGCAATAAAATACAGGGTGTTCTATTTGAAATAACAAAGTTGCTAGTTGTTTCTGATAGAAGTGGCAACACTGTATCGATGGAAATATTTTAGACGGATAGAGAATGTTCAATTATCAGAGCATCCCAATTTTCAAAATGTTCTGACTTTTCGTTCTCCAGATACTTCCAATAGGCCATCCACCGTGGATCACTCTGTATAGTCATTATACTCAAATGAAAAAACACTTACCCAGGTCACCAATGGTTTGGAACAGAAAATCATTTTCTGCTCTGCTTTTAATGTCCACCATCTCCATTCGCAAGTCTTTGCAGAAGACTAGAACTTGGTCACGTGTTGCCTAAGAATTCGAAAACTTAGTCGAGAACGTTGTCACATTTTTGACTGGAGAAATTCACGAAGTCGTTAAATTAAAAGACTCCAGTAGATACTTACTCTGGAAAACCTTTCGATGTAATAAGCCCTGCCACCAAATGTATACAGAGGTAGCCCAGGAGTTCCATGACGCAATCCTGAAAATGGTTATTAACGTACAGTCGTCTTCAGAGAACATGTCGCACATGGACGGGTGTCAGCTCTCTCAATCACCCCTGCAATAAGAGCGCGCATACCGTCCAACCACGACATGTTCACTGAAGACGAGTGTACAAGGCCGATATGTAGCAAATGTCGGATGATATTGAATATTCCGAGGCGCAGCCGAGGATAATAACAACCGAATTCGTTATTTGCGTACCTATCGGCCGTGTGTCGTTCGAGACTTTTCGTAATTCTGCTGGAAGATTACATTTTGATTCCGAGGAAAAATCAATAAACCACGTACAGGCTGGGCAAAATTGGGCATTTTTGCGGGCTATCTCAATATAACTAAGGAATTGAAAAGGAATATTCTCAGATATATTTATGAACACGAAAAAATGGATATATAAATAAAGAAATACATTGAGAATTCGCATTCTCCATGTGATGAAAATATTAATTCTTTCTCGGTTTATTCAACAAAAAACAACTAATAAATATAACTTACCAAAATATGTTCAGTACTGAAATGAAAATTGAAATGTATAGGAGAAGTACACTTTTATATCATAATACATCATATTATTCTATTCGATTTGAGAGATAATGCCAATTCTCAATTTCAGAGGATTTTGATTTTTCATGCTCACTTTTTGGATATTCAACAGGTATAATTCAATGTTCGACGTGGCAAATAGCCAGGAAAGTAGTTGTTTTCTGTTTAATATTCAGAATGATAACATATGCATATCTTTATTTGAAGGAGAATGCAAATTCTCTACTTCAGAAGATTTTGTTTTCAAATTCTTATCGTGAGTGTTAAATAGAGATAATTCAATATTCGTCGTGGCATATAGCCAGGAAAGTAGTTGTTTTCTGTTGAATAAACCGAGAAAGAATTAATATTTTCCATCACATCTTTATTTATATATCCATTTTTTCGTGTTCATAAATATATCTGAGAATATTCCTTTTCAATACTTTCACCAAACAAGGGGTTCCATCTTGAACGATGGACACTTATTTTTATAGACCTCAATCGCAGATTCGTGATTATAGGTTTTCTCAATTCAGAATTTCTTTCCACGTCTTTCCTGTATGATGAATGTCAATTTATCATACATCCAAAAATAACTAAGGAAGTTATCGAAAAATCGATATACATGTTTTACGTGTTCGATTTTGAAGAAACCTGAAATGAAGCAATCGGAATTTTAATATCTTCATTTTTTCAGAGATTGAAAAAATGCAAAGTGCAACCATGAAAAATATGACACACCGAATATATTTTTGCGAATATTTCTGAAATTGTCTAAGAAGAAGGTAGGCTTCTATGTATATATTTGAAACTGAAACGCCTAGGCTATCCAACTGTGCAAAAATATACGGGGTGTTCCATAAGAAAAAATATAATTGGCTGCCGTATCTTTTTGATGTCACCCTGTATACAATTTCTCATGATGCCAATAGATTCTTCGCATCATACTATATGGATAAACGTTTGTAATTTTTCAATATTCACCATGAAGTCCTCAGAAAATAAAAAGGAAATCGGCAATTGTTCAATTTCTCCCTGTATCTCTGAAACGAATGAAGATATCAAAATTTCAGTTGCGCCATTTTAGGTTTTTCTAAAATCGAACACGTAACATGTATATCGGTTTTTCGATAGATCCCTTAGATATTGAGATTGAGAAACCGCCCAATCTTGCCCACCCTGTACCTCGTGATTCTACAGAAAAATCGCATCATCGTGTTGTTATGGAACAGTTAAACAATCTTAACGGACGGAGGCTGTTAACATTAACTTTTCAATTGTCATCTGAATATCGTCAAATCAAAATAACAGTATGGGATAGGTAACGAAAAAGTAGTCATGAAGCAAATATAGCAAAAAGTGAACAAAAAAATAGTTTACAAGGGAAAAAAGTTGTGGATTTTAGCTCCCAGGTTGTGAGCTAAAATTTAATATTTTTCCCGTGTATAAATCACTATTTTTTTCTGTGACAGGACATTAAAATCGAAAAATTATCGACGTGGATTTTTTTTTAACAGGAATGACACCTCTGAGTTGCAGGCAGGCGCATAATTCTTTTGAAATAATCAAATATCTGTCAGTCTAATTTTGTGATTTGATTTTAAAAAATTGCGAAAGTGGTTGTTTACTAATCTACGTGAACTCGAAGTCGAATGGAAGATAGAAAAAATTTGCAGTTTTTTCTGGGAGACGGTGTTATTGGCTTATTTTCCGGAACTAGGGTAATGTTGATTTAGACGAACTTCCCTATATCCGAAATCGTCTCGTTGAGTTGGCACAAGGCGTTGAAGAAAATAATTTTGCTCATAAAAAGAGTAGGCTGAGATCGATTTCCGTATTTTTGGCATGGCATGTTATGTGATTGTAAGTCGCGTTTTGAGATGTTTTTGATCATCATCAGCAACCTGCAAGTGTTTCAAACAACCCTGTTGCCGTACAAATTTCCAAAAGTTTTTAAAAAAATCCAACACCTATCTCCTCTCCCTATCCTCCCTAGGTACGCACGATGTTCTTCGAACATTATAGGGATTCCCTTTCGTGCACACCAAGCGATAAAAAAAATATATCATTCGTAAAATAGCCTACCAAATTTTCTCAATGCAGAACCATAATATACACGTATCTGGTTATGAGGTATGTACCATGTACCTATACCTACCTATGTAATTGTCACTTATATGCGTCAATTTACGATCGAACATAACAGGAAATCATTGATTCGACGAATTATGTTTCGTTGAAATATTCATCAAATGGACTAATGCATGTCATTCACGTTCTCTATTATCATAATGATAGTAGACATCATCTCTTATAAAACTGTCTTGTTTCGTTGATTGATATTCATAATAGAAGTATAGATGTGTTAATATTTTACCTATTTTATTAATAAAGTGACAGCTTATTATTATTATCTGCTCGAGTGTCCTCAAATAGTTATTTATTATAAAAGGGAAAAAAGCAGTAGATTTTAGCTCCAGGTTGTGTTGTGAGACAAAAGACCGTGAGCTAAAATCTAATATTTTTCCCGTGTATAATACAATATTTTTTTCTGTGATAGAAGAAAAGACGAATCAATATTGAGAAGATATAACATTATTTTGAAATCTGAAAATTATCGACGTGAAATTTCAAGTTTTTAACAGTAGGGACACCTCCGTTGTAGGCATCTTTATCATTCTTTTGAAGTAATCAAATGTCTGATGTCACTTCTGTCAGTCTAATTCTGCGCTTTGATTTAAAAAAAATGCGAATTTAGTGGTTGTTTAGTAATATACGTAACCGCGAAGTCGAATGGAAGATAAAAGGACTTGCAGTTCTTTCTCGGAGACGGTATTATTGACTCATTTTTCGGAACTATAGCACAACAAAAGCCATCAACAGTTTATATACAGGGTGTAACTAAATAAGTGTAAAACATTTAAGGGGGCGATTCCTTATCGGAAAAAAGATACGATCTTTCATATGAAGAAACTTCATTGAAGCATCCCATGTTAAGATACCGCTCCTTGGGGGGGTACATAGAATTTGTTTAACAATTTTTTTCACAAATTAAGAACAGAACAACAATACACAATTAGTATTACTTCAAGTTTAAAAACTCACCAACTGACAGCTTGATGCCAATTTAATTGTCACTATCGCTAATAGCGGCCTACTAAATTGGTTTCGTATTTTCGTTTTATGGCGATTTTTTGCTGCGAACTGGTTCATTTTGGGCAAAAAATTCAAGTGGCATCTTTTGTTTAGAATGAAACAGGCTATCGGAAATAAATTTTTAAATGGTAAACAAATGATGAGACAAAAAGTTACATTGGAAATAAAATCTAGGGGTTGCGTTTTCCACCCCTTACAACCATGGGATAAACCAAATAAATTACTGGCTAAGTGTCTTTTGGGTAGTAAAAAATGTCAGAAAAATTTCAATACTGTAACTTCTTTAGTGCTTGTGAAAAAAATTGTTAAACAAATTTTATGTACCCCCTTCAAGGGGCTGTATCTTGATATGAGATGCTCCAATGAAGTTTCTTTATATGAAAGATCCTATCTTTTTTTCGATGAGGAATCACCCCCTCGAATGTTTTACACTTATTTAGTTACACCCTGTATATGTGATATATATCCGGGAAAAAAGTACTCACTTTTTTCCCACGGGAAAGAAGTAATTTATGAATAGTGACATTTTATAACCTGCCAACAGAGATGAAATGCCAAACTTTTTTCCCGTCACAGAAAAAATAAGTTTTTTTTATATGAAAATTTCACTCGAGATTACCCTTTTATGTGAACCGGCAGAACTTCCATGAACGTTACAACTTTTGTGAAATGATGAGTTTCATTATGAATTCTGATGAATATTTTCAACTCATCAATATCATCAAATTATATCAAAGTAATATATTATCCAGAAATCCTACAATTTCGTAGCGCATGTAGGCATATTATATACTCTCATCACATACCTAATAATATGATTATACTAATATTCAAATATTAGTATTGTTTCAATATGATATCTGTAGTAATGACAAATCAGATGATTTGCCCCAAAATGAATGAACAATAATACTTATATGGATTTCAATTCAAAACTCGCCTATTATAGTTTCGAAATGAAATCCTCGTATATTTACCTAAAGTTTTCTCCCGTACAGATGCTGCATTATTGGCATAAAGTATACAGAATCCAAATAATAAAACACCAAACATCATTTTGATACTTAGTTAATTGTAACTTCAGAAAAAATAGTCGAAACGGATCAGTCACAGTTCGACAGACGGATATTGTCGTAATTGCAAATAGCATTTTATAGGATTGTTTGATGTTAATCTCAAGTGGAGTTTTCCGAGAAAATTGGGATCGGATCGTACCTAATTGTTTTTAGATTTCAGTATCAGCTGAGTACATTTTTCAACGTATTGTTCTCATTTATAAATGGTTTGTGCAACCTACTGATAACATATCTGATCATTGATTGTAAAAATTTTGGAGTAAATTTTGTTGATTCAGCATAGATTTAAACTTTATCATACAATTATTATTCCAAGAAAAATAATATACCCATGAATTCAATTTTATAAAATTGTATGGTCATTATGACAGGTCAAAATATCGATCTCGTCTCTAGAAATGAAGATAAAGATCTGCTTGTCGTGCAAAGCATGTTCATCAAACGATATTTTTGGGCCTACTACGATCATATAAATAGCAGCAAAAATTGAAAAAAACATATAAAACACCTTAAACAGAATTTTGAAGATATCAACCGACTTGGATCTCAAACTATTTAGTTCCAAATATACAAAAATACCTATCATCACCTTTCTGATACAAGATTACTATTTTCAGTCATGGTGTCAGAATTGTGATATGTGATGAATGCTACGTTTCTTGAAGTCTATTCCGGAAAACATATACCTAAGACCTAAGCAAACTGTAAACTCTAAACTGATCAACAAAATAAACTTCGTGGTCCAAATTATATTCCGATTTGAAAATCGAATTACTCATGGATCCCATAACTAATTTCTATCCGGTTTTCACAGTTATCTAGCTCAATCTTTCAGTTACTTGTCGGAGCAATATGATACTATACTTGACTATACAAATATTTCAGATGAACGATCTACAGGACGATGATTGAAGTAGTGTAAAATTGCATCAGTGTTGTTTCGTTCTTGTTAGAGCAAATATTTCTTATGATTTTTTATTCGACCTTAATCATGAAGCTTGATGTCTCCTCTCGAAACAATTTCCATTTTTTTTCAATCAGACCCTTTATCAACGTATAATTGAATAACATTAAATGTTCTCAATGTTTTTTCATCAATTCACATTGTGTGAATGAGTTCTGGATGATGTGAGAGTATGCGGATACAAAAGCTCAATATGAAGTATGTACAGTCGTCTTCAGGGATCATGTCACGGGGAGTCTAAGTTATGTTATACGGACGGATCACGCCTAACTGACAAACAGGACTCAGGTGCAGGAATTTACCTAGAAGGAATATGCATAAGGGAGAGCTACGCTCTTGGAAAGTATACCACAGTTTTCCAGGCTGAGCTCTTTGCCATTCTGGCAGTAGCGGAGAGGCAAGACGTGAAAGAGGGACCAGAGCAGAAGATTTACATCTGATCGGATAGTCAGGCAGCTCTCAGGGCTATCTGCCATCCTAAACCAAGCTCAGCTTTGGTGCAGGAATGTGGCGATGCTCTTGAGAAACTAGCTGAACAGAAGGAAGTCGAACTAGTATGGGTTCCGGGGCACAGGGGGGTGCCCGGGAACGAGGTGGCTGACGAGCTGGCCAGAATCGGATCCGCGACACCGTTCTGGGGGCCGGAGCCTGCACTGGGCATAACAAGAAGCCAAACTTCGTCTGCCCTTAACAAATGGGCGGACGAGGCACTAGAAGTATATTGGAGACGTATAGGCGGCTGCAGGCAATCGAGAGACCTGGTGGCCGGTCCAAGCAAGCCAAAGACTGCTTGGTTACTGGGCAGGGATCGCCAAGTCCTGCGCCTTCTTATAGGGGTACTGACAGGGCACAACAGGTTACGCAGATACCTATATATCACTCATAGGTGTGGAAGATAGTCCCACTTGCCGTGAATGTGGAGAAGATGAGGAGCGTCACTTCACTTCCTCGGAGAGTGTGAGGCGTATGCACTGGCGGACTAAGACTTTTTGAGGCCCGGGGCGATCTTTAATTTTGGGCCCCCTGGCGCCCTCAGATTTGAATATTTATTGAAATAAACGCAATGCAGATGGAAACTCAAATGTTTTATTCAATATTTTTAAAAAGTTGCAAACAGCAAACACACACAAACACACACACAAGTGAAAAACAAACAAAGACACATACAAGTAATTGAAATTAACTATACTAATTTCAAATTATGTTTTCTGGCTTTCAATACACTAAATTTATTAATTACGTCATCAAAATCCAAAACCGAAGCTGCTTTTCTTTCGATGGACAAAATAGCCAGACTAGCCAGTCGTTCTTGAGTCATGGTTGATCTTAGATAGTTTTTGATTAATTTAAGTTTTGAAAAACTTCTTTCGCATGACGCCACTGATACACTAATTGTTAGGAAATACTGAAGTATCAAACATATGTTGGGAAGGGATTCGGTAAAGTCCCATTTAATAATAAATTCAAACATTTTTTTGGCATTCCAAGAAGCAGCTTCCTCCATTGCAGTACCAGTTGCGCTCACATGTCTTCGCAATCTGTATACTTCTTTGCATACTTCTTCCTTGACAAAGTCACCATAGACTAGGTTGAGTGCTTCTATGGCCTGTTCAAGTTCATTTTCCGTAGATGCTTCTAGTGCTGCGTCAAGTGCTGCGTTGTAATTATTTTTTCTATGCCAAACCGGGGCCCCCATAGGTGTGGGGCCCGGGGCGGACCGCCCCTACCGCCCCCCCCCTTAGTCCGCCAGTGGGCGTATGGAAGGATGAGATTCGAAATTTTTGGAGTAGATAAACTACAACAGGAAGATTCGGTCGAATTAGAGTGGACGGACATCCTGACCTTCATCAGAAGGACGGGAAGGTTCGAAAAGGACAACTAAAAGAGGGATGTGTAGAAATGTGGAGAGCAGGGGTTGGCAAAAAGGGCCCATGGGGGCCTACTTGCCTGGCTACAGCCTCCCCACAATACTACTACTATCAAGAATGATATCATCGTCCATGTGCGACATGTTTTATGAAGACGACTGTACATACTGGATGATATAAAAATTATTCTGAGATTCGATGGAGAAAAACATATCTCTCTCTCTCTCTCTAGATGAAACATGGATTTCTCGATTCCTTAGATGAGATTATGGAGTATTATACCATAAACATGAAGTTCATGAACATTCTTCCTTTTCAAGCTAATATATAAATGTATTCAATCGAATGTATTGAATCGGTAGTACCGTGAGTGAAGCGTTCATAAAGACAAAAATACCATAATGACATCAATGGTGGGTCGATTCTAGTACCCTCTTTGATATTTTACAAATATTATCGATAATAAAATTGTCATTTAAAGTTTAGTTAAATATATATTTGACATAATAAGTAGGTTTTATGAGTGAACAGCCACAAATTACAATTCAATAAGCAGTGTATGTGTGTGTGGGGAAACTTTTATATCTTGTTCAAAAAACTTTCTTCCAGGGAAGGGTATACCGTCAAATCCAAATCCAATCTGCAATAAATAAAGAGTTGATATTTTGTGTGAATTTATAACTATCAATTTACTTTTTCAAACCAGCTGCAATCTCGTCCATTTTTGAAGGATCCGTAACAACAGCTGTCTTCACTTGATTCGAATCGAATAACTGAGCTATATATTTCTCTCCTACTCGATTGAGGTCATCAACTGTTACCTTATCTATCAGTTCCAAGAGAGTCCTAAAACATGAATTTTATTATTGACGTAGACCGTGGACGTATATACATATATATTCGTGCGAGGAACGTCAACATTGGAGGTAAAGTAACCTTTGTCTGGATTTGTTAAGGAAACTGGCATGCTGAATCAATTTTTGTGAAATAGCCAACATGCTTGGAGTGGAAGGAAATGTTAAGGAAAGCAACACTTGCTGTTTATATGAATCGATGCATAGATTTCGGGAGGATGTAATTCAATGTTCTGCGTGGTATTAGCGAGGAGAGTAGTTATTTTCCTCACGTCATCTACCATTGTTGTTCATTTCATGACCATTTGTGGAAATAACTGACTTTTTGTATTGTGTCATTATTCTAGTTGCGTTTTATTTATCCGATTCCGCCACCCGGATCACTCTGCTACTTTTCATTCCGTATAAGGAATGGCTTGAAATAACTGTTGACAGTTGTCAAAAAATTAAATTAGATTGACGAAAAACGAATCAATGAATATTAAATCATCTCCCACACTACAGTTGGATCGATTTGAAAATTAAGCAATATTTACTTGATATTTGCCTTAAATAAAACAGTTGGCGTTACAGTAAGAGGGCTTATGGCATTGTGTCCCACCTATGTTCAAAATGTACATGAAATTGTAGGGTATCTAAATGGTATTGTTTGGATTCATAGCATATTATCTTGTGATAAAAACGATGCATTCAGTCTTCGATTATTATTGAATCTCCCCAATTTATAACCTTCATAACTGTGTTCTGTTAACAGTGTCACTGAAATTCGATAATCACAAAAACTCCGTTTCACTTTAGTTACGTTAATTAACCAACGTTATCTAAGTAGAGCCGTTAAGATATGCGGTGAGTTCTTGGGTGTAGAGATTTCTTATCAAAAACCGACAACACCGCGTTTCTGGTATGAATGGCTTTGTATTCGCGATAGAAAATAAGCGTACGACACCTATCGGAGTTCTTGAAAGCTGTCGAAGCGGCATGTGTACTTTGTTTTCATTGGTTCACATTTGTTTTTTGTTAGTGCTAATTGGTCATATCATCAAAACAAACCGCTCAGAAGTGTTCAAGTAGCTGCCGTCAAGTGGGTTGACGTGTTGTTTTCTATCGCGAATATCGAAACTATGCAGCTTCGAGATTTCTCGTAGCCATTCAGCGGTGTTGCCACCAAAGTATCGTTTGTCCTTTGAAGGGTAGTTCATTCTTTTGGAATTTCAATTAATTATTATTTATGATATATAGTGTGAAATGGTTCGTCAGTGCCAGACCTCTATGTTTAGTATTCCTTGTGATCCTCATATGGGTAAAACAAATATGGTTTCATGAATGGGATCTTGCATCTCTTTGGGTAATGAGTATATGGTCCCAACTAAAACTGGTCACCACCCTTTTCTTTGACACCGGTAAAACAATTGACTCGGACCCGATTTTTCTTTTTTTCCAGGAGACCAGGTAGCCGCGTGATGAAAGCGTGAGTTCGAATCCAACGACTGCAGACATTTTTCTGATAGCCCAAGAAAGTGTTATGGAATAACACGTTCAAAGGTAAGACCCCCGTCATTCTTTGCTCGCACAAGTCTCTTGAAGACTTCTGGGGTTTGCTCGTAAGGGGGCAACCGAATGACGGATAGAACAATTTATAACAATTTTCAATGACTATAATGTTCTTGTGATACATTATTTTGAAACAAAATTACGAATACCTCGGTGGAATGCAATGGTGGATATATCAATTTTTGTGGAAGTTTTTATCCAAAATAAGTAGTGTTGAATTAGCTCAGTAAAACGGTAACGATTAGGACCCAATCCGGGAAAAAATTCAAGTAGTCGGTTTCTCTGTGGTTCTATATGTTATTGAAGGTGCTGAATTCGAATCTGAATTTTGCAGACAAAATTTCCTGGAACAACAACGTAACTCGGAAATCATACATTATATCGAAAAGACCGTTTCATAAAAAGTTGAAGTAGACAAAAAAAGATTCTGTACGCTGGAATTATAGTTGTCATAATTGCGATACAATAATTCCAAATGCTATAGGGTATTCTTTGAACATTTTGATAAAAAACTGATAAACTATTCAAACTATCAAAATTACCTATTTTGTGATGAATAAGTATGAGAATCAATTCTCGCTCATGTGGGTTCCATGGCGTCAAGGGAATGAGGCACCTGATCGCCTAGCAAAAAAGTGCAGAGCTCACATTCTACCTTTCTGTGAGACAAGCAAATGCCACCTTATCAATGAGAATGAAGTGAAAAATACTACTACTGTTGAGCAACTCCAGGTAAACGAGAAGGAAAGAATCCTTCAACAATTCGTAAGCTAGTAAGTCTCAGCAAACAAGAGCTAAGGCACTACCCTCTGAGCTATTACTAAAAACAATGGGTCTAAAGGAGACTGACACTAAACCGCGGATCACCTTTGTTCATGAAAAGTACCAGTCTGCGAAAACCCACGAAAAATGCTATTTTTTGAAAAGTACGGAATTTGGTCAATTTTCAACTGGCTCTATCTCCGCACTCGTTAGTCCTACATTCACGAGAAATGACCATAATATTTAGGAAATTTTATCTACTTCAACTTCCTGTAGGGCGGTCTTTTCGATATAACAAATAATTTTCGAGTTACGGGCAAAGAAACGAAAAAAGTCCGAACATTTTGCTGATTTTTGCGAATATCTCGGAACGCTCCAAGAAATTTTGTTTGCAAAATTCAGATTCGAATTCAGCACCTCCAAAAACATACGAAACCACAGAGAAACCGACTACTTAAATTTTTTCCAAGTATACCATTTGATTGGACTAAATGATTGATGATTATTTTCGGATGTTTCTAATTATTGTCACCTACCTATTGAATTTATAATCCACGCCATCGAAATAAGAATTGAAGGACAGCGTTACCACACTACCGATAGTCTTCTCCTCGTCGATAATTTCGAAAATCATGGAACTCTTGGCCGATGCCAACAGTGTTTCGTCCCAAAGTTTCTCTGCGAGTTGTTTCGAAATGATGTCTTTGGTCTCCTTATAGGCGCCGACGACATTCGTCGCTTTCGAAAACATCAAATACAGGAGACCCTCGTTCACTTTGACGGTCATCCTATAACCGTACGAGTATCCCTTGCCTCTGATCTGCTTCCACATTGGCCCCTAATAATAAAAATATTTGTTAGGCATTTTCAAACTGTTCCTAATGAAAATAGAATTATTTTCATTTCTTCGCATAATATAGGGCCCAAAAATTGCTGGGACACAGAGCTATCACGTGTAGAGGAGGTCAAAATGAATAAGTTGATTAGTCCCAATTTATTTATGTGCCAAAATGTACCGTTTGTCCGTGGGAAGGGTGCAAAATTCACATAAAAAAACACATTTTTGTACGCTGTTCAGAAATGAGTGAAATTAATTTGATGAAATTTGGCAATAGTGTATCTCAGAGGATTACTTTCCTTTCGAAGAACCCTAAAGGAAATTGTAGAAGGGTTAAAACAACCCTCACCTAACCTGACATTTTTTTTCAGAACTTTTTTAGGGGTCATAATACGGTTCTGAAATTTTTTGAGCTTGAAGACTAATCAATTACCTTCATTTTATTACTCTTATAAAAATTTCGTTCACCGCATAGTTTAGAAGAAAAAAATGTTCTCTCAAATAATGCTACCGGATATTCCTATAGTACAAGTTCAATTAACCCGCGAGGGACCGCGCCGATAGAAACTTGAACGTGGACCGCGTGGAGTAGTAATCTACCCCATTGGTTTTGATTGAATTTAAGGACTTTGAAACGAAAAAAACCTTTGTCCGATGTGGTGTTGCATAATTTATAACAATAATAAAACAAACGAACAGCAATAATAAAGAACGAACTTAATTTGATTGATATACTTGAATTGAATAATGAATTTCAATGAACGCATAAACAATATACACACGTCCCTTTTTTCAATTGTTTCTCTTCCATTTTCTTTTTCTCTTGGATAATATGAAAATTTAACTACCATTGCAGGCTGCTCGTTTTGAGGTTGAATTTCCATTTGTACAGACACGTGTTCAGATATTGAAGATTTCAATTCTCTCCCGCGTGGGGTAAGGATATATTGAATATTCTTCAATTTGATTGATATTGCACAGGCTTAATAGTTTTCATAGATTTTTAGATAGTTTACCTCAGCTTGGATTAAATATTGAAGATAAAGCATTAAGGCTGGTAAGTCTGGATCAGTATGTGAAGAAATACTCCTTGTAGTCTGGACAAAAAATGATGATTCCAGACAGCCCATACCAATAATGCAACCAGATTCGATATCATTTGATTCTTTCAAAAGATTAAAATCAGGAGTAACTTTCAACCTGAAATAATAAAATATGAAATATCAATTTATTAAAGAAATTGTAGGAGCTATGTGGAACCAAAACATGTGTTGAGATTTTTGTGCCAATATTATTGTTTAGGTTAGGTTTTTTCAGATATTGATGGAATTTGAGGATAACAAAATCAGCATCAAATTAGCTATTTAATAACTTGAAGAAACCCTTGTTGAACTTACTTCTGTAGTTTTTCGGGAGCTTTAACATTAGGTGGAAGAAAGTCTTCAAGTGGCTTAGCAGAATCTTTCAAAGTCTCTAAATTTCCAGCGACATAAAGCACCAAATTTGATGGATCAGACAATATTCTCCTCACTTTCTCAAAATTCGCTAACATGTCTTTACCGGCCTCGCTATCTATTTTTTCGATAACTTCGGTCAAAAACCTACTTTGTTGCAAAACTCCATTTTGCAGGACATTACTATCTGAAAAATACAATCAATACTTGAAATTGCAATATTCACAGTCATATTTTCAGAGATTTGGGACTTCAGTGTACTGAAAAGATGTATTTGAGAATTTCAAAATTCTCCTCGCCGGACATACTTAACCTTTAACATTTCCAATCTGCAATAGGTCGCGTGCAAATTGTGATAGATGACCGACCCTGGAGGTTAAGCAACCTAACTTTTCTCATTTGTTTAAAAAAGAATAAAATAGTTTTTCACAATCACGAATCTTGTTTTTTGGGCTATTCATCAATACAAGCATGCCATCGCATTGTGCTGTGGTACAATGCACGAAAAATGCAGCGAGAGACGAAGGATCGAAGGAATAAGATTTTTCAGTTACATTGTGATCTAAAAGTACTTTAGTGTGATTTCTCTTTAGGATTCCTTCTGCCACTTCTGCAATAGAAATAAAGTCTACAACACACACGACCATATTATTTCGCCTGCATGTCACACTCGTCCTCCCGTTTGGTTGCAGGAATCCAAGCTTCCTGCCTTCTTTTCAAACGTTCCGTCATTTAGAGATACGTCGAATAAATGGTAACGTCAGCTCTCATGATGTTTTGTTATTGGTCAGATAATCTTCCATTCCCACTCACGAAGCAAGATTGTCAAGTCAACAATTATAATAAAGTTATCAAAAAGATATAGGAGGACAATAGGAGGAACCCATGATATTATAGGTCATTCTTTCCTCTTTCGAGCAACCAGCATGTCCAAATATTTCTTATACTACATAACAAAATATCATGTAAATGTTGAAGACTTGGCAACATTGTGCTGAATGCTGAGAAGGGACAAGACCACGCCCACAAGTCGTGCGCGCCGTGTTGTCACGTACACCGATTCAAATGTCCTCTAGTGTGCATCAATATAATTACTATTTACACAAATGTATTATAATCAATAAGCCACAAATCATAAGGGAACATTTTGAGACAATTAATGTTGTATTGCTGAATAGGAATATTACCAATACATAAATGAGAATGTATGAATGTTTACCTTCATATTTCAACATATGGCAACTGTGCTATGGTCTGCCCCTACTTACGAAATCGTGACGTCAGTGTTTACTCGCGGTAAATTTCTATCCGTTTGAAAATTACCATGGTATCATTGATGATTTTAGCACCTAAAAATCTAACGAAGAATTCTAAAAATATATGAAATTGAAAGGTATATGAGTGATGATTCAATTTAAGGATTAAAAAAAATAGTCAACTTGCCTATTCTAATGAGAAATGACAACATTTCAAAATGAAAACTTTGTGAGTGATTACAGTACTTTCAGATCACAATGAAGGCATGCTTGAATTAATAAATAGCCCAAAAACACGAAAAACTTTTTCAATCCTTCGAAAACGAATAAGAAGACTGAGGTTGTTTTACCTCCAGGGTAGGTCATCTCTCACATGTGCACGCGACCTATAACATGTTATAAATACATCTGCTGGCTCTATTGGAAACTGACAGATGAGGAGAACACATCTAGTGATTTTTAAGTAATTCGTCTATGACCGTTTTGAAAAGTATAACAACAATCATCCAAAAGTATTTGCGTAATGAATGAATTTACCAACCTGTTGAGATAAAAGGATTGATAATTCAATATTCATTGATAATTGAAACATAACTCGTTTTACCACAATAGTTGAACATTTCAACTGAAGTCTTTACGTCTTTACTTACCTTCAGAATACCGCATCCCCTTCATCGCATAGAACACTACGCTTCTGGCATTCCTCTTGAATTGCGCAACAGAATTGTTCATTTTCATAGCAATAACCTTCAATCTCTCTGGAGTAATGATAGTTTTGTACAACAGCTCCTGCAACCATTCAACTCCAACCTCATATTTAGCAGATTCTGCTTGTAGAGCTATGTAAAAGATTGAGAATATGAAACATACTTTATTATTCCAATAAGTTAATCTCTTTGTCATTTAAATCATTTGAGAAAAAAAAGGGGCTACCTCAGAATGATAATAAGCTGGAAACTCGTATACACCTTCATTTTTACGTTCTGAAAGTTGTCTCAAAAGTCTCATAAAATCTCGTCTCTGCGTCATAATTGAAAGTCAAAGTTCACAAAATTCGTTTTTTGCGATTATCTAGGTTTCTATAGCTCCAAATATGTTACCACCTATTATAAAAATTGTAGAGTATGAAATTTGCGACAGATTTTTTCCATGATTTTGTTCATCAATATCATTGGAGCCATTTGGAGCGGGAATCAATGTTACCAGGTGGCGGTCGGTTTTCATCGTTCCATGTCAAAGCCACGTCAAAACTGAGGATAAACAAACTCAATCCTCACCCAATCCCATTAGTACCATTAGCTTGTGTACTGATAAGAGTGATAAGTTTTTAAATATCTTGACATGAATTGTCAATATTCGATCGAAAACGCTAATAATGCCTGTTTTAGATGTTCTATTGGCAGATATTTTGCTCTATTTAGATGGAAAAAGCCGACCAGTGGTGGAAGGAGAAGCAGTTCTCCGTGCTAATCATGTGATTTTGTGTGAGGCAGAAGACTTCAACAAATTTTTGCACTTTGTCTACAAACTTCGGCGATGAAATCTTCCCCACATGAAGAAAAATTGAAGTTGAGGTCCAGAGAAACTCCTGTAGAACAATGGATTTTTATGTTCATGCAAAGCAGGACAATCTGGGTATTGCAAACATGATGTAGCTGTTCTTTTTATATGTCAATTTATTTGCTCGTCATAATTAGTTTGAATTGTTTGAACTCCAATTCTTCACCCGTTCACTGTTCACTAAACTAATAAAAATGTTATAATGTAAAAAAAATAACCAACTCAACCATCATCACTACCAACAGTGCTAACACTTTATGTCATTGACAAGTTTGACTACAGCTACAGCAAGCTGACTTCGGGAATTGGAACTCGACCTCCCTGCCGATTGATCGACGGATGACCCGTTGGCTCAATTGGCAGAGCGTTGGGCATGTAACCCAGAGGTTGTGAGTTCGACTCTCACACGGGGCGGTGGAGTTTTTTTATTTTCCATTGTCACTCGGAATCAGGGCTTTCCATCTTTAACATTATACATATGTATCTTTTCGGTTGAGTAACCGACAAACATTACTTGACTCCTATAATTTTCATAAATTCAAAACTAAGGTGTATACGAGTTTCCAGCATATAATCTCTCATTCCGAGGTGAAACCATAATTTCACTGGAGTATCTATGAGGCTAAAGATGCACATATTTGTTTGTGCAATCAATTATTGAGGTCATTCAAATATACTTTTTGTACAGCGAGATATCAGTCAATGATGATCAATAATTCGTTGGATTATACAGACAGGATTTATTTTGCCATTTAGTCTGATTATTGAATCTAATTTTATGAATATGAATGAGTTATCCTTTTCACTTCTAATTCAGGCTATGGCGGCAAATGCCATCTGCTAACATAGTAATAGTTCCTCGCTATGAAGCATGCAACTATATCTATGCTCGGTATTACCATCAGCAATACTCTGTCATGGGAGAATCATGTCCGATCCATCGATAAAATCGAAAATCTACTTAACACCTCAACAGCTTCTCAGCACAGGTACGCCCAGTTCTAGAATACTGTTCTCATGTATGGGGTTCAGCACCCAAACATACACTGATGCTCTTAGATTCCTCCCAGAGGAGAGCCATCAACTGGTGGGTAATGCCACACTCACCAACTCTTTAACTCCATTAGAACACCGTAGAAAAGTCGGCGACCTTTTACTTTTACCAGTCAGACGAACTCGACAGGCCGAGTCAGCACATCCCTTCGTCGTTATCCTTGAAAAATGTCGAGCAACACTCTACCAAAACTCGTTCGTCTTTAGAACGGCGAAGCTTTTGGAACTCTTTTTCAATGGAAGTATTTCCAAAAACTTATAACCTCCAAGAGTTCAATACAAATTCCATATCCTCCCTAGGTATACGCGATGTTCCATGAACATTATAGTAATTTCCTTTTGTGCGCTCCAAGAGATAAAGAAAAAGTTACAACTGGAGTAGATGTTTCAATTGTTCAAATGAAGGAACTTGAGAATGAAATTGAATAGTGATTAAAATTGAATCATTATTGGAAACACACAAATTTTTCACCTATAGTGGCAGTCGTGGAGTAGTTGCCGCACGAGAAATAGTTGTTTCTCTGGATTCCTATTGACGTGGCGCTGCTGACTGTATCGTCGTTCAACTGAGCGACAACTGCTTCATATGGGATGATTTTACCATTACGTTCCAGGGGTAGTTCTAAAATGGACTCCAAGAGCAGGGGTAGGTAGATTCTTAGCTCAGAAGGAACACTGGTAGTATCTAGAACTGCAAAAAGCTGAAAACAACATTTAGTTCATTCAGCATCATGGCCGATCAACACTGTAAAACGATATTTCTAATATGCATTGATCACTATCCGCCCGAACAATCTGAACAAACTATAGGTAAACTAAACAATATTTTGATATTGGGGAACAAAAAATAAAAAAATGAGGTCATGTAACTGTGCTAGTGTGCTTCTCAGTAAGACACAAAATCTTTTTAAATAAATGAAGGATTACTCATTCTCCTTATAAACATATATGGGTGCATAATATCTTGGGTTCAATCACTAAGGACCCATTTGCTGTTGATGTGAAAAATATAGGAATGGTCAATGTTAATGTCTATAAGATTTAGCTGTCCCCATGACATTAACTGTAACTGCATTGTGAATGAAATAGCCAGAAGAGGTGCTATCAATCACCAGATTTCTATGATTACATTAGGATTTCCATATTTAAATGATTGTTGTATTTTTTCAGGCTGGACAGGAAGAGTCTGCCTTCACAAGTAAGTAACTAGAGGATAGTTTATGTTAAACTTATATATTATATAGTAAACAAGGGAGTATTAGGGATGCAGCAAAAGTCAAAAGAGTACTCTTCAAAGTTTGTCCAAATTTTTATTTTCATCTTCAGGGAGCCTGTAAAGAAGATGAAAATAAAGATTTTCAAAAGTTTGGACAAACTTTGAAGAGTACTCTTTTGACTTTTGCTGCATCCCCAATACTCCCTAGTTTACTCCAGCAACTACTACCCTCTTCCTATATATATATATCACCAATTTCCTATAATATCATTCATAAAAAATATCAAATGCCACACTTACATAGGCAAAATTTGTCTTCAAATGGTCAAAGTATGTGAATACTGGAGTTCTAGAAACATCAATCTTTCCTTTATCCTTAGATTCACTTGTGAATCTTTCAATATTATGGAACCTTATAGAATCAATGCTGGGAATTGGTACAGATGTCAGCATATCTGCAGGTGGTTCTCTATCATTGAATTCGATAGCCTTCTGTAGAATTTCTTCTTTCTCCTTCAAACCAACTTCTGTGAGATTCTTCACTTGTGTTTCTACCCTCTCTTTTTCCTCCTTAGCCATCTTCTGTTGTTCTTCTTTGCTAGGTATACATTGTATGGCAATGTAAATGTTATCTACCAGATACTTTTGCAAAATGTTCAACCAGAATGGTAATGGTTCATTCATCAGCTTTGATATGTCAGTGAGTGGATTGATTCGTTTCTCCAACTGAAAAATACCGTTTACAATAATAAATTTTCACTTCTGATCCATTGATTATATGTAATGAAGTTCTGTCATATTTGAAACCTTACATCATCTTTAGTGTTTCCATACAACATGTGACCGATTATCATGAATGCTATAGATTGGTGTGGGCTATTCTCCAAGTTACTCAAACTCTCCAGTTTGTATCTGTTGATTATACTTTTCAGTTGTTCCATGTCAATTTCCTTATTAAGAAGGATTCTTTTGAGAATTGCTCTCAACTTTGGCCCAACCTCTGGTAGTTTGCCTATGGGAACATCTTCAAGGGTAAGGTATACACAAGTCTCCGAATTTTCACTCATGTTGTAGGAAACCTACAAGAAAATAGTTGTTGATAATAAGTATTGAACTGGTTTCTTTTTCATTTAGGGTATACCCCACTGTTACATTAATTATTGGTTTTATAATGGGTAGAAATTGTGTGCTACATATGCCAGCTATACTGGGTGTCAACGAATCTATTAGACAAGTCATAACTTCTAGACCATAGGGTGTATCAAAATGAATGTATATTGTAACATTTTTGGATTTCTGAGATAATTCTAGATCAGAATGTGACATTTTCGGAAGTTTTTATGCCTACTCAATTTTTTCGGAGTCACTTTTGAAATTACATCTAGGTGGCCATGATCGGAAGTATACTAATCTAAGGACCTCAGGTGATATCAGAGAATTACAATCGCGAAGTTTCAGTGACAAGTATGAATAAGACAAGTTGGCAAAATTACATTTTCGTGTCTAACCATTATTTTTCAAATGGCGACCATTTTTTGACAAGCGGCACTTTCCGAAAAAAGAATATTTTGACGAATCTAACGATACTCATTTATTTGCGATTGGATTACAAATAAGAACATAAATTAAATATAACTGACGAAAATACTTCATAATAATTTATTTACTTTTGTCAAGTGTGCCGAGGATAGGCATGATGCATAATATTTTTCAGTTATTTTTATTAAGTCTTCTTGGGAGAACAAAACACTCACTTAGGATCGTGCTTAGGTTATGACAGTGACATAAGCTTCAAGAGCAGAAGGTAAAATTTTCTTGATTTTCGTTAAATTTTAGTTTAATTTTCCATCAAAATAATGTATACTCAAAGTGAAAAAGTGGATATGTTGTCATTGGTTGGAGAATGTTCAAGAAATTCAAGGAATGCTGCTGAGTTGTATGCTCAGAGATATCCCAATCAGCAACATCCATCCCATCATTATTTCCCGTATGTTGAGAATCGTTTTAGGCAAGAGGGAAATCGAGAAGCAGAACAGAGGTTTATCATAAATGAGGAGACTGAGATTAACGTTCTTGCTATGGTTGAGGTTGACAAAACGGTTTCTTTAAGAGGAATTAGTCGAGAAATACAGATGAGTCACGAATCAACAAGGAAAATATTGAAAAAGCACGGATATCGAGCATTCAAATATCAGTTACATCAACATTTGTATGCTGACGATGGCGATAGACGAGTAGTGTTTTGTGATTGGTTGCTTCAAAATCATAGAGTTAACCCAAATTTTATCAACTTCATTCTATTTTCCGGCGAATCACGATTTAAAAATAATGGCTTGTTTGATAAGCAAAATTCTCGGTACTGGGCCCAACAAAATCAACAACAAATTTGTTGGTCCAATCGCAAATAAATTAGTTTCGTTAGATTAGTCAAAATATTCTTTTTTCAGAAGGTGCTTGTCAAAAAATGGTCGCCATTTGAAAAATAATAGTTAGACACGAAAATGTAATTTTGCCAACTTGTCTTATTCATATCTATCATACTTGTCACTAAAACTTCGCGATTGTAATTTTCTGATATCACCTGAGGCGATTAGTTTACTTCCGATCATGGCCACCTAGATGTAATTTCAAATGTGACTGCGAAAAAATTAAGTAGGCATGAAAACTTTCTAAAATGTCACATTCTGATCTAGAATTGTCTCAGAAATCCAAACATGTTACAGGGTGTGCTATTTAAAAATTTAGAACCGGAGCCATTTCCGGTGAAACCGGAAATGACCGGAATGTGAAAATTATGTGGAAACTCTCCTCTTCACATACCATTCACCTATACCAAATCTCATTCTGATACACCTAATGGTCTAGAAGTTATGACTTGTCTAATAGATTCCTTGACACCCATGCAACCTACAGAAAGCCACTTCTGTGGATTGCCAGCTATATATTATGCAACCTACAGAAAGCCACTTCCGTGGATCAATCAGTTAAAATGAGGCTGAAAGACGTGGGTCAATGGTCTTTTGGGGTATAACCCTAATGAAGTTTTTCTCTCTCTCTCTCAGTAAATATACAGAATTACAATGGTGCAAGCAGTACCATTTTATTCCAAATATTTCAACATTATCAACTTGGATTGATGTAATAAACAGAATTCTACAAGAACCACTCTTTGAAGAATCAAATGTATTCACCTAATATGTGTAAAATTAATTGTCCTGACTGAAAACACAATCTTTTGGTCATGAATTGGATGCTCTATGCTAGAGTAAATTTTTCATAGTTCAGGCATAGATTAACAAACAACAGAAAGATAGAGGCATAGAGATACACAGTGAGAGAAAGAGGGAGTAAACAAATTCTTTAGAAACATTACATTATGAGCAAAATAAATTCTCCAGAGACATTATCATTCATTATCATCAAGTTACCTACTTTACTAGCATAAGGATCTTCAATCTCCACTAGTTCCTTTGGTAGTGGGGACACAGAGAATTCAGTTAAATATTTCAATAGCAACATAGTGGCTGTAACAGAGTACAAGTCTTGAACACAGGATGCACCCCTCCAAGCAATACAGTATAGACCATTTGTTTCTTCATCAGCTGGGTATTTGATCACCAAATCTTTGGATCCTTCTGTTAAAGGAGGCACAGGGTTTTGCCAAGGGCGTTGGAAGGGTTCTTGATTTCCCTAATAATGAACTTGGAATAATAAAATATCATATATCATAAATAGTAATATTACTCTTGAAATGAGCTTTTCCTCCAAATTTTTCAATGCTTCAAATACATCTTCTGGTTTCACCTGACCTGTGATTATGACTTTCAAATTTTCTGGTCTGTACAAATCCTTGTGGTAGTTTTTTACCTTAAGCATGAATTATTGGGATATAGTATAGTGCATTTAATTAATTGGATAAATGATAAATAGGGATAAATACAAATACAATATGTGCTCTTCATTAAGAAAGTGATATTTCAGTGCATACATGTATAACTGTTGAACATTTGTATAGTGTACCTTGGTGTTTGTTGTGGATTCTCTGAGGTTTTTCATGATACCTCCTGTTTCAGAAGAATACCCACATTTTCCAGGATAAATATTTCTGGCAACATTCAGGTGCATGCGAGATTCTGCTGAATTTTCTCTTCCTTGCATTTCACAGTAGACAACACCAGCATCTAAACCCTCAGATGTGATATGATGAACTTCTGTAATGAAACCTTCCTCCTACAAAAGACAACCACAATGTATCAAGGCCAAAAACAATCTATAGATGAACTACAGTCAAGACTGGATGGAGAATGTGCTCAAGAAATATTGGCATAAGAGTCAAGAACCCTTCACTTCCTGCTGTTTCCATTGTATAACAGGTATGGTCAATGTCTGTCCAGGCATTTGTTCCTGAAGCTAAGCATCGATTAGCTAGTAAGTCTAATACGCCTTTGAAAGGATATTCTTCACTTCCCAGAAATATCAAGTGCTCCAAAGTGTGGGGCAAACCATCATCATCAAAGGTTTCAGTAGCTGTGGAAGTTGAAATTGGGTATTTATTATTTGGAATTTTTATAATAAACAAATACAAACCTAAACAGAAGAATCCATTGACAACAGGTCCTTCTACCTCTGCAATTACAACTGTGAGTCCAGTTTTATTGGAAATGTATTCGGAAACCGGGATTCTGTTATAAGCTTTCAGGGAATATAGCAGTTCAAAATTTCCCATATTTATGCTGGGTGTACTATCAACTGGTGGCATCAGTGAATACCTAGTGGTTGTAATGTGCCAATTGAGTGCCAATGAATATATTAATATCGGAATGGAAATAGTGCCTTGAAAGTAGAAAAAATTAAATCTAAAGATCGTTGAAACTGAGATGAAACTAAAACTGACTGACACAAGTGACACACTTGAGATGACAAGGATGACACTGATGACACAATCAACGATGACACAATCCGTGTCAATGTTAAAGCGTGTTATGTCTATGGCACTCTATGGTAAATGGCGGTACTGGCACGGGACATGCAACATATGGAGCAAGGAGCAATGCCTTTTTACTTTTTGAAAATATATCGTAAAAACTGTTATTTTTGCTTCAAAAATGAAACGTTTTACAATACAACAACTTGCGATGTATGGTAAAAACGATGGTGAGATAGACTACAAGCACTGTATTGTAATAATATAGTTTCTGCAATACATGTTGTTGTTTTGTTCTATCCGTCATTTGGTTGCCCCTTGTTGCCTCTCCGAGAGTCTTGTGCGAGCAAGGAATGACGGGGGCCTTACCTTTCAAACACTTTCTTGGGCCATCAGAAAAATTTCTGCAGTCGATGGAAATCGAACCCATACCCATGACCGGCAAGTGAATGCGGATTAGAATATTGACACTGTCCGCTCGGCTACCTGGCCCCCCATCCCCCATGTATTGTAAAGACAAACATTGCTGACAAAATGTATTGAAATAAAGATTGAAATAATTGATATAGCAAAATTCATCAAATGCATAACCCATTTTTGCAATACATTAAGCCTCATGTATTGTAAGTAAAAACATGGTAAAAACTACTTTTTAATATACATTGGATCGAATTTATTGCAAAAACTCATTTTTGCAATGCATTTAAACCTCATATATTGTAAAAACTATAGGTGAGGACTTAAGTTATGACGAAAATTCATCACATCTCTACTGTCATGAAATTTTGTGTAATGCAACAATGGCAATTTTTACAATACTCCGCTTTCAATGTAGCGCAGAATATCAGTTTTAACACTAGGTGTTTTTACCTTTGAACATAAAGTCTGTTTTATGTTCAAAGGTTTTTACAATACATGCATCCTAGTTTCGGAGAAACATGAACTCCATTTGTATAAAAAAAAAAGTAAATGCGCTATTAGGTGCGTTCGGTTATAACATATCTGTTAGCTCGATTCCATCTGTTAGCTCGGAAAGCGTTCGATAAATCAGATCTACTTCCTCTGTCTAATCTGCTCCGTGTTCGTTAATTGTCAGAGCGAGCTGAAAGATGTAATCTGTTTGCTCCGCCTTGAGGAGCAGATCATTCAGATTTGATCGGTTATTCGGTTGTCAATTGTCAACAATTTAATGTCAACAACATGTTATTGAAATTATATCTCTTTTATGTCGAAAAATTGAAGACTCGATCAACTGGAAACGAAACACGAAACTGAATTTTGTAGAATCCTCCTTGCCCAGAATCGCCAGAATGACCGACGAATTTGCTGTAGGTAGCATATTAATTATATATCTGTAATATATGCGATCACAACTGCCCTGGATCCACAGTTAATGACCGATCATATGAGACAGAATCATTCCTTCCCTAGTAATTTTCAAAATATAAACAACAAACATTCAAAAGAACTTTGTTGCCCTGACGTGTTTTTAAAAGTAATAATTACTTCTGACAGCTGGCGCTCGCAATCTACTACCTCGTTGAGCGTTCGTTAAATACCATTAGCTCTATCTGCTAGGTGATCACGTGACACCAAATCTGCATCTGCTCGCTCGGCTCCGATTTTGTTAAACCGAACGCACCTTGTGTATCAGAAATTCTTCTTGGGTGATGGGAACGGTTCGAAATATTTAGGCACTTCTCTCAGCTGATTCTTCTGACACGCCTGTCAGTGATGGCATGATGTCATTGATGTCATTATTTTCAAATATATAAACTTAATATAAACATAATATAATAAATATTTATATTTCCATAATTGGAGTCCAGTAGGTTAATTGGTTGATGTTAAAAAACTAGTGAAGGCTAAGGTGAGTCGATTTCAATAATTGTTGGAATAATTCATGGTCTATTAAACAAATTACTACAATTTTAGTTGTTGTTTGGACATTGAGCATTGTTCTCAAGAGTTATTTCTTGGCCATGAAAATCTTCTCAAAGTATTTTGATCCCCAGAATATCAGACCATATACTGTGAAATGCACTAACTGAAATACAACAGTCCATGTCAATAAATCAATTTTTTATGAGGTGCTCCTGTGTTATTATACTTTTGGGTCAAGTGTTATACTGAAAAGTTTGTCGACTCTAATAAGGAGTTTTCATTCAAGTTTAAATTAAGTTAAGTTAGTGATTAGTCACAATACCTACCTACCTGTACAGTGCATCCCGTGTTTTGGGTGAGACAGCTAGGTTTCTGGCTTGTAATTTAAGATAGAGCCTTGCGGTCTTCATGTTTCTGATTTACTTTTTTGTGAAACTCAAGATGGCCTGATCAGATTTTGCATAAATGTTTCCGTTTATGAGATACTTTTTGGGCTCCTCCTTTATCTCCGAAGTTATTAGAAATGATGCTGAGCTTACATCTGATACAGAATTCTGCATAGACTCCAGTGGCGCACTCAATGGTTTTGAATATACGACACAAACCCATATTTTTTTCGATGGAACATCCTGTATTTTATCACTTCATTGAATTCGTTATTTTTTCCCTTCTAAATGATGTATAATACTATATGGGTAGGATGTTCATAAATTCTAAAAAAACACTAAAACATCACATAATGATGATTTTTTGTTAGTGGGCCATTGATTTCCCATATAAAAGAAGAATCAATTGGATAATTTTTATTTGTGATTTTTTTCATAGGAGATCGTAAGCTAATAAAGATAATACACTCATCACTAACATGAAAAACAAAACGTGGGTACCTACCTAATAGCAACAAATGAAAAATACAAATTCATAATACAAATTAGATACAGAAGAAATACCCAATAAAATATTTTTCATGAACAAATTTTCAACATTACATAATATCTTACTGATTAAACTGTTCAAATTGCTGTCCATTTTCCCTAATAACCTTTTCAATACGCCTGAGTGCATTTAATATTATAAAAGGGCGCCTTTGTAAATCCCGGAAAGCTGCCTCTGTTGATGCACGAAGTTCTTCGGGACTGTTGTGTCTGTTATTGTATATTTTATTTTTCAAATAGCCGTTCTGTTGAAAATGTATGGAATTAAGGAAGGCGAGGGAAACATCTTCCAGTAGTTCCGGTAACACGTCTTCTAGAATTTTCAAGTACCTATTTGAGGTAAGAGATCCTTCAAAAATTCGGTATATGATTTCTGTCCCATATATGAAACATGCCACATTAAAACCAAATCGGCCCTGTTGTTATCGGCTGCTTATATGTGATTCTTTTGATCCATTACTTATGGGATACCCTGTATACCTTGGGTCGAGGCTTAGAATATGCACCATAATAATTCTATAAATTATTCTTTAGTCTGAATATAGTTGCTCGACTAGGTTGATACCTCTCTGGATATCTGAAAGTTTTTAAATCATGATGTAAGGAAATATCTTGTGGTGAAATTCTCGACGCCATACCTGTTCAAATAGAGTTCCAAAGATTCGCCAACGTTTTCATTTCATTGATTGAAACTGAAACATTGTATAATGTCATATTTTTCATTGTTTTGAAAAACCAAATCTCTTCCAGCCATTATCAGTTCTCAATTAACAAATTCACAAAAAATTATTTCTACAATATTCAATATTCCTTCAAACCCAAACACGATGATACACAATAATATTTCATAGCGGTGACGGCTAGATCAGATTTGTTTCTTTTTTCTCTTCAATGCTCACTTGATAAAACAATGCTTCCAAATGCATAGTAACAACAAGGATGTTCGTATCATCCATGACCTACTACTGTTGATAATCAAAAGTAATAACCCTCTTATTGAAACTTGGGAAATCCATGGCCCACTAACAAAAAATCATCATTATGTGATGTTTTAGCATTTCTGAACACCCGACCTATATAGTATTAGACATCATTTTGAAGGGAACAAAATAACGAATTCAATGAAGTAATAAAATACAGGGTGTTCCATTGAAAAAAATATAGGTTTGTGTCGTATATTCGAAACCATACCCCGAAAAAAAAGTTGAGTGCGCCACTGGATTCTACGCAGAATTCTGTATCAGACGTAGTTTTTAGCTCAGCATTATTTCCAATAACTTCGGAGATAAAGGAGGGGCCCGAAAAGTATAAATTTTCAAAATCGCCCTGTATCTCATAAACGGAAACAGTTATGCAAAATCTGATTAGGCCATCTTTAGACAGGAATGTGAAAACCGCAAGGCTCTATCTTCAATAACAAGCGAGAAACCTGGCTGTCTCACCCAAAATGGGATGCACTGTACAATTTATTTATTCCTTCAGTTGATTTCTAATCACTGAATAACTCCTTTAAAGATTTCATAAATGCATAACTCATAAATGGTCATGATGAGCCAATGAATTTGTTGTTCCATTACTTTTCAGATACTTATTCTGATCTAATGAGTGCTAAACCAACTAGTACTAGAGAAGAATCTGATGATATTCAGATGACTGCACAAGAACTCCATATTTTATCTGAATTAGATAGTCGTCAGTTTGGATTTTTACTATTGAGTCAACCAGAAAATGCATTAAAAAAGGCATTGGTACAAAAAGCTGTGAAATACCTACAACTGATGGTAGTACAAGCAAAGAGACACCAAACTATCAAAGAAAATGAAGAAAATAATCAATCAAAAAATATAAGTATAGACCCAAAAACATGGGTGAAGCTAGGGCACTTCCACTTGTTATTAGAAGACTATAGAAAGGCTCTATCAGCCTATCAAATGTTTTACAAGACACAAGCTGAAAATCATTGGCTGGACACTAGTTTTCTCTATGGCATAGGCTTAGTTTACTTCCATTATAATGCATTTCAGTTTGCCATCAAGGCATTCCAGCAATTACTATATGTCTCTCCAGGATTCCAAAGAGCAAATGAAGTGAACCTTCGACTGGGATTGATGTTCAAAGTAATGCAAGAGTATGATCTATCTCTAAAACACTTACAGTTAGCCTTAGTGGATAATAACCCTTGTACTGCAGCAAAAAGCATGATAAAGTTCCATATAGCTCATTTATTTGAAGTTCAGGGGAAGGTTAGAGTTGCAAAAGATAGGTATGATGCTTTAATCAAGGACAAATCAATCACTCAGTCACTGAGAGCTGATATTTTGCGGCAGCTAGGTTGGTTATACCATTGCCAAGAATCTCTGGGTGAGAAGAGCCAGCGAATACCATTAGCAATACATTGTTTGCAGAAAGCCAATGAAGCTGATCAGTTTTCGGGCCAAACCTTGTATCTCCTCGGTAGGTGCTATGCAAGCATTGGAAAAGTACATGATGCTTTCATTGCTTACAGAAATTCTGTTGAGAAATCCGAAGGCAATGCAGACACCTGGTGCAGCATTGGTGTACTGTACCAACAACAAAATCAACCTATGGATGCCCTTCAAGCTTACATTTGCGCTGTGCAGTTGGATAAGTGTCATTCTGCTGCATGGGCCAACTTAGGTATTCTATATGAGAACTCGTTTCAAGCCCGAGACGCATATGCTTGCTACTTGAACTCTAATCGCGGGATGTCGGATGCAGCCGGGGAAGATTCCCCTACCAAGCTACCGCAAATCAACTTTCCAAAGATAGGGACAAACCCTCAGTTAGCCCAGCGTATAGCTTTCCTTCACACCCATCTTTCTAGCGCTCCGATGCCTAGCGTCACGTCACAGAGGAGGCAGCTGCTGTCCATCGAGGAGGCTTGGAATCTTCCAATATCTGCAGAGATGTCTTCCCGGCAACAGAATTCTTCTCAACCAGCGAGAGGCACTCCCGCTCAGAGTTTCCAGAAGAATTACTCGGCTCCTACACCACAAGGGCCTCCACCTCCATATCCTTCACCCAATGAGACCTCTACCAAACGTTTCAAAATGGAGGTTGATCAAAAACTGCCTCAGTCTCCATATGGACTGTCTCCTCAGCATTTGCAGCTGTTGAATCACTTTCAGCAAAATGCAGGGTCCTTGAACCCTGCACAGCAGAATCTAATGCAGCATTTGCAACACCAATACAGATTGATGCAACAGAATCAGGAGATCAAAAGACCTGCAGCTCAAAGACCTGCCATTCCATCTAGTTTCGGGAATAACCAACCTTTTACTCTAGCAGGACTCAACACAGTTAAAACTGAGAAATTAGTGCAACCCAATAGTTTACTGGAGCCGAAGGATTTCATGGCGCCAGTAGGGAATTCCGCGACCGATTTAGATGAGAACCTTGAGGAAGATTTGAAGGATTTGCTGGCACAAAAGGATTTAGCGACTACGTTGGCCGAGAATATTTTGAAGCATTTTGGGTCGCAGGATATGGATGTCAAGGAGACTGTGGAGAATACTGGCTCTGGTGGTATTAATACTTTATCATCTGGACCTTTTTCACCATCAAACATTGATAGGAAGCCGAATATTTCTCATGATAAGGTATGCAATACATGATGAAGTGATTTATAGTATCTTGTACACACTTTTATTTTGAAGAATATCAGGTGGGTGAGGTGGGTTGGGATGTTGAATTTGAAATGTTGTTTCTTGAAGAGAAATGTACTAAAACAAACATTTCAAGTGAGATTCTTGTTGTTGCAACATATTTAGAAATACCAATCTTAGAAACAGAAATGCATTGTTAAAGATATTGTTAATATAGAATAAAAATTTATTTAAAAATCATTTTCTGAATAATATTATATACAGGAGTACACTAGAGTATTAACATTTTTCAATCTCATGAGACCTAGATGAATAAAGCCATGGCTCACTAAAAATATGCTCTTGAATATTTTGATATATTTGACTAGTTTTGGAATATTTTCTCAGTCACTTTTAAAGTTGGGTTATTTTCTCACTTTCAGTGAAAACGATCATTTAAAGGTGTTCTGCTTCCAATGTGCTTTAAGTTTTCGTTTATTTTCTTTCATCTGACCTATCTGGCTCTGTCAGTCATATTCAAACATTGTTTCCAACAAAACATTCATCCAAAAAATTTTCTAATGAATGGTAGAGATGGGGACGCACTGAACCCAGACTATGATCTTCATCAGGATAGGACTGAAAAAAAGTAAGATCGTTGAAAACATGAATGGATTTGCCTGAAATAATTTATTCACTATAAAATCCTTCTATAATCCTTAATCAATAAATTTTCATTTATCAAAGATATAACATTAGCAAACTAGCCGTGTTTTCAGCGCTTTCTAAGATGGAAGAATAGAGAACAATTTATAGCATCGCTTTTTCAAGTTTGGATGGAGAATACAATTTTTCAATGAAAACTCCTGCTCACTATAATTTTCTTTGTCAGAAACTTCAAGTTTCAGATGGAAAAAGCTTATAGGAATTTTTATCCAAAATACTGATTGTTTGGTGTTTTAAATAATTTAATAAAAAAAATGTTATCAATGGCAGTGGATATTTGATTTGGCAATCCCTGTATACAGTGTGAGCACTTGAAAACGCAAAATATGAATAACCATATATTTTCAATTTTGTAAAAATCCACACATCTCCCATTATATACTGTGTGATGTTACGAATTTTCGCCCCTTAAGTGATATGCAGTACTATGCCGTTATTTTTGTGTGGGAAATGAAAAAAGTTTCATTTTCGAAGTACTGGTTAAATTGACAAAAAACTATAAAGGGCCAAGTTACTCAAATCAAACTAACCAATATTTGCCTTCGCACATTTTTCACTTTAAAGGTAATAGATAGAATTTTCATAATTATTGTCATGTAATTTAGTCACTTGTATGTTGAATGTTGATACCTCAGAACAATAAATGATGTCTTCTGTATCCAAATACAACACAATATTGATATCATAGCAAGAGGGATGGAGCCATAGTTTACAGAACAAAACCTAACGGAAAAACCCGATCATAATACTTGATTGACGATTGATGATTATCGACCATGCAATTGAAATAACAGGTTTAAAAGGTACCGATTACATCCGATAGCGGCTAATTTATCCAAGGTCCAAGAACCCAGGATACTTACAAATGATAAAAGTCGTAAATAAACAAACCCGACATGTTTGCTGCACAAGGATAGAGAAGGCATCTGTATATCTTTTGCCCTGAGGCCTGAGGTTGATACCTACCAGTTGTCTGAAGAGAATGTCATGATGTTCAAGTACTTTAGCCCACAACATTGACTGTTGGTAGTGAACGTTGTCATCGTGAGTACCGTGGATCAAAAAGTACTCTTTGTCCCTCAGTCCATCAAATTTCTTCAGGAGCTGGGCTTCTTCATACCCTTCCAAGTTATCTTCTACTGTTGGTAGGCCCATGAATCTTTCTGTATATATGGAATCTGAAGAAACATATTATTCTTATTTTCATTATTTTTTGCAAATTAACAAAATGTCCTTCTAATTCCTAAGAAAACTACACTTTTTCTATGCAACATTGGTATATTATCTATTGAATAACTGAATTTATGAGTAGGTACCTATATTATTATTTTTCAATTTTCTTCCTTGATCATTTTGAAAACTTCCGTAGATGAATACATATAATTTTCGAAACTCTTTCCTTTCCCGTACATGTGTACACATAATTATTTCATTTTGATTCGAATTATAGTTGGGAGTGAGAATGTTCAACGATGATTATTGTGTTTTAAAACACCCAAGGACATAATTTCCAGGCTACCATAATTATTCTCATAATGAATGCATCCTAATACTTGTTATTACATACCCACACTTTATTTCATGAAGAATAATTTCAAAGTTTGTTTGAGATCTTATCCACATTACTAATTTCCCCCGGAGAAATTGGAATTCACAAAGCTACCTTATTTTTCTCTTTATTAAAAAATCCATATAATGTTTGCTCTAGGGTGAATATAAAACCATTTTGTCCAGAAATTAAACAAGGTGATTACTTTGGTATCTTATCAGGGAATCAGGTTGTGATAACATTTCGATTTGTTAGTCATATATTAAGAAGGAAAGAATATGTCATGAGAGTTGTTCTTGAATAGGCCATCTGAGTTCATGACATTTAATAATAAAATTGAACCCAGATGTTTTTTACAGTATCTCCTTCATATCCAAATCAGTTAAGAAATCTATAATTAACATTTTACTAACCGTACAACGCCCAATCTGTAACAGGCGCTATGGAAATTCCACATTTGAATATTCCTTCGGAATCTGTTGCTAAAGCCATTCCTGATGCATAACCTCCATAGCTCCATCCCCAAATTGCTGTCCTCGAAGAATCAACATAAGATAGGGCCTTCTGAATCAGTCTGTGTGCAATATTATAATAATTAGAGTCACATTTTCATGACAATACAATGAGGCAAGGAGGAACTCCCATCCTTCATGACTGCTATGCAGTTTATATAATATTGATTCATTTCTCACCTAGTCACATTTACTTGATCTATTATCTCAATTGTTCCCAGTCTTCTGTAACTAGAGAACAGGATTTTATCTCCTTTCAATCCAGATCCTCTGCCATCTATTGTTGCATATATTATGCTCTTGTTAGAAGCTAAATAGCTGCCCCAATCCAATACGAATTTGTCGATGACTTGGTATGTGTCAGGGCCCCCGTATCTGAAACATTGACCATTCATACAAAAACCAGAAAATTCCATGGATCCTCTGTTGAAATCTTCAAATATTAGTTTTTACAAAAAGAGGAAACCGAACAGATTCAACATATTCTGGCCTCAGATCCAGCTTGAAGACGCTTCAGCTTAGCCCAATCAAAGATGTATAAATGTAATTTGGCAATGCTAATTAGTCCAAGAACCAGTGCATAAATCGTCCTCTCTTCCAGTCTGAACACGGAAGGCAATGAATCAAAGGATGAGCAAGGATTCAAGTGCCACTTTCAAAAATCAACTTGGATATTTGTCCCATATTTTGAAGTTGAAGTTGAAGCGACCCTCGACAGACTACGGTCGGTGATGAAATTTATAGAATTTCTTAAAAATATCACGAATTACAGATGTTATAAACACTCCAGAGATAAACACCAAGTTACATTAATCACTAGTATTAGTATCATCATCATTATTATTATTTATATATGTTGTGTGATTCAGTACCATCACCACGTATTATGTTCAGAATATCGACGGGTGTTGGTTTTATGACTAAGATATATTGAATGCATGACTAAGGAATTACATAAGCTAGATAAGAGATGTGACAGGGAATAGTAAGGATGACCATTATAGTTTAGATTAAAGGGCTGTGAGTGTATTGTGCAAGAATATAAAGTTGATATTTGAAGAAGTGGATATTAATTAAGAAGCTCCCCAGGGCCCCCTTAACACGGATTAATGACATGTGCTCAAAAGCAATTTTGAATTTGATGGAAAATTTCAGAAATTATACATAATGTTAGGATAACTACTGAAACACGAATAATTTCAGTTGATATCTTTTGGACCACACTCAGACAGGTATCGAATACAACTATGTCGCTTCTGCTATCTGATTCACATTCTTTAACGGATACATTTACCTCGCATTTTATATAACAACTCTGACTAATATCTCCTGATATATTCGAATAATAAAACAGGATGGTTCAAGTAAAGTGATACTATGAATTATCATTATAATAACTGGTAAACTTGAAAACAATAATGATAGTAATACTAATAATATTGATTTGAAACTAGACAATCAAGATTCTCCTATAACGATTTGACTCTAACAATAACAATAAAATGAATATGGCAGTGAACTAAAGAAGCTAATGAACAAGATGAGTAAAAGCTTATGTGAATACCTGGGCTTACCATGCTTACCATTCTACAAGAATGCAGAAAGGCTCTCGGAAATGAATCAGAAAAGATCTAATCGACAACTATTGGTTATAGATGAATCCCTGAAGAACAATTTTTGGAAGTATGCGTTGATACGGAATTTTTATATTTATGGAGAGGTAAAGTTACGTTCCTTGCCTTCTGCGCAATGAACTCCAGCAAATGGATGGCCAGGTAGCCGTGCGGACAGAGTGTCTATATTCTAATTCGCATTCGCTTGCCGGTCGTGGGTTCGATCCCCGTAGACTGCAGAAATTTTTCTGATGGCCCAAGAAAGTGTTTGGGATCACACGTTAAAAGGTAAGGCCCCCGTCATTCCTTGCTCGCACAAGACTTTCGAAGACTTTTGAGGGTTGCTCGTAAGGGGGCAACCGAAGGACGGATAGAACAAATTTTAGAACAAAATAATGTCTGAACAATCATATGTGACTGAGCGTAGTGAAGACAATCCTTGCGTACGAAGAGGAAAGGTCATATGGACTAGGAAAGTCGAAGACGAATCTACAGAAACCCAAGGAAAATACAACTAAGGAGATCATTTAACTCATCCTTACAAGACTGCTTACAGAACAATGTAGTCTAAGACAATGCCTAGGAAATATTAATCTGACTGAACAAACAGACTGTCGGTTTTGGTATGAGGAAGACAAAGAGCTGAATGTTGGAGTTGAACTTGGAATTAAAAAAAATCTTACACATTGACAAGCATGGGGTACTTCGTCTGCCCACTCATATCCATATTGGGAGGCAGCCTCAACATCACATTAGCTTCGAAACCGTCTGCAATGGCAAACGACATTTTCTTGATCACTGGCACGTCTCTGCCTTTCAGATATTCGGCCAATTCATCGTTTCTGTTCCATGAAATGATCTCTTTGCCATTTTTAGAAAACAGCGATACTTGCGGTACATCAGGACCTGCGCAAGTGTGGACAAAGTAGGAGGCGTTTTTGCTGAACACCGCGGTGTTGTACGAGCAAAGTTTGGCCGGATCGTGTTTGGATTTCAAGGAACACGTTAGGCAGCTTGCGTTTTTTGTGTCCGGGGAGACTGAGTATAGATGCTGTACCGCTGAATCAGATTCTGTATTCGCCAAGTAATATCTGGAAAAAAAATTACTTGTCTTACTCAAACAACCCAAATGTAAAAACATAAAAACATTTATTGTACTAGTGAAGTTTTTTCACATTTACTATTAATATCCATCAAGTATGTTCGAGTCGTTAAAATAATGAAACACCTATAAAAAATTAGCGAATTGGAATGTCGTAACATACAGAGAAGTGCACAAAAAACTGCCAGGACTTTAACTTATCTTATGTTCCATCACTTCCGTTTTTACTGGAAACGACCCCAAGTTCTGATTTTTAAATTCCACATTCGGTTAGGGATGGTCATAACGAATTCATCGCTACCGGGTTTGATACGGTTATTTCGAATGATTACGCAGATATTCGCGTTTTGAGTTTCCATATGCTCATTGAGTGTGACAGAGAAAGAAGTTTTGATATTGCGAAGTCACACCCATTGAGCATATGGAGACTTCGAACGCAAATATCATTGTAATCGTTTGAAACAACCCTATCAAACCCGGTATCATATCAAGAAAAATTGTTTCATCAATTAATGGGCAATTTGGTATACTTGCTACCCACCAATTTCCAAAACCCTATCTAGAATAATTATTCAAAAGTAACAATCCTGGCCGTTTTTTGTGCACTTCTCTGTATATTACCTACCAGGGAGTGGTGCAGCTGGACTATGAAAATTGAAATTCTTTTCTGGGTATTCAAAAACATATCACAAAATCAGCGATAATATTACAATAAAAATAATTGAAGATTATGATAGATATTCGTACATACTAATAATAAGAACAATCAGATTGTTGTACGTTTTTGAATATGCATGTTTTCTAATCGGATATATATGTGAACAAAAAAAACAGCACGGACAATGAACAATAGTTATTTATGCAACAAGTGCAAATAGTTATTGTTTATTGCACGCGACGTAAATTTGTCCAACGAATTGCATACAATATGTTTTCTACGTACGTGCAAAAACCAAAACATTTTTTATTAAAGTGATTTAAGTGTAGAAAAATTAAAAGCTTAATCAAATAGCAAAATATTCAATAATTAATTAGTACAGTGTACTATCATTTTGCATTGGGATAGTTAGGGACTAATATATTAGCAACTATTGAACTCAAGCATTATTTTTTCCATTAACATCAAAAGTAAATGTAGAATTTGTACAATTTTCAATACATATATCTCTCTCTCCCTCTTCTTACGACATATAGCCAGAGCCCTTATGAGACAACAAAACAATTTTTTTTTTATTACGGAGAATCCGTCCCCATCCGGCCTGGACACCGGCGTAAATAATAAGGGTTTTGTTTTTCGAGCACCCTGGATGTCTCACTCGAAGTGATACCAGGTCAGGTATTGTGCTCTTTCAGCGTTTCAAACTCACACTCACAAAAACATTAACCTGACTCCGGTCTGAAGACGCCGCCTGTCTTTCACGGCGGTCGGAAGTCGAATACTTATATTTCTCAACTAATTATTTTTTAATTCTACTTCTTGATTTGGGCTGAGATATATGTTTTGCAACCTTGAATCTGTTTGCAAGTGTCGACGATTTATGTGTTGCGTCCGGTCTCTAGACGCTAGTGGCGAAAAATGTCGCGAGTCAGCTTGCAGATTTTTGCCGCGCTATTCGCGAGATTCACGAACTGGGCGACATCTAGGTTACATAATACGAACTTCAAACTGGGGGAAAACAAACTGTTAACTATGGATAAAGTGCATAGACTACATTACATTCAGCTTGCTGTAGCTGTAGTCAAACTTGTCAATGACATAAAGTGTTGGCACTGTTGGTAGTGATGATGGTTGAGTTGGTTAATTTTTTTACATTATTACATTTTTATTAGTTGAGTGAACAGTGAACGGGTGAAGAATTGGAGATAGTTCAAACAATTCAAACTAATTATGACGAGCTAATCAATTGACATATAAAAAAACAGCTACTACATGTTTACAATACCCAGATTGTCTTGCTTTGCATGAACAAATACAAATCCATTGTTCTACAGGAGTTCCTCTGGACCCCAACTTCAATCTTACTTCATGTGGGGAAGATTTCATCGCCGAAGGTTGTAGACAGAGCGCAAAAATGTGCCTTTTGTTGAAGTCTTCTGCCTCACACAAAATCACATCATTAGCACGGAGAACTGCTTCTCATTTCACTACTGGTCGGCTTTTTCCAACTAAATATAGTAAAATATCTGCCAAAAGAACATCTACAACAGGCATTATTAGCCTTTTCGATCGAATATTGACAATTAATGTGTAAAATTTATCAGTCTTTATCAGTACGCAGTACAGAAGCTAATGGCACTAATGGGATTGAGTGAGGATTGAGTATGTTTTCCCCCAGTTTCGACGTGGCTTTGACATGGAACGATGAAAACCATGCGCCACCTGGTAACATTGATTCCCGCGAATAATCTCTGCTGACAAGTTTGCTCTATGCGTCGTGTTGACGGTTTAGAATGAAGCGAATGTGTCTTGATTATAACTGAATTATCTCAAGAAAACATTGTGAATATGAAATATGCAATTGTATAAAAGCTAATGCAATATCTCAGAGAATGGATATGGCATGACGTCGATTTGAACCACTGTTTCTGCTAAAAATAGTTCAATAACGGTTCGTTTTCTGCATGAACGTAGAAAAAATTATAATCAGGGCATGTCATAGACTCACATCAAATTATTTTCGTGGTCCCAAGCTAAAATGTCCGTAACCACGTATTTTCCTTTGGTAAGAGGTTGGTCCTGTGCGTTTTCAACTGTGTTGAACATCACTAAATGCCGGTATCCTGAATTGCCGCCTTGGTCCTGCGAAAGTATCAGGACGAATTTCGAACCGTCCTTGGAGAATATCGGTGGGGTGAATAGTTCCAACCAACCGTCAGCGGAAGCCAAATTTTTAATCTAAAAAACAGCGTATGCATTAATTATTCTCCTCCCAGTGCACTGGGGACACACTGAGGAAAAATGATTGGACACGTCAACTTCAATTTCTAGGACAGGTATGGGGAAAATTTGGCCCGCGACCATTAAACAAAAATCATAAGAGAGAGAAAAATAAACTGACATATTTCACCAAATTGAGCAGTATTTCACCTGTCTCAGACGATACATTGCATAGGTTTGCTCAAAAACTGAAAAAACTGGACGAGGAATTCGAGAAGACATTTCAACATTTTAAGGGAATTGAGCCGTCACTTAATATTTTTTCGGTGCCTTTTTATGTCAACGTCGATGTAATAACCGGTAAACTCCAACTTGAAACTAATTGATTTGAGGCAACTATTACTGAATTCCAGCAAATTAGAATTTTTTAAGTCCATATCTAGGTCACAATACCCAAATATAGTTGCCCACGCCCAAAAAATAATGTTGAAAAAAAAATTGCAACACCTACCTCATTTCCGTATCCTTCCTAGGTACGCAAGATGTTCTTCGATCATTGTAGGGATATCTTTTCGTGCGCACCAAGCGATAAAAAAATGGTTTTCAATAATGAAACTGAGAAAAATTGTCTTCGCAATAGGCTTTCGGATGGCCACCTTCTTTAACTGCTGAAAATTTCAGCATCACAAATGGAGCCGGCTTATGATGAAATAATGCAGAAACAAAAGCAGTTACACATGTCAAATGTTATATATTCCCCTTCCTTCTACTTTCCAGCTAACTCAAATGTTTAGTTCAATTGCAATTTGCAAATTATTTCTTATTTCAATAGTTATTTTGTAATATCGCAAGACAACAAAACAAAAAACAATGCATTATTAGGTTTTAAGTCAGTAATAGCCAAAAATATTGGCACGCCGAGGAAAAAGTTTTTCCATCCCTGTTCTAGGAGGACATAATTAGGATCTGTCATATATCACTCGACCCATATTCCCATTTGAAATTCTTGAAAGGGTGGTTCTCAAGGGGAGGAGGAAGCAAATAAAAATTTTCATTTTCCCACCTAAGACTTCAGTACGATATAGTCACCGAGCCATCTTCGGACGGCCGAAAGTGCCAGAAAACGGCGGAAATTCACGCGAATTATTGCTTTTTCAGTAGAAAATGACACGCTGAATCGAATGAGACCATAATCAGCACCGTAAGACAGATAGTTTTTGAGATATCGACGCTCAAAGTCAGATTTTCGCTTTTATTGCCAATAGGAGCACTCCGGTAGGTTACGTCTACATTTTCCAAATCTTGAATTATGTCTCCTTAGAAATTGAAGTTGACGTTACTAAGCAATTTATCATTCGATCATGCCTTCCAACGTTATTCAGGGTGGATCGTCTTGAATGGGCCACCTGGTACCTATGTACTACGTAGGTACCTATGAATTAATAACAACAATATATACCAAACTTGCCACACCCTGTATCTCAAAAAAATACGAAACTTCTTTTTATTTGCTTGCGAGAAATGTATGCTTGAATTTTGTGACAATGTTATATACGTATGATGCAAATGTATGGAATAAATTCATTTCAAAACAAGACGACTTCCGAAAAAAATCCAAAAAGTAGAGTTCGGAACTTTTTTATCGATGTATTTTTTCAACTAGACGACCCTTCGATGTTCAATTCTCAGTAGAAGATCTCTGCAAGATTCAGTTAACCAAATGATAATCCATTTTAATTTCAATCTTATTTTGCAAAATGTTGACTATTGGATAGACGATCAGTATACCTTTCAAACGAGGTGTCACATGACCCTTGTTTGTATTTAAAAAAACCGTCCATTTCGTCATTACTCCAACACCGGTGACGTAACATCTCTCATATGAATGTCATGAGATGAGGTTTCAAAAATTGAAACTCACGTGTGTTTGGAATTTCTTCAAATGTCGCCCATTTCTGAAATAATGAATTTATTCCATACATTTGCATCATACTGTATATGTAACACCGTGCAGATTTTGTTGGAAATAAAATCAGCAGATGACGTGCATCGAATCTTTCAAGAATGCACTCTACGAACCACATCATTGAATTTTATTCATTTAATCTGACAAAATAGTTTCATTAACGATAATTATTGTTTTAGCTTCCTACATTTCCAGAGGAATGAATATCCAGAATCCAAAACTCTGACAATATTGATACTTCATGTATATATGAACTTTTATGTCACAAGCTTCCATATTTCAAAACAAATTATATTGAACCAAATTATGGAATGAACTTTAACTACTCATTCTACCTGCTTTTTCACACCATACCATGAAGATAGATAATAAGAGGATTTAGGTATAGGAAACTACCTACCGTCGCGGTCATGCTGTGTGATAAAGATAGATATAATAGTCCGTGAGCAGATATTTCGAAGAAATCAGGACACGAGTCGTTACGATTTATTTGGGCGGCAGTGTACGTATGCGCATTGACTAAAATAATGGTTAAACGGAGATAGTATGCCACAAAAGGCATAGTACGTGATGTATGCACATCCTTTTATGATGCTGTTTCAAACAATGCAGGATATTTAAAGGTGTTAACATAATTATGTAATAATGAAAAAACCTTCAATAATATTCCAAGGTCCATATGACCCGAGAGTAAAATAGATCGCGTATTTTGCTGAATCAAACCATCTTTGTACTACATAACAAGAGAATACAGGGTGTTTACTGTTTAGCCAACGCTTTACTGCTTTACAGCTCAGATGAGATGAGCTAATTAACGAGAAATTTAATTAGGAAAAAAGCCAAATACATGTATTTGTCTTATTTTGCATGTTACAATATTTTCTGAGAACAAACCCGAACCAAAAGTGGAACGCAATTATTAAAATGGCCATGATTTTTAATTGGGCGCTAAATTTTCAAAGGTAGCGCCACCACGTACTCTTCCTATTTGGAATGAGGTATAGCGACATGATTCTGCGAAATGAACAACTGATGAATGAAGATATTTTTGCTCAGTGTACCATTAAAATACTTGTTGAAACTAACCGTTGTAGAAGTGGCAGGGTTAGTTGATGTATCATAAGACATAATCAACGCTTGGTTTTGCACCCGGTTCATCCAAATTGCTGTTATGACGTCACCGGTGGCCCATTCGACAGCTGACAAAATGACTTCACTAAAATGAATAAAAATACGAGATAATCATGAAAAATAAGACAATCAATTATTTTACCTTCTGAAATGTACTGGTGCCTCTAGGTTATACTCAATGGTTGGATTGGTGAGATTGACATAATGCAGACTAACTGTGGGATTTGTAGTACCACACTGGAAATAATTAGATTCTTTATATTTCATAAATGTTTTCAATGTCTACCTAAAATTCATTTCATAATTCGATAACAATAACAAGATGTCCCAGAATAACGTTTCATGAATTCTACAGGGTGACTAGAGACCAAAATAGACCGATTGAAATCAACTTACCTCTATACGAAAATGCACCGTTGAACCGTGAATCAGAATCTACTGTCATACCGACGTCACCAGTGAAGTAACAAATCTGCTATATCATTGTTTATTCTTTTAATCCATATTATGTGAAATTGTGCGTATTCAACCAAAGGTATATAATATTCTCATACAAATAAAATATTATTTCTAACAGTTATCATCCATATTAGGAGCAGAATAACCAAGAATTCTACATCCCATGAAAACATGTATGAATTTTGTCAATAATGTGATGTGATTCTCAATGATGTTTCCTTTGAGCAGAATCATAAATCATATCAACTGACACTGGGGGGGTTAATCATTCTTGGGTTTCGAGATATCGGTCCTGATGGAATTCCACCCATTATCCTCAAAAAATGTGCACCAGAATTAACACCGATTCTCTGCAAGTTGTTTACCATCTCGTACAGGTCGGGAATTTTTCATCATGCTGGAAGACAGCTAGAGTCCAACCAATCCCCAAAAAAGGGAACAAGAACCTGCCCAACAACTACAGGCCCATTGCCCTGTTATCAGTAATCTCCAAAGTGATGGAGAAAGCCATCAATATTGAGCTTATCAAATATCTGGAGAGCTCAGGAATCATCAATGATAGACAATACAGCGTTCGCCACCGAAGATCTACTGGAGATCTACTTGCCTACGTCACCCATTTATGGCAATCTTCAATAGAAAAACACGGGGAATCTCTAGCTGTCGCGTTGGACATATCGAAAGCATTCGACCGTGTTTGGCACGAAGGACTCCTCCACAAACTACCATCATACGGCTTACCACCTCAGCTATGCCATCTCTTATCGAGTTTTCTTTCAGGCAGATCGCTTCACGTGGTGGTGGACGGTGTATCGTCTGATACCATTGGCATCAATTCCGGCGTTCCACAAGGATCAATTTTGGCACCAACATTATTCCTGCTTCATATCAATGATCTGTTGGGAGTAACAACTTGCCCCATCCACGCAGCTTTGCAGATGATAGTACCCTCCATACTGCGTTCTCTTCCAGAATTCCCATTTCTTCCCAGGAAACTAAGAACTCACGGCGCAGGCAGGTCAATGCTGTCAATGAAGATCTTGATGAAATCACAGCCTGGGGAACAAACAACCTAGTTGAATTCAACGCCACCAAAACTCAAGCCTTCATTTTCTCTAGAAAGGCGGAACTCAGTATGCCCGATATTGTAATGTCTGGCTCCACCATCCCCACCAAGCCCATCATATCTATGCTCGGTATTTCCATCAGCAACACTCTTTCATGGGATAATCATGTCAGATCCATCGCAAAAGCTGCTTCACAAAAACTCGGATTCTTGTTCCGTGCGAAAAGCTACTTTACACCTCAACAGCTTCTCATGATCTACAAAGCGCAGATACGGCCTGTTCTAGAATACTGTTCCCACATATATGGGGTTCAGCACCAAAACATACGCTGATGCTCTTAGATTCCATCCAGAGAAGAGCCATTCGCCGCGATAAAAAAAAATCCATTTTAGTGCGTCTCCAAACTCGTTTATTATGTCAGGGATATCATGTTTTGCGTTTTGCTAGATTCAACCTCATTTGTACTGAGTTATTGACCACTGTGCATTTTCTTATAAAGGTTCGTTGATTTCAATGGGGTTATTTTGGCCTCTAGTTCACCCTGTAGAATTTATGGTACGTTGATGCTGGGACACCTTGTATACTTATAGTATTGAAACTTCTCTTTTCATCGTCGTATGTTGTTATTGTTCGTGAATCTATATCAGAAATTATTTTAATTTGATCAACCTTTGGATATTTGATGACATTGGCTCTGGGGTATTGTGATGTTAGTTTTCCTGGTTCTCCATATACCGGTATTATCATCAGTGGTACGCTTGTATCGTTGAACCTTCCATAGGCTAATCTTTTTCCATCGGGAGAGAACCAGAGTGCACTATTAGAACTAAAAACTTCCTCTAAAAAAATATGATTATTTATACAAGGTGTTTTTGAAATGAGTACATATATCCAGCTCATCGATATGAAACAGTCTAACGAATATTCCCATGATATCAGATTTTTTCTGAGTCTTCTAAATAACGAGAAATCTCATCCCGAAAATTGAACAAAAAACGAGAAAAAAATCAAGTACGTACGCCACGTTGAAACAATTTAATCAGAGGTGAAGTCAGAATTGCTACAATGTAGAACTTTGGATGGATAAAGGGGTCTTACCCCAAATTTTATTTTGCTCCCGATATTTTTTTTCGATAGTATAAGTCGAGCTTTCTCAAGGTTTGAAATATTTGCACTTATTTCAATGCCACCCTGTATGTATACAGTATTTGCTATTTGAATTGGATGTTGAATAACTGAGTCATCAACATCTAGCATAAGCATTATTATTCCAAGTTCTTTCAAACCTCTTTCACGAAGGCGTAAAAGGGCCAACAACTTTTTTTGTTGACAAATGGTCTTCGGATTTGTTTTGTCAAGAATATTATATTTCATTTTTATTGATGAAAACGGGGGCAGATTCGTTCCCAAAACGTCTAAAGATAAGTATTAAGTTGCTATTTTTTCGATCCTATATCTATCTTCAAAAATTTCTCAAAACCAGGCGTCACTGACAATCGATTGCATTTTTCTTTTAGGCTCTAATACTAAAATTTTCAAACGCAGTGACTTTTTGGGGTTATTTATCGAATTTGTCTTCACAAATTATATTGAGAAAATACTCTTGTTTTCATTTTATAGAAACGAGGATAAAAAATCCAAGAAATCTGGACAAATTAATGTTCCACCTCCTCGATAAACCTACAGACAGTAGGTATTCCTCATATCTATTCGATCAAAATAATACTTAACAAGAACGAACTAATTTTGACATGTACTTTGACACATTTCAAAACTAGATCTTTCATTAATTGATCTTGAATCTTTCATGTTCAGTTTTCAGTAGTGAATACAATGTTCTATCCATATCAACTGAACAGGAAGCAATGCTATTGTCTCCGTTCAGAAGAATGCAAGCGGATTCCTTTACTTTTCTCATTTGGTTATATTCCTTTCCTATGAGTAAGGATTTATTCAGTTAGCTTTGATTCATCATAATAGACTAGACCAAGACGAACAAAAATGAATCAACATTTGCTGACTGAAGCCACTGGAGGTATATATTTTAATAACCGGCGTTCTATGGTATGACATCATTTTATTGGAATTACCACATCTATCTATTCAGCTATGATTATCTAAAAAATTACCATGCTTGTTAGTATACCTTCATTCACCCAGTCAGGCACTCCATTAGAAACATAACCGACCGTGTTTGTGATGGCAATGGCATTTTCGTCTTTGACCGACCTTCTGTAAAAAATATTGTTTTCTGCTATGAAAACTAAGGCATTTCCGATCGGTGCCCAAACAACCAGTTGGGCAGGCTGGTTGCCCGATATGAGGTCGGTCTTTTCGCCTGTGCTTAAATCTATTATGGCATATTGTGCAAGATAGCTGTGTCGATATAGCTGAAATGAAGAAAACAATGGATTAATGAAAAAATAGTTCTTTATTATACAAGGGAAAAAAGTAGTTGATTTTAGCTCCAGTTTTCTCCGAGCGGCATTAAAAGTGGTTTTTCTCTGACACTTAACAGGCATTTTAACAGGCATTAAAGGTGTACTTTTACTGCCTAGGCAGGAAAAGTTTGTTGCTATGCAACGTTCCATAGAATTCTGATGAAATTGGTAATCAAAATTGAAACTGACATTGGGTGACCAAAAAATGATGTAGTTTTCAACAAAAAATCTGCACAAAATGGGTTTCATAACATTTCCAGAAAAATAGTTATTTATTATGCAAGGGAAAAAAGTAGTAGATTTTAGCTCCAGGTTGTGTGACAACAAACCGTGATCCAATCCAAAATCCAATATTTTTCCCGTGTATAATACACTATTTTTTTCTGTGACAAAAGAAAGGACGAATCAATATTGAGAAGATATTACATTATTTTGAAATCTGAAAAATATCGACGTGAAGTTTTAAGTTTTTAACAGTAGGGACACCTGCGTTGTATGAATCTTTATCATTATTTCGAAGTAATCAATAATCTGATGTCACTTCTGTCATTCTAATTCTGTGATTTGATTTCAAAAAATTGCGAATTTAGTGGTTGTTTAGTAATATACGTAACCGCGAAGTCGAATGGAAGATACTTGTAGTTCTTTCTCGGAGGCGGTATTATTGACTCATTTTTCGGAACTATAGCACAACAAAAGCCATCAACAGTGTATATATGATATATATCTGGGAAAAAAGTACACACTTTTTCCCACGGGAAAAATGTATTTTATAAATAGTTATTTATTATACAAGGGAAAAAAGTAGTAGATTTTAGCTCCAGGTTGTGTTGTCTCCCGACGCGTAGCGGAGGGAGACAAAAAACCGTGAGCTAAAATCTAATATTTTTCCCGTGTATAATACACTATTTTTTTCTGTGACAGAAGGAAGGACGAATCAATATTGAGAAGATATTACATTATTTAGAAATCTGAAAATTATCGACGTGAAATTTCAAGTTTTTAACAGTAAGGACACCTGCGTTTTATAGACATCTTTATTATTCTTTCGAAGTAATCAAATATCTGATGTCACTTCTGTCAGTTTAATTCTGTGATTTGATTTTAAAAAATTGCGAATTCAGTAGTTGTTTAGTAATATACGAAACCGCGAAGTCGAATGGAAGAAAAAAGGACTTGCAGTTCTTTCTCGGAGACGGTATTATTGACTCATTTTTCGGAACTATAGCACAACAAAAGCCATCAACAGTGTATATATATGTGATATATATCCGGGAAAAAAGTACTCACTTTTTTCCCACGGGAAAAAAGTAATTTATGAAAAGTGACATTTTATAACCTGCCAACAGAGATGAAATGCCAAACTTTTTTCCCGTCACAGAAAAAAGTGACATTTTATAACCTGCCAACAGAGATGAAATGCCAAATTTTTTTCCCGTCACAGAAAAAATAAAATACAATCACCATCGATCACAGTTTCTAAAAAATCGCATAATTAACAACTGAGATTTTGGGGCGTAGTCATGAATACCGGGATTTTGAATTTCTCTAGAGATTTTGAAAATATGAATTAGGGGGTTTTTGGGGATGCGGATTCTGAATCTGATAAAAACAGCTATTTAAAATAAGCCCTAATATCCTTTCTCGGAATAATGGCCTTTTTTGTTTCCCTCAACATTGCACGCCAATGGTTAATGAAACTGTTCACTATACTAAATATTTCATTGTTCTAACATACAATCACCACTAAAATTTCAATAATAACTGAGATATCAGGGTGTATTCATGAAAAGCGGGACACACTGTAGGTATACTTTTCTATACTTTTTACTAAGTATGAACACAATATGTAAAAGTGTGATAGATGAAAACAATATAGGCACATTGATTAGAGACCATCAATTTGTAGTCTATCTGCAGGTATAATCTCAGGTATAATAATAGGTATACGTACTCTTTTTTGTAACCACTATAACCAATAGGGAATAGGATGATGGATATTATAATTTTCATTTTATTTCTCCTGCTGTTATCTACCTATTTTCTCTTCATTGTTTTTATCAAATATAATCATAGATTTGAATAAGGATTATTGTGATAGTGATAGCTTGGGATGCTTATTAATGGGTAGATTAAATCAAGATGGATCTTAGGATCAATAAAACGTATTCTCACCTTTTGATAATTGTAAGCCACAATCAAAAATAATCCATCAGCAGACAATTGAAATTCAAAAGCTGACAGCAATATCTGTAAAAAAGTACTAGATTTCATTGGTCTCGTAAATCTCCGATAATAAAATTATAAAGAGATTAATAAATACAGATTACCTACATTGTCTGACGAATTTATCAGGATTTTTGTGGAATTGTTTTTGATATCAAAGAGAACAACATGACCTTCGGCGTCCCTGTAAATGAGGTCTTCACCTGAAACAATACAATTACCTATATTGAAAATTTGCTATGGTTTCTACATTATTGAAAATATAACTTTATAATAATAATGAATCGATAATTTCAGTTGGTATAGTATTTTTCTATGGCTATGACACAAAAATCGTGATTTCATAGGATTCCATGATGATTTCATTGATTTCATGTTGATTACATGATGATTTTATGATATTTCACATGATGTCATGGTGATTACATGATGATTACATGAGATTTCCTGTATGATTTTATTGTGACTACATGATGATTACATGAACTCCGAAAAAACATCGATGGTGGTTAGAACTTGGTCGAAACACATTCAAGTCACTTTGTATAGTACAGTCAGATGCAAAGAAAATGTCGCGGTTGGATGAAGTTAGAGCTCTTATTGCAGCAGTGACTACAGGTGTCATCACCGCCCATATGCGACATGTTCATTGCATCTGACTGTACATGGTTGTATTCAGAATGAAAAAAGCTTTCAGAATCTGTGAACATAATCAGGACCGTGTCTTCAAAAAAATTAGTGGTGGTGATTCTACGAATGCGAAACGTCGCATAGAGAAATCAATATCACCAAGTTAACTCTCATTATGTAAAAGTATTTTCAGTTTTCCTGTTACTCCAATAATAACGTAGAAAAAAATAGATTTTCCAAAAATTTACCCGTTTCGTATAACTGAAAAACTATAAATAATGATTTCATATCTCCTACCGACATCCCCATTCTGTGCACCCTTATTTTGGTCACACTGTATTTCATGATATAGTTGGTATTTTATTTGCTGGTCATGAAGCAATAATACATCATTATTTCTGTCCTGGAAAAGTGTCATTTTCGTAATACATTATTCATGGAAACTCTTCAACTCCAGGAAGGAAACGTTCTTATTGAAGTGAGAATAATGAATGTGTCGCAAATGCCATTTGAATATTTTACTGAAATAATCCTGTTCTAATCGAATTTTTTCAAGTACCTACAACAGAATATTTTCCTCGATTTTTGTTTCGATCTCTCAACACTATTACGGGTTTCTATAATTGATGGGCATCTCTATGATATACAATATCGTTCGAATAAGAAAAAATGCAATCTATAGAGAACATAATTTTGGTTGTCCTTAAAAGAAAAAAATACAGAGTGTCCCGAAAGGATCTGCACAAACACCTACCACATATTGCTCAGACCAATATAGAATTTTATTTAAACATTTCACTTAGTACAAAGTTGCTTAGTTTGGACGCTAGACGGCTCTGAAGGTCTGAAGTTACAATTTTTGTTTTGAATCTTTGAAATTGTTAATGGTATCTTATTAAAATTTTATGAAATTATATTGATTTTCTCAGTAGATTAATCTAAAACTTTGACGATGGGAGAGAAAGGGCTTTAAGTTGAGGTTTTAGTGCATGAAGTCGCTTAATTCATTCACTAAAAAAAAAGTACTCCTGATAACATTTGATTAATTTCATGTTTTAGATAATATTTTCAGTTTAGTAATTAAGACTATTCAGATCATAAGAAAACAACAAACCGATTAACATATACAGGGTGTCCCAACGAAAACTTTCCACCCGGATTTACTGGGAAATGACAAATTATTTTCGGAAACGCTGAAACACGTCGATTTTGATTTCTAGGGGGACACATGTCAGTGATGAATTTAGTCACGCAACTTCATCCCCCTGACAGGGGCGGCTACCCCATTGCGAATCATCATAGGGAACTTGGGTCGAGTGATACATCATCTTCAAGCTCTCGTCATTCTCTATCCAAACGTCCATAATTTTTTCAAAATAGAATGAATGGTAATTGAAATTAGTGTTGTTGACAGGTTCAATGTGAATAGTCAATATCTTACCTGTTCCTATTCAAATTCAATTTATTAACTATTTTAAGACTCAATGAGTGGACAGATAGACAATAGCAACTTCCCATCCGGTCAGGTTATCCAGTCACCCCACGAAAAACGAAAACAAATTAGTCAAAACAAAGTAAGTAGCCAGGTTGGGACTATTAATTGCGAAGATCTTTCAACCAAGTATCAGTTTTATGTCGCTATTCGCGAATACAACATTACAAGCGGAAGATGCCCACCCCAATTGTGAGCGAACCGTCCAAAGGAACCTCCTCCACAGAGGTGAACCGACCACGGCACTGAAGCCCGGAAACCATATTTCTTAGTTTTTGTTCTGTTGACTTTTTCATAGACAAAAAATACCTGTTTTTTATGGTTCTCCTGCGTGTATGTTCTCAGCATGAATTCACAGTTCGCATGATTCTTCTGGAAATATCATTTGATTCGTATTCTGTGAGTTAAGTTTCTGCCTGACAATGGTTTACGCATTAGAAGAACGAATTGAGTTAGTGAAACTTTACTACAAAAATGATGATTGTCTAAGAGCTGCAGCTAGAATTTTCAATACAAGGCATCCAGGGAAAAATGCATCTCATACCTATGTTCAAACGTTGATTGAGAAATTCGAAAGAACTGGGTCTGTGGGAAACCAGAAACATCATCCTGAACGTCTGATAAGGAACGAGGCTGTGGAGATAGCGGTTTTGGGGCACGTGGCTATGGATCCTACTCAAAGTATTAGAAGCTTGGCTGACGCGTCAGGTGTAGCGCGATCGAGTATTCAGAGAATTCTCAAGTCACATCGATTCCATCCATACAAACTAAAACTTGTACATGAACTGAACGAAGACGATTTTGACAGACGTCAACAGTTTTGTGAGGAAATGTCTGAGCGTCTGAGAACAAATCCCAATTTGCTCTTCAATATTTGTTTTTCAGACGAGAGTACATTTTTTGTTAATGGAAACGTGAATCGTCACAATTGCCGCTACTGGAGCGATACCAATCCCAGGTTAATACGTGAGGTCCACACTCAAACTCCGCAGAAGTTGAATGTTTGGTGTGGTATTTTTGGCAAAAATATTATTGGACCACTTTTTATAGATGACAATTTGAATGGACAAATGTATTTACATCTTCTTGAGAATGCCATCGATCCCATGATAACGGATATTATCGAAAACGATGGAGATTATTCGGAAGACAACCTCCATTTTCAACAAGATGGAGCACCACCTCACTATGCAGTGGCGGTTAGAAACTTTCTGGATGAACGATATACCAATCATTGGATAGGGCGACGAGGACCAATTGAGTGGCCAGCTAGATCACCGGACCTCAACCCGTTGGATTATTTTTTATGGGGGCATCTCAAAAGCAAAGTTTTTGCCACTCCGCCAGAGTCACTAGAGGAACTACGTGGTCGAATTGTAAACGAGTGCGGCAGAATAACTCCAGAAGTATTGGCAAACGTTCGTAATAGTTTCGAAAGTAGACTTTATCATTGTATGGAGGTAGGAGGGGCTCATTTCGAGCAATTAATAAATTGAATTTTGATAAGAACAGGTACGATATTGATTATTGAAAATAAACCTATTACCACACTAATCTCAATTACCAGTCATTCGATTTTGAAAAAATATAAACGTTTGGATAGAGAATGACGAGAGCTTGAAGATGATGTATCACTCGACCCAAGTTCCCTATGATGATTCGCAATGGGGTAGCCGCCCCTGTCAGGGGGATGAAGTTGCGTGACTAAATTCATCACTGACATGTGTCCCCCTAGAAATCAAAATCGACGTGTTTCAGCGTTTCCGAAAATAATTTGTCATTTCCCAGTAAATCCGTGTGGAAAGTTTTCGTTGGGACACCCTGTATTTCATATACAGTGGGAACATAAAAAGTCCTCTCCCCCCTTAAATCTTTTGAACGGAATAAGCTAGCGAGATCGGGTTAAAGTCAGATGAAAAACATACATTTTCAACTACTTTTAAGTATCTTCGATAAAAATTGTTTATTCTTTCGACTTTTTGATATTGTAAACTGTGGGTTGGAATTCCACTCATATTCCTCAAAGAATGTGCAACATAATTGACAGCGATTCTCTGCAAGTTATTTACCATCTCGTAAAAGTGGGGCATTATTCCATCATGCTGGAACATAGCTAGAATCCAACCGATCCCCAAAAAAAGGAAACAAAAACCTGCCCAACAACTACAACATCGGGCCTATTGCCCTGTTATCAGTAATTCAGTATCCAAAGTGAAAGAGAAAGGCATCAACATTGAGCTTATCAAATAGGTATGTGAAAAGCTCAGGAATCATCAATGGTAGACAATAATATGGCTTTCGCCAGATATTGTAAACTGTGGGTTGGAATTTCACCCATTATCCTCAAAGAATGTGCACCATAATTGACACGGATTCTCTGCAAGTTATTCACCATCTCGTAAAAGTCGGGCATTATTCCATCATGCTGGAAGATAACTAGAATCCAACCGATCCCCAAAAAAGTGAACAAAAACCTGCCTAACAACTACAGGCCTATTGCCCTGTTATCAGTAATCCAGTATCCAAAGTGAAACAGAAAGGCATCAACATTGAGCTTATTAAATAGGTAGGTATCTGGACAACTCAGGAATCATCATTGATAGACAATAATATGGTTCTCGCCACCGAAGACCAACTGATGGAGATCTACTCGTCTACGTCACCCATAGATGGCAAGCTTCATTAGATGAACATGGGGAATCTCTTGCTGTGGCCACAGAATACCCAACAATCTGTAGCGTTAGACATATCGAAAACATTCGAGCGTAGGATCGCAACCAAATTGGTGTCCGAGTGCAGAAAGGCCTTGGAAAACCTGGCAAAATCAAGAAAAGTCAGCCTCATGTAGGTCCCGGGACACTCGGGGATATCCGGAAACGAATAAGAGGCAGACAGACTAACCAAGATCGGTTCAGGATGGACCCCGGTCGGAATCAATCTTGGGAATACCAAACAGTCTGGAAATGTCCTCCATAGAGGGGTAGCTGCAGAAGCAATTCCTCAAAATATGGCAGGACACACCAAGAATGAGACAATCGAAGCTCCACATGAAGGAATCTTCGAAGAGGCTCACAAAAGAGGTTTTATCCCTCAACAGGCGAGACCTTAAAATGATATGGATCAAACATAACAGAATTTTGAAGAGGAGATTATCATTTTCTGAAGAAAATCATATATTTGTCGATAATTAGTGATAATTAGTTTTTGAAAATTAGTAACATGATGAAGCGACTGGTATGAAGTAGTTTTATCGAATTTACAATTTTTTTTTATATTACAGAAATTTCGAAATTTTTTTAAAAATATCGAAATCTAAAAAATGTAATAGAAAGATGAAATCCGAGTCACATATGTAAAATTCAAATAGAAACAACTTTTTCAAGTAAACTTTTTTGATATTCGAACAAATAAGCCTACTTTCAGCGATTAATTTGAAAAAATGTCACTTTTGACATGTATCGAAAACCACGTGACCCCGATTGAGTAGGCCATTTTTCATCTTTTTTGAAGCAAAACTTGACGTCCAACTCGAATTTCAAAATAAGTCATTGATAAAAGTTTTTCCCATATGATGCCGACTTTATGAATGACACTGTATAATACCATCAAATCGAAACACTCATTTCATAATAGCCTGATAGGCAAATTAGCTGTTAGCGAGTCTATTACCTGCAGTAGAGGTCAATGTGGGATATAAATCAATGTAGAATGTAGATCATGATTTGGAAGATATCCAAATGAGTTAATCCAGGAATTTGATGGGCTGGTTTACAAGGTAACATTAATCAATAGATCGATATTCATCATTTAAACAGGGTGGTTCAAAAGTAAGCGGCATCATTTCAGGGGCGTATTCCTTGCATGAGAATAATGCAAAAAGTTTCTAATAATAATGTTCCGAAAATGCTTCCTAAAGCAGCTACGCCCCTTTGAATAGGACACCTCATAGACGATCTTTTCTCTACAAGGTATTTATTTATTTATTTATTTATTTATTTATTTATTTATTTATTTATTTATTTATTTATTTATTTATTTATTTATTTATTTATTTATTTATTTATTTATTTATTTATTTATTTATTTATTTATTTATTTATTTATTTATTTATTTATTTATTTATTTATTTATTTATTTATTTATTTATTTATTTATTTATTTATTTATTTATTTATTTATTTATTTATTTATTTATTCATTTATTTATCTATTTATTTATTTATTTATTCATTTATTTATTTATTTATTTATTCATTTATTTATTTATTTATTCATTTATTTATTTATTTATTTATTTATTTATTTAGTATTTTGGCTGCCCAACAGATAGCATATGCTATCCTATTACAAGGCCGCCCTTAGTAACAAAAATATAATATAATTCTTTTAAATCGAAAGTCTATACTACAACTATGACTACTTAGCTAAATTAGAGAGAGATGATGTAACAATTTTATTTAATGTAACAATTCAAAGAACATAAATTTTCACTGATTTGAGCGAAAAATATATGATTTTACAATCCGTTTAAACGAACTGAGACTCTGACCAAAAAAATCTATATCAGGACTACTCCTGACAAGATTATTGTATGTTAGACAACAACGCAGCATTGGCGAATTTAATAAGTAATTTGATCTATACCTATCTATCAAAAAAATATTTCTATTACGAAGACCAAAATGACTACAATTGAACTCAAAATACTGAAGGCAATATTCAGAGTCGACCATATTATTGACCAGCCTGTGAACGAAAATAACATCAAAAAATATCCTTCTATCTTCTAGGGAGTTGAGATTATAAAAAGTTAGGCTTGACTTATACGAATAATAGTGACGCTGCTTGTTAAATTTGTAATTTATGAAATTTATCAACTTATGTTGCACTCTTTCAATACGCGAAGTGTATTTAATATAAAATGGATTCCAGACAATCGTGGAAAATTCCAATATTGGTCTAACAATAGCATTATACAATGTTAAGATAGTTGACAAATTCTGAAAGTTTTTGCTCATTCTCATTATAAATCCAAGATTCCTCATTGCTTTACGGACAATGGCATCAATTTGATTTTCGAATGACAGTTTCACATCTAATATAATTCATAGGTCTTTCACATTTTCCGATGATTTGATACAAGTGTTATTCAACAGTATTTCTTTATGAGGAGGAGTGATATAGCGCGAAAAATTAATCATCATACATTTGTCAGGATTGACGAGCAGCTTGTGTCTAATACAAAACTCAGAAAAAGCAGTGATGTCATCCTGCAGTAGCTCATAGTCACGGTCACACTTGATCTCTTTGTATATCTTCAAATCATCTGCGAAGATACAATATTTACTGAAACGAAAACATCTTCCTATGTCATTCAGGAAGATGCTGAATAATAAGGGACCTAGATGTGACCCTTGAGGCACCCCGGAGGTGACATCTTTATTTGTAGAGTTGAGATTGTTTATGGCCACATATTGAGTTCTTTCAGATATGTAGGATGAGATCAGTTTCAATAGTGCCCCGTGCAGACCGAAGTTTTCGAGCCTTACGATGAGAGTTGGGTGATGAACTCTATCAAAGGCCTTAGAAAAATCGGTGTACACAGAGCACACTGATGATATCTTACCAAAATCTTCTAAAATATCTTGAATGTATGGAACAAGGTTTGTTGTCACCGAGCGCTTTTTGAAGAAACCGTGTTGATCAATATCAATATGATTTTTTACGAGAAAAAATAGTATGGGTATAGGGTATTGCCAAAAAGTTTTGTTTTTGACAGCACCATAAATCAACGGTTTTTTTAAGGGGTTGGTTAACCAAATTAGTTCAGATTTAAACACGTGCTGGCTGTTTGCCCCATCAATTTTATTCATATTTTCTTCAAATAGCGCTTTCATAAGGGCACGGGAACCCTTTTTTTTAAACGTCAATTTAGGGTGTCAAAAACAAAAATTTTTGGCAATACCCTTCATATACCATTCTGGTATATGGAATTTTCAATGAAAACAATAGTATGCGCTCCCAGGGCACGAGGCCCTTCATTTATTGAGAACCCGTTTTTTAATTGAACATTTGAATTCTTGGCTATGGACATTGACAACAATTCAAGAAACAGTAGCATCAAAAATTGTTGCAACTTCAAGTAAGACAGGCACAAACTAGGTAATTCTTTCACTTCAAATATTATTCTGTTTTTGTATTGTAGACCTTTCAATTAGGCTGAAGATGATATTTTATAAGACCGAAACATGTCTCTTATGATTATGTTACAACATCATTAAAATTTGTGGAGCTGACATCGAGCATTCCTTCCTGTGTCCTTACTAATTATAATTGATAGATAAGAACGTTTCAAATTTGAGTAGCCATACTGTCATACTATATTCTCTATTCATTATTCAGCTTCAATGTGCGTATAAACGATATTTTTCTGTTTTCTATCCTCATTTTCCATACTTATATAAACAGATGTAAGTATCATTTTCAGTTGGTGTGGCGTAGTTGTGATATCATGTTTCTCAATCGTCGCCAAAAAAGGCCAGAAGTTTGGCGTTTGGTAGAAATTGAGGTAAATCTAATCTATGCGATATCATAATGATATAAATGTGAATGCGTGTCGAAAAACGCATAGGGTGGAGGTGCTAATGTAACTAACACCGATACTTCCGAAATGAAAAGTCGAGTAGAAAGCTATAAATCAGTGTGATATATTGTCGTGATTTCCTGAAAATGTCGGCGAATTATTTTCTTTACTTCTATTCCTTTTTTCCTAAACACGCGGAATTTTTAGTGAAATCGCTAACACGAAGTGCTTATATGCGTATACTGAGGAATGTTTTCAATCAAAATAATTGGTCGGAAAATAGATACTGCTAACTGCTCATTATTTTAAAAATCGTTGCTTTATGTCTCTGAATATAATTCAGGAGAAATGATCACAATATTAAAAATGTAGTCTAGTATACTATATAGTCGAATTTACGCCACATATACTGTAACTGCGTTCAATACACTTCTGAATAAGAATTTCAAAGTTCGTTGAAATATTTGGATCCAACATAAAAAGTGAGGTGAACGTACAAAAATTCCATTTTCATCTCCAACTGTTTCGAAAATAGAGATGAAAAACCTTTTCCAGAGATTTTTTTTTCTTGTTTTTAGTATTGCACGATAAATATGGGACACCCTGTTGCTAATATTTTTGTTTGGATCATGTATACAGTGAGGGCAAGAGGTCCGTAATTTCTTTATTTCAAATTACAAAGAATCTTGAAAGCTTTCAAAAAGTTAGGATAGGAAAGTGAAATACATTGTGTTCCATTTGTAATTTTTACAGGCATGTAGGGGAAATGTGCCTGAGTTGGCATACATTTTGTAAATATTTTTTTTCTTCAAGTTATTTTTGAGTTTTACGGGCTGAAACTTGGTAGTTGAATAGGAAAATACCTAGCCTAACAACAACAAAAATTAATAGAACCCTAACTGTGTTTTTAGGTTGAGTATATATATTTTTTTAATCACCTCGCTATGCCATCTCGGGCTGAATATTCCGGGTAAGATGGCATGGTATGCCATCTTGCCCAAACTGGACCTACTTGAAGTGAATGAATATTAAATGAGATGTCATTGTCAAAGTTCATTCAATAAATAATATAACGGAAATGTAACGCATAACTTATACAGTCAGGTACAATGATAAATACCTAAAACTAAAATAAACAGAACCCAAAAATATGAAAAACAAATATTATTAATGAAAAAAGTTAAGTTTGAAAAGAATAGGGACTACTACCATGTTTACTTAAATCTGCAACAACAAAATAACTTATTGATTTTGTTACGTAAGGGCGAGTTGGCATACTATGCCAACTAGCCCGAATCAACAGTATGCCAACTCGCCCGAAAACGCTTTTCAAAAAATAAGACCTATTTACTCACAACTAGTTACAACATAGCAACGGTTATACCGTAGAATTTCGAGGTTAGGTTCACAAAATCGATTTACGTTTGTTGGAATTCAAAAAGATATTGGATGTTCATGTTTTGCAGCAAGTTATAAGAGTAAATTAAACATTTCTTACCTTCAAAAAACCAAAATTGTCATAAACTTTTTTATTTATTGTCGGAAGTAGCCACAAACACGTTTACCGGCTTGCACACAATAAGTAAACAGAAGGAGAAGGTTAATTGCGCCGCAAAGTTTTTAGAAGCTGAGAAAGTACCAATATGCCAACTCGTCAGGTATGCCAACACAGGCACATTTCCCCTAATTTGACATTTTTCAAAACTGACGAAAGTTTTGTAACGTCTTACTTTACGTAAACAGTTGTGTAAAGTAAAATATTACGTAACTGGTGATGAAATGTTCATTTCGATACCAGTTACTTATAATAAATATATACAGGGTGAGTCATGAGGAACTGTAGATACTCCTACTTCGAATAGAGGCCCCTTAAAAGTTTCTTCTTCAGCTTGAACAGCTACCTCGATTCGTCTGATTTTCGACGAAATTCACGAAAAAGAATCGTTTGATATCTTCATTAGTGCAAAATGTCAGATTCAAGTTCAGATTCCGCAAGTGATATCGAGCAGCACAAAATCGGCACAAAATGTAGGTAGGTACTATCTTCGTCCATACATATACAGGGTGAGTCATGAGCCACGAATAGAGGCCCTTGAGGATGATGTCTTCAATGACCATCAGAAAGTGTATTCTTTTCTTCTTCACCAATATATAGGGTGAATTATGAGATTTGGCAAAAACATCTTTTGGGGATAACTTTTCAACAGGTATCTCTATTCGTCTGATTTTCAGGTTCCACGAATAAAAGGGATATCCTGTAGTGTTCAGAGAACATCTTGAGAACCAAGGGAAATAAGGTAGGAGTTGGTGTTCTTCCTAAATTTCTGGTGGTTATATGCCTCGGGGAACACCTCCCTTGGCAATGTGTTCCAGAGCCTCGCTGTTCGTTGGATGAAGAAGTGTTTGGAAAGATATGTTCTGCATGTCTCCAAAGTGACCACGAAGGGGTGCGAAGTCTCAACTCGACGGGTTAATCCCGCGGGGACTGCCAAGGAAGGAACAATTGTTGATATTTCAGAAGAGCGTCGTCCATGATGATATCTATAAAATAGAGCCAGATCCCCAACTTTTCTACGGTGTTCCAGAGAAGTGAGTGAGTTTGTGAGCGAGGCATTACCCACGAGACGAATTGTCCTTTTTTTGGACAGAATCCAATAGTTTCAGGGTAGGTTTGGGTGCTGCACTCTAAATATGAGAACAGTATTCCAAGACAGGTCGGATCTGTGCGTTATAGATCATAAGCAGCTGGCTGGAAGTGAAATAGCTCCTGGCCCGATACAGAAAACCAAGTTTTGGGATGCACTTTTGGCAATTGATCTCACGTGATTTTACCAAGAAAGGTTAATACCAAGCATCGAAATGGATGTCTTCAAAGGTATGGTTACTCCTGACAAGCTTATGTTGGGCACAGTGAGATCGACTTTTCTAGGGAAAAGGCATGCTTGTGTTTTGTTTGCATTGAAATCTAGCTAGTTAGCAAGTTATTGGATCTCCATTCGAGAATTGTTGCCAAGTCCATATTTATGTTGTCAACATTTCTCCCTCGTTCGTTTCTGATTTGCCTGGCTGGTATTGGAGCCCTGTAAGAGAAGGCGATATGGAGGGTACTATCATCCGCAAAGTTGTGTACTGGACATGAAGTTGCTTCCAACAAATCTCTGATATAGAGTAGAAATAGTGTTGGTGCTAGAATGATCCTTGCGGAACACCAGCATTTATGATGAGAGAGTCAGATGAAACTCCATCGACCACTACATATGGAGAGACCTGTTTGAGAGAAAACTAGCTAGCAGAGAACACAGCTGGGGAGACAAGCCATAAGATGAAAGCTTGGCGAGGAGTCCGTGGTGCCAGACTCGATTAAATGCCGTGGAGATATCAAGTGCATGTCAGTTTAGTAAATTACATCAAATCTTCTTTGTACCTTGAATAATAGTTGAAATAGGTCGAAATCTGAAAGCCCGTTCAATTTCACATAGAAAATACTCTTTTTTAGCGGAGTTAACGAAGCGATACTAAATAAAATACAGTTATTAATAATGACAATCACTGAAAAAACCAACAATAAACAGAATTCCCAAGTAAATGATCGATCAAAAGTTATTGAGAAATGTTTTCCCCTCTCCTAAAATTTGTAAAAGGCATGTTGGGCTAAATCTTCATATTTTGGTGTTAAATATCTGAAGTTCAGAGATTGATAATTCTTAATGAACCACTCAGTGAAGAATTTTGGGGCGGCAAAATTAGAACCGCAACGGTCCTGCTCATGGACGTAGGTCCTGCTTGTTCATGATTAGTCTGCTTCAAAAAGCAAAAAGCATAGAATATTGGGGAACGTAGTTGGTATTTATGTTGACATGACGAACGGTGTTCACTGGTGTTCATTCAGAATACTAACATTCACTATTCCGAATATACTTCCACATACACTTTATCTATGTCAACAAATGCAGGAAGAAATCGAGTCGTAAATTCTCTAACCTAGATAATACGTGAGGAAAATGTATAAATCTTTTAAAGCAATTCACCAATTTGCATAGTGATAAAGGTGAAGTAGAAAATTGTGTAGGATATTCTTGGATAACTTGAGTAAAAATCAAGGGTAGTTAGTTGCGGTAGTGTGTACCTCGAATTATTCGAAATTTATTACTCTAGAATTTAAAGAAAGTTATTAAACCTTTAGTCTAATGTGTCCCAATGTATTTTTAGAAAAAACGCTGCATGCTGTATATCCACTATTTTGTATCCGATTTCACGAAATGAAATGTAATTTGAATAGATTCAATTCAAACTATTGTCAAAATGATCGAGTGAGCCATGAGAGATGCTTCATTGTCGTAGAATGATAGTTTAGTTGACATTGGTATGCGTATACCTTAATCATCGAAGAAAAAAAAAACAGTTTACTGGTATACATACATAATAGTTATTTATCATACAAGAGAAACATGTAGTAGATTTTAGCTCCAGGTTGTGTTGTCTCCCGAGGCGTAGCGGAGGGAGACAAAAAACCGTAAGCTGAAACTAAAATCTAATATTTTTCCCGTGTATAATACACTATTTTTTCCTGTAACAGGAAAAAAAGACGAAACAATAATGAGAAGATATTACATTATATTAAAATCAGAAATTAACGACATGAAATTTGAAGTTTTTAACAGGTGTCAACCTGCGTTGCAGGAATCTTTTGCATGCATCTTTATCATTCTTTTAACATCATCAAATATCTGTCACTAATTCTGTGATTTGATTTTATAAAATTGCGAATTCAGTGGTTGTTTAGAAGTAAAAGGACTTCTTTCTTGGAGACGGTGTTATTGGCGTATTTTTCGGAACTGTAGCATGACAAAAGCCATCAACAGTGTATATATATGTTATACATATCCGGGATAAAAGTACTCACTTTTTTCCCATTGAAAAAAAATAATTAAACATGTCAAAAGAGATGAAATTTCAGACTTTTTTCTCGTCACAGAAAAAACTATATAAATATATCGTTGAAACTGAACCATCACAGAACTGATTAGTCAATATCATGAAAGGAAAAACAACATGATTTAATGATATTGAGAGAAATTAGAATCATCGAATTTGTTTTTTTTTTTAGAGATAGTATGAAGAAATAGCGAAACTACAGCTTACGACGTTTTGTATGAGACATTAAAACAGCCAGTATACTAGATTTTCAAATTATAATTCATCTTTTACCTGACGTCCACGTGGCATTGAAACTCTTTGGTTGAAACTTTCCATACAAGAAATCGTCCAAAGTGAGAGCTGCTGCTGCTGTTGATGGAGTGACTTTATTTTCTTCTTTACTTCCTGTGGATAATAATATCACGGCTGCAATGACTAACGCTACTGCAACAGCCACTATAACTGACGTTATAATCAATTTCCTTTTTTTACTTCTTCCCTTTGCTGTAATTAGATCCTGAAAAAAAAAATACACTATGTATTACCCACATCCTCCGAAGAATCTTTCAAAACCACATAATATGGTGAATGATTTTCACAAGTAAAAACTATTTACTAATACCTGAAACTACAAAATTGGTGTTCTTCTTAAATTTCTGGAGGCTATATGCCTCGGGGAACACCTTCTTTGGCAATGTGTTCCAGAGCCTCGCTGTTCGTTGGAAGAACTAGTCTTTGGAAAGAGATGTTCTGCAGGTCTCCAAAGTGACCACGAAGGGGTGCAAAGCCTCAACTCGACGGGTTCATCGTAAACGGTTAATCTCGCGGGGACTGCCATCAACGATTGTTGATATTTCAGAAGAGCATCGTCCATGAAAATATTTATAAAATAGAGCCATATCGCCAACTTTTCTACGGTGCTCCAGAGAAGTGAGTGAGTTTGTGAGCGAGGCATCACCCAGGGCACGAATTGCCCTTTTTTGGACAGAATCCAACAGTTTCAGGGTATGTTTGGGTACTGCACTCCAAATATGGGAACAGTATTCCAGGACAGGTCGGATCTGTGCCTTACAGATCATAAGCCGCTGACTGGAAGTGAAATAGCTCCTGGCCAAGAACAGAAAACCAAGTTTTCGGGATGCACTTTTAGCAATTGATCCCACGTGATTTTCCCAAGAAAGGTTATTGCTAATAGTAATACCAAGCATCGAAATGGATGTCTTCAGATTCCTGACAAGCTGATATTGGGCACAGTGAGATCGGCTTTTCTAGAGAAAAAGCATGCTTGTGTTTTGTTTGCATTGAAATCCACCAAGCTATGGGATCCCCATTCGAGAATTGTTGCCAAGTCCATATTTATGTTGTCAACATTTCTCCTCCGTTTCTGATTTGCATGGCTGGTATTGGAGCCCTGGAAGAGAAGGCGGTATGGAGGGTACTATCATCCGCGAAGCTGTGTACTGGACATGAAGTTGCTTCCAACAGTGGAACAAGTACGATAATCATTAACGCTCCAAGTTCTCTCTGGCAAATTAACAAGCAAACCTGTACTAGTCAATTTCAAAAATGTCGATTTGAGTTGAAGAGCTCTTGATCTGCATAAAGCAAAGAAGAATTTGGATACTTAAGAATGTGGCATTCCAGGAGAATGAAGGATTATCTATTTCAATGAAGATTTTCCAAAAGGTCCCAAGTTTTCATTTAAAAAAGCAAGAGAACTATTAGGTCATAATTTCAGATATGTATGGATTAAAATGATAGGGTCTATGCAAGGAAGCGTGAAGGGAATGACAGAAGAGATCTCAAGACGGTTGTTTTGCTCCTAATTGGACACTACAACCTCGACAGGTACCAGGAGCTCATGCATGAGGATCAAAGATGATCCCATCATTTGCAGATGGTCCTTGGAGGATGATGAAACATCATCGCACATACTTGCTGAATGCGCCGTACTGGTGCATCAGAGGAAAGTTGCCTTTGGGAGCATTGTACTGCACCCAAAGGATGCGAAAGTGATTCAGCTGATGAAGCTGCTGAATTTCGTTATAGAAATTGGTATGTCCAGCTGACTCATCTGCTCACAATTTGGGCACACAATGGGCCCGATAGAAGAGGCCTGTGGGCAGGGGCTTTTCCACTCGCCCACCCGTGCAGAAAAGAAGAAGAAGAAGAAGAGAACATAAATGATATTGCCCGAATTCAGGAAATTAAACAAAATATCACAAAATGGCTCATATATAAAATGATAAGAGAGCCACAAAAAGTAATTCAATTCCGAACAGAATATGCTCGGAAATATGTGAAGGTTAGGAACAATAATGATCTTATAATATTAAACTCCTAGATATACCTAGCCAGTACGGAAGTGACGAGAAACTAAGAGTGAGATTTATATTATCTTCATTTTGGTGACCGAAGTTCACCAATCCATAAGTGTCTTGAATCAGCTTTTTGTATTTTCAAAAATTACCAGATTTTCTTCCTAAAATAGTAGCCCTCCATATATTTAAGACACACAATCCTGCTGATAACATATAAAACTAAGCTATGTATTATTCAAATAACAATGGGCCTTGTGATCTACTGATATAATTATTAATCTTGGTTCATTTATAACCCGCTTATTTCGGGTGTTCATTTCTCAGAGCAGGCATTCACACGGTATGAAAATAGCGTGAGATATAAACTTTCTAAAAAGTGTAGAGGTTTTGATTAATCGGTAGATTTCATACCGTGTACTGTAAACGGTATGAAATTCAAGAAATACCCGAGGGAAAACCAGTCCAGTTCTTAATTGCGAATTTCTTATTTCCCAAATATTATTTTATGCCAAAGTAATTTCAACAGAAAACATCAATTTCCTGGGCCAATTCTACACAGAGCATTGCGAATTATACATCTGTTGAATATCCAAAATAAGATCTGATGATAATATACTGTCTCACCTGTCATTAAAGAAATACAATGAGAGTTCATTCTTGATTCAATTGAAAAATAAAAGCGAAACTCAGCTTACCCGAAATCATATCAATGATCAAATATACGAGTATTCGCGAAAATCACGAAGTGTGCGGCCTCTGGTGGCTAACTGTACAAGTCTTGCGAGTATGAACAACAAATATGGCGACCATTGTTTTGAATTTCATAAATATGTGTTTTATTCGGTAATAATTTACTTGTTGAAGTGCACATTCCAGAACCTCATTTCTCCCTGATGAAAAAACTCGAATTATTGCAGGAACCTTTATTGTTTACAATGAAGAAACCCGTATATACCTACCTTATAATAATATAATATACATTTTCTGAAGCACAATTAGAATCATTGTATAAATGTTGGTTGCAATGATTCGATCTTGAGAATAACTTCAAGTCCTCAATTGCTGGAGGTCCTTGTTCATGTAAATCGATGATATTGTTCATTCTGAGCAGCCTCTCCAACCATATCTTTTTATCCAACCCCTTCACTAGAATTCCATTTCCTTCATAAAAGCCAGTGATATTTCTTGATGAATTCAATTATTTCTTCATACCTTGCAGTCCATGCAATTGTTGAGTGGACCATTCCGACCATTTTGACCATTCCATATGTTTGAAAACTGTGGACTTATAGTGTGATATCAATGATGAATACCACCATTGTTCACATCAAAATGGCAATTTCTCTGCACAAAAAGTAATTTTTTCCATACTGGAAACCTTGTACGTACTTCAAGAAGTCAACTTATTATGCACTATTTTGCAAAATGATTTCGAAATAACCAATTTGCAATGAGTGCATACTGCAATGTTTTTGTTGTTCATACTCAGTTTGAAATTTGACGTTAATTTGACGTTTAATAGAGCCATCTATTGGTTCGTGATTTTCGCGAATAGGCAGAGAGCTGACTTATCGTTGACATTTTAAATGTAAAAACGTTGCGATAAGAATACAAAATTGCATGGCATTTATAAGAATTAACATATTCACACATATGAACATCATCATTTTATTCAAAATGTGGACAACTAGTCGCCATTTTGGAATGAAATGATAAAAATACTGGAAACTGATAATCTCTCAGTTAGTATAACATTTTTTTTAGTTTTTTCAGTATGATGATTCAATTAGAAACAGTACAACGAATTATATATAAAACATTATTGATAACTAATGCAAACAATAATGTGTTTTGCGTTGCCTGATTCTTCACAGAGTTCTTCACCTTGTTTTCTAATTGAAGATAATCCTTCAAAAAATAAATTACAGGACGTGACAGTTTATAGCAATTTGAACTGCACATATTTACACTTCTATTGAATACACGTTTGTATTAGTTTGTATTGAATTGTCAGTGAATTATTACCAGTGTTTGAGCACTGTGAGCCTTATCATCCATTCTATGAAAGACCAATTATTTTTTGAAACTGTCGGTAGGTCGGTTCGAGTCATTTTTAAACAGTAGGTAAGTAATTAAGTATGTATTCATAATCGAAGGAGCTCTTGGAGGTATTTCAACTTTTGAAAGTTCTTGGGAATACTTCCTTTAGCAAAGAATTCCGATACTTTGCCGTTCTATAGACAAACTAGTTCTGGTAAAGAGTTGACGACGAAAGGATATAATAATATGTGTCAAGAAGTATAAATGCCTATCAATTAACATCACTCAAGCTCTCGTTCATTTCGAGATCTTTTATCATAAATTAACTTTTCCAAATTGAAACATCCAATACATTGTAGTTTCGATCAGGTCAGCGGAGTTCATCGACGTCAGTTTCTTTAAAATTTGCAAAAAACCGCTTACCGTGCGATAATACCTAGGTAATCAATGTCGAAAGGTAACGGCCACTCCCATTGCGGAAAACTGCGAACCTAGCATCGATTCCGAATATAAATAGTACCCGAGTCGATAAGGCATCATTCATCATCAATACAAGTCATTAGTAATAATCAATTGAGAATGTTCGCCGTCTCCCCGACAGGATTGACCTGCTGGTCAATCCCATGCTAGACGTTGTAATGTAAGTACTGTTTCTTTAAGTGTTGTTTTGCGTTGTGTTTCATTTGGCAAGCCATTATGTTCTTTTTTCTTTGCTAACCTGCCATGTGGCAAGCATTTATCCACGTTTTTTTACATTCAATCAATAAATGTCAAATTTTATATGAAAACTTTCTTGACTCTTTATTTGGGGATAAAGGTGGTTGGGTGGTGAAATGATCAAAACCTCTCGTCAGAAAGCCAAGCAAGTAGCGACCTATATAGGAGGGTCAACATCGACAATATGCTTACTGGGCTTGCCGTTGCCGAGAATACAGTACCTCTCACTGATCGTAATGGTAGTGATGGAATCGAGGATGGAATGATACCTAGTCGATATTTCTGAATAATTTTTCCCATAAAAGTCGACTCTCCTATGGTGCCAAGGAATATGTGAGTGTGGCACGATCAACCAGGTGAATGGTGAATGGATGGCTCTTCTCTTGATGGAATCTGAGAGCAACAGCATATGTTTGGTACTAAACCCTATATGTGGTAATATTATTTTAATACGCTATCTGTGTTACTGGGTTTTGTAGATCATGAGAAGCTGTTGAGGTGTAAAGTAGCTTTTCGCTCGGAATGAAAATCCGAGTTCTTGTGAAGCAGCTTTCGCGACTCGGTTAGCGATGAAGTTTATAGATTTTGGTTAGATAGAAGCCAGATTATAGGGTATCTTCGATCTCCGAGCTGAGAAAAACAAAAGAACAAGAATAATCCTACAAGAATATGTAGTAATTTGGGTAACAAGTTCGGAAATACTTTTTTAAGAGTAGACAAAAATGCGAGCCGTAAGTCCCAAAAATATTTTCCGGGCGTTTCGTGCTTTCTTTATAATGTTCAACTGTTGAACAAAATTGGGAATATTCTAATTCTAGATAACCTCAATATAGGCAGTGTATTTTGCAGTTTTCTGATTAGTTATGTCAACGATTTACATTTATTTGTATGATTTATGCAGGCGGAATATCAGGTTCGTACAGCAACCAACCAGTTCTTTCAGTCAAGTCAGTTATGTTAATGAACTCTATAGGTGTATCATGAAGACTTTCACTTATAAAACGACGCTACTGTTTATAATCACTCCATGTACCGTTCTCTCAATCCGTCTCAATCGCACTAGGAAACAATTTTGTTTGAATAGAAGGGTTAAAAAAACGTTTTTATAGTTTGAAAGACTAAACTGGGACTAATCCAATCTAGTTTACAATCAACAAACCGTATTATCCTGCGAGCGGAAATTTTGATTAAGTATTTCAATCCACAATATTTTAAATCAACAAAAGTGTCACGCAGGAATCCAATCGCGATATTCTTGTTTGGAAAATGAATATAATAACTATTTGATTTACTAGGCCGCAAAGTAGGTGGAAGATTGACTGCCGAGGCTGAGAGTTCAGGAGCTAGGAATTCAGCCGAGGAGCCAATCTACATCTGCTGCCGTGTGAAACATATAATTTTTTCTCCGGTGGGGTGTCCAAAATAAGGATGTCTATCATGGGGTGAAGTTGATGATGGTTTCTCAGAAACGAAACGTCGTACGGAAAATCTCTCAACGATGTATTGTAGAGCTCAAAAAGTGGCAATAAGAAGGTGTCCTTTGTTTTCCTATATCTCTTTGAATGACGTCAGAAAAAAATAGAAACGATCACCATGGTAGACATCCTTATCTTGGAAACAGTGTATATAACCAATTTTGTGTAATTTTTTATTTAAAACTTCATCATTTTGTGTGCACCCAATGTCAGTGTCAATTTTGATTACCAATGCCATTCAAATTACTTGAATCGTTGCATATATTAGAATAAGAAAACCATAGTTTTGATGATAATTCCGAAATTCTACACATAGAAATCAATTGCTATCAACCCTCTCAAGTTGATCCGTTGAATCGTATTTTAATGTAGATATTGTGCCTAATTTCCGAAAATGAAGGTTCATCGAACCTGTCCACAGGCATCCACAGGTAACTAATCCTTCAGGTTGGGAAAGTAGGATATATAAAAGTTAAGCAAGCCAACGTTAGTTTAGTTCATTATGTGTTACCGAAACATGTCGTGTGTTCGAGAATTTTGTGAAAATCTTATCGTTTGTGAAGTTTTTTCACTTAAACTTTTCCTGCCTAGGCTGAGAAAATACACCTTTTCAACCTGTTAAGTGTCATAGAAAAGCCACTTTCTATATGTCGTCTGGAGAAAAATATGTTCACTTATATACTGACGATCTCATGAGGATAATAGTATCCATTTTTTTGACTTCATATCGTATACATACCTATTCATGAACCCGAGCATGAACCTATATGTTGTTTATCAATAAGGCTATATCTTATTAGAAATACGATAACAACTTTCAGTTGATGGCAACACTGCTTTGAGTGGACAAAAAATGTGCGTAGGGTGCGAACTCTTATGATAAGTGGCTGGTTTGAGTTAGTGGTCAAGAAGGAATGGCAACTTAGTAACACAGGTCGTTTTTCATGATAACTATTTAAAAACTCTTTAACAAACTCAAATTCGAAAATTTCTGAAAAAATTGGGAAAGTATATATTATTATATTATGTTACAAGTCTCAATGAATGATTAAAAAAACATGTTTTTTTTTCTTCCCCACATTTTTCACGAGGGTGGGCGACGCTTATTACGTTGCCTACCCTGACGAGCCGCCACTGTCCGAGGTAGGTATCTATTAATCTATTGCACAACCACATTACTTTTGTTGCTGTGTCAATCAATTCAGCAATAAGAAAACAGTCTTTTAACTTGCAAACATTAATATAGTACCCGATACAGTATGTTTTCAAATTTTGTTCGAACATTACTGAATAGATTCAATGTAATTAATCAATCGGGATTCTTCCGTGTCTCAGACTGCGTGGCATATACTCATTATTCAAAGGGACCTCTTACACCAATCCAATGCCAATAACTCTGTCAAATCCGAGGGATGAATCTGCATTAAAAAAATGAATACACCAGACTGCCAATGAACCAACAGGGCTATGCGAATAATATTGGCATGTCGCAGAGTAACCCCAACTGCTGAAATGCTGACTACCTTGAAATGCTTATCAGTTAAAGATTTTGATCAAGCTATGATTTTCATTTATAAAATAATAACTGGTTGTGTGCCTTATTACCTGCAGAATAAGATAACTTACAACTATAAATCCATAATCATAACACAAGAAGTAGAACTAATTTTTATATAACTCCAGTAAGCAGGACAAATGCTCAAAATTCAATATTTTTCAATAAAGGACTGCAGCAGTTCCATAATTTTTTTCAATTTTACTTGTATGTATTTGTATGTTGAATGCGGTTAAATGGTATGTATTTCATTCAATATTTGTGTTCATATATTATGTTATATTCATGACTGTATTTTTTATTCTTTACTTGTAAACGATTGTATTTGTCATTGGCTACATGAAGGAATTATATATTATGTATACAAATACTTTCAATGACTACCAATGACTTACGATCGAGCTTCCAATAAAGTGTACACACTATAGATTTCTAAAGAGATTTCACCCCGTTTCACCCCTTGGTCAAATTTCAACCGATTTCCAAATACGCAATGAAAAGATCGAGCTTCGAAATGATGAATTACTTCTACCTAAAAATGATATTATTGAATAGGAATATTCTCAGATATATTATGAACGTCGAAAAATGAATATACAGGGTGTTATTTGATTGATGGCTGAAAAAATTGGATATGGTTCCTCAGATAATTTTAAGAAAAAAAGTTCATATGAACATATGCCATAAACCTCTCAACTTTCGAAATATAGGGTGTTAAAATATTATTTTCTCTTTTTTGATTAAAGAAACTTTCCTAATGTAAAAAACTGTCACGTTCATGAATACTCGTCAGAATAAAACGCAACGTAATCAAATGTCATTATTTCAAAAACGAAATAGGGCACTAGCCTATTAGTTCAGAATAATTTTGTGATGCCACAAATGCATGAAAGAAGTTTTAATTTTTTACACGAAAACGGTTTGTCGGACGGAAAAATCCAGGAGGTTAAATTTTTGCAAAATAAATCAGGATTTCAAAATAGAGTTTCATTTTTGGAATAATCAAGGGCGTACAACTTTTTTTTTCAAAATCTCCAGGATACATCCCAAACGGATGCCACTGGTCGGAATACTAAAACATCTCCTGCATTTCATGAAAATATCTAGAACAGTATTGAAGTTATATTAAGAAAAAGAATTTTTTCTTAAAATTTTAACATCCTATAACTCGAAGGTTGAGAGGTTTAGGGTATACTATATTCATATGAACTTTTCTGTTAAAAATGAGCTAAGGAACCATTTCCTTCATTTTCAGCCATCAAGCATATTACACCCTGTATACATAAACAAACGTAAACAAATATATATATAGAATTCGCATTATCTATATGTGATGGAAATATTAATTCTTTCTCGGTATATTCGAGGTATATTCAACAGAAAACAACTATACTAAGTACATTCCTGGCTTATGCCACGACGAACATTGAATTATATCTATTGAACACTCACGATAAGAATTTGAAAATGAAATCTTGTGGAGTAGAGAATTTGTATTCTCCCTCAGATAAAAATATATGTATGCACATAATATGGTAGTCTCATTCAAGAAGGCCTGAGCAATTTCCAAATTTTCTTTCGGTTTCGAAAATAATTAGGGGAAAAGTTTTAGCTGAGGCACACTGAGGGTTAATCTCGGGGTTAATTAAACGCATATCATATATAGGTATAGGCGCCAGAATCTTGATATCCACGGGAGGCAAGTATTCATCAAAATAACACAGTTGAGATAATGAATTTTTTCCATAAAGGTAGTCATGGTGATCAACATAGAAACGTTTTGGAAAATGTTTGGAACGTTTGTAGCATTACTATTATTTTTCCTCAATTTTCCTCGCGAACGCGCGAAGGTATATTTGAAAATCAGAGGTGGGAAGAAAATATTATTCCTTAATAAGAAATGCGCCTGTAAATGAAAACTAGGTTTATTCGACGGGTTATGGACATCTACATATACTTTGGATCAATTATTAATGTGCCGAAAATACTAAGGTCTTATGTCTTGAAAAATTGAATAAAACAATGTTTCTCCAATGAATAATAAAAAAAATCATGAAATAAAACAAAAATCAAAAACAGGCATTAGAAAACAAAAATCACTTATCGTTGTCTGAACGTAAAACTTTTGAACTTTCTACAGTATGGCAATATTGATAGGCCCAGAAGGAGCCGTTGCCCCCCTGATATTTCTCAGAGTGGGAAGCTTGCCCCCTCTGTACCAGTATATCCGGCACCTGATGAGTATAGGCCTGTTGATAAAATGCTGTTTTTTCTGCATGAAAAATAATGGAGTATATGCTAGCAAAGCCGAATTGAAAATTATAAGAAATTTACCTGTGTACTATGAGCTATTTCCAAATTGGAGCTTCCATTAGCATTAACAGCAGCAGCAGTATTATTCGACTCTGGCGTCATGTTTATAACACTTTTCGACTTTTAAGTGAATATGTGGTTGTTTCTAGAGCACCAACATACTGCTATTCAGATATACAGTGCGTCTATAAGGAGAGTGAAAAGTCGAAAGTCGCGAACAATTTCTCGCGGTCCTTGTCAAATGAGCTCTCTGCGGCACTCCGTTGACCCACGATAGACTGAACCGAACTGAGCGAAAAAACAGCCATGCCATGAGCTATGCGAGATTGTGAGTATCGAAAATGGAAAACTGTCCAGGTGGGGTGCCTTATAGATGCTTATAGCAATATGTAGCCGGCAGATTGGTAGGTAACCGAATACGTACCCATTATAGTACAGCGGATGTATCTAGCATTTGATTTGAATATTCAATATCAATCAAGGCCGTGCCCAGGACCAGGACCCCCCGAAATGACGGCCTAAATCCGAATCTTTCCATTTACTACGAAAAAAAATTGGCGATTCTTTTTTTTTCTTGGACCTCCCGAAAAAAAATCTGGGCACGGCCTTGAATTATCAATATATACAGGGTCTCTAATCTAATAACTGACATTATTATTGTAGCTCCAATGATAACAAAGTTAGCAATAGTGCCGACTTAAGTTTGAAAACCCGTATACCTATGTACCGGGTAAACAACTAAGAACGGCTGTCGGCTATATCTCAGCAACGAATAATGATACAACTTTGAGATAGAATAAATCTAATGGTATGCATATCATTACACGATGTAATAGAGAAACTAAATCTCAAAACAGACCAACGAAAACCGCAACATGAATAAGTGTCCTTGGGACGTCCCATCCTGTACATCTCATGCAATGTCCGAGCAAGGGCGTCCACGGAATGTCCCAGCTGGTACATCATTTCAAATGTCCTAGAAATAGCATCCCTTAGACGTCCCACGTGGTATATATTGTAGAATGTCCATGCAAGGACGTCCTTGGCATGTCCCTTAAGGGATATAATTTCAAACGTTTCTTTAGGGACATCCATCGGATGTCCCGAGTAGTACATATTCTGGCATGACTTCAGATCTTTCAGGATCGTATAACAATCGAAATGTCCCTTAGGGACATCCTTCGAATGCCCCTTAGGGATATCCGTCGGATGTCCCAATTGGTACATGAACTGTACTCTTCCAATGTCCTAGGTATAACGTCCCAGTCGGTACTTTCAATAAGTTGTCTCTGCGAGGACGTTAACTTACACCTCGCCGACGAATGATCGCTCGTAGGCTATAAGTACTCCTCGTCAATGTCCTCCACGTAAGTCCATTGGACATCCGTTGGGAACTTTTTGGGGACCTTCTATGGACCATCAACTCAACTGGATGTCCTATTCAGTTATGCAAGATCTGGTCCTAGAGAGATCCAGAAAAATTCAAATTCGAGAATAATTCGTACGTCCCTGGGACATCCTATGGACATCCAATTGATATCCCTCAGCGTTGCTGGTAGGTTGTCCTACGGATGTCCTAAGGATGTCCTCTGTAGTGCTTGATGACAAATACTGTAGGATTTAGGTATTCGATAGTTTTCCCAGGGACATCCCTCAAGGAAGTCCCTAGTTGGTCCTCAAGTGGGACATTTGTGCGTCCCTCAGACGTCCAATGGACGTCCACGGTACCAAATTCGAACGCCCTATGGACGTCCTGAATGTCCCGACAGGACGTCCTAAGGATATCCATGGGACATAAGTGTGTTATTAGGGCTATGTAGTGACTATCAAAATTGGAAGAGTAATAAGAGATATGACAGCCGTTCTTAGTTCGAACAGTCACGAAAGCTTCCGCTTGTGAAACAATATACCAATTCAAGTTGAATCTATCGTTTCTACCCACCCCTACCTCCTCCAAACCCCTAACAGAACCTAACAAAAAAATCCCCATCAGAAATATCACTCCAATTCCAGCCACAGCTATATATTACCGACTTATATTCTTAATAAGTAATAAAAACATTATTACTTGGCTAGGTAGGTACTTAATAATAATTACTAACACACAAAAAGTTTTAAATTGGGAGCACTTTCACGTATACCGGGTGGCTACGGAAGTATTGCCTACGGAATATCTCAGTTATTGTATGAAGTAGGTTTGCGAAATTTGAAGCGTCGATATAATGACATAAGAGCTAGAATTTGAGCATATTGACATGTCGAAGTTAACTTCCGGTCTGACCGGAAGTAACATCAACTTTCTTATTTTAAATGAAAACCCTATTTTTTTTCTTTTCGCTTTATTCAGCATTCAATTCCCTTTCTAATGACGTATCACAAGTTGGTATCTAACCAGAAACTATATCAGAAAAAAATTATTTTTAATTTTATTGTTGCGTATGGCGATAATCTGTTTTGTTATGTGAAGAATAATAATTGGATTTTTTGGTATTTCATTTCAAAAAATGACTTTCTATTATATCATTAGAAAGGAATGGTTATGCTGAATAGTACAGGCAAGGAAAAGTTGTATGTTCCTATTTAAGTTATGGACCTACAGAGTATTGTTTTTTTCCCAATTTTTCCAATATTTTTTTTGGCGGCTTTTTATAACGCCGACGAATGAAAATAAAATATCACAGTAGTAGTAACTGTTATCAAGTGACGTATGGTTTCCATAGCCAACTTTCCAATTTTTGGCTTTCATTTTGCTTTCCACGGCCTACTTGGTGAATTTCAATAATAATTTTTTTCTGATCTAGTTTCTGGTTGAATACCAACTTGTGATATGTCATTAGAAAGGGAATTGAATGCTGAATGAAGCAAAAAGAAAAAAAAATAGGGTTTCCATTTAAAATAAGAAAGTTGATGTTACTTCCGGTCAGACCGGAAGTTAACTTCGACATGTCAATATGCTCAAATTCTAGCTCTTATGTCATCATATCGACGCTTCAAATTTCACAAACCTACTTCATACAATAACTGAGATATTCCGTAGGCAATACTTCCGTAGCCACCCGGTATACGAGCCATTTCGTGTGATTTAACCTAGAAAATTCTCGAATCCATGCACATACAACATTCTTCTAGAATCTAGATGGTGTAAATCTGTGTAAATTGTTAGTAACTCCTTTTGTCTAACTAAACCAAGGACGAAAAACTGTCTAATGTAGTCGAGCCTACTAGTCAGAGGGCTAGATTTGTGAAAAGGGTTTTCCGTTACGAGTCTAGAAGCAAATCATATAACATTTGAGTTGAAGGTGTTTTATGAGTAATCCAAATCTGCTGAATCCGAAAATGCTTGTTACCAACTCGAAATCTTGACCGGAAGTGAGATATTCAAGATGGCGGCCTATTTTTTGCAGTTTTTTGCATATATCTTGAAAACTATGAAAATCAAGCATTATATTCTCCCAGAATAGATTTCGGGAGGATGTAATTCAATATTTTGCGTGGCATTAGCCAGGAAAGTAGTTGTTTTTCTCCCGAAATCTACCATTGTTGTTCATTTTATGAACATTGTGTGGAAATGACTTTGAGCTTTTTGTATTTATTCAACATTTCATTCCACTTTGAGCATGGTGGCTATTTCGTAGTTGAATAATGATATTGTTTGAAATAACCCTATCAAACCTCTAGTATCGTTGAATGCGTTATGATATTCCCGAACCGATTAATCAAACAAAATACAGGGTGTCCGTTTTCAAATATGAAAAGTTGGGGTCGTTTTTTCTATTTCCGGTGAAACCAGAAGTGGTAAAACAAATTTTGCTTTGTCATCAGTGTGCAATTTGGTATACCTACTTGCTATACCCGCACCAATAATTATCAAAATCCGATCTCGAATGATTCTTCGTATGTGATTATTGGGAACTCAGTGGTTGTTTAGTAATTTTCGAAACCGCGTATAGTTTTTCAAGATTCATGGAATGGAAGATGAAATGGAAAGGTCATGCAGTTCGCTTTCTCGTAGACGCTTTTGTTATTGGCTTATTTTTCGAAACTGGCACAACAACAAAAAAGCCATTAACATCAGTGTAACATATTAGTATAATATCCGGGAGAACAGTTCTCCCTTTTTTTCCGGGAAAATAAGTAATGTGAAGTGACACTTTGTTACCTGTAAACAAAGATAAAATATCGAAATCTTTTCCCGTCACAGAAAATAGTAATTTTCCTTGCAAGTGCGGAAATTGATATTCTTTCCCGCACGCGACTGCCGTTGACACGAACGACGCGAAGCGGAGTTCGGGCAAGCAGTCGAGTGCAGGAAAGACACTTTCCGCATGAGTTAGGAACAATATTTTTTCCACAAGCCTAGGAAATTGATTGATTCGTTCAATTATTTATTCAAGCAAATAGGAACAACTATAACAAGAGATATATATATTCTCTATCTACTAATTATTAGTAGTAGCTATTGTGAACTTACAGTTTGACGTATTATGTTGGTTCATTGCGGAAGCCAGCAGGCCCATAAGTAGTTTGGTCTCTATAGGTTTCAGACACTTCTATGAAATGAGCCAAAAATACCTATTCTTCATTCGGTATTTTCAGCGTTATTTTCATTTCTTTATTGTTGCACCATTCAATTAAACGCGTGTATAGCTTCTCATACCTTTCTTAAGACTTCGTTGGTGATAACGCATCTGTATCGAATCCCTATAGCTATATAAAAGTCTTTGATCACATTGTGGCATTTCCAGTTTCCACTGAATCGAAAATGACAGTAACGCTGTGTCTGTCACTTCGACAATTTCAAACTTATTTGAGGTTTGATTGGCATGACAACAATAATCGTTTCCCGTCAGATCAATCCAAATCTATAGGGGGATTTTTATAATAATCAATTTTTATTTCTCAATATTTCTTAATTTTTATACAATAAATAGTGCAATTTGATGGATGATTCTGAACATACATACTTAATACTGCAACAAACAAACTTAAACTTTTATATTCCATCACCAACCACTTATATTATTAGCGATTTTATCATATCTTTGTTTTCCCGCACTGTTGCGGGAAAATGACACTTGCCAAACTAAATTGCGTGCGGGTATAGGGTGAATCACGCACGCTTGTAGAAAAATATTTTTTCGAATATTATGACTGTTATTTCGGAACCGCACCCTCCTCAGAAAAATCCTAGATCCGCCCTTGTGTGAATCCCTTTCATCTCGAATTTATCTTTGCAAGATAAATTTACAAAATGTTGACTTAACAAGCAAAAATATCAAATATATCAATTATCATCATCCCAATTGCTGGAAGTAGCTTCGGTAATAGTATAGGATAGGTATTCAAAACTGATGTAATATAAATAAAGAACATCTATCATGATTCACGAACAGTCACTATTGCATGCTCTGGCTGATAATCTATACATTAAATCTGTGTATCTGCATTAACCTAGCACGTAATACGTCAATTTTTCACCTCACCCTGATAAAAATGAAGCCGTTTTGTTTGTCCCACTGTGGTCGGCCCTCAGTATCCTCTTCCTTGGAAATTTTCTCGTATTTGTACTCGCGAAAAGCCTTATTATTTCTATCTATCATGATGTTGTTCGTGTTCGGATTCTAACTAAAATATAGATATTCCCTTTTACTTTCTTGCAACTTGCATCTTCCAACAACACACGATTCTTCATTAATATCCAACTTTCTCTGTGGTTTTATGAAATGATAATGGTTAGAACAGAATAGTATAAACAAGTTAGATAGTATAATGTAGAATTACCTTAATTATTATGTCGTTATTGTTGTAAATGAGTGTTCCTCGATTGTGGGTTTCCTATATAGCACACTATATACACAGGGTGTCACATAAATATATATTCATCATTCATTCTCCTTTTCGAGTATCTTTTATTCTTATATTCATGCATTGAACATATACCGGATGATTCACGGTAGATGGGACATATAGACGTTTCTAGAGAACGCAACTCAGGATTATATTCTGAAAAGTTGGTGCCTTGGATAATTTGTTGTGTTCTATAGACCTTCGCTAGATATTCGCAGCGTTGCGACGTTGCCGCTTATATTGAAAAGTAGCAACAACTTAGATTTCTTCAATGGAACACCCTGTATATCATTCCATTTTCAGATTCTCCCTGAAGAGCTGATTTCATCGATCTATCACACTTGAGGTCTAGTGGGAATGATAACAAAGATATAGGGTGCGAAATTTTTCAACTTTAGGAATACCAGGGTGGTCAAAAACCTTGATTCTGAAACACCCCCTGTATTTATTTCAACTAAATATTAATTGATAGTACATGAAAAGTTGAGATAGGGACATGAGAACCGTTTTGATCAATTATCAAAAGTTTCGACATAACAAACTCTTAAAGTTGAAAAATGCCGATTTTTCACACATCTTTTTTATTATTTCCGCTAGACCCCAAGTGTAATAGATCGATATGGAATCAGCTCTTCAGGAAGAATCTAAAAATGGAATGATATACAAGATATGTTCCATTGAAAAAATCTAAGTTGTTGCTACTTTTCAATATAAGCGGCATCGTCGCAACGCTGAGAATATTTTAGGTCGATAGAATACAACTATAATTATCCAAGGCACCAACTTTTCAGAATAATCCTGAGTGAATCCATCCACTGTGAATCACCCTGTATTGTATAGAAGAATACTCTATTTTCCTTCCAAATAAAAGTCACGAATTGTCTTATTCTCTTGTCTGGAGATCTTTTTCCATATAGCACGAGTACGTTCCCAAAACATATACTGAGAACGTCCGGCCAAGACGTTTCGTACGTACTGGGGACGTCCAGATTCCGCGCGTTTGTACATCTTCAGTACGTCTATTCAGGACCATGGATACATGAATCAACGTAGATCCGCCTCTTTTCACTCAGATAGTCAAAAAAGAGATTTCTAAAGATAAAGTAGAAAGTCTTATTTTGAATGAAAAAAATTAAAAAAAAACGCTCCTACCGGGGATCGATCCCACGACCTTTAGATCACTAGGCAGATGCTCAAAACCTCTTAAGAACACATGTAGATTAACATGTATACAGCAAGCAATATTATGTGCGAATGCCGATTGACTCATCATCACATCGATACTTTTATAGAATTAGATAATCACGGCAGAGAATACCTGAATAGATGTTTTGTGATCTGGTGGGGCCAGTAAATAATGAATTTATTGTGAGCATTGCATTATGTTCATGTTTGCAAGGTTCCTATATGAATAGATTTCAGAGATCGAGGGTAGAAATTATATATGCAATGATTTCGATAAGGTCGATAACGTCCAGAGTTGGACGTACCCAGTACATCGGAATCATACGTACCCAGTCCGTCCAGAAATGGACGTTTTCAGTACGTCTTGAAAAGGTCCCGGACGTTCAGACCTAAATGGGACCTAAACTGGATGTCCCCATCAGGACGTCGAGTGCTATATGGGTTTGCTTTTTCAAGCACCTCTATGCCACAGATCATCACCAATAACTATAACCAGATACGAATAAAGCTATGATGCCGCCTTTGATGTTTGATGACTCGAAATTCGGTACCTCGAATAACACCACCATATACATGAAGAAAAATGTATATCATTGATGTCTTGATTTTTATTGAATAACTCGATGATAACGATGAATGTTTGAGTTAGTTAGTAAAAGGGTCGGGAATGCCCGAATTTAATTCTATTCTTACATAATATATATATGGTGTCGAAAAGATTGTTGGTACCATTTGAAATTTTGAAAAAGTTGAATTTTCGGCAAATTTTCAATTCGTATATACGTCATCTGAGCGACTTGCGAGATACAATATGTTTTATTCGTAAACTACTACGGCGGTAGGTAATTATTTTCAGAAAAATGTATTGATCTTGAAGACGTGAGTCATAAGTATATATATTGCATGGTATACCGAAGGTTTTCAAAAAAAAACTATATATGGGACATTATTATGTAAACTATATGAGATTTTTGTATTTTTAGACTTCTTATAGACCTCAATCGAGCAAACATCCAAGAAATTATTTATTTCTGAATGTTTAACAATATTATTTGTTTTTATCTCTTGAAGCGCACGAAAGAAAATTCCTTTTATGTTCGTGGAACATTGTGCGCGTACCTAGGGAGGATAGTGAGAGGCCTTTAGAGCCAGTTCAACGACATTTTTTATATTAAGCTAGGCATATATTACTACTCTAGAACTATATTTTTGACGTTTGTAGAAAAAATGTTGTTTGCAACTCGTGCGCCTCGTTAAAAAAAATCAATTCTCGATCACCAAAGTAGCATTTCGCGCACTAGATACAAAAATAACTATTTTGAGGGGAAACCCAGTTCATATCACCCTTTGGAAAGCCATCACCTATCTTACCCAGTAACCATCACAAACATCCCTGGGATGTCACATTACTCACATTCATGTCTCGCTAGGTAACGATGCGATTTACAAAAACACATCATTGGTATATTGTCAGGGGACACTTTATTTTATAAAACATTCGCAATTCGTATAACATTTAATTGGATTTGATACTCAAAATGAGGTAATAAATTTCGCAGGGTCCCTAAAACAACCAAGAAACCTCACATTCTTGTCTATTTATGTAACAAACCAAAGAAATCAATTTTGATGTTAAATATGGAGTCGCATAATAAGTACTGTGAGTTTGATTTTTCATCATAATGTGAATCATAGAATGACCAAAAGGGACCGGAATAGCATTATTCATTGTGATTTCAGTGTGTTTTATCATGCAGGGTAGTTATCTGTTTTTCCACCAAAAAGTTGCTACCTATAGGTCAATAATTAGGTACATCACCTATGTATTATTTACCTACCGAATAATTTGAAAGTAATGTAATCAGTTATTATATAGGGTGATTGGTGATTCAAAATTCGATGTAAATATTTCAAGGATGTATTTGTTGGCATCAAAATGAGACGTTCTCTCCATATATAAACATGTATCCGAAAATCTCATTCCATTTCGGCCAATAAAAGTGAGGACTTGCCTCCAACCCCCCAATGGGTTTTCATAATTTTTGAAGAAATAATGAAATAAATTGTCTACAAGGACAGGGGCCTGCAGTCCTGCAGATTTTCAGAAGATTTGATCCGTTATTTTAGTCACAATTTCAGAATATATTTTTTCTTTACCTAACTTACAGTGACTGTAGTTTGGAGGGGGTGAATTTTTGGACACTTGTTTATATAAAGAAAAAGTCTTATTTTGATCCCAACAATGTGTAATTGAAATATTTACATCGAATTCGGAATCACCCTGTATATTATTTATATTAATCAAGTAATGATCATCAATGGAAGAAAACAATTCCCAGATATGAAGAACCTTACTCTTGTATCATATTGAGTGGCCATATCATATACCAAAGATGAAATCTCTATATCAGTCTGGATAATTTTGTGATAATTTTCAATTATCTGTGATCGGACTGCTGGTTATTGATTTCATAGCTGAAAGATTGAATGATTTCATTCTCTACTGATCCAAAACATGAAACCTCATACAAATCTATGGTAGTTCTTGAAATATATAGCTGTTTCTCCAAGTATACATCAAGTCCTCAAAAATAGTTCAGGCAGATGAAAACCTAGTAGATGAGAATTACTATGGTCATGGAGACTCCACAGTTCTTGCCTCAAGGTGAAAAAATGATACTAGAGTCACAGTCCAAAGGATATTCTTTATTCATTCAGTGCATATAATAATTAACATCTAAGTACCTACACACATTAAGGATATAAAAAAATAATAACCATATTGAAAACTATGGTAATCAACTCAATTTCAACATAACATCTTAGATTAGGTAATAAAAATCAAGACTCCTTCCTAAGGGAATGGTCTATAACATAGGTAAGTAATAGTTTAATCCCTTTTTCTTGATTTAGATTCTCTGCCATGGTGACCTCCAAAGTTGCCTCTACGCTTCCTATTGTTCCTTCCATTAGTCTTTTGTCTTTTCCTCATCTCAATGATAGCATCTGAACTCTTCTTATGATATTCCTGTTCCTCTTCTCCTTCAATTAACCTCAATTTTAGCTTCAATTTGTCAATAACCAGTTCTGATTCAGGTACTTTCTCAAGAAATTTGCCAGCATCATTTTCTTCAGGAAAACGAATATATCCCTCTAAGTCACCCTTTTTGAAGTCCATGTAAGCAGGTTCAATATCACAAACTTCTTTGATCTTTTCTTTGATTTCTTCACGTGAGATGTTCTGGCCCTCCTCAAGGCCAGTGAAATGTACAATGGCCCCCTTTGGGAATTCCAACTGTTTCTGTTCAGGTTTCTCTTCAGCATTGCCTTTCTTTTCTTTTTTGGCCTGCTTGCGTTCTTCTATTTCTTTTTTTTTGTCATCCAGATATGTTTTTTGGAACTTCCTTATCAGTTCTGTTTCTTTGTACTTGATGCTCTCTGCCTCCACAAATTTCTTGCAGGTGTCAACATCTTTGAAGATTATAAAACAGGATCCTTTGAATTTATGGTCTTTGGTGGATCGCCGATTGCATGACTCAATAGGACCATGAGGTTCTAGGAAAACGATGATGTCATTGAGCTCCTCATCAAGTGGAAATCCTTTAGCATAGGCTGAAATAAACACATGGTCATGAAAGCAAATATTCAAACAAATATCTATACAACATCAATTATCCCATTATCCATCTTTCAAATTACTCCCATTTTTACCTGTTCTTTCCATAATCTCTTTTCGTTTGTCATCATTGAATTCTGGAACTGGATTCTCAGGATTTCTTCTCAATTTTTTACGGTCTTCACTGACTTCCACCAACTTATTTTCAGACTTCTCAATTGCTGCAGCAATTACTTCTTGATCAGTTGATAGACCAGCCAGTCTTTTGAAAGTGAGCAGGACTTCTAGGGTGACCCATCCTCCTTCATCCTCCTTGATTTTTTCTTTCAAGAATTTGTCGCGATTCAGATTGAAATCTCCGAAATAATATTCGAGTTGATGAATAATTTTCTGCTCTAGGTCGCTGGCCATATTTATTGTCAGGTTTTTTCAATTTCAATACTGCAAAATACAAGAAGCCGACAATTCCACCACGTGCATTAACATAAGCAGCAAACGAACAGCGAACAAGAACTAAACTAACCTAACCTCAAACTCTGATGACAAGCAACATTGACATATTGACAAATGTCTTATGTCCTTTTGCTCCCACAGTCATATTTTCTCAGGATCTCTTGCTCTTTGATTTAATCTTGTGGACCAGAATTGGACCAGCAAGGAACTTCCCTTCTTCTTTTTTTACTAGACGCGTCAGCTTCTGGGTTATTTGAACACAATCATAGAAATGAACAGAATGAAAAATAGAAGAGAAAAATTGACAACCTGCAACGCGGCAACACTGTTACTGAATCGACCTTTTTGTGGTGCTCTCTCTTAGAGGTCGGTTGTTGAAGATTTTCCCCAAGGAATATCCAAAAAATCCTAGACAATGAGGATCTATAAAGATATATTCACTGGTGAGTTAATTCTGTTATGCATCGGTTTTTCATTTAATTGAAATATTTTTCGGATCCGCAAACGCGAAGTTGTAAAAATTAAAATTAACTGTTCACAGCTGTCAAACGATAGAGGTGACAGTTACAAGTATTTACCTTATGCTGATTCATATTTCGAACTTGAATATTTTATTTTACGTTTCAGGAGATGAAATGTTCTCAGACACATACAAAATGAAATTGGTGGATGAAGTAGTCTATGAAGTATATGGAAAATTAGTGTCACGTAAACATGGGGATATTCAACTAGATGGGGCGAATCCTTCAGCAGAAGAAGCAGACGAGGGCACCGAGGATGCAGTAGAATCTGGAGTTGATATTGTTCTCAACCACAGATTGTGTGAAACATATGCCTTCAATGACAAGAAATCCTATACCTTATATCTCAAAGACTATATGAAAAAGTGAGTATCTTCTTGGTCATTATACTCACCCAATTTCTGTGGAACTCTACACTATGATGGATTCATGCAGAAATCACAAGAACTATCAGTCAATTCATAATAAGATGAGAAAGTTCTCACACATACTTCAATGTTCCATAAAAGATCTCTGTACCATGCTAAGGTGGATTTATGCAGCATAACTAAAACCAAACTTCAACTTGAACTGAACTAGTGTACAAATTAATCTTTTATTTTGATGGTATTTTATGCAGCAAAATTAACAACAACTACCCATGTGTATTCAGTGTATAAAAGCAATGAAACAAATGGCAAATGAGATCAATCAATGGATCATCCACATTTGCCTTTATAATAAAAAGACTTCATAGTCAGCCAGTATTGAGAAAACCAAAAAACATCATTCATAATTTTGAGGTTATAAAATTCAACACCAAGAGTTGTGCAGTAGTCTCAAAAATTAACATTTTCACTAGAAAGTTGGCCAACTTGATAGTTCAAGTATAGTTTTAATTTCTCTGCCTAAAATTAACCATGTCTAATAAGAGGTTCAACAAATGTAAGTGATAGTTTGGTGTAAATTTGTGCAGCATAAGTCCGTCTATTTTAGGTACTAATCAAATTTTATTTGTTCAAAACCAAACTCATTTTAGTCTGAAAGATATAAAATTCATTATACCTACTTATTTATTTCTCCAAAATTCTGAAACAGGAACAACAAAATAACATTTCTACAGAAATAAACAGCAAACTATATTCTCCCTCTGAATTATATCTATATTTTGTTTATGTCTGAAAAATCCACCTTTTATCAATATGGCATTCATTAATTCAGTAATTTTTATTGTGTCCTTCCATAAGCATGTGTTTTTTTGGGATTAATATATTAATAATTGTTATTATTATATATTTAGGAATTGAAAAAGCATGTACTAATACTGGATAACATTCCTATAATGTCATTCAGAGCAATTCATGCAAGATTAAAGAAAGTATCAGTTCACCTCATTGTTATCACTGAAGACAGTGACCAGCTGAAGTTTCAACATTTATTAGTAATCAACACAACTATACAACTAGACAAGCAGATCATTTTTCTGTCAAGAAAATTAAATCAGATATTGGCAATAAATTCATCTATCACAATGGAATGATACAATACAATTCACTACCAAATAACTTGAAGCTGATTAATAGGATTGAAAAATTTAAAAGAGAATTCAAGAAACATCTACTCCTGCAATATTGACATCTTATCTCATTTTTATAGTTTTCTTGTACAACTACTATAGTTTTCAATTGGGTACCTAACAGCTGAGTCAATTGAGAATCATTTTCAGTTGAACTTGAAAAAAAAATGATTCTTTTTGAGAGTGAGTCTTATTTTACTGTCTTCTTTATTTTATTTTGTCAAATATATTTATGTATTCACTATGTTCCCTGCTATACACAAATGTTGTTTCTTGGGAATAACAAAGTCTCCAGGGTATTTTCAAATTGTGTTCAACAAAGTAGTTGCCTGGTTGGGCAGTATATTTACCACTAAGTATTTGAGCAAGTAAATTAATTTGTACAACCAAGTTTAAGTGTACTATCTGTATTTCAACCAAGGAGACAGATGTTCATTTTTCCAGAATTTTTCTATAAAAAATCTGCATTTTTTTAAAATTTTGCTCAGCATAGTGATTATATAGTGTGAAATATACAGTTGAAGTCCCTGGCCTTCTTGTTCCAGAAGAATGGCAGCATCAAAGGTATCATTAACTTTTCAGATTAGTAGCTAAACTAGAAGAATCAGCTCCAGATCAAGTTGATGTATTCAAAACCAATATGAATAAAGTTATGAAAGACATCTTGGGGAGGTTTAAAGAGCTCCAATTCTTCACTGGAGAATCCATGGAAATCGATGGTATGGTAGGACTGATGGAATATAGAGACATCAATGGTGACCAAGTTCCAGTCATGATGTTTTTCAAACATGGATTACATGAAGAGAAGTTTTAGTGCTATTTTAAATTATTATTATTTTGTTATTTAATTTATACCCTGCATTTTAATTTGAGATTATGTCTAGAGCCACATATAATTGGAATTTTAATAACTTGTCATTTATTGTCCAGGTACATTTTGTTTCAAATGAGGGAATGTTTATACAATCTGAAAATAAAATAATTTTGCTATAACCGATTTTTTTGTATGATTGAGATAAGGAATGCAAATTATGAGATTTCTTGTGCCTCACCTATAACTACAAAGTATGCTGTAGCTTGAAACTCTTCCTTGCCCACACCAAATTACCAACCCCTCAAAATTTTGCTTATGTTTAATCAAGAAAAATGTTGGCTTTTTCAAATAAGGAATAAGTATTATAGTCCCAATAATAATCTCATGAAATTACAAACACTTTTTACTTTGGAAGAGTGTGCTAATCAATGTTGAGATCCACCATCTGAGTATACAGGGTGTTTCAAAAAAACATAACCCCCTTGCTAGGGTAGGTAGAACATTGCAAAATAAGTTGGGTTTGCTCAGTGAAAAAATGTAACGGCATCTGTTTTCATGATACAAGGTGTTGAAAAAAAACACATTTTTCACGATTATTCCAAAACTACTGGCAACATTGTGATGAAATTTTGTATGGATGTTTCTTGAAATCTGACACATCCCATGAATTTGTTTTTATATCTGACTCTCAGAGGGCGCTAGTTACACGGTTCATACCGAGTACCGAGTAGTTTTGAACATAACTTTTTTGAGGTTAGATTTTTCTATCCAAATATGATATGAACTTGAACATCATTCAATTTTACACCAAAAGGTACTCTTGGTGAAACTCAATACTATGTTCCGTTGTCGGAATATTTCCATTTGAAAATAATAGAGTAGTAATGATGCTGGTATAAAATGATTTTTATTGAGTTCAATTACCTATTTATTCAGGTTCAAAAACAATAAAATCATTCTTGTGCTAAAGTTATGGATGGAACAAAGAATCATATTAAGTAGAAAATTAAGAGATATTTGACTAGAAACATGAAATATTGAATCAGTTAGAGTAAGTGTTCAAAATGTCCGACGGTTCGAGGAATACAGGATTCTATATTCTTTTTTAAAGAATGTATTATTCTTCTGAACGGTTGAGGATCAGCTGTTATAGGTCATTTAAGTGATGTTCAATTATGTCTCACAACTCTTGACGTGAATTTACCTATGTAGCATAGACTTTCTGCTCAAGATACAACAAAACTGTGAAATCCATGTTCTTAGTCAAATCTGTTTTGATGTTATTCTTGTGATTCATTGTTTAATCAATGAGTTTTTCATCAGAAATGTATCGTTGTTTTCGGTTTTCAATAAATAGGTGATAATTTTTCATAATACTCACTCTAAACATAGCTTTATACCAGCAACAGTTACTATACTCTATTATTTTCAAATGGAAATATTCCGACAACGGAACATAGTATTGAGTTTCACCAAGAGTACCTTTTGGTGTAAAATTGAATGATGTTCAAGTTCATATCATATTTGGATAGAAAAATCTAACCTCAAAAAAGTTATGTTCAAAACTACTCGGTATGAACCGTGTAACTAGCGCCCTCTATGAGAGTCAGATATAAAAACAAATTCATGGGATGTGTCAGATTTCAAGAAACATCCATACAAAATTTCATCACAATGTTGCCAGTAGTTTTGGAATAATCGTGAAAAATGTGTTTTTTTCAACACCTTGTATCATGAAAACAAATGCCGTTACATTTTTTCACTGAGCAAACCCAACTTATTTTGCAATGTTCTACCTACCCTAGCAAGGGGGTTAGGTTTTTTTGAAACACCCTGTATACATGATGGTCCAAAATTGTCTCCCGATATTTTTGCAGCTGATGGTACACCCACAACTAAATTCGTCCTTTTCCAATGGGTATATCTCCCCTATTCTCCATGTTCGGATATGAGTGTTCAGGGATTTTATGTGGTGCTTATGAAAAAATATGGTTCAACAGTCAACATAATCTTTATTTTCTTATACATTGAGAGGATAAATTCAGTTCACATAAACTTAACATTTACCAAAATAAATTACTATAATTATCTATTCCCTATATCATTCAGCTATATCATCTCTTAATCTTGCTCCAGAAATCCCAACATCTTAAGCTAAGTTGGAATGTTTTGTCTTTCTTTGTTTTTGTGGAAGTTAATATAACCAGAACAATTCTTTAAATATTCTAATCTAATGTATATTCAAAATTCACATCCATATTTTAGGTTTTGGTGCCACAAACGAGTTACTTTAGACTAGAGCTGAAGTCCTTAGATTATTGTAGGTACCAGCTGTTTGGGCACAAATTGGACAAACTGCACAAATGTAGTGGTAATCTAATTACTGATTCCGGTACACCTATCAGTATTGCCGATATGAAATTTCCAAGTCTAAAAGGACTGATATTTACTATACCTTCAAAAAATGTCTAGAAGTCTTGAAACGGAAACTGAAATATTATATGAACAAAAATAGAATAATCCTAGGGATTTCACTTTTATACGTTTTGTTATGTGAAACATTGAAATCCAACTGAACTTCCACCAGAAAATGAAGTAAATTAGGGCATTTGATGTACAAATTCGAAGAAAGGTTATGGGTAGGTGCAGTTTGTCTTATCAGTGATATATATGATAATATATGAAAAACTTATTATTATGTCCACAAATATGTAAGTAAAATATTTTGAGATTCTCTTGTTTTGTTCATACTTTAATTTCTATAACTAATATATTATAGAAATCTTCAAGAATGAAAACAGTATCCGTTTAAAATTCAAACTCAATTGAAGGATGACCAAATTTATATTTTATAACTTACTGTTGTTGTAACAAACAAATTTTATAACTTACTTTGTCAATAAGAATCTTCTTGGACAATAAAGTATATATCTATCTATCTATCTATCAAAATGTCAGTTGTATTAGAATTGGGGTAGTGAAAGAATCTATAGTATATTCAGATTGAGTTGCAGTTTGTCCATTTCATGAGATATTTGATTTCAGTAGGTAGGAAGTTTTTGATCAATTTTTGGTAAATTAGTAAACATTTAAAATGGCTTGTCATCCAAAAGGAAATCTATATTATCACCACAGGAAGATAGGAAGTGTATGTCTAATGCGGCGAATGTGATTTGTAATTCATAATACAAAGATTGCAAAGAACTGTTTTGGTAAAGTGGGCTACATCAATGGGGAACCAGGTACGGGATGGAAATTAAGTGAATAATACATACCAAGAATATCAGGTTTTGTTGAGTAAAAGTACATTGAAGTGAAAATAATATCATCTAGATGAAGTCATAAACACTCCATAATAATTTAGATTGAGGTGCCGATTTTAATGAGCGACTTTGAATTGGAGGTATTTCCATTTTTTAATGAATTTTACTATTATATTTATTATGGACACATGGGATAACATCAAAACTATTCTAAATTGATAAAAACAAATATTGAGGTCATACAAATTTCAAGCCAATTAAAAAACTCAATTTGAAAATAATGATTCAGTGAATCACTTCACAATATCCATTTTATTCCACAAATAGAATTGAAGTCAAGAATATGTGCAATTATGAAGAATTAAAATCTAGTTAGGAACATGATGACTTAATTAAATGCAAAAACTAACATTCTTCAAACATTCAAAGAACTTTTAAGTAATGTGGCAGGAATATTTTTGGATAGTTGTTTTTTTTTAATTACAAGCCATTTTAGTTCCGCTTTCATATTAAGTCTAAAAAAATCAGACTTGAATCATAATAAAAAAATAATCTCATGAACTTATTGAGAGTGATTGAAGGAAAATAAAACATTTGACAATAAAACAGCCCAATAACTTGAAACAAAAAGTGTTAGTTCAAGATAATATTGACCTGGTTCATCTTTTGGTTATCAAACATTAATATAGATAAAACTTTGAAGTTCAAAAAACCAGAAGTATACAAACTGAAATGTAGAACTTGTCTAAAGGTATATATTGGTCAGACTGGTAGGACGTGGAGCCACCGCATTCATGAACATAAAATGAGTTTTTTAAAAAAGAAATCATGATAACCATATATTGAATGAAATTCGTAGTCTTTATGACAATTACAAAATTTTACATGAAGAAAATAAAGGAATAGAACTTCACCATTTGGAATCATTAGAAAGCAAAAAACGCAAAAATCAACCAGACCTCAATAATTCGTTTGATGTTAGGTCTGTGTTGTAGGAGTATTTCACTGGAAACTAATGTGTTAGCAAAACATTTAATGTTTTTGAGAATTTTGTGGAAATCTTGTCGTCTGTGAAGTTTTGACAATTGATAGTTTCAATCATAAATTGTCTTGCCCGCCTTCCTAGGCCCCATCGCCTTGTAAATTTATAGGAATGTTCAACAGAATATGTGTTTGGCTTTCTAACTAAATCTTTACTGCCATAAAAAAAAGCTTCATCTCTATATAAAGAATTTGAGAGAGAGAGAGAGTCCAACAATTATTCAGAAAAAAAGCAATACAAGTTCTGAAATGACTGTTTTTCCCGAACGGGCTGTTATTTCTCGAACGGGCTGTTAATTTGATTAGGAAGATCGAAAGAGTAAACAGGTGTCAATACTATTCTAATCTTTGGTGTGGGTTGATATATATCTATAATTCCCTGGAATCAACTTCAAGGGTAAATACTGCCATCATGAAAAAGCGGTAAGTGCAAAATAGAATTTTCAATTTTTTGCAGATAGTTGCCTACAGAGATGCCAATGACGTGGAGATTCAAGTATACCGAAGGTGGAAACCTAGATGACAATATAAGTGTCGACATTTCAAATAATTTGGTTTTTTTTTATTTGTGAATATCTTCCACATATTTGTGTATTATAGTAACATTTTCCAATAGCCTGAATAATCAATTTTCCACTTACTGCATTCTCTTTTGAGGGGACAGGGCACGATTAAAATATCACGGTTAAAACACTGGCGACAGGTTTAGAGTGAGACTCTGTATGGTTTTGTTGCGTATCGCAGATCTGTTGGCTCTCGCCGACTTGATGATCTGGAGCACCATTATCTTGCAGTCGAGACAGACTATCATCTGGGAACCGCGCATCCTTTCAGCTGCTCTGGCCCTTCCTAAAATACGGAAATCAATTGATTCTAGCATAGCAGCTTTAACAACTCAAATTAACTAGCTTTTCTATGCTCACAAGCGGGGTGGAGTGTTTTGTCGGTATACCTGGCTAAAGTCAAGGGACTCCCACAGTATCATGGGGGATTAGACCCATATGGTGTCCATAAAGGATTCCAACCACCTCGACGTATTTGCAGAGAGAAGAATCTTTCTAAATGAACTTAGTGATTTGATACAGTGGAATGTTATAAAATGTGCAAAAATAATATGAGGAATTTTCCAATTTTTTAAATATATTCTATATTCGTTCAGGTGAATTTCTTTCACAAAAACTAAGATCAGTCATGTAGAATGCAAGAAAATTGGCAAGCATAATAATAATAATGTTAATTCGTATTAGCATACAGCAGCCGTCCGAAAATGGATATACACGTCAGTTATAAAAATTATTTTAAGAAAGTATGCAGCATAGGCCAAGACATTTAAAATTATGATTTACACGTAAGAAAATGAGAATTACAATTACAATTTAAGATTTACACCTAGGATAAAAGGATTAACATTTACAGATAATTTGGTAAATAGAATAAAATCTACACATGAAGTAAAAAGAATAGACAATAGACAATTTTAGTAAAAGAACACCAATTGACGATTTGGGGTGTACACACTACCAATTTAATACACTATGCCGTTATAGCAAGATAGATTCATAGTACTCATTTATATTATAATAAGCGGTCTGAGTCAATATGCGCTCTATTGACGATTTGAACTTGGTCAAATTCATTTCTCTGATTTGATGAGGTGAATGATTGTAGTGTTTCATTCCTAAATAGTCCGGCGATTTTTCAGTACGAGATAGATTGTGTCTAGTGATATAAAAATCATGAGCATTCCTGGTAGAATATCTATGATAATCAGAATGTTTTAAAAACCTTTTGAGAGTTGTTTTTTACATTTACATAAAGGAAACACGATTCATATGCCAAAATATTGTGAAAAACTATTTCAATCCTTTGATTCCTCTGTAAACAAATAAACAAAAGTGAAGTTGTGTTTCAATGTTTCACAGAAGAGTGAGGTTGTGTTTCAATATTTTACCTCCAGCAGGGTCGGTCATCGTGCACGCGATCCATTAGGGAAATTCAAAAGACAAAGAGCAGAATATATCTCTTGTCTACTCTATCTTGAGTTACAATATAATAATATGGGGCCAGGCCTCAGAAATCGACAGGATTTTTGTTATACAGAAGAGAATCGTCAGAATTTTATTCGATTTGCAATACCGAGAAACATGTAGGGAAACCTTCAGAAAACAGAAAATATTAACAATAAGGGGAATATATATTTTCAAATTATCCTGCTTTGTGCATAAAAATAAAAATAAATTCCAACTTAATACAGCCATACATAAGTATCACACGAGAAAAGGGCAAGAAATTCACATTTCGAATTTCAATACCAGTTCATGCCGGAAATCGCCGTACTGTGCTGGGAGCTGGGAGCAACATATTTATATAACAAACTACCAGTCACAATAAGAAATGCTACAACATTGAATATTTTCAGGGAGAAAATTCATTTTTTTTTCTAGTAGAACAGTTTTTATAGCCTGAAAGAATTCTTTGAAAAATGTTGAATATTGGTCTACGAGATTACTATAGAAGTAATAAAATGTTGTGATTAGTTCTTTGTCCGTTTGTCATGAAAGATGTGTGCTCTATTGAAATATTATACAGATGTGTATGATGTGTATATGCATACATATATATGCATGTATGTTTTGTTAGTGTAAGTTTGTGTTTATATCATATTCTTAGTTTATATTATTTTATTTATACTCATGACAAAACCTTGTGTTCTTTGTAGCACTTTTATGGTAAATAAATTATTCTATTCTATTCTATTCTATGTCTCATTATCTGTGTCCGAACTCTACTAATACCATCCAGTGACTAGCAATGACGTTATGCACAGAAAAGACGAATTCAAGATACGTGAGTGGCGCCCCATAGCATATCTCCACTACTCCAAACTGCGAGATTGCATATTTGCTCTAGCGAATTACATCCTCGAAAATGGGAAATTTACTGGGTCATAAATATGAATATGTTTCATAGTTTGAAAGATATTGGAGCTAGAGCAGAATCGAGGAAACTATCAGGCATTCAAGGATATGCTTATATAACGAGAAATACGTTGAAGCTGGAACTATATGGAGAGTTTCCAGGAATGTTATATTCACAATTTTCCATTAGGAGTAATGTAGTTTTGGGACATACCTTCTCTACGTCATTATGATTAGATTTTTATTTTTGATACATGAAAACTGGACTGGTATGCATCAGATAGGTTTGCAGATATTCAAACTTTGAACTCCAATGAGAACAGGTACGAACCTGCAAGTAAGTTGTATTCAGTGAATGGATGATATCGTGAGGAATGTGAATTATTCGCTCGTCAAATGATATAGTGAGGAATGTGAATTATTCGCTCGTCATGTATTAACAAAAAAGCTCGAATTCTAATCGACGACGCACTATGTATTGTATGAACGGTTTTTGAAACAGACCTATTTACATTCATTTAGTAAATTCTCATCAGTGGGTATTTATTCTGTAGTTATTCGGACCTATAGAAGAACAGATCTATCACATTATCATTGAATTTACTGAACTTACTTTGATGATGGCTCAACAGCAGAAAGCACTCTACAGTTCAGTAATGAATGAATATATTCACATGAAATGGAAGTTCCATTCAATCAAATTTTGAGATTGTTTTTGAAGGCTTATGCTTATACATTGTCGATCTAAATGAAAACCTAGTAGGCGACCTAGTGCGAGGAGGTATGTTTGATCGTCACTGCTTGTCTAGTGTTCGTACTCTAATATACAAAAAACGTCAAAACAGCCTGCAGTGTCAAGTACATTTAGGAACTCTACTCATTCTCAGGCTCAATAAGCTCAGAATTAAAATAATTCTTATTTTCTTACTGAAATAGCAAGTTTCAACTCCCAGTAGTGCTTGGGCTTAGTATACTAATACTTCGATTCCAAGACTTATGCACCTACCTACTAAAACCGCGTTTGTGCGAAACTTCCCCAACAGCCCCGGATCGCTGCGATGCTCGTCACGCTGCCCTCCATACTGCCCCCCGCCCGTCCCACCGCCCCCGCCTGCTCCTCCTCTTCGGGCGTGCACATGATGCTCGGACTGAGCAGCACGACGGGTACGCCGGCGAAGTGCTCCATGGGGATGCGCATGCGCGAGCAGCACTTGGCGCACACGGTGCGCTTGCAAAGCGCGCATCGCTGGCCCCACGGCCCGAAGATGCCGAAGCGCGTTTTGAGGCAGAGGAAGCACACCTTGCGCGCCTCGACGTCGTGGCGTACCTGGGGAAGACGTCAATCGTTCATTGAAGTTATTGAAGGCAGGAACTCAGGAAGGCAGGGAGGGAGAGGGGAAGGATGGAAGGAAGGAAGAAAAGGAAGAAAGGAAGAAAGGAAGAAAGGAAGAAAGGAAGAAAAGGAAGAAAGGAAGAAAGGAAGAAGAAGGAAGAAAGGAAGAAAGGAAGAAAGGAAGAAAGGAAGAAAGGAAGAAGGAAGAAAGGAAGAAGGAAGAAAGGAAGAAAGGAAGAAAGGAAGAAAGGAAGAAAGGAAGAAAGGAAGAAAGGAAGAAAGGAAGAAAGGAAGAAAGGAAGAAAGGAAGAAAGGAAGAAAGGAAGAAAGGAAGAAAGGAAGAAAGGAAGAAAGGAAGAAAGAAGAAAGGAAGAAAGGAAGAAAGGAGAAAGGAAGAAAGGAAGAAAGGATGAAGGAAGAAAGGAAGAAAGGAAGAAAGGAAGAAAGGAGAAAGGAAGAAAGGAGAAAGGAAGGAAGGAAGGAAGGAAGAAAGGAAGAAAGGAAGGAAGGAAGAAAGGAAGAAAGGAAGAAAGAAAGGAAGAAAGGAAGAAAGGAAGGAAGGAAGGAAGGAAGGAAGGAAGGAAGGAAGGAAGGAAGGAAGAAGGAAGGAAGGAAGGAAGGAAGGAGGAAGGAAGGAAGGAAGGAAGGAAGGAAGGAAAGGAAGGAAGGAAGGAAGGAAGGAAGGAAGGAAGGAAGGAAGGAAGGAAGGAAGGAAGGAAGGAAGGAAGGAAGGAAGGAAGGAAGGAAGGAAGGAAGGAAGGAAGGAAGGAAGGAAGGAAGGAAGGAAGGAAGGAAGGAAGGAAGGAAGGAAGGAAGGAAGGAAGGAAGGAAGGAAGGAAGGAAGGAAGGAAGGAAGGAAGGAAGGAAGGAAGGAAGGAAGGAAGGAAGGAAGGAAGGAGGAAGGAAGGAAGGAAGGAAGGAAGGAAGGGAAGGAAGGAAGGAGGGAAGGAAGGAAGGAAGGAAGGAAGGAAGGAAGGAAGGAAGGAAGGAAGGAAGGAAGGAAGGAAGGAAGAAAGGAAGAAAGGTAGGAAGGAAGGACGGAAGAAATAAAATGATCTCACCTTTCCCTCTACCGGCAAAGCCTCCAACTCGGCCTTGGTGAGCACCGACCGGATGTGCACGATCTCGGCGAGCGTCAGCGACAGTCTGTCGTCCAGCGACACGTCCTGCTGCCAGCCGCGCGCGCCGGTTAATTCGTCCTGCAGCCGCCGCGCCGTCTCAGGCTCGAGGTGTACGGACTCGGCCTCAGAGCTGGTGCAGGACTGCCGCGAGCCGGGCCGCGACTGCGGCACCGAGTAGCAGCCCGTCGCTGGGCGGTCAACCACCTCCAGGGTGTTCCTGCAATCGGAACGATTGTCTTTTTCTGAATCAGGTGTACTATGGCCCGTATTTATAGTCGCTCCTTAAGGTGACCTCCTCCCTTGAGGACCAGTTTCCAATTTATAGACGTAATATGAGCTCAACGAAAGATGGAAGTAAGATACGGTGCGCGTATTCGGCCATTATTACGTATTGAAAATTTCAGAAAAATCAATCGACCGCCTGTGGAAATAAAATGGCAAATGGCATTTTAGGTACGCGTAACATATGTAACAGTGGGATTATTCAACTCTGAAAAAATCTGCGACAATTTTAAAACTGACAGATGTAATGATCGTACAATGTCGCCATCTATTAAAAGATCAACGGAACCATTGCTCCCGCTGTTCTCGAGAGGTCGAGTAAAATTTCTGAAACAAAAGCGCATCAGTAATCACACCATATCCTACTTCCATCATTGCTCAAAGGAAGCCTCAAGGATATGTCAATTCCAAGGAAGATAAAGAGGTACCTTGAGCATTCCTTGATCCAATTTCTAGTATTATTTCAGGTTATGTTATGAATTCCATGAATGGAATGATGAAAATGAATGTAGCAATCAATGAATATGACATTTGTACAGAGAATCTGATTCGATTTCCATATTATTCCATTGCAGCTAGAAAGAATATGTTTTTGATGAAGTAATTTTTGTATTGTAATTTTCCAACATCGTCATCGATAAACTCTTCGACCCTCTCATTTTGCGGAACCTTGGAAATATTTTTTCTGTGATCGAATTAATATATTGTTAGGCCCAATTTGAACCACCCTTTGACATTAATTTTCTTTGTAAATAAATCCACTTATCCTTACAGCTTCCTTATTGAAAAGTGACATCTTATAACCTTTCAACAGAGATGGAATTTCAAACTTGTTTCCCGTCACAGAAAAAAAAATTAAATCGGTTTTAATCTTCATCTGAAGATGCTAACATAGTTAGCGAAACACATGTCGAGGCGTTTAAAAAAATCGGTTTGGTTAGTGGTAAAACAGTGTAGTGTAAATTGAATATACCATATGTAGTTCTGGTACTACCTAGTGTAAGTATGTGTGGCCAGGTCGTAGGCCTCCAGAGCCGCGTCGCACTCTTCAGAGAACTCGCTGGACCACAGACCCGGCTCCAGGGGTTCGGGGGTGCCCGACGGCTCCTCTTCGTCTTCGTCCTCGAACATGGAGAAGTCGACTTTGATGAGCTTGCGTGCGGCCGGCTGCGGGGGCGTCGGGGGTCCTTTGACGGGATTTTTTGAGCCGTCAATTTTGCTGCGGGACGTTCTAGAACAAGAGGATCGTTGAAGGGAACGAGAAAGCCACAAGAAGGTTTCTCTCAACATCCTGATATGGTGCAGGAGAAATAGTAGTCATTCATAGTCCGAGAATGGGGAAATAATTCGCATCAAAATGACTTCATACCAACAGGTTTCGTTGATGGCGCTGAAAATGGCGGTCCGCGTAGGTCCTGACCCTCTTGTACAATAATTAATAATAGCAGCCAGTAATTCCACTAATAACGTTACTTTGTCGTTGTGATTTGATAGGTGGACACAGGTGAACAAAAGAGGCCTTGTATGAAAGTCACATTAGATCGAAAACAATAACATAATGAAAAATATTTTCTTCTCCAAGCGGCAGGAATAATGGCTTTTTCCTGCCGCTTAACAGGCAGAAAAGGTGTACTTTTACTCCCTACGCAGAAAAAGTTTGTTGCTCTGCAACGTTCCGAAAAATTCTAATGAAATGAGTAATCAGAACTGACACTGACATTGGGTGAACACAAAATGATGGAATTTTCAATAAAAAAAATACACCAAATTGGTTTTATATCATTTGGAGAAAAAATTCTGTTTCACACGGCAGCAAATGTAGATTGACTGCCTTGGCTGAATTACTAGCCTCGCTACGCTCTGCTATGAACTATCAGCCGCGGCAGTCAATCGACAACTTTTCTGCCTAGTAAAACAAATAACTATTTTCTACAAACCATGACCATGACTATATGAGATTTATTTGTATTTAAACTTAATGGTCTTCAATCCAGCAAACATCCAAGATAACATTCATTTTATTCTAAATTCTATTCGCGAAAGCTGTCAAAGCGCTTTTTTACTTTGTTTTCATTGGTTCACATTTGTTTTTTGTTTGTGCTTACTGGTCACTTCGTCAAAACAAACCGCTCAAAAATGTTCAAGTTGTTGCCGTCAGGTGGAGCGACGTGTTATTTTTTATCGCGAATACTCTATTGTTGATCATAGTTGCGCTACCTTCCATCTTTGTATTCTAATTATTTCACGTTGGTCATGGTTATTACTCTCGGTCTTGTCACGCTTCACTGCTGACAGCTCAGGTTTTTGACGTTGGCTGTCGGTTGTGTATTTTGACTTGACATCTTCAGTATATTGTTTAGGTTTATGGTTCTTTGAATACAAATATTGAAGTTCATTTATCAACTTCAAGTGCTGATTTCGAAACATAAATGGACGGCTTCTGAGTTGGTTGCAAAAAACATTATAACGTACGACGATCGTAACACTAGACATATCCATATTCGGGCGGTTGGTCATTCAGTCATTTCCTTTCAACTGGCAACACTGTATGTGTTGACATATTGACGTCACTATCAACTTATCGTGAAAGCCCTTTATGAGATGTTGATATGAGAAATCGATTGATTTTCATCAATATTTTCATTCAATATTATCAGCATGTCTCTGTCGAATTTTTTCAAACATTCTGGGATTGCTTGCTGCTACCGAATGTACGGGGTCGCTGAGCAAATATCTGGGGTACAGGGCCCCAAATCAAATAATGATACCTGTTCACTTCATTTCAAATTTTATTAAAAACTATTAACATGTTTAATTAACCGTTTTACCATGCAAAAAATTGGTTGCAAGTATACCAAATCAATGTGACAACTGTAATAATCCAGGTAATAATAGTCAGTCGACGGAAAAATTGTACTAGATGTTAAATGTCTATTGAACTCAAGGGTCCGATCGAATACATTTTGAAATTGTCTCGAAATTGCTGTTGTATTTTTTGAAAAAGGAAAAAATGATAACCGCACAGATAAAGAATGCCACTATTTTTGTCTGTCACATATAGATATCTATCAATCAGTTAGCGTTCCCAGAATAATAAAGGGTAAACCTCGGTCAAAATTGTGTGCACCAAACCTCAATTTCACAAGGAATTCCAAGGAATTCCAGTTATTTGTACACCAGAATTATACTGCCCTTCACACAAGGAAATCCAAGGAATTCCAAGGCAATCCAGAGAATTCCAAGGAAATCCGAGGAATTCCAGTTGTTTGTACACAAGGAAATCCAAGAAATTCCAAGGAATTCCTAGGAAATCCCAGGAATTCCAAGGCAATCCAAAGAATTCCGAAGAATTCCAAGGAAATCCGAGGAATTCCAGTTGTTTGTACACCAGAATTATACTGCATTTCTCCCAAAAAAATCCACGAAAATCCAAGGAAATCTAAGGAGTTCCAAGACAATCCAAAGAATTCCGAGGAGTTCCAGTTGTTTGTACACCAGAATTATACTGCATTTCACCCAAAAAATCCACGAAAATCCAAGGAAATCTAAGGAATTCCAAGGAAATCCAAGGAATTTCAAGGAACTCCAATGAATTCCAGTTGTTTGTATACCAGGAATACACCTCCAAGGAATTCCAGGGAATTCCAAGGAATTCAAAGGAATTTCAAGGAAATCCAGGGAATTCTTAGGAATTCCAGTTGTATGTCCACCAGAATTCCACAGCAGTTTACCCCTGAAATAAACCTGAGCACCTGAGTATCAAAATACTGTCAATACTCATGTCATCAAGGACATCAAGTTCTTCTTCCTGATTCCTTAATACAACACTTGCCAAAACATCAACTGGAATAACCAAGTTATGAAAATGAAAATTGTGTCCAGCTTCATTCCTATAAATACCATTAATATTAATGATTATCCTCTACTTTTGGAGTAACTAATTGATTCTTTTTTGTTCTAGAGTTATGAAAAGTCATCCCACCCTCTGCAGCATCACATCCAGTTCATGATTGGAACCAAACTGGAACACAGATATGAATGATGATTGGAAATAGAAAAGGTCCACAGATTTTCCCTTGGATTTCAATTAGGTGGGTTCATTTTGTTAATTGTTTTCTATGTCATCATCTGCAATCACATATACAGAGAGAGGAGTACTTATAATGATGATTTATTATGGTATGGTATTGACATAGATCACATACCTACAAAAGTCTATCAATCTGATCATCTGAACATCCTTTTGTTGCCAACCTTGAGGTATGCTGATCAACAGTTTACTTGACTTTACCAATACTGGCAAAGCTTTGGAATTCTTTGCCAATGGAAGTATTCCCAAGAACTTATACCTCCAAAGGTTTAAAAAAAAATAAATACCTACCTCCTCTTCCTAGGAATGCATTGAACATTATAGGAAATTCCTTTCATGCACTCCAAGAGATAAAAAAATGAGTATTTAGAATAATATGTTCTTACCTGGGAATTGGCACTGGTCTCAATTTTCGTCCTTTTTTGATTGAGCTTAGAAGCTGTTCTCTGGGAGTCAAAGTTCTAGTTTGTGGAATAATTTTCCTGTCAGTCACTTTTTTTAGAGGTGGTCTGGACCTAATGAATTCTAAAATAATAGCATGAGCATCTTTAGTTACCCTTGAAGGTAGGACCCCATTCACCATGATTTTTCTCAAATTGTACTTGCAGTTTCTGATATCTTTCATCAAAACTTCATGGGGGGTGAGCTCATATTCTATAGGTGCTTTGGTGAAATTAACTTTCTTGAGCTTGACACCTGTTCTGAGTTCATTCATTACCTGTACCCAGAACCGAGCCCAATCAGAGAACTGCAACTGTCCTAAATTGGAGTTTGTACTACTGGAAGGCAAGCTTATGCTTCCTTGTGCAACTTTTTCTAAAAAGAAAGACAGCTCTAGAGCCTCAGCTACTAAAGCTCTAACCACAGCTTTATAATGTGCTTCTGCTTGCACTTTGGTAAGACTTCCCAAATGACTTTCACATCTTCTTATTACTTCTTGAAGTGTAATATTATGAGATCTACTGCTTGAAGTACTTGGTTCTTCACTTTCTTCAGAATCCCTTTCTATGCCTTCATCATCAGTTTCATGGTGACTATGATCCAAAACATTCAGTTCATCTATTATCATATCACTGATCAACTGTTCAAGATCTTGATTCAACAATTTTTCTTCATTTTGCGTTTCACAATCCAAAGTTGAGTAGATTACAACACCTATGCCTACAATTATTTCCTTTTCATTTCTAAGCAATCTTCTAGGTGGTTCAGTGGCCGATCCAGTTCTTTCATGTACATTGCCATCAGTTTTAAGGTAAACGTGCTGCTGTTCATTAATGATGAAAATATTTTGTTTTCTTGATTGAAGGCAGTCATCATAATACCTGACAATTTGATAACATAAAGCCCAAGCATGTTCCTCTTTGACTGATGCATTGAAGGAACACAAAATATCACTCAAACACACACTGCCATCAGAATTAATTTTGCATTTGGCTTTAGAACTCATTATTTTAAAATTTTTGCGCCTTATTCAAGATACATCTTGTGAACAAGTTGCTACACTCCTACTTCAGCACAGCACAAACTGATCAACATTAGCTGTGACAGCAGCATCAGTGGGTAAGTATCAGAGATTTGCCTCTTAAGTAGTGAGAACAGATAACACAATCACAATAATCATCTAAATCATCATCACATTAGGCATCCGAATTGCCAAAATATCAAATCACTGTACTAAAAACTAACAAAAAGTTGAAACAACTTATCTAACCTCAACAAATCAAGTTGTCAATATTTGGTTAAGGTCAAGTGTCAATGTCAATAAGTTGAAATTGCTTTCTGAAAGGCACGAATTCAATCTGACCTGAAATGAAGCAGTACAATGTCTCAAGAAATAATACTCCTGGTGAGTATTGCTACTTCTTTTTTCGAAATGATTAATCGAAATCTTCTTCGAAACATCTCAGCCGTGGCCGAAGCTCTCGGCCGGAAATTTGTCAAGAACTCATTTCCGCCTTACGCACTGATCATTTGTTGCCTCCTGTCCCTAGATGCTTCATTTCAGGTCAGATTGAATTCGTGCTCTTGAAAGTACAGTCGCATTCAAAAAAAAGCGTACAAGCAACGTACAAGTATATTATTACAGAGAGAAATTAACGATTAACGTCATCCTATTCTCCATAAAACGGGTTATCGGGAATGATTGTTCACCAAATGTTGACAGTAAAGTTGTCATAGGTTCTCGAAAACACAAAGCATTGGCTGAGCCAGTTTTACACAACTAGAACTGGGATCCCGAAATCATCTCTTTTTAATAGGTACTTGTACGCTTTTTTATTGAATACGACTGTATCTGTGGTAATATGGTATCGATATTTCGTCGTATTGAACTAGTATAATTATACAGAGTGTATCTAAATAACACCGAAAAAATTCAAGGGGTGTTTCCTTGTGACATTCTAGCAGATAAATTTCACATAAACATGTGCATTGCTCCGTTTTTGCGATACAGGATGTTGAAGTTGGAAGTATTAATTGTTTTTATTTATAACCCCCCTGTATGAGCCTTCATGGTGCCAAAATTCAGTATGGATGGAGACTGAGAAACCCCCAAAATGTCAAAATAATTCTAAATTAAGTTATTGAGTAATCTCAATGAAAGTCTTGAAAACACGTTACATTATGGAGTCAAATCGAATTTTTATTGTTTCCTCAAGAACTAAGCTAGATACAGAAATCGCACAAAGGATAAAAAAGTTGTTATTTCAATAGTTCAATCTAATGAAAATATGAAACTCAGAAAAACCGGTGGTGTACAATGACATTCATAAGGAATATCTATAAATTCACCCACTGTGACGCCACTGGAAATATTATTTCGAATCTGATTGCACTAGAAGAAGCTCCATATTACTATGAACAAAACCACACGTTTTATTGAAATTGATGAAAAGACAATTGAAAAATGAATAGAAAAAAGATTTTTCATGGAAATATTAATACCCTATTATATCTTGAAAACGATCGAAGCAAATTAGGAAAAATGTTTATATGAACTTTACTTCCTGAAATATCACAAGGAATCACTCCTTGAATTTTTCGGTGTTATTTAGATACAGCCTGTATACAGGGTGACTGACAAAAAACGCCATAGCGTCGCTATATTAACCAACCGATTTTGAAAAACAGAAGGGCAAATGAAATGATTCATCAGATACTACAAGGCGACGACACTAACAATTTTTTTTTTCCAATTCCATATCTAACGACAGCGCGATTGTCAACTTTTTTTTATCAAATGGCATTGTATATATTTTTTAACTTTCTTTCTGATAGAGATTATTCTGAATATCAAGTTGACTTTTGCGCGAAATTTGAAAAAAATGTGTGCTCCGTCGATTAGATATGCATGGATACTAATATTTCATCAAATTTTTTATTGTCATATTGCAGTTTGAGTCCGTATTTCGTATAAAAAAAAACATAGAGTTCAGAAAATGTTCGATTCATCGAAAACAAATTTCTTTTTCTACCACTGTTAAAAACACTGCACTTTTTCAATATATTTTGTGAGCCTATAATAATGTGTACAATTTTTCAATATCAAAATACTGTTTCATCATTTTACGGAAAAGTGAAATTTAAGAAGAACACCAATTCCGACCGCTCATTTTCCTTGGTTCTCACGATGTTCTCTGAACATTACAGGATATCCCTTCTCGTGGGAACCAGAACATAAAAAAAATAACGACTTATCATATACCGTCGTGATCATGTCCAAGTATTGAAAATAAGTGCTTTCATAGTGACAATAGTTCCATATTTCGCTATCATAGAACTAAAATGATTGTAACATATTGCTAGTGGTGAAAAAAATGATCAACATAGGGAATAAATTCCTTGTGTTAGAAAACAGGGATTAAAATCGTGTCAGAAACTTGGAAAGGCGAACCCATTAACGAAAAATCGTGGATGAAATCCATATTTTCGATTTAAATGCAGATTCCGTAAGTCATAGCATAAACAATGAATGCACGCGGTGTATGTTTGGTTGCCTATGAAACAATCGTGCATTAATAGACAAATCGGTCATTAATAGGGGTCATTAATGAACGATTTCATATACATTAAACTTAGTCGTTAATACGAGGTCGACGGAAATATAGAATATTATTACCACGGAACCTTATACCCCTCGGCTGAAGCCTCAGGGTACAATCTTGGTCCCTGGGTAATAATGATTCTTTACTACCTTGGTGTATAAATAACTGTTCACATTACGGAGTGATGCTGGTTTGGTACTCTCTGAGAAATTGATTAGCTTTTATTCCGATGATTTGTCGGTTTCCTTTTCACAAGAAATTTTGTCATTCAGGCGCATTTATAAAGATCAGATCAATGACATTTCGAACAATTCGATCGATCACTTGGCGAAATTAGTCATTTGCGATCAAATGATCTCGAGCTCATTCAAAGAAATATGCTGTGCTTTTATTCTCTTTCTAACAATTCCCGTCTCTGTTGCAAGTTCGGAGAGATCATTTAAAAATTATTTGAGAAGTAAAATGTCGCAAAGCAGACTTTCTAGCTTATAGCAATTTTGTCAATACAAAATAAGACAGCCAGGACATAGATATAAATAGAATGATTTCATTGTTTGCCAATCAAAAAGCAAGAAAAGTTGACTTTTTTCATCATAAATAGTTCGATTAGAATAGGTACGTTTTGTATTTGCGTTACATCAGTTATTGGTTACATTCTGAGTTTGTTACTATTTGTGATACCTTTTACAAATAATTATTGTAATTATAATGTATTTTTTTGCACTAAAATCATTATTATTTGAACTATTTCGTGTTATAATGAATGGGGCCCGCACCAGGGCCCTGTTTCGACTTGCTACGTCTCTGGTTCACAATTAGGTATACTTTTAATCAAATAGAACACAATGTATATAATAGATCTACCGACTTTTTTGTACACATTATAGAAATACCCTTTCGTGCGCTCCAAGACATAAAAAAAAACAGAATTAACGAAACAGACGTTTGGGAAAATTGGGATATACCATACCAAATCAACCGAATATACTTAGACGCAGGCGTAGGTATGTCTCTGGTTGCCAGGTTACATGCGCCATATACACGTATATTAGGTAGGTACCTACATTGTTATTGAATATTGCACCCTTCTAGTTTACATTTTTCGATATATGTTGGTTTCGTACGCATTTCGGGAAGTGCTATTAATAAAAAACATAATAAAAACCGTGCAATAAAACTATAGTGATGAAGTATATTTTAATGAACACCGATGATGTTTTCTAAGGTGAGTCGTGTTACTACGACCCCAATCCCCCAATTCCCCAATTCCATATTTGTAGAAAAATTTATATACTTGAAAAGGTAATATGTAACGAAATGTGGTAGATATATTTTTCCCTACCGAAATTATTTCAATTCAACATTGAAAGTTTTTCATGCAACATTTTATTCCAGTCCGCAAATTATCCTATAGAGGGTGATATATACGTACCTGACTAAGAATTTGAGAGAATCGAGCTAAAACGCCATGTGTTCTAATTTTATAAGATATCGAATAAAATGAGAATAAGAATTTTTTATCAGTAATCTATCAGGAATCTTTCTTTATGTACGTATTTCAAAATGTTTAACAGGGTGTTTGATAACTTCTATAACATTCTCGTATGAAATGGAAAGCACTTGACGCCGAATTTCAATCTCTATTGATATGTCTAGAACCATAGCTAAAAATTATTATTTACGTACAGAGATATTAACAAAAATCTAAAAAAACGCTCATTTGACGGTGTATGAAGTAGATGATGGATTCAGAAATTCAATTGACAGTCGCTGACGGTGCCACCTTGTTTGAATGATGCGGAATGATGTTTGAAATAATTCTAATATTTTGATTTATATAGAGACAAAAAGAGAAAACTCCAAGAATCTAGAGAAATAACCATATAAGTACAGTTGACAATTATTATTTTAACGAAGTTATTCATTAGCTCACCTACTTGGTGCTTCAATATATTCTTGATTGGATCGAATGATTCAAAATTAATGTCAAGAGTCAAGCAACGATAGACGGCAAGCTAACATAATAAACAGAAAATTTTGATATCAATATTTGATACTCTGATACATATAAAATAAATTTCGGTGATAGAAACTTGAATACCGATCGAAGAATACACATCATTATGTCACATAGAAATATGAAAACTATTGAAAACAAAACAATAAGACGAAAAAAATACTTTCAAAATCAAAATATAACTCACCTTGTTTGTCGGAACACTATTCTGATACTTGAAAAACTTTGAGGTTTTTTTTAGATACTCATATCATAGATGTCCCCTATACCGACTTCTCAAATGATCCTTTAATTCTGAAATATCTTAAAACACCCTTTATAAAATTACGCCCAATGCAGTAGGACTGATGTTGTCCACCAATTATTAGTATACAATGGTATATCCGTGAAACTGACTCATTTCCTGCTGTGTAAGAAGGGGGTTGTGGTATTTGAGTGAACCCTATGTAAGGGGAAACTAGAATACTAGAAATGATAATGAAGGGAATAGGGTAGTTTAGTTGTAGTTGTAGGGTCATGTAATGATGGCAGTGACCTTTTATTCGTAGTGGGGAGAGTTTGTAAATGCAGAAAATTAGAAAATATCATCAGTAATTGTAATATATATTTTGCTTTCGAATTTGTTGCAAATTAAAGTCAATCAATAGATTTATTAGGAATATGTAACATGCAAGCATTGTAAGGGTTGGGTGTATACAAACTTGTCGTGAATCTATTATTATGTCTTCGGTTGTCACTCATTCTTCGAACTGTCAACTTTGGCGCGTTCATTTCAATTAGAGAAAAAAAAATTATCGACAAGAATTCCGATCACGAAATTATATAGATTCAGATATAGAAATTGCGGCAAATGAAGCAATTCAAACTTCAGAAGTTACTATAGCTATATTCATGGTCAATTAGTTCTTATTTCTTTGAGTAGAAATCTTATGAAAATCGAAATTATTTTTTCACTGGAGAAGTATCCCATTACGAAACTGAAATCATTGTCGTAATGTTTCACAGTACATATTTTAAGTGTAGGTAATAGTTATTTACTCAACAAGTGCGGAAAGTAGTAATTTTCCGCAAGAGTTTGGTACAATGTTTTACCTACGAGTGTTTTTGCCCATATTATTTATAAAAAAAGGTTTTAAATAAACAAGATTTGATAATAATCCTCCGAAATGACACCTATGACAGTATAGTTACATAGATCATTCAGTTAGTAAATATATATCCTCATTTTCAACAATACAGAACTGTGCGGAAAATTAACTTTTCAGCACTAGTGCGGTAAAGTAACTTTTCCGCACGATTTTATCGATTCATCGTACGGAAAAGTGAAAATCGTACAACTTTCAAAACAAAAATTGTCACGTTCGTAGGAAATAGTAGTTTCCCTAACAAGTTTGGAAAGTTATACTTTTCCGCACGCAATATTGCAGATGGCCAAACGACGCCGAGCGACCAACAATTGCGTGCGGAAAATTTTCTATTTTTTTTTACAATGGAGGAATACATTGAATACTTAGATACAAAGTTTCATCGTTGTAAGTTCAACAGGAAGATGTCTCTAAGTCATTCAACAATAATCATTAATAGCACAGTTGAGAGAATATTACAACATGTAATATTCTCTCAACTGTGTTAATAGGCACTAAAGTTGAGGTTCACCATTTTTGAAAACTGACCATCATTATTTTTTTTATCCAATTATCCAATACTACATGTGAGATATATACTTATGTTTTTTTTCCACTCAGCATCCACTGGCAAAAGGTGCACCCACTTTTTTACTTATTCATCAATCAACGCCTACTCCCGGTGTAAAGAACCAATGAACTGTCTGTCAGAAATAAAACATAATGCAATTAACAGACACCCAATGCAAGTCTGGGAAATGGGAAACCCTATACATGAAAGTGGCGATGAATTATAGATGCATTTCGGGATATTCGTATAGAGTTTCAAGAAGCGCGGAAAGCTTTTCCAATAGAAATTTTCTGTCCTATAGCAGCTGCAATGGCGAGAGCTTCATACACTCCACTGTCGCTTCAAGAACTGTTTCAGACTAAACAAACACTGATGGATGATGGATGCATCAAAGCCCTAAAGCCCTGTCCCTTTCATCCTCCTGTTGTCTTTTCTCTGTCTTTCAGCAGAATGGCAGGGAAAATAGTGGGCGGGCATGGAAACTGTAATTTGTATCAAAACTTTAACAATCTGGTCGGGATTGTTCGTTGTAAATGAAAGGCTATATCTATAGAATCAAAAAGTTGAGGAATTGAATAGAACTGGGGTCCAGCGAAAAGATTGGTTGAAAGGAACATCGAATTTATCAAAATAGAATAGAACTACTGTCTGTAGGTTAATCGAGGAGGTGGTATATCCAGATTTTTTGGGGTTTTTCTCCTCGTTTCTATAAAATAGAAGTATGAATATTATTTCAATATACGTGCAGTATCCCCAAAATGTTACTGCGTTTGAATGATTTTTCTATCAGAGAGCCTGAAAGAAAAATTCACTAGCTTGTAATAGTGACAATTTGTATTGAAAAAGGTTTGGAGAAGAGAAATGAGAAATAAAGGTATATACAAAAAAATATCAAATTTTCACTTTGCTTTGGATGTTTCGGGAACGAATCTGCTCCCGTTTCCAACATAAAAAAATATTTGATTAGCAAATTCGGTTCTCAGTGACAATTGGTTACGTTGACAAATGAGTTACAGGATGTTTTCATTAATTAATCTTGAATTCACCATTTGCATTTTCAGATTTCAGTAGTGAATACCATGTTCTATCTATATCAACTGAACAATGCTATTGTCTCCGTTCAGAAGAATGCAAGTAGATTCCTTGATTTATCTCTTCTGGTTATCTTCTTTTCCAATGATTTTAATATTATTCCACTCTGTCATATGTTGCCCATCTTCAGTAAGGATATGTTCAGCTAGTTTCGATATATCGATGTTGCTTTTCTTTATATAGCACTCGTGTTCGTGGGAAGTTTTATACAGATGAAACCATTAAACCAAGAGACCTCTTTTAGTAAGGACGAAGAAACATAAGTGAAAACCTGATATTTTTTCTTTTACCTTTATTTCTCCAAACCTTTTTCAATTGATTAGTAATTATAAAACTAGTTTTCAAGTTAGTGGACTAGAGTGTTAGAGTCCAATCATAAGTTTTTTTTTCACAGGTTGAGTGTGAGAGAGTGTACACCTGCTAACTGTGTTAGCAGGCAAAGCGCTAACTCTGCCTTTTGTCAGTGGTTTAACTAATTCAATTTCATGTACCGAGTTAATTAACTAGACTGGCAATAAAATCTTCTATTATTATTATTATTATTATTACAAATTGTCACTGACAAGCTAGTGAATTCCTCTTTTAGGCTCTCTGATAGGAAAATCCTTTGAACGCAGTGACATTTTGGGGCAAATCCTCTGATTTGTCCTTACTATACTACTACTACTATGTCAATACGTCAGTCAGTCATCACTGGGCACTGTGACTGGGCCAACAATGAATATGCGAGAAATGGAAGTTGGTATTTAGGTATACTGCTTCACCAATATTGGATACTGGCTACTATTCAAGATGGCCAGCCACTTTTGTGATTGATCATCGACAAATGCTAGTATTATACCATCAGTGATGGTTCACTGCAGTGACATTGCTTAAAATGACTTATGCGTTAATAATGTTTGCAGTGCTCTGACTCATTATTTGAGAAATAAATGAATTATAGTCTGACAATTTTATTGAATAAAATAGGACGTGAAATTTCAAGTGGGCCACCCCGGAGTTTTCTATTTTCAGAAAACCATTCAAACGCCTCAACTTATTTGTACACCAAACACGCCCTTTTATCTTTATCTGTAGTTCCTAAAGCCCCAAAGCACTAAACTTGAAAGGCCGGTATAGGACCAGCAATTTATAAGGGTAACAAGTGACACTCCTTTCCGTTTTCGGTGTTTTGCAAATAGAATAACTCAGCCCCAAAAAGATTTATACGACCCCACAATTCCCTGCGAGATTCCCTGTCATTTGTGAATTTTTCTGAACGTATCAAAAATCAGCCAAGTTGACTTCTTCTTACAACATGCCTTCTTCATTTACCAAAATAGGACGAGAGGGAGTGCTGATACATTTTGAATACAGGGTGAGACAGAATAAGACAAACTTCGTATACGGATTTCTCACCCCATTTTAAAGTGAAAAGTTCTTGTCAACGTATGACAAAAATGCAGCCTCTCTGAGATACAGGGTGACACAAGTACAAAAAATCGAGGTTTCGGAGGAGGAAATTGATACTCGGCATACTATTCCAAATTAATCAATTTAGTCACACACCGCTGGTGTAAAAGTAAAACAGCTTCAACAAATCGGTGCCACAATGCAAGTTTAAAAATACTGAATAACCAACTCAAAAATTAATCAAAAGTGACACAACTTGAAGTGTAGTTCGTTCTGGATACCCATACCTGTTAACAAGCAGTAAGTCTTCATTATAAGTTAGTTTCACTGCATGTTTACACTGGAGTAACCATAAACAACGCACAAAAAGTTCTATATCAACCTTCAAATAGAAAGCGAGCGCCTATCCCACCAACGTTCGACTCATTCAATTCAGGAATGACAGAAACGGGACAACTAACGAATAACGAATTACTTTCCAAACTTCTGGATGCAATCAAAAGTGAGACTGATAAAAGTAAGCGGGAAATAATATTACATATAGAAGATGAGAATGGAAAACTCATGAAAACAATTGAACAACAAAATGAAAAAATAAAAGAATTAGAAATCAAAAATAACAACCTTGAACAAAAATATATTACCCTGGAAAGAAAAATAAGGAAGAATAATATTATTATATTTGGCATCGATATAGAAAATACAGATAATCTTGCCGCAGTAGTTTTGAACAAATTGAATACCTTGTTAGAAATCAATTTGAGTGGAAGTGAATTGAATAATATATTTCTCCTGAAGAATAGCTCGAAACCTGCCATAAAAATTGAGTTCCTATCCCATCTGTCCAAGAATAAGCTATTTCAAAATGTTCATAAACTTAAAGGGTCAAATATAGCAATCTTACATGATATGTGTTACGAAGACCGCATTGACAATAAAACGCTCTTGAATCACCTAAAACAAGCAAGATCCAAGAATTTAACAGCTAAAATTAAAGGCAATAAACTCATAGTTAATGGAGAGGAATACACTGCAGAACAACTAAGAGTACAAGGATCGGAAAGTCAGGAGAGTGAAGATATTGAAAACACGGAATATACAAAGAAAAGAGATCGGAATTCGAGAAATTCAATAAGTGCACCTACAACTCCATCAACATTGCGTGAAGATATCCCCATTATACAAGATATTACCGATGAAGACCTGAATGTGAAAGAAAATCTAAACGAGACCATTAAACCGCAATTGAAGAAACCAAAGAAGCAAACTGGTAACACAGTCGACACCATTGACAGAAGAACCAGACATAATAGTGCTTCAAATCGTCGTCAATCTTACAAAGTGACGTAACTCAAAAATTGCCGATTTTGAGATAAGACCACGAAACCATTTATTTTTCGTAGAACTATCTTCTCACAAAGTGGCGTAACCCAATGTGGTGTATTTTTCCTTCAATAGCACATTCAGTAAGTGGCATATCTCAAAATGTTCACTTTTAAATTCTCACATAGGGACGTATCTGGAGTAACGTCAGTTTGTGAGAGTATGTTATGAGAATTCGCCTATTCCAGGTCTGGCGTATCTGCATGTTGAGACTTGTTGAGACTTGCAGATTACACTGTATTTCATCAATTTCCAATAGTCTAATGCCATCAGTTGCAGTAAAGACGTTCGAGCACGCAGTCAGGGGTGGATTATAATTATAAGAATTACGATGGATGTGCTTGTATTATGGAAAGATGGCACAAAAAATGTTGTTTCATCGAATGAACTCATGTTTCGAGGTACCCTCAAGATCGGAGCTCAAGTGAATATGTTTAACGATAATGTATGGTACTGTGGAAAGGTAATTCAGACCGAATATGATGTAATCAGTGATGAGAATTCGGATTCCTCAGAGGACGTGCCGTTGTCTCAAATCAAAATTAGAATGCTTCAGCAACAAGAAGCATTTTCATCAGATGACAACTTACCCTTAGCTCAATCTAAAAGAAAATTGGAAAACCAAGTAGAACTAGTAGAAGAGGACACGACTAGCAATCAATTCAGTGAGAATGAATTTTATGATTCAGATGACGATCCACCATACATTGCAAGATGCGAATATCATAGATGTGGGATTGAAGTGTTCAGTTCGTGCCATCGTTGTTCGATTCTATTATGTTATGACCATTTTATCACTAATCCCGATTGTGATTATCATAAAAATCCAATGAGAAGAACACCGAGAATTCCAAAATTATCTAACACGAGAATAAGTATTCAACCTGAACATCATCAAGTTGATGGACATGAGAAAGAAGGAGATCGAAGTAGAAAGATTCGCGTTAATAAGCAGAAATTAGCCAAGGCTTATGCCATAAAACATGCTGGTAATCTCTTTATTCCATCTCAGCTTTATCCAGTTTTCAAACTAGCTCGGAAGCAACAACCATACGATGTTATTCCCTTACAATTCGACGACTTTTTGGACTTCAAGGCATTGTCGAAAGAGTTACGTATTCTGAATATCAAAACCACAGAAACTGGAGAAACATTTAAATGGAATGATATCATGGAGTTCAAAGTATCTAAACATTACCCAAAAACAATATTTTTCAAGACTAGTCATCTAGAGAAACATTATAAATCATTGTCACTGAAACGACTTAATAATAATAAGGATCTCAGAGAAGTTTCTGTCCAAAAGCTCAATGCACAAGTTAATAAAATATCAGAAGAAAAATACTCCGATCTGCAATCTCTTTGCACTGGGAATACTCCAGTTGTCAGGTTGCAAGAACACCAATTATTTTTCAGATTACTTCCACATTGAAGATGTACCCTAATAACACACCTTCATCCATTGGACATCCAATGGATATCCTCACCCGGACACCCTGGACATCCATAGGATAACCACTTTGTGTACACAGGACATCCTATGGATGTCCATAGGCAATCAGCTTTCCACATTTTAGGACATACATACGTTATCCATGATGGACATCCATTTGGTGTCCATGATGGACATCCATTTGGTGTCCATTATGGACATCCATATGGTGTCCATATATTGGACATATATACCAACCTATATGTATTCAAAAGACAGGTTATGTTATTTTCTTTTATTTCAAACATTGTTCATGAGTGAAATCTAAAGTATATAATATGATAAAAAAATAGATAGTACCTACTTAGGATGATAAATTGGAAAAGAAGTGGTCCAATGCACTGGCAGCACATAAACTGAAATGCATATATTGCATCATTTCTGCATTGTTCTTGAAAATATTCAATGCATTCTGAATCTGTCTCCATAATTCCTGTTGAGTATTTACTGGTCTGAAGTACACCTTAAAATTTATAGGTACTGCTCCCCATAAACTATAGTATATTTCCCCTGCTTATTATCTGAAAACTGTTGAATGAAACAGCAATGGACATTCAGAGTGTTATGTGTTGGAGCCTCATCATGCAAGAGCCACATGTTGTGAAAAAGGTGTTCCATAAATTTTTATCGTCACTTTAGGTCGATGAGCAAGATAATTGACCCCAAGATGAGAATTCCTCAAACTGCGAAATTGTCAGTGATTCTTGCCCACACATCATCTGTTGTCCTATCATTCAAGAGTTTGTCAACATCCGATGATTTTTTTTTTCTACTTTATAGTAGATACGTCGGAAGAACCTGTTTCAAATCTTTTTCCTTCTGTTCATTCTGGTGAAGGGTGTTTTATCTACCTATCGAAGAAATATGTTATGTTATCATAACAATTCGCAATTAGGAACACCTGAATAGACACAGAAATAATAAGAACTTACTTGTATGAAGGCCTTATAAAGCAGGAAACTGGGGCATAATTCAACTATAAAATACTAGTAATTATCATGAAAGTCCACCAAAATGAATGAATGAAATAAACATAACATATATTATGTTTCGAATTCTGACAGATGAATTCAGATCTTCTTCTTCTCATTTCACTCTTCTGAAAATTTCTCGCTGCAATGGACATCCCGACAATACACTTATGGATGTCCAATATGTACTGCCAGCCAAGTATCCGGTATGGACATCCAAGTGGCTATTCGATGTGCGTCCATGGACATAGATAGGCTTCCAGATGGAGTACATACTAGATCATCAGCTGGATATACAACAATGTACATCAAAAGATAGTTCCATTTGGCGTCCATGGATGTCTTGGACGGCAAATGGATATAAAATGGATGTCGTCTGGATAACGTGTGTTATTAGGGTATTAGTTATATTATACATTCCACAGAGGCAATCTTTCTTTGAGGGTATTCCATGTTCCAAGAATTATATAATATTCTTTGTATTTATTATGGAAAAAATATTTTTATTCTGGATTTTGTGACCTGGTGTATTGTTTATTTCTATAATATCCTTTGTATTCATTATGAAAAAAATATTCTTATTTTGTATTTTGTGACCTGGTGTATTGTTTATTTCTTTAGGGTCAATAGAACATGTTTTTTCATTCATTAGTTTTTTTTAAACCAATGGAATACATTTTTGACAAAACCTTTATCGGACGTAAGTGGTTATACAATAGGATTATCTAGTCTCACAAATGGTCGTAACTCATGTTTTTTTCAAAATCTCAACGTCACTCATTTTTTTTTTTACTGTTTCCATGAACAGTCAGGTAGAGAGAGTCCATACTCTATGTATACCAAAGATCATCCTGATTAGATATCTTCATCATCATTTTGTAATCACCTGAAGATTGCATAAAATTTCAAACGGCTCTCCTGAAAAATCAGATAAACTGAGTTACGTCACTTTGTGAAATTGACGACGAAATAAGAAGTAAAAATAGAATATTATTCATCAAATTACTCACTTGTTATTATCACTTACTTTGTTATTGTCATTTTAATCTCTCTACATTATCAACAATTCTTTCAACTTGTCAATTTCAGCAATAATCACGATTTTTTTATTTATTTTTTCTTCTCATTGAATAAGTGCAAGAATGGATCAATATATCAGGGATTATAACCACATACCAGTAGATACCCTTGTACTTAATGATACCAATATGTTAAATGATTCTCTAAACAAAGAAAAACATATTAATAATTTTAAAATGATACATCAAAATATCAGAAGTATCGGAAAGAATCTGAATGAGTTCCTTTTGAATATTGATCAAGTATCAAGTAAATTCGATTTATTAATTCTAACTGAAACATGGAAAGTACCTGATACAAGCATCTTCAATATACCCGGGTATGTGCTTCTTTACAGCGGGGAAGGTATCAATAAAAATGATGGCGTAATTATTTATGGAAAAACAAAGACAGGAATGGGCTACACCTGGTTTGATAACATCAATAAATAGGAAAAATGAACTTTATAAGATGTACAGGATCGACCCAGAATTGTATGAAAACGAATTCAAAAATTATCGAAACCATTTAAATAATCTAATAAAAAATACAAAAATCAACTTTTATAGAGATAAAATAAAAAAGAATGCAAAATCATCAAAACAACTTTGGGATACTTTGAAACAATTGGAAAAAAATAAAGTAAAAAGTGAGATAAAAGAAATTCTGAAAGATTCTGGGGAAATAGTAACTGATGAGACACAAATTGCAAATATCTTTAACGAACATTATGCTAGAGTTGGTAGAAGTTTGGCAGAAAAAATTATGAAACCAGAAACAGCGCCCCCAAGTAACGTAATTAACCAATCTTCGATATTTCTCTACCCTGTGTCAATTGAAGAAACTGTAGAAGTTATAATGCAATTAAAAAACAATAAATCACCTGGAATAGATTCCATCAGAGCTGAAACATTGAAAAGCATAGTACAAGAAATAAAAATACCCTTAACACATATATTGAATGAAATAATGAAGGTTGGTAGATGTCCAAATGAATTCAAACTAGCTGTCATAAAACCGATCTACAAAAAAGGGAATAAACTAGAAGCATAAAATTTTAGGCCTATTTCACTGATATTTTTGCAAAAACATATTTGAAAAAGTGGTTAAAACGAGACTGGACACATTTTTAAATAAACACAAACTTCTGTCCGAAAGGCAGTTTGGTTTCAGAAAGGGAAAATCGACTCGGGACGCGATAATACACCTCACCTCCAAGATCTATGATTCGATAGAAAATTGCAAACCTTCCATGTGTGTCTTCCTCGACTTATCCAAGGCCTTTGATACTGTGAGTCACACTCAGTTATTAGAGGTTTTGGAAGGTATGGGAATTCGTGGCACACCATTAGAGCTAATGAAAAGTTACCTACAAAATAGGAAACAATGTGTACAGATAAAAACAAAATTGAGCACAGAAAAAGTAGTTGAATATGGAGTCCCACAAGGAACTGTGCTAGGGCCTATATTATTCACTGCTTACATTGACAACCTACTCAACTTGAATTGTTCTAGAGATATTATCAGTTATGCAGATGACACTGCGATTTTTTATCAAGATGAAAACTGGGACGACTTGAAAAAAAAAGCTGAAAGTGACCTAGCTCAAATAGTTACATGGTTTAACCATAAATTGTTAACAATCAACATTGATAAAACTTTCTTCATCCCATTCACGTCATACAAAAATAATTTACCAACCTACACATCACTGAACATTGAAAATTTTGATATTTCAATCAAAATAGCTAGTGAAATCAAATATTTGGGTATAACACTTGACTCACATCTCAAATGGAATAGGTACACATATTGATAACGTAACCAAAACACTCAGAAGTTTATTATACAAATTCAAATATTTTCGCAAAATCATAGATACTTACCACAGTAAAATAATATACGCAGCTCTTGTTGAATCCAGACTCCAATATGGAATTTTAGCATGGGGTGGAGCAGCAACTGTACACCTCAAAAAATTGGAAAATCTGCAGAAACGATTTCTTAAAATTATTCTTGGAAAAGAACCTACTTACCCTACACAAGCTCTTTTCTCTGAATCTGAAATTCTAACAATCAGACAAATACTTTTTTCAAATCTCATCACTTTCCTTCACGCTCACAAACATTTACTAAACCATATTGATCATGTATACCCCACGAGAACGAGATTGAGAAACTTTGTGAAGTTGCCATTTTTAACAAAAAAAATCGGACAGAGGTGTTGCAAATATTTATCTTTGAAAGCATTCAATTTCCTCCCTGAGGAACAAAAAAATTATGTTCTAACAATAAACTCCAAGAATTTATTAAGGAAAAAAATCAAAATATTTATACTTCAGACCAATTTATCCACTATAAGCGAATTACTCTCATAATCATAGGAGAACAAACTATTCCATTTGATGCATTCGTTAATCCCATTCGTTAATTATTAGCCATTCACAACTCTCTATTCATTTCTCACCTGGGTATGTTCATGTTTATAGGTGAAAAAAATATATAAATAAATTAATTTGAGTTTGAGTGAATCTGAAATTGACAAAACTCTACTGTAGATTATATATAACCGGCATTATGATCATTTTTATTATCTTCATTATTAGTTAGTATTAGTATTATGATTTTCAATATTATATCATTATTATTACAAAGGTATAGGTATTGTTACTGTTGGTGTTATTATCAGGTATATAATCATTATTATTATCACTATTATTATTAATCTAACATTGTTAAAGATATTCCTCAACTTTTCCACCACATGAAGTTTATAATAATCTGTTGTATACAATTTCTTTGTCACGAAATATGAAATACATTTGAAGATATGGCATTTACGACAAAGAAAACCCCACGCGCAGTTTCGGCTTTTGTGGGTCTCTCAATGTTTGTTTATGCATATAAGCCAACACAAAATGTAAAAACATAATCAGGAATAGCGTGAATAAACATTATTATTATTATTATTATTATTATTATTATTACATGGAGTTTCCGTTTATGAATTTATTTTTCTATAGTGGCGTAGTTACGGTCGTATGTCGCCCATTTTCATTCATACTTTTTCTTAGACAGATTAAATGTCGAATTGGTGTGAGACATCAGTTATAGGATTATTATTAGGATTATCATACACCTAAAAGTAATAACATTTCACATTTCACATGCCTAAATGTAGCGGTTCCTGAGATATTTCCGAAAATCTAAGCATATGTCTTGAGGTAATATTGAGTAGAGACTCAATTTGCTGCGTGCCATAATCGCATAAAACTGATTTTTCACAAGATATCAGAAAATTTCTCAACCTCATGAACATTCTTGAATGTAGAGAACATTGGAAACATAGTAGGTACGGGTGAGTCAGAAAAAGGTCGACAAACGTAATTTTTTCCACATACGTTACCTCAACTGCTTGAGATACTATTTGTTGAATATGTGAACAACATTGTGAGCATTACAATTTGTTTTCGTCAACACATATTATAGCAATATTAGCTCATAAGACATTTCTTTAGTTTTTTGCAAATATCTCAGGAACCTCTACATATTATGGTTATGTGAAATGTTATTACTTTTAGTTGAAGTATCAATAAGCCTAACTGATGTCATAAACCAATTTGACATTTCATCTGTCAAAGAAAAAATATGAAGGAATCAAAATGTGGCGGCATACGACAGTAACTACGCGCCCACTGGTGATAAAAAACGAAAACTCCAGCTGAAACACACCCTTTGATCTATGGGTCTCTTCTCACTCTAAAGTGTTTGTGGAACAACTAAATATATAGTTCCATCCTTGTTCAATTCTGGCACTAGATTTCTGACATTTGTTTTTTTTTTAAGTTATATCGAGGACATTGGCGTCAGAGATGCCAACCCGTAGGGATATTTCCTACATGTAGGGATAATTTGCTGAATTTTAGGTGTGTAGGGATGTAGGGACATATTATTGGATAATCAAGAATTGTAGGGATTTTTCGACTGTTCTTGTGGCCAGACAGCCCCAAAGATTATCTAACGTATGATAACGTCGAATTTAAAGAGCAGACACACTCTGTCAGTTCAGAGAGCGGTCGATATATTATTATCATTTCATGATTATTTCTATAAGTGGATTTGGTTTGACTTGTTTATGACAAAAGTGACACTAGTAACAGTGACATTTGGACATAGTGGAATAATGAATGTACCACCTCCTCGATTAACCTACAGACAGTATTGAAAAATTTTCTTTGCTGAATCAGCCTTATAAAAATAAGGTCCATTTGATTTTGAATGACTTGTAGGTTTTTTTTTCCCATAATGAGAAATATATACAGGGTGTTTACTTTACTACGGTAAGAAACTTCAGATGGTGACAGCAAGTGAAGCTGTTACGAGAGAAAAGTTTCTATGAGCATAAATATGTCCGGAGTTCCTTCATTTGTGGGTACAGGGCGATGTTGTTGAAAAAAACAGTATTTATAAAATATCCTGAATATACCATTGCATCGATTTTGTTGAAATTTGCCACAGTTATTTGGAGATGTTTGGAGTAATAATAAGGCGCATTCGCATTCATCATAAATTTGAATGAAATTTCAATCAAAATGTAAGTTTATGGTGACGAGTTATACGTGGATTAAAGAAAAGACCCGAGATAACTCTTGTTCGAAATTACCATAGTTATTGCTTTATGACTCAATTTTATGATGGATGAAATTCACCTATTATCCTCTATCTACATGACAGGGGCCGAGATGAAAAAGAACATACTTCAAATTGATTTGAAGATTCAAATATCATGTTTTTCTTTTTCAACCATAAAGGAAATAAGAAATAAATATTTCTTTATGAAACGATATTCTCCATACGAGGGTTGAAAACGATGACGTGCGTGCAATAATATCGTATAATAATTGTCCTCCTCGACCCCATTTCCGTAAAATCCATAAAAAAAGGTCAGGAAAGCTGGAAAGCAATGAAATCGAGGCTGCTGGGCATTGCAGGCTTGAATTTTGTATGAATTACATGCCGTTTTCGCAGCTAGAACGCAAAATGTCGGCATAAATTTCAGTAAGAATATCACACATAAAACTAATGAAAAACCAGATGGCCGCACTGCATAAAACGCTCGTTTAGTTTGGAGTGCTATTGCTCGAATCACCAAAAGACGTTGACATATTAGGAAGCACTGTTGGAAATGAAATAATGAGAATAAGTTGATGGTTTGATAAAAATTCATTCAGTCCTATATCAGCACTTCATCAATGTAATATCCACTTTATCAATACCCAATTTTCATTTTTATATTATCGAAATTTGTTATCGTGAAAGTCCATGATTTTAGCTCAAAGTATATACGTACTATATAGTCGTTGATGGATATACCTATTACCCTTGATTATATGTGTGAATACTCAATGCTATTACGTCGTTTACTGTATCTTTGGACTCTTCCATCCTCCTGCAAATTTCAGAATCCTATACCTCTATATAAGTAAGATCATATATCTCTCGCCCCTGGAAATTTCAGAATCATAACTCAACAATTACGTAAGATACAGGGGTGCTTCTATTAGAAGTGGGACACACTGTATAGTTGCATTGGATTGGTTACGGACTGTACCTAGGTACTGCTATGTATCGTAACGGTCAATTTGACATTTTAACGCGTTCTTCATGTGATGAAATATTGTGAATTTCAATAACTATTCGAAAAATGTACGAAGCTCTGGGAAGAAAAAAAAATTAGACATCACTGGACTAATTCAGGTTAGTCAAAATAATGAGATAACATTTTTCACGAAAACAGTCCCATGATAAAAACATCATTCTGTTGAATCGTTAGTTTTCACCCTTGAAACATCAATATTATATTGGAAAAATACACTCACTTTCCATGTGAATTTCATAATTTTTTCCACAATTGATGACATGTATATATAGGCAAGTTCTTGTTAATGGTAACTTACGTTTTCTTCGTGAAAATATATCCAAGAAAAATATAATTTCACAAAACAACGTTCTAATATGTTAAAATCTGCAACTCAGCCCTCACATTCATACGACTTTGTATCTCTTACAGTTCACGAGTTCCTAATGGTAAGAACCTAATTTGTTGAGTTCATTTTGTGTACAGGGGGTCCCAGGGCTACTTTAAGTACAGGCCAATGAATATCTGAGTTATCCCGCTATCAAAAATGCGGTCAGCCTGGGATATAGTAGGCCCTGGGTCAGCTCTTCAAACATATTAGTGCGTAGTTTTTTTCGTGGAAGAGCCTTTTAAATGATAGCTCAAAAAACGCTTCAGTCGATCAATGAAATGAAAATGATTTATTTGAATGATTAATAGACCTCTATCGAACAAACTAGATTCGATCCATAATTTCCAGAGGCGTATACCTTGTGGGCCAGTCTGGTTTTTGCATGAAAAAATATCACCCTGTAGGTATTTTTTTGCGGCTTTCATCAGCACAGTTGAAAGAATATACATTTCTTTTGAATACACTCACATTTATTTTCGTTATTGCATTCTTCGCTTCGTTATCGAGAAAAAAATACAATAACATTTCCCTGGCACGTCTCTGAACTCAATAAAGAAAAATGACACTGCTGTGGAGTCATTCAAAAAATGTATCGCAGTTGATTTATTTGAGAAAACAAAAAAAAATTAAATAATATTTTCTCTTATTCGCAAACGTATGTACAGGGTGCACCTCTTAAAATAGAATCCCCCTTAAGTCTTTTGTTTTCAGAAATGTGAGAAAATGTTGAACATTGGAGTTGTTTGAAACGAATCAAACAGAGTCATTCGTTTTTCCGGAAACGACATTAACTATGATTTATTCAATAGAACACCCTATATATTCTCTGACATGTCGATAGAGCTTTTTTTTATTTCAAAAATATATTCGAATTGCATATTTGAATATAAAATAATTGAGCTATTGCTAATCAAAGTTTAACAAAATACCGCATCTTCCATTCAAACTGTCCATTCATATTTTTTTGTATTGAGATTGGAAGATTACAATTTCATAATAAACAACTAAACTATTTTTCATCCAAATATGCAACTCATATATATTTTTGAGATCAGAAAAAAAGATTCTATCGACATGTTAGAAAATATATAGGGTGTTCCATTGAAACAATCAAAGTTCATGTCTTTTCCGGAAAAACTAATGACCCTGTATATTAAACAATTTCACGAAATGAAAGTTTGGGTCGTTTCAAAAAACTTCTTCATTCAAAATTTTTTTATATCTCTGAAAAAATAAAGAGTTAAAAGGGGGTTCCATTTTAACAGGCGCAGCCTGTACCTACTCCCAAATTTTCACTTTGTTAAAAAAATTTCCTTCAGAATGGATAATAAAGTATATAATAGTATATTCCCTAACGGAGAAAATCCGGCGGGAATGACGGAATGACACTATATAACCGGACATTCATTGTCTGTCATGGTCCATGCATATACAGCGGGCTAGCTGGCTATATGGAATAGCTGGTCCTGCATCTTTATTCATAACTCTATTATTGTCCATAACTATTTCTAGGATGCTTTCATATGAATCTAATTTTCTGCATGTATACAGTGTGTCCCACTTACCATGCTCACCATGGGTATCTTTCTAACGGTGAGAGATACGAGATCGGTCAAATGACACCATATGTGGAGTTTGTCAAGGCCAACTATAATGTGAAAAAATATTTCGATAAAATCTATTCGTTTTTGTTTTAAACGCAAAAAACAGATTTTGATCATTTTCATGTCTCCTCCGTAACTTCTTTATTTATGAAAATATTCAAATAGGAATTTCACATTCTCATGGCAGTTTTACAAAGTGATTTCGAAAAATATATAAAATTTATACCAACTCTTCTAGAATTTGAGATGTCAGCACCAACTTTTTTTCAAATGTCGGCCATAGCTCACTATATGACCTATTTACAAATAACTTTTTTTTCTCTTACATATGATATGTCGCAGTAATAGTTTTGTGTTGATAACAACGGAGTTATCGTCATTTATACAAAAACAAAAAATTATTTCGAAGCCGCCATCTTGAATTCATGAATTTTAACAAAAAAAACATGATCTCCGACCTCAAAAACCCCCACTTACCAATTTTGAATGGAATCGGACCAAATCTTGACCGCCATCTTGAAGCAGCCTTTTTTTTCAATTTCAACAAAAATTCCATAATGTATTGTCACCGAAATTATGAACACCTGCCAAATTTCAAGTTAATCGGAGTTATGGAATTTTTGTTGAAATTAAAAAAAATGGCTGCTCCAAGATGGTGGACAAGATTTGGTCCGATTCCATTCAAAATTGGTAAGTAGGGGTTTTTGAGGTCGAAGATCATGATATTTTTGTTAAAATTTATAAATTCAAGATGGCGGCTTCCATAATTTTTTTGTTTTTGTATAAATGACGATAACTCCGTTGTTATCAACACAAAACTATTACTGCGACATATCATCTGTAAGAGAAAAAAAGTTATTTGTGAGCTATGACCTACATTTGAAAACTAAAGTTGGTGCTAATATCTCAAATTCTAGAAGAGTTTGTATAAATTTCATATTTTTTCCGAAATCACTTTGAGAAACTGCCATGAAAATATGAAATTCCTATTTGGATATTTTCATAAATAAAGAAGTTACGGAGGAGACATGAAAATGATCAAAATCTGTTTTTTTGCGTATAAAACAAAAACGAATAGATTTTATCGAAATATTTTTTCGTATTATAGTTGGCCTTGATAAACTCCACATTGGTGTCATTTAACCGACCTCGTATCTCTCACCGTTAAAAAGATTCCCATGGTGAGCATGGTAAGTGGGACACACTGTATATGCCACATTTTCATTGATTTTGTTATCTTCCTGCTGGCCTTAAAGCTCTATCTGGCTGGGACAGCCGGTACATAAAAGAAGCCCATCCAAATATCAACACCAATACACGCGTACCGCCTACGACAGGTATTCATTCAACTGAAAAGTTAAATGTATCCCGATATTTCGCTATCCGTTCCCGTTCCACCCAAACAGTAACCGATCTTTACGAGCCAATAGCCATCCACTCCTTCCGCTCTATTGCCCAATGTAGATAATAATAGCCATTGCCCACGTTCTTGCTGTCGGTAGGTACTTCACTATCAAACGCTAACGCTACATACCATTTGCTTTGAGCCTTTGAGCCCTATCCTATCTCTAGGTGGGCGTGGGAGTCTTTCTACAAGGGTTGACGTAATCTCCGATTTTCAATTATTTCGCGGCATCAAGCGCTCCGACGCCTACTCGATGCGACGCCGGGCGCCAGTCTTCTCTGCTATCTGCTATTATTATTTTGTTGCGCCGACAGTCACTTGTTAGTCGCCGGTCGTGAGGTTGGGTTACGTCACATTGTTGGTGAAGTAGAACGCGATCTAGTAGTCCAATTTGAAAAAATAACAATAAACAATACAAATATACCTAGGCAAATTTTTGACATTTTGTTGCATCTGTAATAATGTAGTTGATGATTCTGGTATTTGTTTATGCGAAGGCTGTTGTGTGTGATGAGTTCATTGTTATTTTTGTCGATAAACTGACAGAGGATGGTGAAAATCGAGGAAAATGACGTAGACCCCCTTGCCTCACCGTACGTCCATGTCAATAAATTTCAAGGTAGGTCTAAATGTCTAAATAATCACCAATCACCAATGACGATCTGAATATCTGATGATAAAACTAATTACACGTGGTTATTTATAATGCCTAAACAATGGTCCCTGGGTAGGTAATAATGAATGTTTTTTACTATACCATGGTGTATTTACGAGTAATAATTGCGAGAATAATGGCTATAAAATATATTCGAGATTTTCTATCGATACCTTATCGATACCTACATAATAAATTCACTAGGTATGTACATAAATCTTGTCCCCAGAATACCTATGCCAATTATATACAAGGCAAAAACCAGTGATTTCTATATAATACTTATTTGACATTTGAATGTATATAACGAAGCAACCGGCGTAGCGACTGTTGAACAATAATAAATGAAAACCTCGATGAAATGAAAATTGAGTCTTTGAAACACATTTTCTCCTACAATCACAATGTTGGATTTTTTGTGAGTTTTCGTTAATTCTATTGTATGATTATTTCATCATTAGTGTTGTCAACAAACCAATAGGTATAATGGTGAAATTAACGCATAGGTTGACCCACTTGTTTCACTTTACGTGGATATTAACATCAACAAAATATCAAGGTGAATAGATACTAATTGATTTCAGAACTTACTTATACCTATACCTATATACAATATATAATTGAGTTTTGGCAACAATTATTATTGTTTTGCTTCAGGCCAAATGCATTCTACTCAATACAAAGTTATTATTACTTAGTATTACTTCCCTGCTTTTTGTTTTGTCTGTTTCCTGTTTCTCCATTACCTCTTTTTCTAATAAAAATTAACAAAGCTCACACAGAGTAATCATAAAATATTTTTTCATCAGCATCGGAATTTCTTGTTGTATGTATATTATAGCTATAACCTTTATCATTTTTTACCGAAATGTAAGTTTTTATTGAATTCATTACATCGCTATTCGAGTTTACAATAATCAGTGATATATACATGGGCGTAGCCAGAGACCCAAGCAACAAAAATATCTATAATTATCGTGTATCATGCTATAAAACAAAATGTAATACAACAGATTTGTTCCTATATCATGTTCATATATAGGAATATTTATACATCTACCCTCGCATCTTCCGAAGCAAAATAAGGCCATCAGGTTTATACAGCTCTATAGTTGGTATATGCTTCTGTAAAGATACTATACACATATACATTATACAATAAATTTTGATACGCTTATACAGCTACTATATAAGACAAACTGTTTCCTGCTTAGTAAAACATTTATGTCTGATAAAGGGGTTGTTAGGCTATTATTATAGAATAACATACAACAGATTTCAGAATACATATAAAAGCCTTAAAACCAGTTGTATATTATAAGGGTGCTGTTTAGGTGTGTTATCTTTAGAGAACCATTTGGTTCCTTTGAAAATAACTATACAATAAAGATATTTCCTGAGCCCATACTCGAGGGGTAAATCTCCAGGAAAAATGTGTACACCAGACTTCCAATGACCAGAGACTTCCAAAGACTTCCAAAGACTTCCAAAGACTCCCAAAGACTCCCAAAGACTTTCAAAGACTCCCAAAGACTTCCAAAGACATCCAAAGACATCCAAAGACATCCAAAGACATCTAAAAACATCCAAAGACTTCCAAAGACATCCAAAGAATTCCAAAGAATTCCAAAGACTTCCAACGGAGTGTACACCAGACTTCCAAGGAGATTTACCCCTCGCCCATACTATACAATTCTTCATTTCTTTAATATAGGTACAGGTACATCTATAACATTGTCAGAAAATGATAAATGACGATGGCGATAACACTAACACTACCGTGGTTAGAAGTTATAGATTCTCCTGCGCAACAAATTTTGCTGATATAATATATCTAGATTTCAATGCACAAATTGAAGCGCCTTCTCTTTTGTATCATAGGAAATATTAATTTTTAAATTCTGAAGAAGAAATATTCGAAAAATTCAACTATATTTTATTAAAACTTATCATTTAACTGTTATTATTTGTTTTATTAGGTGAGCAGCGTGCAGAGACATTAGAATTCTATAGTGCACGCATTCAACTACGTTAAAATCCACAGCATAACATATTTCTATATATAGGGTATTTTTGAGTTATTTTTTAATCAATGATATAACGCTGCTATAATATAGTTCTAAAAACACTTATACAATGTTGTAATAGAACTAGTTATAAGTTTTTGTATTACAGTTTATGAGAATAATTACACAGCATTTATAAGTGCTTCATATCACAACTATAAAATTATTTTATAGGAAGTCATTCAAATATTTATACAGCCTTTATAAAACCTCTGAATTTATAGAATAAATTTTACTTATAATTCTGATTGTAAGAATACTCTTACTGCAGTGGTATATCACAGATAGGTTCTTTCAATGAATTAGTCCAAATAAATGTGCTAAATGATGAAATTATTCTATGAACCTACCCTACTGCCCCCCTCCCTCTGAATAAAATCCTGGCTACGCCTATGGATATATAATCATCATTGAGAATGCATGGAGACTGGCACGATAAGCAATTTGTCATGCAAATACAAAATACAAGTACAAATATCGAGGCAAATATGCGCACTTAGGATTCCCAGGCGTAAGAATTTTGAGTCATGCACAATTAAAATCTTCTATCATATACATTCGTTGTTCGGAGATTGAAATAATGATTATGCATTGCAGAATAGCAATAATTTCAAAAACAAGTTGAATGTTACAACGAATAATCAAATCAGTGTTGTAAGAAAAACTCGAGGAAAGACTCGACGTAGAAACCTCGGCTCTATTATTAAAATGAAAAAAAAAAAACTGAAAGGGAGTTCTTGGATAGAAGCTCTTGGATGATGGAATTGAGTGAAGTAACTGAACGAAAAAAAAAAAACATTGGGTTGCTATTTGACAAACCGAAGTAAGGGGTGGTTTCCTCATTTGTTTCTAGTAGAGGGTGCATTGATCTCACCATTTTGGAGAGATTTTGCCCATGAATTCCACAATTTCTTGAAATTGTTTGTATGTTAGATAATCCAGATTTTCTCTTAAAGCTCTGCGATACCCGGTATATTTAATTCCAAGCTACCAATGTCATGCTGGCTAATCAAGCAATCATTATTTCAGTACATATAGTGTAGTTCTGCCCTTCTGCCCTTTTCCTCCTATAGCAGCAATTGAGGAATCGAAGGGAATTGTCACTAGAATGGTGCGGTTAACAGAGCGACGAAGGGTCATGAAAGGATACTTAAAAAGGGACAAGGGTATAATATAATCTCTTTCGGATGTCCTAGTCTTGTAGGCTTCTTCCTGATATGTCTCTCAAACGGTTGAAGTTGAAAAGTACCTATTTCGACTTTTCCAAAATGAGGTCAAAAATGGGTAAACAATTAGGATAAGTCAGAATGAGACAGAGTTTTGCTTTATTTGGATATAAAAAGTTTTTACTTTCGCATGTACACTCGTCTTCAGTGAACATGTCGCGTTTGAACGGTATATAAGCGCTCTTATTGCAGCGGTGATTAAGAGAGCTGACATCGTCCATATGCGACATGTTCTCTGGAGACGACTGACTATTCACTGACTGGCATTCACTCACCTGTACCTACTGTTTCAAAATTATTCTGTCAATATTCAAAAATATTCAAGTCGTTGGAAAATATTTCAATACGTAGGTATATTATGTTGTAGAAAATTCTTGAGTCAAATGTTTCACTAATTGAATACTAATTTTACACAATTCCATTTAAATATCAGGTATGCCTATGCATGTACGCAAATTTTCAAAGAACATATTTGTCTTTTTTGTAGCAAATGCAACAAACAAAGAGCCAGGGCCGGATTAACTCTATATCAGGTCCCCTAGGCAATGCAATTCTCGTGACCAGTCAATTTCCTTTATCCTTTTCTTACTAGGTGAATCGAAGGAATATAACTCGAAATTGATTCAAATAATTGTGGTCATAAAATTATCTAATTGAATTCGAGTTTGCTGTCAGGTGAACTGATAGACTCATAGTAGTCATAGTCGACATTTTCGTTAATCTCCTGGTTTCAGCTCAACTTTAGTTGAAGTAGAAGGTTTCATAACAACACTTTCATGGAATGTATGAATATGATATAATTTCGAAATTTGCAAAAAACACTCTTTACAAATATGCAATAAAATATAGGGTATGTCATTTGAAAAATCAACATACTCGCACCCCCCTAAATGAAATGGAACTATAATGTTAGGAGGGCACCATTCGAAAAAGAAAAAACATCTCATCCAAGCATTTGTTTTGAAGTTTCCAATATCTTATCTAGCATTCGAGATATTGAAAGCGTGAAATCCATATTCAATCACCCTGTACCTATAAAAACTTATACATACAATAACCTATTTCATAATACCAAAACGGAATTGCTGGAGCAGGGGTATACGTGTATGTCGAAATTCCCAAATTTGGTCAAATTGCCTTGTAAAATAATCTACACTTCTCAACACACTAAATGGACCACTCATAATTTGACTCTTTTTCGAAGACCTGTATTTTTTTTTTAAATGACCGATCTTCGTGCGGTTTTCGATATCAGATGTGATGTTTCATCGGCTTCAAAGAGAGCTAGAACACTCTGAAAAATTCCGCAGAACAAAACTTACACAGGGTGTAAAGTGGAACCATTACACTATGGTCTACATTTCCAATGCTGCCAGAACTCGAGACATTTTTCTCCGATAAAAATTCAGTCATATTATATGATACACTGGGACCTCATCTCGGGACGTTTTCGTGATTTCTCCTTTATTGGCCATTGGATCAAAAATTCGATTTTTATTCAAAAGTCTTGCATTTCTTGAATTTTTTCTCTAGAACTCTACTTTTGTGGAGGACAATGAAAGACGAAATGAGCGATATTGTGGAATATACAGTATTAAAGTACCTAAAAGATATTGCCTCCCATTCTCCTGATACAGCTTGGATAAGGTTGTCATTATTTTGGGGTGCCTCTCGCCTTCTCGATAGGTTAAGTTTTATTCGGCTCCACACATGTTCAATCAAATTCAGATCTGGAGATAATGCTGGTCACCACATTGTTCTATTATTATTGTTTTCTAGAGGTCGTAATTTGTCAGATAAGTTGTGAAACACTCAGTATATTGAACAACAATACTCTGTGTCTCATACTTGGGCAATAAATATTCGAAATCAGTTGATACGAATCATCGATATCAGGAAACAAGTTCGAATTGAAAATTTTCATCCTGTATTTCAATTAGAGGCGAATTTCCGAAAACGTCTCGAGTAAATAGCCTAATATAAATTTATATTGTCCCCCACAAAACATGAGAACAGTTCTTCCCAATAGTCAGCTCAAGTAGAGTTCTAGAGAAAAAATTCAAGAAATGCAAGACTTTCGAATGAAAATCGAATTTTTGTTCCATTGGCCAATTGAGGAGGAATCACGAACACGTCCCGAGATGAGGTCCCAGTGTATCATAATATGACTGACTTTTGATCAGAAAAAAATTTCTCGAGTTCTGGCAGCATTGGAAATGTAGACCATAGTGTAATGGTTCCACTTTACACCCTGTGTAAGTTTTGTTCTGTGGACTTTTTCAGAGTGTTCTAGCTCTCTTTGAAGCCGATGAAATATCACATCTGATATCGAAAACCGCATGAAGCTCGGTCAATTTTTTCAAAAAATACAGGTCTTCGAAATAGAGTCAAATTATGAGTTGTCCATTTGGTGTGTTGAGAACTGTATATTATGAAATCGAACACAAAATCTTAAGTTGTGATTAGGCTCGGGACTTTCAACTTCGAATGTGAAACTTCAGGCCCAACAATTTTTTCATGAACAGAGAAGAGAATATCCCTCGGAAATCGGAATATCCTGAAGTTGAGGCCAAATGAAGAGAAATAATAAGCCTGAGCCTGAAAGGTGAAAATTATGTTACGCTCAAAAATATAGACTTAATAAAAAATAACAGATTTTCACTCTCAGGCGTTCCTCTTAGGAGAGTTCGCGTATTGAATTCATAACATCCTGTTCTCTTTTATTGTAAGCTATTCATTGATTTGATACCCACCCTACTCAATATTTTGTAGTCTATATGCATGAGTCAATCTCAAGGAAACTTCCGGGCATAGATTGAAAGTTAGACATGGTTTCCCGTAGTTTTTAATGTCATCACAACGTCATCTGATGACCTTGGCGACCGCATAAGAAATTTATTGTACATGTTCAACTCCAAAACGCTGAATATGGCACGAAAGTATAGCGACCTATTCTAAGACCCAGATTTATAGGAACTTGAAGTTGATAGTTATTTATTTACCAAGGACGAAACACTGTGCAGTATAGTCGAGTCTGCAAAAGTGCAAATTGATAGCCGAGGCTAGCAATCAGGCGAAACAATAGACAGTTAGACAGTTTTTCGCCGAGGTGCATATTACATTTTTTCGTCGACAAACACTAATATTCACATCACGTTCCTATTCACACGTGAAATCTATCGGTTTTCGTGAATAATCAATTTGAAAACAGCAAATGACAGTTGTTGTCAACTCACTCTCTGCGCGGACCAGGGTTGCCAGTTCAATTTTTATTCCATAGGTAAATACTCCGTCGAAAATTCAGTAGGAAAGAATAATGAAATAAACCTATACGTCCAAACATCAGGTATTTCCTGTGGTACTTTCAGTTAACAGAATAATAATCTATTTCCAAAAAAATAGACACAAACAAAACAAACATTCTCATACAAAAATAATCATATTCCTAAGTCTGGATTGAAAAATACTTATATACAAATATCATAGAATACAGTTACATTGGTACTCAAAATAGTTGAGTATATAGAAAACAAGAACGAATAGTAAGAATGAACAACAAAAATACAAAACAAATAAGAACATTAAACGTGAGGAACAAACTGTTATACAGAGGTATATAAAAAATTTAATTTAATCAGATAAAGTATTGTCCTTTGTTGGTTCATACATATCATTGGTCCTTTATGTACATTTATAACTTATTTTGTGAAATTAATTTGAACATCAGATCGTGCCGAAATATCATTACATTTATAAGTGTATGTGATTGAGTAATTTTTAATAATAATATAGGTAATTATAATGATAAATCAGTGTCAAAATATTTTTCAGTAGATTATGAAATGATTCAGTAGATCAGTAGATCAAAAATCAGGAGATTTACTGAAAATTCAGTTGAACTGGCAACCCTGCAGAGGACAAAAAGTGTTTGCAGACGAGAAAATAGTGTCTGTGGACGAAAAGAACTTGCCTTCGGAAATAGTCGGTTTTTCGTTCGGAAATCAGAACGCGAATTTGTTTTTTGTAGAGGTCGACGAAATAGTAATTCACGTAACAAGTTCGGAAAATATAGTTTTTTTGGACGAGTAGACAAAATTCTAGGCCGAGCCGTAGGCGAGTCCTGGAAATCTGCGAGTCCAAAAAATTGTTTTTGGACGTGTTGCGAACACAATTTTTTCGGCAACCATATGTAGAATAACAATTCAATGAGACACATTTCCATGTTATATCTCTTTGTGGAATACAATTTCTACTTTATTAATTCTTATTTGTATAAAATACTGAAATTTGAACGAAATACCTATATCTACTAACTGTTACATTGGAAATTTCGTATGGACATTTTCAAACTCACTATTACGGAAGCGTATTAGGGCCACCATCAAAATTTTTTTATCTTGAAATTTCATAGCTATGTTGAAATTTCAAGATAGTAAGTCGAAATTTCGGCTTAGCTTTGTCGAAATTTCAACTTACTATCTTGAAATTTCATCATAGCTAAGTTGAAATTTCAACATAGCTAAGTCGAGATATCAACATAGTCATGTCGAAATTCCGACATAACTTCGATACCTATATTTGAAACGTATAACTGATGAGATTAGTACGACGGTTGTACATACATGCTCTAAACAAACGATCGACACGAGTTATGTTTAGCAAATATGTATGATTTAATCAAATTCTACTTTCTACTCGGATTCAGCCAGAATGAAATTTTCCTTTTTCCTTCTGAGAGACATAAAATCCATACAAACAGGAGAACATTGAGAAGGGCCTCAGAAAAATGGAGTTGTACAGAAGAATAGTTATTTATACACCAAGGTAGTAAAGCATATCATTATTACCCAGGGACCAATATTATATCCCGAGGCTCAGCCGAGGGTTATAAGGTCCCGTGGTAATAATATTCTTCACTACCAAGGTGTATATCAAATTTTTTTCATCACTAGTAGTAATACATTAAACCTATTGTCACTATGAAAGCACTTCTCTTCAATTCCAATTAAATAAATCTAGTAGCCATAACTATGACAGCATATGACAATGATAAATACCTACTAGATTCGAGGGCCATTATTGAGAACCTCGCATCAGAACAGTGAATTCGGGTTCATTATATAACAGAGGTGGCTATGTCATTATTGACCAGTAGTTTAGAAAATGACGAAATCTACTATTTTATTAGGAAAAACACAATTCACGCCTCGAAAAGGAGTAAATAATGGCAGGTTTTATGGTTTTATAGCTAGTGATGGTGGAAAAAATATACACAACTTGAACAACTCTTGGATTTTTTGACCAATGAAATCGGAAAGTATGGACAACTACATGGTAACAAGTGGATGCATTCGAAATGGATTATCGGTCACTCAAGAAACTGTTCGGTTAGCTCTTAATTTCCTAGACCCAAGTCTATCGAAATTTCGAATTAGAATGTTGAAATTTCAACTTAATATCTTGAAATTTCAACTTAGCTATGTTGAAATTTCAAGATAGTAAGTTGAAATTTCAACTTAGCTAAGTCGAAATTTCAACATAGGTAAGTTGAAATTTCAACATAGCTAAGTCGAAGTTTCAACATATTTATGTCGAAATTTCGACTTAGTATGTTGAAATTTCGACTTAGCTATGTTGAAATTTCAAGATAAAAAATTGTTCATGGTGGCCCCAATACGCTTCCGTACACTATCGCTGCTGCATTCGATAGTTTATTGCGATAATTGCTACCAAACTCTCAAAAATCCAAATGTCAACTAATTCCATATCAAATAGCTGTCAGCCGATATTTCTCTGCTATGGTAATTAATTATCATCTGCATTTATCAAAACCTTATCTTCCAAGATTTTCGTAGTTACAGTGACAAAAACGATGTGATACTTTGCGGACTAGACCGGAAAAATGCTATACTTTCTCAAAGAAAAAGCGTCCGGAAAGTGAGTACTTCCCGAACGGTTGCCGAAAAAAGAATTTTAATTTCTACCATCAACTTTTAGATTACTATTATAAAAAACTCACTCACCCTTGAGTCCTAGAACACAGAGCTGAAAACTACTGAAATAGATGAAATCGGACATGAGTTATGTTCTCGTCGAGTTCATGCTCAATCTATTTCTGTAAGTTACACGACAAAGAACAAGCAACTTAATGCACAGTTCTTCGCTGGATTTTAGTCGTTTCATGGAATCTGTCAGCATTGGGGTATTTTATGAGTTTAGCCGGTAGGCTTATAAAAGATTATTACGAGGGATGCGATGACAATGTGTCTGCAAAGTGGATTTGGCACCAGAGCAGTAAATTGAAGTGTTAATGGATCAGATGATGTTAGTCCGTACAGGGTGGGGTGGTTAATGGTTCAATCTGAGAAACGAAAACCATTGTTGAAAATGTTCTCAGTGTGGATTCTTCGAAATCTTGATGTCACATTCGCCAAACATTCAAAAATGCCTATTATGAAATGTGACACGCTGCGGTCCAAATAAGCCCATATAATACGCACTTGATCCATACATTACTTATATATATGCATGACCGGGTGTAAAGTAGTACTTTACCTCCCTGTTTTGCGAGCGTAAAGTAACACTTTACCGCCGGCGGACTACTTTATTGTCTGTGCGTATAGGTAACTCGTAATGAGCATTCCTGTATAATTCAGGACATTTATTTTCTAGTGTGATATATATTCCTCACTCCAGCCATGATGTATTTATCGTTTGTTTTCTTTAATTTCAACGCCCTGTATCTCAGAAACGAAGCAACTACGGACATATGTTCATAGGAACTTTTCTTCTTAAAATGACCTAATAGATCACCACCTGCAGTTAGGAACCGTAGTTAGGAAACACCCTGTATATCGTTCTTGAGAGGTGAAGAGGTATTTACAATGGAAAATCAAATATACCGGTCGTGCATAAAATGTTGTATACGTTGTCTAGAACAATTTTTTAGAATTTCGGTAATTCAGCAGTGAATTTTTTGAAATAGGAGAAGACTATAATATTATATTTGATGTCAATTAATATCATCACATATAACTTATTTTGGGTTCGATCACATAAATTTGCTACGCCCAGTAATGTAAAGGGACACTTTATCGCCCGGCTCACCTGGCGTTGGGTAGCACTTTTAACGCCCTAGGGCTATAATTGGGGGCATTGTCGAAGGTGAACGGGAGTTGAAACAATTTCACTGCTTTTTCAGTAATTTCTGGTGGATTTTTCCAATGGTATAGATATTCACTTATAATATCACGAGAGCTTCAATTATTTACGGAAATTTTGTCGAGAACACGAATTTTCTAAATATTCGTGTTCGAGAAATAATTCATGGATATTAATTGAAGCTTAAGTGGTATTCGGTAAGAAAATTTACATGTTGATGGTTGTTTGTGATGAAATGTAAGAAGTAACGTACAGTAACAACATGTGTTTTTGTAAACATCGAAATTGCAAGTATACCTACATAATATTATATGGTAAACTGTTGATAAATGATTTTTATTTATTGACTGATAGAATGAACTCCAAATAATCTGAAGTTGAATGTTAATGTCATTTAACCTATAAACGTCAAGAAATTTCCAGTGTAATTTCATGCTCCGTCCCCCAAGGATGAGGAAAAAATTTCCAAGAAATTTGTTTTGTTGCTATGGTAATGAAATACAGGCTTTAAATTGATCGAAAATATTTGGTGTGATATTTTCAAAGATATTCTTTTAGATCACTCCATGTCAGAATTGAAGTTTGATTATTTGCCACCTGGAATTAAGTTTGAACGATTACAACCATTGCAATAGAACTGTTGATTTCAATCTGAAGTCATACTTCCTAAATTGCAATCATTGTAACTGCCTATTCTGAATTACAAAACCCGTACCTACTTTATGGAATATATATTATTCTTTCAGAATTCAACTCTGAATTGTGATGCTGAAAATGGTCGATCAGTGTTCAATGAAATGATTCAAGCGAACTATAGAAACATTAGGAACTATATATAATAATTCGGGAACAATCTTCGATCATACATTGATGTTCAAAGGGAGAGGGTACAATCAATTCTCGAACATCGGTAAAGTTTCGAACATAAGTTTGCTCCCGAGTTCGACTCTGTTATTGGAAGTTGTTATTCAACCTCGACTGGAACTGAGAATTCTGAGATAACATAGAAATGCAAAACCTAGTCGTTCGGAAGGCGGTGAAGTTTTTCTGTCGTCCTTGTAGACGTGTAGAATGACCTAGTGATCATTATCTTCTAATAAGGAAGTTCACGTTCACGATACCTACAGCAATACATCATAAATTTTGTCGTTATACCTAGGTATTATTATTTAGTTATTTATAGCATAATTATTACGATCGTAAAATTGTTGGATAGCTATTGGATCGACTTTTTTCTGACTTTCCACTTATTTTATCGTTTTTATAGGGTGCCATACCTGCCTTGAGAACTTCAACTCTCTACTCGGGGTCATTCAGAAATGTATTTCCTAGTGCCTAGGCCCTATAGGGTGTATATGTATTCCAGGCATGAAAATATCAAAAAAGTTTTTTAAAATGTTTACGGTCACGACATTTTCTTGTCGGTTTTTCTTGAAAATTTACTGATTGGCAAACTTTTTCCGTTATCAAGAGAAATTCATTAATTGAAAACGAAGTCTTTTCGGGCATATAACTTTTCTGGACAATTCAAATTATGATATTGTGAGGAATCACCTCCTACTCCTGATGTTTGTCAAATTACTTTAGAATCACCCTGTATAGGAACCGCAATCAGCAGTCCTGAAATTATTGGCTCTATTCAAAGCTACTCGGTACTGGTTGGTACCGCTCATGCCATCTTATCTATTCCTTTACATATCAAAACAAAAGCATTTGCTCCGAAGGTTCTAATTGTAGCCTGAAGTGCTGAAGCCTTTGGAAATAGTAAAAACTGAAAAAAATTATATTAGGATGAAACCCATTGGAAAAAAAAAATTACGGGCGAAAAAAAAGTTGAATGGCAAAGTTGCTGGTCATAAAAAAATCAATAACTGTTTTCAATACTTTTTCGATTGAAACGCCCTGTATCTTTTTTCACAGCAATATTTTATCAAGGCATATTTGGTCTTATCGCCATATTTTGGTAAAAACAATCCGCTCTTAGTCTATGTCCCAAAAATTATGACTCACCCTATATATCAACTTATCCATAATATGAATACCTGTATAGGTATTAATTTCAAGTTCATTCATCCCTTTATCATGTATTCACCTCTGACATCTTTTTTTAATTCCGGCTCTGTCTATGAACATTATCAACTGCTGGGTACTGGATAATATTTTGAATTCGTAATGTTCCCAAGTGAGAGATTCCATTAGTTAGGAGTAGCTAGTAGTTTATATACCAGTTAAGAGGTCGGTCCCACTGAGTCCTACAAAACTCAGAAAGATCGATATACACACAAAGTGGGAATACAGTGAAGGTCTTGAGGCACAGGTAAGATCAGAAAAACATGTAATACTTAGAATGTATGCTGGTGGTTGAAATATCGGTTCAAATAGTATAGAATTATACTAAGAATGATAAATAGACTCTAGAAATATCATATTGTACCGAATGTCTCATTTGATAAAGAAAAACATCCAATAAAAGCGTCCTGCGAAACAGGAAGTATGGTGGAATTTGAATGTAGATGTACCTATAAGATTTTATAGGTATATCCGAGGGTATATCCGACATGTGCTTGAAGCACATTATATTTATATTTGAAACATAACATTCGAAATGTATCTGAACATCATTCTTTAACCTAGTGAACATCATGCTGTAACCCATTAACCCAGAACACTCTGTAATGCCTGAAACGTTGCACTCAAAGTTGCTTGTATGTTGCAGGAAGAACTTTGCTACTATAGAGATGTTTCAGTGAAACGTTTCAATAGTAGGTTATAGAAAAAGGTTGTGTATACTTAGTTAAAATCAATATTAGCGTTGATTGATATATTACGCTTACGCTGGGAACGGTATTAGTGAGTGGTGAGTGAGATTCAGGCAATATTATACCATGTTTTATTAGCACTCAAACGTTTCCGGCTAAGCAATTATCAGAATTGAGTATCTGAAAAGTGAATAATTCAAAACCATATATTTGAGCGACTCAAAACCTCGACCTATACCTAGTTTTGAAATGTTTCAGAAAATATGTTTATGGAAATTTTTCAGAATGATTTCAATTATCAAGCAACATATGGTACTGGAATTGAATGAAATACTTATTTTGATGTTTTGAAATTTGTTTTTGAAAATCTTTCGGAAGCGTTGTTCAAAATTGTTGAATTTCAGAGCTCATTTCAAATTTTATTTCATGCTATGTCGTTATTTGTCATGTGCATTCTTGACATTTTCGTGCAACCATGTCCAAATATTTCTCATACTCCATAACAAAATATCATGTGAATGATGAAGACTTGGCAACAATGTGCTGAATGCTGAGAACTGACAAGGCACCGCCTACAATTGGTGCGCCGTGTTGTCACGTTTACCGGTTCAAATGTCCTCTAGTGTGAATTGATGTAATAATTATCATTTAGACAAATGTATTATAAGCTAAATGAGCCACAACACATGAGGGAACATTTTGAGACAATTGATTTTTCATTGATAATTAGGAATATTACCAATACCTACATAATTGAGAATTTATGAATCATTGAACAACTAATATTTCTGAAGTTCCCAATCGTATTTCAACATATGGCAACTATGCTATGGTCTGCCCGTACTTAGGAAATCGTGATGTCAGTTTTTATACTCGCGGTAAATTTCTAGTCGTTTGAAAATTACCGTGGCATCATTGATGCTTTAAGCACCTCAAAATCGACCGAAAAAGTCTATAAAAATATGTAGAGGAGTAAAATCGGGGATAAAATGTGTCGTTTTTTTTTTTCGAGGTATAACCAAATCGGACCTATTAGATAATGTTCCTTATGTGATTTTCCATCATAGTCCAGCTAGACGACATTTTTCTGTGGGGACGAACTTTTTTATTCAAAAAAATACGAAAAAAGTTGGATATTCGAAAATCGTGTTTTTCTAAACATATTATTCAATATTTCGAGAACTACTCGAGATATTGATTTGCTTTTTCGTTTGATCGAAAGAAGATAATCTAGCGCTTCTCATCATGCCAATAGAATGATGTAATGAAATCGGGTTTTTTTCTGAATAAGTTGAGAATATGAAATAGTGAAAACCGTGAGATGAAATTTTCACTGATCGAAAAACTTTTTTATTATTCGAATTCTTTATATACAATCAGCGAAGGAAATTGAGATAATGAGTCGAAAAAGTTTTTAGATTAAAAAAATTCGATACATATGAAATAGTTTTGAAGGTATGATTTTTTAAAAACATGCTAATTCCGCGCCTCCGGTAACTGTTCGCGCTCAGCGCAATACCAGTGCCTACTCCCAATACCCGCTCCATCAGTGCTATGTGCTATGTAAGCTCTCTACTGTGGTTATGTTGAGAAATTGTTCTTATGATGGTTTCAAGGTCAATGATGCAAGTATAGAGGAAAATAATACTGCATTCATATTTTTCATAATGGATAATTGGACGATTTCATAAGTTACAAAATATAATCGAGTTTAAACCAAACTATCAAACAAAAAATGATATTCATTTTAGTATTCTTCTTCATTTCCTGATTCTGGCTCAACTGGATCCCTGAATGTATTTTGGCAGTCTCTACATTTACATTCACTAGAACATTTCAACCCTTCTTTCATGCATATACACTTATTATTTGTGCAGTTTTTATCGGCAAAATGAATGGCCAGGATTTTTCTTACAGAATTTGGAATAGGTTCCTGCTTAGTAAAAACAGGCTTCCAACAATCGTTTTCGTGTTTCCAACAAAAATTTTCCGGATTTTCAGTAGGGATATATGGTAAAAGGGATGAATACCATATTTTCAATTGATATATACATCTAGAAATAATTGATTGGAAATGTGTTAGGTATCGGAAATTCTGCCATGTGTTTTTTTATTATTCCTGCAGCTTTATAAAGAATTTGCATTTCGGATTCTACGTTTGAATCGTTGAAAAATTCGGATTCTTCTTTGGAGCTACTGGATCCTGATGACTTAAATTGTTCTGCGAAATTTTCTTCACTATTTCCTTGAATGTCTTGGTGATATAATTGATGATGTTTTTTCTGTTTCGACAGATTTATAAATGATTTAATATTCCTTGGGGCAATATATTGACTGTAACAAGACTTGTGATACTTTTTGCATCATGAGCAAATATCCAGAAATTTTCCCAATCATATTTATATCGTTCCGTTTCTTTGCTGAGTCAACTATTTTATCAAAACTTTTCTTTTCAGTTCCTATAATTCGATAGCATTTATTAAAATGGCTATCGTTAAATAAAATCATGCTATCGTTAAATAAAATCAACTATAAATCATAATTTTGTATTCATCCTAATTCGTAATTTTGGGTTTGAATATTTCTACACATTATAATTCAAAAATAAAACATGTCCTATTTATATCTATATTTTTAGTCAAATCGTCACGACATGATGTATACTCATTTCCCGAATGATTGACATTCAGATCAGTTCATAATAATTGATATTCTACTCATAGTATGCTTTTTTTGATATGGCAAATGAATAATGAGATTTCTAAAGTTCGTTAATTTCAAATGAAAATTATTTCGAGATTGTTCAAAATATATAATATTATTGAATAATGATATTATCCTTATTCTTTCAATCTTCAATGATATTGAGATCTCAATGAAATATTATCGAATGTCCTTATAATTCGAAAACATTTTCACATAGGTACCTGTTTGAACAGATACTAATTTCTGATGTTTCCTCTTTCCGCCCCTATCACAAATGATACACATTCTTCCAATATCAAAAATGACATTTGCATTCCGAGTTGATGGTCCCGCTTCTGTATTTTTCTGACAACCAGTGAAATTCGGCAATATTTGAATATTGTGCATGCTGGTGTAACTTTTTCTACATTCTACACAAATATCATTTCTTGATTCTTCTTTCCGCTGCTGATAATAACGAGAGCAGGCCTTGTATCCGTGGATTTTTTTGTAATATTTTTATCATTATATGATACACTCTTTTTGCAAATGACACACTGCATCTTCAACAGATTGTTGCATACTGCCCTACAACCTATAACTACGCTCTATAGTCGCGCCAACACGCTCTTGTCGCTAAAGGCATATTCATGCCATGCGTACCTACATCTTTGAAAAATCATATTTCGAAAACTATACTACATATACAAATTTCTGTTATTTCAAAAACTTTCATGACTATTTGTCAACATTTTATTCGCTGCATATATACAAAAAAAATCAACAAGAAAAAAGTTTGTCGATTGTTGAAAAAAATATATCATGAAAAGTGATATCTGGCGTTCTCAATCAATTAACAAAAAACTGATGATAATTTATACTGTAATCATACCATCGTGAGATGCAGAAAAGAATTCGTTTTCTATTGAAAAAAAAATGATCTCCATACCTATTGTAGTTTTAGAGTTACGAGGAGATATATTTCAAAATCTGTGTTTTAGAAAATTCTTTATTTTTTCAGTTTTTTCTAAATAAAAAAGTTCGTCCCCACTCAAAAATGTCGTCCAATGATATTCTGATAGAAAAATATGTACTTCATTATATTTTGAAGGTCGGAACTGGTTATACCTTGAAAAATTTTTTTTCGAGAACGGAGCGACTTTTTCGGTGGATTTTACTCCACTAATGAGTATTTGAGTCATGATTCAATTTAAGAAATTTAAAAAAATTAGTTCAATCGCCTATTATTCAACTTTTAGATGTCATTTTGAGATGATCCCTGATATATCAATTGTTTTGTTTTGAAATATTCCAGACACGTTTCACTGGGAATATAAATGAACATACAGTTTTCAACATCCTAACAAAATTAAAAACGTTCATGAGTCAAAATTTGAATTACTCCAAATTCCAACTTCATTCATTTCATCATCCATCTAACTGTAGAAAATGAGACAGGAAAACCTTGCAGCTATTTTTTTTCCTTTAAAAAACTTTCGAACACGGATCTGACACCGCAACAACTTTTATCACGTATATAGTAACGACCCGCTGCAAAACTGTTGCTCGACTATTGTAAAACTTTCATTGTGTTTTAAAATTTTCGAAAGTTCCGTCGTAATGCTCAGCACGTCCTATTACACACGAACCGCGTTCCGAAATCAGACAGCTCCAAAAAGTTTTATTTGCCCTGCATATTGCATAAGATTCCATATTATTATGCAGGCAATATTCATGAACACATCAGCATCAGAAGCGACCTAGAATGTATGGCAGTAAATGTAATTTGTTTTCCTTTCGGATTTTTGCTTGTATATGGAGATGAGTGGAGTTGAGTTGAGTTGAGTTGAGTCAGTGACAATTTGTATTGAGAAAGGTTTGGAGAAGAGAAATAAAGGTATATAGAAAAAATATCGAATTTTTACTTAATTTTGTACGTTTCGGGAACGAATCTGCTCCCGTTTTCAACATAAAAAATGGATTTTTTGTATGGCAAATTCGTATTTGTCCTGACATCACTTTTCAGTTCTCAGTGACAATTGGTGGATTATTCAGATGAAAGAAATAGTATGATTCTATGCCCCGTTATTCAAAAACGTCTAATAGGCTATCGAGTTTGGGACACCCCGTATGTGTTCTGTGCGTGTGTATTTAGATCTATACTGTAACTCTATACGTGATCTTATAGGAGTAGCACTGTAAATTCGTAGACCGTCAGGACGAGTAGTATTGCTGTACTTCAACACAATTGAGTTAACAATAAGACACAAAATTATGAGGAAATATTCAGAACAGAGTGGTATTTTGCTAGACTATTTCATGAAGCGTCAGAAATACTTATTATAAACGATCAAGCCATATAACCAAAGCGATTCGTCCTGACATCTACAGCTGTAATTATTTTATGTCAAACCGACAGAATTTGCTTCCCTATCGATGGTTATATCGTAGGAAACACCAACGCTGATAGACCAATCAGAATTGAAAGACAGCTAACGTTTTCGCGCGATAATACAAGTTGTCTTCGACTTGTGATTGGTCAGATTATCTGAGAATATTAGGATGAGTGAAATAGTCTAATTTTATGTCCTGTTTTCCAGAAACGTCTAATAGGCTATCGAGTTTGGGACACCCTGTATGTATTCTGTGTAGGCTTTATTACTGAAACTCCATAAGACATCTTAGGGGTAGCACTGTTAATTCAAAATTCAAGAAACTAAACTAAATTATTGAAGATCGAACGTTATCGTTTCTACAGGGTGTATCTGAATGACACCGAAAAAATTGAAGGGACGATTCCTTGTGATATTTTAGGAAATATAGTTCATATGAACATGTGTCCTAACTTGCTTCGTTTTATAGATACAGGGTATCAATATTTCCATGAAAAATCGTTTTTCCACTCATAACTCAATTAATTGTCTGTTCATCAATTTCAATAAAACGTTGTGGTTCTGTTTATAGTAATATGGAACTTCTTCTCGTGCAATTAGATTCTAAATAATATTCCCAGTGGCGTCACAATGGGTAAATTTAACGATATTTATGGTGAATGTCATTGTACGCCACCGGTTTTTCTGAGTTTCATATTTTTATAAGATTGAACTATTGAAATAACAACTTTTTATGTTTTGTGTGATTCTAGTATCTAGCTTAGCTTTTGAGGAAGCAATAAAAATTCGATTTGACTCAAAATTTTAATGTAGATGTTTTCAAGACTTCCATTGAGATTACTCAATAACCCCCCAGCCAACCATCGTGTGACATCAACATCTGTGTGATGTAACAACCTTGCATGAATGCAATATCTCGTTAACACATCTTATCGACGTCGCAAAGTGACATCGCAACCAGGAAACTATGTAATGTGGCAGCGACTTCTTCAAACTACATCTCTTCGACGTCAACTAAATAATTCACATTGATATCCTCATGAGATATCTTTGTGACCTGTGAGTGTGACGCAGACATGCGCAAAACGAACGCACACGCCAGACGCCATGTTGAGCTGTGCATGGCCATGTCAGTCAGTCAGTCAGCCAGTGAGTATGAGTCCGACTCCGTACAGACTATTTCCTTCCAAATTCTCTGTTGAAATATCTGAGATGATTTATAGCACATATTATAGCAGCTTCAAATTGGAGGTATACAATCATTTAGGAACGACGATGAGTTCAATCACAATAGGTAATATTGTAATTATCTCTGAGATAGAAATATTGCAATCTAAAACAAGGTGGATGAAAGATCCCAAGCTAATGCAAGTGTATTTGATATGTATCATTTATGAATAATGTATATTTGTATTGCTATATATATATGTGTCATGTTTTACTTCAAGATTACTAATTAGGGTGATTGTAATGATAAGTTTTGTATCATCTGTTTTTACTTTCGGAAAATAAACATTTTCTTCGTAAAGTTGAATAAATATTATTATTATATATCCCACGAATATCACAGGTACGGCGACCACATCATCGATGTCGCAGTGTGATGTATTTGTAATATGAAATGTTCACTTGTATGTGACCTGGTAGTGATTCTTCATGTGATGTCGCATTTCATGTCTGAACGACGTCACAGTGATGTTGCTTGAGTCGGACATTTTCACATCGCCACGTTGTATCGGTAACATGTTTGTGACTTCAAATGCGATATCGCATGTCACAAAGTGATGTGGCGTATACATTACACTTATACATCTCATGGTTGGCTGGGCCCAATTACAATAATTTCGAAATTTCAGGGCTTCCACAGATTCCATTCAAACTGAATTTTGGCACCATGAAAGATCATACAGGGGTGTAGAAATAATAACAATTGATACTTCCAATATCAACATCCTGTATCTCAAAAAACGGAGCAAGTTAGGACACATGTATTTATGAACTTTATTTGCTAAAATATCACAAGGAATCATCCCTTGAATTTTTTCGGTGATATTTAGATACACCCTGTATATTTATCTATTCAACTTCTTCAACAGCAACATGTTCTCGGCATGTGTGGCGGAAATGTACAGAAAAGAGTTGTCAAGGAAAATGATAATGTTGAAAAGTTCGTCGCGGTTTCTGGTGAAATCCGAGAAAATTGCAGGCCCATTCGACTATCTATTTACCTGTTATATTTTTTATTTTGTAGTCGAATGGCAAAAATAAATTTCGTAGTGAACGTGAACTGCGAGTAAAATACAACTCCGGTGCGCACGAATAAGCTTATCACATAAACTGAAGGCCCTTGACACAATGATACGATAAATCATGGTCTTTATGGCTGACTTTCTGACTTTTCCATGCAATCGTTTTATGTTTCTATATAATTTCAAGAATCGGAAAGCAAAGAATGTCGAAGAAATAATTCATAGGGTGTTAGGTGAGTTTAAATGTCAGTGTTTGTGTATTGAACAAATCTATAGTTTTATTTATGAGAAGCACATTTTTTCAATCCCATTGAAATATAAAGGGTGGTTCATAAGTCATCATGGATCAAAAGAAGTGGGGTGGAAGGGAGGGGGTCCAATCAAACTAACCATATGGTTATCCAATTGTTGATGGTTCAAAAGTTATTGAATTTTTGTCATTTCTCCCTAAAATCATGTAAGTAGTTGGTTTACTAAGAAATTAATTAGATAGATAGATAGAAGTTGAAACTATGGGCAAAAACTGCAGCCTACAAAAATTTTATGTTTTTATCAACCCCATATTTTGGGATCTGTACTAAATGGGAAACTTTTTCTGATAGTTGGTCATCTTTGAGGGGTAGTTTTTAAATCTGTCAGTGGCATTAAAAAATCAACTGAATTATTTCATTCAGTGAAACTTAAAGAAAAAAAGTATAAGGGGTTATTAAGGATTTCAAACACGCGCGATTTTTCGACCACGACGACCTATTCGGAGTGCTCGAAATAAAGTGTTCGAAAGAACACCTATCCACGGATAGTTCACGCACTTTTTTTGTGGGTGATACACTTTAAGATTTGAAATATGGAAATAACAACTATACAATGGTTGAATATTTGTTAGTGATATTTAATTTGATGTTACATGGTACTCCTGGCTGATCGATAATAATTAAAACGTTGAAATTTTTAGATCGCTGGAGATCTCGTGAACGTCATCTCCATCTCCCATATTTTTAAAGTGTAAAAATTATTGAAAATATATAATGTGGACGCTGTAACTTGAAATTTCATTATTTTTTTTATGTTCTGGTTCCCACGAAAAGGGATATCCTGTAATGTTCAAAGAACATCGTGAGAACCAAGGGAAATAAGGTAGGAATTGGTGTTCATCATAAATTTCTGGAGAACACCTCCCTTGGCAATGTGTTCCAGAGCCTCGCTGTTCGTTGGATGAACGAGTCTTTGGAAAGAGATGTTCTGCAGGTCTCCAAAGAGACGACGAAGGGGTGCGAAGCCTCAACTCGACGGGTTAATCTCGCGGGGACTGCCAAGGGAGGAACAATTGTTGATATTTCAGAAGAGCATCGTCCATGAAAATATCTATAAAATAGAGCCAGATCGACAACTTTTCTACGGTGTTCCAGAGAAGTGAGTGAGTTTGTGAGCGAGGCATCACCCACGAGACGAATTATTTGGATATTGTTGAATGAAGAAAAAATTGACAGGCGATTTCGATGAGCAGAAGTAGGTTCCAGGTGTGACCAAAATTAAAATTTGCTGACCAGACATTTCGATTCGCATTTGATCATAAAAATTTGCTGACCAGACATTTCGATTCGCATTTGATCATAAAATTATATGAATGGATACATACATTGTTGTTACTGGTAAAATAATTCCAATTCATCCCCTCAAAGCAAGTTATCAGATCAGAAATTGAAGACATACAATGCACCTCATTGGTTTTTTTTACAGTAAAACAAGAGCAATTTTCTGTTATAGCTGTAGAAAAAGAGTCTTATTCGTATAGCGAGTCTGGACAATCGACCAATGAGAAACGTCCATAAGTGGAATAGTGGCCACCATAGATTGTTTTTTTAATCTATGGTGGCCACTAACCATGCCATGACATGACGATGTTCAATTATTTCTCTGCGTCTCGTTAAGATGTCTAGGGAACGGGAAAACACAAGTTCAAGTAACTAAACCAATGTTTCTGATGATGCGACATGCTCCATTTCAAAGAAAGTATATTATAGAGTGGTCGAAAATTAGATTAGATTAGATTTAGAATGGGGCCTTCGGGCTATCTGCCTCCACACCGCGACCTTTTCAGATCTATTGTGTCTGCCCTCAAAATCGATTAGAGTTCTTCGGCTAGCCCCGTCTTCTCTATGAGACTCCATAGGCTAGCTTTCAGATCTCCTATGTATCTCTGGGCTTCTGGTTTTTCCTCACCCAGCGTAAGGAACCTTAGTCTTGACAAGCCCTCACAGTGGCAAAGTATGTGTACTGCTGTTTCCTCCTCTTCCTGACAGAACCTGCACAGCAGTTCTTCAGTCAGACCTATCGTACTCATGTGTTTGTTGAGCCTACAATGCCCTGTGAGAAGTCCCACTAGTATTCTAGTTGAACTTCGTTTCTGGCTTAGTAGATATTCTGTGAATGTTGGCGATGGTTTTTTAATAAACTCTTTTGCCTGTCTCATTCCTGGCGATTTGTTCCACCATTCTTGAGATTTGGTTTGCATCCATGATTTGATACTAGTCTTTTGTATAGCTTTCGCAATACCACAGAAGGGTTCTGGGCCATTCAGAGCTTTGTTTGCTCCTGAAAAGGTCGAAAATAGAAATAGGTTGATTTCTGAAAATATTTGCATTATCATGTGACCGACGAACCAAAAAGCATTTCGTGCCTTCGCCAATGTTCAAGCTGTCTCAAGTGACTTTTTGAATACATACTTAAAGTCCTTTCATATCGATTTCAATTTCTTCCATTGAGTTTGGATTGTTTTTAAGTAGATACCTAGATAGTGTATTATTCCTAACTAGTTGGAGTTAAATGGTGAACGATGCCAAGTTGGTTTAATTGAAAATCAAAGCACGGCACACCGGAGCAAACATTGAACAGATATTACAGTTTCCTGAACACATTTCCATGTTCCTGAAAATGTTACGGTTTTGCCCGTATATTTTGAAAACGATTCGTGACATTTTAGATTTGGAAACATCGTTTCATTATTCACTAAAATAGGCAAAACTTCGTATTACTTACTCAACTTACTGTTTTCAAGATGCCAATAGTGGTATGACATAATGTATGGAATAATAGTATTTGAAGAGATCCCCGCTAATTTTGTGTATTTTTCTTCAATTCTCAAACTTTCTATGCTTATCCAGACAACTCTTAACATCATTCAATTCCCAATTAGGCGTATAATTATTTATTGTTATTCTTGTACATTTCACTTGTAATAAATTATTGTTCAAGTCAGCTTTGAAATGAAATGCAAGATTAGGTATTACAATTTTGTATCGATCTAATTCTGTTTTCAACTTTCTGTATGTACTTAATCTCTTCTAATTAATAGGATAGTATATATTATATACCGTTAATTTAATCCAATAATTATGATTATGCAATGAAAAAAACCCATTCAGTCATTCATCCAGCGGAAAGGATTAAAAAAGAGTGATCAATAGGTAGGTATTTATAGCATAGGAAACCTTTTTATGTCGTTTTTCCTGACCTGCAGCTAAAATTAATTTACCGATAGTTCAAATAGTAATAGTAATATAACTGAAAAAAGTTGATAATCAATAAAACAAGTTGAATGTGTTGAAATTATTTCATGGATGAATCAATATTTTGAACTTCGTATTTCCATTAATTCTTTCCGCGTTTTGTACCTAACAATTAAGAATCAATTGCCATAACGTCTCCTGATAATTTCTCTTGATGTTCCTTCAATCTAGTGTAACTCGGTTTTCTAATTACTCCCATCATAGATGTTTCACCACAATATATATTTCATAAATTCCTGGATGATGATATCGTAATCTACTTCAGTTCAAAATTGAAGTATCCGAATATTGTTTGGGTATGCCGGTATGGCACAGCTTCATATTTCATTTCACTAACAATTATTATCCATCGGGCCACAGCACTGCATCTTGGAATGGCATCGAAATAATATGTTAGTGGTTTATTACAAGTTTAATAAAATAATGATTTATTATTCTCGCAAGTGTACCGGATAGTGCAGCAGCATCAGCTGGCAAACGATATTTGGTATGCCCAGACCGTGATAATTAATGCATAGGAGGTGCAATTTATTACTAGTACAAGTATAATTAATTATAATTTTAGAGTTCCATTAATTTACATTGACATCAGCACATACTGTACTGACAATAAGCGGAAGTATCCGAATAAACAATACTTTACATGACTGGAAAAACTGAAAATTGATATAAGAAATTTTGAAAACAATTCGGAAAGTCAGAAGATCCTGAATACCTAACGTATCAAAGTTAATAATGGAAAAGTCTCTGTAACAGTTATGTAGTCGACTCCTCTTAACTTCCATAATTAATTCTGTATAAAATTAATTATATTATGTTGTATATTCTATTTCATTCCATCAAATATAGCTTGTTCAAATAGTAATGTTTTACAATAAACTAGAATTTGGAATAGGTTCTGTATACTTGTTCATTAAATTATTTCACTCTTCATTCCCTTTCAGTCCCAAGAATATATTATCTACCTATACTAATAATATTAAAGAGGAAAAATGTGTTTATTTTTCATTGTTCTTTTGTTTGCATTGAATAGGCTCCGAAGCAACTTGACCGATTTGAAAAAGTAATTTTTCATTAGAAGCCGATATTATCCCTGATGAACATAAAGGGTAGTAAGATTTATCCTTCCGTACTTACATAACTTCCATAACCCTTAAACTCGCGAGAATAATTTGGAAAGTATAGCCGGAATTTGTCTAGCAGGTGTGACTTAGAGTAACCTCAGAAACTTCCTGAATTTTTTACGAATTTTTCCAGGATGATGTAATATCATTTTCAGGGCCCTCACAATAGTGTTATTTGGGAGTGAAATGGGATTTCAACTCAGAATGAAGAAAACGCTAGTCATGGAGAAATATGCATTTATTGTTTATGGTTTGATATGAAAAGTGACGAAACAATCACTCTCATTGTTCAAGCACAGGCATAGGCGTACATTGTATTTTTAACATCTCGTCCTTGAACGGCTACCGCAACTTTCCAGTCAGCGAGTCCGTGGCGATTTCGGAGAATCAATGACAGGCCACCCAGCCAACCATCGTGTGACATCAACATCTGTGTGATGTAACAACCTTGCATAAATGCAATATCTCTTATCGACGTAGATTCGATATCAACGTCGCAAGGTGACATCGCAACCAGGAAACTATGTAATGTGGCAGCGACTTCTTCAAACTACATCTCTTCGACGTTAACTAAATAATTCACATTGATATCCTCATGAGATATCTTTGTCACCTGTGAGTGTGACGCAGACATGCGCAAAACGAACGCACACGCCAGACGCCATGTTGAGCTGTGCATGGCCATGTCAGTCAGTCAGTCAGTCAGTGAGTGAGTCCGACTCCGTACAGACTATTTCCTTCCAAATGCTCTGTTGAAATATCTGAGATGATTTATAGCACATATTATAGCAGCTTCAAATTGGAGGTATACAATCATTTAGGAACGACGGTGAGTTCAATCACAATAGGTAATATTGTAATTATCTCTGAGATAAGAATATTGCAATCTAAAACAAGGTGGATGAAAGATCCCAAGATAATGTAAGTGTATTTGATATGTATCATTTATGAATAATGTATATTTGTATTGCTATATATATATATATGTGTCATGTTTTACTTCAAGATTACTAATTAGGGTGATTGTCATGATAAGTTTTGTATCATCTGTTTTTACTTTCGGAAAATAAACATTTTCTTCGTAAAGTTGAATAATTATTATTATTATATATCCCACGAATATCACAGTTACGGCGACCACATCATCGATGTCGCAGTGTGATGTATTTGTAATATGAAATGTACACTTGTATGTGACCTGGTAGTGATTTTTCATGTGATGTCGCATTTCATGTCTGAACGACGTCACAGTGATGTTGCTTGAGTCGGACATTTTCACATCGCCACGTTGTATCGGTAACATGTTTGTGACATCAAATGCGATATCGCATGTAACAAAGTGATGTGGCGTATACATCACTTATACATCTCATGGTTGGCTGGGCAGTGGTCAATTTCGTCATGTCGTTTGTCATGTGTTGAAATAGAAGCTTCTCTTTTCGCAAGGAGAACGGTTGGTTTATTGGCATTTTCATCCACCCACTCAACAAATATTCCTCCGGTACTTCTACCGGTTCATGTGCATTCAACTCCCACTGGTCATCTTTATCGGAATCGATTTCCAGATCTAATCCTATCTGATCCAACAAATCGTAAATTTCATCTTGATCTTTTTGCAATTCAAAATTCTTGGAATGGAGGACAGTTTCGACACACTGGAATGTTTAAATCAAAATCGATAATAATCATTAATCCGTAGCGGTACGCTTCCGGAGCACACAAATGTGCTGGTACACAAATATGTCCTGAAATCTGATCCCGAAAAAATTTTTGGAAACACCCACTGTGAACCATCATGTTGAATCATGTTTTCATTTGCCATTCAATGCATAAAATCATTCACAATATCATATATTGTTGATGTTTTTGATTCACTCACCTTCAGGAAACATTTTTCAGTCTAGACCAATTGCACCACACAATGATTTATTTTCTTTAGGCCGCCTGAAAATGAAATAAGCAGCAAATGCGGTTTGTTCCGTGCAAATTCTCGTTCTCAACCCAGCAAAATGATATTTTGATCCTTATAACCCCGCACACACACATATGTCTGCCATATGGCAAATGGAGCTCATCAGGGTTCCGGAGAAACATCACCGTGGAACATATCTGCTACAAAGCAATTACATTTCATGCAATATATTTTCTTGTTCAGGTGGTTACATAACAGGAAACATATCATATACATATATGATGCTTCAAAGGCCATGAAAAAAGATTGTTCAGTTGAATTATACATGTATGGTGAAGGAAACAAATTCGCATGTTTCACTTATGTCTCGAAACTATACAAGATTATTTCTAAAATCACCAACATATTCATAACAGTGAAACGTTCTGTTCTGTAGGAGTTGGTACCTAGTTGATGGAGAGAACTTCATGTTAGTTTCCTTTGAAGGTTATGTTATGCTTTGCATGTTTGTCTCACATATTTTTTCAGAAAAAAATCAAATGGTGTAATGTTTTCATTGTGGATTGTTTATAGTGGTATTGAAATATCTCAAAAATATGTTCACAAGTTGAGTACAAGACAGAGGTATAATCGAGGGTGTAATATCACAAATGAAAATGATTTACCTACCTAATTATCTGTCTCTACTTGATCACACTGCTAATGTGCATTTATCTATGTAAGTATCACCAGCCACTCCAAAACAGCTGAATCGGAAGAAGATGCCCAATGGGGTTTTGAATGATGTTTTTATCTGTGACTATTAGGATCAATTTGAAAGACTTCTGGGTCATCGAATATTCCATGACACTTTCATGTGCAATTTCCAATGTCTGTTCATCTATGTAAGTACCATCAGCCGTTCCATAACAACTGAACCTGAAGAATTTGCTCAAATGGATGTTGAAAGTAATGGTGTTTTCATTTGTGACTTTTAGGGACAATATATGGATGGGTTAGAAAATCCAAAAGCATGAAAAGAGGAAACATTTTTTGACAGAAGATTTTGGGTCATCAAACAATCAAACATATTCCATATACACTTGCATTTTCCAAAGTCGGTTTTAATCACGTTTTAATTTCAAATAATACCTATGTATGTACCTACTGATAGTTTGTTAATGTGAACAATTGTGTATCTTCAATAATAACAAAGTTACCAATATGGCTGTCGACACTCAAATTCTTGTATATTTCTCGAAATGATCAAGTACATAATTTTGGATTCATCTCACATATATTACTCTGTAACATTTATTTAAGTATCATTATAAGAACAAATTCGTTACTTATAATGTATCTGATACATGTATGCAATGTTACTTCGAAAATACTCAACATATGTCAGATGCATAAAGGACATATTCAGGGAGGCGGAAATTTGACGTTACATTTTTTTTTATCGCTTGGAGCGCACGAGAGGGAATCCCTATAATGTTCAAAGAACATCGTGCGTTCCTAGGGAGGATAGGGACAGGAGGTAGGTATTGGAATTTTTTTTGAACTTTAGGAGATTATATGTTGTTGGGAATACTTCCACAGGCAATGAATTCCAGAGCCTAGCCGTTCTATGGATGAAGGAGTCTTAACTGTACAAATAATATGTCTGCAACATCGGATGAGACCAGAAATATGTGGTTGTTATGTATCAGATATGTATTAGTGTTTGCTGGGAAACCACTTGGATAATGCCCGTACAATTGTGAGGGATATAAACGGCTGGACCGATAGGCTAGTCACTGTTTCGACAAAAAATTGCCTAAAAGTCGTTTATGAAATTATGACCCTTTCAACAATCAAAAGCAGGCCTTGGAAATCTGAATATTTCAGATTTGTTCTTATTTTGGAATAGGCAAAAAAAACGGCCACCAAAAAATTTGCCCAAATTATTCACCCTGTAACGTTTCGTAGATTCATGTTCCAGAATGTTACCCTAAATATTAGTTTTCGTTAGGAGCAGATGACTTTTGATCATTATACAGGGAAAAACCAAAGTTACTTGACTTCTTCACTCTTCACTAATTACTTCTTAACGCCCTGTGGAGGATTTGACTGGTTGAACTTGGCTTCATTATGCTCATTATGCTTTGGATTGAAGTGTGATCCCTTCTCAGCTAGTTTTGATTCACGTCGATATATTATTTTCAAGAGAAGATACGATTGTTTTAAGAAAGTATGGCATTTTTCAATTTTCATTATGAAACTAATCAGAACCTACATCAACTCATTGATCAACTAAGAGAATTAATATTACTTATATCTACGTCATTTTCAAGCACTTACCGGAAAAAACTTATTTACGAAACAACAAATAAATAGCAGCCAGGTAGTCAACGAGTATGCCCTCCTCGAGTTTGAATTCCAGCTTTCAACCGCCGTGGCATCGAATTGATCAAATTTCTTGAGTGGTCTTGAAGAATTGACTGAAATTTTCCTCTCAAAGAGTCTCTGACTAGGCAGGACGAAGGCGAATGAGCCTCTGGAGTTCATCCCTAAGATGCTCTATAGGTTGAAAAGAAGATATTGACGTGAATCTAGAACCATCATGTTAGGAAGGGACGAAAGAGGATCACACTTGAATTCAAAACATGATGAGGCAGAAGGTTGAAGAATGGTTCTGATCTGAAATATTTTTAATAATAATTTAAAAAATCCATACTTTCTTAAAAACTTGTATCTTCTCTCAAAAAGTGGTGATTGATGTGGATCAAAAAGCATTGTGTTGAAAAAGGATCAAAATGTTTTGGTGTCCGGTTATGAAATTTTTGTTTTTGAAAATCGGTCGACGAGTTCCAAGTTGTGGGTTGAAATCGCACACACTGTATGTACTGTAGATACGCGCATAGCTCAGAAGGACTGCAACAAATAACAAATGTGTTATTTCATTTAAATGGGTACACCAACCGTGCAAAGCCATGCCGGACAGCTATCATAAATATTTTCGATCAAAGTTAATGGGAAAGTCATGTTGCTCATGTAGCTGACTCCTCCTCCTCCTCCCTTCCGTATTTTATCTCATGAAAATTTGAATTCCTAGTGTTTTTTATCTGCTATCCATTCTATCGAATAGCTTGTTCTAATAATCATGTTCGACAATAAAATAGAATTTGGAATAGGTTCTATATACCTACTTGTTCATTAATTATTTCTATTGGGATATCACCACCCCAGGACCCAGGCCTCCCCTTTTAAACTTTTCATCAATAAAGGCGCAATTATTTAAAAAATCAAGTTCTACGCCTATGGCAGAAAAGGGGTTTGAGTATGAAATTTGGATTGGGAACTCATTAACTACAAAAAAGTACCCTTGATAACAGTAGATTTACTCTCATGGTTTTAACAAAGTTTGTATTTTAATAATTATTGTTTATGTTCTAAAATTACTAAAATGCAAATTTCGTCAAAACCATGAGAGCAATCGAGTCTTATCAAGAGTACCTTTTTTAAAGTAAATGAGTGGCGCAATCTGAATTTCATACTCAAACTCCTTTTCTTCCATTGGCGTATAATTTTTAGAGGTGCAATTATTTAAAAAATCAAGTTCTACGCCTATGTATTATTATCGGACAAAATTTTAACACCATTTTTTTGCCACATGAAACTCTATCAATATACCAAATTTCAGGCAAATCGCATAATGCCGTTTTAAATTTATATGGGAAAAACGATTTAAAAATTGTAACTTCAAGGCCCTCTGGAGCCCAAACGATGCAACTTTTTACTGAGGTAATTTTACTTAAATCGACCAATTTTGGTCTAGGGAATATGTGGTATATTTTCGTAAAGACCTTGTACGACACCCTGTATATCATTTTGTGCATTTATTTCAAGGGTGTGGTTGAAAGCACCATAAAGCCTTCAAAATATGATATTTTGCTGGTTACCTAATCCGCAATGAAAAATGTAATGTATTCATTTTACATGTTTTCTTCCTGCCTTTGCATAAAGTCCTTACCTTATTACTATATTAGTTGAGCTTCTATACGAGAAAAGCACAAAGGTAATTTTTCTGAGCTGGAAAATATGCTTCTCCGCTTCTGCTGTTGCCAATATAACACAAACTCATGAAAAAAGCAATGAGCTAGAGCAAAGTAAATGTTGACTGATATGAAATAAAAGCGAGCTGTGTTTATTTATATTTTGAAAAGTCTTTTCTATCTACAGTGTATTACAATTCGCTCCACCCCTCCCATTTACTTTCATGTTCCTAGGCAGATTTGAGAATTTTTTCCCCCATATTATACTACTCAAAATTATCTACTTTGTGGATTATCAATCACAATTTCTTATAGCCTACTGCGATCACAAAAACTACAGCAAAATTAAAGACAATAGATTTGACAGATTTTGATAATGACAATCGATTCGGACTAGCCAGAAATACTCGCAATATCAATTTCGGAAACAATATCTCATAAGAGGTGTTTTTTATTAACGTTACAATTTTTCACCGTATATAATAATTCTTTTGAGAATTTGAATAATACCATACATGATGGTAGTCAGGATTAGATCATCTGGCTACAGAGTGAGAAATTCAGGCCAAGAAATGGAGAAGAGTTGCGACGAAGAATAATAATAACAGTTTGCAGAGAGATACCACCAGAGGAGCTGAGGAGACTTGAAACTAACGTGCGAAAGAGATTTGAAAAGTGTATAGAGAATGAAGAAGATTTGATGGAGAATGAGTATACAAAAATCTGAATTTGGTAGGAATGGTTGCTGCTATAGTTTTTTTTTATTTTTTCCATTTCTTTTATTGGTATTATTTAGTTTTTTTTACTTCTTTTTATTTCTTGATAGAGAATTTAAATTTCTGGTGATTTTATTCGTTATTAATGTCACTCTGTAGTCAGGTGATCTAATCCTGATGACTACTATCATGCCTGGTATTATAGATTAACGAGTCCCCTTATAAGAATTATTATAGACAGTCGCTTGAAAAATGCAATTATACAAACATTGAAACGTTGATAACAAACACTCGACATTGTTTTGATAATTAATATAGGAGAATTTGAGCCTAGTCCTTGGAATATAATACGTGAATAAATGTAAACAAAGGATTCTATGGGTCATACGTTAGATATATTCGGCAACGGAAGAAGACATACCGGCTATCTACGTTTGCTGATAAATGAACACTTCTTGCAAATATTAGTTGGGTTTTACGACCCACTCGACCGACGTGCGACTGCGACTCGCGGCTGAAAGGTCCAGTCGGATCGCGTGCTGCTATTGATAGCCATAATAATTAAGATTAAGACCTCTACAATAAGTCGTTTCGCAGAAGGAATGAAATTGACAATCATTTTTCGTAATCCATTTTCCTATTCAATAATAAGAGAATATTGACATTTAACATTTAGAGGTAGGTATAGTTAACCTAGACGACGAATTAGAGATTCTAAACTATTTCTAAATATTTCAGCTGCAATTATTCATCCTTCTCTATCTTACCGTTCAAGAAATAGAAATACTGTCCCGATGAAATTGATGGTATCTCGTATATGCAGTATGCAGAGATGAGAGATCCGGGGGCTTTATTTCAGTGTATACTAGGAATCTTCCTTGTATGTTATGAAATGCGCCGCAGGCGAATTTTTTGGGTTCAAGGTCAAATGCCTTGAGAATTAGAATTTTTACAACAACTTCATATCAGATATTTCATAATTTTCAATTTAATTTCCTCATTATGTTGTAATTGCTATATGAAATTATAAAAAATAATATGACAATAATTGAAAGAGCAAGTGAAAGGTATTTAAATAGTCTCTGAAGGTCAACTGAGCAGGTGGATGTTTATTTTTTTAGATTTTTTAATATGTTCCCCTTGTTTCTGTGAATAAAAATCTGATTATATTGAACCCATATGTGTAATAAGGATATTATTAACAAATTTCTCTACCAGTTTAATGAGAGTAAAATCTTTTTAACACAGGAACATTTTTGTTTCCTTTAATTTTTTATTCAAGAGAGGAAATCCTAAAGAATCTATTGAAATTTTGATGAGAAGTATTTTGATAACGAAAAAGCGAAAATGACGGAACTTCAAATGAATAGAAAATAAATCAAAAAATATCTGGATGAGGATGAAGTAATGTAAATTATTGGTTGAGTAATGTTGAATTATTTTCATCAGAGATTTTCAATATTTCATATATATCATTAATTCCGTGCAAAAACTATCAGTCTATTGTCCGTGGAAATACCTATACTATAGATAGAAAAAAAAACTGTCCATAACGGTTCTTGATATTTTCAAATAGCCAAAGGCGCCATTTGGAAATTCTGATACTTCCTTCCCTATTATGGTATATATTTTGTGTTTGTTACCTTATATCATACTTCCTGACAAATCGAACCTCGAGAACCAATCAGAATCGACCATTTTCACGGTTTCTTCTGTATTCTAGCGATATTTTTTGTTTATTGAATTTTATCGGACTTGCTCTACCAATACAGAAGCCGAATTGACCCACACGTGACCAACAAACCTCGTTTATCAGCGATAAAATTTTGTCATCGTGTCTGGTCAAGATTGCTTTGGATTCAAATCTGAGACAATAACCAAGGTACCTACTTTATTTTATTTATTTATAATTCGCGTTAGTGGGACATTTTGTACGAAAGGCGAGACAATTTTATTCTGGCTGGACGTTTCATGTGTAATTTAAAAAGTTTGCATATTTGTTGACGGTCTGACACAACAATACTAAAATTCAAATTCCTTCTTAAAGTAATCTTCTTCAATCACTCAAGTTATTGTTACTAAAATAATTACGAGATGATGTAGCTCAACTGATAAGGTTGTTGCGCGAAGATACGAAGGTTGATGGTTCGAGCCCCTCGGCGACGGTATATATTTTTTTAATTATTTCGTGTCATATAAATCCAATTTATTTTGATTGAATTGGATAGCAATTGTGAACACTCTTTTGACAGCAACCATCTCCAAGATATTGAAAAAAATACTGTTTATCAAAATTGTACATTCCACTTTGTGAATAACTATAAGTAGGTAGTTAATTTCTAAACAATTGAATTCTGTATTTCATTACTATCATTATGTTCTTCTTCGCAGTTTGAGTTAGAATATACTTAAATTATTGGTCCTATTTCTTATATGCACGATGTTCTTTGAACATTATAGGGATTCCCTTTCGTGCGCTCCAAGCGATAAAAAAAATATATTGTCTCATTCAATCATGAAATAGTCATACGAATACAACTCGTGATACCTACTATTCATGACATTCATCCAAAACTATTCGACTACGGCTCGTAGTTTTGATAACAATGTCATTCACGAAATTACTAGGCAACAAGCTGTCGTAACAATCACCGAATATTTCCTGCAAAATATTATCACTTGTGGTATTACATATGAAAGTACTGATCTGATTCGTTTTGTGTGATTGATACAGGAAGATTCATTGTAAAATTATAATGTTTCCCTAAATGACGCTCATCGAAAGATCTCTGAAGACTTCTAATGATCCTTTTCGTTGTTTCAGGCGATGAGGGCGCCATCTACGACCCGCACGTCGCCGATGGCCGCCTCGTGCTGCACCAGCAGTGGGTGACGTTGACGGCTGGCATGTGGCCGGCGGAGCCGACGCGGCCTGCGACTGCGACGCGCGGCTGGAAGATCGAGTCGGACCGCGTGCCGCTGCTGGCCGCCGTCTTCTGCGGCGCCGCGCTCGTCGTCTGTCTGCTGTGCGGCTTCCTCTTGTACAAGTGCTGCGTCATGCCGCGCAGGGACAAGCATTATTGTGAGTATACACGCCGCCGACTAGGGGTGGCCAAATATATCGATAATTATCTGTGTTGGGACCTGTACTTTTTTTATTGTATTCGCAGATGATACTACTATATTATATATTATGGAACAGTAGGAATCCTCGAGATTTGCATCAAATGATATCGTCTGATTCGAAAATGGTGAAAGATTGTTGTGACGCCAGTATTCTGTCGTTCAATATATCTAAAACTAGTATAATATATCATTCAGATGCTCCCTTGATAAACTCACATTTGGTGATGATTTTATTGAAAGTAGAAATGATACAAAATTTCTGGGATTGTTCATCGACAAGAATTTGAAATTTGGTAACTACGTCAAGCTACTCACTGGTAAGATTTATTCTGGATGTTAGGCAGTGAGAGTGATTTCTAGGGAATTAGGAATCTTTACTGCTTAGATAGTATATTATTCACTAACAGATTTCCAATTACGATATGGGAATACCTTTTTGGGGAGTGTGCAGCCCAACGTCTTAAAAATTTCTAATTCTACAGAAACGAGCGATATGGTATTTATCTAATGTCAAACCTCGAGATTCTTGTAGAATTTTACTTTCCAATAATAAAATATTAACAGTTATTGCACTCTTCATTTTGGAATCTGTTTGCCTGATAAATAAACACAACTTGAAATTCACTACAACTCCCATCCATCATACCACGCGCATTTTCCCGTATTTTCATGTCGTTAGATTTTAATATTTTTTTACAATATTATCTGACCTAGCTTTGGCAACAAAATTCTTCTTCAGACAATAAAGCATATTATTATTATGGATGATATCGATGATAATGAAACATTATCGGGTCATCGATAATAACGATAACGATAAAATTCTCTTGAATGTATATTTATTATTTTTCTTCTTTTGATATTTTGCACTCATCTTATCGAAAAAAACATTTGGTATCTTCAATTCTCTTTTCTTCGAATGTTGTTTTGACTTGCCAAGTGTTTGACAGCTCTAGAACCTTTGATTTGATTCAATCATAACTTACAGGAAGCTCGAAAAACTATGAATAAGCATTGAAAAATAAAGTAGACCCTCGGCAATAGTTTGAAGTTTGAGTTAAATAAATACAAAAAGCTCAGTCATTTCCACACAATGTTCATAAAATGAACGACAATGGTAGATTTCGGGAGAAAAACAATTACTTTCCTGGCAAATGCCACGCAGAACATTGAATTACATCCTCCCGAAATCTATGCATAACTCGTATAAACGAATACTGAGACAAGTGATACTTTCCTGAATGCCTATTGATTTTGATTAAGCCAGGCCACGCTAGACACCTACAGACCGGTTTCGAACTCTTTGACTCTCATCAGTGCAGGGCAGTCTCCAGCCAGCAGTCCTAAGACCGCCGACCAAGCGTAGCCTAGCCAAACAAAAATCAAGTTATATTCCCCCAGAGGCGTCCTTCATAGACAATTTGAAAGCAACGAAGGAAATAAACACTCCAAAACTGAAATTCCCATAGCTCCTAACTAAAGTGAGGAATTGAAAATTGATTCATATTGGTATTTTCATTTGCAGAAATTGATCGCAATTCTGTGTATACTTATTTATAGTTGCAGATTGGTACAATTTCCGGTCACTAATCGACCGGACACGGAAATCGAGAAATCGATTTTCTGATGAACTATATCTAACTCTAAATAAAGGGTACATGATTCGTTGAGTTTTCGTCGGATGAATCATTAGCATTTAGCGATTGGTTGCTTTTATTGGTGTCTGGATTGTCCGGATATGACCAATTAAGATGTTTTGATTATACAGGGTCATTCACGATATGGCCTCCCGTTGGGAATATATCACGCAAATGGGAGAGATTCTTCAAAAGAACAGAATTTTCATGACTATATATATATATATGACATATAGGGCCGTGAAATATACAACCGCAATGATCTAATTCAGGAACTTCATCCTTCATGAAAATTGAAAGTTTCTTGACGCAATTTGGCGAACTTGATTGTTGCGTATCAGGTTCCAAACGAATTTTGGAAAATATTTTCCCATATGGTGCTGGCGACGCTGAAATAACGCACATTTTTATAAAATTGTCTAAATTTTGAAATTGTATAAAACATACTTGGAACCGGAATAAGTGTCTTCCATTGGATTTTTTAATGAAGAAAACTATACAGGGCGTTCCTCAAAGACATGCTAATATTCGAGGGGGTGATTCTTCGACTCATTTTAAGAAGAAAACTCAATATGAACGTATGTCCTAAAAGTCTTAACTTTTGAGGTACATATGGTGATGAAGTTTTGAAAAATATTCAGTTTTTTGATAATAACTAAGACAATATTGCATACATCTCCTTGAAATTTGGTACACGTCTTTTATGCATCAAGGTGCATTTTCTGATGTACAAAAATTTTCATTTTCTCTTCCAGTGGCACCGTTACGGGCATATTATGGTTGATATTTTACTTGAAAGTGAACAACGACATACAATTTTCAAAGTTTATACAATGTCATAAAAAGCTATTCATTCATGTACAAAAAAAATCCTCCTGTTGATACTCGATAGAACGCTTCGTTTTCGAGAAAAAACGGAAAAACGAGACCAGACTTTAAATTTTGATGTCTGAGTAGGTACTCCATTCCGGACACTCATTTCTGGATAACCACAGTCATTTCGAAATTTGTATACCGATTCAGTCACATAGCATACTGAATTTTGCTATCACGAAAAGCTATACAGAGTGGACAAAAAAATAATCTATTTCAACATTGACATCCTGTATCTCAAAAGTTAGGACGTTTACGACACACGATCATATAAAGTTTTATTCTAGAAATGGGTCGAATAATCGGCCACTTGAATATTAACATATCATTAAGGAACACCCTGTATACTTTATGATATTAAATCGGCAGACATGCTACATTCACGTTTTTGAAGCAATTTTCGACGTGTTCGTGTTTTGACCACTGGACACGCCCAAAGGAACCGTGGACGGGGATAGTAAATCCCCAATCCCCAACTCATATTTGCGACAGGTCGAATAGTATATCTAGCATCAATATAGAGTTTGATAAAATACCGTAAGTAGTTGAAAAACTGGTATTTGGAAAAGTAACTTGAAAGTGTATTTTCCTTGAGGTTTGTAGTCAATGGGAATGGCCGAGGTAAAGAGGATTTATTTGTTAAATGGTCAACCTTATTCCATTATCAAGACATATTAACTTGAGTACTTACATGAAAAAATATCCGAAGCACATCAAAGCTACACGATTCACACATTTACAATTTGTTGAAAACAAATTAAAATGATTCAGCACACAGCTGCTGTTTGTAGTGCCATGAAATGTGGACTAAAAGTTCGAGATACAGCAGTAACATTTTTGTTTACATAAATATAGTAACTGACTAACTATATAATGTGATTTTCATTCAATTAACTACTCAAGTTGATGTCTTGATAATGGAATAAAATATTCAGATAGCTCGAACATATCTATAATATATGGAAAAAATCTCGGAAAATTTCAAATTTTCCACTTCAAGCGACTGCTTCACGGGCTTATAGATGATCTGGGCCTGCATGAAATAAGTAGTGTTTCATTCTTTGTTAGTTTTCAGGTATAATAACAATATGTAATAAGTAGTGGCTCAATCGATAGCAGATGTCATTGTTAGAAAATTTGATAAAAAGCTTCATAAAGAGTAATATTGGATGGAATGTGTAGGGGATTGTCTGGAAGCCGAATTTTGGTGATTGACCTGACTGCTACCTCAATATTTCTCAACACAGGTCTTTTACAACTTCTATACAATAGGAACTCGTATTCAACTATTGGTCTGCAAACCATATTTCATAGATTTTGGATGCAGTTACTATGTTTATCCTTTGAAGTTATCGGAAGTGCTTATACCGGGATGTCATCTGTGATTTTATGGGAATTGAAGTTAAGTTTGTTATCGAGTGTTATTCCAAGGTATTTTGTTGCAATTGATGGTTCAACATCGTGGTCCAAAAAATTTTTTTTATTGTGGATTGATAGTTTGTCACCATCTATGAAACCAAAGATATTGCGTCGTCGACTTGTCTCTGTTGTTCTTTCTAGAATTCTTTCATTAGCTATGGAGTATTCAGTATTGTTATATTATATCAGCAAACGAGGGAGAAATGTTGACAATATAAATATGGACTTGGCAACAATTCTCGAATGGGGATCCAATTACTTGGTAGAATTCAATGCAAACAAAACACAAGCATGCCTTTTCTCTAGAAAAGCCGATCTCACTGTGCCTTACATGAGCTTTTCAGGAGTAACCATACCTTTGAAGACATCCATTTCGATGCTTGGTATGACTATCAGCAATAACCTTTCTTGGGAAAATCACGTGAGATCAATTGCTAAAAGTGCATCCCAAAAACTTGGTTTTCTGTTTCTGGCCAGGACCTATTTCACTTCCAGCAAGTCAGCTGCTTATGATCTACAAGGCACAGATCCGACCTGTTCTGGAATACTGTTTCCATATTTGGAGTGCAGCACCCAAACATACCCTGAAACTGTTGAACTCTGTCGACAAAAGGGCAATTATTTGTCTCGTGGGTGATGCCTCGCTCACAAACGTGAGTCTCTGGAACACCGTAGAAAAGTTGGCGATCTGGCTCTATTCTATAGATATTTTCATCTACGATGCTCTTCTGAAATAACAATAATTGTTCCTTCCTTGGCAGTCCCCGCGAGATTAACCCGTCGAGTTGAGGCTTCGCACCCTTTCGTGGTCACTTTGGACACCTGCAGAACATCTCTTTCCAAAGACTCGTTCATCCAACGAACAGCGAGGCTCTGGAACACATTGTCAAAGGAGGTCTTCCCCGAGGCATATAACTTCCAGAAATTTAAGAAGAACACCAACTCCTACCTTATTTCGCTTGGTTCTCACGATGTTCTCTGAACATCACCGGATATCCCTTTTCGTGAGAACCAGAACATTGAAAAAAAACTGAATAGCATTTGTATTTTCGTCTCTCATCGAAGAAACATCGCTGCTGAAGAGGATTAATAATAAGGGTGACAGTGGTGAATCTTGTGGACCGCCCTGATGAATGGCCCTGAGTGGGCCTTCTGCTGGACTGGTAATCTCGATACGGACCTGAATTAATTATTGCAACACTTCTTACGCGATTTTGATGTAAATAATGTGTCTATGCGTTGTTTAAAATTGTTGAATTTCAAAGCTCATTTCAAACGTCTCATCATGACCGCCATTTGGCCATGTTCTGGGATACGTCTGATATATAGTGACGTCATAGTTCCAATGCTGTTTCATTATTGGTGAGATAATCTTCCATTCCCATTCATAAAGCAAGGTTGTCAGATCACCAATTATAATCAAGTAATTGGAGAGTTGTTAGAGCCCTATCGTTGAATAAAGCTACATCCAAATAAAATATTTCATTTGACCTAATAGGGGGAAGCCATGATATTATTGTTATTAATCTGTGACGTTTTCGAGCGAACAGCTTGGGAAAATATTTCTTATACTCCATAACAAAACATAATATAAATATTAAATATTGACGTGGCAATGTTGTGCTGAATGCTGAGAACTGAAAAGACAACGCCCACGTCCTGTGTTGTCACGTTTACCGGACCAAATGTCCGCTAGTGTGAATTAATATAATTATTATCAACACAAATTCATCATAATCAAATAAGACAGAACATAATATGAGATGGACAATTTTGAGACGACAATGGAATTTTTTATAGCTAACTAAGGATATCACTAATACATAATTGTAAGAATTAATTGATAAATAATATTTCTGAAATTCCCATACGTATTTCAACGTATGGCAACTGTGCTATGGTCTGCCCCTACTTACGAAACCGTGACGTCAGTTTTTATTTGTGGTATAAATTTCTAGCCGTTTGAAATTTACCGTGACAATTTAATTCATGTATGAAAAATCTCACAAGCCGCGTGATTTTGTCATTATGACAGCGAAAAAAGTTTGCTCTAACTTTTCCAGCGACAATAACGGAACCTAACTTCTGAAAGCATGACAACCAGCCATAAACAAATGTTTGATGAATTAAATTGTCTTACCGAATTACACTCTAGCTTTTTTTTTCAGTCGAAGTAAAGTTGGCATTTATAATTCGAATTTTGTTGGCATTAGGTAATTCAACTCAAAAAACTGCCAGAAAAATTACTCGTCCTACGGACTCGTTAATTTTTCAGAGGCAGTTTTCTTCTTCACAAGAAAAAGCTCTTGTAAGTGACAATATAGATGATTTTAGTACCTTAAAATCGACCGAATTTGAAGATGATTAAGTGATGATTTTGTTTAAAAAAAAAGAATAGTCTTCTAGCCCAAACTCTGTCACTGAGAGAGAATATAAACAGAACCTCGCTTCTCCGCAGGCCTCCGCAAAATCGAACCAACACCCTCTGCGGCCCCCCCAGCGGCGCCGCCTCCCTCCAGCCAGTCGGCGGTGTTCGCCGAGCGCAAGGGCTGCGGCTGGGGCTACAGCAACCGGCTGGTGGGGCAGCGGCCGCCCGAGCCGCCCAACCCGTGGTACACGCCGCGCTCGATGGGCGGGCCGCAGTGCACGCAGTGCCCAGGGGTGTGCCCGGTGCCGAGGAGTACCAGCAATCCGGGCACGTCGACGAGACAGGTACGGATGGACAATCATAGGTGGTGTAGCGGTTAACATACATATGTATAACACACAGATTCTAGGAACAAAAATAGTGACAAAAAATCATATAAACATGAGCCCAGAAACCGCCCACTGGGGAGTTATAGCCATGTGAAAGAGTGCCCGAGATGATCTTCTTCTTGTAAATATTTCCGAAACCATCCGTATACTTAAAGTTCAAGCCACTGCCAGGTCTCTGGATGTAAAAATCGCTCATCCCGAAGATCCTGATCAGGATAATGGAACAAAACTATCAAATTCATTTTAATTCGACGTTTTGAAGTGGGTCAAAATCACCCGTCTCTCTGGATGTAACTATTCATACGAGTACTTGGTGAAAGACACTGCCGTGTTTCTGGATATTCAAAAAAACATTGTAAAGTTATTCGAAGGAAAAACGAACATCTGCATTTTTGGTGAAGGATCATTTTGAATTTGTGGTGGCGGAACATCATTTAACATTTTATTCGAGAAAATGAATCTCTCACCCTGGATCCTGATCAGGATAATGGTTAATGGGACAAAACTATTAACTTATGCTATTGTTATCGGATCTTGATAAGTTTCAATCCAAACCGACGTTTTGAAGTAGGTCAAAATCAGGTTCGCATAGATTTCGCGTTACAAACATACATACATACCAAGCTAATATAAGCGTGTTAAAAAGAAATACTAGTTTGGATAGATATGTCAGAGTCAAATTAAATGTGAACAACCACCATAGTTAGCTTTTAGATTTAATGGGTAAGTAGTATTTATGTTATTAATTGTTTGTTATGTTTGGATGTTTACTCACTTCGTGGTGAAAGGCTTTTCGGTTATTGGTTTAGATTCTATGCCTATAGTTTCACTTAGATACATATTCCTCAATATTAGAGTTTTCTACTCCCTTTGAGAACGATGTCAACTGCATTAGTATTTTTATTGAAGATGAGAAACTAGATGAAATATACCAGAACTGCTGACTCTACTTTCTCTTAATATCCATTCGCAATAGACAATAACCGTACGACACCTAGAGGAGTTTTTGAAGGCTCTCAAAGCGGTCTGTTTACTTTTTTTAAATTTGGTTTCTGATTGTGCTTATTGTTCACGAGATCGCACTTGGTTTCAATGGAACGTACGCATTCAAGACCTGCCATATATCTAACTCACTCTCACTTATGTTTCCGAATACCAAGAGACATGACTGGAGGCATAGAATACAGAAGACTAGTCATTTATATAGTAATCTTTGCTGGAGGTCACGAACGACAATTTGGGAGTTCCTGCGCATTGAGCAGAAGCATTTTCAGGCGGGCAATTTTGATGAGATTTTCGGGTAGCTTTTAGTAGTATTTTACGCTGTATTTTTGTAGTTATGTCAGTGTTGGTCATATCCATCAAAACAAACTGTTTAGAAGTGAAGAAGTTTTCGGTTTATTTCCGTCAGACACGGTGACGTGTTATTTTATATCGCAGTGAACAATATAAAAATATTGGGACAAATCCCAATATGAGACAAAACACACATTTAAATTCAAATTAATAAAAATGAGTACACTCTTACCTATTCGCATTTTGTTAAGGTACAATCAAATCATCCTACAACGAGAAAGCAAAGGCCAGTTAGCCAACCGATCCCATCAGATATTAATGGAGAAATTGTACCGAAATCTCCTCTACCAGAAATATCTGAATTCTCACCAAGTAGTACACAGTATGCCTCTAGTAGCAGTGAGTATTTTTCATCATTTCCTTATACACGCACTAAAGAATTTCCATATTATGGTACTATAAAGCTATGAAGCTATAAATAAGTTATTGTATTCAATTTATTTTTCTTTCAATAGGTACCTACTACAGAAAACAATAATTACCCCTATAAGTCACGTGATATAATTTTTTTTCGATTGACTCGGCCGTTTCTTGATGGAAATCTATGGCAAATGTAAAAACTTCACAAACGATAAGATTTCCATAAAATTCTTGAACACACAACATGTTTCGCTAACACAGTAGCTTCGTCAGGTGCAATACTGGTGCAATGACCATGACCGTACCAGTATATCAAATGTAAAAACTTCACAAACGATAAGATTTCCACAAAATTCTTAAACACACAACATGTTTCGCTAACACAGTAGCTTCGTCAGGTGATATACTGGTACGGTCATTGTCATTGCACCAGTATTGCACCTTGCACCTGACGAAGCTACTGTGTTATCGAAACATGTTGTGTGTTCAAGAATTTTATGGAAATCTTATCGTTTGTGAAGTTTTTACATTCACGTGATATAAGAATGATAGATTGTTATTTATTTTTCAAAGAATAATGAATTTTGAGCTCGTGTGAGATTCTCACAACCCGAAGCTGTATATACTTCTTGTCATTATTTGAATTGTACTATACTGCACCTTTTTCAGTAACAAGCCTTATAATATGCAAATTTAGAGCATTTTCAATGTCCAATATTTCAAGAAGTATGACAGCTAGGCCTATCAACCCCTATATTATTTGAATCCAGAAAGAGAAGCAGCATCAGTGAAAGTTGAAAAAAATCGAAAACACCTATAAACATGTTTTTCCTCCACTATGGCTGTTAGAACCTACCATTTGTGGGAAATAAGTTGTCCTTACGACCCACCGAATCTACGACACTGGGTATATTTCCATTGTACCTGGATTTTTTCCTATATCTGCCTATTTCACAAACAGAATTCATAATTGCAAAAATAACATCAAATGAATATTTTATATTGCATCAAATTGTATTTATTAAATCACGTTAGTTCACCTGCAAAATCTCATAGTTATGCAGAAAAAACGCCAATGGTGTAATATCTGAATCATTCGAGATAGGATTTTGAAATTGGGTGAGTAGGAAGTATACCAAATAATGGCTCATTTATTGACAAAAAATATTTGTTTTATCATTTCCGGTTCAAAACCAGAAGCGACCCCAACCTTTGATTTTTAAATAGGACCCTGTATATTTTTTATGTTTGGATTCAGGGAATGGTTTCACACACAATAGAAACTTTGTATCTATTGATTCCTGAAGCGTATTACGAATTCTTATATGATTCAAAGAATCTTAGTGTAGAAACACAGTGGAAGCAGATTATCTTTGTCAGAATCAAAATGTTCTTTCTAGCTGGTTGTACACGCTGGTTGTGCTTTGAAAAGAGAAGAAAATGGATATTGAAGTTTTAATTGCTGATAAAAGACATAAGCTACATAGCAACCCAAATTCAATTTTTCAAATAAGTGATGATATTCTCCGGACTCTGACCTAACGTGATTTAGGGAATTGATACCGACTTTTTTTCTTGACAATTCCATAGCTACAGAATCTAGAGCAATCATATCATCGGATGATGATGACGACGACATCTTTTCTGCTCAAAGTTTCAAACAAAACTACCAGTTTCAGCTTGCTATTACTCGCTTTTACTCTGTCCACTCTAAGCGCGAGAATACGGTGCCTATCGGCGCCGGCTGTAGGTAAGCGGGTAGTCTGCTTCCACCTTCCACTGTGTTTCTACACTTATTAGACTATATACTCTCATAATTCATCAGGGTTGAAAATCATTCAATGATAATGCTTTACAGTATTGGATGAAGTGGGATCCAAAGATGGGAGAAGCTCAGATGAACCCACATTGAAAACGAGGAGCTTACCGGCTTGGGTTAGGTCTAAACCTAGACCACTATCGACTGAAGATGACATCAATGATTTATACGCCAAAGTAAGTGATTATAGCCAAAAAATAATTTCGTACTTTTCAAAGGGATTTTCGAGGTCTGGCTGAGATATTCACAAAAATCTTCCCGGGGTTTCAAATGGGTTATAGCTCATTATTGAAATCAGTCATAGCCTCGAAACTCGTTGTACTAAGCTGTAGAGATCATCGAAATATGTAAACATTGGACATTTTCATTTTCAAAATTGTATTATTTATGTTCTTCAGACCTGAGTTAGAAATTCCCCCATATGTTACAAGAATATCAACACCTAAAAATGTTTCAATTCTGAGAACGAGCTTAAAATTGGCTATTTTGTCAACCACACTGAAATGTATGTACATCATACATAGGAGTCAGTCATAATTTTCGTCGGTTACTCAACCGAAAAGATACATACAAAGATGAAGATAGAAAGCCCTAATTTCTAGTGACATTGGAAAATGAAAAAACTCCACCGCCCCGTGTGAGAGTCGAACTAACAACCTCTGGGTTACATGCCCAACGCTCTGCCAATTGAGCTAACGGGACATTCGTCGATCAATCGGCAGGGAGGTCGAGTTCTCATCACACACCAGGCGGCAGAATCCCTCCAAAATTCCAAAGTCACTCGAAATCATGCACTATATGAAGCATCGCTGACAGGATGGTATTATACAGTCTCCATATTTCCCCGTTCGTCCTCCGGCATTGTCATTCATTGTATACGGAAATGACCGAAGGCAATCATACATAGGAGTCAGTCATAATTTTTGTCGGTAACTCAACTGGAAAGATTCATATAATGATGATAATAAAAAAGCCCCGATGAAATATATAAATAATGAATAAAAACGATTTTGCATATTTTCCATTCCTTCTGGATATCTTCGGATATAATTTGTCCAATTTCAAAGCAGCATTCTGTTGAGCATAAAATGGTGCAACTTCGCCCTAATTTAACCTACTCTATATCTCTCGAGGTTACCGAGATCCCTATGTTCAGCCACGAATTTGTAACCCTGTATAGGTACAATCGTCTTCAGAAAACATGTCGCAGTTGAACGGTGTAATCGCTCTTTTTGCAGCAGTGATTTAGAAAGCACACACCGTCCATGTGCGACATGTTCACTGAAGACGAGTGTACAAGCAAATAAGGTTTATTTCAATAATGAAAATGTTGAATTATTGTAACGCCATCATGCTGTCATGTTGAAATGTTGAGTCATTTCATGTAAGGTACCTACTTGTCTTTTAATTCATTCTCAAATACATCGTTATTGTTTTAAAATTATCCTTATTTTGTTTTTTCAGCATGTAGAAAACATTGAAAATTATGTTACAGTCCATATAGGTCAAATAAATTAACTTGAGCAATTTTGATTTCTGTCAATTTACCTGGGGAATGTAGTTCAAAGTGTGCAGAAGAAGAGTCTCAATGGGTCAAACGATTTTTATGAGTAGTTTTCGTGCTACGCTCTCGTGAATCCTCTGATGCTACGTATATACGAAGGGGGCACACACGCACTTGTGATATATCGAAATCGAATTCAGGTTACGTTAGGTTAGGAGTGTGTGTGTGTGTGGTTGTATGCGTGCATTGTGGGTGGGTGTGTATACAGGGTCATACAAAGAGGCCAAAGTACCTGTAACGTCCACATTCGTTGGCCTTGAGTGGCGCAAAGAACAGGTGATATGATCAATGATATGACAGTTGATAGATGTTGATGTATTTAAAATATAGTGATGAAATCACCAAACTTCCTGAATTCGATATCTCACAAGTGCGTGTGTGCCTCCTTTGTAGGTTCTTTAGTCAATTTTTTTCCATATGTAGCATCACGTTTGTTGGCCTTGAGTAGCGCGCAAAGAACAGGTGGTATGATTAATGATATGACAGTTGATAGATGTCAATGTAAATTATACTAATGAAATGTAGCTTAACATGGCTTAACTAATCAGCAAACTTCCTGAATTCGATCTCGATATCTCACAAGTGCGTCTGTACCTCCTTTTTAGATCCTTTAGTCAAGTTTTTTTCTATACGTAGCATCAGAGGATTCACGAGAGCGTAGCACGAAAACTACTCATGAAAATCGTTTGACCTCAAGGATACTTTTGTTCTGCACACTTTGAACTACATTCCCCCAAAATTGATTTGGGCGGAGTCCTTTCGTCTGAGGCGCATTTCTTCCTCTGAAATATAATTCTGTATACGCCACTGTATACTTACTGATTATGAATTGACTTCCTACCTATTCTGCCTGATGGGTATATCATTTTTCATATTTCAGGTGAATTTCAGCAAGAAGAGGAAAAATCGCATGCGCAATGATGAGGCGGCCATAATAGCTTTGAGCAAATCCAGAAGCCAGTTTTTGCACAAAGACACCGATTCATTAGTTGACAATGAAGCTGTAATAGTATATGATGAACGAACTGCTTTGTAGTCATTTTCATAATCGTAAGCATTTCATAATATGTAGATATAGGTCATAGGTACTTACCACGAAACTGACCCGCATCACAAGTTTTTCGATACTAGATACGATATCATACGAAAATGACATATCGTAAAACAATCGAATACTTTTTTATCGACAAATAAATTATTGTTACTAGTTTTTGATATTTAGATACATTTTGAACTTTCGAGTAAGTATATATTTTCTGTGATAAATACTAATTTTAGCTAATACCTTATACCTTTAATGGTTAGTTTAGGTGAAATTAGATTCGCAACTCTTGAAGACTGGACCTACAATATCTTATAGTTAATGGTAATTGTAAGAATTTGTGGATTAGAAATATTTTAAATTTTTATCAAAATTGGATTATTGGACAGAAAGCAGAAAAGTCCGTGAAATTGTTAAATCAGCACAAATGATAGTTTTTATATTTTAGAATTTGTGTCAATATTTTGTGAATTCTCTTGCGTCGTAAGTAACGTACCCATATAAAAATTGCACTCCACATCATTTAGTTTCATTTGCATCCCAACACCCTTCCAACAATATGTGTAGGACATTTTTTTGACCTGAAGAAGTCGAATTCATTATTAGTTTTTCTGGAAGATCTATAATTCTCCTCCTGAAACATTATGAATCAAGACAAACTCGGACTTATTTTGTTTGACTGAAATGAAAGATGTGGAAGGGATTTCTCAAATAAATATATTTTATATTAATTCTTTTAAAAATTTATAAACAGGGCATGGAATGGCAATATTTACATTATTTACAGTACACTAATAACTTACCTACCTACATCACAAGCAATGAACATAAATCAGAAGGAAATACAGTTACTATGAAATACTCTTACTACCAACTCTGCTTTTTAGAATTTGGCCAAATTGCTTGCCAAAGTATAGAACATAGTTTGAATAAATATATAGCTAGGTATGGAGTTTATTTCGTGGAAGAAACTCAAGAAGAAACAATCTATTTTAGATCATACAAAATATTACGAAATTTAGCTGAACTAACAAATTGAATGGGGCACAAAAAAGTATATTTTTGTTGAATCTACAGTGTTTCTATCAACGAATATGTCCTAATTAACTGGAATAATAAGTAATGTCATTCATTTTATGCGAATTTCAGGAATGCCGTAGTGGGATATACATATTATTAAATGTTTTGTAATTTGTTAATCAAAATCGGCGAGTATATATAATTGTTGACAAAATAAACAAGAATAAATCAATTTTCAAATATTAACATAGGTACACCCGCGAAGACACATTCAGATTTCTAGAAAACCATGATTATTATAATTTCGAAATTTCGAGGATTTATCAGTTGGGATGAACATAACAAAATCAATTGAAACTCCAAACTTTCGCACCCTGTTCAAAGAGGAACACACTGTACTTTTATAACATTATGCAAGTTGAAGGATACAAATTTGAATCAATTTAAATTATGAAAGGATTTATATGTATCTAAGCTTTTTTTATTAGATAATTAGGTATAATCGGTATTAAGTTAGAGGGAATATTGAGGGAACTGTTTTAAGCAAACTCGGAAAATATTATTGGACATATCCCTCAGGAAGAGTTAACCGCAGACATGTATTTCGGGCTTTCGGCCCTCATCAGTACGGTGAAAAAAGTGCAAAAGAGAAGACGAAACGACCAATCAACGGAGTCAACAAACAAAAGCCAGCAGCACGATTAAAGAGGTAAGTGGAAGAAGGAGTTACAAATATGAGTTCTTGGGAAAAATATGTTTTAGTAAAGGTAGCTGGCATTTTTTAATGGGAGCGTTCAATAATTTTATTTATGCAATTGTGAGGAATATTTTCAGGTTGATTTTTTATGATTTACAGCATTTTGCTATCATATCACTTCTTATAGACGTCTGGATTTATGCATAAATAACTCCTTCTTCCATTTCCTGACATGTAGGCAATGGGCACATATCTCCTTCTTCCATTGCGTAATTGATGTATAATGTAACATAGCCCCTTCTACCACTGTGTATCTGCTCAGGTATGAAGAATAGAAACAAATCCTGACAAGGCAAGTTACATATGCACATAACACCTTCTTCTATGACAACCGAATATTTTCGGAAAATGTTACTTGACCCCTTCTTCCACTTGCCCCTTCAATAATTGTGGTTTCGGTCAGATGACCCTGCATTTTGAGGGCAACAACTTACGTCACCACGGAGGCAGCTATACAGTGTGTCCCACTTACCATGCTCACCATGGGTATCTTTTTAACGGTGAGAGATACGAGGTCGGTTAAATGACACCAAATGTGGAGTTTGTCAAGGCCAACTATAATGTGAAAAAATATTTTGATAAAATCTATTCGTTTTTGTTTTATACGCAAAAAACAGATTTTGATCATTTTCATGTCTCCTCCGTTATTTCTTTATTTATAAAAATATTCGAATAGGAATTTCACATTCTCATGGCAGTTTTTCAAAGTGATTTCGAAAAAAATATGAAATTTATACCAACTCTTCTAGAATTTGAGATATCAGCACCAACTTTAGTTTTTCAAATGTAGGTCATAGCTCACTATGACTTAGTTACAAATAACTTTTTTTTCTCTTACAGATGATGTGTCGCAGTAATAGTTTTGTGTTGATAACAACGGAGTTATCGTCATTTATACAAAAACAAAAAATTATTCAGAAGCCGTCATCTTGAATTTATGAATTTCAACAGGAAATTCATGATCTCCGACCTCAAAAACCCCCACTTACCAATTTTGAATGGAATCGGACCAAATCATGTCCGCCATCTTGGAGCAGCCATTTTTTTTATTTTCAAAAAAAATTCCATAACTCCGATTAACTTGAAATTTGGCAGGTGTTCATAATTTCGGTGACAATACATTATGGAATTTTTGTTGAAATAAAAAAAATGGCTGTTCCAAGATGGCGGACAAGATTTGGTCCGATTCCATTCAAAATTGGTAAGTAGGGGTTTTTGAGGTCGGAGATCATAATATTTTCGTTGAAATTCATAAATTCAAGATGGCGGCTTCCGAATGATTTTTTGTTTTTGTATAAATGACGATAACTCCGTTGTTATCAACACGAAACTATCACTGCGACATATCGTCTGTAAGAGAAAAAAAAAGTTACCTATTTATAACTAAGTCATAGTGAGCTATGACCTACATTTGAAAAACTAAAGTTGGTGCTGATATCTCAAATTCTAGAAGAGTTGGTATAAATTTCATATTTTTTTCGAAATCACTTTGAAAAACTGCCATGAGAATGTGAAATTCCTATTTGAATATTTTCATTGATAAAGAAGTTACGGAGGAGACATGAAAATGATCAAAATCTGTTTTTTGCGTATAAAACAAAAACGAATAGATTTTATCAAAATATTTTTTCACATTATAGTTGGCCTTGACAAACTCCACATTTGGTGTCATTTAACCGACCTCGTATCTTTCACCGTTAAAAAGATACCCATGGTGAGCATGGTAAGTGGGACACACTGTATAGCTTTCTTCCATCTTAATTCTACTCCTGGACTCGGATGTCACGCAAGTAGCTATAGCTGCCTCCACGTGGTGACGTTGTTGTAGCCCTGAAAATGCAGGGTCCTTCTGTTTATTGACTCCGTCGATTTGTTGTTTCGTCTTCCACCAAGTGTTGCTTATCTTTTGCACTTTTTTCACCTTACTGATGAAGGCCTAAAGCCCGAAACACGTGTCAGCGGTTAACTCTTCCTGAGGGCTATGTCCAATAATATTTTCCGAGTTTACTTATACAAGGTATATTATGACAAATTTGTTTATCCTCCATTCCAAGATGTTGCCAGTCAGAATTAAATTCGGCAGTATAAATAAATTATGACCATTGATGATAATGATAATTATGCAATAGTATCATTCCTCGTATACAAAATATATACAGGGAGATACATAGCAAAGAGTGACTCGCTACAGAAGTTTCTTGTTTTCGCTTTTTTTATACTAACTCTGGCCAAAGATCAACATTGATTCGTATAGGACTATACCCAGCAGATGCTCCAAAATTTTGCAATATTCAATTATTGAGTCAAATATCCGAAAAAATACTTGTATTTGCTGAAAAGCGAACGAGTCAGGCGCTCTCCCACGGTGATTTTCAAGAGAAATTTCAATCAAACCTGATGAAGTATGGTATCAAAGCATAAATCAAAGTAGGTTTTTTTCTGTCTACAGGATCCCCGTGAAGAACATTCTCAAAAACCTGTCACATATTCCTTAGATCAATAAAATTCAATACAAATAAACTTCAGAGCTGCTTAGCGGTGAACCCCAATTTAAGAAACACTCCAAAAACCATGGAACCAAAGTGAACCATTTATTCATTTATTGGGTAAAACCTCTTTTCCCGTTTGTTTTTCGTCGCCATTTTCTATTCTTTGGTAAAATCTTGAATTACTCATAAATTCTCCATTCTGGAATCACGTGGAACACAGTATCTTCACCATCCTTTAAAATAGCTGATAGAAATATGAAAAGTCTGTGGAGAACAACCATCAACTATAACTATTTCTGGATTTTGAAACAGAATACTTCGGTTTACTCCCGAACCAAGACCTCCTCCATTCTAACGTGTCCTGTATGAGTTTCTCCTCCTCCGTTGTGAACTTCAACAGAGTTGAAATCGCCTTGATCAAATGCTGGGCCTCGTATTCCCTGCTGGTCAAAAACTTCAGGATGACGTGTTTCAGGTACTCGAAATTGACGTCATCATTGGCTCTTTTCACTACACTCGGATACACCTGATTTCTGGTCGAGACTTGTGTGGGAGTGAGAACGGCTGGCGAACTGTTATCTAGGAGATCGCTGTGGTAGTTCAGATTGCCAGGCGTTCTCAGCTCCTGTTGGAGGGTTTTTTTCATGTCGGCCAGCCTCAACTGCAGCATTTTGATGTTCTGCACAAATGGGAATTCCAGATAACGACGACGAAGCCTAATAGTAGGAGAGCCGACCGTCATCTGATAAAGACATGATATACCGGGTGTCCCAAGTTATCGAATACAGGCAATATCTTGCTCATTCGACAATTGAAATAGTATACAGGGTGTTATTTAAGTACGTGGCCAAACTTAAAGGGCTGATTCTTTGGGTGATTCTAAGACGAAAAGTTCATATAAACATAGGTCCGGTAATGCTTCGTTTTCAAGATACAGGGTGTCAACATTTTTAAAAGAAATCGTTTTTTTTCGTAAATATCTTAATAACCCTTCAACCGATTTTATTGAAAGGCAGTGTTATTCAAGGTCGTAAAGGGCTAATTCAACCCTAACTATATCAAAAATATTAGTAAGACCCCAGTTTTTGATGGTTTGGTAGTTGAAATGTTTTATTGTGTTGTCACAGGGATGTGCAATGAAGTGATTTTTATGTTTTTTTCTCAAAAACAAAGCAAGATACGAAAAAAATTCTAGATATGAAAAAGTTGTAATTTTGGTTGCTCAATGTGAAACAAATACAAAAATTGCAAAAAAATCAGTGGCGCACATTTTTTCTGTCAAAAATATTGGTTACAGTACCTTCCGGGGCGCCACTGGACATGATAATTTTGATATAGTTAGGGTTAAATTAGCCCTTTACGACCTTGAATAAGACTGCCAAATTTCAATGAAATCAGTTGAAGGGTTATCAAGATATTTACGAAAAAAACGATTTCTTTTAAAAATTTTGACACCCTGTATCTTGAAAACGAAGCATTACCAGACCTATGTTTATATGAACTTTTCGTCTTAGAATCACTCAAAGAATCACCCCTTCAAGTTTGGCCACGTACTTAAATAACACCCATAACACACCCAGGTGGGAAGTGATTCATTCCTGTCGTGAGTTAGTTAACCGAGACGCAAAGCGTCGAGGTTAGCTATGATTTCGAGACAGGAATGAAACTTTCTACCGAGGTTTGTATACTAATTTATTTACAACCATCATATTTCGATCAAAATTAATAAATCTATGTTTCGTTCTGAACATACCTGAATTATTACATGAGTGAGGGCAGGAATTGAGGGCGGAGAGTAGTGAGGGGCGGGAAGTGAGGGCGGAGAGTAGTGAGGGGCGGGAAGTGAGGGCTGGAAGTAGAGGTGTGTAATGTAACACTTCCCAACCTTCAATGACGTTAGTAATGACAACATTACATATATGGTTGTACATAAAAATCAGAAAACTGCATTGAATGGCATTGAAGTACCTTCCTAATGACATATAAAAAAATCTATTACATATGACAGTTCTCTGGCAAGTATTCCCTACATTTTATTTTCTAATGGCATCCCCTGTATCTTGTCATTGAAAATTGCCTGTCGTTCTATGAGTGATACGAAACGATAGCATATACTTGGTATTTTTTTATTACTATAACAACGAAAACAGCAACATTTAATTTATGAATTTCAACTAAAATATCTTTTATGCACTAGCGGTAAAGTTCACTTTACCGCCCGCTGTTCTCAAGTCCCTTATATCCACACATCCATTTGTGGCTGAACTCTCAGCTGATTCTATCGTTGTGATTATGATATGTTATGATACATGTTATTGTTCATCCGATTTCACCTTCGTTATAACTTCCTTCTTTGAATAGTTGCTTTCTGGTTGTCTGAAGTTTCTAGCCAAAAGATGACAATTTCAGCTTGTTTTTTGGATGTATTGCTAGACAGCAACCATCAGATTTATTGACTACGTCAAATTTACGAATATACAAGGAATGAATCTCTGTAGTGAACAAAGAGTTTTACTCTTATGATAATTGCTATATTCGTACGGTAATTTTAATATGTAGATTATACACATAAACATTGCGCTTCTCTTGAAAACTGAATTTATGAGTAACATATGAATTGTAGTTTGTTGAAATCTAGTCATTACTTGTGACTCGGGAAATAAACCACTAGTGCATAAAATTTTGTATGTATCACGTGCGTAAAATGCGTTTATAGCCATCGGCGTGTATTCACGCCGCAGGACATAAACGCCGACTTTACGCCCTTGATACATAAATAACTACAGTTCTCAACACACTAAATGGACCACTCATAATTTGACTCTAGTTCGAAGACCTGTATTTCTTGAAAAAATTGACCGAACTTCATGCGGTTTTCGATATCAGATGTGATATTTCATCGGCTTCAAAAAGAGCTATAACAATCTAGAAAAGTCTGCAGAACAAAACTTACACAGGGTGTAAAGTGGAACCATTACACTATGGTCTACATTTCCAATGCTGCCAGAACTCGAGAAATTTTTTTCTGATCAAATTTTGAAAACGTCCCGAGTTAATAGTCTAATATAAATAATGGATATAGAGAAGGCCGTTTCTGAATTTACTGAATCGAATGGGCCATGGTTTTAGTCACCATTTTTGATATCTTTTACTGAAATGAGATTTTGTCCAATTTTCTTATCATCCTGTATATTCTACAATAGTGCTTATCTCGTCTTTCATTGTCCTCCACAAAACATGGGAACAGTTCTTTTCAATAGTCAGCTCGAGTGGAGTTCTAGAGAAAAATTTCAAGAAATGCAGGACTTTGGAAAAAATATCGAAATTTTGTTCCAATGGCCAATTAAGGAGAAATCACGAAAACGTCCCAAGATGAGGTTCCAGTGTATCATAATATGACTGACTTTTGATCAGAAAAAAATTTCTCGAGTTCTGGCGGCATTGGAAATGTAGACCATAGTGTAATGGTTCCACTTTACACCCTGTGTAAGTTTTGTTCTGCGGACTTTTCCAGAGTGTCCTAGCTCTCTTTGAAGACGATGAAACATCTCATCTGATATTGAAAACTGCATGAATATCGATCAATTTTTTCAAAAAATACAGGTCTTCGAAATATAGTCGAATTATGAGTGGTCCATTTAGTGTGTTGAGAACTGTATTATGTGAATCAAAAAATTAACTAAAAATCAAAACAAGTGTTCAAAATTATTATAACATGAGAAGTATCGGCTTATTTTATTTATACTGATTACAAACAGACTGTGTCTGATGAAATGTATCAGTTTAGGAGGTAGAGAGAATGGAATTAACTAAAGCTAAAACTAAAAACTATATACATTATACATTTGAGAGACTCTCAAGTCACATCACAATTAGTTTTACCCAGTTTAACATTACATATTAAAACAAATAACATGAGCGGAGGCAATTTTTTATTGTCATAAGGATATAATTAAGTAACTTGAAACAAGTCACAAAATGTTGATATTTTTGTTGATATCAATACAAACATACCAAGTATACACTATCATTGTATTCAAAATTGTTAAGTTAATATCTGACCAGTGTAAAACTCATGTGGTGCTAGCACTACAAGTATTCAAATCCACATGTTGGGTTTTACACTGGTCCATCGGATATTATCTTTAGGAGAGAAAGGGAAAGAGAGAGAAGAGAAAGAGAAAATATTCTCGGAAATATTGAAGCTCTGCCACTTACTTAGATCAGTTTGAATTGCGGCACGTTTGAATATTCGCAAATAGTGTTGCCACAGACATATGTTTGTTCGAGCGAGCTATGCTGTCAATAACGAGCGAGTTCTTGACTCAAAGACCGATATTTTGTTGTTGATGAAATTAATGAATGGATTACCCTACATCAATTAGTTGTGTTCTATTGACCTAAAATATTCTCAGTGTTGTGACGTTGCCGCTTATATTGAAAAGTAGCAACAACTTTGATTTTTTAAATAGGACACCCTGTATATCATTCCATTTTCAGATTCTGACTGAAGAGCTGATTCTATTGACCTATAACACTTGGGGTCTAGCAGTAATGAATACAGAGTTATAGGATGTGAAAAATCGAGATTTTTCAACTTTAGGAATTTTTTGTGTCGAAACTATTCATAATTGGTCAAAACGGTTTTTCATGTCCCTATCCCAACATTTTATTCACTATCAATTGCTATTTAATTGGAATAAATACAGGGTGGTTCAGAATTGAGATTTTTTAGCCCCCAGTATCTATTTCAATTGAATATCAATTGATAGTACATAAAAAGTTAAGATAGGGATATGAAATCAGCTCTTATAAGATATCCCAAAGTCGAAAGAAGTATGAGTCATGTCATGCAAGACTGCACGTCACGTTATTCCTCATTAAGCAGGAATGATATACAATAGGCGTTTTCGGAAACTTACTCTGGGTTGATAACTCGATCCAGATAGGTCACGTGACAAAAAACTCGGATCATCTACTCGTGTTCAACGTTTACGAACGTGTCAGGTTAGGAACACTGAACATTATATTTTTCCTGTGGTTTCATGAATTTGACAGACGAAAATGGTCACATTATATTCAAGTGATTATTTGATCTCATCACAAGTATTTATATTTACCTGTGGATTGGTGTACTTGTCTCATATGTGTTGTTGCACATAACCACAAACTTCACCCCGACCCAAATTCTCTTCTCAATGAATTACATTAATCAAATTATGAAGATTGAAAGGAACATGTATATCACCGGTCGTGATTTTTCCCAACATGCAAATTATTTTATTATTATTGTTATCGTCGAATGTAAACTCCCGCGTTTTTTGATTGACTTGAATTCCGTAATGCGCATGCGGTGTCCTTTGCAACTCTGGCGACCCTGCTTTTGAGTAGGGTCACGAAAAATCAACCCGAGTCAGTGATCGAGTTAGCATCATTCAAGTTTCCGAACAGAGGTAGGTAACTCGGTTTGGGTAACCGAACGTTCAGGTTAGGGATCCGAACAACCCGAGTAAGTTTCCGAAAACGCCTAATGAGTTTTTCTCTATTGGACTTTTACATTTAGCTTTTCCGAAATTTCGGAATGAAAGATTGTGGAAAGTAACATGAAAATTAAATATGGTGGCAGGGATAACATAATAATTGTAGCGCTCCATAGGTGATCGTTGATTTGAGGAATATTTTCAAGTTGCCATGATGAAAACCACGAAAATTCGATTGATCAATATAATTCTCACCTTGTTCTTTTCAGAAATCTGATCTTCCAGTTCACTGATGCTACTCCTCAACTTTTTCTCCACCATGACACTCTGATTCAATTTATGGTTCTCCTTTTCAAGATGAGATAGTTTAGCCAATACATCATTCATTTCCATTTCTTGCCGTCTCATGTCCTGCTTCACCAACTCCATCTGCTGTGATATTTCTGCATTTCGCAATAATGCGGTATTTTTCTCAGACGTTACCCTACAAAAATGGAAAATTGAGGAAGCAATCCTTGTGTATCATGTGTAATGAGATAAAAATGATGATACAGTTGTTCAAGTCATTCAGTATTTATGCTCTAACGCCGCTTCGTTAACGGGTGTTCAAATCTTCAAGAGTTTACCCAATATTTCGAGAGTACATACATTGATTGTGTTGGTGAATTATACTGTACTATACAATGAATAAGATTTGCACAAGATCAATTTTTCTATATTAAATAATCTATTCCACTCACTTTCAATTTGCTAGAGACTTGACGCTCGCATCACAAAGCATTTCAATCGAAATTTAGAGAAAGCCGTTGAAAGATACGAATGTTTTTAAAGACGAACTCAATGTTTGACTCACCTTGTAAGTGTTTTTTGAACATTCAAACTATTCGATTTTTCTTCCCCTAATTCTTTCTCTAATTTTGAGATCATTATCCTTAAGGAACTATTTGTCATATGCTCAGAGTCTATGGATCTTTTTAGTTTACTATTCTCTTCTTCACATTTTCCAAGTTCATTTTCAACATTATCTATGTTTTTCTTGCTGGTTTGCAATTCGTTTCTGGAATGGTCCTTGAGAATGAAATTCAATTAATATTCAATCAAAATCAAACTTCATTAATATATGAACCCAATTATGAAAAACAAAAAAATGTTAACACAGTAATAATTATTGACAGTAGGTTATTACAACAATTGCAGGAAACATTGGAATATTTGTTGGGGGATTCACAGAAATAAATTGATTAGATAATTTTCATAAAATGTCATACATCGGCCGACATCGAGTGATTCAGTATAGTATTCGAGTGCTATATCATGTTCATTTCAACAATATTGTTCACAAATATTCATGTAAATCGATCGACAAACTCTATAGACTTATAGAACAGGGGAAACTTATGATGGAATGGAATTCAAATTCCATAAAAGAAATATCTGTAGTGCATGATAGTTTGACAGATGATTAAAAAAAATTAAAAGAAAAGGTTTTCGAAAATTAAAATCGACTTGTCGGAGATCTTTTTAACAGTAGATGAAACACCAAGGGAATGAACTTGCACTTTTAATCATGATGCGAGAATTTTGCTGAGGGATAAAAAAGAACTTTAGTCCCGTGGTTTATACATATACTATTTTATGCCTTCAGGGCAGGGTGGAAAAACTGAAGATAAAATAATCAAGAGAATAATGAATGACAGTTTGTAATCGAAAAATGATGAAAGCGTTGCTATATGGCGTTTGAGAAAAAATGCCATCAAATTCAATCTCTAAAAGATTAAAAGTGCCACTTCAGTCCCTCAAACGAGAGATTAAAAGTACCCTTTTATTACCCAAAGTGCGTAACATTTCTATATTTCTGTTATAGACATACGGATTTTATTCCATCATAGGTTTCCACACTATATGATAACGACCTTGAATCGTCTTTTTGATGAGTACGCAAATATTAGAGGTCAACTCTCTATGTTTCAAAATGCACACTGTAGATTATATAGGGAAATTCATGGTACTGCTGTAAAGAATCACCCTGTAATATTCGGAACTTCAAATCAGAAGTATACGATTAAATATTATCAGCTCTTCAGTTCCATCTGAACATAAATTTCCAGCTATGAAAATTATCAAAGATGAAAATAAATAAAAAGTCTTGCAATAAACTTTTATTTTACTCAACATAAAATACATGTATACATAAAATCAACATAAATAAACTTGAAAATCTAAAACTCATAATATACTTAACAAAAGGGCAAAACATAAATCTCGGCCATAGGCGTAAGGTAGGTACATTCCACATCGAAAAAAGTAAAGCCCTTATAATGGCAAAACCCTGTGCTAAAATAAACAAAGCAAGTAGTGAAAATTCGGGAAATCATATAGAGGAGAGAGAAGCCCCCAATCACACATTATCTCGACTCACTAATTCGCCTCGTAGGAATGATATTTCTTCTTCCCCGTCATGTTTCAAAACTTTCAGTTCAGCTGACAGTTCGTTCACATCTTGGGATAAGCGTTTAATTTTCGTTTCTTTATTGATTAGCTCGAGTCTGCAACAATCTAGTTCGGCTTCTAGTTGTTTTATGTCCTCTATGAGCTTTTCTTTTTCTTCTACAGCTCTACGTCTTTCAGAACCTTCTTCGGCTGCTTGCCTACTCAGTCTACCAACCTGAAAAAAAAATGTCGAATTTGAAGTAATGAGGAATACACTTTCATTTGATATCTGGAGAACTGTTCTTCAAAATTTAAAAATCATCTGGTAAATAACAGTGAACCTAGATCGACTAAGCTAACTATAGTACAATGGCATTTTGTATAAAGCAATCATTCAGGAGGATTGTGGATTGTGGACGATATTAGGTGACGAGCTTTCGATTTTTTTTTCGATAGAATGAAACACTTATAGCATTTTGGGTTAGTAAGGAACAACAGTGGTCCTCCGAATTCTCATTTATTTGTTCCATCGTTTTGATAATTATTGGTTGTGGTGAACATTCTGATTTAACTATTTTCTCTCTCTGCCCAAGACCTCCAACTATATTTGATACTAAATTCTTCATGAATTGTGAAACAGTTTGTTTGCAACCGATAGGAGGTTAGGTTAGATTCCATACTGATTACTGATTGTTATGGATATGTTATGTTCAATATATATATATGGCGGCAATTACCCAATCAGCACCAGACATCTTAAAGACGTACATTTTACGACTTACTTACGTCTTTACGTCCAGGGACGTATAAAGTACGTCTTTAAGATGTAAATCCATGTACATCTTAAAGACGTACACGAATTTACGTCTTTAAGACGTACATTTTAGGTCGTATCCACGTCGTTCCTCCCATGTCGTATAAAAGACGTCTTAAAGACGTACATTCCAGTACGTCAATTCGACTTATAGAACAATAATGTAAGTTATTTTCTGAAGAAAAACAAAATGTCATCTCTTCACGTTTTTTATTTTCAATTGTTCAGTTTTTTCTTATTTTCAACAAAAGTGATGTTTTTGAATTTTTTCGTCCGACATTTTGGAGCCTTCGTATTAGATTCTCGAATTTTTACAGAAAAATCATATTCTCCGACCCCAAAAGTCCCATAGTAATCAATTTTGAATAAAATCGGACTATAATCACAAAACTCGTCCGCCATTTTGAAGCCGACATCTTGGATTTTTCATTTTCGACAAAAGGAATTATAATCTCTGATCCCGAAATCCTTCAGATGCCAATTTTGAATCAGACCATAATCAGAAAACCATATGCCACATCGTCCGCCATATTGGATCCACCATTCTGTTTTTTCCATTCAATAATAATATCACAACGAATTGTCACCGGAATAATATTTACTTGCCAAATTTCAAATCAATCGGACGATTTAAAGTGAGTCAAATTTAACTTGCACGTTTTGATTACAAACAGACACAAGGATATGTTAAACTAAGTAAAAGCTTGTTATGTGATATATAGAACAAACAGAGTAACAGAAGAAGTGAATATGGTATAATCATCGAAGTCCAGCAACAAAGAGCGCGGTTAGTACTTGAATTGGTGACCGCTTGTGTCTACCGTTTGATGAAGTCGTTTGTTTCCTTTTTTTTTTGCTTGTCTGCACTTGTTGCTAACTTCAGTGCACAGGTGAAAATCAACTGAAACTATGTGATTTTCCGTAATTTGAAAGATCAATTTGAGGTCATGGACCAAAAACACCTGAAAAAGACGTCTTAAAGACGTACATATTAGTGGAAAATGTACGTTTTAAAGACGTCTTACAGACGTCTCTTGGGCATGTACGTCTTAAAGACGTCTCTTGGGCATGTACGTCTTAAAGACGCCTTTAAGACGTACTTTGGCTGATTGGGTAGTGCAATCCGTCATTCCCCGAAATGCCTAGTCATTTCACGTTTTGTCGGCAAACAACGTAACAGCGTAACTTCCATTTTCCTTCATGCATATGCCAATGAACCTTCTTCCTAGAAAGTATATTTTTCAGAAAATTACTTGAGAGAACAGAAGAGACGACTGCTTCTAAACAACCTAATCTGACTCGGCCTCAATGAACCCTCCTTCCTTCATTACAGGGAATGCCTGAAACTATTAGGCAAACGGTGTACGAAATTTAGAGTTACGCTGTTTGCCGGCAATACGTGAAATGACTAGGCATTCCAGAGGATAACGGATTTCACTGTTTGACGCCGAAATATATATTAATCGATCTTTGACAATTATCTCAAGTATTATCCCAAATTTTGGAATCATGAAGATAGGTAGTTATCCAGATATTCCGGATAACTTCTCTCAAAAATTCGTATGACTATGATGGCATTGAATACACCAGGAAATGTACAAATAATACGAAAGACAAATATATTAGGTCGGATGATAGATGGGGTACACAATTAGAATTACAATCAGGGAGAACATTTTCAGTCTCACCAGTTGGTGCTACTAAAACACTAGGTCAGTGTCGTCAAAAATCCCAAAATATTGCCGGATTGCCCTAAAGACTATGGCATGTTTTATCGAAAATATTCGAAAACAATGATGTAAAATAACAAATAGAAAGCATAAGTTATGGAAAGACTTGAGTCGACTTACGTTTTCTTACTCTCATTGAGGAACTTTACGACCCATTTTTACATTGACGGAGAAAAATATTCGTAGGCGCGTTATGGTGGACAATAAATAATATTAGTCCTCATTGGGAATATAATGATTCAATAGTGATATTCTTTCATTCTGAACTAGCTGACATATTTCACTTGAACTGATCTGAGTCAGTTGACATGCATTCTGAGCATTGTCGATCTAAATGGGAAAGCTAGTTAACTACTACCTAGCTGCTCACTAGCTACTATCTTTTCCATTTAGATCGACGATGTTCTAACTAATCAAATTCTTTCTAGTAAAATATTTCAGTTAGTTCATATTGAAAGAATATCACTAATGATAACTATCCAAAACCTCTGTCACAATAACTGATTGATTCATTGACACCTCCTATTCTCTCCGAAAATAATTCGACGCCACAGGGAGTCCCGCTTTCGCTACAGATATTAATCGTGTCACGCCTTCTACTGGCCTAAAATCGGAAGTACGACCTCATAGACGTTGACCTCCACAATAAGTCGCTGTCACTTATAGATTTGTTGATGGCTTGACTATTTCACTATTTAGGATGTCAAAAGTTTAAACTCCCCAAGTTTTTCATTGCTGAAATTACATCAAGCACAAAACAACCAGAAACAAGAATTCGTCACTCCTATTACGGCAGCAGCGCCACTTGATCACTGTCCCTTCGTGATGACGTTACGTGGTTCTAGATGGTCGGACAGAGATCGAGAATGAAATTAAATTGAGTATGCACTAGAACCACCTATCAAAAGTATGGACTGGACTTCTGGAGAAACCATTGAAGTCAACATATTAGACCACTATGGATTATTTTACGGCGAACTGTCCTTATTGGGGCATTACTGTTATTAGTGACATTTGACTTGGTTATGATGAATGATTATCGGATGAAATGGGCAGCATATAACTGCTCTGCTAGATATCACAGTATAAATATCAGTTCACAGCTAAGTGAATTAAAAACACAGAATTTGTAGGTGTCTTTTCTTGTCTTAGTCAACTTCTTCCACTATTTCACATACCTATCAATGCAAGTTGTTGTGATCTTACAAGAACATGGTTTTTAATAATAGAGCTTGTTATCCAGTTAACTATCTATTACAGGTACATAATTTCAAAAAACGCTCATAAAATTGCCATTATGAGGCATATTCTTCCTCTGGAATAAATGCATTCAAGTGACATATGACTGTGGTGACAAACCAATTTCTTGTTTGATAAATGACATTCAAATTGAAGCTACTTTGAACATTCATTTGTATCATTCCATATAAACCTCGATAAAAAGCTCAAACATATAGTTTTCCATTGTTTTATTGATATAGTTCGTCGTGCCCAAGAAGTCCTGGTCTGGGATGAAAGGGAATGAATGAAGGCATTCAGTCCTCCGAGCCTAGAGTCTCTAAACAATTCGGTTTTGCAGATGACGTCAAATTCATCCAGCTATTAACGATATAACTGACTGCACTTTCGAAATGATACCACAATATCTAACGAGCAATTGAGATTCTGTATTCAAATTGACAGTGAGTTGATGATCGCAACATTTACATTGTGCTCTGGACTCACATTCTTTCCTGCGGTCATCTTCTAGAAGCCAAATTATAAAATTGAAGAATGGGGAAATTCACAATTTTCTTAGTAATAATTATGCAACAAGTTAATGATCTATAACCCGAAAATTTTGAAGTACTTATAGTATTACTACTGAAAATGAAAACGACTTATTTTATAAATATTCATCTGAAGGAAACTTCCTCTTTCTTCTAGCCGCAAAAGCACTGGGAAGTGACGCACCCGGGCTATTCCCATCATCACTTTTTCTGATGAAATGGACATCGAGCAAGGTGTGCCACAGGGTTCTGTTTTAGGTCCTCTTCTTTTGAATATTTTCGCTAATGATCTTCTTATACTTTATATTCGAAAGATACAGAATGTTCATGTTACGTGTTATGGAGATGATACGAATATTTTGGTTGTTTATGAAGATCTAAATAAGCCGAAAAGTACTGCTGAAATGGTTTATTCGAATATTGAGAAATGGTCAAAAAATAATAATCTACAACTTAATCATGGAAAAACAATAACTGTTCTTTTTGGTTCTAGCAGGATTGATGTAGTCAAACTATTTGAAGGTTCTAATAATGAAATAACAAGCAGCATGTCAGTAAAACTATTGGGAGTTACTTTCGACAGGCAGCTTCATTGGGTCGATCATATTAATAATTTGTGCAAAAAATTACAGAGTAACTGTTATAGTCTGAAATTCAGAAAGAACCACTGCAGTCGGCACATACTACTCTCGTTGTACTATGTCAATTTCCATTCCCATATAAAGTACGGGATTATGAATTGGGGCAATTGTGCTCATGTGAGAGAGTACTGGTTCATCAGAAGTATGCAATTCGAATTCTTGTTAGTGTTGATATGAGAACAAGTTGCGGAGTTTGTTTATACGTTTATAAAAATAAAATCATATTTTTGAATACTGTTGAGAAGAACAATCATAATTCACGCTTCAAAAGCCACCTTCAACCTGAGAGACACCGGACTACGTTGTACCAGAAAAGTTTTTATTATACTGGCTGTAAACTATATAACTCTCTTGATGAACAAATTAAGAGCTCCCTAAACTTGAATACATTTAAAAAGAGGCTTAAACAACAGCTAATTCAAAAGGCCTGCTATACGCTGAATTATGTAATGTTAGTAACGTGATGTATATATTGTATTTAATTGTGATGCTGTCGTATTGTTTGTTTGTTATATTTTTTTCTTTTTTTTACGTATAACATGAAACAGTAAATGTTATACATTTAAGAGAAAATAAAAATTATTATTATTATTACCTGCGTTTCCAACGAGGCTATTTTGTCGCTCCACGACGTCTTGATGTCCGTCAGATGCAGATGCGCCTCCTCCAGTCGCTGTTCCAGCAACCGCCTCTCGGCTACTATCCTAGCATCTCCCAAGCCCACCTCCGACTCGCTCTGTCTGAAGATGGCCAGACGATCCGATAGGTGGCGCTGCTCCTGCTGGCTCCTGGCCAGTTCGGCGGCCAGGCGCGCGAGATCCCTGGAGCTGGAGTGCCGTAGCGAGTCGAGGTCGTCCTGAAAGGAGAGAAGAAGATCATTCGTTCGGGATGGTAACAGTGTGTCGCGACAAGCACATACCTGTGACTAGGCCAGAAGCTCACCGACAAATTAAAATTAACACGAGTGCGAATTGGTCCCGACAGAAAGAGTAGCTGAATGGCAGGGATGTCCGGTATTGTTCCCGCGTGGCAGCACTAGTGTGGTTAAGAGCAGAGTGACTTTATAAATAGAGTGACGACAATAGTGGTACACTTTTTGATTGGTCAGACCTCTAATATGGAGGTGCATCCACCTGTCTTGTTTTCTCCATTCAGTTCTACGCATTCTATTTCACTTTGTCAATGCTTTGTCTCTGTTTTTTGCTCTTTGGACACAAAACGTCCAACAATCAGACATTTGATTTTTACTATTAGAATACATCTTTTGGGATATGCCCACCTTACATCAGGTGGGCACTTCGAAGGTGCAAAATCATTATGCATGGGAGATACCCTTCAGATGTTTAGCTATTCAGTGACTTGTCCACAAATGGCATTCCGGAAACGCCAGCCATTTGGAGGTCTATTGTCGTCACTCTATTCAATCTACTCACTCTAGTTAAGAGGTCATCTATATGACATGATAATGCATGATTCCCTTGCCAAAAATTCTGTCCTCCGAAGATGTTTTTTCTTTATTGTTCCCGTAACGAATTGAGATAAAATAACGAATCTTTGAATGTATATTTTACTTCAATTTGTAAACGAAATTCAAACTCTGTTTTCAAGTGGCGGCTCGGTGGTCGAGAGCGTGAATGCGCTGAGTTCGTATGGGGACTCCCACCGAGACATAGGTTCGAATCCTAGTTAGGCGATGGATGTTTGTGTTTGTATGCACACCTAACCCCGCACAAGTTTCGACTTATGGGGCGTTTGGTCCCAGTGCTGGAACCAACGAGGTAATGCAATTGCAAAACAAAAAAAGTGTTTATTGAACGAGGTCGGTCCCTACTTGGTGTCAGACTGCATAGATAGCCTACAAAGGCTGTCGGCAACGAACAAAGTATAAGATAAGAATCATGGGTATAACAGGAAAAGAGTGAAATTCGAGCGACAGAAATGTTTCAAGAAGAGTGAAAGGTATTACGAAGAGAGACAGGAACAGAAATGTAATGGTATGATTTGGGAAGAACTAAAGGTGACCAACAAAAAATGATGAACGGAACACAGGTTAAGATGAGATGGGAGTCTAAAGCTCAAGGTACAAGGAAAATAGGTACACCAATAGAAATGTGGGACGAAGTTGTGGGGAAAATTCTAAAGAAAAGAACCAAAGAAGTTAGCACCAAAAAGAGAGGAATGGAATGCATTTTTAATCAATTAATGATTAAAAATCTTCACTCCTAATATAATAATTATTACCTAACACAAATTATCATGAGCAATAAGACACAACAAATAAATGGGACAATTTGGAGTCAACGGATTTTTTATAGCTTATTAAGGATATTACTAATACGTAAATGAGAATTTATGAATCATTAAATGAATAATATTTCTGAGGTTCCCTATCGTGTTTCAACATATTGCAACTGTGCTATGGTCGCTTACTACCTACTTACGAAATCGTAACGTCAGTTTTTATTTGCGGAAAATTTCTAGCCGTTTTAACTAACATTACCGTGACAATATCGATGATTGTAGCACCTACAAATCGACCGGAAAAATCTAAAGAAAAAATAGGGCATTGAAAGGTAATTGAGTGATGATTATAATTGAAAAATAAATAAAAAGCCCACTAGCCCATTTTAATCAATGAACATTCATAAACAAATTTCGTTACTACGAATAAATGAATGACACTGATGACAGCTGATATGACCTCCAATCTTACCAGTGCCAATTGCTTAAAAGTATTCCAGATTACCTACCATTGACATCGAGATTGACATAGTTGACATGGTGATTATAGAGTGGTCACCGGCTCTATTTGGTCCAACAATTTTCAGACAACAACACTGATGATAAAAAGGAAACACAACTCAAAAATAGGAAGATTAGTAACAAACAGCAGGTACCTATGTGCCACTTTTATCATAGGATTCTTCTCTCAGAGTTGAAAGAACAAGCATGGACTGGTATTTCTTGGCGAGTGCTGCAAACATTCATACGAATAGGAAATGAACATTTCGTGAGAGTTTCATACGCTAAACTTTTTCTGCGGCTATACCAATAATATTTACATATAGAAAGATCTTGCAATTCAATTTTGTATCAACAAATTGATGGCTAACTGTCTGCTTGTGTTTAGGTGAAGTGACATCATTATCAGTGCACTATAGTTGACTATTTCACTCATCACATAATCTGACCAATCACAAGCCAGAGACAACGTATGCTTATCGCGAAAACATCAGCAGTTTCCCAATTCGGTCTGACAGCGTTTATATTTTCAACGATGTAACCATGAATAGCAAATCAAAATCTGGATGTAACCTTGGATAGTGAAGAAAAGTCTGTCAGTTTGGCATAAAATAATTATGGCTGTACTTGTCAGATAGAAGAATGAATCACTCATTGACAATAAATGCTTTTTATGATTCGTGAACCCGAAATGGTCTAGCAAAATACAACTCTGTGCTGAATATCTTCTCATAATTGAAGGGGCAAGTGAAAGAAGATATGTTACAAATATGAGTTTGTGAGAAAAAGGAGTTTTAGTAAAGTTAGCTTGCATTTTTTAACGGAAGCTAGTTTAATAATTGAATTTATGCAATTGTGACGAATAGTTTCAGGTTGATTTTTTATGATTTACAGCATTTTGCTATTATACCATTTTTTGATAGACATCTGGATTTTGCGTACATACATAACCCCTTATTCCAGTTGCCGACATGTATCTGCTCAGATATGAGGAATAGAAACAAATTCTGACAGCACGTGTTACATATGCACGTAACACGTTCTTCCATCACATAACCGAATATTTTCATAAAATGTTACTTGGCCCCTTCTTCCACTTGCCCCTTCAATTCTGTCTTTCATTGTTAACTCAATTGTGTTGCCGTACAGCAACACCACTCGTCCTGATCACAATTTATTATTTATGACAATATACAATCGTATCCTCAATGTTCTACATTTACTAACGAAGGTTCATGAGTGCTTTAAGAAAATGACTGGCATACATTATGATTAGCATACATAGACATATATGCCCTAGGAACGCAATTATTATAGGTAATTGCGAGGGTAATTGTTATTAATTTCCTATATAAAGGTCAATGACGGCTAATTATCTGGTGAGCTCGATATATTTAACCGTCATTGACCAGGTTAACAGTATGAGCGATAATCAACATTCAATTATTGTATCCTAAGTATAATAAAACATCGAGTTTGAGGGGTTTCGAGAAAATATTAATGATATTTTTGAGGTCTAATTGGTAATTGAGAACAATGTTGGAATTTTTGAAAAGATTTTGAAGTTATTAACAAGACGCGAAAATTCTCTATTTCCTTTAAAGCCTCAAATTCTAGGTTAACAATAAACATAAAAGTTTAATCCATAACGCTTATGTTACATTTTGGCTCCACATTCGTGATATTCTGAAATTTAAAAATAAGTGTAAGGTAAGCAAGTACATGTCAATACAACACTGTTCAACATCAATTAATCAAACGCTAATGCCAAAACTGTAGTGAATACAGGCCCATTTTGAATGAAGTAATTGTGAAATAATTTGAATTTGTGTGGTTTTTAGAGGTGAGTACTTCGAATACAAGAAATATTAACATAGGTAGGTATAACTAATCATAATTTGGAAATAGATAATTGTTGTATTTTATATTCCTGTACCTACAACATAGATTATCTTAGAACGTGGGCTCGAACGTGGGACATGGGCTCAATAATAATGAATACCTATCTCTCGACCTATCCTATACATACATACATACATCATACATACATACATACATACATACATACTGATAACTGAAATATACGGAAGTGATAATTAAACAGTGAAATTCAAAATATGCCCTTATTCTGATTACTATTTTGTGGTTTACATTTGATAACCATCTTACACATACATCTATGTATCACTATAGACGTACCTACAAATGAGCTTTCGGGTTTTTATGTTACCTATCTCTTTAATTACTGTCATAATCAGTGTAATATGCTAATCATAGTTGATGTTAACATAAATAAGAATAATGAAAAGATTATGTGGCACCTTTTTCAAGAATATTTAAGTTGCACACACCACCATGCCTATGAAAGTCGCAAGGAAGGTAATAGGAATTAATTAATGACAAAGACAAATAATAAAGAAATGACAAGTATATTTGAATTACCCTCAGAATTACCCAATAGGCTACTGAACAGGTATTGCATTTTTCACATTCAGCAATCACAAAACACCTCTAAAGATTTTTCATACCATTCAAATGTGTTCAGATATTAAAAATTACGCCTGATTCGAACAGAACGTGTCATGCGTCATTCTATATTAATCTTGATGACGTCAAAATTGCTACGACAACCTCGCCAAAACTCGGTCAAACTCGGCCGACACGTTGCCATGTCGCAAACAATAGTTGAATTGTCGTACGAGTACTATCATTCAAACTTTCCCAAGTAGTAATCACTAAGGTCGAGAATGGAAAAATAGTATATTTCATGGAATTTTATGAGCACCTATTATCGGCGAGACCTAATCATGTGCTACGTTATCAAACATTCACTAAATAGCTGTGATTCGGCAACTGCGCTCTGTGCAACTTAAAAAAAGATTTTATTTGAACGCTTCAAAGAGAAGAAAATAAAATTTCAACTATTAACTTATAACCTCATTATACACAATTTATTTGATTATAAAAGCTTGTCGCAATGATAAATATTTAATTGAATTGAAATTTTAAAAATTTAAACTTAGCAGATTTTACATAATTAAATTAGTACTAGTTTATTTACATGCGTAAATCGCTAAGTTTAAATTTTTAAAATTTCAATTTGATTAAATATTGATCATCGCGACCTTTTTTTATGATCATATTAATTATGTATAATGAGGTTATAAGTTGATATTTAAAATTCAAAAGGAAACATTTTTTTTTTCTATTCAGAGAGTTTAAATACCAGCTTTTTGGTTAGTTTTTTTATTTTTGTCACATATGTCATGAGCGCCCGTCACTGACAGGAAAACTGACGTGACTGTCATATCAGTCAAAGGACGTGACGAAAGCGGCAGTGACAAACGAGTAGAAAAAGTAGCACATGGTGATAAACAAAACTCGAGACATCAATATAAAATATAATTTTTTTCCAACCACTATAATATGAAGTTATTATTTCATGATTTTTCATACCAAAAGTAGGCTATTTAGGTATTTGCCCAGTTTCCATGGCAATTGTACAGAAAAGTAAACTCTTTTTTGTACAGTACCAAAAAGAACGTCAAGTTGTCAAAACCCCACATATTTTGAACCAAAAATTAAAATGAAGATGGATAGTGACAGCGATAGTGATATATCATGTACTCCCCCAAACATAAGAGAAAAGGCTAATATTGCCACTTTAGAACTGCTACCAAGAAAATCTAAAACTGTATATGAAAACAGTTACAGAAAGTTTATGGACTGGAAGAGAACGAATAAGGTATCATCTTTATCTGAAGATGTTATCATATCTTATTTATCCGATTTATCTGCTACAATGAAGCCATCCACCTTGTGGAGTCAATACTCAATGCTAAAAGCCACTCTGAACATTAATCATGGAATTAATATAGGCAACTATTCCAAATTAGTTCCTTATCTCAAGCGTAAATCTAATGGATATCAACCCAAAAAGTCTAAAACGCTGACAAAAGAAGAGATTGATAGATTTATCTCTGAAGCACCAGATCATAGATATCTGATGACTAAGGTAAGGAGTAATTTTCACTGATCTTATTAAAATAATGTTGAATATTCAAATATGTATTCAAATTATGTACGAGAGGAAAAGTGTACGCTATGAATAACAATCACGAAAGATATTAACATAGGCCTCATTAGCCTAGTAGTCAGAGACTGAGCTTCTGGTGCGGAAATCCCGAGTTCAAATCCCGTTAGCACGGTTTTTTTATATATTTTTTTTTAAGTAAAAACTTCTTTCATGGATTAATTTTGCATTTATTTATAGGTTGCGCTTATTTTTGGAGTAGCTGGAGCATTAAGACGTGATGAATTATCAAAAATGAAAATAGAAGACATTAAAGACTTGGAATCCGCTTTATTAATAAAGATACCTATAACGAAGACAAACAGGCCTAGATCCTTCACAGTGACGGGTGATAATTATTTGAAAATCTATAAGAAATATGTAGCCCTTCGACCGGGTAATATGAATAATTCAAGATTTTTTATCAAATACTCCAATGGGAAATGCCATAAACAGGTTGTAGGCATTCATAAATTGGCATCTACTGCAAAGGATGTGGCTGTTTATTTGAATTTACAAAATTCTGAAGCTTACACTGGCCATTGCCTAAGGCGGACGTCTGCTACTTTATTAGTTAATGCTGGAGCAGATATAACGGCCCTAAAAAGACATGGAGGGTGGCATTCATCTACTGTTGCTGAGGGCTATATAGACGAATCCATCAACAACAAACTAGAAACTGCAAATAAAATTTTAAATTCCTCAGTTCAGGAAAATAATATAAATACGGATTATTCTCCAAGTACTAGCACAGATGCTGTTCACCAATCTGCGTACCCACCAATACAACTATCCAATTGTTCAAATTGTAACGTAACAGTGAATATAAATTATTGTTCTAAACAAAATATTTAGGAGTAAACAACAACATATCTATTTTCAGTTTTGAAGATTTGTTTGAATACTTTCCACCAATTGTTCGAATGGTATTTACTGTTACAATGGATTATTATTGTTCTAAACAATATTAGGTATGTAAATTGAAAGGAAAATTGTACAAAATGCCCTGATTTTCGGAAATAAAGATTTGTACAGGGAATTTGGTCGTTAAAATTCACTATAACTACATGTAGGTATTTTCAGAACATATAATTTGTTATTTTTGAAACTTAAGTGGTTGGAAAAAAAATATTGTGTTTCATTCGTACAAAAAATGCGTTTTTGGGACTCATAAGATTGCCGTACTCCGCTACGCGTCGTCCGGCAACCTTCTTATTCGTCCCAAAAACAGTCATTTTTTGTACTAATGAAACAAATAACTATTATTTTGTACAACCAATATTATTGCACATATAACCGAATACCCTAGAATATAACTTTCAATCAATTTTCTACGTTTTAGTTATTGCTGGCTAGGTTTCTCATCATCTCATCTCGCCTAAGTCAAAGTTAATCAATCGATGTTACAGGCTTGGAAATCGATTTTTTTTCAAACCTGCATTTTTATTCTCAGCGAACCCTTTCATTTCATAGGAAAGCACAAAAACTTCAATAGTGTGCCATATTGGATTTATATAGAGTGATGTCACATTATTTTTCGAATTGCTCTCTACGAGTCCTTTCATTTGATACCCATATTGAAGAAAGTAGATAAAAAATAACTATTATTCGGCCATCTTGGATGGTCCGCCATATTGAATTTAGAATGACGTCACATTATTTTTCGAGTTACTCTGAACAAGCCCTTTCATTTGATACCCAGATTGTGTGCATTGAAAATAACTATTCCGCCATCTTGGATGGTCCATTGGATTTAGAATGACGTCACATTATTTTTCGACGTGCTGCCACCTAGCCCTTTCATTTGATATACATATTGTAGAAGTGCATTAAAAATAATTATTCCGCCATCTTGGATGGTCCGCCATATTGGATTTAGAATAACGTCACACACCTTATCGTGCATTGTCATCCAAACTAAACGTGTATTCAAAATTTCAGCTCAATCGGTTGAAGCTATCTACTTCAAAATTGAGTTCGAAGATTCCACCCGAACAAACATACTCACATAAATACATTGCAAATTGAATAAAAGCTTTTAATTAATAAAAGACACTGAATCTCTTTCTTATGTATCATACACTCATATACAGAGTGTCCCATTGGGAAACGGAAAAACTTCAATGGTGGGTGTAGAGCTCATCAAGTTGGTTCTGAATATAAATGTGTAGGGTCTCACAAGTTTTATATTCAAGATATAGGGTGTTTTATCAATTTTGCTCAATTCTTTGTGAGGACATAACTTACGAACCACCCAGTATGTTCTTTTGCAATTTGGTACACAATTCCTTCTTCTCCTACCCAAGCGACTTACCTATCAGCCACGACTACTTTTCATTTTTCAGCATACTATTCCACTAAAGAATGTCTGATTTTTAATTTGGGGGTAATTGAATGTTGTAAGTTTTCCCAATCGAATAACCAAAAATTATCATGAACCACCCAGTATATTCTTACGGAATTTGGTATACAAGTTCTCCGTCTACTCATGCGACTCACATATCAGTCATGAGTAAAATCCAGGTCCCGATTAACGAAAATTGATCATATTTCTGGACCCCCTGTATTTTCGAATTTCCAAAAATCAAATGGTATATTTTTTATTTTCCCGCATGCTAAATTGTGTTTTGTTGTTCTAAAATTGTTCTATCCGTCATTCGGTTGCCCCCTTACGAGCAACCCTCAGAAGTCTTCGAAAGTCTTGTGCGAGCAAGGAATGACGGGGGCCTTACCTTTTAACGTGTGATCCCAAACACTTTCTTGGGCCATCAGAAAAATGTATGCAGTCGATGGGAATCGAACCCACGACCGGCAAGCGAATGCGAATTAGAATATAGACACTCTGTCCGCACGGCTACCTGGCCCCCTTGATGATTACGTCACTGTGTCTTCACGTATTTCAAAATTACTATTGAGTACTTATGTAGGAGGTATTTGTGCCTCAAATATAAGAACAATAAGAATAATGAAAAATCTATACCTTTTCACCTTGAAACATGAAAATTGAAACATTTGCTTAAAGTGCCCTCCATTTTGATTCAAACAATTTCTTGTTTTCAATTTCTCTGCATGCTCTTCGATTCTTTGAATTAGTTCCTCCTTGGTAGTAATCTCAGGAGAATACACTCCAGATCCAAGATAACCCCACAGGCTCGCCCACAGGTGATAGATAATCACCCGATTTGAATTCCGTGTATTATCATCTGTGAGATATAAAGTGTATTCTTCTGAGGTTACTACCAGGAAGCATGAAGGAGCATGCAGAGAAATAAAAAACAATCATGAAGTGATCCAAAAATCGGTGCGAAATATTACAAAAAGAACAAGAAAATGTTTGGAATGAAATAGAGGGCACTTCAAGCAATTGTTATAATTTTCTAGTCACAAGTTAGGGAGAAAGATGTTTTGATATTTCTGATGTTCTAATATTTGAGGAAATGAAATTGCTGAAACACTGATATGTCCGAGGATATCTCATTATGTGGATTGATTCGTTCAATTTCATGCCACAAATAATAAGTAATCAATAGTAAATTGATTATGAGAGATATCAGAGAAAATTGCGGTAATTTTTGTCATTCAGTTAAACTCATAACATTCCATTAATGCATAAGAGCTTGAATTCATTACTGAAAGAGCTTGTGAAATAATAGAAAGTACACTATTTAATTCAGCTTCATGTGAACTTTTCAAATATGTAAACGGATTATAGAAATTTGAAAATACTGGTGTTCTTTTTGGGCCAGAACATGATCAATTTTCGAAAATCCGGACCTGTATTTTCAGCGCGATTGATAGGTGAATCACTTGGGTAGAAAATAGAGAATTTGTGTACCAAATTCCAAAATAATATACTGGATGCTTTGTGATAATGTTTTTTACTTGATTGGTGTTGAACAAAATATCATTTAGTAAACCTTCGGTATACGATACGCAGTTTTGTTTAACAAAGTTATTGATATAAACGTCATTCACTTCTTGATATAAACGTCTGTATTTTATGATTAATATATCATCATTATTTCATAGTGAAGTCCCTTTTACTAAGGTTCCTGATACACGCAGTTTATCTATTCCACAATACCTTCCCAGCAACTCCATTTTTCACTAACAGGTTATGTGCCCAGATTTCTGAGTATTTGGAATAAGATTCGTGAAGCGTTTGGTTCAGTAGTTACTGTTTGCGGACAAAAATGAATTCATCCAATGTATCGAAAATTGAAACTCTCAATAAAGAGAATTTCGATACATGGAAAATGCAGATGGAAGCACTACTAGTGAAGAATGATGCTTGGGTTTATGTGAACGGTGAATGTAAGAAACCGATATTAACACCCAATGATGCTGCATCTGAACAACTAGTGAATAATTGGAAGAAAAATGATAGCAAAGCAAAATCGGACATAATTTTGTCTATCAGTCCTTCCGAACTGAAGCAAGTGAAAGGCTGTATTACATCGCGAGATATATGGCTGAAACTGGAGGGAATTTATCAGTCTAAGGGACCTGCCAGGAAGGCGACACTTCTTAAACAGTTAACCCTACAACGAATGGAAGATGGGAACGACGTGCGTGAACACATCAACAAATTCTTCGATTCTGTTGACAAGCTGTCTGAAATGGAAGTTGAAATCAATCCCGGTCTACTGGCGATCATGCTCCTGTATAGTCTACCTTCAAGTTTCGAAAATTTTAGATGCGCCATTGAATCTCGTGACGAATTGCCATCACCGGATATTCTTCGAGTGAAGATTGTCGAAGAATATGAGGCTCGAAATAATGAAACACGCGCTAGAATACAGAACGCGATGTTAGTGAATAAAAGAAATTTTAATGGAAATCGTCACAATACTAAGAAGGATGGAAATTTCGGTTCTAGCAATAGTGATCCAAGTTCGCATCAGAAAGAAGTATTCAGATTTCGCTGTCACAAATGTAAGAAAGTTGGACATAAATCTGCTGACTGTAAAAAAAATAGAAACTCTTGTTCGTCAGCTGAATGTGCCGAAGACATTTGTTTGTGTATATCCGAAGTTTTTCAAACGGATTCTTCTGATAAAAGACAAAGTTGGTGCTTGGACAGTGGTGCTACGTCTCATCTATGTAATGAACTGAATAAATTTACTAACATTACTGATTCCGAACGCGGCAAACTGAAATTAGCGAATGATGTATCGACTGAAATTGTCGCTAAAGGTACTGTTTCCTTTGTTGTTGACGTTTTCGGTGAAAGTAAAAATATTCATCTGAATAATACATTGCATGTTCCTGATTTGAGAACTAATCTTATGTCAGTAAGCAAAGTAACCAGCAATGGCCATGAAGTATTATTCAAAGAAAATATTGCTTTAGTCATGGATTCTGATGGTGATGTGAAGTTGATTGCTGATCGAATAGGTGATTTATACTACGTACGCGAAAATGAACAATCATCGTGTTATGGGAACGATTCGGCATTCATCACGAGAACTCCACTAGAAACTATCAAACTATGGCACAGACGTCTTGGACATTTGAACGTGAAAGACCTTGTAGATGCAGAACGCAAACAGAGCATCATCGGTCTGAAAATAAAAAACGTTGACAGTGATTTGGAATGTGACATCTGTATTCGCGGAAAGATGACAAGAACCCCGTTTCCATGGAAATCTGAAAGGAAAACCGAAATTCTTGATATAGTACATTCCGATATCTGTGGTCCAATGAGAATCGAATCCAAGAGCAAGGCTAAGTACTTTGTTGAATTTATAGATGATGCATCACGTTGGTGCGAAGTACGTTTCATGAGATCAAGAGATGAACTACTAGAGAAAACTGAAGAATATTTTACGCTCGTTGAAAATCAGAAGGGAAAGAGAATAAAATATTTCCAGTCTGATAATGGGGCGGAGTATATGAGTAACTTATTCGATAATTTGTTGAAAAAGAACGGCATTTCAAGACGTTTAACTGTTCCCTACAACCCAGAACAGAATGGTATAGCAGAGAGGAAAAATCGCACTCTCGTGCGTACTGCAAGATGCCTGTTGATGCAGTCCGGTCTACCAGCAATGTTTTGGGCTGAAGCTGTGAATACAGCGAACTATATTCGGAATCGTTGTCCCAGCAAAAGTCTCGATGGAATGACTCCTTACGAAGTTTGGACAGGAAACAAACCTGATGTCAGTCATTTCAGAGAATTTGGTTGCAAGATATTTTGTCTGAATAGAACACCGAATAAAGGAAAGTTCGATTCTCGTTGCAAGGAGGGTATTTTCTTAGGATATTCGGAACAATCGAAAGGTTTCAGAGTCTGGATACCAAGCGAAAATAAAATTGAAATTTCTCGTGATGTTAAATTTATCGAGAATAATATATCTGAAATCGATAAATACGAAGAGTTCGTTTTAGACAATCGAACTGAATGTCATCCTAACATCGCAGAAATAGAAATCAAACCTCTTATTGACATAGAACCAGTAATTGATAACGAAACCGATGAGAATATTGTAACGGATATACAAGATGAAGAAGAAATTGATATCCAGAGAATAGAAGGAACATCCGAACCAAGAAGGGGCCGTGGTAGACCAAGACTGGTGAAAACTGGCAGAAAAGGTAGACCAAGGAAAGAATATCATGTTCATTATGAACACGAAGCTAACGAATGTGCAGAGTATTTATTTCTTTCCGAAACATCTATAAAACAAGCATTATCTGGTCCCGAATCGAACGAATGGTACGATGCTATGAAAAAAGAAATAACATCGATCATCAAGAATGATACATGGCAACTCGTTGAACGACCTAAGGATCAAGAGATTATAGGAAGCCGAATAGTTCTGAAAAACAAGTATAATTCTGATGGAACACTTGAGAAAAGGAAAGCCAGATTAGTTGCTCAGGGTTTCAAACAACAACCCGGTATCCACTTCAATCAAACGTTCTCCCCAGTCACAAGAATGAGTTCCATACGACTACTTGTTTCCCTGTCTGTTGGTTATGAAATGAAGATTTATCAGTACGACGTAGCGACTGCCTATCTGAATGGCGAAATAGATCGGAAAATTTTCATAGAACCACCTAGGCTTTTTTGTAAAATTTTGGAAAGAATCATCGACGAAGAAAATCAGAATGAAATTCATGCGAAAGCTGAGAAGATGCTTATGGAAATGAAGAAGGGAGGAAGAGTATGTCTACTCAAGAAATCTCTCTATGGACTTCGGCAAGCAGGAAGATGTTGGCATGAAAAATTAGACAGAATTTTGAGAGAATTCGGAGCAAATCCAACGAATGCTGATCCATGTCTATATCGTTTACATAAAGGGGAAGAATTGATGCTGATAGCGATTTATGTAGACGATATATTGGTAGCCTCCAGGAATGTAGATGATATAACCGAATTTGGAAAATACTTATCAGGGATATTCGAAATCAAGAGTCTGGGAGAAGTTAGTTACTGTTTGGGTGTGGAATTTTATCGAAAAGGGAACGTATTATCCATGAATCAAAAAGGATATATTTTCGATATTTTGAATCGATTTGGAATGATTGAATCGAACCCAGTGAGCACTCCCATGGAACCCAACGTGAAATTGGAGAAAAATGGCAACCCTCATTCAGATGAAGAACCTAGTTACCCATATAGAGAACTTATCGGAGCTCTAACATATTTGGCTGTCACAACAAGACCTGACATCAGTTTTGCCGTGAGCTGTTTGAGTCAGTTCAACAACTGCTACGGAGAAGTCCATTGGACTGCAGCAAAACGTGTACTCCGATATCTACGTGGAACTGTAGATTTGGGTCTAGTTTACAAGCCAGATAATTATGGATTGAAAGCATTCGTTGACGCGGATTGGGCGAATTCAACCATTGATCGACGTTCGTTTACTGGATACGTTTTTCTGCTCAACGGATGTGCAATATCTTGGGAGGCGAAGAAACAGAAGACAGTCGCCCTATCTTCGACCGAAGCCGAATATATGGGATTGACTGATGCTGCAAAAGAAGCAATATATTTGCGTCGTTTCCTTGAAGAATTGGGATTTGAGGAGCTTACCGACGTTGTGGTAAATAATGATAATAAGTCTGCTCTAAAGCTTGCTGAGAATCAAGTTTTCCACGCTAGAAGCAAACATATCGATATCAAGCACCACTTCATACGAGAAGCACTTCAGAAAAAAGAATTGAAATTGGACTATATTTCCACCGAGAATATGGTTGCCGATTTACTGACGAAGGGACTACCTAGGCCAAAGCACCTGAAATGTGTTCACCTACTGGGCCTTGGTCATCCTCCAATACTTCATGATGCCAACTACGTATCGAGGGAAAGTGTTGAACAAAATATCATTTAGTAAACCTTCGGTATACGATACGCAGTTTTGTTTAACAAAGTTATTGATATAAACGTCATTCACTTCTTGATATAAACGTCTGTATTTTATGATTAATATATCATCAGTATTTCATAGTGAAGTCCCTTTTACTAAGGTTCCTGATACACGCAGTTTATCTATTCCACAATACCTTCCCAGCAACTCCATTTTCCCTAACAATTGGGAAAATTCAAAACATTTCATTTTCACCTATCCAAATGCATGAATCTTCAAATTCAATATCATAAATTTATTAGTGGAATAATAGCATGTGGAAAAATAATAAGTACACCATATGATTAAACTTTCTGTGCACTTTCTAAATATGTAAGCGGATTTTGGAAATTTGAAAATACAGGGTGTTCTGTTTGGGGTCCAGAAATATGATCAATTGGGGTAGAAGAAGAAGGAATTCCAAAAGAATATAGTTGGTGGTTCACAAGTTATGTAGTCACAAAGAATTGAACAAAATTGATATATCTGGGATAGTGGGATATAAAACTTGTAAGACCCTACAAATATATATAGTATATTCAGAACCACCTTGATCTACCCAAAGTTGAGAGTTTTCTGTTTCCCAATGGGACACCAACACCCTGTAAAAACCTATTACCTGTGTGAAGTAAACATCATCCAGTTAAGAATAAAGCAACTAGGAATCTTTCCTTATATCAGGAGAGCAATTATTCATAATTTCTGGCAAAATTAGACCATTTGAATGAGATCTCTAATGAAAATTGAAAGCATGAGTATGATGATCAAGAATAAGGAATAAAAAAATCATTCCTAACCCATTCTGCTTGCTTAGATTTTCTCAACATGATACAAAATGGATAACAACTGAATTTCCTAGTAAACAATGAAATTACATACTGAGAGACATAATTGAAATAATCATAACAGAATATTTGAATTTAGATTTTTGTTGATTGATTCATGTACCTTTTTAGTATTGGTATATCATGCCAAACATAACCACATGTCTTTTGAGTTTTCATCTCCTCAAAATCAAGTGGAGATTAACTGCACTTCACTACTATTGGTAATTACCTATCAGGGAAAATTGTCAAGCAATTGAATTGAAACATTGAAATGCAAATGAATAATGGATAAAGAATTATTGACACAGTGTGAGTTATCCAGTGTTGAAAAGTGTTACACATTTCATGAAAGAAAAAGTATCTATATCAAGTAACATTTTAAAATGGTAGAATTTAAATTGTACCAACCTGTACATCACTCAGAAGTTCCTCCTGTCTTCTAAGCCTAGAAACTTCATTTCTTAGTTTTTCTAATTGTAAATTGGCATCTTTTAGGGCACTTGTTTTGGTGGCAATTTCTTGGTCTCTCAATAAAACTAGTTGCTTAACTTTTAATAATTCTTGGCTTTGCAAATTTCCTATTTGCTGGTTGTTTTCTTTATGTTCTAAGATTTTTGAATTGAATTCTGTAATAAATGAATAAATACATTCAACATAAATAGTACAAATGAGTATCTGAAATATATATTTAATCTAATCCATCTTTTGGGAATGAATATTATTAGATCTTTAGTGCATAACCTGTGCTCAAGTGTATTTGTATACACTTGTTTTAAAAAATCATCAAACCTTCAGCATTTTTCAGAGACTCTTTCAAGGCTTCATTATGTCTCCAAGTCTCATCTTTTTCTATTTCCAAAGCATTGATTCGTTTATCCTTGTCTCTAACTATTTCACGCCACTCTTTGTCTTTATGTTCAATTTTTCTTGCAAAGTCTGACTCTATCTTTGAAAACCTCTTTCTGAATTCCTCAGGTTCCACAGGTGCTTCATCCCTGAATCCTTCCGAGGACTGGATAGAATTAAGGCTGGACGTAGATCCCTGGGTAGAACGGCCCCTCAATGATTCGATTTTTTGAATTGTAGAAGATGTGATTTTAGAAGTTAATTTGGATAAGTCACTCCCTGTTTCTTCTCGTATTTTGTTCTTCAAAGATGCAAACATTTTATAAATTGTCTAAGCAAGCATAATGTGTCTATAATAACTGGTACTGAACTATTCCGGTAAATTTCAGCTTGTAATACTTTCAACAAAACGAACACGTAGACTGTAAACAAGATTTTTTGTAACCTTCTGATCCACTGATCCAGGATCCAGCCCTAGCCCGATTTATTGATGTGTATACATCAGTGATGTCAAAGTCAAAAGAAATTGGAAAATAAGGTTGACATCTGATGACATATCAATCTTCTTTTTTCTTAAGATATTTGCGAGTAGTGTTTTTGTCACAAAGTCACAGAAGATGGATCGTGCTAAGACAGTTGTGGCTAAATAGCCGTAAATGCTGTGAGCAAAGAAATGTAGACATGTTTTCCTTTGTTAAATTCAGTTCAAATCAAGTGCATTCTTGGTACACATCCAGAACTCATTCCACGCGAACATTATCGTAATATACAGGGTTGGGTGAAAGTCCAGGAACTGTCAAATATATCTGAAATGGAATAACACCCTGTATCCTGTATGGTGCCCTATTAGAAATTTTTTTACAATTCTTTTTTTAGATAAACAAGACGAATCTTCATAAAAAAATGTAAGAAAAAAATATGTTATAGAATAATGGGTTGAAAATTTCAACCCCTTCTAAAAGCATACGTCAGGGTTGAAAAAATTTCAAAATATGTGGTTTTATTGACAAATATTATTCACAAAGTTCCGTGGCTTCAACTTGATACTTATACAGGGAAAATAAGAAAGAGAAACCTTTTTTTTTTGTTAATCTTCGGAGAAGTGTCACTTTTCCGAGGAGAGGTTTATCAAAAAATTTTATACCAAAAATACCCACCTTCATTTTCATCACAGAATAAACCCCCTAAATGGGCTTATATCACAAAAAAAAATTTATTTCATAATTCGATAGAACTCACCCAAACTAGCTCACCACCGCAAACCGTTTCTTGCTGTGAGCTCCCTACGTTTTATAAAAAATTATTGAAATCCCCGATTTTTCGGACCTCTGAAAACGAGGCGATATGATGTGACGTCAAAACCCTAATACTGAAACAAGACTATTTCAGACAGAAATGAATGATACCATGATTTCTGACGGAGTGAATTAGCGCGAGATCACAGTTGAAAGAATTAATATATCAGTTGCCTCAGTCTCCATCGGGCGTTTGGTATTTTTTTTAACTATGGCGAGATGAGGTTTCTACGTCATAAGAGGGTCCGTTTTCAAAAGGTACTATTACTTATGTCCAAAAATAAAACATTCCAGTTAATTTTTCGATCGAATTATGTCGTCAATCATTATTTATTAGGTATATATAAAAGGATCATTATAAACATGGTTTGAGATAAAAGTTCTACTAAGGTGTACACGCCCATTCTTTCGCGGTGTTATTTATCCGTACACTTTATAAGTATATATACGCATCAGTGTCTCATCTTGTCTCAAAATAGCTGACGTCCGTGCGCGTATACGCGATTGCAACTCTGGGGGATGAAATTGTTCAGAATTGAAGTTATTTTTTTTTATCATTTGGACTGAAGGAAATCTCTATTAGGGTAGGGGGGTAGGGTAGGTTAAGTGTAGGAAATGTAGGTTTTATTATTTTCTAAATTTCCCCTTGGGAATAGAGGTAATTTCTTTGGTAAATTCCAATAAAGCTTTCCCGTTCTACAGGCCAGCGTAGCCTCGTAGTTAGAGCGTCAATAAAAATGTTCTATCCGCGTTGGATTACCGGTAGTGGGTTCGATTCCCACCACGACCGCAGAAATTTTTCTGATGGCCTAAGAAAAGTGTTGGAATCACACGTTAAAAGGTAAGACCCCCGTCATTCCTTGCTCGCACAAGTCTCTTGAAGACTTCTGAGGGTTGCTCGTAAGTGGGCGATGGATAAGGATCGAAAAATTTTATAACAATTTTAGAACAGACGAAGGAGTTTTGATAAAGAGTAGTTCGACATTTCTCGAGGTTGACGAATATACATAATATATAGCTGATAAATATCTTTTGTACATAAATTTACAAGAAGCATGATGGTTATATGGAGTAGCATACGCATATACCTGCATAATATGCCAAAGATATCGTGGGCTCGAATCCCGTAGTCCACTTTTTTTTTTCACATTTTTCGAAGTGATCAATTGACAAACTATACTCTGGTGGCATTTACTGTTGGGGCCGATATATATATGTACATTCTAATTCCAATAAAAGTTATTTCGGTCCAAGATATGTCCATCACCTGGATCGAAATGGACATCATCTATTGGAAGCTCAATTTTATGGCAAATAGATATTCAATGGATATCGATCCACTGGATGTTCCTCTGGATATAATCGGACGTCCAATGGATATTGGCAATATCCATTGTGGACATCCTTCAGACATCCATTATTATATATGTACGTGTGTAATATAAGATGCCAAGAAAAAATGTTATATTTTCATCAGTCCATCATTAAATATATTGATCTAGAATATATGAACACATATGCGTTTATCGAATCGTTACATATTGGGCATTCGGATGTTATCGCACGTCTTCGATAGTCTCCGCGCCTCATACTGTAAAACAACCACTATTCTCCGTAGTCTTACTATATGTAAAGATTCGATAAACAATCTGTATTTAATAATGAAAAATCATGAAAATGTTTTATTATGTACCTATTCAAAATTTATCTATTCACACACATACACCTATAATCGAAATAATTACAATTGTTTTTATGATAAAAAAGATATTTTTACAAAATCACATTCTAAAATAATCACATATTTACGCTACTACATTAATGGTTTCAGTTGGATGGTATGCCCAGAAAGTTCCTCCATCTTGAGCCACTGTGGCACTGAAATTGGGAGGATAAGATATTAATGATGGAACATCTATCAGATTTTTTATCATCTCAACTTACTATACGGTGTATTTCCCAGGAGCTGAAGGTGCTTTCCAGATCAATTTCAAATTCTTCTTCTCGGTTGCGTTTTTATGGGTAGCAGTACTCTGTAAATGAAATAGATATGTATATACGGAAAATAGTATAGAGAGGTATACCTATAGTTATTTGTTTTACTAGGCAGAAAAGCACAATATTGAATGCCGCGGCTGGTGTTTCATAGCCAAAGTTTAGCCGAAGAAACCAGTCAAGGTATTGTATCTTCTCTTCAGCCAAGTGAAATAACATAATTTTTTCTCCAAATTCGTTTCAATTTCACGCAAAGTCCAAATAATCCATCATTTTGTGTTCACTCAAAGTCATTGTCAATTTTGATTACGAATTTGATTCAAATTATTACTTGGATTGTCGATGCATAGCAACAAACTTTTTCTGCCTAGGCGGTAAAAGTACACCTTTTATGCCTGTTAAGTGTCATTAAAAGTGACTTCTCTTATCACTCAAGAGACACATAGAAAGTGTAATTTTACTCCCTAAGCAGAAAAAGTTTGTTTGCTATGCAAGGTTTCCAAGTAATTTGAATCAAATTGATAATCAAAATTGACAATGTCATTGGGTGAACAGAAAATGATATGGTTTCCAATGAAAAAATTTAGAAAAAAATATGTTTGGCATGGCAGAAAAGAAGATTCAGGCCTTGGCTGGTATTCTGAAACACCAGCCGCGGCATTAAATCTTGTCCTTTTCTGCCTAGTAAGACAAATAACTCTGAAGATCAATTGAGGAAATGTAGTGTGTGATAGATTTTTCCATGAATAATTAATATTTTTGAAAACAACTTCGAAATTATCATTAAAGCGCCATAGAAAATGAAACGTCGTCCCACCTGACGACAACAACTTGAACACTTATGAGCTGTTTGTTTTGATGGATGTGAAGATGTAACCAATAAGTAGAAAGAAAGAACAAATGTGAACCAATGAAAAGAAAGTCAACACACCGCTTTGGCAGCTTCCAAGAATTTCGATAGGTGGCATACGCTTGTTTTCTATGGCGAATTGTGAAAACTTCACAAACGATAAAAGAAGTCTACAAGTCTTAAAAACACGAAAACCTAACATTGACTTGTCTCACTTATGTATACTTACGAACCTAAAGGATAGAATTTCGTGTGAACAGGCTATAGCTAATCCTTCATTCCGGAAAGTATGGACAATATCTACATTAAAATCTGGTGTTACGGAATGACTTGAAAAAAGTGTCACTGAATTATTGATTTGAATTTGTTAATTCCATCTAGACCATAAATATTACAATAAATACTTTATATGTATAGGTAAATACCCATATAGGTATAGTTTTCGATTATATTTCTCATTAGTGGTATCTCGGAATCCGTATAGAGATACAAAAAAGTTCGAATTGGGACCAAAAACAAAAACATCTTGACAAGTTCCAGTGAGGTACGAGTAATGAAGTTGGCCAATTATTGACACCTTCAGACACGCTCAGATATGTATCATGTCAATAAGAACATAATGATAATTTAGGATTATGTAATTATGCAAAATAAACACCGGAATTTAAGCAAACATTATATTCTTCTACTGTATGATTTCTCGATAAATCAAAGATAAGTAGGTAAATAATATATGCAACTTCGCTGTTTCAATTTATACACTTTGTTTTCGAGAAGAGATTCCATGAATAGTTAAAAATCCGGAAACCATAATTTAAATGGAAATTGAAAAGAATTACAAAGACAATAGATATCATGGTTTCCGTAGTAAAAAATATAATTAATATTCCGATCATTATGGAAATTATCTATCTGCGAGGTTATTCGGTTAAGTGTTTATAAACGATCGATTAATTCTAATGATGAAGGACTACAGTGGCATTTCTACAACAAGAAATATGAAACACGCACACCTTCACCTTTCAGTTAACTTTTTTATAGCTAATAATACATAATCGTTTAGGCAACGAAGTCAAAGGCGTAGCTGCAAAAAGATTCTTTTTGAACATGATACGACTCGAGACGAGACAGGAATTCTTTTCAGACAATAATTCACTGACTTTTGCAGAATCGAAAAAAAAAAGATACTGACTCCTTTGAATTTCCTGAGAATGCCTTTTTTTTCACCACAATTATTCAATTACAATAACCACTTTTTGTGCTACTCTCTATACGAAACCAGAATTTCAGACAGAAATTTTCAACGTGCTCTTCTGTAATCTTCAACTCTATCATGGCATCTAGAAAAGTTCTCTATCCAAAAAAATTTCGAAAGGAAGCCATCTTGAAAATAGCAACGTTGTGATATTGTCTATTCAAAATCTTGTATGAGATTTAGATGAATATATAATATATCTGAAGTTCTAGTATCGTATAGGCGGGTAGGGGAATGAGGGACGTTTCAAATGAGGTAAGTATCACTGGACTAGAAAATTATAAAAATTCTCACTTTAAAAGCCCCCCCCCCCACATCTATATATCAGCAATTAGTAGTGCGATTCGTACAAAATTTTGACTGGTATGAATAAACATCAATATGATCTGTTTTCTAGAGACAAACATCCTATTTTTTTGAGACCCATCATAGGAATGATATGAAAATGGGGGTTTGAAACCATGAAGATCGAGATTATGAGATCAGTTCAGCTTTAAAGAAATTCAAATATGATTTCATGAAAATCGACCCCTTTTTATTTCAATAAAAAAGCCCGGGTGAGCAAAAAGTTTTTTAACCTTCGCATGTCGAGCCTCAATACTCTAAGTGAAACTCATGGGAGAATTGAATTTTCCTCATTTAAAACAAATTCCCATGATGGGTAATTGATGGGCGGACGTGCCCATCGATGGATGAGATTGTTTTTTTGAACTTCCGCGCGATATCAAGCTCAATCGTGAATGCAAAAATCATGGCTAGATGTGAATTTTTCAAGATGCCCATGGTTCATGGACAGAAGTACCCATGTGGGTATAAACACTTCTTGCCACTCAAAGATATTGCTGAAACGATGATTATTTTTTTAGTTACATTGGGAACAACAAATGTCGAATTGGACCCGTTCAGATAACTAAAATGTTTATGAACGCTTGGAGAAAGCAATCCTTACGGAGTAAATTTTTGAACGCACCCGAAGAAGCATTGATTCAGATCTTCTATACACCCTAGGTTAATCTAGTGGTTGAAACATATTGGGTTGGTCTTTAGTAGTGTTCGCTAAACATCGATTGCAACTATCGATATATCCAATAGTTCTGACTATCGAAAACCATCGATAATGTGTAGCGATAGTATCGATAGCGTAAAACTAAAGTAGATGTGAGTGGAAACTGTGATTTTTCTTTGAATCTGCAGATTTTTTGTGGACCTAAGGAAGATATGCCGATACGAAACCCTCTTTACGAATTTATTCGGACTAACCTGAGTGATACTAAGCTTAAGCCTGAAAAAGATAAGTAGAAGAGTTGACTGAGCATGCGCAATAGGTCGCGTGCACGATGACCGACCCTGGAGGCAAAATATTGGAACACAACCTCACTCTTCTGTCAATTATTGAAACACAACCTCACTTTTTCATTTGGTGACAGAGGAATCAAAGAATTGAAATAGTTTTTCACAATATTATGGCAAAAGAATCGTTTTTTTGCGCTATTCATTAATTCAAGCATGCCTTCGCATTGTGCTATTGTACAATGCACAAAAAATGCAGCGAGAGACGAAGGAATATGATTTTTCAGGTGAATAGTAATCTCACATAATTATTATTATGAAATGTTGTCATTCCTTATTTGAATTCCTTCTGTCACTTCTGCAATACAAGCTAATACTGCTAATAGATTGAAAATGTCTACAACACACACGATCATATTTCGTCAGCATGTCAGACCAGTCCTCCCACAAAAAACACGATTCGTATGCCAAAATAATTGTGAAAAACTATTTCAATCACTTGTAAACAAATAAGAAAAGTGAGGTTGTGTTTCAATGTTGTGGCTCCAGGGTCGGTCATCTGATAGTACTTGCACGCAACCCATGCATGCGCCATACGCCATATATATACGTCATTCTTTATTTTTGTCACAAGTCATTTGTTCACTCCATTCCCAGTCAATTTCATTTGAGAACCAACAAATTAGACGGAATTGTAGTTATATCGTGCCAAAAGTGTAAGAAGCGTTTAATAAAATGTAAATATTTCATCATTTTTTTTGTTTTAACCTCACATTTTCTCCGATGGAACTATCGATGATTCTTTTAAACACAATCAGAAACTATCGATAGGCAAAACAATCGATGTTTAGTTTAGGGCAATCAACTCAACACGACCCCAGCACATACGAGCGTCTCCCGACACAACCATCTTGGCACATCCAAGGTCAAATATGATTTATTGTGATTGTGATATGTCAATTATGTCAAGTGGTTCAAAATATTTTGATTTTTTTGAATAAAGGATTCGGTTAGCGCGTAGAAGTCGTAGAAATTATATTTTCCAATTGAGTATATTTCATAATTTTTTATTTGGAATGATCGGTAGTCTTTTAAATAAAACTGATTTTTAGGATTTCTTCATAACCTATTCATAACAGATATTGTTCTAGATATCGATAGTTTATTGATGTATTGAACATTTATATGTCTGAAACTTATTACATTTTTTATTTGTACTAGAATCAATAGTCCTATGTCTAATTGATTTTCTTTGTAAGTAGATCCACTTTTTTTATTGCTACCTTCATTAAAGAGTCCTTTTTGTCTCGTACCAAAATATTGACGAGATAAGTATTACGAAGTTTATTTGAAAAATTGGCGCCAATATCAGCACAGGGCCCTCACTCACCTTGTCATTGTCGTGACACTTGATGGTCTTCCAGTACTTGTCGCCGCCGCCGTTCTGGAACTGCCCGACGGCCTTGTTGCCGCCCCTCACCTGCAGCAGGAAGCCCTTGAAGGTCCTGCCGCCGCCGACCGTGATCTCGACGTTCTCGCCCGCCCTCACCTGTGAGATATATGGTTATGGTTATAATTGAAGATCTCGGTGCAAGAACCGGGCAACTCCAATTTGTTAAAATGTTGGGGAGTGGAAAAAACTTAATATTTTTGAGAAACTTGAAAAAAATTATGCTTAATGGTATGAATCCTTCAGAGTTAAGTAAGATAAGCTGTATTTACTTAGAAACTGATTTTCATTAACATTGTATAAGCTGAAAAAAAAGTTTGAAAAAATGGAGTTGCCTGTTTCTTGTCCCAAAAACACAAAATTCTGAAAATATAGTCAAACTTGTGTAATAATTTTGCTTTTTCATTGAATATGAAATACATAAGAAAAAATATTTGTGAACAAATAGTATTTTGGACATGGGAAGAATCGCTGACGTTTCCTGCGTCTTGATCTTCGTTAACATCGCCGGAATTTGGGTCATCTTCGTCAACAGTTATGTTTTTGGAACATATTCACTCCCCGAATCTTGAAAGGGCTCACTTTCACTTTCCGACGACATTACATTGTATTGCATGAAACAAATGATCAAACCAATCAAACTAATCACGCCACACACGATGGAAGACGCGGGAAGGCTTGCCGCTAATAACCTCACTCCGACATCTCCCACTACACGCGTACATTTCGGTGCTAAAATCGGGTAACTCCTGGAGTTGCCCGACTCTAGCACCGTCACGGCTTACATTTCGATGGTAAAATCGGGTAACTCCTGGAGTTGCCCGACTCTTGCACCTCAATGGCTCATCAGGTGAATTCTTTCCCGTGTTAACTTAATAGGACATTGTTGGATTCGCTTGATTCCTACACCAAAAGATGCGCAAGAAAAATTCTATATGTTTAATACAATAACCCAATTTTGGCATAAAATGGAGTTGCCTGGTTCTTGCACCGAGGTCTTCAATTGCTATGGTGGGCCTCGGACATACACTGATTGTATTTTATGTCGGTGTGGTGGGCCCACTCTTCAATGGGGTTGTACACTTTAGTCATTTTTCCTCGGACGTAACCACACAAACCAGTAACTTTATGATGACGTCACGGTAACTTTATTATGACGTCACGGTTTACTTGTGAAGCTTGACAGATGTCAGTTTGTCAGCTGTTTCTGTTTATTGTTTGATTTAGTTATTGAAAAATAAAGAAATTCATTATCTGTAACAAAAATATATCATAGATATATAGGACTTGCCTCGGTACTTATCTACTTCAAATTCAACAAAATTGGAACAATTCGTTACGTAAATATTAACAATGGATCAAATATTTATTTTCATCAATAATATGATGAGATCTCTCATTGAAAAATACTTCATATAAAGCTGAGGCTAACTATTTACATTTCCATTTGCCCATTCAGATCATTCGCACAATATATCGCAGTTAAGAGTATGTGATAAATATTTCATTGAATTTACCTACAATCGAAGCTCATAATTATAACATAAATCCCAATGAGATATGTTCAATTTGTAATTTGAATTCTGCAGAAACGTTGCTGCCTATTTTGTTCGATAGTCCGATTTATAATAGTACGTCTCAGAATACCAAACTGTGATCATCTCCCGAATGGCCACTCGTTGATTGACCTCATCGACAATCTTAAACTCCACTTAAATGCAAAAATATCGCCAAATATATATGGAATATACTAAAAACCAGAGAATTTTTAAGAAACGAGTAGCACTTCGTGATATCATCAACTTTGCCTCATTTCCTTCTTACTTTCTTTTTTTTTTGTTATTAATCAAAACTGTCTATATTTGCATATGTATAGTGACAATTATTATAATTCGCATTGTACACATATTCATGTAAACATATCCAAGTGATCATCAGAATTAACCGAATCCTTGCTATAGGACTGTAATGTCTTCGAAAGCAATATAACGAATCTCTATCTATCTACTTCATATAAACCCATAATAATCATAACCTCAGATTATAACAACAAGACCAATCCAGTGTCCAATCAAAAGCATTAATTACCTCAGTGAGCTTGTTTGTGTGGTTGGTTAACTATTTCGTCATAGTTTGGAATACACTTCGAGGAAAATGGACTGGTTAACTTATTGTTGACCCGGTTTCTGCAGTCAACTTCGAGGAAAATTGAAATAATATTGATATTTTATTTTATAGAGAAGAGGAGAGAAAATCCCAAATAATCTGGAATAATTATTTATCCTTGTTTTCAAACAGGCTTCCATTAACAAATATATACATGTTTGGGATATGCATAAGTAAACCTAACCTTGAAAAGATATAGTAAAGTTATATTCTGTCATTTTACACAATGAAATTAATTTTAATGAATGAAGAACCCAGGAGGATCCTTTCATTTAGCATTTATCAACATCAAGATATACATAAAATAATACCCTCCAAAAGGCATACTGGGTGAAATCACCTCTAAAAATCTGTCACTATTCCCCGGTCTAGGAGATTTCTGAACTCCTTCCAATAGGAAGAAGGAAGTGATAACACCATTCGGATCTCACCTGGTTACGGTTGACGGTCACCTTGTAGGGAAAGGGGGACTTTTGGGGGTCGGCGGGGTGCTTGGGTGTCATGTCGTCACAGGAGTCTTCAGGGGCGCCGGCGCTGTTGCCGTACGCGCAAGCCACGAGGCAGGAAATCACCAGCAGTTTGAACATTCTGAAACGAAAATTCTGGTGATTTGAGGTTGGGTTTTTCTCGCGTGATCAAGGGCGGATCCAGAGGGCCCTCTGCCCAGATAGCACAGAACCACCCCGAAAACGTCCTCAAGCCGTACACCTCGGACATTGGAAACGTCCCCAGAACGTCCATTTCAGGTACGGCGTACGTTTTCAGGACGTTTTGGGGACAAACGATGTTACACGGGAACGGAACGGGTCCATTAATACCTGAATCAACGTAGATTCACCTTTTTTTATACTCAGATAGTTAAAATAGAGACCTAGATAGGGTAAAAACATATTATTTTGACTAAAAAAATTAAAAAAAGTGCTCCTACCGGGGATCGATCCCACGACCTTCAGATTACCTTACCGTGCAGATGCTCTACCTATTACTCTACAGAAGACTTAATTATATGTCAGTATACAACAAGACATTATGTGCGAATGTTGATCGATCCTTATTCACATCGATACTTGCATAGAATTAGATGATCATGGCAGAGAATACCTAATTATTTTGCGTAACTATAAAGTAGGTTAATTATGTTTTATTTAACCTAAGAATATTTTGCATGTGCATTTTATAACTACTGAATATTGCTTTGAGTTCCTTGTAACAAAATATATTTCCACCAAGTTTATCGGAATAAGGTTATTCAAGAATAATGGCGGTTGAACTACCCACCAGCTTCCAGGTGCCTTACCCCAGTATATATCAATATCATTCGGTATGAAATTTTCTCACCGAATACCACTCTCTCTAGCTTCAATTGAAATCAGAATTTATTTTCTCGATCACGAATAGTTTAAAAATTCTCAGATATTCGTGTTCTCAAGTGGTATTATAAGTGGAAATTTCCGATTATTCTTAAGTGTTCAAATTAACGAGTTTCATCTCAAAAATTTGAACAAAGAATGGAAAAAAATCGACTACGCCACCTTAGGGCTAATTAAATCCTAGTGACTGCCGTCTACACTACAGGGACATTTGATGACACTGACATCAATTGATACAGCGCTGTCAGATTTTCCATGAGCTCTAAATCATCAAAAACATTATAAAATCTGGTTTGCTCACTGAAGTGTTTGTACCTGACTGTAATTTTTTTCAATAACTATTCCATTTTCGATCATTTTCCACGCAGTTCTATATGTACCGTGTTACAATTATTATTTTGAATATTATAATGAATATTAGTGATAAAATCCTATTCAAAATTTATTAAACGTGATTTATCTCAGATCATAGAAACGTCCAGTTTCTAGCCATTTTCATTTGAACTTCATTTGCTATTTTATCATTTTTATGAACTGTGGCAAGGTCGCTTTGTTTTCCGCGGTTCTCCTCTTGTTTTATATGTCTTCCATGAGCGACTAGCTCTCGATGAGTAGAATTTTGGGTGGAAAAACAGGCCGTACCCCTGTCTTATTTCGATCGCTATAATTTTTCCTATGGTTCCATTCGATATTATTAAACATTGTAGCATCGACCGAATGTGTTATAGTTCGATCCATAAGTGGAAAGCGGCAAAACATTGAAAAATTCATTTAGAGATACCCTGTAGTAGTAATTCCTTTTTTTTATTGGAAAGGTATAGGTAGGTAGTGACAATTGAAAAAAAAATAACACTTCTTCACACCCCGTGAATACGAAATATATGTACGCTGAAAGAAACTGAGTTCAATTGCATATGATGACCATTCAAAGAGAGTCATTGTTTGGAAATCCTAAATATCTTCATTATTATTAGCGACATTGGTTGTTGTAAACTGATACCAGTATAATTATTATCATCGATCCTTGCAAAGAAGATTTCAATCTACGTTTTTTTTGACAGTACACATTTTGTTTATATTTTCATATGGGAGAGCTTACAAACACTGTTGAGGTTTTGATGATTTTTCATATCAAAACTCTTTTTTGCAGGCTTCAAGAATAATTTTCCTGATCATATATCCTCAATAACGAATCATCATGTTATGGTCTTCCTGTTCCTATTCTCATGACATTGTAAGACCATGTCTTTGTTTTATTGTTTTGCCTGAAGTGAATTGTTGACATTATACATGAGGGAAGGTCATATAAACTACTTACCAGATGAAGTGGGACAGCCAAAAAATTGTCTAATTTTGATAAGCTATAACTCGAACATTTCTTGGCCGATGTTGGATTTTCAACCAAAAGTAGAAAGCGTCATCCTTGGGCTATGCGTCATTGGCGTCGGGTTTTTATTTTTGCGATTCGTTCTCTTTGTACAGAGTGTGAATTAAGAGCCGGACAAATTTCAAATTTTTGACCAATAATTTGAGAAACGTGAGGGACCCTAGAATTCTCTTTCAGATGTTGGGTGAATGGTTGGTCCGATACCTCGAGACATCTTTGAAATTTTTTTGATAAATTGCGTTGCTATGGGAAAATCGCTATTTTATGCTATCCATTTTTATTTTAAAATGTGGCCTCTCTTAGTTAAACAATAGCAACCAACATCCAAACTGTGGCAAGGGATATTTTTACTGAAGATAATTAACACCAGTGGCATGCCAAAAGGGGTTTATGATATTTAAAAACAAAAATTCGGTTTTATTGGAAAAATTCGACAGTTTTATTGATCGTTGCAGTTAATAAGTTGCTATACAGTCAATTAGCATGATGTTGACAAATTCAGAGGCGTGCAAAAGTGGACAAATCAAAATTTCAGTCTCATTACCATTGTTTTTAACTTTTTCAAGCTGAGCATCCAAGTAATCCTATGGCGTATCAAAGAGGATCCATCATTCAAGGTGATTCAAAAAGATTGATATGGAAACATTTTTAATAATTTTATCAAGTGTTGTTCTTTTGTTCGCCCACTGAAAATTTTCTTATATCATTATTTATGAATGAAAATTCAGAATCATCATGCTAATTATGGATATGACACCTCTTCAACTGTAACGATCAATAAAAACTGTTGAAGTGTTTCAATAAAAACGAATTTTTCGTTTCTAGATATCATAAACCCCTTTTTGCGCGCCACTGGTGTTAATTGTCTTCAGTAAAAATATCCCTTGATGCAGTTCAGATGTTGGCTGTTATTGTTTAACTAAGAGGCCACATTTTGAAATAAAAATGAAATTTCATAAAATGGCGATTTTTCCATAGCAACGCAATTTATCAAAAAAATTTCAAAGATGTCTCGAGGTATCGGACCAACCATTCACCCAACATCTGAAAGAGAATTCTAGGGTCCCTCACATTTCTCAAATTATTGGTCAAAAATATGCAATTTGTCCGGCTCCTAATTCACACTCTGTACAAAGAGAACGAATCGCAAAAATAAAACCCGACGCCAATGACGAATAGCCCAAGGATGACGCTTTCTAACTTTGGTTGAAAATTCAACATCGGCCAAAAAATTTTCGAGTTATAGCTTATCAAAATTAGTCAATATTTTATATATGTCCAACTTCATCTGGTAAGTAGTTTACAATATATTTTTTCTACGACTATAACACAAAATTGCTCTTGTTTTACTGTGTTCGATACCTACATCAAAGAGGTACTTTGTCATCAATTTTATTTGCGTATCAAAAAAAAACTCATCACCCATGGAATGTCAAATTTCAAGCAATGACAGCTCTATCTAATAGATGAGCATACTTGTAAGGAAATCAGATGGCTACATGACGAAGAAATCGAAAATGCCGCTGTTATCTATTATAGCCGTAGAAAAATTATAGTGTACAACTTGCACGGAATGCTAATTCCCTACTCGAATGATTGTATAGCATGAGCCATTCTCGAAGGAAATCACTATCATTCCGTGCTCGTTAAACAATATATGTACTATTATCTACGACTATAACACAAAATTCCTATTGTTTTACTATCTTCGATAAATCAATGAGGTATATAATATTATGTAAATGTGTATATCTTCAATTTCATTTCCCTATCTGATAACACAATGAATTCATATATATTATATATCATTTCACAATGAATGTCATCTCTCATAAAATGTCAAATTTCAAGCGATGATGCAGAGCTCTGTCTAATAGAGCATTACTTAAAACAATATCAGATGGCTACAAGCCGAAGAAATTCAAAATTTCGGTGTTATCTATTACAGCCGTAGAAAAAGTATAGTGTATAACTCGCACGGAATACTAATTTCCCACTCGCGTGATTTGCAGCATTCGCCTTTCATACTAGTGGAAAATGACTATTCAAATAAGATATTATATTTTTGTTCTTGTTTTCTATAAGGATTGATCGATATAATAATTGATTATTGTTAAATTGATAAAAAAAAAGTTGTGTCTTCTTCTTAATCAACTCAATGTATAGGAGCATCGTGAACTAATAAACTTCCACACGTAAATATATCAGCTTTTTTCTGTTTTTTTTTTTCATGGGAAATAAAAAATTACCATTTGAAGGTATACTCACTTGGAAATCAATAAGGTTCTTATTCTCTCTTCAAGACTGAGCTCAAAACTAACGAGATCAACTGGTGTAGCTGTATTTCACTTTCATTATTGGCATTAGGTAGGGGAACGGTTGAAGAAACTTTTGGTTGCTTAGCATTGGCGACATTGGCGTATCATTTGGCATCTGGAATAAGGCAAACTTTTATTAAAATACTCTTGATATTGAGATATACATTTTAATTAGTTACTTACCTCTTTATTAGAATAAGAAGAATCCTGGAAAATTTTGGAAAGAAATTCGTTCTCAAATAGAATCTCCACATAAAATTAACAATACGCGTAAGCGTAATATATCAATCAACGACAATACCTATATATAACTTCCATAACTCACTTCGATTCAATATTCGATTCCATATCAAATGAAATCTGTTTTAGTATTTGAATGGGATTCAGCATAGATGTCAATTTCAAGCCGAATTTGCATATTTTTTGCATCTTTTTCTATATTTGGAAACTGAAGAAATGGCGTTATCGAATTCTTTTTCACTGGAAGAAACCTATATTTTGGCATGTTTGAAAAAGATAATTTCTCTGAGCGAATTTTCTTCCGTTGAAATATTGTAACTATGCGACTTCACCAGGAAAAAAACATAAGAACAACGATTGTGTTACTTTTTTTTCTTTCTTTTCTATCATCTCTTTTTCCGCAGTTTGCTCATTTTTCTACCATCGTTTTAATCTTTGCTTATCGAGATTTTTTTCACATTTTGTTACATCTGTTTCCAAAGGGATTGTAGTTTTTGTACAAATTTGCTCATAGTTTTTGTGACAGAAGTTAATACAAAAAAGTGACCTACAGGATGTATTTATTAACTGACTCTAAATTTACCATCTTAATATTCAACTCAACTCCCATCCAAAAGACTTCACTGATAGATCGATCCACAAAATTGAAAACAAACGAAAACAAAAAAACATCAATATCAATAAATATAAATAGGTAGGTACCATACATTCCCGGTATATCTGTAAAAATAAAACGTGTCCGTAGAGTTGTGAAGAGTTGGAAATGTACGAATTAAAATTTCAATTTTGAAGGTTTCAAAATTGAAATATGTCATTTGAAAGTTTGTTATTAATTTCTCAAACTTCCTCTTGAATATCTTGTTTAGTTTGAAAATTTCAACATTATAGTTGAAAGTTTTTTCCAATGAATTTCACTTTCTTCTCCTGTCCCATAAACGGATCACCCAGTAGATCATCGTCAATCATTTTGAGATATTAAACATTTTTTCATGGTACCTAATAGAAGTTTCATTGAAAACTTCGTTAATTGAATTTCAGAACGTTCTTAGTACATTCCTAGAAAATTCTGAACAAAAATCAATAAATTTCAGGAAATTTTCTGAATTCATGAAATTTCTGTATATTTCATATAATTCATGAAATTTTTAATTGAAATTTCGAATAAAAAAACCCTAATTAGTTTTAAATGAAAAATAACATTTTGGACAAATCTTCTGATTTGTCATTACAACAAACAACAATTTTTTTCATGAAAAATAACATTTTGGACAAATCTTCTGATTCGTCATTACAACAAACAACAATTTTTTTCTGGGTCAACCGCAATCGTGAGAAAATTGAAAAAATGCTGAATTCACCCAATATGTGTTCTAAATCGTGAAGAAAAATTCAAAAAATCATGGTGAAATTCCCTATTACAGAGCATACACAACCACAAAATAATTTGGCTTAGAGTTATCGGCATAAAGTGACCAAAAATATATCTTATATCCGAAAACTAGTTAGCGAGGTCGAAAATTAAAAATTCATTGCCTGACCGGTTTTGGAAGATTTTTTCTCGGAATAAATTAATTACCATATTACCTAATAAACAAAATCCTACTTTGGGGTCAACGATGAAATGATATTTTCATAGATTGAACAAGCACACACTATCTATGGGATGGATTTTGTGTTCGGAATACAGGGTGAGACAATTTTGGGAATGGATTTAATAAGATACGTAGAATATCTATTACTTTATTTTGTGACATTCTATTCCGTTAATAACATTTGAGAGCCGTATTTTTTTAGTGAAAAAAATAAATGGTGGTCATATGAATGCTATAGTGTCAGTATAAGATTTCATATAACCACAACTTTTTTTTTATCTCTTGGTGCGCACGAAAGGGAATCCCTATTTAATGTTCGAAGAATATCGTGCGTATCTATAGGGAGGATAAGATGCCACAGAAAGTGTCACTTCACCTCCATTTGAATATAGGTATAATATATATACAGGATGTCCCTAGACCAGTGGGACAGTTGAATATCTCCTGAAGTCCTGAACCAATAGGAATTTTCAAAATATCATAATTCCACATCATATCGCATTATGAGTGCTAACTTCAGGAATGACTATATTTTCTACGAGGGGCGCAAGAAAGGCTCACAAAAGCGAACGTCAATTTTTTCAAATGGTACACCCTGTATTTCATTGCATTTTCATATTCTCCTTGAACAGCTGAATTCAACGACCTAGCACACTTGGGGTCTAGTGGGAATGATTTCCGAGATAAAGGGTGTGGAAAATCGAGATTTTTCATTTTTGGGAATTTTTTGTGTCAAAACTATTCATTATTGGTCAGAACGGCTCACATGTCCATGTCTTAACTTTTGATTCACTATTTACTCGTATTTAATTGAAACAAATACCGGGTGGTGTAGAATTCTGACTGATTCTACACCACCCTGTATTTGTTTCAATTTAATACGGTGAGTGAATAGTAAATCAAAATTTAAGATATGGACATGTAAGCCGTTTTGACCAATAATGGATAGGTTTGACACAAAAAATTCCCAAAAATGAAAAATCTCGATTTTCCACACCCTTTATCTCGGAAATCATTCCCACTAGACCCCAAGTGTGCTAGGTTGTCGAATTCAGCTCTTCAAGGAGAATATGAAAATGCAATGAAATACAGGGTGTACCATTAGAAAAAATTGATGTTCGCTTTTGTGAGCCTTTCTTGCGCCCCTCGTAGAAAATATAGTCATTCCTGAAGTTAGCACTCATGATGCGATATGATGTGAAATTATAATATTCTGAAAATTCCTATTGGTTCAGGAGATATTCAACTGTCCCACTGGTCTAGGGACACCCTGTATATCCTGCCACAGTTGAGAATATGATGAATATGTTCGAAGAACATCGTGCGTATCTAGGGAGGATACGATGCCACAGAAAGTGTCCCTTTACCTTCATTTGAATATAGGTATAATACCGTTGAGAATATGATGAATATGTCAAACATCGTGAATTGAGACACGATATTTGTTTTTTTTTTATGTCTGAAATAACATTTAACATAGATTAACGTACATTATATCATCATTATTTTATTTCATTCGAATATTACTTGACACATCCTGTACAGTTGTTGCAATCAACGTTCCGCATAAATATTTATTATAATAAATTGACAAAATCTTAAATGAACCTACTTTCAAACTGTGCACCTTTCAAATATCTAGGTCTTCTGTAAAGGTTGCGTTGATTATGTTCAAAATTCATGCATTTGGTATAAACAGGGTAAGTCAAATGTAACCTGCTTCAAGCCTCAATTATATTTTCCATTTTTTGTTTTGTGGGAAGAGTGTGTTGATATTGAAAAGGAATATTTTCAGATAAATTAGGAACATGAAAAAATGGATATAGATATATAAAGAAATACATTGAGTATTTGCACTCTGCTCTATGTGATGAAAATATAAATTCTTTTTCGGGTTATCGATATGTAATGCCACAAGTGATAATATTTTGCCGGAAATATTCGGTGATTGTTACGACAGCTTGTAGCCTAGTAATTTCGCGAATTACATTGTTATCAAAACTAACGAGCCGTAGGCGAGTATAGTTTTGGATCAATGTCATGAGCGAGATTAGATAATGTAGGCATCTGCAGATGACATTATTTCGACAAAAAAATTCATAACTTTGATACGAAAGAGATATAGTCAACGATATTATAGGAGTGGATGAAGATCACAGAGATGCTTCAAAAAATATGCAAATATACTGGGCATTCCAATTAAAAAAATTGATTCCGACCCTCTAGATTATTTTCGATGCGCCCTGTATATGCGGCAATAATTTCTAGTTGTGGACCTTGTTGTCTCATTTACTTTCGTTTTTGAATCAGGTTTCTAGCTATCATAGAACTCGAGCAATCGAGCTCCGACGCACTAATGCCCCACCCTGTATAAATAGATACATTGGGAATCCGCATTCTCTATGTGATGAAATTCTTTCTGGGTTTATTCAACAGAAAACAACTGCTACTTTTCTGGCTATATGCATCTAGGAACATTGAATTATATCTGATAAGAATTTGAAAATAAAATCTTCTTAAGTTGAGAATTTGCATTCTCCTTGAATGGTTCATTTTATTTCATTAAGCCTATGATGATAGGCAAAATTAACATGTTATAGAACGGTTCATTTCTTGAAAAAAATTGAGATGAGAAAAAAGCCTTTAAATTAAACGATATCCTTCCTATTCAGTAACTGTCAGATGTCAGAGGAGTACTCCAAAAAAGTTTGGGGGCTACTCCTAAAAACGTATCACCCTGTAAATTTCAAAAATATTCAATCCAATTCAAATATAGTTCAAATGAATATCATCCAGTGTGTACTGACCACACCAAATTTCAAATTGATTTAGAAGTAAGCAAGATATTTCAATTAAAAGAAAATAATTATTGAACTTTGACCCCCTGATGTAGCTTGGCTCATTATACAAACTTTTTTTTATCAAAATGTACCTTAAAACTTGAATCACCCTGTATATTTGCAATCAGAAGAAAGAGCTCTACCGTTTAGGAGAATAAAATACAGAGTGTTCCAGTTAAAAAATACCAGTTTATGTAAAATGTTTAGGTTTATGATGCTTTTTTGTATTTTCTAGTATATTTTACTCAATAGGGATATCAGCCAATATTAGAAAAACTATTAAATGGGCATTCAGAATCTAGTATAGTAGATTCTGAAAGGCCTCAAAAAGTTCTTCATTTTTTATTGAGTAAAATTTAAACAATCACCCTGTACTATAGCTCAATTCTTCATTATTTTATTGATCTTTATTGATCTTTCTGAAATATTTCTAGTAAGTATACAAAGGTGTTTTGCAAACTCCAGCCTAAAATGCTTCAGAAATGATGGCACTTGTGATTTGATGAATAATTAGGTACTCAATTAGGTAGGAACATAAGGTCCTCAAGTGGTCAGAGATACAGGATGTTCACACTTTACAAAACCAGGTGAAAATAAACTACAGCACTTTTCAAACAAATATTCAAATACAGTAAGAATTACATGAATTGAAGGCAAGTGGTGCATGTTTTATGCAAAATAAAACCTATAATGTAAGTATATGTACTATGGAACTCAACTTAATACTTCAACAATACTGCTATAAAACCATTAATGTAATAAATAGGATCAATATCACTAGAGAAATTTCTCAAAGGTTTCAAATTTGAGAAAGGGTTTCTATGAGGTTCTACTAACACTTTTACTTTCTTATTAGCTTTCCTTACAATATTTATGTCTGCAATAATTTCTTCTTTAGTGTAAGCTGTCAAAATTAGAGGAACCCCTGGACTTTGACATAAAAAAGGAATACTATCTTTCCATGTATCTTCTGGGTGATTTGAAAATTCATGTAAACCACTATTCAGAGCAACCACTACATCAGGCTTCTTCAAAATCCCAACTATATTATGGTACAACTGCTCATGAAATGTAATCCTGGTTGTAGATTTTTTGCTTTTGCAACTGAGGCACAATTGATTGGTGAATTTATCAGTTGTTCCACTATGATTCAAGTCAGGGCCAATAATGAAATATTCAAAGTTCCTCAAGTTCTTTATCCAGTGAAATGGTAACTCTGACATGATTCTCCAAAGCAAACCCATTTCTGTTATATCAGCACCAACTAAATGTACTACAAGCTCCTCTTTTGGAAATATTCTATCACTCAAAAATCCACTGCCTTCCAAACCATAAATTATGGTAGCTACAGGTGCAATTACTTGTGATTTACGAATCTGTATAATATGAGGTCCAATATCTTTAACATTCTCTGTTGAATAGTTTTCATCATACATGGACATCAGTTGTTTCAAATTTTCAGGAAGAGCAGATATGCTATCTTCTATATCATTTGGACTCACTTCCAAGTAATGATCTGGAAGGCTTTGTGAAAATGTAAACAAGTCCATTTCTAAGCTCAATTTTAGTTCATTACAGTGCATTTCGTGTTGACTTTGATGATGCTTTTTGTGTTCCTCTGAGCAGTAGGAAATATTGTGACATTTTGCACAAAAAATGGTAGCTTCTTGAGAATAACAAACTGCACAAAATCTTGGAAACATCCACATTTGCATTTCAAAATCATATAGCTTTCGTTTCAGCTTCTCCTGCCAATAGATATGCTTAAGATACTGATCATTTAGGAGATCTGCAAATGTATTTACAGATTCTTTATAAGTGTCTGATGCACTCTTTATGATAAGGCATAACTCTTTATGGTATTTCCAGTCCGATCTTTGGTGGTCAGTGGAACAGTAAACCATAACCTTGCATGATGAACATCTTTTCAATGGTTTATCAAACGTTTTACAAACATGACAAACATTACTGTTGAAAAAAGTACAATAAGGTATTGCCGGACAATTAAACATTTTCCTGCTCTTCTGTATTCTGTCTATGCTAAAATTGCTAAACTACTAACTGTAATATTAATATTTCAATTTTTCAAACTAATCAGCTGCCAGAGTGCAGCCACAAGTTCAGCTGGTTTTATAGTATACTGGCGTATAGGCGTTATAGGCATAGGCACAAGAATAGATAGATATATCAGAATCAAATTTTGGTGCTGACGAACATGTTAGCAGAGTTTTGTAGAGCTAAGAAACCGGTATATGAGAAGCAAAGAAATACTTAAATTTGAAAAAGTTGAGGTATTATTATAACCAAAAAATGAATTTGAAGAGTTTTGGTTTATTATTCAAAAGTTTTGTGAAAATTGTATCTGGCGATGCAACTAGGTAAATATTTCCACAGTACAAACTATAGTTGTTTTTTTTTCAATCATATAATTCTAGGCGAAATATTCATGTTGATACCAGGTTATGTCGGCCCCCAGGGGCCTATGAAGGTGAAGGGAAGACTTCTGTGCACATTTTGAATAAAGATTCAGATCTAGGTATAATGATAGACGGGTACAGTCAAGTAAGGAATACAGTAGTCTGTCTGAAAGTTTCATGCAATGGAATGTGTTATTTATTTATTTCAGGTTGGTTTTAGATTAAATAATGACATGACAGTCCTAGGATCCATGTTGATATTTCCAAGGTGATACATGGTCAACATTTACACAATTCACTCTATTTTAGGATCAATAATGCATATATTTTTCAGATCTGTTCTATCCTGGAATGTAGATGATATTTCTGAAATAACTGAGGAAGCTTTAAGTTTGTTCTCAGTACTTGAACCAAAAATAGACATTTTAGTCTTAGGAGTAGGAGACCAAATAGAAAATTATAATTTTTACCAGAAATTGATACCTTTTTCTAGAAGGAATAGGATACCTTTCGAAATTTTGCCTACAGAACAAGCTTGTTCCACTTTTAATTTCCTCAATGCTGAAGGAAGAAATGTAGTAGGAGCAATGATACCACCCAAACACTTCAGACCAACAGATGATGATGAATTGCAAACTAAGCTTAGGTATCAAAATCTGTATGAGTGGGAATAAAGTAGCAATATATTAAAACCATTTATTATCTTCAATTCTTCAGTTGATAATTCAAAATTTGCTGACCTCTCATCAGCCTAAATCATGTACAAATTCAATGGTGACCTATAATTGAAAACATGTAAAAAATGAAACTTAAACTATGTTATTTCTATGTATAGACTTAATTAATGATCTATAATGATGAGCTCATCAATACCCCAGTCCTCATAGGAATGGTCAGGTAAATATCTTCGAATAATTATTGGAATTTTACGTTGCTTCAGTTCCTTCATGGCAATCTGCAATGGATCAGTTTCACCATCTAACTCAACCATCACAGGTGCACACATAGCTATCTGAAGGGCTCTGGTGCCCAACACTCTAGCTCTTTCATATTTCGTCATGTATTTTGTTGTTATCCGTTTACTTTTCGGTACTCCACCACCTGCCTGGCCGGGAGCGAGAATATCAATGTTGTCACCATCTTCTTCAGGTTGTTCCAATTCCTCAATGTTATCGTCTTCAACGTCGTCGTCAAATTCGTCCCCCACATCGTTTTCGTCGAATTCTTCGTCAGCCATAGTACATTAAGTTATAAATTGCAGTAGGACGTAGTTATTTTTATCGTTGCAGAAACTACACATTCGAAAGATGAATTTAATTGAATGAAAATAGTGTAGAAAAACTGGTGAAAACGTTCGTCGTTAACCACAAAGTTCTTCTTCTTATTAAAACATCTCAATTTGGCCTTATCCCAAGCTCTTATCCAACCGAGACACCCGTATCTCACTTAGCCAGTTGCGGACATAACTATGTATTTTTTCAATGTTGGCCTTTTTGCTACCATGGCACCATGGCTAAACACATAAAATGATGAGTTACAGGATGTTTTCATTTTCATTAATGATTGCCAACGTCAGAGATCACAGATCAGTCACCCACTGACTGATCTCTGCCAACGTCACCAATTATTGTCGCTGAGAACATCTGAGATATGAGACAATGGAGTTTACTGGGTCAATTGCAGTACAGGATTCGCATGGTTAAACAAAATTAACTGAGCCCATTGTTAGCTACAATTCTTACTCTAGTACATAAAGTACTGGATGTCCAACTCGAAGGGCACAACCGTCAACTGTTAACTTGTCACGTGTCAAGAAGTTCTGTCAATAATGTCAATGCAACTCACAATTCTGTAAGTTCATATTTTTTCGTCTGAGCAATGAGCATGGATGAAAATGAAACACACCCATGCATAGGCTTGGTTTTTATTTTTTCTTCTGAAACGAAGCTATTAGATGAGTAATCTAAGGGCGAAAAAATTGTATTTTGAAATGCACGCCCCTGAAAATATGTAACTCATTCATGAACTGTAATAGGTCTAAAAGTTAGCTCATTGATATTTCCACAATCAGACACAATAGATGTGAATTCCATCACAATCGGTTATAGCATTTCTGAGAAATCAATAAATAATCGATTTTTCAAAGAAACTTGAACACCCTATATCTCAAAAACGAAGCGTTTAAAAGTATATGTTCATAGGAAGTTTATTTATTATTTCAACGAGTAAATTTTCCGTAATAAAAAACGGACCACCCTGTATATCGGAATATCGGTTTTTATTATAATATCGGCATCGGCCGATTATTGGTCATCAGCTGAAATTTCTCGGTCGATCCCTAGTAAAAAGTATTTTGAATATAATATGAATTGATAAAACTCGTGTGATCTACATTATTTGCTGTATATGAATATAGTAATTGATAAATTTATCATCGAAAATATCTGATTGATGTTTTGGTTTCCAGAATGATTTGGAAACGACTAATTTGCATCAAGATGCAACGAACATTTATCGTTATTGATCACCTTCACTTCAAATCTTGACGTTGAGTTGAATTTTTTTCAGTGCCATTTCGCGGTTCGTGATTCTTGTGAATAGGTGAGACAAATTAATCGTACACAATGTTGATAAAATATCTTTAATAAATCAAAATTTCGAAACTTTACTGTCGACTCGAATTTGTTTTCCATACTTGAATCAGTATTCGATATCTTTTTACCAATAATATCATCTCTAGCTACATGAATATCGGAGATTCGCGGGAATAAATGTCACCAGGTGGCGCTCGGTTTTCATCGTTCCATGTCAAAGCTACGTCAAAACTGGGGGAAAACCATATGGGAAAACAAACTCAATCCTCACTCAATCTCCTTACTGCCATAAGCTTGTGTACTGTGTACTGTTTTTAAATTTCTTGACATCAATTGTCAACATTCGGTCGAAAAAGCTAATAATGCCTGTTGGTAGATGTTCTTTTGGCAGATATTTTGCTCTATTTAGACGGAAAAAGCCGACCAGTGGTGGAAGGAGAAGCAGTTCTCCGTGCTAATCATGTGATTTTGTGTGATATGTCATTTGATTTGCTCGTCATAATTTGAATTGTTCAAACTATCTCCAATTCTTCACCTGTCCACTGTTTACTAAACTAATAAAAATGTAATGATGTAAAAAAATTAACCAACTCAACCATCATCACTACCAACAGTGCCAACACTTTATGTCATTGACAAGTTTGACTACAGCTACAGCAAGCTGAATGCAATGCAGTCTATGCACTTTATCCATAGACAACAGTTTGTTTTCCCCCAGTTTGAAGTCCGTATTATGTAACCTAGATGTCGCCCACTTCGTGAATCTCGCGAATAGGTGAACATTAGCAAGTTTTTTTTCCTGAAATCGTTATTTGTAATATATCATTCAACGTCTTCATGAAATACCAGTAAATTTCTATGCGTAGGTACTACTTAAATGGATGATTTCCCAATGTGAAGATTTTGTTTGCCAGATGTTTATACAATTCTAATTGGAAATGATGCATGTACAGGGTGCTTCGAAATTCGGCCGACAACGCTTGACAGGTGATAGCCCTCGTGATTTCATAGTTACTGAGATAGGGACAACCGGTCTCAGTTCTTGAGATACAGGGTGTTGAAGTTGAGGAATAAAAATGTTTTTTCACAATAACTGAGGAACGATTGTATATCTTTCATTCGAATTCAATAAATGGTTTCATCTTTGGATGTGTCATATTTTGACCAGAAAGTCATTCTGGACATTTAATCCAGTGGTGTGCAACTGCGCGTGGTGGTAACTTTTCCTCCCATATGCTACTGATCAAATTTCAATTATTTTCAATTTCTCGAATTCATTGTTCAATAATTATGTTCAATGAATGCATCACCCTCAACTGAGCTAAATTGAATAGATATTTTACCCAAAATATGAGTTTGCTAAGTAATTTTCTATCATTTTCGGTAGTAGAAAATTATAAAACTGTTTGTTTTTTCTTTCAGCATGGAATAACTGTTTTTGTTTAGCTACAGAATGAGATCTGGATAATCTAGTATAATCTACTCACCACCAGAAAAATAGTTTTGCCATTTTCAACTACTGAACATGATGAAAAATTAATATGCAGACTTCTATTTTGTGTCAAATATCCCGAAAACTCTTTTCAGATCAGTTGGAGGCGATGCATCTTCTAAACAAAATGGAACAATAAATTCCAGGAATTGAAAATAATCAAAACTCCATCAGTAGTGTAGAAAATATTGGAGGAAAAGTTACCACAACCCCCTGTAGCGCACCACTGGATAACATTTCCGGAATGCATGTTAAAAGAATAACCCATTCAAAGATACAACCATGTACTGAGCAAAATACTCAATCATTCTTCAGTAATTGTGAAAAAAACTATTTTTATTCCTCAATTCTCAACTTAAGCACCCTGTATCTCGAGAACGGAACACTTGACTATGCCCCTATCTCAGTGATTACGAAATCATGAGGACTATCACCTGTCAAGCGTAGTCGGTCGAATTTCGAAACACCTATATAGGTATAGATAGGTCAAAATGAAATAATTCAGTTGAAACTATCCTGCCATAATTGAAAATATATTTTTGTTGTTATATCAGTAGGTGAGTATTAGGAGTGGGTTTTCATGTGTGTGGAAAGCGGGCCCGTTTGAGCAAAAGATTTTTGACAAATATGGCATGAATATGGTTTTTCACCTGTGTGGATCCTCTTGTGGACCTTGAGAGTGGACGGCTGATAAAATCCTTTATTGCAGAACGGACAAATAAAATCTCGATCACCTGTAAATCAAAACACATAGGTATTCTTATTCATTAAATCTATTGCCGGCTCGGTGGTCGAGAGCGTGAATGCGCTGAGTTCGTATGGGGACCACCAAGACATAGGTTCGAATCCTAGTTAGGCCATGGATGTTTGTGCTTTTATGCTTACCTAACCCCGCACAAGTTTCGACTTATGGGGCGTTTGGTCCCAGTGCTGGGACCAACGAGGTAACGCAATTGCAAAAAAAAAGAAAAAAAAAATCTATAATGGGCTTGATGGAGAACTAAATATTGAATAATTCATCATTTAAAAAATGCATATTGTTAGAACCAAGAGGAGCAATTTAGCATGATAATTACACTGGACTGAAATTAGTGTATGTCTATCTTTGATTAATTACATATAATAAAGACAAACAGATAGAGTGCTGAAAAAGTTCCAGCTAGTGCGACGAGTGGATCCAAAATATGGTGGTTCGGCAGTGTCAAATTTTAAAAAACGTTAGATACAGATATTTCAGCATGATATTCCTCGGATATTTGGAACCTTGATACAGAGGCGTTAGTGCTTGGGGGCTTATTGAAAAACGTGATGAATTATTCTAAAAATTATATTCTAGATTGCGTCTTGAATCTTTCACGTAATTTTCATGAAATTAGTTTCACACTGATTAGGATTATGCATCTGCAATCTATAATGACAATTGAATTGATTCAAATCATTTCTATTTCTGAACAAGAACAATTCAGAAATATTTTGGCGGAAAACGATGACGTAAACAATGAATCTAGGGTAAGAATGGTTATAATAACTTTGGCTGTCAGATACAAATCTCCGAACAAGCTTGAACTCTCACCCGAACTGTAAACTGAAAAAAAAAACTTAATTTTTCAGAAGGCTTACTCATAATGATTACCAGTATATCCTGAAAAATGAATGAATTGAAAAATAATGAAAATAAATTCAAAATGATATCCGAGAATATTAAAATTCTGACGAACTAATTAGTCTATAGAGATAAAATTCAACTTGAATCACAGCAACTTGATCACAATCAACAAGTGTGAATACAACGAGAACTGCGCCTATAAAATACTAGACCGTCTGAATTAAGAAGAGAGTAAAAACCATAGACAACAATTAACAATGGTGGTGTTAAACTGGTTTTGGGCGCGGTTGCCATAATTTACTAATTTCTTAGGAAGAAAATATATCCACTCAGGATCTCTACAAGTTAGAATTGTATTTTGATTCTATTCATTTCAAGATTCAACTTTGAGTAGTGGATGTAATCTAGATATTATTGAGATATATAATTATTTTTCGTCCTGATAAGTCATTTTATCAGGCATCCATAAATAATTTGGTTTATAATTTTCGACTAGTCAGAAAATGAAATAACAAATGTCATTCCATATAAAGTAGCTAATATTAAAATGAAGACTCAATTCAGTCAAAATCGCGTATTAGCTCTGACATATGACAGTTTACCAACGACGTCAGCAGAATGGTGGAGGAGCCAAAACTATTTCTTTGTATTTTTTCTGAATGAGGGCTAGCATTTTCACTCTCACCAGTTGACGCTGTCAAAGTCAAAAATTTTGCCGGGTGACCGTAAAACAATATGGCCTGTTTTATCGAAAATAATCGAAAAAAAATATGTAGAATATTAGAACAAGCAGAAAGCCTCAAGTTATCGAAAGACTTGAGCCAACTTATTTTATTACCAATGAGGAACCTATCGACCTATTCTTACATTGACGGAGAAGAAGATATCAAAGCGAAAGGCCAAATGACAGGAAGATAAGAAGTATATTTATCTGTTCTACCAACCCTGACCTCATGTTTCGGTGGTGGTGGGTATGGTGGGCAATAATAGTGGATTGTTTTATTAGGATCAAAAGTGACACTTTGTTTGAAAAGCGAATTTTGCATTTGCGAGGCGGAGCGTTTAGCGAAGCCGAGCGAAATCAAAATTTGCGAGTCGAACAAAGTCACTTTTGATCCGAATGAAACATGCTATTTTTTCTGCAACCGAAACAATTAACTCAAATAAACATGTGGAGTAACCACCAATGCCGTGCCATATGTATGCAATGCAACAAATATTGACAAATAATCCATGTGGTGAGAATATTCTACCTGCATTAACAGCAGGTTAGGTTTTCTAGGATGTTCGAATTTTAGTTTCAATATAAATACAACCACAAAATGACATATTTGTGTATGGACCAGGTGCTCTGATGGCAAATAACGCGCCAGTGCCAGCTATAGGACCAAGACGTGGAAAATGTAAGGTTAGTGAGCATATCAACAATGATAATAGTGATTATTTATTCCTCTCCATACTACACTGTGTTTGACTTGATAATCAAATGAAGCAAAACAATAGCGTTGTTTGAGACAAAAAAACTATTGCTTGCCGTGATTATTCAGAAACAAGTTATCCATCCCGAGAATAACGAATGAAATACAGATCAAGCAAGTATTTGAATCTTGAAGGCTTTCCTGATCAAAACAAAAATACGTAACTGAGATGTTTATAATCCCAATTCTAAACTATAATAAGGTGTATTTATATCTCCTGCATGGGTATGAAATGCCAAATCTGCTGAAATCGGAAACAAATCAGGTATGCGTCTCAACCCAAATAACCAACCGTCACAATGTTGTTTATTCTTGATGACGTCCAGTAGATCCTTTTTAGTTCCTAGGAGCTAAAGTTCAACTTTAGCTCCTAGGAACTAAAATTCAACTTTAGCTCCTAGGAACTAAATATGTTGCCTAGCAACCTACCTATTTTTGAGTCAGTAATAGGAACGTCAATTTAAGAGCTAATTTTGGTATCAAAATAAACGACTTTTGTGCCGGTTGCAGAAAAAAATAATGTTAGCCCTCATTGAGTTCTCAGCCTATTGAGAAAATTAAAAATTCGTAAATAATAATGTATCATAAACTTCACGGAGAAATAAAAATCTCAATATAGAAAACATCCCCATTTCTTGGTTTTGGGCATGATTTTCATGCAGTCGTGAGTCCTCACCGGTATGAGTCTTGATGTGAACCCGCAAATCCTCGCTCCTAGGAAACGACTTCGGGCACATCGGGCAACGGTACGGCCTCTCGCCCGTATGTATCCTCATGTGCTTCTTCAGCTGGGACGAGCTGACGCAGCCGCGGCCGCAAATATGGCAGACGTACGGCTTCACGCCGGAGTGTATCCTGGAATGGACGGTCAACCGCGAAGGGTCGGGAAAACCCTTGCCGCACGTGTTACAGACGTATGGTCGCTCGCCTGAAATTAAAATGTCTAGTTTCATGACGCGTTACGCAAAATTAGCCAGTTACGCCCTATCAATTAAACTACTCAACACTAATTTCGTCGCACACCAAAATGTCGCCTCTGTTATAATGTGAATAACTTTTTTCAGTTTAGAACAATTTGAATTTGGTTCACACTGTTCGATAGCCCAGTCCTTCAGCTATAATCTCGTACTTCATTGAAACATAAGGGTATTCACATAAAATCTCTACATGGTGTTTTCCGACACTGTGCGAAATTTCGGAATATTCAAAAGGCTCTCAAATGGTGAGAAAAAATGTTTTCTCAACTCCGACAACAGAGGCATGAAGATGATCTCATTACCTCGAGATATTTCGCGAATCAACTTCCTATCTCTCTTATTTACAGGGTGATCTTAAAAAATCTACTTTTTAGTTTTGCAGCCATAACTTTTTTTTACGTTAACCGATTTTGGAAATCTTAGGCTCATTTTGAAGATAAAACTTCAGATGAAGAGATCTGAATATCAGAATTGACTCAAGATGGCTATCAAAGATCTAGAGTTTTCTTGAAAGTGACCCAAATCTGGAACGCCCTTCGAATCTTGGTTGGGAGGAGAATTGAATGAAAATCAACTTGTTCTCGGAAAAACAATTCATTCTGGATGCGTCCATATTTTCCTCGCTCTCAGTAGTCAAGAATTGTGCGTGAGAAAACACAATTGAAACATGTTCTTGCAAAAACATTATATCATTTCTACTCTGTAATGCATGGCCCGCCGTAACCAACGTTACAAGAATCACAATGAGTGACTGACAAACCCGACCAGCTGAGACTCATCATAAATGGTGTACCAACAAGAGCAACGGATTCTGATTTTTTCAATAAAGTGATTTTTTTTAACAGTTGTCACGTACATAACATGCGATTTAAGAATATGGAGAAGTATTCAAGCAAACAACGTTTATTTATTGTGAAAACGCATTTCAAAAATGGTGAAAGTTTCACGAAAACAGTTTGCCAATTACGTAAAGTTTTCAGTCGCAATAATGCGTCGAACGAATCGACAGTGATAAACAAAAAATTCGTATCGGAGATAAGCCCTTTGAATGGATCGGACTGTCGTGTTTAGCAGATCCGCGATTTGGAGGGAAGATAACCCTTGTTCCCTCATTTGTGGAATCAGTTCCAACTGGTCGGTCGTTACATGCGGCATCGAAACTATCAAAATCTGTTTATGATTCGAAAACGACGTCTAACCTGACTTGTCATTCACTTACTGTGATTCTTGTTACGTTGGTTACGGGCCATACATTACAGAGGCGAAATGGTCTGATGTTTTTGCAAGAACATGTTTCAATTGTGTTTTCTCACGCACATTCTTGAGTACTGAGAGCGAGGAAAATATGGACGCATCCAGAATGCATCGTTTTTCCGAGAACAAGTTGATTTTCATTCAATTCTCCTCCCAACCGAGATTCGGAGGGCGTTCCAGATTTGGGTCACTTCCAAGAAAACTCTAGATCTTTGATAGCCATTTTGAGTCAATTCTGATATTCAGATCTCTTCATCTGAAATTTTATCTTCAAAATGAGCCTAAGATTTCCAAAATCGGTTGACGTAAAAAAAAGTTATGGCTGCAAAACCAAAAAGTTGATTTTTTGAGATCACCCTGTAAATAAGATAGATAGGAAGTTGATTCGCGAAATATTGCGAGGTTATGAGATCATCTTCATGCCTCTGTTGTCGAAATTGAGAAAAAAAAAATGTTTCACCATTTGAGAGCCTTTTGAATATTCCGAAATTTTGCACAGTGTCGAAAAACACCATGTAGAGATTTTATGTGAATACCCTCATGTTTCAATGAAGTACCAGATTATAGCTGAAGGACTGGGCTATCGAACAGTGTGAACCAAATTCAAATTGTTCTAAACTGAAAAAAGTTATTCACATTATATCAGGGGCGACATTTTGGTGTGCGACGAAATTAGTGTTGAGTAGTTTAGTTACGCCCTATTAATTAGTTATGCCTTTTTGGAGATTTCGTGAAACATTTTCACTTTTTATATATTTTTGTTCAATTTTTTCATATAACAGACGTAGGGCTTCACGCCGGAGTGTATCCTCGAATAGACGGTCATTCGCAAAGGGTCGGAAGAACCTTTTCCGCACGTGTTACAGATGTACGGTCGCTCGCCTGAAAGTAAAATGTCTAGTGTCTTGACGTGTTACGCCACATTCGTCAGTTACGCCCAATCAATAAGTTACGCCTCGTTAATGAGTTATGCCATTTCAAAGTTTGTTCAATCACTGTATCCTTGAAAGGACGGTCAGCCGCGAAAGGTCTGGAAAACCTTAGCCGCACGTGTTACAGACGTATGGTCGCTCGCCTGAATTCAAAATGTGTAATGTCATGATGTGTTACGCCACATTAGTCAGTTACGTCCTATCAATCAGTTACGTCCTATCAATCAGTTACGTCCTATCAATCAGTTATGTCCTATCAATCAGTTACTTCTCGTTGAGGAGTTACACCTTTTCAAAGATTTCGGATGAACAGTTTCACACGTGGCAGATGTACGGCTTCACACCGGAGTGTATCCTCGAATGGACGGTCAGCCACGAGGGGTCTGGAAAACCTTTGCCACACGTGAACAGACGTATGGTTGTTCGTCTGAAATTTCAATTTCGCCATATCACTTAGGTACGTCTAGTTAATGTGTTACGCCCCGTTAATGAGTTGCGTTCCATTAATCATTCACGTACTTTCAAATATCTCGTTAGACATATCTTTTTATGTAATTTTGTCCAATTTTAGAGAATATTATGATATCTGGTAGACATTCTACTGATAATAGGAAATTCATATATTTGTTTATACATTTCTTGCTCAGAATTATGAATTTGCTATTGTCCATAGTTATTGTAATGGCATAGGAAGTTGACTATTTGTGATTTGTGATGCGGGTAACTCAGTTTGGTTTTGAAGTATATTTTTGTTTAAATCTTCAATTCATCCCTGAATATGAGTTGAGGGTTGATTGAAGAAAAAATTATTTTTGAAGCACTTCCAAATTCACCTACCTGTATGTATTCTCTTATGAATGAGTAGATTGCTGGGAGTAGTGAACCCTTTCTTACAATATGGACAAATATGATCCTTCAGCCCAGTGTGTGTTTTCATATGCATTGTTAAAGATCCCGGCCCACATAATCTGAAAATAATACGAAGTTATGTACAAGATGATTCGTTTAGATATAATTAAAAGAAACAGTGTATCATGACTCAATGCCTTTTGTCAAAAACTATATAGTCGAGGACTAATGAGAAATATTAAATTCAACAGTGTGTAGAATGAAATAAAGAGAATGTTGAATGAAGTAATTTGATATATGAATATTTTTATTACTTACACAAATTTGAATAGTTTTTGTTTAAAATGTTTACCTGCTGCTTCACAACACATTCTTGCTCTTCTATTTATTGAAGACGTTGCTCTCTGAAGAGTATCTGGGTTATCTTGTATGGATGCAGTTGAACTCGTAATATTTATTATGAATTAGCTCATCTCTCGTTTGCGGTTTATTTGAATATACAAGACTTTTCATATATCCCCAAAGATGATAATCGAGAGTCCTTAGGTCAGAAAGAACTGGATGCTCATAACTCCTCAACTATTGGGTTTTACGTAAAAGTGTATAAGACACTTTCTAATGGATCATGGAATCTGCTCTTAAGCTATGGGCATCGAGTCACAGAACACCCTGTTTACTATTAATATAATATACAGGGTATCAAAAATAAATGAATTAGTGGGTAGTACCAGTAGCGGGTTTAATGGGGTCAAAGCAAACAACAATCAAGATATCATATCATCTCAAAAAATATTCACAGTTTAGCCTCGGTTCAGAGCATATTCTTTTCATATTATGGACTTGAGGTTATTTATTCAGAAACATTGAAATGTTATTGAAGCATCAGATCAACGTTGGAATTCGTCGGTCTTTTTGTATAAGATATAATGAAAATTCATTATGGATCTCACGAACGTCAATGTTTTTGCAACTAATAGAACAAATAAGCAACGATAAGCAGAAAAATTCAAATCAATCAACTTTCACAGTCATTTCATAGGCTTCTGATAACTGAAATTGCTGTGTATGGTGTCATTAAAACAACTAATTCAACATCTCCCAGTTATGCTTGAGCTTGATATGAATTCTAAAACTAAGATAATGCAAAAGATTTATTACTCAAAGAAGAAAATTAAGCAAATGGAAACTAGGGTCCTTTGATGTAAATTGACGTATTTGTTATATTAACAGGGTACGGACAGATCCTCGTCTCCTCTCACTCTAAAGTGTTTGTGAAATAGTTACATAGTTCTATCTTTATTCATTCCTGGGGATAAACAATAGATTTCTAACATTTGTTTTTTTTTGTAGGTTATATTGAGGACATTGGCGTAACATACGTAATTTCCACATGTAATTTCTCATTCAACTCTACATATTATATCCAAATGATGATGATAATTTTCGAGTTCTTAATTTTCAACTCCAGCATAACCTTTGTGAGGCAGTGAGCAAATTTTTCTGAAAGTTTAATACGTTTTACCAAATGGGACTGTTCTTAGGCAGTACCTATCAATAAATGAATTTTGATTTCAGACTAAGCCTTATAGTTGAGAAGTGGTGAAAAATGTTATGTAGGTTAATGTGCTCATATGTCATGTGTGCTGTATATATTCATGTTGGGAATCATTTTTGCAGTTTTAAACGAACACTTAATATTTCCTGAATGTAGGTATAGTTTTTTAAATGGCAGGGCATGTGCCTCTTCTCTTAATCCTCCGTTTTAATCAAAACTTTTTCTACTAAAATGCATTCAAAAACTTGTGAAGTGGATAATTATAGGTACAATGAGAAAGTATATTTGTGATTTCGTATTAGTTTTACCTCGAATATTTTGCTGATGTATTTACCAATTTTTCCCATTCAGTCACTTGACTTTCCATGTTCTGAGATCATTTGCATTTGATGGAAAGCTGACAAATTCAAATTTGCGATTCAACTGATTGATACAGCATAACGCAGCACAATTTACCTTCCCTCCAAAACATAATTGAATAATGCCGTATCAAGATCAAGTATGGAATTAAAATTTTGTAAGATCTCTTTTAACGCCTATGAATGTGACATGACAGCAATATCATGTCAGGGACGCCAATACACGAAACCGTGATGATTAAAAGAGAAATGAGCTATGATCTGTCCGTACCCTGTTAGATGACAAATACGTCAGTTTGCATCAAGCGACCCTAATGAAAACAACTTCAACTTACTTCTTCCCGCAAACCGAACATGTATGTTTCTTGACAGCACTGTGCGTTTTCGCATGCGCCGAGAGGCTCGTACACCTGGAGAACGCCTTTCCGCACAGATCGCACACGAAACTCTTCTCGTTTGCGTGCGCGCGCATGTGTTCCAGCAACCTGAATAAGTACCCATTCAGGTAAAACCAGCGAAGAGACATTAGAGAGTTGAAGTGTTGTCATGAACGTTAACGTAAACGTAGAAATTGACAGCTACGCATGCGCATTTTCCAATTCTTCACGTTTGCGTTGTTAGTGGGCTTACGGGTGTACGTTATCTCACGTTCCTTCACGTATACCTTTAATATCAACGTACGTTAACCAAACGATACTCGAAATATGCCGATGAGTCAAAATTATCAAATTCGAGATCACTAACGACTTCTGCATCAAGGAGTCCTCTAATTTTGACAGAAATAAATGTTCGAATCTAAACACACAACCAAAAATGACCAATACAAACCGAAAACAAAATGTATTATTACGTTATGATGACAGTGACGACCAAAGTGGCGACTTCAACTCAATTTAACGACAATACGTAAACGTTATTTTTCGTACGTTAACGTCTACAGTGATCACTTCAACTCTCTATTATACAAGAAGGTGCAAACAAAAAAGAGCGCGAAACTTGCATGCTACAGAATTCTGTAGAAAAAAAGTTCATAACAAGCGAGCGAAACGTGATGAAACCTCCCGCCGCTAGATGCGTGGCATCCCACATTTCATGTCAACTCGAGTAAATGCCACGTTGTCAAGATACCCTGAATGAAAGTCTTTGGTGTAATTCGGAAGAATTCGCTGTTGAAATAATATTTTCTTTTGATTAGGAAAATTATTGATCGATCAAACAAACTGCCTTGACAATGTTTTTGGATTACAGTTGGGTTGATTAATCTATTTAAAATTACATGAATATTATGAACTTGAAAGCAGTTCGCCCAAAACTGAATTGCCTTTTACAGGAAACCTGATTCCTCTAGAATTCTACAATATATCAATTCAAGATTTGTATCCAGAAGCTGTTTAATTGAAATATAAACATACAAATGCCCCATGAATTTGATAGCTATGGCAACACTGTTTCACGTTTCCGAATCTTAAAAAAATCCCTCCAGTGTGGTACGATTTTTTTCGCGAATCATAATCTGATTGTCAGTGGGTCGTTTTGAAAAAAAAAAACATTTCGTTTTACAACTTCCACATTTTTTGAAATTTGAAATGCTGAAATTCAAGAAATGGTGCAGCAACGTTTGTGCTGTGAATGGGTGTTTTAACTCAGATTCCCCAAAGATACTGATAGGTAGGTATGTATGTAATGTTATACAAATATAATAAAAAGTCTAATGAGGATGAAAAATATACTATATAGTATATTCGCAAATCAGATTATTTCTTGGAAAATTTCAAAACCTTTTAGCTAAAAAATGAAACGTTTTAAAACACAATTGTTCTTTGAAAAGTGTTGTATTTATTGTGAACAAGGAATATTCTATTCTACTTATGACTTCCAATCTTGAGACACCTTTACTTGAGCGTAACCATAATGGTCTTTTCTTCACGAAAATTTCAAATGTTGAGCTATAAATTGAGAGATGTGTTTAACAAGGAGAAGTGTGTTCATCCGTGTGACTCGTTTCCTAAATTATATTTATTGAAACTCTACACACGCTTGAGAATTTATTATGCCATAAAATTTGCGAATCAAAATTTCAAAACCATCACGAGACAAGGGGAAAAAACTCACAGAAAAATTGTTATTTGGAAACATGAATGAATAAGGCGAGTATATTACAGGTTTTTTATAAATGATTGAACCATCGTAGTGATTTTTGAAATGTTCCCTTCATATGCCACTTTTTACTTATGGAGAATCTAACATTTGTATTCCATATCTGACAATCATTACTGTCATATATTTAGATTTCCTAGAGATTTTCCATAGATGAAAGGTGGCACATGACATTTCAACTACCACTACGATGTCACAATCATTCATTGTAGCCCTGTACTCAATATGTATGTGAATAAAAATTTATGATGAATATAATTTTGTTTTTATCCCGTTCAGGAATTCATTTCCAAAAATATCCACACGAATTCTTGCTAAACTGCTTTACTTGCTTTTCATAGTTTATTAATGAACGAATTGACATTGCATCCAAATAGAGGCTGTTATTAAATATTCATGAAGGCAAAACGAAAACCTGAATCAAAATTATATTGGTCATTCATGATTAATAGTTTTTATTCCACTCATCTATTCTACTTCCCGTGCATTAAGTACGCCTATGCTCACTCAATTCGTCTACATGAACGCCAGCGAATTCATAAACAACGCTGGCGGTCTAACGTTAGCGAAATCTATTAGGCGGAAGCTCAACTGCCCGCCAAGCACGCCAATAGACGTGTCAAGGTCATCCGTCGGCATTTCTCAACATCAAAGGAATTTCGGAGCCTGCACCTTCTTGTATAATGTCTCTTCGCTGGTTTGACCAAATTGTTGGACCGTGAGACGCAGCCTTCAGACTGCTTCAAATTTTGGCACTAGACGCGTAGAGTCCGACCACGTTAACTTTGGGACAGCATGTGACGCAACGCATATGGATATTCAATGCATACGCGACCACGTGCTGTCCCAAAGTTATCGTGGTCGGACTCTAAGTGAGAAAGCCCGTGTTGCCAATTCACCTGAACGACTGCGCGAACGCCTTGTCGCACAGCTTGCACGCGAACGGCTTCTCTCCGGTGTGCGTGCGCAGGTGGCGCGTCAGATCGTCGGAGCGCGTGAAGCCTTTGCCGCAATCGCTGCACAGATGGCGCTTCACCACCTCGTGCACTTTGACGTGGCGACAGAGCGTGCTGGCGCTGGAGAACACTTGGCTGCACACTTTGCACGTGTGGCGGGACGATTTCGAGTGGACCTTGGCGTGCGCCTGGAATGGGCGATAATATAACTGGGGCCCGATTCTCGAATCTGTAGGAATTCGACCCTATTCGCGAGATTCACGAAGTGGGCGACATCTAGGTTACATAATACAAACTTCAAACTGGGGGAAATCAAACTGTTGTCTATGGATTAAGGGCATAGACTACATTGCTTGCTGTAGCTGTAGTCAAACTTGTCAATGACATAAAGTGTTGGCACTGTTGGTAGTGATGATGGTTGAGTTGGTTAATTTTTTTTACATTATTACATTTTTATTAGCATAGTGAACAGTGAACAGGTGAAAAATTGGAGATAGTTGGGATTGAGTCAATTGAGTGAGGATTGAGTTTGTTTTCCCCCAGTTTTGACGTGGCTTTGACATGGAACGATGAAAACCGAGCGCCACCTGGTAATTTGCGACTGCGAGATTATTATGTATTGTATATTTACTATATTTCCTCTGATCCAAAAGGATATGGATACAAACAATATTAAAAAAACACTTGGTGGTAGAGTATTAGCAAAGAGCAGACAAGACTTTTAATAGGAATAATGGAGGCCTCTGAGGACCTGAGGAAAGGAAAATTTCACCCCTAATTCACTTACAAGGATTCTAAAATACCTATCAATTTTCTAGTAATGTCTTTGGATTAACGAAAAACTTTAATAAATTGTGCAGCAAACAAACACTCAATTGGTCCCTTCTACGCAGAAACCTTCTTCTTATTCTTCTAGCAAGGATTTCAGCCACTTCCAAATTTTGTAAAGCCTCTAGATAATCTATTTCATCTATGTTTGCCATGTTTTGCAATACATATGTTTTTGAGTCTTTTGAAAAGTTATAACTGTTTTGTGCCTACCTGTATAACGTTTCATAGTAGAAGAATAGATTTCTAGAACACTTTTGTGTGAAAAATATATTCTTGGTAGAGGTCGCTGCGAGCAACTGTTCTCGAGTTATTGGGATTCGAAATAATCCACGCATTTGAATTATTTCCATGTGGCTCGTAAAGCGCCTCTAGTGAATATCAGAAAAAAATACGCCAGTGCATTTTTCTTCTTTCATTCAATATTCTCCTACATTCAACAATGGAATGTAGGCAAAAAATGGTTCTTACTTCCTTGTACCTACTATTTTGGACTCTTCCAATTTAAAAAAAATACAAACAAGTTAGTACTTGTCATGTTATTTCAATCAATCTATTATAAGACACATACATTTGACATTACTTGAATGTTTTGGTGATGAACTATGCAGGTTAATATGCTTTTACCAATACACATAAATGATGATTTGTTTACGTTCAATGTTAACCCTATTATAACCATTGTCATCTTAACAGAGTACGGACAGGTCCTCGTCTCCTCTCACTCTAAAGTGTTTGTGGAACAGTTATATAGTTCCATCTTTATTCATTTCTGGGGATAAACACTAGATTTCTGACATTTGTTGTTTTTTAGGTTATATTGAGGACATTGGCGTATCATACGTAATTTCCACATGTAATTTCTCATTCAACTCTACATATTATATCCAAATGATGATAATTTTCGAGTTTCTGATTTTTCAACTCCAGCATAATCTTTGAGGCAGTGAGCAAATTTTTATGAAAGTTAAATACGTTTTACCGAATTTGACTGTTTTTAGGCAGTACCTTTCAATAAATGAATTTTGATTTCAGAGTTCAGACTAAGCCTTATGGTTGAGAAATGGTCAAAAATGTTATGTAGGTATTTAAACTGATGTGCTCATATGTCATGTGTGCTGTATATATTCATGTTGTGGAGTGGATAATTATAGGCACAATGAGAAAAAATAATATGTGATTTCGTATTAGTTTTACCTGGAATATTTTGATGATGTTCATTTGCATTTGATGGAAAGCTGACAAATTCAAATTTGCCATCCAACTGATTGATACAACCTAATGCAGCACATTTTACAATTCTTCCAAAACATCATTGAATAATGTTGTATCAAGATAGAGTATGAAATTGAAATTTTGTAAGATCTCTTTTAACGCCTATGAATGTGACGTGACAGCAATGTCATGTCAGGGACGCCAATACACGAAACAAAAGTCACTAGATGATTGAAAGAGAAAGGAACCCGTACCCTGTTAGATGACAAATACATCAGTTTGCATCATAGGACCCTAATAACTGGGACTACCGGACGGACGATAGGGGCACCTGCATTTTTCATCCATTTTTGACAGGCGTGTATACAAGGAGGGGGGGGGGCATAACGGGGGTAATTATCAAAAGAAGTTCTGTGTGTCAATCAAAATTAACACTAAAAGACTTACACACCATGATTCTTATTTCATTCAACATGTAACTAGTATCTATCTAATCTATTTCATCCTGAAAAATGCCTAAACTGCAGCATGCCAGATCGCTGAATTTTCTGCGTTTTTCCATAATGTCAAAGAATTAGTAAGTGTGGCATCACCTTCCAGGCGAATGGCTTTTCTCTGGATGGAATCTGAGAGCATCAGCATAATGTTTTGGGTGCTGAACCCCATATGTGAAAACAGTATTCAAAATATTCAGATTTTTCTTCAATGTAATATTTAGTGAGCCCCAAATTGCAATGGTTATTGAAGTAAATAATCATATACCCAAGATCATGTAACTATAGATTTGACAGGTAATATCAACAATTAAGTAAACAATAGGTGTCAATCTTTGTTTGGTGGTTTACTTGTAGTATCCAAAATTTGAAATAAGAATAAGGGAATCATAGATATTGTGAATTTAATTGTAGAGCCATAATCTATTGTACAGCTGATTGGGAACAGAATGTTTACCTATTTGACTGTGCATATTTTAATTCAATTTATCAAGATATGTAAAAACAATTTTAAGTTATATTGTTACTCACATGAAACTTCTAATTGGTGAGAAATGTCAAGAAATAAAAGCTCCATAAGTGACAGAAAATAAGCAAAATAAGCTGGAGTCTTTGAGATGAGAACTGTCAGAGAAGTACTCTGTTTATATTGGTTTACATTTCATTTTTGTGTGCTCATTGGTCACATCCCTCAAAACAAACTAATCAAAAGTGTTCAAATTGTAGTGAGGCAAGGAGGATTTTATATCATGAATACACAAATTGAAAAAAATTATAGTGTACCACCATGGAAATGTTAAACAAACTGTTTTTAACTTGGTAATAAATAAATTTCAAATTCAATAATGACTCTAATTGCTTTTTTTTGATAACAATGAAAATTACTGATGAGTAATGATCCAAAATCCTTGGTATTTATTCAAAAAATTCTGGCATCATTTATATTTTGTGTATAAAATTCAATATATTAAAATACTTCAATTATGGGAAGAATGTCAAAACTGAAAAGGTATTATTTACCTTTAAATCCACCTGGGTAGTAAAACACAATGTGCAATCTTCACATGGATAAATGGGTTGTTCAGTTTCATCTGTAGTTATGTTTTTCAAGGATTTTTCATCTTGATTTCCTAAATCAACATCATCTGCTTGTTCTTGAACTTCATTAGTGTTTGTATTTGTTCCATCAAAATCTAATGAAACAAAAAAGGTAAATTATACTCATTAATAAATCAAGTAAGAGCTCAATATTTACTTTGACCTGCACATGACAGGATCTCAATTCCTACAGGATCTTGGGACACCTTTGAATCAACTTCTTCATCTGTAGACAAACTATCCAGATGTTCATCCTGAGGCACAACTAGTTCATCAATATCTTTAGTATCAACAGAATATTCATAGTTCACTGAATTAACATCTGTGATTATTTCAGATATAGGATTCATACATGATTCTTCAGTCAATAATGGTTTGAGTTCTAGAAAAGTTGGCTTGCTAAGGAGTTCTCTAAGAGTGTTTTCTGACCGTTCACAAAGCTGTTTGAAGGAATATGCTCTAGTTATGTAGTGAACACATTGCAGGCATACTTTAGTTGGGAACCCATCATTGACCATTTCCTGAAATATAAGAAATAAAGTGATACCAGAATCTAGGGTGAATGTTTTCATTTTTACCTGAACAAAGGCACAAGAAGTTAACATTTCAAATAAGCTGCATGTTTCACCTGTGGACTCATCCCCACTAAACACTGATTTCATATCACTTGCTTCTGATAAACAAGTTCTGCAGACTTTTTCAAATGGAATTGCTTCATAAGACATTATTCAATTTGTTGTAGTCTATAAGGGAACCAACTTTTGCATGTAATTATTTATTTTGGCTCAAATATTTACAACTCAGAACCACTGCCCCATCTTGTTCTCATCAAGCTACATTACACACAGTTGCACAGTACCTGTCTCATCTATGATTCTGGCAAGACATCTTGCTTGATAAAAGCAAAACAGAAGTAAAATACCTCTCTGGTAGAGGGTGTACCTAGTATTATTATTATTCAATGATTTTGATATAAAGAATTTCAATAATATAATTTTTAATTTGTTATTTATTTTGATTTTGTATTTGTCAAATCTGAAATGTCAAATACCAGTAATATGACAACATGAGACAAATATTTCACAAAGCCATGAGCCCATGAGGTCAATGGCTTGATTGGCTTGTGCCAGTTACTAGCTGTTGACACAAGAAGATATGACCCATATGACCTGAGGATTACCTGAGGCAACTGACTAGAGATGGACTAAAGTAGCCTTGAAAGCCTTGACTAGTGACTACAAAGGTGGATTGACTACCATGACTACCTATGAGTCATGAATCCCATTTACAGTGACAGATGACATATTCAAATATCAAATTATTTTTAAATGAATTTGAGAATTCCTCCAGTCAAGTACTGTTATTTATTATAAAGTCAGCTGACAAGTGCCTTTTCATTAGCATGTCTATAATACTTTTGTGTATACCAGCTTTTACCTTCTCTGAATGATTTCACATTTTCTGTCCTGTGATTGAGTGATATGATAGTATTCCAAAGAATCCAAAGACCATATTTTTAGTGGGTCTTATTTCTGCCAGATATTGCATTTCTACAAAATAAAGAGGGAATGATTGTGTTATCATAGATTTAAATCTATGGTGTTATTGTATTTAAATCAATAATTGAAAATGGGCATAAAAGGTTTAACAACATTTGTGAGGAACAAATCTCAATATTGTATGGAATCTTATGAATTGCATGACACAAATTTGGTGATAGATGGTGATGCTGTACTTTGCCAACTGTACTTGAAACATACACTTCACAGAAATGCATGTTTTGGTGGTGATTATGACAAATTTGGCAATACCATTTACAAGTTTTTCCAGATGCTCTCTGAATGTAAGATAACCCCTTATGTGATTCTTGATGGAGGCTATGAAAGCCGTAAAATGGATACAATATTAGAACGTTTCAAGATGCGACTCCAAAATGTTGAGATTTTGAACCCACGAACACAAGGGAAAAGTCCTTCCACTCCATTATTCATCAGAGAAACTTTTGAAGACATTGCTTTAAAACTAGGAATAAAATTAGTGAGATGTGATTTTGAAGGTGATAGAGAAACTGCAAGTATTGCAAAAGCTATAAACTGTCCTGTGATGAGCAATGATTCAGATTTTTTCATATTTGGTATTCCCTATATTCCATTTCTAAGCTTGAAAATGAATGTAGTCAGTGGTGGACCATTCAAATACATTGAGTGTGAAATTTTCAGTGCAGATAAATTTGTTGAATGCATTGGAGGTCTGGATAGAGAAAGTCTACCACTACTGTCTACCATAATTGGAAATGATTTCAGTAATGGGGTTGATTTATCAAAACTGGGATTGAATGAAGACAACTCCAATGGATCTGGAATGCTTCACAGAATTGAGGTTTTGATTTCCTGGCTGCAAAGAGAAAGTCACACCAGTGCAATGGATAAAATCCTGAAAGCTTATGAAGAACCTGAAAGGGAACATATCAGAAAAGAAATGGAAAATGCTGTCAATGGATATACTTTAGTGGATAGTCAGTACTTGAAATATCTAAGAGAAGATTTAGTGAAGACCTTGGATATCACTTCTAATTTGAAAAACCAGGATGACTTTGAATACAATACTTATGAAAAGCTTGTACCTGCTTTTCCCAAAGCATTCATAGAAAATTTCAGAAAATCCTTATACCCCACCCGCTTTCTTGATATTCTCACACAAAATAAATATTACAATTTCAAACCACAGATAGAAATTAGTAATATGGATCACACACACACAGGGAGCTTGGACATCATGTCAGCTGTACACAAAATACTAACAAGCTCATCCAATAATTTGGTTTGTTTAGTTAGAATCAAAAAAGATGTTGGAGAAATAATTGTGCCAGCATGTGACCTAGATATACCAAGTTTTGCAGACATCCAAGATATGGATTTGCAAACAAGGAAGAAGCTGCTCCTGAAAATTCTTGACATAGATGCTTCTTTTGTAATGGATGATTTGAAATATTACCCTAAATCTTGGTATCTTTTCATGTTCACTCTTACATATATGATCAAGAGATCTTCTATATCTTGGCCTTTGGTGTATTCTGCCATTATTTGCAAAATTGCTATAAGTTATCTGGATCCACAAATAGGATTTTTTCGCACAATTACTGACTTTGATAAGCAGTTTTATCAACAAATCAGTCATAAGTTAGACAACTATAGAAGGAGGACTAGACCATTGAAAAATAGACTGCAAGAAGCTTTCAGTGATATTACTTATGATGATGCATTACTTGCTATGAGTCAACTTATTCCCTACTTTGAAATGGATCCTCAACTTTATAATAATCAGTCATTCCAAAGACTTATTGTTCATCACATGGGAGAGTTTCAGAGTGTCCTTTTACATGTGAAATGTTTAAATCAGTTGTTGAATATGCCATTTGAAGATTTTCTCATTTCAGATTGTTTCAATGGCACTTTCATTTACAATTTCACAAAAGGTTTGAGAGAACAGTATGACCTGGATGATTATATGAAATATGGTTTAAGACATTCTCCTATTGTGTGCAATTGTTTTGAATTAGTTGTTGATACACTTAAAAAGAATACCAGTGTGCATTTGGAGAAGAGAAGGAAATTTTGAATGACAGACTTAAATGAGGTACAATGAATGGTTGCTGATATGTTAACTTGAAAAACTATGCTACACAAATTTACAGATGATAGAGCATAGTTTGATAGTTATATCATACCTATAGTGGGTAATGATTACTAATATTGAAAAATATTCCTATTAAAAGTTCCCAAAACCATTTTGTTACTTTACAATTTTTTTAAAACGATTTTTAGGATTGCTCTTCGATTCTTGATCATAATTCAACTAGTATTACCTTAGCCATCTTCAACTCCTGAAATTAAAATTCAAATCCTTGATTGGAACATGCTGATGGATGCCTGGAAAATCTTGCTGGGGCTCCTTGATAGATCAAGCTCTTGAGCCACCTTGTTATTCATTTGATATATAGTTATGTCTCACTAAGTTGGAACGGAACCATATTATGGAACTTTTTTATTATTCAATTTAGAAAAACGGTTATTAAAATTTTTCAAAAGCACCATCAAAAGACTTATCAGTCAAAGAGGTTGAGAGGAGATATCAATGATATCATAGGCCATAATCATAATAGAACATACTTCTTTGGCAAGATTTGTTCAATTTGCTTTTTGCCTTGGAAGACTGTATAACAATGTAACCACAGCACAGCTACAACAATGTGAAATCATAATTCACGCAACGTACGGTGCAGCCAAGGTGGATATATGTAGGTGCAGCGTTAAAAATGTAAGAATTGAGAGGAATAATAATCTGTCAAGTTAGGTTAACAACATTTTTTTAGTATTATCTTGAAAATCGATAAAAATTGTGATAAAAAGTCTGTAATAAAATGCAAAACGTTATAAATAGCGTGAAAGGAACAGCTTTAGCTGTTGGAGAATACTTGACTCCAGTTTTGAAGGTGAGCTGACCAATGTTAGTCTAGTATGTCTTAGCTATTATTTATTTTTTGATCTAATTCATATTTTGCAGGAATCGAAATTCAGAGAAACTGGAGTACTTACACCTGAAGAATTCGTTGCTGCCGGAGAACACTTAGTACATCATTGTCCCACCTGGCAATGGGCAGGGGGAGACGAATCTAAGGCCAAGCCATATTTACCCAAAGATAAACAGTTCTTGATAACCCGTAATGTGCCATGTTCTCGTAGATGTGAACAAATGGAGTATTCCCAAGAGTTGGAAAAAGTTATAGGTAGGTCCATCATAATATGGTTATGTATCACCATTTTTAAATTACTATGTTATGTTCTGGGTTTTGTGTAGAGTCTGAAGATGCTGATAATGGATGGATAGATACCCACCATTATGACAAAGAAATGACATCCTCAGAAGATAAAGTGTCTGAAATGACAGAGAATACTAAAGGTGAGAGCATGGAAGAGGCTGCACTAAAAGATAATGGAGATGAAGAGGATGAAGATGATGAGGATGAAGAGGCTGCTGATATGGAAGAGTTTGAAGAAAGTGGAATGCTAGAGGATGACCAGGTCAGTTCAAAATTACATCCATCAGAGAAACAATACACTGGCAAAATTGGTTTGAATTGCACATTTAGTTGTTGAATACCTATAGTTAGATATCCACTTTTTTCAGATAGCAAAAGTAATACAACCTAGTGAATTGACCAAAAGTAGTGAAGAAGGTGGAGAAATTTTACATACAAGAACCTATGATTTGCACATTACTTATGATAAATATTACCAAACTCCAAGGTTATGGTTAACTGGGTATAATGAGGTAAGACATAGTGTTAGTAAACTTGGATCTATAGGATTGCCTGCCACCAACCTGAATAACCTGGCATTGACAGGGTAAATTGAAATTCCAATAGTGAAAAATAGTCAGGGAAACTTGTACTACTCCATCAAAAGTCAATTATTGAGAAGGAACTATATATTTGAGTCAATCTTCATTCAGTCCAGATAATCCTATAAAATGGGCACCTCTCTCAAACATAAACCATTTGGTTATGTTGTCCACCATATATTTTTCACTATTATCATGTGTCTATACATTTTTTGTAAAACCACCATGTCAATTGGAAAATAATGAATATGAATGATAATGAAATTATCTATTATTTTTATCATTACAATCTATAACCATTTTCTCTTTTCCTGAAATCTAAAACAACACCTCATGATAACCAATTGGTGGTTCTTTCTCACTTGTGCATTTTACAAAAACTCACTATTTTCACAGAAACATGAACCATTAACTGTTGAAGAAGCATATGAGGATGTAAGTAAAGACTACATCCAGAAAACTGTAACCATGGAGACACATCCTCATCTAAGTGTACCAAAAATGGCCTCAGTCCATCCTTGCAGGTAATTAATTTCAATCATCCTTAGGTATGTACATATTCAAATCTTTTTTTACATAAAACTGGGTCAATTGGATTCAGTACCTAATCACTCAACTTTACTTCCTATCATTCACACTTGAATTTTTGGCTAGTAGAATAAATCTCTACTAGATTGATGTTTTGCTACCATCACCATATATTCCCTTTTTCAATTGTTTTTCTAGACATGCTGAAGTGATGAAAAGCATCATTGAGACTGTGATGGAAGGTGGTGGAGAATTAGGTGTCCACATGTACCTTATAATATTTTTAAAATTTATGCAATCTGTAATTCCAACAATTGAATATGATTATACTCAGAACTTCACTATGTAAGTAGATGCATTACAAAAATTTTGAAATTGTGCAAAAGCTTGGATTGTGTTAATTTGTTATAATATGGGCCAGTTGCTTGAAGCATTGGACATACCATCAAATATTTAACAAAGCTCAGAGTCTGTTGAATTGATGCTGCATGCAACCTTACAATAAGCCATTATTCTTCATTTTATCATATCTTTATATTTTATATAGAACTTAAATATTTATACTAAATATAAAATTGCTTCAAATAGATTAAATAGATTTTCATTTTCATACATTTACATGATTATTATTAGTCATGAGACAAAACACATTTCAATAGGTAATTGAAGAAAGTTTTTCATTAATTTTAGAGGTAACACATTGAAAATGATATTGAAAACCCATCTCAACTCCATTGATGAAACAATTACATATATTGAAGTTGTAATTTTTCTTTGAATAGATGCTACTTGAACTTCCTTTGAAAAACAATAATTACTACATTTACTATATTATCATTATTCATTTTACCTTTTCTTTTAAATTTAGGTTAATTAAAAATGTGTAAAAAAGTATGACAGCTCAACCTATCAACCCATATATTATACATATATTCCAATTCAGAATTAGAAATCCCACAAAAAATATATTACTTTATTTACAAAATCATTTTTATTTTTCAATTATTTGATCTAACTGAGCAATGTGTTCTAGAATTCTAGGATTATATGGATGAAACTAGCTTTTTCAACAAACTCCTTCTATTGCTCTTTCAACAAAATAGTTAAGGTTGGTACAAATACATTCTATATAGGAACAACAAGAACATTCTAGGGGTTTTTATATTATTGCATAGCTATTTTTTAATTACTTTAAGGCCTCTAGCTGCAAGCAAATCTATTTAGAATCATTTGAAATTGATTTTAATCTCCCTCTTTTGATCAAAATGTCATATTGATACAGTCTATCATCCCCTCTTTAGTCTCCCTCCCCATTCCAATATTGCAACTAGCTATTGAATTCATAATTTTTCCAATCCATATCCATGTATATTTGTTATACTATAATATCTCAACTGTACATATAATTTTCTAAAGGATACAAACTGTGAATTGTAATGATTAGATATCATAAAATATATTTAAAACGAATCTATGAATATATGTGACTCCTGAGCCAATTCATTTGAAGTAAATATTTAACTGTTTGCACTAACCTAATTGAGTCGTTCATCGGTTTATTACCACAAATTATTCCAATAAAAACATATTAATGATTTGTTGCAGCAATAAAAATGCCATATTTGTAATACTTGAGGTTTTTCATTAGTTCATCAAACTATTTTGCATTCATTTTCTAATTTGCTCTTCAGAACATTTGGGTTGATCAGTGTTTATTGTATACATGTACGACAAGAAATAGTAAGTGCAACTATCTAACAGTAAGTAGATACCTGTCACACCAAGTAGGTACCTATCTTTACGTTCTTTATTTATTAAAAATGTTAGTAATGAAGGTGATACGTCAGAACTGCCTTAAGTCAGACGGGTCCAAGGTTATAGTTTGCCCAAAAAAATCGTAACGACTCTTGGTTGAATTCAAATATTTTTGACTAAGCAGAAATAGAAATATTCAGATATACACATGACTATCTCATATCACAATGAAAAATAAGTGATTGAAACGGCGGGCGGTTGGAATAGATATTAATCCGGGTGCATGAACCCGTTACGAATTTTTAGGGCAGCACTGTACATTGTTCAAGATCAAGTCAGCTAAACCACATATATTTGTGCAAGTTTTAGTGTAGTTGGGGACACGTTTCTCCTAAATGAATTCAATCTCATACAATGAGTAGATAAAATATGGAATCATAAATATACTGGGTGAGTCTGTGACAAACGGAATTAGCAGTTTCTCCAATAGAACACCAAGTATATTATTCAGTAATATCAGGTTTGATAGTGCTAAAAAACTCATCAATACTTATACCTATGAGTTTAGAGGAAGTTAAAATGAGTCGACCCGTTTTAGAAAAGGATTTTTTTTGCTATATTCATTCAGTTGTTGACTTATCCCAACAATCCAGTTAATTAAACACAGCTTCAGTATTATTCCAATTTTTTTGGGATTTTCTCTCCTCGTTTCTATAAAATAGAAATATGGATATTATTTCAATATACCTGTAGTAAGGACAAATCAGATGATTTGCCCCAAAATGTCACTGCGTTTGAAGAATTTTCCTATCAGAGCCTAAAAGAAAAATTCAATAGCTTGTCAGTGACAATTTGTATTGAAAAAAGTTTGGAGAAGAGAAATAAAGGTATATAGAAAAAATATCAAATTTTCACTTATCTTTGGACGTTTCGGGACCGATTCTGCTCCCGTTCTCAACATAAGAAAAGATTATTTCAATAGCGAAGTCGTATCTGTCTTGAAGCTTTCCAGTTTTCATTGACAATTAGTGACTTTGGCAATCAAATGAGTTACAGGATGTTTTCATTAATTGATCTTGAATTTACCATTGCTTCTTGTTCAGTTGATATAGACAGAACATGGTATTCACTACTAAAATCTGAACATGAAAATGGTAAATTCAAGATCAATTAATGAAAACATCCTGTAACTCATTTGATTGCCAACGTCACTAATTGTCAATGAAAACTGAAAAGCTTCAAGACAGATACGACTTCGCTATTAAAATAATCTTTTCTTATGTTGAAAACGGGAGCAGAATCGGTCCCGAAACGTCCAAAGATAAGTGAAATTTTGATATTTTTTTATATACCTTTATTTCTCTTCTCCAAACCTTTTCCAATACAAATTGTCACTGACAAAAGCTAGTGAATTTTTCTTTCAGGCTCTCTGATAGGAAAATTCTTTAAACGCAGTGACATTTTGGGGCAAATCATCTGATTTGTCCTTACTACACTTATATTGAAATAATATCAATATTTTTATTTTATAGAAACGAGGAGAGAAAATCCCAAAAAATTTGGAATAATGAATGTACCACCTCCTCGATTAACCTACTGACATGTCTGGCCTGTCAATTGTATTAACTGACAACTGCTATTCTCAAATCTTGTATCAAAACTTCCATCAGCTTTGAAAAGTGTCAAATCACATGTCAAGATTAGAGAAACTGTTTTAATTTTATTGTAGTAGTTTTGATCTTTTATATGAACAATTTGGATACCGCATTTGCTACTTGACAAAACTCTTCTGAGGATATCATTTGAATGTTTTGTAATCTCTATATTGTTCCATTTGTTTCCGGTAGTAAAGATTAGAACCTACCTACATTATTTTGTTATCTTATGAAACATGCACTCTTTTGAATATTGATAACTGTGAGTACACTCACGTGGATACTGAAGTATAAATGTAGGTATGTATTATTAATTATAGGTAGACACTACTAGATTCCTATACTTATATTTTCAAAATAGCAATATTTGATACATATTATCAAGCTATTGTATGTGGTATTCTTTTGCTCTTTACATTTACTTATATTTTGTGTTCAAAATTAGTAGCTCAATAGTCTACGGTGTACCTATTAGAAAGAAAATTAATCATTTCTGTTTATTTCACCAACAATGATTAATTTCAAAGATATACGTTTTATAAAATATTTCGCAAATGAATCGGTTTGTAGTGTTATTTCAAGTAATTAATTATTTGTCTATCTCCGAAATCGAAAAAAAAAAAACATTGCAGACTTACAGCTTACGGTGTTTTCCATAAGAAGATGATGATTATTAACATTTCGACACTTTTTTATATTGAAAATGGCAGTCTTAGTGAAATTATCCTAGGGAATGATTTGCTCATAAGGTTTTAGGAATATGATTTTTATTAACTCTCAACTATCTGTGGAAACTAATCTATTATAATAAATAATAAGGTAATACGTTTTGATCACAGGGACCATCATAAAAAAGTTCGAAGGATTCATTACAACATCCCCATTTCACAAAATAACAACAACAACACATGTAGGTATTTGCTAAAGCTAAAGGTAGATATGTGTTTTGATCTGGAAGTATTTTGAATCAGAACATATCATTTTGCCGACTGGCGTATTCCTTTCTTTTGGAAATGACTAGAAATATAGCCATGATAGCAAAAATACACAGACCAAATACCGAGGCTAACAGTATAAATCCCTTAGATGAAAATGTCATACTTCTATTAATCTCAGAAAAAGTAGGTTCATCTTGTGGCAGCTGCACTCTGAACTGAATCTGAGATTCCCAATTTGTTGTGGCATTTTCACCTATTGATCTTCTATTCCGTAACGGTCCAGCATTGGCATCATCACATATACCATTCTGAAAAAAAAAACAATGCTCAACTAATCTCCGTTGAATTGGGTTTTTACATTCAGTTACTTCACACAGTTTCAATTACTACTTTCCTAAAGAATATCTCTTTTCCATTTGCTCCATGAACTTCTAGTATGGCCTACGTATCTTCATCCGCAAAAGTTGATAGTATTAATGTCATCAAGTTCATTTGTTTACTTAGAATTGAAAGGAAATATGATTATTCTTGAATTTTGATTAAACAGATTTTCGAAAGTCTTTCACGGTTAGGTTAACACATCTAGTAAACAAGTAAGCATTTGAATATTTAGTTATAATCTACTCCTGAGAACGAAAAAATTCAGTTTGCGAAACGAGACGTCGATAAAATCGGTTTGATACCCTATATTATACTCTTTGCATATCGATCATCCATTATAATAATGATACCTACGTAAGTGAGTAATCAATATAATACTGTTTGGTTGTTTATTATTATAAGCAAAAAATTTACAACTATCAACTACCAATTACAACACAATGAAGGTTGAATTAGGAAAAGGCGGAAACTAGAAATATTTCAGCTAGATAGAACACATCCTAAGTTCACACCTACTCTACAAATAAACTGAGCAAAATAAGTTTTATTACTGACTTCTCAGATCTCTGAGAAAACAATCAATACCTAATTTGAAGTGTATAATACATGTTGTGTGTTCATTATTAAAAGTGCGTTGTTAGGTTATTTCTGTGTCTATGTTCTTTGCCAAAGGGTATGTATGTAAACTGAATAACTGATAGTTCGGAATTTCTTATTATATAGGTAAGTAGCTGACTCTTACCCGAAAACAGTCGTGGGCATTGAGACACCCTAACATTTTGACAGAGAGAACCATATCGTCTCCTTTAGACGATTCTTGGAAGAGGAATGCTCGAAAGTGGAGAATATTGTCCAGATGAGTCAATTGACGTGGTTGAAAAGGACATATATTTTTCATTCCAGCGCTCCTGCAACCATTTTCTTCGACAAGAGTGATGGATTTCTGAGAATTTGAGCTTTTTATTATTACAGGTCCCATTCGGCTGAATTTCCATCCTATAAAGAGAACATACAGGCTGAGATAATTATGTTGGTGAGTTTTGATTGAATGCCACCCAGTATATAGGGTGTGACATTTTGGTCATTCCCCATCCCTGTACTTTCATATTCCTAAGGCATCTTGAATTTTTTTCTCTCATAATATACTACTCAAAATTATCTACTTTGTCCAGCAAAAAGAAATTATCGAACACAATTTCTTGGCCTATTGCGATCACAAAAACTCGAGCAAAATTAAAGAAAACGAATTAGGCATTTTTATACGGAAATTTTGATAATGAAGGCATTAGGTATTTAAAAAAAAAATGATAATGGCAATCGATTCGGACTAGTCACAAATACTCCTATATCAATTTTCGAAACAATATCTCATGAGGGGTGTTTCTTATCAACGTTACAATTTATGAATAATTGCAATTTTCAAGTTATCCTGTAGAGTAATTCTTATTAGAATTTGAATGAAACACTGCAAGGGTGTGACATTTTGATCATTCCCCATCCCTGTACTTTCATATTCCTAAGGCATCTTGAATTTTTTTCTCTCATAATATACTACTCAAAATTATCTACTTTGTCGAGCAAAAAAAAAATTATCGAACACAATTTCTTGGCCTATTGCGATCACAAAAACTCCAGCAAAATTAAAGAAAACGAATTAGGCATTTTTATACGGAAATTTTGATAATAAAGGCATTAGGTATTTAAAAAAAAAATGATAATGGCAATCGATTCGGACTAGTCACAAATACTCCTATATCAATTTTCGAAACAATATCTCATGAGGGGTGTTTCTTATCAACGTTACAATTTATGAATAATTGCAATTTTCAAGTTATCCTGTAGAGTAATTCTTATTAGAATTTGAATGAAACACTGCAAGGAGAACATCTTCCGATAAGGCCTGGTTCAGTAGAAACTGCTCTAGAGCTGTTGCTTCTAAACAGGCAGCATTCCATCGATGGCAGAAAAATCCAGGCCCTGAGACTAGAGCAGAATATGTCGAGGCTATGCATATGCAATGAGACAATTCGATCATCAAAGGATGCTCATAATGCCAAAATAAGATCAAAACTTGTTGAATGTCCTAACGGATCCCGTTTATTTTGGTCCTTCGACAAAGCTGTAGGAAGAAACTTCACTTCCAGCTAGTTTCCTCCTGTAAACAAGGAAGATGGAACACTAGCCACAACTGCCCAGGAGAAAGCCAACATTTTTGCGCATTTATTTGCTGAAAATTCCACTCTTGATTCATCGGGAAAACAACCTCCAAACATAACGCCGATTGACAGTCATATGCCCGAGATCACCTTTCGCCAACATACTATAAGGAAGATTTTATTGGGTCTCAACACCAACAAAGCTTGTGGCTCCGACGGAATCCCACCGATTGTTCTCATGAAATATGTGCTCCCGAACTAACACCTGTTCTCTGCAAATTATTCAACTACTCTTACAAATTGGGGATATTCCCGTCCAACTGGAAAATTGCAAGAGTACAACCAGTTCCTAAAAAAGGCAGAAAGACCCTACCTAGCAACTACAGACCGATCGCACTGCTATCTATTATTTCGAAGATCATGGAGAAAGCTATCAACATCGAGCTCATGAAATACCTGGAACATTCTAGTATTATCAACGATAGGCAATATGGCTTTCATCATCAGAGATCAACTGGTGACCTGCTCGCTTACGTCTCACATATATGGCAGCAATCAATTGAAAAATATGGTGAAACCTTAGCCGTGGCACTTGATATCTCCAAGGTATTCAATCGAGTCTGGCACCACGGACTCCTCGCCAAGCTTCCATCTTATGGCTTGCTTCCCCAGCTATTTTCTCTGCTAGCTAGTTTTATCTCAAACAGGTTTCTCCATGTAGTGGTCGACGGAGTTTCATCTGACTCACTATTTCTACTCCATATCAACGATTTGTTGGAAGCAACTTCATGTCCAGTACACAGCTACGCGGATGATAGTACCCTCCATACCGCCTTCTCTTCCAGAGCTCCAATACCAGCCAGGCAAATCAGAAACGAACGAGGGAGAAATGTTGACAACATGAATATGGACTTGGCAAACAAAACACAAGCATGCCTTTTTTCTAGAAAAGCCGATCTCACTGTGCCCAACATAAGCTTGTCAGGAGTAACCATACCTTTGAAGATATCCATTTCGATGCCTGGTATTACTATCAGCAATAACTTTTCTTGGGAAAATCCCAAAAACTTGGTTTTCTGTTTCGGACCAGGAGCTATTTCACTTCCAGTCAGCTGCTTATGATCTATAAGGCACAGATCCGACCTGTCCTAGAATACTGTTCCCATATTTGGAGTGCAGCACCCAAATATACCCTGAAACTGTTGGATTCTGTCCAAAAATGGAAAATTCGTCTCATGGGTGATGCCTCGCTCACTAACTCACTCACTTCTCTGGAACACCGTAGAAAAGTTGGCGATCTGGCCCTATTTTATAGATATTTTCATGGACGATGCTCTTCTGAAATATCAACAATTGTTCCTCCCTTGGCAGTCCCCGCGAGATTAACCCGTCGATTTGAGGCTTCGCACCACTTCGTGGTCACTTCGGAGACCTGCAGAACATCTCTTTCCAAACACTCGTTCATCGAACGAACAGCGAGGCTCTGGAGTAGATGTTCCCCGAGGCATATAACCTCCAGAAATTTAAGAAGAACACCAATGGGCGTGTACACCTTGGTAGAACTTTTAAGTCAAACCATGTTTATAATGATCCTTTGATACATAAATAATGATTGACGACATAATTCGATCGAAAACTAACTGGGCATATTCTATTTTTGGGCATAAATAATAGTACCTTCTGAAAACTGACCCTCTTATGACGTAGAAACCTCATCTCGCCATAGTTAAAAGAAAATACCAAACGCCCGACGGAGACTGAGGCAACTGGTATATTGATTCTTTCAACTGTGATCTCGCGCTAATTCACTCTGTCAGAAATCATGTATCATTCATCTCTGTCTGGAATAGTCTTGTTTCAGTATTAGGGTTTTGACGTCACATCATCGCCTCGTTTTCAGAGGTCCGAAAAATCGGGGATTCCAATAATTTTTTATAAAACGTAGGGAGCTCACAGCAAGAAACGGTTTGCGGTGGTGAGCTAGTTTGGGTTAGTTCTATCGAATCATGAAATAATTTTTTTTGTGATATAAGCCCATTCCTACCTTATTTCTCTTGGTTCTCACGATGTTCTCTGAACATTAAAGGATATCCCTTTTCGTGGGAACCAGAACATATAAAAGGCCAAGAAATTGTGTTTGATATTTTTGTTTGCTCGAGAAAGTACATAATTTTGAGTAGTATATTGTGAAAATAAAAAAAATCCATATCGCCCTAGGAATACGAAAGTACAGCTAGTGAAGGGGTGGACCAAATTGTAACACACTGTATAAAAAATAATGATAAAGTATGGTACTTGCCATCACCATCTTGAACTATGGCCCGGAATACTATTTCCTCTCCCAAGAGCACTACGCTTCCGGTATGAAGCGGCTGGTCGAAATTATTGCTTCCTGGTGATTTCCGGAGCAACATCATTCGACTGTGGAATTTGCTCTGCCCACCCCCATTGGCCACAACCGCGTTACTTGATCTTCCTCTGTTCATAACTGATCTAAGAAATACATAGAATTAATTACTGTAAGATGGTTTGCTTCAGGTTATCAAGTTTAGAATATTGAATAAAATAAATGGAATCTATCACAAATAAACTTCTCTGGATATACCTATATGGGCAAAAGAGATAACACTTTCAATATCGACTTCTTCAAGCAAATCATGCTCTATATTTATCAAAGTGAGATGATTGAGACTTTCTTGGTCCATCTTGCTAACTCATTTTTAATACGTTAGCATTTGCTACTCTTGCTAATCCGGCACTGAGAATATTAAACATACAGTGTCCAGGAAATATGAACAAATACTCAGATCGAGGGTGATTCGAAAGTGAAAGGTGTTCCAGACCAACGTACCATGAATTCTACAGGGTGAACTAGAGAACAAAATAGGCCAATTGAAATCAAATTACCTTCATAAGAAGATGCACCGTTGAGCCGTCAGAGGGCGATGGAGAATAATTTCTTTGCTAGATTTTCTTAAATATTTTGAAATCTCCGAAAGGTCGTACTGCTCTAAAATTTGTAGGTCAATTTAGTATCTCGAATGTGTATGACAAACATGTCATACCAATTTAATCAATATACAGGAAGATGTGTATCTAAATAACGCCGAAAAAATTCAAGGGTTGATTCCTTGTGATATTCTAGCAAATGAAGTTCATATAAACGTGTGTCCTAACTTGCTCCGTTTTTAAGATACAGGGTGTTGAAGTTGGAAGTATTAATTGTTTTTATTTCTAACTCCCCTGTATAAGCTTTCATGGTGCCAAAACTCAGTATGGTTGGAGACTGCGAAAAGCGACAAAATTTCAAAAGGATTGTAATTGGGGTTATTTAGTAATCTCAATAGAAGTCTTGAAAACACCTACATTTAATTTGGAGTCAAATCGAATTTATATTGTTTCCTCAAAAACCAAGCTAGATACAAAAATCACACAGGGGATAAAATAGTTATTTATGCAACAAGTGCAAAAAGTGAATGTTTATTGCACTCGTTGCATACAACATTTTTTCTACGTTCATGCAAAAAGCAAAAAATGATTTATTGAGGTGCGGCACTAGGTGTAGGAAAATGAAAAACGCAACTTGAATACTTTATTATTAATATCGATTTGCATTGAAACAGGAACTAATACGTTACGAACAATTTAACTCAAACTTTATTTTCACCCTCAATGTTGAAAGTGAATGAACAATTGGTGCAATTTTCAATATGAATATATGACGTTTCTATAACCACAGTTGCAATATAAAAAATGTTTGTCATGATGACAGCACGTTGAAGTAGAATGACAGATGAGTGCAATAAAAACTTTATTGCATCAAGTGCAATAAAGAACTTCTTTTTACACTAAATATAGTTCAATAAAGTTCTGCTTTTTGCATGAATGTAGAAAAAATCAATTATCTAACTTTTCAATAAATGCAGTTTTTTATCATTCTTGGTTTTCGAGATATCTAAAAAAATACGTTTTGGTGCTTCTCCATACTAGTTTATAATGTGAGGATTATCTATCATAATTTGAAAATTTCTACACCATTTGTGTTGAGTTATTGACCACAATATTTATTAATACCATTTCGTAAGCTCTTCATCATATGATCTGGGAACTATGGTCGTTTCCAAATTTCATTCTTTTTTCTTCTCACAAAAAACGAGGAAAACAAAAAAAAACTGAAGATGGCCAACAACTTTATCATATGCTAAAGTAGTTTATAATAGAAGACCACAAGGGAAGAAGGGAGAATGTCACAAAATGTAAGTTTCGAGAAAAACGCATTTCAATGTTTAAAATCTCCTTACTTTTTGCAAGTTGAAGGAAACTGAAACCAAACCACCTGAACTCATTTGATGGAGTATATATGAGCAATAAAGTTGAACAACCAGAAATAAAAATCAAGTCGAAAGATTCAAAGGAAAAATTGTCAATGTCCAAATAAATTGTCAAAAAACTGGAATGTTCACTCGCAACTATCTGCTCTGGTAAATTTCTCCATTCTTGTCTGACTACCTAATGAGCGGTAAGTTGTCATATAGCACCTCTATAATTCGATCATTTTCTATAAATTCAATTCCACGCGATATGAGTAGGAATCATCATGTAGCAATCTCATTATTTTATTCCCATCACTCAGACGTACTCGACAAGCCCAGTCAGCACACCTTCTTGTCGTCAACCTCGAAATATGTCGAACAACTCTTTACCAAAACTCGTTTATACATAGAACGGCAACGCTTTGGAATTTTTTGCCAAACAGAGTATTCCTAAGAACTCATAATCTCCAAGAAAAATCCCAATACCTAGGTACCTCTTCTTCCTATCCTCCCTAGGTACCCACGATGTTCCCCGAACATTATAGGGATTCCCTTTCGTACGTTCCAAGAGATGATGAAAAGGTGGCCTTATCTATTTTTTTCTCATCTTCTGTTTGCGTGAGAATTCACTTTGATCTTTTCACAGTGTGAAAACAACCTTTTGATATCACAATGGATCTGTATTCAAGCAAACACTAAGCTTGGACGTGGACATTCCGCGTTTTCTCCATGTGAACGTATTTTCGAACGAGCATATTAGCTGACTATGCTGCGTTATTGCTATGGACTTCTGTTTATTCTAAAATATAGTGGTTAGGCTATCAGATGGTGATGTCAAGTCAATTTCCACTATATTGTGACATTCCCCCTCTTTCCCCTGTGGTCTTCAAACATGATTATTGTGGTCGGTGATAAAATGTCTGCATTCGGGTTTCGCATCCCAAAAATACCTTGGATACCAATTCTTGAAGTGAAGTGAATATGTATTGAGATGTTGTACAGACCTTTCAGGGTCACCCGGTGTCACCATTTATACAGGGTGAGTCAAAAATGTGTACCCTGCTTTCTGGAGGTGATAGTACATTGGAAAGGTAAATTCATCAGTAACAATATTTTAGTAGGCCTCCAACTTCTTGGCCGACCACCATCTCTATTTTTCGTTTTGAAACATTCTCTATCACGCAATCTTTGCACAATCCTCAAAATTGTTCTAGTATTTGGAATGCGTCAAGCGGGAATCATCTCTGCATCACGAATAACCTGCCATTTCCTAAAATCTCATATGTCATAAACGTCAGAATTGAGAACAAAATTGGTCATGGCTGCTAAAATATTGTCACCGATAAATTAATCTGATGATATCATGTGACTTCAAAAACTCAAATATCTCGAAAACGGTTGAATTCTTCCTGTGCTGATAAGAGAACCTTTTTCATGTAATTTTCTTCGCTTTATCAAATGCTTCTGTTTTTTCCACCGAAAATAATACAGGGAAAAGAGTTTTTTTTTGCAATTGCATTACCTCGTTGGTCCCACGCCCCATAAGTCGAAACTTGTGTGGGGTTAGGTAAGCATACAGACAGAAACATCCATGGCCTAACTAGGATTCGAACCTATGTCTCGGTGGGAGTCCCCATACGAACTCAGCGCATTCACGCTCTCGACCACCGAGCCGCCTTTCAGTTGTCTTCAAAAAATCATGACTTACCCTCTAAAAAGACCCTTCATAACTATAGCAGAAATGTAGAAGTGTATCAGAAAATTGTATTTCATCAACAAACATTCATGCAGGAAATTTCTATTTTGTGGCTTTTACCGTTTAGAAGTTATGCGGAAAAATATTAATCTAATCAATCTTCCTTATTACACATTTTGGGCTATTCTCCAGAAAGCTATCGGTACACATTTTTGACTCACCCCGTAGATACTTACGTGGGTCCAAATCGAATATGCTTCGTATGCGACACAGTACTATCCTGCGGGGCACACTGCATATTAACCACCAAATCCTCCGGCAACTTCAAACCTCGCACAGTCGGAACCCTCACGACCGCGCACATACTGGCCCTAGAACCGATCCCCGAGGAACACCTGCGCACCCCGCACTCCGTCAACTTCCTGACCCCCTCCATCTCCAAGCTAAAAACCCCGGCAGACTTCTGCGCTATGCACCCCTCCGAACCATTATCCACGACGGGGGTGGGTGGAAAAGAACCCCTGCCGTCCAACCGCAGCAGGGTTTTGAAGGAGGTGTCCAACACGCAGGACATATTCAGGATTTTTATCTGCGGGACAGGAGCTTGGTAAAGGGGCACCGAAGTAGGGGAGGGAATCACCACGGTGTCTTCGTCGCTGAAGATTTCCGGAGGGGTAGCTAGGGGCGGGTACAAGCCAGGGGGTAGGTAGGTCGGTATTTGCACGGGCGGTAAGTCCGAGGGGATGATTTCGTCTTGGAGTACGGGAGGTAAATACACGTTGGAGGGGGTTGACGGTTCTTCGAAGTAGATTGGCGGGATCGGTTGGGGGTAGTTGTAGCCCCCTAGTAAGCTGCTCACGTCAGCGAGGGCCGTTTTGGATGCGAAGAACAACAGTAGTAGTGCGCGAAACATTTTTGAAGATTATGGGATTATTTTCGATGCCTTGTGGTATTTATAAGGTATGGTTATCGAAGAATCGTGACCATCGCATTGAGTTTGGATGCTTGTTCGTCCCAATTCATGTAATTGGGCGATACATTGGAAATTTATCGACACTTTCTTGATGTCTTTGTGATGTTCGACAACCGGTTCAAATTAGAGGACAATGATGATATTGTTATCGATATGATTTATATGCTAATTTATTTATCTTTTGCTGCCTTTCTTTTGGTGTTTCAGTGAGTTATATGCATATGTTCTTCATATATGCGGTTTTGGACATTTGGTCAATGCATTTGGAGATGATTTGAAATAAAATACAAATTCAGGTTTAGATACTTTCTAACGGATATTCAAAAAATTGATAAATCAACTGAATCATTGATATGTACGACTGTACTTACCTACTTCAAATGCCAATTTTATATGTTCAGCATTTCCGAATATATACAGGGTGTTTCCTAACTACGGTTCCTAACTGCAGAGGGTAATTTGTTAGGTCATTTTAAGAAGAAAAGCTTCAATGAACATATGTCCGGAGTTGCTCCGTTTCTGGGATACAGGGCGTTGAAATTAAAGAAATAGAAAACAGTATTTTAAGAAATATCATGAATATCCTGGAACCGATTTGGTTGAAATTTGGTACTTTTATTTGTCGAATTTTCTAAAATTTCAGCACATCAGGTGTCAATTATATTTTTGGCGGAAATAATGAAAAACACATGTCTCCAATGCAGGTGTTCTTGATATGCAATACAGTGGCTTTAATTTGTTTTCTCGAAAACGAAGCTGGATATGAAGAAAATACAGGAGACCAAAAAGTTGTATTTTGAGTTGCTCAACCTGAGAAAGAATGAGAATTTACCAAAAAAAGTCAGTGGCGTACTTTTTTTTACAATATTGTTGGCTGTGGTGCCCACTGAGACGCAACTGGCCCCAATAATTCCAATCAAAACAGTTCCAGGATATTTATGATATTTTATAATTACCTTTTTTTTCTTCAATTTCAACGCCCTGTATCTCAGAAACGAAGCCACTCCGGACATATGTTAATAGGAACTTTTCTTCATAAAATGACCTTACGAATCACCACGTGCAGTTGAGAACCGTAGTTAGGAAACACCCTGTATATAATGACTGAATTTATTCATACACGTTAAACATTTTCGAGTTGTTTTTAACTTCAGGTTCACACAACTTTATTGTGTCAATACAGGTTCACACCGAATTGTGTAACCATTTCATAGTCACCCTTTGAATTATATTGACACGAAATGTCTCGGAGGTATGAAAAATATTAGAGAAATCTTTTTTTTTTTCCCTTGGAGCGCACGAAAGGAAATTCCTATAATGTTCGTGGAACATCGTGCGTACACAATTCTAACTGAAATTCAACAAAACTTGAGTTCTTGATAAAAATATAATTGTGCATTTCTATTTTGAAGAAATTCTTCACTCATTAGGATTTTTCACCGTGTACAAACTCTGTGAAATAGTTATTTATTATACAAGGGAAATAAGTAGTAGATTTTAGCTCCAGGTTGTGTTGCCTCCCGACGCGTAGCATTTCTTTTTCGGAACTAGCACAACAAAAGTGTATACAGGGTGAATCTGAAAGTGAGTTTTTTCAACAGGATATATATCTCACCAAAATAAGTTGTTTGACAGAAAATTGTTCATATATAAAATATTCAAGATAACGCGGAGGTATAGGTATTTAAAGGTTTCATGAAGACTCCAGAAACCATCGTGTTTACATTTTCTCAAAAAAACGCAGAAAAACCATAATTAGTCCTGCATTAGATACCCCCCTACATTTTCAACCTATTAATTTTCGTTTTGAAGTGATTTTTATATTATATTTTCTGTAATAAATCTTGATAAAACCAGATTTCCAATGTACAAAACCTTAAAATATCTTCAACTCCGTAATCTTACATTTTTCACATACACAAATTTTGGCCAAACAACTTATTTTGGCGAGATATATACCCTTTTAAATAAAAACCCTCACTTTCAGATCCACCCTGTATATATATCCGGGAAAAAAGCTCCCGTGGGAAGAAAGTAATTTATGAAAAGTGACATTTTGTAACCTGTCAACAAAAAAAAATCAATGTATCTACGCAGTGTCACTCAAATTATATTTTTTGAAAATTGTAATGTGTATACCAAATACTCCGAATGTAATATTCATGCGTACATAGTGTTTCCAAAATCGGAGCGTTAATGAAGTGGATGATAAACCACCCTGTATATTGATTTATAGGGCGAAAATTTTGACACCTTTTTATTTTATGATTTCATAATAGCATATGACCAAAAGGAACGCACCCACATAGCTACCTACCTACTTCAAAAGGTGTATAACAATAATAGGTATAATAGGTACAATTTGATTTTTGCACCTACCGCAAGACTTTTAACACCTTTGATATATGAATACTTTTACCTACCTATGCCCACTATCTTATTATTTAGCCTACTTTTTATTCATCGTGTAAATAGGTGAATGAAAACGAACTCAAAAACCATCTACTTTCAATTAGTTTCATTACTGATAAGGGGAAAATCGTTATATAAACATTATATGATACGGTATCATTCAAAAATATTCTCTGTTCAATTTATGTTGCATGTGAATGAAAATTATTTTTTCTACAAGCGTGCGTAATTCACCCTATACCCGCACGCAATTTAGTTTGGGAAGTGTAATTTTCCCGCAACATTGCGGGAAAATTTTTCCCACACTAGTGCGGGAAATTTTTTCCCGCACTAGTGCGGGAAAAACAAAGATATGATAATATGGCAAAATATAAGTGGTAGGTGATGAAATATGAGAGTTTGAGTTTGTTTGTTGCAGTATCAAGTATGTATGTTCAGAATCATCCATCAAATTGCACTATTTATTGTGAAAATTAAGAAATATTGAAAAATAAAAATGGATTATTATAAAAATCCCCCTTAGATTTGGATTGATCTGATGGAAAACGATTATTGTTGTCATGCCAATCAAACCTCAAATGAGTTTGTAATTGTCGAAGTGACAGGCGGCACAGCGTTACTGTCATTTTCAATTCAGTGGAATGGCCACAATGTGATCAAAAACTTCCAGCTATAGGGATGCGATACAGATGCGGTATTGCCAACGAAGTCTCAAGAAAGTTATGAGAAGCTATATATACACGCGTTTTATTGAATGGTGCAACAATAAAGAAATGAAAATACCGAATAAAGAAGATGTATTTTCGGATCACTTCCTAGAAGTGTCTGAAACCTAGAGACCAAACACCTTATGGGCCTGCTGGCTTCCGCAATGAACCTATATACATAATGCGTCAAACTGTAAGTTCACAATAGCTATTACTAATAATCAGTAGATAGAGAATATATTTCTCTTGTTAGTTGTTCCTATATGAATGAATAATTGATTGAACAAATCAATCAATTTCCTACGCTTGTAGAAAGAATATTGTTCCTAAATCATCCGGAAAGTGTCTTTCCCGCACTCGACTGCTTGCCCGAACTCCGCTACGCGTCGTTCGTGTAAACGGCAGTCGCGTGCGGGAAAGATTCACTTTCCACACTTGTTAGAAAAATTACTATTTCAAATTGAAATGGACGGATTTTTTCATAGGCACCTAATTGTTTTTCATTAGATAGTATACATACATATTATACTCACATATTTGAATTGAATACTGTTGAAAACTCAAACAAACAACAATTTTCAACAACATTCAGTAAAACAATGGTCAAAAATGTGTTGTATCTAGATCCTTTATGGAACAGCTTTATTGTACTATTTTGTTTGGCGGTATTTGGAGATAAGTGTACTAAAAAGTTTTTCGAACCCTTACGTAGATCACCTCTGGTACTATTTTTAACGCACTATTAGAAAGAAAATTCACACTCATGATTCTCTTTGTAGCGCCATTTTCTGTGTCGTATGCTATACTCAACTTATACTATCGATACTCTAATCACGTAATCTTCCTCGTACATACGTTTTATTTATGCTAATCTAGTTGATAGAGGTACCTATTTAGTATTGGAGGAACCAGTCATCATTTTATTTATTCATTCAAGAGCCCATCATTGTTGGTTGTTGTTGCTCTTTTGATAATAAATAATGTGGATCGGTACTCATCTACTTTTTTTTCTATACATGTTCCTCGTTTTTAAGGACCCTCTGTTGCATGAGGACTTCAATTAACGTCAGTGAAAAATAATGACATAGTTGGATAATTAGGAGACGCTTATATAAAGTACGGGTTTTACGACGAGGCAATTAACAAAAAATATGCTACAGTGGAACCAGTGGTGAGTTGTTTTCTCTAGTAGAAATCATTATTATGATTTTGGTGAATAACACTAAGAAAAGACGATAATTTTGCTTTGTGATTATTAATGATCACTTCTGTTCTCTAGCTAGAGAAACAATGTTTATAATTTTGACATGTGAAGAGGCACAATAGTTATTTTTGTATCTAGAGTGCAAAATGCTACTTTGGTGTTCAAGAACTGATTTTTTTAACGAGGCGTAGCCGTGTTAAAAAAATAGTCGAGATGACCAAAGTATTTCGCGCTCGAGTTGCAAACAATTTTTTTTTCAAACGTCAAAAAATATAGTTCTAAAGTAAAAATGTGCTTAGCTTGATATAAAAAATAGTATTGAACTGGCTTAAAAGGCCTCCCCCTATCCTCCCTAGGTACGCACGATGTTCCACGAACATAATAGGAATTTCCTTTCGTGCGCTCCAAGAGATAAAACAAAGTTATTGTTGAACATTCAGAAATGAATGATTTCGCGGATGTTTGCTCGATTGAGGACCATAAAGTTGAATTATAAATATCTCATATATTTTATATAACAATGCGCGAAGTAGGTACTTCGCGCACTGTTTTACTTCGCGCATTGTTTTGTGCAAGATATCATGGTAACGTAGGAAACTGAAAAAAAGTGTCACTTCGCAATTTGTTATCAATGCGCGAACCTTGTCATTTCTTGACGTTTGTAGAAAAAAATAACTGAAGTTTAGAAAGATGAAACTTTTCGTAACCAGTTTAGACATTATTGTACAAAATTATAAGACTGGTTTCTCTAGATTTTTGGGATTTTGTTTCCTCGTCTATAAATGAAAATATTAGTATTATTTCAATACCTTTACTGAGTTCAAATCTGATTATCGACCCCAAAATGTCAGCGCGCTTAATATTTTACTAGCAGGAACCAAAGGCAAAAATTCAATGGATAGTCAGTGACACCTTGTTTGAAAAATGTTTGAGGAAGTAAGATAAAGGTGTATTTGAAGAATAGATAACATTTCAATTATCTTTGATTGGTTTGGAAACGAAACGAAACAGTTGAACTTTGTGTTGTTTAAAAAAATATTTATACATTTCATTCGAGAATAACTACTGATGGGTGCTTTATCAACTTTTGAAGGCCAAAAAATACCTTGTTCGGATTTCAACACATATGAATTTCATCAATATTGGCTTGAGACCATTTTTTGAGAATCAGTAAAAAATCAGGTTTTTCAAGAAACCTCCTTTATCACAAAAAATAAAAAAAAATGTGTGTCCCTGCTAAACTAGCGAAATTTGTGGCACCCTATAAGTTCGTATTTTCATTCTGTATGCCGCGATAAAACAGAAATCAGTAAAAAACATTGGGCAGACCTTTTACTTCCATGATTTCCGATCAGACTAATATACAGGGTGTAATTTAATTGATGGCTAAAATTATAGGATATATGCTGCATTAGATAATTTTAATAAGAAAAGTTTATATGAAAATATATTTTCCGAGCAATTAAATAGGGTTTTATAATTTTATTTTCTCTTTACTATTGGTTAGAGAAATTTTCACAATTTGAAGAACTGTCACGGTTATGAATACTTGTCAAAATAAGACCGCAACATAATCGATTAAATGTTATTATTTTAAATACAACATAGGGCACCAGCCTAATAGTTCAAAATGATTTTTTTAAAGGTACCTACCAGAACTGCATGATAATGGTTTTTATTTTTTTACGCAAAAAGTGTGTGTCGGACGGAAAAAATCTGAAAGTCAAATTGTTGCAAAATAAATGACGATTTCAAAAATGATTTTTATTTCCTCAAAAGCAAGGGCGTACAATATTTTTTCAGAAAAATATCCAGTATACATCTCCTGCATCAAAAAATACCTATTGGTGCTTATTAGGTGCATGTCGAATTTCATGAAGATATCTAGAATAGAATTGAGGTTATGATAAGAAGACTATTTTTTTCTCAACACCCTATACCTCAAAAGTCAAGAGGTTGAGGGCCTAATGATTGTTCATATGAAATGTTCTTCTGACAATGAGCCAAGAAACCAATCCTTTATTTTCAGTCATCAATTAAATTACACCCAGTATATTTTCATACATTCATGAAGCATCAGTTTCCGGTATGAATGATGACCAGCATCTGAGAACATGACTTCGGCCGTATCAGTAGTAGTCACACCAGCGACAGGAGCGAACAAGGAAGGCCCTGTACGAACAAGGAGAAAACTCAGCATTCCTGCTGCTCTGTCATTAGCAGCTGGATCAGAAAATGCTGCGTTCAGAAGGCGATTCAGTAATGTCGGAGACGCTGCCAGGAAGTTATCCACCTCCATAGGGTTTGTATTGAACATAACCAGATCCGATGTAAAAACTTCACAAACGATAAGATTTCCACAAAATTCTCAAACACACGACATGGGTAGCGATGACAAATATGAATAAACAACAATGAATATAAAGACCTGATAACAAATTACATTATAATGACCATTACGAGAAGTTCTTGTAAAGTCAAGAGTAACCCCAAACCAGACTGCGGAACCCTCACATCCAATATTTATATACATTTTATAAGACTTGCGCGTTTCTCATGAGAGTTCCTTGGTCAGTTTTCGTAGTTCAATGTCAACGGGTGATTTGGTTAACTTTATGTTTATAAAACCCTCTTGGTTAGGAATCACTAATATACCGTATGTTCTACTAGTGACATGACTCCCCTGTCCGAGAAAACTGGACCCCAGTTTCAAAATTACTACCTACCTGAAGATATCAAGGATAACATATACCTTACATACATAAATGACACAAAACAATACATCTTGGAAATTGAGTTCATGCACTCAAAAGTTTAGTGTCTACAATGCACACTCACACCTTTACTGAGTCCGGCACTGGCTATTCAACTGAAGCATTTCAATCAGACTCTTCTCGGTGGGACTTCTGGCAGCTCGGGGGTAGTCAATGACGATTGGGCATGTCATCCTCCAATCGTCATGGGAATTTCGGCAAGATCCTTTCGGGCTCGAAAGTATCCTTGTCCTGGGCATTGGGATGAAATCTTTTGGGCTTCAGGATTTCCAAGACTGTGTTTCGAGGCAGTTTTCAGCTGAACGAAGGGAACTGCTGGCTTCTTGGGGTAGCGAATGACGACTGATAGTCATGGCATCCTTCAATCGTCGTGGGAATTTTGACAGGATCCTTTTGGGCTCGAAAGTATCCTTTGTCCTGGGCATTGGGATGAAATCTTTTGGGCTTCAGGATTTCCAAGACTGTGTTTCGAGGCAGTTTGCAGCTGAACGAAGGGAACTGCTGGCTTCTTGGGGTAGCGAATGACGACTGATGGTCATGGCATCCTTCAATCTTCATGGGAATTTCGGCAGGATCCTTTCGGGCTCGAAAGTATCCTTGTCCTGGGCATTGGGATGAAATCTTTTGGGCTTCAGGATTTCCAAGACTGTGTTTCGAGGTAGTTTGCAGCTGAACGAAGGGAACTGCTGGCTTCTTGGGGTAGCGAATGACGACTGATGGTCATGGCATCCTTCAATCGTCGTGGGAATTTTGACAGGATCCTTTTGGGCTCGAAAGTATCCTTTGACCTGGGCATTGGGATGAAATCTTTTGGGCTTCAGGATTTCCAAGACTGTGTTTCGAGGCAGTTTGCAGCGGAACAAAGGGAACTGCTCTGGCTTCTTGGGGTAGCGAATGACGACTGATGGTCATGGCATCCTTCAATCGACATGGGAATTTCGGCAGGATCCTTTCGGGCTCGAAAGTATCCTTGTTCTGGGCATTGAGATGAAATCTTTTGGGCTTCCAGAATTTCCAAGACTGTGTTTCGATGTAGTTTGCAGCTGAACGAAGGGAACTGCTGGCTTCTTGGGGTAGCGAATGACGACTGATGGTCATGGCATCCTTCAATCGTCGTGGGAATTTTGACAGGATCCTTTTTGGGCTCGAAAGTATCCTTGTCCTGGGCATTGGGATGAAATCTTTTGGGCTTCAGGATTTCCAAGACTGTGTTTCGAGGCAGTTTGCAGCTGAACGAAGGGAACTGCTGGCTTCTTGGGGTAGCGAATGACGACTGATAGTCATGGCATCCGTCAATCGTCGTGGGAATTTTGACAGGGTCCTTTTTGGGCTCGGAATGTATCCTCGTCCTGGGAATAAGGGTGAAATCTTTCCGGGCTCAATGATTCCTTCAAGATAATTAGCAGCTAAAGGATAGGAAATGCTGGCTGTTGGCAGTTGCTGTCATGACGGTACAACATCTTGGTCCATTCGTCGACTGGTACGATGGACTAGTTAGTTAGTTCATTGTACCAGTATATCACCTGATGAAGCTACTGTGTTAGCGAAACATGTCGTGTGTTTGAGAATGTTGTGGAAATCTTATCGTTTGTGAAGTTTTTACATTTGCTATGGATTTCCATCAAGTATAACGGCCGAGTCAGTTGAAAAAACCAAATCCGTTACTGGGTTTAACAATAAACAGCACCCCGCACTACACACTTTTCAATTATTGTAATTCAGGAAGAGAAAGTGTAACTTGTGATTCAGAATAATTAACTGTAATTCAGGATGCCTCAATTGTAATTAAGATTTGTCAATAATTGTTATTCAGAAAACGTAATTTGTAATATAGAAATCACCATTTGTAATAATTCAGAATCCACCAAGGACAAATAATTGTAGGTTAATATTCTGCTCAAGATACACGAGTCATTCTCTCAAATAGGTTCAACATTTTGAAGTATATGAACCCAAACGAAGGAGACTAGTAGAATACATAGAGATACGATTTTTTATACACCGTTTCCAGTATTGTATTTCAGAAAGCGTCAATTGTATTTCAGGAAGGGTCAATTGTATTTCCGGATAGTCAATTCAATTGTAGAAAGCGTCAAGTGTATTTTAGTGTATTTCAAGAAATATTAATTGAAATACAATTGACGCTTTCTGAAATACAACTGGAAAATGTGTAGTTTCTGAATTACACGAGTGAAGCTTTCTGAATTACAATTGAACAATCTGAAAGCAAAGATACACTTTGGGAAATACAATTTCCTAATCTGAAATACATGTATTATTATATATTACGTTTTCTGAATTAGAATTGACAAATCTTAATTTCAAGTTGTAATTTATGAATGAAAATCAACTTTTATGAATTACAACTTATAATTCCTGTTGAAAACTTCAAATTCCTCGTCGATAATTTTCTGATTTTAATATAATGTAATATCTTCTTAATATTGATTCGTCCTTTTTCCTCTCACAGAAAAACAGAAAAAAATACTGTATTAAAGGTACACGGGAAAAAATATTAGATTTTAGCTCACGGTTTTTTGCCAACACAACCTGGAGCTAAAATCTACTACTTCTCTTCCTTGTATTATAAAACCCTATTTTCAAATTACAATTATCGAAAGATGTGTGGTAATTTTGTCCGTTGCTGAGCAACAAACTTTCCCGAACAGAATACGATCCCGGAAAATCTTCGACGGTCCCTACCGGTTTTTTTTATATTTGGAACAGTAAATAAAATGTGATTGCGATTTCAGAAAAAAATAGTATGTGTACTTCGTGGTAAAAGCACATTACCAAACTTCAATGCAATATGCATTGTCGTCACAAAGTAACTATTTCCAGCCAAATACACTTGATTTGAATTTTTACCTATACCTTTTTCGATATGAGAATAGTGTACTATGCAATTTGCACTATCCAGTACACAGGGTGTTTCATGATTGAATGTCAATATTCGTATGACCTAAACTTCCTAACTTTTGAGATACAGGGTGGTAAAGTTCTCAAAAATTGATATAGCCTACTACAATGAGAAGTTATAATTCCAAAATACCAAATACGAATACGAAGTTCATAAACTATGATGAATTGTATTTCTGAAATTTGATCTAAAAAATAAATAATCTACTTCTCTGCATTGTAATATTGTCATATTAACGATATTGCTATACTCGTGTAGTGAAAAGCTTTTTATTTTTTTAAGCGAAAACCGTGCATCAGATTGAAAAAGTTGTAGTGATCAAATTTGCTTAGAAATGATTGGAAATTTCAGTAATGATTTCAATTTCGAGATTAATCAGTGACGTGCTATCAATGTCTGCCATAATAGGTATATGAAATTCCATACGAACGCCACTGGTGGCAACCAAAAAAAAATGTGGTACACTAACTGATGCCTCTTGATACATAGTACATGTATGCCAAATTTTATTAGGATATCTGAAGTGGTATTACAGATATTAATAAAAAACTATTAATTTTTGAGATCTTTACCACCATGTATATCCGTTACCACCGATACAACAAGGCCTGCATGCTCCGTGGGTGACGTCACTTAGTCAGGCCTAACCAGCGGCTCGAAACGACAAGCGCTTAAAGCGCTATAAGGCGACCGCGTATTTCGATTTTAGTTTTAGATCATCATTGAGCCGATTTTGCTGTTTTTTGAAGGGCTTCCGGTTAAAAAAGGATGCCAGTCGTCAACTGAGCCCTTCTTCGCACCCCATTCGATTTTATTATGGAAAAAAGTTTTAAAGCAAAAACCAGGATAAAACACAAATATCCACCTACAGCAACCCATTCGAATTAAATATATTTACCCACATTTTCGATAGCTCCTCGTCCAACGGGAAACTAAAAGCATGAACTTTTGAACCACCCACATAATTCCCCGAAAAAAGGGAACACAACACTTGAAAGGCATTGTTATTTCGCCGATCACAATACAAAATATTTCACAAAACAGTAATTTTTCCGCCAATTATTTTGATGAAAACAACAAAAGAATTCGGGACCGTTTCAAAAACATACGTGAATCACCGATGAATTGACACGAACTGACGCGTTAGTCGACAAGCGATAAAATAAAACACTGGCCTCACTTGGTGACGTCACGAGCTGTTTACGTCAGAGTCTGCTGGCCTTGTTGTATCGGTGGTAACGGTATATCTCAAAAGTTAGGACGTTTAGGTCATACGTTCATATGAAACTTTCTTCTTAGAATGGGTCCAAGAATCGCCTCCCCAAATATTGACATTCAATTATGAAACACCCTGTATAAATTCGCTATACATCTTTACAGATGGGGAAAGGCTGTTGGAGCAACTGCTCCAGAAGAGATCGTAGCAGTAGGAATAGCCATGTGTACGCTGTACATAAGAGCTAAACTCAAGCGATCTGGTGTCTTCAATAGAAAATTGGGCTTGACCAGAGTGAGAAGTGCCGTGGGTACCATGGAAGCTTGCAGCACTGTTGTTCGTGAAGTGTATCCAGGTAATGAATATTGAGATACAGGGTGTTCCTTAAAGACATGCTAATATTTAAGGGGTTGATTCTTTGACTCATTTTAAGATAATAACTCTATGGATGCATGTCGATGTACAGGGCGATGAAGTTTTGAAAAAAAAAACAGTTTTTTAATAATAACTGAGATAATACTGTAGACATCTTTAACAAATTTGGTACATGTCTTCTATCCCTAACAACACAGGAATGTCCTAGGTACGTCCCTTTTCTGTGTTCAGAAGGCATATACCCAGCGAGCACAAAAACATCCCAGAGATGTTAAAAGTACGAGATTTCGAGACATTGAACCTCCACTGCGATGTTCTGTTCACACATGAATAGAACTATTATAGAACAGCCAATGTCCGCCGCAGGCGGCAATTATCGAGATGTCCTTGATATGTCACAAAACTCCCTTCTCCCTAGTTCTTTTCAAAGCCTTTTCATGAACACAACAAAACATTTTCAACGCGTCTTGCGCACATTAAATCGCTGTAAAAAAACATTTTCGAGGTACTTTTCTGAAGCCTTTTGTCAAAATGAACTTCTGCATTAGGATTCCATTTCCCTTGAATGAAAAAATGCATTAAAAATAGATTGAACATAAAAATATTTTCTTGATATGAAATTACCTTCTCAATCGGTTTCTGAGTAGTGCTTACTACACACAGACATATAATTGGAAATAGGTTTCCCAATTTTTGAAATGTTCTCCACGATGCATAATTTTGCAACTGCGGAGAAGCTGTGTATTGATGAATTCGTACTTTCATATATTGATTACACTGAGGCACCGAAAAACACATCTTGCATCTGATGGTCATTATCACAAACTAAATAAGTCTTCTAACACAATAAACTTCACCAAATTCCTTTCTGTTCGTTAGCAGCGTGATACACGAATGCCAATTGCGAACAAGAAGAACAAAATCGAAAACAAATCAGAATTCATCGTATTGTGACGTAAGCATGAGACGTTGTGGTGGGGCAAACAAAGAAATGCCACAGAAGAACAAAAACAATACTTCAATATCCTTCAAAGACCTCTTTGGTCAGTGCATATTACGTCTCAAAATAACATCTTCATGCCAACATTTTCAAAACATCCCAGGGATGTTTGTGCTCGCTGGGTATTAGCCAATAGAGTAAGGTGCGTGCCTGATAAGCTGAAGGTCCCGGGTTCAATCCCTACTCGACTTACATTCTTTTTTCTTTCGTCGAAGGGATGTCCCTGGAATATCCTTGGGACGTCCTAGGGATAGCCTTCCTTCGTACTTGGTACATCCCAGGGATGTATCAGAAGGAAATCCCTTGGATGTCCTTTTGTCTGAAAGTGGATGTCCCTGGGATGTCCCTAGTATGTACTTTGTCCCGACACAGGATATCCCTGGGATGTCCTAGCATAAAATTAGGGACGTCCCTGGGAAGTCCCTAGGATTCACTTGTGTTGTTAGGGATGCATCAAGGTGCATGTTCTGATGTACACAAATTTTCATTTTCTCTACCACTGGCGCCGTTTGGGGGATATTATTGTTTATATTTTACTTAAAAGTGAGCAATTAAATATTAATTATAAAAATTCTTAAAGGTTAAAACTCGAGTTTTCACTATATCTTTATTATCATTCCCGCTAGACCCCAAGTGTGATAGATCGATGACATCAGCTCTTCAGAGAGAATCTGAAAACGGAATGATATACAGGGTGTCCCGTTGAAAAAATCGAAGTCAAAACAATCCTACGTTGCGTTCTCCGGAAACGTCTAATGTACTCACTGTGAATCAGCCTGAATATATATATCGCACACACTGTATGTATATGATATTAATCGAAGGTGCTGCAGAACAAAGTATACTCTGTATTATCACCAACGGTGGTAGATACTCTCGAGTGGCACATCTCCACGAGAGATCTGGTAATTTGCCTAGAATCAGTGAATACATCCTGATAATAGCAAATAGATTCTACAAATACTACATCGCTGGAAGTGACCTTACCCGGAATATCACAACTTCTGGGTACGGACAGATCCTCGTCTCCTCTCACTCTAAAGTGTTTGTGAAACAGTTATATAGTTCCATCCTTATTCAATTCTGGGGATAAACACTGGATTTTTGTTTTTGTGATTTGTTTTTTAGGTTATATTGAGGTCATTGGCGTATCATACGTAATTTCCATATGGAATTCCTGATTCAACTATACCAAGATATAGTTGAACAATCCTCAAGTATCAAACTCTGCTTTTCGGATCTGCAACTAAACATCACATATTAATCGAAGTACATTTAAATCAGAAAATTAATATCATCAGATGAAGCACATGGATGTTGAATCTGAGACATACCTGAATGATATTTTCATCGTCCGTAACTGGATTGCGACATATCCGCTTTCATTCCGGATAGTGGTTTTTCCAGTAGACATCTTCCAATTTCAATTACGTGGGTTATATTAAGGACCTTGCATGCCAAACAATGTGCTGTTCGGATCTAAAACTAAGGATCAATATAAAATTTGAATCGTGAGAACAACATGGAATATTGGATATTGTTTTCAATATTCGTAACTGGAACGCGATATATTTATGTAATTCATCAATTCATCAACTATCTCAATGAAGACGAGACAGGCACATAAACAACAATTTTCTCTGCAATGAAAAACACTGTAAATACCTAACCCACCATGCGCCTACCTCCTTTGCAGAGAGGGTTTATAAACGCCGAGTTGATACTCTCCCCTCGTAAGGGTACCTGTCGTGTTTCCATAGAGACATGAAGGTGAATATCTGTCTTATCTGTTTTCTTGAGAATCTGGAAAGGAAATCAATATATTACCTTCCGTACGAATACAATGATCTGAATTCTGTAAAGTATACTGTCAGGTCTCTTTGCGGATCTTCTGTTCGGTTCGTCTTGACTGGGTGGTTTTCTCCGATTGAGTGGCAAGTATCAAACACTGCTTCTCGGATCTGCAACTAAACATCACATACCTATTAATCGAAGTACATTTGAATCAGAAAATTAATATCATCAGATGAAGTACATGGATGTTGAATCTGAGACATACCTGAATGATATTTTCATCGTCCGTTACTGGAATGCGACATATCCGCTTTTTTTCCGAATTGTGGTTTTTTCAGTAGGCATCTTCCACATTTTCAATTACGTGGGTTATATTAAGGACCTTGCATGCCAAACAATGTGCTGTTTGGATCTAAAACTAAGGATCAATATCAAATTTGAATCGTGAGAACAACATAGAATATTGAATATTATATTCAATATTCGTAACTGGAACGCGATATATTTTTGTAATTCATCAATTCATCAACTATCTCAATGAAGACGAGACAGGCAGATAAACAACAATTTTCTCTGCAATGAAGAACACTGTATATACCTAACCCACTATGCGCCTACCTCCTTTGCAGAGAGGGTTTATAAACGCCGAGTTGATACTCTCCCCTCGTAAGGGTACCTGTCGTGTTTCCATAGAGACATAAAGGTGAATATCTGTCTTATCTGTTTTCTTGAGAATCTGGAAAGGATATCAATATATTGCCTTCCGTACGAATACAATGATCTGAATTCTGTAAAGTATACTGTCAGGTCTCTTTGCGGATGTTCTGTTCGGTTCGTCTTGACTGGGTGGTTTTCTCCGATTGAGTGGCAAGTATCAAACACTGCTTTTCGGATCTGCAACTAAACATCACATATTAATCGACATGGATGTTGAATCTGAGACATACCTGAATGATATATTTTCATCGTCCGTTACTGGATTGCGACATATCCGCTTTCTTTCCGAATAGTGGTTTTTCCAGTAGGCATCTTCCACATTTTCAATTACGTGGGTTATATTAAGGACCTTGCATGCCAAACAATGTGCTGTTCGGATCTAAAACTAAGGATCAATATCAAATTTGAATCGTGAGAACAATATAGAATATTGGATATTGTTTTCAATATTCGTAACTGGAACGCGATATATTTTTGTAATTGATCAATTCATCAACTATCTCAATGAAAACGAGATCTTCTGTTTGGTTCGTCTTGACTGGGTGGTTTTCTCCGATTGAGTGGCAAGTATCAAACACTGCTTTTCGGATCTGCAACTAAACATCACATATTAATCGAAGTACATTTATATCAGAAAATTGATATCATCAGATGAAGTATACCTACATGGATGTTGAATCTGAGACATGCTTAAATGATATTTTCATCGTCCGTAACTGGAATGCGACATATCCGCTTTCTTTCCGAATAGTGGTTTTTCCAGTAGGCATTTCCTACATTTTCAATTACGTGGGTTATATTAAGGACCTTGCATGCCGAACAATGTGCTGTTCGGATCTAAAATTAAAGAACCAATTTCAAATTTGAATCGTGAGACTTACATAGAATATTGGATATTGTTTTCAGTATTCGTAACTGGAACGCGATATTAATTATTGTGAGTCAATTGGGCTTCCTGATTCCGAATCCGAAGTGATTTTCAACCTATTTTGACTCCTAATATCATTTTCCGGAAATTGGGGTGGTTCCATGGCTGTTGGCGAGCAGTGTGTATCAATGAAGATTACCCCACTTATTCATAGAGTGCATTTTTGGTATATATCGCGCTCCAACAAATTTCAGGATCCCTACTAAACGAATATGTAAGATACAGGAGTGTTTCCATTATAAGTGAGACACACTGTATATGAAAATGAATCAAAGGAGTACCTTCTCTAAGATTTCTAGATGTATCGAGTGGTATCGGCTCAAAATAATAATAATCAGATTATACTATTATATATTATATACTATCACTCATAATAAAAAAAATTAAAAAACTCACCAGCGTGAAAAAGGTAAAAAATGATTTCTGCAATTCCTTTGTTTGAAATTTTCGATTTTCGACTAATGATGATAATAGAATTATACGGGGGGGGGGGGAGTCTATTACTAATGATGATTATACGGAGGGAAAAGAGATATATAGTATACAAAATATAAGATGAAGTATTGAACACGGATATATATACTGACAGAATTATTTTCGTAAGTATAATGATTTTAAAGAATTTAACCTAGGCTGAAAATATAATCTTTCCCAAAATATCTAGATATGTTTTGTTACCTGGAAAGAAGAGGAGAATAATGAACAATGTGGTCTACTTTTTAAAAGCATGCATCCAAATTGACATTTGGTATAATAATAATAATGATAATAATAATAATAATATGTTTATTCCGAAACCATACAATGAAAGAAATAATGATAGCAAGTTAACATTAGGTGTAAAATACTCAATTAATTTGTGTGTGTGAAAATGTGATGGGCACTCGAAAATATCTAAAATAATTGACAAATTGTTCTATGGAACGAAATCCATCGATAGTTTACCTAATTCGGCTCTAATTAAGTTGAAATTTGAGTACTGGTTATTTTTTTGTTATAAAATTAGATTTTTTGAATAATGAGTTAAAAAAAATACTATTTTTTAAATTGGATGCGCACTGTTAAAAAAATAAGTTTTTTGTTTTGCCTGAAGACCGATCTGGATTCGGATATGAATCTGGATATGAATCGATTATACACAGTGGTTCAAAAGTTATGACCTGACCATAGATGAAGATTTTGCCAAAACACAGTTATTGAAGGTAAATTCTTTAAAGATACAGTTTCGAAAAGGAAGCACGAAAATCAGAAGAAAGTATTCCTTGATCGGAGAAAATACTACAAACGGTACGAAACATACAGGGTATGTCACGACGAGCTTACACTGTCTCTATATCGAGAATCAGTGGGGGGAAATCCATGAAAATATGCATGTGATCAGAATTCTGAATCTTGAACCACCCTGTATCTGTTCCGATTAAATATCAGTAAATAGTGGAACAAAAGTTGAGATAGGGTCATGTGAACCGTTTTGACCGATAATGAATATTTTCGACACAAAAAAATCCTAAAGTTGAAAAATATCGATTTTGAACACCCTAAGTATATCTCTGTTATCATTTTCAATAGACCCCAAGTATGATATATCGATGAAATCAGCTCTTCAGGGAGAATCTTAAAATGTGATAAAATACAGGGTGTTCCATTCGAAATATCAATTTTTCTAGTAGAAGCTGCATTGTCGAACATATCTTAAATGAAAAGAGCGTATATCAAAATATAAGCATGCACATATTCATGGATTTCTCCCAACTTATTCTCGATGAAAAAAGTGAGGCTTTGATGAAACAACATGAAACACTTTAACAACACACGATCCCGATATTATTATTATTGAATTGAATGAGGAATACAAAAACACTATATACGAATCAATAAGATCACTCAGTTTTTAGGGAACACTCATGCAGTTTGGAACGATATTCCTTTCGCGTATTTTTCGATGTCGATCACAGAATTCGACCGTACATGATGACATCTAATATAAGACTGTCTTGATTTACCACCTGGTCCCGAATGAATGACTAATAAGATGAATCATACTACTAACCGATTCATTTCCGAATTATCTATGACTAATGATGACAATAAAATTGAACGGGGGGGAGGTGAGATATTCTTGTATACAGGTGGTATTTTTTTTCGAAAATGTTTTTCCTGTTCCCTGCAGATATCAGAATATATCTACAAAATTCTAATATAGTGTTGTTATTGAGAAAGAAGAAGTTTTCTGTTTTTCCTGAAGACGGATCTGGATTCTAAATTCGATTCCTATTCAGTTTTGATGAGTGATATGAGTTGAATATGCCTATCAAGTATGAATCGATTATACTCAGTGTTTCAAAAGTTATAGATATTGATGAAGATTTTGCCAAAATCGAGAATACGTTCTGTTTCACAGTTATTAATGATGGTAGATTCTTAAAAAATACAGTTTCGAACAGAAAAATCGAAAATCAGATGATAGTATTCCTCGATCGGAAAAAATACGAAAAACGGTACGAAACATACAGGGTATGTCACGACAAGCTTACACTATCTCTATATCGAGAATCAGTCGGGAGAAATCCATGAAAATATGCATGTGATCAGAATTCTGAATCTTGAACCACCCTGTATCTGTTCCGATTAAATATCAGTGAATAGTGAAACAAAAGTTAAGATAGGGTCATGTGAGCCGTTTTGACCGATAATGAATGTTTTCGACACAAAAAAATCCTAAAGTTGAAAAATATCGATTTTGAACACCCTATATCTCTGTAATCATTTTCGATAGACCCCAAGTATGATCGATGAAATCAGCTCTTCAGGGAGAATCTTAAAATGTGATAAAATACAGGGTGTTCCGTTCGAAATATCAATTTTGCTACTACTTTCTAGTAAAAGCTGCATTGTCGAACATATCTTGAATGAAAAGAGCGTATATAACAAAATATAAGCATGCACATATTCATAGATTACCCCCGACTGATTCTCGATTTAAAGATAGTGTAATAAGCTCGTCGTGACATACCCTGTATAGGTGAATTAAGTTAAATGAATACAGAGAAATATGAGAAAAAATTTAAAGAATTTCTCTGAACTCACCAGCGTGAAAAAAGTGAGGCTTTGATGAAACAACACGAAACACTAGAACAACACACGATCCCGATATTAATATTATTGAATCGAATGAGGAATACAAAAACACTATATATACGAACCAATACGATCACTCAGTTTTTAGGGAACACTCAGTTTGGAACGATATTCCTTTCGCGTATTTTTCGATGTCGATCACAAAATTCGACTGTATGTGATGACATCCAATATAAGACTGTCTTGATTTACCACCTGGTCCCGAATGAATTACTAATAAGATGAATCATGCTGCTAACCGATTAATTTCCGAACAAAAAATGATTTATCTATGACTAATGATGATAATAGAATTGAACGTGGGGGGGTGAGATATTTTTGTATACAGGTGGTATTTTTTTTCGAAAATGTTTTTCCTGTTCCTTGCAGATATCAGGACATATCTACAAAATTCTTATATAGTGTTGTTATTGAGAAAGAAGAAGTTTTCTGTTTTGCCTGAATCTGGATTCTAAATTCGATTCCTATTTAGTTTTGATGAGTGATATGAGTTGAATATACCTATCGAGTATGAATCGATTATACACAATGTTTCAAAAGTTATAGATATAGATAAAGATTTTGTCAAAATCGAGAATACGTTCTGTTTCACAGTTATTAATGATGGTAGATTCTTAAAAAATACAGTTTCGAACAGAAAGATCGAAAATCAGATGATAGTATTCCTCGATCGGAAAAAATACGAAAAACGGTACGAAACATACAGGGTATGTCACGACAAGCTTACACTATCTCTATATCGAGAATCAGTCGGGAGAAATCCATGAAAATATGCATGTGATCAGAATTCTGAATCTCGAACCACCCTGTATCTGTTCCGATTAAATATCAGTGAATAGTGAAACAAAAGTTAAGATAGGGTCATGTGAGCCGTTTTGACCGATAATGAATGTTTTCGACACAAAAAAATCCTAAAGTTGAAAAATATCGATTTTGAACACCCTATATCTCTGTAATCATTTTCGATAGACCCCAAGTATGATACATCGATGAAATCAGCTCTTCAGGGAGAATCTTAAAATGCGATGAAATACAGGGTGTTCCGTTCCAAATATCAATGTTGCTACTACTTTCTAGTAGAAGCTGCATTGTCGAACATATCTTAAATGAAAAGAGCGTATACCAAAATATAAGCATGCACATATTCATGGATTTCTCCCAACTTATTCTCGATTCAAAGATAGTGTAATAAGCTCGTCGTGACATACCCTGTATAGGGTAATGAAGTTAAATGAATACAGGGAAATATGAGGAAAAATTGAGAGAATTCCTCTCCACTCACCAACGTGAAAATACTGAGGCTTTGATGAAACAACACGAAACACTAGAACCACACACGATCCCGATATTATTATTATTCAACCGAATGAGGAATACAGAAATACTATATACGAATCAATACGATCACTCAGTTTTTAGGGAACACTCAGTTTTTAGGGAACACTCAGTTTGGAACGATATTCCTTTCGCGTATTTTTCGATGTCGATCACAGAATTCGACCGTACATGATGACATCTAATACAAGACTGTCTTGATTTACCACCTGGTCCCGAATGAATGACTAATAATATGAATCATGCTGCTAACTGATTAATTTCCGAACAAAAAATATTTTATCTATGACTAATGATGATAATAAAATTGAACGGGGGGGGAGGTGAGACATTCTTGTATACAGGTGGTATTTTTTTTCGAAAATGTTTTTTCTGTTTCCTGCAGATATCAGAATATATCTACAAAATTCTAATATAGTGCTGTTATTGAGAAAGAAGAAGGTTTCTGTTTTTTCTGAAGACGGATCTGGATTCTAAATTCGATTCCTATTTAGTTTTGATGAGTGATATGAGTTGAATATACCTATCAAGTATGAATCGATTATACACAATGTTTTAAAAGTTATAGATATAGATAAAGATTTTGTCAAAATCGAGAATACGTTCTGTTTCACAGTTATTAATGATGGTAGATTCTTAAAAAATACAGTTTCGAACAGAAAGCACGAAAATCAGATGGGAGTATTCCTCGATCGGAAAAAATACAAAAATCGGTACGAAACATACAGGGTATGTCACGACAAGCTTACAATATCTCTATATCGAGAATCAGTCGGGAGAAATCCATGAAAATATGCATGTGATCAGAATTCTGAACCTCGAACCACCCTGTATCTGTTCCGATTAAATATATCAGTGAATAGTGAAGCAAAAGTTAAGATAGGGTCATCTGAGCCGTTTTGACCGATAATGAATGTTTTCGACACAAAAAAATCCTAAAGTTGAAAAATATCGATTTTGAACACCCTATATCTCTGTAATCATTTTCGATAGACCCCAAGTATGATACATCGATGAAATCAGCTCTTCAGGGAGAATCTTAAAATGCGATGAAATACAGGGTGTTCCGTTCCAAATATCAATGTTGCTAATACTTTGTAGTAGAAGCTGCATTGTCGAACATATCTTAAATGAAAAGAGCGTATACCAAAATATAAGCATGCACATATTCATAGATTACTCCCAACTTATTCTCGATTCAAAGATAGTGTAATAAGCTCGTCGTGACATTCCCTGTATAGGGTAATGAAGTTAAATGAATACAGGGAAATATGAGGAAAAATTGAGAGAATTCCTCTCCACTGACCAACGTGAAAATACTGAGGCTTTGATGAAACAACACGAAACACTAGAACAACACACGATCCCGATATTATATCATTATTCAATCGAATGAGGAATACAAAAACACTATATACGAATCAATACGATCACTCAGTTTTTAGGGAACACTAAGTTTGAAACGATATTCCTTTCGCGTATTTTTCGATGTCGATCACAAAATTAGACCGTACATGATGACATCTAATATAAGACTGTCTTCATGTCTTGATTTACCACCTGGTCCCGAATGAATGACTAATGAGATGAATCATGATGCTAATCGATTAATTTCCGAACAAAAAATGTTTTATCTATGACTAATGATGATAATAAAATTGAACGGGGCAGGTGAGATATTCTTGTATACAGGTGGTATTTTTTTTCGAAAATGTTTTTCCTGTTCCTTGCAGATATCAGAACATATCTCAAAATTCAAATATAGTGTTGTTATTGAGAAAGAAGAAGTTTTCTGTTTTGCCTGAAGACGGATCTGGATTCTAAATTCGATTCCTATTTAGTTTTGATGAGTGATATGAGTTGAATATACCTATCAAGTATGAATCGATTATACACAGTGTTTCAAAAGTTATAGATATAGATGAAGATTTTGCCAAAATCGAGAATACGTTCTGTTTCACAGTTATTAATGATGGTAGAATCTTAAAAAATACAGTTTCGAACAGAAAGCACGAAAATCAGATGAGAGTATTCCTCGATCGGAAAAAATACAAAAAACGGTACGAAACATACAGGGTATGTCACGACAAGCTTACACTATCTCTATATCGAGAATCAGTCAGGAAAAATACATGAAAATATGTATGCTTATATTTTAGAATACGCGCTCTCTTCATTTAAAATAATTTCAGCAATGCAGTGTTGCCGTTTCTATCAAAAAGTAGCAACAACTTTGTTATATCAAATATGGAATACATTGCATTTTTAGGTTCTTCCTGGAGAGCTGATTTCATCAATACATCAAACTTGGGGTCTATCGGGAATGATTACAGAGATACAGGGTGTTCAAAATCGAGATTTTTCAACTTCAGGATTTGTCTGTGCCGAAACTATTCATTATCGGCCAAAACGGCTCACATGTCCCTATCTCAACTTTTCATTGACTATTTACTGATATTCAATCGTAACAGATACAGGGTGATCAGAATTCTGAATCTTGAACCAGCCAAAACACCCAACTCCTTGCGCCTCGCCAGTCATCAATGTACTTTACTTGTAAGGGAATAAATTGCTTTCGATTGTGAAGAAATGACGAGAACCAACTAAGACATACGCCTCTTATTTCATACATTTCTAATTTCGACCTCAGTTTTTGATGGTTGACACAGTCGAAAGCTCGACTAAGATCACAAAGAATTACCGCTGAACATTCACCTGAATCAACGTATTCTATGATTTTGTTCAGTAATGAAAACATAGCTGTGTTCGTAGATTTTTCAGAACGAAATCCATGCTACCTATTACTCAAGACAGAATGTTTGCGAGGTAGGGAACATATAATCTGTACTAAAAGCTTAATATTAATATTAATATTTCACCAAAAGAGAGTGTTCTTAGACTCTATACCAGGGTTGACTGAATTGACTGAATGCTTTCTGATTTCAAGCTGAGCAGTAGTTTAACTATGAGCTGAATGTGCTGAGCCTTATGATTGAGAAATGCTGAAAACCTTGATGTGGGTATCTGAACTACTGATGTACTCATGTCATGTGTGCTAAATATTTTTTCGGAAATCTAACTCGGAGAAAAATTTATATGGAGTGACTAATTCTAGGACAAAAAGTAGGCTTATAAAAAATAATACGTGGAATTGCAGGAAAATGAAGAATAGAATATACTTTTTCCCCATGTTATACATATGATTTTTCCGTCTCCCTTGAATAAAAAGTCATTTCCAAATAATTTATTGATGAAATTAACAAAGAAGTAGGTATACGTACAGTATACCTTATGGGCACGTTATTTTCACTCTTGCATCCTACATATTTTCAATTTGTGGTAGAGTACTAATCATATAAATTAATGTTAAAAGTGCAGTTATGAGCAGTGGTTAATTGAATACCACTAGAAGTGAGATCTAGAATGCTGTTCTCGTGATATTTTCATAAAAAACTTCAGTGACTCACAATTTGGTTCGAAATATTTTGCTATTTTGTGAGAGATTGCTGCACATACCCTTCAGCGATATTCGTAGACTTAGAAGCAAGAATGTCTCCTCCAGAATTTGCAAGTAAACTTGCCGAGGTTCTTCTGTAACTCCCAAGGGAGAACAAGTACGACGTTGCGCCCTACATCGAGGCAAGGAAAAGTTTAGTTTGGATAAAGGTAGGCGGAAAAAGTTTTTTCCGCACTAGTGCATCTGAAAATGTGTAGGGTGATAAGCACAATAAAATAGTATACGTGATTTTTTATCATTTTTACCACGCATATATTGCTGAATTCACCGATTTTCCAGTTGCAGAGAATAGGAAAATATCGCATTCAGTAAATAATATCCTTATTTAATCGTGTTTTTATTTTCTTGAATTTTATATATCATTAACATTCAGAAATCATTTGACAAGACTAATAAGAACTCCAACTCTAAGAAATCCTTCCCATTCTCCCCCACCCCTTTGGTTACCTTCAGCGAGATTACCTTTATAAAGGGCCTAGCCCTAGGTCACTGCGACGAACACCTCACATATCCTCTCACATTCCTTGGCCAACACCAGCCACCTCTGCGCCAGTGCCATAGCTATACCGGGTGACCCGGAACCAATTTACCCCCCTGTATCTTCGTTGTTATTTTGTATAGATGTTTCAAATTCGGTACTTCGATTTAATGTTATAAATGTACAATTTAGCAAGTATCAATCCAAATATGCCACTTCCGGTTTGACCGGAAGCGCATCCAATTTTTATATTTCGAATAGGAAGTATTATTTTTTTTTGAAAATTACAATTCGGTATAGAATTACCTTTACAACGACATATCACAATCATACTTTCAATTCACAATCTGCTGGTATAATTGACATTTTATAAAAAAAATACTTTTTGTGTTCCCCTCGTAACGGAACATTTTCATGAAAGTATGCTGTGGAAGATTGAACAATATCATGTAAGCAACAATAATTCAATCTTCCACAGCATACTTTCATGAAAATGTTCCGTTACGAGGGGAACACAAAAAGTAATTTTTTTATAAAATGTCAATTATACCAGCTGATTCTGAATTGAAAGTATGATTGTGATATGTCATTGTAAAAGTAATTCTATACAGAATTGTAATTTTCAAAAAAAAATACTTCCTATTCGAAATATAAAAATTGGATGCGCTTCCGGTCAAACCGGAAGTGACATATTTGGATTGATACTTGCTAAATTGTACATTCATAACATCAAATCGAAGTACCGAATTTGAAACATCCATACAAAATAACAACGAAGATACAGGGGGGTAAATTGGTTCCGGGTCACCCGGTATATTAAGTAAATGTGATAGACATATGTGTTGTATTTGTAAAATGTAGAAGATGAATAAATGACTTTAATATTTTCTCCGATCGAAAAGTCCGGGGTTCGAATCCCTACTCCAGCTAATCTTTTTCTTTTTCGAAGTGATATTCCGATATTCAATTGGACTGTGGACATACCTATATTATAAAAAACATTACACGATTCCAGGTTACGTCTCTTATGAAGCTCATAGAAAAGAGTTTGGACTGATCAAATTAGAACAACGTGCAGATATTAAAAAAATCGACGTTTGTTTGCAAATTGCTTGCCAAATCCATAAACAGTCCATATCTCCTTTCTCAAATCAAATTCATGGTCCCGTCTCGAAATTTGAGACCAAAAAAATCTTATTCTCGGTCCCTAGAAGGCCAAACATAATTGACAATTGTTGCTCTCTCCTGAACAAGTATTCGAATGAGCTTGACATAGACGTCTTCACTATTACCGTGAGTCGTTTGAAAGCTTCGATGATGAAATCACATTCATGAAAAAAGTGTTTCAAGGCATTATGAATAACCATGGTACTCTCCCTCCAGGCTAGCCTTCATCTTGTCTTCTATATATTTTACAATCGAATTTTTCTCTCTCCTCTGTGCCTCAATATACCATACGAATTTTACAAATAGAAATTATATATGATATCGGACTCTACCAGGCATATGAAGGTATATTAGTATAATAGTTTATACAATTTAAATAATTTACACATAGTTTCTAGGTAGGATTAGGAAAAAGAAATCATGTAATTAGGACCTCGACGTCCTGTTTGTATTTCTTCAATAAATCAATTGATATAAAATAATACTGTGGAGGTATTCATCATTCGTTAGGCCGATAGTGATTCGCTACTTCAATGATGGTTCTTCACAGGAACATTTTCTAAACGCGAGCAGCGAGCGAGGCGCAATATTTCCTCGCTATGGTGCTATGGCTAGACTCTAGTCGGTATCGCTATTGTTCCAGCCTTATCCTGCGCATGCTCGGAGCTGGAACGCGCCCACCCCAAACTGTTCTCGCGGGTAGCCCGCCAGACGGGGCGGGCGCCCGGCACCGGCATCGCTGGCGTCCTCCTCGCCGTGGGGCAGCACCTGTTGCGCGCGGAACCCACGTGGGGCAAAGTGGCGGCCGTGTACTCGGTGGCGGGCGGCCTGGCGGTGGACAGCGCGCGGCTGGGCCGGCCCGAGGACGTGCACGTCATCCAGGAGGACATGACGGAGCTGCTGGAGGAGCGGATGGCGCTTTGGGTCCACACCAACGGGGGATGGGTGAGAGTACAGCAATGAACTCAATATAAACAACTGAGTTCATTGGAGTACAGTGACCAGTGGCTCTATACAAGACAGTGGCGACAACATAGGCTTAAAATCTCCGCCCATCCGCCATTCAGAAGCAAATTGGTGCGCGAAAATTTTAATTACCATTTGCCTCTTCAGTGGGTTATTATTTACGTTTTCACTCTCAATTTACCATCGGACCATTCTCGTTTTTGTATTTCTTTTAGTAGTTGCTCAACAGATATATTTCAGTAGCTTTTGTGGTTGTTATCACCAACACTAGGTAAGTGTTGATTCTATAATTGTTTTTATAAGCAAATAGTATCAATGGATACTTTCATTAATGTTGTGTTCAATATGGTCCAGACTTCTTTAAAATTATTGAAATGGCCGGTTGACACTTGAAAATTCTTCATTCCCTCATTCGTCATTCATGAAGTTATCAAAAAACATATATAATACAAAAAAAAACATGAAAGTATATTCAATAAATAAGTAAGTATTCATTCATTGTAACATAACAACAAAAACATAATATAGAACTGAGACTCTGAGATCCTGAGGTACACGTCTTACAATTTCACAGAATGAATAGTTACAGTATACATACCTCACAGAGAACTGATGAATCTGTAGGGACCCATTTATTGTCTTTGTTTTGTTGGCCAATGGCCATTTGTTCCTGCAATTTTGGTATTTTGGGATTTTTTTTATCAAAAAACCTTTTTTAGCCAAATTAACACAGCCCACAGCTACACGACACCTATGCATTTTGTATTATAACTGAAACGAAAACTGCAAGATAAAACTTGGTATGAACGCACAGAATGTTATATTACGACATATATTTGATATGATATGGGAATATACCGCTCGATTTTTGTAAAAAAGCACTACCAGATATTATACGTTTTATATGATGATACCAAAATTTTGAAAAGTAAAAGTGAACTACAAGAATAAATTTAATCAACGCAAAAACCATTTAAACCCAATGTAAACATACAGAAAATTTGCCTCCTAATGGCGTCTGCAGCGAAAGCCAATTAAATCGTTGACAACTATTATCGCTACTGTCTTGTATAGAGTCACAGTAGGTGAGTGGTCTTTTATTGACCCAGATAGCACCAGATATTCCATGAATCTCCCTATCATATTCCTTTTGGAATATTCTAGGAATGATCTGGGATATTTTAGAATAACTGGAATATTCTCTGAATATGCAAATGATAATTCCTTTAGATGTTGATAGAATATGTCCAAAAGAATATGCTATGGTTCTCTATAATATATTCTAGGAATATTGCTTGAATGTTCCTGGGATTTTCCAATCAAGATATTCTAGAATAAAAAAAGGTGACCCCGGGATATGGACTCGAACCCGAATTGAATATTGTACATAACAATTTCTTGAAAGAGCCTTGTTCAGAATCGGATCATAAATACTGTTTCTTTCAAAATGTCCTTACATGTAATGGATGTTTGATATTTAATATGTAAAATGGAACATTCAAACAATATTCCTATAATATATTCTTGAGAACCATAGAATATTCTTTTGGACATATTCTATTTATATCTGAGGAATTCCAAATTGCATATTCAGACAAATTCCACAGATATTCTAGAATATCCCAGATATTGTTGCATTCAACCAACAAGTGTACAGTGTGTCCAGTTTTCGCGGTCCTGTGCCACTATTTTGTGCAACTCAAGATGGTTTAATCAGTTTTCGCATAACTGTTTCCGTTTATGAGAAACATGACGATTTTGAAAATGTATACTTTTTGAACCCCCTTTATATCTCTACGAAGTTACTTAGCGAAAATGTCGTATTTTAATCGCACTAAATTTTTTTTTTTCGTGGTTGGTTTTATTTTATAAGCTCATCAAATTCCTTATTTTTCCCCTTCAAAATGTATAAATGTAGGATTTTTAAAAATGCTCCAAAATCACTAAAACATTGAATTTCAATAGTGGGCTATAGATTTTTCATAAAAAAAAGTTCCAATTAAAGTCATATTCAACAATACCAACACTAATTAACTAACAAAACACTAAACTTATGTACCTGATAGCAACAATTAAATAGTAATAAAAAGTTCATAATGTAGAATGAGCACCTGATTAAATATTTACTAAAATAAATTGAATTTCGAAATTATTTAGTAACTTTATTCATTGAAATTGTTCAAATTGATGTCCATTTTCTCTCACACACTTTCTAGAAACACACAACATACATAATATATTATTTCATTACGAATCATAAACACATAAAACTAATTTTGAACCATTTTGCGTAAACTGCGGTCTATTTCCGTTGAAACATCATAGGTTTAGATATGTAAGTATAGTTTATCCAAAGTCAATTGGAGCATCTCGAGACCCTCTTCCATCTTTCTCTTCAATGCTACCAACCTGGCCGAATGGTCCGATAAATCTTTCCCTGTCTAACCTCAAGTCTGCGCCACCGAACTATTTTCGATGTTATTCGCGATAGAAAATAACACGTCACTCCACCTGACGGTAACAACTTGAACTCTGAGTTGTTTGTTTTGATAATGGGACCAATGAGCACGAACAAAAAACAAATATGAATCAATGAAAACAGAGTAAACATGCCGCTTCGACAGCTGTCAAGAACTCCGATAGGCGGCGTACGCTTATTTTCTATCGCAAATAATGATATTCTTTCCTTCTAAAAACTGGCAATTCTTTCGAAAGAACACATAACTGATTCAGTTCAGTTCTAGTGAGATATTTCAGTTAGTTCGTATTATAATTTTGATTTGATATATGTCTATGTCATAAATGTAATTGACTGATAATCTTTCTAATTTTTTAAATGAAATTACAGATTACATCATACTTATTATTTCGACATATTTTGTTAATATCGTTAATTTGACATTTTGTTGAATTCAAAGATAGTTCAGTGGCACAAACTAGACGTTAGACAAGGACAAATTTATCGGACCTCTCTATATTTCAATGCGGTCACGTTGGTAGCATTGAAGAGAAAGATGGAAGAAGTGAGAACTTTCCTCTCTCTCGTTCAAGGTAAAAAAGAGCTCAATTGACTTTGGATAGACTATACCATACCTAATTACATGAAATTACATATTTTTCAGAATGGATTGCTAACACACTGCAAAACACAAGACCAAGAGATATCTGTAATGGAGTACTTTGCCGTTTTTGGCCTGATGGGGATCATTTTATTGGTAACATACTTCTTGGTGAAATTTTGCCTAAAATTTGGATTTTGAATGATTACACCAGATGAAGCACTCAAATTACTCCAGAAAAATTAATGAGCACTTTTCGAAATTTGGCAGGACCAGAGGCAACTTTGTTATCCGTTGGATCTATACAACGAACATGATTTTCACATAAATCATTGCTTTTTCCTTCCAGCATTTGGAAAATTTTAATCAACTACCTCTTATTTTCCTCATATAATTTAAAAGGTGCTTACATAATATTATAACGTCTACATATTATGAGAGAAATATGAAAAAATCTAGTCTGATATATGGTTTTGGTCGAAATTATCAATAGTACCTACATAGTGATGTAAATATTTATAAAATAAGTAGATTTTATCAAGTGTTTTTTTATGAATAAGTCGTTGAAGCACTACGACGTCAATAAGAACATTATTTACTTTGCATGTTACATATTTTATAATCAATTATTTTCTGTAACTGTTGGAGATAAAGATAATATGGACATATTTTTAAATTTTTCAAATTATATGAAATTCTCTTTTTCACTTTTTTGTGGTGTAAGATAGTAACCATGCGTGGTTATTTTGTCTTCATTATACCTCTATTCGGTTATTGCTAGTACATCCCTGCTAGCACTATTATTTCTTCTGATTAACAAATAACCTTGTATATCATGTAATTAGTGAATGAAGTGGTACATAATTTCACAAGTAGAAAATATTGACAATTTGACTTATTTTAGATATATGTGGTATGAATAGTATTAGGCACCTACACAAAACACAAATCAAGTGCAATTTTTGCAATTCTACAAAACTATTTATGTTAATTATACCAATCTAGAGATGTAAGAATAGGCTATCAAGCCTTAAATAACCGAATAAAAAAGAAAGAAAAACAATGTTGTTTTCATTACAGGGTTTATCAATCAATTCGTTGCCTTCAATCAACAATCAATCAGTTGTCACTTTCAACGAACTTTAATAGGTATATGTACTTACCTCTATGTGTAGTGTGTATATAATAAATTATTTATAGCTACTTGTTAAAAATAGGTCAACGGCAGACTAAGAATAAACTATCGAACTCTTTTTATAAAAATTGTGAAGTTATTTTTGATGAGATCATAAAATTGCATCAAGAAAATTTAACAGTGTGAACTTGTATTTTTGAGAAATTGAAAATTTAAAATATATAGTATATCGGACGAGGTTTATATGCCACTATGCTAAAAACTGGAGATTTATCACAAGACCATTTAATTTTTTCCCCAGATGAAATTTTCATCTATAAATTTTACTCCAAAATATAGTATTCATGTATCAATTTCATTACCCTGAGTTTCAATTTTTTTCTAACCCGTTCAAAAAAGAAAAGGGGGAGAGGACATTATGAAAAAAGCACTGCATAAGTATGCCATCACAATTTTTCGAAGAAATCTTTCACGCGAAGGACTTAATTGCAAATACAATAACGATATTTACTGCTTCATACTTTTCCGAAGAAAATTATTCTTTTTTTTTACCCCACTGAGCAAAGTTGACGGACGTTCAGGAATATTGCGAAGGTAAAGTTTGATGATGTAGCGTTCCAGCAATATTACATGTTGCTGTGACATTACTGGAACGTTACATTTACAACTTTTCATTTGCAATATTGCTGAACGTTCGTTTCAGTAATTGCTACAACCTTGCATCAACATAGTTTCCAAATTCAGCTAGTAGGAAACTTATACCAAAATACAAAATTTAAAGATATATAGGTCGTAGTCCCGCGATATAAAATTCTGAATTATAAGTCGGAATTTTAAAACTTAAAAAGTTAGAATTATGAACGTTTTTTCAAAGAACATTTTATGAGATGGATAATTATTGCGAATGTTTTGTAAAATAAAGAGTCCTCGGTTCTGGCAATACCAATGATGTTTTCTTGTAATTCGCATTATTACTTATCGAGACATAAATGTGGCATCCCAGGAATGTTTGTGTTTACTGGATGGGGCCTATAATAGCTAGAAAAATGGATTAAGAACGAATGTAAACTAGAAAATAGGGTCGAGATCTATGACAAGGAATTATTGTCACGTATACAGGGCGCACCAAGAAAATCAAGAGAACCGAAGTACATTTTTTTAAGCATTTCAGTGACCTCTGCAACCACCTCTAGAATATTATTGGCTATGTGTCAATCACTTGAAAGTTATGATTATTTTTGTCGAAATAATGTTATTCACAGATGCATACTAGGAAGTATACCTACTCTGAAGTCATATATATTCATCAATATTAAAAAGAAATATTATTAGAGTTATTCAATAGATAGAAGTGTGATACCTATTTATGATCCATTCTCATGCCTCATAATTGTACAGGGTGATCAAGATCATTTTTCAATTTGGAATTTTTCGAATTGAGTTTTCACGTTTTTCAAAATGGAACACCCCATATATATTATGTTGCGTTCATGTAATGTAGAAATGAAATACGAACACTTCCAGTACCTATCTCTAAAGCAATTCCTATATCCATTTTCGAACTATTTTTTGAGTTGTTCATTTGCACTCTGATACACATTCCGATGTGTCATATAAGTTCATCAGTGTCCAATTATTAATTGAATTTCAACTTCCTTTATGTACGATCGACTGAAACAATAATTCAGGTATATTGAAAATCAATCTTCTATTAATTTCTAAAATAGCTAGAAGCAGGTTCCGATCTGAATATAACAGAATCCAAGAATGTTTAGTCTTATTTATACCATTTAATTTTGGCAAGATATCAAAGTCGGCTGCGGCGATCCTCTATTATTAGTTGGATGGCCAGTCACTGTGCTCGCCGGCTTAGTTTTGAGTCTATGGTTATGTGCACTGGGTTTTGAGCGACTTTCTCTCCTCCACTGGGATATTTTTGCCACCATCATGAATGTGAGTCGATTGTATTTTTAGTTCAAACATCTGCCGTTTGTTTAGGGAAAAATATACGGCGCTAGTGTCGTATTTTCCAGAAAATATCGGTTTTTCGTTGGGTAGTCATAGATAATTTTGAGCTCTCTTTGAATCCCACCATTATTGGTAACAATAATTTCGTGTGTTATATAACGATACGAGGCTCAAGTTGATATTATTATTATTATTGAAAATAAGGAATAGCGTGAAGAACAAAACATATACAGTGTCATTTATTACCTATAGCAACTTTATTTAGGTAGTTATACAGGGTCTCGTCGATTTGATAGGTACATGCGCAGTCATATATTGCTATTTCCTAAGCGGTAAAATAGATAGAAAGTTGATTAAATTAGACAAAAGTTGCATAACTTGAACCTCTTCAATATTACATTTTCAATCTGGAAAAAATGTCAGCCGTTCCTGAAATATTTTGAAAAATCTGAAAATCACTGATTTTGTTTTCATTTATTTTCTTGGTTAATAGAAAGAAATTTGAAATAGTGTGTAAGCAGGTGATTAATCAGGGCAAAGTACTTGGGATTGTCAGAAATATTCTATCCTTATTATTTTCAGAGATTTACCATGTAAATTTTGTTTCCTTATGGGCGCCATATTCGTTTTTTATACCATATTGAATACAGATAAAATTCCCCTTCCCAGCCATTTATGATATGTTGACATTTTCACATGAAATGGCGCCAAAAAAAACGGTAAAAACATTTTCAAATGCGGTAGGCCATGACAATAGGAAGACAAAGTATCAGTCATCATGACTACAGTATCAATACCTACTTCTTTATAGCGAAGAATAACACGCCACATTTTTATGCAAAAATGGGAAAAAATGCACAAAAAACAAGAATACAACTTTTTTGTTAAATAATCAAAATACTGTTACATATTCAACTATTATTGAAGGTTTTCATCTAGTTTTAGATTCGTTCATGATATACTATGGGTTTGTTAATAAATTTACTTATCCTCCATCATTGAATTTGATATCAGAATTCATTACAGGGAAACGTGAAAATCATCAGATATGTAGGTATATGATTTTTTCTACAAACGTCAAAAAATGACAAGGTTCGCGCATTGTTAAAAAATTGCGAAGTGACACTTTTTTTTCAGTTTCCCACGTTACTATTTTTTAACTCGGCTACGCCTCGTTAGAAAAATCAGATCTCGATCACCAAAGTAGCATTTCGCGCTCTAGATACAAAAATAACTATTTAAGGCAAGTTAATTGTAGGTAAACGTATCTCGATTATTTAACTAAAAATGTGTGTCCTTGGTTTTTCTGTGCCTTTTCCTCCTTTTCGCATAATAATATAATGTAGCATTGTAGCGTGTTATCCATGGCTATGGTCTTTTTAATCTATGAAAGAAGTATTGACTTTGTGGTCATGCCGTTTGATATTTTGATTTCTTTATATCATGGCCTACTACATTTGAAGATGTTTTTACTGTTTTTTGGCGCTGTTAAATGTGAAAATGTCAACATGTTATACATGGTTGGGAAGGGAAGCACTATTCAATGGCATAAAAAACAAATATTCCTTAAGAAAAACAAAAGTTGCATCGTGAATCTCTGCAAATGATGAAGATAGAATATTTATGATAATCCTATATCTTCTTTGTCACGATTTAATTACTTAATTACACAACATTTCAAATTTCTTCCTATAATATTAATGAAGAAGATGAATGAAAACGAAATCAGTGATTTTCAGATTTTTCAAAATATTTCAGGACCTGCTGACATTTTTCCAAATTGCAAAACGTCATAATGAGGAGGTTAAAATTACGTAACATTGTCTAATTTAATCAACTTTCTATCTTTTATCTTTAGGAAATAGCAATACTGTCCCTAATAAATCGGCGGGACGACCCTGTATACAGTGCTTTCTTAAAGTACTGAATAATTTCATTTGTAGTCAAACTATCTTTTTTTCAGAAATTTCCTGAGACAGGTCGATTTTTATTTTCAATTTGCCACATTTATGAGGAATAGTCAAATATACAGAGGGTGATTCCCGTTTGAGTTATGCGGTTCGCGAACATTTTTTCTACTGAATATAAACCCCATATGTGATATATTTTTGAACCCAGCTTGGAGGGTGTGTTCTATTTGGGAAAATCGTCACGGACGTAATAATTCAAACGTGGATCACCCTGTATATATTCAATTTTTCCTATCAAATGTAACAAATTGAGAATAAAAATCAACCTATCTCAGAAGCTTCCTCAGAAATATATATAGATATGAATACAAATCCTGAGTGTAATATATTTTTGGATTAAGCTTTCCATAGAGATCCCAAACATTGAATGATATGTAGCATGTAGGAAATGGAACCATTTGAAAAAATTGTCGACCTCATAACTCAAACGTGGATTATCACCCTTTACATTTGATTTTTCCACAATAATGCGGAAAATTGAAAATTAAAATCGACCTGCCTCAGGAAATTCCTCAGAAATAGATATTTTAGCTGAAAATGAATAAATTCAGTACTTTATTACGAAAGCACTGTACACATTTCATTTTAGTAATTTCATCTTGTTTCGCTACAGGGGGGTTGTGGTAACTTTGTCTCCCATATATATGTTCTACGCCACAGATAAGATTTTGATTAGTTTCAATTTCTCTGATTCCCTGTTCATTTTTGTTGAACAAACGCATAACCTTCAACTGAGGTGAAATGAGCATTTTCAATTGAGCAGATTACCACAGAAAGTATTTCCGAGTAGTTCCCAGTAAACACAAACATCCCTGGGATGTCACATTCATGCCTCGTTAGGTAACAATGCGAGTCACAACAAAACATCATTGGTATTACCAGGAGACTCTTTATTTCACAAAACATTCGCAATATTCCTCACATTTTATCAAATTTGAGACCTGAAATATTGGTGAATTTATGAGTCTCCCTAACAACCAAGAGACTCACTGAAACCTCACATCCTTGTCTATTTATGTAACGAACGGAATAAATCAATTTTTATGTTGAATGAGGAGTCGCATAAAACGTACTGTGATTTTCATTTGGCATCATAATGTGAATCATAAAATGACCAAAAGGGTCCGAAATAGCAGTCATTGTGATTTCACTAGGCCTCTCATTTCGAGTCACAGATGTGATGTGTGGCATGAATGTGATGCCCTCTTACATCTCTGGGATCAATCTGTGTTAACTGGGTTCTTCAGATACTTCTTAGTTTATGCAAGCTTCTGTGTCAGATATCTCGAAAACTGAATGTTAGCTCAGTAAAAAGTTATGCGTTTTTCAACAAAATTAAACGGGTAAGTAGTTCGAAAAATTGAAAATAATAAAAAAGTTACAAGTTTCGCGTCACTGGATAAAATGAACGAAGTTATTGTATCGTCAAAAATAGGAATACCGTTTTCGAGTTATTCACAAAAAGCGATTTTTATTCTCCAACATTCAACACCCTGTATCTTTTGAACTAACTGAGGACCGTATATGTTCCTGCCTAATTCATCGAATCACGAAGGCTATCATAATACTTATGTGAAGCTTCTATCGCAACTCCCTGGTATACACTGTGTGATGCGATTTAATAAGGCGCTATCAAATTGAAATCCATTTACCGATTTCCAAAAACAAAAATTCTATACTATAGTACTCAACAAACTCTCTTTAAAAATGTGGAAAAATCTTGAATGATTCTTAAGGCCTATACTATTGTTTGTTGATGGGGTCAAAATTTCAATAACGACAATTCGGTATTCGGTGTGTTCCTCTATTGAATGACTATACTTGACCGGTTATATCAACTCCTTGGATTTTGATACAGGGTGAATTGAAAGAGCAAAATTATTTAAATTTGCCATTAAATAACTAACACCCTATATATTATGAGTTTTTGGGATAAAATTGTGTATGGGGTCATTTCAGCTATGCCTGAATCGACTATGCCAATAGGCCATCCACTTTTTCAGAGAAAAATGCCTAATACTCGTTATTGAAATTTTGACCCATTCAACAATCGTAGGAGGCCTTGAGAATCTGAATATTTCAAAAGTGTTGCGAGTTGAAATTGTACACCTTGTATATACCATGTCATATCATAATACCTAATCTTGTGGTCCCCATCCCAGACTATTTTTAAAAATAGCCCTGCACTCATTCTAATTCCAAGGCAGACAATAATTATTGTAAATTTGAATGTGTTATAGGTTCGATCGTTATTCAAAATAGAGTCACTGGATAGTATTAGTACATACCATCCAGTGACTCTAATTCAAAAGACCATGTTTCTTCAAATCTTATATACTCTGTCTGTACCAATAATATCTGCAGTCAAATGTGATATTTTTGACACCATGATAATATAGTGTTGTTAGAGATGGTTGATAATTAGTTTAAATAGTATACACTTTGCAGAACAAAAACGACAACAAATGGAAACCTATGTCTATTTCAAACCCATCAACTCGTCTGAGATTAGCCAGAAATATGCCTCAATGGGTGGTAAGTATATCCATTTATACTCAAGAGGTAAAGAGTAGGTATATCAGAGAAGTTAGGGACATGTTTATTCAGGAACTTATTGCACCATATAGTATTTCAATAAACATGAGCATACAAAATCCGTTGTGAAGAAAAAAATGTATCTAGATAGTACATAAAATATAAGTAGGCATTTGATTGTTGAAATTACATGAAAATTAAAGCGATTCTGGTTCATATTCCTTGTTTAGTGACAGCCGACAGGTAATTTATTCAACCCCACCATACTACAGAGTAGTTGATGGATATATCACCCATGATATAACTTTTTTTATAATTTTCGACAAATCAATACTAATTTGATTTTTCCTCTATTTATCTTGATGTTATTTTAATGATGTCATTTGGTATTATATCTTGAACCCTTTTATGGTTTGAATTATATGTTTTTTTAATGTCACCCTGTATATAATACCTCTTTCTTGGCTGATGAATAGGTCGTGATGAATAGGAATGTTACAATAATTTATAGAAACATGATAGAAACCCTGTAATATCAGATCAGAGGATGAAATAGTCTGTCACATTCACACCCCTTGAATAACATGTTATGTATCTGTCGTCTGACAAAATCTCATCGAATCCAGTTAATCCCGGTCCATTTATTTTGAACGTTCTATACAGGGTGTCCCTAGACCAGTGGGACAGTTAAATATCTTCTGAACCAATAGGAATTTTCGAAATATTATAATTCCACATCATATCGCATTATGAGTGCTAACTTAAGGAATGGCTATATTTTATACGAGGGGCACAAGAAAGGCTCACGAAATCGAACATCAATTTTTTCAAATAGAACACCCTGTATTTCATTGAATTTTCATATTCTCCTTGAAGAGCTGAATTCAACGACCTAGCACACTTGGGGTCTAGCGGGAATGATTTCCGAGATATAGGGTGTGGAAAATCGGGATTTTTCATTTTTGGGAATTTTTTTTGTCAAAACTATTCATTATTGGTCAAAACGGCTCACTAGTCCGTATCTGAACTTTTGATTTACTGTTCACTCGTATTTAATTGAAACAAATACAGGGTGGTGTAGAATTCTGACTGAAACTGAGAATTCTACACCACCCTGTATTTGTTTCAATTAAATACGAGTAAATAGTAAATCAAAAGTTGAGGTATGGACATGTTAGCCGTTTTGACCAATAATGAATAGTTTTGACACAAAAAATTCCCAAAAATGAAAAATCTCGATTTTCCACACCCTATATCCCGGAAATCATTCCCGCTAGACCCCATGTGTGCTAGGTCGTTGAATTCAGCTCTTCAAGGAGAATATGGAAATGCAATGAAATACAGGGTGTTCCATTTGAAAAAATTGATGTTCGATTTTGTGAGCCTTTCTTGCGCCCCCCGTAGAAAATATAGTCATTCCTGAAGTTAGCACTCATAATGCGATATGATGTGGAATTATAATATTTTGGAAATTCCTATTGGTTCAGGAGATATTCAACTGTCCCACTGGTCTAGGGACACCCTGTATATTTTTGATCAGTATATAAAATCTAGCTTAACATTTTTTCCTGATGTTTTTCAAAGTCTCATATGTTAGTTAAGAAATGACTAAGTTACGATAAGGAGTGGGGGGGGGGAATGAAGGTAAGTATAGTAAGTCAGGAGTCATTAGGTAGGTATTTTTCCCATAAACTTATTCCAGAAAATTGATGATATTGTATCATTCACCCCTATGAAATAAGGAAGGGGTGGATTTAAATCAGTTTCATAAGTCACAAGGTGATCAAAACGAATGATACAAATATATATAACTCAAAGTATAGAGTAGAGTGAAGTAGATACAAGAAATGAACAATATATTGTGACTGTACATTGATTTTTAAACATATTATTGGAAAACGGCAAATTTTATCCAAAGGAGATGTTAGATGTTGATACATTTTTCAAAAGGGGAGGTACCTACCATTGTCACAAGACAATTTTGGATCACCATGTTCATTACAAGTGTCTAGTCAAAACAGTCTCAAAGATGTTATGTAAATAACTAATAATGAACAACTATAAATATCATCAGCCGTTGAGCTTTAATTTACAATCATAGTCATTACTTTTGCTACTCTCCATCACACCAAACTATCATTAGATGTTTGAATTCAGGAAAGAGTAGGTATATATTTAATATTTTTTATAAACAGCTTGGAATCACTTGTTTCCTTTCATACAAAGAAAATAAATAAAAATTGGTCTACTATTTGAAATTATATGTATATTTTATCACTGCATAAACAAAGGTTTCACTGAATGAAATTAATGAAACAAGTATTCTTCAAATATTCGGGTAATATTCTGATGAGGATTGAATGCTCTAATCCAACCACGAGAGAAGACTGTTATCAACAGTAAATACATACTGTTATCTAATTAGTCAGTGTAGAAAAAATATATCAATATAACAGCCCGTTTCTCCTACTAGGTAAATAACATCCATGTATATATTTTAAAAAGGTAATGTAAGAACATCAAGTTTTCCCTTTTCGTCAACTTTTATAGAAGAGATATTCAATTCAGAGGAAATGTATGATTTGACATGTTTCTATCTGTCTTTTCATTGTCATTTCATGACTTTGGTACTCTCTCTTTGAAAAAATATTAAATATATGGAATAGAATTGTTCTATTGCTAATATCAGACACAATCAAATTATACATAACCCCTCAAAAAGAGATGAATGTATCAAATGAAGATAAAAATTCAATCATCACATCATACAAAAGTTAACAAATGAGGGATACAACTTCATCTACATGCTGTATAATTGTGTGAAATATAAGGTTCAGAGCATCAGTCACTGAAGACAGTTTATAAAACTGTGGCCTATTTTTCTAATTGAATGTATGTCACAGTAAGTAAAAAAAGCAAAAAAATAATATTTACACTTAAATTATTGTAGAAACATATCATCTTATAACTATGAAGGTATATAAAATCTTATGGTAAATTAAAATATAACTATGAATAAGACATAGAGGAAGCTAAGTAAACAAAAAAAAATAGAATCTACAGGAGTGCAATCAAAAATTCAATATAGCTGGTCAAACAATATCATATTTTGATTCTATAGGAAAAATAAACTTTGCATAATCCTAAATACTAGAAAGATTTCTTGGGTTAATGATAGATCTTAGATCTTAAATAAAATGCATTTAAAAATTAAATAAATATTGCAAACATTTTCAACTCATAATTCTGAATTGAGACAATATAACTTAAATTGACAGTCAATTCAAATGTCCAAACTGAGGTCCAATTGAACAATCATTCAAAATGTTCTCCAGGAGTTCCAAGATGTTTTATGCATTAATTTGTCTGACAAAACAAAGATATCAAATAAATATTGAACATCTGATACTACCAGGGTTTTTGAAAAAAAAAAGCATTATCACTATTAGTTGATACAAGTACTTTAGGAATTTATAAAAACCATTTTTTCAACTAAATTTTATCCTTGTGACTCTTGTATTAGGTGCTTCTGCTAAATTAACTTTTGTACTGTTACATCTGTTGATTCATCAAATGAAATTGAAATTTATGAAAAATGCTTTTTAACCAGTCCAAATGAATATTATCATATAATATAATGAAGGAAATAAAGGTTCTGTGAAAGTTGAGATTAAACTGAACAGAAGTCAGTTAGATGATATTTCTTAAACAGCATTGAATTTTGAACCATTTGAGAAGATTGTGTCATAAATAAAGCTGCAGCACAAATTAACAAAAATAACACAATAACATTATTGCTAAATTCAAAATTGATTGGACACCAATCATATTTCTCAATTCCATAGTTTGATGTTAGTTTAGTTTCAATTTGTGCATGATAAATCCAGCTTTGATGTAATAAAAAATCTCTCTTGATAGTTGGATATTTGAATTCACCATAATACAAAATATTTCCATATGAATATGTAGTAAATAGGTATAGGTAAGACTTATTCTCAAGTTCCATGAATTTCATTCCCTCTCCAAACTTCTCAACAAAATTTTATGTACCCACAAATTATTAAAGACCCAAAGTTTATTTGTTTTCTACATCATCTCACCTATGGTCTATACATCTTCCTTTGTGTCCATATCTTCAGTTTTATTAGAATCTTCTGGATTTGAATTCATACCATTTTGAGAATTCTCAGAAAGGACTTCATTGTCTGAGGCTGTTTCCTCATCAATTTCCAATTTTGAGGAATCATGGTTACTACTCACATCATCAACTCTAGATTCTCCTTCATTGCTATCATCATCTGACTTCCTATCATCATCATTAGACTTCCTATCATCATCAGACTTTCTATCATCATCTTCTGTGAAAATATCAGGAGTGACATCTAAATTTTCCACCAGTGAATCCTCAATTTCTGTTTCTAGTTTAATTTTTTTGGCTTTACTCTTTACAGTTTCCTCTTTCTCCACCTCCCCATATTTACTCTTACCAAAAACTTTGTATTTATAACCAATGTCATCCCTCATATGCAACTTTTTGTGGAGTTGCATGTAAGACTGTGTAGAAAAATCTCTATTACAAATATCACACCTAGCATTCTTCATGCCTTTGATAAAGTATTTCTTTTTAGTTTTCTGATTATGTTTGCGAACTTTATGCCTTAGCAAACCTGTTGAACTATGGAATGGCCTACAACACACATCACAAATATACTCACCGTTTTCTGAAGGCATTATATTATTGGCCTCCATTTCCAAATCTGTCAAGTTATGGGTATTAGCAAAGTCTTGTAAGGTCAATGGATTATTTGCAGAATCAGTTTCTGTATGATGTGATTTTAGGCAAAGATCATATTCCACTCTTGTTGTAAACTCTGTGTAACAGTATTCACATTTGAATGGTAGTTTACCTAAGTGGAATTGATTGATGTGTGCTTTCAATAATTTTTTTGTTGTGAAAGATTTTTGGCATTGTTCACATGCAAAAGCTCCTGAATTTTCTGAGGAACTGAACAAGAAATGTTGACCAGAAGAAAAAAAGTCTTCCTGTGTTTTGGGAAGGATAGGAACAAAATATTTTTGGTCATCTTTACCATTCTGTGTTTTCTCTCCATTTGATTTGAAATCTTTCAGAGTTATTTTGGCTGGTGAAATTACTTCATCATAATCATTTGCTTCTTCTTCATTACTGTCTCCTTCCTCTTCCAGTCCAAAAATTGTTGGATCAATTTCTACACTCAGTTCCTCAGTTTTAGTTTCAGTCAGTATCTTATTCACATTTACATTAGAAACTTTCAGTTCACTTTTCTTGGGTGTGAACTTCTGTGGTTCATGTTTTTCCTCAAGTGATGGTGAAACAGGTATATATTTCTGAAATGTGTTGTTTAAATTGAGGAATACATTTTGATTTGTATCCTTATTTGATGTTGGCTTTGTAGAATCTGTGGATGCTGCAACTGAGTTGATGGTGGTTGTTGGTATCAAATTCAAGAATACATTCTGAAATGTATTAGCTGGTTGATTTTGTGTACCACCAACTAAGATCTTCACATATTTTTGATTTGGCAATAGCATGTAAGCTCCACCAGTGGTAGGGATGATATTTTCAGTTTTTATTGAATTTTGAGATTCATTTTTTTTCTGAGATTCCTTCACAAGTTCTACATAGTTTTTCAATACTCCTGATGATTGCACACACTGTTTCTTGAAGGTGTATGCTATATTGAGTCTTTTTATACAAGGATGGCATAATAGAGGCTTGAAAACGGTCCACTCCTATAATTAACGAATAAAAAGTTAATCAATGTTGCTATTCAAACAAATACAAAAAAAAACATACCACTTCTGATACACATAGTTGTAGTTTGCTCATCAACGTTTCACTTGGTTCATTTTCAATGTGAGCTAAATCAATAAGGTTTTTATCATACTTTAGGCAAACGCGACAAAAATTTGGTAACGTAAACATTGTCATGAGAAATAAATAATAAAATGTATTATTTTATACAAGACTGTCAAAGCTTTGTCAACTTTTTCGCCATATTTAAAACAGAAAACACATCACGGTCACGGATCATGAAGAGATCATGGATGAGAAAAAATACAGAAAACACAAAAATACCGACTCAGTTTAGCCAACACTCCGAACCAGAAGTTCCAAAGTTGATTCAATTCAGGAAATTGTGATTTTCCATACCTCTTAATACTCTTAATAGTCTTAATAGAATCCTACAATGAAATAAATCATTCTTAACACCATCCTGTATTCAAAAAGGGTTGTTAACCTTCTTACAAAAGTAATTCAATGCGTGCCTGTATCAAGCCTGTATACCATTCTCAGTGCATGCAGATGGAACCCTAACTGCTTTCGAAATCTCGCTTCTATTATCCCGTGGTCGAAATCTATTTTGGGATTGATACATGATTCATATGAAGCGAATTTCTGCTTATTTTCCGTTATTCCTTCAATTCATGAGTTGTTGTTTAGGGATTTTGTTTCCGCACTTTAAGTTGGCAGACTTGAGTGACATCTTACTTCAGCTATACTTTGACAGTACAGTGACGTGACAGTCGTGACTTGTTACATTTGTTACAGTCGTGTCGTACAGTCAGACCTTTAGTCAGACGGTCAGTGACATGCATGTGACATGAGTGACAGAAAAACAAAAACATTGATAAAGTGATAAACAATAATTTCAAACATTTGCTTTCAAAGTTGAATGGTTCAAAATCGTGGATCAAAATATCAAAAATGTTGGATTTAGAACTGAGTGAGTCTCTTCCATTCTTACAGGAGTTTCGAGTATTCTTTGGTGTTTTTTATTGCTTAAAATACTGACCTATGAAGTTATATTATTTTTAAACCAAAACAATTCTACCTACTTTTCGTTTCAAAAAAGTTGATTTCTTATGACAATTCTTTTATAGAACAAATCAGGTGTGAGTGGTGTACCTCCACCACCTGTTCCAAAAGAGGATCCCAATAAGAGAGACCATCAAAAGGACCATAAAGTTAAATCCCATCAAGAACCGGATTATGAGGTCATAGAATTTGGACAATATTGTAATGCTCCTTTGCCATCAAAATCAGGTAATAGTAGGGAATTATACAGGGTGTTTCGAAATTCGACTGAATGCTTGACAGGTGATAGCCCTCCTGATTTCATAATCACTGAGATAGGGACATACGGTCTTCAAGTAATCAGTTCTCGACATACAGGGCGATGAAGTTGAGAAATAAAAATAGTGGTAATTTTGCACTTATCATGCGATGTTTTTTTTTTCGAAAAATTGTTTTGGTACTTACGTATTTTTGTCTGAAAAACACGAATTTGATAATGAAAATGTGAACAAACCACTATTTATCCAGATATTTCAAGAAAAAGTACGAAATTTTGCCTTATTTTCCCACTTGTGTTGGATGCATTTACAGGTACTTGCTCTTTTTATTTTGTCATTGGATACTTCATATACTCATGATGTATTCAATGACACATTTTAAGCTGAAAATTCAACTGGAAATATGATTTTTATGGCGAGTTTCTCCTATTTAGTGAGCAAGCATACCAGAAAAAACCTATGGCATGATAAGTGCTAAATTACCAAAATAGTTGTTTGGCAATATCTCAATTGAATAAAATGCATTCAACTTCGGTATATGGTTTCATCTTTGAATGGGTCATTTTTTGACCAGGAAGCCATTCCAGACATTTTATCCAGTGGTGCCCTACAGGGGGTTGTGGCAACTTTTCCTCCCATATTTTCTACGCCACTGATTAAATTTCGATTATTTCCAATTCCTCGAATTCATTGTTCAATTTTGTTCAGAAAATGCATTACCTTCAACTGAGCTGAAATAAACAGTTTTTGAAATATTCGACCCAAAATATAGGACATTGCATAGTAATATTTCATCATTTTCAGTAGTAGAAAATTGCAAAAATATTTTTCTGGTGTTGAGTAGATTAGATACTATTCAGATCTCATTCAATTGCTGGACAGAAATAGTTATTCAATGCATAAAGAGAAAACAAAAATTTTTGTAATTTTCTACTACTGAGGAAGATGAGAAATTACTATGCAAACTTCTATTTTGGGTCAAATATCTCGATAACTGTTCAATTTAGCTCAGTTGAAGGTGATGCACTTTTTCAACATACTTGAACAATCAATTCAAGAAATTAGAAATAATTGTTTCATCAGTGGCGTAGAAAATATGGACTGAAAAGTTATCACAACCCTCTGTAGCACACCTCTGGATAAAATTCTCGGAATGTTTTTCTAGTCAAAAAATTAACCATTGAAAGATCAAACCATATACCGAATTTGAATGCATTATATTAAATTTTTCTTGATATTGAGAAAAAACTATTTCAATTTCTTTACTTCAACGCCCTGTATCTCGAGAACTGAACACTTGAAGACCCTATGTCCCTATCTCAGTGAATATGAAATCACAAGGGCTATCACCTGTCAAGCATTGTCGGTCGAATTTCGAAACACCCTGTATAACTCCAAGTTTTCCAAAATGAATTTCCCATTGAATTTCATGTTCTTATTGACCCAGGTTCCAAAAGAGATGGAAAACATTGCCAGCTCTGTGGTTCATCAGCTCCATCAGTTCATTGTGAAGAATGCTCTCAGATTTTCTGTTTATCCTGTGATGATATGTATCACAGGCACCCCAAACGTCAATCACATCTCAGAAGAGTAAGAATACAAAAACAAACATTTTCTATAATGAATTGAGATATCTTTCTAGCGAATCGAGCAATCCATCCGTCCTCCCCTGCCTCCCAAAGGTGAGCCCCTTCCAGCCCCCGTACCGCCTCCAAGACGCCACCGGCGTGCCGGATCGATTGGGGCTTCCCCATGCCCTAGTCCAACACCAGGAAGACACAATCAGGTAACTACAGAAGGCTTCTGTTGCCCTAGCTAACATAGTGTGAGCTTTCATGTACCTACCTACTTACTTATACCATAGATCTAAATTGCTTATACTGTACCTATTCAAATAGATTGTTGGATTCTACTCTGTACCTGGATAATGAAATAAATTATTATGATTGATGAAGGGTTTCATCTCTAAATCCAAAGCCTTTATACAATGTGTGTTTGATATCATCTCTAGCAAAATTTGTACTTCAAATGCAAAAGCCATCATGTTTCTACAAACGTCAAGAAATGAAGAACATCAACATCATATAACATAACATAATAATAAATCGAAACAATAATAATAGGCCTCTTCATCTAGATATATTCTTAAGACGCATGCGCTCGTTTTTAGATCCAAGAATTTATTGGGTAATGGGAAGGTGAAGTCTCATTGGCTATAGTTCCAACACAAAATGCTGATTGGCCATTTCGAATATGGCGGGTATTCTTGATTTTCTGTCAAATGTCAACAGTGTCAACCACCATGGGCATTCGTCATTGAGGAACAACAATAACAACATAGGACCACTTAATAAAAAACTTTAAGACTTAGATTTATCACCTAACATTTAAGGCTTATCACTTATGACAGATGGAACATGGAACTATCATTGGTTATGTTATAAAACCATTTAAGACTTATGATTAAACATTATGGATTTAAGAAGATGACCAACTTCCAACTTAAGAAGTGATGATAAATGATCATAAATGGAATAAGGAGTGCGCATCCAGAAGTGACATCTCAATTTCCCGCCATTCGAAAATAATTCAAAATATCTTGTGTTGTTATTCCTGAATATTTGTTTTTCTTCTGATGGATACTGAACCGTTCTTCAAAATACACTAGAATGTCGCAACCACGATGTGTCGCAACTCTGTTGCCTCCATATTTGGCAAAAGATCCAAGGAGTGAGCCAGTGTCTGTTAGGCAAGGAGTAGTGATTACTTTCAAAATGATGTGGAGATATAATGGATGTGGGTTTCATTTTAGGGATATAATAAATTAATAGAATGATTTCCAACCAGTTTCTAACTTACTAAACTTTGAAAATCTGGTTCTGTATCAGAAACTAGATGTCAGGAATGACAGAAGACATGTATCGCCCTAGAATCTTGATTTTTTAATAACTGAATCTACTTAATAATGTTTACATGTTAAATCTTAAATGCTAGAAGTTTTGATAGAGTCACCCATAGTATTTTTGTTTATATATTCCTGGTGTGTATTAATATTGTATTATAATAATTTGATTCCAAAAAACGTTACTTATTTGTTACTGAGGACTCTGAGGAGTGTCATTTGTCATCTAAATGAAAAGGCCTATTGCACAATTATTGTTTTTCATAAGAAAAATTATAATAAAATATAAAATGAAAATATTATGATTTATTCCAAGTAATCAAATCATGAATGATTAGTAGATATGGAATTGAAGTTTACCAGGACACCATTTTGAACTATGGTCCTCAATCCAGTAAACATCAAAGAAATCATTTATTTCTGAATGTTAAACTATAATCAAGGCCTTTTAAGCCAGTTTAACACTATTTTTCATGTTAAGCTAAGCATATTACTACTTCAGAACTATATTTTTTGATGTTTGTAGAAAAAATTTTGTTCACAACTTGTATGTGAAATACTTTTGTGATCAAGTACTGATTTTTGTAACTAGGCGCAGCTGAGTTGAAAATATAGTGGAGCATTTCAGGCACTAGATACAAATATAACTGTGTGTACCTGAAATATCAATTTTTCATCATTTTTGCTTTCGTATCCTGCTTTAATAAGTATAATAACCACCCTTGTATTTTGGAGTACACATTGTGATTAAAATAATAAAGATATCAGGGGCAGCTCATAAATATAGTTTTTGAATAGGTAATCATTTTATTGTGTCTAATATAGTAATAAATTTATTTACTATATTTTGACCTTCCCCTAAACACTTTTGTTGTGAAGTGCTATATACATACTCATAAAAAGTTTATAAGTTTTCATCTACAGCCTGTCTCATTTCAAACGGCTTCCCCCTTCCATATCTCAGCTATTATCTGTGCCAAATTAGGACCGGTATGATTAACCATCAGTATTATCAGTTTTTCACAGAGGAACATCATTTTAGACAGTGCCGTGCGTTTTTATTAAAATGACACCTATTATAGGGGTAGTTTTTTACATGAAAACTGACCACAAAATATTGTTCTCCATAGTTTCAAATCCCTATATGTAAATTTTCATATTATTTCACTTCATAAATGGTTAAAAAAAACAGACACATCTAAACAGCAATTTTGCGAACGTAATAATCTTTTACTCGGAAACGGTGAGTTCAACCGAAAATTCCCAACAAACATTCATTTGCGGCAAAATGAAGGCCCAATACATTGCTTCCATAACCTAGATATGTTGCAGCAAAATAACTAGGGTTGGTACGACGGGGCCATCAAGAAAATACACTCCGTGCGACGGTTTCCCGACGGTCAATCAGCCGACATTCAGTCCATTGATGGGCTTTCAAATCGCCATACTGGCATAGGAACGATCAAAATATGAAAATAATAATGGATGATAAGATCTTCATTTTGAAGCTTAACCTCTCATACATTGTCATGGTCCATTCTCCAGGTGCCTTATCCATTCAGTCGTATTTTTACAACGGCTATATCGTTTGGAACGTTAATCTCTATAAGAACATAACTACTAGTAGCTACTCGTATCAGTATTTCAACTCATGAAGTCACTATCGGTGAGATGTAAACGGATCGAAATGGATAAGAGAATATTTCAAACTAATATATTGTGATAACAATATTTCAACTAATATTTTGATATTATGAGAGAAATAATTCACTATATATAATTCCATTTGGATAATCTTGGATAATTCTAGGAAAGTATACAGTATGTCTGAAAAAGTTGGTAACTAATGGAAAACTTTTTTATTATTAGTTTTGGGAAAAAAGTCATTCATCATAAAAAGTTCTGCAAGGCCTAAAACCAAAATCGCGAATATCAGATATCGATTTTTTTCAGTCGTATACAAGGTATGTCAAAAAATATATATATCCCAGAACTTGATTCTGACTGGAGGTCACATTTTCAATAAATAAATAAATATACAATATACAATATCGGAAATTATCATATAAAAAAGTTGACTAGAATTGAAAACTACGTTCAAATATCTGATAACATCTACCTACGATGAAAATCATGTTTTATCATTTTTTACAATAATTTCTGATCGATTATTCATATGGAAGAAAACCTTTTATTATTAATTTTAAGGAAAAATCGAGGAAAAATGCATTTTTTATAAGAAGTTCTGCAAGGTCAAATACCAAGAATGTAGACATCAGATATATCATTATATATTTCTTGAGTCATATGTCAAAAAAATTTGAAGAATTTCAAAAAAATAATAAAATCAGATTTTCATCGTAGACAATAAATGTTATTAGATATTTGAACGTAGTTTTCAATTCTAGTCAACTTTATTCGATACTGATTTTATATTATTGTAGAAAATAAAGGTACTTTACTCTTGAGCAAAATTAATGTTTATCTGAAACATATATAGGCATGGCCCAGCATTGGCCTTCTTGAAGATTAAGTAAACAAAGTTGTTGTCTTTCCCGGCAACACCAAAGTCAATGAAACGATATGAAGGCCCAATACCTATTTGCTCCACTGACCACAAGAATCTGAAAGTCCAACAGATTTTTTCCGTTGAAGTCATTTCTCCAGAAAAGAAAGCATGGGCCAATAACTTCCCAGTAGTCCATAGTTTGTTGGGTTGTATATCTTGTTTTTTCTTTCAAATCATGTTTTCTGCCTACCGGAGCCATTATAAACGTTTTAAAAATCACAAAAATTTCCAACACCTACATCCTCTAGCTATCCTCCTACTTACGCAGGATATTCCACGAAAATTATTGGAATTTCCTTTCGTGTGCTCGAAGAGATAAAAGAAAAGTTGATTTGATTACCCTATTTTTTCGATGCTGACAAAGAAAAAAATTGAAGCCAATCCTGTTAATTCGGAATGAGGTGATTTTTTGCATATGGAGGTTTGAATGCATGAGGAACAATAATATGAAGTTAGTTTTCTTGCAAAAAATTGCCTAATATGATTCCATAAAAATCGAATCCTGTTTACTTCAATATAATAAAGCAACAGCACTGTCCAAAAGGATATTCGTCTCTGAAAAAACTGACCATATTGATGGCTAACGATGTATATTTCATCAAAATACTAGAGCCCATCTGCTAATATACTAGCTATGTAAAAAAACAAATGTCTCCGTTCCTACCTATATGGTTTATTATATACAAATGGATTTTTTGTAATCCACACGCCCTGTATATTTTTTAGAGTTCTTATTTCTTTCTGATTACATACCAGACACTTATATGAACAATGACTTCCCTTGTAGAACCGATGTATTCCGCACCTTTCCTACCCTTTCCTAATTTTAACTGTGGTTCTTCAAGTGGATAAGCAGAATGAAAAAAAAAAAAAGAATTTGATTACTTTATTGTGTACAGTCTCCCTTCAAAATTGCCAATAATTCATTATCTGCCTATAGTTATAGCTTCCTAATACACTTATATAGTGGAAGGTAATGCTGATGACAATTCTTGTGAAACTTGAAGCGATAATGCAGTTTTTTTTAGGTGAATTCCTCTACTATGCCAAGAAGAGACCACTCTGGATTCTCCCTAAAGGATAAAATGTCCAATTTCAAGCATGGTTTGATGGGAAATAGACCGCTACCACCAACTCCTAGTTCAACAAGAAGTGGATGTAAGTATACTGTTTGACACAGACTCATGGTATACCCCCTTTTCTTCTTTATTTTTAGAGCAATAATTATGAAATTTGAAACATCGAATAGGCTCATTATAAAGGGCAGTTTCTCACATTCCAGATTTTTTTGTTCATCTTCTGGATTCCCTGGAAATTACATCAACTTTCGATTTTCAAATAAAACGTCCTGTATTCGATTCCATAATCCGTTAGGTATCATTATATCAAATTCAACGATACCGGGTTTAACATAATTATTGGGTTATTTCAAACGGTCACGAAGATATTCGCGTTTGATCTGGTGTTTGAAGTAAATCTCACTACATTTTGATGTCATGATTGAACAGGGTTTTTGTCTCTTATATACCTACCCACCTGACGGTGCAATACCTACTACTTATTCATAATTTTCATGTATGAAAGAAATTCGAACATATGACACAACATCACTTTTTTTCTCCATTGTTTCAGCATTTAGGTCTGATTTCTCTGCAAGTACAAATCCAAGTGAATTGAACAGGCAATTTGTCCCCAGCCCTAGTCCATCTCTTCAACAAAGATACAGGCAGCATCAGTTGGCAATGCGAGGCACAACATCCAACATACCATCAACCATCACCGATTTCGATCAGGTAAAATTCTTCGAAATTTATGTGATATCATCATCAATTAATTAATCAAATTTTGCATCAAATCTCTCTCATGGTGAATATAAGAAACTGAAATGAATACATCTTTGAACTAGTAATGTAATATTATAAGTATCATTGCAGCCATCCAGTAGAGACAGTGGCTACCCAGAATGGGAAATGGAGGACTGGAACAGAAGACGAGCCGGAAGCATCTCTGGATCTGACATGGAGAAACAACATCTCCAAAGGAAACTCAGCAACGTTTCTTGTCCGCCAGGGGGAAGAGCCGTTCCCCATAGCGCTTCCGTGATGGACCTGCACAATAATCCCATGATGTATCCACACTATCCTGGATTTTTACCCATGCAACAGGTATATGAATGGTTCAATAATTTATCGTTAGAGCAGTCTAGATATTATTACACAGGGTGGTTCAGTTTAAACACTGGATATTAATGAAGATATTCTTCTTATCGTTCAAATACGTAAAATATATAGCATTTCCTTTCACACGCTTGATTCCCCAAACAGAAATAAGAGGTCCGGAAATTCTTCCTTAGAAAGTTACAACCCTTCAAAGATGAGACATTGTGTGAATTCAATATTTCTGACATTATTCAATAAATAGAAACAAAAGTTGGTCCAAACAATAGGATTATTTTGCTTGATCAATGTTCTAAGATTATCTATTGAACGGTGTGGGGGAGATACAGAATGAAAATACTTTGATTCATATAAGAGAACTGTGTATATCATTGGGATGCTCTTTATTCTCCATTCTCCGAGCTTGAACCACTTGATGATTTGTCTAGAATATTCTTAGATCTGACCTAAAATCTCTCGTGAAATCTTTATCAATTATATCAACGTTAATGAAAATCACTCCCAGTGACCCTTCTTTGATGGTACCTAACTCCCTAAGTTTGTCTTGGGAATGCTGGAATACCCTCACGAGAGATTTCACACGTGTGGTGGTCGGATTAGAATAACCCCACGGTAAGTCCTGCCTGTCGTAGAAGGCGACTAAAAGGACGCCAATAGGTGGAAGATGGTTAACGCCATCGCCCGGTGCGATACCACCACATCAACCATAGGCACTGTGAAATGGGTATACTTACCCGTGTTTCAGTAGCTGGTTGATGTTCCGGCCAACCCAACCCAACCCAATTTCCTTTTCCTTCCACGCCAACCTCCCTTCTCTATACAGAATAAGCGATGATGAGTTCTCCTCAAGTAAAATTATCCGGAAGTAAAATACCTCTCCATTCGGATTTCCGGGCGAGAGGTGCTAGAGGGGGTTCACCATCGAAAGAAAAAGTCCTCAAGATAGACCTATGTAACATCCGAGGTTTAAGTAAGAACATCAACGATGTCCATCGACACCTCCAAATTGAAAAGCCAGACATACTGGCTCTTACTGAGACACAGGTCAATTCATCCACCAATACGACCTATCTGCTCTGTCCTGGGTACGAACTCCACACACGTTTCAGATTCAAGGGAGGTCTCTGCCTCTACTCTAAAACGAATCTCTCATGTCAACGAGAAAAAACTTTGGAACCAAATAAGTTTGATGTCATGTGGTTCAAGCTCGATAGCCAGAAACAGACCAAATACCTTTGTTGTCTCTACTTATCACCAAATGATCCATCCTATGAAGAGCTCTTCGAATTCTTGTCTCTGAAGCTTGACCAAATTCAACAGAACCATCCAGCAGCAGAAATCATCATCATGGGCGATTTCAATGTACACAACACTGCTTGGCTCGTACACTCTAACAAAACGGATGAAGCTGGGCGACAAGCCGAAGCTTTCGCCATCACTCACGGCTTAGAGCAGCTTATCAAAGAACCCACACGAATTCCCGATGCCAATAACCATTCAGCTAACATACTTGACTTATTTCTCACTAATAATTCAGCACCCTACACCATAGATGTACGAGCTCCACTTGGCAATTCTGACCACACACTCATCTCTACAACCTGCCCATTCTTCATTCCATCAACTGCTCCGGCACCCCCACGTCTTATATGGCATTACAATTCAGGAGATTGGGACGGTCTCCGCATGTTTTTCTCCGAGTTTCCTTGGCATAGAGTATGCTTTGACTCTGAGGACCCTTCACAGTGTGCTGCGGAAATATCCGAGATCATCATGCTTGGAATGGACACATACATACCTCATTCTTCGAAAAGATCATCACCATCGAAACCCTGGTTCAACAAAAACTGTTCTAGAACTGTTGCCTTGAAACAAACAGCCTACCATCGCTGGCGCAAAAACCCTAACCCCGCGACTAGAGCAGAATACGTCGATGCCAGAAATACCTGCAGCCAAACAATAGATGCTTCGAAAGAAACATACAATGCCAAGATAAGATCGAAACTCATAGATTGTCCCAATGGCTCCCGTTCGTTTTGGTCCCTTGCTAAAGCGGTCGGAAGAAATTTCACTAATAGTTCATTTCCACCACTGTCCAAATCCGACGGCACATTAGCAACAACATCGCAGGAGAAAGCAAATATTTTTGCAGAGATTTTTGCAGCAAACTCTACTTTAGATTCCCAAGGAAAAGTGCCGCCAGACATTCCACCCGTTGAAAGTCGAATGCCCGAAATCGTCTTCCGTCAACGCACTATCAGACGAATTTTGCTTGATCTCAAAACAAATAAGGCTAACGGTCCTGATGGAATTCCACCCATTATCCTCAAAAAATGTGCACCAGAATTAACACCGATTCTCTGCAAGTTGTTTACCCTCTCGTATAGGTCGGGTATTTTTCCATCATGCTGGAAGACAGCTAGAGTCCAACCAATCCCCAAAAAAGGGAATAAGAACCTGCCCAATAACTACAGGCCCATTGCCCTGTTATCAGTAATCTCCAAAGTGATGGAGAAAGCCATCAATATTGAGCTCATCAAATATCTAGAGAGCTCGGGAATCATCAATGATAGACAATACGGCTTTCGCCACCGAAGATCTACTGGAGATCTACTTGCCTACGTCACCCATTTATGGCAAGCTTCATTAGAAAAACACGGGGAATCTCTAGCTGTCGCGTTGGACATATCGAAAGCATTTGACCGTGTTTGGCACAAAGGACTTCTCCACAAACTACCATCATACGGCTTACCACCTCAGCTATGCCATCTCTTATCGAGCTTTCTTTCAGGCAGATCGCTTCATGTGGTGGTGGACGGTGTATCGTCTGATACAATTGGCATCAATTCCGGCGTTCCACAAGGATCAATTTTGGCACCAACCTTATTCCTTCTTCATATCAATGATCTGTTGGGAGTAACAACTTGCCCCATCCACAGCTTTGCAGATGATAGTACCCTCCATACTGCGTTCTCTTCCAGAATTCCCATTTCTTTCCAGGAAACTAAGAACTCACGGCGCAGGCAGGTCAATGCTGTCAATGAAGACCTTGCTGAAATCACAGCCTGGGGAACCAACAACCTAGTTGAATTCAACGCCACCAAAACTCAAGCCTGTATTTTCTCTAGAAAGGCGGAACTCAGTATGCCCGACATTGTAATGTCTGGCACCACCATCCCCACCAAGCCCACCATATCTATGCTCGGTATTTCCATCAGCAACACTCTTTCATGGGATAATCATGTGAGATCGATCGCAAAAGCTGCTTCCCAAAAACTCGGATTCTTGTTTCGTGCGAAAAGCTACTTTACACCTCAACAGCTCCTCATGATCTACAAAGCGCAGATACGACCTGTTCTAGAATACTGTTCCCACATATGGGGTTCAGCACCAAAACATACGCTGATGCTCTTAGATTCCATCCAGAGAAGAGCCATCCGCCTGGTGGGTGACGCGACACTCACTCACTCCTTGACATCATTGGAACACCGTAGAAAGGTCGGCGACCTTTCACTTTTCTATCGATACTTCCACGGGAAATGTTCTTCGGAAATCTCTGCTATCATCCCTTCACTAGCAATACCAGTCAGACGAACTAGACAAGCCCAGTCAGCTCATCCTTTCGTTGTCAACCTCGAAAGATGTCGAACAGCACTTTATCAAAACTCCTTCATCCATAGAACGGCTAGGCTCTGGAATTCATTGCCTGAGGAAGTATTCCCAACAACATATAATCTCCAGAAGTTCAAAAAAAAATCCAATACCTACCTCCTATCCCTATCCTCCCTAGGAACGCACGATGTTCTCTGAACATTATAGGGATTCCCTTTCGTGCGCTCCAAGCGATAAAAAAAAAAAAAAAATTTATTTGAGGCAATATGTAGGAAATTGCTATGTATGGTGGTAACATCCTGAATCGATGTTAGGTGGATAACGCGACCATGTAATGTTGTTGACGTCAAAAGTCAGTTGTTTATTTATGCAGCATCAATTAACAATTATCAACTTCCTATTTTCAATCACTGTGTTTAAGCAGACAATTAACAATTATCATTTATCGAATAACAAGTTGAAGATTGGTCAATCAGCTTTTGATGGAAACTATAACCTCAAATCTTCCGGTTTTGTGTTTCTCTTTACTTTTCATTATTCCTCTGATTCTTGAGTATTGGCCCCTCTTGTGATGATGATATTCCAAAGATGTCTCTATTATTTTATGAAAATAATGTCTAAGGTTATCTTGAATGGCTTGGAATGGACTTGTGCACCTGCGTATTTTTTATTTTCAATTGTTAACTTGGTTTACATAAATAGTAACATTCTAGCTACTCCTTACTTGATAATTGTTAGATGATGATTGTTACTTGATAATTGTAAATTGATACTGCAAAAATCCACACTAAAATTCAAAACATACTGCCATGTAATTTGAATCTCAGAATACCTATCTAGAACCTCCCTGAACACGATAATTGGCGCAATCGGATAGAAGGCAATCCAAAGGCACTTTTCAATCCAAAGGAACCTTTGAAATGGAAAAATTTCGAGACAGTATAATAATAATAAAGTTTATTCAAAATGTAAAAGTACCTATACATAATATTGGTATTGAATGAACAAAGAAAACCTTTAGGAAGAATAACTTGTAAGATGTATAAAATGAAAATTATGGTTAATAAATCAATTGATTAATTCGAGATAGAAGTAATTTATAAATAAAAATGTATTGTTTTTCATTCAATCATTGGGTATAAGTACAATTCAGTACTGTTTCAAATTTCGTGCATGGAGATATTAGATATTTACCAGAAAAGCAATATAAACTCCTTTTCCTGGATTATTAATTGAACAACTGACTTGACGACAACAACATTATATGGTCGCGTTATCCACCTATAACATCGTGACAGTATGTTACTACCATACATGACAAGATTCAAAAATCAATTTTTGAATACCTGTATCCTTCCAATCATTATTCAATTCCCTATCAGTTTTTAATTACCGATTCCGATTTATAGAACACTCAGTTCATAAAAAACGAGTTCAGCCCAACTAACGACCCCCTACAAAAAATTGTTTCAAAATTGTTCTGAAATTGTTCTATCCGTCATTCGGTTGCCCCCTTACGGGCAACCCTCAGAAGTCTTCGAGAGTCTTGTGCGAGCAAGGAATGGCGAGGGCCTCACCTTTTAACGTGTGATCCCAAACACTTTATTGGGCCATCAGAAAAATGTCTGCAGTCGCGGGGAATTGAACCCACGACCGGCAAGCGAATGCGGATTAGAATACTGACATACTCTGTCCGCACAACTACCTGGCCCTACCGTTACTTCTTCATTTGCAGGCCCAATCGATGGCCCAACTCAACTATCCCATGCCCTACTGCCCACAACCGCAATGGGTAGGCCAGTACCCGTGCGAGGACCAGCGCGGCAGCAACCTCAGTCTCAACGTGGCCCCCGGCGGCTACCCGGTGAACCCCATGTGGATGGGCACGTGGCACGGCCCGCCCCCCTCGGCCATGTACCCCTACCCTGTGCCCGTGAACACTATGCACCGCGATCCAAGATCTTGCAGTCGATCGGAAAGGTAAATAACTGCTATAGCACAGCCAGCTCTATAAAAAGCCGGGGTGAGAGAAATGCAACACCGCAACGCCTTGATCCGAAAGTCCTATACTCTCGACCACTCTCGAATGGGGACCACGGCGACATAGGCGTTGCTAACCGCGTTATTATTATCCATTAAATCCAGTAAATTCACTTCGTTTCATTTACACGGCATATATCGTGTGTGTATAAAGTGACCGGCCAAGGGACTATCGGACAGCGATGCATGACTTCTCACTACGGCTTTTTATATCGGAGGCTGTGGCTATAGCATTAGATCTACAAGTGTATTCAGGTTGAGTGTTCAAGATCATACCAGATTCTATGAATGTATTTTGCACGTGAAAATGATGAGAAATACTGGAATGTTATGTTATCCGATTCTCATTTAACCTCTGCGAGACGGAGAGTATGAGTGAGGTCTTACGAACTCCAAAGTCGGTACACTCCCCTCGTGAGGGTACCTGGCGTGATTCCATACAGAACCGAATTGATATTGATTGATTGATTGTCTTTATTACTTACCCCAAGAAACATCATTGTTTATAATAGGGATATATACAACAACACATATATACCTAACAAAATAAATCATGGGTCTGAAACTGCTTCGTTTCCGAGATAAGGGTGTCCATTACAATCCAAGTTTAAAAAATGAGGTGAAAAAATATTTCTCACCAAATTTGAGGATCGTACACATTTTAGAGAGGGTATTGATTTTTATGATTTTTCTGTTTTCATAAATAATAATGTGCAATAAATTTTTGGATAATATCTGAACATTTTTATTTTTCATTATGGAGTTCAGAGATATGCCGAGGTATGGTTGTTCGTTTTTCTCGAAAACACGAAGCAAGATACGCAAAAATAGCAGGAGATAGTAATGTTGTATTTTTAGGTGGTTCATATGAATATTCAAAAAGAATTGAAAAAAAAAATACAGGGTGATCTTTTTTCTACAAAAATAGGCAGACTTGCTCGATGGATACTCCCGTGGAAATTCTGGATCAAATTTGAGTTCTGTGATCGAATCTAATTGGTCTAGTAAATGTCTGATAATTGTGTAAATAAACCATACACATGAAGAGGCACCAAAGTCGGTACACTCCCTCGTTAGGGTACCTGGCTTGGTTTCATACAGAACATGCAGAGATAAGTGAATAAGTAATCCTTCCACTATTTGATTTTGCCTTATAGAATATTCAGCGAATCAATAAATAGATGAAAGCTGCTTGAGAGTATTATTTTTGCAAAGAATTGCCTGAAATTTCTAAAACATCTTTCGATGCCATCAGAGAATCGTTTTTTCGTAGAAAATAAAAATGGCAATGTATCACGGCTCGCCTCCTATTTCCCGTTATACAGGCTTTAGTATCGTTTAATAACGTCATTGTGAACGCCTCTGCTTCAATTGCAATCATATCAGATTAGTGGCAGAAGTCGCTGTTAATACTGGCTAAACGACATTTTGGAAAAACTCCACTACTTTGTCTGTTCTAGACCACCGTCACCTACTCACAGCACGAAGTCCAGAAAGTCCACTTTGAGCAGGAAAAGCAGGAAGAAACATCGAAAGGCTGACGACACCGATGACGAAGCCGACCTCGACGACCGACGCTCCACGCTCAGCTATACGGACCGGAGCGAGAGAAAATCCTCCGGCAGGTGTCCGGTGCGAGAAAGACCGCCCAGAGACCCCTCCAGACGGGTCTTGACTGACAGAGCCGAGCGAGCCTCCGTACCGAGAAGCAGACAGGGCTCCTCGAGCGAGACCGACGACGAACAATCAGAGAGCCCCAGCCAGAACGAAGTAGACTCGCCCTCCGAGTACAAGCCAGGAGAGGCCTCGAATGCCCCAGTTGCCGCCTGGGAGTGCGAGCATTGCACGTTCGTGAACGAACCCGGCACCAGAGTGTGCCAGGTTTGCTGTAAAACCCCTACTAGTGACGCCAGGGTGGTCAGTAGGGATTCAAAGCCGAGGAAGCGGAACTTGTCCAGCGACGATTACAGCAAAGATAATAGCGAGACGGAGTCCGTCAGGAACAAAATGGAGAAGCTGCGGATGCCCAGCTCTAAAGCTTCGGCGCTTGAGGAAGGGAAGAAAGGTAGGACCAGTAGGAAGATATCGTTCTGGCCCGGCACGAAATTCACTACCTTCCAAAAATCCAAATAAACTAGTTTTCGTTAAAGTGTTGTCCCGTTTAGTGTCTAACATAAACTTTAAGCTTGTGTGTTTGTGGTGTGTGGTGTGTTTTGTGAGAATAACAATTTCCTGTTGTTGCAGGAGAGGAGGACACTGAGACAGTTTCGCGATCTAATCACATGACAATTCAGTCGGAGTCGCCGGATTTTTGGAGGGAAGACTTGAAGGAAAGTGGCGAAATGAGTGTGTCGGGTGGCGAGAAGAAGAGTAAAGTGGATACCGGGTGCGGGACTTCTTCAGTGGATGTGACGAGTGCACAAACTGATGATAACAGTGAAAATGCTGCTGTTGATGGGGATAAGGATAAATTGGCGAGGAAAATGGTTTCAACTTCTACAGGGACTTCACCTCCTCCCCAGAGTATTTCTACACAGGTGAGCAATTGAAATTATTGGCACCAACAAAAAGTAACCAAAAGTTTGAATACAGAAAAATACGTCCAAATTGGATAAGTAGTCTTGACGAAAATGTATCTTGAAATTTTGGTTACTTTTTGGTGGTGTTTTGATTTCTTGTTGAAGTGTACTTTCAACATTTCATAGATTTATAAAAATTTTACCACAGAATGTTTAGTGACTTAATTTATTAGCATACCTAGCTCGGCTTCTAGCAAGCCTTATAAATCTTCCAATTAAATTCTTGTCAAATTGATGTAACGTACTATTGTTCCGACTCTCATCACACATTTCTCCCTCTTTCTATTTCGTTTTTTCTTCAGACTTATGAAGATGTGTCACTAGAGAAAATCCAGAAAAGCTCTAGATCTCCTCCTAGAGCGGCAAGCAGAAATAGTAGACGAAGTCAATTCAAAAGGTCACAATCTTTGAAAACGTCTCCTTCTCAGAAAAGAGGTTCACAATGGTCCCTGCATAGATCTTCCAGCAGACATTCTTTCACTACTGATTCACAAGTAAGTAAAATATTATATCTTCACTTGTGATTATCATATTCAACCAAATCATAACAAATAACATAAAATTAATATATAAAAGGAAAGGGACCTTATTGCCTAACAGTACCTAAGAACTATACCATTTGGTGTCTAATTTAATTTCACTGTCATTCTCATTCACAGCTTCTTGTTTAAAACGCGCATTCAGTTGACTTATTAATGAAGAACTATCAATTGCTTTCCATTATTTATTGAATAAAGTAGCTTGTTGGTTCTCGAATCCAAATAAAATTGATTAAAAATTGCACCTAAGGCAATGCATGAGAGTAGCAGATATGTCTCACAGTCAAGTTTCTCGATTCTTTGTATCAGAAATAGAGATATCTATTCCTCTTTTCATGATACTAGTGACCATACGTAGATAATGCCTATTTAGTCTCATTAGGATTCTTGGGCCATGATGTAGTGCTTTCCTGAGGTAGACTCATCTATTACATAAATTGAAAAATTAGGTCGTTTTTTTTTCGTAGAGTTTACCAGGAAGTAGAGAAAACAGTCCTAACCCCTACGATTATGAAGAGGATTCATACTATGGAAGGAATTATGGAAGAGAAAGGAAGCCACCATCTCAAAGTCACCGCTTATCTCATAGCATAATGGATCTGAGGAAACCCGAAATGTATCGTAGGCTCAGCCAATACGATATAGGAAATTACAGGGTGCATTATTGATCATAATTCTAGATCTATACTGACATAAAGACATTTATGAGGCTTTGAATTTAGAGATTACCCACGCCATTCATTCACCTTTCTGACTTACACAACAATCTAATCTGTTACACAGCTTTGAAAACATGCATGTTGACTGTTTTTTTTTTAAATGTAATATTTGAAGTATAATGTTTTGCTTTTTGCGACCCCATGGAGAAATGTTGAGATGAATTTGTGATTTCAGACAGATTATCCAGATCCAAGTCACCTACGAACAGATTCCTACCAGCCGTCAGAAAGAGAGTATTCGAGACCACTCGAAAACGGGTTTCAAAGACACGATACATTCAAAGCATCCGGGATGGAGTTGGTGAAACTTCTGCGAGTAAGTATATCTTGATGATCTTTCGTTCCTTGATTAGAGTTTATTCACCGACCTGTTTTTTATTTCCTAAGGACTATAGGTTTTTCTTCACAGGGTAATCATCTATGATTAAAACAGAAATTTTCAAAACCACAAGAATAAAATATATGTAATAAGCCATTGTGAAGTGGAATGAATAGTGAATATATTTAACGTCCTACCGACTGCGCCATATTTCTGAATAAATACCATAAATCATATAACAAACTGAACAAATAAACTATCGAATATACAAGGTGTCTCGAAATTACATAGAAAGATTTCAACCACACTGATTCTAGGAACAAAAATAGTAAAAAAAGTTCATACAAACATGAGCACAGAAATGCTCCCCCGAGATGAAGGTTTTTTTTCTAAATATTTCCGAAACACTCTGTGTTGAGATAACGACATTTATCTCATGTATATTGCTTTTCATACCCGATTTGCTTTTCCGAAATTTTGATCAGGGGCGTGGGTCAGGTGGGACTATGGGCATTTCTTCCCCCAACTTTTTTTCTATGCAATTCTTGGCAGTTTGAGCAAGAAATATGGAAATATCATCATTTCCAAATTGATATCATCAAAAGTGAACGAGATATCTTGAATAATAGAAAAAATAATTGAACTTCAACGCAACTAATCAAGACCGGATTCATGTTAATGTGAACTTTTTTAATTGAAATGAGATCTATCACCCATTTCAGTTTGTACCTCAAAACGTGAATCACCCTGTATAATTCAATATACTTGCAGTAAGGACAAATTTTACGCAGTGAAATTCTGGGGCAAATCATCTATCACTACAGATATGTTGGGATAGTTTGGCATTTCATCTCTGTTGACAGGTTTTTCCCGTGGGAAAAAAGTGAGTACTTTTTTCCCGGATATATATCACATATATATACACTGTTGATGGCTTTTGTTGTGCTATAGTTCCAAAAAATAAGTCAATAATACCGTCTCCGAGAAAGTCCTTTTATCTTCCATTCGACTTCGCGTTTACGGAAATCACTAAACAACCACTAAATCCGCGATTCTTTTAAATCAAATCACAGAATTAGCCTGACAGAAGTGACGTCAAATATTTGATTACTTCGAAAGAATGATAAAGATGCCTACAACACAGGTGTCCCTCCTGTTAAAAACTTCAAATTTCACGTCGATAATTTTCCGATTTCAAAATAATGTTATATCTTCTCAATATTGATTCGTCCTTTCTTCTGTTACAGGAAAAATAGTGTATTATACACGGAAAAATATTAGATTTTAGCTCACCTGGAGCTAAAATATACTACTGTTTCCCTTGTATAATAATAGTTATTTATTATACAAGGGAAAAAAGTAGTAGATTTTAGCTCCAGGTTGTGTTGTCTCCCGACGCGTAGCGGAGGGAGACAAAAAACCGTGAGCTAAAATCTAATATTTTTCCCGTGTATAATACACTATTTTTTTCTGTGACAGAACGAAGGACGAATCAATATTGAGAAGATATTACATTATTTCGAAATCTGAAAATTATCGACGTGAAATTTCAAGTTTTTAACAGTAGGGACACCTGCGTTTTATAGACATCTTTATCATTCTTTCGAAGTAATCAAATATCTGATGTCACTTCTGTCAGTTCAATTCTGTGATTTGATTTTTAAAAATTGCGAATTCAGTAGTTGTTTAGTAATATACGAAACCGCGAAGTCGAATGGAAGATAAAAGGACTTGCAGTTCTTTCTCGGAGACGGTATTATTGACTCATTTTTCGGAACTATAGCACAACAAAAGCCATTAACAGAGTATATATATGTGATATATATCCGGGAAAAAAGTACTCACTTTTTTCCCACGGGAAAAAAGTTATTTATGAAAAGTGACATTTTATAACCTGCCAACAGAGATGAAATGCCAAACTTTTTTCCCGTCACAGAAAAAATAACTTTTTTTTTCTGTCACGGGACAAAAATTGATATTTTTGACTCATCGATTAACCGACAGACAGTATCAAAAAGAAATTATTGTTCAGGAAGCCGAGCAATTCAAATATTCGGCAGATGAAGTCCAAGCGGCTATCATCCACTGTAAAGATATGAATCCCATCGACTGGTTGAGGGAGCACTGGGAACCCACCGTAGCCAGTGTCCAGACCCTCGCCTCCCAAATGGGCAGAGAGGGCCCCATGAACATAGTCGGGACCGTTTCCGAGAAGGAAGCCCGGGACGCTTTGAGAAAACACAAAGGGAATCTGTGGCCTGCCGTAGAAGAATGCGTCGACCAACGGCAGAGAAAGGTTTGCACTTTTTTTTATATTCTCCCGTGATTCACACGTTTAATTATTTTTTTATTCTAATATGTACAGTGTGTCTCCCCATTCCATCGACGAGCTTAACTAAAAAGTCATTGATTTATAATGCTTTCAAATTATATTATAACCATCTTCCAGTCGATTTCAGAAATATTGTTTCTCCAAAACATTTTAGGAGATCTGTGAAACAACATCTCATCAAAGAAACATATTATTGTGTTCAAAAATATCTAGCTAGAGATTGGAATAATTCAAGTTGATTTTTTTATGACATGATAGCTCCTGACGGAAACTCTTATTCATTTAGGTTTATGTTATCAATTTGGTACATAGATTGTAGCATCATTTTCTTGCTATAGACACCGTGATATTAGTTATATTTTATTCATTATGTATGTATGAATGTATGTAAGTATGTATGGGTGTATGTATGTATGTATGACTTTGTCAATGAGAATTTTTTCTTCTTCAGACAATGAAGTATATTTTGATTGATTGATTGTCCAGTTCTCGATGCCTTTGAGCGATATCTCAGTTATCTTTGGTGTTTGGAGATAGAGTGTTGCGGTTCGCACATTACTCTCTTACTTTTTTTGTGAAACGAATAATGCCGTAAACAGAATTTTCACAGTCCTCCATGTTTTTGAGATACAGGGCGAAGTTGAGAATTCTAACTTTTTGAGCAACCGGCCCGTATCTTGGTTACTTTCCAACTTATCTGCAGGATTTATTTTATTTCTGCAATCATTCATGTTTAGAACATGGAGCCAAAATAGTTGAAAAACATTCAACTATTATACAGGGTGTTATTTAAGTACGTGGCCAAACTTGAAGGGGTGATTCCTTGGGTGATTCTAAGACGAAAAGTTCATATAAACATAGGTCCGGTAATGCTTCGTTTTCAAGATACAGGGTGTCAAAATTTTTAAAAGAAATCGTTTTTTTCGTAAATATCTTAATAACCCTTCAACCGATTTTATTGAAATTTGGCAGTGTTATTCATGGTCGTAAAGGGCTAATTTAACATTAACTATATCCAAAATATTAGTAAGACCCCAGTTTATGATGGTTTGGTAGTTGAAATGTTTTATTGTGTTGTCACAGGGATGTGCAATGAAGTGATTTTTATGTTTTTTCTCAAAAACAAAGCAAGATACGAAAAAAATTCTAGATATGAAAAAGTTGTAATTTTAGTTGCTCAATGTGAAACAAATACGAAAATTGCAAAAAAATCAGTGGCGCACATTTTTTCTGTCAAAAATATTGGTTACAGTGCCTTCCGGGACGCCACTGGACATGATAATTTTGATATAGTTAGGGTTAAATTAGCCCTTTACGACCTTGAATAACACTACCAAATTTCAATGAAATCAGTTGAAGGGTTATTAAGATATTTACGAAAAAAACGATTTCTTTTAAAAATTTTGACACCCTGTATCTTGAAAACGAAGCATTACCAGACCTATGTTTATATGAACTTTTCGTCTTAGAATCACTCAAAGAATCACCCCTTCAAGTTTGGCCACGTACTTAAATAACACCCTGTATATTCTTGATGAGCTATGAGACATTCGAATCAAACTGGATAGAAATACCCATTTGAATAAAAATATTTTTTATTCTAAAAATGAACGATTACAGAAATAAAATGGGTACGCCACTGTATTATACGTAGAAAGTAATATAAGGCCCCATTCTCATGCTGCCGATGAGTTGAAAAGGATCCGAGAAGCGGGAGTTGCTCAAAAAGTGAGAATTTTCAACTTCACCCTGTATCTCAAAAACATGAAGAACTGTGAAAATTCCGATTACGGCATTGTTCGTTTCTCAAAAAAGTAAGACAGTAACATGAAAATCGCAAAGCTAACAGATATCGGGCAAAAGCATCGAAAACTGGCTATGGATTTCACGATTTCATCACTCAATATCTTGAAATTTACAATGTTTCACCATTAACCTAACAATTTTTCAACGCCTTGGAAGGTGTTTAACTATGTTAACATTTTAGAACTCAATATCTTATTATGAAATTCTACGTGGGTATACAGAGTTATCCAAATTAAGTATCCACATTCCACTGCAATTGGTGACTTTATTTTTGTTGAAAAAACAAAATTGTTCGAATCCCCGCAGTATATTCTACTGGAAGGTATTTTTTCTATAAGCTTTCTTATTTAAAACTCGAAGTTCTCACAGAAAAAAATTATAGACGAAGGTTTTCATGTAAAAAATGCATTTTCTGTCAATTATTAACATGATTGTGGTTGAACATTATAATTATGTTTAGCTGCACTAAAAAATCTTCCATACTTTCAATGTACAAGATGTTCTTTGAAAAAAGTGTTGATAAGTCTTCTAGTTTGGCCTACTTATTTTACACAATGAACTACTTATTATTATCCACTTTCATCACCATTCCCTAAATTCCCAATTTGTCCACTTCTTCTTTGGACTTTTTGAAGGGTATGGGTATAACTACATATTTTGATTTTATTTGTGGAAAAATAATAAACAAAATTGAATCAATCATAATAGGGAGTGTGTCCTTGGATAGATAAAACGATTCTTGTGAACAGTGAAACAATCTTGATTGAAATTGATACTTTGTTGGGTTTAGCCCTGGTTGATTAAATTAATTTTTCGAAAAACCTATTTTTCAGTAGAATAAAGTGCTTTTCATGTGGCAAATACAACAAAGATTTATCTAAGAAACCTCAACTACCAAATTTCAAATTCTTTTTGTTAAATTTCATCTCAAATCGTATTACCTTTTTCAACAGATACATGAAAAAGTTGAGATATGAACCTAGATATTGTTTGGTTAGGAACAACTCACCTGACAAACTTTTTTGACGACGTATCTGAAACTTTAGACACCGTCTGTTTCTCGAAAACGAAGCAAGTTGAGACACACTTTTTTTTGATGACGCATGATATGACATCCTGTATAATTTTTGCAGTATGCAGAACTAGCTTCTCGAGGTGACTTCAACAGAGAAGACATTGTCACAGTTTTGACTGCAAACCACGGTGACTTGGAATCTGCTTTCAACGAGTTGAGTAAAACTCAATTGAAGCCATTTCTTATGAGAATTTGGGGACCTCCGGTCGGTACTGAAAATGAGGCAGGTAATGAGGGGGCTACATTGAAAATGATAAGGGGGGAAGGTAAGTGATAATTTATTGATAAGAAGGTATTTTGAGAAAAAACTATTTCAGATGTGCCGTTGAAAGACAGTGTTGATAAAGAAGATGCCAAAGCGGTAAGTACAATTGCCCCCTTAAATACAAACAGCGCCCCTCAAGTAAGTGCTCCTCCAAATGCAGTTTCAGACGCCACAATAAACCAAGAAATTCATCGAATAAATCAACAAGAACCTTTAGAAGATAAAATTAGATTAGGAACCTTAGATGATATTGAAATAGAAATTTTAAAAAACTTAGAGGACATCAAGACTATCAGTAAGAATTTAGATAAAGCTCATTTAGAAGATTTAGAACCCAGTGAGGTCGACGCAAATTTAGAACCTATTGAAACAGAGGAGTCTCATATGATACCAAATAAAATCTACGTTGAGAAAAGTCGCACTGTAATTGAGCTCGTTGATGAAACTGATATGAAACCTTCGACTACCAAAGACTCTAAAACTCCTTCCATTTCTGACAGTGAAAGTAGCGATGAATTTCAGAATCAGGAATTTGTTGATGCAGTGGAAAGTCCTACCGAAACGAAATCTTTTCCCGATTTCAAAAAACCCGAAATTCCTAAGCATGAAAGTAATTTAAGCATCGTCCTTTACGGAAATGATACAAATAATGTGGCTGGAAATGATAATTTGTTTGTTGATGATAAAGCTCATAAAGACGAGACAAATGGAGATAGTAGTTTTATAAAGGATGAACAGAATGAAATGAATAACAATGAAACTCTATCGAGCAATGAAGAAATTTTCAACGCTCTAAGCAATAAATATGATACTCCTGAAAGTACTCCTCTAGAAATTGATAGTAGCTCTAATTTCTCTAGTGAAATAACAAATAATATTGCCGATCCTCCAATAAATCGACCTGTGGACATCCACATTACAACGCACGAAGAAGTTGTTGATCAATTAATTGGGAATGAAATTAATGCAACAGAAAATCAAGAAATTGAGAGTGGATACATGGAAAACAATGTGGTTCAGACAAAAATTGATGAAACAGGAATGAGGTCAGTTTCTACTAAAATTGAAATTCCTATTTCGACAAAGAATCTGGAACCACTGGAAACACAAGCTAATCCACCTAAGCTTTCTGATTCTACTATAAGTTCCCTTCTGGATACTAATAATAATAAAAATGAATTTGAAGTTGTGAATAAAACAAAAAACTATAATGGTGCTAGGAAGCCTCCAAATATACCTATGACAGAAAATAAAAATAAACTCTCCCGCAGACAGAAAAAGAGTATGAGAAAATCTAAAAAACGATCTGAAAAACGTGCTTTGAAAAGAGAATCTAGTACAACCGAATCCAGCAGTGAAGTTCAAGAGGATAATGAAGAATGTTCGAAATTGAAAGAAAATACAGAAATTACAATTGAAACAGTTGAAGATATTGCTAAACATAATATTGAATCGCATTCAATCAACTTTGTTCCAACAAAAGTATGCAGGAAGAAGCATCTGAAGAAAGATGAAGGCCAAAAATATTTAAAGTATAAAAATAAAGAAAAGGAAAATATTGAGAAGGAATCAGTTGAATCTTTAGAAGAAGTATCGACAAAAAACGTAATTCCATTGATTGTGACCACCACTGAAGCTGCATCTTTACCTAAAAACCATTCTTCAAACAACGAATCACCAGTTGAGTCTGCAGAAGAACATAAGCAAATTACAAACAATGAACAACAAATAGTGTCAGCTAGTGATGAACAAACGACAGGGACTGATGATATGAAAGATCAACATACAGATCCATTTCAAATCTTAAATGAAGGCGGAACAGTTGTTAATACTGAAGTGAATGAAACAGAAAGTGCAGAAGGTATAAACGGACAAGCTGAATCACTGCAAAGTACACCAACAGGGGAACCTATGCTGGATCCCACAAAACCTCCAAGAATTTCGACTACTGTACAAATGGCGCAGAACAAGCAAATGACTATTCCGGTAGCAAAAAGACCTTCCAGAATACCACTACCAAGACAACGTTCCATGTCGAAAAGTGAACCAAAGTCACCAGTTTCACCGTCTACTAGCAGAATTCCAATAAAAACCTTCTCATTGCCCCGGAAACTTGAGAAATCAGATGGAAATAAGAGTACTGAGGGAAATAAAGAACATACTGAAACCCCAAAGCAAAACCTCCCTTCTAATGCACTAACTACCGTATCTGCTGAAAACCAAGAGGATGGATCTAAAGATGAAAAGGCAGCAAACGATCCCACTTCACAAAATAGTATAAATGTGGATGTCTCAACCTATAAAACGAACAAAATGAAACTATCCTGTACAACAAAAAACTCTTTTGACTCGACCACAAGTTCTAAACAGCTCTCTTACACCAAGTCCTTAGACAACGACAGTGACTCCTCAGTATCGGATAGTAATGTAGAAGAACTGCTCGATCCTAGTACAGACGATGACAGTTACGAGGAATTCGAAGATTACGAGGAAGTTTTCGAATCTGATACTGAGGATTACGAAGAGTTTGACAAGAAGAAGTCGATGATCCCTAAAGAACTCGATATCAATTTGTCGCAAATAAGTGACAGGATCAACACTCTCACGAACAACTTGAATTATGATCCGAAGAAATATAGTATAGATGAAACCTGCGAGTCTGAGGAATATTCTTCAGATGAAGATGTGGAAGAAGATGATTATATTGTTGATGGTTTTGATGAAGAAGCGAATGAAACTGCCGAAAATGATGTGAAAAATCAAACAAAGCAAACGACTGACCTAGAATTGATGGAGGTAATATTATTATGTTTTAGAGACTAATAAGTTCCAGTGTTTTGCTAGTTTTTCTGTTTTGATTATCATAAAAACACGTTCACTTTGTATTTAGTTGATCATTGAAATAAGTCACTACTTATCTACAAAATCAAAAAATCAACTTGATGATACACAGAAACTGATTCAATTTACATATCAATATCTATCCGGATCATCACTAGTACTTTCTGTTTCCGAATGTGAATCGTCTATAGGCTATATAATTTATTGTTTGAAAATTCATGGAATATATGTCAGTTTTTTTCCCCTTAGAGACAAGCCCGTAGGTTTCTGGCGGAAGGACAAGTAACTAGTTATCAACAAGCGGAATTAGCAGTGAGCTTGATGGCCTTGAAATTTTCTGTAGAAGAAGCCCTGGAAGCTGTTAAAGACTGTAACACTTTGGATTCTGCTATATCATTTCTGCAACAAGACTGTGAACTTTGTGCTGGAAAATATGCTATGAAACAGGTACAAATATCAACTACCATAAAAAACATACTGTGAAACTTTTATAGAATGTGATACCATTTTCTATACCTCACTTGCTAAATCCTTCGCCTTTATACCGTTAAATGTCATCAGACATATGGAGTTGCGCCTGTCTGCAAATCTTTCTCCATGTTTTCCTGTCTTGTGTCAGCTCCCTGATTTCATCCCATATTATTCCCAATTTTTAGCTTCCTCTCTCATTCCATCATTCATGTTCTTTTTGGTCTTACTTCACTGATAATCCGTTGCAATCGCGCTTAAAAAATTTTTTCGTAAGTTCGTTTTCGGAAATGTGCCACAAGTGACCAAACCATCTGAACTATTGAACGTTCAATTTCTATTTTCATATCTCAAAACCCATGTCTCACTGCTGTACATCGTTGTTAGGTGGATAACCTGTTTGGTTACGGTATTTTCGGTATTTTTATGTTTGTTGGTAATCCTTCCCTTCCAAGAAAAGCCTTTTCCATCACGGTAAATAATTAATTGACTTTTGATCTCAAGTATTCGAAGTCTTCCACTTCCATTCAACTGTATGCTGAACTTATTAGTTGTTTTAAAGATTTTGTACAGTAAACACTATATTCTCAAAAACTTAAATTGTTTGACAAATAGTTATAAGTGTTACACTCCCCTCGAAAGTGTACCCGTCGTGTTTCCATACAAGACATATAGAAAAAAATCAACGTGTTGAGTTTTCAGCTATCTGTAAATTGTTTGACAAATAGTAATAAGTGTTACACTCCCCTCGAAAGTGTACCCGTCGTGTTTCCATACAAGACATATAGAAAAAAATCAACGTGTTGAGTTTTCAACTATCTGACGTTACGACTTCATGATAGTGTACCATTTTTGTGTCGAAAACTAGTTTTTCACTATTTTCGATAACATATTGAAAAAATTCATACCTAATCAATTAATCTGCTTTACTTTTGAACAGGGTAACTTTTATGACTTAATCAAAACAGTACCGAATTCTTATAGATTGTATCAATGTTAAGATGTACTCACCGATGTTGTCAGGAGTGTGCAAAAAACTATTTCACGGTTCAAATCACAGACAGAAGTATAATGGATTGCACGTGTCCTTTTTGCAAACTGCCAGAGCTTGGTAGTTCGGATACCCATGAAGATGAAGTGACCGATTATTTCGGAAACCTGGATATATTACTGAAAGGTATCCTAGATGAGCCTGTACACGAACTGTTCCAGAGGAAATTGAGAGATAGAACATTGATGCAGGATCCTCATTTCAAGTGGTGTGTTCAGGTATGTTTTCGAAATATTTTCAGGGGAGAGAATAAAACACACCAGGCGGTCCACTAGCTTAAAATATACTTTGACTACTTTGAGAAAAAATTATAGTCTTCGCGTCTCTCAAAATATTATGAAGATGCATAAATTATAAACGATAAATCATCAACAATTCTTAGTTTGGGCCTGTGATTTGGAAATACAGCATAATTCTACGCTACATGCCAATAGTATGTATTTCACTGTTTTATTTTTCAGTGTTCTTCGGGCTTCATAGCACATCCTCGGCAGAAAAGGTTGATATGTCCTGATTGCAAATCTGTTACTTGTGCAAGTTGTAGGAGGCCGGTAAGTTATCTATATCAACTATAAATAAACTGTTCATATGTTTTTACAGCAATATCAGATGTTCACCAGTTATTAAAACATAAAAAATAGAGAAATTGTCATAGTCAGGTCTCCATTCTGAAATAACTGAACAAGGTGATGAATATCAGAACAAAAATCTTTGATGATGCAAATTAAAATTTGGAAACAACCCATTGAATAATTCTTTACACTCAGTCAAATCACCGTGTATACGCAGAAAAATAAGGGGGAATCGAACTTAATTATATATTATCATTGGATATCAACAAACTCAAAATTTTTACAGCATTGTGTATAGGTACATATCAGTAGACCTGAGTAGACCTGGATAATGCCAGGATACAGGTTATTAATACTCTCGCTGTTCGATGGTATATGAATTGAGCAGATCAAATTTTGGGTTGAAGTGAATCAATTGAGTTTTGTCACATGAAGAATCTTTAATGTTTGTTTAAGTGGGAGAAGCAACATGAAAGAATTACTTGCGAACAGTTTGCCCAATGGAAAGACGCCAACGATCCCGAAAATCAGGCGACGGCAGTAGCGAAACATTTGGCGGAAAACGGTATCGACTGTCCCAAATGCAAGTTCAGATATTCCCTAGCAAAAGGTCAGTTTCAATATCCATTAAGCTCATATTCTAGGATAAGAAATTTTGTATAGTGGGATTGGCAAAGATGGCTAGAAGGTGTAAAATATCAAAATGTGTATAACATTTCTATTCGTGTTAGGTTAGGGGTTAGGTTCAAACGTGTGTGGGCCCATGTCAGGCCCTCCACTGCGGCCAATGGCCTATTGTGGCTCACCCTATGGTTATATTTCTCCCAGTATATCTAATCTCTTGGCGAAATTAAGGAGTACGCTGGGAGAACAATTCATCAGGTTTTCTGGCCCTACTGTTGTATTGGCAAATGTTGAAAATCTGATTCTGGCCGCTGCAGGGCATGTACATAAAATGTGTTAATTAATGAAACCTTGTCAAGAAAGACACTTTTATATTAATGAAAGTGTCTTATTGCCGAGGAGCTTTGTGCTTTGTTACCACAGAAGACTGATTTTCGGTTTAGAATATCGCGTAAGTTGTCTAGAAAATGTTAAGAAATATGCAACTTCAACAGTTCCACTACTAAAAAGATTATAGTGTAAATTTTGCTGTACCACTTATCATCATATTATTTACTGCGGTAAAACTCGAAGATTCGAAGAAGCCATTGTCTACGTATCCTCACATTACTGTTTTTGTTCACCATTGTTACCTATTACTAATAGTCTTTTTTCTCATTATCTTTATTTCGATATTCTACATTATTGTATTACTTTATTTGGAGCATCTACATTATTGATATTGTTAATTAGTAGATGTAAATATGATAATAATCAATTGAATGTAAGTTTAATGTTGATACAGTAGTAAACTGTTGGTGTACATGTATTCCATTGAGATAACACAATTTATATTTCCATGCATGTCATTTATGATAATATTATTACTCCGATACCAGCAAGCTTCAAATTGCTGTTTAGGAATTATATTGGATTACTATGGGAAGTATACTCTTATTTAACTTAGGCTATACCTATGTTAAATTGTATTGTGTTATACTAAAGGGTGCTGAAAAAAATGGAATATACATTGACGTGGATAAACAATTGTATTGAAAAAAAAAACGTCATTGATAAAAACTGCGAGATACCCACAACGGCCCAAAAGTGGGTATGCGTGGTTGTTCTGGTATATTATTGAGTGTGAAGATGCAAAGTGGAACGACATTTTGATCAATTATCAATGAGTCTGCCATGATACACCGGCATGGTATGAACCACAACACTAATAAAAAAAGCGGAGCAGGAGATTATCTTTTCAGGATGAAATCGACGACTCTCTATTCCATGTCAACACGAAATGTTTTTATGAAGGACAAACACCTATGGTCGATTTCAAACATGTCGATCCATCGTAATTTTATCCAGAGATAATTTACCCACTTTTTATCGTTTCAGGTGGTTGCATGCACTTTACTTGTACTCAATGCAAATACGAGTTCTGTTACGGCTGTGGAAAACCTTTCATGATGGGTGCCAAATGCAGCGTGAGCCAGTATTGTGCCAAATTGGGGTTACACGCACATCATCCCAGGAATTGCTTGTTCTATCTGAGAGATAAAGAACCCCACGAACTACAAAAGTTATTGACTGTGAGTTGGTAGACTTATTTTATAAAATGTTTTGTTCTGAAATATTTGAGATTTCAACTGTTTGACGGTCAATTTTGGAAATGAAGATGGGACAAATTTTCATTCATCATTCATTTACCATCAGAATGGGGTTACGTTGCGAAAATCTAGATAAGGCGATTATAGATTGCTAGAGGAATTCTCGTTACGCTAGTGTGATAATTCAAAATTCTTCGTTTTGAGAAAATCGACTTATTTTCTTTATGTTCTGAATAGAAACAAACGGGTATTTCCAAGATACAAGTTCTGAGTTGAATAGCAATACGTTTTTTTGAAAATTCGCATAAAGTTGAAATGCAATAGTTAGGAAGAGAAGTGACTAGGTACGAATGAGGTATAGGTGCATTTTTGGAATGAAGGAAGTACCTATAATGAATGAAGTTTAAAATTGAATCTATTCTTGCGAATTCTTTTAAACACACATTTTTCCAAATGTTTGATCCGAAGTAATTATAATATATTTTTCAAAATTGGAATTTGATTATGAGGTGGAGCTTGATTCAAAGGTAAATATTCGGAATCACATACGAAAGTTTCATCCTAGTTTTGTATTTCTTCTTATTATTCCTGAGGGATATCTTCTCCTTGTTGCTATTTTTTCTGCAAAAGCTTGCCTACTCCATTTCATTGAAAGCAATGCATACAATAATGTGACAAATCGAAATATTCCATATTGTTAACGTTACAATTCAAAATTTTGTTGCGTTTAATTCATTATTTCATTTACTGATGAAAATGTAATAACTTGACAACTCAAAAAATTTCAAATTGTGTTTGAACAATAAGGTGACTCAATGACTTGTCACATTATTTACCATACAAATTCCCTCAAAGTCTAAATACGAGGCGTATCCTGCGAAGACTTGGTGACAAGGCAAAAAGTTACTATCTTGCTCGGCTGTAGCACTTTCTTATCTTTTAGTGCGACCGTAACGCGATGTCAAACCTAGAGATGTCACGATATTCTAGAAGTGTAGAGCTCGAAATGTGCTATCCGACGGTGGTTCTAACTCAAAAAATCAACTTCTTTGAGTTGCCACACTATTGTTCTCAATGTGCGTTTTGATCATTTTGAATATATTGAAGGATAAAACGAATTGTCAATTTCGTTGATTCACCAGAGAAAATACGAGGAATCGAGAACAAAATGATGTTAATCTTCTAAAATATTCATTGTTTGTCTTCAAATACAGTGTCAAATCTCTATTAATCTAATTTAACACTGCTCCTGAAATACAACAGGGTCGACCAATTCCTTCAAGTCCTGATTTCTACCAATAAATGAGTGGGACTAACTTGATTCCGGTTTATATTCCAGGACAATAAGATTCCTTTCGATACCGAAATCATAAGTGATAAAGAAGAGAATGCTTCTGCCATAAGGAAATGTTCCATACCATTGCAAAGGGAAACACCGTCTGGAATAGTTGACACAGTTTGCAGTAACGAAGTCCTTCCAGGGCAAGCTGGCCTTTGCAGGTAATTTATTTCATTTATGCACCACCGGTACATAATCTATGGATTAAAGTCCCAAAAAGCGGAGGTAATAGTGATGAGAAACATAAAAATATTATGTATGATGATGACCATTTGTAATGAAAATTATCGATAACTTTCGGTGAATACATGTTGTCAGGGGCGTCCGCAGAAATAATCTCAGGGGGGGAGCAAGCCACAATAATGATGAACAATATTCAGTAGATATAAAAAAACAGTTTCTGCGCGACCGAACAAATTTTCCGGGCAATAAATCTACCGCTATGTTTGCAGCAGCTTCTCCAATGTTTTTTTTTTCAATATTTTTGTAATATTGATTGAAAAAACTTGGGAGAACAGTTCAGAAAATATGCTAGCACACTTTTTCGATGTCCATGCACAAAACAATATGGCTACTCTTATTTATCGGTCGTCCTGATGATCAAACTCAATTTTGTGTTCAGATTTTTATTTTCGTGAATTAGAAATGTCATAGGTATTGACAATAATTGATTTTATTATTGAGATTCTTTCAATTGAATTCATTGGGTCAAATAGTATATACACCTCGGAAGTGAGTTCTTTCTTCCCTCAGAGCATTTTAGCGTCCTCTGACTACAAAATCACCTCGGGAAAAATCATGCACTTTCCTCCCCCGATGTATAATCTACTATTGTTGAAAAATTGTTGTAAAATTGTTCTATCCGTCATTCGGTTGCCCCTTTACGAGCAACCCTCAGAAGTCTTCGAGAGTTTTGTGCGAGCAAGGAATGACGGGGGTCTTACCTTCATTTATTTCATTGATAAAATTAACTTTATCTCATTTTATAAGATTTCGATGAATACTAGTCAAACAAAGTTTCTGAAAGTCACTATAATAAGCTCCAATCGGAATAGGAATTGAATAATCAAACGTATCTTGATTAGAATGTGTCTGAGTAAGGACCAGGCCCTCCGGACGCCCCTGCATATTGTATGAATGCAGGTTGAAAAAAGCACCAGTGCTATTTACAATACACTCAACTAGCAACAGTGAAGATTCGTCGAAAGTTATCTGTAATTTTCATGCGCGAATATGATAAGGGATTTTTTTAAATCAAAACTATAATCGATTCCTCTTCAAAATTGAGTTTGAATATTGTTTGTATTCATCATTGCACTAATGCCACCATGGAAATTTATTACCAAACTGCCAACTCTTTGATATCTAGAGAGTGTTCCTAAATGTCGTACACATATTGAAGGAGGTTATTTTTTGGTCTAAAAGTTCCTATAAACATAAGTCTCGGATCGCTTCTTCGTTTTCGAGGAACAGGCCGTCAAAGTTGAAAATATGCATAAACTATTCTTTTGTACACCCTGTATAGCTTTTCGAGATGGCAATGTTAGGCGAAAATTTCAGCATGTTACATATTATAAATTTTCACTAATCTGAAGGATGTCTTGAATGGAGTACTCGGCGTTTGCATTAAAATTAGGAGTCATTCAAACATCTGTTTCAAAGGTAGATAATAAAAACTCTATTTATTCAATAACATCATGGTAGTTATTGTCAAAATTGACATCAAATTATTTTGACAGTATTTAATACTTTAGTGAGACCATGGACGAGATTAGTATAGAAGAGTATTCACATATGCACCTCATGTATGGAACGAAATGAGACAGACATTTTTTCATATGAAGTACAAGTACTAACAATATTTTGGCTCACTCACTCACTTTTAGTACTGAAATGAACCGAGAAATTACCCCTTTCAATATGTACATACATGACATAAATAAACAAATTTTAGGTTGCACTATATAGAATATTTGAGCCTCCTCATTCATAGACATAAAATTGACACAATCGAAATGCTAAGCGCTGATGATTTAGAGACTGTTGTGAGAAGAGCATCGAAAAAGTTACCTCCGAACTGTTTTGGAACCCCTAGAGAAATGTACCGACAGCGGTTGAAACAGGTATATGAAGAAGTGAGCTATTCTTTTTTCAAAAAATGCAAGTCGTTTTCGTATCTTTCCATCCGTTCAATGATTTATGGTGGTGAAAACGAAAAAAATGGCAATCTTAGTGTTTCCATGGTTATTTAGCTCTTTGCTTGCATTTTGATTTTGAACACACCATTTGTATATTGTCACTTACTGCCCCTCCGAATTATAGCTTTTCTTATGGTGTTTGTCTAAATTCCAAGGGGCCGATTACAGAGTATAGAGGTCTGATTCTGAATAAGGAAAGGAACTACTTTTACAAAACCGTATTCTACCGATTACCACCAACGAATCAGATATTTTTGAAAAAAGACATCGCTCACTGCTTCCTTCCCCCCAAACCCCACTAACTGCTCTACGGCGTCGTCGCCACAAGAGTCTTCTCGTCATGAAATCTTCAGGAACGAAAATACCGGAAGATGTGTGGGTGTAGAAGCAGCGACACGACACAATATGCTATCGGTGGCTCTCCGAAATCAGAAGCCGTGTAATAACGTAATATAAGGAAGGAAAATATCCTTCCTGCATGAGAACCTGACTCGGCCTAAAGGAACCTTCCTCAAACGTAAAATTTTCGATAAATTGGGAGAATTAAGAGTTAAAATTTTCACTATAACTTCTAAAACATGAGGTCAATGTCAAAGTCAAAAATCCTCCTATTATGTCGAGTGAAATATTTAATTTGGATGTAGTTTTATTCAACTACAGGACTCCTAACAACTATTACCTACGGCCACAATAGAAAGTAGACAATAACACATCCCACAGTTTTCGTTTATTCCGCCTGTATAGGTATGTCAAGATCGCGAATTCGACGTCAACAGCGGATGACATAACTGTCATCAAGAATTTTAATTCCGACTGTTTGTCAAACTTTTTTGATGTACTATATATGGCACTAGGTGGAGGATAGGTCGTAATGCGTGTTGTAAAACAATTACGCACTCATGGAATTACGCACTAGTAGCGCCAACTGGCCGTGGCGGCTCCTCAGAGAAGGCAACGGAGGCTGAGCCTCCTCTAGAATTTCTTTACATGGAATAGTTCGATATACTTGTATAAAATATTATACCGAAATAACGTTCGTTTTATCGGTTTTATTTCCTGATATCAACTAGGATTTGAAAATTTGGCAACAATTCTTTTATACTTCGAAGTATTCAGAATAGAATACAAATTTTGAGATATAGCGACATCCAACGGAAAGCAGTCTCTGACCAATGAAATTCGCCAGAATCGCGATTCGCGAAGGAGCATGTGTGACTGAGATGTTTATTAGTATAATATGATGCATGTTTGCACTCTTCTGATGCGCTTTTGTTCTGACAAGACTTGACGGCAATGAACAGTTGAAAATCGCAATTTAAGGTTCTAATTACATCTTATTCACATCTCATTCTAATTAAAATAGAAATAGAAACTCAATTATCAGTATTTTATTAAACACTATCAAAAATAAACCAACTCACATCATTTATGTTATTTTTTGTCGTTAGTATAAGTGATTGTTGTTATTTGAACCGATGGCCACTGAAAAATATGGTAAAAATATGACGATATCAGCGCCTCTTACGGATTACTTATGAACAAGAACCCTTTCGAGTGTCTTCAGTTTCATCCGTAGAATTTCACATTTCTCATTCAGCCTCCCCTGTTGAAAGGAGCACGAGGCGCCACTGCCAACTGGTAAGACTGAAAATATAAGCCCTCACTGACAAGGCAACGCCCACAATTCTGTAGTCGTGTTGTCACGTTGACTGGACCAAAGGTCCTGTACACAAATTCGTTATAAGCAATAAGCAATATTAATTGAGTAATGATTCGATTGAAAAAATATGGAAAAATCAGTCTACTCGCCTATTCCGAGAGCCACCGATGCTGGTGCTGCATGTTCGGGTATTCTCGTTCTGAAGATTTCACGATGGGCAGACTCTTGTGCCGTCGCCGCGCCTATGCGCAGGCTGCACTACGTCGAACACCTGGTCGGGCTCATCGGCAGACACCGCGTCGACCCGGTGCCCATCCTCGACCTGGCCGAGGTCAGCCAGGAGCTGCGCCGGCGGGGCCGCGAGCTGCCCGAGCGGGCGGCCCGCTGCGACGATCACGAGTACAGGCGGCTGTGCGCGCAGGTAGGTGGGCGGGTCGCTTGGCTGGTAGTCTGCCCGTGCGCCCGACAGTGTGGCTTGTTCGGCTGTAGGTGTCGCTAGAGTCACTGGATGGTATGAGTAGATTAGAGTTTGGACACCGCTGATCTTTTGTGTCGTTTTTTATTCACTGTACTTCAATGGCTTGAGGGAATGAAAGAATAAGACATATATTCTGCTCTTTGTCTTTTTAATGATCCTAATAGGTCGCGTGCACGATGAACGACCCTGGAGGTAAAATATTGAACACAACCTCACTCTTCTGTAAAACATTGAAACACAACCTCACTTTTTTTTATTTGTTTACAGAGGAATCAAAGGATTGAAATAGTTTTTCACAATATTTTGGCATACGAATCGTGTTTTTTGAGCTATTCATTAATTCAAGCATGCCTTCTCATTGTGCTGTTGTACAATGCACAAAAAATGTAGCGAGAGACGAAGGACTATAATTTTTCAGGTTAATAGTTTCATTACGTAATTTTATCATTTCTTATTGAAATGAAATTCCTTCTGCAAAAGAAGTTATAATACTGCTGATAGATTGAAAATGTCTACAACACACACGATCATAAATCATAATATCCCGTCAGCATGTCAGACCAGTGCTCCCGTTTGATTGCATGAATCCAATCTTCTTGCATTATTGTAGGAATTTCACGAGTATTTCTATAAGCTCCTATTGCAGGAAGAATTCGGATGAGAAATCAGAGAAATTACCAAATTTCAAAAATGAAAACTATATGTGAGTGACTATAGTATATAGGTACATACTTTTAAATCGTAATGTACCAACAGGATTCCTAGGTCTCTCGCTGCATTTTTTGTGCATTGTACAGCATGTGATGACATGCGCAAATGAATGAATAGCCGAAAAACACGATTCGTATGCCGAAATAATTGTGAAAAACCATTTCAATCACTTGTAAACAAATAAGTAAAGTGAAGTTGTGTTTTAATGTTTCATCTGACAGTTCTTGCACGCAACCCATAGCGCCTGAATGTCAGATACGTTTCTAGAGGTTAGATTCTGTCAAATCAATCATAGTCGTAGGTGGAAAATCGAAATATGGTATAAACACCCTCTTCAATTTATAGCAATACACTTTTCGCAGAACAACAGTTATAAAAATGGAAGGAATGCATCTATCTAACAACATTTTGATATGACATATAATTATAGCTAGTTCGGTCGATATTGAAAACGCCATTCAATGATATATATCACGTTGAAATTTACTTGATTTCCTCAGTTTCGTTCTCGAATTGTCAATTTCAGTGTAGTTTTGCAATCAATTCCTCTTTCTTCATGATAATATTGTTTTTCATTTCGTACTGTGATGATAATAAAAGATTTTTTTCTCAGTCTGTTTTGTGAATGGATGGAGAAGCAGATTTTCTCAAACGGATCTTAAAATCTTCTGTTTGAAAATGAGCCTAAAATATAGCATCATTCTATTTTGCTTGTCTTCAAATTAATTTTCCATCCAGACCGTTTCATACATTCCTTCCATAAGAGAATGGTTGATATTTCCTTTGGAAAATTAAATATAATAAATCCATTTTTTTCAGAATTCCCACAATTCATTTTCATTTATGCTTTCTTGTCAATAGTTTATGAAATTATATTTCAATTCTGTCGTCCATAAAATTTATTGTCAAATTCAGACAATTTTGAATAGCGCAGGACGACTATGGTGCTCTTGTCACAATGCAAGATGTGTAACTTAATAAATCTGAACATTCAAAAACACTAACAGTAATCATTTTTGTGTCCGAACTCTTATCTAACTAATACCATCCATTGACTCTAGGTCTCGCTAGAGTGCCTGGAACATATCATTTTGAGCTCTTTGAAGAGTGTGGACACACTTGTCATCTTGTTATACAGCTGAACAAAAAACATGAGACACAAATATGATTTATAAGGGATGGAATGTCATTTTTCTGTACCCCTTCATAGAATTAGTGCAGACATATTACCCTAACATTGACGTAATACCAAAGGCACATAATGCTCATTGTGTAATTGTATCAATATCAGTTCAATGAATGTATTTCCATGAAATGAATATTGAAATTTGAAGCTTCAAGGAACATTTGAAATGCCGTCTTCTCTTTGGGCAACTCAAATAAATGTTAATGTTAACCATCATTCTGGGAATTTTTGTATTTCGTTACCGAACAAAACATATTCGAACACATTGTCGCGGGGACGCCTATTCAATTTTCAGAAGTGACGTTTCAAATCTGAAAATGATGACAGTTCGAAAATGTGAGTGGTGACAAGCGTGTCCACACTCTTCAAAGGGCAAACAATGAGATATTCGAGGCACTCTAGGTCTCGCTATAGGCTTACCGTTTGTGCACGCTTTGGAGCTGTTTTATGTACACATAAGTTTCTTTTTGATGCACCTGACTCAAAGACCGTGCCCAGGATTTTTTTTTTCGGGAGGGTCCAAGAAAAAAAAACAGTTGATTCCATTTTTTCTTGGAACCAGAGAGAAAGGCGGATTTAGGTCGTCATTTCGGGGGGTCCGGTCCTGGGCACGGCCTCAACTGAGCAGCACAGTGAAGTTGCACATGTGCTACTCCCAAGTACTAAATAGAACGGCTTTTAGTGATCTAACAATGAATGGCATTGCGCATACGCTCTTATTGTTTACTTTCTGGAAGTATTGAAATATAGCCAATCTATGTTGATAATGTCTGATTATGGAGACGAGCATGTTATAAATGTGAGTTGAACTATTTTGATATATGAAAATAGAAAATAATCATTGAACAGAACCAAAAATAGCTTGTCATTAGACAGTGACAGAGGATTAGGGGAAGGTTGAATTATGGTGTAGCACGGTGAAGCACAGGGGCTTCAAGCCCTAGCCACTAACAAAAAAGAACGTGTTACTGTCTATTTTCCTTGCTCTGGAATAGCTCCTGTGTAACCCATCCAGTAAAATAGAAAATGCCTATAAGGTATTGTTAATGGTTAATGTCACCGTTCTAGGCGTCTACGTCATCACTACAATGCGAACTTAGTCGAATTTACGCCACAAACCTATTTCATATTGATCATTCCGGGTATAAATAGTATTTGATGCAATCATTCGATATTCAGAATCATCGCAAATATATTTTTTTCAATAAAGAAATTCGGCACCCTCGAAAAATCCAGCTTCGATGACGTAATGAACCGAACCGAAAGTCATGGTTATCTGGTTTTCGCAAAGTAGGACCACATATTTCGACACTGCCAGATTTCTAGTATTAGTATATTTACCATAAGAGATTCAATATGACCAATGACAACAGTATTCACATTTACAGAAGACGATACAGTTTGACCTGGTCCCAAATAATCACTTATTGAATACTTATATACCTGCCAGGTGCTTCAGTACCCTAATCGGTCCCAGAAGATTGCCAATAATTTTAAAAAAATCATCCGAAAATAACTCAGGATATTAGAACGATACATCAATTATTACAACAATTTCAGTTTCATGTATCAAAATGAATGATCATATTATGGCTACATGGCAAAAATGAAAGACAAATAGTTTCTCCACAAGTAGCCGAATGAAAAAAACTGAGTTTCTATCTTAGTTTTCTCAATATCCTGAGTTATTTTAGGATTTTTTTTTAAACTCAATGAAATTATGCAATCTTCTGGGACCAATTAGGGTATGGAAAATATTCTGATAATATCGTCAAGTAATGATCTTTGGATTTCTAAGCCTATCAAGCATGGCATGCATTGGGGCCACAGCCAACTTCATGTATTTCAATGAAATGCAATTCAACAGCCAATTATTGAACGAATATCAAATTGTGATACATAGTTGAATAGAAAATGTTAAGGCATTTAAGATAGGCTACAGAAATATATAGGGTGCCATTTGAAAAACCAAAGGGGTCTACTTCCAATCAAACAGGTGGTTGAAGAAAATTGTCATTGGGTTCAAGGGAAGCGCCATCATCGATAATATCACCCTTGTGAATTTAAAATGTTTATCTCTTCAAATAAAAAAACTACAGGCTGTTACATGTCTCCTGTGTCACCCGGTATATTTTGATGCCAGAGAATGATACATGACAGAATTCTCCCGGTTCTTTCATGCCGCATTAGAGCATGTTCTCAAGGTTTAGGTGTACTTGGACATAGGCAAACGTAGCAAATGTATAGCACAAACATGTATAGTCCAATAAATGAAGGAGGAAAAAAAGGCAAAGTTAACGTTAATTACGCACTATTTTCATCTTCCGGTTGGAAGTAGCTTTTGGTACCTCATTAAACATGAGACAAAGTTTGACTGGAAAACGCGTGCGATGGCGGAGAAAATGGCCCCAAAAGACCAGGAAAATAGGTTTTCAGCCAATATCTCCTAAAATATGGCAGTTAGAGATTTTCGGGTCAGATAAAAATTGAAGTTCAGTTAATTTTCTACAAAAATGGTCCTTATCATTTTTCTCGAAAATTTGCCCGGTTTCGAGAAAAACGGCATGAAGTGCACCTCGAATAATGAGCTTCTGTGTTGTATGCCGGAGAGCACAGTCCGTGTATTTACACATCGGCGGGGGGACAAATTATTCAATAACTTTGTTAAAAATGCATATTTTCTCGTGCTGCTATCATACCCTGCTTGGCCGCATGGTTTATAGCAGACGACCCGAGCGCCACGTAGAGCACACACGCGGCGAACGACGGAGGAACGAAAGTAATAAATTATAGCATGTACCTTTAGATATACTGTTTTTTCCCGGGATATCAAAGGTAAGACTTATATACATCGATGGAAAGGTGGGAATTCCCCCGTTACACTAGTTGAGGTGTTAAAATGTTAGAAATAAAGAGCACGGAGAAAAAAACCACCGAAAAAAAAGTGCGTTTTTTCCTTGACCCCGCTTTTTCTGATTTTATTGAAAAATGGACGACTTCGTCTACAAAAGTAATTGCACAATCGAAAAGAAGACCTTCTTAGCTTTCAAATGATGTATCATAGAAACCAATCGGATCATGTATAAATTTTTTCAATTGATGGTTGTTCACAAAATTTCCCCGCGCTCCAAAAACAGCAAAAAATTGGGATTCAATAAACAAAGATTAAATGAAAATTAAAAAAAATTATGGTATACAAATTTCAGGGATGACAAAGGACCTTATGAGGACCCATAATCAAGAAAATTTTGAGTAAATTAGTGCAATACAAAAAAAATAGGAAGAAATTCCTGGCGAGGTCAAAATTGACCGGGAGCAGAAAGTTTGACCCATGTTCCGATATGGCCAAAAGAGTCAAGCGTGACTCAATTCATAGGGTATGATAGCAGCAGAATTCCTCTTTCACATGAACTTTGAATCATGAGAAAATATGCATTTTTAACAAAGTTATTGAACAATTTGTCCCCCCGCCGATGTGTAAATACACGGACTGCTCTCCGGCTCTCCGGCTCCGCTTCGTGCCGTTTTTCTCGAAACCGGGCAAATTTTCGAGAAAAATGATAAGGACCATTTTTGTAGAAAATTAACTGAACTTCAATTTTTATCTGAACCGAAAATCTCTAACTGCCATATTTTAGGAGATATTGGCTGAAAACCTATTTTCCTGGTCTTTTGGGGCCATTTTCTCCGCCATCGCACGCGTTTTCCAGTCAAACTTTGTCTCATGTTTAATGAGGTACCAAAAGCTACTTCCAACCGGAAGATGAAAATAGTGCGTAATTAATGTTAACTTTTTCCCTTTATTTATTGGACTAGTATACCTCTTGAAGGAAGCCTGTTTCAAAAATGAGGAAAAATGTTTTTTTTTTCAATGCTACCTACACCTGACCATGGTTACCTTTTATTACATTTTGGAACACAGGCAGCTTGAGTGATATCATATGAAAACGCTTGATTCGTGAATAAATAATGTTAATTAACTTTAATGCATGAAGAACCTAATGTATGAAGAACCGGGGAGGATTCTTCATTCATTTTTTGAAATATATTCATAATGAGACCCTCCAAGAGACATACTGGGTGAAATCACATCCAAAAATCTGTCACTACTTGCCTGTCTAATACTCATAGTGCATGGTATAAGCCTATAAGCCATGTCCAGGGCATTTCATATTTTGTGTCCATGTGAAGAAAATACGTTTGGTCAACCAAACACCCTGTATATTGAGAAAATGATCACATCATTCAACCATTGGCGATCTAAATGTAAAAAGCTAGTTAGTAGGCCAGGTAGAATACCTCTTGCCTACTTACTAGCAAACTAGGTTTTCTATTTAGATCAACAATGATTCAACTAACCCAAGCAGAAGTAAGTAACATCAAATTAGAGAAAATTATCCTGTTTTATTTTCAGATTGTTATGGACCAAATCCCCTTGGAGTGAATGTGTGCCCAATATATTGATATCTAGTCATTGAAACAAATGTTTACTAATAATTTTTGTGAAATTGTCCCTATGTGTTTTGTTATTCTCATAAGGTATTATTATATTTTAAGCAAAATATACATATAAAACTTTTATCCATTGTAGTATTAACACTGTATTTTCATAAAATAAGACAGATTACTTACTTATTACAAACATTGTAAAAAATTTTTCAGACTTGCAGAAGGACTCTTGTTTTGTTTTGTAGTAGAGTTTAAAAACTCACTGAGTCTATTAAGGTTCTGGCTATTCTTTTTTTCCTTTTTCTTATTTGTGTTTTCTTTGGAATTATCCTCAATAGTTATAGAGGCCTCAAGTGGTGTCTTATTGTTTTTACTGATTTTCATTTTAGGTCTATTGTTTTTATCCTCAGAGTTCATTTCTGAACTATCTAGATGTCTATCATTTTGAGGAGTGGAGGACAATACAGCCTCTTGATTGAGACCACTAAATTTATCCCTCTTATTCTTCTTTTTCTTAGAGGGTATTACAGGAATGTTGTTTTTTTTCTGGGTTTTTGGCAAGGCCATCTTTATGAAATGTTCCTTTTTGCAAAACTTACATGTAGTAACCTGGAAATAAACAAAGTATCTATAATATTATTCCTATATACATTATGAATCAATTTTTATTTTCAAAAAAATCAAGTGAGTAAGGACATGTTATTTCATATACCCTAATTAGGGTTCCTTGAGGAGTTACAGGGCATTGAAGTCATCATGGCACTGTGTTCTCACATTTTATCAGAAGGTATATGCCAAAAAAACTTTCAATTAGAATCAATAGTTTTTGACAAATTATACAAATTCAAGAAAAGGTACATATGATCAAAATTGGAAGAATTTCTGAGATTGGCAGATGCTTACCAAAATACCATGAAAAAACTCTTGGTCTTCAACAAACCCTACTTGGGCATATATTATCAAAACTTTTCAAGATATATCACCCACTTCATTGAAAAAAAGTTATAATGATATTTATCATCCTCTATACAATAGATTCTTAGGTAAACAACTCTCACAGAACAGAAGTGTATAGGTGCTGTATATTTATTTACTATTTTTGTACCCCTAGTAGTACCCAAATGTCTTTATTGCATTAGTCATAAAATTCATTCAATTCAACTGATTCATCAAAAATATATTTTGATATGAAAACAAAAAAAAAAAGAACTTACCAGTTGGTTTCCATTGAAATTACTCATCCGTTTAAGATACCTTTTCTGATATTTGGTCAATGGAGAACTATTACTATTCAGTTTTGCTGAAATTTTCTTAGCAAATTTATATCTTTTCATTCTTGATTTGATTCTGTAGTTAGCAGGACCATCAGAAAAATTAAGCAAGCATCTCTGACACTTCTGATTCATTTTAGATACAGATTGAGGCAAAAAGGTGGCTTTCCTTCCTTCCATCAATCTTCTCTTGGTTCTGAAAATCAAATGAAATGAACATAAATAGAAGTTATATTGGCACAATATATTTGTTTTTCAGTATTTTGTTCATAACCAGATTTGAGTGAACTGATGCTGATTGATGATGAAGAGAAGGCAGGTAGAAGCTTGTGCTCTGGTAGGTGGGATACATGAGTTCAATGGCTATTATTCCTTTCTTAAATTTCATGAGAGAGGTAATTTGATAGAATGAGAAATTTGTCTCAGGGATCCAATGAGGTGACAAATTAATGAGTATCTAATCCACAATGTTGGTTGAATATACCTAAGGACTATAAACTACACTAGTCCTTGGAATATATCCATTCCAATGTTGGATAAATTCACAATATTAACTGAAATGGCAATATTTTTACTTACGTAAGGATCGATTCTAGAGCTGGTACATTCATTGCAGTCATTGTGGACAGATTGTATAAATACTTTATGGAATTTTTGAATAAATCATCATCATCTATAGGCGCACTCATTGTTTATGTAGTACACAAATCTCTGATAATCATGAAAAAATCAAATAATGAAAAGAAAAATAAACGCGTGTTTTCGTGGTTTTTACGTGTTTACACTGTTCTGAGTTCTGTCATTCTCTGATTGTTCTCTGGTGTAGACCATACCACACTTATTCTTCTTCAACGTGTTTATGATTTCATCCTAGCTTCAAAAGTACCTTACTTAGCATTCCAATTTTCAGAGCAGTCACTGCCATTTTCATTTCAAAGCATTCTGCCCATTCTGGCACTTCTGGCAGTGTTTTAGTTTGATAGCGGTTTTTACATAAAGATAAAGATAGGTTATATAGTTTTGCATTTGATTAACGAATTTGAATTTTTTATAAAGTTGAATATGTGAATCGGTGTAAAATGGAAATTATTCATATCTTGGGTGTTCTGATGCACATCCACTCTGTTCTGACTTCTCAGGATACTTTCAGTGAAGAATTATTGATAAAACCTCTCTACAGTGATCAGGTTTATACCCACTTCCACTTCTCCACGAAATGGGACGTTGATATGGACACAGAAACTTGTAAGTTGATCTTTCATAAATATGCTCACTATCAAAAGCCATCACTCCGTTTCAGTCAACCACAGCAGATTGTTTCCCAGAGCTCTTGGTGAAATCATAAAGCGATTCAATGTCCAAGAGTTACATGTTAGCCTCACAGGAGGCTTGTGGAGATATGAGAACTGGGGTTATCCAGTAGTAGATGCAGCACCTGGTGCTGAGGTTTGGGCCTGGTTCAGACCAGATACTGGGGATGTTGACAAAAATTGGAAGCTACTGGCAAATTCTCTGTCTGGGTTACTTTGTGCATCTCTAAACTTTGTGGATAAATCTAACAGTATAAGTCCAGAGTTTTCATTTCAACCATCTGGGGCCATTGATTCACCTAATGTCAACAACACATACCTGAGGTATGACAACTGTTTATTTACATTTATTATTGTTTCTCAATTACCTTCCTTATTTTAGGTATGCTAGTTTACCCCGTGAAATTGTTTGTACAGAGAACCTTACCCCTTGGAAAAAGCTCTTACCTTGTAATTCTAAAACAGGCCTTGCATCTCTTCTAAACTCAGGTTACATTCACAACTCAAGGTATCATTCAGTAGGCTTGCATTTGCGCCAGATTTGCCAAGATGAGTCTTGTGAATCAGTTTCTTTGGACTTACAGCAGACAGTATCACTAGTTTATGACTATGGGATTCTTGGAACCAAGGACTGGTCACTCTCTAAACTGTTTGGTCAAGGTGTGAATGGTAGGTGTGTATTGGCATCCAGAAGTGAAATTTATATTGACATTACCAGTACAACAGCTAGAGCCTTCACTCTTGACCCTCAGCCTGATGAAGTACTAACTTCAGTTAGAGGTGGACACCACAGTACCTTTGGCAAGTATACTCTCCCAAGAAACTTCTTCAATATCTATACAAAGTTCATTGATAAAGAAATTGTTTCACTGAATGTACCACCAGTATTACATGCAAATCAGTATTTGACAGGTTATGGACAAGAACGTGGAGGAATTGTAACTAAAGTTTATAATAATCATTGGAGTGAACTTGATGTTGTTCTCTTACAGGATATTCCTTGGTATGTTCCTATATATTTGCATACTCTGAAGTTGATGTCAAATGACATTGAAATTAAGCCTGTGGCTTTAAGGTATGTTCCTGGAAAACAGAGAGAAAGACCATATTACTTAGAAGTTTTCATAAAACTTCCTCCACGTTCTACAACCTCAGTCTCTATCGATTTTGATTATGTTTTCCTCAAATGGCAAGAATACCCACCTGACGCCAACCATGGTTTTTATATTGGTTCTGCTATTATTTCAAGTATTTTACCTGTTGCTCGGAATTATACTGGTTTGCCACAAGATGGCACTTTAATTTCCCACAGTTTCAATGCTTCACGGAGTGGGTACTTAGTCCAAGTTCGCACTGAGAATATGGTGATAACTTTACCTACTCCAGATTTCAGCATGCCATATAATGTTATTTGTCTGGCTTGTACTGTTGTGGCATTGGCATTTGGTCCTTTGCATAATATCACTACTAGAAGACTTGTCATGAAGTCTAAAAAGAAAGAGTCCTTGCTAGTCAAACTAAAGAAATTTTTGTCATTTAATAAGTAGATTTCAGTATGTTTCATTAAATTCCTCAGTTGTAATTGATGATTATGTGAATTCTACTCTAAGACTGAAACAGTTTTTCAATAAAGCTAAAAACATGAAATTTAGCACAAATATTATTTTCAGGTCAATGTCCTTTTGGGGTATATCCCCCTGATAAAGAAATTCTCTCTCTATTATTTTCATATAGCTTAATTTCTGCCCTGACAAATTTATTAGGGCCAAGTAGGTGCCATTGATGAAATATCATGAAATTTTCCACATTTATTGAGGTGTGTATTAAACTGGCCAAACAGTTAAGTGAAATTAAATAAATTGGGTAAAATGGCGCACACACAATGTTAGTTTTTGTACTTCATTCATTAATATTTATTTAAAAAAATAAAGATTCTCAGGAGAATTATCCATTTACTTTTATTCAACACTTATTAGTTATTTTCATTGTCAGTTCTCAATGTAGGTACTTATATCTAACTTGAAAATCACAGCAATTAATTGGTTCAACAATATATACAATAAATTATTAAAGATTATTATTAACAATATTATAATCAAATTATCTAGAACTCGTTTTTCTCTTGAATATTGCTATTAGTCATGAAAACTTAGAAGTAACTGAAATATTTCAACAATTAACAGAAAATCTGTTATGGCAACATTTTAATAAAATACAGTCACAAGTGCTGTCAGAAGCACTGCCCACAGAGTGAACCGGATAGTTCCTGTTCCTCCATCTGAATCTGTATCTTCTGCTCGACTTTCTCTTGCATTCACTTCTGATATACAGATATTTCCACAGTCTTCTTCCTCACAGATGTCACATAAAGTGACAGTTGGAGCTCTATAAAATACTCGTGCTCTTCTAGCTGAAATTAATAGAAATGTTATTGATCACTAAGTGTAACAAAGAATCTGTAGAGGATGTCGTGTATAGAATTGAAATAAAAGCATTGTGATGCGTCATCTAATTTGTCAATATTTCTGAGGTGATACTTCAGTGGGCAGGGTCCAGTGAGAAAAGTCGGTACTAATTTACAAGCATCTAGCTAGACCTGCGAATCTTTGAAACCTCAAGGTTATCAGAACTATCAGAAGGTTAATCATGGTTATAAGACTTATAAGGTAATATGAGGAAGGAAAATATCTCTTCTGCATGAAAAAGGAAAGTACTTTCAACCTGACTTGTCCTAAATTAACCTTTTTCCTGAAAAGTATATTTTTTAAAAATTATTTCAGTGAAAAAAAAATTGATGTCACGCAGGGATTGAACCCCAGTCACCACCGTGTAAGCCAGATACACAGACCTCTGAGCTATCGCTTTACTCGTAGTCGTCATAGTTTCTCAATATAAAGAAGAAACAAATATCATGTGTTGTGGGTGACGTCACTCGACCTCGATGTTTCAAAGATTTACTGGTCTACCTTGTTACTAATTTCTTGTTCAACTCGAGAAGCTGTCGAGCTTTCACTAGCGATAGGCGGGATACTCAGGATAGGCTCCGTTTGTCTTTGCTCTCGCACTCGAAGTCCATTGATGATTTATTTGATATCATTCCCATCGTTGAAACTCTTCTTTTGTGTTGGCTTTAGAGAGTCTAACGCGGATAATTCTCAGATATAGGTATGCAGGAAGAGGCAATTTACTTACAACTATCATAATAATCATAGATCACTACAGGCACGGGTCTTTGCTTCGCTACTTTATGCGTTCTGAATGCGGATATCGTGGGGCAGAACTCAGTCCTGGAAATGTTGTTGAAATAGAGGATGACTTTCGTCAACCCGTGGGTCATCTCGACTTTTTGCACGTTCTGTGAAACCTCGAGGCTCGGTAAAGCATCTATGTCCGCGGTGAATCCCGAAGGAAGGCTGACCTCCATGACGGCCATGTTGCTTTCTGGATTCTCGGTCAGATTGCGACTCACAAATCTACAAAATATAATCATCACTTCGATAAGTAATATTCGTCAGTTGTGCTGGATTTTTGGTGATACAAATTTAAGATATTTGGCGTTACCCGCCTCAGTATTGTTAGGCTGAATATTGATTTGAATTTTTTCTTGACAATATGATTAAAACAACATATTTTAAGTTTATATAACGAAATCAGATTTAGAAAACGCCTGGGTTTGCATGAATTGAGTGTTGGTTCTAGAAAATGAAAAATGCACTGAATTGATTTGTTTTGTAATTTCATTAGTGGTTTGAGTCATGAAATATTTATTCTACCCCAAAAATAGTCGAATTTTTCAGCATTCCTATCAAAACAAAGCACGAATTGCATATTTTTTATTGTCTTACTATGTAGTTACCAAAATCAGTAGAACTCGCATTTCAAAACCTGACTTGCCAAAAATAAATTTTGTTATCAATAGAGGTTGTAGGTCATATGAGCTGTCATACTTCGTTTATTTAATCACAGGAACAGAATGTGTTTACGAAACTTCATTGATAGTTGTTATCGATGCGTCAAAGTTATATATTGCACGTTTGTGTCACTCCAGAACGTTTGGAATGGGCACAGATTACAGGTACTTACCTAGATCATAACTTCGATTCTTATTCATATACATGCATTCTATGTCATGTTGAAGAGAATATGAGAGATGACCTCCCCCCCCCCCAACATCCCTGACATTGATATTTTGTGAAGATTCAAATACTTACGCTGCACAGATAGATATCTGTAGATGATTACTATTGGAGTTTTTGTCTACTTGGGGATCCAAAGTAAACAACGGCCATGGTCCTGTCACGTTCACATTGTATTGATATGAAACTTTGAATACTGCCAAACCTGTTCCCTGTGCTGTAATGTTGACTTCTCTGGAATCCTTACCCACCTGAAATACAATGAAAACCAGAGGATGAACATAGACTTATTTTCACGTATAAAAGATGACAGTTCGTGAGAAATTCTGTGGCTGCGCCTTATACTGAATATTAAACGGAGGCATGAGTTTTGCAATTTTTGAATATGTTTTATGTCCACACTCTCAAGACATGCTCCATGCTTCATAGCTCCATGCTCCAACTCTGTTTTTCGCATTTCCTAATAACAATAACTCCTTCAATTTCAACACCTCACCTCCAGGCTGGTACGGAAATGCAGAGAAGAACTCAGTTTCTTGTCAGAACATAACAAAATTATCCTGTTATGGGTTCCAGGACATTGCGGCATCGTAGGGAACGAAAAAGCTGATGAACTGGCAAGAACCGGCTCATCAACTCCATACATTGGCCCATAACCCGTACTCGGGGTTAGAAAAACAGCTACCCGAGGCTACATACGGGACTTAATCAGGAGCGATAGACTGAAGCCCCTCACATGCACCACGGGAAAGTTATCATTAAAGAACCGTCGAGAAATAAATCTGAAGAACTACTCGAGATGAGTAGGAACCAAGTCAGAACAATAACGGGACTTCTCACTGGTCACAGCCCAACGAGAGGACACCTGAGCAAAATGCGACTGTACAATGGAGAACTTCTCTGCAGACAATGCGTTAAAGGTACAGAAACGGCCAAACACTTATTAATAAAATGCGAGGCATTGGATCGCAAAAGACAAGAAATATTCGGGCAGTCTAGGCTGACTCCCGAAGAATACAACAGCCAACCGGTAAAGAACCAGTACAGACTGGTGCAGGGAATAAGAGCTACGGAATGGGTGCTATAAAATAAAATGGAATGCACAAAAAGACCAGTTCTTAAAAAAGGCAAAAAAAGGCAAAAAAACCCTACCTAGCAACTACAGACCGATCGCACTGCTATCTATTATTTCAAAGATCATGGAGAAAGTTATCAACATCGAGCTCATGAAATACCTGGAACATTCAGGTATTATCAACGATAGGCAATATGGCTTCCGTCATCAAAGATCAACTGGTGACCTGCTCGCATACGTCTCACATATATGGCAGCAATCTATTGAAAAATATGGTGAAAACCTTATCCGTGGCACTTGATATCTCCAAGGCATTCGATCGAGTCTAGCACCACGGACTCCTCGCCAAGCTTCCATCTTATGGCTTGCCAGGCAAATCAGAAACGAACGAGGGAGAAATGTTGACAACATACATATGAACTTGTCAACAATTCACGAATGGGGATCCAATAACTTGGTAGATTTCAATGCAAACAAAACACAAGTATGTCTTTTCTCTAGAAAAGCCGATCTCACTGTGCCCAACATAAGCTTGTCAGGAGTAACCATACCTTTGAAGACATCCATTTCGATGCTTGGTACTACTATCAGCAATAACCTTTCTTGGGAAAATCACGTAAGATCAATTGCTAAAAGTGCATCTTAAAAACTTGGTTTCCTGTTTCGTACCAGGAGCTATTTCACTTCCAGTCAGCTGCTTATGATCTATAAGACACAGATCTGGAATAATGTTCCCATATTTGGCGTGCAGCACCCAAACATGCCCTTAAACTGTTGGATTCTGTCCAAAAAAGGGCAATTCGTCTCGTGGGTGATGCCTCGCTCACAAACTCACTCACTTCTCTGGAACACCGTAGAAAAGTTGGCGATCTGGCTCTATTTTATAGATATCCATCCAACGAACAGCGAGGTTCTGGAACACATTGCCAAGGGAGGTGTTCCCCGAGGCATATAACCTCCAGAAATTTAAGAAGAACACCAATTCCTACCTTACAGGATATCCCTTTTCGTGGGAACCAGAACATAAAAAAAAGGCTGAGGTGCAGCCGGTGACAGGACCAGCATCCAAGGAAAAAAAAACACCTCACCTCCGCAGTCTGCTGTATCATAACATTATTCCTGTTGACGCTGAACCTCCCTCCGCCGGTGGGGCCTGCCTCGAACTCGATCTGGATGTTGGTGGGGCCCGCCAGTCGGGTCACAAGCCTGTACAGGGCGTGCAGCCCTACCACGGTGTCCCGGGAGGAGGCGAATCCGCCGAGGTGGTTCTGCTGGTTGAGCAGCCATTGCAGCACCGGCGTGGTGTCTTCGAGGAGGTTGGCTTCTATGAAGGTCAGCAGGGCGTACGAGGTGGTTTCTATGTCGACGGACCTGAAAATAGGGTGGGTGGGGTATTTGACAACATCGCAGTCTCGGAGAGCAATGCTCACCGTTAGGCAGATGGGCACTTGATGAATTTTAATTTTAATTTTGTTTCGATTATCCAGCGAAGACGATTCGGCAAACAATCTGTCGCTCTGAATAAAAACGTTGAATCAAAATTTGTCTGTCTGTCAATGGCGCTAGTTTACTGAAAACATTAATAGCGCAATATAATATTTGTCAATATGGACAATTTCAGTTTGAAGTTTACAAACGTCACCTCAGACAAACTACAATTTTGATTTGTCTAATTTTGAGTTCGTCAGTTGTTGGCAAGGTGGGTTGTTGGTTTCTTTGAATTTGGTATTCCATTTTGCACTTATAGAAGAAGTATGTGAATTCTTCAACACTAATTTCTCAATAATCAAGTGAATTTGAGGTACCATGCAATTGCTTCGAACATCAGGTGAGAGATTCTTCTTGAGCCACATATCTATGATATAATAAATAAGAAGTTACTCTCGTTCTATTCTTAGCTTGCCATCATTTCGCTGAAGTGCGTACTTAAATGTTTTATCACAGCACTGATGAGTTTCCATTTGCTACTAAAATTCAAGTAACATCAATAAATCGAGAATTTCATCAGCAGAAATAACAGTTTTTTCCTCGGTTTTTTTTTTATGCATCCTGCTTTCAATATCTGTGTTGTGTTTGAACAATGTTTCGTACTTGAAATGTTTAAACATGAAACATTTTTGATTATAAATTCGACAAAAAGACTGAAAATGTTGTCACTTACGGCTATTTCTGCATTTTCATTCACTAAACAGACAATATAATACCTCTCGCCTACTAGCTACGTTTTGATTTAGATATCCCGCTCAGAAAGTTTCGGAATTTAGAGTATGTCTGGTGATATCTTGTAAAAACTGATATTTTGCCAAATTGTTATTGTTTTTCCCTGGCTTTATATACATATTTTCTTCAAAATGAATCGCACACCCACGTTGTTATTTCTTTCCTGCTACTTAATGATGTTTTCAGATTTGTTATTTGACGTTTCGTCAACTGGCCATAAGTATTACAATTCTTTTTCTAAAAATCAGATATTGAAATAACATTTTTTTCATCACAGTAGGTCTTGAGTTTGATGTTTCACTTCGACTTTGAAAATTGAAATTGTTTGTTCAACGTCAAATATCATCAAATTATTGCAAGTTATGTATTAGAATAAACGCAAATGCAATATAGATTCCCATAACTCATCCGCCATGAAGCAATATGTGATACTATATCTCGAAATGAAAAGATTAAGGGAACATACAGTGATGTGTACCCTCATATTTTCTTATTGGTTCGATTTCAACATAAGATAACACTCATCAACGAATCCGCTTGCAATCTTCTGAACGGAGACAATAACATTGTTTCTTGTTCAGATGATTTAGATAGAGCATGGTATTCACTCCTAATATCTGAGTATGAAAATGGTAAATTCAAGATCAATCAATTATACCACTATTGTTTTAAAATCTCCAACATTTTTATCAGTTTTCTGAATATCAAGTGTTAAGAACGTGTAATCCATTACCAATCATCCTACTATCAAGAGCATAAAAAGACCGTTTATAGTGACCCTACCTGGGCAGCTTCGTCCAAGGGTTCTTGTTCTCGTTGGCCGGTGTATCTTTGGCCCACCATTTCATGTTGTTTTTCGTTTTGGATTTGGCGTCCAGCAGATTGAAAGCGCTTTGCCTCGAAGTGTGCTCCGCTAGTTGTAGGGTGTAGCTGCACAGGGCCAGAGTGTAGATCGAGTCTTGTTCGTCTATGTTTCGGGCTATGTAGTCCAGGCCTTTGTTGATCGTGTTTGTTATCACAGGGTCGTTACGCTACGGGAAATAGATAGGTTATAGGTCGAAATGCATTCGATCGAATCGATGTTTTAACCTCTGAAAATGCTAACATATTTACCGAAACACGTGTCGAGTAGTTGGTTAGTGTTGAAACAGTGTAGTGTAGTCAAATAGAAATTATAGTGAATTATGGGAACTGGAAATCATTCATGGGATCTCATGGAAAACAGCGTGGAAATAGATACATGCAAATAATTTGAGTAAATATCAACAAAAGGCCACTAGAAATATTGAAAATGTGATGCCCATTTTCAAGTTCATGCTGAATGGCAAAAGGCTTGGAGCTTATAGTCCTTGTACGTCTCCACTCATTGTAAAAATCTATTGTAGCCATGAAGAAAAATAAAGATATTGGAAAAATGTACAGAATGATTGTATTATTGAAGAGACAAAAAATGCTTTATGCTTTCCCAGAAGGCATCTGTTTTTTTATCAATATATCTTCAAACTGGCAGAAGAAATAAAGGTCCAAGAGGAAGATGGCGATAACTAGTAGAAAATGTTCTGCTGAGTTTAGGATGAACCGCCGACTAAAAGTTGCCAAGGATAGAAAGAAATGGAAGAGAATTTTAAACCTCACCTTGATTCTATGGGCTCTGTTAGTGTTATTATGAATATTCTATTCTATTCTTATTGTTAGAGTTGCTAGAGCATCTGGCTGTATAGTTTCATAAACTAGTATCCATCTAGCCCATAAAGTTTTAAACCTAACTTTAAGCATTCAACGAAAGAGTCCCAGATGACTCATATCGAAAGTACGGTGCATTGATCACTAACTGTAGGTCGCTATACCCTAAGTGAATATTCTCCTCACCTGTTTCATTTCGAGTAATGCCATTGTAACGAATGCTGTTAGTGCCAAACTGTCTCCATCTCGTCTTTGCAATTCTGCGTATATTACATTCCCAGTCTCGTAGAAACTGCCATTTTTGTTTTGGACTTCCACTAACCAGTTCAGTGCCTCTTCTATAACCTCTTCTTCAACATAAATGAATTGCTTCGCTTGTCTGAATGCCATAATGACATAGGAAGTGAGCCTAGAACGATATATCAAAATGTAACTATTTCAATTTTCAAATAAGATAAACAATGAAGGTTGTAACTTAAGAGCGAATGAAATCTATGACCTGTGAACTCAGCAAGTTTTTTTTTTTGTCGCTTGGAGCGCACGAAAGGGAATCCCTATAATGTTCAGAGAACATCGTGCGTTCCTAGGGAGGATAGGGACAGGAGGTAGGTATTGAATTTTTTTTGAACTTTTGGAGATTATATGTTGTTGGGAATACTTCCACAGGCAATGAATTCCAGAGCCTAGCCGTTCTATGGATGAAGGAGTCTTGATAAAGTGCTGTTCGACATCTTTCGAGGTTGACAACGAAAGGATGTGCTGACTGGGCTTGTCTAGTTCGTCTGATTGGTATTGCTAGTGAAGGGATGATAGCAGATATTTCTGCAGAACATTTCTCGTGGAAGTATCTATAGGAAAGTGAGAGGTCGCCGACCTTTCTACGGTGTTCCAATGATGTCAAAGAGTGAGTGAGTGTGGCGTCACCCACCAGGCGAATGGCTCTGAGGATTCTAAATTCTCATGCTTCCATTTTTCTGTATAACGTATCATACTTTTTTTTATAAGTGTTGGTGATTGTCGCATATTGGTAATTTTTTAGAAACGTTTGACCAGAGAAAATGTTTCATTGGAAAATTTATTAGTAGGTACCTACCCATTCTGTGTGTTCATAGAGACATATACATATTGTGTGATTAGTCATTTGAATAATAACCATTCTCAGGTGAAGTTAGTCAGAAAGATTACTATCCTGAGTGAGAGAGAAGTTCTACGGTATGTAGAACTTCTATTCTTCCTGACAATTTTAGCAACATAACTAAGTCAAAATATAAAGAGATCCGTTTATTGGGCTAATTAACCCAATGTAACCGGATGTCTTCCTCTCTTGTAGGGAAACGACAGAAGTTAGTAACGGCTTAAAGTTGATGAAGGGAAATGTAATCGGAACTCTCCATATTTAGACGTAGGTAGGTTGTTAACATGGTCAGAAAATATGAATATGGTATTCATAAATCTGTACTCTCGCTGACGTAGCATAGTGCACATCAATTTGTTTCTTACCAAACACTGCCATTGGTGTCTCTCCATCCAAACGGACTGAACGATCCATCTGCTCGCTTGTAAGTCAACTGTTTTTGGTAACTCGTCTCCAAAATCCTTGTTGCTTCGTTCTGCACAGTCGGTGTCAACTGTCTCGTGACTCGCAAATACTGAAGGATAATCAGATTCGGCATGAAGCGTGCCAAATTCTGTTCTCCGCATCCGGTCGGTAGCCTCATCAGGTTCTCCAAGTGGATCATGGCCGGTCCTAGGAAGCTGCCTACCACTGAGGCATCGATTTTTTCCGAATCGGGTATCGCGTTGGGTGGAATAGTGAAGTTAATCGATTTTTTGAAATTTTGCTCGGTTCTTAGGTCTATCAAGACCGATTTGGTGTAGTATTCCGTCTCCCCTCCGGCCTACAATAGGAATAAATGAATAAATGTAGCTTTCTGAATTGTTATATTTCATCCTCTTCAAATGATCAATATTTTTCTTGACTGTTCAATATTATGGGGCAAGTAAGAAAGCCTAGGGCTTTTGTCAAGTCTGTGGTTTGACCGGGCACATACGTTCAGTATGAAGTCTGGCTATCGGTTTGACCAACCAGCTGTTTGGGAATATCGGTCACGTTTCGAACCTGCCCACAAAGTTATCAAGTTAACTCTTGATGGGAGTCGAGTCAACCATTGGCCATCCTGGCATCACCACTGTGGTCGAACGAATGACTTGACACAGCCTTATATATCACGGAAAGGAGCACCAACGCCACTGATCGGACCAGAACCATTCTGCGGCCTTGGAAATTCTTATATCCAAGAAGAACTTGATGAAGCTGAAGAACCAATGAAAGTAACACACTGGCGAAGACTTCCAGGACTGCGGCAGGCCGGCAATTTCAATCGAGCAAGATCAAAGACACTGATACCGCTCAAGAAAATTAGTGATAACGGGGTTTCTCACGGGGCATTGTAGATGCAGACCCAAAGAATATCTGAGGAGGAGAACACCAGCAGATTCTGCGGGAAACATCTAGAAACACCCTACCACATCTTGCTGGAGTGTTTTGCCGTACACCACAAAAGATGGAATATACTGGAAGCTGGCCGTGGAAGGAATACCACGAACAGATCTCCTCAAAATCCTCAAATTTATGAAAGAATTGAAGCTTTAGGGGCTGCTATAAATAAGAAAACCTTGAGATAGCAGAAGAAGATGGGGCACAATAGATCTAATTATTAGGTCGCAGCGCATCTATCACCATCCACAATTATCGATTCCAATACCAAGAGAGCCTATACAGAACACATATGAATTGGAGAACCTCTCGTAAGGTCAATTACAACATGAACAATTTAAAATAGCAAGATTCAGTTGGTATATCTAAGAGATATGAGAAAAATGAGAACATAGTTTTCTATATCATGGCTAGAAATTTATTTTGTTTATAAAGATGTTGCAAACCACATATTTTTTAACTTACCGTCACCAATAGTGATTTTGTCACCATATCCTGATTCTTAGGACTACTTGCGGTAACTTTGATATCTACTGAGCCCATCTTCACTGTGGTAATCATGAAAGAAACTGAGGCACCAGAATTCTTCAGTACCTTCACTCTCTTTCTCCTATAAAGTTCCTTCTCTGAAAAAAAAAAAAATAATCACAATAAGAATACCAACATAATGTGAAATTTTTTAACAAAGTTTCCAAAGCAATGAACAATAGTATATTACACACCGAGGTGGAAAGTGATTCATTCCTGTCGTGAGATTAGTTAGTTAACCGAGACGCAAAGCGTCGATAATTAAATAACTACTAATATACGACTACTATATGGTGGAAGAATGGTAATGGTGAGAATGACACCGAAGGGTCCAAGATTGATGAAGGCACAGGAGCTGGGATTTGTGGAGACAAATCATCAGTGCTTGTGCTTCAGTATTTTAAACAGATGTACACAATGGGACTAGCCTGAGTGAGAATATCGAGGGTAAACAGGGGTAAACCGTAAACAAATCCTCATCCGCTCCGATAATCATCTGAGGCGGCTATTAAATTTTGAACAAGCCAAAAATTATAGTATAAAGGTTTGTCCAGGACTGCCAAAGAAGTCTGTTTAACCAAGCAAGCCTGAAGGTAATACTTCAATAGGTTTCAAGGCATAAAGGTATCCTGAGTAAGGAAGCAGCAGATGCTCTGGACAGAGAAGATCATGAATCCAAAGTCCATGCTCGGAATACCAAAAACCTCATTATGAAGCTGGATGATGCTTTTGTTGCGTTTTTATTATTGGTTTTCACATATTTGTGTGAAGCAGCCGCCCTGGCAGTATGTGTATCATCGTGTTTTTCGAAAGAAAAAAACTAATATTTTCACCTTCCAAGGTAACTCCTCAGCGCAGCCCGGTGTCTTCTCCTCATTCTCTACAAAAATGACCTTTCAATCCCGGAACCCCTGAGACCTCTTCACGGAACCACAGGGTTCCGCTAAACACCATTCGGGAACTGCTGGTCTAGATCACCTTTATCTAATTTTAAAATTTGAATTGATATTTATTATTCCATTTTGAAGAGGTGAACCTCTAAAAACAAGAAAATTGGTGGATATTGTTGAACGAAGTCAAAGTAGCAAGAACAAACCTGTTCACCTAAGCCTACCTAGCCTAGTGTTTGAGCAGTTGAGTTTCAGTTCGTTACTCTGAATGATATGCAAACAAGAATTAAAATAATGCAATTACTGCTGCATCAATTATACTTCGTGGAGTTTTTTCTAAGGATCTAGCGACACCGGCACCCATTAACTAGCACACACGTTCATTACTTACTTCTCGTGGAATTGAGATCATTAGAAACCTCAGCAAACTCGAACCTCCACTCGGGATTATGCAACGTCACCTCTACGTTGATGTCCTCGTCCATGTTATTCTGCACCACTACTGGCACAGCCAGAATCTCATCCCTCTGCACCGAATACGGCAGATCCAAGTCCACCACGAACGACTTGGACACCTTCAGCCTCCTGGGAGCGGTTATCAGCCCCAGCCCGTGCAGGGGATCCACGGAGAACCCGGTGACGGACCAATCGTTGACGGTGTTGGGTAGGCGCCTGCGTACGAAAGCGTAGACAGCTCATTTAAAGTTTTTTCATATATTTTGATTGACAGATTCCACTATCTATTCAGACGGTTGCATAACTGTTTCTATTTTTGTTGACTGTTACAACTGTCTAATCTCCCAACTACGAAAGCGTAGAAGGCTCATGTTACGTTCATTCAATAGACACACACAACTGTCTATTTGTAACTGTCTATTTAGACAGTTGTAGTTATCTATTTAGACAGTTGTAACTATCAATCAGAAAGTTGTACCTTTCAAAATTCGAATCTATATAATGCCGAAGGCTAAGAAAGCGAAGAAAGCTCTCACTTTACGTTTTTTTGAATAGACACATACAACTGTCTATTTAGACACATACAACTGTCTATTTAGACACATGTAACTGTTTATTCAGACAGTTGTAACTGTTTCTTATAAGACAGTTGTAACTGTCTATTTAGACACTTCTTGTAACTGTCTATTAAGACATTTGTAACTGTCTATTTATGAGGTTGTATGTGTCTATTTAGACACTTGTAACTGTCTATTTAGAGACTTGTTACTGTGTATTTAGACACTTGTAACTGTCTATGTAGAAGTTGTACCTGACGATTATGATACGAAGCAATAGACTGCATAAGGCCGCACAAGCATGCAATCGATTGATGGGTACTGGGAGATTTTCATATATGTATCGTTCGACGCCAAAGAAGTCCGGGGACGAAAGGGAAAGGATGAAGGCGTTCAATCATCTAATCTTGGAGTATGTAACTAATTCGGTTTTGCAGATGACGTCGCTTTCATCAAGTCACGAACGATATGATTGACTCCACTTTTGAACTGATACAGTGACAGTGAGTTGATGATCATTTATATCGTGCTATGGGCTCACATTCTTTCCGCGGGTCATCTTTCAGGAGCCAGACTATACAATAATATGCTTCATTTATTCGCTATCAATTTTATTAGAAACAACATAATCAAGAGAGATATTGTTGAAACTAAGAATCATCATCAGATCCGAATCTTGTCGGATCTGTGCCTTATAGATCATAAGCAGCTGACTGAAAGTGAAATAGTTCCTGGCCCGAAACAGAAAACCAAGATTTTGGGATGCACTTTTAGCAATTGATCTCACGTGATTTTCCCAAGACAGGTTATTGCTGATAGTAATACCAAGCATCGAAATGGATGTCTTCAAAGGTATGGTTACTCCTTATTTTCTAGAGACAATTACAAGTGTCTAAATGGACAGTTACAAGTATCTTAATAGACACATACTCAATCAATAATGTTGCCGGGGTAGCAACGGGTGAGATAAAGTCCCACCCCTCTCTTACAAGACTCCCATAGGGGATGACTGCCGGTCACCTTTCTCTCGACTTATACCGACAGCACACCCCAGGGAGAAATGGAGGATTTGGATACGCCAAATCAGCGCGCTTATGGAACGGCATGTTCTCCTGCTACCATTTCATTATAACAATGGTGAGGCTGTCTGATAAAACAGACTACTGGCTATGCAGTGTCAGTGCCCGAGCAGAAACCCTGCTCACCCGCCGAGGCAGGCAAGATATCCTCCCACTTTTGACCCATAGTGGGATTCTTCGTCACCTCCTCTACCGTAGACCGGTGGCGTTTTTTTTTTTTTTGAAATCGCTGCCCCCTGGAGTACAACCCAATTGGTGAGGCACCAGGCCGTATGTACGACCTGATGGGGCTATCCTCATCACCCCAGGTACTCATGTCAAACAAGATTCCTCTTGTTACGTTTGATGGGTCGCCGTCTCAAGAGGCTTGGCCTGGTTGCTACTCATGTTGACGAGAATCCTCTCGTCCCGTTGAATGAGTGATCGTTCGAGGACTTTCACACGTTCCTCTACCTCGTTTACAGGAGAGGACCCGGCTTTGCCTACGATGACTGGCGGTAGGATCGCTTGGGGCTGCCCCCTCCCTGTCGAATTAAGGCACAAGGTACACCAAAGTTCCAGTTTTCGCTGAGCAAGCCCAGCTACCCATGTCGACTGGAATCCTCCAGTCCCGTTTGATGGGTGACCGTTCGCGGCCTTTCACACGTACCGCTACCATAACGAGAGTGGGGACCTCAAGCTCTCAACCAGAGGTGCCTGGAATCACCTGGGGCTACCCCCACCCCGACGCCGTGAGTACATGGTGGGCTGTCTGAATGAACAGTTTCAACTGTCTAAACAGACAGTTGTTCTATTTGAAAAAGTATTGTGAGCCTTCTAGGCTTTCGTACCTGCGCACTGATGCTTTCCCCTCGTAGCCGGACGTGAAGTTGTCGAACAGCCAGGTGGGGGCGACGTCTCGGGCAGGATAGACCTTGGGCACGTTCCAGACGGGGCGCGGGATGCGGCTGAAGGCGTAGGGGCCTGCCAGGGGCGGCCTGGTGACCGAGTGGACCTGGAGGCCGTAGCCGCGGTCCGGCTTGATGGTGGAGGAACCGTAGAAGATCGGGCGAAGGTAGATGTCCTCCACTGGAAGCGGGCAGGTTTTAACTCGGAACGTATTTCCTCTCGTTATTTATTAATAGTTATTTCACCAACTAGTGTGGAATCGGATTTGTGAGAAAAACTGGTTAGTTAGGTGGCATTTTTCAATGCAAGCTAGTTTAATAATTGGATTTATGCAATTGTGAGGAATAGTTTCAGGTTGATTTTTTATGGTCTACAGCATTTTGCTATCATATCATTTTTTGATAGACATGTGGATTTATGCGTATCTAACCCCTTCTTCCATTTCCTGACATGTAGGCAATGGGCACATAGCTCCTTCTTCCATTGCGTCCTTGATGTTTAATGTAACATAGCCCCTTCTACCACTGTTTATCTGCTCAGATATGAAGAATAGAAACAAATCCTCACGGGACAAGTTACATATGTACGTAACACCTCCTTCCATGACATAACCGAATATTTTCAGAAAATGTTACTTGACCCCTTCTTCCACTTGCCCCTTCAACTACGGACCAATAACACTAATTGTCACTTTGGCGAAAGTATTTGAGAAAATTCTGAAATTCAGAATAGAAAATGATTTGAATGAACAAGATTATTGTCAAATTTTTGTTCTCAGCACGCTATTCGTTATTCAACAAATAACTTATATAAATTGTTAGATAAAATACAGCCATCAACTCTATGTATATTTCTTGATTTAGCCAGAGCGTTACAAAATGTTTCGGTCGACTATATTTCTCCTGCAATGAAGAAAACTTGGTTCGCGATTTCATCATTCATCCGGAAACTACTAGCAATGATGAAATCTACTAACAATCACCCATTAACCCTGAAGCTCAACTTGTCACTGACATCAGTGACATTTGTCGAAGTTATCTACATGGAAAATTAATCCTTTTGTAACAAAAGTTTTGTTTGAAAACAACAGGGATTAAAATCGGTTCAGTAGTTATAGTGCCGATAGTAAAGGAACGTGGTGTATGTTTGGATGCCTATACTACAATCGATCAAATTCATAAACATTTGACATTCTCGTTGATACGTGGTCGACGGAAGAGAGTATTTCCATAATTATTTTTACTAATTAAAACATTTCATTTCCCGTTTTGTGTTTTCTGAAATTTGTTTCCAAAGATATCATGCCATCAGTATCTCGATCTTTCCTTTCTGTATCTTTCAGCAGTTGTTCATCATTGTTTATCACAAATATACATAACAATGAGTACTTACGTGTAGGTTTATGCCTGTTTACATGTGCATTGGTTAATAAGTCTGCACCTGATTCCTGAAATAATGTATTAGACAAATTAGAAAAGAACTTGAATTTCTACAAAGTGATTAGGTAATTAAGAGTGGGCATTCTCTTAAACACGGATAGTAAACAACAAAATATGAAGATGTCTAACATACCTAATAAGAATAATTATTTTCAATTATAGTATAGTTAGCGAAGTGAAAATGGAAAAAAATACATTTCTCATTAACGACATTCAGTAAGAACTCCCCAACGACAAACAGAATATTAAAACGAATGTTCGACCAAAGTCATTGAGAAATTTATAATAAAATCTTCCCCTAGAGCACCCTGTATCTGCAACACTTTTTTGATGCATGTAGGGCTAAATCTTCATATTTTTGAGTTTAGTAGGTACTTATCTGTAGTTCTGAGATTACCCATCCTTAATCAAACACTCTGAATATTGAATAGGCGCTACTCAGGCTATTCACCATTCAGAGATTACCCATTCTTAATCGAACACACATAAGGTTCCACGTATTGTGACACACATTATAATTTTTGATTTTCAAGTAGGTGTACTTTGTGTAGGTAACAAAATATTCAATAAAAATAGGTATATACGTAACTTCTTTCAACGTTGATAAATATAAGCTGATTTTATTTTTGGTAATACTAATTCATGCTAGATTTTCTCTCATCCTTATTTATTGACCTCTGGAGCGAAATTACTATTAAATATTACGAAATAATATGCTAATGGACAATAAGAGGGAAATAAAGTTGAGAGGATATAATATTATTTGTGGATAAGGAAGATCAACAGACTGATACGAATATCCCCACATATTTTCATGACCTGCATGAGGTATAAACTTATTGGGGAAGGAAACATTTTTTTTCTACGGCTATAACACAAAATTGCTCTTGTTTTATTGTGTTGTGTCTTGTGTTATTATTTCAAAAAAATCTCATCGTTCATGGAATGTCAAATTGCAAGCATTGACAGCTCTGACTAATAGATGAGCATTACTTGACAGGAAATCAGATGGCTACAAGCCGAAGAAATCGAAAATGCCGCTGTTATCTGTAAGAGCCGTAGAAAAATTATAGTGTATAATGTATAACTTGCGCGGAATGCTAATTTCCTACTCAACGTCATTCTCGTAGGAAATCACTATCATTCCGTGCTCGTTAAACAATATACTATTTTCAGTGCTTCAGCGTATAGAATACATATTGAACTCATCGATATCATACAGTCTCAACGAATATGTCCAAAATATTAGATAAGTCATCATCTAACTAACAAAAAACTCCATCCTGAACAATGATTATATGCTTTCTGCACGAAGATTTGTTCGGATGTGACATCAGAATTGCTACAGCTTCATGTGAAATTAGGGGTCTTGCCTCAAATTTTAATTTGATCCCCATGTCTCATGGTCCCATTTGGTAGTATACCTTGACTCTTCTTAGGCGGTATATTATTAAATTTAAATTTGATACCTATGTCTAATGGTCCCATTTGGTAGTATACTTTGAGTCTTCTTAGGCGTTATAGTATATAACCAGGTTTATTCATGACTCCTCTCCAAAAGTGCTGTCCTGAGACGACATTTTTGACACAGATAGCAAACGTTGATCGTATACTTTCAATAGCGCTTGTTTCTTTCAGAATTCTAGAATATACCTACCTCCTTTACTGAAAATCATTGATACTTACGTATATAGCCGTATGGGGATTACTAGCACCAGGATACCAAGCGAATTGTGCCTTGGAGTTCTTAGTGAATTGCGGATAAGGAGAACCTCTGGCAACGTCGTAGCGTTTCAGCTCATCTGCAATCTCTTTCATGGTCAAATCGTAACCCTTTCTGAGCATCCCGACATTCTCATCTACTGCCATTAAACCAATGTACGAATTTTGTTGAGCTCTCACCACGAATTCCACGTCCAAATCTGGCTCGCTTTCCAAAGTATTCACTTGAATATCAACCTGAAATAATAAGGAAAACACTGATATAAACGACAATAATTGCAATAAATTGAAGTGTATATGCCCTTTACAAGAGAAGCAGATAACAACCCATAATATCATCTATAAACGTTGTGACAGGTCTAAAGTGTGCAAGGTTTGTAGTCGTGTAGTGATCTAAATGGTGTTCTCCTTTGAATCGGCTCCAGCGACCTCCGAGAATTTGGAATAATGATACTAGAAGAAAATGAACTTTTTTCAGCTTCTGCACAAGCGCAACCTCTTTTTGAACCATTGCAGCATACTTGAGAAGGGACATATTAGATCGAGTGAAAATAAAAATTGTTCAATCGCAGTCCTCAGAGTTGATCATCTCGTTTGATAACGAATCACTGCCAGATTTCCGAAACTATTGACATTCCTGTTATCCTGAGCACAGTATACACCCTTACGGAAGGGTATACACTGTGACCTGTGTTTCCCTTTAGAAGATTTTATATCCACGGTGTATACAAAAAATCGAATATGTCAACATAGTATAACAGACAAGTCGGTTAGGTTAGGTTAGGTTGTTATAGGAGTGAATGGGTCTATTCGGCCCTCCACTGCCAACCGTAAGGGTCTATTGTGGCTCACACCAAATCATACTTTACCAAGTAGAGCCCGCTTCTTAATGAAGCCGATTAGTATATTTGCTGATTCATCATATTCAAGACAGAGATGGCACGTCGAATCATCCGACAGCCCAAGTTTCGACAAATGATAATTCAGACGACAGTCGTGTCATTCTTCGAAGGATGTATGAATGCTTTGGAATGAGCCAATCCTAGTAGATTCTGCCAGAAGTCTGGAACTTTATTTTTGCAGTCCAGGTGTTCAGTATATATGTTTGGCAAAACTTGGTGACACAGACAAGTAAGACCAATTTTCCCAAGAAAACCTATTGATCAACTTACAAAATTCTGTAGTAGTCCATCGATTTCTATATCGAGAGCATCTCCTACTAACTCCCCGTCTGACCTGACGTAGTAAACTATCAAATGGCAGACCGGCACCATGGCGTGAGTAGCGGTGAAATGGAACCTGAACTCGTTGCTGTTGTCCACTTGGAAGGAGTTGGTTATCAGAACGTCTCCGCGTCCCATGAGGACGTAGTTGATGGATCGCATGGGTTCGGTGGAGTTGACCAGGATGTCCACGTCCAAGTTGACGATGGGTCGGTCCGTTTCTAGAACAGCTTGCAGAAAATTGCCGGTGTATGAGACGGCAGCTGGAACGGGAGACATCCGTTCTTTGTGATCCCTGTATTCGACCTAGAATGAGCAATAATGAATGAATGGTCAAATCGGTATGAGCAGAGGTGCCTATAGGCCCCCTACCAGTAGATATTGAACTTAAAATCAAGTAGTCCTCTTCGCAACTTGCATCTAGAGTATATCTCGCATTGTAATGAAACAGTGTTTCATCACATGGTTTTTCAGCGTGATAAAATTGGGGCATTCATCCTAGGCGTTAACACAAACGAAATCAATCAAATAACTTTGTTCCATTACAATTCTCTGAAACAAATGGCATTCTCCTTGGAGAGACCTAGTAATCACTGAGATGAAGCGAGGATGTCGTCATGTTTCAGGTCGATTTGACAAGTCTACGATAAGTCTTCGATTTCAATTGAGGGGTACATTCATATCTGCTAAACAATAACTATACAACTGTAGGATAATGGTGGGAACCCTCACCAGGTCATATAGGTTCAAAAAACATAAGTTCGATTACATAGCCTGGTAGACGACTTATGTGGACATTATATCAGATAGAGAAGCAAACATCAATAGTGTTAGTGACGATGATCAAATCACCCCGTAATTGAGAAGAATGCCTAAGGAATGCCTTATCACAAGCGGCCTCGACGAATCATCGGTATTCGTAATCATCTTGTGATCGAAGATTGAAGCATGCTTAGTCATTAGCATCGTAGCATCAGAACGAATCACTTGTCGATGTTGTATTTTTATGAACGGTCATCTTTGTACAAGCCGTCCTGGGTGTTTGAGTGTTGAAATTGTGTCTATCTACGATGCCTCCATTTAGAATCTTATAATAGTATGATTTTTGTGCCATTACGAAGGCTTATAAACACAAATATTTTAGGGAAAGAAAAAGCAGGAACTCCCAGATAATTAGTTTTCATGCCGCTAATCTAATAATTAGTACTACCATAACTCACCTCTAGTCGTAGGGCAGATGTATTAGCAATATTCCTCGGTGGATAGTACTCTAACTTAATGAGGCCATTCTGATCGAAGGCATGCTTTGTTTCTACATAAACTTCGTCCATTCTTGAATAACCATGCCTGACTGTTACCTCCGACCTCTCACTTTTAATTGGTGTACCATCATGGTTGGTAAGTTTAACCTGAAATGATAATAGATAACATACCAAATTCATCATAGGTCAGTTTCTGCTTACATATGCTGTGTATTTCAACCCAGGCTTGAAATAATCCGAAGTCTTGATCAGCTCCATATGATGATTGTACTTGTGGATGTGAACTTCGACGCTGTTGTTCTGCCTCCTTCCTGTTGGCTTTTCTTCCACAGTGACATCGATGATGACTGTCCTTTCGTATTCGTCATTGAGGCCCAGATCTCTGTCTATGTCGAATTCTACGTTGATAGTACCATCTATGTCTAGGACTTTTCTGATAGGGTTTTGGAATATCGGCTGGATGATTCCGGAGTATATGGTGGGATAGATGGTGACTGTTGCTTCTCCTCGAACTTTCTTTCCGTAATGGTGTCTAGAAAAGTTTGATCCCTTCAAAAACGTCGAACAATCATTATCAGGGTCAACAGACGATCATCAAAAGTTTTATGCTGATAGCTGAAAATGCACCCTCGAAATGTGATTCTGAACTCATTAGAAGGATCATACAAATTTTCATTTACGCCGGAATGGGGACCGAATCAGAAAGTTGGTTCGAAACAGAGCAAGTAATGAGAAAACAATCCTCATTCTTGACTGCTGCTATTTTGAAACTGAGAATAATTTTGATTCGATGGAGAATGAACATGTGTGTGCAAATGAAGAAACACCTATCTTAGCAATAAAGGAAGTACCCACCAATGGAAATGGGAAGTGACAAAATGCTGCCTAGAAATAACTATTACAGACCCTTCAACACTTAGCTCTACTGGGATGAAATGGTCTTGACTAACTGTCAGGAAGGCACGTTAGTGTGGTACACTGACGGGTCTAAGACTGATGAGGGTAGGGGAGCCGGAATATATGGAGATAGACCCAGAACTAGGATTTGTGCTTCCTTGGGGAGGTATGCTTCAGTATTCCAGGCAGAGGTGCATGCTATTGAGGCATATCTGAGAGAGAATATCGTAAGAGGATACAGAGGTAAATAAATCTTCATTTGCTCACATAGTCAGGCGGCCATTCAATCGTTCAACATGCAATAAAATCAGATCAAGACTGGTCTGGGATTGCCTTCAAATCCTGCTTACCCTGGCGAACCACAACAAGGTAACTCTTCAATGGGTGCCAGGGCATAAGGGAATTGAAGGAAATGAAGCAGCTGATGCTCTTGCTAGGCAAGGGTCTGCGACGTTGTTTATGGGACCGGAACCTGGGTTCGGTGTCCCCAAAACCTCGATACGCGGCTGGCTGGCAAGATGGAAGCAAGAAAGAGATCAGGCATACTGGAACAATATTCCAGGACGAAGACACAGTAAACTGATTGCTGGAACACTGCCCAAAACAGTGACTAACGACATTCTGAGCCAAACAGGAGTCAGATTAGGCAAGTGACGGGACTAATAACCGGTCACTGCCCCTTGAGGAAGCATATGCATCAAATGGGCATCTATACAGACGAACCAATATGCATGCAGAGTATGCAATGAGGAGGAGGAAACTGCCACCCATATAATATTGGAGTGCGATGCACTAGCGCGTTGGAGGTACAATAACCTTCTGGCAGCAATAAACTCTCAAGAGGCTTTTCCAACGAATGATTTGGTGAAGAGGATACTAAACCTTATCAAGGTAGCGAACCTGTTCACCTGAGACAACAGCATGATCAGGAATACAATAGGCTCAAAGGCTGCAGTGTTTTGGGCTTCGAACCCTGACTGATCATTCTGCTATTAATCAATCAAATCAACCTAGTTTTTCAACATTTTCGAATACAAAGTTCTACTGTTCTACGTGTCGGATATAATAATTCACAAAGAGGAATAACTTCTTCCAACTAAGGGAAAACATGTGAATCAAATACAAAAATTATACTACCCGAATTTATCCTGTTTCTTGCCAGTAGGTATTTGTCTAATTTGTATTGTAAATTTATTCAAAAGGTTCATTTTACCTTGTGTCAATTTTAGCTCTAATGATGTTTTCTTTGAACGTGATATGTTCGTTGGTTTCGATGTCGACAATGAATTTCGGGTAAATGTATTCGGCAACCTCTATGGTTTTGTTGTATGTTTGTCCATGGATCGTGACAGATATGTTCCAGTTACCCAAAACAGGGCTATCGCTGAGTTTAATGTCCCCCGTGAAGACTCCTCTTATTGCCTCAACTCTGTTCCATTCTTTCACTCTGTTGCCAGATCCATCCTGAAATAACAGTATTATAATCATTCCTTTTTTTTCTATTGAACGGTGGTAAACACATAGATACAAGCGCTACTATACAGTGTGTATCAAACAAATGGAATAAATTCAATAATGAATAAACGGGGGCGTGTTTGGAAAATGCTCGGGTATGTCGAATGATATTTTTAGAAGCGCATTCTTTCCAACAAAAACTTACAATACAGGGTGCGTAATATGTAACAGCGGCCAATTCCAACTTTGTTATTTCAAATGCAACACCCTGGGTTTTATTCAATTCTTGAAATCTTCAGAAAATTCTAGATGTATTTCATTTACAATGTATATACCCATACCCACCTTCAACTGTTTTGGAAATATTGAGCGTTTTCAGATTTATTGCAAATTGATGTCTAACAGAAAAACACAAAATAACAGTTCTACAGATGATTGGTTATATATGGAGATAACACACGGGCACAATAATTGAAAGTTACTCGCTTATTTCATGAAACAGTTGGAGATGGGTTTGGAACATTGGGAATGAGACATATAAGTCTAGAATTTTCTGAAGAATCAAAATATTTAATAAAATACAGGATGTTGCTTTGAAATAAGACAGTTGGTATTGGCCGAGGATTATAGAAAAAAATATCAAATTTATACTTATCTTTGGACGTTTCGGGAACGAATCTGCTCCCGTTTTCAACTTAAAAAATGGATTATTTGTATTGCGAATTCGTATTTGTCCTGACACTTTTCAATTCTCAGTGACAATTGGTGACGTTGGCAATCAAATGAGTTACAGGATGTGTTCATTAATTAATCTTGAATTTACCATTTTTAGATTTCAGTCGTGAATACCATATGTTCTATAAATATCAACTGAACAGGAAGCAGTGCTATTGTCTCCGTTCAGAAGAATGCAAGCAGATTCCTTGATTTTTCTCTACTGGTTGTTATCTTCTTTTTCAATGATTTTAATATTATTCCACTCTGCCATAATTTCTATGATTCATTTATTTGAATCATTAGAAATCAACAAACTAAAAAATTTTGACATTTTACTTAACGATCAATTAGACCTCAATAGTTCACCACTGTTGAATTTGTTTTCTTAGTAGGTAATAATATTTATTTGCTATCAATCCGGTACACCGTATTTTAATGTAAGTTATACCTGATACTTGATCCTCAAATTTTACAGTTCATAATCATTTTGAATGAAAACAATTAATCACATGTATAATATATAAACAACAGAATGAAGGAAATAGATAGGTATCATGTGGTGTGAATGTTGTAGGTTAGATGTTTATTAGTCGAACATTTGTTTTCATAAAACTGGTTATTAAATGCATTGTAATTTAATAGTAACTTGCAACATGCAAACGGTATTACCGACATTGCATGAATGGAATGGAATGCTAGATTTTGTTGGTAATAAAGTCTCAATATTTATTCTAATTAGATTTGTTTCAACAGATCATACATATCAACAAGTGGAGAATGAAAAATTGTCCATTCACGTAGTGTATCTGAGACATGATATTTTCATGAATTCTATGTTTTTCATTAAGGTGTACCATTTGCAACTCACCGACACGTGTATTTGTAGTAACTCGTTTCTAACTTCTGCAGCAGGTTTCAACTGGGAATTCAGTATGATGGCTCTAAACAGAATCGTAGATCCTGGTTTGTATACCTGTCTGTCGGTCTGTATGAAAATTGAGTAGCTCTTCCGAAGAAACTGCATAGGGAAATCTGTACTGAAATCGACGCCACCAGTCCCTCTGATTTCTAGGCTGTATTCTCCATCTTCCAAATTTCCCACCTTTTATATTATAACATTAATATCATCTACGATGAAATATTTATGAATTCAGTTTGGATGTTATCAATGTAACAAAATTCATGAGAGGTCCGAACGCGAACGTGGATGGTACCGAAATATCGGTATTTGAAGGAACAATATGAAAAATCGAAAAAATCAGTACTCAATCACCAAAGTATAGCAATTCGCACACTACACCTCTTTCAATTGTAATTCAGAAAGTGTAACTTGTAATTCAGATTAGTCAATTGTAATTCAGATCAGTCAATGGGCTTATATCACAAAAATTGTATTTCATAATTCGATAGAATTCACCTAAACTAGCTCACCACCGCAAACCGTTTCTTGCTGTGAGCTCCCTACGTTTTATAAAAAAATATTGAAATCCCCGATTTTTCGGACCTCTGAAAACGAGGCGATGATGTGACGTCGAAACCCTAATACTGAAACAAGACTATTCCAGACAGAGATGAATGATACATGATTTCTGACAAAGTGAATTAGCGCGAGATCACAGTTGAAAGAATTAATATATCAGTTGCCTCAGTCTCCGTCGGGCTTTTGATATTTTCTTTTAACTATGGCGAGATACGTCATAAGACTCATAAGAGGGTCCGTTTTCAGAAGGTACTATTATTTATGTCCAAAAATAAAACATTCCAGTGAATTTTTCGATCGAATTATGTCGTCAATCATTATTTATGTATAAAAGGATCATTATAAAAATGGTTTGAGTTGAAAGTTCTACTAAGGTGTACACGCCCATTGTAATTCAGAATGCATAACATGTAATTCAGATTAGTGAAATCATTGAGTATTCACTAGTGTAAATAATCAAAGGTGAAATGTAATTCAGGAAGTGTAACTTGTAATTCAGAATAGTCAATTGCGTAATTCATAAAGCGTAATTTTTGATTCAGAAAGTATCACTCGTAATTCATAAATACTATGGACTTGAATAATGGTAGGGAATAGAAATCAACGAATGGTTCATTGTGTGGTGAACATCAATATTTTATATTTATCGACCAACGGGCATATCTTGAAATGCCAGAGTGAATGGTGGTGTGTTGTGCAGCCCCAACAATCGTATCTTTGGCCTGGTCAATATTCTGTTCTACATAGATGAACAAGTCGTTGTTCTCCAACACCTCAAGGAGAATAGATGCATACCGGTTGTTCCTAGTTTCTGAATCATAAGTGATACTTTCTGAATTACAAGTTATGCTTTCTGAATTACAATTGACGGTTTTTTAATTTCATTTCACTATTCTGAATTACAAGTTACACTTTCTGAATTACATTTCACTAATCTGAATTACATATAACGCTTTCTGAAATACGCAATTAATTTATCTGAATTTCATGGGAGGTACAAATATTTCACGAATGTTTATGAAATCACAAAATAAAACAATAAAGTGCATTTTCAATTTACCTTTTTTAGAATTATTTATCTATCTATACAAACCTAAAGACTTGCTGAATTTGGTTTCATTATATAATCCGATATAATCTCAAAATTTGATGTTTTATTCATTTCATCAGGAAGGAATTGAAATTATCAAATTTGAATTTCATTGAAGTTAATACGATTCACGCCCAGGAAACAAGGCCATTCAATTTATTGATAGCAAATAATAATAAGTCGAATTTTGGTAAACAATCAATAAGTATTCCATATAGACTTATATTATATTCATTTTATTTTAAAAAATACCCCTAGACACCAAACTTCATTCTAATATCAGGATTATTTTCAAATTTATTAACAAAAAACAACACTCTGTATCTCAGAAACGAATAACTTTCGGACATATATTTATACGAACTTCTCTTCTTATTTTGACGTCAGCAACATGCTCCTGAATTTTCTACACGTACTTAAGAAACACCCTGTATATAGGTATCCCTATTATAAACAATTATGTTTTTTGAGGTATTCAAGACAATCAATCAATCAATAACTATTTGTGTTTAGCTTAAAATAAACTAGATGTTTTACATAAAAATATCAACGTTGCCCTATCAGTCCGGTATCCGGTATCATTTCATCTCTCAAGGTGAGACAAATAATAAAAGGTAAGCTAAAGATCCCACCTGCAGTCTGCATACGGCCGATCCGTAGGGCTGGACGACGAGCCGGTCCTGGACGAGGAAGGGCGCCCCTCCGTGCGATATGCCCTTCAGGACGGCCGTCACGCTGGTCGGCTCGGAAGTCGCTTGCACGCTCACCGCGCAATGGTACTCGCTGTTGGGCCTTATTGCCCGCGGGCCCACCACCTGGTAGTATCTGATCGAGAAAAATGAGACATTGAAAGTTGGTAGTCGGGTAAATACCTAGGCCTTATATTTCTAAGTTAACCAGATATTCTGGCACTAACAGATGCTCAAGTGAACTCGTCCACCAACAAGGTCCACATGCTCTGTCCTGGTTACGAACTCTATTCTTGATTCAGGTTCAAAGGTGGAGTCTGCCTCTATACGATAAGGCTAACCTTTCATGCTAGCGTGTAGAGAGTTTGGAACCGCAAGACTTTGATGTGATGTGGTTCAAGCTAGTCGATTCCGACCACACCCTCATCTCCACAACCTGCTCTTTTCATGTACCATCCAGTACCACAATTCCTACCCGTCTCATGTGGCATTACAATTCGGCCGACTGGGAAGGTCTTCGTATGTTTTTTCAGCGTTTCTATGGAAGAGAGTTTGTTTCTCCTCAGCAGATCCAACACGATGTGCTGAGACAATTTCTGAAATCATCTTGTTGGGGATGCAAACCTACATACCGAACACTGAAAGGAGAACATCTTCCGATAAGGTCTGCTTCAGTAGAAACTGCTCTAGAGCTGTCGCTTCCAAACAGGCAGCATTCCATCGATGGCAGAAAAATCCTGGCCCTGAGACTAGAGCAGAATATGTCGAGGCTAGAGGCATATGCAATGAGACAATTCGATCATCAAAGGATGCTCATAATGCCAAAATAAGATCAAAACTTGTTGAATGTCCTAACGGTTCCCGTTTATTTTGGTCCTTCGCCAGAGCTGTAGGAAGAAACTTCACTTCCAGCTCGTTTCCTCCTCTAACCAAGGAAGATGGAACACTAGCCACAACTGCCCAGGAGAAAGCCAACATTTTTGCGCATTTATTTGCTGGAAATTACACTCTGGATTCATCAGGAAAACAACCTCCAAACATAACGCCAATTGACAGTCATATGCCCGAGATCACCTTTCGCCAACATACTATAAGGAAGATTTTATTGGGTCTCAACACCAACAAAGCTTGTGACTCCGACGGAATCTCACCGATTGTTCTCAAGAAACGTGCTCCCGAATTAACACCTGTTCTCTGCAAGTTGTTCAACTACTCTTACAAATTGGGGATATTCCCGTCCAACTGGAAAATTGCAAGAGTACAACCAGTTCCTAAAAAAGGCAAAAAGACCCTACCTAGCAACTACAGACCGATCGCACTGCTATCTATTATTTCAAAGATCATGGAGAAAGCTATCAATATCGAGCTCATGAAATACCTGGAACATTCAGGTATTACGATAGGCAACATGGCTTCCGACATCAGAGATCAACTGGTGACCTGCTCGCTTACGTCTCACATATACGGCAGCAATCTATTGAAAAATATGGTGAAACCTTAGCCGTGACACTTGATATCTCCAAGGCATTCGATCGAGTCTGGCACCAAGGACTCCTCGCCAAGCTTCCATCTTATGGCTTGCCTCCCCAGCTATGTTCTCTGCTAGCTATAGTTTTCTCTCAAACAGGTCTCTTCATGTAGTGGTCGACGGAGTTTCATCTGACTCTCTTATCATAAATGCTGTTGTTTCGCAAGGATCAATTCTAGCACCAACACTATTTCTACTCCATATCAACGATTTGTTGGAAGCAACTGCATGTCCAGTACACAGCTTCGCGGATGTTAGTACCCTCCATACCGCCATCTCTTCCAGGGCTCCAATACTAGCCAGACAAATAAGACGAACGAGGGAGAAATATTGACTACATAAATATGGACTTGGCAACAATTCTCGAATGGGGATCCAATAACTTGGTAGAATTCAATGCAAACAAAACACAAGAATATGTCTCTTCTCTAGAAAAGCCGATCTCACTGTGCCCAACATAAGCTTTTCAGGAGTAACCATACCTTTGAAGGCATCCATTTCGATGATTGGTATCACTATCAACAATAACCTTTCTTCGGAAAATCACGTGAGATCAATTGCTAAAAGTGCATCCCAAAAACTTGGTTTTCTGTTTCGGGCTAGGACCTATTTCACTTCCAGTCAGCTGTTTATGATCTATAAGGCACAGATCCGACCAGTCCTGGAATACTGTTCCCATATTTGGAGTGCAGCACCCAAACATACCCTGAAACTGTTGGATTCTGTCCAAAAAAGGGCCTCGCTCACAAACTCACTCACTTCTCTGGAACACCGTAGAAAAGTTGGCACTATTTTATAGATATTTTCATGGACGATGCTCTTCTGAAATATCAACGATTATTGTTCCTCCCTTGGCAGTCCCCGCGAAATTAACCCTCATTTTCCTTGGTTCTCACGATGTTCTCTGAACATTACAGGATTTCCCTTTTCGTGAGAACCAGAACATAAAAAGTATCATTAGTACGTATTCGAGTCATGAAATTCTTTGGTGACCATTAATGACTGAGGCTCATCAGCTTTACTAATAACATCGAAGTTTGTCATTTTACTGTAGAATAAACTTTTCTGGAAGCATGGGGTTTATTTCCAAGCAATGGAAATTAATACTATTTGAAATACGGACGGATCTAAAACACCCGAGTTCAACCTCGACAGAAAATACCGGAACAAGGAAATCGCTATCCTCTCTACTGACAGCCAAACCGCCATCCAAGCGGTGAGCTTACTTCCAACATCAACTCGAAGATTGTTTGGGAATGCCTAGTCACACTGAACAATGAACAGACATTCTGACACGAAATAGGAGTATTCAACGCTGGATCGGACCAGAAACATTCTGCGGTCCCTTAGGAATTCATATTTTCAAGAATAACCCAATAAAGCTGAAGAAGCAATGAGAGCAACGCACTGGCGAAGACTTCTAGGACTGCGGCAGGCCAAAGAACCCATCAGCAATTTCAAACGAGCAAGATCGAAGACACTGATTAACCTCAGCAAAATCAGGCTCAACGCAATAACGAAATTCCTGAAGGGGCATTCTAGACTCAGAAACCATCTAGGAAGCTAGATTTTTAGGGGAAACATTAAGAAACACCTCACCACAGCTTCCTGGAGAGTGTTATACATCACAAAAGATTGGATTATATAGTGGGATGATACCAGCTGACTGTAGGAGAAGTTTGGAGAAGCTGCTATAAATAAATATACCTTGAGATGAAGAAGATGGGGTACAAATAGATTTAATCAGGTTGCAGCGCATTTATCACCATCCTCGCCTACCCATATCAATAACAATACGATGTTGGGCTTTATTGCAACACCTGTTATTATCATCTGATGAAATAAATCTGGACTTTGTTATACATTGGGAAATCATAAATAAGGCCCACAAGCGGGCTTTATTTTCCCCCTATTTCTTTAGTTACGTTGTATAGTCGTGATATACTTTGAATTTTGCAGCGAGAGAAGGGCATTATTTTGAAGTCGGTCTCATTCGGAAGTCTTCCCTATTTTGAAGTGGGACTTATTTAAATGTTATTTCCTTTGATTCACGATTTATTTTCAGAAAAAAAAACATCTAATGTTCTCTCGACCTCGTATAGAACCATCGACTATGAAACACTACCTACACGATACGGTACGAAGAATTGCGTGGGAAGAAAACCAAGAAATTGAATATTATATACCTGCAGAACACTGATTTACTTGTTATGAAATTAATATTACATGGGTGAAATCGAAATTGAGAGAGCGATTTTTTTGGACTTTATGTAATGAATATTACAGATTCAAAATTTCAGATGTATCAATAGCATCAACAGCTTCGCCTACATGACGAGAATAACGAAACAGAAAAATTTCACCAGAAACGGGATTTATTTTTATAAAAACTAGAAAAGAGCTCTGTTTATAACCCCAGAATCCAGAAACTGTGTGTTTTGAAAAACAGAGTCGTCGAAAATATGGGCCTCAGATGTGACCTTTTATTTCTAGCCTATATTCATGTACCTATACGAAGTATTGAATTATAGTACACGATACCTATTTATTTCTTATTGTAGAAGTTGTGATTCTTCAAATTTTGTCAAATATGTATTATAGCGTTCAATGCTTTGTAATTTTATTGTATATACCTATACGACTGTTCGTGATTAGTGTTTTGTGGTGGATGCATTGTAGATTTTGTTCATCAGATTCTTCTTTCACCGCTAAATTGAATTTTCTGAGGAGCGGGTGTTACTAATGTGGGCTTTTTTAAATATACAGAGTAACCTATTTATCTATAAGCCCCTACTAAAATATATATGTGCCGAAATACGAGAGGAACACTGATAAAAATATCGAATCTTGATTTCCAAATAGGGTTACAGACAATAATGAATTGATTTTATGTCGATATGTTTCCTCGATCTAAACGTGATCACCTACGCAAAAATATAACTCGAATAATAAATACTTATTCGTTCACGTCATCTTTATCGTTCAAATAGATAGATATAAAAATAATTGTTTTCAAATACCCATACAGGATATCCCAGAATAACGTTCGTATACTTCGGGAGGTAATTTTGCACATAAAGATAAGAAAAAATGTTCCTATCAACCATGTGTCCGAATAATAATACTATACCTAAGCTTAGGGGTGGTTTCTATCAGAGGATTGTTCGACAGAAAGTTGATTTGGTCTCACTCATTTGATCCACACCACAATTTTTAATAATTTGTTTTGGTTTGGGATACCCTATATAGATACTTTGCTGGCCTAAGAGCTCTAGGACACCCTGAATATTTTTGAATTCGCAAAATGTCAACAGAAGAGTTGGGTGCATGTACTGATATATTACTCAGGTACCTACTTCAAATTGTGAAATGTTTTATCCTAGTCATGCCACCGAACATATACAATAGCTAGGGAGCGTAAATATACGTTCACCCTGTAAGTCGTAGTCATTCAACCGTGTTTTCTTCATTTGTTGAGCTATTGTGAATACTTTTTTGAATTAGTGTATTATTTTTATTTCAACGAAGAGAAAGTATACAATTCGAGCAGGCATTTCACTTTCATTCGTTCATAGTCGAGAGAGAGAAGCAGAGACTGCGATGCTGCGTGAGAAGAGAAACTACGCGAGTATGCCCTTATTTGATTGAAATCAAAACAAAATTAGACATGTTCCACTCAAACTGCATAATTAGGTAGACATGGATTGCTATCACAGTGATATTTGGTCAATCGTGAATACTGTAATTTTAACAGTACACCTATAGTTGGTTGAAAATACCCCATCAATACATCAATGATTTTCTTGTCCTGATAACAGGAAGATCATTATTTATGTGCTATTATAGTGGTTATATACAGGGTGATTCAAAAGTAAGCGGCATCCTTTCAGAGGCGTATTCCTTGCATGAAAATAAGGCAAAAAGTTCCTATTGATAAGGATCCGAAAATGCTTCCTAAGGGAGCTACGGCCCTTTGAATAGGACACCTCAAAGACGGTTTTTTCTCTATAACTTTAAAATCCTTCACAACAAATTTTTAAAAATTGGTGTACGGCATAAACATTCGATGGTAAATAGGACTCCGTATTCGAAATAATTTCCAAACGAAATCACAGTAACCTGAATATCCGGAGAAGAAGGGATATTTTTACACTTACCCTCTCCCGCATGTGACGCCCCTGAATGAAATTCTGAAATTTCGAATACGGAGTCCTATTTACCATCGAATGTTTATGCCGTACACCAATTTTTAAAAATTTGTTGTGAAGGATTTTAAAGTTATAGAGAAAAAACCGTCTTTGAGGTGTCCTATTCAAAGGGCCGTAGCTCCCTTAGGAAGCATTTTCGGATCCTTATCAATAGGAACTTTTTGCCTTATTTTCAAGCAAGGAATACGCCTCTGAAAGGATGCCGCTTACTTTTGAATCACCCTGTATATTTCAACGGAACTTCAACAATATAGTTTTCAAAATGAAATTGTTCGACATCACTTATTAGTAAATAAGTATATAGGAATATACTTATACATTGAAGGTAAAGATACAGTTTTTAAACATTCTAGACGCTTTGCTTACAGAGTAGATCTCTGTGATATGCATTCTGTCAAATTTATCATTATACTTTGAGCATATATATACAGGGTGGCATTGAAATAAGTGCAAATATTTCAAACACTGAGAAAGCGCTCGACGTGTACTATCAATAAATGGCACTAATAATAAAAATTTCGGGATCAAAATAGAATTTGAGGTCAGACCCCTTTTTCCACCCAAAGTTCTACACTGTAGCAAATCTGACGTCACCTCTGTTCGAATTTCCATACGGTATAGGCACAATCACGCGGAGTTCAATCATTTGGGATGAATTTTCTCGTTAATTAGAAGAACTAGAAAAAATCTGATATCATGGGAATATTCCTTAGAATGTATTATATTAATGTGCTGATGTATAATCACATTTTTCGTTCTAAAATAGGTACTTTTTGAGTCTCCCCATATATAAAATATTGAATTTCAGGTTCATTCTTTATTCAGTTTTCTCTGTTCCTCTAATTATTTCAGCTCTCATTCCTGTGTAAGTAGCTGAATTCAATTCTTCATCACCATTTATACGCATCCTGATATCCTATGCAATTTATTGTATAAATGCACAACGGCCTAACCTTGACCGATTCATACGATTGCAATGTAGGTAAACTTCCTAATTATAATAAGTATTCGTATATATACAGGTATTATTATTGGTGACAGCATTGCTGATTTGGAACATTAACGATAGAAAACAATCATATATTCTTCAGTTAGTATATGTTCCCTCCAAATGAAAAAGAGGTCTTGGTCCTGCTGCTGTACCAGAAATCATTATTGTGTCCTTATATGGTTGACCTTCAGCATTAACATGTTAACATGACCTCAACTTTTGATTTTCACATCATTTCATCTTCAACATTTCGAAATTATCAAATTTTAATTCGATTCGCTGAATTGTTCTTAGGTTCTGCTGTATATAGCCGTCCTAAAATAATCTTTTATAGTTCAACTATCTCTGTCCAGCTCATAAATTTATGATTTTCAGTAAATTACTGAATAGACGGTGGGGTGTGGGCCATGTGGTCTTTTTGAAGATCAATTTTTTGAAAAAGTTCTATAATGCACCATTATTTGTCAATATACCATTGAAAATTTGATCACAGTACGAAAAACCGACAACATGGTATCAACAAGAATCGAAATTTGTAATTTTTTTGAATGTACACATTGAATGTGATGAAGTAAATCTGAATGATTCAGAGATATTCAGAGTATGACATATTGTTTGTTTTCAAAGCATTATTACTCATTGGTGACATCATTGAATACATAGGTACTTAGGAGTTTAAAATTCTTCAAAATCATAAATTGTTAACGTTGAATTCGTTTTCCAAAAAATAACAAAACTTCATCTATAATAATTATACTCTGTAAATCTAATAAAACAGATTTCTTTGGCTTACCCATCGCAAAGAACATCTCCAATAAGAAATATAAATACAATTGGGAGGATCATCGCAGATGATTTTTCTTCACACTATTATAAAACTAAGATCATGTTTCACTTGGAAAATGCGTTCACTGGTAGGTATTTCCTGCGGCAATGATTCTTTTGAAATAAGTCGGTATCTACACCATTTTTCTCCGTTATAGTGGAATAGTTCGATGTCCTGCTAGAGCAGGAGAGCTCGCTATGGTCAACACTGGACTGAAATCATCACCTGAATCACGTTGCAGCAGTACCCACCTTGTTCTCCTGCTAGTCTTGCCTTATTCAGCAGGCGAGCGGCCTTCTGTGTTATTGTCTCGGATTCCGACAATTCCAATGTGAATAATCAATGTCGAAGGTATTAATCATGAAATTAATGATTATCCAGTAGTTTTTACTACCTGGTCAGTGATGATACAGAATTTACTTTGAAATGAATGGCGCTCAGAAATTTAAATAATGATATACAGGGTGTCCGTTTTTCGAGCTCCACCATGGGGATCTCAGTTATTAGATACGACGTCGGTTAAATTAGGACGAAGTTGCGCATTTTCATGCTGCAAGAAAATTTGATGTGTCATTTTTAGTTTTTGAATTATCGGAAGAAAACGAGAATTTATAATTTTCGTTATTACGTTTTCAAGCGGAAACCAAAAGACCTATATAGACGTTTCCCAGCGAGCACAAAAACATCTCAGAGATGTTAAAAGTACGAGATTTCGAGACATTGAACCTCCGCTGCGATGTTCTGTTCACACATGAATAGAACTATTATAGAACAGCCAATGTCCGCCGCAGGCGGCAATTATCGAGATGTCCTTGATATGTCACAAAACTACCTTCTCCCTAGTTCTTTTTAAAGCCTTTTCATGGACACAACAAAACATTTTCAACGCGTCTTGCGCACATTAAATCGCTGTAAAAAAACCATTTTCGAGGTACTTTTCTGAAGCCTTTTGTCAAGATGAACTTTTGCATTAGGATTCCATTTCCCTTGAATGAAAAAATGCATTGAAAATAGATTGAACATAAAAATATTTTCTTGATATGAAATTACCTTCTTAATCGGTTTCTGAGTAGTGCTTACTACACACAGACATATAATTGGAAATAGGTTTCCCAATTTTTGAAATGTTCTCCACCATGCATAATTTTGCAACTGTGGAGAAGCTGTGTATTGATAAATTCGTACTTTTATATATTGATTACACTGAGGCACCGAACAACACATATTGCATCTGATGGTCATTATTACAAACTAAATAAGTCTTCTAACACAATAAACTTCACCAAATTCCTTTCTGTTCGTTAGCAGCGTGATGTAAGCGTGACACGCTGCAAACGCGAATGCCAATTGCGAACAAGAAGAACAAAATCTAAAACAAATCAGAATTCATCGTATTGTGACGTAAGCATGAGACGTTGTGGTGGGGCGAACAAAGAAAGGGCACAAAAGAACAAAAACAATACTTTCAATATCCTTCTAAGACCTCTTTGGGAAGTGCATATTACACCTCAAAAAAACATCCTAATGCCTACATTTCTAGAATTAACAACACACAACTTCGCTTTTTCTTATGGGCAACATATTGGATTTTTACATTTTTGAAGTATTTTTTTATGATTAGGTACAATGATGATGTATCAAACGATATGATCGAATATTTCCTGTTGATCAAAATTGGGAAAAACATTTTTGCGAATTTCGACAGTTGATTTGAATTTGGATCTGGAACGTTCACATTTTCGTCAAGTTCATCTACTTAAAAACTAAGGTTTTGAATGGAGAACGACATAATAAGCTAGAAGTTTATTCTTCGCAAAACAAAACAAAGTCTAAACACAATTCTTCGCGTTTCCTCAGATTCTGAATTGCTAGCGAGATGTCCCGTCTTCTTATCTAAGTCCTGAAAGTGGTGATTATGGTTCTTTTCAGCTCATAAATATCGATCGGTACAGTTTTGAAAATCAAAGCTTTCGTCCTTCCAAAGCACTCTTCGCAAAAATGTTTTTTGCCAATTTTGATCTACAGGAAAGATTCGATCATATCGTGTGATTGTTATCAGATAAAAAGACTTCAAAAATGCAAAAATCCAATATGGCGCCCATGAGGAGAAACCAAGTTGAGTGTTGTAACTTGGGCATCAAGAAAGTCATGGAAAATACGATGACAGATTCAAATTTCTTGTAAAAAAGTGCCTTGCGAATGTCCTAGTCAGAAACGTCTAGGTCTCTTGGTTTTCGCTTGAAAAAATTATAACGAAAATTACAAATTTCCGTTTCCTTCGAATAATATAAAAAATAAAAATGACACATCGAATTTTCTTGCAGATAAATGTTCAGCATGAAAATGCGCAACTTTGATCGGAATTAATCGACTTCGTATCTCTTATAATAACTGAGATCCCCATGGTGAAGCTCGAGAAACGGGCACCCTGTATACAAAATTCCGAGTGACACAGGCTCATAGTATCCTATCTTTTCTCCTTTGTTTTTCTAGCTATATTTCTGGATATACTCACTAGAGGGCACATTTTCACTTTTTTTTCATCTTAAGGTTTTCCTGGAAATGACATCATTTTCAAATGGAACACCCTATATTTTATTCCATATTTGGGTAAAGATTATTATAAAGAATTCAACGGTACCAGGTTTGATTGGGTTATTTCAAACGATTACGAGGATATTTGCGTTCACACCCATTGATCATAGATCATATGGAGACTTCCAACGCAAATATCTTCGTAATCGTTTGAACTAACCCAATCAAACCCGGTGCCGTTGAATTCGTTTTAAATTATGAAATGAAATATAGGATGTTCCATTCGAAAATCGACAGTTGATGTCATTCCCAGAAAAACCAGAAGGAGAAAAAAAAACCTAAAATGTGAGAAAGTGCCTTCTAGTGAACATATTCGATGTTTCAAATTTTAGAAATATGGCTAGTAAAACGAATGAGAAATGGGGGGTATACCATATGAGTCTGTGTCAGCTGGTATATCACTTATTGCTGAATACCCTCCTGTATATATACATTGTCACAACACACCCCATTGTGCATTTGAACGTTGGAACGGTTTAATTTCTGACTAAATCAGAAGTTTTTATATCTAGCAAAGCTCTTTTGTTCTACTCAATAGCCAATGTTGATTTCTGATAGCTATCATAACTTGGTGAATATGGAGCAGTCGTGGTTTTTCAAATACACTGTTTATATTTTTTTTCGGTCTACCTACTATCCTACCATACTTAATATGATAACAAAAGGAATGATAGGGGTGGAGGATACTTGCTTGAGGGGAACAAAAAAACAAATTTGCTGAGCTCATGCTTTATTACTATGGAATGTGCGAATATCTGTCGAATAGACTATCAGTAGGTACCTCTATCACGAAAAATGTTGACAGTTTACCAATATACCTGTTTTTGATGCGATTTGTATCACAATGAAGATATTTGAAATTGATTTCATTCTGAAACGAGATTTGATATTTCACTGATTCAAAAAAGGATGTTTTTTATATTTGTTTGTTGATTATTTATCAACTACGCCATTAAAGTAGAACACGTTTTTAATTACAGCGATTTCTCACCCACTGTTTGCAATTTTCCGCAGACATAGATGTAAATCTATTAAACTATTTTTTTGAAATGAGCTCAATCCATTGTTCCCAACTCCAGCAGATTTGAGGAAGATTTGACACCCATGAAAAATTCATTCAAATTCAAATTCTTCATTTTCATATATGTCATAATATTGCCATAGAAACCAAATCACATTTGGAAGCAGGGTAATTAATTTTTGGTACAACTCAACCAAGTCGTTTGCAATCTTAGACCACTGACATAAATACTATTTAGACCGCTAGTGGTCATATCTCAGCAACCCAAAAATCTCGCTCGCCTGAAAACGCTTCTGCTCAATGCGCAAGAACTCTCAAACAGCCGTTCATGACAGCGAGTAATGTTTCTTGGTGCTGGGAAACATGAGCAAGAGTGAATAAGATATATGACAGGTCCTAAATGTGCAGGATTCATCTTTACCAGTTCGATCTCCGGAGTGGCTTACCTTCTTACCTACGTACATAGTCTTCGTCGGTATCTTGGATTGTCAAATCTTTGCAATTCCTCAGTGATATAATTAGGATTTCAATATTCCTGCTCATTGGCGAAAAAGAAGCAGTGACATGCGCTCCTCTCACTCTGGGCTGAAAGGTGGATTTTATACAGGGAAAGGTAGCCACGGTCACCTTGTAAGTTAGGGGACTTTTGGAATTATTGTTTGTTCCTATCTACTCCAAACACATTCCTAGTGTCAAAAATTCTGTCCGCTACGTTCTGCTACAACCCGTTCATTGACTGAGCTATATGCAATACTGTACAAATATTGAACAATATTAACTTTTTTGAGGCCAAAATTGTCTAGAATATTATGCGGATATTGGTCCGAAGATATTGTCTCAATTTCGTTATATTAATTTTCAAGACCAAAATAGCTGAGTAATGTTGTTCACAATATCCTTACATTGTTCCAATATGGGTGTGCATTATAAATGCTGTAATTAAGAACGTGCTCATACTTTGACGGATGACATATACACTATCACTCATTCATCTGTAATGAGTTCAACTTTCATGATTCAAAAACCATTTGTTCTGTTAAAATCAACACTGATAAACTACAATATTCCTTTCCATCACTCAATATCCTGATCCTAATATGACTCCACTTCTGCATACAGTTAGGCATCTGGTGGGGCAAAATGCCCTAAAAATCAAGTACAAAAGTTTTACTCCACCCTAACTTCTGACATCTAATACCATACACATAATATATAAAGTTAGTAAATAAATGTGTCCATCATGCAATACCTCATTACGTCATACCGGAGGCTAGAAGAAACCTAAGCGAACGGAAATAATATGGTCATGCAATATAAGTTTCCATTTTGAGAATCTCCTCACATGCTATTACAATAAACAAGCAACATATTCGAATGCCTATCACTCAGTAATACTCATAATTCAAGTCGAAAAGGTTTAGAAGCTGCAAAGCAAAGATTATTTAGCGGTAGAATTTCACTTCAGTTTCAACGCAATCTTTGAGTAGTTCGTCTAACTCCGTTAGATCTTCTCCGATTCGTTCTATAACGGATTCTAATTCCTCCACGCATTCTTCTTCCATATTGCGCAAGAGTTCTTGCACTTCGTTGCCTTTTTTGAGAGCTGCAGAATGTAGGGAATAGAGTGTGTGGGGCTCCTAGAAATGATAACTTATTTTGTTATTTATTCATTTACAACACGGGTAAATTACAGTTGAAAATATATAAAGACATTGAAAAAGAACAACACTGGTACAAAGTTAAAACTACGAAGAAACACCAGTTTTCTACAAACTAACACCAGTTTTCTACAAACTAACACAAAAAAAACAGGCTAAGTAAGCAATGGCACTTTTCATTTGCCATGATGACAAACTGAAGAAGTCAGTTGATTTTGAGTGAATATAAGCCTATCTCAATAATCTTATCATCCCTATGTTTGTACCATAGTTAGTAGGATGTGCTTCCAAGGCAAAAGTGCAATTTCCGCGCCGAGATCCTGGGGGAACATATAATTTCACTTGCTCAGCAGCATAGATCAAACTATTCGAACTTTTGTAAATGTAGAGAGAGTCAATATTTTCTCTACGTTGAATCAAGTGACTCATATCCAGTGAAATCAGCATGTTGAAATAGGAGTATGGCATTCTCATCCTATTAGAGCAGTACATGAAGAATCTATGTTGTACCCTTTCAAGTTTCTTGATGTGAACAAAAGCATAAGGGCACCAAATCATTGAAGCATATAAGATGAGACCTAACCAATGGAAAATAAAATCTTCGAGAGAAAGAAAGGTTGGAGTGAAACATAACTCCAAGATCTTTAATCTATATATCTGTTTCAATTTCAGTATTGTCCAGAACGTACTTATACGTCACTGTTTGAATTGTTCAATGAAAACTGATGATTTCACATTTCTGAGAATTTTATGCTTCCGACAGCCACACGAGAAACTATCTAAACTATTTTGTTGCAGTCAACTGGATTTTAAACAACAGGAACTATTTTTACTTCTACGACAAATATTAAAAATTTTGCATTCATCCATCATGATGTCATCAATGAATATACTGAACCGTAGAGGACCCAAGTGGGAGCCTTGCGGCACAACTGAAGTAGCAATATATTCATCAGAAATTGTTCCATGCACATATTATTGGTATTATTTTGTGTTACTCGACCTTCTGACTTACATTAGGAGTTGGACATTGGGTGTGTTTTGAAACCAGGGAGTTCTTTGTGAAAACAAATGGTTTGAAGACTGACTTAGATGGATCTGGAGTTGCTGTGACCCAATGGACACTTGGTCTGGTTGACGACAGTACTGATACCTACAAACAGTTTTTAAATATGTAGTGAAATGAGTGAATTTTTTGCCACTGTAATGTTTTACATATTTTGCTAAGAAAAACATCAACTTTTATCCGTTTTTAGTAAAGCTTAAAACATTTGATTGATTGATATGTCTAATTCCTGATAGTGATTGAAATTCGGAAACTCAAGGTGGTTATTTTATTTTAACTTGAGGTTAGTTCGGGGGCGGATAATATATTATGTAGAAAGTAAAATTAATTTTTCTGTCGAAATTTCAACATGTTGAAAAGCGGCTAGATATGTTTTGATCCACAAATCTTCATCAATATCAATATGTTGAGAGCATGATATTTGTGCAGTTATCAATGAGGTTATCAATATGTGAAAGATTTCCGTTTTGTGAAAAACCATAGATCTAAATACATGCAAATTCAACATCTAAAAAATATCCCATGAAATCTTTTACTAGTACCTAACTAGCCAACTGACTTTTCCTGAATACTTCTAACATATTTACATGGGTATATGATTAACAATTATTAATTTCCCCAATATGATAAAACATCATGATATATTATACTGGGTGTAACATGATCATGGTACACCACCATTTTGATTAACTTAATTTGCTGATAAGTCAAGAAATTTGACATTTTCCACAGGACCAAATTTTTTTAGTACTACACCTGTTGATATGAGTACATCAGACTGGATCAGAATAGCCATGGCACACTCAGATGGAAGATAAAGAATGAAATTAAAATCATTATTGTAGTTTCATATGTCACTTGTGTGGTATCATTGGATTCAGGAAATGATGCAGAATTCGAAAATGCAATGATATACAGAGTGTTCCATTTGAAAAACAAAAGTTATTACAACTTCTGGTGAAACTGAAAAATAAAACATATTTATGTCAAAACATGAAATTTATCAAGCTGAGGGGTCATTCCAAATTTTAATCAATCATCTCTAGAACTAATGGAGAAAAAGGGGGGGGTGTACAATGATCCTGTTACACCAGGTATAAGTGTGAATAGTGATCATTCTGACCTGGCTGCCTTGGGTTGCATGACCAGAGCAGGACCCTGAAGTCATGCAAATACCAGAGTCAGTGTCTCTCAGAATCTTGAACATGTCAGTTTCTCGAAAGTTGTTGGAGGATGTGTATTTTTCTAGTAGTTCCTTTCCAGACTGATATCTAGTTCCATATGGTTGCTTATTACCAGTGAAGGCTTCAGAAAAGTTGAATTCTCCCTGAAAAACATGCCCAATATTTCAGCATTTAATAACAATGGTCTTTCAAATTCCAGCTGTGGGAACAAAGAAATTGGAGAGTTTGCAATATGACCAAAATAATTTACCTGGCCATCCCAAAACCCTTTGGATATTGCATAATCCTGCAAACCATTGGAATGTCTATCTATTTTGGTTGTAATAGACATGCAGTTGGATATATTTCTATACCCACCTAAAATTCATTAAAATAAGTTCAATAATTTTATTCATCATCATTGAAAAATGCAGATGTGAATGTGATATTATTCAATTTCATCTTCACATTGACATCTCTGGTCCAGTAAATATACAATTAATCATAATTCCAAGTTGGTCACCTCCTATGATGTTAATAATAGTTCTCACAGGTCACAGGAAGGATAAATCATTTTGTCTTTTAGTTAATTTTTCCTTATTTTTGTATGCTTCTGTAATTCTAGTCTTCAAACATGGAGTGTAAAATGCATGAACCAATCTATTTATATTATTTATTCAGGAAGATGTCAGTTATTCAAAGAAGTGCCTATAAAAGAGTACTCACTGCTGACTTGTTCAGCTGCCCAATGTTTTCCAGATGTTTCTAACACCCAGGCAGTTGTTGGATCACAAATTATGAATGAATTATGGTAAACTAAGCTGGAGTCAATATTAGAACATGGTCCACCTTGTCCATACTTTTCTAATAACTGAGTTATTACTTCAAGTGCTTCAGTTGCTGATGAACTCCTTTCAAGACCCAATCTGTTGATAAAATATGAAATACCTGATATACCCACACGTGGAAGCATACATGGTTCATTGCAATATAGGGAATAAGCAGAAACCCTCTGTACAAAACTAATTGGTTTGAGCCTATATTATATGAGCAGCAGTACCTGTTACCTTAGTAAATCCATTCCTAGTAATCTTTTCACTTGAGGATCATGATCACCATCATTATCATTTGTCCATATTGCTTCATTTCCTATGGCCACCCCACATTCGTTTGCTCCCATTTCAGCCCCCCACATCCAGTTGGGTTTACTCAGTATTACAGCTTTTGTAGGACCTGCTCCTTCAATTTCAATATAAGTACACTGTAATGAAGGAAACCATTTCAATTTGAAGATTTTTGAAATATATGGTAATTATACCTTAACAAAGTCCCTAGATTCACTAGGGGGTATATAAACTACTTCTTGGACCTCATTGTCATTTCTGTCCGAGTTTTTGCCAAAAATTATCCCATGTTTCGTTAGTGGGGGGAGGACAACAAAAGTGTCACAGGAGTTGGGCTCCATTGGTTCCATCTGGATAGCATTAAAATAATTTAGTGATTTTGGAGAACTGATCAATTGATACATTGAAAATAAATGTAAATTGCTTAACTTTCGAGTTTCCTATGAACAATCTTGAACTTTCGACTTTCGAAAATTGACACATTTTAATTTTTTAAAATTTTTTATCATTATTTTGATATCAGTGGTAGAATAAAATAATTGATAATAATTGTAAAAATTACCTTGAAATAACGAAGCAAAAGAGAAGAACTAGAAGAAGTATTACTCCTATCCTACTACCAAATGACAAATGTAGTGAAATAAGATTGAAATAAAATCGATTAAATAATAATTTAAATTCGAAATCACAAAAATCGATATTACCTCAATGACGTGAACTGTGCTTTGGCATTGGCACTTACTGTTTACTGTCCTTACTGACATTAGTGACAGTCACAGCCATTTCTACCTCTTATTCTTCTTTATTCATTAGACTTAGCTCGAAATTTTATATTTTCAAACCTTTCAAACGGAAATCTTTCTTGTTTGTATAGTTATTTGCCGCACTGGAACTTAGCCAGCTTTGGGATTTCTAGTTTACTTCGTTGTGTAACTTGACTTGACACCTGACATTGTCCTTAGCGTGCGTATATTATATTTACGAAGGGCAATTATTGTCCCGTTTAAAGTGAACTAATCTTTTTAGTGACTATATTTTGGTCTATAACACAGTTGATGAGTGTGCCATCCTAAAATAAAAATTCTCATCATCTCTCCAATGACATGATGAGGCAAAAACGTATTCGAATATCATGTAGTAGACAAACATTGAGTTCATCGGTTGTCCTGAAAAAATGGACATATTAATGTATTTCGATTCATACGTCACTTATTCATCATATTTCACTTGGGAAGAGAGACATTTTGTGCTATTTTTTTACAGCAGTCTCTTTCAAGTTGAGTGTGTTATTTGTGTCATTGTGTTTTGTCATTGTCATTGCGAGAAGTTGTTCTTGCTCCTTTTTTCAATAATCAACAATTCAACAGTTTTTGATCTTATAGAAATACAATTTTTTCATAGTGGTGCCGATTTTATTCAAATTTGACACCTCTGTAGCCAAACTCACAATATAAATTGTCTAATTTTCGAAAATATGGTCAATTGCCTAACAGATTCTCATCAGTGTCTATGGTGTCAATCAAATCAGAAGCACTCAATGGTATTCGAGAATATATAACTCTCAATAAAATAGACGTGATTGATCGCAATTAAATAATAGAGATCCCGTATCGGAAATTCGGAAGGAGTAAAGCACTAAGGTGTGATAAATTCCCAAATTTTGGTGATGGATATTGTCTGATCGAAATTTATATGAGCTTTCTCATAATCACTTTAATGTTTTCATCCAAGTTCAGTCTGAGCCACAATCCTGGCGAGGTCTACGCCTATGGTTTATAACTGCGCAGTGCGCACGCTTACTGCTATTTGTGTTTTCCCTTCTTTTTCTCTATTTACCATTTCATTTCACTCACGCTTTTCTCTCTCATTTTTAATTTTTCTCATTTCTTATCAAGTGGAACGCCGCCGTCGTCGGTGCTGGTTTGGTTGGTGTGAGTGATCTTGTGCAGAATTTCTTTGAAATACTAGAAAAATGGCTTTATTTCGTAGCATAGCACCCACAAGATTAGTCGATTCACAGGTGAGTGGAATATTCATGTGGCGGCAGTGACATATTTCTGCATCCTAACCTCTAAAATCCCAGAGAAACACTACTGATGAGTCAAGGTTTTCAACTTTCAAGGGCTTCTAAAGTTCTCTGGGTGCATTTTTTCATTTCCCACAAAGTCAGTCAAATATAGGTACTTTTTAGCTGAAGTGAAAGTAGTAATATTTTTGGGAATAATTTGGGGCGAGAAATATTACCTTCAAAGTATAGTTTTCGAAAAGTACGTGTTATGTGAAAGAAACAAAAAAATGTTTATTAAAAATATATCTCGGTGATTTATTGTCCTGAAGGTTTATCTATAGTAGATTATTATATTATTTGACCTACTATACCTGCCAACAACTGTGAACACTACTACTACTGATGTGGTTATATAAGCATCTCACCTATATCAAAGAAAGTACCTAATATCGAGCCTAATATAAATTCTTCTAGTGAATTTGACATTGGTGGACAGGAGGATTTCTGTTCTTGAAGAAATGTTTAAAATGTTTTTTTGACATTAGGTCATATTTTTATCCATTTTTATCCCAACGTCCTTGTGAGAAAATGATTACACAAGAAGGACGCCTTATCATTCAGAAAGTCCACACCGAGGTCCATACATTGAAAATGAGATGAATGCAGAAATAAATGATAAATATTGTGTAGGTATGACCAACCGCCCTTATAAATTTTTAAGTTGCATGGTGACTACTTCAAATGAAATTATTGGTACCTAAACAACCTATCCTACCATCACATGATAAGGTATCGATAGAGGTAGGCATGTACTGATGTTATTATAAAAGAAAAAAATATTTGTGGAAGGTCAGCTTTAAATACCCCAGTAAATTCCCTATCATTTTTATATAATGCTTCACGTCATCAACATGTGATGAATTCGAGAGAGATAGAACGTTAAACTATTATCAATCAACGACTATACTAACCTACTACTACTAGATACTATATCTTACCTATCTTTGGTATACCTATACCAAATTATCCACTTAATTCCATGCCAAACAAATTAAGTGAAATGTACCAAAATTTATTCACAGATTGTCTAGATTACTAATATTACTATACCAGAATACCACGTGGCATTCATGAATGATTCGAGATAATTCTTGATTGGATGAAAATTTAAAATTTACTTAGGAAAGGTAGTCACCCACTTAGACTTTTTTATTGAAAAATTCAGAACCCACCTTTCTCCTTGCTACTTTGCAACCGCAAGTAGGTATGCAGGAACGAATGAGGGTTCATTTTCGTCGAGCTTTTCGTGCAATCCATAATTTGAAAATATCATGTAACAAGAGTTGATTGAACATTGAGCCGACTTTAATTTCAATTATTGGGTTGATAAACTATCGAAGGAATGAAATTGTTTGCTCAATATCATCACTGTTATTTAGGTTTTTTGTCAAATTAATATCATTTGCCGTTTTTGCCTTGGTTTTTGCCTGATATATTCTAATAATGAAAAGAACATTCAATCATCATGCAAGTTGATGTAAACTTTTTATGAGCTAATAACTGAATTCGTCATTTGAAACTGATCATACTAAACCAAAACTCTCTTGTATGATATCTTATAGTTTTCGAGATATTCGCAATTTTTAGATTTTGTTTTCCCGCCGGCTGTATCTCGGAAACTATTTGCCGCACAGATTTCGGAAAAAAATATTTATGATGAAAGTGGCCAAGAAAAATCTCTGGAAATTATTTTCAAGTTTCCAGGACAGCCGCTAGAGGGCATAATTGCATTGGCCAATTTTAAAAACGGGTTTTTATGAAAATTTGATATATTAAGACATATCAAAAACACTATTTTCATGTTCTCGAGTTGATTTCCAATCATTTCAATCAGAAAAAATTGCGCTAGCTCTTTAAATAAAAGAGTGAGGGAAGGATGAATAGTACTTTGGAAAAACTCTTATTACTACAGTTTGGTGTAACGGAATTCAACGATCTTGGTCTCATTATGAAGGGTTTTTTCAGATCTTCCAGATAAATCACGAATCAAGTCGATTCGAATCCCGTGGTGGCCGCTAGATGGCATCGTTTGAAAAATCAGCCGATTTGTAATTTTTTTCCGAGAATTTCAAATGGAACCATATATTTTTTCTGCCATAATATGAAAGTGAAGTAAACGAGAAGAAAAATAGTGAAAAACGCGAGTTGATAACTCTTGAAGAACCGGAGAAATACTTGGAATAATATTATTATAATTTAAACTGCTATATAGCATGTCAAATTCCTCCTCATTCGATATCGGCATTTTGACAAAAAAGCAATCCTCAATGAACAGTGGAAACTTCCAATAGAATTTCAATTATATTTTGACGTTTCTTTCATTCAAAGCCAACATGCCTTCTCTCATTCCTGAGCCTACTCACTACTTACATTTCAATTAACTCGCAATTAACTATTGTGAGATATAACAGCATTTTGGGAAACCAAAATAAATGAATTATTGAAATGATAATTTCATTGATACAGGATATTTCTGATGACGATTATTGAAGTTAGATTCCTGTAGTGAATATTTTCATAATATTATTTCGAGTATTTCAGCGATTCCTCAAGAGGTAACAATTCGCGGTTTTCACCATTCTTCTTCTCGTTTGCTCTACTTTCATATTAGGGTAGAATAAATATATTGTTCCATTTGAAATTCTCGAAAAAAATGGAAAATTTTCTGATTTTTCAAACGACGCCATCTAGCGACCACCTGATTAACTGGTCGTTAACTTCACAAATTGGTGTAAACATATTAAGTTGGTGAAGAAAATGAAGAAAATACGAGAAAATACTTATCACAGTATAAAATACAAAAGTTGAAAAAACAAAGGAATCACATCTCTCACGTGTTTTCGAAAAAATCCGAAGATGGCGGTTATCTCATAAACCCCAACACATCATGTGGTATGTCATTGCCTGACATTCAATCGTTATTCTTCTCTTAAAATATAGCATCAAATCGTTCATGTCAATACGTTGTTTTAATAATAACGGATTTCATCGAGGATTTCAAATGACAGAAAAATCATCGGCGAACGAAATGGCTACTCAGTTGCTCCTCTACAATCTAGGCATTTGTTTGAAAATTTTTCGCACCTGTAGCCATTATCTCATATGTAATACGAAATGAGTGGGTGCTCCATTCTGTTTGAAATATTCCGATAAAATCGGATTGAACCTTGACTTGATAATTACTTTTGATGATAATATCCTTGATAAGGATCTCGATGATGACGATGATGATGTGATTTCAATTCTATATCATTATACCGACATTTTTCATCAAACTTGATGAATCGTAGCGTACTGAATAACTGGATGCCAGCTCGCTTACCGGACTTGGCACCCAATGACTTTTTTCCGTTGGAGTTATAGGAATTGTTATTTATAAAACTCAAGCTACTGACCCTAATGATTCGAGAGAAGATTGATGATTGAATGGCAGGTAACTAACTTTTGGTGAATAATGCAAATATACCCCAACAATGCCTGCCTCCTCTTCCTGTCCTCCTTATTTATTTAATATTTACATATCGCTCCTGTAAAGCAAAAAAGGTTAACCGCCAAATAGAAAATTGTGCAGGTGAGCAAAAAAGCTGAATTTCCACTCTTTCTGTATATTATTTTTATATGAGTTTTTGTGTGAATAATTATGCAATTTTCGGTTTAAAATAAATGTTTATTTTGGAAACTTGGCGCTTGACCCCTTGTTGATCTTTGGTTAATTTTGGAATTCATATTTTCTGAAATCTTTACTCTTTAATTGTTTCTCAAAATTGCTGAATTTATTGTGTTGAATTCTCGGTTGAATTGAATTTACGTATACAACAAAAATAATTTCTATGAAAATTTCACACCAAACATTTTCGATCAATTTAAAGCCTGTATTTCGTATCGTTACCATAGCAACTAAACAAATTTCTTGGAAATTTTTCCCTCCTTGGGGGAGCATGAAATTACACTGGAAATTTTTACGTTTATAGGTTAAATGACATTTACATTCAACTTCAGATTATTTCGAGTTCATTCTATAAGTCTATAAATGAGAATCATTTATCAACAGTTAACCATATAATTTTATGTATAGGTATACTTGCAATATAATATATCAGTGTGAAATTTTCTTATCGAATACCACTTTAGCTTCAATTAATATCCAGGAATTTTTTCTCGAACACGAATATTTAGAAAATTTTCGAAATATTCGTGTTCTCGAAAAAAATTCCGGAAATAATTGAAGCAAGTGGAAATTATCACAAACTAAAGCTCAACATAACAAACATTTTTCTAGGAAATTCTTGAAAACAGTAAAGCAGGCTCCAATCATCACCCGACTCGTCAGTACCACATATTATATCGTCCTCTGTCTCATTCCTATCCCTATCCTCCCTAGGAACGCACGATGTTCTTTGAACATTATAGGGATTCCCTTTCGTGCGCTCCAAGCGATAAAAAAAAGGTGAATCTCGAGAGGTAAATCACGTGGGAAGTCCAGTGTACCCGAGTAGGCAATTCCTCGGGAAGTCCGGATATTCTTTGGGAATTCCTCGGGAAGTTCGGGAATTCATTGGGTAGTCCGGGTATTGTTTGAGAAGTCCGGGAATTTTTTGGGAATTCCGTGAATTCTCTGGGCAGTCCAGGTAGTCTTTGGGAAGTCCGGGAATTCTTTGGGATGCCCGGGAATTCCTTGGGTAGTCCGGGAAGTCCATGTAGTCTTTGGGAATTTCGTGTATTCTTTAGGAAGTCTTTCTTTGGGTAGTCTCAGGAATTCCTTGGGTAGTCCCAGGAATTCCGGGAATTCTTTCGACAAAGGGAGTCTAGTGTACCCGAAAGTGGCTACCCCTCGAAGTCCTTAAACTTTTTCAAACTAATTGGAATCTTTCCTGAGTAGGCCTTTGGAATAACGAGATATACTTACATATCCAAGCCACATTTTGATGTTGAAAAAAACATAGCAAAAAGTGTGGCGCTTAGCACCTCAGTGCACTAAATTTTTTAGGACAACAAGGGGGTCAACCACCGTCGCCAGGCACCTTTTTGCTCTCATTTCTGTTTGATTCTTGGCGCTTGTACCCACGGGTATACTTGCAGTAGCTTGTCTGGTACTTGCCCATTTATACAGGAGCTTTTGGAATTGCGTTTGGATCGGAGATCTCAAATTTTCTTATTATGGCGCTTTGCTCCTTTTTGCACTACAGGGACGATATCCACAATTAAAAAAAAAATGATTAACAATTTGAAATGATTAACAATTCGAACTTGAATATCTCGAGAACACTGTTAGTGTCAGAATTGACTAACCTTTACAATCATGTATTACACAACCCTTATTTCCTATTGTAATTCTCCAGAGGGTTGCTCTGGAGAGTAGGGGGTTGTAGTATAATGCCTTCTACACCCTCCTATCAAAAATCGATTTGGCGATTATTTGTAAAATAATATTTTGGTGAAGTATATCAATTGCAGAATATTTTTGAATAAACTGTACCAATTCATGACATATTCATACACATCACAATTTTCTAATTGTCTTTTCATAATCTACACGAGTATCTACCTAATTGTTTCAAGGATGGTACCTGCTGAAAAACGCTAAATTTATGCTTCAAAAGTTGAAATTTAGATTCATTGCCTAACTAATATAGGTACTTACTCAAATAACGATGTCAAATATGATATTTGTCATGTATTTCTACCCACAATCTTAATTGCTTATCATGTGAATATGTAATTATCACAATTTAACGTGCTGCCGCAGTTCCTATGTTTTATTTATGTATGTAAGCATACAAAAATATTATTTGTTTCTACTACAGTGCGAAAAACTCCACTTTTCCGCAATAATTTTAGTGTTGAAAGAGACACTTTGGGGAGTATACTGACATATATATTTGTATGTAAGCTCACCAAGTCTCCAAAAGGACCTATCGAATAATAGGTATTTATGTATCAAGGGCGTAAAATAGGCATTTATGGACTGTAGCATGTAACACGCCTAGGTCCATAGATGCAAGTTACGCCTGAAATACATACAACACTTTATGCACGACCGGTATATTTGATTTTTTATTGTGAATACCTCTTCACCCATCATAGCTGCATGGAAGATCATAGATAGAATCGACGTTACCATGGTAACTCAGTCAATTTTATGAAGTAGAAGTAGATGCTGTCAATTAATGTCATCACAGATAAATTATTTCTATCTATCATATTATTTTGCATCTAGGAAACATCAAGAGAACTGTAATATTAGATAAGGAACAAGGAACCATCATTACTAGAACATAAATGTGCTGAATTATACAGGAAGGCCCTCGGGAATGCCTTTTACGAGTGAACTATACGCCGGGAGGTAAAGTAGTCCTCGGGCAGTAAAGTACCACTTTACGCCCGCTGGCCCTTCCACTAGTCAGCGGCTGTCACTAGTGAAGTCTTCCAAAATGACCTCTTCAAGTCAAGTCACGGTTGCAACAATTAGTGCTGACAAAGATCTTGGAACGCTCAAGGAAACTTTGTTTTCAAACTTTAGATTCAGATTCAACATCTCCAAAAACATATAACCGCAGAGAAACCGACTACTTTATCAAACTCCTTCATCCATAGAACGGCTAGGCTCTGGAATTCATTGCCTGTGGAAGTATTCCCAACAACATATAATCTCCAAAAATTCCCAAAAAATACCAATACCTACCTCCTATCCCTATCCTCCCTAGGAACGCACGATGTTCTTTGAACATTATAGGGATTCCCTTTCATGCGCTCCAATCGATTAAAAAAAAAATGCTAATATGGTTGTTTCCATCAGTAGCGCAATAATCGAATTGGTAATAATTGTTAATAAAAACGTTGATAATTGATGTTAACCGAATGTTAACATACATCATAATATACAGTATGATGCAAATGTATGGAATAAATTCATTATTTCAGAAATGGGCGACATTTGGAAAAATTCCAAAAACACGTGAGGTTTCATTTTTGAAGCCTCATCTCATGATATTCATATGAGAGATGTTACGTCACCGGTGTTGGAGTAATGACGTAGTGAACGATTTTTTCAAATGAAAACAGGGGTCATGTGACACCTCGTTTGAAAGGTCTACTGATCGTCTATTCAACAGTCAACATTTTGCATAAGAAAATTGAAATTAAAATTGATTATCATTTGATTAACTGAATCTTGCAGAGGTCTGCTACTGAGAATTGAACAACGAAGGGTTTTCTATTTAAAAAAATACATCAATTAATAAAGTTCTGAAGTCTAGTTTTCGGATTTTTTTCGGAAGTCGTCTTGTTTTGAAATGAATTTATTCCATACATTTGCATCATACTGTACATGTTTCCCAGTTCTTATAAACCTTCTTGAATTTTCAACTAGGGAAAAAGCCAAATACTCAAAGTGGAATGCATTGGTCACGAAGAGAGAAACTCAAAGTCATTACCACAACAAGTTCATAAAATGAACTACAAAATGGTAGATAACGAGAGGAAAACAACTACTTTCCTGGCTATATGCCACGCAGAACATTGCATTACATCCTCCCGAAACCTATGCGATAGTTCGTATAAACGAATAAAATCGCAAGTGTTTCTTTCCTAAACGCTGAGCTGCGCTTAAGTGGTTCAGGAACGCTGACTACCTGCAGACCGGTTTCGAGCTCTTGGCTCTCATCAGTACAGGGCTGTCCCAGATAGCTTCTTGACCGCTATCTGGTGCGAACCTGACCCAACGTAAACACATCTCAGCATTTATACCATACGAGGCGTTCGAAGTCCGCGAAATGAAAACGCGAACGCCGAACGCCACCTGGCAAGGAAAGAAACACTCCAAAACGAAATCCCATTCCAGATGAAATGGGAGTGGCTGGTTGCCCGACTGGCGTATTTTCAACTAGGGAAAAAGCCAAATACTCAAAGTGGAATGCATTGGTCACGAAGAGAGAAACTCAAAGTCATTACCACAACAAGTTCATAAAATGAACTACAAAATGGTAGATAACGAGAGGAAAACAACTACTTTCCTGGCTATATGCCACGCAGAACATTGCATTACATCCTCCCGAAACCTATGCGATAGTTCGTGTAAACGAATAAAATCGCAAGTGTTACTTTCCTAAACGCTGAGCTGCGCTTAAGTGGTTCAGGAACGCTGACTACCTGCAGACCGGTTTCGAGCTCTTGGCTCTCATCAGTACAGGGCTGTCCCAGATAGCTTCTTGACCGCTATCTGGTGCGAACCTGACCCAACGTAAACACATCTCAGCATTTATACCATACGAGGCGTTCGAAGTCCGCGAAATGAAAACGCGAACGCCGAACGCCACCTGGCAAGGAAAGAAACACACCAAAACGAAATCCCATTCCAGATGAAATGGGAGTGGCTGGTTGCCCGACTGGCGTATTTTCAACTAGGGAAAAAGCCAAATACTCAAAGTGGAATGCATTGGTCACGAAGAGAGAAACTCAAAGTCATTACCACAGGTTTCGAGAGGATGTAATGCAATGTTCTGCGTGGCATATAGCCAGGAAAGTAGTTGTTTTCCTCTCGTTATCTACCATTTTGTAGTTCATTTTATGAACTTGTTGTGGTAATGACTTTGAGTTTCTCTCTTCGTGACCAATGCATTCCACTTTGAGTATTTGGCTTTTTCCCTAGTTGAAAATACGCCAGTCGGGCAACCAGCCACTCCCATTTCATCTGGAATGGGATTTCGTTTTGGAGTGTTTCTTTCCTTGCCAGGTGGCGTTCGGCGTCCGTCCGTTTTTTTGCCGGTAGTTCATAATTTGTTTCTGGTTCAAACGGTTTGAAAGGAAGACAAAACGAATATAAAAGATTTGTAATGACTGTCGAAAACTGTCATCAAGAGGAAATGATAGATACGACTTCCTCCTGATGGTGAATTGATAAATTCAACTCAACTAATAATTATCACAAAGAGAGAGAAACTCAAAGTCATTACCACATACTAGTCCATAAAATGAACGACAATGGTAGATAACGAGAGAAAAACAACTACTTTCCTGGCTATATGCCACGCAGAACATTGCATATAGCCAGGAAAGTAGTTGTTTTTCTCTCGTTATCTACCATTGTCGTTCATTTTATGAACTAGTATGTGGTTATGACTTTGAGTCTCTCTCTTTGTGACCATTGCATTCCACTTTGAGTATTTGGCCTTTTTCCCTAGTTGAAAATACGCCAGTCGGGCAACCAGCCACTCCCATTTCACCTGAAATGAGATTTTGTTTTGGAGTGTTTCTTTCCTTGCCAGGTGGCGTTCGACGTTCGCGTTTTAATTTCGCAGACGTCGAACGCCTCGTATGGTATAAATACTGAGATGCGTTTACGTTGGGTCAGGTTCGCACCAGATAGCGGTCAAGAAGCTATCTGGGACAGCCCTGTACTGATGAGAGCCAAGAGCTCGAAACCGGTCTGCAGGTAGTCAGCGTTCCTGAACCACTTAAGCGCAGCTCAGCGTTTAGGAAGGAAACACTTGCGATTTTATTCGTTTATTAGTTTATACGAACTATCGCATAGATTTCGGGAGGATGTAATGCAATGTTCTGCGTGGCATATAGCCAGGAAAGTAGTTGTTTTTCTCTCGTTATCTACCATTGTCGTTCATTTTATGAACTAGTATGTGGTAATGACTTTGAGTTTCTCTCTCTTTGTGACCATTGCATTCCACTTTGAGTATTTGGCCTTTTTCCCTAGTAATTAATTATCAATTAAATTAAGAATCTAGAAGGCTGAGTGGTTGAATAATTCAAATGGACCAATCAGCTTTCATGTTCCATCTTTTAATTTCCGATCTTCGTTTCTTCCAGAAAGTTGCAGTCTTTCTGAGACAACTCAGTGATGCATCCACCGACCTCAAAGCTGTTTTGGCAGCAAAAGTACCCAAGGAACAGGAAAGGGTCAAGAATTTCCGTAAATCGCATGGAAATGAAAAAGTTGGAGAAGTCACAGTTGACATGGTATGTTCAAAGTTTCAATTAATGATCAATGTTTTCATCTGAAAAGGAATATTTTCAGATAAATTATAGACCTCTAATCGCAGATTCGTGATAGAGTCTCAATTCAGAATTTCTTTCCACGCCCTGTCCCTGTATGATGAATGTCAATTTATCATACACCCAAAAGCAATGTTTTCATCATTGATAAATAACAGTTAGCTTGTTTCTGATCGATGGTATAAATATTTTTCTTCCAAAGGATATCCTTAAAGTTAGAAAAATATCAAGTTCGTTTGAATATTGAACCTTCCTTGTAATAAGAATTTCCACTCTCATTATTGGTATTTACAAAAAAATCCACCTTTTATTGGAATATATAGAAATAAATTCCTTCCTTCAGCATAAATTATTTATTTCCTCTATTATGACTATCTTGACTGTTCAAAAACAAGTTATGTTGACCTAGTTGTACCTTTCGAATTTCAATGACCTCTAAAATATAAGTTTTCTTAACGAGTCATTCTATCCATTCAGATACTTAATTGATGAATACCTAATGTATAATGTAAAATAACCATACAGGAACCTTTCTACAAGGCATTCTATTCGTGAAGGAACATGTGAAAACTAATAGATATTTTGATTCCTACATTCTTAGGTTTTTCTCTTCCTTATCCGTGTCCTTATCTCTATAAGTATCTAACTGACACCGGAAAAAATCAAGGGGTGATTCCTAACTTGCTTCTTTTTCGCGATATAGTATGTATTAATATTTCCATGGAAAATCTTCTTTCTATTCATTTCTCATCTGTTTTTTCATCAATTTCAATAGAACGTTGTGGTTTTGTTAATAGTAATATGGCGCTTCTTCTAGTGCAATTAGATTCTGAATAATATTTCCAGTGGCGTCACAATGGGCAAATTTATCGATATTCATGGTGAATGTCATTGTACACCACCGGTTTTTCTGAGTTTCATACGAGGTTTCATATTTTTATTAGATTGAATTATTGAAATAACAACAATTTTTTATCCACTGTGTGATTTTTGTATCTAGCTTAGTTTTTGAGGAAACAATAAAAATTCGATTTGACTCCAAATTTTAATGTAGGTGTTTTCAAGACTTCCATTGAGCTTACTCAATAACCCCAATTAGAATCATTCTGCAATTTTGGGGCTTTCTCAGTCTCCATCCATACTGAATTTTGGCGCCATGAAAGCTTATACAGGGGGGTTATAAATAAAAACAATTAATACTTCCAACTTCAACATCCTGTATCTAAAAAACGGAGCAAGTTAGGACACACGTTTATATGAACTTCATTTGCTAGAATGTCACAAGGAAACACCCCTTGAATTTTTTCGGTGATATTTAGATCAGGGTTGGAATAAGTCATGACTTACATAAAAAAATCATCAAAGTCCGACTTTTTGAATTAAGTCAGACTTTTATGAATTAATTCATTTGAAAAAAAAAACAAATTTCATTTATCCAAGGCGAAGTAGAAAAAAAGAAACAAAAAACTATGTTTTTATTGAAAAGGAATATTCTCAGATAAATTATGGACATACAAAAATGGATATATATGAATATGTTTTCATTCCCTTCAGAAATCTTGAAGAATAACATCATAATATATGTAATTTTTTCAAAACATAATTAAAAGTGATGATAGAATACAAAATAATAGATACATATAGATCCAGTATCATTCATAAAGTTCGTAACACATGGAGAAAAAGTATATTAGTAGAATATCGAAACATCTTTTCTCGGGGATCTATTATGCATGTCTGACTACTTGAAAGTCGATTTTGACAAATGTCACTTGATCCCTGGAGGCAAAATATTGAAACACAACCTCACTCTTCTGTGAATTATTGAAACACAACCTCACTTTTTCATTTGTTTACAGAGGAATCAAAAGGTTGAAATAGATTTTCACAATATTTTGGCATACGAATCGTGTTCCTTGCGTTATTCATTAATTCAAGCATGCCTTCGCATTGTGCTGTTGTACAATGCACAAAAAATGCAGCAAGAGACTAGGGAATATGATTTTTCAGGTAAATAGTGATCTCACATAGTTATCATTATGAAATGTTGTCATTCCTTATTAAAATTCCTTCTGCCTTCTGCCACTCCTGCAATACAAGCTAATACTGCTAATAGATTGAAAATATCTAAAACACACACGATCGTCAGCATGTCAGACCAGTCCTCCCGATTTATTGCATGAATCCAATCTTCTTGCATTATTCTAGAAATTTCAGGTATATTTCTATTAGCTCCTATTGCAGAAGGAATTCCGATGAGAAATCAGAGAAATAACCAAATTTCAAAAATGAAAACTATATGTGAGTGATATAGTAGGTACTTACTTTTAAATCATAATGTACCAACCGGATTCCTTCATCTTCCGCTGCAGTTTTTGTGCATTTTACAACAGCACAATGTGATGGCATGAGCGAATTGATGAATAGCGGAAAAATACGATTCATATGCCAAAATAATTGTGGAAAACTATTTCGATCACTTGTAAACGAATAAGAAAAGTGACGTTATGTTTCAATGTTTTGCCTCCAGCGTCGGTCATCTGACAGTTCTTGCACGCAACCCATTAATTCAAAAAATTACGATGTCAAAAAGTGGGGTTAGATGGGAAGATGAAGTTATTTAAAAAAAAATAAAAATAGCTATTTTTAGTTTTCTCAAATAATGGCTGGAAACTCCATATGTGAACATGAATTTGAATTCTATTCAACTTGTACATCAACATCACTACTGTAAAAAAAAAGAGAACTGTAACCAAATTGAAGAATATTCGAAAAAAAATAGCTATTTCCAATTCTCCTCCAAAAATTGCTCTGAACTGAATGTGGAATAGCAACTTAATAAGAAATGTATATGGATATTTTGTTATCTAACCCCACTTTTCGTCGCTTAATAGTATTATTTTTATTTATCACCATACCAGTGATCACGTGACATGTGTCAAAATCGATTTTCAAGTTATCGGATATGCATAATGGATCGCCGAGAGAAAAAAATCGATGCTGTGATAATAAACCTGTTCTCATATGTTATGTACTTTACAGGGTTGGGCTGATTTAAATCAATTGATTTAAATCAAGATAAAAATCATGATTTAAATCAAGTGATTTTTTTTTTAAATCACAATTTAAATCAAAATAATAATTTCGAGAACATTCATTATTTATTTGAATAATGAAAAATATTAAACTGAAATAAAATAGTAAAACCCCTAAAAAAACTGGATATTGAAACATATACATATACAGGCTACAGGAATTTTCTTGTACAGACATGTCGGTCGACCCACATCGTCCTACTGAGAATGGCTTTCTTTGTGAATTATATTTTGTTTTAATTTTATAATACTCAAATTCATGAAATACACAAAATTAAAATAGTTTTGAGTTAAAAAATGGACATGAATGTTGACAGGTATATTTATCGCGCATTATATAAGACCAAAATAAAAAAAAATCAAGATTTGCCCAACCCTGGTACTTTATGGATGATACTTGATACTGTATATATCTGTTAGTAAAAATCTCTGTCATGCTTGAAATAACAAAGTCTTGCCAAAATACGATCGAATTTTTCAGTTCAAACTAGTTAAAATCAAAGGTAATACTGCAATTTGTCTCATTTTTAAAAATTTGAATGAATTCATGACTTTTTCGAAAAGAGTCAATGGAATTAATTCACGAATTGAATCACTGATTTAATTCATATGAATTAATTCATGCCAACCCTGATTTAGATACACCCTGTATACCTGTTGTAAAGATCAAGACAAATCAGATGAATTGCACCAAAATGACACTGTGCTCAAAATTGGGAACCTGTGACAGAAAAATTAATAGATAGTCAGTGGTACCTTTTTGAAAAATGTTTGAAGAAGAAAATTGGGTGTATCGTGTATTGAAAAATTTAACTCATCTTTGTGCGTTTCGGGGAACAAATCTGCTCCCGTTTTCAACATAGAAAATGGAAAATTATTCTTGATAAAGACGTTTTCATGTTTGAGTTTTGACATTTCTCAATGACAGAAGTTGTCAGAAAACTATGTGAGTTACAAGTTGTTTTCTAAATGATAATTTACCATTTTCATACTCAAATTTTAGAATTGAATACCATGTTCTAACTAGTGATATTCTTTCAATCTGAACTGAAATAGTTAACATACGTTCTTTGGGAAGACCTTAATTCTGTGGACTGCATGTTATCTGATTCATTACAGTTAGTTCAAAATAAAAGAATATCACTTATATCAACTGAACAAGAAGCAATGTTGGTTTATTTTGATCTTTGTCCGATGTTTGATATCACTTATTCATGTTTTCTAATTGCCTATCGTCATATTTCCAATTCTCCTGGAATAAACCTGTCCTATTTAATTTATTGAACTGGGTGGATTCCTTGTGTAATTGATAATTTCAGATTATTACGCATAGGTTTGTTTACAACTGAGAATAAACAATTCTGGGAATCAACAAATTTTCACAATAAACAGGGTGGTCGTAGCGACAATCAACAAAATATCTTGTTCCAAAACTAAAAGTTCAGAATGTGTTCTCCTAACTAGTAAATTGAGTTTGATATATGAACAGTAGCACAACAAGACATACCCCAGGCACAAGGACGTCGATATTGGGGGGGGGGGATAATGGGGGAAATTACCTCCTCCGAAGAATAATAATTTGTAAGATAGTTAATAGATATGTTCATCGGGTTCCGAATTCAGAATTGTTCAAAAATTGTTCTTGAACTGCGCAGGACTAGTGCGCACTCGTTTCGAATCCTAGGACTGTTTCAGAACGGTTCACACATTATGAAAACCCGAACGCGACAGAAGAGAACCTCTGAGAACATCAATCGTTTCGATATGAATAGTGATAAAACATATATTGGCCAAACCAGGCGTCCCATAAAAACAAGGTTCAAAGAACACTCGGCATGTTTGAAATATGTTAGGTTAGATAAATCGTGTGTAGCCGAAGACATGTTCAATCACAATCATAACACACATATTAATCTAATGATAGTAATAGAGTAATAAATAAGGATAATGGACCTATCCCATTTGGCCCTCTGTATAGATTAGTAATATAACATTTGAACTCAACCATGAATAACATTAAATTGGCAGTTATTGTCTATTTACGGTTGGGTGGACATATACTTAGTATATAAGCAGTCCACTAGGATAGAGCATTTTGTTTTAATCTTCTCCTGAAGATGCTAACATAGTTAGCGAAACACGTGTCGAGGTGTAAAAAATCGGTTTGGTTAGTGGTAAAACAGTGTGTAGTCTATATTCGTGTCAGTTGTTGAACTATTTGTAATTATGCAACAAGTTTGCAACACGATTTATAACCTTGAAGATTTTAAAGTTCGAACTGTATTCGATGCGATTTGAACAAACGTCAAAATGTGACGACGCGCTTTGTATGTGACAATATGAAGTGGTTACTATGGAAATGGAAATAATTCTAAATTTCTGATTGGTTGAACTGCTCTATGTATATTCGAAATTATATAGGGTAGCTTAGCTCAATTGAAAGTTCTGATTGGTTTGAAATCATACTAAGAAAATAATCATTATCATATAATACCATTTTACTCCATACTGAAACTGAAATTGGCCAAGCTTGACCACTTTGTTATTTCTTGAAATAGAATATGGCTTTCCCGAACATGTGATGATATAGGTAGGTATTTTGTTGTTGAACTATATTTGATAACCAGTTTATTTTTGGAAACGGTTTTACAGCTGTACGCATTTTTCGAACTTGGGATTGGCATTTAAACTGATCTTTGAAATGTTGAGCTCATAGGCGCCCCGAGAAAGATGGGTGGAAGAATGCACTTGCCCTTCCCCGGGAAATGAGAGAGCTATCATGAATAATATCATTTTCATACAATTCAAAGTTATCAATTTTGAAAAATGATCTTCCTAAGTTATTATAGGACAAGACGAAATTCATACAGTCTACTCCACCAAAACTATACTTTATTGTAAGCAAAAGTTACGGGGACATGTTTCGAAGCTTTAAAGCTTCATCATCAGCGTTTTTTTTACATAGGAGCACTAAAGTGAGAGAAATACAATCTCATTCGTTTAATTTTTAGTATATCATTTTTCCGTTTTCTTGTCTTTTTAGGAGTTCGGCAGGAACAGGTAAGACTTTTTCAATTTTGATCTGAATCGTATCTATTCTTATAATTATGGAATTCAAACATTTTGCAAAAATTTTGTCAAATATGTGAACATAACTCTTTTCCTCCAGAACAAACTAACCTATTCATAGGTGTACAGGGTGAATTTGGCAGTTTTCCCTTTTTCCAGAATAGCTAGAGAAAAACTGACCAAGGTGTCTAGAGTCGATTTTTGTGAAACGTCGATTGGTGAAAATCGCATTTCGTTATCTCTAACCGTTTTCGAGATATAGGCAAAAATTTACATTTGACCGACTTCGAGAACATGCCATGACATATTGATATTTGAATATTTTTCTAAATAGAAAAATCTTTCTACAGGCACTTTCTAACATAGAATGAGATACATGTGCAAAAAAAATATATCGCGTATCAATTGTTTGTTCTGGAAATAGAAAAAACTGTCAAAATCAAGCAATTTGGGACATTAATTTTACTTGATTCTTCGGGATTTTCTCCTCGTTTCTATAAAATAAAAATATTCTTATTATTTCAATATATTTGTAGTGGGACAAATCAGATGATTTGCCCCAAAATATCACTGCCTTTAACAAATTTTTCTATCAGAGAGTCTAAAAGAAAAATCCAGTATCTTGTCAGTGACAATTTGTTTGAAAAAATGTTTGAAGGAAAGAGATATTGAAGAAATATCGAATTTTTACTTATCTTTGGACGTTTCGGGACCGAATCTGCTCCCGTTTCCGACATGTAAGTGCAAAATATTTTCCTTTGAAAATTGTGCTGCTTATAGTTTGACACTTTTCAGTGTCATACTGATGTTGGCATATGAATGAGTGATTTTAGTCTACAAATGAGTTACAGGATGTTTTCATTAATTTATCTTGAATCTACCATTTTCATGTTCAGTTTTCAGTAGTGAATACCATGTTCTATCTATATCAACTGAACAGGAAGCGATGCTTTTGTCTCCGTTTAGAAGAATGCAAGCGGATTCCTTGATTTTTCTTTTTTGGTTGTTATCTTCCTTTCCTATGATTTTGATACTATTCCACTCTGCCATATGTTGTCCATTGATTTTTGAATTCCACCTCTTCATTTCATTTAGCATGATAGAGCACTCAAGGACTTCTTAGATAGTTAAATGGTATAACTATATTATAAACGCTCCGCCTATGGTATTTTATCTTTATAGGAGTAAAAAAACATATCGTGTTACTCATTCAAACTGCGATATCCCTGTTGAAATTCTGTTATTACTACGACCATGTTAAATGATACTATGTAACGAAGAATTAAAAATATAGTGGGAAGTCCACAGTTCATTGATTCGATAATGTAATGCAGTCCAGTCATAATAAAATAAACATATCGGTGTTTACGCAAAATAGCCCAAATCCTACGAAGGATTCTTATTACGTGATATATAGAGAGATTCGTATTATTTGTTGAGTAATTAAAAAAAAAACTGGTGACGCTAACAATGTTCGATTTGAAATGTCAATGTGTCAAATCAATTATTGCTAGTCACATAGACACTGAAAACGGAGTCTTTTTGCTCTAACACAGTTATGGATTGGTATCCAAAGTCTTGAAGTATATTAATTCACACTAAAAACTAAATCTATATAATCTAATGAAATAACTTGCAGTATACAACATATTCTCACCATACCATCAGGCATCTCTAGGCAATATCAGTTTAATATTATTGAATCATTGGTTACATTTATGTAGATATAAATATCCAAAAAGTGTATAGTTTGTTTTGCACATCCAGTGATAGAATGTTATAACCGTATATACAGGGGTAGATGAAACGAGAAAAAGCATATTGAAAAGAAATATTCTCAGATATATTATGAACATGAAAAAATGTATATGCAGGCTGACATTTAGAAAAATTCCCACCCTCAATATCTTCCTTACAGTGAATAATATAAAAAATTTAAAAGACAGGGCAATATTATTTTCAGCCCTTTTGGTTCAACTCCTTAGGAGGGGTAGATATTACCCCTAGAATTTCAAATGGGAAGGGAGGTCAAGTTACACATCATTTTGAAGGGCGTTGAATTCTGTTTCATAAAAATATCAGTTTTAGGTGTCCCACTTGGAATTAAAATTGCCCTGTTCTTTCGATTTTTCATATCATGAACTGGAAGGAATTCTATTCTCAATTCAGAATTTCATTCATACGTCCTGTATGATGAATATCAATGTCATTTTGTTATTCACTTATACTGTGATATTCCTTATGTTCCGATTTTCCCACGAGTTTGCTATGATATTATGGTAGCTTTCATCCCCCTTTCATGTAGAAGGTTTCGGTTTGTAACTGCTGAGGATATTCTAGGATGTTCCAGGCATTATGTTATAGAATGTTCTAGATTGTTCCAGAATGCTGGAGAATCATCCAGAATGTTCGATAATGTTCGAAAATGACCCATAATGTTCCCAAATCAATCTGATTATATTATAGAATGTTTCTGTATGTTCGAGAATGTTTGAAAATGTATGAGAAGGTTCTGATACGGATTTACAGTTCGGAAACGTTCGAGAAAATTGAGAATATTATGATGAATAGAATAGATGTAGCCTTTTATGATTCATTTATTCAAAGGTTACTTTGGCTGGTTTGAATTGAATATACAAATTAATTTACAGCTATGTTATTTTTGGACTCGTGGTTGATATTTCAAATTTTGAAGTTGAAGTTGTGCATGTTTATCATGAAAGATAACAAATATAAAACATAAATTAACCTTGTGAATGATACATGATTCTGTTCTTGATGGTGAATTTCGATCTGTGTAAAAATTTTATAGCGAATTTCATTTTCTAAAATATGGCGGTCTTTCACTAATACAGGTTCACATGAGAAATTTTCATCTAATCCATCCAACTTAGGTCTCTTTGAGAAGCTCATTATCATCTCATTTATTTCTTAATCGGGGACATTAGGGGGATGATTGTTTCGATCTCGCTGTATCGATATCGAAAGATTCAGTTGAAGACTCGGGTTAAAGATCGAAAAAACCAAAATGAACTTTCAAACGTTACATTGATCACTGATAGCACATGATCACAAATAAAACATGATTACGATTGAACCGCAATATAATTGTTTTGCTTGATAATGTTTTACCAAAACGGTCGAGGTGTGCCGTAGAAATTGCACATGATCACAGATAAAACATGATTACGATTTAAACGCAATATAATCGTTTTGTTTGATAATCCTTCAGAATTTGAAAACATTTTTTCGAGATCAACTATCCTATAGTACTCTTTTTTTACATTTAAATAATAAAACAAAATTCCATAGTCCGGCTCGGTTTTTTTATGTATATAGGTCTTCACGAATAGCTTCAACTAAGCTAAGTTGCCAGCAGCTTACATCGAACCATTTCCGAAATACCTTTTTTTAATCTCTGATTTGGCACGATAATATACTACACACTGTTTTACTACTAACCAAAAAGATTTTTCACAACTCGACACGTGTTTCGCTAATTATGTTAGCATCTTCAGGAGGAGATTTTATCTTGTATTGAAAATACTCTTCAGTAAAACTTGAAATTGAAATAATTTTAATGTGATCGTAGAAAGAATGTTGTGAGTAGCATGTATGTACACAAAACATATTATTTGTTGCACTCGAATTGATTGCAGCTCTCGACATTGTCTCGAGCTGCAACCTTCATGCATCATTCAACAAACATACACTTCTTGCACTAGTTGCACAGATAACTGTTTTCTATGTCTATGAGACGAAACTATTCTTTCAAGTGTTTTAGATAAAACACAGGTTCATTCTATGGCTTCACCTGATGAAACAAAGATTCCATTGTATAGTTATTATTATACAATAAAATAAAACACGTCTCCCGTGGAATTCGAAATTTTAAGTAATATTCTTCGAATGACAGCTCTGTTTGATTAGGATTATAGTAAAACGTGTCAAACAATCATATAATGAGGAGGGAAATAAGTGATTTCACTGTAATATTATTACTGTGAATATTGTGAATAATTAAATTTACATTTTGAAACTTCTAGAAAGAATAACAATATCGTTGCTCAGTTATTCAATGTGTAACTGTTTTCACAATTATTGTGAATGGGGGTTTTGAATTACATTAAATATGAATTTCCATTTCTGTTGTTGAATTATTTCGCTATTATATGTTGAAGCCTACGGCTCATGCTGCATACTTCATGCTCATGAGAAATGACTATTATTCCGTGCTCATTAAGCAATATACTATACAGTGTGACCCATTTCTAATGGAAACACCCCTGTATCTTACGTAATCGTTGGGAAAGGATCCCGAAATTTACTGGAGCGAGAGATATACCAAAAATGCAATCTATGACCAAGTGGATTCTTCTTGAGTAATATACACTGCTCGCCAACAGCCATGGAACCACACCAATTTCCGGAAAATGATATTAGGAGTCAAAATAGGTCGAAAATCACTTCAGATTTTGAATCAAAACGCCCAATTCTCTAACTATTCATAGTTTTCCTGGAAAATTCTCAGTTCTGAAAAATTAAATATTGTCGCACTTTTCACGGAAGCACCCCCGTTTCTTACGTAATTGACTTTATCTTTGGACTTTCCCTGCGTCCTGCAAATTTCAGAACCCTACCTCAATAATTACGTGAGATACGGGGGTTCTTCGATGAGAAGTGAGAAATTAAATTTTTCTGAACTTAAAATTTTCCAGGACAAATATGAATCGTTAGTGAATTGGGCGTCCTGATTCTGAATCTGAAATGATTTTCGACCTATTTTGACTCCTAATATCATTTTCCGGAAATTGGGGTGGTTCCATGACTGTTGGCGAGCAGTGTATATCACTGAAGATGACCCCACTTGTTCATAGAGTGCATTTTTGGTATATCTCTCGCTCTAGCAAATTTCAGGATCCTTACCCAACGATTACGTAAGATACAGGGGTGTTTCCATTAGAAGTGGGTCACACTATATCATACTGTTTGTTTATTTTGAGAATAAGTAGGAACATGGTTTTCTTGAAATACCGTTTTCCTTCTCGATTACCTTATCATTTAATTTGTTGAAACATAATTAATGTTTTCGGTTCCACTGTTTTCATTTGGAGAAACATTTCCCTAAACAGATCAAGCAGTACAGATACTGGCAATTAACAACCAAATTTCCTCACCAAATAAGCAATGTCAGGGGCGTCTCTACCGGTGGGGTTCGAAAATGAAAGCAAACCAACGAAATCAATATACAGTATGATGCAAATGTATGGAATAAATTCATTTCAAAACGAGACGACTTTCGAAAAAAAAACCAAAAACTAGAGTTTAGAACTTTTTTTTCGACGTATTTTTTTAACTAGACGACCCTTCGATGTTCAATTCTCAGTAGCAGACCTCTGCAAGATTCAGTTAATCACATGATAATCCATTTCAATTTCAATCTTCTTATGCAACATTTTGACTGTTGAATAGACGATCAGTAGACCTTTCAATCAAGGTGTCACATGACCCCTATTTGTATTTGAAAAAATCGTCCATTACGTCTTTACTCCAACACCGGTGACGTAACATATCTCATATGAATATCATGGGATGAGGCTTCAGAAATTAAAACTCACGTTTTTTTGGAATTTTTTCAAATGTCGCCCATTTCTGAAATAATAAATTTATTCCATACATTTGCATCATACTGTATATACAGAGAAGTGCAAAAAAAAACGGACAGGATTGTAACTTTCGAATTATTCTGGATAGGATTTCGCGAGGATTTCGAAAAATTGGTGGGTAGCAAGTATACCAAATTGCTCATTAATTGATGAAACAATTTTTCTTCTATCACTTCCAATTTCACCGGAGACGACCCCAACTTTTGATTTTGGATTTTCCATCATCGGTTAGGGATTATCATGAAGAATTCAACGATACCGGGTTTGATAGGGTTATTCCAAACAATTACAATGATATTCGCGTTCGAAGTTTCCATAAGCTCAATGTGCGTGACGGCGCAATATCAGAACTTCTTTCTCTGTCACACTCATTGAGCACATGGAAACTTCGAACGTGAATATCTGCGTGATTGTTTGAAATATCCCTATCAAACCGTTACCCCGGTATCGATGAATTCGTTATGACAATCCCTAACCGATTATGGAATATAATACAGGGTCCCATTTGAAAATAAAAAATTAGGGTCGTTTTCAGTAAAACCGTAAGTGATAAAACAAAAATTGTTTCGTCAATTAATGAGCAATTTGGTATAGTAGCTGCCCACCAATTTTCATGTAAGCTTTCGACCTTCCGGGTCTCATCAGTTAGGCGAAGAAGCCTAAGAGCTAATTTGATTATTAATTTAATTTACTTGGTTCAAGAAGTAGTTCTCAGTAGTTTCAGAACCCTATCTCGAATAATTCAAGGCCAAATCAGATGATTTTGCCCCAAAATGTCACTGTGATTAAAATGTCACTATAAGGAACCTAAAAAATATTTAATCCATCGTCAGTGACACCTTGTTTGAAACATGTTTGAAGGAATGAAGAATATAGATGTAATCAAGAAATATAAAATTCCTCCCATCTTTGGGAAAGAATGTGCTTCCGTTTTCTACATAATAATGCGAAATATTTCTTGAGCTGATCTTTCCTTTTTCGTTTTTGCTCTTTTTTTTGTGATCTTGAATTCACCATTTTCATATTCAGAATTTAGGAGTGAATGCCATGTTGTTATCTTATATCAACTGAACAGGAAGCAATATTATTATCTCAGTTCAGAATAATGCAAGTGGACTCTGTGCTTTTTCTCTTTTGGTTGTTATCTTCTGTTCCTATAATTTTCGTCCACTTCAGCTAATTTTGAATTGTCAATATGTCTTTTCTCTATTATATTTTTGTTCTTTCATCCTTACTGAGAGAGGTCATTTCGTTTTACCCGTATAATATTTTCCACAAACACAGGGTATACTGTATAGACAATGGTCTGATTATTGCTCTTAATTTGTTTGGTTCTATTTGAGGAAAAATTGATCTCATTGTATTTTCTGCCTGGAACCTAATTTACACTTGAAACTTATCGCCAACACGTTTAATTTTTCAAGATAAGCCGGGAATGTATGATATTATATTTTTTTGTAGTGTATCTAATTTGTTTTCAATCTTATGGATCGTTTTATCGAAGACGTTTTTTCATTGGAATTCAGTTGAAGAACGTGTGGATGTAGATTTCGTCATTAAAAAAAAATTATCAAATCACTTCATGATAGAACCAAATTCATTTCATCTGACCAACAAATTTTCAATAACGAAACATCATTAATTGAGCTTTTATGACATCTAGCGGTCTAGATAGTAAGGTTATGATGTCGGTCATCTCCTTAGATCATACATTCCGTTATGAACTTAGGTCATCACATCCGAAATATTGAAAAATAATACCCAGTGACTATTGGCACGTTGATGTGCACGTAAAATATTTCATCCGTGCATGTACATGACGTCACTTACAACACGTGATAACCCCTAGATGCAATTCTCTTTTCATAGGTACATTTTCAAGCAAGCGTTTGCCATAGCGAACTGTGAATCGGACTGCACTTCGGCGACCCGGGAGCAATCCTTGGCAGGTTCAACTTTTCTTTTTTTTTTGCAATTTGTTTCCTCAAGCAATTTTCCAAAAAATATACTTATTAGGAAAAAATTCTTCTAGGCCGACTCAGGTTAAAATGTTTGGGGAATTCAGTCTCTTTTATGGTTATGCAGAAAGGATATTTTCCTTCCTCATGTTCGATATCTCTATGTGCAAACGTCGAAAGAGAGAAAACATGTCCTCTCGTCTATCATGGACTGAAATTACATCCAGAATTTTGTTCCATATCAAAACATATATCATATTGAATTGATTGAATAGACCTGATTCATCATTCGCTGAGGAGTGACGTCATGGACGTGTCTGCAAGAAATAAATTACATGCTCAACGTGTCTCTAGCCGCACCGAAAATAATAATAATATATTTTTTGTTTCAGATGTATGGTGGCATGAGAGGGATCAAAGGCCTAGTATGTGAAACTTCCGTTCTTGATGCCGATGAAGGTATTCGATTCAGAGGCCTATCCATTCCAGAATGTCAGAAGGTCCTTCCCAAAGCCCCTGGTGGCGAAGAACCCCTCCCAGAAGGTATATATTATGTTTAACCATAGATCTAAAACAGCAGCCTCCGCCAGATCTCCTCTTGTATCCATGTTTCGACTGGTAAACGAATATAATGTCTTTATAAATATCGATTACCAATTAATTGTTGTTGTGCAAATATATACAGACATGTAAGGAAAATACATAGTAATAATAAATTTAAAATATACAGATGTATAGTTCACAGACATTTAAGATTAGTAAATCCACGACATAAATTGAACATATACCTACAGAAAAAAAAACATTTCAGGAAATCTTAGGTTCACAGAAGTTTCTCACTCAGTAAATTCTTCTGTCTAATATTCATCTACTGTATAAGGCTCTAAATCAATCAGATAGATCTTTAATGACTTAATGAACTTGCCAATGTGCCCATCGATAGCTTTTAGTTCTTGGGGCAGATGGTTGAAGAATTTGAGTGCACTATAAGTTGTACCTTTCTCCGTAGATCCTCTATTATGTATAGGGAAGTCATAATCACCTTTATGTCTTGTGCAATGGCAATGGCTTTTTCTATAAGGCTCAAAGTATTGTGGATACTTCATTAGAAATTTAAGTGTTTCCAAAATGTAAATAGCAGGAACTGTAAGCATACTGTTTGCTTTGAAGATCCCACGACATGAGTTTCTAACTTTGATATTAAACATGACTCGGACAACCCTCTTTTGACATATAAATATTTTGTTCAAGTCATGACTACCGCCCCAGATGGCGATACCAAACTTAAGAGATGAGTAAAAATTTGCAAAGTATACTGTAAGTAGGATAGAGTTATCCACGTTTTGCTTCATTATCCTAATGGCGAAGATAGATGAAGCTAATTTTTTACATAAAACCTCAATATGGTTTGTCCATTTCAGAGTCGCATCAACGGTGATGCCAAGGAATTTCACTGCATTGCTACAAGTCATTATTTGATTGTCTATAGCCAAAGAATCAGGTGTTTCTATCATGTGATTGTCCTTGAGAAAAATACAATTTGTTTTGGCATTATTCAAAAACAAATTGTATTTAGAAAAATCTGCTCTTGCTCTATTAAGTGTTGTGTTTTCACCACGGCACGGCACGATCCATTTAGTAAAATATAGTAAAATTATAAATAATATAGGTCCAAGGACACTCCCCTGAGGGACCCCATGAGACACCTCCAAGACCTCAGAGCGCACGGTAAAACCATCGTTTCTTAGCTCCACAAGGTGTTTTCTCTCTCTTAAATACGATTTAAACCAATCATGTGCCTTTCCTCTTATTCCATATTTGTACAACTTGTAGAGTAAAAGTTCGTGATCTATGCCGTCAAAGGCCTTGGAGAGGTCCAGGAAAATCCCACAGGAGAGATCTCCCCTTTCCATTGCTTTCAAAATCTCATTGGTGAAATGACTTATCATTACGTCCTCCGTCCTAGAGTCACTGGATGGTATTAGTTTGATAAGAGTTCGGACACAGCTGAACTTTTGTCCTTTTCTATTTTCTATAATACAATGGTTTAAGTGAATAAAGGAATAAGACATATATTCTGCTCTCTTTTCAATTTCCCTAGTAGCGCCTGATTGTCAGATACGATTTGAGAGGTTATATTTTCTGTCAAATCAATCATAGCCGTAGATGGACAATGGGTATAGGGTACAAACACCCACTTCTATTTATACACTATACACTAGCAAATGAAAAGAATGCATGTAACAACATTTTAATATTAGAAAATATACACATATGGATAAACTTATAGCTATAATTCCTTATTGTATGTGAAACTGTACTCCAGTGATGAGTATGAAACATGAAGTTATTTATATTGAATTAAAGGTAGGTATTCTCAATATACAGGAAGTAACATAAGTACTTTCAAGTGAAGTATTCCTGAGAAAATTATAAGAAATAAAGTCTATAACAGCTTTTGTGTCCGGAAATGCTTCATTTCGGAGATACAGAGTGTTGGAATACAGGGAACAAATCATTTTTCGATAAACATTTGATAGGAAAAAAGTAGTTTATTTTGACGAGACCTACCAAATACTTGGATTTGTAAAGTTCTCAGCAACTCCACTTAGCGCCCTAGGAGCTAAGTAACATGGATCGATATAGAAAATATCTCCAAAACGATAATGTCCAGCGTAATTGAGGCCCTCATAATAATTCCCTTGATACATAAAATAACTATTCACTTTTCACTGTTAAATTTTAAATTTGGTCGGCACCTCGGTCGGCACCAAAAACGCCATTCAATAATATATCACTTTGTAGTTTACTTGCTTTTCTTAGTTTCGTTTGCAAATTCTCAATTTCATTATGTAATTTTGTGATCATTTCCTCTTTTCCATGATAATTTTGTTCTGTATTTTGTGTGATGATAATAATGGAATTTTGTTCTCGAAATCGCCTGCTTTGAAATCGACAAACAGATTTCGAAATCTGTTTGAAAATGGGCCTGAAATATTGTTTCATTCTAATCAGATGCTGTTATAAAAAGTGAATTTCAATGAGTACCTCACAAATTTCGCTCTTCCTCAATTTGATTTTGCACCCAGGCCATTTCATATCTTCCTTCCATAAGCGAATGGCGGTTGATATTTGTTTCGGAAATTTGAATAAATGATATCCATTCTTTTCAGAATTGGCACAATCTATTACACAGAAAGTGATTTCCATAACTGCTTTTATCTCGAATGTATAATCATGAAATTTAATTTCAATTCTGACGTTTATAAAATGTATTGTCAAATTCAAACAATTTTGAATGAAAAAGCGCGGGACGACTATGGTGCTCTGGTCACAATGCAAGGTGTGAAACTTAATAAATCTAAACATTCAAAATCCCTAACCGTTGTCATTTCTGTGTCCGAACTCTTTATCAAACTAATAACATCCAGTGACTCTACTCCGTCCTAACCCGCCGCCCCACTCATGCACTCGCAGGTCTCTTCTGGCTGCTCATCACCGGCGACGTGCCCACCGAGGCGCAGGTGCGCGCGCTCTCCAAGGAGTGGGCGGAGCGGGCGGAGTTGCCCGCCCACGTCGTCCAGCTGCTCAACAACTGCCCGTCGTCGGTGCACCCGATGTCGCAGCTGAGCGCCGCCGTCACCGTGCTGAACAGCGAGAGCAAGTTCGCGAAGGCGTACTCGAGCGGCGTGCACAAGTCCAAGTACTGGGAGGTGAGCCACCATGTTTTTTTTTTGTTCATTTTGCATCTAGGTGATCCAAATGCGTGTCGAAACAGCAGGGCTTTTTTCTATCTGAAGGTTAATCGAGGAAGAGGTATATAATAGTACTATATAATAGTATTGTTTTATTAGGAATAAATGTGGCACTTTGTTTGACAAGCGAAATTTGCATTTGCGAGGCGGAGCGACCGTGAAGCCGAGCACGCAAAGTTTGCGAGTCAAAGAGACTCACTTTTGGTCCGAATGAAACATGCAGGTATTGGAAATAATTGATGTCAAATGGGCGTGTACACCTTAGTAGAAATTTCAACTGAAACCATGTTTATAATGATCCTTTTATACATAAATAATGATTGACGACATAATTCGATCGAAAAATCAACTGGAATGTTTTATTTTTGAATATAAATAATAGTGCCTTCTGAAAACGGACCCTCTTATGACGTAGAAACCTCATCTCGCCTTGAACCAATGAGCGTGACCCATGTGTGACACTTATCACTGTTGCCATATCATCCAAACAAAATATCCGAGAGATCGAAATCGATATTGAAATATCTTTTGATATCCACTACCACTACTGCAGAAGAATATATTATTCAAGGTGTCGACTGTAGGTTGAATCATTGGAACATAAACAATCTCTTGACAACGTAATGTCTCAATCTCAAACCATTTGCACCATTACAATTTCACAATAATCCAATACATTTAATAAACGCAGCAACATTGCTTTGTTGACTCGTTTTACATGGAGCTGCATTTGCATCGAGTCTCGAATTCCGATTCCGAAGTTATTTATTTCGTTTAAAATGAGAAGAGAAGACACGAAATGAAATTAACCTCCAAATCTCCCAAAAATTGATTTGGAAATGGTTAATGATTTTTATGTCCCTAACCGAGTCCCTAACATACAGTTTCTCAGTGCTGAAGTGAGAAATAGAAAATCTGAAAGGTTTGTTACACAATATTCATTCAATTTTCATTGCTTGTACCTATTATAGTTGTATTGGAAAATTGTTCACCTGAAAGGATATTTAACATCAGAATACCCATCATATGGAGAATCCTCATTAAATCAGTCACTGATTGATATGTGGCATGAAACAATGTATGGTTATTCCCTAGACTAGATACTACTTGCATCTCCCTTTGAATGTTCTTCTAAGAGATGGATCATTCATTTTTCAAGCAATTTCCCAATGAATTTCTGCAAAGCAAAACAACTACAATATTGTGTTAACCCAGTGAGGGGCCAGATTTGTTTGTAGGCACAAAACATTTCTTAATCATACTTTTGTCGAAATATTTCGATTTAATATTCGAAAGTTTCGCGATTTGCAAAAAGTTGATATAGGTTAGAATTGATCTTCTTCTTGTTCTTATTATCTTTGTCCCAAAAATCAACTTGCAGATTCACCAATCTTGGTGCTTTGTCAGAAATCATGTATCATTCATCTCTGTCTGGAATAGTCTTGTTTCAGTATTAGGGTTTTGACGTCACATCATCACAGCCTCGTTTTCAGAGGTCCGAAAAATCGGGGATTTCAATAATTTTTTATAAAACGTAGGGAGCTCACAGCAAGAAACGGTTTGCGGTGGTGAGCTAGTTTGGGTGAGTTCTATCGAATTATGAAATAAAAATTTTTTTGTGATATAAGCCCATTATTAAAATATAAGTGAAATATCACTATTTTGAGTCATTTGAGCATGTCAGTGTCATAGCAGCTATCATAGCAGCTGCCATCCGACAGGTTTTTAGTTACTAGGAGTTAAACTACAACTTCAGCTCCTAAACACTAAATTTGTTGTCTAGCAACTTCAAGAGCTAATTTTGGAACGAAAATGGACGACTTTTGAGCCGATTGCAGGAAAAATATGCATATCTCGGGTGAGAATGCTCCTTTTTCACCTACCTACCAAGATATGTTACGTATTTGCCTCTTGTTTCAACTCTATATCATGTGAAGGTAGTTCGGTAGTATGTCCGGAATAATAGCAAATAAATCGCTGTGCCTTGGATTTGGCTCAGACTGAGGGAATTGTTATCTATTTATCAAATCAAGAAATGAAGTGCAAATTTCCCCTTAGGAAAGTGCACAAAATCGGACTTTACAAGATGCAGAGTGCCGTCTATGCATGGAGGAGGATGAAACGGCTAAACACATTTTATGTACATGGTCTTCAGAGCCTAAAATCAGATTTTCAACATTCGGCAGTACAACAGTGGGGCCAGAAAACATGTTAAATTGATCTCCCAACGTACTTCTTAATTTCTCCTAGAGATTAGAGATACTAGGAGAAATATAACCATAGAGTGAGCCACAATAGGCCATTGGTCACAGTGGAGGGCCTGACATGGGCCCACTCACGTTTGAACCTCAAACCTTATTTTTCAATCATTTCGTCCAGGAGAGTGATTGGTACAGGTGCTGATCGATATTTTACATGCCTTTGGGACATACAGGGTGTTTCAAAAAAACCCAACCCCCTTGCTAGGGTAGGTAGAACATTGCAAATAAGTTGGGTTTGCTCAGTCAAAAAATGTCGTCACGCCATCCGTTTTCAAGATACAAGGTGGTTAACAAAATATTGTTTTACACATTTTTTACGATGTGTTCTGAAAGCTGACACACCGCATGCATTTGTTTTTATATCTGACACTCATAGAGAGCGCTAGATACACGGTTCGTACCGAGTACTTTTGAACATAACTTTTTTGAGGTTGGATTTTTTCAGTCAAAATTCAACGTGAACTCGAACACCATTCAATTTTACACCGAAATGATACTCTTGGTAAAACTCGATTCTGTGTACCGTTTCCGATTTGAAAATGCTGAAGCAAACTCTGATTCTGGTATAAGAATAAGCATTATAAAAAACAATTATCTATTTATTGAGGACAAAAAACATTAACATTATATTACTGCTGAAGTAGCTGAAGTTATCGATTAATCAAAATCAGATCAGAAAATATTATTAAATTTGACTAAAAACATCATCTAGTTAGAGTGAGTGTTCAAAATGTCCTCCGTTTTCACTAATACACAATTCGATCCTTTTTTATAAAGATTGCATCAATCTTCTAAACGGTTGGAGATCAGCTATGAGATCATCGAAGTGATGTTCAATTCTTTCTTGCAGATCTTGACGTGAATTTACCTCTGTAACATAGACCTTTTCCTCAATATAGGACCAAACTGTGTAGTCCAATAGGTTGAAATCACATGAACACTCAACAAGATCAATAACATATCGGTGTATTCAGCATTTGAATACATTTTGATTATTAAACAACGTATTTATTAACAATACATCGATGTTATTGACATTACAGTCTCGACTATCGATAAATGTCAGTCTTCCAAAGGTAACTCAGACAAAACAATTTTGAGGTTTGCGACTAACACATTTGGAACACTCACTGATTGAATATTACATGTTTTAGTTGAATTTTTTTTTTTCATGACTGTTCAATTGATAACTCCCACATTAGAATAATCTCATTGGTTTTGGTTATCAATAAATAGGTAATAGTCTTTTATAATACTTATACTTTCAACTAGCATCAGTGTTATACTTCAGCATTTTCATGTGTCAGCTTTCAAAACACATCCATACAAAATTTCATTACAATGTTGCCAGTAGTTTCAACATAATCGTAAAAAATCTGTAAAAAACATATTTTTTCAACACCATGTATCTTGAAAACGGATTATTTCGCAATGTTCTACCTACCCTAGCAAGGGGGTTTGGTTTTTTTGAAACACCCTGTATATCAATTCGTTATCAGATGACGGTCGAAATTTTGCAGCCGGCTATTGGACTATAGGAATAGGAAAGTACAAGGGTGGGGTGGATCAAATTGTAACAGACTGTATGTAGTGTTCGTCAAACATGTCTCATTGCGCTTTTCCAGTACACCTACGAGGACGCCATGGACCTGATAGCGAAGCTGCCTGTAGTGGCGGCCACCATCTACCGCAACACCTTCAGGGACGGCTCCGGCATCGGGGCCATCGACACGTCCAAGGACTGGAGTTACAACTTCACCACCATGCTGGGCTACGACGAGGCCAAGTTCATCGAGCTGATGAGGCTCTATCTGACCATCCACAGCGACCATGAAGGTGAGTGGATGCGATCACTATGGATCACTATGGAAATTTATTTATTTATTCATCCATACACCACTCAACAGAAACCATTTACAGAGTGGGAGAATCACAAAAACAAGATGATATACAGGATGGGTATAAACTACTGAAATTGACAATAGTATGATGTTATTGAATCATGACACAATTTAGTTCAGGCAGATGTTACGTATAGTTTTCACATTCGTATTGAATAAATCAAGCTGGTCACTGAATTTGTTGCATGTATTAGACATTCTATATATTGGTGAATTCAGTAACACATTAGTTCGGGGGGTTGGCAGATAGAAGAAATCTGTTCTGCGGGACGTCAACCGAGGAATGAATATATTAAAATTTTCTAGGAGGACACAGTCATTAATCATATTATTCAATAATTTTTATGTTAAAATAGCAGCAGAACATTCTCGGCGGACACCCAGACTATTAACCCTATGCCTCTGGAGTAATAGTTCGTGCGCAGTGCCCATTGTAGGATACACGCCATCATATTTAAAGGAGAGGTACTTCAAAAATCGTCTTTGTACAGATTCTACTATATCAATATGTACCAGGTATAGTGGCGATCAAACTATCGTAGCATATTCTAATTTAGACCTTATATATGTGTGAAAAAGAGTTGTTAACGTTGAAACTTGCTGAAAATCTCTACTATTTCGGATCAGAAAACCATAGAGTCGATTCGCTGCAGATACCATATTCTCTATGTGTGGAGTGAAAGTAAGTTTGCGGTCGAAAGTAACTCCTAGATCATTAAGCACAACAGGTCTTTCAAGAGTCGTATTGTTGATGGAATATGGATATGATGTGGGTAAGGATTTCAAGGTACAGGACAAAACATTGCACTCATCAGGATTAAGGGGTAGCTTATTTTCAGTACACCACCGTACTACATTTTCTAGACTATTTGATAATCGGAGGCAGTCTTGAATGCTGGTTATCTCACAAAATAATTTCATATCGTCAGCATATAAGAGATATTCAACCTCAATAATATCCGTAATATCATTTATGAATATATTGAATGAAAGGGGTCCCAAGTTGCTTCCCTGAGGAACACCAGAGGAGGCTGAATACTCTACAGACTTGAATCCAGCAAAAGCAACATATTGTCTTCTGTTAATTAAGTATGAGTTGAATAAAGAAATCAACGAGTTAGAGAGACCAAATGAGGCAAGTTAATTCAAAAGCAAACAGTGATCAAGTTTGTCAAAATATTGATTGATTCAAATGGTCGCGAAATGCCATTGCTGGAACAACATTAATGGAGAAGTTTCCTTCAGATGAATTTTCATAAAATAAGTTCGGAACTCTCCAGTTTTATGTCCACGCTGTAAAGCAATTTCTAATTTTCGGGGCGGCAAACTGACGTGCATTCTGAATCTAGTCTGAAAATAGCTGATGGTGAAGAATATAGCTAGCAAATAGCTAACGAATGAAAAACGAATGAACAAAATAGAAGAAGAAGTAAAACTGGTAAACGAAAACATACATAACCACAAATGTACTCGGAGCAGGAATGCAGAGGGAAGTTGGCTTCATTCTGACAGGTTATGGTTTTGTTATTAAATTTATGCATTGAAATATCTCGAATAGAGCTCGATCCTAAACGAAAATATCACTGAATTAATGAATCACTATCGGGTACATTCAGTCATACTATCCTTCCTAATTCACTGCCATCGGTCAGAACAGAATGAAGCCGACACCCATGGCTCCTTCCTCTTGTTGTGCCTGTCAGTATCTTGAGTGGTGTGGACGGACTCCAAGTATTAGGCGCTGTTGCAAGATATAATCTGCAACTTTCCTAGAAAATAGATCCGTTTTATTAAGGAACGAATTCATCAGCAGAAAAATGACTGACAAGTTAACATATTGTAATATAATAATAGTGAAAAATTATAGATACTATCGCAAAATATTATAATTCATCTATTTTAGTAATCAACTTCATTCAGCCAATGAGAGATTTATGGGAATTATTCATAATACTTGACAAGCTGTTATGATAGAGTTATTATGCATTCAAAGAATAATTTCTGGAAATCTGGACATATTGATGATGTCCGCAATGTGGTACTGGCACAGGGATTCGTATTTTAACTCTGTGTTAATGTGGCTTTTCAGAAAGTAATTCATAGGAATGGTGGAGGAGCCAAGTTATTTTTTTCTGAAGTGAAATTTGATGTAACGAGAAAAAAAACGTATATATTAATTTTTTACAAAATTCACAGTGCGATAAAAACATCAATATATGAAACTTCCCCATTGTACTGAAATGCCCTGAAATCCTTGAATGCCCTGAAATGAAATCAAAAGCGTCGGGTATTTGATTTTAAATTTATTTTTTGCAGGTGGTAATGTATCTGCTCACACTGTCCATCTGGTGGGTTCTGCACTCAGTGACCCCTACTTATCATTCGCCGCTGGTATGAATGGATTGGCTGGCCCACTCCATGGACTTGCCAACCAAGAGGTAAGGCTATTTGTTTTTTCTGGGATGGTTCTAGTTTTTGTTATTCATTTATCCATATCCATGCTGTAGACAAAATTTATCATTAATTATATCAGGAGATCTGTAGGCCAATACTCGTTAATGGTGATTTCTGCTTATAGGATCATCATCTCCAAAATATTGGCAAATTAAGTCTGGTCAGAATGTTAACTATTCTATTTATATCAGTTATTGATATTCATTCAAACATCGACCAAACAATACCTCAAAATATTAACAAATTCAATATATTGACCCTTCATCATCAACGCTTTTGTTAGTACTAGTTCATCTAGTTTTTGAAATATTCGATGTTGAAGATGTTTCAATTAATTCCTACTAATATTAATGTGAATGTAAGTTTGTTAGTCGGGCTTTCACGCCAAAACCACCGATTTTCATGAAATTTTGTATACATATTCTACGATGTATTAGATGATAGGATAATTTTATTAAAAAAAAAGAAACATTTTTACAATGGTTAAAAAAATAATTTGGCAGACATGATTGTTGGACACAAAATATCCAACAATCAGGCATTAAACTCTATACGTCGGTACCTTAGATATTAATTATTAGAATATGTCTTTTGGGACTGATAAGTCTCGGATTATTCAGATGACGAAATGAAAATGACAATTATCTAACCAAACATCAGGTGGGCACTAAAAAGGCGCAAATTTATTACTGTATGGGAGATACCCCTCAGATTTTTCGCTATTGACTAACTTAACCACGATTAAAATTGACCCTTTAATCTTCTGTGCAACCAAAATGCACGATACAATACTACCTGAATAGTTGAAGCTGTAGGAAGGGGTCAAAATATACCCTGTGCAGTAAACCTCGAATTCATTCTCTGCCCGTGATAAACGGAATGGTCTCCTGGCAGGTGTTGCTCTGGCTGCAAAAACTGCAGCAGCAAGTCGGCGACAAGGCGACCGAGGAGCAGCTCATGGAACATTTAGTCCCTGTTGAAAGATAATATCCGATGATTTTTCGACAGGGGAAAAATATTCTCGGAAGCCTTATCACTAATTTAGATCTGTTTGAAACGCGGCACGTTTGGATATTCGCGAAGAGGACACCAGGAAAATGTTCTGCAATAATGATATTCAAGAAAAAGTTGAAAAATCTCCTTAAACTTTACTGAACTAGACTGTAATTTTAGTTTAAACAAGTATGTGTTCATTTTTTGTGTGTAAAGTATACCGACTGGCTATAAGTTGAATAGCTTAACAATGATTTATATATAATGACAATTGTTATTTTTGTATCTAGAGCACGAAATGCTACTTTGGTGATCGAGATCTGATTTTTTAACGTGGCGTAGCCGAGTGAAAATAATAGTCTAGATGACCAAAGTATTTCGCGCTCGAGTTGCAAACAACATTTTTTCTACAAACGTCAAAAAACATAGTTCCAAAGTAAAAATATGCATAGCTTGATGTAAAAAATAGTGTTGAACTGGCTTAAAAGGTCTCCCCCTATCCTTCCTAGATACGCACGATGTTCCACGAACATAATAGGAATTTCCGTTCGTTTGCTCCAAGAGATGAAACAAAGGTATTGTTGAACATTCAGAAATAAATTATTTCGTGGATGTTTGCTCGATTGAGGACCATTAAGTTGAAATATAAATATCTCATATATTTTTTACATAACAACGCGCGAAGTAGGTACTTCGCGCCTTGTTTTGTGCAAGGTAGCATGGTAACGTAGGAACCTGAAAAAAAGTGCCACTATGCAATTTGTTATCAATGCTTGTCATTTTTTGACGTTTGTAGAAAGAGGTAATGTATTGTTCAGAGGAAGGACCTACATAAGGAAGTAAACATTTTTTATTGGTTTAATAAAGATCTTTCTCTCTCCCTCTCTCATTGTCCCCTTTTATCTGCATCTTATTAAGTATGTCCAGAATGACTAGAGCAAAACAATTTTTGTGTCGTAGATTAAACTTTAACTTATGAAGTGCCACAGGTAACTGGCTCTTGAGTTATTCAACAAAAGAGTAGAAGAGGGATTTGAAATGTACTTGAAGTAAACCTCGAATTCATGCTCTGCTCGTAATAAACTGAGTTGTCTCCTGGCAGGTGTTGCTCTGGCTGCAAAAACTGCGCCAGCAAGTCGGCGACAAGGCGACCGAGGAGCAGCTCAAGGACTTCATCTGGAAGACGCTCAAGTCGGGCCAGGTGGTGCCCGGCTACGGCCACGCCGTCCTCAGGAAGACCGATCCGAGGTACACGTGCCAGCGGGAGTTCGCCCTCAAGCATCTGCCCGAAGACCCTCTCTTCCAGGTGCGTATCGAGTCACGTCACAGGCCGTGAAATATATTCTAGCAAAGGTGGATATATGTATGGTGAAATAGCTCCCTCTTACAAAACCCTAGAAATTTTTGTAGACCTCTGGCCTACTTGATTATGTCGAATTCTATCACCGTAGTAAGGCCGCGCAAAACTAACGCTAGATGGCGCTGTTCCCGAAGTGATCTTGCTACACAATGGTTGTTTTGTTTTGTTGTTTACATTTACGTATATTAATTCGTAATTCAAAAACATTGAGAAAAAGTGATTGATTTAATGAAAAAGACGTGAAATTTTCATCATATCTGTGAAGTATATGTGGCACGATGTTCCCTACGCCATCTACAGTCAATCCGGTGCGGCCTTGCTACGGTGTTTCGCGGTCTACACGTTTTGGAAAGAAACAATTGACAAGTGGTTACACCAGTCTATTTTCATCATGATTCTAGCACATAAAGAACAATACCAGGTGTTATTTAACCTAGAGTGACTTCATAAATGGAGTGACGACAATAGTGGTACACTTCTTGATTGGTCAGATCTTTAATATGGAGGTGCAGCCACTTGGTCTTGTATTCTCCATTCAGTTCAACGCATTCTATTTCACTTTGGACACAAAACATCCAATAATCAGACATGAAACTCAATACGTCAGTACCTTGAAAATCAACTATCAGAGAATCCGTCTTTTGGGATTCGTAAGCCTCAGATTATTTAGATGAAATGAAAATATTTGATATCTGAACCTATCATCAGGTGGGCACTTCGAAGGCGCAAATTCATTACTGCATGGGAGATACCCTTAAGAATTTTAGCTATTCAGTGACTTGACCAAGAATGACTTTCCGGAAACGGCAGCCATTTGGAGGACTATTGTCGTCACTCTATTTAATCTACTCACTCTAATTTTATCCTTGACTGTTTTCCCGAAACGTAACTGGTAGCGTGGGGCACATAGTATAATCTGAAAATCTTAGTTTTTGTTTTCTAATAAAAACTCATGGCTTCTCAAAAATTTTGCAATTTTGTTGAAATATCTGATCATGAAAACTATGAAGCACAAATAAACTCTATATTTGAATCAACAGAAAAAGAATATTTGGTATGAGTATTACAGGAGAGCAAAAGGAAAATCCATATTCTTTGGGGGCTGTCAAAATTACTTGAAAGTGGTCGCTATTGCAGGCCTTGGCTGAATTCCTAGCCTCGCCACGCTCGGCTATGAACTATCAGCCGCGGCAGTCAATCCACTACTTTGCTGCCTAGTAAATCAAATAACTATTCTCTTATTGCATTTGAACGTCCTGTATTCGAATTGTGGTGCATTTTGGGAGGTATGTTTCTGTATCAAATAAAGTATCTGTTACCTCCCAAATTCAACGTACAAAAATCTGGACAACCAAGTAGATGAATTCGAGATTTTGTGGTATAACAACGTTTTCGATCAACCTATTTTTATTTTTTTCAGCTGGTGTCTAATGTTTACAAAGTAGTACCTCCAATTCTTTTGGAACTTGGCAAAGTTAAGAACCCATGGCCAAATGTAGATGCACACTCCGGCGTTCTCTTACAGGTAGGACAATGTTTGATTTCTTCTCATTTGTTTTCTGCAATTGAGAATATTTGGCGAATCATTATGCATTCTTGATTCAATATACATATTTATATAAATATTATATATATAATAGCCGCGTGACCGAGCCTGGGCAATGCGGGCCTTCCGAGAACAGTGCGCGAGTCTATTTCACAAAAGATAGTTTCGTAACATTATTGAACATTTAGTTTACTAAATAGATACAAAACTCAGTCATATTCCCAAATGTTCATAAAATGAACAACAATGGTATAGGAAGGGAAATTCGATTCGTATAAACGAATACTGATGCAAGTGTTTCCTTACTTAATAGGATTGTTGCCATATACTTTTCAATGATTTATGAATTAATCAGAGTGTCTATAGTTATTTAGTTTGAGGAATAACTGATGAATCTCTTCCTCGCATTATTACGGCCTCAATGAGATGAACTACTAGACTTCCCGACGATTCCCTGGCAATGATTCCGCAGAATTATCCCCACCATTCGGGATTTCATTCATTGATCCTGGGGCTAAACTGTTAGGATTGTTGGCGTATACTTTTCAATGATTTATGAATGAATCTATCTATTGCTATTCACTCTGAGGTATAACCGATGAATCTCTTTACCAATCGCAGTATTACGGCCTCAAAAAGATGAACTACTACACGGTTCTGTTCGGAGTGTCGAGAGCGCTCGGCGTGATGGCGTCGCTGGTGTGGGACCGCGCCCTAGGCCTGCCCATAGAGCATCCTATTTCCATGTCCACGGATGGGCTGATGAAGGCGCTGAAGGCCTAGTTGGGGCCCCGTCGGCAGACGCTTTATTAGATATATTAAATATATCTATGAAGGATATCGATTCTCTGGCAATGATTCCGCAGAATTATCCCCACTATTCAAGATTTCATTTATTGCTCCATTTTTGGCGTTTAGAATTGTTGACGTGTACTTTACCATGATTTATCCTCCTCAGATCCCAGGTATCATATTGTATGATACCATATTTTACTGCCCGCTGGTATCGCATCTAATATGCATCAACCAATGAGCAAAAATTCGTACGATCGCAGTTCACGCGACTCGAGCGCGTTGTTTGATTTTTATGTCCATCTATTCTGACGCCATTGCCGACAACATTGAAATTTGACCAAATAAATATTTGTGGCAGATAATTTTTATGTTCTTTCGCTCAAATAGTTCTATAAGAGTTAGAAAATTTGTGTATACATTGTAAGATGATTAGTCAGCTATTTATTATTTTCCATTCCTAACTAGTTAGATATCACTGATGAAACCAAGGGACTCAAACTATAGCTTCATCTGAAATATTATATGTTTTGTGAAATTTCACGGATGCAGAATTTGAGGAAATCGCAAATAATTTGGACTTGAATGAATCTGACTTGGATGTAAATTTGTTTGAGGACGACAAGGATGGTTGGGACGAACTGGACAACCATATGCTTGTTCAAGTATTGGGAGCTAGTGATGATGAGTTGCTGGTTGCTAGTGACCTCGAGTGAATTTGATTCCGAGAGAGAGAAAAAGGAGACATTTTGGCTTCAAACAAGCAAAATATTTGCCATGTGTTGAAGATACTTCGGATCCTGAAAATATTTCCAAACCAATCACTAACTTCAACAAATACATTACAATTTGCCAAAATTCCGAATGTTTTGGGGGTTGGACACCAGGGTAATCATTTTTTCACCCTCCGAACGCAGATCAAACTTATGGACCATGATCCTGTATCAAAATAAGCTGCCATATTATTGTCTGGGTCTAGACCGATGGTATCATCAGTGATAACAATATTTTTGGAAAATTGATACATAAAAAAAAAAATGCATGAATATTAGTGTTTTTAACCACAATAAGTCGCTATATTTCGTTCGGCATATGCAAGTGTTTGTTATTATCGCCATCATTCGCGATTCCATTCATTTATCCGTTTTTGTCCTTAATAATAATTGTTGGTGTATACTTTTCAATGATTTATGAATGAATCTATTTATTGCCATCCCATTTCCATGTCCACGGATGGACTGATGAAGGCGCTGAAGGCCTAGGAGGGGGCCTCGTCGGCAGGCGTTTTATTAGATATATTAAATATATCTATGAAGGATATCGATTCTCTGGCAATGATTCCGCAGAACTATCCCCATCATTCAAGATTTCATTCATTGCTCCATTTTTGGCGTTTAGGATTGTTGACGTGTACTTAACAATGATTTATAAATGATTATTCTGAGCACTCACCCACAAATGTACAAGTGTTTGTTATTATCCCCACCATTCGCGATTCCATTCATTAATCCGTTTTTGTCCTTAAGAATAATTGTTGGCGTATACTTTTCAATGATTCATGAATGAATCTATCTATTGCTATTTACTCTGAGGAATTATCGATGAATCTCTTTACCAATCGCAGTATTACGGCCTCAAAGAAATGACACACGGTCCTGTTCGGGGTGTCGAGAGCGCTCGGCGTGATGGCGACTCTGGTGTGGGACCGCGCCCTCAGCCTGCTAATAGAGCATTTCCATGTCCACGAATGGGCTGATGAAGGCACTGAAAGCCTAGTCGGGGGCCCCGTTGACTGACTATTTATTAGATATTATTTCAAATATATCTATGAAGAATATCGATTTTCTGGCAATGATTCCGTAGAATTATCCCCACCATTCAAGATTTCATTCATTGCTCCAATTTTGGCGTTTAGGATTGTTGACGTGTACTTTACAATGATTCATCCTCCTCAGATCCCAGGTATCATATATGACACCACGGTTGCAAATTTGCTTCAATTGTCTACCGCGTGATATCATGTTACTGCCCGCTGGTATCGCATCTAATATGCGTCAACCAATGAGCAAAAATTCGTACGATCGCAGTTCACGCGACTCGAGCGCGTTGTTTGATTTTTGTGTTCATCTGTTCTGACGCCATTGCCGACAATATTGAAATTTGACAGAATAAATATAAGTGGCAGATATTTTTTATGTTCATTCGCTCAAATAGTTCGATAAATAGTTGAGAAGAAAATGTGTGCATACATTGTAGGATTTAATTAGTCAGCTATTTATTATTTCTCATTCCTAACTCGATCATTGATGATACCAAGGGACTCAAACTATAGCTACATCTGAAATATTATGTTTTGTGAAATTCACGGATGCAGAATTTGAGGGAATCGCAAATAATTTGGACTTGGATGAATCTGACTTGGATGTAAAGGACCCCGCACATTTAGTACGTAAAATGGCTTTCGGCTAAATTTTCTGAAAATTTGATATGTTTAAGACATTATCGTCCTTATCACACAGTCCAATTTACAGATCGATCCTATGACCAGTTTTCGAGCTACAGGGTGTCAAACATTAGATTTTGGCTGTTTAGAATATTTTGCATCAATTTGAATTATGTGCTCTAAGTCGTGATTATTATTCAGTAGGAATGAACTCTTCACGTCTAATATCTACCTCATGAATCCCTCTATTCGGTTAGAGGATAATATCACATACAGAGTATTGCATTCCATCATGACAAGGTAATATTCTTGGGAAAAGACAAATATTGAAAACATCAGAATTTTGATTTTTACTCAATCACTGAAAACTCGAAAAGAAACGGCTAGAATCGGCCAATTATGTGACACAGTATGGGTCTTGATCATAAACATGATTACCTCTGATACCATGTCTGGTTGGCCATATATAGGGTGATGACAATTTGAAAGCTTATAGAATTGATGTAACTCAGGTACAAAATGAGATACATTTCTATAATATATGAAGTGGAAAATGAAATGTCTCATGAAATAACCCACCCCCACCAAGCCCCTGATGAGTCACAACCACCCCAACGCATATCATCTCAATAGTAGCCCCTACTTATTGTTATTGTAATAAATATTTTTTGTTAGTTCACCCAGTTCGAGATATGAATAATACCACTGAAATGTATTTTCACCAAGCTATTCAATGAGGTATCACAATAAGTAGGGGCTACTATTGAGATGATATGCGTTGGGGTGGTTGTGACTCATCAGGGGCTTGGTGGGGGTGGTTTATTTCATGAGACATTTCATTTTCCACTTCATATATTATAGAAATGTATCTCATTTTGTACCTGAGTTACATCAATTCTATAAGCTTTCAAATTGTCATCACCCTATATATGGCCAACCGGACATGGTATCAGAGGTAATCATATGAATCCTCATGTTTATGATCAAGACCCATACTGTGTCACATAATTGGCCGATTCTATCCGTTTGTTTTCGAGTTTTCAGTGATTGAGTAAAAATCAAAATTCTGATGTTTTCAATATTTGTCTTTTCCCAAGAATATTACCTTGTCATGATGGAATGCAATACTCTGTATGTGATATTATCCTCTAACCGAATAGAGGGATTCATGAGGTAGATATTAGACGTGAAGAGTTCATTCCTACTGAAGAATAATCACGACTTAGAGCACATAATTCAAATTGATGCAAAATATTCTAAACAGCCAAAATCTAATGTTTGACACCCTGTAGCTCGAAAACTGGTCATAGGATCGATCTGTAAATTGGACTGTGTGATAAGGACGATAATGTCTTAAACATATCAAATTTTCAGAAAATTTAGCCGAAAGCCATTTTACGTACTAAATGTGCGGGGTCCTTTGTTTGAGGACGACAACGGTGGTTGGGACAAACTGGACAACCATGTACTGTTGTACAATGCACAAAAAGTGCAGCGAGAAACGAAGGAATATGATTTTTCAGGTAAATAGTAATCTCACATAGTTATCATTATGAAATGGTGTCCGTTCTTATTAAAATTCCTTCTGCCACTTCTGCAATACAAGCTAATACTGCTAATAAATTGAAAATGTCTACAACACACACGATCATATTTCGTCAGCATGTCAGACCAGTCCTCCCGTTTGATTGCATGAATCCAATCTTCTTGCATTATTTTAAAAATTTCACGTGTATTTCTATTAGCTCCTATTGCAGAAGGAATTCCGATGAGAAATCAGAGAAATTACCAAGTTTCAAAAATGAAAACTATATGTGAGTGATTATAGTAGGTAGGTACTTACTTTCAAATCATAATGTACCAACATGATTCCTTCGTCTTCTGCTGCAGTTTTTGTGCATTGTACAACAGCACAATGTGATGGCATGAGCGAATTAATAAATAGCCGAAAAATACGATTCGTATTCCAAAATGATTGTCAAAAACTATTTCAATCAATTGTGAACAAATAAGAAAAGTGAGGTTGTGATTCCATGTTGTTCCTCCAGGGTCGGTCATCTGACAGTTCTTGCACGCAACCCATAGTTTCCTGTTGGGCCGGAGGAGGTTATAAATGATTATTCGAAGTACTCGCCCGCAAATATACAAGTGTTTGTTATTATCCCCACCACTCGCGATACCATTTATCTATTTGTGTTTGTCCTTGAGAATAATAATTATTGGCGTATACTTTTCAATGATTTATGAATTACTCTATTTATTGCTATTTACTCTGAGGAATAACCGATGAATCTCTTTACCAATCGCAGTATTATGGCCTCAAAGAGATGAACTACTACACGGTGTTGTTCGGAGTGTCGAGAGCGCTCGGCGTGATGGCGTCGCTGGTGTGGGACCGCGCCCTCGGCCTGCCCATCGAGCGACCCAAGTCCATGTCCACGGCCGGGCTCATGAAGGCTCTGAAGGCCTAGTGGGGCCCCGTCGGCCGGATGCTAGTGGAAGCTGGTTTAGATGAGGATGGAGGAACGGTTACTCGGGAGCTACCAAAACTGCCTAGGAACGAGTCGGATAATGTAGTTTTTTCAGCCACTAGTTGTTTTTTTCGATGAAGGTGGGTACTTTGCCCAGTTTTTGATTATGTTTAGATCCATGGGTTTAATGGAACGGCTTGGCAATGATGGATAAAATGGACAAAATCACTAGAAAGCTATGATTACGTAGGTGATGCAAGGTTTTTTTTTTGTTTTCATTCGTTAATGTAATTCTCAGAAAATATTAGTGACGCTTTAGTTTATTTACTCGTAAGAAGGGATCGGGTCATTGAAGTACTTCAGGGCGATATATTTTTTTTTACTTTTGACTACTCTTGATTATCAAATACCAAAAATGCAGAAGCATACACACTGGCGATGGTAAAATGAGGGTTCACATAACCAATTTTACTGCATTGATTTCTGACTTCATGTTAATTATCTTTTCACGTCATTGTGCCAATTTTCGCGATTGTAGTAATTTCTAATGAGAGATAGACCAAGAAAGGAAAATGTTCAAATTGAAAGAACGTCTAACACCTACATTATAAGATATGGTGAAAATACTTGCTTGCCGTAATTTACTTCATTACACTCTATTTCAATCAACCCTACTTGGGGGTAAATATAATATACCCTCAATATTTATCGAAGATATATCACACCCAGTTTTTTTTCGGTAGTTTTTGTTTTTTGGGAGATTACAGCATTGATGATTTTATATAAATCACAATAGACATAGTACTTTCAAATGATTTTATCTCTTTTGTCCATTTCGTCCACACTAAAATAATGAATTTTTGAGAATCGAACAAATTATTACAAATTATGTACTAGCAAAATTTTCTTGTTCCTTCAGTTTATCAAAGCTCTGTGGTAGCTGTTCTTACTTTGTTTTAATACAAAACGAGAGTCTTTGTATAATTTTTATTTATTATTGTTTGTACAAAGCTGCAAAGATGTACATTTTATTTCATAATTTATTTTATTGCATCATTTATTTTAAATTTGTAAAATACTTCTTAGGTGATAATTCTGTTGGTAGTCAATCAAAGGAAAAGTTTTACCTTCCCAAATATGCTAATTACAATAATCCACATTTAAGTTCATATTCTGCGCAAGAATTTCAACATCTTATATTCAAAAAATATATTTAAATATAGTTCACAAGTGTGACATGGAATTAGTTATACAATCGGCTCAGTTAGTTAGTACTACTTAGCTGTAATAATTATTGTAAATCGGCAGTTTCCTTAACTTGTGAATAAAGTCAGACAATAGACCTTTGTATCAAAATGCATTTAAAATTATTCCGTCGCACTTCCCTTTTACCTTGATGTTTACACATTTCACAGGCTGCTACAGGGTGTCAGTGAAAGGTCTGCACAAAATGATACCATAGACTCCTGAGGCCAAAATGAAATGGAATTTTCATAATTTATTTTTATGCAAAACCCCGTCTTTTGAATTCGTGGAAAAATGTGTGCCATATATTGAATATCAATGGTATGATTTCAGACGAAAATCAAGTATGGACCCACAATAATAAAATACTTCTGAAGAGTATTTGGTAAAAACAAATTGAATTTGGTTAGTCAACATGCAAACCAATAGAAATATCACAAACTTCCAGGAGGACTGAAAGTTATATGTATGTGAGTGGCATACTCGGAAAAAGTTCTATTAATTTTTGATCAACAGTACTCCAAATATGTATCATCCTGTATGTCAACCAAAATGGTATGGAATGTTTTTTATGCATAATAGTCCTGTAAGTGTGCCTACAAAATTCCAGACCGATATTCATAGACAAAATTGAAATATAGAAAAAATTTAAAATATAAAATTAAAATATCAATGACGCCCTGTAGCAGCTTGACGGAGCGTTTTGGTATAGATATGATTTTGTTTCAATCACTCTACTTTGGTTTCAGGGACACCTTGTTTAATTTTAATATGGAAGGTGTGTATAATTATTTTGATGATGTCCAATTAGTTAATTCTAGTGTCACAAATCCCTGAGATAGTTCTAATATTGATTCAAGAAATTATCTATCCAACCTAGGTACGCACGATGTTTATCGAACATCATAGGAATTTCTTTTCGTTCCAAGAAAAAAAAAAGAAAAATAACGAACAGTACCTAAATTTTGATTTCGTGTTTCAATAACGTTTTTTGACTTACTTTGTCAATAAAATTTTACATACACTACACTGTTTTACCACTAACCAAACCGATTTTTTAAACGCCTCAACACGTGTTTCGCTAACTACGTTAGCATCTTCAGGAGAAGATTAAAACTCAAAATACATCTTTAGACGATGAAGCATTTTCTCTATCTTATTAGGTGAGCAATGTCAAAGTAGGTTTTGCGAGGTGAAACGCAGAGACATTTGACAAATTAAGACTGATCAGATGTTGCTGTTATAAGTAAATACATCTGTAATATGTCAAATATCTAATCTAAATGTTGAGGCATCTCAACTATGATTATTAGTTGAGTTTCGTAAACAAATGTCATTACTGTGTATAAATAAACAAAGATTGACAGCTGAAATAACCTCCAACCTAACCAGCGCCATCTGTCGCAGGCACATCTGACAAGACCGCTCCTGGAGGGAATACAACCTCACTTTTCTTATTTGTTTCCGAGGTATTGAAATATAGTTTTTCTCAATTATTTTTGGATACAGATAATGTTTTTTTGTCTATTAATTAATCATTCCAGAATTACGTCGTTTGACAGGTTGCTGAGGGGCAAACATTGTATTTTGTCAAGATATGTCATATAAAACCAGAATAAGTGGGATAGTTTTCCTTGAAATCCGAGTTGGAACCAGGATGTATTTCATGATTTTGTTTGGTGAAACTGTTATTATACAGTGTGTCCCACTTACCATGCTCACCATGGGTATCTTTTTAACGGTGAGAGATACGCGGTCGGTTAAATGACACCAAATGTGGAGTTTGTCAAGGCCATCTATAATGTGGAAAAATATTTTGATAAAATCTATTCGTTTTTGTTTTATATGCAAAAAACAGATTTTGATCATTTTCATGTCTCCTCCGTAACTTCTTTATTTATGAAAATATTCAAATTCTCATGGCAGTTTTTCAAAGTGATTTCGAAAAAAATATGAAATTTATACCAACTCTTCTAGAATTTGAGAAAACAGCACCAACTTTAGTTTTTCAAATGAAGGTCATAGCTCACTATGACTTAGTTACAAATAACTTTTTTTTCTCCTACAGATAATATGTCGCAGTAATAGTTTTGTGTTGATAACAACGGAGTTATCGTCATTCATACAAAAACAAAAAATTATTTGGAAGCCGCCATCTTGAATTTATAAATTTTAACAAAAAAATTATAATCTCCGACTTCAAAAACCCCCACTTACAAATTTTGAATGGAATCGGATCAAATCTTGTCCGCCATCTTGGAGCAGCCATTTTTTAATTTCAACAAAAATTCCATAACTCCGATTAACTTGAAATTTGGCAGGTCTTCATAATTTCGGTGACAATACATTATGGAATTTTTGTTGAAATTAAAAAAATGGCTGCTCCAAGATGGCAGACAAGATTTGGTCCGATTCCATTCAAAATTTGTAAGTGGGGGTTTTTGAAGTCGGAGATTATAATTTTTTAGTTGAAATTTATAAATTCAAGATGGCGGCTTCCAAATAATTTTTTGTTTTTGTATGAATGACGATAACTCCATTGTTATCAACACAAAACTATTACTGCGACATATTATCTGTAGGAGAAAAAAAAAGTTATTTATAACTAAGTCATAGTGAGCTATGACCTACATTTGAAAAACTGAAGTTGGTGCTGATATCTCAAATTCTAGAAGAGTTGGTATAAATTTCATATTTTTTTCGAAATCATTTTGAAAAACTGCCATGAGAATGTGAAATTCCTATATGAATATTTTCATAAATAAAGAAGTTATGGAGGAGACATGAAAATGATCAAAATCTGTTTTTTGCGTATAAAACAAAAACGAATAGATTTTATCAAAATATTTTTTAACATTATAGTTGGCCTTGACAAATTCCACATTTGGTGTCATTTAACCGACCTCGTATCTCTCACCGTTAAAAAGATACCCATGGTGAGCATGGTAAGTGGGACACACTGTATTGTGGATGTGGCCAGGGCTATGCTCATCAAAGGTAACTTAACAGATAGTTTGTGTGCCCCTCAAAAAACCATGTCAAAATAACGTGTTCTGGAATGGTCAATTGGTTCAAGCATGCCATCACATTGTTGCTGTTGCACAATACCCAAAAATTGCATCGCGAGGCGAAGGAATAAGATTTTTCAGGAAAATTCAAGTAAATTGTGATCTACAACTACTGTAGATAGAAGCTATAATAGAGTGAACAATTGAACATGCCTACAACACACACGACCATATTTCGTCAACTTGTATCAGACCAGTCGTCTTGTTTGATTGTACAATTCCAAGCTTCTTGCCTTCTTTTAGAAACCTCAAGTATTTCTATTTGCTAATATTGCAGAAGGGATTCTAAAGAAAAATAACAAAATTTCAAAATGAAAACTATGCCAGTGACGACAGAGACTCTGTTTATGTTCGGTAACAGTACTCTAAGATCACAATTGACATATTCGCGATAAAAAAAATACGTCGCCCCACCTGACGGCAACAACGATGATACGACCGATAAGCACAAACAAAAAACGAATGTGAAGCAATGACAACAGAACATGCCACTTTGACAGCTCTCAAGGACTCCAATAGGTGGCGTAGTCTCATCCCAGATAGCACAAGTACATCTTATGGATATACTATGGATATCCATCATGGATATTGTGGATGTCCATAAGATATCCGAAAAAGGCTCTGGTATATCCTATGGACGTCCATAGGATGTGACAGTGTGACCTTTTTGGATGTCTTAAAGATATTCATTATGGACATCCATAAGATATCAACTATGGATATGAATGAGATAGTTTACCCTATATATAGAAAGAATCACAAAAATTCGGAAGCACTCATCAGGTCTCACTGCGTTCGAATAATGTACCTAGTTGTCACTTCTTATGCACCATAAATTTTGGAAGAATTCGTAGGAATCACTTCCAAATTCACTTCAAATTAATTACAAATATGAGAACATATTGACATCATTTGATTACTCCAAGGTTGGTAGAATCGATGATCTATAAATCGCGCTGTTCGCGTTGAAAACCGAATTAATTATAATAGCAGATAGAGCATCACAATGTGTGCTATCTTTTGGAAGATCCACGCACAAGTGTTACTTTTGTGGATCTCCTTCTATTTATTTATCATTTCATTCATTGTATATACTTGATGATTTGAAATATCTAGGTATTGATCGATCTTTTGTCTCTGTATCTTATGGATATCCTATGGACGTATTCAGGACGTTTGTTTCGGATATCTCAAGTACATCCGCAATCGGATATCTTATGGATGTACATTTTATGTCCACGGATATCCCGCCTTGAATAGGACTTGAAATAAATATCCATAAGATATCCTGTGTTAACTGGGATTTTCTATCGCGGATACCTGTCTCTCGCAGCATTTTTTGTGCAATGTACAAAAGGACAACGTGATGATGGCATGCTTGAATGAATAATTATCGCAAAAAACACGATTCGTGAGCCAAAATAATAATTGTAAATATCATTTCAATCCAATGTACACGCGACCTATTATACCTGCCATCGTCGAATCGTCAGCAAGATCAAGACATTGGGTACTGTTTCGTTCCACCAGTCCCCATTAGTCGCACTCGGTTGGCTGACAATCGGAGCAGCCAAAGTCTTGAGTCTGTGTGAGTAGTGTACCTATGTGACAAAAAAGTAAATCAGACATATGAGAACTAACTTTTTTCTACTACTGCTATGAAAAAGAGCGCATTTCTCATAGCTTCCTCCAGTTTCAAAACCATGTATTGCTCATACTGTGAGAAATATTTTTTCTCACGGCACTTTGCCAACACCACATACATTTCCATGGTGACTCAACAAAAATCGACCAAAACTTAATTGGCTGGTGTTCAGCTTTGAATAGGTGTCACAACTGTCAGAAGGAGTTTTTTAAATTTTGTTTAAATTCTTTAGGGTAGTTCTCATTAGTGCTTTGATATAAATCGCAGTTTCCATTAAATATTATTCCAACAATTCATAATAAATAATATGATGTTTATACCGAGATGTGACGATTTTGATAAATACACCGCTAGACACAGAGATGATGAAAAAAGCTGCGAAAATTGGATTTGTTTCCGGAAATATCCAGAAAAAAGTATGAATTGGCATATACGAAAAATTCATGGAATCTAAAAAAATACAGAAAAAAATCTTTTTCGGAAAGTGTACTTTTAAAAAATACTTTGAGGAACTAGGAAAGGCGTCTACTCTTTGGTCACAATATTCAATGTGGCATAGTGCCACATTATAAAATGGATACCAATAAATTACATTACTTGGATTCTTTGGATGAGTGCAGTTGTAGAAAAAGTATAGTGTGCAACATGTGGGGAAAAGTACTTTTCCCACTTGTTGCACAATATACTATTTCTTGTTCTGTCGTTAATTGTGACAATGAGGAAGATGTGAATTTCAACAGATTTATCAATTGCTAGCACGATCTGATCTGGTTCATGTTAGTTCTCTGTCATGATATTTCAATTTCATACCGATGTTGAAATGTTGGCAATTCCATAAGTTCGCGGAGATCATATTTTTCCCGAAAGTGGTCCTAAATAAAATACCAAGTCTATGGGCCACAAAAATTCAAATTAAAACGTAACGTATTTTATATGGGTTAATATAATAATAATTTGAAAAATATTATGGTAGCCGGTAGGTACCCTATAAAGAAAAAGTACAATTTTTATTACACAGCAGACTTTAAATCAATTCATCTCGAAAATGATGAATGCTATCGAAACTAAATAGGTAAAAATGATTATATTTTCATATTTCCTGGACACACTGCCAAAAATTGCATAGAAAAAAAAAGTCGAGGAAAGAAATTCCCTTAGAGCCTCACTTATTTTCCACGCCCAAAATGAAAATTTCGGAAAATTCTCAACATTTCAAAATCGGGCATGAAATGAAATATACATTTCGTTATCTCAACACAGAGGGTTTCGGGAATATTTACAAAAAAACATCATCTCGGCTCGGCCCACCTTTCAGATGTTAATATGCACTTCTTCTACTATTTTATTGTTCCTAGAATGTGTGGGTGAAATCTTCCTATGTAATTTCGGGACACCCTGTATAAGGAAAATTTCCAAATTTCATACAATGATGCTGTGAAATGCCATTCAATTCTGTACAAAAAAGATCCTCTTGTTGATACTCGATAGGCCACGCGCTCTGTCTTCTAGGAAAAACAGAAATACGAGACCAGACTTCAAATTTTGATGTAAATAGTAGAGGTACTCCATTCAGGACATCCATTACTGGATATCCAACAGTGTGTAACATTTTGAAAATTTTGCACGGTTTCAGTCACATAGCAGACTTGATTTTGCCATCACGAAAAGCTATACAGGGTGAACGAAGAAATAATCTATTCATATTTTCAACTTTGATACCCTGAATCTCAAAAGTTTACGTCTACGACATACGTCGTTTATATGAAGTTTTTTTTATTGAAATGGGTCCAAGAATCCCCCTTGATTATTGCCATATCATTAACGAATTCCCTGTATATAAATAGCCATTACATCAAGTATTCAATAGTTATAAGTGATTGCATCATTACTAGTCAGTTATACAGGGTGTTTGGTTCACCGACGTATATCTGAAAGGAGGTGATATAGGTGGGAACATTCCGAACATACACGGTGAGTCATTGAAATGGGAAAGTGGGATAACGGCTTCGTTATTTGAGATAGATGAATACAAATTTTTGTGATGGTCTAGTCTCATGAGCAGCATATTTCTGAATTACTTTGCGTATATATAGGGCTCAAATATGCGTGGCGTTTCAAAGTTATACTTTTTATTATAGGACACCTTGTATTTTATTGCATTTCCGGATCCTCCTCTGTAAGCTGATTCCATCGATACATCACACTCGGGATCTAGTGGGAATGATAACAGAGATAAGGTGTTCAAAATCGAGATTTTTCAACTTTAGGATTTTTTGTGTCGAAATTATTAATAACTATTGGTTAGAACTGCTCACATGTCCTTATCTTATATTTTGATTCACTTTCTACTAATATTTAATTCAGACGAATACAGGGTAGTTCAAAATTCAGGCCCCTTTTGACCAATATTTAATGAATAGTTTCGAGACAAAAAAATCCTAAAGTTGAAAAATCTCGATTTCAAACACCCTATATCTCTGTAATCATTCTCGCTAGACCCCAAGTGTGATGCATTGATGGAGTCAGCTCACAAAGGAAAATTCGAAAATGCAATGAAATATATATAGGGTGTGGCCCATAGGAAAAAGTATAACTTTGATACGTCACGAATTTTTGAGTCGCCCTGTATAACGCAAAATATTTATGGAAATATGCTGCTCATGGACCTAGACCATCACAAAATTTGTTGTTCATCTATGGCAAACAGCGGAGCCGTTATCTCACTTTCCCATTTCTATGACTCACCTTGTATATTACCACATAAAATATTATACAAAGTGTTACGAATTTCGAGACATCATCGTTGTATCGAACATTTTATTTGATTGTCTTCTTTCATTCGGAAGTTGAATACACACAAAAAAATGTTTTGCCTCACCAGAAATTGAAAAACGAGTTTCTGTTACTTCCAACTTCGAATTATTTATAAGCGATGATTTCTCGAAAAGTGTCACACTATATTTTTCTTATGTTCGGGTTCCCACGAAAAGGGATATCCTGTAATGTTCAGAGAACATCGTGAGGACCATGACCAAAGGAAATAAGGTATAGGAATTGGTGTTCTTCTTAAATTTCTGGAGGTTATATGCCTCGGGGAACACCTCCTTTGACAATGTCGTGTTCCAGAGCCTCGCTGTTCGTTGGATGAACGAGTCTTTGGAAAGAGATGTTTTGCAGGTCTCCAAAGTGACCACGAAGAGCTGCGAAGCCTCAACTCGGCGGGTAAATCTCGCGGGGACTGCCAAGGGAGGAACAATTGTTGATATTTCAGGAGAGCATCGTCCATTAAAATATCTATAAAATAGAGCCAGATCGCCAACTTTTCTACGGTGTTCCAGAGAAGTGAGTGAGTTTGTGAGCAAGGCATCACCCACGAGACGAATTGTCCTTTTTTGGACAGAAATCCAATAGTTTCAGGGTATGTTTGGTGCTGCACTCCAAATATGGTAACAGTATTCCAGGACAGGTCGGATCTGTGCCTTATAGATAAGCAGATGACTGGAAGTGAAATAGCTCCTGACCCGAAACAGAAAATCAAGTTTTTGGGATGCACTTTTAGCAAATGATCTCAAGTGATTTTTCCAAGAAAGGTTATTGCTGATAGTAATACCCAGCATCGAAATGGATGTCTTCAAAGGTATGGTTACTCCTGACAAGCTTATGTTGGGCACAGTGAGATCGGCTTTTCTAGAGAAAAGGCATTCTTGTGTTTTGTTTGCATCGAAATCTACCAAGTTATTGGATCCCCATTCGAGAATTGTTGCCAAGTCCATATCTATGTTGTCAACATTTCTCCCTGGTTCGTTCCTGATTTGCCTAGCTGGTATTGGAGCCCTGGAAGAGGAGACGGTATGGAGGGTACTATCATATCCGCGAAGCTGTGTACTGGACATGAAGTTGCTTCCAACAAATCGTTGATATGGAGTAAAAATAGTGTTGGTGCTAGAATTGATCCTTGCGGAACACCAGCATTTATGATAAGATAGTCAGATGAAACTCCGTCGACCACTGCATAGAGAGCGACCTGTTTGAGAGAAAACTAGCTAGCAGAGAAGCTGGGGAGGCAAGCCATAAGATGGAAGCTTGGCGAGGAGTCCGTGGTGCCAGACTCGTCGATCGAATGCCTTAGAGATATCAAGTGCCACGGCTAAGGTTTCACAATATTTTTCAATAGATTGCTGCCATATATGTGAGATCAGTTGATCTCTGATGATGGAAGCCATATTGCCTATCGTTGATAATACCTGAATGTTCCATGTTATGTAAAATGTTATATAATAGTATATGGTGAAGAATGTTCGAAATCATTTCCTTCCTTACCGATATACGACGGTGAACCAAACACCCTGTATAACAGTCACCACCCTGTGCTAACTATGGATGGTTGTCATCCTGTCAGAAAAATTCAACCATATTCCTCAAATGAATCGTTTTTTTTGTTGTGAGAAGATTTTGATGAAGAAATATGAGAGATAATGACAACTAATAACAATTCAATATGATATTTTCAGAACCCGGCCATCAGGCGGTATAGATCACTATAACTCATAGTAGACTACAGGTGCCTCTGAAACTTACCTACTTTGACGCGTTTGTGAGAAAACTAAACGTTTTAGTGGGTGATTAGGGGTTGAAACAGTCTTTCGATGAAACGGGGGTCGATATATTCTCGTGATGACGACTGATTTTTCAAAAAACTGATTTCTACCTCAATATAGTCGCGTCAATCACCATCGTATCTGAAAGCATGCGAGCCTCTGAAATGTCAAAAATCCTCGACTGACCAATTTAAATCCAACAAATAACCATTCGGATGTTTACGGGCCCAAACAATGAGGCAGTTACAGTAGCACACAATAAGAGCAGCGAGAAACCGGCGGACGAATTATTGCAGAGCATCACAGCGTCCAGTGAGGCCCATGATTGTCAATTGGGGCGGGGGTCAATCTAAGTGTGACCACATCTAACCACCATGGACTTCGAGACGCTGGCGAGAGGTAAATAACCACCCCTACAGGGGGCGACAGCCCCAAGTGCGCAAAGTGGCCAGTGATTTTTGGATTGGAGCATTCTGTGATCAGTGCCTGAATGAGTATAGCTTGTTAAGTTCGCGTTTAAGTGGATGATTATTCTTCATGGCCTAACAATAGTCGTCGAAAAAATCTAGGTTTGAATAATGTGGATTCATTGGTATGCCACGTAAGATCCAATCGTTTTTTTTTTTTATTCACTGCTCATTGCTGCGAGGAGGTGTAAGTACTTCGTTTCATTGAACATGCAACAATTCTTTAATTGAAAAGATAGTGCGTATTGGACTCGTGTACCAAGATATAGCGGAAAATATCTGTCGTTTCTTCATCTTTTGAATTATGAGAAAAGAAATCTATATTTTCTTCATGGTATGATAATTGCTAATTACGATACCAATAAGTGTAAGAAGTTTTCGTTGTTACATAGGTACTCAAACATATGTCGTTAATTTTGGACATGAATTTCGTAGATATTCTTAGAATTTGACTTTTAAGAAATGGAAACAATCTATAATGATTATACATCATAGTCCCTAAAGATAAAAAGCATGCATGCTCTGATGCTTTGAGTTTCTTTGTTGCGAACATCACAAGCGTTTTTCTCATTATTATATACAGGGTGTTCCTTAAAGACATGCTAATATTCGAGGGAGCGAAAACTTCATATGAACGTGTGTCCTAAAAGTCTTAACTCTTGAGATACAGGGTGCTGAAGTTTTGGAAAATATCCAGTTTTTTGATAATAACTGAGACAATATATTGTATACATCTTCATAAAATTTGGTACACGTCTTTCATGCATCAAGGTGCATTTTCTGATGTGCAAAACTTTTCATTTTCTCTACCAGTGGCACCGTTACGGGAATATTATTGTTTATATTTTACTTAAAAGTGAACAACGACAAAAAATTCCCAAATTATATGCAATGTCATGAATAAGGCTATTCAATTATGTATTATTTAGTGTGTATGTGACATATTGAAATTTGTATATCGATTCAGTCACATAGCAGACTGACTTTTTCGATCACGAAAAGCTATACAGGGTGGACAAAAAAATAAACTATGCACATTTTCAACATTGACACCCTGTATCTCAAACGTTTTCGACATACGTTCACATGAAGTTTTATTCTTGAAAAAGGTCGAAGAATCGGCCCCTTGAATATAAGCATATCATTGAGGAACACCCTGTATACCTATCAATAAACACGATACCCCTTTATACAACATATACCTCAGGTTTCATCAGTACAGCCTTCTATCTGTTAGCCCCTGTGTCGCGACAGAAAACTGTAGACTCCTCATGAAACAAATAGTTATTTATTGTACAAGGAAAAAAAGTAGTAGATTTCAGCTCCAGGTCGTGTTGTATCCCGACGCGTAGCAGAGGGAGAGATTTTTCGGAAACTATGGCACAACAAAAGCCATCAACAGTGTATATACAGGGTGATTCACATAAGAACCGACATAGAGCAGGGGCATGTAGAGGGTCCCAAAATGTGGCAATTCAACGCAACTTACCTCTATACCAAGTTACTTTCCTAAGGAGATATAGGCTTTGAAAGTTAAGTAATAAATTTTGAGAAAAATCAATATCTCCGTTATTCTTGAACTTAAAGCAACCAAATTTGGTACACTTTGTGGATGTATTTAGGGTGTTACTTGACAGTAACTAGAGTTTAATTGAAATTTGTAATGGGGGTATACCGGGTGGCGCACCATTAATATTCAACATAATTTTGTTAACACTTGTTGGATTTCAAAAATCTTTGCTTTGTTTTGTGGGCAATTTATTTCTAAAACTTTTCCCACTCTAGTAATTTTTCGAAAAACCTCATCATTTTCATCAAAAACTCCTGCCGAATTATGAATTGGCGCTCCGTCACATTGAAACCATAGGTTATGTCTTTCATTAAGGGGCATTTCATCTAAAACTTGACGTATTTCATCATTTAAAAACTGCAAGTATCTCTCTGAATTTAAATTTTCCCGGAAGAAATATGGGCCAATGACTCTGTTATTTAACACACCGCACCACACATTTGTCTTGAAAGAATATTGATCTCGGCATTCTATCACAAACTTTGGGTTTTCTGTTGACCACCACCTACAGTTTTGTGAACTGACTACCCCATTCGAGGTAAAAGTCGCCTCGTCTGTCCATAAAATTTTACAAGGAAAATTTGAATTTTCTTCTCGTTGTCCTTGGAACCAAAAAGAGAAATCCAACCGTACGTCAAAATCTCGCTCTTTTAACGTGTTTATAAATTTTGGTTTGAACGGCTTGAACGTATTATTGTGTAATATTTTTCTCACGGCCTCCCTTTTAGCACCGGTCCTATTACAAATATCTGTTATACTAGTTTGCCCATGCTCTACCACATCTAGGCATACACTTAATTGAGCTTCTTCATCATAAACTCTTGGATTATGAGGTCTTTTGAAAGTATTTTGTACTGAACCCGTCGATTCGAACTTTGAGATAATCCTGCTCACAGTAGACTGGTGAATATTTCTTTCAGGATGCCGTCCATTGAAAATATTCGCAACTTGTCTATGACTTGTATTTTCACCGCAAATGCGTACAATTTCTATTCTTTCCTGCAAAGTCAGCATTTTGAATCTACTACTTGATAAAAATTACTGTTTCATAACCTTGAAACTGTCAAACACTTTATATCAATTTCCATAACATTCACTTCTATTGTTTCCACAGCATACTTCCCATTTCAACAGCACCTTGATTGATGATTAATTTTTGAGTATAAGTTGAGAGAATAATTGTATGAAATTGATTTAGCAAGAATTTGAACGGCAAATTGATTTGATATTTCTAGAGTTATAGCACTTATCTGAAATGTCTTCATGTGATAAAAATTATTAAAGTGAATTTTGCTATGTTGAAACTAGAGCCACTTTGCATCAAGTATTAGACATAATTCTTTCAGCATATTTATATTCATTTGAAAATATCCAATTAGAAACATTTTAATCAGAAAAAAATTCTTTCAGCAGATGGGTGTATTACATCTCAACTGGTTTTTCAGATTTGACTAAATTTAAATTAGCCGAAAAATTGTAAGGTTAAGAAAACGAGAAAAAAATCAAAGTTGTTCAAACTGGTTCAAATTTGGTAGGTGGGTAGGAAATCTAAAAATAAACAACTTTTTCATATAATATTTCTCGAAATATTGAGAAATTACCTGACATTTAGTAATTTTTTAGAAAAAATGTCATATTTGACAGGTGTAGCCGATGAATAGGAAAACATCGTAAAAGTCATTTTGCATAATTTTCAAAGCACAAACTGTTCACGAACTCTAAATTTGCAATAACTGACTAATAAAAAAAAATCCCATATGATGCGGACTTTAACGGTGACACTGTATATGTGATATATATCCGGGAAAAAAGTAAATAAAGAGTGGGCTGTTGGGTAGGCGAAAAACCGTTGTGTGTCACACATGCAGAAAACACTTTAGCATCCCTGCTTAGCAACGGGCTGCTATATAACTCATTTTTTGTCCATGTGACACAATTAGGCAATCCAACGACCTGTCAAATAATTTCAAAATGGCGTCTGGTTGGCAAATAAACCAAAGACAAGTTTGTTTACTTGGGAACTTTGTGGGTTTTGGAAGCCTCTTACAGTATTATTTTATCGAGTTTTGGCTAGATTTATTGTGAATAATGAAAACTCAGTATGATTTCAAAGAAAAAATTGCCAGTAACGTGAATTGTGGTGGATTGTGGAAGCAGTGCAGATCGGGACCATTTGCTGTTTTGTCACATTCCTACTGTAATACTGTGAAAAACTCTGAGCATTACCCACAGATGAAGGATCTATCAAGAAAAATAAGGGAAATGTGGATAGCAGCCATGAAGAGAAATGGTCTGTTCATAGAATCTCATTTATATTTAATTTATATTTAATTTAATTTGACACCTCTATTTCCCATAAGGAATGGACAAAATTAAATATAAGTTAAATGACGTTCTATGAACGCATCTTAGTGAATAGAATGCTTGAACTCTTGAGATAAGTTAAAATTAAATATAAATAATTTCTATGAACTGACCAAAAGAATCATAATAAACCAGAGGATATGTGGCAGACACTATTTTCATAACAGGTACCTAAAAAAAAGGATTTTAATATTATTCATATGTACCTACCTACTCTAGAAATGATGTTTCATCCTATGGAAAACTTATCTTTTTTCATTTTGATAAAATAAACCAATACTCATTACTTTTGATGGTCCTACAGTTTGGAAACATCATGTTTCTAATACATAAATAAATCATCTACCTTGTAGGAGAACGTAGTGCCTGAAAGATGAGAATATCCAGCTTGGGTCCCATTGCAATATAATATGGGTCATCAATCTCTTGTCCATTCGAAATGCAAGACTGATGTGGATCAAAAATTGAGAGCAGACAAAAGGTTCAAATCATGAATCAAGCATCAGAACCAAGAGACCTGGTATGTTCTCAAGAAAACACCTAATTACCTGATACTACTACTACATCATTTTTCATTTATTTTAGTGTAATGAAGAAAGTGTCCTGGGAGATAAAGAAATAGAAGAGAAAATTGGTGAAAATCTACAAGATTATAAGTACTTTTACAAATTACAGTTTGTTGTGATTTATTTTTATCAATTATAAATGTAAGACAAATAAAGTATTTAAGTATATCAAAATAATTGTAATATTCATTAAATGAAAAATACATTATATTATTCCACTATATTACAAAAGATCTACATGAGTCATGAAAAAATCTTCATAGAACATTATAGTTATTCAGTGATCTGATAGAAACAATAATAAACAATGATTGAATGATATATTTATTATGAATAGGTACATATTTTTTTTATAGAACTTGTTGAATCAGAATTCACAAAACCATGCTGATTCATGGTGTACCTAAAATATCTACACATTTAAAATAGAACCATACAATTTCCCTTTATCACTGTCACAACTAGTCATAGGGGTTCCATCATCAGCATTTGAACACTTACACCAATAGTTCACTTCTGGTGAAATTAATATCCACCCAAAAGTCCAGGTATTATAACTTCAGCATGAAACTTCAAAGCAATTTGTGAATGTTGTTCCCAAAAAACATGTTTCTCGGACATTGAAGATATAGAAGGGATTTTGTATTAAACCAGCCAGAGCATCAGAGCAACTGTACCTATGTCCATTTCTGCTATTGGTATGATGGGCACAATCATGGTGAGAGTGGTGGCATGGGCCACAAAGCACATACATCAGTACATGAAACTGTTCCTTATTTACTTGCCCAAGCCTCAAGTTACTCATTAGCACAGAATCTGTGAATATTTTACCTATAAAAAAATTGCATAAGATATACATGAATATGAGGTAGGAAATATATTTAAAAATATATGAATAACATAATTTCATCATTCAAAATGTTCCTATTAGGTATAAAAGTAAAAAGTTACCTTTCCAACTATGACATGGAAATCATTCATCTTCCTGTCTACTTCCTGGACAAAAGTTGGTGAAAAATTCTTGTGAACAACAAGGGTTTTGAATGCTTTCATTTGCTCATGAGGGTAGAAACTGTGGGTCACTATAAATAGTAGGAGAGTATAATTATGAGGTAGTCTAATCAGTCAGCAGTTTCAGATGTGAAGGGCTTCAAATCCTTGATCAACATCAGCTTCATCAGATATCTACAAACAAATTATGGTTGTATGATAGTTTCAGGAATGAAAATTTACTGGTTAGTTGAGAGAAATAGCCGAAAAAACAATAAATATTCATGTTTACCTCTGACCAACCTCTGGGTTTTCCTGCAATAACTTCTGGAAATATGAACTCAGCATATTGAAGCACTGTTCAATTCAGCTCCGAGACTCCCCTCAAACACCTGACACATAAAACTACCAGAATAATAAGGTGATTCGGGCAAAATACAATTCAATTACAAGTGATGTATAATCTTTGTTTGCCAACCAGACGCCATCTTGTCAGCTAAAATGTCACGTGGTTTGGATTGCCTAATATGCTTTCATGAAAAAAATTGCATGCAGAAGGTTATAGACTTATTTTCCCCACTTCCACAAATATGGATGCTTTCGGTACCTTCAATTAAGCATTCGGAAACGAACACTTCCATTTAAAAATATCTGATAATTTACCTACTGGAATTGGAGTGGAAACTATTATAGGTAATTGGATAAAAGCGGGCAGTATATTTCTTCGGGATACCTTTTGTATTGGTTGTCGGCCGTTTTGACCTCTTAATGAAGTTGAACTTGCACTTAAGAAGTCAAATAATGTTGGATCCAATTATGTGTTGGCGTATAACGCATTTTGTGAATTGGTACACTGTCAGGGCGGTGTGTAACATTGTTGAAACATTAATCATTTGCTACATTCAGTTGATACTTTTGACATCCTGCAAATTGGACCCCGCACATTTAGTGCGGAAAATCAATTCAATCATTTGATTTTGGCTGTTTAGAATATTTTGCATAGATTTGAATTATGTGCTCTGAGTCGTGATAAATCTTCAGTAGAAATGAACGCTCCACGTCTAATTTCAACCTCATGAATCCCTCTATTCGAATAGATAATAATATCACATACAAGGTTTTGCATTCCATCATGACAAGGTAATATTCAGGGGAATAGACAAATATTGAACACATCAGAATTTCGATTTTTACTCAATCACTGGAAAACAAACGGCTAGAATCGGCCAATTATTTGACACACGTGGATCTTGATCATCAACATATGAGGATTCATATGATTTCTTCTGATACAATGTCTGGTTTGCCACATATAGGGTGATGACAATTTGAAAGCTTAGAATTGATGTAACTCATGTACAAAATGAGATACATATCACGAACGGTTCATAACTGTTTATATAATATATAAAGTGGAAAATAAATGTCTCATGAAATCCCTGAGTCACAACCACCCCAACGCATATCATTTCAATAGTAGCCCCTACTTCTGATACCTCTTTGAATAGCTCGGTGAAAATGCATTCCAGTGGTATTATTCATATCTGGGCCTGGATGAACTAACAGAAAATATTCATTACCTATATCATTCTGCTAGGCTAGGGTGACGTATTTATACCATAACTTTTTGTAGTAGGAGAAAAAAATCGTTTATGTCGAGCACTATAAAAGACCTATTGCTGAAATAGTTATGTTCAGGTAATTCGAAACAATGATCTGTGTACAGTAGATCGATGTAGCAATGTACAGAATGTTTAGTTCCAGTAAATGATTATGTTTTCATGAGATCAAAATTATGTTGAACAATTTGACTAATATAATTCCAGCTGAAAGATACATTCAAACAAGAAGATTATTTGAACCACAATTGTGAAACTGGAATTAAAAAACGTATCATGAATATTCGAGTTCAGGATTTCTAGAAAAACTAATATAATATACAGGGTGTCCCGAAATTAGCCTGCCAGACTTCACCAGCGGCTTCTTCGCCGAAAAATAGGAAGGGAGCTACGGCCCCCTGAAAAGGGGCTCCTGAAGATGATATTTCTTGAATATTTCCGAAACGCCACGTGATGAATTGATGCAATTTATTACAAGAAGTGAACTTTCCATGCCCAATACAGCGAACATGAAATGATTTCAAAGTTTCATTCAGGAGTGTATAATACAAGGTGGGAATACATTAAATGTCGCTCAAACTTTTTCGTATGCATATTATCTGACAATCTAATCTCGGATTATGAAAATCCACACCATTTCACAAAAAAAGGTGCTCTTCGAGTGAAATCGATTCAAAAATATTGATGCACTCACATCTTATGCATAATGTTGCCAATTTTCGAATCATAGTGGCTATGAAAAAATCAAGTATACAGGGTGTCCCTAGACCAGTGGGACAGTTAAATATCTTCTGCACCAATAGGAATTTTCAAAATATTATAATTCCACATCATATCGCATCATGAGTGCTATCTTCAGGAATGACTATATTTTCTACGAGGGGCACAAGAAAGGTTCACAAAATCGAACATCAATTTTTTCAAATGGAACACCCTTTATTTTATTGCATTTTCATAATCTCCTTGAAGAGCTGAATTCAACGACCTAGCACACTTGGGCTCTAGCGGGAATGATTTCCGAAAAATAGGGTGTGGAAAATCGAGATTTTTAATTTTTGGGAATTTTTTGTGTCAAAACTATTCATTATTGGTCGAAACGGCTCACATGTCCATATCTTAACTTTTGATTTACTATTCACTCGTATTTAAATTAAACAAATACAGGGTGGTGTATAGAATTCTCAGTTTCAGTCGGAATTCCACACCACCCTGTATTTGTTTCAATTAAATACGAGTGAATAGTAAATCAAAAGTTAAGATATGGACATGTAAGCGTTTTGACCAATAATGAATAGTTTTGACACAAAAAATTCCCAAAAATGAAAAATCTCGATTTTCCACACCCTATATCTCGGAAATCATTCCCGCTAGAGCCCAAGTGTGCTAGGTCGTTGAATTCAGCTCTTCAAGGAGATTATGAAAATGCGATAAAATACAGGGTGTTCCATTTGAAAAAATTGATGTTCGATTTTGTTAGCCTTTCTTGTGCCCCTCGTAGAAAATATAGTCATTCCTGAAGTTAGCACTCATAATGTGATATGATGTGGAATTATGATATTTCGAAAATTCCTATTGGTTCAGGAGATATTCAACTGTCCTAGTTGAAGCTCGTCACTGTTCATTAATACTATTATATTATATCATAATTTTATAATATTCATAATTATTTTTTACTCATAAGTTATAGTATCGTAGACGTTTTCATCTTCGTGTATTTACTCATTTTTGATATGATATTATGTGGACTTATAAGTGGATATGTGAGTGTGATAAATTGAGGATGAAATGCCCATGTTCAAGGTTTACCTTTTTTTGGGCGGTTGAAACCTTTATTTGTCAATACCAGCTACCACCCACCTGATTGAATGTATTTGTTTTATTCACATGTATTATGCTAGTATTTTCGACAAATAAATTGATTGATTGATTGATTGATTGATTATGTGAAGTCAGTTTTCCAACTGACTGCATAAACTATACTTTCTATCTACCAAACAATCTAATAAAAGCGCGAAAAATAGAAAAATGATGATGAAACAACTACTCCAATTTTTGTGCATTTTTTTCCATTTTCACTACGCCTCATTGCAATATGTTAGGCATAATATCTGAGATGTTGCAATATTTTTGAGTTGCTTTTACTCGATAATAATACATCTGATCGTCACGAAACAAGAGTACCTTTTTTTGTGTGAAGAGGTGTGAAATTTCAGTATCCGAGATTAAATTATCGAAAAATATGTATACAAAAAATTTTGAGCTATATTTAATGTAGTCCCACCCTGTATTATACACTCCTGATTGATTTTTTGAAATGATTTCATTTTCACTGTATTCGGCATGGAAATTTTAGTTCTTGTACCAAATTGCATCTTCTTATTACATGGAGTTTCGGAAATACTTAAGAAATATCATCTTCAGGAGCCCGCCCTTTCAGGGGGCCGTAGGTCCCTTGGGAGACATTCCTCGACTTATGTTCATTGAAAGTTTTCTTTCTATCTTTGGTAGTTAAAGCCGCTGGTGAAGTTTGGCAGGATAATTTCGGGACACCCTGTATATTAAGTATATTAACTATGAATATTTTGGGAACTTCGACAAATGAACCTTAAAAATATCAAACAGGTTTCACAATTAGGAGCTAATATTGAAATGATGAAATGATATGCGTTGGGGTGGTTGTGAGTCAAGGGGTTGGTGGGGGTATTTATTATTCGTGCATGATATGTATCTGATATTGTACAAGAGTAACATCAATTCTGAGCTTTTGAATTGTCATCACTCTATATATATGGCAAACCGGACATTGTATCAGAGGAAATCATATGAATCCTCATGTTGATGATCAAGATCCATAGTGTGTCAAATAATTGGCCGATTCTAACCGTTTGTTTTCCAGTGATTGAGTAAAAATCGAAATTCTGAAATTTTCAATATTTGTCTTTTCCCATGAATATAACCTTGTCATGATGGAATTCAATACCCTGTATGTAATATTATTATCTATTCGATAAGAGGAATTTATGAGGTATATAGAAATTAGACGTGGAGCTTTTATTTCTACTGAGGATTTATTACGACTTATATATAGGACATAATTCAAATCGATGCAAAATATTCTAAACAGCCAAAATCAAATGATTACCACCCTGTAGCTCGAAAACTGATCATAGGATCGATCTGCAAATTGGACTGTGTGATAAGGACGCTTATATCTGAACCATATCAAATTTTTTGAAAAATTAACCGAAAGCCATTTTCCGTACTAAATGTGCGGGGTCCTTTATCGCTATCAAGCAAGGTACCATCATGCAAGAGTATTCTGATACTAATTTGGGCATACCCCAGAAGATAAAATGTATATTTTCTCGACCAACGATATCTTCGATTGTTCTTGAAGGCATCTTTGATATCTAGTATTCAATCGACGAAAAATGTGCGATACAATCAGTCTTGAAGAGACCTTCTTCCGTATACTCAATATGGTTTTTGAGTTATTAAAGAAAATAGGTAAACTACAAACATTCCAAGGTTACTTCACTTAAAGCTTACTAGGAAATACAACAGACTTCGAATAATGCATCATTGCAACGATGCACAGCAACCTGATTCATTTCAATAATCTTCAGAACCAATGCAGATGATAAAAAAATTGACTAAACCTATGAGTTTTCAAAAGAAAGTGACTTCTGAAGCTAGCATGTTTATGTTTCAATAACCAAATCATGCGAAAGATTTTGCTGTGAGTTTTTGATTCTACGGTTGATTCATGATCAATAATAATCAGGATTTTCATATTATGAATCCATTTTATTTTATCAGATTATCTTCCTGTGAATTGCTCCTGGCCCAACATCAAGTATTGAATTAATATTTGCTCTTTTAACAAGTAAGTCTACATACGGAGGAAGTTCAATTATAATAATATATAGTTGTCAGATGTGATGTGATCTTCACTTAGGTGTGTAGTGTACGACACCAAAGCACAAGAGGCATTCTTTTTAATTCTCTTGGCGTGACTTCAAGTATTTTCGTCATTACAGTTGAATTGACGTAGGTCGAATATAATGGAGGATTTCTTACATTTACTCAAGATTTCTAGTCATTAATTATTGTCGATAACACCTACCAACATTTTAACTGAATAAATATGTCATGCAATATTCCCTCTGGATATTTTTTTCGAAATGCTGCAAGCTTACAAAGTGTAGATTAAACTATGTGAAAGAAGTGAGGGTAGTTCCTTGTATCATTTTATGAGATACTATAGCAGACCTCGTAAACGTTGTTTTGCTGTATACATTATTTTCATAATATATCTTTTCAGTTCAGTATTCATCAAGACACTATTATTATTTCATTTCCTCCTTCTCTTTAGTTTCGCTATCTATAGAAGCGTGTTCAGTGCCGGATTTATACTCCTTTAGGCCGGGGGCTAACTTTTACGGTGCCGCCGCGCCGCCGCCAAATATTAAATTTCAATTGTTATTTTCAAAATTCAAATAATCCTTTCACTGTTTTTTAACAGCATATAACAATAACATGAAATCATTATGTACAATGAATCAAATTATATTTAGTTCACACGTTAAACATAACAACAAACAACAACTTTTTTTTTTCAGATGAATACTAAAATACTTTTCTTCATTTTTTTGATGCAAAGTCGTCAATGGCATCATTAAAATTCAGATTAAATAACATGTCACTGTTAATACTTAAAATTGATGAGATATTCAATGTATCCTCTACCATGGAGTTCCTAAGGTAGTTTTTCACTCTTTTCAAAGTTGAGAATGACCTTTCACCACTGGCATTACTAATCATCAGGGATAGTAAGAAAATTCTCAGTAATTGCCAATATTCAATGAATGAAGAATTTGTTGTGATAATCCCTGAAAAAACGCTTAGTCGTGTTCATATTTCGCTCATCCATTTTCGAGATTCTAACTCTTCTTTTTCGCGTATTGAATGTAAAAATATATAGAACATACCATCCCCGTCTTGAGGTCGTGAAGTTCCCGGAGACGGTTCTGTCGGTTCTGATTCGGTTCTTGTCTCATTCGAATTTAGAAAAAAAATGAATTTATTTTAGGGCTTCTCTTGACAACTTCGCCTAACTGCTTTTGTTTATTGATCTTCTGCCGCTTCCAGAATGCACCCCCTTATTCTTTTTCACTCATTTTTTCAAATTTCAGTTTCAAAATTCATTTATTATTAGTACTATATTACCAACAATACCAACGGCAACCTATTGAATACTGAACTCTGATTTTTTTTCGTTATTGAGCTTTTGTATTGTACCGTCCAAGACCCAGCTGAGGCTAGAGTAGTGCATGTTATGATTTTCACAAAAACAGTATCTCAAACAAGTTCTTTCGATGAGGTGCCGACTGCCAGCGGTAGCTAATTGCGTGTTTGTTTCAAAAGGCGACTAAAGAGGCGGCATATATAAAAAGCAAGAAGCAATATAATATATTTGTCGCCTCGTCGGCGACGACTGTATTACTGCTTGCTTTTTCTCTTTTCGCTATTTCTCTACCGCCTCTTGAAATTCACCGCCGGGGGCTGATAGTCCCATAGCCCCCTCCTAAATCCGGCACTGAGCGTGTTTCTTCAATTTTTCAAACTACCATTTATTTCAACTTCTTTTATGTTCACTTGAATTTCCCAATTTTGATGGAAGAATCATAATATCCGACTCCTGAGACCCCAGATGGACATTTTTAATAGAAACGGAACATAATTACAAAACTCGTCCGCAATATTGGATCTACCATCTTGAATTCCCTAATTTTGACGAAGGAATCATGATTTTTGATCCCGAAAACATCGGTATATAATTACAAAACTCGTCCGGTTAGTCCGGTATATTGATTCCACCGTCTTGAATTTCCAAATCCCGCCCTTTCCAAATTTTGACAAAAACCACTAGATACCAATTTTGAATAGAATCAGAACATCATAATTACAAAACTCTTCCGCCATATTGGATCCGCCATCTGAAATTTTCCAATTTCGACAAAAGAATCATAATCTCTGATCCCGAAAACCCCTATATACCAATTTTGAATAGAATGGGATTATAATTACAAAACTCGTTCGCCATATTGAATCCGCCATCTTGAATTTCTTAATTTTTTATCTCATAAGATTGATTTAAAAAAAAACAAAAAAGAATTAGTGGAATCGGTCTAACCATTTTAAGATTCTATAAAGGACATACAGACAAATACTCATTTTTATATACAAGGTATTCTTGAAATAAGTAAATATAATCAGCAAATCGATATGATACAGACGAACGAATATTCCCATGATATCAGATTCTTCCAAATTCTTCTAATTAACAAGCATCCCGAAAATTGGACAAAAAACGAGAAAAAAATTGAGTAGACCACTTCAATAGTTGTTATTTATTATACAAAAGTAGTAGATTTTAGCTCCAGGTTGTGTTGTCTCCCGACGCGTAGCGGAGGGGAACAAAAAACCGTGAGCTAAAATCTACTACTTTTGTATAATAAATAACAACTATTGAAGTGGTCTACTCAATTTTTTTCTCGTTTTTTGTCCAATTTTCGGGATGCTTGTTAATTAGAAGAATTTGGAAGAATCTGATATCATGGGAATATTCGTTCGTCTGTATCATATCGATTTGCTGATTATATTTACTTATTTCAAGAATACCTTGTATATAAAAATGAGTATTTGTCTGTATGTCCTTTATAGAATCTTAAAATGGTTAGACCGATTCCACTAATTCTTTTTTGTTTTTTTTTAAATCAATCTTATGAGATAAAAAATTAAGAAATTCAAGATGGCGGATTCAATATGGCGAACGAGTTTTGTAATTATAATCCCATTCTATTCAAAATTGGTATATAGGGGTTTTCGGGATCAGAGATTATGATTCTTTTGTCGAAATTGGAAAATTTCAGATGGCGGATCCAATATGGCGGAAGAGTTTTGTAATTATGATGTTCTGATTCTATTCAAAATTGGTATCTAGTGGTTTTTGTCAAAATTTGGAAAGGGCGGGATTTGGAAATTCAAGACGGTGGAATCAATATACCGGACTAACCGGACGAGTTTTGTAATTATATACCGATGTTTTCGGGATCAAAAATCATGATTCCTTCGTCAAAATTAGGGAATTCAAGATGGTAGATCCAATATTGCGGACGAGTTTTGTAATTATGTTCCGTTTCTATTAAAAATGTCCATCTGGGGTCTCAGGAGTCGGATATTATGATTCTTCCATCAAAATTGGGAAATTCAAGTGAACATAAAAGAAGTTGAAATAAATGGTAGTTTGAAAAATTGAAGAAACACGCTCAGTGCCGGATTTAGGAGGGGGCTATGGGACTATCAGCCCCCGGCGGTGAATTTCAAGAGGCGGTAGAGAAATAGCGAAAAGAGAAAAAGCAAGCAGTAATACAGTCGTCGCCGACGAGGCGACAAATATATTATATTGCTTCTTGCTTTTTATATATGCCGCCTCTTTAGTCGCCTTTTGAAACAAACACGCAATTAGCTACCGCTGGCAGTCGGCACCTCATCGAAAGAACTTGTTTGAGATACTGTTTTTGTGAAAATCATAACATGCACTACTCTAGCCTCAGCTGGGTCTTGGACGGTACAATACAAAAGCTCAATAACGAAAAAAAATCAGAGTTCAGTATTCAATAGGTTGCCGTTGGTATTGTTGGTAATATAGTACTAATAATAAATGAATTTTGAAACTGAAATTTGAAAAAATGAGTGAAAAAGAATAAGGGGGTGCATTCTGGAAGCGGCAGAAGATCAATAAACAAAAGCAGTTAGGCGAAGTTGTCAAGAGAAGCCCTAAAATAAATTCATTTTTTTTCTAAATTCGAATGAGACAAGAACCGAATCAGAACCGACAGAACCGTCTCCGGGAACTTCACGACCTCAAGACGGGGATGGTATGTTCTATATATTTTTACATTCAATACGCGAAAAAGAAGAGTTAGAATCTCGAAAATGGATGAGCGAAATATGAACACGACTAAGCGTTTTTTCAGGGATTATCACAACAAATTCTTCATTCATTGAATATTGGCAATTACTGAGAATTTTCTTACTATCCCTGATGATTAGTAATGCCAGTGGTGAAAGGTCATTCTCAACTTTGAAAAGAGTGAAAAACTACCTTAGGAACTCCATGGTAGAGGATACATTGAATATCTCATCAATTTTAAGTATTAACAGTGACATGTTATTTAATCTGAATTTTAATGATGCCATTGACGACTTTGCATCAAAAAAATGAAGAAAAGTATTTTAGTATTCATCTGAAAAAAAAAAAGTTGTTGTTTGTTGTTATGTTTAACGTGTGAACTTCTATAAAGGACATACAGACAAATACTCATTTTTATATACAAGGTATTCTTGAAATAAGTAAATATAATCAGCAAATCGATATGATACAGACGAACGAATATTCCCATGATATCAGATTCTTCCAAATTCTTCTAATTAACAAGCATCCCGAAAATTGGACAAAAAACGAGAAAAAAATTGAGTAGACCACTTCAATAGTTGTTATTTATTATACAAAAGTAGTAGATTTTAGCTCCAGGTTGTGTTGTCTCCCGACGCGTAGCGGAGGGGAACAAAAAACCGTGAGCTAAAATCTAATATTTTTCCCGTGTATTTTTTTCTGTGACAGAAGAAAGGACGAATCAATATTGAGAAGATATTACATTATTTTGAAATCTGAAAATTATATATCGACGTGAAATTTTAAGTTCTTAACAGTAGGGACACCTGCGTTGTAGGCATCTTTATCATTCTTTAAAAGTAATCAAATATCTGATGTCACTTCTGTCAGTCTTATTCTGTGATTTGATTTCAAAAAATTGCGAATTTAGTGGTTGTTCAGTAATATACGTAACCGCGAAGTCGAATGGAAGATAAAAGGACTTGCAGGAGACGGTATTATTGACTCATTTTTCGGAATTATAGCACAACGAAAGCCATCAACAGTGTATAATTATATGAATGTGATATATATCCGGGAAAAAAGTACTCACTTTTTTCCCACGGGAAAAAAGTAATTTGTGGAAAGTGACATTTTATAACCTGCCAACAGAGATGAAATGCCAAACTTTTTTCCCGTCACAGAAAAAAACAATTAAAATGATTGAAATTCGCGTGATTGTGCCTTCCGCACGAAAATTTCAACAGAGAGGTGACATCACAATGGCTACAGTGTGGAACTTTTAATGGAAAAAAAGGTCTAACCAAAAATTTTATTTTGATCCCAATATTTTCTTCTTGGTACCACTCGATAGTATACGTCGAGCTCACTCAATGCATGAAATATTTGCACTTATTTTGATGCCACCCTGTATATAGATGAGCCCGAAACATGCCGGACTCCCCTTTATAACACTTTGTCATTAAATAATCATGGAGAAGACTTGAAGATTTTTTCTGACTTCTATTATTATAACATTGTGAAATGTTTGATTCCTAAGAGGTAATCGTCACATAGCCCAATCTTTGCTCCAACAATTAGCAAAGTGATTGCAAGAGTGGCATTTTAATTAATGCCTCATGAAGCTGGCATGATAAACGAGCAGACTTAGGGTTTTTTAATCTATGTAACGACGAGATAAATTACAAAAGTTTCGAAACCGTTTTTGTATATTAAGCTTCCTGGAGGAATCCCAATTATCACCTAACTTTTGACAATTTTTGTCTAATTAATCGACCTAACATGAATTCGAACATACAAAACCAGTTGCAGTTTACCAACAGGAAATTGGCTGGTAGGATAATGAGACTGAACATACAAAACTCATCGGTGAATTGGTGAAAACTCTTTGTTGACTTGCACGAAGAAGAAGGGTGAAAAAAACAAGAGGTCGTCTGAACAATAATTTTTTTGTCAAACTGTTGAATTATGCTTTGTCATCTATGGTTACAACTCAGAAAACACCTACGTTGAGAGACCAATCAGAATTGAAAGACAGATAGTGACATAGTCAATTAACAGTAATAAGAAGAAAAGTTGTTCATGGAAGGCGGTTATATTTCAGTTTTGCACATTCTATATAGGTTGAAACGATTTGTGCAATGATGACCTAATGTTGGGTTTCTATTTCTAGTTCATTTCTCGTGATCCCATCATAACCCCTCAACGTATAGTACCTACGAGTCGTATATGCATCTAGAGGCCCACAAGAAGAAAGTTAATGAAAAATGATGTGAAGGCCTCTACAGTAATCATTTATAGTGACCAATGTGGAAGACAGAATAGGAACATCAAGCTTGTCCTCTTGGATCATTATATCCATAACTCCAATATTCAGCAGATTGTCCAGAGATTTCTGGTTTCCGAGCACTCATAGCTCATGATTTTGGGGTCATTGATAGATGCAAAAAATATTTGGGTTCCTGACGCTGGGTAAAATTTATTGTTACTGCGAGAAAAACATCTCAATGTTGTTCGGATGGAAGATTCAGTTTTTATAAGTATTCGAATGTGTTGCTGATTCGACAATATTGAGAACCTATGAAGGCAAAGAAAGCAAACAAATTCCGATGAAAAAAAAATAGTTTCATTTCTGGAATGATTTTTTGAAATGGAATAAATATGTAGTTTCGATATTCCTTGTCTCTTCTCTGGCATTTGTGGCCCAAACTGCCCAATGTCGAGAAAAACTCCTGAGAATCGTTTATGCAATAGTGGCTTTACCACCATTTTTTTAAATCACATTTTGAAATATTCAACCATATCTATAACATGAACACAACTGACCCTCCTCATCACATTATAATCAACACGAAAGTGCAAAGATTCTAGTTAAGAAACATATACCTGAATATGCGCAATCTTTGAAATGCCTTTTTCTCTAAATATACCAAACGTCCCTTGGGCTACTATAGCACAAAACGCCTCATATGTACCAATACCAATCTTCCATTACCTCATTTTTCAATAGTAGAAATAGTAGACTAAAATCAGCAATTGATGAATTTTGACTGAAGTATCATATTAAATAAGTAAATTCTACAGACAAACTACTGGCCTAGCAATGGGTAGTAACCTCTCCCCCTTATTAGCAGAAATATTCATGAACAACTTAGAAAACCAATTTTTGAATAATCCTAATTACAATGCAAAATTAATCTTTTATTACAGGTATGTGGATGACTGTTTGCTACTTTTTGACGGTTTTTCTCATGATGTCTCCAATTTTCTGAATTACATTAACTCCCTTCATCCCAATATTACTTTTACTAGTGAATTGGAAGTTAACGGTGCTCTGCCTTTCCTTGACTTACTCATATCAAAAAACCTTGAAACTCACACTTTTGATTTTGAAATCTACAGAAAACCTACATCCACTGATACAGTGATTCCATTTAATTCCAACCACCCACCTTCACACAAATTTGCTTCATTTAACTGTTTTTTCCATAGAGTTTTTTCATTACCGCTATCAGATACAGCATTCAATAAGGAGATTAACATTATTAAACAAATCGCTATCAATAACCATTTCCCCTTAGAACAAATCATGAAGATTTATTTCAAATTTTATACAAGGTTTAGGCTAACTTTTAATGTGACTTTGAATCAGTCTTTAGAACCCCCAGTTTTCAGATCTTTACATTTTTTCGGTAATTATTCAGTCCAAATTTCAAAAATTTTCAAAAACTTCAATATTAACATATCCTATAAAACTTCTTCCAATCTCAAACACCTACTTGTTAATTCTAAAGATAAAATTTCTCAGACAAAAAAGTCAGGTGTTTACAGATTAAATTGTAATGATTGCAATTCATCTTATATAGGCCAAACTGGTAGAAGTTTTGAAACCCGCGCATCGGAACATTGCAGAATTGTCCACAAATTTCTCAGATCAGATATTCATGACCCTTCCTCTTCCTTTGCTAATCATATTATTGATTCTAATCACACTTTTGATGTCAAATCCAATATGGATATTATTCACATTTGCAATAAAGGTAAACGGCTAAACCTTTTAGAAATCTTGGAAATTCAAAAATGTATCAATAATCCAAATATTAATTGCCTCAACGACCAAACTAATTTTGAAAGAAACCACATTTTTCGCACACTCAAATTCTCATGATCAATTTTCCCGTTTTCAGGTACTTAAGCCGGACCTGTTTACTCTTGGTGGTGCTTCTTCTTCTTCTGCCTTTATTACTTTTACTACACTTGACAATTCTTCTTCTTCCTTTTGGTCTTCAACCTTACCACGTACCTCTCATAATTTTGTTACAAGGAGATTATTTAATTAACCCATATTGTTTCCTTTGCAATTATTTGTTATTTTGCCAAATAGTATTCTGTACCTCATGATGATTTTGTCATGTCATTTAGTTTGTATAATTGTCACTGTCATTCAGTCTTGTCATGCTGTCATTGTCATTTGCTTACCTTGGCGATTGTTGGATTTCTGTCTTTCAATAGCCATTCAAGATGAAACTCAGTTGAGTGAATTTAAATATCTTCAAAATTTTTTCGTGCCAATGTTGAACCTCATGATTATAAGGTTCTTTTGGCTGTTCAGCCGCTATAAAAATTTAATCACCCCCTTACCGGACTGATTATATTTATACGCTGATATAACCGCTTAAAAAACAATTTTTTGATGAATTTGTAATTACCACATGGCCTAGGTATGTTTTTTCCTCAGCAAACTTATTGTTCGTCTGTTATTCCATTTCTTACAGGTACTCTATTTAATTTTGTCTGAAGATGGCTGTTTAGCCGAAACTAGTCACACTAGCAATTGTAATATAATTTGTGGTCGACCGACTTTGTGAATTTGTTTTTTCTTTTTTTTTTCTTTTATCATATTATACTTTGATAAAGTATAATCCTCCCTCTGCCCCTTCACTGTCCAGAACAATGCATCATCCTGATGATGATTTTAGCTCGTGGATATTGAATTCCCTAACAATATAACAGGCAATAACAATGAATTTGAAAAGAAATTGCCGTAAACCGAACACAGTTGCTGGTAATGGTGAATAATAAGGCCACTCCTGATTTTTGTCAGTGTACCGACGTTTGTTATGCTTGAAAGCAGAGAATTAACTCGTATCTACTATGTGGAAAATATAATAATATACCTACATAATAGAGTAGCGTGTTCCAAAGTAACAAATATATAATATCATTTTAACATCACCCAGAGTCATACAGCAAACGACTTGGTAGAAATATATATAGCAGAATTGTTTATAATATATAACATATATACAGGATGACATTGAAATAACTACATTTAATTCAAATCCTAAGATCAAGATGTACTATCGAATATAGGGATTGATATACAATTTGGGCCAAGATCCCTTTTAATCACAAAGTTTTTGCAATAAAACCAGCGTATATAACTATATTCCGGAGAATACGAGTAGAGTAACGTGTATTACCTGCCCTGAAATACTGGATACGAGTAGAGTCCCTGTATGGGTACGAATGGAGTCGTATGGGAGAAACAGTATTCTCCTTCCGAAAAATATACGTTCTATGAAGAAGGTTCATTTAGGCCAAGGGAGGTCAGATTGTTTAGTGAAAGTAGTCTCCTATCTAAATGATTTGTTAAGAGATGGATCGGGTTATAAAAATATATACATTATAGGAAGATGGTTCTTTGAGGGTAAAGTTAATGTGTTTAGAAATAGTAGTATATCCTTCCCAAAAATATACTTTTTATGAAGAAGGTTCATTTTGGCCAAGTGAGGTTAGATTGTTCAGAAAAAGTAGTCTCCTTTTTAAGATATAATCCTTCCTCACGGAGCGTTTGTCATCAACCAGTATAATCCGGTCGCAATGGACCCATAATACCGAACACAATTTTCCTATTCATTCTCTACTATACCTCTTACGTCTGGGGACTCTACTCGTAGTATACCATTTTTTGTAAAGTGGATTAAATCAGGTAAACTGGACTTCACTAGTTTCTGCCCAACTATTCAGACTTAACTTATAAACACATTTTCGTCACACTCATACTGATTCCAATCATTTCAATTGTCTTGAAATGGCGTACCTACCCGATTTTTTGAATTGTTTGTTCAAATTTCAAATGGAAATTTCTTGTTAATCAGAATCTGATATTGAAATGGAGATATATTATGAACATAAAAAAATGGATACGAAATAAAAAGAGATATATTGAGAATTCGCATTCTCTATCTGATAATTCATTGTCGGTATATTCAACAGGAAACAACTATACTTTCTAGACTACATGCCACGACAAACCATTGAATTAAATCTATCGAACACATAATATTTGAATTTGAAAATAAAATCTTCTGAAGTTGAGAATTTACATTATCTTTAAAATAAGTATAACAATTCATCGTACAACTAATCTTAATCTAAAGTTTTGGAGATATTCATTCGCATTTATCATATTGATATGTTCAATTTGTGTACGTATTTCAAGATCACCCTGCATATGAACAAACCAAAGATTGCCGCAAGGTTTTTTTCTTTCGAGTATGCAGTGATGAGCTTTCGAAAAATTTGAAGGGGTTTTGATTTCACTGTGTAAACTAAATATATTATATGACTTTCCAGCAAAACGAAGATTTTCTGATTTGAATTCATTAAATAACCTTGAGAGTATCTATACATATTATATACATGTTATTATAAACCTTGTATTATTTTTTCCAGGACTTAATTGCACCCCTCCGGCAATAGATGATTTTCCGAAGGACTTTTTTTCCGAAAAGCAACGCCAAGATGGCGCTGTCATAGTGCATATTTTAGTTTCCCTCTACCTCTTCGTTGCTTTGGCTGTAGTCTGTGATAAATATTTTGTACCAGCAGTCGACAAAATATGTCAGGGTAAGTGAACCATCATATGCTGTCATTGAAGATTCAAGTAATGAGAATATTCTGAAAGTAGTTACTCACATCTTTACTCACTCTTTCTGGTGTTTCATTCCATATCGAATGAGTTTTGCACAATTTCTTGCCAGAGAAAAACTGAAATCATCTTATGGAAAGCAGTTTTTAGGAAAATATTGAACATCTCAATGATGATTAGATAATGTAGTTCTATAAATATCATCTCATCTCCATCTCATCTTCATCTCATCCCCATTGCCACTTTCAGATTGCTAAAGCAAGTTGCGCCGAGTAACTCCGGGTAGTAAAACTCCGTAATAAAGGTACCTAATAGAAATGCTTTTGATCAATTTAGGATCTGATCTCCATTTAATCTCCATCTAATCTCCATCTCAATCTCACATCCTCTCATATTCATTTCTTCTGAATTACATATTTTCTCCAATTTCGTATCGGTTTCAGCGTTGAACATGTCTGTGGATGTGCAGGAGCCATTTTCACAGTTTCATCTCATCATCATTTCATCTCCATCTGATCTCCATCTCATTTCAATCGCCTTCCAGCCGCTTTCCAATTGCCATTGCGAGTAGCCTGACGAGTAACTCCGGGTAGTAAAAACTCCGCAACAATATTAGTGAAAAGGTTTTTGATCTATTAAGGATTTACATCTCCATCTGATTTTCATCACATCTTCATCTTGTCGCCATCTCATGTCCATCTAATCTACATCTCAATCCCATTTCCTCCACTCATATTGGTTTCGTCTTCTTCACATTATTTGATCTTCTGGCGTTAATACGCACGCGTGGTTTCAGCGTTCAACAAGTCTGTGAACGTGGCAGGATCCATTTTCTCATCTTCATCTCATCTCCACTAATCTCCATCTCATTTCAATCGCCTCTCAGCCGCTTTCCAATTGCCATTGTGAGTAGCACCGAGTAACTCCGGGTAGTAAAAACTCCGTAATATATAAGTGGAAATGTTTTTGATCAATTCAGGATGTACATCTCCATCTGCTATCCATCACATCTTCATCTTATCTCCATCTCATGTCCATTTAATCTCCGTCTCAATACCATCTCCACTCATATTCGTTTCTTCTTCTTCACATTCTTTGATCTTCTGACGTTGATACATGTCTGTGGACGTAAAAGGATCCATTTTCTCATCTTTATCTCATCATCATTCCATCTCCATCTGATCTCCATCTCATTGCAATCGTTTCCCAACCGCTTTCCAATTGCGAGTGTGAGTAACTCCGGGTAGTAAAAACTCCGTAACAATATTAGTGGCAAGGTTTTTGATCAATTCAGGATGAAAATTTCTGTCTGATCTCCATCTGATCTCCATCTAATCTTCATTCTTCATCTCAATCTCATCTTCTCCTATCATATTCATTTCTTCTCCTTCACGGTTTTATGATCGTTTTGAACTGATAAGCAGGTGAGTATCTAGGAGGAATAATGCGAGAAGGTAGGCAATGGAAAGAAGTCTTCTTGGATGTTCTCCTGGATTACCATATTTTGTTCAAACTCGTATCGGTTTCAGCGTTGAACATGTCTGTGGACGTGGCAGGAGCTACTTTCATGGCAGCCGCCACCTCGGCTCCAGAGCTCTTCGTCAACGTTATCGGAACCTTCATCACCGAAGGAGATATTGGGGTAGGAACGATAGTGGGATCGGCCGTCTTCAATATCCTGGCCGTTGCAGCGTGCTGTGGCATCGGGGCAGGAATGGTAAGCATGTTCGACATGTAAAAGTTATGTTGGGACAAATATATTCACATAATATAGGTTGTTATTTTTGGTCTATCAGAGCTTGTCAGTGGTACCTGGTCTCTAACTTTATACCCATAGTGAGATAGAAGTGGCTCTATCTCAGCAAGGATCGCGTATTGGTACTACATTGACACATACAGAATGTAGCAAAAAAAATGTATTGTGAAGAAATTTCATATACTTATTTAATACAAATCCAATATATTGGACAAAAAACGATGAATTGAAGAAGAAATCCATATTCAATCTCGTTAGAACCTCATAGGGTCTCATCAGGCCCACATTCTGGATATTGTCACTATGCTCATATCCAACAGATTTTCATCAGGTCCATATTCAATATATTTCCACCATTCAATATCTTTCCACCATGCCCACATTCGATTGATACATATTCAGTATATTATGAAAGTTATTGTAGATTACTCACTCATCAAGTATTTACAAAAACGCCAAAAATTAATCGACGATGTCATAATATGGTACAAACATTCAACACATAAGTACTTCGATGGGATTTTAAAAAATTTCGAAAAAACATATAAAATATTTGTTCGGGTCCGGAGAAGAGCAGGAGGGACCTCAACTTTATTAAACACTGACAAATACTTAACCTTGACAATATAATTGAATCCTCAGGTTAGAATCAATATCGCTCCTGGTTGGCACCATATTTTATAAAGGCCCACATTAATCTTACTGCACCCACATCAAATAGATTCTCATCATGCCCACATACTATACTCACATCCAATAATCAGGCCCACATATTCTACATATTCTCAACATGAGATTTTCAAATTGTAGAATGTGAAAAATATACAATGCCAGTTCAGTAGCCTATTCCCGTTATCATTTTTTTGTTCTTTATTACCCCAAGAAACATCTTTGTTTATAATAGGGATATATAAACATATGATATATATTGATACAATTTCGACAAAAACAAACAACTAACCAACGACCTAAAACGGAACCTTGTGGTACACCACATTCGATCTCCCTTAAGGAGCTACAAATATTATTGACTTCAACATTCTGCTTCATATTTTCCAGATAATTGTTTGACCAATCAAATATTTTTCCTCTGATACCTATTGAATATATTTAACTCAGTAAAATATCATGATTTACAGTATCGAAAGCTCTACATAAATCTAAAGACAAGAGACAACATTTATAATTTTGAAAAATTTTAAACTGAATATCCGAAAATACATCCATAACTGCTACCTCAGTGTCTTTCGATGTATATTCAACAGTCCAAAGGAAGCATATATTCTCAAATCGTCTATATAGGACGTATTAGCGAAGATATTTCTGCCTAATGTACCTACTATTTGATTCTTCCATTCCGAATGTGTAAACATTTGATTGAGAAATTGCATTTTTATGATTCTTTGATTATCTGATATTTCTCTTACAGTGTGGAGCGAAAGTGGTTCCCTTAGATTGGTGGCCACTAACCAGAGATTGTTTAGCATACGGCATAACTGTATCTATTTTGATCTGTATCATCCATGATGAAAGAGTGGAATGGTATGAAGCATTGTGCTTGGTCTTACTGTATATAGTTTACATCTTCATCATGTACTTCGATAAATCCATCCAGAAATTTGTGAGGGGTAAGTTCATATTATTTCCACAATGGGTATTATTTGTAAAAATAGTAATACATATTATCATTGGATATATCTACTCAAGAAATTGACACCACTAAAAACACATAGCAAAGCATTTTTTCAATCTGCACAGTCACTTATTTCTATATCAATCGCACTTCCTCAGGCAGACTGGAGTACATACGCACCAAAAAGGCACAAAACAAAGAGAAAGCTAGCTGTAAATCCACAGGTGAGTCAGTAGGTGGAAATTGTCACCAAAAGTAACTCAATTCAATAGATTATTTATTTCATAAAAATAATAATAATAAAGAACACATTACTTATAATCAAATGCTTTGTAGACATTTTGGAGACGCATTTACACCTACAACTTCCAGACGAGAATGGAAAAGAAGACACGGATAGCAAAGATAACAACATTGAAATAGATCAAGATAAATTGGCCAACAGAAACAACGACCATGCCAAATCTGCAGACAAAGACAATAACATCCTTTTCATCGATCAAAACTCTGAAACTCCTGTTCCTGCTCATGTTAATGGTTCCATAAAGAATCCCGTGACAGCTGAAGTAGCTGATGTAGCAGAGGCCAATAATAAAACAGAAGAGAGTAAAAGTGTAGGAGGAGATGAAGAACCACATAGTTTGTGGAAATGGCCGACAGGCAGTGGAATATTCCGAAAAGTGAGTACTGAAATAATAATTATTCACTGTGAAGATCCATCCAGTAAAGTTTAGTTGTACCGTTATCAATTTTTTCGGTTAGATAATCCAAAATGATTCTCCGTTATCACGTATCTGATGATGACGATGACCTGAAGCAGGATCCTCTTTAGAGAATACCCTGCATCAAGTCTATGTACTGAAAACGAAATCTAAGGTTGTGGTTGCAGATATCATATCCATGCTAATGTGAGGAATCGTTACACAGTGAATCTGAATTCCAATCCACAAGCTGTAAGATATACATCCTATCGAAACGGTTCCGCAAGGCATTTCAGACTGGAAAAGGAAGGCTACTTTCTACTAGAGTCCGGAAAGGTCCACTTCTCCTCACTCATTTTAGTGTCGAAAGAGTAACTTTTCTGCACTAGTGCGGAACAAACTTTCAACACTAAAATGAGTGCGGGAAAAAGACATTTGGTTTTTTTCGGCATGCTAATAGAAAAAATAGTGTACCTGACACGTGAAGTGACTCTTCCGCACTTGTTAGGTAAACTACTATTTCGACGAAATCCAAAAATACGTTCGTCATGGAAAAAACTCTATTCGCAACAAGAATAGCAGAACCTTAACCTCCTGAGTGAACGTTTCATACCCATAATTTTTCAAAAATGTGAAAAGGTGGAAGTGCTCAGTTTGGAAGATCGATTCACTGGATTAGGAATATAGCTTAGAAATACCAACAATAATAAAATTCAAAGATCGATTCAATTTTGCTTGAAATCTATATATAGATGTGAAGCTCGAACGCGATACTTGTTTACTCACAAAATTGAGCCTAAAAAATCGGCAACGTAGCAAAATACGCCCAAAGAATGATATGGTATAAGTTTTTTGAATCAATTTTTGAGTTGAATTCATTTTTGAATTTTTCGCCGAATGTACGGGATGTCCCAGAACAACGTACATTAAATTCAACAGGGTGAACTAGAGTTCAAAATAGGTCGATTGAGACCAACTTACCTCTGTACGAAAATGTACCGTTGGGCCGTGAGAGGGCGATGAATGGATTTTTTTTTTTTCAGATTTTATTGAATATTTTCCTTGAGAGGTAATGCTCTGAAATTTGGAAGGCACTCAACTATAAGTAGTGTGCATATATAACAGGTCTCATCAGTTCAATCGATATACAGGAAGATACAAATTTAGCATTCTGATTGGAGAAAATCCATAGAACTTTTTTTGAGTACGCCACTGACAATATTTTAATATCTACTTGAATAACAACATCAATTATCTATATTTTTTCTCACTACATTTCTTTCTGAATTTGGGTTGGTTTACGAGATATCTGAAAAAGTTCTTTCGGAGTCCCTCCATATCATCCATAGTCCAAGATATCAGAGTTATCGTGTTCTGCAGGTTTCTTCCTCCTTCATGTTGATATTTTGGTCACGTTTTCATGTTGATTATTTAATAACCTTTTCATCGTACAGGATGGCCCATTTTCAACTTGACAGGGAGATTTTAGGTGATAATAGCGTAGATACGAAAAAATAGCAACTATTTTGGATAACTTCTGTATTGAATTTGTGTAGTGATTTTGATTAGAGGAAGGATGAATAGAAAATTATTATTATTCCTATTATTATTTATTATTATTATAATTATTCTTTGTCTCTGAGATCCAGTTTATTTTTCAATTATTGATTCGATGAACTCATCTGATGAAGAGCTTGCTAAAATGAATATGATATCTGTGCCCCCGAACTCTCAACAGAACGAAAAAACCTGCAAACGACTTCGATTGTGAGCAGGAGGTGCAAACTAAAATCGACCGATCTGAGCATTTTTTCGTATCTACGCTATTATCACCCAAAACCTCCCTGTCAAGTTGAAAATGGGCCATGCTGTATGATGAGAAGGTTATTAAATAATTAACATGAATACGTGACCAAAATATCAACATGAAGGAGGAAGAAACCTGCAGAACACAATAACTCCGATATCTTGGACTATGGCATTTGGAGGGACTCCGAACGAATTTTTTCAGATATCTCGTAAACCAAGCAAAATTTAGAAAGAAATGTGGCGAGGAAAAAGATAGATAATTGATTTTGTTATTCAAGTAGATATCAAAATATGGTCAGTGGCGTACTCAAAAAAAGTTCATGGATTTTCTCCAATCAGAATGCTAAATTTGTATCTCCCTGAATATCGATTGCACTGATGAGACCTGTTATCTATGCACACTTCTTATAGTTGACTGCATTCCAAATTTCAGATCATTACCTCTCAAGGATTTTGAAATATTCAATAAAATCTGAAAAAAAAACTTTCATAAGGTAAGTTGATCCCAATCGACCTATTTTGAACTCTAGTTCACCCTGTTGAATTTAATGTACGTTGTTCTGGGACACCCTGTATATTTGTTTTATCTAAGCCCATTATTGTCTAAACGAGTTGATTGATTTTCAAAAGATGTAATAGCAATGTGAAGGAAATTGAAAGGCCTTCACTTGACCATTTCCATTAAAAAAAAATTTGGGGACGACACCCCCACTGAGGGAGTTGAAAGTATTGCTATGATTTCAACATCCTCCTGAAAAAAAACTCGGATCTTGTCGAAAATTTTTTTTACAAGCTTGCGTGATTCACCCTTCATACCCGAACGCATTTAGTTTGGAAAGTGTAATTCTCCCGTAGTAGTGCACTACCTTTTCAAAGAGCCGCCCTGTATAGTATTTTGGTGCATATTGTTCGTTCGATTCTCTTATTAATTCCGTCGACTACGGAGACACCTGATTCACTTTAAGATAATATAGATAGCATCGCAAAAATATTTTTGTCAGGAATCACGATGTGGGTAAATATCCATACAGATTGAGCTGTCAGATTTTCAAATGAATAGCTCTTTTTCAAAGCCGCCTCAGAGTCTGTGAGAATATACGTCCTCTATTGAATGAAATATCTTTTCTTCGGAGTTCTATACATAGACGTAATCCTTTGGATTGCTGAATATTCAAAATGGATATGATACTAAATCGTGCACATTTTCCCAAAACGAATTCAGAAACTTCAGAACACATTGGGCAGTAACTCATAAATATTCTGCTATGACCCTAAATCTGTTTCTTCGTTAGAGAAAATCTTCAAGATTTGATATTTACATTGGATGGAATTCTTGCCAAACGGTAAAAGTCCAATTCAAATTCGGATGATGGTTGTAATATTTGAATGAAATACTCTATATTAGTCTATATGTGACAGTTGTCGAATGAAATTCAGATGCAGAATAGACGATTTTCAATATTTTCAAGAGAATACTGGTTGAGCCACGGTCAAAACCTGATGATGTTGAGATTGAATTGAGCATACAACTGGTATGAGTTTCACTAACAATTCAAATCTTTAGGTGTTCAATCAATAATGCAGATTATTTTTTTACCATAACTTTGTTTTTCTCCTGCATACTGCCACTACTTAGCTCGAGCCCATACAATTCAATACCCTATCTCTTGTCGACTACAATAAACTTGTCAAAATTACCCTTGTATGTACGAAGTGAATCATCACAAGGTTGAGTTATTATTCCATTTCATTTTGCCCGAATTTCGAGATGAGTTGATTTCAAAATATTAGATACCTGTAGATTGATGAGTTGATCTAGTCATATTAGGTCATCGTATATTGAAATCCTGGCAAAATGAATCCACCACTGCACATATTTTAGTAACCGAAACGTTTCATAAATGTCTTTCGAATATCTGAAGCCTTTCCACTTGAGTCTCTGAAGTTTCAGAAACGTTCCAGAGAATGTAAATGTCCTACCTCAGTGCAATTTCATGGAACGTTTCAACAAAATCGTCCCAGACACGTTCCTAGACAACCGTTATGGGCACGTTCCAACAAAACTGTCTGGGATGCTTTAAAAAAATGTCCTGGGCACGTTTAATAATGGTTTAGAATGTTGTATAGTTCTTCAAAGAAAGTGGATATGGTGTTGAAATTAGGATACATAGACAGTAGAAACAGACAAATTTATTAGGTACTACTCATTCGTATTTTACAAACAGTAGGCAATAATTCCACACTAGCCCAATATCCTAATGAACACTTTCAACTAATATTTCTGAAACACAATATACTGTCTCCAAAACGGTGAAAGAATATACAGCCAACCAATATAATACGATTGAAAAAAGGAAATAATGTATCCTACCTTTTATGTAAACAGCTTCTCATGATGGTAATCTGTGCCGTTCACCAATACCATTCACATTTCCTTCGGATGTGGAATCATTCTTGATAAAATACTTTGTGAATCCTGATGAACCTTTTTGGCTCCTCGAAACTAAGCAACTGGATACGATGGATCACAAATTAACTATCAGGTTTGACTACCACTGCCAAACACACATACATTCAGAAATCATAAAGAGTGACTAGGTATATCGCAAACTCAAAATAGGACCCTAGCATTAGTTGGCGATTGAGTGTTGTTGAGCTAACGTTCATCTCACGCTGTCTAAGCTATTACTGACTCTCGTCTCGATTCATTCGATATACGAAATAAATATTACTTGGTTTCATCTACATTTTGAGGCGAGATACTAAGGTTTCAGACATAAACAATATTGAAAGTTGAATAGGCGTCGAAGTAAAATATAATTATGAGTACAGGTCAAGATTGATGGCGTGGTATAGTAGCAGCAGCTGTTTCTTGATTTGGGATTTTGTATAGTGATAGGTATTTATTATGATGTAGAACAGGTGTAGGCAAGACAACAAACACATGCACTGTTCTTGAAATTTTCCATTTTGGTTTAGTTCGTTCAAACGTTCTTGCAACTGAAAAATATTCGAGAAATCTGGACGGAACGTCTGGGTTACGTTTCAAGTAACGTCTCAAACAGTCCACAATAGGGTAGAATTGAAATGTTTCTGGAAGGTTTCATGTTTCAGACACATAATAATTTTATTGTTACAATACTCTTATAGTGGACTTCTTTTCCATATATTTGTTTTTTATGGTGGACACTGTATATTATCTCATAATTGTTCAATAGCATCACAACAACGATGATGGTTTTGATTATGTAGTCGTAGATAGGTACTCCAAGTACTCAGATGTGTTGAAATAGACAGTTCTACTGTAAACTGAATTTCCACATTTCTGGCTCTGTGGCTCAACATAAGTGACATATTTCGAACATTAGTGACATATTTCGAGCTATATGTGAACGTGATGTGTTTTTGTTTCAGATAACTTGGGTAATAACATGGCCGATTTACCTAGTATTTTTGTTTACCATTCCGGATTGCGAGAGACCCAGATTCAAGAAATGGTTTCCGTTGACATTTTTCATGTGCATTGTTTGGATTGGTTCGCTATCATATGTTGTAGCTTGGATGATAACGATTATTGGTGAGTAGAGCTATCAAAATTGTCAAACCGTTATAACAATCGAAACAATAATAATGAAATATTACGGAAAACCCCTGAATGGAACATATTTCAAACATACTACACACTGTTCTACCACTAACCAACCCGATAATTATACTCAACACGTGTTTCGATAACTATGTTATCATCTTCAGGAGAGGATTAGAACTATCCTCTCCTGAAGATGCTAACATGGTTAACGAAACACGTGTCGAGGCGTAAAATAATCGGTTTGATTAGTGGTAAAACAGTCTATAGTGTATTATAGTGCCAAAGATTCCAATCTTCGACATATATTTCAAATATAGTGAAATTCCCGATTGAGTTCATGAGATAAAAAAATTTCATTTGATCATTCAAAGAGTGCTTATATGTACAGCGAGTCCCACTTTCCTCTCAGCTATTAATCGGACGATTCTTGCCAAATTTGGACTGCAATAAATATGCTATATGATCAGTATTTCAGTGCCGTGAGTTTTTATTGAAATAAAAAGGGGTCGATTTTTCATGAAGGTATTTAAGGTTCCTTTCATCGGGAAAACTAACTTCATAATATTGTTCTTCATGGTTTTTGGTTTTGAACTCCCATATGCGAATTTTCATGTAATTTCTATGGAGGGTTTCGAAAAAACAAGCACATCGAAACAGTATTTTGCGAAGGTGAATAATTATTGACCTGTCCTGGAATACTGTTCCCATATTTGGAGTGCAGCACTCAAACACCTTTCTTGGGAAAATCACGTAAGATCAATTGCTAAAAGTGCATCTTAAAAACTTGGTTTTCTGTTTTGTGCCAGGAGCTATTTCACTTCCAGTCAGCTGCTTATGATCTATAAGACACAGATCCGACCTGTCCTGGAATAATGTTCCCATATTTGGCGTGCAGCACCCAAACATGCCCTTAAACTGTTGGATTCTGTCCAAGAAAGGGCAATTAGTCTCGTGGGTGATGCCTCGCTCACAAACTCACTCACTTCTCTGGAACACCGTAAAAAAGTTGTCGATCTGGCTCTATTTTATAGATATTTTCGTGGACGATGCTCTTCTGAAATATCAAGAATTGTTCCTCCCTTGGCAGTCCTCGCGAGATTAACCAGTCGAGTTGAGGCTTCGCACCCCTTCGTGGTCACTTTGGAGGCCTGCAGAACATCTCTTTCCAAAGACTCGCTCATCCAACGAACAGCGAGGCTCTGGAACTCATTGCCAAGGGAGGTGTTCCCCAAGGCATATAACCTCCAGAAATTTAACAAGAACACCAATTCCTACCTCAATTCCCTTGGTTCTCACGATGTTCTCTGAACTTTACAGGATTTCCCTTTTCGTGGGAACCAGAACATAAAAAAATATCCACTTACCGGAGCTATCGAACTTTTTAACAATTGCAATTGATTCAAACTATTTTTTGGGGCAAGAGATGAAAAAATCAATTCAATCATGATCGTTTGGAATTATTCGAATTTTTGCATATCGACATCCGAAAGATTGAGGAATAATACTATGAAATTAGTGCGAACGAATACCTGATCATTTCATGAAAAATCGACTCTTTTTATCTCAATCAAAACGCAGGGCACTAACGATGAGGATGATTTTCTCTAAAAAACTGATCATATTGATGGTTTTTCATATCAGCCCAAATTTGGTAAGAATCACTGAATCGCACAACTAATAGCTGAGACATAGAGCAGGGGCCGTGTAAGGTGAGACACGCTGTATAGTCATAAATCGAATAATTAAAATAATTTCAACGTGAACGTGAACGAATATCCACCAAATCCCTTGAACATTCCACATTTAAAATTATCAAGAATTCTGCATTCTCTTGGAAGTTAAAAACTCTTTTGTTTCGTCCCAACGGTTTTATTAATGAAGCTGATTACTCGGAGCAAAGCCTGAATTATTCACTACCTTCCCTTTGATGATGTTCGCGATGAGAAGTTTGAATTTTCAGGAGATACATTGAAAATTCCGGATTCTGTAATGGGCATCACATTTTTGGCAGCTGGTACCAGTATCCCAGAAGCAGTGTCTAGCGTGATAGTCGCTAAACAAGGTAAAGTTTCTCATCCATTGAATGAATGCTCGAAACTTTAAAAATATTTGCTTTCTTCCAGGACACGGTTCCATGGGGATCAGCAATTCCATCGGGTCTAACACGTTCGATATCTTGCTCTGTTTGGGGTTGCCTTGGTTCATCAAGGCAACTTTCATGCCTACAATAGCTGGAAAACAATGGGTAAGCTATTTCATTTTTCACTTCTCCATTACTGCTTTATATTTTCTTGGCAACGGTTGCTATTATCATCAGACCCATAACGCCAGGAGCGTTATGTAATGCATTATCATAGATTAACGACTCTTATGAATCATGACGCCTGCTAAAACCTATTCATTTTCATTATTTGATCAAGACTACATAAAGAAGCCAGCAATTACATTCAATAAATCAAATGATAACAGCAATATTCAACAAAGTTCATAATATTAACAAATGCCATGCTTACCATGAGAAGAAAAATGGAAAGAAAATGCTAGGAGCAATGTACCGCTTTTTGAAATCGTTTTCTCATTATAATTAGATAATTTTTTCGTGAGGAATAAGATCCGCCTGAGGCAGCTATCATCCCTCGGGCCAAAGGTCCCCGGGTGAATATTACCCTCCGGCCGTTAAATTTAACAGTGTGGTCCACCCTAGGGTCCCTTGATGGAAATTGACGTTAAAGTCATCTTCACAGGGTACGGACATATCATAGCTGCATTCTTTTTTAATGATCTAGAGACTTTAGTTTTGTCTACTGGAACACCTGACATTGCTGTCACGTCACATCCATGGGCACTACAGAAAATCATTCAAAATTTTAATAATAATAAGTATGTAGGTACAGGGTATTTATTTGTTGAGGAGGATCATATGGCGAACGAGTTTTGTAATTATGATCCGATTCTATTCAAAATTGAAAGGTATCTGGGGTTTTCCGGGGTTGGAGATAATGATTGTTTCGTCAATTTGGAAAATGCAAGATGACGGCTCCAATATATAGCGAAAGAAATTCTCAATGATGATCTGATTCTATTTAAGATTAGTATCTGAGGGTTTTCGGGGTCGAACTTTATGTTTCTTTGTCAAAATTGGGAAATTAAATATAGCGGATCCAATATGGCGAACGAATTTTTTAATTATGATGCGATTCCATTCCAAAATCAAAATTGGTATCTGGGGATTTCCGGGGTAGGAGATTATAATTATTTCGTCAGAATTCAAGATGGCGGATCCAATATGGTGGACAAATTTTGTAATGAAGATCCGATTCTATTTAAAAATTGGTATCTGGGGGTTTTCGAGGTAGGAGATAATGATTGTTTCGTCAAAATTGGAAAATTCAAGATGACGTATTCAATATGGCGAAAGACATTATAGTTCATATAATTATTAGTCTATCACAAATAGAAAATATATAGGATGCAAGAGCGAAAATATCATGCCTATAAGTTATACTGCGTATAAATTATTCGAAAATTACTTTTTATTTAAGGGAGACGAAACAATCATATATATAACATGGGGTAAAGTATATTCTATTCTTCATTTCCCTGCATATTTTACGTATTACTTTTTATCAGCCTACTTTTCCTAGACGAAGTTTTATACATAGTCACTCCATGAATTCTTTTCCGAGTTGGATATAAATATATTTAGCACACATGACATGAGTATAGTAGTTTAGATACCCACATCGAGGTTTCCACCATTTCTCAATCATAAGGTTCAGCTCATAGATAAACTACTGCTCAGCTTGAAATCAGAATTCATTCAGTCAATTGAGTCAATCATGGTATACAGTCTAAGAACAGCCTCTTTTGGTGAAATATATTAAGCTTTCAGCACAATTTATATGTTCACTACTTCGAAAAGATTATGCTGGAGTAGTAAACTCTGAAACTAGAGGATTGTTCATCTATATCTTGGTATAGCTGAATCAGGAATTCCACATGGAAATTACGTATGATACGCCAGTGACCTCAATATAACCTAAAAAACAAGGAATGTCAAAAATCTAGTGTTTATCCCTAGAATTGAACAAGGATGGAACTATATAACTGTTTCACAAACACTTTAGAGTGAGAGGAGACGAGGATCTGTCCGTACCCTGTTAAGGTGACTTTAACGTCAATGTCCATCAAGAGACCCTAGTCCACCCCACTGCTGTACTTTCGTATTCATGGGTGATTTGAATTTTTTTTTCTCATAATAAACTACTCAAAATTATCTACTTTGTCGAGCAGACAAAGATTATCAAACACAATTTTTTGGCATACTGCGATCACAAAACTTCAGCAAAATTAAAGAAAACGGATTGGGCATTTCTTCCACAAAAATTTCCATAATAGCAATCGATTTGGACTACACCTTTTCCAGGAATATTTCAGAAAGCGTCAATTCAATTTCAGAAAGCGTCAATTGTATTTCAGAAAGCGTCAATTGTATTTCAGAATAGTCAATTTAATTTCAAAAAGTGTCAATTGTATTTCAGAATAGTCAATTCAATTTCAGAAAGCATCAATTGTATTTCAGAATAGTCAATTTAATTTCAAAAAGTGTCAATTGTATTTCAGAATAGTCAATCCAATTTCAGAAAGCATCAATTGTATTTCAGAATAGTCAATTTTTTCTTGCTGGAGAAATTGTAATCGATAATTTGCTTTGCTTGACAAAATAGATAATTTTGGGTAGTATTTCATGAGGAAAAAATCTCGAATCGTCCTAGGAATACGAAACTACAGAGAAAACTGTAGCACACTGTATATAACGCACTAGGTACATAAATAGCTATAATGCAAAATGGGTCGGAATAAATTCAAACGACTACAGTTTTCCACAGACCAACGTTACAAAACAACAGAAAAATCATTTGATAATATCATGAACAATTCTCAACAAAACCAATCATTATACATCGTCCCAACGTGAATCATTCATAGTGAGGCAATCTTGAGATCTCATGTTAGTGAACCTGCCCCCCATCCGCGTGTAACTGTCGCCTATGGCATCAAATACACTGTGATATAATATTATATCTGATGTTGTCTACTCCGTTGATGTTTTACGTATGACTTTAGCTTGGAACAAATTTCAGCTGGACAAAAGAACCGAAAGTGTTTGCCTTCTGGTTTCACGTAATTTTCAACATTCTGGCCAACAGCAATAACAGCATTCATTTTACTTGATGATTTGGGATTTTTCTCTTTTGGTTGTTATCTTATATAGGTAGAACATGGTATTCACTATTGAAAACTGATGAACATGTAAATGGTAGATTCAAGATCAATAAATGAAAACATGTTGTAACTCATTTGTATACCCATAACATCATAACATCCTTATCATAACTCATCCATATGCCAACATCAGTCTGTCACTGAAAAGTGTCAAACTGAAAGAACAGAATTTTCGAAGGAAGGAGATTTTCGAAGAGAGCAGATTTGTTCCCGAAACGTCTAAACGTCTATTTGATCTTTGGAAGAAGTCCATGGTAACTCAAAGTGGAGTGGTGTAGTTCATAGATGAAAACCCAAAGTCATCTTTGTTGTGGAGATGACTTTGAGTTTTCATCTATGGATATCTATATTTCTTCTCTTCAATCATTTTTCCAAACAGAGTGTCACTGACGAGCTATCGGATTTTCCTTTTAGGCTCCCTGATAGAAAAATTTGTTGAACGCAGTGACATTTTGGGGCGAATCATCTGATTTTTCCTACTACACATATTTTTTTCTTCATATTCTGGTTTCCACAAAAAGGGATATTCTGTAATGTTCAGAGAACATCGTGAGAACCAAGGGAAATAAGGTAGGAATTGGTGTTCTTCTTGAATTTCTGGAGGTTATATGCCTTGGGGAACATCTTCCTTTGGCAATGTGTTCCGAAGCCTCGCTGTTCGTTGGATGAACGAGTCTTTGGAAAAAGATGTTCTGCAGGCCTCCAAAGTGACCACGAAGGGGTGCGAAGCCTCAACTCGACGGGTTAGCAATTGATCTCACGTGATTTTCCCAAGAAAGGTCATTGCTGATAGTAATACCAAGCATGGGAATGGATGTCTTCAAAGGAATGGTTACTCCTGACAAGCTTGGGAATAGTGAGATCAGCTTTGGTAAAGAAAAGGCATGCTTGTGTTTTGCTTGCATTGAAATCAACCAAGTTATTGGATCCCCATTCGAGAATTGTTGCCAAGTCCATATTTATATTGTCAACATTTCTCCCTCGTTCGTTTCTGATTTGCCTGGCTGGAATTGGAGCCCTGGAAGAGAAGGCGGATTGGAGGGTACATATATTGAAATGATACTCATATTTTTATTTTATAGAAACGAGGAGACAAAATCCCAAATAATCAAGCAAAATGAATGTACCACCTCCTCGATTAACCTACAGACAGTATTTTTCAATAACAGCATTATTCGAATTGTTTAGGAATAGTTTACCCTCAGCATCTATTTTGTTATTGTATCAATATCTACCTTTTTTTTTTTAACTTCTTGATTTTGTTTAGGTGGGCATTAATTCTGCTGGGATAGAATATAGCGCAATTTCACTTCTATCCACCCTATTGATGCTCTACGTGGCATTCGCTTTGAACAAATTCCAGCTGGACAAGAGAGTCGGAAGAGTTTGTCTCCTGATGTATGCCGTTTTCCTTATACTGGCAAGTCTGATAGAGCTGAACGTTTTCTTCAGGGTTAATCTGCCTACATGCGGACGGTGAATGAAAAATTAGGACACATCAAAAGTGTTCGTGGGTGTAGAGGATAATTTGAAATTATAATTTTCACAGAGTTATTTTAATTTTTTACGCATGTTCACCAGTCCTATTTATTTCAAAAGACTCAATAAAATACGCATGGTATTACAGCTCGAACAGTGATAATTGTCAACCATTAATTTTTGGTTAGTAATTAGAGAGATATTGCAGTACCAAAAAATATCAACAAAACCGTAGTTGATCATGACGTAACAATTAAGCCACCAAAGTTGAGTACCTATACAGGGTGGCATTGAAATAAGTGCAAATATTTCAAACACTGAGGAAGCTCGACGTGTACTATCGAATAGGTCGCGTGCACGATGACCGACCCTGGAGGCAAAATATTGAAACACAAACTCACTCTTCTGTGAATTATTCAAACACAACCTCACTTTTTCATTTGTTTACAGAGGAATCAGAGGATGGATATAGTTTTTCACAATATGTTGGCATACGAATCGTGTTTTTTGCGCTATTCATTGATTCAAGCATGCCTTCGCATTGTGCTGTTTGACAATGCACAAAAAATGCAGCGAGAGACTAAGGAATATGATTTTTCAGGTGAATAGTAACCTCACATAGTTATCATTATGAAATGTTGTAATTCCTCATTCAAATTTCTTCTGCCTTCTGCCACTTCTGCAATACAAGCAAATACCGCCGATAGATTGAAAATGTCTACAACACACACGATCGTCAGCATGTCAGACCAGTCCTCCCGATTGATTGCATGAATCCAATCTTCTTGCATTTTTTTAGAAATTTCACTCGTATTTCGATTAGCTCCTATTGCAGAAGGAATTCCGATGAGGAATCATAGAAATTACCAAATTTCAAAAATGAAAACTTATGTGAGTGACTATAGTAGGTACTTACTTCTGAATTATAATGTACCAAACGGATTCCTTCGTCTTCCGCTGCAGTGTTTGTGCATTTTACAACAGCACAATATGATGGCATGAGCGAATTGATGAATAGCCGAAACATACTATTCAGCAATGTTGAGGAGAAGTCGAATTTCAAGGATTTGATAGCTCGTTCAAAAATATGAAAAATAGCTTCCTTGAACTTACGATAATATAGATTGGAAGAGAGTGTGATAAAACATGATTATTAAATGTCTACTGACAATATTTCATAGAAACGTTGCAGATACAGGGTTCAAGGGAAAATGTTTCTTCAAATTTCAAGAAAATCTATATTCGAACATTTACTTTGGAATCATATTTGTTTTTGGCGTTGTTAGTGATTTTCATTGATGATCACTGCCGTTTTTTTCCAGTGCCAGTTCGCTAACTCTATGATTTGAAATAGTAAAAATGTTGAGAGTGAACCGTTAGATCTACACAATTTGAAAAGTGATCATTTTTTATGTAAAATTGAACGAGCTTTCAAAGTTTTCAATAATTATTTCAATCATCTGTTAATGTAACAAGAAGATATGATGTGATTCAACAAAGTACCAGAGTGATACCAGCGCCCTCTGAGAGTAATCACAAAATAAGTTACGAATTCGGATTCCTCATATCAGAAAACCAAAAACTACAATATTTCATTTTCATGGTGCCATAACTTACGACTACATATTTTTGTCTTTATACTATCGGTAGTTCAGAGATTTCCTATTCTCTATGAATCACCCTGTATAGAAGATTACGAGTTGCACGTACATCAATAGAAAATATGTCATGAATGATAAAAAGCGATCGCAGTAACAGCGAGGATACTGTGCATATCTCAGTTTTGAAAGCGCCTTTGACACTGTCTTCCATCATTGAAATATCTGTTTTATTATTATTATTGAAATATTCGGACTGTCACATCTAAACAATATTTTTGCCATTTTTCATTTTAGTATAGGTATATGTATATTAACATAACAAAGTGAAGTCATAGTTGTAGTAGCCACATTTGCAATCAACTATAATAAAACCTATTGATTAGTAATATTTCGTAGATTAGGTTATATATTGAAGTTGTTAATATTGATTGTTCGTTTTGTGTGGGTATTTTACATTATATAACTCTAGTGTTTATTTCAATTTCCATTCGTTATTTATGATTATTAGAAATTATTAGAAACCACAATGTTCTTAAAAATATATTTGAAGATGATCGTATAAAGTTTCAAGCCAAATGTTGAAAGTCATTTTAATACGATGGTCCGACAGATCGGAATGAATATGGAAAGAGTCCTCAGGTGTTTGTTCTAGCAAATTTTCACTACTCATTAAGATATCTCAAGTATGATTTCAGAGGGTCATACCGAAGGCATTCGAGATTGTTATTAGATTTTCATAAATATCGAAAAAAACATTTTTTTTGAAATTCTATCTAGTTTTCTTTCTCTACGTTATTATTAGAGATATAGTGAAACTGAGAGTATTTTTTATGAGGTTTAACGTGGTGATATAGATTTCTCTACGCAACGTTTCGTATTCTTAGAACCATCACCAACTTATTTTTTTTAATGATTTCCTTATCATCTGTCCACGGATTCTAAAAACGTATTTTATTCTGAATTCAACCATGAGGTGGTTTGAATGTGTTTCGACCTAGTTTTAGCCATATCTTCAATGTTTTTTCGAAATTCCAAAGAGGGAATAACAACAGTTCCACCAATTTCTGATCATTCGGTGTTAAATAATACTGAATGTATGTTATTCGATACAAAAACGAATAATTCACTAAATTATTCAGTGCAGCGGTTCAAATTATTTCATGTTAATGGATTCTTATTTTGTAAACAACGAACAGTAATTGAAAAAATAATTTACATTCATAACAAATATTCAAAATTATAACCATTATTTTATAAACAAATATATCCTCTTCTCACAGTTGCTTCTACGACATTCCTAAGCATTTCTGGGGTAATATACTATTGAATGCTTCAATAACACTGTCCCTTATTAGTTCTTCTTCGTTATCAGTTTTTAACGTATCTCTAAAGGTAAAAATCTAGCCTGATTAATTTGAAGGGACTGAAGATTAAGTTGAGTTATCAAGGTGATTCGTGTAAGAACCCATTAACATGAAACAATAATTTGTATAGCACTGCATGGTATAATTTATGAAATATTTCTTTTTACTTTTCGGTACCAAATCACTCCATCAATGTTTGATGCTTATTTATCAAAAATAAGTGGTACTGATGATATTTCCTTTCTGAATTTCGAAAAAACACTGAAGATTAATAAAACTATAGTTTTGATAATGTTTTTTTGATATTATACTGTTGATTTGAACAAGCCGCATCTCTGAAATGATCATGTATCTGTTTGATTCGACACAAATTTGCTCAGTCCAACAAGAATAATTCAAATACAAATAGTTTCTTGACGTAACAAATCCTTTTTTTCCGTGTAGGTCGAAACACATTCAAACCACTATGAAAAATACATGGTTGAATTCAGAACGAAAAAAGCTATCAGAATCTGTGACCACACGATAAGGACCATATTTAAAAAAAATTAATGATGAATACCAATCGTCGCGTAGATAAATCAATCACCACGTTGAATCCCATCATCAAAAGTATTTTCAGTTTTTCTTTATCTCTAATAATAACAGAGAAAACAAAATAAGATGATTCAAGAAATATCTTTTCAATGGTATGACCCTCGGAATGCGCAATTTTTTTTCTATTGAACCGAATTTGTATCTCCTTCAATGCTGTGCAACCTCATTTTGGTCAAACTGTATGTATATACTATTTTTTTCAATAATCCTATTTGTTGTATAGTCATTATCAATTGTTCAAAAAGTTTCCATCAGTTAGTGAAAATATGAAATAACATACTCTATGTCACTATACAATTTATGTTTCTATCATGTTTACCTCAATCTGCTAGAATAGTTAATAGTAAATGCATATTTCAATGCCAATATTTGGGAATGTATGAAAAAATCAAGATCAAAGATAATTACTCCAAAGTTCCAGGTATTTATGTTTATTTACATTAGACATCAATTATACATAGCTCATGTACATAAAGAACATAACATTCATTTGTATTCAACTAAAATAACTATACCTCTTAATAGTTCTCTTATTTCGTATTTTTCACATTCAGTTTTTAGTATAACAATGTAAGTTATAATGTTTGAGTATGACAAATAAATAAATAAAAACATATAATATATGCATGGGTATTAATTTCATGGTTTAGGTACCTAAAATGGACGAAATGAATCGTCGAAATTCTGGAAAATATCGAAGAATGATGCTTTGCTAAGGAAAGAGGAGTTTCTTTACCCAAAAATAAGATAATTTTTTTGAAGTACATATTTTGACATCGAAAAGGTGTGGCTGAAATATTTTGAGGAACTAATACGTATACAGGTACGTAATAAACTATGTCTAGTAAATGTTAGCGTGGCATAACTTCTCATTGTTTCGTTCTTTAGTGTCAAACTTCCCCTCAAACCATTGAGGCAAATGATGATTTTTCAAACACCCTGTATAGGCCCACAGAAGTGGAGAATCAGACTAAACTCATCAATGACTCCTTGATATCATTTGATTTATGGATGTTGTGTACGGATGTATTTGGATCTTTCCTCAAAATCTTGATGATCAATAATATCATAATATATTTTATTATTAATATATATTCATAACATAGTATATACAATATTCACATTCGTTATCAACTACTTGACACTAGGAAGAGAGTAGGGTCATATGGAAAATTCCTTGAAAACATTTCACCGTTTTCAGATGTGTTTATAGATGTATACAAAATAGTTTTTTCTGTGACGGGAAAAAAGTTTGGCATTTCATCTCTGTTGGCAGGTTATAAAATGTCACTTTTCATAAATTACTTTTTTTCCGTGGGAAAGAAGTTACTACTTTTTTCCCGGATATATGTCACATATATATATATACACTGTTGATGGCTTTTGTTTTCCTATAGTTCCGAAAAATGAGTCAATAATACCGTCTCCGAGAAAGAACCTATATATGTCCTTTTATCTTCCATTCGACTTCGCGGTTACGTATATTACTAAACAACCACTAAATTCGCAATTTTTTGAAATCAAATCACAGAATCAAATTGACAGAAGTGAAAACAGATATTTGATTACTTCAAAAGAATGATAAAGATGCCTACAACGCAGGTGTCCCTACTGTTGAAAACTTAAAATTTCACGTCATTAATTTTCAGATTTCAAAATAATGTAATATCTCAATATTGATTCGTCCTTTCTTCTGTCAAAGAAAAAAATAGTGTATTAAACACGGGAAAAATATTAGATTTTAGCTCACGGTTTTTTGTCTCCCTCCGCTACGCGTCGGGAGACAACACAACCTGGAGCTAAAATCTACTAATTTTTTCCTTGTATAATAAATAACTTTATTTTTATATACAAAATAGGTATTTTTGTATCTATACCTTTTCGACTTCAATTTCAGAATCGGTGAGTTATATTTCGGAAAAAGTAATCATGATTTCAGAATTGGTTAGTTCGATTTCAGAAATGGTAAACTCAATTTCAGAATCGGTGAGATGAATTTCAGAAAAAGTCCATTCAATTTCAGAAATGGTAAGTTGTATTTCAGAATTATTATTGGTAGGTTCAATTTCAGAAGATGAAATACTTTTATATGTTTTTACAGTGGATGAACGGTGTTTGAGAGCCCTATGTTGAATCAGATTGAACATATATGGGGTGGTGCCTTCAAGTCAGAAGTGAAGAGCTCCTTGCAAGAGCATCGCCAAAGGGTCATAGCTGGGGATCCGAACAGCTTGCTCAACCAAATAGAATTCAGACTGCGATGTCTTGAGGAATGTGCAGATCATTCAATGAAAATGATAACACCTCAAATGTGTTTGCATTCTCATAATCATGTGCAACGCTTCTTCCAGCGATTCGGATGGAAGGCATCTGTGGATTAAATTGAGATTATAATTATGTTATTGAATTGTTTTTGACAAGTTGAATATTGTAAATATGGTTTGTTAATCTCACATACAATTGGAAACATTTCGAACAAATATAAGGATTTTTTTTCTGAAATTGAACCTACCAATTCTGAAATACAACTTACCATTTCTGAAATTGATTGGACTTTTTCTGAAATTCATCTCACCGATTCTGAAATTGAGTTTACCATTTCTGCAATCGAACTAACCAATTCTGAAATCGAGATTACTTTTTCCGAAATTGAAGTTGAAAAGGTATAGTGCGCCTCGTTTTGAAAAAATCAGTTCTTAATAAGCAAAATCTTCAAAAAAGGGGATCCAGATTCACCCCACAATAATTATAGACCAATTTCTAAAATACCTGTTTTGGGAAAAATAATAGAGATTACAGTTGAGAAGCGCCTGATGATTTTTATCAACATTTACAATTTGCTACACGTGAACATTTATATGGCTTCATGAAAAAAAAAGTCTAAAACCGATGCAGTGGTTGAAGTAATACACAATATAATTGAAAATGTGGAAAATGGTGGAAATACCTGCTCATTGACTTTGTAGTATTTCAGCGAAGCTTTCAATTGCTGAAATGCCGCAATTTACTGACTATTAACAAATAATCATGTGTCAATTAATGAATCGAGGGATATGATTCTGTTGAGAAAGATGATCAATATTATCATTCATAATAACTTGTTCCAAAAATAAACCTAATATTGTGTACAGGGTGATTCATAATTAACAAAGAGCAAAGATATATTTATAATACTGAAATCATAAATATGATGATTGGCCAGATATGACCTAAGTTGAATGTAGTAAACAAGTTCCCGGCGGTGAAGTACACATATTTTATCAACTATTTCGGATGACAGTAGTAATCGTTTTAGTTGATAATAATTAGTGGTTTTCAAGATGGCAATAAATGTCACCATCACCATCATGTTATTTTTTGCTATCTCCACAAGACGACGCTCTATATGCTAACGGAGAAGAATTGTGGACTATATACATATATGGGTGACACAAACTCATGGCATACCCCCCATTTTTCCTCTGATTTTCTAGCTATATTTCTGAAATTTGGAACATCGAATATGCTCACTAGAGGACACTATCACACATTTTAGGATTTTTTTTCATCTTTGGGTTTTTCGGGAAATGTGATCAACTTTCGATTTTCAAACGGAACACTCTGTATTTTATTCCATAATGTTTGTAAATTATTATAACGAATTCAACAATACCGGGTTTGATTGGGTTATTTCAATCGATTACGAAGATATTCTCGTTCTAAGATTCCATAAGCTTAATGAGTGTAATATGTACAGGGTATTTCATTTGAAAATCGGAAGTTGATATCATTTCCAGGAAAACCAGAAGATGAAATAATTTCCTAAAATTGGAGAAAGTGCCCTCTAGCGAGCATGTTCGATGTTTCAAATTTCAGAAATATAGCTAGAAAACCAAAGGAAAAAAGGGGGTATACCATGAGTGTGTCAAGTGTCACCAAGTATAGCGTCTTTATGCAGGTAAGATCTATAATCGGTATAAATCAAGAAGGTATACTTGTTTCAACTTGATAAATTCAACAGATTTCGATAAATTGATGAAACATCATTTCTGTAATATTCCTTCGAATATTCCAAAATAGTTGATGAGATATGTCAACTTCATCGCCCTCTGTGAAATGATAACTATCAACATTTCATTAGAGTAATATTCGGCCAATCGTCATGTTTTGATGTCAGAAATGTCATCAGGTTTCTACTATTGCTCAGTGTTCAATTCATCATGAATCACCCTGTATATATTCGACTAAAAATGCCCATAATAGTAAATATAACATTGAATCCAGACAATCAGTTGTCGTATTTACTAGATAATGATGAAATATACGCGTATTCTAAGACAGGGGCGTAGAATTTTTCATTCTGAACACATACCGAACTAAAATATTATAATTATTAACTATGTTTCCACTTCTTTTCGTCTGCCTTGTGCAATTATTCCTGAGATGATGTTCTTTGAGTAGGTGGGTTGTTTAACGTCTAGAAAACGTGTAAATGCTTGATACTTAATCTCAATGATAATCCTTCTATGCCGAATATCTCCATTTAAGATAATCGATCCTTTTTTGTGGACGAAAGCAAATCAGGACTTTTAAAAGACAACTTTCTATTAACAGATAGTCATTTTTTCATCAGGGAATACTCAATAACAAACATGAGCTCCACCAGAAAATAGTCAAGACACGGAGATCAGAAGAAAATACCGACCTAGTTGGTCACAAACCAAAAACTCACCACATGGCAGAAGTTTTGGTTCAAGGCCAAATACCTTTATAATTTTGTTATATTAAACCGAAGGATTCGAAACGTTTACATTATTTTTATGAATATCGAGATACAGGTGCAATGAAAGCAATAACATACAAAAATATTAAAAAGAATCTCTTTCGCCACTCCAATCCTTCCTGGAAATTACTGTCTTCAAAGTTGGGTTCCTGTTACCCAGTACCTCCACTTATTTACGTGCAGTAGGTCGATACCTGAATAGAACAGGACTGTATAACAGCCTTCTGGAGTCAATGGATCACATTTATCTTTGTTGACAACATGAATAGATCCACAAGACTAATGCACCATTCGCTGAAGAACTGAAGAGCTCGTACGGACCTTAATAGCACGCAAACTACTTGGGACGTCTCTATTAGGTATAATTCAAGTCCGAATCTCCTAGACCAAAAATAATCGTCCTTGGCAAGTTCCATCCAGTAGGTACGTATCATGCAATGTCCGAGCAAGGACGTCCTTAGAATGTCCGAACTGGTACATTATTTCAAATGTACTAGAAATAGCATCCTTCAGACGTCCCACGTGGTGCATATTGTGGAATGTCCATGCATGGATGAGATATAATATTGAACGTTCCCTTAAGGAGTAAGGATGTCCCAAGTAGTAAATTTTCTGGCATGACTTGAGATCTGATATAATGCCCCTTCTAGATTAACTATGAAATATCCCAGACGATACATTTCTTCAAATATCTCTGCTCAGACGCCCTTGAAATTTCTAGGATCGTGTAACATTCGAAATGTCTCTTAAGGACATCCGTCGGATGTCCTTATTGGTACAGAAACTGTTATGACTTCGGAAGGAACTCCTATAGATAATCCGTGATAAGTACAAGGATATTCTTCAGGGAATATAATTTCTCAAGATGTCATGAGTGAAACGTCTTATAAACGTCCCAAGGACGTCCTCAGAATATCCTGGATACGATTCGGAATGTGTCCTAAATTACACTCATCGTTGGTAAAAATTGGAAAAGGACTTCAGATAGACATCTGATATAAATGTCGTTCACGCAAGCGAATGATCATTCTTTCCTCCAATGTGCTAGAAATAACATCCTCCTGACGTCCCAGTCGGTACGTTGAATATGTTGTCTTTGCGAGGACATTAACTTACACCTCGCCGACGATCGATTGCTCGTAGGCTATAAATACTTCCTGTCAAAGTCCTCTACGCAAGTCCATTAGACTTTTCTTGGGAAACTTCTTGAGAATCTATCGGGCACCTTCTGAGGACCATCAACTCAACTGGATGTATTAATCAGTTATGTAAGATCTGGTCCTCGGGAGACCCAAATGAATTCAGATTCAAGAATAATTCGTACGTCCCTAGGTCATCCTACGGACATTCCAGACGACGTCCTATGAAAGTTCTGGAAACGTCCTATGATCACTCCAGAGAACGTCTTATGGACGTTCCAGCAAACGTCCTATGAACATTCCAGAGGAGGTTTTGGAGGATGTCCTATGGATGACCTCGGTACAGAGACAGACTGTTTTATGAACTCTTTCAAAGGACGTCCATTGGATGATTTCCCAAACAGGTCTAATGTTTATTCTTGAGGAGTATCCTTTTCTGTTGAAAAGTCGGGATATTTGTACTTCCCACGGACGTACTATATGGATGTCCGCGGTACCAATAACGCATGTCCTATGGACGTCCCGAATTCAGTGTGCTATTAGGGACGAGCTGGTGCAATGTACTGAAGGAATAAAAGATCTAGTGCTCCTCTTATTTTGCTATTCCCCATTTCTTCAGTCCCATATCACTTAGAAATTTCAGGATATGAGGTGGTTCCAGGTGGATTAGCTCCTTTTCCTCCTCTTTATATGTGCTCCTAGGTTTCTTGCCCTTGGAGGTTCTGTAGGGTGGCACATTTCGTAAGTATTTGAATAAAGGGTGGAAGGGTTGGGTAAACCAATAGTGATGCTCCGCCTCTGGTTAGATACCGATTAGCATTTCTAAAACCCACTGCAGCCAGCAAGTTGAATTGACTTCTCCCGTCTAGATAACCAGCAATCGAAAGGTTATATTTAAGAAATAAAATTTTTCCATTGCTGATAGGTAGACTACTATTTAATGGAAGATCGCTCTTTAGAAAAGTTTATTTGAATTTCGAATCGGTCTTGTGCATTCGGCTCTTATCCCAATCTAAAGTTACCCAACTGGCTTATCATTTTATATATGGTGGCGAAACAATTTATATGAATTATTTTTCGCGCCGGTATTGGAACGCAGTTCTCATTTATATGTTCAATATTTGATAATTGCCCATTTTCTGACTGTGTTTTCGTAGTATGGCAATGTTATTGAGGACTAGAGGTGGTATTGCCTTAGGCTTTAGAGTAGTTTGTGTTATTGCGGTTACGCTTACTTTTATCGTTATTGGCACGTTTCATAGTGGACAGTTGAGATCAGAGGAGATCAAGGATGGAACAGGTAATGGTTCATATCTATAATATCTACCTCTATATCTACCTCGAGTAGTATTTTTTTGTCTAGGAGACAATCAGCAGGAAAAATAACACTTTCCGTCCTTGTGATTATTTGTCATAGACTTATTTTTCTATCATGAATGACCTTTGCAGTAACAGACAGAAAGTTGATATCAGTTTTCAACTTTATAAACAATATTTTCATAACGTATGGGTAAAATTCATATATTTCCTGTTCAAGCAGCTAAACATCATATTTTATCAAATGACCAGGCTGAACGGACTATACACATCAATCGTAGTAATGTTCTTTGATCAAATATCTGTTTCAAAAGCTTCATTACTTGTTGAATATTCATTTGGTCAGAATATGAAGAATATGACATCATATTGATGTATAGGTACTTACATTGTATTTTTGTGTTACCAAATCTTCGTACTTCAAGATATACATATTCGCTTTTGTTTAATGACAATGAATCTAAAGATGATAATGTAGCACGATTATAGTTATTGACAAAACGCTTCACATTTTTTTGTGTCCGTCAGTTCTATCTTGATGGGGTTATCAGAAGAGGGCAATATTTTTATGTGGGGGTGAATGGCAAGAAATTGATTTGTTCTATTTATAAATTATTTCTGATCTATTTGTGGAATGTTTATTTTCCTATGTATAAGTTGGTACATATTGACATTTTATCATCCAGAATCACGCAAAGTAGCCCGAGAAACGAAAAGTTGTAGAGGGAAATGCTTAGAACACAATTTTTGACTTCGTAACTTTATTTGGACTAGTTAGGAGGGGAACATATCAAAAGACCCTGCCCTTAGCCCTCAAGCCAGGGGAAGGGGGGTGGTTTGAAAGTCTAATTTTTCAGTTCTTTCCTTATATCTCGAAAACTATATGTGTCCTACCGATATGACCATTCTATATATTTCAGAATATACTATAAATGGTATATTTAATAAAATTCTATCTTGAAAATTCGTGTCAGAATCTATTTTTATTTTTCTGTCTAACTGACATTATTATTTTTTTTTTAATATACTATATGTACATGAAATTAACACAATCATAAAAAGAACATCTTCAACATTTCTCCCCCCTTAGTTTTGAAGCCATATCATGTCGATAAATTCAAAACTTATAAAACTAATCTTCGTCTTTTCGTTATTACTCTTCTGTTACATGAGACAATCTACATATTTTTGCAACTGGTCGTCTGAAGGTACCATTCTTCATTTTCACGTCGACAACTCTGACTTTGCCATCTTTCCCATTATAAACTCTCTGAATCACTCCCAATGGCCATGAATTTCGAGCTTGTGTGTCATCCACGACGATGACAACGTCATTGACTTTCACATTCTTGATGTCCGAATGCCATTTGCCCTTCTTATTCAAGGTGGGTAGATATTCCTTCACCCATCGCCGCCAAAACATATCAGACAATGCTTGCGAAACTCTCCACTGCTTTCTGAGGTTGATTTCTTTCGAGTCGAATTTTCCAGTCACTGGAGATGCTCCACTTGATGAGTTGAGGAGAAAGTGATTTGGTGTGATGCTCTCAGGGTCATTTGAATCTGAAGATACATACGTCAGAGGTCTGCTATTGACCATATTCTCAGCCTCAACAACCAACGTATACAGAACTTCTTCTTTCGGGCATCTTTCTTTCAGTGTAACTCTCAACACGGACTTAACACACTTGATCAACCTCTCCCAGCTTCCTCCCATGTGTGGTGAAGCTGCTGGAATGAATTTCCAATTTATTTCTTTAGTGGTCAGATACGCTGAAATGTCTTCTTTCTTCAAGTTTTTCACAGCATTTTTCAATTCTTTGTTAGCTGAGTGTAGATTCGTTCCGTTATCGGAATGAATTTCTCGTGGATAGCCTCGCCTTCCAATGAATCTACGGATTGCCATAATCGCAGAATCGGTATTCAAAGTACTGGCAATTTCCAAATGAACAGCTCTCACACTCATGCATGTAAAAAGTACTATATATCGTTTTTCGTGTCTTCTCCCGATAGTCACCGTAACAGGTCCAAAATAATCCATACCTGTTATGGTGAATGGTCGGACGAAGCTTTGAAGTCTGCATTCTGGTAATTGTCCCATCTGCGGAACAGCTGGCTTTGCTCTAGATTTTTTACAATAAAAACAATTATTACTGCACATTCTGACAGCACTTCTTATTTTCAGTATCCAAAATTTCTGTCGAATTTCATTGATCAAAAGCTCCTGTCCTTGATGTTGAAATTTATTATGATAATCTTCAATTAGCAATTTCGTGAAACGATGTTTTGGGTCTAGGATGATGGGAAATTTCTGGAAAAAGTTCAAGTCCTCAGAATTTTGAAGTCGTCCTTTGATTCTCAGGATTCCTTCCTCGTCTATGAACGGTGATAAAGAAAGTAGCTTGCTAGTGTTACATACTGATTTCTCTTTCTTTAGATCTGATATTTCTTCAGGAAAACAAATGCTCTGAATGTATTTGAGTAAAATTCTCTCAGCCCTCTCTATTTCATCATTCTTCAGCTCGCCTGTTATTTTCTCTCTTGTTCTACAATTTTCTATAAATCTCATCATCCATGCTGTTGTTCGAACAAGTCTTCTATATTTTGAAAATCGTTGAACATCAGGTAGATAACTCTCGATTATCCTTGTGATCAAAACTTTTTCTTTTTTTATTTCCAGCATATCCAAGTTCAGTTCTTCCCTCTTTTCTTTTGGCCAAGATCCTGAGGTAGACCTTAGAAACTCTGGACCATCTAACCAATTGTTATTTTTGTTTGGAATTTGCCGAGTGCTCTCATCTGCAACATTTTCTTCCCCAGGAACCCAACACCAACTGGAGACGTCTGTCAGTCCTAAAATTTCGCCGACTCTATGCGAGACGAAGGTCTTGAATCTTTTTGATTCTGATCTTATCCAATACAGTACGGTGCTCGAATCCGTCCACAGATAAGATGTCGATATTTTGATTTCTAAATTACTTTGAATGGTGTTCATGAGTCTACTCAGCATAACAGCTGCTTGAAGTTCGAGTTTCGGTATACTGAGTTGTTTCAATGGTGCTACTCGAGTTTTAGCACTGACGAAGGCTACGTGGATGATATTTCCAACCACAAAACGTAAATAGACCACTGCAGCGAATGCTTTTTCACTGCTGTCGCAGAATCCATGGAGTTCTATGCAGGTACTTTGTGATAAATTAGGTCCGTACCACCTTGGAATGAATATTGTTTCCATTGATCGGAATTCTTGCATCAGGTGAGTCCACCTGGACTCCATTTCTGGGGTAATCATGTCATCCCAACCAATTCCAAGGCGCCATATATCTTGCATGAAAATTTTGAATTTTATAATCAAAGGTGACAAAAATCCGAGTGGATCAAAAACAGACATAGTCAACTGAAGAACTTCTCGCTTAGTTGGGAATTTCGAAGAATTCATCACATTTGGATTGACTTTATGGCAGTGAGTAGAGAATGTGAAATCATCAGTTTCTGGTCTCCACCATAAACCCAGAATCCTCTCTGATGGCTCCTGACAGAACGAATTCAGTTTTTTCTGAGATTCAGATCGAAGTTCATCTGGAATGGTTCTCAAAACCTCCTGGGAATTGCATATCCAATTGCAAATCTCGAAACCGCCCCGTCTGTGAACTTCAATTACCTGAGATATTAGTTGTGCTGCTTGAACTTCAGAGTCTGTTCCATCTAAATAATCGTCCACATAGTGCTTATCAATGATGGCTTTGGCTGCTTCTGGAAATTCGTTCAGATGATTTTCCGCATTTCTGTTCTTCACAAATTGCGCCATACAAGGGGAGGATGTTGCACCAAAAGTCATGGCCTTCATTTCGTATACATCTGGAAATCTAGATCTATCATTTCCTCTCCAGTAAAATCGTTGTGCAGAACAGTCTTCGTCTCTTATTAATATCTGATGGAACATCTCTCTGATGTCTCCACAAAACGCTATTTTTCTCTGTCTGAATTTCCATAAGATGGCAGTTAAACTCCTCAATAAATCAGGGCCTTGTAAAAGTTGAGTATTCAAGCTTATACCATTTGATTTGGCTGCAGCATCAAACACTAACCTCAATTTGGTGGGCTTATTCGGGTTAATCACACCAAAATGAGGTAAATACCAAGTTCTTGGTCCGTCTTTCTTAGCCTCATCTGGTTCAAGTTTTCGTATATATCCTTTCTTCAAATATTCTTCAATTTTAGCGCAATATCTTTCAGAAAAATTAACATTCTTGTCCATTTTTCTCTCCATACATTTCAGTCTATTCATTGCCACCGTTTTGCTATCTGGTAGAATGTCCGCGTCGTTCCTCCACAATAATCCAAGTTCAAATCTTCCTTCAACCATCTTCAGAGTCTTTTCCATAATTTCTAGTGCTCTTTCGTCTTCTTTCGATCTTCCGTTTCCTTCAATTATTTTAACGCCAAAATTTTCAGTCTTAAATGAGTCTTTCACAAGATTATGCAAGTATTCGTCATTTTCTTGTGATTGACTGCAACACAGATGAAATACCAGAGATCTATCAAGATTCTGTTTGAACTCAGGTTTTCGTCCATGGATGACCCATCCCAACAAAGTTTTCGAAACAAATGGCGTATTCCACGAAGAACCTTGGTATAGTTTTCGTGCTATTGTTAAAGCACATTGGTCTTGTCCGATCAATATCATGGGCTGAGCATCTCTGAAGGAAACTACTGGAACTTGCTTGATATAGGGATACATCTTTGCCATTTCATCTACATCTATTGTCTGTTTTGGTAAGGATAGATCTCGAACTGTTCTTGCGCCAGAAATTCGGTAAGTTTTCGCCGTTTCATCCACCCCAGAAATATTTAGTGAAACTCTTTTCGAATCGTCTTCATTCCTGCTCACTTCGTTCAGCCACTGGTAACAAAGGGGCTCGACCGGTCCATCGAGTCCTATTTCCTCTGCAATCCTGGAGTCAACCAGAGTTGTAGTCGCTGCTTCGTCGAATAGAGCAAAGGTGAAAATTTCTTTATTGTGACTTTTCAATTTCACTGGTGCTATGCGAAGAAGTATTTCTGCCTGGTCGTCCCGTGAATGATGAATTCTCTCTGAATGATTGCTTTGATAATCTGAAGACTCATCTTTAGAAAGGAAGGTCTTCACCATGTCTGGATTATGTAGAATAGAATGATGAAATTTTTCACAACCTTCAATGCTGCACTTTTTTCTCTTTCTGCATTTGAAAACAGTGTGAGCAGGTCGGAGACAAGCGAAACAAAGTTTTTTCGATGTTACATACTTCCATTTCTCGTTAACATCCATTTGTTTGAAAGCATCACATTCTTCTACAGGGTGATAACTTTTTTTACAGACATTGCAGTTGGACTTCTTTCCTGTCTCAATTTTTCCTGTTGAAAACACGTTTTCTTTCTTCCGTCTAGATTCGAAATTATCATTTTCGAATACTTTTTTGTCGACTATGCCTGCACTAATACATGAAGAAGCTGCTATGGCGATTTCTCTCAACCAGTCAGAAAATTTCTTCAATGTCACGTCAGTTCTGGTAATTGTTGTTTTAGCCCATTCTAGTCTAAGAAATGGTGGTAACTTCACAATTACTTCAGATAACAATTGTGGATTGTTCATGTGTCCAGTACTGTTGAAAACTTGCATAGTCGTCACTAAATTTTCAACTACGTTTGAAAAGGGTAGGTAAGTTTCGAATCGTCCTTCTTTGGGAGGAGGAGCTTTCCTTACCTTTTCGATCAGTGTAGAAATTATAAATTCTGGTCGCCCGAATGTTATTTCAAGAGTCTGTATGATTTTGGATATATTCGAAGATGATATCAGAAGTGGAAGTACAGATTCTCTTGCTCGTCCAGTGAGACACTTCTGCAGTCGAATAATGTTCTCTTCATCCGAAATACGATATATTTCCGTGGTTCTCTTGAACTGATTGAGAAATATTGCCCAATCTTCTGGATTACCGTCAAACTTAGGTAAGCTTGAATAGTTTGATGATCCAAGTCCTGATGTACCTGGTTGGCAGTTTTTTCTCATTATTTGGCATATCTGGTCCAAATGCCCTGAAGTCATCTGAATAACGGGATTGTTGGGCCCTGTATATGAATGCATCATAGCATTTTCATGTTGTGGTGAATTCATCTGCATATTTGGTACATCTGCGACTTCTGCAATACTCAATTGGTCGAATCCGTTTGGAATCTGATTCACCCACTCAGTCACTGGATCATTTTCGAGAAAACTTTTTGGAGAAATGTCAACATCATGCTCGTGAAGGTTCAAACTTTCACTACGTCTGCAGCTCATTTGAGAGTGTCTTTCTTCCAACTCCAAGATTTCTGCTTCACGTAATTGTCTTTCCATCTCGATAATCTTCAGCTTCTCCTTCAAGGCTTGATCCAACAAAACTTGTTTTGCCTTTTCTGCTTCCAATTCAACTCTTTTCCTTAGAAGTTCAATACTACTCTTAGAACATTTGGTATGAGTTGAATGTCGAGAAGTATGATTCGATTTGTTTGCTGACTGATGAGAAACAGATTCATGAGTATCGATTTCATTAGTTTCTGTTCTTTTATTTCTTTCGTCGGTCATAATAGTCCTAGCTGAAGCAAAATTCTCGGGCCAAACGTAATTCTTATCTAGGTTTCTATTGATTCCTGCTGTGAGTCTCTTGCCGTTTGGTTTTTCCATATACTCAGTATTCTGCTTATCGTAAACTGCTGTCCACAGTGTTGGTTTCTATATCTCGAAGGACCAATATTTCAGAATATACTATAAATGGTATATTTAATAAAATTCTATCTTGAAAATTCGTGTCAGAATCTATTTTTATTTTTCTGTCTAACTGACATTATTATTTTTTTTTTAATATACTATATGTACATGAAATTAACACAATCATAAAAAGAACATCTTCAACACTATACAAACTGAGATATTCACACATGAAAGTCTGTAATTCTGAAAAAAAGAATTGCTTCACGTTTTTGCTCTTTTTGGCCGGATAACTTTTCAACTATGTACCGAAAAACCATATATGGTTGTAGAGCAATCAATTCATCACAATAAAGTATACAGGGTGTTATTTAAGTACGTGGCCAAACTTGAAGGGGTGATTCTTTGAGTGATTCTAAGATGAAAAGTTCATATAAACATAGGTCCGGTAATGCTTCGTTTTCAAGATACAGGGTGTCAAAATTTTTAAAAGAAATCGTTTTTTTCGTAAATATCTTAATAACCCTTCAACCGATTTTATTGAAATTTGGCAGTGTTATTCAAGGTCGTAAAGGGCTAATTTAACCCTAACTGTATCGAAATCATCATGTCCAGTGGCGTCCCGGAAGGCACTGTAACCAATATTTTTGACAGAAAAAATGTGCGCCACTGATTTTTTTGCAATTTTTGTATTTGTTTCACATTGAGCAACTAAAATTACAACTTTTTTATTTCTAGAATTTTTTTCGTATCTTGCTCTGTTTTTGAGAAAAAACATGAAAATCACTTCATTGCACATCCCTGTGACAACACAATAAAACATTCCAACTACTAAACCATCAAAAACTGGGGTCTTACTAATATTTTTTCATATTAATACTCTATTCTAGTCTTGGAATTTTCTATCAAAATTAATGCGATGAAAAAACAAAAAATATGTATGTATGAATTGCAGCACTTGCCTTCGGCTCTTGGCTTCGGCTCGTCACAGGGATGTGCAATGAAGTGATTTTTATGTTTTTTCTCAAAAACAAAGCTAGATACGAAAAAAATTCTAAATATAAAAAAGTTGTAATTTCAGTTGCTCAATGTGAAACAAATACAAAAATTGCAAAAAAATCAGTGGCGCACATTTTTTCTGTCAAAAATATTGGTTACAGTGCCCTCCGGGACGCCACTGGACATGATAATTTCGATATAGTTAGGGTTGAATTAGCCCTTCACGACCTTGAATAACACTGCCAAATTTCAATTAAATCGGTTGAAGGGTTATTGAGATATTTACGAAAAAAACGATTTCTTTTAAAAATTTTGACACCCTGTATCTTGAAAACGAAGCATTACCGGACCTATGTTTATATGAACTTTTCGTCTTAGAATCACTCAAAGAATCACCCCTTCAAGTGTGGCCACGTACTTAAATAACACCCTGTATTGCTTTCCAGCATTCCCAGTATTGAATATGCACCCTTATGTATACATATCCAGTACTGGACGTTTAAATAGCACATATACTCATTTCAGAATAAGTATATACTTGTAGTCCCGCTGACCATCAGGTTCCGCACATTTAATTATTATGGAAGATGTTGACCATTTTATTGAAAAAATATGTTGCTATCACCATGTTTGTACATATATGAGTGCCTATAAGATATTTTGATAGTTTTACAAAACACAACCATTAAGTGAAAACTGAGTTTATTGACAACATTTACCAAAACTCGTTCATCTATAGAACGGCAAAGCCTTGGAATTCTCTGGCAATGTAAGTATTCCCAAGAACTTTCAAGAGTTAAATAATAATACTACTTCCTCTCCCTTCCCCCCTGGATACGCACGATGTTGTCCAAACAATAGGAATTCCCTTGAGTGCGCTACAAGAGATAAAAAAAATTAACATGGAACATAACAACAGTTGATATACCATTCAGTCAATATCTTGCTCTCTCGAGGAGGAAGGACCTTGATCCTCTTCTCCGTTTCCATCTTCTTTTTCTCTATCATCTTCTCCGCCAGACTCCTGTTGGTAAACGGTCAGAGAATTGTGCTGCTCTAGTAACTAGTTCGACAACTTAATTTCTTGTTTTTAATGAAATGATAACAAATGGTTTACCAAAAGATCATACCACCTCTCTTCAATGTAAATAAATAAGAAAAAATCCCTGCTTTTCTAATTCATGTCGATATCTTCACCTCTAGTAGGTGAATACTTTTTTTATACCGAGTTCATTAGCTATCTCGATGATATTTTCAAACCTGCTGGAAGACGTGAATTTTCACATTTTGTTGTTCAATCCTGATGAGTACTGATTCGTTATATTATGTTGATACCTATATAGGAAGATTATATCTCGAATTATTGCTCTGCATACCGTCCTGAAAGGCACCCATGGAATCACAAATCCATTACTTCTTCAATACTTTTGTAGTTCAGACTCTTGAAAATCAATTTCAATCTATGCTCATCTGTAGTAAGAGACAAGAGCAATACCGGAGTGGACAAATTTGCTCCAGTGGAATTTCTTGCCGCCTAGGCCTTCTACACCATTAAGTATGGAAGCATTCTTAGGAACAAATATCTGATTTCTTTATGTTTCTTTATCGCCTGGCGCACACGAAATTGAATCCCTATAATGTTCGAGGAACATCGTACGTACATATAGGGAGGATAGGGAGAGGAGTCAGATTGAAGATTTTTTTTCGAAATATTGGAGATTATAATATATAATCTACTAGATGCGCCTTTGCCTTTTCGTCCCGTAAAGAACATTGAAACCAACATGAGGTAAAGAACAAACATCGATATGGCTGCATGTGCAATGAAGATAGGTATGGCCTATTCTCACAATAAGCTGATTCCTGCTCCTTTCGTTTATTATTTTTGATCAGTTGACTCTTTGCATCTTTCTTTAGGCGCAACGTTCTGATTCGAAATAATTTTTATTGATTGATTTTCTAGTCACGTGACTGTGTACCAAACTAAGGCAGTTGCGTCTCATGTGTTGCTTTCAACCTCCTTTCTATCTCTCTCACCCCCCTCCCTCCCTCTCTTTCTCTTGGCGCCATCTAGTAGGTACATTATATAATACTAGATCTATCTTCAGGAATAGTATACATTGGTGGAACTAAACTGCCGCAGTCTTCAAAAAATAAGCTGTAGACAATGTTTTTTATTTATGTAATTCAAAGTCAATGGCATTTCAAGTACCTACTCTGATTAGTTAAGTAGATGAATTGAATAAAAGAAGATAACCTGACATACTGTCTGTAGGTTAATCGAGGAGGTGGTACGTACATTCATTAGTCCAGATTTTTTGGGATTTTCTCTCCTCGTTTCTATAAAATAAAAATATGAATATTATTTCAATATACATGTAGTAAGGACAAATCAGATGATTTGCCCCAAAATGTCACTGCGTCTGAAGAATTTTAAGTGAAAACTGTATTCAAAACTGAAAATACAATGAGATCAATTCTAACTCGAACAAAGCCGAAAAATGAAGAACAATCGTCAAAAAATTGTATTTACAGTATACCTTGTGTTTGTGGAAAGTTTTATACAGGTGAAACCAAGAGTCCTCTTTCAGTAAGGACGAAGGAACATAAATACAATATGAAGAGAAGACACATCGACAAATCGAAACTAGCTGAACATATCCTTACCATCGTCCACCAATATTAGAATATTGATGGACGATGTCCTTACTGAAGACGGACAACATATGACAGAGTGGAATAATATTAAAATCATTGGAAAAGAAGATAACAACCAGAAGAGAAAAATCAAGGAATCTGCTTGCATTGTTCTGAACGGAGACAATAGCATTGCTTCTTGTTCAGTTGATATAGACAGAACATGGTATTAACTACTGAAATCTAAAAATAAAAATGGTAAATTCAAGATTAATTGATGAAAACATCCTGTAACTCATTTGATTGCCAACGTCACCAATTATCACTGAAGAGAGATACGAATTTGCAATTCAAATAACCATTTTTTATATTGAAAACGGGAGCAGATTCGGTCCCGAAACGTCCAAAGCTAAGTGAAAATTTGATATTTTTTCTATATACCCTTATTTCTGTTCTCCAAACCTTTTCCAATTCAAATTGTCACTGACAAGCTGGTGAATTTTTCTTTTAGGCTTTAGGAAAATTCTTTAAACGCAGTGACATTTTGGGGCAAATCATCTGATTTGTCCTTACTAGACGTATATTGAAATAATATTCATATTTTTATTTTATAAAAACGAGGAAAGAAAATCCCAAAGAATCTGGAATAATAACCTGACATCTCTCTTCTCATGATTTTATCAAATGGGTTTGGGAGATCAAACAATCCCGATAGCTCTGGAAATTATCATTTATGAACAATTATTATTGTTGACGACGGTAGCTAATTTCTTGAACCCTTGGCAAGATCTCATGGGACTGAGCAAGGCGTTCAGTTAATTTATAGGGGTTAATTGGGCAGTTGATTCATAGGGGTTATTAGGCATCTCAAAAAATTGAGTGTCAGTGTTATTCAGCTGATGCGAATTCGAGTAGAGCTGTTAGGTGGAAATTATTGTGGTTCCTCCATAAAGGCGGGCATGTTCTAAATTTTATGCAGTAATACGAATGGAAATACACAGAGGGTTTTTGCTGGTGATCCCTGATTTCAGTGATTTATTGTGCAGATCAATCAAACAAATAATGTGGATTAGTCGTTCGACATATTTCTTTGTTGATACCTAGACATATTAATTTTATAGTTCTTATCAATTTCAGACAGGTAGGCATGGATGTTTGAATTTTCACGTGAAATAATAATGACTGTTGAATTGTTCAGATATGCATAGCAGTCATTAGTATTTAGTACTAGAATCACCTACTCCTTGAATGAAAATGCTTGATGTCAAAGTAATAAAGAATATAATTATGTCTGTATACACTTAGACATTCCCAACATTTCAAGGTATATTTTCTGTCTGTCTCTGACCCACAAATGTATATAACGATAACACATAATGGAATTTGAGGATCAACCCAAATTCAACATAGTTCCTATCACAATCATCTAAATTTTCTAAGAGATGTTCCGTCTTTTGTATCGGAATTCCATTCCTCTTACATAAGAGGGCACAGAATTTACTCTCGCAGAGTCATTACCATATTCAAATATAACGTTGGGAAAATGAAAAAAAACCTGATTTGTTTTGTTCGAGAAGGATGATGTTCCTGGCAGAGGTAAGGAATATGGATTATGTAAAAATGCTTTCGCTATTATAGAAAATGTGTCCTCTTTATTCAAATTGACGTGCCATCTTCATGAATTTGCAAGGAGACAATATCATTTTGTTTCGCCTCTACAAAATTATGAAAAAATAAATGGAAAAAGGGAAACGGTTCAAGTTTAGTTTTTAACCATTTAATACTATCAAATGGCATACGCGTTGATCATATGGCGAAAGAAACACCATACATGAGAGTTGTTGAAGATTCGATAGGTATAGGCCATAGGGGGTACGGTATCTTCGGGATAGAATAGAATAGAAATTTATTCACCTTGATTAACATACAAAGTACAAAAGGTAAGTCACAAAATAGGAACAATTGTTGAATACACAAATACTTCATTGAAATAAAAAATATATATTAGAAGTGTGGAGAACTATTTTTGATTAAAATTATCATTGATTGGAATTATACACCTGCTGTTTGGCTATTACTAAGAAATTCAACCACAGAATAAAGAGTTTTGTTGGAAAAATGTTTTCACGCCATTCTTAAATGAACTGTAGGTAGGTTTTGATTTGATCTCATCTGGTAGAGCATTATAGAAAATGATGCAATTGTAAACGAGAGATTTTCGAAATGTACTTGTTTTGTGAGTAGGTACCTATTCGTAGGCTTTTGGTTCTTTGTTGTAGTCATGGATACCAGACTGTTGGCCATATAATGATTGTTCACTGGTGGGTAAGTTTCTTCTAATTTTCCATCCCATTATTGGATTTCTGCAGGGCTCAGCATGCTTTCCTTTGGGGTGCTGTTGAAAGTCATTGCTAACTTATTCACATCTTCTTCTCGCGATTTGATCATCATGTTTTATTGGAAAATATGTCTTTGCTTTTCCATTTCTATTTCAACGAGATATGTTTTCCAGAACCAATTCCATTATCGACCGGAAGACATCTCCTGACGCTCAACGACCACCAGCAGAACCAGAACGCGACCAGGAACTGCACCCCTCCTGCCATCAACGAGTTCCCTCCTGACGGGTTCACCAGGTCGCAGAGGCAGAGAGGGTGGGCCTTCCTCCACGTCGTTTTGGCATGCTACTGCTTCACCCTGCTGGCCATCGTTTGCGACGATTACTTCGTGCCAGCGATTAAAAAATTCTGTGATAGTAAGTACTTACAGTGAACACTGAATCACTAACCCTAAGTGAATATTCAATAGTGGCAAGTGAAACTTGTTTACTATTTGGGACAAGGAAACAAGTTGATAACCACAGGAATGTTTGTGTTCTTCTCGGTGTTCTTGAAAATGCACACTTACCACTATTAACCTGGTCCATTGAATTTCAGATTGATAACCGTTAGTGAACAACTTGTTATTAGCGATTTATTCAATTGTCATTAGTGACTTATTCACTTGTCATTAGTGACTTGTTCACTTGTCGTTAGTGACTTATTCACTTATCATCAGTGCCTTATTCATTTGCGATAAGTAACTTATTCATTTGTCATCGGTGACTTGTTCGCCTGTCATTAGTGACCTAATCACATGCCATTTGTGACTTGTTTATTTGTCATCAGTGACTCAATATTCACTCGTCATTAGTGACTTATTTACCTGTCATTAGCTAGGTACTATAAAGAATTACATATATTGTTGTCTGAAAAATGATAACCTTGCTGGTGAAAGGACAAAAACTCGTGCTATTCAAAACATTTATTGTATACCTATGATCAATCATCCTGAATTCACAAAAAGGTAAGGCTGGCGACAAATATTGAGACACTAGATACCGGGTATATCAGGATCATGCGCCAAAGAAAAACGGTCCATCAGATGCACTCTTATAGTGATGTTTCACCAAGTACATGAAAGATTTCAGTATTATCGAAATATCACCCTTTGTGAATTTTGCCATTTTCTTGTTTTTATAAATAACACATTATTCTCATCTGAGGTGGCTCTGACTTTTGACGTTCAAACGACTTGAAGGACTTTTTCGTTTGACTACAACCTGCACTACAGCTTTTCGGAAACCAGGTTGTGCTGGTTTAACCAAAAATTGATTTAAAAGAACCTGGTTTCAATATGATGGATGTCTGGCGTGGTCTGGCTCACAACACCATTCAAGCCAGGAACTTCGTATACGAGATCAGTTTGATAAAAGAATAATTGTTCCCCTTGGATTTCTACCTCTGGGGTCACAACAAGAATGAGGTATATGAATTAGATCCTCACGCGATATTTTTCCCTCGGTGCTTTGTATCTCTCGGGCTTCGCCCTGAGCTGCAAATCGCACCTTGGTAAAAATCTTGCAGTTATGTCCCTTCATGTATAATGTTCTATTGTCGCAAGTTTCATTTTCAATTTGTATCTACTTGTAGGTTGTTCAATGATTCAAGTGTTGAATATATGAACGGCGATTTTTCTGACTCATTTTTTTACACCCATAGTTGGGGATTTGTCCCGAATCATCTGACTACCAAGTATAAGTAGATTAAACGAAGTGGTTCAAAATTCATGACCATGCACATACAGATTCTCCCAAAAATGGCAGTAAGCATCTCCTTACACACGTGTGCGTAAAGAGAGCGATCGCACGGTTTTCATAGGTATGTTGATAGATCACTTTGTTTTATTGCTTTGGCGATGTGTCAATAACAATTAACAATTTCATTGATGTCACTAGCTAGGTGGGTAGGTATTTTTTGAAAATATTATTATTTTCTATTGAGAATCCTCAATTTCATTTAAAAAAAAATGATGTCAAGCGATGACGATGAGCATATTATTTCTACACCACCAGAAATGTTGGAAAAAGCTAGAATGGTAAAAAATGAGTTGCTACCCGCTGAGTCTTGTAAATGATACGAAATAGCACATAAAAAATTCCTGGACTGAAAAATTAGAAATAATACCGTGTCATTTTCGGACAATATCCTTTTAGAATATTTTCAAGAATTACCAAATTTCATGAAATCATCATCACTCTGGTCGATATATTCCATATTACGATCAACACTAAATATATCAATCACAATATCAATATAGCAACATATCCCATTTCCTCAAAAGGAAAGGACGGATTCAGAAGTAAAAAATCGCTGAACAGACCAATTACTTTCTGCAGAATGCTCCTGTTGAAGATAATTTTTCAAATAACATACATAATCAACATTGAATTGATGAATTCCTTTTTCTTTAAATAACAGGAATAATTGAGAAAGATCCATCTTCGAAATTATGTTTATAAAATATCTATTTATACGTAGAAATGGTGATAGCTCAGTTGTTAGAAGCGCTGGCTCCGAGCCCAAAGGTCGGTGGTTCGGAGCGCAGTTGGAGATCTTTTTTTTATTATTTTTAAAAACGAATACAGAATCTCTCGTGCTGCACTGTCACAAATGAATAACCATTATGAATGTTAATTTTATATTTTTATATATACAATGTGTTTTTGGCTACTTATTAATAAAGCGTTTAGATATGAAAAAGGGCTCTATTTCAGTTCGAATTGGGGAAAATGTCTCGGTATGCAATGTATCAATAAACAAACACAAGAATTGTGATTTGTAACTTTCCATGCAGCTGGCTTAGTGACGGGAGACGTTTTATATTGGTATTCGTTATTTGTGCCTTAATACAATATTTGCACTATCCGGAAGAAAATATAGTGTAGTCGTAGGAAAAGTATAGTACAATTCTCGAGTTGTAAAGCAATTACGCACTTGTGGAGTTACACACTCGCCGCTATGCGGCATCGTGTGTAACTCTCTCCACTTCGTGCGTAATATGCGTTTTACAACTCTTGTTATGTAATATACTATTACGTATTGTCGTTAAATTGAGTTGAAGTCGTCACTGTCATCATAACGTAATAATACATTTTGTTTTCGGTTTGTATTGGTCAATTTTGGTTGTGTGTTTAGATTCGAACATTTATTCCTGTCAAAATGAGAGGACTCTATGATGCAGAACTCGTTGGGGATCCCAAATTTGATAACTTTGACTCATCGGCATATTTCGAGTATAGTTTGGTTAACGTACGTTGATATTCAAGGTATACGTGAAGGTACGTGAGATAACGTACACCCGTAAGCCCACTAACAACGCAAACGTGAAGAATTGGAAAATGCGCATGCGTAGCTGTCAATTTCTACGTTTACGTTAACGTTCATGACAACACTTCAACTCTCTACTATCTTATCACACTGTACATAACTGAGTAAAGCTAGATCAGACGCTATGCAAAAATGAACAGTCAGATGATGCTTAACTGATGCCGGTTAAGTCAAGAAGGTGTGTTCAACGACATCAGATTGAGTTTTAAACAACAGTTAAACTGTCTTATAGTTAGGGATCTGTTAGTTCCAACTTGCGGATGAGTTAGATAACTGATGGATAGCCCATAATATACCTAAATGCTTGCCCGAATCCTACATAATTCATGTTCTGTTTTGTGTTGCATATTGTCTTTCTTGAAGTAGTATCAACAATATGAAAAAGGATATCGATGAATCGAAGAGAGAGCAATTTAACTCCTGATGAAAAAATAAATATTTTTTTCTGTGACGAAAAAAAAATTCATCCCTGTTGACAGGTTATAAAATGTCACTTTTCATAAAATCAATTTTGCCCACGGGAAAGAAGTGAGTACTTTTTCCCCGGACATATATATACACTGTTGATGGCTTTTGTTGTGCTATAGTTCCGAAAAATGAGCCTATAACACCGATTCCGAGAAAGAACTGCAAGTCATATTATCTTCTATTCGACCTCGCGGTTACGTAAAGTACGTACCTACTACTAAATTCGCAATTTTTTAAATTAAATCACAGAACTAGACTGACAGATATTCGATTACTTCAAAATATTGATAAAGATGCCTGCAAAAATATGCCTGGAATGCAGGTGTCATTTCTGTTAAAAACTTCAATTTTCATGTCGATAATTCTCTGACTTCCATATGATGTGATATCTTTTCAATATTGATTGATTGAGAAATATACGGAAAAAATATTAGATTTTAGCTCACGGTTTTTTGTATCCCTCCGCTACGCGTCGTGAGACAATATACAACCTCGAGTAAAATCTACTACTCATTTCCCTTGTATAATAAATAACTATTATTGAATGCATAGAATCATTCCTAATATTGACAATGAAGTTTCTTTTTGTATCCTGAATTTTCAATTGAAGTCATGGTCATCCCATTTTCGCAAATATCCATTAATTTCCTTACTGCATAAAGCCTTCCTTCCTGTTCACGAATTTTCACGATATCTATATCCTCATTGCCATTCAAGTCATTCAACATATAATTTTCCACAAAATCCATATAAGTCTAAAAATCAAAAATAATCTTATACAAAAAGAGCAGCAAGGCTAAAATTTCACTGTTAGGGTATAGGGAATTCCCATTGGTCGTTTTAAATCATGTAAAAACAACCACCAATCAGATCAATTACATCTATTTATCACTATCTCCAACATTCCTTACTTGTCTGTCAGTTGATCAACTAGTGGAAAAGAAATTGAAGAAACACTAAACTGTAATTTTATCTGACGAATAACTAACTAGCGGATGGGTAATAATTGATAAACCGGCCCATTTGAAGATATTTGGCTGTAATCATTCGTGGTCATAGAGTGTCAGCGAACTCTCCTATGGTTAGTATATAAAATGAGATTAACTTGCTGATATTGATCGAACTACTCCAAGAAAGCAGAGACGGACCAGACCTACTACTTTTTTATCTCAAACTTGTCAAGAGTACATTTTTGAGACATCCAATGAATGCCCTCAAAATTTCTGTACCAAAAAGGTACTACAAAGTACTACGATTCGACATCGATGAACCTAAACGTTTTCCAGGAAAACCGATTCACTTAATTTCAGTGCCTCCACTAAAGTTTGAAAGGACATTAATGAATACTTTAACAATTACCACGACCTGGAAATAATTTATCAATATCTCTTTTTCCAGATCTCAGTATGAAGGAAGACATAGCTGGTGCCACCTTTATGGCAATCGCTAGCTCTAGTCCTGAATTATTTATTAACTGTGTTGGCACCTTCGTTACCGAAGGAGACTTAGGTGTAGGCACAATTGTTGGATCTGCAGTATTCAATGTATTAGCTGTACCTGCTTGCTGTGGCCTATTTGCGAATATGGTAAGACATCGAAATTTTATCGGTTACAATTGCACGAGTCCATAAAAATTACCGATAATTTTTTTTGAAGTCCATCTGACATTTATTTGTTTTCTTTACTGGCGTCTAGCGACATGGTTCCATAAATGTGTTATTATGGCGACGGGATCTCTTCGCAGTGCAATCTTCGCTCTGCAGGCAATTACCGATATACAGGGTAACTCACGGTCGATGGTACGTTAGACGTTTACGGAGAACGGGACGAAGGATCATTCTGAAATTTTGGTTACTCACGTAGTTGCTCTTGGTCTATCGATCTAAAATATCTTCAGCTCTGCGGCGTTGCCGCTTCTATCGAAAAGTAGCAACAACTTTGTTATTTTAAATGGAACACCCTGTATTTTATTGCATTTTCAGATTTTCTCTGAAGAGCTGATTTCATCGATATATCACACTTGGGGTCTAGCGGAAATAATTACAGAGATATAGGCTGTGAAAAATCGACATTTTTCAACTTTGGGAATTTTTTTTTGTCGAAACTATCCATTATTGGTCAAAACGTCTTACATGTCCATATCTCAACTTTTGATCAACTATCTACTGACATTTAATTGAAACAAATACAGGGTGGTGCAGAATTCAGAATCTTGATCACCCGGTATATATCCCAATTAAATATCAGTAGATAGTTCATCAAAAGTTGGGATAGGGACATGTGAGCCTTTTGACCAATAATGAATAGTTTCGACAAAAAAATTCCTAAAAGTTGAAAGATGTCGATTTTTCACACCTTATATCTCTGTAATCATTTCCGATAGACCCCAAGTGTGATACATCGATGAAATCAGCTTTCCAGAAAGAATCTGAAAATGCAATAAAATACAGAGAATTCCATTTAAAATAACAAAGTTGTTGCTACTTTTCGATAGAAGCGGCAACGCCGCAGAGCTGAAAATATTTTAGATCGATAGACCAAGAGCAACTACGTGAGTAACCAGAATTTCAGAATGATACTTTGTCCCGTTCTCCGTAAACGTCTAACGTACCATGGACCGTGAGTTACCCTGTATATGATGGAAATATTCGTTGTAATTTAATTTATTTAGACTCCTTCGATGGTTCCATCAGTGAGTAGGAATTGTGATTGTGGTTGTAGAGCACCTCTTCCCTCGATATACTTCAAGACTTTTAGAGAAGTGTTAGCAAAGTTTTCTCATTCACAGGGTTCTTGGATATTCAGACAGGAGGGATAGTGGTGTATGTAGACATTGAGAAGAAAACGTTTAGTAAACATTGTTCTTTTAGGATCAAATGTGACACTTTTTTGATTTTTTTACTTCGTGAATCGATTGTCACCTGGCCTAGTGTAACTAATGAGGCTTGGAAAAGCTGGAACAGTCTGTCTATAGCACCTTCTGATAATCGATTCACGAAATTTCCCTAGAATCACTTAGTCTTGATATTTTATGTTTCTCACCATCTGTCGGTGGGACATTAAACAACTGTGAGAATTTCAGGTGCTGTGATATTCTGCAGAATTGTGGCATTTTTGTCTTACTGTTTACTGTAATTATATGAACGTAGACAACTATATTCGACTTACTCGCAAGGTATATGATTGTTTAAACAATCTATTCATACACCCTTCGGGGCATTTTAGGCGATATTTGCGAGTCAAACAGAGTCCCTTTTGATCCGAATGAAACATGCCATTCAATCTGCAATCGAGATAATTGATATCCAATTAATATAATATAAGTGAAAATACAATAAGCATCGTCCATGAGAATATTGGTGGACTATGCCATAAGTTTGAGTCACTTGAGCATGCCGGTGTCAAAGCAGCTATCATATCAGCTGTCATCCGACACGTTTTAAGCTCCTAGGAGTTAAACTTCAACTTTAGCTCCTAGACACTAAAAGTGCTTCCTAGCAACATGCATACTGATCATTTTATTGTGTCAGTAAGGGAAACGTCAACTTCAACAGCGAATTTGGAACATAAGTGGACGACTTTTGAGCCGATTGCAGAAAAAAGTTTTATGATGCTATTCTTGTGAAATTATCTTTTTTTGTATGAAATACGAGTTTGATTTCATACAAACATTCAATTTACAAAGACGTGAAAGAACATTTATGAATTGATTTTGGCCAGGGGCGGCCTCACAATAACGATGAATAACAATAACAATAACAACAGTAAATTAAGATATCAAATGCAATTCAATAGATCATTCCGTACTGCGCGAGTCTGGTAAAACTAATCGGGCATCTATATAATAAACAACCCGAGAAACAACCAAAGTGATATGCAGAATAAGGGATCAATAGCACCCACAACAATCATTCTTATAGATTATGTTATATAACATCAGTACGGGTACAAAAAGGTTTATAATAATTATTATGAATGATAGTCAACCGTACAGGTACGAATACTTAGTTATCTTCCTGTTCTGACATTCACGTGTGCAGCCTCTACAGTCGTACAATGCTATCCCACGCATATATCAAGGAAACACCTCTCAAATATCAAATATTGCAAAAAAATTCTGCACAGTTACCTATATACATACATTTTTCCCATTCGCAGATCAAAGCATTACCTCTCAGACTCAAAGCAGCGGAATCCACATACCTACCATTGAAATAAAAGGACCAAATCCCTTCGCAACATATCAAGGCAACATCTCTCAGATATGTGCATCAACATCACTCTATTGATAATTACCTAGTTGTTTCTATCACACCATAACCCTCAGTATTATAATGCTATAGGTACTAACAGTACTAACCTTATTCCACACAATTTTCTATTCCAATTCAAATTCTTCCCGACACCTTACAACACAACAACACCAAGAATAATCTCTGGTAACACCTGATTTTCCTATCTATCAAGTAAATGCAAAATGTCAACAATTTCAATATTATGACTGTAAAAATAACGCTAACACGTTCACCACTATTCTAACATGGAATGACGAATTGTCTGCCTCCGGCCTCGAACACAGCGCGCTATCAATATCTTTTTGTCATCGACTGATGGTTCCAGGGTGGACAAATAAAAACTGTTACATTCTATCGGAGATTTCACTTCGAATTCATGAAAATCTGAATTCGATAACTGTTTACAAGTAGATTTGCATTCTAGAATTATATACATATACATTCGCCTCACCAAGTTATCTGATTGAGGCAACCTTCCTCTATACAAACAATCATTAGTTCTTTCCTCGATTACCAACTCCTACGTGATACTTCAAAGAATATTCTACTTACTCACTGGCAAAAAAGCGGCCACAAACAATTTGCCCAAATTGTTCATCCTGTAACGTGAAATTTGGATGAAATCGTAGATTCATGTTCCGGAATGTTAGCCTGAATATTTCACTCATTGCTGTACGGAAACACAATTGAGTGAACAATGAAATGAGAAGATATTCAGGCTGGGTGGTATTTTGCTAGACTATTTCACGTTCACGACGCATAAAAAGCATTTATTATAAATGAGTGATTCATTCTGACAAGTACAGCCATAATTCTTTTATGCCAAACTGGCAGACTTTGCTTCGCTCTCCATGGTTACATCCATGCAGGCTTTGATTTGCTATCCATGGTTACATCGTTGAAAACATTAACGCTGTCAGATCAATCAGAATTGGAAGAAAGATCATGTTTTCGCTTTTCGATGAGCCCACGTTGTCTCTGGCTTGTGATTGGTCAGATTTTCTGATGAGTGAAAACTTTTTTCCCCTGTCCTGACATCAGCTTTTCTCAGGAACTTATATTCAGGCTAACATTCCGAAGCACAAGTTCACGATTTGGTCGAAATTTAACCAAAATCGGAGATGAATTAGGAAAGTTACAGGGCGAACAATTATTTGGCCTAAATTCTCTGGTGGTCGTTTTTTGCTGGTGCGGGTGTACAAATTAAATATTATTTATGTATCGTGGGATTCAAACAGGACATCCTCTGAGTGGTTATATAGTTACAATAAGGTATAAATCATATTAAGATGATATGAGAATAAGAAGAACAATTACAAAACAATTATTGGGGGTACAATTTGACAGATATTAAGTGGTGCTCTAATTGTGAAAAGTGTGTTCTCAATATGTTTTGGAATTAGTGGTGCCCGCTAGAGTCTCATTTTCGAGAGTCTCGCATGGTCGCGTCTCGTTTTCGAGTCAAGACTCGAGACGAGACTCGGACAAGACGAGACGAGACTTTCATTGGTCTCGTCTCGAGTCTCGTGCAAGACTTCTCGTGTCTCGTGCGAGAGTCTCGCGGGTAAATATTTCTGCGTGCCGACTGCAGACTTGAGAATTTCATTCATAATACAACATATTCAGAAAGGATTCAGACAGCACAGGTCGACAGAACATTTCATTCATAAATACTTCAAAAACACAATCCATGATGTAATGCGTGAAATGAAAACGGGCTATTGGCAAGGTGACGATTCCGATACGGCACCTGGTGGGCGAATTGGAACCAGTTTAGGACGTAATTCAAGGTCATGTTTGTTATTGTGTTCAGTGGGTTTCATATTTTATGAATACCATTCAACAAATTACGTTAATTTTCTCTTCTTGCTTCTCTTGAGTACAAGACGTGAACTTTATATCAATTGCCTAATCAATTCTATATTATTTTATAAAATAGTATCAACAAATCTCTGATAATACGCAAAATCAACTGTTTGGTTGCTGGTTGAACTAGTAGAAAGTTCCAATGGAAAAATGTAGGACCTATAATGTCCTCTAATATGAATTTCCTGCACTCAAGAAGTCTTTTCTGATAAGGAAAAATCAGTTCAGTTGAATGGAAAAAATGGATAAACGTTGAGAATCCAAATGAGTTTGAAAAGTGGATGTATGCAGCTCCAACAATAACTTCCTACCTTTCTTCACTTCATTGGTTCAATAATGATAACAATAAGGTAAATTTGTGATTCATTGATATATTTATTACTGATGAATAACTCTTATTTGCAGTGCCTGCCTATCTGAGAGAGAACATGATTGAAATTATCAACAGTTCATACCTATTTTGTTTATGGGGAAATGTCTCCAGGAATTGGAAAAATAAGTATGGTTGTTTTTCTTTCAAATATTTTCATAAGAAAAATAAAGAAGCAAATTCAATGCCTTTGACTTTTGAACTGCAATACACAAAGCTGGGCAAGAAAATAGACATCATGAACATGTGGGTGATTTATGGTTTTATTTAATAATAGTAATGCTTGACTCATATAAAAGTCTTGTTCATGACATCCTGCCTAGGCCTCCATAGATTCTTATTTTGTAGTATCATCTTTGTAGTAAAATTGCCAATGCAGATTGCATGTACTTCCAAAATGATTAAGTTATATTTTATAGATATATAATAACCCTGGTACAAGCAGGTCATTGTAGGTAGCTTACTTCATAGCTTGAATTGAATCTTTGAACATACATTGAAGTGACACAATCTATTTCTATTTGAATATTTAGATTGTGTAATAGCTAATAGATATGGTTTGTTTATAGTAGGTACTAACATTTCTTCAATTTTTCAGCAGGGGAGGAGCATAGTTGCCATCCAGGGTATCTTGCAATTGAGTGCAAATAGTTACACAAATTGAAACCAAAACCCAGATTCCTTGAAGTTGAATTCAAGTTTTTAAGGAGATATCACTGATTATTTGGGTACTTGAACATATCCAGGACATTCTACTGCTTGTATGTTATTATTAAACTGTATTTATTCATGAGTAAAAGTTCTACTTTTTTTCTTTTTGTAATGTTTTATTGTAGGTTTTCAAAATCCATATTTCAATTCCACAACTACCTGAATCAACACCTCATTCTTTTTTTATGCAATTTCAAAGTTTCACTTTATAATCTTTACTGATTCCTTTCCAAATAGGTACCTACCAGGTAGATACTTATTACTTTTGCTCATTGTTAATTTATTTCTACATATATGAAAGTCCTGGATTTCAAATTCATTTTTAATTGTAAATTTTTATGAAGGTATCTTGTAAAATACTTCAGGGAAAAACAGTATACATGAGCACTAAGGGAAGGAGTATACTGGAAGATCCTTCTATTTGTAGGTACTTCTTTCGAGTGGCATAAGTACAGTAAAACACATGTTATGACAATGTACTTTCATTTTCGAAAATTATTATTAATTCAGTTCCAAAATATACAAAACAATGAACTATATACAGATTGATAAGATAGATATTTTCAATTAGATGAATTTAGGATTACAAAATTATATCAAATCACAAAATCTATGATAATATACTGTGTAAATACATTAACTGAAATCCTATGTCATTTGATCAATGTTTTATGTGGTGGAATTCCAAATTATTCAATGATTTCATCAATATGGTAAAAAAAACTAGCTTTACAAGATATCAAATGAATTCCAAGAAGAAAACTCAGTCTAGGATGCCACCTACCTCAACTCTAAGTATATTAGGAATATTCACATTATGAAAAGTGTGTTATATGGATACAATTCACACACATAGCACATTACGATTATGACAATTTGCTGTTATTGCAGTGGGGCACCATAATGAATGAGGTATGGAAGTTGCACTGTAAACAATCCTCAAAGCCTGGAAGTAATATTGTTGAAGATAGGACATCGATAGTTGTATCAACTATTAAATCCACAGCTGTGTCCACAGTAATGTCAGGATGCCTTTGGTGTTGAATTATTTCTTGGTTTAGACTTATTAGAGCTGGTTGCTGCTGATTTCTATTATATATTATTGCACATGATTCTGATGGCTATAATATTTAGCACAAAATAGTCGAATAGGTTAACACATTGTTTAGGGATGGTTTTCAATATGTTCACAGAAGGCTGTTCACTGTTGAAAAACTTCACTCCTGGTATCACCATTTGTGGTCTGTAGGATCCTTTTGCTTGAAGAGTGGAGTTATACAGGTATGATGGTGAATATATCAGCTTCTGATGATAGTGGATATGCTTGTGATTTTTGATATCCCATAAAGCTGTCCCACAGAAATGCACTGGTTTGAAGAAAGCACAGACTATTTGGTCCACGATTCAGTCAGTAGGTAACAGTTATTTTCCTCACATCACGATGAAACAGTATCATCCAACAAAAAATATTATGATTTCAGTAAAAAGTTCAACAAAAAACACAAATAACACGATGAAATATCAAGAAGAAAATGTATGCAAATCTCAAGAAATTTTGTAAACAAACTACACACTCTTTGCCGCCATCTTGTTTTGAAACAGCGCCCCCAACGGTCGATCACCTTGCCAATTCTCTCTCATAACGGCGGAATAATGTTGGATCGAGTGTTGGATTAAAGTTTTTGTTTTGTTTATTTGTTTAGAATATACGTGATACTTTTCATCTTATTTTTATAACTCTCGAATATATAATGCTATGTTTTTTTTTCTTGTTGAGATGTATGATGTAAGTATGTACCTATTAGGTACTTTCTTTTCAATAAAAAATGTCATTTCTGTTGTTATTTTCTCTTCCTACTTCTACATTATACCTAAGAAGTAGGTGAAGGTAAATATCCCGTACTAGACCGGAACAAGATTGTGCATGACGAAATTGCGATATATTTGCGAGACTCTCGTACGAGACGCGAGGCAAGACGAGACTCGGGGCTGCGAGACGAGACTCGAGACAAGACTTGAAATTTCATCGGCGAGACGAGACGAGACTTTATGAAAGTCTCGTCTCGTTGGTCTCGTGTGAATCACTAGAAATTTGTAGAAGCTATTTGCAGATATGTCGATGCTAGTGGAATTTGATAAAATATTGTATAGGTCTTCATATTATCCTATGTGGAGGGGAGTTTAGAAAATAGTTTGTATTTGCTTGCTTGGTGAAAAATAAAAGAGTTTGGCAAGTGTTGTAGTTAGTTACAGTATATCGAATCTGACTTTCAATTTCATTTGAGTCTATTTTGTGATTTACAACTTTGTTAAGAAACTTCACGTCTGTGATTTTCCTCCGGTGTTCAAGTGAAATCAGGTTTAGTTATGGACCTACAGCATTAATATATATTAATTATTTATCTGTGAATTTATTCTCTACATCACGCGGTATTGCGATTTTTTTTAGTGAATTCAAGTATATATGTTCTTATTTAATTTTTCTCACAAGGATTACGGTGAAGAACGGGCATTCACCTTCATTGAATACCATTAATTTGAGAACTCTTTAAACCATCAGAACTTCTCAGACTCCACCACCATTGATTAACAAGAATTCAAAATCACCGTTATATACCTATATTATGAAACTTTCCTTATTAGGAAACTTCGCAGTTGTCTTCGTTTCGTCTGCTAACTTTTCTGAACGATTGAGTTGAATTATGTATCCAGGATATATGTATTGTGTGTCTGGATCGCTGGAAATACAATTTTGCAGCAGCTATTGTATTTTTTGACAACTTCTTGGCTCCTTATACATATGAGCTCATTCATCCTTCGTAAACATTGAAGATAGCAAAAAAAATGAGCACGAAATATTTGGAAAAGACACAAAATCACTTCAAAAGTTACAGTAGCGTACCTACTGGGGGGGATAAGGGCGATATATCACCCCATATACCGATAGAAAGACACCACTTTTCTTAACGTACTATGTTTTCATCTCTATAATAAGGGTTTCGTATTGTTTGTTGTTGTGTGAGAATAGCTTGAGAACTCATGCTCGAATCAACGATGCGTATACAGTGGCTTCCACACATGGACGTATATTTTATACGTCCATGCTTCCACATCAGCAGTTTGCCTTGCCAATGAACATTCGAAATTTCAAATCCATTCAGAAGATATTGGAATTTTTTAACATGGTGCAGTGTCAGTTACATAGAACATAGAATATGTAAATCTACTGATATTCCTACCTGTTATTCCTGAAACTATATATATAAATATTTGAAAATCAAAAGCTAAGGTGCTCAGACTTCATTCTGTAATGCTCAGAATTATTCTACCTAGTTATTACTAATATAATTTCGAATAAAAATGTGTTTTGAAAAAAAGCCCTTTCCCTTCAAGGTGAACTTCTGGGTCTGCCACTGAAAAGTTATCCAACTGAATTCGAGTACATTTCTATTAGGAAAGTAGAAACAAAATATTGGACTATAACGGTTATCCACTCAGAATTTGCGAACGATTCTTTGCCACTTGAATTCGATATTTTCTCCGGAGGTAGTATCACGTGACACGTCATTATAAGATTCATTTTTACGAAATCTCAATATGACGAGATAATAAATTTTCACCATTCCAGACTCCAGACTACAGAATTTCCTTCTGTTATCTGTCTTCATGAACCATCAAATTTTGATTTAGCTTCATAAATTTTATGTTGGCGTCGTCTGCCGTCATTCAAGGTGTTCCTTACAATACTTTACATACAGTCAGTCGGTACCTGATATTAAATTTCACAATAAAATCAACTTACACTCTTTTTCATCCAACTTTTTCCAATATTTCGTAAATGTATTTTATGAGAGATTTATCGTGTTCATGGATAGCGCAAAAATGTCATGAGGTAGTAGGAAATGTATTATCATATTCAGACCTTTACCCCGCTTTACCCAGTGTTTCAATAAAGAACTCGTAATGCACCAATCTCTACGTAATCACCTTCTTGAGTTCAGACAAATTTGTTGAATTAATTATTAGTTTGTATATTGCCTGACTAAGACCATTCGATAGAAAGAGCATGAAACAGAAAACTTCCAAGGTATTTAAATTGTTAGGTTCTATTTTTTTGAAGACTACTTCAGAATATCTTTACACATTGTACATTCAGAATATTTATACATATAGTACACGAATTTCTTAAAGATCAGAGTTTGAAATTCTAGCATTCAATATTAATAATACAATAACAATGAATACTTCTGAAAATACCAAATACTTAGGAACTCAAATCTATCTTTCAAAAACTGCATACATGATATCAGTAGAAAAATTAACAGAGGATTCTTTGCCATTCTACAGATGAAAAACATATTTAATAGACATCAGCTGATCAAAATATACCATGCACTATATGCCCATCTATCTTATAACATATATAAACGGGATTTCACAGGTAGAGGAAAATATTTCAATGGTAGATAGGGGTCACCAAGGTGGTTCTGAAAATACCATATTTGATAGGTCTTAGAGTCTTCATAACGGAGATACAGGGCGATTTATCGATTTCGTATAATTATTCATTCGTCTATATGTATTGACCTACCCAGTATATTTTTCTAAAATTTGGTATGGAGCTTATACTTGGGACGTTGAATTCATTCACCTATCGGGCGGAGTGAAAATCCAGGTTCGGCTTCAGGAAAAATTTACATTAATTCGAAATATTAAAATAATACACTGTATGTAATAATTGACATTAATTCAAAATCAACTTGACATTACCTTAAAATCAAATTAACATCAATTCATTATCAAATTGACATTAACTTCACATTAATCACTAAATTGCCAATACATTGACATTAATTCAACTTTCAATTGAAATTAACTTGATTTCAACTTTTCATCAACTCAACATTACGTCAACATTAACAACAATAAAATTGTTAAATCGACACTAACTTTCCATTAACTTGACCATAACTTAACTTACCATAATTCAGCATAATAATCATTCATTGGTACATCATAATCTATAGACCCTGATGTTACTGTGCGATTTTCGAATATTTCCACCCATGTGAGTTTTTTGCTTTTGAACTTTCTAACTGTTAAATGTTGTCCATAGTTGTCATAGGGAAACGAGTCACTTTCTCAATAACAAATCAATATGTAACAATGATCGAAATGGAATAACTATGTTAATATTATTATGAATCATACCTAATGTATGAACATGCTTGTATGACAACTGTTAGCCCTTCGAACATACATTAGGTATGATTCATATTATTATTATTATGAATCATACCTAATGCATCTACATGCTTGTATGACAACTGTTGGTCCTTCCCTGTATGGCGACACTAAATTCGGTGTTGTCCAGCGAACATGAATTCCATATCACTAATGAAATTCTTTGGCAGGTCCTGGAGGTCGAATGGTGGCCCGTAAGCCGGGATAGTTTGATGTATGGCATTTCTGTAATCTCGCTGATTGCGGTGTTACAAGACGGAAAAATCCACTTCCACGAAGCTTTGGCTCTGGTTCTGGTCTACTCGCTGTATGTGTTTCGTAAGTGAAATCAACTCTGTGCAACTGTAATTTTGCGAAAATGAAAAAAAAGCAAGTCATGGAAATCATCCATTATCCAGGATTTATATAGTTTCAGCACCACGGTCTCCTTCGACAAAATCAAAAGTACCTAGAAAATACATTATGTTCTTAAATCTAACAATTGTAACTGAGGATGAACATGTAGATATATTTATATAAACAGATACATACAAAAATCAATCCAGCTCAGAAGTAATAGTTTTTAGACTGGCTGGAGAGCTAAAAAAACCTCACCAAATTAGGATCAACATCAGGAGGTATAGGGTGTCCCAGAGCTTCTGGACCAGGAGATATCGGGGTTATCTAGTAAAAAAATTCGAAACATCATGGAATTCATGGTAGCAGATTCTCTCCGAAATGGTGAAATCGAATCATCCTTGTCCAGGGGTGATTTCTACACCCCTTTTTCAAATTGCACACTCATGATTTTTCGCTTCATTTTATAGAACTTTCCATTATCAATTCGACATATACATCGTGATCGCTACAGCGTTGTAGTCGCAACCATAAAGAAGTAAGTGATTTCGCAGACTTGTTATACTGTTACACCCAGTTATTCCTCTAAAGATAATCAATCGATATTGTTTCTTCAAAATCATTGAAATTGTTCGAAATTTCCGTAGATGAATTCTTTATTGCTAAATATCTGGTCCGATATGATATGAGAACTAGCATCGTCCTGTTTCAAGGTCAATGATACCAACCAGGCGCAATATAGAACCATTTTGCATGCCTTTTCAGTCATTCAACTCTTATTTTCCTTAAAATGACAAAAAGTTTTCATTTTGTATAGGAATAGTCAGCACTTATATCCAACTTATAACTGATACTTAATAAATAGGATGAAATAAAAACAAGCAAAAGGGGTCATGGGTCTAAACAATATAGCACGTCCATAGTAGAGTGGATCACAGAGGACTAGATTAAAACTCATCGAGTGTGTAAAAACAGTTGACCAACAAAAGCGACTTCAGACGTTTTTTGAATATCGATAAATTTTCAGCTCTTTTGATGATTTCTGGAAGATGATTAAAGATTTTAGGTCCAATGCATTTAGGAGCATTTTGAGTAATTTTATATTTTGCAACTTTGACATGTATCATTTGTTTTTGACGAGTGTTCTTATCATGAATATCACTATTTAGAATGAAATCGGTTTTATTTGTGAAAACATGAACTACAATTTCAAATATAAATATACTCATGAGAGTTAGAATTTTCCGATTTATCAATAGAATTACATGAAGAACGTCTAGGAGTATTGAATATATATCGTGAAATAGCCTTCTGTTCAATAAATACGTTTCTACCCATTGTTGAGTTGCCCCACAAGCAAACATCATAACGCAACCTAGACTCAACCTCAGCATAATAAACACTGATGAGTTGCTTTTTATCCAAAACGAATCTCAGATTCCTGAAGAGATAGATGAGTTAGCACAATTTTGAAACCAGTTGTTCACAGTGTGGAATCCAGTTCAGATATTCATCCATTTGCATACCCAAGAATTTAACTGGATTGAAGCTGCTTTGTAAGGTGGTATTATTAATATTCAGTTGAAGTGCTTCAGTTTTATTCTGATAATTATGGAACCGAATCACCTGAGTTTTTTTAGAAACAAAAAATAGATCCTGTCTGTTGAAATATTCAGTAGTTGAATTCAGGATATCTTTGCATTTGTGTGTTAAAATATCAGATTGCTTATCCGAGATCAATATACTAATATCGTCTGCATATGCTGTAAATAATGAGTATGATATTTCTCTATCGATGTTATTGATGTATAGTAGGAACAGAACCGGCCCCAAGATAGATCCCTGAGGCACACCATTCCGGAACAGTTTCTTTTCTGATGTAGCGGATGCCTGTACATGTTGTTGGTGTCACATGACTATCCTCAGCTGATAATGAATAAATTCTGAAATTGATGATTATTATCAATTTCAATATCAAGCATACTCTCATCACACTCCATTTCATGAGCTATTATATAGTCAATTTCTCAAAAATGATATTTATAACCTCAAACACTCAAACCATCAACTTCGACGTTTTCCCACTCCCCCACTCGAGCCCCCACTGGTTTTCCTGGTACGAACACGGTTCGAACCGTTCATTTAGACGTTTTTGAACCGGAATGAACCGTATTACTTGGTAATGCTTGATTTTAAATCGTTTTGAATACGGTTCAATAAGAAAAAACAACTCATCTTAGCATGTAAACACTCTGTCAACTGTCACACGTCAAAACGACATTTATGTTTCTGTGTCTGACTGAATCATGGAAATGAAGTTCAGTTTCCTTTCGTCTACTGAAGCAGTAACAGACAAGACAAATTACAGTTGATTCCGATGATTTTGCCATAGTAGACACCTCAGCTTTTATTTCACTTCGCAAATTATAAGTTTCGGCGTCCTGAGTCTTTCTGGGATCATCAGTCATGTGATCACTAATAGTAGTAAATCAGTATAAAAGCAGTAAAGTCCCTGTAACGCACACGTTTCGATATACTTTCTGTAAATTCTAACTTCTCTTGCCAAAGGAATCATTAATTATAATATGTCATTAATTTTATGACGGTTGTCGCACAGATTAACTCCGTTTGGAGTTATAAACATCAGAAGCTCGCAGGATCTGATGCCGTCTCCTGAAAATTTCCCATCTGTATAGAGCTGAAACTATCTATAAGGAAATGCACTCATCATGAAAACGTTTCATTCCTTTGATAATAATTATTAGTCAGGGCCGGATATATGTACAGGGTGTTTGGAAATGCAACCGTCATAATCACTGAAATAGGGACATACGGTCTTCAAGTGTTCAGGTCTTGAGATACAGGGTGTTGAAGTTGAAAATAAAAATATATTTCCCTAAATAACTCAAGAATGATTGAATATTTTGCATTGGTCTTAGAAGGTTGATCGTATATAAAGATGCGGCCAGATCCCCTGCCACTATCGCCTGCCGCTATCAGCGAAGGGCCAGTCAGTTTTTTGATAAATCCTCTTCCTTATATTGGCAAGGCTTGGTACATTTATAAGCCTTTGCTTCAAAATTCCGGTGATAGAAACATATTCCACTTTGTTGATTACCACTGACTCTTGTTCGTGACCTGGATCGACTGTTTCTGGATGATTGTCCTATGTCGTAAGTTCTGGATCTGAGATTCAATGTTTCATCTAACTTCCTATTCAACTCATCAAGTTTATTTTCTCTGCCATGGGAATTTTCGGGTTTTTTAAGGGAGCAAACTTGATTGAAATTCTTAGCACCCTTGAGCATTCCATCTGCCATATTGACTAACTCTTCTTCAGGAAGTTTTTCACGAAACGCACGAATAATCTGCTCTACAGTAGGTGGTACCAGTTCCGTCATTTCTCTGAATAATTGACTAGGTTTCTTATCGCCTAACTCACATTCTCCAAATAGTTTCATCATATTTTGTTCGTCAGAAACTTTGGGTTCATTTCGCATTGTGAAAATATTTAAGTTTTCTTTTGCCAAACCGCAATCCAGAACTGAAATTATTTTTCCCATTGTCATTAGAAATTCCATGAAAGAATAGGTTTTCTATATCGGATGAAACCACAATGTAGGTACATTTTTACAAAAACAAGGCAGACTAAACGATTTAGATCTATTATATTGTTGATCTAAGTCGGAGTCTTCAGCATTTTTCGTTCGATTCTGAGATCCATTGGTTAAAATTTGGTTACTTTCAGAGCTGATAACTGATTCTGAGTTATTAGAATGCTCCTTAGTTTTGTTATCTAGTTGTTTCTTAAGATCTTCATAGTTCTTGTTGTTTTCATCAATTTTCTCAATGAGGTGTGAACACAGATTCTCCAGTCTGTTTTTTTTTTTTTTTTTTTATCGCTTGGAGCGCACGAAAGGGAATCCCTATAATGTTCAAAGAACATCGTGCGTTCCTTGGGAGGATAGGGACAGGAGGTAGGTATTGGAATTTTTTTTGAACTTTTGGAGATTATATGTTGTTGGGAATACTTCCACAGGCAATGAATTCCAGAGCCTAGCCGTTCTATGGATGAAGGAGTCTTGATGAAGTGCTAATCGACATCTTTCGAGGTTGACAACGAAAGGATGTGCTGACTGGGCTTGTCTAGTTCGTCTGATTGGTATTGCTAGTGAAGGGATGATAGCAGAGATTTCCGAAGAACATTTCCCGTGGAAGTATCGATAGAAAAGTGAAAGGTCGCCGACCTTTTTACGATGTTCCAATGATGTCAAAGAGTGAGTGAGTGTGGCGTCACCAACCAGGCGAATGGCTCTTCTCTGGATGGAATCTAAGAGCATCAGTGTATGTTTTGGTGCTGAACCCCATATGTGGGAACAGTATTCTAGAACAGGCCGTATCTGCGCTTTGTAGATCATGAGAAGCTGTTGAGGTGTAAAGTAGCTTTTCGCACGGAACAAGAATCCGAGTTTTTGTGAGTTTTTGTGTTGATCTTATTGATCAATGAAGCATTATTATCAACTGACGATTGGTTGTCGATTGCATCTAATGTATTTGTGAAATCTCAATTTCCTGAACACTCAGGTATCTTAACTCGAATCAGGCCGGCTCTTCAAAATGTCGACCAAATCTTCTTCTGCCAAGGAATCTCCTTCGTTCATTTCAAAATGTTCCAGGATTTAATGAATTTCTGATCTGTTCAAATTTTCTAAAAGTTTTACCATTTTCGTTATCTCTGGATGAGATATCACGTCGGGGTCACCAATTATGGATTCTTTTATCCACAAATGAAATGATTATTAGAATTAACTTAAACTCTTTATTTTAATTATCAATGACAATCCACATCAATCATAATCTGACATAATTCCCAAATGTTATATAATGAGGGTTCTGCCACAGTCTTCTCTGAATATTATTGTGGATGTATTTTTGTACTTGAATATTGTTCCACTTGAATTTTTTATCAGTATGACGTAAATTAATATAGCACATGACACCTGTTTACAAACTCGGTCATGTAAATATTATATCCTAAAATCTTGAATTATCTTGATGTACCTTTGATTTTCAGTAATTTGTTTCAATAACAAACTGAGCAGGACTGCTCATCGGATATTGGCAAAATTCCAAAGGCGGAGATACTATGTGGAAATTATGAAGGAAACACACCCGCTACTTTTGCAGAAAAATGGGAAATACGAGGCCGTACATGAGATCCTTGACACGGAATTGACTTTGGAAGACTGCGAAAAGTTTGGTAGGTTTTGGTCTGAAAACTATAACGCAAATATCATTTTCAATTCAAGAACTCCAATCAAAGTTGTTTGTGCATTGAATAATGTTTGTTGATATCAGATCTGGTGAAGTATATCGAAGTTACAGTTGTGAATGAAAAAATTGTTCCCAAATCTTTCATTCTCGCTTAATATATACAAAAAGATCCAAGCGATGTTAGTTTTTCTGTACAACTTTTGAATAACCAATTAGATCAAACTCCAAGAGAAAAATGAACCATTGCAACAATACCTACGTGGTTTCGTGGTTCGTGGTACGATGTTTTTCGTTCGCTAATTGAATTATTCATCTACATTCACTCATATTCATATATATATCGGGTGGTCACAAAAAAACCGGAAGTTTTTATTTTCCTCGTGGTTTCGTCATTTCTCAACCGAATTCGAATTTCTTGGCGTCGTTCCATAGCAAAAGGGCTACAGTATACAGTGGAATATTTGAAAATTTCATAATGAACAAAAACATGGCATATTCTACCAAAGTATTGTCATTTACAAAAACCGCTGGAGAAAAAGAAAATCAGATTTTTCCCAACCTGTAGGTACCGATGTCATCTTAGGCTATTCATTTCTGAAGATAATGAGTACTCGAACATCGAAATCGAACAAATAGTCCAGTAGATACACTCATTTCTTTGCAATTTGTTATGGAGTGAATGTGGTAATCTCGTATAAACGATTATTATTATTATTTTGCTTCAGGCTTCATGAAAATTCAATCGAATTTGGATTTCTTAGAGTTATTTCAAAGATAAAGAACTGTAGTACATAATAGAACATTTGAAAATCCAATTATTGAAAGAAACAAAATGGTGGAGAATCCAGAATTTTTGTGATTTTCAAAAATCTCTGGCGAATAAATTAATGTTTGTTCTTCCAATCAGGTTCGATACAATTTAAGATCATTGATTTCGTAAGGGAATGAGCACTCGAACATCTGAATCGAACCATTAGTCCAGGAGAAACACGTTCTTTTTGGCAAAGTGATATGGAGTGAATGTGCCAATCCCGTGATAAGAATCACTTTCAGTTTGCTTCTGGCTTCAGCGAATTCAAACGAATTTGGATTTCTTGATGCCATTCCAGAGCTGAATAGCTGTAGTACACAGTGGAACATCTGAAAATTTCATAATTGAAAAAAAAAAAAAACGAAATGGTGGAGTAACCCTAACTTTCGCGATTTACAAAAACCGCTAGCGAATAGAAAAATGTTGATATTGACATCGAGATGTAAGTCCAGGAAGATTGCGTGAAACCCTGAAAATATATAGAACTTTATACTAGTTTTAGTCAAAACAAAACGAATTTTGAGTACTCATTCTCTTCAGAAATGAGTAGCCAAAGATGACATCGGTACAGGTTGAAAAAAATCTGATTCTCTTTTTCTCCAGCGGTTTTTGTAACTGACGATACTTTGGTAGAATCCGCCATTTTGTTTTTGCCCATTATGAAATTTTCGAATATTCCACTGTATACTATAGCCCTTTAGCTATGAAACGACGCCAAGAAATTCGAATTTGGTTGAGAAATGATGAAACCACGAGGAAAATTAAAACTTCCGGTTTTTTCGTGACCACCCGATATATATCCATTCATGTTCTTGTTTTAGATGAATCTACCAAAATATGGGAATGGCCAGCAGAAGAAACTACGAAAGGACAAATTTGGTGGGTTCTAACCTGGCCCATTTCTCTTATCCTCTACATGACTATTCCCGATTGCAGAAAACACCCAAAAATGTATGTTATCACATTTATAATGTGCATTTTCTGGATAGGAGTAACCTCATATACTGTCGCCTGGTTGATAACTATTCTAGGTAAGTAACATGACATGGTTTTAGTTGAAATTGGGAAGAAACAGTGAGAATACAACTTTTTTCAAAATTTCCTAAATTCCCTAAATACTTGATAACGATTAGATGGTATCGAAACATCGACTCTTTCCACGAGGGATTTCATCAGAAATGCAACAAATATGGAATGATTGGGAAAAAAACTATGGTCCGTTATCTTCCATTCTTTACTTATTTCCAACATACATCTCAATACCTTTTTGTCAGTGATTAAAATAACTTTGTGAACCACTTCATTTGGTGACTATCATAATTTTTCAACTACAGCGACTATACTGAAGATTCATTTTTTTTTCAGGAGACACGTTGAATATTCCGGATTCCGTAATGGGATTGACATTCCTGGCTGCTGGAACAAGTGTTCCTGAAGCAGTATCCAGCGTAATTGTAGCCAAACAAGGTAAACAACTGGAAAATATAATTTCTGCTCAGATATACTGAGATATTCGTTGAAACAATACTTGAAGCTGAAAGAAAGAAAACTGGGAGTCTTTTCTACACATTCAATGTCAGATAGACTCAGACAAACCTGTTTCAACAAGGTTTGAGACATGTTTAGACCATTCAAATGGTTTTCATCAGTCAAAATGAACAAAAAATGAATCAACGATGGAAAATTCATTTTGTATCTTGCGAAATACATATAAATAAAGATAAACTTTTGTAGTGAAATGTATCATGAGTACACAATTGCAGGAGGTACAAAATATACAAGGTTTTCCAAAAATAGCGCTAAATATAGTGAGGAAACTTTATGAAACTATAAGTCTCCAAGAATTTTCTTCACTCACCATTTTCAGGATTTTCTAAATAAAATGCATAATATTATCGTAATTTGGTCTGAATTTTGTTACATTTTATTTAACTCGCATAATTTGTACCATTTGCAACAACTCAAGTAACTACATTTCATCAAATAAGTAATGTTAACTCTATTTCAGTACTTTGAAGATGAAAGATAAGTTTCATATTGCATTTTCACATTATGTTCATTTTGACTTTGAATGAAATACGGCTATTTGATTTGAATGGTTGAAACGTGTCTCATCCCAGCAAACACAATTATGTAAAATTGACATAAGTGTTACATAACTGAAAATACGTGTTATGTAACCATGTTATGTAAGACTTATATCACTGTTATGGCAAAATGTCCGCCACAAATACTACATGATTATTACGTAACAATTATGTCACTATTTTATATATATTTTATATAATTTCATTGCTATAAATAAGATGTTACGAATATAACAAACTGACATAAATATTACATAACATTCTCTAGATGTTATGTAAAATTTACATCCCTATTATGTGAAAATGTCAGCTACAAATATGACCCCATTTTAATATAATATTGATGAAACTTCTTGACTAATATCCGAAATGAATATCAGAATTTCACAAATAACCTCTTCACCTCACCAACTCACTTCACAGGCATATGCACATATTGATAACTAAGTAATCATCTCATTATAGGTAAACCTGTAGTAGCAGGATCAACTGCGTTTAACTGACGTTAAATTCATGAAATTTGCTAGGCACTGTTGAGGTATTGAGTGTTGACCTTTCTCATAATGTCTTTCCGCATTTCGAATCCAGATGTTTTTTCTTTATCTTTACGATGCTGACAAATGGATATTCATTTCTTCCTTTCAGGTTATGGAACAATGGGCCTTAGTAGTTCAATAGGTTCCAATACGTTCGACATCTTGTTGTGCCTAGGAATTCCTTGGCTGATCAAGACCGCATTCTATCCCAAAGTTCCGGGACAACACTGGATACAGATAAATTCAGCCGGAATTAATTTCAGTGCGTTCGCATTGCTGTCGACCCTCGTGCTGTTATATTTAAGTATAGCACTCAATAAATTTAAGTAAGTAGTAATCAGTACCAACTGATTTTTTACGAGGTTTTATTTGGGAGTACAGTGTGTCCACTTATCGATGTTTTTGCGTGATAGCTCAGTTATCGTTGGAGATAGAAACTTGCCGTTTTCGCGACCATATGCTATTTTTTCTTTGAAACCCAAGATGGCCTAATCAGTTATTGCATAGCTGTTTCCGTTTGCGAGATACAGAGCGATTTTGAAAATTTATATACTTTTTGAACCCCCTCTATATCTACGAAGTTTTTCAGTGTAAATGTCAAATTGGAATCTCATCTCATTGAGAATTTTATGCAGAATTCAGTTGGCGAACTCAAAATTTTTTTCGGGGTTTGGTTTTGAAGATACGACTCAAACTTATGATTTTTTGATTGGAAGAACCTGTATTTTATTAGCTCATTGAATTCCTTATTCTTTCCCCTTCAAAATAACACATAATGTATGAATATAAAATTTTCAAAAATGCTCCAAAATCACTAAAACATTGAATTTTAATAGTGGGCTACGGATTTTGTATATAACAAAAGTTTCAATTGAAGTAATATTTTCTCTGATTTTTCCATGAAGAGAACAAAAACAATAACAACACTAATCAACTAACAAAACACAAAACTCAGGTAGCTGATAGCAACAATTAAATAGTAATAAAAAGCTTATAATATAGAATCGTAGAATGAGCACCTGGTTAAATATTCACTGAAGCAATAGAATTCCGAAATTATTCAGTAACTTATTCATTGAATTGTTCGATTTGATGTCCATTTTCCCTAACAAAACACAAGCATGCCTTTTCTCTAGAAGAGCCGATCTCACTGTGGCCAACATGCCAAGAGTAACCATACCTTTGGAGACATCCATATCGATGCTTGGTATTATTATCAGCAATAACCTGAAAATCACGTGAGATCACGCTAGAAGTGCATCTCAAAAAATTGGTTTTCTGTTTCGGGCCAGGAGCTATTCCACTTCCAGTCAGCTGCTAATATTCTATAATATTTAGAGTGCAGCACCCAAACATACCCTGAAACTGTTGGATTCTGTCCAAAAAGGGGCAATTAGTCTCGTGGGTGATGCCTTGCTCACAAACTCACTCACTTCTCTGGAACACTGAAGAAAAGTTGGCGATCTGGCTCTATTTTATAGATATTTTCATGGACGATGCTCTTCTGAAATATCAACCATTGTTTCTCCCTTGGCAGTCCCCGCGAGATTAACCCGTTGAGTTGAGGCTTCGCACCCCTTCGTGGTCACTTCAAAGACCTGCAGAACATCTTTTTCCAAAGACTCGTTCATCCAACGAACAACGAGGCTCTGGAACAAATTGCCAAGGGAGTTGTTCCCCGAGGCATATAACCTCCAGAAATTTAAAAAGAACACCATTTCCTACCTCATTTCCCTTGGCTCTCACGATGTTCTCTGAACATTACAGGATATCCGTTTTCGTGGGAACCAGAACATAGAAAAAAACACACAACTGATACACTTTCCCAATACGTCTTGAAACGGTAAGAAACACACCAATTTTGAAGAATTTTGTGCAACAACAGACCCAGTTTTCCAGGAAATACAAAGACATCCTTTCATAATTTTGATAAAGTGTGAATGGAAAAATAGACATAAATTTGAACAATTCAATAAATAAGTTACTGAATGATTTCGAAAATCAATTGATTAAGTAAATATTTAATCAGGTATTTTTCCATTGTCATCTGAATACCGTTAAATCAAAATAAATGTATGCATAGGATAACGAACATGGGTAGGGAGTCTATATACAATCCCATAAGCATTCGCCAATCAATCACAAAGAAATGAACAGCACTTTTTTTATATATTCACTGGTGATTCTGCGGGGAATATCCAGAAACACCCCACCACATCTTGCGGAAGTGTTTTGCTGTACACCACAAAAGATCTAATATACTGGGAGGATGCCAGATGACCGTGGAATAAATACCACAAATAGATTCCCTTAAAATCCTCAGATTCTTTAAAGAATTGAAGCTTGAGGGGCTGCTATAAACAAGAGAACCTTGAGATAGCAGAAGAAGATGTGGCACAATTGATCTAATCAGTTCGCAGCACATCTGTCACCATCCAATTTTACCAATACTGGTAATTCGATACATTTCATGTGATAGGGGAAGTGTAGTAAGGATCGAATTTAACCCTGATACGCATTATGCATAAGTTAGTTTTTGGGATATTTAAATTTTTGTTTTTCTGCAAAAGGACTTAATGGGTTGAAAAGTTAGTTTCCCAAATCCCTGCTGTACATGTTTTCTAATTGTCAGTTAGAATACGTGATCAACACTATAGTCTTAATTCAGATCATAGATGAATTGTAAACACAAAGACGTATTTTTGTTTGTGAATTTCAACACTCTCTAGCGGTTATTTTTAGAAAAATCTCTGAGCCATATTTGTCAAATTTTTTATAATACTATACCTATTATCTGGGCAATGTTAACATAGGAACAGGACATATGAGCATCGTCAGAATAGTGAACAGGGACATACTTAATATGAGAACAGATCACATTTCGAAACGATATATATTTGACACTTCATTCAGAGTGTCCATACCAGACAGATCTAAATGGAAGGACGGAGAACTCAGCACCATATTGAAGGGAAAGATCTGGTATACAGACGGGTCCAAGACTGCGAATGGGTCAGGAGCAGGAGTATACTCCAAACATCCGGAAACTAGCCTCAGCTACTCATTGGGGAAGTACGCTTCAGTTTTCCAAGCAGAGGTGTACGCAATTCTCCAATGTGCGGAAGAAAATAACAGGAGAGCCGTGGAAAACGAGCAGATCCGTATTATGTCAGACAGTCAAGCGGCACTTAAGGCAATAGAAAGCCAGGAAGTGACATCTCGACTGGTATGGGATTGCAAGAGGGAACTGAGAACTTTGGCAGACCGGAACTGCGTCAAGCTAATCTGGGTGCCAGGTCATCAGGGGATCGCTGGCAATGAGAAGGCTGACGAACTCGCAAGAAGAGGGTCGGACAACGAGCCAGATCCAGGACAGACTCTTGGAGTACCAAAACGTACAGCACGAGGGTCAGTTAAAGACTGGATTCAGGCAAAACACAAGAGCTACTGGGAAAACATCCCAAGAAACAGACATGGGAAACAATACATTAAGGAACCAAGTCATAAACGAACTGTAGACCTGCTCAACTTGAACAGAGCACAGATAAAAACTGTTACGGGACTCATGACTGGCCACGCGCCAGTAAAGGAGCATCTCACCAGAATGGGACTGTACAATGGCGACCCAAGCTGCAGATTATGTGGCAAGGAACCAGAAACAGTAGCACATATACTGTGCCGATGTGAGGCATTGGACCGCAGAAGACAGAAGATCTTTGGGCAACCAGTTGGCGAACCAGAAATATTCAACTCACATCCAGTGAAGGATTTGTACAGACTTGTTCAGGGTACAGATATAATGGAGTGGGCACAATAAAGAACATTAGGTAAGATACAATGGGCCACCATAGGCCTAAGTGTCGTCGGAGACATGGTCAGACGAGCCTACAAACGGGGTGGAGTTTTTAGTGGGTAAACCCTGGCTAGAGTCAGGGGAGTCCCACACTACCATATGGGGGATAGGACCCATATGGTGTCCATAAAGGATTTAAACCACCTCGACAAAAAAAAAAAAACCTATTATCGGCTGATCGTTCGGAAGTTCCTGGATGAACGTTTTCCTAACCGTTGGATTGCAAGGTCAGGTTCAATAGGTTGGCCAGCGCGAAGCCCTAACCTAACCCCTCTTGATTATTATGTGTGTGGTCATATCAAAACGTTAGTTTATGAAGCACCAATAAATACCTGGTAAAAGTTCTTACGAAGTATAACCGACGCTGCCCTGCATATACGAAATAAATTGACTACTAGAATAACAAGAAGGGAAATAACAAGAAGCTGCCGAGATAATATTCGTAATGGAGGTTCTCACTTTGAAAAGGGTTTGAAATTGTTCAAGTACGTTTTGACTATTCATTTAAAATAACAAAACTTGCATTAAGCACTTTGAGTTTCATTTTTACCCACTCAGATAGCTATTGCCTTGAGGAAGTTTTAACAAATTTTCGACAAATGTGGTTCAGAGATTTTTCTGGAAATAACCGCTATATAGAAAGTCTTGAAGTACACAATTCACGAACAAAAGTCAGTTATTCCACTTGCTGTAAACATCGAACTCAAGGGTAGAATGATTCTACTGGAGGAGTGAAGCTAATTGAATTTTATTTTCCAGGCTAGATTGGAAAGTGGGAATTAGTTGCCTCCTGATGTACTTATCTTTCCTGGTCTTCGCCTCACTTCTGGAAATGAACGTTTTCTTTCCAGTCAATTTACCTACTTGCGATCGGTGACAGCAGCTGATTTCTCTTAGGTCATTTTTTCATTCCTTATGATAAGAGAAAAATTGAACTGTACTTTATGTAAAGGAGAAATTGCGTCTTGAGAATACTACATGTGATTTTTCGTTTATCGTAATTTTAATCTTATAAGCTTTATAAACAATGTTTCTTCCATTGAGATTTGAGAATCTGCAGATTCAGATAAGGATTCGAATAAAACGATTTACTGATATTGTTTTGATTTCGCCTATTTCCAAGAACTGTCAACATGTTGACCGCCTACCCTCATGATATGAAAAAAAGATTGTCGATCATATGATAATGATAATAATAATAATAAAAATGTTTATGGAAGTTTCATGGTATAGATAAATAAATAAATGAATACAAACAAACTACCTCAAATAGCTAGAATATGGGTAATCAATTTTTCAATTCCCCCTTTCGCAAATAATTTTGACATTACCATATTCAAACATATAACAAAAATATTTAGGACATATAATATGTAAAGAAGATAAAGAGTCCAATACTTTCATAATACTAAGTTATCAAATGAGCTGTAGATGCTGTTCTGATATTAATCGTTTTATATAAGCAATTTTAAATTTGTTGTAAGAAGTCAAACTTCGATGTGAAATGCCAAATGTTCAGTGGATCTCCTATGGAGTGGATCATGTTTATAAGGTGGTATATTTCGAGTTATCACATTATAAATTATTGAACCATAGAACAGAGCAAATCTTCCAGGAATTTTCAAAATCCGTGTATTATTATAGTACTGTGTAATATGATCTCTCATCTTGTTATTGGTATTTGAAAATCTGATGCAAATATTTTGAAGAACCTGTAATTTGTGCTGCATTCTTTCATTCAAGTGATTATAATATACACTAGACCCATAATCAATGTGTGTTAGGATAACAGCGTTGATCAGATTCCACTTGGTACCTTGTAGCAAAACATATTTATATTTCCACAATGATTTTTCACAAACGATAAGATTTCCACGAAATTCTCAAACACACGAAATGTTTCGCTAACACAGTAGCTTCGCCAGGTGATATACTGGTACAATCGTACCAGTATAAAACTGAGTGACGTTTATTGAGTTTAAAGAAATCATCCGAAAATAACTAAGATAGAAACTCAGTATTTTTCATTTGGCTACTTTTGAAAAAACTATCTGTTTTTCATTTTTGACATGTAGCCATAATATCATCCATTTGGATACATGAAACTGAAATTGTTGTAATAATTGATGTCCTTATATCGTGAGTTATTTCCGGCTGATTTTTTTTAACTCTGAGAATATTGGCAATCTTCTGGGACCGAGGGTATGGAGAATGATCTGAAAATATCGTCTTAGTAATGATCTTTGGATTTCTAAACCTATCAAGCATCGAAATGTCATTCTATTCGGGCCACAGCCAACTTCATGCATTTCAATAAAATGCAATTTAACAGCCAATTAATGAACGAATATCAAATTGTGATACATAATTGAATAGGGAATTTCGAGGCAAATATAAGATAGGCTACAGAAATATAAAGGGGTGCCATTTGAAAATAAAAAGTTGGGTCTACTTCCAATCAAACAGGTGGTTGAAGAAAGGAACAAGAGAAACGCCATCATTGATGAGAAAACCCTTGTGAATCTCAAACTTTCATCTCTTCAAATCAAAAAAACTACAGGCTGTTTGTTACATGTCTCCTGTGTCATTCGGTAGCATATTTACGTAATCGTTATTTACGTTCCCTATACAAGTATACAGCTAGCGCGATAGGTCGCTCTCACGGCATAGGCATTGGAGTGCATACTGTAGCACTCCATTTCCTAGCTGAAATGAACGACCAACGACTGCTCTGAGGTGCATGGGTCAGGAAAATCCACAGATTTTGTTTTCCACACTGATTTTCAGTCTGGAGATGACACAATTTGACAATGAAACAGAAGTTCAATCATGCGAAATATTCAACTATACAAAAAATATAAACAAAATATATCGTCGGACCATTAGAAATGCTTTTCATTTCCAGATTTCATTTTTTTCTTACTGGTTATAAAGAATATGAAAGCAATCGAAAATAATCATTAGTGCGCACTACCATGACTTACAGCGTTCGTGGTATTTTGTAGGATGTTCACTATTAATGAACGCTTTTTGCGAGGTCTCTTTTCCGAACTCATTCAACTGTTAGACTCTTTTGACTAGTAAACAAGGAACATAGAGCATAAAACGAAGCTTCGCTATCCATTTTCTTCATCTGCCTATTGAACTTCGTGACAATAGGCAGTGCTGGATGAGATTCCACATAGCTGCTAGTTTTTTTTTAGTTGTCTTTGAGTTCGACTGATCCATCAGTTTCAGTTTCGTTCACTTCAACGGAAATATTATTTCTTCATCAGAAGCCGTTTCATTAAGGCCATCTTCCGTTTCCAACGTCATGGGTTTGCCAAACTCTGCAGTAACCTCTTTATCTTTTTCGATGCTCTTGGCGCATATCAGCTAGGAAACGGAGTGCTCCAGTATGCACTCCAATCCCTACGCCGTGAGAGCGACCTGTTGTAGAATAATACTAATGTATGTAAGGTTCAAGAAACCTATCGGAATTGTATAATAATAATTGCAAAATAATGACTTTTTGTTCGACAAATTTATTTCCTATCTGACATGTCTACTATTTAACAAATCCTTATTGTAACTAAAGAAAATCTAACAATGTTCAGAGAAAACCATATCAAAATTCTATTCCCAACATACTCCCCCCGAAATCAGAATTTAAAACGATCTGGTATTTTGATTCTTCTACCACTTCTTGTGAACACTATGGTTCTTCCAATTTCTTCTCATTTTCAGGTTCTTCACGCTCTTCATCCTCACCAATTTCTGCTTGAACTATCGTCTGCTTTCTTCTATCTAACTCTTCTTCATAAGGTGTCGTTCTATTGAATTTATCCATGAAATTCTCATCATTTTCTGCGGATGATATCTCCAATGGGAATAGACGTTGAAATGGTCTGACGAATTCTCCGTTTTTAGTCTTCACTCTTGCAACTCTACAAATATTATCTTTCCCCGGATATATTTCTTCAATTTTATCAAGTGGCCAATTGATTCTCTTAGTTGCATCTGAACCAATTGAAACGATGTATCTGATTTTTAAAGTTCCACATTTCCTATGACCAGTATTAACCAGTTCTGCCAAGTACTCCCTCCTAAATCGAGTTCTTATAGAGATTCTCGTATCCTCTGAAGGTATCTCAAACAAGATGTTTTCTGTCGATGTTGTCTAAATCGGGTGTTTCTGTTATATTTTGATCACTAATGAACATTGACGGAGTTAGAGGTTTAAAATCATTATTTTCTTCTGATAAATATGTTAGAGGTCTTGAATTTATCACTGCTTCACAATCACAAAGTAAAGTTTCCAATTCCTCATGGGTAACCAAAGCTTTTCCCAGATTTCTACGCAGTAAATCTTTCAGAATTCTCACAATCCTTTCCCACCATCAAGTTTTGTCAATATGTTTTCTCAGCTGGTCTCTTCTGATTTGATAGGCTTCCATATTCAATGTCACGGTCGCCAAATGTAGAATAATACTAATGTATGCAAGGTTCAAGAAACCTATCGGAATTGTATAATAATAATTGCAAAATAATGACTTTTTGTTTGACAAATTTATTTTCTATCTGACATGTCTACTGTTTACTAACTCCTTGTAACTATAGAAAATCTAACAATATTCAGAGAAAACCATATTAAAATTCTATTCCCAACACCTGTCGCGCTAGCTGTATAGGGAACGTAAATATGCCACTCGGTATACTGTGAAACTGCTAAACGGTTTCAAGCACCTTAACATTCTTAACCCCCTACCCCCTCATTAGTTGTCAAAGCGACAATTCCATGTCACTTTATATATAATGCCGATCGTAAAACATAATCTCATTCTGAAGTTTCCATAATGAGTTCCAATAAAGACGAGTCTGGGAATAAATCGACTGAAATATGGAGAGACTTCAAAGGGAGACCAACGCGAACCAAAATCATTGTTGGAGCAATTCTAGGGTGCATTTCAGGGTCGTTAGTGAAGAAGATCAGCAAATTAGCCCTCGTTTCGATTGGGGGAGGTTTCGTGCTGTTGAGGGTGGCATGGCAGAAAGGTTACGTGGAAATAAACTGGAAAAAAGTGGAAGATATTCCTGGAGGCTTGGTTGAAAGGGAGCTTGATGAAGATAAGAGGAAAAAAGTATGGGAATTGTTGGAGTGCGATAGAGTGGTTAGTGCAGGATTCATTGGGGGTTTTGTCGTAGGTTTTATTTTCAGTTGATTTTGTTTGGAACTTCAGTATAATGTAAAATGTATTTCTCTGTATTCAGATAAGTATATCAACTCGAAATAAACTTGAATAACATTAATATGGGGAGCGATGTAGCTGTGGAGAGGCCGACACGTACTGACTGAAGAACGATCATTCAAATTATTTTTATACGTTCTGATTATTGTGGAAAATTTCATAAATTCATTTTCAACCAATCAGGAGGCTCTTTTTTGTTTACGCTGCTTATAGCAACGGGGGATTATCACGATAATTTTGTTAGTTCCTATTATTTTAATGGAATTGATAAATGAAAATTTTTCAGTCAAAAATGAACCGCCTTATATCTATTGGCAAAACTCACTTAGTTTCATTTGAAACTATATAGTATATTAGATGTTATGATTGAAAACGAATTGATGGTTTTAATGTTAATAAACATTACGAGAACTGAGAAAAACATTGATTGAAATTAATATACAGTGTTACTGTGTCACAGATTAAATCTATCAATGATTGTTGCCTCTAAACTGAATGAGATTTTAAAATAAAGCCACAGTCAACTCGACGACAATATTATATTGTTTAACGAGCACAGGATGATAATGATTTCCTACGAGAATGAAGTTTGCAGATACGGCCTGTTCTAGAATACTGTTCTCACATATGGGGTTCAGCACCAAAACATACGCTGATGCTCTTAGATTCCATCCAGAGAAGAGCCATCCGCCTGGTGAGTGACGCCACACTCACTCACTCTTTGACATCATTGGAACACCGTAGAAAGGTCGGCGACCTTTCACTTTTCTATCGATACTTCCACGGGAAATGTGCTTCGGAAATCTCTGCTATCATCCCTTAACTAGCAATACCAGTCAGACGAACTAGACAAGCCCAGTCAGCACATCATTTCGTTGTCAACCTCGAAAGATATCGAACAGCACTTTATCAAAACTCCTTCATCCATAGAACGGCTAGGCTCTGGAATTCATTGCCTGAAGAAGTATTCCCAACAACATATAATCTCCAGAAGTTCAAAAAAAAATCCAATACCTACCTCCTATCCCTATCCTCCCTAGGAACGCACGATGTTCTTTGAACATTATAGGGATTCCCTTTCGTGCGCTCCAAGCGATAAAAAAAGGAATGCTCATCTATTAGACAGAGCTGTCATTGCTTGAAATTTGACATTCCCTGGGCGATGAGATTTCTCTGAAATAATAACACAATGGAGTAATTGTTTTATCAGATACGGAAATAAAATTGATGACAAACAAAGTACCTCATTGATGTATCGAACACAGTAAAACAGGAGCAATTTTGTGTTATAGCCGTAGAAAATAGAATTATTATTGTACTTCCTACTTCAGGCCACTATGCCAATAATCATAGATGTCTTATTTTCGATTGGTATAAACTGGTATAAACTGTACATCACATTCCCATAAAAAAAGAATGTATTACTTATTACAACTGTTTTGAGAAGAAACAGCTTGATAAACACAAAGACTGTCACACCCAAAAAGGACGCGGTGTTCTGATCTATCTAGTCACTATCAAAGATGACCCAGTAAACATTCTCTTGTTTCTGGAATGTTCCTCAAACGCAATTTCTGATGCAAGAAACATTGCATTCAAAGTTGCCCAAATATTTCAGAAACATTTGAGAAACTAGAGATGTCCGCCCTCAGGGATGTTTCATGGAAATGTTCCTTAATCATGATTCGAATACTAGAATCGAAACATTTTGAAAACATTTCTACCATGATCAGATCCTGTAGGAATTTTTGATGCTATATTTCATAAATATTTGTATCGCAATATACCTGAAATGTTTGAGAAATATTAGTGAAACCAAAGATGTTTGCTCTCAGAATTGCTTCAGGAATACATATACTGAAATCATTCTGGATACCTTTTCAATTTGATCAGATCTTTAGGAATGTTTTTTGGTGCATTTCATGAATATTTTTGAAACGATATTATTTTGCACCCAGAGATGTTTCGTGAATATAATTTTAAGTACATATACAGGGGGCGTGCCAAAATTAACCTGGCAAACTCCACCAGCGGCTTCTACGACCAAAAATAGGAAGAAAGAGGGCTCCTGAACATGATATTTCTTGAATATTTCCGGGATGCCATAAGGTAAAATGATGCAATTCGGTACACAACTCTATGTGCCCAATACAATGAGAATAAAATATCTCCAATATGTCATTCAGGAGTGTACAGTGTGTCCCACTTACCATGCTCACCATGGGTATCTTTTTAACGGTGAGAAATACGAAGTCGGTTAAATGACACCAAATGTGGAGTTTGTCAAGGCCAAATATAATAAGAGAAAATATTTTGATAAAATCTATTCGTTTTTGTTTTATACGCAAAAAACATATTTTGATCATTTTCATGTCTCCTCCGTAACTTCTTTATTTATGAAAATATTCTAATAGGAATTTCACATTCTCATGGCAGCTTTTCAAAGTGATTTCGAAAAAATTATGAAATTTATACTAACTCTTCTAGAATTTGAGATATCAGCGCACCAACTCTAGTTTTTCAAATGTAGGTCATAGCTCACTATGGCTTAGTTACAAATAACTTTCTCTTCTCTTCCAGATGATATGTCGCAGTAATAGTTTTGTGTTGATAACAACGGAGTTATCGTCATTTATACAAAAACAAAAAATTATTTGGAAGCCGTCATCTTGAATTTATGAATTTCAACAAAAAAATCATGATCTCCGACCTCAAAAACCCCCACTCACCAATTTTGAATGGAATCGGACCAAATCTTGTCCGCCATCTTGGAGCAGCCATTTTTTTCAATTTCAACAAATATTCCATGATGTATTGTCACCGAAATTATGAACACCTGCCAAATTTCAAGTTGATCGGAGTTATGGAATTTTTCATATTTTCATATATAAAGAAGTAACGGAGGAGACATGAAAATGCTCAGAATCTGTTTTTTGCGTATAAAACAAAAACGAATAGACTTTATCAAAATATCTTTTCACATAATAGTTGACCTTGACAAACTCCACATTTGGTGTCATTTAACCGACCTCGTATCTCTCACCGTCAAGAAGATACCCATGGTGAGCATGGTAAGTGGGACACACGGTATAATACTTCATTAAATATAGCTCAAACCTTTTTGTATGCATATTTTTTGACAATTCAATCCTTCATAATAAATATCCGCAACTCTTCAGAGAAAAAAGCTGCTCTTGTTTCGTATCTATCAGATGTAACATTTTCGAATAAAATCGATTTGAAAACGTTGTTACATCTCAGATATTATGTATAACATTGCAATCGAACGTAGTGGATATATAAATAGCTATTTAAACAGCTGAAGAGCCAGAAAAATCAATTTTTCAATGTTCAACCTCATCAGGGCCCTTTTCTTCTGGCTCTTCAACCGTTTTGAACATAGTCCTACCCGACTTGCCTCGATGGTGAACCCAATGACGTTTTAACTCCTGTATTATTTTTTGTGACTTTATAAGGGGCTGCAGTCTGATGATGGTCGTTGAGCCGAAACCGGTTACTGTTTAATCGATTATTTTTCGAATAAAGTGTGGTCAACCGACTTGGAGTATTTTTTTTATTGAAAATATATTGGTCCACTTTGAGTATGGACGATTTCTACGATTGATTCCTGAATTATTGGTCATCAAATCATGCTCACCCTGTGCATGAGGTATTCTTTGATTCACTATGATTCACTTCCATCAATTGCTAGTACTCGTGTTGAAAATTTCTGATATGTTATTTGTGGAAAAATATACAGGACGTCCTATCTATATGGTGTCGTTTAAGGATCCGAATAATTTTCGTATCATTTGATACAAGAAACATATAACTACTTAAAACACTCCAGAAATAAAATTAGTGGTGAATAAAAGAATATTCATATTTGGCACCATCTTGTTTGAATAAGTTCATTTCATTATTGAATTTGACAGAATTTCAAGTGAGATGTCAACAAAAAAATATTCTGATATCAAGTATAAGCGAAGATAGCGAGACGAGTGAAGAAGAAATTTTCCAAGATCTGTCTACCATAAACCTACCAGCGGTCGGTGAAAAACAGATTGGACATAAGAGAAAGAAAGGGAAATTGGACTCCGCTCCAGCGAAACAATACCAAACGGGGAGTCAATCAGTGTCTGATAAGTAACTGGTATTTATAATATACTATATTTATACATAGATATAGGTACATGCTTATTCACTATATACACACTTTATTATTATATTTCTCGTAAATTCTTCTGTGCACTTATTTAGTAGGATTATGGTGCTGAGGGAATTTTCTTTAGCATACCAAAATGTAAGGGGACTGAGAACCAAAACAAATGATGTCTTCAATAATATTGTTTCGGACAACATCGATATAATCTGCTTCACTGAGACATGGTTAACCCCTGATATTTGCAGTGGGGAATTGATTGATGACAGATACGATGTTTTCAGAAAAGACCGTAACACCGAGGATTCCAGTAGAAAAAGAGGTGGGGGAACATTGGTAGCAATAAAAAAAAAATTTAAAGCTAAAGAAGTCTTGATCGTTACTAACATAGATATTGACAGTATTATAGTACAATTCAAAGTTCAAAAGCAAAATTACACACTGATAAATTGCTATATCAAATCTGGGGCAAAACGTGATGTCTATCAAAATTTTCTCGATCAGCTGGAACAATTAGAAATATTTAACCATAAAATCATAATCGTAGGAGACTTCAATCTCCCCATCACCGACACTCGGTATGACTTATATCAAGGTAATGAAGGCACAAAACGGTTAGCCGATTTCATCCAACTATATGGGTTACGCATGAAAAATGATATAAAAAATCAGGATGGTAAAACCCTAGACATTGTCATTACAAACGTTGATCTAGAAGTTCATCAGGAAACCCAGCCTCTATCAAAAGTTGATTCTAAATATCATCCTCCCCTCTCTATAAAGTCGACTGAAGAGCTATATGAAAATGAACCTCCTCCTTTTAATCTCACGGGACAATACAATTTTCATACAGCTGATTTCAGTGAACTTTATAAAAAAATTAGAGAAATTAAATGGGATAATATGAGAAATTTAAGCGATGTGAATGAAGGAGTAGCGTACTTTTATGGGAAAATATATGAAACACTTGATATATGCGTCCCCAAATTCAGGCAGATGCGGCGCAGGCCAGCAAAGTTTCCTCCCTGGTTCACACCCGAATTGAAGACTAAAATCAAACACAAAAAAATCTTACATAAAAGGAAAAATGATTCTGAATATTATATGAATAAGTTCCAAGAACTGAGAAAAGAGATTAAAAGAGAAACTGAACTGGCTCAATCCAATTATGTCAATGATTTCGAAAAAAGTATACAGCAAAATACTAATAGTTTTTGGAATTACATAAAGAGTAGGAGAAAAACAAAAACAAAAGATATTATCATCGAAAATAATGGTACCACATACAAAAGCAATGAAGATATAGCCCATGGATTCTCTCGCTTTTTTCAGTCTGTGTTTGGCGAGTCTTCAACTTATGAAATAAACGGTTCAACTGAGATGAACGGCCATAACACCATATTCCCTCAAATATATTTTGATATAGACCAAATTTCTCTTAAAGATATATCTGACTCAATCAGAAAACTGAAACCAAAAAAATGTGCTGGTCCCGATATGATTCCGCCGTACATAGTGAAAGGATGTTCTGAGATTCTTCTGAATCCTCTTCACATTTTGTTCAATTTATCAATAAAAACAAATACATTTCCAGATCTGTGGAAACAATCGATAGTATCTCCCATTCACAAAGGGGGAGACACCAGTAATTTCTCTAATTATAGACCCATATCAGTTTTGTCTTCGTTTGCTAAAATATTTGAACAAATTTTGCACAAAAAAATATTTGAACACATGAGGGGTATCGTTTGTGAAAATCAACACGGTTTTATTCCAAAAAAATCGATACTAACAAATTTGTTGATCTTCACAGACGATATTTCTCAAGCACTTGATGTAGGTGGCCAGGTCGACGTTGTGTACACAGACTTTGCCAAGGCATTTGACAGGGTGAACCATGATATTCTGATTGAAAAACTTAACACATTAAGTTTCTCTCATACATCTCTAAAGTTCTTAACTTCATACCTAGCTGAACGCAAACAAATAGTCAAATATCACGGTGCACTGTCTGAACCCTACTCGGCGCTTTCAGGAATTCCGCAGGGAAGTAATTTGGGACCACTTTTCTTTGTAATCTTTGTGAATGATTTACCTGCGGTACTACATGAATCCACAACATTACTTCATGCTGATGACTTGAAATTTTATAAAAATATATCATCGCAAGTAGATATTGACAAACTTCAACTAGACATCGATCGTATTTATGAATGGAGTATTTCGAATAAGCTGTTCTTGAATATTTCTAAATGCTTCACAATGACTTACACGAATAAAATGGTACCAATAACAAATCGGTATACAATGAATCATACTGAACTGCCACAGAAAGATTCACATTCCGATCTTGGAGTAATTTTTAATTCTACCCTAAATTTTGGAGAGCATATCGACCGAATGGTAAAATCAGCTTATAAAACACTGGGTTTCCTGATGAGAGTAAGTACCGAATTCACACATCATACGAGGAAAATTCTTTTTTGCAGTCTTATTAGATCGAAATTGGAGTTCGCCTCATTAGTTTGGGACCCTGGGACGCTTGTACATTCCTCCAGGATTGAAACAATTCAGAACAAATTCATATGCTTCCTCTATAGGAAAAAGTATAACCAGTACCCGGATTATGATTCCTATAACTTTATAAGGCGGGAATTTAATATTATGCGTCTTGATACTAGGAGAAAAATCTATAATGCACTCTTTTTAGTGAGGTTACTCAACGAGCACGTCAAGTCTGACATTTTATTATCAAGAATAAACTTTTATATTCCAACCAGACTCCGTCCCCGAAACATAGTTTTCAGAACTATAAGTAGGAGGGTTGCAAGAGAAAATTCCCCCCTAGTACGAATGTGTAATATCTTGAACGATATATGTGTTGCTCATAGAGAGTTGAATATATTCAATGAGCAAGAAAATGCTATTCGGAAAAACATATTTGAAATTTTTTCAAAGTAAATAATTAATTTTCAATACCTAATTTATGAATTTTTTGCATTTTAATCACAAGAAAATGTTATCCTGGTAATTTTTTGTCCTTCGCATCGTGATTGCGGACGCTTTTATAACTTTGTATCACGTAATATTAATTATTGGTTTTCTCTTCCTCTGCTTTGCTGTCTAGGTTTCTAATTTGGAATATTCTGTAATCTGATCTCTTATATTAGTTACCTCTTTAGTTATTGCTCATTCTTTGTTTTGTTTTTTCTATGCTATACTGAATGTTGTATGAGATCGTTACATAGGCATAAGGCACTACAGATGTAATTGTAAACTTAGGACTTGTCCTGTATTACATCTCTTCATAAATAAATAAATAAATAAATAAATAAATAACAGACTAGTATAATAATTGTTACTTCTATTATACCTACTGTTCTCTTATTCTCTGTCATCCAAACTTATTAGATTATTTAATATAGCTTACACTATTACAAAATTATATTCCATACATTTTGAAACTTGTACAAATTAAGAAAATAGACTGCACTTTTTTGCTGAATACTAAACAATGTAGTTAAGAGAATGCTCAACTATAAATACATTTATGTTGTGAAATTGAATTTTAAGGGGGGAGGTAGATAGCCATAGGCTAACCCCTGCCTTTTATTATTATTATTATTATAAGTAACAATTGTTGCGTCAAGAATAGGCGAGAGAATAGGTATAATTTGTAAGCAGTGATCTCAGATTATTTTTTTGAGCTCAATACATTACATAATAAAAATAAATAACAATAGTCCTCAATTGTTCCCAGTATACAATGAACTTATTTTATGTTTATTCGCAATTATTGTTCAATAATTCCAAGTAACGAACTATGTGGATGATTTGAACAGGTAATCCCCGCGTAACTTTTGCATGGTCATATCAGTTTCAGTCACAGAACTCAAAGACCCGATAGATTGAAGTGATTTTGGAGCATACTACAAATAACATGAAGAAGTGAGTAAGTACTTGGTATAGATTTTCAATATCTTTCAATAACAAATCCATTGAATATACAAATGTAACAAGATTTTTAGGTCTTTATATTGATGAACAATTATCGTGGACTCTACATATAGATCAATTGAGGAAAAATTTGAATCCTATTGCTGGTATTATATATGAAATTCGAAATTTCATTCTTGTTAGATACCTAAAGAGTATTTATTTCTGTCTTTTTTATTCAAATTTACAATATCTAATATCTATTTGGGGAAGTACAAATATTTCACGTTTGAACCCACTCATGAAATTACAAAATAAAACAATAAAGTGCATTCTCAATTTACCTTTTTTATAATCAACTTTGAATCTATACAAACCTAAAGACTTGCTGAATCTAGTTTCGTTATATAAATTCAAAATTTGTTGTTTTATTCATTTTGTTAGGAAGGAATTGAGAAGATCGAATTTGAATTTTAATGAAGTTAATACGATTCACGCCCATGAAACAAGACAATTTAATTTATTGATAGCAAATTTTGGTAAATAATCAATATTCCATAATGGAATAATTTAATATTACTCCCTACCTAATGAGTTGAAAAATATAGAAAAAGCAGAAAAGTTTAAAATCAAATTAAAGAAATATCTGCTCAGTAAACTTTAATTCCATATCTACTAATCATTCACAATTTGATTACATGGAATATATTATAATATTTGCATTTTATATTATAATGTTTTTTATGGAAAACAATAATAGTGCAATTATTATCGTTTTGATTTATTATGTTATATGTATGTTTCGTTGTATATATTCCTATTATAAACAATAATGTTTCTTGGGGTAATAAAGACAATCAATCAATCAAATTATCGTCATACGAAGAATAAAAGAAGAAGAATATTCTGAATTATTCTTCTATCGCAATTGATCAAACGATGAATAAACATATCTCCACATTGTACCTAGTTAGTTCAAGTTGAAATAATATTCTTTTTCGTCGACCTCGACAAAAAATCATAATTTACGTTCTAATTTCCCAGGCAAGTACTTTTCGTCCGCAGACACTAGCTTTTCGTCCACAGACACTTTTCTCCGCTGATCTACTGAAACATTTCATAAGATAATGAAAAATAGTTTGACACTCATTTATTATTATGATTACCTATATTATTACTAATCTTGAGTTAATCACATACACTTATAAATTGCATAATATTTCAGCACGCTCTGTTTAAATTGATTTTACAAAATGAATACTAAATTTATAGGTCCTAATGATATGTATGAATCTAAAAAAGGGGATACTTTATCTAATTCAGATCAAATTCGATATTCTATATACCTCTGTTATAACAGTTCGTTTCTCACATTTTATTTTGTATTTTTGTTGTTATTTTCACTATTCGTTGTTCGAAAATGGAAGAAGGGGTAGGCGCGGGTGTATATGGACCCGCATGTAGGCTATTTGAAGCCTTAGGTCACTCCCCCACTATCTTCCAAGCTGAAATACATGCCATCAACCTTTGCGCCCAAAGGTGCCTGAGCAAAGGTCTGAGGGGTGCCAACATATATATCTGCTCAGTCAGCCAAGCCGCACTAAAAGCCCTAAAATCATTCGTTTTCACATCAAAGATTACATGGGACTGCTTTGAAACACTCATGCAACTGGGAAAGGGCAACAAAGTCACACTTATGTGGGTTCCAGGGCATGAAGGAATCAAAGGAACTGAGGCAGCTGATCGCCTTGCAAAAAAAGGTGCAGCATCTGCACTCTTTGGTCCTGAGCCTTTTTGTGGGATAAGCAAATGTCGGGAAATGGGAAGAAATTGAAAAGTCTACCTACTGGAGAGCAACCCCAGGTCAACGACAAGCGAAAAGGTTCATCAACCATTCGCAGAACCGAGCCAAAGAGCTACTCAGCCTCAGCAAACCAGAGCTAAAGCTAATCACAGGCTTTCTCACAGGACACGGCCCTCTGAGGTACCACCTCAAAAAGATGGGTCTGGCGGAGACTGACACTTGCCGCTTTTGTAACAATGCGACCGAAACCGCGGAACACATACTTTGCTCATGTGAAGTATTAGTCCGCCAAAGGCTGAACCACCTAGAACAGGTCTATCTCACCCCTGCTGAAGTGGAAATGTCAACCGTCAGGAAAATCGTAGGCTTCATCAGAAGTCTAGGGTTAGAGGACCAAAACTAGATAGGGGTAATCACAATAGATCTTCTAGGTCGCAGTGATCGAGAGGTCTCCCAGCCTATATGACCCATCTACAATCTACAATCTACTATTCGTTCCTGTTCTTTATGAACTCAAATCTTATAAGTACCTATGTTTTTTTTTTCAGATTTGAATTTAAAATGGGGCCTTCGCGCTATCTGCCTCCACACCGCGACCTTTTCAGATCTATTGTGTCTGCCCTCAAAGTCGATTAGAGTTCTTCGGCTAGCCCCGCCTTCTCTTTGAGACTCCATAGGCTAGCTTTCAGTTCCCCTGTGTATCTTTGGGCTCCTGGTTTTTCCTCACCCAGCGTAAGGAACCTTAGGCTTGACAAGCCCTCAGAGTGGCAAAGTATGTGTACTGCTGTTTCTTCCTCTTCCTGACAGAACCTGCACAGGAGTTCTTCAGTCAGACCTATCGTACTCATGTGTTTGTTGAGCCTACAATGCCCTGTGAGAAGTCCCACTAGTATTCTAGTTGAACTTTGTTTCTGGTTTTTTATCGCGATGGTTTTTTAATAAACTCTTTTGCCTGTCTCATTCCTGGCGAGTTGTTCCACCATTCTTGAGATTTAGTTTGCATCCATGATTTGATACTAGTTTTTTGTATAGCTTTCGCAATACCACAGAAGGGTTCTGGGCCATTCAGAGCTTTGTTTGCTCCTGCTCGGGCAAGTGAGTCTGCCTCTTCATTGCTCTCGTACCCTGTATGTGCTGGTACCCATGCTAGGAGTCAGTCTGTTCTGACTGCCCAGTTCATTTAGGGTTTCTTAGTAGTCCCATACTAGTTTTTAGTTAACTTGCATAGAGTTGACTGCTTTAATTGCCGCCTGGCTATCTGAATAGATTGCAATGGTGTTGCCTTATTCAAACTCTTGCCTTATCAATTCTTCCACGCAATGATGTATTGCAATAACTTCTGCCTGAATCACCGTCGCGAATTTAGCTAAGCTCAGTGAGATTCTTGTCTTTGGCTTGGCCCCATAAATACGAGCTCCTGATCCTTCCTCAGTTTTGGAGCCGTCCGTATAGACAGCAAGGTCCTTCCTTCCATGCCTCTCTGTCCGTGCTTATGTTACTGCATAGATCTAAAGCTTCTTCATAGTTGATGTACTATTTTCTATTGCTTCACGTGTCGATAATGGTATCGGATTACCCATATCTATTATCAGATTTATTCATTGTTCTAGGTATATAGCAATCAATATTTTCATCTTGAGGTTAGGAATTTCTAATCCTTTCATGCCATAATAATTATTATCATTTGGCAACACAACATGATGTCTGGGAAATCTATAGATAAATATTGAATTGTTTAATTATGTCTAGGATCTGACATTGCTACGCTTACTACAATAGTAGGTGCAATGTGTAGTTGTAAATGCATGTTATATGAACATCCTAATCTAGATGCTCCTTTTTCAATGCGTGGAAGGCATAGTTTATTGATCGGAAATGAGTAAGAAATCTTGAAGGTAGAACATATTTTTCCAGGTGAGTTCGATGGTGATACTTTATAGATATCAGTGACGGCTCGTGCCCTCAGAACCTGGGTCGGCCAGGGTATAGATATTGCTCTAAAATGCGAACGTAAGTGGGTCAGCGGCTTGAGTGAAGTTCGATGGCAAATAAGCATGTACAGGGTGATTCACCATAATTGTCCTTTCTCCCTCTAGCTCACTTATTTTTGACCCGATTTAAAAATTTGAAGGATGATCTAAAATGATTTCTCAGAATTTTTTTTCCCGTTGCATCAGGAAATACAGGGTGCACGGAACAAATGATCTACAGGGTACTACTCGATTTTTCCAAATCGAACACCCTGTATTTCATTGTATTTTTAGATTCTTCCTGAAGAGCTGATTTCATAAATGCATCACACTTGGGGTCTAGCGGGAATGATAACAGAGATATAGGGTGTTCAAAATCGAGATTTTTCAAGTTTAGGATTTTTTTGTCTCGAAACTATTCATTATTGGTCGAAATGGCTCCTATGTTTCCATCTTAATTTTTGATTAACTGTCTATTGAGATTTGATTGGAACATTTACAGGGTGGTTCAAGATTCAGAATTCTGATCACCCTGTATCTGTTCTAATTATTAAATGTCAGTAGATAGTAAATCAAAAGTTGAGATATGGACATGAAAGCCGTTTTGACTGATGATGAATAGTTTCGTCTCAAAAAAATCCTAAAGTTGAAAAATCTCGATTTTGAACACCCTATATCTCTGTAACCATTCCCGATAGACCCCAAGTGTGATACATTGAGCAAATCAGCTTTTCAGGGAGAATCTAAAAATACAATGAAAAATAGGGTGTTCCATTTAAAAAAATCAAATGGTACCCTGTAGATCGTTTGTTCTGAGCACCCTGTATTTTCTGATGTAGCGGAAAAAAACTCAATCAAAAATCATTCAAGATGATATTTCAAATTTTGAAATCGGTTTAAAAATAATTGAGCTAGAGGGGGGGACATTTATGGTGAATCACCCTGTACACATAACCAAAAAATTAAATTGTCCAGCAAGAACCACGAGGTCAGAGCATTCTCGCCAGGGGAAATGGGGAAAGAAAAAGGAGGTGGATAAGGGTTAGTTGGTATGAAAAAATAATAACAAGAAAGTCGAAAAAATAAAATGAAAGAAAATAAAAATAAAATAACTCGTGAACAAAAAATATTTATATTCTGTTGAAAACGTAATGTAAACTCAAAAAAATCAACATAATCGACAACCACTCACCTAACGCGAGAAGCACAACAATGACTAATCGGTCTACGCCGTTCCTGTAACAAGCCACCCCACTGACCCCACTCCTTCGTAGTCGGCTGGCCGAGCCCGCGTGCAGGGTGCAGCCGTTACTCCGTTAGCCGTTGGTATAATGTTTCCCGCGATGCGATGGATGCATAAATATTATTTAGGTAGTTTATAACCGCTACATGCGTCTTTGAAAATAAATGATATTCTGGAAGTTATACATTTATTACATCTTCGTCACCAGAGCTTTTTTACGATGTTTCAATACCTACTCAGCTCTTGGACTGCTGACATTTTTCTTGCCATATTACCTACATAGGCAGAGGCACAGTAGGTTACATTACAGCAATATTCAAATTGAATTATAACTTATTGACGCTCAGAAGCACTGAAGGAAGATTCTGATACCAATATTAGATGGATATGTTGAATTATGAATCACTGAAAAATTGCAAATTCAAAAATCACCAGTCATTTTTACTGCAACTACTGCAAGCGTAAACAAAAACATGGAAATTATTTTTCTTTTCAGTTTGTACATTTCAAATTTCAACATCAACTTACAAATAAGTATAGGAATTAAAATTATAAATACCTACAATGTAAAATGAAAATAGAATGTCAAACATGCCAATCCGTATATTAAAAATTAGGTCGGAATGGTTCGATACGGTGCACAGCGAGCGCACTGCAAACAACTGATACTGATAAGTACGATCGATACGTTGGACGGCCAGCAGAGCTTGGCCGCACCCAAGGTATGACGCGTATAAGCGAAAATTTAAACTTGAAGCGGGGAATCTGTAGGCGATGCCTGTGGCGATGCGTCGAGACAAGAAATCACCGATCGGCCGGCCGTCTGCATCAGTGTAATGAGCTACGCGAGCGTTTCGACTGAAAGCGGCGTTTTGACGATGGGATTACCAGATGTCGTAGGTCCTGAATTAGTTCGTGATTTTCGGTGTATATGCGGATGGCATACTCAAAGGTTCCATGAATGGAATTGAAATAATAGTGGCATAACAGTAGGATAATGAGCGATGAATTATGAAAACAGTTTCAGAAAATAATTTTATTCATCAAATAGTTCAGTAATTTTCCCCAAATTATTTGGTACGGCCCGGCCGACCCTGCCGTCCCTGACGAGCCGTCACTGATAGATATATAGGGTGATCGATGGTTTGATGACGAGAAATATGGCTCTTGCTGGTTAAGATATAGACGAACAAAACATTTTGAGAGAATTCATACATTCGCGTGGTTCACATTGAAATGCTAATGACAGAATATAATAACATAATATCAAATAACACTGAGTCAGTTAAATGACCTGCAGAAGTAATTGAAGAATATACACTGTGTCCGTAAAGTATGGAACAAATTCGATATTTCCTAAACTGAAAGCCTCTTCAAAAATATCTGAAACACGTAAACTACATTTTCGAGGGGGACATCGTTCTAAAATATTTTCAGCACTGCGGCGTTGCCGCTTCTGACGAAAAGAAGCAACAACTTTGTTATTTCAAATGGAACACCATGTATTTTATTGCATTTTTAGATTCTCCCCGAAGAGCTGATTTATTCATCAATGCATCACACTTGTGGTCTAGCTGTAATGGTTTCAGGGATATAAAAATCGAGATTTTTCAACTCAACCCGTCAAAACGGCTTTCATGTCCCTATCTCAACTTATGATTTACTATCTACTGACATCTAATTGGAACAGATACAGGGTGATCAGAATTCTGAATCTTGAACCACCCTGACTTATCGAGTATATTCAAGTTACAGCAATATCGATAAGATGCCTTCTGAGACCTGATAATAGGAGAATTATTCCCTAAATTGGTTCTTCGGTATGGTACACTGAATGTGTCAAACTTACGGAGAGGTCTTGATGGTACGTTGAAATTCAATTTTAAAAAAAGTTCCGGAGAGTCGATTTGATTAATAACAATTTTAGATAAGTATAAAGACAAGGTCGCTGACAATTCTTCTTCTACCAATCTCAGAATATTGAATTCGTTTCTTATAACGGTGTAGTTGCTGTTCACAATAGGTGTACTATTTTTATGTGCTGAATATCTTAGCAATGATGTTCACAGCATACATAGGATTCCAAACAATTGCTGCAAAGCTTAGTTTACTATAAACAAATGCCTAACATAACGATAGGATAGTTTTGGGGTTTTTGAAGGTTTAACTATTCCTTATAATGAAACCGAGCAATAATCGTTTGCAATTTTATCTACATGTGAGTTGAATGTTAGTTTCTTATCTACTATAACGCCCAGATCCTTGATTTCATTAACTTTTGTTATGTTGTTTAAGTTTATATATATGATTTTGTTTGGTCTTATTATCAGAAAATGAGATCAAATAGCATATTTTCAAATTCAGAAATGTACTGTTTTCTTCACAGTACCTTGTGAACTTATTCAAGTACCTCTGGACTGAAGCGCAGTCATTTGGGCTTCTTACATCAGGAAATATTTCCAGATCATCAGCATGATATAGCAGTAAATCAGAGTGCTCAGAGAATTCAACGATATCATTGATGTAAATTATGAATAGTAGTGGACCCAAATGACTTTCTTGAGGAACATCAGATTTGCTCTGGTATGGTCTAGATCTGAATTAATCAACCGTTACTACCTGTGATCTATCCGTTATGTAGTATCATATTATCCTCTTCGAGATACCCTCATTTACGCCAATATCAGTAAGTTGGTCCATCAAGAGAATGATCAAGCGATATTTGGCTGATTGGAATGTGCTGTTGCCTGATTTTTGGTTATGAGAACAGTTTTGTGATTATTAGGTATTGAGTATCAATCGCTGCATAGTATTTGTTGTTTTACTAGTAGCGATACTGTTTCAGTATTGCGTCCTCTGATCAATATTCCATTGATCATATAACAATCTGAAATATACAAATCAACTAATGAACTATTTCATTCTGTTGCATCCTCGTGATTTTTTGCTCGAAAATCGACAACGGAACAACGCCAAGTTTCTCGTTTCTCGCGATAATATGCAATGGGAAAGACCACTGATTTTTTTAAAACGACATTATCGTGAACTATTTACTGAAAAACTACCAGTAAATTAATTTTGAATTTTTTCATTCATGCTAAGACGATGAAAAAAATAAATTAGTATATGTCCATTTCAAAACACACAATTCCTGCGCCATTTGAAATTTCATCAATTCATTGGTGTGACTGGTGCGACGTCTTAGTCCCAACACGCCTATTGTCCTTGAACTGACCAATTACACTGCAACACTGCAGAATGACGAGGTATCAGAGAGAGATAGCTACAGTTCGGGACTAATACGTCACGACTCCACCATCATATTTGGCTGTTATAAAAATGGAATGAAATATGCTGAATTCAAAACGATATAGATTCGATTCTCTTCAACTTCAACTCATAATATTGATTGTACATAAAATGTAAATCATGATTCGTCGATTGAAAGAGGTTTGCATGGATTTCTTCCCTCAGTGGTCTTCCCCATTGTACAGGGTCTGCGTTGTTCGTCGCTATTGCATAGCGGTGTTGCCATAAAATTCGTCTCTAATTCATGATGTTAGTTCACAGTATCATTCTTGTTCTTCATCAAACAATATATCACAGTTCGAATATCTATTTGTTCACCACATCTATTTAAATAAATATCACGACATTATCTAGAATGGGTATACCTCGTTGATGAAGAGCAGGTCAGATTGGTATTCTTTTTCATCCTCACGGAATCATTGAGACTGAGACAAAACTAATACAGTTTTATAAATGAAATATTGAATCTCCTTGGAATAATGAATGCATGTCCTGAAACCATCTTACAGCCTAAGCCGTCTGAAGTTGTGAAGGATTGAAATACCACCTATAAATCGAGAAATCCTAGGAAGTATAGCAAGAATACGTCACCCTTATCTAATGCCTAAACATAAGAATGGAACACTTGCATTCCTTGGGGTAGGTTGTCAAAGTGAAACAGAGTGTACTTCTGTTTTTGTCCAAGTTTTCGAGATTCCATTGGCTCTTCATCAGGAGCTGGAAATTGAGGTTATGTCGAAGATGGCTTCCGTTAAGTGTTGTGAATGTGACTGTTGTCAAGAAACAAAGAAAGCTCTAGATAATGCTGAAAGAAAGATTCAGGATTTAAGAGAAATAGAGGACAGAAAAGATATAATGGGATATGTGAAAAATTATCTCTTTCAATTTTTGTTGTTAAATTCTGGTTCTCACGAAAAGGGATATCCTGTAATGTTCAGAGAACATCGTGAGAACCAATAGAAATAAGGTAGGAATTGAGCATTGTTCCGTGGTTGAGAATCACTTATATTCATCACTCATATTCTTCAAATGGGACACACATTGTATTAATGGCACCATTTTTATACATCATCTCCATTTCGAGAGTCAGAATCAATACATGAATTTAGGATCTGCTGTCATGTCATACCTATATGAAAGTGATTTACAGTTACAGCAGTCGGTAAAAGGTTAATCCAGCTTCGGAAACAGATTTTTAGATTGGGTAATAAAGATAACTGGGTATATACAACGATTCAGCTGCATTCACGGAAATCATTCTCCCTTTTCGTGATATACGCCCTGTAATGTATCTACTCGATAAAACGATCGATTAGTCGAAAACAATAATATTTATAGAAAATGAATCTTCTCAGACATAATTGAGAATTCGCATTCTCCATGTGATGAAAATATCAATTCTTTCTCGGTTTATTCAACAGAAAACAACTACATTCCTGGCTATATGCCACGACGAACATTGAATTACATTTATTGAACATACACGATAAGAATTTGAAAACAAAATCTTTTGAAGTAGAGCATTTGCATTCTCCTTCATATAAAGATATGCACATTATATCATTCTGAATATTCAACAGAAAACAACTACTCTCCTGGCTATTTGCCACGTCGAACATTGAATTATATCTGTTGAATATCCAAAAAGAGAGCATGGAAAATGAAAATCCTCTGAAATTGAGAAATGACTTCATCTCTCAAATCGGATAGAATAATATGATGTATTATGACATGAAGAACATAATTTATCAATATGTCCATTATTGAAATGAAAATTGAAAGTATACTTGTATAAACTCTGATCTTGATGAGCTTGGAACTTCAAAAAAAAAAAATCATTCGTATCAGTGATATGGGAATTATATCTCTCACAAACAGGTTATATGACTACACTCGAATAAATTCATTTCGGATATCAAATCCTCATCAGTAACCTGAAGTCCAGTTTATTCTTTCATCAATTCTTCATGATATACACAATTTTCATCTCCCTATAATATAACTAAAACTATAACGAACTGACATCTGAGAATTATTGACATATGATTTGTTGACATACTCCTTGTCATCTGGGCATTTGTTTTTGTATGATGTATGATAAATTGATATTCATCATACAGGACGTGAGAGATATAATTCCCATATCACTGTTCCCAGCTCATCAAGATAAGAGTTTATGCAAATATACTTCTCATATACATTTCAATTTTCATTTCAATACTGAACATATTGATAAGTTATATTTTTTAAAACATAATACATCAAATTATTTTATCCGATTTGAGAGATAAAGTCAATTTTCAATTTCAGAGGATTTTCATACTTAAGCTCTCTTTTTGGATGTTCAACAGATATAATTCAATGTTCGTCGTGGCTTATAGCCAGGAAAGTAGTTGTTTTCTGTTGAATGAACTGAGAAATAATTGATATTGTCATCGCATAGAGAATGCGAATTCACAATATATTTCTTTATATATATCCATTTTTTCATGTTCATAATCATATCTAAGAATATTCCTTTTCAATACCTTCACCCAATCAGGGGGTTCAAACTTGAACGATGAAAAATTGTTATTTTTATTGACCTCAATCGCATATTCGTGATTCGGTTTTCTTAATTCAGAATTTCTCTCCACGTCCTGTATGATGAATATCAATTTATCATACATCAAAAAAAAATGTTTAACTAGGAAGAAGCCAAATACTCATAGTGGAATGCAATGATCACAATTTTTTTTATTCATCCAATTTTCTGAGTGGCATATAGCCAGGAAGCTAGTTGTTTTTTTCTTGTTATCTACCATTTTTGTTGAATTTATGAACTACTGTGATAATGACTTTGAATTTCTTTCTCTCTGTAATAATATTCATGCCCAGCAGATAATTAAGGGCATGAAATACAATTTTTTCAAAATGAATACTTGTAGTAAATACAAACAACACTAACATATCAGTGACACAGCTGTTACAATCTCTATAGGTAATTGGGGATCAGAATTCCATGAACTTTTTTTTGTATAAACGCAATAATAGATTATTGATGTACATACATAATATTGATCTGTACAATCTTTGATGATCATTGATACGTCGGTATTGTAATATAAAATCAACGTTGAATTGTTTACAATATCTGATTGTGAAATTCTGAGATAATGCGAATAATTGTTTTTCATCTATATATATGATCTAAAACCACTGTTTTCCATCATCCAAATAACCCCTTGGCTGAGATTGCTGGAAATACATGTTCTGAACAATAAGAAGAAATATTGTCGAAATATCTTACCAGATAACAACTACTTTCATAGTTTATATCACAGAAAATTACAATATATAGGTCTAATACATTTTCTCACATAGTTTGAGTTCAGCTAATATCAAACTGTTCGAACCTTTATCGTATATATATGCTCGGTATTACAATCAGTAATGGGGAAATCATGTCCAATTCATTCAAGCAAAAGCTGCTTCACAAAACCTCGAATTCTTGTTCCGAGCTTAAAACTACCTCACACGACAACAGCTTCACATGATCTACGTAGCTCAGATATGGCCAGTTTCAGTATACTGTTCTCATGTATCGAGCCCAGCACCCGAACATACACTGATGCTCTCAGATTCCATCCAGAGAAGAGCCATTCGCCTGGTGGGTGATGCCACACTCACTAACTCGTTGACCTCATTTAGAACACCGTAGAAACGTCGGCAACCATTCACTTTTCTACTTCCACGGGAAATATTCCTCAGAAATATCTTCTATCATTCCACCACTATACATATATCAATCTTAGTCAGACAGACTTGACAAGCCCAGTCAGAACATCTATTCGTTGTCTATCTTGGAATACGTCGAACAACATTTTACCAAAACTCGTTCGTCTGTGGACCGGCCAAGCTTTGGAATTCACAGAAATCTCTGATATAATTCCATCACTAGCAATAATAGTCAAACGAACTCGACAACCCCAGTCAGCACATCCTTTCGTCATTAACCTTTAATTATGTCTTCGGCCACCTGAACAGATATCAGCAAATCGCCCCAACCCAAACACAGAAGTGTCAGTATCAAACGCGTAGTATTTGTGAACCTATTTGAATATTGAGATGGATGAATATAAAGAATCTTTGTATTGAAAATCTGAGAATAAATAAATTAAATAAGTCGAATATACTATTATTTTATCATTTATGGGATACCAATGATTTCACAGTAGACCAACAATGGATTCACTACATACGAAGATAATAATCATATTTATAGATCTGGTTTTTCAAATCACGTCAGCTTAACTTGCTCTTCTCAAATGCTATGAGCGAACGACTATAATAGGAATATGATTGCATGGAACTATAGCGTGGAAAAAAGAAATAAACAAGCTGGATATTCTATACTATCCTGGGAACTGAATAATTGATAAAACACTGTTTCGCCGAATCTATATGAGATGTTCAGAGTTCTGGGAACGTTGAATTCTCAGATTTGAATCAATATTACTCAGAAACAAAGTGCAGTTTGAAAAGCACAGAAAACCATCTCACATCGAAAAAATCTCTAACTCTCATTCAGGGCCTTAATTCTCAAAATCTCATTAAGGTTGATTGATAATTTCATGTCGAATAATATCAGACTCATTACCAACTAAGAAAGTCCAAATTCCTTGTATGCCTGTTTGTTCGCTACAAATTTCATAATCAAATTTCCTGTTTCCGAAAAAGAAAAGTTTAAAAGGGGGCACTTTCAAAGGCGTATCCAGGTCAGGGAAGGGAGTAAAGGGATGGTTGAGTAGAGACATCTATTATATGCATTCTTTCCTAAGTTCAGAAATTAGATTCCACTTCCGAAGTAGGAATGTACTGAGATACAAACAATACTTATGTCGTATCGTATACAGGTTGTTTATCGATTCGAGACATATAGGAGTTTGGCGAATAATGAAATTCAGTTTCAAATTTCGAATTTTCATAGTGGCCACGAACGATCAATGAACTCAATGTAGAATTCACTTCACCATGACTTTTGGTAAATAGATGAATTTTTAGACCGATCAGAACGATTCTAGCTGTGGCGTTCAGTTCCAATTTCATTCGAACTCGAACTATCCATTCACTCATTGGAATCAGAGGAAGATGAAGATACAGAGGAAATGGAAGCAATAATGACATGACAACATATTTTTCTTACTATTTAAGACGGTCCACTGTAGAAGTTTCAAAGAGATTGGGAGTTTTTGAAAACCAATTTAATGCTATATCAAAACTGTTTCTGGATTCACAGCAACAAACATACTTTCTTTTCAGGAATGCTGGAGATTATATACTGATCACAAATCTTAACATTGTTTAGATTTTTAGGAACAAGTCGAAAGAATAAGAGGCAATGCAACATTTATATTCAGCAATTTATATAGCTGGTGTAGGTGGGTGGACGTCCAAGAAAATTAAATACTGTTGTCAAAGCAACAAGGAAACCAGCATTTTCAATGATGATGCAACAATGATACATCAAGGTGTGACACTTTGTTAGTGCGATGTTCCACGAACATTATAGGAATTTCCTTTCGTGCGCTTCAAGAGATGAAATAAATAAATATGATGAATGGCGCAATGTGTTGTGGGAAATAATTACATTGTTGCGACAGAGATAACGCGGTTCAAATCAGACTACCACCTCTCTTCTCTCAAAAGATTCGAATTCAAATCGAATTTGCCGCCATAGCTGTAATCGTTCTGATTTGTCTAAGAATGCATTTATACAGGAAGTCATGGTAAAGTGAATTGACGAATTCACATGCCCCACATGTAACGATTCGATAAACAACCTGTATAAGTTGCATTGGATTGATCACGGTATATGTCGTTACGCATTCACATGCCCCACATGTAACGATTCTGCAAACAACCTGTATAAGTTGCATTGGATTGATCACGGTATATGTCGTTACGCATCCACATGCCCCACATGTAACGACTCGATAAACAACCTGTATATGTTGCATTGGATTGATCGCGGTCTATGTCTTTACCCATGCACATGCCCCACATGTAACGATTCTATAAAAGACCTGTATTAGTTGCATTGAATTGATAACAGTATATGTCGTTACGCATTCACATGCCCCACATGTAACGACTCGATAAGTTGCATTGGATTGATCGCGGTATATGTCGTTACCCATTCACATGCCCCACATGTAACGATTCTATAAACAACCTGTATATATAAGTTGCATTGGATTGATCGCGGTATATGTCGTTACGCATTCACATGCCCCACATCTAAATATACTATAAACAACCTGTATAAGTTGCATCGGATTGATCGCGGTATATGTCGTTACGCATTAACATGCCCCACATATAACGATTCTATAAACAACCTGTATAAGTTGCATTGGATTGATCACGGTATATGTTATACGCGTTGTCCCGCGTTTTTCATGCTATGAAATGAAATATGACATATTTGAAAATTGTACAGAGTTTCGAAGAAAAAACTTGTATTCTTCGAAATAATGAGATTCAAAATGCTCATTATCATAGATTTCCATTAGGTAACGACATAGTAGGTGAATTCGAAACCGTTTTTCTGTTTGGAGGCTTGAAAAATCTGCAATGTTCTGAATCCTTTGGCGCAGTCTAAGATACAATATCATTGAATTTAGGCACATCTCCTTGAATTGGCGACATAATCAACTATGATACCAAGTGGTAGGATTATAATCGATAACATCAATAATATGCTGTTGGAACGAAGTTCAGAATGAGATCTTGTGCCATCATTCTTATCATCTTGGTAGATTGACATCGATTGATTCCTTCAAGGTGTTCCCCTCCACAACCATGCAAATACTTCAATATTGCAAATATGATTATGATTTTGTTTATCAATCTCAGATAAAAGCACTATATCTCGATCTATTGTTTTAGATAGATCAAAAACGAAAACTACCTCAAGTTTACTTGCAATACTGGTGTTCCCAAGACGTAGACAAGCACTGCATGTGAAGAAAGTTAGCCTCAAGAATGAAGTATTTGGTGATTGTGCTCCTCATTGGTTTCAGTTTATTGGTAGATGTTGAATCCTCTGTCATCGGTAAGTGAATATAATTTATAGATGATCATTCGTTCAAGAAGTTGAAATGATATACGTATAACCGAAAAATCTCGAGCAACAGATGGTTCTTGACTTTCAAGGTGATTCTGAATATGTTTAATTGATCATTCCACTTTAAGACCATTTATTCAAGAATACCTAATAGATTGTTTTGATGCTACAATAATTCGCATTCGACCACGTTCGGCACCAATAAGGACACCACCACAAACTACAGGGTGTTTCATTGGGAAAGGTGAATAATTCAACTGTGGATAGGGGTCCCTGAGGTGATTCCACAAACTCCATGGTTAATGGGTCTTCCACATCTTATAACCGTGATACGGGATGTTTCATAAAATTTGCCCATATATCGTTATTGTCTCATAACTCTCTAACCAACCTGTATATTTGTTCAGAAATATGTAAACTTACTCAATTCATCTTGCCAAATTGATTGAGGCATCAACAAAAGATAGAATCCAGGTCCGGCTTCACTTAAAATTCATAAATTCTTTCTGCTCGAAAACAGCACCCTATACATTTGAATTTCTCAATTTTTGGCCATATCTGAGGAGAGCATCGAAATGTCTATTCAACGATTCACTTTTTATTCATGCACAGACGAATTTTATTACTAATATTCGTGGATAATAGTACCCTCCATACCGCCTTCTCTTCCAGGGCTCCAATACCAGCCAGGCAAATCAGAAACGAATGAGGGAGAAATGTAGACAACATGAATATGGACTCGGCAACAATTCTCGAATGGGGATCCAATAACTTGGTAGATTTCAATGCAAACAAAACACAAGCATGAGTTTTCTCTAGCAAAGCTGATCTCACTGTGCCCAAGCTTGTCAGGAGTAACCATTCCTTTGGAGACATCCATTCCCATGCTCGGTATTACTATCAGCAATAACCTTTCTTGGGAAAATCACGTGAGATCAATTGCTAAAAGTGCATTCCCAAAAACTTGTTTTTTCTGTTTCGGGCCAGGAGCTATTTCATACTTTCAATCAGCTGCTTATGATCTATAAGGCACAGATTCCACCTGTCCTGGAATACTGGTCCCATATTTGGAGTGCAGCACCCAAACATACCCTGAAACTGTTGGATCCTGTCCAAAAAAGGGCAATTCGTCCCGTGGGTGATGCCTCGCTCACAAACTCACTCACTTCTCTGGAACACCGTGGAAAAGTTGGCGATCTGACTCTATTTTATAGATATTGTCATGGACGATGCTCTTCTGAAATATCAACAATTTTACCTCCCTTGGCAGTCCCCGCGAGATTAACCCGTCGAGTTGGGGCTTCGCACCTCTTCGTGGTCACTTTGGAGACCTGCAGAACATCTCTTTCCCAAGACTCTGTCATCCAAAGAACAGCGAAGCTCTGGAACACATTGCAAAGGGAGGTGTTCCCGGAGGCATATAACCTCCATATATTCATAATTCCAGATTTATTGGGATTTTCTCTCTTTGTTTCTACAAAATGAAATTATGAGTATTATATTTCAATATACGAGTATGTATGTATGTATGTATGTATGTCACTGCGTTTAAAAATTTTCCTATTCGTTCCTGAAACGTCCATCAAAGATGAGTGTGGCAATCTGATGATTTCTCTATAGTCTATATATTCCCAAACCTTTTTTCCTACAAATTGTCACTGACAAGCGAATGAATTTTTCTTTTAGGGCTTCTGAAAGGCAAATTTATGAAAGCAGTGACTTGTTTTTCATCACTACACGTACTTATATTGAAATAATACTCATATTTTCATTTTATAGAAACGAGTAGAGAAATTCCCAAAGAAACAGGAATCATTAATTAGGTTGAAATAAGTATACCGACTTTATGGATTCGAATGTCACATCGGTCATATCAAATATACTAACTGATAAAAATACTGAAAATACGAAGGATCCGGAACCTATCCCAATTATGTTTTTGAGTACAATAATTGTTCAATATTGTTCAACTAACAATAGCACAGGAAACTTGTTCTTGATAATTATAATCCTGATGCAAAATATATTACTGAATGAAAAAAAAGTCAAATGGATATTTACCTCAATGTAAATGGTTAATTTTCATCGAATTATTCATATATTATGCTCATTCCTCTGTTACCTAGAATTAAACAAATCTAGATAAACAATATAAATCAGATTGAATAAATGATATAAAATGATTAAGTGATGCCTGACTTTATAATTTCCGCGATATCATAGATACATCAGATTGAAATTCATTATATTTCTTGATCATCACAATTTTTGATCGATGTTCATAGATAACAAAAAATATCAATGACATTTTGATAACGCACTCTTCTAACATTTATAGATTGAATCTCCAATTGTTTATGCATATTCAATAATTGACGTAAATGATAATTATACTCTTAAGTGGCAAAATTAATTGATTCTTCGACGTAAATATATTGCGATTTGGATTCACATACAGGGTATTCCTTAACGACATGCTGATATACAGCAGTGGCGGCTCCTCAGAGGAGGCAACGGAGGCTGAGCCTCCTCAGAGATTTTCCTTAAACCGATATTATCTATACTTTCACATTAAAAGGACACCAAAATACATGGATTTTGATTTTATTTCCTGGTTTTAGGTAAATATTTTTGAATTGGCAACAGTGCTTGCCCACGCATCACACGTTGAAATCTGCAAATCACACGTAAAATATTCAACTTGGCAACATCTATAGGAGTCTAGACTCCTTCACAACGCGCAACCCACGCGCGCAATGCATATTCCCGAACACGCCCGAACCGAATAGCACGTGTTTGTCGTGTCGCGTCGCGAATTGAGGACAATCCAGTGCGAATGCATTGTTTATGTTAGGTAAAAGGTTAGGGGCTCTATGAATTTCTGAAAAATGAGTGTTTTAAAAGATTGCAATTTAGTGGAATACTTTTTGGTGAACCCATTCAGTGCTTTGTCTTATGAAGATAAATTGATTGTGAAAAACAAACGTCCGACACCGTAATTAAAAAATATGATTGTAACAGGTAACAAACAAAATCGTTCGTTCAATTTTAAAAAATATATATCTGGCTGATGGGATCTGAGCTAAGGAATAAGCTATTTTGTTGGTACTGCGAATTATTTTTAACCGATAAGTCATCATGTTGGGGGCGATTATTAGGATATAATGATTTGAAAAATTTGCCTTGCGGATTGGATAGACATTGCAAATCACAAAAACACATTCCTTCAAGTATAAGTTTAGGTTAACTGGTAAACAGAATGTCATTAAAGCTATTGATTTGGGTGAGTCGTAGAGAGTTGTTTTTCACAATAAATCTCATATCATTCAGCCTCCTCTGTCATGAAATTCACGAGCCGCCACTGATATACAGTGTACCAAGATAAGGATGAACGTTTTTAAAAACTTTACAAACGATGAGATTTCCACAAAATTCTTAAACACACGACATGTTTCGCTAACACAGTAGCTTCGTCAGGTGATATACTGGTACGATGAACTAAACTAACCTTGGCTTGCTTATATACAGTGTGTGCGATTTCAACCCGCAACACCCTTCTAATTCGGAACCCGTCGACCGATTTTCAGAATCGAAAATTCTATAATATGGAATATGCGACTCAACGAGCTCTAATAAAAAATGTGGACAAATTTGAAATATTCAGATTTTCAAGGCCTACTTTTGTTTGTTGAAGAGGTCAAAATTGCAAAAACGACTATTAGGCAATTTTTTTTCGAAACAGTGACTAGCCTATTTCATTCAGGCATAGCTGAAATACTTCCATACGAAATTTGAACGCAAAATCTCATACAGGGTGTTCGTTATTCAATGGCAAATTTTGATATTTTAGATTTTTGGATCAAAATTTGAGGAGTTGGTATAACCGGTGGAGTAGTTATTCAATAGAGGAACTAATCGAATACATAGGTACGAAGTTTCATTTCTGTAACTTCTACAGGAAGATCTCTCTAGATCAACCAAAAATCAATAAAGCTAAAGTTGAAATTCACCATTCTGAAAACTCAAGTAAACCGTATGTCACACACTACACCACACAGTCACTCTGAAAATCATCTTGTTTGATAAAGAGCTGTCGAATATAACACAAATAGAATGGCAGACAAATACTTTCTAAAGACTGCTAGGAGATATACTGATGTTTGATGTGATCATAATAATATACCGATTTTAGAATGAAAATTTGAGATGACAATGAAAATTTTTAAATATAGAGAATATTTCCCCAGATTAGTCACCATTATCTATATCTCCTAGGAAAAAGTCATGGATCATGATGAAAAAAAAATCGATTTCAATTTCATTAATTATTGGTTGACCTAGAGAGATCTTCTTGTAGAAGTTACAGCGATGAAACTTCGTACCTATGTATTCGATGTGTTCCTCTGTTGAATAACTACGTGGTTATATCAACTCCTTAGATTTTGATACAGGGTGAATGGAAAAATCGAAAATATCAAAATTCGCCATTGAATAACTAACACTCTATATAAGATCTTGCGTTCAAATTCCGTATAGGGGTATTTCACCTATACCTGAATGGAATAGGCTAGTCACTATTTCGAAAAAAATTGCCTAATAGTTGTTTTTGAAATCTTGACCCTTTCAACAGACAAAAGTAGGCCTTGAAAATCTGAATAGGTATATCAAATTTGTCCACATTTTAGAATAGAGCTCGTTGAGTGCTATATTATGGAATTTTCTTTTTTGAAAATCGGTTGACGAGTTCCGAATTAGGAGGGTGTTGCGGGTTGAAATCGCACACACTGTATATCCAACTTTCCCAACATGAAGGATTAGTTACCTGCGTACGACGGCGTATTAGCGCCACAATAACCTATGAATTTTTTAATCAGAATCTCAAAATTTTGAGATTTTTTCTCAAAATTTTGAGATTTTTTCTCAAAATAATCCACATTATGGATGCGTGTATTCAGTTACAATACTGCATTTTCAATTATAGAGTTGAAAGTAGGTAGATATCAGAAGTGTGAAGTGCATGATATAGGTGCACTATATAAATTGAAACAACAAAGAAAACGTGAGCGGTCCTAGATTTGATTCTTCGTTTTCCTACTGGATTTGAAATGGACATCCATGGGATATCCATCGAAGGATTTGAAATGATATCTTATGGGCATCCATGATATATTCACAGCAATCACGAATGAGTTCAATCCGCAAGATTGTTTTTCATAGTGTCAATTTCTCTTTTTTGTGTCCGAACATGGATTAAATAACCTTTTGGAAATAGAACTGATTCTTCGTTTTCGTACTGGATTTGAAATGGACATCCATGAGATATCCATTGAAGGATTTGAAATGGATATCCTTCAGTAGATATCTTATGGATATCCATAAGATATTCACAGCAAAAGCTGATGAAAGTGATGGATGTAATTGTCCATAAACGTCAATTTCTTCATTGAGAAAAGAAAGAAGCTCATGATCATTCGTATGAAATTTCCTTCTATACAATCCCAAGGATTTCAATCGTCTTTGTAATGTTCTTCTGCTGATGTCGTTGTTAAGTACTAACGCAAAGCACAACCACTTTATAACTGAATGCAAACATACACAATGTTGTTATCATGTAGGTAACAAATTCGAGAAAAAAATCTCAAAATTTTGAGAAAAAATCTCAAAATTTTGAGAAAAAATCTCAAAATTTTGAGATTCTGATAAAAAAATTAATAGGTTATTGTGGCGCTAATACGCCGTCGTACCTGTGGACAGGTTTGATAAACCTCCATTTTCGGAAATTAGGCACAATATCTACATTAAAATACGGTGAACTGTATCAACTTGAAAGGATTTATAGCAAATACATATTATTACCATTTATTACTTACTAAGAAAACAAATTCAACAGTGCTGAACTATTGAGGTCTAATTGATCATTAAGTAAAATGATCAGAATTTCTGAGTTTGTTGATCTCTAATGATTCATAATGATTGAGTTTCATTCCTTTATTTTCTAAGTGTAGAATTTCGCAATTATCATCAAAACTATGGTTTTCTTCTAATATATGGTTGGCGTATGTTGAATTTGTTTTCTTTCTATGAAAAAGATTTTGGGTAAATTACTGTCTGTGGCTTGTGCTGTGTAATTGCCTTTGTTCGTTCATCAATTATAAACATGCGACAGAAAGTAGTATGGAAAGTATCACCTTCTAATAAAATAATAACGTACTATATTTCTTAATGTTCATCATACAAAATTATGATCAATATCAATTCAATAGGTAGTACACAGATTTGATATTGTATGTGAAGTAAACATAATTATATTGTAATCATATACAGGGTATCTGTAGAAGGTCTTTACAAAAACATACCACATATTCCCTAGACCAATATAAGTCGATTTAGGAAGAATCACTTTAGTACAAAGTTGCATTGTTTAGGCTCCAGAGGGCCTTGAAGTTACAATTTTTAAATCGTTTTTCCCATATAAATTTAAAACGGCATAATATATGCGATTTTGCTGAAATTTGATACATTGATAGAGTTTCATGTGACAAATAAAATGGTGTTAAAATTTTGTCCGATAATAATACATAGGCGTAGAATTTGATTTTTGGAATATTTGCACCTTTAAAAATTCTACGCCAATGGAAGAAAAGGAGTTTGAGCATAAAATTTAGATTGCGCAACTCATTTACTTTAAAAAAGGTACTCTTGATAAGACTTGATTGCTCTCATGGTTTTGACGAAATTTGTATTTTAGTATATAATGCATGTTAGAACATAAACAATAATCATTAAAATACAAACTTTGTCAAATCCATGAGAGTAAATCAAGTATTATCATGGGTATTTTTTGTAGTAAATGAGTACCCAATCCAAATTTCATACTCAAACCCCTTTTCTGACATAATTTTTAAAGGTGCAATAATTTAAAAAATCTAGTTCTACGCCTATGGGAGAAGAGGGGTTTGAGTATAAAATTTGGATTGGGTACTCATTTACAACAAAAAAGTACCCTTGATGACACTCGATCTACTCTCATGGTTTTGACAAAGTTTGTATTTTAATAATTATTGTTTATGTTCTAAAATAACTAAAATGCAAATTTCGTCAAAACTATGAGAGCAATCGAGTCTCATCAGGAGTACCTGTTTTGAAGTAAATGAGATGCGCGATCTGAATTTCATTCCCAAACTCCTTTTCTTCCATTGGCGTAGAATTTTTAAAGGTGCAATTATTTGAAAAATCAACTTCTACGCCTATGCATTATTATAGGCTAAAATTTCAACACCATTTTTTTTTCCACATAAAACTCTATCAATATATCAAATTTCCGCAAAATCGCATATGCCGTTTTGAATTCATATGGGAAAAACGATTTAAAAATTGTAACTTCAAGGCCCTCTGGAAGCCCAAACGGTGCAACTTTGTACTGATATAATTTTACTTAAATCGACTTATTTTGGTCTAGGGAATATGTGGTATGTTTCTGATGATAATCGAGTCAATGGAAAATTATTTTTTTCAGAAGTCATTCCAAAAGACAATGGAACTCAAGCAGCTATCAGCCATCATGAAGAAAATGTTGTGCGAAATAAATCGAATGGGCATCCTCGCCACATAGTTTTCATACCCTTCTTGAGACCTTACAAAAGGTGAGTATTGACTTTCAATATACAGGGTGTATCTCAATAGCACCGGAAAAATTCAAAGGGCGATTCCTTGTGATATTTGAGGAAATAAAGTTCATATGAACATGTGTCGTATTTTGCTTCGTTCTCGAGATACAGGGTGCCAATTCTTCCATGAAAAATCGTTTTTTTTCATTCATTACTCAGTTGTCTTTCCATAAATTTCAATAAAACGTTGTGGTTTTGTTAATACTAATATGAGGCTGCTTCTGGTGCAATGAGATTCGAAATAATGTATCTGTATCTCGGAAACTATTTGCCGTACAGGTTTCGGAAAAAAATATTCAAGATAAGAGTGGCCAAGAAAAATCTCTGGAAATTATTTTCAAGTTTCCAGGGCAGCCGCTAGAGGGCATAATTGCATTGGTCAACTTAAAAAACGGGTTTTTATGAAAATTTGATATATCAAGACATATCAGGAAAACTTTTTTCATGTTTTCGGGTAGATTTCCAATAATTTCGATCAAAAATAATTGCGCTATATGTATAGCTCTTTGAATGAAAGAGGGAGGAAAGGATGAATAATACTCTGGAAAAACTCTTATTACTACAGTTTGGTGTAACGGAATTGAGCGATCTTGGTCTCATTATGAAGGGTTTTTTCAGATCTTTCCGATAAATCACGAATCAAGTCGATTTACATCCCGTGGTGGCCGCTAGATGGCATCGTTTGAAAAATCAGCCGATTTGCCTTTTTTTTTCGAGAATTCCAAATGGAACCATATATTTTTCTTGCTATGATATGAAAGTGAAGTGAACGAGTAGAAAAATGGTGAAAACCGCTAACTGATACCTCTTGAAGAACCGGAAAAATACTCGGCATTATATTAAAATTTAAACTGTTAGCATATGTCAAATGCTTCCTCATTCGTTATCGGCATTTTGACAAATAAGCAATCCACAGTGAAAACTTTCAATGGAACTTCGATTATATTTTGACGTTTCTTTCATTCAAAGACAACTTGCCTTTTCTATACTCACTACTCACATTTCAATTAGCTATGTCATTACTAACAGTCTCCTTCACTATTGTGAGATATAACAGCAGTTTGTGAAACCAAAATAAATGAATTATTGGAATCATAATTTCATAGATACAGGATATTTCTGATGACGATTATTGAAGTTAGATTCCTGTGGTAAATATTTTCATAATAATATTTCGAGTATTTCACCGGTTCCTCAGGATGCATCAATTCGCGGTTTTCATCATTTCTCTTCTTGATTGCTCTACTTTCATATTAGAATAGAATAAATGTATGGTTCCATCTGAAATTTTCGAAAAAAATGGAAAATTGTTTGATTTTTCAAACGATGCCATCTAGCGGCCACCACAGGATTTAAATCGATTTGATTCGTGATTCATCTGGAAGAACCCAAAGAAAGCCTTCATAATGAGACCAAGATCGTTGAATTCCGTTACAACAAACTGTAGTAATGGGAGTTTTTTCAAAGTACTATTCATCTTTTCCTCCCTCTTTCGTTTAAAGAGCTAGTCCAATTTTTTTTGATCGAAATAATTGGAAATCAACTCGAGAACATGAAAAAAGTGTTTTTGATATGTCTTGATATATCCAATTTTCATAAAATCCCGTTTATTGAACTGGCCAATGCCCTCTAGCGGCTGTCCTGGAAACTTCAAAATAATTTCCAGAGATTCCTCTTGGTCACTTTTATCATTCATATTTTTTTTCGAAACCTGTACGGCAAATAGTTTCCAAGATACAGCCGGCGTCCACTCTTATAGTGGTACACCCGGTACACCACCGGTTTTTCTGAGTTTATTCATATTTTTATTGGATTGAAATATTGAAAGAACAACTTTTTCATCACCTGTGTAATTTTTGTATCTAGCTTAATTATTGAGGAAACAATAAAAATTCGATTTGTCTCAATAACCCGAATTAGGATCATTTTGAAATTTTGGGACTTTCTCAGTCTCCAACCATACTGAATTTTGGCACCATTTAATCTCATAAAGGAGGGCTATAAATAAAAACAATAAATACTTTCAACTTCAACATCCTGTGTCTCAAAAACGAAGCAAGTTTGGACACATGTTTGTGTATGTGAACTTTATTTGCTAGAATATCACAAGGAATCACCTCTTGAATTTTTTCGGTGTTATTTAGATACAGAATCTACAAACAATTATTCCCTATCCCTATATTTGTTTTTTAGTAATGATAATAGCTCAAATGATACCTGTGAAGATTCGGATGATGATTTTCCGGAGTTTTTCCTCACAGACAAGCAGATAAAGTATGGAGGTATCATAATAGTCATCCTTATAGGAATCTATGGTTTCACGCTATTAGCAGTTGTGTGCAATTTCTATTTCTTACCATGTGTTGAAACTATCTGCGAAGTAGTACATCTAACACCAGTAAGTATTTGGTATTTCATACAGGGTGATCTATGTATAAGACAGAAAATATTAAGAGTATAAGTCAACCATTCGAGAAAGAGTGTGAAGTTTTGGAGGATGAATCAACCTTGGAGATTTTGATAAACCCTTGAGAGCTAATGAAATCAATTACTTTCTTCAATATCTTATATGATCATGACATCAACAACATTATTGAACAACAGAAAAATGCAGGCGGCTGTCAATTTGTTGTTCTTGCTTGAGGCATGGTCACTTTAATGCCAGTATGCAATAATAATAATTAGATATCTTGTGATATGATATTGACTTATCATGCTCGCTATCCATAAGCGTAGGTAAACATGATCGCATACACACTGATCCTATTCAACATTTTCAACAGTGCATTTTGAGTGTGATGATCGTTCACATAGTGCAATGTTATGTACATAAATTCAATATTGATTTTCTATTTGGCGTCTTTGATGAAGTCATTATGACACCCAATAGCGTATCGAAACTATTAGGACACGTTAAATTTCTTCTTTCAAAGTTGGTAATAGTAACGTCAAACTGTCAGGCACGATTGACACGAACTTTAGTGTGATTAGGGTAAAGCCACCTTAGATTAGGGAATGACCATTCAAATGTTTTTCCATCGTGATTCTAGACAAATCCCATCCTCATTCATCCATGGTTTTCGCTCCACTTACATAATGAAATCTAACTTACTGTTAACTAGGAGCAGAAATATCAAGATATTCCTTGAAATACATGAAATAACTACTGATGACTTCATTCTTACTGTCTTCCTTCACCTCAGGAGAAAGATCCGGTATGGAAGAAGTGTTTCCCAATGTGAATGGTAAACTGAAAGTAACCTCAAAAAGTAATGTCAAATTCACATAGCAATTTGTTTTTTATTGCTAATCTCAGTCAACAGTTGAATCACCAATAATCAATCAACCTATAACCACACTATTGTGAAGATGCATCATATTGGTGAAATTAGCAAGATAGTTGTATCAGAGATAGGTTTCCCAATGTCAAATTCAGGATGAAGGTTGATCTGTTAAATTATAGCAATTTCTGCGTCAAGACAATTTCAACCTAATTGATGCCATTATTGTTATATACCTAATGTAGTTAGGTAGATATTTCAGAAAAATGTTTATAATAGGTGATTGATTATTCCAGGATGTTGCGGCAGCAACATTTATGTCAGTTGCAACTTCTACACCTGAACTTTTTACGAACATCATAGGTACTTTTGTGACCCAATCAGACCTCGGTATTGGTACAATCGTCGGTTCTTCACTATTCAACGGTCTTGGAGTCGCTGCAATTGGAAGTTTGGCAGCACCTCGCGTAAGTTTTAAGCTCATTATTTCTAGTCATACAAATCCATCTTTCAACCATTCGCAAACTCTACATAACATGAGTTGATAACCAACTGCCGATGTCATACTTACTAGTTATATTAATTTGTGTTATTATTGTTGTTAGGACTACCAAGTATCATTTTTGGAATAAGTATTGTTTCAAAGCACGAAAGTCGATCTGTTCGAGGTAACCTGATGGATAGCTGAAGTTCTATTATGTGCTACAGCAATAAAAGCTTCCGCAAATCGGTAATGTCGTCAGTTCAAGATGGGACATCTGAATAGGTATTGGAAATCTAAAGGTTCCTCTCAAGTCCATAAGAACAATCCCAACCCCAATTTTTTTTTAATATACTAGTATGGATTTCAATCATTCCAACCATCTGCTCCACCTTCAATACCCACAACACATCGAAGAGCAACATGTAGGTATCCTATTTGATCTTCCCAGAAGAACATCAGTTTGCATCAGCTACTTCATCATCAATGAATGAATAAATTGAAGATACCGGATACATTTATAATCCGTATAATTTTCGTGCAATCTCCTTCTTCCAACTTATCACCTCAGTTGATATTTTTGTAATACCTGTTTGAAAATGGAATAATACTCTCGATCAGGTTTTTCAGGACTCCTTAGTCGATATTGTATGTAGCACAATCATATATGATATCATCATTCAATTCCCAATGTAAATCAAACAATAAACCCAACCTGTCTCTCGAACATAGAAAGATATGGAAATGGGCATCTAAATCTAGGGTGAAATATAGAAGTGTGTTGATTTGAAAGCAGGGCTAATTTAACGGTTATTGGGAAAGCTAGGTAGTTTTTCATCGGGAGTAAATACATAAGACATGATTTTTTTATCGATAAATACATGTTTAATTATATGAAAGTTCCATTTCCATGACGAACAATCGAGAATCAAGGAAGTGAAAAAATCACGAGAGCTTGCTCGAGCGATTTTTTATACTTCCCTTGATTCGAGATTTTTTGCCAGATGACAACGAAATTTGAATGTAATTTGTAATGTATTTATCTGATACCTGATACATTGTTAAACCATTTAAGTTTGGTTGTAATCGTATTGGATATAGAATTTTTGTCAGATTGGACAAAGGCTTGAGAAGTGTTTAGTTTTTTTTTCATTGCGATTATCATCTGAGATACCATAATGTGGACAATCAATTCGAATCAGCCTGTACAGAATGGTTGGAAGAATGGTCTATTTTTGAAGAAATCTTTAATGATTCAATCAGTTGACGTATGGTCTATTTTTCGAAGCATCCTCGAGTAGGGACCATGCAATTGAAATCATATAATTATCCATAATCAGTGAAACAGAAGGAATGACATTAATCACATCATCATTATTCAATTTCATATACAGGGTGAGTCATAACGTCATGAATATTGGGTCTGAGGGCGACCAAAATATGGCGATATGCCTTAATGGAATATTGCTGTGGAAAAAGATACAGGGCGTTGATTTCATCATCAAGAATCATTCACTTGGCGCCCCTTTGTAACAAACTGTAGAATAATAAATGAAATAATATTTCCTGCACAAAATTATGCGTCTGTGCCGATTTTGATAACACATGATGAATATACAGTGAAATGTTTAGCAGTAGTATCTTTTCCTATCGCCATATTATGGTCAAAACAGAAATTTAAGGAGAACACCAATTCCTACCTTATTTCCCTTGGTTCTCACGATGTTCTCTGAACATAACAGGATATTCCTTTTCGTGGGAACCAGAACATAAAAAAAAACCTCAGCCTATGTCCTAATAGTCATGACTGTATGAGTAGTTTTCAGATATTTTCTCCCCATCATGATTGTTGATTATAATTTTTAATTCAGTAAAAAATATCATTACCACGGGGTCTTATGCCCTTCGGCTGAAGCATCGGGATATGATCTTGGACCGTGGATAATACTAATATTCTTTAGTACCTTGGCGTATGTATGACTATTATTGTTCAATGCGATGTCTTCTATCAATTCGTGCAATCTTAAATACCACGCTGCCATCTAATTGCCATCAGTTTATTTCCTACTGCAGCCGCTGCAGCTTGACTGGTGGCCTGTGACGAGAGATTGCTCCATCTACGTCTGCGCAGTTGCCATCTTGGTGGTCATCACATGGGACGGCGCAATCTTCTGGTACGAAGCGACAATCCTGATGATCGCCTACATAGCCTACTTCACTATCATGTTCTTGAACACGCGCATATCCAACTTTGTGAGGAGCAAATTCGAGAGGAAGAAATCGGACATCAAACCTGAAAGGTACCAGCAGGCAGCAGATGCAAGGTTGTCTATTATATCTGCGTATGGTGCCTACATTGATACTACGACTACTCCGGGGTATGGAGAGGAACATCAGAAAACGCTGGACAAGATAGAAGCAGAGGATCAAGAAAGTACGTAACATTTCTCATAATTCTTGGAGCGCGCCAAAGGAAATTAATATAATGTTCGAAGAACATCGTATCTAGGGAGGATAGGGAGAGGAAGTAGGTATTGGATTTTTTTAACTTTTGGAGGTTATAAGTTCCTTGGGAATACGTCCATTGCGAGAGAATTCCGAAGCTTTGCTGTTCTACAGTTTTGGTGAAGTGTTTGTTCGAAATATCTCGAATGTCATTAGCGCATTCCACAATCAACGGATATAGATCTCAGTAAATGCACAGAAATGTTGAAAGAATGCTGCACTTTCTCCTAAGAATATAGATATACAAACTCTAAAATCGCAATTTTAACTGCAGAGGAATTGGCTAAAGAACTAGAAATTGAACCTAGCCCTAGGCATAAGCTTAGTGCCACATCGACAATTCAATTTGTCAATTCAATTCACGCTGGTGAAACAGCCCGCGACGTGCATATAACTTCTACAGAAAAAAATCAAGGTTTAATTTTGCATTAATTTCAGTTAATGAAATATTTGAAGTTGAATGAGTACTACAAATCTTGGTATTCTTGTACAATATAAAACAGATTTCGAAACAAAAACGACCTGTGTCGTTCACAAAGTTACTATTTTTCAACAATCAATACCTGCACATCTGAATAGCTTCATTTTTATTTTTAGGTAATTTTGAATCTTCCGTAAACGCTGTTTCGTAACTTCTGTATCTGAATCATCATTTCATCACCATCGCTTGTACCTATCCGAAGTATCTATGATATGGAAGATTATTGTGACAATAATAATAAACTTCAATGAGACATTCATAATTACTCAAATTCCAAACATTTTCCAACTCGTGACTCGAATATTTGAGGTTATGTGTATCGCCCGTCGTACAAGCAAAAGCCAGTGGAAATCATTTCTCGACAGAAGTTCGCTCTTGAAATTCTCAGTGGTCGAATTCACCAGAATCGGAGACGAACAAAAAAAATTACAGTGGGATTAATTTGGCTAAATTATTTGCTGGCCGGTTTTTTTTGCCGGTAAGAGTATATTCATAACTTGTCTCATTGTTGCAGAAGCACATCAATCATTGTTTCGAAGACCCGATGGCACTTGGTTCCAAAAATGCATATTCTACTATACGTGGCCTCTGCAATTGATCCTGAAATGCACAATGCCTAATCCGAAGATACATCCGAAATTGTTTCCGATCACATTTATCATGTGTATTGTTTGGATCGGTATCAACTCTTACATAGTGTCGTGGATGATAAGCATCATTGGTAAGTTCAGAATAGTTCAGATACGATATCTAAAGACATCTATATGTTTATAACCAAACAATATTGAGTACAGTCAAGATAGCGCTGATATTTCAGAAGATAACCTCGATATTGTTGTGGTCTCCTGCGTCATATACCTGTATATGTACAGTGTCATTCATAAAGTCGGCATCATATGGAAAAAACTTTTAATAATTATAATTTATTTCGAAATTCGACTTGGGCGTTGAAAACTGAGAAAAATGGACTACTCGGGCGGGATCACGTAACTTTCGCTACATGTTGAAAGTTATACATTGTATTAAATAAATCGCTCAAAATAGGCTTATTTGATCGGATTAGAAAGAAGTGAACTGAGGAAAGTTGATTTTTTTCAAATTTTACATATGTGTGTCGAATATGAACGTTTTATAACAACTTTCAGTTTTTGATATTTTTTCAATGTCTACGAAATGCCTGTATTATTAATAAAAATCAACAGCGACAAAACTATTTCATTCCAGGAGCTTTATCATGCTACTAACTTTCAATCACTAAGTATCAACAAAACTGTGATTTTCTTCAGAAAATAATGATCCTTGCTTCAACTTTCTGTTATGTTTATGATGCCACAGTCATCTATCAGAATATCATCAAACTACTTCACGTATCTAACCAAAGTTCAGGACAGTTTTGTCGAAGTTTCAATCAGAAGAAATAAAAAAATATGAAGAATCAAAAGTTGCAATTGATTGTTTAAATTCGAGACACATGTGTAAAATGGGAATAGAAGCAACTTTTCTTTGTAAACTTTTTGTGAATTTGAACAAATAACCTATTTTCAGGGATTAATTCGAAAAAAATTAACCTTTGACATGTAGCAAGAGTCTCGTGACTCGACCGAGTAGGCCATTTTCCATCATTTTTCAAGGGAAACTTCAAGCCCGAGTCTAATTTCAATATAAATTATCATTAAAAGTTTTTCCATATGACGCCAACTTCATGAATGACACTGTATAGTTTCGTTTGGCTAAAATGAGAAAATTTTTCGTTGATCTGGTAATATGTATATCATTGACGAGTGACCGTTATCGATGATTAATACACTATTTCGTTCTGAAGAAAACTGTAATCAATGAAACTGACCAATGTCAATATACAGGGTGTATCTAAATAGAACCTAGAAAATTCAAGGAGTGTTTCCTTTCCCGTTTTTGAGATACAGGATGTTGAAGTTGGAAGTATTCATTGTTTTTTTATATAATCCCCCTGTATAAGCTTAAAATTTGGAGTCGAATCGAACTTTTATTGTTTCCTCAAAAACTAAGCTAGATCAAGAAGCAAGACAAAAATCACACAGGAGATAAAATAGTTATTTATTATACAAGGGAAAAAAGTAGTAGATTTTAGCTCCAGGTTGTGTTGTCTCCCGACGCGTAGCGGAGGGAGACAACAAACCGTGAGCTAAAATCTAATATTTTTCCCGTGTATAATACACTATTTTTTTCTGTGGCAGAAGAAAGGACGAATCAATATTGAGAAGATATTACATTATTTTGAAATCTGAAAATTATCGACGTGAAATTTTAAGTTTTTAACAGTAGGGACACCGCGTTGTAGGCATCTTTATCATTCATTTGAAGTAATCAAATATCTGATGTCACTTCTGTCAGTCTAATTTTGTGATTTTATTTCAAGAAATTGCGAATTCAGTGGTTATTTAGCAATATACGTAACCGCGAAGTCGAATGGAAGATAAAAGGACTTGCAGTTCTTTCTCGGAGACGGTATTATTGACTCATTTTTCGGAACTATAGCACAACAAAAGCCATCAACAGTGTATATATATATGTGATATATATCCGGGAAAAAAGTACTCACTTTTTTCCCACGGGAAAAAAGTAATTTATGAAAAGTGACATTTTATAACCTGCCAACAGGGATTAAATGCCAAACTTTTTTCCCGTCACAGAAAAAAAGTTGTTATTTCAATAGTTCAATCTGAAAAATATATGGAACTCTGTTCTGTACTGTACAATGACATTCACCATGAATATCGACAAATTTACCCACTGTGACGCTACTGGAAATATTATTTCGAATCTAATTGCACTAGAAGAAGCTCTATTTTACTATTATCAAAACCGCGTTTAATTGAAATTGATGAAAAGACAATTGAGAAATGAATAGAAAAAAGATTTTTCATCAATACCCTGTATCTCAAATACGAAGCAAGTTATATAGGACACAATCATGTTTATATGAACTTTATTTCCTAAAATACGAATCACCCCTTCATTTTTTTCGGTGTTATTTAGAGATACACCCTGTATATTTATGATGATTGATCATCAGTACTTGATTTATGAGTTGATTATCTTTGAATTCACAACAATTAATTAATAGTGATTCATATTATCACCTAAACCATGGCAGAGAGCCTTTGCATCAAGTGAAATCAGTGTTTTATTAAATTGTATAATTGGATTTCGCTGATGATAATGTGTCCATGTATTATCATAGCGGACATAGTTTAATTACAACATACATTATGTTAATATGTTTACATTAACCATCCATCACACTGTTACACCTTTATCGTCAATATATGTATAGAGTCATCTCAATAATGAAATGGTCGATTTTCCACCATGTATCTGGTGAATGAAAGTGAAATATACTTTCTTGATCCAAAACAATAAAAATAATAGGTACCTACTATTTCGCAAAAGTTCTGCTCATTGTTCATATTATATACATAACTGAATCATCAGCTTATTGTGGATGATTTTCATTATTAATTTTCACATGATTTGGGACTAGGGAAGCATAAATTGAATATTTGATTAAAAAAATAATAGCAAATCTCGTGCAATTTATAGAGAACTAAAATGAGTATTTTGTGACTTGATAACGCCAATGAATTCGATATTGTAGTTAGGTTGTCGTTTTGTTTGAATTTGGTCATACTGTTCATCAACTTCATTCAACGCACAGCACATTATTTGTAACGAACACATCTGAAAGGCTGGCGAAATCCAAATATTGGCATGTAACATGGGTATAGTTGCATGTGAAATTTATTACTAGCCCAGTATTACCCATCAGAAACTAAATCCTATTCTATTACATATGTAGGCATCATGCTGTGTGAATTTCAATTGAATCGGGAAATACACAATGAGCCTACTACGTTATTGAGTATATTATTTTTATACTTCCAGTTGAAGATTTGTTTAAAGCGAAAATTCAATATGATCTTGAGAGAAAATTGACTGGATGCTCACACTTTTTTTTTCTACAGGTAGATTGACAAATCTTCCCGATTCAGTGTTGGGAATGACATTCATTGCTGCAGGAGCATGCTTACCAGAATCTATATCCATGACCATCATTGCTAGAAGAGGTAAGTTTTCATACGCCTGACTAAAATCGTCCGATGAAAGCCAATAATATCGTTATTTATGTATAAGGGCCTCAATTACTGATTACGAATATATTCCCGTCCCAAGTTTCTATTTGCTCAATGAGTGTGACAGAGAAAGAAGTTTCGATATTGCGAATGTCAAATTCATTTTGAGCATATATGGAAACTTCTTCGTAATCCTTGAAAAAACCCTATCAAACCTAGTATCGTTGAATTCGTTATGATAATCCCTAACAGATCATGGAATAGAATACAGATATCAAAATTTGGGGTCGTTCTCGGTGAAACCAGGAGTGATAGAAAAAAGTTGTTCCGTCAAGTAATGGGCTATATTTGGTATACTTGCTACCCACCAATTTCCAAAATCCGATCTCGAATGATTCAGAAGTTACGGCACTGGTCGTTTTGTGTGCACTTTGTAAAGATCAGCATGGCGGCCATTTTGAACATTAAGATGAATAAGTTCAGATTTTATAATCACATTTCACCAAATTTTCAATATATCGAGGTAACTAATTGATCATTATTGACGGTTTCATTCCTATATGAGGTACCTTATGATTCATCACGTCACTTATTCCCAAAAATTTGACATCATTATGCATTGTCGTTATATGTCATTATGGTCGTTATTAATGGTTGAATGAATTATTTTTCTATTACTGAAGTAAGGAAGTAAGAGTAATTTCTGTAAAAATCTAAAATGACAGAAAACACGAATGAATACGTCAGCAATTTTCTAATTCATGTACAAGAACACCATCCCGAATTTCATTTGTTCATTTGTAGGAACAAATAATTTGAGGGGGTTAGCCACTTTTGAGAAACACGCTCTACAGCTTGTCTCACTTTAAGCAACGACCCCTCCTCTATATCTCAGCAGAGATGTATAGAAATTTAACTGGTGGGCTCACTCTTCAATTGTTTCGTCATACTAACTCTCGATATGGAACAATTGAAAGCAAGTTTTGGACGTGGGGTTTAGGTATTTGCGATAGAGGCGCCATAATCGGGAAATCGTTCAAAACCTTGATACTGTGAGGGATGAATCTATTTATCCATCAGAACAAAGAATGTATCAACTATTGAAATAGACCAATATCAAAAATGATGATAGGCAGATATGGTAACTGGTATACTCACCTTAGAATTTAGCCACACCAGTTCACGCTAATATTTCAAATCACTGGAATAATACTGTTGTAGAACAGAGATATTTTCTTTTTTCTATGGTGGATTAGGTATTATACACAAAATTTAGAAACTACGGAACACGTCCCTAACGAACACTTGACCCCAATCTCAGAAATAATCATTTTCTCAGCTCAAGAATATTTTTGACATATTGACGTTTCGATCCTTTGATCAGGAATCAGTTCACTGCTCTTATCCAAATCATATACGTATCCAAATATTTATCGGTCGGTAATATGTTTCCTGTGAATATGGATTGTAACCAGGATGAGCTTAGCGAGATTTACCCACGTCAAGTATGTTTATCAAAGGTTTATCAGAGTAGGCGCCATCGAGAAACTTGCAAACGACCTTCAATAGGGAGCAAGCGCACCAGTTGAATTTATATACATCTCTTTCTCAGCTATCAGTCGTGCTATTCTTATCAAATTTGGACGGGTATAAATAATGAATATGATAATTTTTTCAGTGACCAACATCGTTTTGGACAGTCCCGTACCTTCATATTGAAATAAAATTTTTTATGAAATCATATTAGGATTTTTTTTGCAGAAAAACCAAGTTCATATTATTATTTCCCATGCTTCCAAACCTCCATGTGCAGAAAATCACCTCATACCGAATTGACAGTATGGGCTTCGGTTTTCTGCACTTTAAGCCTCGAAAAAATAGTGAATTTGAATCAACTGCAAATTTTAGAACGCTCACTAGATAGAAAATAAAATGAGTTGAAAAAAAAAACAAGTTTTGATTTAAAATTAGATGGTTATTTATGTTCGCAAATATGCTATTTAGAAGGTCCTGTTTTCTTGAAATCCTCCAGAAGTTTATGAATTTTTACACTTGGGAGTTTGAAACAATGAGGATTAATATTATGAGGATAGTATTCCTTTAAACAAATTTCTAATAAGATGTCATAAAAAAATTCCCTTTTTCATTTTAATAAAAAGCACGACACTGTTCAAAATGATGCTTGTTTCTGAAAAACTGATGATATTGATGATTATTCATACCGCACCGAGAAAAATCCAGTTAAAATACAAGTCTCTATTCAAAAAAATCGTATAATTGCTAATTTCACCACTAAATGTTAGCTGATGGACGTCACAAGTCAACGTTTTCAACTTGATACAAATCACCAAATCAGAACAATCTCCTCGTTTCAAAAAGCTCACCTTTCAAATTTGATATACGACAAGATTATATATTTGAAGATGAAATTTAATAAATAATCATTTAAGGCCTAGAAGATGTCTCTTCACGGTTAAACAGGTGACATTCAATTTTATCCCTACTTTTATGTAACCATCTTTGTCATACACGTATGCCTCAATGATTCATCTCATTCACCATGTGACCTCTTGTTGAGTTTGGTCAATCGTCATCGCATTCCTGATGTGCTGTACAGGGTGATATTATTCTTTTCCGAAAAAGTGAAGTGGTGGTTTTAAGAATATCAAGGACATTTTTGTTTATATAACCCCCCAAGTAGGATTTGTTGAGGAATTGAACTGCATCAGAGCATTATATAGTGTTTTCACGTTATATTGGTGATCCTCTCAATTTGGATCGATTTTACTATGGCACAAGCTTACATCACCGTAACAGATTATATTGCGTATAATATATATATATATATATAATCTTTCTTCGATTCGAGTAATTAAATATACCCAACAGTTTCTGAGAAGAAACGGTTAGCAGTGAAATTCGTTTCTGCCAAACTTCATTTTTCTGGAAAAATCTATTGAATTGAGATCAAATTATATTAACTTCAGTATTATTTCAATTTTATAATATTACTATTTAATATTTCATCATTTAACTATCACATTCATAACAAGTAATATTGAAAAGGAAGAACGAAAGCTCCTTCTTCCTTTTGAATAATTCCTGTCCACTCTAAGCAAACATGGACTTCTACCAGAGGTTAAGTAATATTGATATGAATATTCCTTCATTTTTATAATATCATCGTATACGCTTGAGATGCTAGTCATCTAATTCGTCATTGCATTCTCATATGAGTGGTGTTTCAAAGTTATATGTTATTTTTGAAAGGACGAAACTGATAACAGTGAAAAGGGAACTATGCTGATGGCGTCGTATCAATGGGTTGCGTGCAAGAAATGTCAGATGACCGACCTTGGAGGTGAAACATTGAAACAGAACCTTACTTTTCCTATTTGTTTACAAATGATTGAAATAGTTTTTCACAATTATTCTGGCATACGAATCGTGTTTTTCGGCTAGTCATCAATTCACGCATGTGCAGCGAGAGACGAAGGAATTCCGTTGGTATATATTATGATTTAAAAGTAAGTACCCACAATAGTTACTCACATATAGTTTTCATTTTGAAATTTGGTAATCCATCTGATTTCTCATCGAAATGCCTTCTGCAATATGAGCTAAGAGAAATACTCATGAAATTTGTAAAATAATGCGAGAAAATTGGAGTCATGCGATCAAACGGGAGGACTGGTCTGACATGCTGACGAAATATGATCTGGGTGTTGTAGTAATTCTCAATCTATTAGCACTATTTGCTTCTATTGCAGAAGTGGCAGAAGGAATTTCAATAAGAAATGACAAAGATTACTATCTACCTGAAAAATCATATTCCTTCGTCTCTATCTGCATTTTTTGTGCATTGTACAAAAGCACAATTGGAAGGCATGCTTGAATTAATGAATAGCGTAAAAAAGACGATTCGTATGCCAGAATATCGTGAAAAACTATTTCAATCCTTTGATACCAATGTAAACAAATAAAAAAAGTGAGGTTGTGTTTCAATGTTTTACAGAAAAGTTAGGTTGTGTTTCAATGTTCTACCACCAAGGTCGGTTGGTACTTTGAAGATTATACAATTTCGTATAATTGCTTATAGATATTTTTCTCGGTGCCGTTCAAATTTGGTGAAAATTGCACGACTAATAGCTGAGATATAGAGGGGGACCGTTTGAAGTGAGACAAGCGTACCTATATCAGATGCTATAGACACTGTATCTATGACCAACATCTTACGATTTCGACAGGTGAAGGCGCATTCGGAGTATCCAACTCCTTGGGAGCCAACTCCATGAACATACTCTACTCTCTGGGCATGCCGTGGTTCTTCAAGACACTCGCCAACGGGGCCTCCAAAAACTCCCCCGTTGTCATCCAATCGGGATCCATAGAATACACCATCCTCGCCCTAATCTTCGTGGCCGTGTCTTTGTACACCACTTTGGCGTGCAACGGATTCAGATTATCGAAGAGAACCGGAGTAATACTCATCGTCATCTACATCACCATGGTGGTGTTGTCGGTAGTGTCGGAAATGCTGTTCCTTGGTGACACTAAAAAGTGCTAGCGTTTGGATCATGTGATCGTAAAGGTTCAATCACGTGAAGGCAGTAGCAGTGGCAGTGGCAGTTGTGTCAACTACAGTATTTGACTGATTCGCCAATAATGAGAGACTTCCATAGACCAACTCCGCTTCAAGTTTCCAACCTAAAAACCTCTACCAATGTATAGTTCGACGCGCCAAAGAAATCTGGGGATGAAAGGAAGAGGATGAAGACGTTCAATCCGCTGCGAGCCTAGAATCTAAACAATTTGGTTCTGTAGATTACGTCGGTTTGATCAAGTCACAAACGATATGGCTGACTGTGATTTGGAACTGATATCACCCTTTCTAGCGTGCGCTGAGGCATTGTCGATCTAAATGAAAACCAAGTAGGTGACCTAGTACGCGAGGAGGTACAATGAGCTCTTGCCTACCAACTACCTGAATAGGTTGTCATCTAGAACGACAATGGCTGAGGATTCTGTGTTCAAATTGAGAGTGAGTTGAAGATCGGAACATTTATATTGTGCTCTGGGTTCACATTCTTTCTGCCGGTCATCTTCGAAGAGCCAGATTATAGAAACAACATTATGGACGTTTTAATACTCGAATGGCTTCATTTTGATGGAATCCGATTGTAGGAGTCTACTCAGCTTTCTAATAAAGGTAATTCAGAAGAAGAATCAGATCTTTGTGAACTCTTCCTCTAATTGGTTGAAATTGAAAATCATGTTGGTGCATCTGATGCGGGGAGTTGTCAATACGGTCAATGGTGTCAATAGTGTCACGAATAAATAGGTATCTCAGTGAGTTCGAATCATAAAGGTTTTATAGATATTCATTTAACCAAATCATCCGTTGACACTGAACTGTGAATACCGACCACGGAACTTTCATGAGAAACGTCCATAAACCTATAATGAATATTGGATGTGAGGGTTCCGAAGTTAGTCTGGTCACAGGCCAACATCCGTTTGAGGCTATTCTTGACTCGACGTAATGGTCATCAAAATGTTATTCATTGTTGTTTATTACTACCCATAATATCTTATGAATTATGCCTATTAGAATATTACCTCCTGCAAACCATTAAGCCAAGCCAAACCTTGTAATATCCCTTCTTCCTACTGCAAACATCAAACTTCACTTTCACCAAAGAATGAAGATAATAGTTATCCATGAAGAAATAATCTGAAAAGAATGACATAAATGTGACCCATGGTATTTCAGAATGAATGCAGGTGAATCACCATGATTTTCAACTAATCAGAGTGTAGTTCACAAAAACCAATTAGTCATCTGAATAACTTCTTCTAGAGTAGACTCCTAAAATCAGATTTCATCAAAATAAAGCCATTTGAGTAATCAAACTTCAATAATGTTGAATGTTGCTTATACATTGGTAGATATTTTTACGTTGGCAACTTGGAGCGAAGTCTCCTATGAATGAACCATAGACTGTGGCAGATATACAGGTGGATTTATGCAGCCATACATTAGAACTCTTTCTGCTTGGCAGTTGCTTCAGTAACTCATTTTCAAATTCAATTTTCTTTCATATTATGTCAGAAAAATAAGTAGGTGCCATCTAAAAAACATTTGGTACCGAATGGGATTCACCTGCCCTTCCAGCTAACTGTTCAACAAATTTGGTGCTCTTCGCGTGATACAAAATGGCGGTAATTATTTTCATAAAAGTTGAGATAAACGAAGTTGGTGCTGACTTTTAGCACACCTTGTATGGCTGGAGGACTAGACACATTCTAGGTAGATTGGTAATGATCGATTATACCAACATACCAATTCCCAAGTTTGTACTCCAACTGCAAGTTTGACAACTTCTAATGTGATATGTGGCCTATTGTAAATCCTCCTGTATATCATATAAGGTTGGCCTGAACCAGAAAGACGAAACACTAGCACATATAAACTATATTTTCGAGGGGAGCATCGTCAGGTTATGAAATATTTTCAGCGCTGCGGCGTTGCCGCTTCTAACGAAAAGTAGTAACAACTTTGTTATTTCAAAAGGAATACCCTGTATTTCATCACATTTCTAGATTCTCGCTAAAGAGCTGATTTCATGTTCGATGTGTCACACTTGAGGTCTAGCGGGGATGATTACAGAGATATAGGGTGATTACAGAGATATGGGGTGTTCAAAATCGAGATTTTTTTTACTTAAGGATATTTTTGTGTCGGAACTATTAATCATTGGTCGAAACAGCTTACGTGTTCCTATCTCAACCTCTGATTTATCTGTTGCAATCAAATGTCAGTAGATAGTAAATCAAAAGTTGGAGCAGAAACATGGAAGCCGTTTTGACCAATAATGAATAGTTTCAACACAAAACATCCTGAAGTTGAAGAATCCCAATTTGAGCACCCTATATCTCTGTAATCATTTTCGCTAGACCTAAAGTGTAGGGAAATCAACTCTTCTGGGAGAATCCAAAAACGCAGTGAAATTCAGGGTATTCCATTTGAAATAACAGAGTTGTTGCTACTTTTCGATAGAAGCGGCAACGTCGCAGCGCTGAAAATATTTTAGAACGATGTCTCCCTTGAAAATGTAGTTGATGTGTTCCAGTGTTTTCTCATAATCCGGTTCTGGCGACCTACAGAGCCGCTGTTTCATTTTCAATGGGCCACTATGTATAATAATATGCACATGTACCATGTACATTTTATATTTTGCAACATCATCGTTCTATATTCGGAACATAGTGATATATCATTGGAACATATAGTCAATAAACAGGCATGTAACAGATAAGCAATTTGACAACCTCTAAAAGAAGGATCCACCGATATTTTTCATAAGTTCAACTGTTTGCGAATACATTCGTTAAAAAAAAGGGGACAGAAATCAATAAATTGTCGAATTACAAGATCAGAACAATTGCAAGATCAATTTATATATCAATGCTAAAGTTTGATACACTTACCGCCAAAAATTTGCGAAATTAATCGCCTCTAACTTTCTTAATTTTTGTCCGATTCTGATTGAATTTCGACCAGATCGTAGATTCATGTTACTGAGTGTTCGCCTGAATTTCAGTTCTCGAAAATAGCTGACGGCTTGATCAATATACAGTGAAAAACAAATATTACTCTTTCACGCTTAACTTCTAAAAGCTCTGTGGCAAAAATATCGATTTTAAAATATTCATTAACAATAAGTTAGAACCATTTCCCCTACTGCTTGATCATGTTTTGGATTGAAGTGAGCTTATTTTCCCTTCTCAACTCAATGGTTCTTGATTAACGTCAATATATTCTCTTTGAGATAATATACAAGTGTTTTAGGAGAATATGGAGTTTTGAAATATTTCCTCAAAACACGTGTTTCTTCTCTTAACAAAAAGATGTTGACGTGAATCATTAACCATCATGTTGAAAATGAGAAAAAAACACTTCAATCTCAAACGACATGATGAAGCTAAGTTCAATCACTCACATTTACCAAAAGGCGTTTAGAAGTTAAGTGTGAAATAATAACTTTGGTTCTTCCTTGTACACTATTCAGCTTTTTTTGGGTACTAAGATTCAGGTTAACATTTCGAAGCATGAATCTACGAATTGGCCATGATTTCACCAAAATCTAAAGATAATCTAATAAGTTACAGGGTGATCAGTTTGGCAAAATTTTTTGGTGACCGGTTTCTTCTATCGGTGAGTGTATAGTTGACAGGATAATTTTTCAGCCTTTCCAAGTTACTTTCGTAAAAACAAAGAATACAGAAGTAAACTATAAGATGAGTCCATCGTTCATTTATCGACTTCTGAGAAGTCTCACCGCCTGCTTGATTATTTCGGTAAGAGCTTGCTTCTTATTACCTGTCAGCAGCCTGCAACCGTTGTTTGACGGTGCGAAAGCAAAACACGCATCTTCTGTCGCTAGTATCGCTGAAGCCAAAATCGCTCAGCATAAAAAACCCCGTGCTGCCAACTCAGCCATTTATTTTTATGGCTAGTTCTATCCATTTTTAAACTCATATAGCTACAAAAAATTACATCTAGCCATTAAACCATTATTTTCAGGTATTTTTGATTCTAAAAAACATTTTGCCAGCGGCGCGTTCTCACTTTCAGTCATATTTTAGCCTGTTTTTGAATGTTGGCTACACTGAAAAATCTAGCGTGATGCTCACTGCTACTGCTGCTGTTATGTGAAATAGGTTTGAGGAAACCTTAACAGAAAGAATTTGTGCATAGCTGGGTAGCCTTTTAGTTGATTAGTTCAGGTTACCACTCTGTCCAAATTAAAAACTAAGACATGAAATTGAAAAGACTGCCAATGGCAAAAAAAATAATTTATTTTGATCCTTCAAAGCCTGATTCTGCTTTCATATTCTTGTCGGTAGAGGATTAATTTTAAACAAGTCAGTACTATAGTAAATTATACTCATCGAAATTTTTTTCACAGAACAGAATGATGAATAGTTTCTACACAAAAATTCCTGAAGTTGAGAAATCTCGATTGTGAACACACTATATTTTTGAAATCACTATATTTTTGAAATCACCCCCGCTAGACCCCGCAGCGCTGAAAATATTTTAGATCGACATCCTACTCGGAAATGTAGTTGACATCATGTACTAGCATTTTATTTATAATCTGGTTCTGTCGACCCACATTGAGCCGCTGTTGCGTTTTCAATGCCCCACTCTGTAGATAGCGTGTTATTCAATGACATCAAATCTCAATTATTTTGCTTCTTTGATTCACCCAGTATCGAAATCCAAGGAGTAAATATTCAAATACTCATTTCATCATTATACCTTCTGCAGGAAGATGTTTCTAGGTCAGTCTAGCTCCAGTCAATCAGAAATCAATGAAAATATGAGATAATAGTTTACCTAACAAGTGCGGAAAGTAATGCGTTTTCGCATGCGATTGCGCTAAGCGTCGTTCGGCCAGCAATCGCGTGCAGAAACGAAATCATCTTTTCCGCCCTAGTGTGGAAAAATGTGCGGAAAAGTGGACTTTTCTGCATGCTAGTAGAAAAATAAACAGTGAGCATTTCGTGAACTCTTAAGTAATATCGATTATGCAGCAACATCAAAACTGCAAAACTGATTTTCGTTCTGTAAAAGCTTGATCAATCTTATTTCATATGTAAAAAGGTACTTGACCCTGTATGTTTGGAAACAATAAGATACTGTTATAGACTGTTCGATCTAGTTCATTAATCATTTATTCACGTTCCTGAAGAATTGACTTCTATCAACGTACAATTTCCACATCCTCTATACTGAGTTCCTTGAATTATTGGAACATCAGTATAAAATAGCTTTTCTGTTTCTGTATGTTTCAATTCTTTATGTGATTTGATATTATTCATGTTGGTACAATTATTTTTTATATACTGAACATAATCGTTCACTAGTCTTGGGAATTTTTAGAAGTATTATTTTGTACTACTTATAGTGTTGTCGTGAGGACTGAAGGGAATTGATATTTTTATTTTTTGTATCAATAAATATTTTTTAGCAAGTAGCATTATTGTGTTTTTCTTATTTTTCATCCAAACATTGATTAACATATAACTGAATATTCCTTATTTATAATTCATCGCCAAGAAAATATAAATGGATACTATGGCTTGAGTGGCATTTCCTGTACTATACACACGTGGTATTACTTCATATTACCATAGGCTTTTTATTTATGGAACTAAAATTGTTCTAAAATTGTTCTATCCGTCATTCGGTTGCCCCCTTACGAGCAACCCTCAGAAGTCTTCGAGAGTCTTGTGCGAGCAAGGAATGACGGGGGCCTTACCATTTAACGTATGATCCCAAACACAAAACTATAATAACTACTTCCCACACTTGGGCAGGAAAGTTGCAACTTTCGGAAACAAAATGCGTTCGGAATATTGGGTCGGTCACCTAAAGAAAGAACTCAGGAAATGGGAAGAAATTGGAAAGTCCTCCTACTGGAGAGCAACTCCAGGTCAACGACAAGCGAAAAGGTTCATCAATCATTCGCAGAACCGAGCCAAAGAACTACTCAGCCACAGGAAACCAGAGCTAAAGCTCATCACAGGCTTTCTCACAGGAAACGGCCCTCTGAGGTACCTCCTCAAAAAGATGGGCCTGGCGGAGACTGACACTTGCAGCTTTTGTAACAATGTGACCGAAACCGCGGAACACATACTTTGCTCATGTGAAGTATTAGTCCGCCAAAGGCTGAACCACCTAGAACAGGTCTATCTCACCCCTGCTGAGGTGGGAAATTCAACCGTCAGGAAAATTGTAGGCTTCATCAGAAGTCTAGGGTAAGAGGACCAAGACTAGATAGGGGTAATCACAATAGATCTTCTACGTCGCAGTGATCGAGAGGTCTCCCAGCCTATACGACCCATCTACAATCAACAATCTACAATCTGGGTCGGTAGGGTCGTTACTCCTGATATCGGGTGTAATGGTATATAGGGTCCGTGAGTGCTAAACCACCTCTATAGTTTGAATAAGAAATAAGGGTCATGTTATACATGTATCATTCCAGAAAAAATGGCGAATTAATGCAACATTTACATACATACATTATTTTCGGAACATGTAAACAACAAATCATCAACAATTCTATCAAAGGAGCATGCGCCGAATCCACATAACATAAGCATAAGCATAAAAGTTCAAAAACTCGGATTCTTGTTCCGTGCGAAAAGCTACTTTACACCTCAACAGCTTCTCATGATCTACAAAGCTCAGATACGGCCTGTTCTAGAATACTGTTCCCACATATGGGGTTCAGCACCAAAACATACGCTGATGCTCTTAGATTCCATCCAGAGAAGAGCCATCCGCCTGGTGGGTGACGCCACACTCACTCACTCTTTGACATCATTGGAACACCGTAGAAAGGTCGGCGACCTTTCACTTTTCTATCGATACTTCCACGGGAAATGTGCTTCGGAAATCTCTGCTATCATCCCTTCACTAGCAATACCAGTCAGACGAACTAGACAAGCCCAGTCAGCACATCCTTTCGTTGTCAACCTCGAAAGATGTCGAACAGCACTTTATCAAAACTCCTTCATCCATAGAACGGCTAGGCTCTGGAATTCATTGCCTGAGGAAGTATTCCCAACAACATATAATCTTCAGAAGTTCAAAAAAAATTCCAATACCTACCTCCTATCCTTATCCTCCCTAGGAACGCACGATGTTCTTTGAACATCATAGGGATTCCCTTTCGTGCGCTCCAAGCGATAAAAAAAAAAAAAAAAAAAAATTTCATCAACTTTCAAGGTCGTTTCTCAGGCTCGTGCTTATGCTAATATTGGTGTGTAAACGGCCTCGAGCAAGTACCATGTTTCAAATTCTACACCATAACTCAATTCTGATTAGGGCTTCGTGAGACCAAGAGTCCAGTCGTGGGCATGTCTTGAACAAGACTTAATAAATCATCTAAAGACCAAGACTTGGCTTTCGAGACCAAGATCAAGACTCTCTCCTAAGAGTCTTTGTCTTGGTCCCGAAAAAAAATAACGAATTTGAATCTACTCAATATTGAGAAAAATCTGATGGAAAATGTATAATGGCATTCTATTTCAGTTATTTATTCGTCATATTGTAACTGTCTATTCAGACAGTTGTAACTGTCTATTTGGACAGCTGTAACTCTCTATACATTAAGAAAATTATTATTGTTTCTATTTATACCAAGATACGAATTAATAGACTGCACAAGGCCGCATAAAGCTTACAAGCAATAACTTTTGGGGCTCATTAGATCTGATTTAGGAATCAAAAGTCGTTTGTGAAGTTGTCAAAGAAAACTGAACTTCTTCAATATGGAAAATAAGGAAGTATTTTATTGTTATAATTATTGATATATTATTGGTTATAACAGTAGGTACCTGGGTCAAAAAACATATGCCGCGTGGGTACAACTTATTTGTTTTCCCCGTGTAGGTATATATGATTTCCATTCAATATCTTGAGATCAAACTGAACTTGTTATCTTCTTGGCTAATCTTCTCATTATAGATAGTGAAAAATATATCGCGCAAGATGCTGGATGATGCCATCGCAATTTCGATATTAAATGCCTAAGCCTGTTTCACCGCGTAATTTTCGATTATTATTCAACAACTTAACACAACATCATGGAAACTCGCGAGTTCCTCAATATTGGGGCAAGGAAATAATGACGGAGATTACATGCACCTATAGGAAGCCCGATAAATGCACCTACAACAAATTAAATACGATTTGTTCTATTTTTAGACATAAATAGCGATCGAGGATATGAGAACATTTTCTCCTATGCTGGAATACTATACAGGGTGATTTTTGGGCCATAACAAATTCGAGTTATTCCAACTTGCGCAGTTTTTTATATGTTCTGATTCCCATGAAAAGGGATATCCTCTGTAATGTTCAGAGAACATCGTGAGAACCAAGGGAAGTAAGGTGGGAATTGGTGTTCTTCTTGAATTTCTGGAGGTTATATGCCTCAGAGAACACCTCCCTTGGCAATGTGTTCCAGAGCCTTGCTGTTCGTTGGATGAACGAGTCTTTGAAAAGAGATGTTCTGCAGGTCTCCAAAGTGACCACGAAGGGGTGCGAAGCCTCAACTCGACGGGTTAATCTCGCGGGGACTGCCAATGGAGGAACGATTGTTGATATTTCAGAAAGCATCGTCCATGAAAATATTTATAAAATAGAGCCAGATCGCCAACTTTTCTACGGTGTTCCAGAGAAGTGAGTGGGTTTGTGAGCGAGGCATCACCCACGAGACGAATTGCCCTTTTTTGGACATAATCCAACAGTTTCAGGGTATGCTTGGGTGCTGCACTCCAAATATGGGAACAGTATTCCAGGAGAGGTCGGAACTGTGCCTCATAGATCATAAGCAGCTGACTGGAAGTGAAATAGCTCCTGGCCCGAAACAGAAAACCAAGTTTTTGGGATGCACTTTCAGCAAATGATCTCACGTGATTTTCCCAAGAAAGGTTATTGCTGATAGTAATACCAAGCATCGAAATGGGTGTTTTCAAAAGTATAGTTACTCCTGACAAGATTATGTTGGGCACAGTGAGATAAGCTTTTCTTGAGAAAAGGCATGCTTGTGTTTTGTTTGCATTGAAATCTACCAAGTTATTGGATTCCCATTCGAGAATTGTTGCCAAGTCCATATTTATGTTGTCAGCATTTCTCCCTCGTTCCTTTCTGATTTGCATTGCCCTGGAAGAGAAGGCGTTATGGAGGGTACTATCATCCGCGAAGCTGTGTACTGGACATGAAGTTGCTTCCAACAAATCGTTGATATGGAGTAGAAATAGTGTTGGTACTAGAATTGATTCTTGCTGAACACCAGCATTTATGATGAGAGAGTCAGATGAAACTCCGCGTCGACCACTACATGGAGAGACCTGTTTTGAGAGAAAACTAGCTAGCAGAGAACATATCTGGGGAGGCAAGCCATAGGATGGAAGCTTGGCGAGGTACTTGTAATTGGTATGCATATTCATCAAAATAATCACCGCCATATCTAGCAAACCTTTCAGAATAACAGCATCATGATTGTCCCATTTTCTACCATATTATGGGCGCAAGCGATTTCCAGATATCGCATCGAAAAGTTGCCGAAAACTCACATGTTTATCAAATGGCACCTACTATATTCTTTTCATAATATATTGAAGGAAATCAAAGTTGAGGATGAGTTGAATACATAATCATGCCCTATATCTAATGGTGTGGTGGTAATATATAGGTATATTATTTGAAGAAGTTGAGATTTTGTCAATATTTCATTTCTGATTTTGAACAGTCTGGGAGCTATGGATGTTTTCGTAAATTAATAGGGCGGTAGGTAATTATTTTCAGAAAACTTTTGGCAAACCCTCCATAGCTGGAAGTCTAAACATATGTCTAGTTGATTGGAAATGATCTATTATGAAATCATACCAATTATTGAGTTTTCAATCCAATTGCAAGTAGAAAAACTTCTGAAGTCCTATATGTATATCTCAGTTCAGAGCATCAGTGCCTCTGAGATAGAATATATACTTATTGCAAGTTGAATAAAAAAACATTACCTTTCAGGGATTATGATTTAGTAAATCATAATAAAATTGTGAAATTTAGTAAACAAAACTTGGAACATGAGGTTTGAGGAAATTGTTACATAAAAAGTTTGTTCGGAAGGATATATAATCATTCTAGACCTAAATCAAACATACGAAACCCCTCACATTTTTTCTTCTGGAATGACCATGAAACGACCTATTTTATTGCTACTTTCCGTTTCTTTTTATGTTCCATCTTCAAATATCGTGTTGTTGAACTCAGAACGTAGACATTTATAATCTAAAAAAACATAACGAATACCAGCTTACATTCATTTTCAACGATATACTTCGTTCAAAAACAAAATTCACGCTTTGATCCGTTTTGATCACTCATCTCCTCTAACAAACAAAGGGATTCCCGGAGAAATTTCATCGTTCTTGTAGGAAGGATTATCTTATTTTCGTCCAATGTTATACGATATAATATGAGTAGACATTCCCTTTGGTGTCAATAATTAATGTTGGTTGATGATGAAAAAGATTTGGTTCTGACGTGATGAAGAGTTGGTCGACTAACTGAAAGAAACAAATCCAAAAACCCAAATATATTCACTAATGGGGGTTGTGTGTGCACACTAGTCGAAATTTCCATTCTATATAGATCTTTCCATGTATAAATAGTATATTTGATACAGTCCTCCATGATTTGAAATCATCGCAATAGTTATTTGTTTCACTAGGCAGAAAAGGTCTGCTAGATGCTAGGTACTAGGAAACAAGTCAAGGCATTGCATTGTCTTTTCTGCCATGTGAAACATATAATTATTTGTCGACATATAAAATCAATTTTGTGTAATTATCCTTTGAAACTCCATCATTCTCAAAATGTCATTGTCAATTTTGATAACCAATATGATTCAAATTGCTTGGAACGTTGCATAGCAACACACTTTTTCGGCCAAGGCAGTGAAAAAACACTTTTAATGCCTGATGAGTGGCATAAAGAAGTCATTTGGAGATTATAGTTATCTTTTCCATATAGAAAATAATCACCTCTCCAAAAACGCTATAGCTCTCGATGATGTGATACTGATAAGTTCCAATCGAGGTTCCAATCGTATCTCAACAACTAATGGAAATGAATCCACATTCGACATAGACATAAGAATTGATTTCCACAGTAGGGATGTATTGAGATACACACAATATACTGGGTAATTCAAATTCGAGGGCCAAGTTGGCATCTGGGAAACTACACTCGATATAAGAAAACCTGGAACACCAGTTGACACCAGCTAACACAACAATTTGTAGAGTACCGGTGTTTGGTGCTATTTCTGCATATTTCCAGGTGGATCATATAATCTCAAGATTGATGTAAAGTGATACCAATATACAGTGTGTCCCACTTACCATGCTCAACATGGGTATCTTTTTAACGGTGAGAGATACGAGGTCGGTTAAATGACACCAAATGTGGAGTTTGTCAAGGCCAACTATAATGTGAACAAATATTTTGATAAAATCTATTCGTTTTTGTTTTATACGCAAAAACCAGATTAGGATCATTTTTATGTCTCCTCCGTAACTTCTTTATTTATTATATTGAAATAGGAATTTCACATTCTCATGGCGGTTTTTCAAAGTGATTTCGAAAAAAATATTAATGCACCTATATCTCTCACCGTTAAAAAGATACCAATGGTGAGCATGGCAAGTGGGACACACTGTATAGTACTATTTGATTGAATTTTGCACTGGTCTGGTGTGAATTACAATATTTTTGATCATAAAAAGCATCATCGGTATGTTTATTTACACCAATTTTTGAGTGGCATTTTCATGTCAATCCACATATTCAGTTATGAGGTACAGAATATTATGTATATTTATTATTTTCTGAAAAGAACACAAACTCCTGTTCAACCAAAAACAAGTAATGATTATTTTTATGTTGAAGTAAACATGATTTATTCAAGTATATCTACATTTTCAAATGAAAACAAGAGAACTTAAAAAACTGCCAGAAATACTCATCAGTCCAGTTATATCATCTAGAAATCTGATAAGGTACATTTCCATGACATGAATATTGTTTCTCATAGGTACTTTATTTTCTGTGAATGGAGGTTTCCAGCGTGGATTCTCTGATTATGATTCTGAGTATTCATGTAGTCCAATTTCTGTTGAAGTTAACCTGTTTGCTTGTGGATTGAAAAACATTTCCCGGAGAAAAGAGTAGAGTTAGTCATACATATAGTGAATGCATAACCTATGGTAATGATTAACTATGAATTAACTGGTTAGGGTGCAGATTGCAGATACATATCTATATACATACAAAACTGAATAGGTGTTATACCTACTCACTTTCAGACACAATTCTTCCTGCTTCTATTTTGTCAGCCACGATAAACTTTCCAACATCTTCTTCTTCTTACACTTCATCTCGAAAAATCATGTAGGTACCAAGTGTACCACTAATAAAGTACGCCGGCTGTATCTCGGAAACTATTTGCCGCACAGGTTTACAGGACAGCCCCTAGAGGGCGTAATTGCATTGGCCAGTTTAATGAACGGGTTTTTATGTAAATTTGATATATCAAGACATATCAAAAACACTTTTTTCATGTTCTCGAGTTGATTTCCAATAATTTCGATCAGAAAAAAAAATTGCGCTAGCTCTTTAAATAAAAGAGAAAAGGAAGGATGAATAGTACTTTGAAAAAACTCTCATTACTACAGTTTGGTGTAACGGAATTCAACGTTCTTGGTCTCATTATGGAGGGTTATTTTGGTTCTTTCAGATGAATCACGAATCAAGTCGATTTAAATACTGTTGTGGCCGCTAGATGGCATCGTTTGAAAAAATCAGACAATTTCCCATTTTTTTTCGAAAATTTCAAATGAAACCATATATTCATTCTACTCTAATATGAAAGTAGAGCAAACGAGAAGGAAAATGGTGAAAACGGCGAATTGATACCTCTTGAGGAACCGGTGAAATACTCGAAATAATATTATGAAAATATCCTGTATCTATGAAATTATGATTTCAATAATTCATTTATTTTGGTTTCACAAACTGCTGTTATACCTCACAATAGTGAGGAAGACTCTAGGTAATGACATAGCTGATTTGAATGAAAAAAACGTCAAAATATAATTGAAGTACCATTCATTGTGGATTGCTTATTCGTCAAAATGACGATAACGAATGAGGAGGCATTTGACATGGTAAAAGTTTAAATTTTAATATTATTCCGAGTATTTCTCTGGTTCTTCAAGAGGTATCAACTCGCGATTTTCACCATTTTTTTGCTCGTTTACTCAACTTCCATATCATAGCAGGAAAAATGTATGGTTCCATTTGAAACTCTCGAAAAAAATGGCGAATCGGCTGATTTTTCAAACGATGCCATCTAGCGGTCACCACAGGATTTGAATCGACTTGATTCTTGATTCATCTGGAAGAACCAAAAAAACCCCTCATGATGAGACCAAGATGGTTGAATTCCGATACACCAAACTGTAGTAATGGGAGTTTTTTCAAAGTACTATTCATCCTTCCCTTCCTCTTTTATTTAAAGAGCTAGCGCAATTTTTTTCTATCGAAATGATTGTAAATCAACTCGAGAACATGAAAAAAGTGTTTTTGATATGTCTTGATAAATCAAATTTTCATAAAATCCCGTTTATTAAACTGGCCAATGCAATTACGCCCTCTAGGGGCTGTCCTGGAAACTTGAAAATAATTTCCAGAGATTTTTCTTGGCCACTTTCAACATAAATATTTTTTTCCGAAACCTGTGCGGCAAATAGTTTTCGAGACATTTGCTCTCCTTATAGAAGATGGAGTATATTTTCAATGTCCTGTTAGTTAGTTAGTTATTTACAATCATGTCTGGTTATGGCGTGGTGATGTACTTAATGAATGCCATGATTATGCTGAGAGGTGAATAGGCGGTCATTTGGAAGCCAAGGAAGCCCAGATCTGAAAAGATGCTGTGAATTTCTGGGAGGCCAGGTAGTTGGTGGTAGAAACGTCAGTATTCTATTCACTTTGGATGGCCGGCTCGTGGGTTCGAATCCAACGACTGCAGACACTTTTCTGATCGTCAAAGGAATTGTTTGCGATCACACGTTAAAAGGCAAGGCCCCCGTCAATCCTTGCTCGCACAAAAGTCTCTCGAATACTCCTGTGAGGGTTGCTCGGTAAGGAAACAACCGGAAGACGGATAAGAACAATTTTAGAACAAAACATTTTTGAATATCTTTCCATAATATGTTTGCAGAAAGTAAGAATATTTTGTGATTTGGATCCAGGAATGATTCGATATTCAGTCGATACCTTTTATATTGAGCTGAGAGCTTTAACAGATAACTTACTAATAATACAATGCCTTTGGGGCTTACAATATTGGGTCTAGGTCCGGTACGTGATCGAAATATGATATTGCGTTCAATTCCAAGTATGCTAACCCTATCAAGATTCTGGAATACAAGGTGTCTGATGTCAAGCATTTTTATGCGGGTAATTCAGAGAATATCAAAGATCATCATAGCTTCATGCTGCATGCAGTAATTTGTAAATAATTTCGCAATTCGATAATGAAATCTGAGCCAAATCCATAGCACAGCGATTTATTTGCTGCCATAACGAGTCGAAACAAATATCAAATGGAAGGAGATAATGTCCCCTTTGCGAATATACAAACTTGCCGCGATTGAAATTCATCTAAGTTAGTGGCAGTATCCGGTGGTGGCCCTGTAAAAAAAATCAGTAGGGTTTCATTGATAAGTACCTATTGTTTATTTCAATTTCATGAGTGTGTATATGTAGCGTAGTAACGAAACGATACAGAAAATAAAGTTTTTTGTCTGTCTGTCTCTCTGATTGATCTCTGTCTCTAGAGAATAGAATTGAAACTTTTGCCTATACCATTATTATGTGCTAACAAAATTTATGTACCGTCAACTTTGTAGCCCATAAATCGCAATAATTTGTTTCGAAGCAATCATTCTAGCCTGTTGTAATGCAGTATACAGTATACACTATATTATTTAGTGATGACTCCGAGTCGACAGAAATTGAGAGAAAACTTCAGAAAAATATGTAATGACGGATATAGTTAGTTATGCTGATGCATCGATCGAAATACATATACAGTGTGTGCGATTACAACTCGCAACACCCATCTGATTTGAAACCCGTTGATTTTCCAAAACGAAAATCCCATGGTGTATCTAAATAACACCGAAAAAATTCAAGAGGTATTTCCTTGTGACATTCTAGCAAATAAAGTTCAATAAACATGTGTCCTAAGTTTTTCCGTTTTTGAGATACAGAATGTAGAAGTTGGAAGTATCAATTGTTTGTATGAGCTTTCATGGTGCCAGAATTCAGTATGGATGGAGAGTGAGAAAGCCACAAAATTACAGAATGATTCTAATTGGGGTTATTGAGTCAAATCGAATTTTTATTGTTACCTCAAAAACTAAGCTAGATACAAAAATCACACATAGGATAGAGGATGAAAAAGTTGTTATTTCAATAGTTCAATCTAATAAAAATATGAAACTAAGAAAAACCGGTGGTGCACAATGACATACACCATGAATATCGATAAATTTACCCACTGTGACGCCACTGAAAATATTATTTCGAATCTAATTGCACCAGAAGAAGCTTCATATTACTATTAACATCACCACGACATTTATTGAAATTGATAAAAGACAATTGAGAAATGAATAGAAAAAATACTTTTCATGGAAATATTCATACCCGGTATCTCGTTAACGAAGCAAGTTAGAAGAATCACCCCTTGAATTTTTTTTAGATACACCCTGTATATAATAACTCCATTCAGAATTTCATCCCGATATTTCATATCATAACTATTATAAGGTGGTTAGTTATTCAATGGCAAATTCAAATATTTTTGCTTCTTTAACTCGTTCTTTATCATAATCTATAAGGAGTTGCTAAATAACTGGTGGAGTATTCATTCAATGAACGAACAGTTGGATGTGATGATTTTCGGAACAATTTTCGAAACAAATTTGATGCAATCAATATGAGTATTTAATTGTCGATTTTTATACAGATGAATCGAAAAAAACAACTCAATATTATTTATTCTGCTTTCTTGAAATTTGATGGTAATATTCGAAAATACAATGATGCAGGTTGTTGTTTTGATCATACGTGGCAGCGTGCTGAATATCACTGTCAATTTCCACACTAGCTAAGTAGCTATTACAAGCGAACGAGGTAGAAATGTTGACAACATAAATATGGACTTGGCAACAATTCTCGAATGGAGATCCAATAACTTGGTAGATTTGAATACAAACAAAACACAAGCATGCCTTTTCTCTAGAAAAGCCGATCTCACTGTGCCCAACATAAGCTCATCTGGAGTAACCATACCTTTGAAGACATCCATTTCGATGCTTCGTATTACTATCAGCAATAACCTCTCTTGGAAAAATCACGTGAGATCAATTGCTAAAAGTGCATCCCGAAAACTTGGTCATCTGTTTCGGACCAGGAGCTATTTCACTTCCAGTCAGCTGCTTATGATCTATAAGGCACAGATCCGACCTAACCTGGTATACTGTTCCCATATTTGGAGTGCAGCACCCAAACATACTCTGAAACTATTGGATTCTGTCCAAAAAAGGGCAATTCGTCTCGTTGGTGATGCCTAGCTCACAAACTCACTCTCTGGAACACCGTAGAAAAGTTGGCGATCTGGGTCTATTTTATAGATATTTTCATGGACGATGCTCTTCTGAATTATCAACAATTGTTCTTCCCTTGGCAGTCCCCGCGAGATGAACCCGTCGAGTTGAGGCTTCGCACCCCTTCGTGGTTACTTTGGAGACCTGCAGAACATCTCTTTCCAAAGACTCGTTTATCCAAAGAACAGCGAGGCTCTGGAACACATTGCCAAGGGAGGTGTTTCCCGAGGCATTCAACTTCCAGAAACTCAAGAACACTTCCCTATTTCCCTTGGTTCTCACGATGTTCTCTGAACATTACAGGATATCTCTTTGGTGGAAACCAGAATATAAAAAAAAAACTGAACTGAGCGGAATCCACAAAAATCCTGGAACCGTCGAAGCAAAAATAATGAAAAGTTCGATTTTCTTTCGCTTTTGCATTTTCACGCGCTCTCTGGCAAGCCTATTCTTCGTTTTCTAGCACACCAACAGTTTCCGGTGGAACGCGCGCAAACATCATCCCGGTACAATCTGTTGACATTTGACATCTCGTATTTAGATTGACTATTGATTGAATGGCCGTCATCTGGTATGCTTGTTCACTAAATATGAAGAACTCGTCATAAAAATCATATTACCTGTTGCATTCTTTATATATTCTGTACATAAAAATGTGTCATACGCGAGGTCATACGTCGACAATTTAATGTATTTACCTACCTTTTGCAACCAACATCGAGAATATACCTCTCCATGGGTAGGTGAAACAACCCTAAAAATGATTTTTTCAAATGTAACCATATGGCTTGTGACTCCTCTTTGGAAAGCTGGTGGGAAGAGGAATATAGAGCGTACTAGTCAGATCTCAGTTTTTCATACGTTTGAAGGTTGTATAAAATCAAAATATAATTTCAATATTCAATTTATTTTTCAACACATCAATCGCTCAAAATGTGTGTTGAACAATTGATGGCAAATCTTTGCCACAACTGTTATCTGCTATTGTATTCAAGTGTTTTGATAGACTTTTTTTTGCTGCATTCACAGTTCTAAGACTCCATATTGTCTATGAAGGACGCCTCTGGGGGAATAAAATGCCGACTTGATTTTGGCTGGAGACTGCCCTGCACTGATGAGAGTCAAAGAGCTCGAAACCGGTATGTAGGTGTCTAGCGTGACCTGGCTAAATCGAAATCAATAGGCATTCAGGAAAGAATCACTTGTATCAGTATTCGTTCATACGACTCGATGCGTCGTAGATTGCGGGAGGATGTAATTCAATGTTCTGTTTGACATTAGCCAGAAAAGTAGTTGTTTTTCTCTCAAAATCTACCATTGTTGTTCATTTTATGAACATTGTGTGGAAAAGACGGTGAGCTTTTGTATTTATTCAATCAAATGATTGCAATTTGTATTCGTGTCTTGTGTTTTAAATTATGTAAATTTTGGGTCGTAAGAAAAATAGTGTACATAACTCGTTAGAAAATGTATTTCATGCACTTGTCGCTACGCGGCGTCGTGCTAAATATCACTCGTGCGAATTATGTCAGTTTCCACACTAGCTATGTAGCTATTACAAGCTGAACTGAACGGAATCCACAAAAATCCTGAAACCGTCGGAGCAAAAATAATGAAAAGCGCGATTTTCTTTCGCTCTCGCATTTTCACGCGCTGTCTGGCAAGCCTATTCTTCGTTCTCTACCACACCAACAGTTTTCGGTGGAACGCGCGCAAAACATCATCCCGGCACAGGCGGTGGAAATTCGAGCACTTTTCCGACCAGTTGCGTGGCGCCCGTTCAGAAATCACTGGGAAAGCGCGCGGGAAATTCTGAACAGGATCAACGAGTTTACAGACATATTTTGGCGGTGATTTCAATTTACATATAATCCCAAATTTGCGGAGATGCAGATATTGAGGTTGATCGAGAATAAAATGATAAAATATGATCGTTGAAAAGGTGCCGTGTTGAATATTTGAAGAAAATATAGACGAAATAATTGAGCAACTGATTTTTCACCACTGATATCACTTTCCAGTAAGTATATACATTTCAGTTAATTTTTTTAATGCATATTCGAATACTCAGGACCATCGATTTGTCAGCCAATCGGTGATACTTCGTATATTCCGATTTTTATGTGACAATTCATGCATTTGTTGAGTGTTTTCCTTTGCTCTAGCGCAAAAATTGAGGATAAAACATATGAATAAATACCTAAATATGATCGTTTCAAAGGTGTCGAACTAGTTCCTTGAAACAAATCAGCTACTGCATAATATTACCTTCGTCATATGGTATGTGTTTCACTTTGAATAGCACCATCCTTTTATCTTCATATTCGTTGACTGATATGGAATGTATGAAATAATAAACAGAGCGTTTTTTATTAGAATTGATTTATTTTCTATATAAAAAAATCATTCGAGAATGAAAATTTTAATATTATTATGATGACATTAAAATACTCCTACTACACTTATTCAGTAATTTTTCGGCAGTTAGCATATACAGGATATCATTCGAATGTTCGAAAGATGTCTCAAACTTCATTGGAGCAAGGTCAATTGTGTCTACTTGATGAAAAATTTTCGGAGACTATATTTAGAACTACCATTGAACACTGCAAAAGTCATTATTACTCCTGCACCGAGAAAAATCCAGTTAAACAAGTCTCTATTCAAAAACATCCAATAACTGCTAAATGAAATATTTTAACCACGAAATGTCACCTGATGAACGTGAAAAGTCAACGTTTTCTACGTAAAACAGGTCACCTTTTCAAATCAATCTTTTTGTTTTGAAAAGGCTACCTCATAGATTTGAAATGGAACAAGATTATAGTAGGAAGATGGAATTTGAAAGATAATCATTCGAATCCTAGAAGATGTCATTTCATAGTTATACAAGTATATTATTTAAGTTCCATCCCTTCTTCATTTACCATCTTTGTCATACTCGTTTACCATAATCAGTCATCTCACTCACTTATGAACACTTGATCCATCAGAACCGTTAGTCGTCTACGGATACCTGATATCAGAGATAAGTTAACCACTATGTAAGGACATATTAGCCCGCAGCAGCTCGTGAACCCTTCTTACAGGGTGATAAGATTTGTTGAGGAACAACTGGAAGTTGAACTGCATCAGGGCGTTATAGTGTTTTCACGATAAATTGGTAATATATCGGAAATTCTTTCAATTTGGATAGCAAGTTTTATTTTTAAACTATCGCCCTGTTCACTATAGTGGCAAAGCTTGGATTTATACAGTTATATCGGTGATAGATTTTATTGCGTATACAGTATGTCCAAGATAAGGATGGCTTCGTATCCTCATCTTGGACACGGTGTATATATATTTATTTGATTCGTATAATTTCATTTGCTGCTTCAAAATTCACAACTAGACAACAATTCATCAGAAGAAATAACGGTTTTTCGTTTTCGTTTCGTGATTCGTGAACCCTTATTTGCTGCTTCAAAATTCACAACTAGCCAACAATTCATCAGAAGAAATAACGGTTTTTTGTTTTCGTTTCGTGATTCGTGAACCCTTATTTGCTGCTTCAAAATTCACAACTAGCCAACAATTCATCAGAAGGAATAACGGTTTTTCGTTTTCGTTTCGTGATTCGTGAACCATCATTTACTGACGCCATTTTTGGCAACTATGTTAACAAATAATCCAAGGTAGTGACAAGAACAAATACTCCAAATTGGAAGCATTCCCCTCGTAGGCAAATTGGGATATTGTGAACTGAGTATCTCTCCCTTGTGATGCACTTCAATGCCCTGTATTGATTGATTGATTGCTTGATTAACAGCAGAATGATCAGTCAGGGTTTGAAGCCCAAAACACTACAGCTTTGGGCCTATTGTATTCCTGATCATGCTGTTGACTTAGGTGAACAGGTTCGCTACCTTGCCCTGTATAGTTTCAATACAAAACTCAACTTGGGGATAGGTATGTATACTGAGTAGATAATATATACAGGGTGTTTCATAATTGAATGCTGATCAGAAAGGGCGATAATCCTTGGATGATTTTAAGAAGAATTCTTCATGTAAGCATAGGTCCGTAACGGCTTCGTTTCTGAGATACAGGATGTTGAAATTTAACAAAAAAATCAGTTATCTGTATCTCAGAAACGAAGCTGTTACGGACCTATGTTCACATAAAGAATTTTTCTTAAAATCATCCAAGGATTACCGCCCTTTAGGATCAGCATTGAATTATGAAACACCCTGTATGTTTCCAATATTTCTCGACGATCTTCAACTTACTTGAAAAAATTAGTCACCCTAATACTGAAATTCCAATTATTTGACTATCAAATTGAAAGCAAATTATATTGATATAAGTATTATTTCATTTTTATAATATCACTATTAAATATTGAAATGCTAATCATTCTACCCCTATAATATATGAGCGTTATTTTATTCTCATATAATAAGTGCTGTTTCACATCTTTTTGAAATGATGGACTTGATTACAGTGTAAAGAGAACTATGCTGGCGCCTATTCAATTCAGAAATCTTGTGAAGGTAATACAGTTTCGTATAACAGCTAATAGATATTTTTCTCGGTGTGGTCCTCTTGATTTCGCCGAAAGCTTCAGGCAATCTACGAAGTTTAATATCTTCCAATGTGATTTTTTGTACGTTTTGTTTTTTCGTCTCCTATATTACCACTTAATTTGTCGTGTCAACGAGTGCCAACCGAGGCAAACATTTTCAATCTCACCACTTGGCGCTACTGTAATAAAACGTGAGGTCAGTGTCAAAGTCAAAAATCCCAAAATTTTGCCGTATAGTAAAGGCTATAGCCTGTTTTATCGGAAATATAAAAAATATATGAATAGAACACCTCTAGTTATTTATTTTTATCCCAATGTGGAACTTTACGATCAATTCTTACACTGACGGAGAAGAAGATATCGTGACAGAGGCAAAATGATACGAAAAAAAAAAAAGTATATTCAACGGTAAACAGTGAATATAATGTTAGCCCTCATTTCGGAAACACTGTATACCTGAAACACGCAAGACGAATTGGTCTCAACCAGTACAGATATTTTCAAAATAATTTCGATTTATTTAGGAAAACATGGGGCTGTATACAGACCAGTCAAATTCACACCACATATCTATTTGATATATTGATTAATTGATGAATCAATTTTATATTTATCGATCCACTCGTTAATTATTTGAAATCGTCACGAATAGGTACATTTTTTCCAATAATGAAAATAATTACTTCTCAGAAACGCTAGAGCTCTCGATGACATGTTATGACATGTTATATGATACTTATTTGTATATAGTCGTGTGAGATTTCTAAACAACTAATGGAAATATGTCCATGCACATCCCACATAGAAATGAGAGTTCACTTTCACAGAATAAGAATAGAATAGAATAGAATAGAATTTTATTTTGTCTACTGAATGTCACAATACAGGTAAGTACAATACATTATGGGACACGTCACAAACAGATGAGCTATAGTTCACTTAAGGTACTCATTCACATACAGTTTTGCCTGCAGTTCAAGACTGTACGATCTGAACTGAAGATATGAACTTTCGCAGGCCACACATTATTCAGTTTTCTGAAACGATGCGACCTCAGTTTTAAAGACTGTCAGTTTTAGAACTGAAGGAAAACTGAGCACTCGCCACACACACAAACATTTTGTCAGTGATCAACGGAACAGTCTTGCTGTAGTGAAAAATGTTTTGTACTAATACTAATAGAAAAACAAAATTAGCCGCACTTCTTGTGCTATTATTGTATACAACAAAGGCAAAAAAACGTTTTTGGGTAAAAGAGTGGCTGTTACAACGTGATACTTTATCTCATATGAGACTGGTACATAAATGTTATCCGAGCCTTCACCTGATCGCTTTGATTTCCTCACTTTTTTCAGTTCTTTTCGAAAAGTGCATCGTAAATTGTTAATTTTCTTTTTAATAGAATCAATTGTTGCATTTGGATCTGTTTGTTTATAAAACAATAATAATTTTTCGTACGCTTTATTCTTTTCGTGCCTATTCGAGTATGACTTGCTCTTTACTTTCCAAAGGCAATGCAATTGTCTATAAATATCAATAAATTCGGTTATAAACGCTGTATTATTGCTTGACTCGGCCATTTCACAAATAACGAAATCACGAAAAACTTCCAACTAGTTTGAAGATGGGATCGTACGATTTCAACTGACGATTTTTCTCCATACACTTCAGTCCGTCGTAAGATTCAAGTGAACTGCAGTGCCTTTATTGGTACAATAGGAACCTGGTTCGTATGATGAAATAATGTGAAAATAAAATTAAATCCGGACTTACAATGTCACATTCTTTAAAAATAATTTCATTATTTCCTAATTAAAATAACAGATCTTATTCTGTACAGTGTGGTCTAGCATATAATTGGGATTTTCCTGTCCAATTGATAATCTGGAGAATCCTAAATTGATTTCGTCCTTCTGTCGGGTATTATGACTGATGTGTACCTCCTTTCTAGTCTTTAAAGTGCCCTTTTTATCAATAATGTAAACAATCAATGAGTAAATATAGAAACTTGGTAAAGACATAATACCCAATTCAACAAAGTGGTTTTTACATGGTTCTCTATTAGACAAGTTCAGCATGCATCTTATAATTTTTTTTGAATAATAAATAGTTGGCCAGAGTTATGGGTTTTTCCCGGTTTTTCCCCAGAAAACTAGACCATATGAATGGGACGACTGAATAAGTCCAAAGTACAGTAGTCCTGATAATGAAGCAATATGAACTCAGTTTTGTGGCTGTATGATCAACATGCTCATTCCATGTGAGTTTTTGATCTAGATAGACTCCTAAAAATTTTGTACAGGCTGAGTTCTCCAGGGATTTTCCTTCTGTTTTTAGTAACATTCTTTAGTTTATTATTGCTGCACCATTGAGAGTAGATGTGAATACTCACAATACAGAATTCGTAGCCTATACAAAGTGGAGGCTTTAACTGGAGTAAATTCGTTAGCAGGGACACCGAACATATGTTTATGTTCGGTGGCAGGGAGGTGAATATGTTTTCTAAAAATTCCCGACATACGTCAACGATTTAATGTATTTACCTACCTTTTTCAAGCAATATCGAGAAATACATCCCTCCAAAGGTAGCTGAAACCACCCTCAACATGATTATTTCTAGTGATTCACACGAGACCAACGAGACGAGACTTTCATAAAGTCTCGTCTCGTCTCGCCGATGAAATATGAAGTCTTGTCTCGAGTCTCGTCTCGCAGCCTCCAGTCTCGTCTTGTCTCGCGTCTCGTACGAGAGTCTCGCAAATGTATCGCGATTTCGTCATGCATAATCTTGTTCCAGTCTTGTAGGGGATATTTACCATTACCTTCTTTCTAGGTATAATGTAGAAGTAGGAAGACAAAATTACAACAAAAATAAATTTATTTATTGAAAAGTATGTACCTTATAGGTATCATACATCTAAACAAAAAAAAAATCCTTCTCAACATCGTGCAGATTCATTATTAAGGCGATTCCGATGTTTCCTTATAGTTAACGCAGCACGTGAGAGAATAATCTTTCCGCCGGGACTTGGACAATTCAGAAGCATGAATTTTCCACCATTGCAATATATCTGTGTTTTTATCACACAGAATAGTATTTTTGAAGCTCCTGCATCCATACTCCCGTTAAAACAAAGTTATTCTTAATCTTAGACTATTTATCACAGAATTACTTATTTATAGATTCTCAGGTAGTCATTGAATTATGCGATCTGTCGTTATTGCAGAATTACCTTTATTTCCCGCCGTCGCCATAAGAGATCATGGATTGTGTTTTTGAAGTATTCATGAATGAAATGTTTCGTCTATCTGTGCTAAATAGTCTGAACTCTTTCTAAATATGTTGTATTATGAATGAAATTCTCAAGTCTGCAGTCTGCACGCAGAAATATTTACATGCAAGACTCTCGCACGAGACACGAGAAGTCTTGCACGAGACTCGAGACGAGACCAAAAAAAGTCTTGTCTCGTCTAGTCCGAGTCTCGTCTCGAGTCTTCTCTCGAAAACGAGACGAGACCATGCGAGACTCTCGAAAACGAGACTCTCGCGGGCACCACTAATTTACTCTCCCAGTAGCGAATTTATACCACTTAGGGCCACATTAGAAAAAAAATTAAGACTTGAGATTCATCACCTAACATTTATGGCTCATCACTTATGACAGATTGGAACATTGAAACATCATTGGTTATGTTATGAAACCATTAATATTTATGATTTCATATTTAAGATTTAAGAAGATGGGCAACTTCCAACTTAGGAACTGCTGATAAATGATCATAAATGGAATAAGGAGTGCGCATCCAAAATTGACATCTCAATTTCCCGCCATTCAAAAATTATTCAAAATATCTTGGGTTGTTATTTCTGAATATTTGTTTACCTTCCGATAGAAAATATGGATACTCAACCGTTATTCAAAAATACACTAGAATGTCATACCATATCTGGCAGAAGATCAAAGGAGTGAGCCAGTTTCTGTTAGGCAAGGAATAGTGATTACTTTCTAAATAATGTGGAGATTTTAGGAATATAATTTAACAAAATGGTATCAGAACATGATATTTTGATCTGATCAGAACATGACATTTTGATTTCCAACCAGTTTCTAACTCACTGAAATCTGGTTCTGTATCAGAAACTATAGATGTCAGTAATGATAGGAGACATATGTATCGCCCTAGAATCCCATTTTTTTAACACTGAATCCACTTAAGACTCTTAAGTCTCAAATGTACAAATGTTAAATATTGAATGCTGAAAGTTTTTATAAAGTCACCCTTAAAGTCTCCACTCTGCATAGAATGTATTATATGAGGAGAAAACGGTTTGTGACAGGGAACTAGTTTGTTGGGTTAGTATTTCAGGATAATGAAATGAAATTATTCACTGAAACACAGGCCCATTCCAAAAGCTTTGTCTTTTTATAGACATGTAAAACTCTTTGTTAATTACGGTTGGTGATAGTAAACCCTGCAAAATTAGTATTAGGACCCAACGGCCCAGTTAAGCGCGTGCCTTTTATTACTTAAAAAACTATTTTAATTGTTACGGCATTCCCATAAATGAAAAAAAGAATTTCAGCGAATCACTCTTTCGATTTGATCTCCCTGTTTTATGACATAGGGAAATAAATAAGTATCCAATCATCATTATTTTTCATAGATGCAATAAAAAAGATAAGCCGTTAATACATAAATAGATGAGATGTTTCGAAACATACAGGGTGTTTCATGAAGAGATGGACAAACTTGGTCTGAGGGTAATTTAATAGTATACATCTACCGTTGAAAATAGCTTAAAAGTGTCACAGGGGATGATATATTCATTGATTCTGGTAAGGTCAAATATATACAGGCTATGTCACGACGAGCTTACACTATCTTTATATAGAGAATCAGTAGGGAGAAATCCATGGAATATGCATGCTTATATTTCAGAATACGCTCTCTTCATTTGAAATATTTTCGACAATGCAGTGTTGCCGCTTCTACTAGAAAATAGTAGCAGTAACATTACCTTTTCTTTTTGAATTGACTTGGACCTATAAAATGTCATCGTGATTGTAAGAACTTCAAAAATGATATGATTTTCACAGACTGAAAGTGAAAAAATTGGATGAAACAGTTATTTTATCAGACTTCTGGAATTTTGCAGTGTAACCCAAATATAATTATTTCAATGATGAAAAAATGATATTAGTTATAGGTTTACTTCCAATATCTGCATTTTCAATAAGAATCTTTTCCTATATAAAACCAATGGAAATGGAGTTATAATTAGAACCACTAAGTCTATAATCCTGCCAAGTTTCGAAACTTCATAACCATTTGCACGAAAACACCCTTTTATGTCTCTAATGATTGGACTATATTGCTGATTGTAATAGACATTCATAAAGCAAGTAGAATGATAATCAAAACAAGAATAATTTTCTATTCTATAGTTTTGAACCAATCATATTGTGTTTTTTTTGAAACACCATTGCATGCAACGTATGTATTACAGTGGAATTTTGTTTCACTTGGGTACCCGACAGCAAATTGAATCGGAACTTTCTTATGTTTCAATGATACTACTATAGTTTTCTACCACTTGTATAGTAGGTAACTTATATGAAATGGAAGAATATAATATGTTACATTCTAGACTGATATATTTATGCAACTACAATAAGGAGAAATCAAGAATTTGTTAGGTAGAAATCTACATTGGTGCCGAAACTGTTCATGAACCAAAATGATAATCAAATAAATGAATAAAAAATTCTAAAATCATTTAATTTTCGAACACAATCTGGTGTGGAATTTTCTTACCGAATACCACACGAGGTCAAATTATTTTCCGGAAATACGAATGAAAATATCCACAACTGATTTTCCATAGACAATAGCTACCCTGTATGTGAAGGCCTTTCCATGTTTTAGGCTTTTTATATTCGAATGTGTAAGAGGACCATAAAAATATTATTGAGACACTCAGTCGGAAATTTCTTACGGAGCCATTCGAAATAGTTTCCTGTCAGTGATATGTGTTTTACAACGGATAAAAAGTTATTTAACTGCAGTAAAAAAATAAACTCGAGACGAAACTAGTAGTGTTTATTCCGAATTGTATATCAATGGAAATCATCCTTAAATAAACATATTTATCTCTGTCGGCTACGTTTATGAGGCGTTTAGTACCTCATTGAAAGATTTCGTAATTCGACAAAGTAAATGAAAACATATTATACAGGACCTACTAAACATGTGATGTTACAAAATATTGCCACAATATATTGTGAAGCTTTCTTCCGTAATATGAAAATATAATATTGTATCTATTTTGCTGCTACATTCGTGTTGACAATATAACAGAAAAACTTACTGACAAATTGTTTGTAAGTTACAAAATTACCCTTTCAATTAAGTTTCAATAGCAATATTGCATCAACTATATATTCTCATTGAAATTGCAACATTACATGGATCAACTACGAACAATATTAGTGCAACGTTACATATGAAATTTTCAATTGTTATGTTGCATCAACATTGACACTCCATTGAGTTTGTGAATAACATGAGCTAACTACGAACAATATTGCTACAACTTATGGGATGCAACACATATTTGATTAAAAAATGTAATATAGCTGAAATATACAAAATGCTACATTGGGTATCGATCGAGAGACGCCATTTCATGTAATGCCTACGCGCAGTAGCAAACTTGCATTCGACAAACGCCAGTATCTTAATCGCCATATTTGTTCGTGTTTGGCTTCGGTAACAGGTATTTTGTTGTTGTACACGTCCAAATGGCAAATGTTACCAATAAATAATATACTTTAGAACATTAATTGAGTTATAAGTAGTGATCTGGCGATATGTGATACTAGGCAGTTGGGAAGGATTTGAATCGCAGTTAGCAGTTGATGGTTAGGTAAGTCAACATCAGTTATTCTAGGTTAGGTACACATTTTACAACTTCATACATCGTTCATTGATCTAAGCGGATCGTTCGATCGACAATAAATAACATCGAATGATTATAATTATTCGTATACCTACTCAACCTCGTGAATTCCTTTGAGTGTGCAGTCAAAGTGAATCAAAGTGTACCTACTCTCTTATTGTTTCTGTTTGAGCTTTCGGGTCTTTATCGGCTCTTTATATCAGGAACTCTATAAAACATTACAAATTATATGAAATCAATCCTTCTTATTACTGAAACACTTAGGGACATTGAGGTTTAGTTTAACCTCATAGTGATAGTAGAATCATTGCTCGAATCATCAAATTTCATCTCTCATTTTACAGCACTTAGCTGTTGAAGAAAAAACTTTGAGCTCGCACTCACAATTCATTCTGAAACAACCTCAAATATCGTTCTTCAGAATATTCTCTAGATGCTGAGAAATATTCATATCATCTTCAGTGTTTATTATTAGGATATTCTCAGCATAGCTTGGAAAATGAATATTTCCAGAATCAAGTATACAATCCTCAACTCTCAAGTTTAACCGGTAGATGAACTAACTCAACTAACAGGTAGATTCCTGACTATTTTATTTTATCATTATTTCCTTTGTTCCAGGTTCTTATATGCAGTGCAGTGCCTATAAGCCCTAGTACCGTTATATCGAAAATATTTAGAAATTTTCTCAATCTACTTTTAAATTATGAAATAGTCGACACGATTATTCGTTTATTAGAATATTGTTACTATGTATAATTTATAATATGAAATATATAATTTCCCTATACTTTTTATTTTATGTTGCCAGTTATTACCTTAATTAAATATAACAATAAGATTACATTCGTTCATTGAGTATGAAATATCACTTTACTTCATACACAATGTTACAATAACTCTGCTGGAATGATTCATTTGCGAACATTACCTTCATAATATTGCTGAACGTCCGTTTCAGTAGTTGCTGCGACCTTGCAGTAAGATAGCGACAATATCTGATGTAATATTACACATAACATTGAAATATTGCTGCTATATTGTTGAGATATTACTTTGCTTAGTAAGGAGCGATTCTTATTCTCTACGCGTAAACTTTGGCAACTTCCAAAGAGAAAATATTTTGCATTTACATGTTGAGAACGGGAGCAGATTCGGTCCCGAATATATATGGTATATATATTTCTTTCCTTCAAACATTTTTTCAAACAATAGAATGTACCACCTCCTCGTTTAACCTACAAACAGTATTTGAAAAATCTCGATTTTTCACACCCTATATCTCTGTAATTGTCACTGCTAGACCCCAAGTGTTATCAGTCAATGAAATCAGCTCTTCAGGTAGAATCTGAAAATGAAATAATATACAGGGTGTCCCTTTCTAAAAATCAAAGTTGTTGCTACTTTTCGATATAAGCGGCAACGTCGCAGCACTGAGAATATGAATAAATAATGATAGTATTAAACTAATTATCCTAGGCATCAAATTTTCAGAATAATCCGAAGTTACGTTCTCCAGAAACGTCTAATAATGTGCTTTCCACCATGAATCAGCCTGTATATTGAAATATCGAATAACTATATCATCAAAAGATATAGATATATATCGAAATATCGATAAATATCAGTATCAAAGCATACACCGATATCGATATGAACTTTCCAATCCTATCATGTTTGGACAAGACTTGGAGCTGCTTGGAGTTAGTCCATACCTGGATCTTGGACCCCAGATTTTCATGGGAGCTGCACTAGATAGGATCGTGAGGATCAGCTGTGTAGTGGCCAGGAGCAGCAACTACTACAATAAGTCTAAGGTTGAAAGGATCGCCAGCCTGATGGCGATTACAGGGGAACAATGAGGACGACGCCAACTGCAGCGCTGGAGGTGCTGCTGGGGCTGCAGCCGCTTCCAATGTGAATTAAGCAATGACTGCCTATCTGGGGATGCAAGACTCTGGGAGCTGGGTTAACGAAGGAGCAGCGACAGGTTATGCTGAACTTGCGGAATTGGGTGGAGCTGGAGATCCTTATCTCTAGAGTGAAGAAAGCTTGGCTGAGATGGAATAGAAGGTTCGAACTTTTCCAAGCAGTGAACAATGGAAAGACAACAGAGTGGAATTTCGCCCAGGGAGTCTAGTTTGTTACACGGATGGGTCATGCCTAACTGACAAACAGGACTACACCGTGCAGGAATTTATCCAGAAGGAAGAGGTGTAAGCGAGAGCTATACGCCCTGGGGAAATACACTCGCAATTCTGTCGATCTAGCATGGGTTCCGGGTCACTGGGAGGTGCCCGGGAACGAATCGGGATAGAATCGACACCGTTGTGGGGTCCGGAGCATGTACCATTGCAAGAAGCCAAACTTTTTCCGTCCTCAACGAATGAACGTACAAAGCACTAGAAGAGTATAGGCAATCAAAAACCTGGTGGCCGGTCCAAGCAAGTCAAAGGCGGTTCAATTTTTTAATTACAGCTGACTTGAACTAATCTGACAAAGTTTTAAAACCAGGCTTCTACTATTGATATTTGTCTCCAACATCATTAATGATTCATCATGAGCTACATAGTTTCTATAAATTATTGTTACATATTAGTGCGGCACTTGGAATTTTTTTCAATTTGCATCAGCTTTCTACTATGAACTATGATAGTAATGTTTCTCCGATTGGAAATACGAGGGTGTTAGTTCTATTCCCCTAAATGCACTGGGCAGTCAGAACAGATTGACTCTAGCATGGGTACCAGCACATACAGGGTACGAGGGCAATGAAGAGGCAGACTCACTTGCCCGAGCAGGAGCAAACAAAGCTCTTAATGGCCCAGAACCCTTCTGTGGTATTGCGAAAGCTATACAAAAGACTAGTATCAAATCATGGATGCAAACTAAATCTCAAGAATGGTGGAACAACTCGCCAGGAATGAGACAGGCAAAAGAGTTTATTAAAAAACCATCGCCAACATTCACAGAATTTCTACTAAGCCAGAAACGAAGTTCAACTAGAATACTAGTGGGACTTCTCACAGGGCATTGTAGGCTCAACAAACACATGAGTACGATAGGTCTGACTGAAGAACTGCTGTGCAGGTTCTGTCAAGAAGAGGAAGAAACAGCAGTACACAAACTTTGCCACTGTGAGGGCTTGTCAAGACTAAGGTTCCTTACGCTGGGTGAGGAAAAACCAGGAGCCCAGAGATACACAGGAGATCTGAAAGCTAGCCTATGGAGTCTCATAGAGAAGGCGGGGCTACCGAAGAACTCTAATTCATTTTGAGGGCAGGCACAATAGATCTGAAAAGGTCGCAGTGTGGAGGCAGATAGCCCGATGGCCCCATTCCAAATCTAATCTAATCTAGTTCTATTCAGGTATAGTGGAATTTTCAGCTGTCACTACGAGTTTACAAATATGTATAGAATGAACCGTGTATAATTATCCAAGTTTGAGCGTTAAGGCTGGAAATCACCCTGTACTTATTCGGATCTTCATACTCCCAAGTTCCGACTATAATTAAACTGAAACTTCGAAGTAGGTACGGGATTAGAAAATTTCTAACATTCCTGTGGTAACTTTCGGACAAAATTTTAAACCCTCAGGGGTTGGAGGAGAGTTATGATATCTCTAAATTTCATCATGAATGTCAACATTCATTCAGTTCAATTTTTCAATCTTTGAGGAGGTAGGGGAAATACACCTACATCAACAAATGCGGAACCTGACTTGCCCTAATCTGACAAAATTTCAAAATCATATTTTGAATTGGCTCGTCCTTACTTGATGTAATTCCACAGTGAATGTAGAAAACAAACGACAAAATTTTAACAAAATTCTTAATCTCACTACATATTTCGCTATAGTCGTACAATAAACGAGTTTATTGTACGAGTATTTCACCTGAAGAAGCTACTGTGTAAGCGAAACATGTCGTGAGATGTAGAATTTTGTGGAAATCTTATCGTTTGTGAAGTTTCTTACATTCAAAATCGTATCTGGTGCTGGTGAGCTACATAGGGTGTTTTCTATGTTCTCTTGGCAATACACGATATGAAGAGAAAACATTAAAAACTCATAGACTCCTACATCACGCCTTCATTTTATTCATTTATTTTCCTTGGCAGCTCTAGAATGCAATTCCATTTTCTACATGGGTCTAATTTCCGCGCATTCACCAGAATGAATCTTCCAGAGTTTGAGCCAGATTCATTTCAATATCCATTGTTCCCGGTAGAAACTTTTCCTAATGTCTTGCACTGGGCTTTGCCAAATTGATGAAATATGGGATAATCGGATAAACTAACATCATCAGCCTTCTAGCGGAGTAGGTGAATGACAAAATAATTGTAAGTATAGTCAGAGTTTAGGTTTGCTTACGTTTTTATACAAATCAAGGTAAGTTATGTACCTACAGAATTGCTGAATTCAAATTAACGTTGAAACAGTTTGAAGACAATTAAACAGTAACCGATTTCGGCACACCGGCCATCATCAGACTGCAGTACCTAAAATACATAATGAATGTAGAAATTGAAATTGTCAGAGGAAACAAAACTTACAGTATAGTCACATAAGAAACTTCTCATTGGGTTGACCATAGTGGAAAGTCAGGTATAAGACATTTGTTTGAAACGGTCTGAAGTCTGGCCCTGATGAGGTTGCATATAAAAAAAACAGAGTTTTTCAAATAGTGCAAATCGTCACATGTTGACTTAAAAAAATTGATTCAGAGAATGAAAAATCAAATGACTGACCTGACAAGCTACTTGACTGTGTAAAATGGTAATTCATGAACCGATTCAATCAAATTTGTTATAAACATTCTCATTGTTATGAGAACTTGATGAAATATCTAGTTTGAGTTGAGAATTCACTCAAAAATTTCAATCAGTGAATTCACTCACATCCACATATATTTTCTACAGTGTAGTATGTACCTATACCTATTAAAAAATGATTGACAAAATTGAATTTCCTTATCACTTGTAGTTGAAAGAATATAATATGTTACATTTTAAACTAGTATTTTCATGCGAATATAATAGGTAGAAATCATCAGAAATCTATCATTGGTGCCAAAACTGCGATCCCAACTAAATTTATTCATGAACCTGTATGCAAATCAAATGAACAAATGAATCCTCAAATTATTCAATTTCCAAACACAATCTGGTGTGAAATTTTCTTATCGCATACCACACAGGGTCAAATTACTTTCCGGAAATAATTTGACCTCTAGTGGTATTACAAGTGATAATTCCAATAAAGTTCGGTCTGAAGCAGTTTTGCTGATCTGAAATAATGATATTGTTCTGTGTATATACTTTCTGATTCCAGTGCGAAATTCACTCAAAATTAAAATTCCACATTTTCAATCGTGTATACTCCCCTAGCGTTCACAGGAATGTTATTCAAATACAGAACAATGAGAAATGTGTAACATGAGAATCCTCCTAAAAACATTTACCCTTGCAATCAACTCTCGTGAATAGGAGATTATTTCGGAATGCAGATTTATGAGGCCGGAATGATGTATGTGTAATTAATTCAAGGTAAGCTTGTGATAAGCTTATTTTCTAGTAATAGGTACTCATACAATTAGTAGCAATCTAGATTGGAAACTTCAGGATCCTTATTGAAGTTAAAATTGAGATTATAGAAAATCATTTCTGAACATAAGTATACAAGAACATTTTATAGCTGGCTTCCTCTTAACCTGTTAACGGGAACAAGTACAAACACTAATTTACGACGATAACACTATCAATGACCATCTTGCTGGAATTACAGCCTGCGGAATCAACAACCTAGTTGAATTCAACGTCACCAAAAGTCAAGCCTGTATTTTCTCTAGAAAGGTGAAATTCAGTGTGCATGATATAACTCCAGTTCCAAGATTCTCACCAAGACCACTATATCTATGCTCGGTATTTCCATTAGCAATACTCTCTCATGGGAAAATCATGTCCGATACATCGTGAAAGCTGCTTCACAAAAACTACTTTATTCCATGCGAAAATCTACTTCACACCTCAACAGCTTCTCATGATGTACAATGCACTTTTCTTACATATTTATGGGGTTCAGAACCCAAACATACCCTGATGCTCTTAGATTCCGTCCAGAGAAGAGCCAATCACCTGGTGGATAATGCCCACTCACTAATACGTTGACCTCATTAGAACACCGTAGGAAAGTCGGCAACCTTTCACTTTTCTATAGATACTTCCACAGAAAATGTTCCTCAGAAATGTCTGCTATCATTTCATCACTATATAGCTTCAGGAATCTTTGCCAACGGAAGTATTTTCATGAACTTATAACCTCCAAAATTTAAAAAACCCCAACACCTATCTCCATGTCCTCCCTAGATGAGCACGATGTTCTTCGAATATTATAGGATTTTTCTTTCGAGCGGTACAAGAAATAAAAAAAAGAAAAAAAAAAGAAGCTTCTTGAACGATGAATAAATATAAGTTTACTGAAGACGAATAATTTACTAGGTATATTGACAATATCAAATATCAGAAGCTTCCACCCAAAGTTGGTAGATTAATAAGGATAACATCAATTGATTAGGACGAATAATGTCAAAAATTAGTTCGTTCAAGTCTGTGGTTTGACCGGACACATACGTTCAGTATGAAGTCTGACCATGGACGTTCAGTCTGACCAACCAGCTGTTTGGGAATACATAGGTCACGTTTCAAACCTGCCCCTACAGTGTTAACTTCTGATGGGAGTCAAGTCAGTCATTGACCATTCTGGTATCACTACTGTGGTCAGACGGATGACTTGACATAGCATCAGTCTCCATTCGAGCGCCAGTTGTTTACATATTCCAACCGTAAACAATCAGAAACATGAAAAAACTTTGGGACACATTCAGAAACAGAGACTCATTTTTGAAATTATCGAGGAAATTATAGTTATTCGGTTTGCACCAGTGATATCATGAGAATGACAAGGAACACCAATCGAACCGCTCAATCAACGAAGTAAACTCACTTCGTATTGGTAACCCCATGATATTAATGTGGATATAGATACGTATGTACATTATGGAAGTGAATTTGATTTTGTTCTACTACAGAACATCACGGAATATCTTAGATCTTGGTGAGGACCAATTTTAACCTGCTGCTTTAAGATGATCGCAATCCGGATCTGATGATCTGAAAACATGACATTTCCTCAATTTCCTTTAATGTCTCAGTCCTCTTCGAATTCTATGCCATCTTAATTGGACAATCTTGAGATATCTCGATAATTACACACTCTCTACTGTATTCTGCTAAATGCATGATCAATTCGGCGTCACTTGTAAATTGCCTCAAACGAGACAATTACACAGACTCACAGAGGCACAGGGCGTTTACAGGGGCTGACTTTGAATTTCAAAATGAGAAGGAGAGCATGGGACCCTCTCCTATATAATTGGTTTTGGGGTTTTGTGGCCAAGCGGTCTGGAATGCTCATCTCGCTAGATAACCTTTCACAACGCTAGATATGTTGAAGGTTTGAGCCCGGCCTCCGACTGATTATTGTTAACCCGATTTTCATTGAAAAAATGTGGTTTACGGTTCTAATTTTGACAGTATCTAGGCGCTCTAGAAGTGCATGGTTCACATTCCACTCACTATGGACTAAATAATATAGGTGCCATGCTTCTCAATCCCGCACCATCAACGACTTTTGGGATTTTCAACTAATTATAATAATTTATACTGAATAATACACAAAGTCATTCCACGACAATTTATTGTGAAAACTCATGTGTTCATTGTGAATAATCACAAAAAAAGCTGTACTGGCTGTCAGTCGGATTTCATTTGTCACTAAATTGACATTTGTAGTTTGTCTTGGTGATCATATGATTGATTGCCTGCCTCCACTTGTGGTTTGTTTAACAAGATGGAAGTCATTCATCAGTGTTCCGTCATCTTGCTCATGGAAGTGCCCCAAATGTTAGGGGGCTCTTCAATTTTTTATTATCCACCATAATGCCCATCTAATGGGGTTTTTCATGGTTATTCCCCTAGGAAAACAAATAACCCTTTAACTTTTATTTTAAATTCTCTACGGTTATTAGATAAAACAAGTTTTCACCTTCATGTAAGCTATCTATGGTAGGGATTCCTCTGGTTACTCAATTAATTTTTCTCATTGTAGGACTATGTTATATTTCTTATTAGGCTGATGATGGACACAATGAACCTGTGAGTTTTCACAATAAATTGTCGTGGAGTTTGTGTATTATTCAGTATTAACCACTGAACTCTACTTCGAGAAACGACGGACTTCTACCAGAGATTAATTATAATAATTACTAATTAGAAATCGTTCACAACAATATACTGTTATCATTATTATCATTATTATTATTATTATCATTATTGAAATAAGGATGAGAGCAGGAGGCAGAGGCTCATCATGCTCAGAATTACAAAGTTAGGTAACATTTTGTGCCCTATAGTCCAAATAATTGGATACATTGGATGCTTAGAAAATAGAGAATAGAGAAACCCTTGGAGAAACCAATAAGACCTTACATTGTATCAAAGTACTCAATATATCAATATTAGTTATAAACCATGCTTATATGGTCATCAGGCGGCTTTTGAATGAGTTCAGAAATATACGGCAGACACAACTCCATTGGTTTAAGTGTTCAATTGTTGACTACACGGTCGGAGAGGAAATGTTGTCTTGTCGCTTTGCGCAGTTTGTAATCAAGTCAGGGACATTTCAGTGCTGTTGACAATTATCTTTTGATTCATCAACATTTCTTCGAGCGGTTCCCTCAAAGCACAATAATTAACATCCTGCACTCACAAGAGCTTTCAATCCGAGTTCCAATCCTAATTTGGTGGCGGTAACAAATAATATTAAACCAGAATTCAATAGTTGAATAATTGAGCTTTGTACAATTTATAAACACACAAAGCATCATTTTATCCAGAATTATATTATAATAAAAAACGAACGAAAAACCAGTAAAATGAAGTGATGAACGCGAGAATGAAACAATGCGGTTTTTCTGTATTTCAGAACGTAACTTTCCTTTCAGAGGAGGAAAACGCACCAAGGCTAGGTCATAATTTCAACCATGAACTCTCGTAATTACTCCTTTTATTTATGTTTGTCCAGGGCGTAGGCAAACTGACAAGTTTTTAATTTCCTTGGCAAATTGTTAAGCAGATTCGTTAAAATCACAAAATCCAAGAAAATGAAAACTTAGAGTGCAATTATTTAGAGTGTCGACTATACATAATTTTCTTGTGTTCGAATTGAATTCAGAATTCATTGTGGCCCAATAATATTTATTCATTATACAAGGGAAAAAAGGTGTAGATTTTAACTCCAGGTTGTGTTGTCTCCCGACCAAATTTGTCTCTACACCGCGACCTTCTCAGACCTATTAGTTGCGTTTCATTTATCCGATTCCGCCACCGAAATCACGCTACTTTTCATTCTTTCCTACCACAAGGAATGGCGTAGAATGACTGTTGACAATTGTCAAAAAATTTAATTATATTGCTAAAAAACCCCGAAAAAAACGAAACATTTTGAAAGTCGAAGACATTTAGAAAACATTTGTATCTTGAGGTTCACAAGTTTATGATTCTTTCGAGTAAGACGTACAGGTACATTCCCAATAAAATGAATTCTCTCGGTCTTAGAGAAGTTTCCCCAATCACGACGATCACTTCGTTGATTCATTTTTTGGATTCTAAACTCTGGTATTATGATTTTGAAATCATTTGGAGCCCCAATATATTAATATAACCTCTATCATCTATAATATATGTCAGTTCTCTAATACAAGGTCATGGAGTTTTCCGTTTTATCTGTAAACGTCATTCTGTTCCCACCACCGCTGCCAGAATGGAACAAATTAAACGCGACTATTGTGCCTGTCCTCAAAATCGTTCAGAATTCTTTGACAAGCCCCGCCTCCATGGTACTCCATAGGCTAGTTTTCAGATCCCCTGTGCAACTTGCTCTTGGTTTGTCTCTTCCAGCGTAACGAACCTTAGTCTTGACAAGCCCTCACAATGGCAATGAAGTATGAGTACTGCTGTTTTCTCCTCTTCCTGACAGAACCTGCATAGCATGGTTCTTCAGCCAGACCTATCGTACTCACTTGTTTGTTCAGCCTGCAAAGCCCTATGTGAAGTCCCACTAGTATTCTAGTTGCACTTCGTTTCTGGCTCAGTTCAGATATTCTGGGAATGCTGGCGATGATATTTTATTAAACTCCTTTGCCCATCTCATTCCTAGCGAATTGTTCCACCATACTTGAGATTCGGTTTGCATCCATGATTTGATACTTCTCTTTTGTATAGATTTCGCTATAGCATGAAAGGGTTTATTTGCTCCTGCTCGGGCAAGTGGGTCAGCCTCTTCGTTCCCCTCGTACAATGTAAGTGCTGGTACCCATACTAAAATCAGTCAATTCTAACCTCAAAAATGTTATGTTTTGAAGCCACTCGGTACTTATCGTTCAACATGTGTCCTCTCTGAGAGTCAGATATATGTAATATGAATGAAAAATGCGAAATTTTATTCGAATAATGGCATTTGTTTTGATACAATCGTAAAATATATATGTGTATACATTTTTTTGACACCTTTCATCTTCAATATATCGATGCCGTTACTAAAATTTTTTACCGAATGATGGATCTCCCTGGTACCTTCCTCTATGAGGTTCCTATTACGAAAGACACCCATCTGTTTTACTGGATGAGTGTCCCTTGAGACTTGCCAACCAACCCCTTCTCCTCCTGGAGTAGTCCTCATGTCATTCTCTTTTTGGTACCATTTCCTACGTCTGGTTGGTCTGTCTTTGTCCATGTCTAGGCAAAATTGATCTCTTGGATCACCCTTCCTAGTGTGGTGTTGAGCTCAGCCTAACAGCTTTCAGAGCTGTTAGTCAGTGCTTGTCAAAGATGGATCTAAATTGCATGAGATTTATTTTCATTCATTACATTATCATGCAGTACGGAGTACAACCTCATGCGCACTAAGTATCGTAACTACTGTTACCTAATTCGATTTCAATAATTGATTTCATTCCACGTTCAGTGGTATCTTATTCAACAAGCGCATAATAGTGGCCATAAATCATGAAGTCGGAATTTACAGATAACTTCAAGCGATGAGCAATGCCCATTGTTAATAATGACCGAAATAACGAATTGCTCCACTGGGTGTTATTTTTTGTAGAGCTCAGCCAACACGTTGCTAAGTCGCAAAATGAAGTTGAGCTGTATAATGTATAGTGAATAAACACATTAGTTTCAATTGGAACTTTCTATACGAGGTGTGTCATGTAACAGCGGCCAATACCGACTTTCCTATTTCGAATGCAACACCCAGTATTTTATTCAATTTTTGAATTATTCATAAAATTCTTGACGTACCAGGTGTACCACTAAGAAAGGACGCCGGCTGTATCTCGGAAACCATCTGCCGCACAGGTTTCGGAAAAAAATAAATATTTATGATAAAAGTGGCCAAGAAAAATTTCTGGAAATTATTTTCAAGTTTCCAGGACAGCCGCTAGAGAGCATTATTGCATTGGCTAACTGGAACGGAAAAACGGATTTTTATGAAAATTTGATATATCAAGACATATCAGAAAAACTTTTTTCATGTTCTAGAGTTGATTCCCAACCATTTCGATAAAAAAAAATTGCACTAGCTCTTCAAATAAAAGAGGGAGGGAAGGATGATTAGTACTCTGGAGAAACTCTTATTACTACAGTTTGGTGTAACGGAATTAATCGATCTTGGTCTCATTATGAAGGGTTTTTTCAGATCTTCCCGATAAAGTCGATTTAAATCCCGTGGTGGCCGCTAGATGGCATCGTTTGGAAAATCAGCCGATTTGGCTTTTTTTTTTTCGAGAATTTCAAATGGAACCACATATTTTTCCTGCTATGATATGGAAGTGAACGAGAAGAAAAATGGTCAAACCGCGAGTTGATACCTCTTGAAGAACCAGAGAAATACTCGGAATAATATTAAAATTTGAACTGTTAGCATGTCAAATGCCTCCTCATTCGTTATCGGCATTTTGACAAATAAGCAATCCACAGTGAAAACTTCCAATGGAACTTCAATTATATTTTGACGTTTCTTTCATTTAAAGCCAACTTGCCTTTTCTCACTCCTGAGCCTGTACTCACTACTTACATTTCAATTAGCTATGCCATTACTAAGAGCCTCCTTCACTATTGTGAGATATAACAGCAGTTTGTGAAACCAAAATAAATGAATTATTGAAATCATAATTTCATAGATACAGGATATTTCTGATTACGATTATTGAAGTTAGATATTTTCATAATATTATTTCGAGTATTTCACCGGTTCCTCAAGAGGTATCAATTCGCGGTTTTCACCACTTTTCTTCTCGTTTGCTCTACTTTCATTTGAAATTTTCGAAAAAAATGGGAAATCGTCTGATTTTTCAAACGATGCCATCTAGCGTCCACCACAGGATTTAAATCGACTTGATCCGTGATTCATCTGGAAGAACCAAAAAAACCCTTCAAAATGAGACCAAGTTCGTTGAATTCCGTTACACCAAACTGTAGTAATGAGAGTTCTTTAGAAGTACTATTCATCCTTCCCTCCCTCTTCCATTTAAAGAGCTAGCGCAATTTTTTTGATCGAAATGACTGGAAATGAACTCGGGAATATGAAAAAAGTGTTTTTGATATGTCTTGATATATCAAATTTTCATAAAAACCCGTTTATTAAACTGGCCAGTGCAATTACGCCCTCTAGGGGCTGTCCTGGAAACTTGAAAATAATTTCCAGAGATTTCTCTTGGCCACTTTCATCATTCATATTTTTTTTCGAAACCTATGCGGCAAATAGATTCCGAGATACAGCCGGCGTCCTTTCTTAGTGGTACACCCGGTACATGGACTGTTACGTTTTGAATAAGGTGTGGTTTTTATAGATTTAAAATTTGACCGGTTCAAGACTTGTCAAAAAAGGTCGAATAGAGAGGGACTCACCTGGAATCTTCCCTGATCCGATCTTCTTCGGGGTTGCAACCACCTTATCCGCTGATGAAAGAGAAGTGGACTGTATTAAGGGCTGGCTGTGTGGTACACTAGATTTGCTTTGCAATTGTTCGATAAAGAGTCACTCATACACAGTGAATGGAATCAGAGAGCACGCGTCTTTCGCCGAATATATCAATGCGACTCGACTATGACTGTTCGCGGCATGTCCGTCTCGAAACCAGCTTTGACAGTCGCAAAAAATATGTGACAAAAACGCCTCCATATTAGAAGAAAGAAAATATAAAAAACAATATACAGAGTGATAGTAAATATTCAATTTCATGGCAAATATTAATCTGGAGGAAAACTATAAAGAACTAATTTATGAAGAGGAAAAATATAAATATATATATATATTAAAATATTTATGCTGCTAACTTAACCTACAGTTAACGTGGGGCGTTAACGTGGACAATGTTCTATATATATACTCATTTTCAACTGGTTCGGAAATTTTTTGAGTGTTGTCTGAATGCATGCCAGTAGTTGTCAGTATAGTATAAGAATAAACATTATACAGTCTGTCCAAGATAAGGTTGCACAGCATGGGGATCTCGGAAACGGTAGGAGATACGAAGTCGGCTAAATGGGGAAAAAGTTGCGCATTCGGAGGCTCATACCAACAGCCTTCGAAAATTTTCAAAATTGTTCTTTAAGTTTTTCAGTTATATCGAAAAAAGTGAATTTTTGGAATCTCTATTTTATTTTTTTTTCTCCGTCATTATTAGAGATACAGAAAAACTGAAAATACTTTTTCATAGCAACTTTTGATGACGTTTAACGTGGTGATACCGATTTTTTTATGCGACGTTTCGTATTCGTAGAACCATCATCAACTTTTGTTTTTTAAATACGGTCCTGATAATTCTTTCACAGATTCTGAAAGCTTTTTTTATTTTGAATTCAACCATGTATTATACAAGGTGGTTTGAATGTGTTTCGAACTATTTTTAGCCATCATCAATGTTTTTTTCGAAATTCCAAAGGAAACATGCCATCAGTTCCACTTATTTTGAAGGAAAATTAGTCAACAAACTAATACCTCATCAACTAGTTCCGATTGATAGACTTATAGAAATAATTAGTTCGAAAAATTTAATTATGACAAGCTCCTTCGGATTAAAATATGAATACAATTCATCAACAATTCGAAGCGCTGCATTGAATAATTCAGTGGATTTTTTCTTCACTTTTCAGTATTGAATAACTAGTCCATCAATGTTTGACACTGAATAATCAGAAATAAGTGAAACTGATGGCCTTTTACCTTTGGAATTTCGAAAAAAACATTGATGATAACTAAAAATAGTTCGAAACACATTCAAACCACCTTGTATAATGCATGGTTGAATTCAGAATGAAAAAAGCTTTCAGAATCTGTGAAAGAATGATCAGGGCCAAATTTAAAAAGCAAAAGTTGATGATGGTTCTACGAATACGAAACGTCGCATAGAAAAATCGGTATCACCACGTTAAACGTCATCAAAAGTTTCTATGAAAAAGTATTTTCAGTTCTGATGTATGTCTAATAATAACGGAGAAGATAAAATAAAATAGAGATTCCAATAATTCACTTTTTTCGATATAACTGATAAACTGAAGCAAATTTTGAAAATTTTTGAAGGCTGTTGGTATGAGCCTCCGAATGCGCAACTTTTTCCCCATTTAACCGACTCCGTATCTCCTACCGTTTCCGAGATCCCTATGCTGTGCAACCTTATCTGGACAGACTGTATATTCTGCAATCGGCTCAAAAGTCGTCCATTTCTGTTCCAAAATTATCCCTTGAAGTTTACGTTCGTTTTACTAACATAATGAAATGATAAGTATATATGTTGCTAGGCAAGTGTCTAGGAGCTGAAGTGGACGTTTAACTCCTAGGAACTGAAAACGTGTCGGATGACAGCTGATATGATAGCTGATTTGACACTGACATGTTCAAGTGACTCAAATTAGTGGTATTTTCACTTATATTTTATCAATTAGATATCAATTATTACGATTGCAGGAAAAATACTGAAATAGCATGTTTCCTTCGGATCAAAAGTGACTGTGTTGCAAAATTTGCGTGGCTCGCAAACGCAAATATCGCTTGTCAAACAAAGTATCACATTTGATCCTAATAAAACAATGTACTATTACATGATGTACGAAGGAAATATTATCCAGTTATAGGAATGAAGAATGAAACAACTAGGCATTTTTCTTCATATCTTTAGGAGAGCAATAAATCGTTATTCATGATTTTATGAACGTTTCTAGCTAGACAATTTTTGTTATTTCCAGATGCAACAGTGAACATTTTCGACCAGTTGTTGAGACCTGATATGCGAATGCGTTCAGAAAATGTTCGTAAAATAATGCGAAATTGAAGAAAAAATAATTTGAAGAAATCAATCCACCAGCCCATTCAACATTTTTACATTTTCAACCTGAGCATTCCCATGAAGTTGCTTCCTAATTGTTCCGTAATTTTATTATCATACCTCATGTAAGTATAATGAGCGTTGAAAATATTTGCCGCAATCTTATAGGTGTGGTTGCTAATGGGTTTATACACCGACAAGCGACAACAATCTACTTTTAATGGTGCATTTATGCCAACATAATTTACAACCGAACCAACATTTGCATAGTTTGCATAGTAGCATAAATAGAGGATCAGGACGCGACTTGCCTCGGAGATCCTCACTACACCAGCTTGTTTGTTTTGGGGGTTATTGATTACAATAAACATATCAGCTCCAACACGATCGATCGTGATGTGGTGCAAACTATATGGGAGAAGATCGAGAGTTAAGAACTTGGACCATGAATGGGGGAGACCACTGATTTTTCAAAACGACATTATCGTGAACTCTTTAATGAAAAACTACCAGCGAATTAATTTTGAATTTTGTCATTCATGCTGAGACGGCGAAAAAAATTAATTAGAATATGTCCATTTCAAAACACACTTTTCCTGTGCTATCTGAGATTTTGTCAATTCATTGGTGTGACGTCTTAGAGTCAACACGCCTATTGTCCTTGAACTGACCAATCACACTGCAACACTGCAGAATGACGAGGTATCAGAGAGAGATAGCTTCAGCTCGGGACTAATACGTCACGGCTCCACCATCATATTTGGCTGTTTGAAATATCGAATGAAATATGCTGATTTCAAAACGATATAGATTCGATTCCCTTCAACTTCAAATCATAATATTGATTATACATCAAACGTGAATCATGATTCGTCGATTGAAAGAGGTTTGCACGGATTTCTTCTCTCAGTGGTCTTCCCCATTCAACTACCCAGGTAGAAGATCATTTCGGCTAGAGCTTGGTTTCTCTTCAGCCCAATATTCGAATATTGAATATGGAACTACTAAATACCAATATCCACCCAATTTTCCATTTCGATATTCAATAATCCATCCAGTGCCAAACATTAACATTTTGTGACCAGCCGAAATATTAACGAGTGACCACAACCATTTTCATGCCAAGAAGTAGTAAATGAGATACCTTTCCAGGCAACCAGATGACGTTTCAGTGACGTCTTCTTACGTCAGTTGAATGACCAAGGTGACGTCAGGAGTTGACGTCGTATGACGTGATAAATGACGTGACTGAGTCACAGCCCGATGATGTCTTCTTACTCACGTTTATTGACGTCATTCACTCAATCACCAATTAGGGACGTCACAGTGACGTGATCATTCATCATCTGGTTGCCTGGGTTCTTACCTGAATTTTATACCCGACCTCGCTTGCTTGTTCTGTTGAAAAGTTAAAAATGGAAGGGGACTTTTTACGTCCACAATGTATATTGTATACTAGGTTCACATTCAAAGTTCCAAACATCCATGGTCTGAGTATTTCTTTAGTCTATGAGCTTTTGGTATTGTTAATCTCCAACAAGTCATCTCACAATAAGAAGGAAAATTCGGTAAAACTTATCTTCCTGAAAAAATATTCATGAAGCAAAATTTCTCATTGATCATTAATGATGATAAACTCCTTCGTCTATAAAGAACGGCGTGACTTCGGAATTCTTTGCCAATGGAAGTATTTCCAAGAATTTATAACCTCCAAAAGTTTGAAAAAAAATCCAAAACCTACTCGGAAGGGAGCGGAGGCCTCCCAGAACCAGAATAGTCCTGAATGGTCATGAGTAAGAGTGGTCTTCACAAGTTAAATACTCATGTGTGTGCACTGACAAAAAGCTCACCTGATGGGCCCAGCACATTGAACAGTAATTTTCAATAGCTAAACAAGCCATTGGAGCCCTGTATTCATTTCTAAGCAGACGAAGTAAATTGGGTTTGAGACAAAAATTGAATATTTACATCATGGCTATCAGGCCAATTTTACTGTATGCCTCGGTAGTCTGGGGCCACACACCTACATCTCATATCACCAGATTACAAACATTACAAAACAAAATCGCGAGAATGGTGACAGGATCTTCTTGGTATGTTCGGAATGACCAGATCATCAGGGATCTGAAAATCCCTTCAATCTTGTCCGTCATTAGAGAACGAAACATCAAGACTTCCGAAAAAACTGAGGTTCATGAGAATCAGCTTCATCGAAATGCAGTTGATTATGACCCAGGTGACCAACAGAGTTCAAAAGACCGAGATTGTCCATGAACTAGAGAAAATATCAACATTATGACCAAATTCACTCTTCTCAAGTTTTTGATATTTATTTGTTCCGTTCGATCTTTCTCAATTCTCCGAATGTATTCCTGAAACTTATTTGGGGCAGAAGAGCTGTCGCATCAAACTTCAATACCGTTTTCATTTCGTTTTTTTTCTGTTTCATGATAGATTTCAGAATAAGAGGGACTCTTCCCTGGTCTGAATCAAATAAAAGAAAGATCCAATACTAATACACCTACCTTCTCTCCCTATCCTCCCTATAGGTTCTTCGAACATCATAGGAATATCCTCTCGTGCGCTCCAAGAGATAAAAAAATACGTTTGTTACTGTGAATTGAAATTCCTCCAGGAATAGGAAGTAAATACTGAATGTTTCTCTCAAATGCCATACAGCAACGCATTCAAGGCACATCACTTTTTTGATATCAACAACAATAATATATATGCTAACCACCCATCAGTCAGAAAATTGGTCATTTTGAAACTAGAGTACCGATACTAGTACAGGAATATACTGTCTTTTATTATCTCCATGATTATTACATTTTTACTTTTTCACTCCTGAAGTGCATAGTATACAGGGTGTTTCCTAAATGAATGGCAGGTTTGTAAATGTGAATGAGGGGGCAAACGCTTACTTTCCATGCAGTAGATAGATGAAGTGTTTCACTTTTCCAGTTGACGATTCTGAAATACAATTGGTGTTTACTCGTCGAAATTTAAAAGATAGTTTTCTCTCTATTGTGGGTGTCCCTTTTTTGTGAAGGCTCCGAAGCTGTCGCTCCTAAATCCGACACTAGACAGGCAGATATATTTTGGGTCAGTGAACAGACAATATTCTATAGGTTTCCATTTAGGACGCCAGTGGCTTGGACGAAGCATGCCTTCTTTTGAATCCGTTTACTAGTTCGACATTTTATCACATACCCGAAACTTCCAGGGATATTCTCGAATATTAAATCAAAGTTATGGTTTCGGGAAGTATGTAGCTTTGACTCCATGTTATTCGGAAATTAGGGCGAGGGAGTTGAAAGGAAAGGAAAGGGTGGGAGCGTCTAGTTTGGTTCGAGGGGATAGATAACACAATTATTATTATATATACCTACCTTCTGTACATTAGAACATAGTTCTGCTGGTTCCGGGATTGTTACAAGGACACTAAGAGATACAATCTTGGTTGTAAATTAGACATTGATACTTTTAGAAGACGAATAAACAGTTGCAAAGGGTGAGAAAAATTTGATATTTGTATACAGTAGAATGAAGTGACATTCTCCTCTTTTTCAGACAAATTCACTGAAGGAAACAAAACTTTGCCATCGCTTCTTGTTGTTGAGTTATCGGCAAAAGTGGGATTTCTTGACTTCTCGATATTGTTTATACCATTGAGTATTCACTATAACCAACAACCAATATTTATGCGAGACCTGTTTTAACGACGCTATAGCTAGCAGAGAGGGTATCATTCGAAAAACTCCCGATAATTATGATTCTACAATTGGGAAGGTTCTTAACGACGTCGTCTGGCACCCAGAAAGTGAACACCTATTCTACCTGCCTACCCCTCTAGATTTGCGTTGTTTTTGTGTAAAATGCTGCAAGATGGACAATAACGAGCTCTTGCCGCACCGTAACAAACTGTGTGTGTGTGCCACGGGCCACTACATCACGTGAAAGCCATCGATCCGTCCATCGACCACTTCAACTTCCCGTGCGAAAGCATCCATTGATGCGGACTGCAGTTGTTCAAAAACGTTCTTGTGCAAACTGCCAACGATAACTCCGTGAAAGAAAAAAGGCAGGCCGGAAAAAAAACTCTCCTCCTCCTCCGAGGACGAAGACATGTGGCTGGAGTGCAACGACGGAAACCCATCTCCACAAAGGAGTTCGTGGACTTGTTGGGCTTCAAGCCTCCTCATCGTCGACGCCTTATTTGCTGTTCTACTTGAGATTGTGATGTTTTTTTTTATGTTCTGGTTCCCACGAAAAGGGATATCCTGTAATGTCCAGAGAACATCGTGAGAACCAAGGGGAATAAGGTTATATGCCTCGGGCTACATCTCCCTTGGTAATGTGTTCCAGAGCCTCGCTGTTCATTGGATGAACGAGTCTTTGGAAAGAGATGATCTGCAGGTCTCCAAAGTGACCACGAAGGGGTGCGAAGCCTCAATTCGACGGGTTAATCTCGCGGGGACACCCAAGACACTCTATAAAATAGAGCCAGATCGCCAACTTTTCTACGGCTTTTCAGAGAAGTGAGGGAGTTTGTGAGCGAGGCATCACCCACGAGACGAATTGTCCTTTTTCATTCATTGTTAAATTATCAATTGTTTTATATCTCGATTTTATATTATATTATATTATTAAAAAAAAATCAAGGACTATACCAACATGTGAATATCGTGCTTGTAGGTAAAGTTTGGAGGAAATAACATTTTTCTGCTATCGACATGAAAGCCCGTCTATTTTAATACCAAAATTAGTTCTTGAATTGACGTTTCTATTACTGATACGAACATGAGTATGTTGTTAGGCAACACATTTAGTTCATGGGAGCTAGAGTTGAACTTAAGCTTCTAGGAAATAGAGAGGATGTACTAGGTCATCAAGAATAAACAACATTGTTATAGTTGGTTATTAGGTAGCTCACTAGTATTTTTTTCCATATTTAGCAGACAATGCCCACTATTATATAATTTATGTAACCATAGAACTTCTAGACACGAATAGATATGATGAAAGCGCGCCCGACGTATCATAAATGTGAGCGGTTGTTATGTGACATTTTTGAGTTCACATACATTTCATTGGATTTTGCTCCTGTAACGTGGGCACAGAATACTCTTGAGTATTCTGTGACGTGGGTAAGTCATGTAAAATGTCTTCGTATTATTGTAGTATGCTGTATATTATCAATTAGTTCTTCATCGTTCATTCATTCATTTATCCTTGGCCATATCGGAATATTTTGGTATATACGCCCATGTCAAGTCTCACGCTATGTCCAATTCTGGTACAGAAACAGCGGCTTTGAATGGCGAGAACGAAATTTTCACTGTATAAGTAGCGATTCTTTATATTCAATCATTTAATGTCATCTGATGACACTCGATATGGGAATTTCCATATTCCAGTGAGTATACTCGCCTCAGAGGAAAAATAATATTCCAAATGAATTCACAACATTAAATCGCCCTGTATATTTATCCAATTTCCTATCTCATCTTCTACAACAACACTGATACTATCTGGCATTCTATACTCATATAAGAAAGGCATAGGCGAACCTGAAGAAAAACTCAATGCTTTTGCCACATTTCGTGAATGAAACAGCCAAAAGTGTATAAGGGTGTTTTCCAGTTAATTTCCTCAGCACTGCTGAACCCGAGACCATGACCATTCTCATATGAAAAAGAAATGAGAGGATGATGGGGATTTCCTGATTACAGTGGAACATGTTTTCTGGCTATTTCATACACCGTAAAATTATATGGGACCGTTATAAGCCAATCGTCGGGCTAAATGAAGCAAAACATAACTGGTTTTTCATTATGAAGTTTTTCAACAATGAAAATTGTATTTTTGCCTGCTAACGAAAAATTATTGACAGTATGGGATTCCTTATATAAGGAGAAAGTTATTTCCTTCTTCATGCATATTATTTGAATGCAGCTAAACTATCGTGAATTGTGAAAAATTCAAATGAACCTTACTTGTTGGTAGAATAGAATGTAATGCACTGACAACACATTTCGACGATATTGGAGACATTTGAGGATCGTTGTACTCTTGCAGAAATTTCAGAAAAGGAACGTTTGCATTTTATGCTGCTCATCAGTGTCCGCTGCAGGTGGTACCGCGGTGAGTTGAAACAGTATACAGGGTATGTCACGACGAGCTTATACTATATCTTTATATCGAGAATCAGTCAGGAGAAATCCATGGAAATGTGCATGCTTATACTTCAGAATACGCTCACTTCATTTACAATATTTTAGACAATGCCGTATTACCGCTTCTACTAGAAAGTAGTAGCAACATTGATATTTCAAATGGAACACCATTCACCCTTCATCGCATTTTCAGATTCTCCCTGAAGAGCTGATTTTATCGATACTTGGGGTCTATGATAAAAAATTACAGATATATGTATAGGATGTTCAATATCAATATTTCTCAACTTCAGGATTTTTTGTGTCGAAACTATTCATTGTCGGTCAGAACGGCTCACATGTCTCTATCTCAACACTATGCACCAATATTTAATCGGAACAGATGCAAAGTGGTTCAAGATTCAGAATTCTGTTGAGATAGGGACATGTGAGCTGTTTTGGCCGATAATGAATAGTTTCGACAAAAACAAATCCGAAAGTTGAAAAGTCTTGATTTTAAACACCTTAAATCTCTAAAATCATCTCTGATGGACCCCAAGTTTGATGTATCAATGAAATCAGCTCTTCAAAGGAGAATCTAAAAATACAATGAAACACAGGGTATTCAATTAGAAATAACAAAGCTGTGACTACTTTTTGATAAGTGAAAAGAGTTATTTCTTTCGCACTTCCAACGACATAATATTATGTTTCCACTAGGCCAAATAACATGAATTGGACACACTCACATAATGGCTTCTTGTTCATTGAGCCGCTCCAACAGCTATGTCAAATATTCGTCAAACTTAAACTATCAAATGCGTCAAAATGGTAAGTTTGATGAAAGAAATACTATGGATAACTACTCAAATAATAGAAAATGTTCTTCTCATTAGTTGAGATAGTGAATATCTCGGAAACAATAAACATACGTTCCGATACAATTTTCTAGACAATTTTTTCAGCTATAATTTCGAATGGTTTGACTTTTTGCTGTGACGTATCGTCTTTGAGATATTTTTTTTATGTTCTGGTTCCCACGAAAAAGGATATCCTGTAATGTTCAGAAAACATCGTGAGAACCAAGGGGAATAAGGTAGGAATTGGTGTTCTTCTTGAATTTCTGGAGGTTATATGCCTCAGGGATTATCTCCCTTGGTAATGTGTTCCAGAGCCCCGCTGTTCGTTGGATTAACGAGTATTTGGAAAGAGATGTTCTGCAGGTCTCCAAAGTGACCACGAAGTGGTGCGAAGCCTCAACTCGACAGGTTAATCTCGCGGGGACTGCCAAGGGAGGAACAATTGTTGATATTTCAGAAGAGCATCGTCCATGAAAATATCTATGAAATAGAGCCAGATCGCCAACTTTTCTATATGGTGTTCCAGAGGAGTGAGTGAGTTTGTGAGCGTGGTATCACCCACGAGACGGATTGCCCTTTTTTAGACAGAATCCAACAGTTTCAGAGTATGTTTGGGTGCTGCACTCCAAATATGGGAACAGTATTCCAGGACAGGTCGGATCTGTGCCTTATAGATCATAAGCAGCTGACTGGAAGTGAAATAGCTCCTGGTCCGAAACAGAATACCAAGTTTTTGGCATGCACTTCCAGCAATTGATCTCACGTGGTTTTCCCAAGAGAGGTTATTGCTGATGGTAATACCAAGCATCGAAATGGATGTCTTCAAAGGTATGGTTACTCCTGACAAGCTTATGTTGGGCACAGTGAGATCGCCTTTTCTAGAGAAAAGGCATGCTTGTGTTTTGTTTGCATTGAAATTTACCAAGTTATTGGATCCCCAATCAAATCAAAAAAAGAACCTTCTACATCGCCCCCTGCACTTGGCTCACCTTGTTATTTCCAGGACTTTTGGAATATTTACTTCCTATCTACTCCGAAGATATCCATAGTCTCTAAAAATTTGTCCTCTTCCATGTCCCCTACAACCCGTTCATTGATTGAACTATAAGAGTATCAAATTTTATTTAACTTCTACGCAAATTGGTCGTATATTAGGATTCATCTTCTCATCATATTATATCCCACGCAGCAGAATCACTTAATTACCGGTAATTTTTTTATCTGTTCCACTTCTGATGTTGTTGAAAAAATTATCGGTAATAATTCTGCTGCTAGGGAAATTATTAGTGAAAATTCGTAGTACTCAATGGAAGTATAAACAATACCTTACTCGAATCACTTATGTCGAGACTTATATGTCGCAGTAGAAGCGTTAGTATTCTAATCGCGATGGCTTGCCGGTCGTGGGTTCAAATCCAAACGACTGCAAACATTTTTCAGATCATTTCTTGCTCGCAGAAATCTCTTGAAGACTTCAGATGGTTGCTCTTAAGGAGGCAACCGAATGACGGATAGAACAATAATTTAAGAACAATTTTATATAAAAAGCTACATATGTTATGAAACAAACATTAGAAGCGTACTTATACCATTTTTCCCACAATGAAGTGTCATAAATTTTTCTACATCGGGATCGTACGTAAAGAAATTCGTATCAAGATCTTGAGACATCGTGCGAAACTGGACAAAGGAGGAAATATTATGGGTTTTACGGAATACTGGCTTCTGGACTCCAGATATTATGTGCCGTCCAATAAACCAACAACTTTTGGTAGAGAGTTGTTCGACAGACCTTTAAGCTCTCGGTGTAGGCTGGTGATGGATAGATATACTCGAGATTCATGAATGAAACTCTCCAAGTGATATCTTCCATTTATTCTGCAGGTTAGCAAAGTGGAGGAGATTGACATTTTTGTGACATATTTTGTCGTCATTCGGTTGCCCCCTTACGAGCAACCCTCAGAAGTCTTCAAGAGTCTTGTGCGAGCAAGGAATGACAGACAGTTTTCTCCTGGAATTCATTCACAAGTCTGTTTCCATTTCGGTGATCCATTTTATAGAGAATCACCTCTGAATTCGCTAAAAAGCAGATAATTAATGATGGTGATTTTTAACAGTCGTGTAGTAATACAAACATATTCCATTCTCGACTACGAAATAAATAGAAATGTCAAGATCTTTCCATATAAATATTTTCGAAGCAATAGGTATACCTAGATAAATATTTTCAACTGGAAAATCATTTGACTTTCTTACTAAAACAGGGAAGCCAAATTCAAATAGCATATATTATCCATACGAATGTATCATACATGGAAATGATCATGCAGCCACATGTGAATGCACATAAAAGGGAATTACACCTATGTATGAGGATACAGGTGTGAGGATTACTAGTCGGCTGCTAAATTAATATCCTAGGATTATTATTACTCCAAAAATTGCTACTTTTATTGCCCACAACTTCATTAGTCGTTGCCGGGGATTACTATACATATAATGAGTTATGATACTATATTACTGATTATTTCCTTCGTAAGATTGTCATTCAGTACGTTCAATTGAGTTAAGCTGTACCTTGTATAATTTCGAATATATATGGATATACATAGAGTAACTCCGTCAATCTGAAATTTGAAATTATTTCCATAGTAACCAATTCATATTGTTACATACAGCTTGACCATTCTAGCTTGGCCTCTGAGAATTGGATGCGCAGTAGTCCAGTCGGCGGAGTGAGGTGTGAGCTCATTATTGTCGAGGAATTGGTTCAGTGAACAGTACAGTACGATTGTACTTCCCAATAAAAAGGCGTAGTGGATCTTCGCGGTCGGATTATTTCAACTGTCAAACTGACACTCTTTGTAGTTGTGCATCAAGTTATCTTTGAATAACCCGAATATTTTGAAGTACTTATAGTGTATTACGTACTACCAGCAATAATCTCTGGTACTACTAAAAAGATGACACATAAACATAATATCCTTCTATTGTACTGAGAAATTTAAAGATCTATTTTTACTAATCCATATTCATTCCATTGTTTCTTCTAGATGCAATTGCATTTTGAGCCATTTCGGTTGACAACGTATATTAGCGCTATACTACAATGATTATTCAATATTATTTCATTAAAATCAGAAAAATTTTGAGAAAAAATCTCAAAATTTTACGATTGTGCCTATTTCGCGGGACAGAAATTGCACAACATCATGGTTTTCAATGTAAATGTCAAAAAAATGTCAGATTTTATCGAAATGTTACAATTTTCTCAAGCCCGACTGAGCCCTAAAATTGAAATTTTACACTTCCACAGAGCAGCCTCAGATTACTTCGGAAAGCTGTACCTACTCTATGGACGTCAAGACAGGTTATTCAAATTACCTAATTTTGAATGATAAACTGCACCTTTCAATAAATTTTGAACATTGAAGTCATAAGGCCGTTTGTCATCAGTCATTATTTCAAGCATGAATTATACCATGCATCTTTTTATGTTTGTACAAACTCTCTTCTTTTTCGTTAATAAACTAGTAAATGGAAATGTCATGGACACAAAGGCCAAAAATTGAAAAAAGGACTAAGATTGCCTCGAATTTTCATAGTACTAGCGTTCTAAAAGTAAGTATAGTAAGTGGAGCGTACTATACCTTTTCAACTTCAATTTCGGAATCGGTGAGTTATATTTCGGAAAAAGTAATCTCGATTTCAGAATTGGTTAGTTCGATTTCAGAAATGGTGAGCTCAATTTCAGAATCGGTGAGATGAATTTCAGAAAAAGTCCATTCAATTTCAGAAATGGTAAGTTGTATTTCAGAATTGGTAGGTTCAATTTCAGAAGATGAATCCCCATTTATGTTTGAAATGTTTTCAATTGCAAAAGAGAGAATTGTTTACAGTGGATGGAACGGTGTTTGAGAGTGTGCGTTTGAAATGGGCATTCTGCAGATACCATATAGTGGTAGTTCTGGATAATGCACCTGCACATTAAAGAATAGAAGAGATATCCATGGAGGAAGAATTTCAAGATGTTATATTTTACAGATTGGCACCTTACAGCCCTATGTTTAATCCGATTGAACATATATGGAGTGCCTTCAAGTCAGAAGTGAAGAGCATTTTGCAAGAGCATCGCCAAAGGGTCATAGCTGGGGATCCGAACAGATTGCTCAACCAGATAGAATTCAGACTGCGATGTCTTGAAGAATGTGCAGATCATTCAATGAAAATGATAACACCTCAAATGTGTTTGCATTCTCATAATCATGTGCAACGCTATTATCTTCCAGCGATTCGGATGGAAGGCATCTGTGGATTAAATTGAGATTATAATTATGTTATTGAATTGTTTTTGACAAGTTGAATATTGTAAATATGGTTTTTAAATCTCACATACAATTGGAAACATTTCGAACAAATATTAGGATTTTTTTTTCTGAAATTCAACCTACCAATTCTGAAATACAACTTACCATTTCTGAAATTAAATGGACTTTTTCTGAAATTCATCTCACCGATCCTGAAATTGAGTTTACCATTTCTGAAATCGAACTAACCAATTCTGAAATCGAGATTACTTTTTCCGAAATTGAAGTTGAAAAGGTATAGAAATAGCACAATTATTGTCAGGACAGAAACATCGCTGGTTATGATGACACTGATGACTTCAACACAACTAAGAGATCAGTGATAGTAATGTACGTAACAATTCCGGAAAATACTGTTTTTTTGGACGAGTAGACAAAATTCTAGGCCGAGCAGTAGGAAGTCAGCGAGTCCAAAATAACTGTTTTTGAACATGTTGCGTACACTATTTTTTCGGCAACCATGTAGAATAACAAATCAATGAGACACATTTCCATATTATATTTCTTTGTAGAATACAATTTCACCTTTATTAATTCTCATATACTGAAATTTGAACAGAATACCTATACAGAATACCAATACAGAATACCTATACTACCCCTCAGGGGCTCACAACTTGTGAGTACGGGAATGGTGAACCCGAGGTACCCCAGCCGGATATTCACCATACTTCAACTTGTCTTGGGTGATATCCTCTTCTCTCTTCCTTTTTCAATCTATCGATCTATCGGCCTTTCTTGGCCAACTTCTCTTTTCCTCCTCCCCTTCAAGCCCAACCTCACCATCAAGTGGTGTGGGGAGGACAGACCGCGGCCGCTCGACGGATGAAGCATTTTGGGACCATCTTTGCTATCTCCGAGCCAGATGGGACAATTTGTGGACATCTGCTGATGGGGATGGGGCGATTTGCTGATGTCTGTCTAGGTGGCCGAGGACTGGTCAACGAGGCTCTGGCAACCTGATCCAAGCTGTAAGAACCCGTGGTGATGGATGAATGGTACCGAGGTATGGTGTCGCTAACATGGCCTCTGGGAAACAGGGCGATATCTCAGAGTAAGTAGCCTTAGCCCTGTGCAGAAGGCACCACAGGGCTGGACCAACCCCTTCTCCCGTCACTCGTAGGAGAAGGAAAACTTTTGGCCTTCTTCGTGGACGAGAACAGGGATCGGAAGAGTGATCTTCAGGAACCTGAACGAAAAGGGTTTTTAATATTGAAGTGGCCCTTAACAAGCACCATATGGTGAAATTGATAACGGCATGTAGGTAAGATACAATGGGCCACTAGGCATAAGTGTCGTCGGAGACTTCGGTCAGACGAGCCTACAAACGGGGTGGAGTGTTTAGTGGGTATACCTGGAGTCAGGGGACTCCCACACTATTATATGTCCATAAAGGATTTCAACCACCTCGATGAAAAAAAGAAAAAAAATTATACTAACTATTACATTGGAAATTTCGTATGGGAATTTTCACTATCGCTGCTGTTTTCGATAGTTTATTGCGATAATTGCAACCAAACTTTCAAAAATCAAAATGTCAACTAATTTCATGTCAAATAGCTGTCAGCCGATATTTCTCTGCTATGGTAATTATCATCTGCATTTACCAAAACCATATCTACCAAGATTTTCATAGTTACAGTGACAACAACGATGTGATACTTCCCAGCCTAGGCCGGAAAAATGCTACTCTCTCAATAAAAAAGTGTCCTGGAAGTGAGCACTTCCCGGACGGTCGCCAAAAAGAGTTATTTTTCGTTTGTAAACGTCAACGTGTAGGTAGATCTAGAGTGAGAGTGGCAGATGAGATCTGGTATCATATTTTGATAGGCAGTAACTTTATGGACACACTTCATCAAACTATCGTCAAATTTCTGATATTTCATACATATGCCCGTGGCCCAGCAGCAATTGATTCGTATGATGGGTAATTTGGATCGATCTGCTCGAATGTTCCTTTTATCATAGAACAACAGTTCATGCATATTTTGCATATGTGCATATTCATCTATCAGCTCGTGCGATACATTTTGGTGATTTTCATTGTGTCTGCTTTTTAATGCATATTTCATAGCCCAATTTTGGATATAGTGGTCATTGAATGAATTCCAATTCTTTTTCATGGAAGTGTTCCCTTCTAGTTTACTGCCCTACAGGGCGTTTCGATATGGAAAGATAATATTTCAACATTGAATATGGGTTTATTTAGAAGTAAGTTTATTTTGTTAGCTCTCATGGTCTTCAAAACCCTCAAATACGTATGATCTTTGTATCGATTTTCCAACCTTCGTCAGATGATATACTGGTACGATCATGTCGTGTGTTTGAGAATTATATGGAGCTCTTATCGTTTGTGAAGTTTTTATATTTGCCATGGATTTCCATCAAGTAACGGCCGAGTCAATTCAACATTCATTTTATCTGTCATTTTTGTCATTTTCTCGGTAATTTTAGATGATTCTTTTTGCCTAACTTACAGTGGCTGTTGCTCGGAGCATCTGAGGACACGTATTCATTTGAAGAGAGCCTTATTTGGATCCCAACAATATGTCCTTTTTTTTTTTATTCGTTAGTGCTAGCAAAAGGTTGGACCTATAATCCCGTGGTGGAACTGCGAGGGACAAATATCGATGGATCCTCCTCTTGAAGGTAAATAGATTGTAGTTTGCTGGAAATACATCTGTGGGTGAAGAATTCCACAGTGAAGATGTCCTACAAAAGAAGGAATTCTTGAAATATGTTGTTCTAGGTGTTTCAATTTTGACTGCATATTGGTGTGAGACTTGAGCCAGCCGCGTTTGGCGAACAAAGGTCATTCCAGAGCGGACAGCTGATAGCTGAAGAGTGATAGGTCTGCAACGTCTTTCCGATGTTGTGAAGTTTGCAGTGATCTTGTCAGAGTTGGGTCATTGATGAGCCTGATGGCTCTTCTTTGAACCGACTCCAGCAACCTCAGGAAGTGTTTTGGAGCTGATCCCCAGACGTGCGAACAGTACTCAAGGGATGGTCGAATCTGGGCTTTGTAGAGTGTCAGAAGCTGTTGTGAGGTGAAATACTTCTTCGCTCGGAAGAGGAATCCCAGTTTTTGAGAGGCAACTCTGGCTATATTGGCAACATGGTCATGCCAAGATAAACTGTCAGATACCGTGATGCCGAGCATTGATAGTGATGAACTGATTGGTAACGTTCTTCCAGCCATAATTGTATCAGGAACCGCACGGTTAGCCTTCTTAGAAGAAACTGTTGCTTGAGTCGTCAAAGCGTTGAATTGTAGGTTCAAATTGCCCCATTGTTGGATCCTTTCCAAATCGTCGTTGACGGTCTGGATCTGTTGCAAACGTAGGCCTTGGTTGGTTGCTGCGGATATTGGTGTATCAGAGGAGTATGATGCTATAAGAGTGGTATCGTCAGCAAAACTGAAGAGAGGGTTGGTAGTCATGTGCAACAGATCGTTGATATGTAGTAAGAAAAGCGTTGGGGATAGAATAGAGCCCTGTGGTACTCCTGCATTGGTAGGCAGTGTGTCTGAAGTCATCCCGTCAACAACTACATAAAGACTTCGATCTTTAAGGAAGCTGGTAATCCAACGGCATAGTAGGGGCGGCAGACCATAGGAAGGCAATATTCACATCGAATTTCGAATCACCCTAATTTTCATATCTATTTATATATGTTAAAATAGTCATTTATTCTCTATGCACATATATTTCTATTTCAATGCTACCCTTTTGTAAAGTCAATTATCAGCAGTAATGCAATAGTGTAACAGGGAGATTTTGAGAAAAAATGACTTGAACTCATTGAACCACGAACATCTGGGTGCTCACTGATATCTCGCGAATATGAAACAGAGCCTCAGTTATGCCGAAAAGGACTTAGACTCAGACATCGCATTCCTCGAAAAGTCTGATGGAATCACAATCACATTATTCAAATCAAATCCAAAAGGCTGAAGTTGATTCGACATAATTGAACTTTCGCGGTGTTGAAGTGCTGATGGGTGAAATGTAATTTAACACGAATAGAAAAATTCGGCGACATATTTTCAATTCTCTGCATTGTTTGACATTCCAACGAATTGAAACGATAAATCTCATTTAAAGGGTGTGTCTCGCTTCGAGTCGAGTGCTTGTGATCACTCTAGTATTTCGGAGTGAGTGTCAAAACATATTTTTTATACGGATAACACACAATTGCTCTTGTTCTGTGTTCGATAAATCAATCAATCAATCAAAAATGTACTTTATTGTCCAAGAATAAATTCTTATCGACAAAGCGTTATGAATTATTCATAGGAATGTGTGGAATGTGCAAAGTAGCTTGAATTTATAGAATATAAATTAGATAAATAAAACATGAGCAGGTACATAAAACGAGTAAAAAATGTAAAATTACAAATATTATACATACACATACATACATATACATACATATATTTATATACATAGTCATTTAGATCAATACTCAACAAAAAGTGTTGTATATCAAAATCACTGTCATCATAAAATTCTTGCAGACAATAGTATGCTCTAGTAGAAAGTATGTTTTTAATTGTTTTTCGAAACTTTGGTAAGTCTGACATTTGTTTCAAGGTATAGTTGGCAAATGATTGTACATCTTTTTACTCTCATACATAACTGAGTTTTTTTGAAATTCCGATTTTGGTATTGGTAAGAAATTATTATTTTTTTGTAGAGTATTATATGCATTGTACGAAGGCCTGGAAGGGACACATAAAATAAAAAAAATAAAAACTCTTCAAAATTCTGAGTTATAATTCGGAATTTTAAAATTCCGAGTTATAACTCGGAATTTTACATCAAAATTCCGACTTATATCTCGGAATTTTAAAATTCCGTGTTATAACTCGGAATATTGGATGTAAAATTCCGAGTTATAACTCGGAATTTTAAAATTCCGAGTTATAACTCAGAATATTGGATGTAAAATTCCGACTTATATCTCGGAATTTTAAAATTCCGAGTTATAATTCGGAATTTCAAAATTCCGAGATATAAGTCGGAATTTTAAAATTCCGAGTTATAACTCGGAATTTTACATCCAATATTCCGAGTTATAACACGGAATTTTAAAATCCCGAGAAATAAGTCGGAATTTTGATGTAAAATTCCGAGTTATAACTCGGAATTTTAAAATTCCGAGTTATAAGTCGGAATTTTGAAGAGTTTTTATCTTTTTTATTTTATGTGTCCCTTCCTGGGCTTCGTAGTACTGGAATGTATAGTAGAATAATGTTTCTTTTTCATCAAACACACAGTTTCTAGAATGAAAATGATATACATAGGGTTAGAATTTTGTGGTGTATGATAGGGGTTTTTTTTTTTTTTTTTTTATCGCTTGGAGCGCACGAAAGGGAATCCCTATAATGTTCAAAGAACATCGTGCGTTCCTAGGGAGGATAGGGATAGGAGGTAGGTATTGGAATTTTTTTTGAACTTCTGGAGATGATATGTTGTTGGGAATACTTCCTCAGGCAATGAATTCCAGAGCCTAGCCGTTCTATGGATAAATGAGTTTAACCCCACATAAATAGTGAATGGCTTTTTTCTGTAGTACAAAAATTGAATTGAATAATTGCTGGTTGCAGAAACCCCAGAAAGGTATGCCATAATATGATGAGCCTCAATCAATGCAAAATATGATGCCCTACTAATAGAAAACCCAGTTAGTTCTTTCGCAATTACTCTGATAGCAAAGCATCCACTAGCCAGTTTTTTGTTCAACGACCTTATATGTTCCTCAAATTTCAATTTATCATCCAAGATTATACCCAAAAGTTTAACACTGGACATATTTCCTATATTTTGGTTTTCTAATGACAATCTATTGTGGCTGAATCTGAATGTCAGAATATAAGTTTTAGTAGCATTGAAGCATAGAAGATTAGCATCACACCATATCTTAACTCTCTTCAGGTCAGTGGATATTATCTCTTTGAGATTATTCATATCACTTCCATGCCACATGAGCGTTGTAGTCATTTAGGTATAGAAGAAACAGAATTGGGCCAAGTACTGATCCCTGTGGAACACCGCAATCAGTCTTCGTGCCCATGGAATGTCAAACTTCAAGCAATGACATCTCTGTCTAATAGGTGAGCATTACTTGACAGGAAATCAGATGACTACAAGACGAAGAAATCGAAAATGCCGCTGTTATCTATTATAGCCGTAGATAAATTATAGTCCATAACACGGAATGCTAATTTCCTACTCGAATGATTGCAGCATTCGCCTATGGCTCATGCTGCAAACTTCATTCTCGTAGGAAATCACTATCATTCCGTGCTCGTTAAACAATATACCATTTTTCTACGGCTATATGAGTCAGGCTTGTCAAACTTGATTAGTCTCCCCGGCTTTTGATAAATAGTGTCAAAATTCGAACTATTTCTGTCAGTAACGCACAAATGTGCGTGTTCTACTTCTCAATGAAATCTGGAACATCATAGACAGGTTTACACCATACAAACCGTGTTCGATTTGTTTATGCACACCTTTATCTCTCAAATTTAGTTTCCTTAGCTGATAAAACTTCATCATCTTATCATCAGAGACGACAGACTGAGTTGGTTCAATCATGTTGATCATGTAGTACGAAAGTTATCCAGCGCTCTGTTTGTACTAAGACAATTGAAATGTATAACCAATCTTGGCATCTTAAGAATTTCATATTTTTCACTATTTCATTCTGCACTGTCATACGGTATTTTACTCTGGGGCAATTCAACAAATGCTATAGCAGTTTTCAGATGTCAGAAGAAAGCTATACGAATACTGGCAAACTTAGGCTATAGAGATCACTGTCATCAACATTTCATTAAGCTTGGTATCATGCCAATGCCTACCTTATACATATTCACAGTTTTGCTAGAAATACACCAAAATGTGAGTAAATTTGGTAAACAGTCTGACTTCCATAGTCATAATACAAGATCGGCTAATTTATTGAGAACCCCACGACACAGATTAGCTGTTAGCTGCAGAAACTCTTTAAATTTCAATATTTATAATATTCTGCACAGCTCCGTCAAAATGTTGGAATTCAAAAAATTCAAATCTGTCATCAAACAGTTCCTTTTGAGCCATTGTTTTTATAATATTGATACCTATATGGAGGCAGCAAGTTCACTGAAGCTTTAACCTGTCATTTATCAGTTCCTTCAACAGGACATTGTTATTTTTATGTTTTGTTCTTATTTATTTTTATCCTATTTTTTGTTTTATATATTTTATTCAGATCATTTGATGTTCAATCTTTAACATACCTATAATGTATTTTTAATCATGTATTCTTGTATTTTAATTAATCTATTTCTGCACTTTAGTGATTGAGGGTGAAGATTATCTTCATTTTTTAGCACTATGGCTATTGTAATTATGACTTGCCGTACATGTAATTTACATAACATGGTCAAATAAACTACTCTACTCTACTCATCACTGTATGTACTCATATTTGTATGTATTTCTCGATCCTTCTTAGTAACAAAGTTAACAACGGAATACGAAACTTGGGAAATATATATTATCCTCCTCATTTATTTCAGTAGAAACTTATCTGTCCTGAAATTCTTGAGATTATTTCCCCCAGAAGTATGATCGTGATTCATTTCATCATTGGTAATGTTGGTATAATTTCAAGTTCTTTGGTTCTTTGCCAATTTTTCGACCCGAATAATAAATTAAATCTATTTTTATTGCTGATATAAATTAAAATGCGTTGATCTAATATCCTTGACAGTGAAGATTAATGAAAGTAGCCCTACAGTCATAAAACTAGGAGACATTGCTTATTTCAAAAATGATTGATCATTCTTGGATCTGGCCTTCACGAAGGGAAAGTTTCAGGATTATTGAATGAAACGATGAACTAACTCTATCTGGGATATAAACTTGACAAAAGATTGGAAATTAAAACTGATAAAGGTGACAACCACACTCTCGAGTATGTAATCGTTTGTAGTAATTCATCTGATTAGTACAAAAACACATGTTCTCAAGGGCGTCGCCAGAGAGGGGCAGGGTGGGGCAGCTGCCCCCCCTACGATTAACGCTCACCAGTCACCCTGCTATCATTGAAACGACTATTTCGTTCATCACATAATCTGACCAATCACAAGCCAGAGAAAACGTGTGCTTATCGCGAAAACTAGATGTTTTCAACGATGTAACCATGGGTACCGAAGCGAAATCTGTCAATTTGGCAAAAAATAATGACTGTACTGGTCAGAATGAATCATTCATTCAAAATAAATGCTTCTTTGTTTCGTGAACGCGAAATAGTCTCCACTCTGTTCTGAATATATTCTCATAATTCTCCATTTCCTTGTCAAATCTATTGTGTTGCCGTACAGCCCTACCTATCGTCCTAACTCGTGGTGTTGCTCAGCAACACAATGAGGCGACAGAATTATTCCGAATATTAAGAATATCGTGATATTACTTATGATAACGCTCACTTTGAGCAAAGAACTTCCGAAAGTATATTTTTCTCCTGAAGTTGAGAAGGCTCTGAAGATCCTTGTTGCCTTTACCTTGTAAGATTTGTACAGTTGAAAGGTCATTTAGTAGCCTTAGGAGAATCAAAACCTGGTTGAGGAGCACCATGTATGATGCTCGACTCAATGGCCTCGCAATGATGAGTATACACAGGCAACATATTTTCAAAAACTTGAACGATTTCGTCAAAAAGTGACCAACGAATTCCCAAAGAACCCTAGAAGATTATTTTTCAACTGATTTACTGTATAGATTTTTTTCTGTTTCTTGATTTTCTCATTAAACTCTCTCTATTTGATTTTTCTCTTCAGTTTTTTTATGGTGCCTCCCCCTATTTTTTCCGCTGGCGACGCCCTTGCATGTTCTTTTATACTTATCAACGCTCAGTTTTGATGGTCCATAATCGAGTTTTTTATGGGTGACAGATGTTTAGATATCTGAATTTCATTCACAAAATGAAGTCAAGGTTAGTAAAGCATTGAATTTACAATAACCATCTTGATTTTGAGCATAAATTTACAATAACCATCTTGATTTTGGGCACAAACAGGGAGAAAAGTTCGTTTGAAGCAGTCTAGAAGACTTCCAGACAATATTATTCTGCCGGCAAAAATTCTGAATATTTAATACTGCATGAAGTCAAGATTTTGATGGCTAAATATCAGGTCGAATTATTTTCGCACTGACATCACATTTGAACAATTTTGCCCCGAAGTTTGCTATATGCAAACACACAATCATAAAATTGTCAATGTCAATAGAAAATTGTGATACACTCACCGGCAAAAAAAACAACCAGCAAAATATAGCCAAATTGATGGTTTTGTAACTCTTTTAATTCTCGTCCGATTTTGGTGAAATTCCGACCAAATCGTAGATCAATGTTTGGAAATGTTAACCTGAATTTTCATTCCACAAAAATGCTGATGGCTTGATCATTATACAGGGGAAAACAAAAGCTACTTTGTCACGCTTAACTCCTTAACGCCCTGTGGCCAAAGTGAGTAATTAAACTCCCCAGCGAGCACAAACATCCCTGGGATGTTTTGGGATGTTTTGAAAATGTTGGCATGAAGATGTTATTTTGAGACGTAATATGCACTGACCAAAGAGGTCTTTGAATATTGAAGTATTGTTTTTGTTCTTCTGTGGCATTTCTTTGTTTGCCTACTGAGAGGTATCCCTGGGATGTTTTGAGATGTTTTAGAAATGTAGGCATGAGGATGATTTTTTGAGGCGTAATATGCACTTCCCAAAGAGGTCTTAGAAGGATATTGGAAGTATTGTTTTTGTTCTTTTGTGCCCTTTCTTTGTTTGCCCACCACAACGTCTCATGCTCACGTCACAATATGATGAATTCTGATTTGTTGTCGATTTTGTTCTTCTTGTTCGCAATTGGCATTCGCGTTTGCAGCGTGTCACGCTTACATCACCCTGCTAACAAACAGAAAGGAATTTGGTGAAGTTTATTGTGTTAGAAGACTTATTTAGTTTGTAATAATGACCATCAGATGCAAGATGTGTTTTTCGGTGCCTCAGTGCAATCAATATAAAAAAGGACGAATTTATCAATACACAGCTTCTCCGCAGTTGCAAAATTATGCATTGTGAAGAACATTTCAAGAATTGGGAAACCTATTTCCAATTATATGTCTGTGTGTAGTAAGCACTACTCAGAAACCGATCAAGAAGGTAATTTCATATCAAGAAAATATTTTTGTGTTCAATCTATTTTTAATGCATTTTTTCATTCAAGGGAAATGGAATCCTAATGCAAAAGTTCATTTTGACAAAAGGGTTCAGAAAAGTACCTCGAAAATGGTTTTTTTACAGCGATTTAATGTGCGCAAGACGCGTTGAAATTGTTCTGTTGTGTCCATGAAAAGGCTTTAAAAAGAACTAGGGAGAAGGAAGTTTTGTGACATATCAAGGACATCTCGATAATTGCCGCCTGGCGGACATTGGCTGTTCTATAATAGTTCTATTCATGTGTGAACAGAACATCGCAGTGGAGGTTCAATGCCTCGAAATCTCGTACTTTTAACATCTCTGAGATGTTTTTGTGCTCGCTGGGTCTGCTTCATCATGTTTTGGATTGAAGTGTAATTAATCCCTTCTCAACACAATAGTTCTTGAATCACATCTTGATCACACATATTTTCTCTTCAAGAAAAGATACAAGGTGATTCAAGAAAGAATAGATTTTTTAATTTGAACTTATCGACTAACAACTCGAAAAAACGTCTGAAAATTGATATCACCCAAGTCCATACTTTCTTAAAACACTTGTATCACGGCATCATCTTTTTTTGAGAATCAGTATCCAGGCTGAGACTATCCGAAGCATAAATCTACGATTTGGTCGAAATTCCACCAGAATCGGTCAAGGAATGAAGAAGTTACAAGGGGAACAATAGGCCAAAATTTTTTGCGACCCTAATGAAACTATTACTTCGTGGTCTAACAAGTTACTATATGGTAACTTTTTTAAATAATTATTGAAATTCACGATATTTCATAACATGAAAGATTCGACTTATGTATCAATTCTCTATTTCATACAAGTAGTGTATGGTTATGAATACCACATGCATTCCAGCAAAATTAATTAATTTATCGTGTTTCTATTACTATTTAGCAACCCTATGTGTTATTTATAGGACTCTGATGGTACATCCATTAATTTATTATTGATTTAATATACATTTATTGAATAACAGCTAGTGAAATGTGAAATTATCAGAACAACAAATTCTTCTTCTGCAGAATACATCTTGATGATTGAAGGTGAAAGCACTTCTTGAAAGAATTGACCCCATCTCGAAACTATCAACTATTATCGAATGTGATATAAGTTAAATATATAGTTGAAACGTTGAGTTTTCAATACTCAGAAATGATTTCTGTAAACTCATATATAAAACGTCAAATTTCGTTTATTTTTCTCCGCCATTTCCTCTTATCGCCATTCCACATTACATGTATATATTCGGGCGGTAGAGCTTTCTCATCATTCCAGATTACCACTACTATCTCTATATATCTATATATCCTTCACAATTCTATCCCGTCACGTACGTACCTCTCATGAATTCATAGAAGGCCTAGGATATAAGAACACTAGGGGAAACATAAGCTAATTACGCTAGGACGTATGAAGTTACTCTACGCAGTGAGTACATAGTATGTTCCATAATCTGAAATCAGTTATTTGAGATTTTTAAGCATGAATGTGTCCTACAATGCAACGAATGCTACCATGATAATTCTTTGACTTACTCTACGAGGAAGCGCCTCTTCATCGACATTTCCATATATTATTTATTCAATAATATATGGCCAATCGTCTTATTTTGATATCAGGATTCTTCCTTTGTGAACAATTAATTATGAATCACCATTATCGGTATCACCACTCACCAGCAGACATTTTTAGCACACGCATAAGGTGAAAATCGAAACCCCTATAAGTAGAGGTATATCACTACTCCTTAGTGAAAGTTTTGATATAGAAGGAGGATAGAGACTTACTGATGTCATCGGTCTGAAAGTTTGTGTTCGATATGCTTATGTTTACTTATTATACAAGCATATTTTATCGTTTGTAGTTCCAAAAACCGGTTATCTTTTCTGATATAATATTATATTCACGCCATTATTCATGACTTTGAATTTTTTCAGTGGCTGTGAACTGTTGCTTTTAAATCAATATCTGATGCACGATCAACAAGCTCAGCATTCGAACGCAAATACATTTTTATGGAAGGTCGATATGTCATTTTTGTTGCTCTGATTTGCTGGGCAAATCATATTTTTATTTTCCCCTCACTCTCCATTCGCCACGAATACATTTTCATTTATCCTCATATACATTTTTCTTCTACACAATATTATCAGATAAGAAGGTAATACAATTATTTCTGATATTTTTTTCCTCATATATCTTCCATAACATAATTAGTAAAGGAATGAAGGATGACACTTGATGAAACAAGTATGTAAAGTTTTCTTTATGGGTAGTTCACGGCACATAAAAGTGACAAGACGAATTACAAATGTCTCTTATGTATCCGGGTTTCAAATCAAACCACTCTATCCTTCGGGTTACCAACGACTCCAACATAAATTTTCAGTAATATAGCAAAGTATAATAGTATTGACCTGAATCCGCACGTCAATAATAGGCCGACAGCTCATCGGAGGAAATGGGAAAATTATTTTCACGAGAAGTGGAGACTAATGCTTTGTGGCTCAAATATCTAAAGGAAACTGTCATTTGAGGTTTTTTATGAAATCAATATAGTACACGAAATCTAAGGAATATCCACTAAATATGGACACATTGTATAAATTCATGTTATTGTCTTGAAATCAGCAACTTGGTGTTTAGATTTTGAAGAAAATAGAAAACCAAGGTGCTATCACAATTTACCAAGAAGATTCAGTTTATACGAGATGAATATTGGCAGTATCTGATCTGATATTTCCAGAAAGACATATGTAGGTGCATTTTTGACACAATATCCTAGGAATCTTTTTTTATATGACGATTTCAGTTTCTTATTGTAATGCGGTGGGCTTTCACATTCTATGATGAATATCAGAATTTCATAGTACAGGGTGGCCAACTAAGAATCCAGAGTTCGATACCTCTGTTGTGTTGAGAGATACAAAAAAAAGTTTTGCATTCAAATTGAAGTGATAACCGAGCTTCACATTTCAAATTTTTTTTGAAATACAAAGGGTGTTCCGTAAGGTCACAGCACATCAAAGCTTTGTTTTTTTCATTGGAACACCCTATATTTTATTTCATTTTTGAATTCTTCCTGAAGATCTGATTTCAACGACGTATCATACTTAGGGTCTAGCAGTGAAAGTTACTGACATATACGGTGTGCAAAATCGAGATTTTCCAAGTTCAGGATTTTTTTCTGTCGAAACTGTTCATTATTCGTCAAAACGGTTTACATGTCCCTATCTCAACTTTTCACTCACTATCAATTGGTTTTCCACTGACATTTAATTGAAACAAATTATAACCATGAGTATGATGGGTCGTTGAAATCAGATCTTCAGGGAGAATTCAAAAATGAAATAAAATATAGGGTGTTCCAATGAAAAAAACATAGCTTTGATGTGCTGTGACCTTACGGAACACCCTGTGTATTTCAAAGAAATTCTGAAATAAGGAACTCGATTATTACTTCAATTTTGATACATGACTTTTTTTGTATCTCCCAAGACAACAGAGAAATCGAAATCTGGAGTCTGAGTTGACCACCCTGTACACCTCTGTGGGACTCCCGTTCTGACCCATATTTTTTCGTGTATATACTCACAAAAATAAATTTTGATTGAAATTCATTTTTCGTGGGAATGTTTATATGAATGATTTAGAAATTCTGTTATAGATTGATTGATGTTTTGTTGAATTCGTTACAGAACCGTTCGTTCTGTTGATAGCATCAAATATTTTCCTTTCTGTGTACTATGTAAAGAATACTTCAGAACAATGTTCTTATAACCATCGAGAGATTTATGTCGAATAAGCGATTTTTTTTCCAATGTAGCGACATTTTGGAATTGCCAGTTTCTATGTTTAGGCATTTTATTAATGGTGATAATATAACTCCTAACTCTTTCAATAGTTGAAAAAAGCATTCAAAAGAAGAATACATTAGTAGGTACAGCCAAAAATTAGTAACAATATGACCAATCATATATGTATATGTATCTTCAAATGTTTATTAGAGACAGTACCGTATCGAGTGAGGCACTGTATAGGGTTGAGTTAATTTGTCCCGGCTGGTGACACTATCATAATATGCATTCAAAGGACTAGCAGAGAAGAAATTTGATAAACGAAAAGGGCTTTCAGTTGTGTATTTACTTCCTGCTATTTGAAGATTTTTCAGAAGTTGGTTTTAAAACACCAACAAATGGCCGAAGTTTAAGAAGGCACAGCTCAAATAATAACGATTAGCGACTTTATTTCAACGTCTGACAAGATGAAAATCCGACATTTATAATTTCAGACAACAGCACTTTGCATCTTATTCGCAAAGGGACTCGTTTCTGAGAGCTTAGATCGGATAAGTGCTTGAGAAAATTTCAAGTGTTGTTAGAAAAATTCACTCCACTTCGTATCATTATGGAAATATTTTCTATAAGAACAGATCGACAAAAATGAAGGATATTCTTGAACGCAACCGACATAGGTATATAGCTATACTATATTCATTCTAGAAATATATTTTCATAGCAAGAACAAAAAATCATTGCAAATCATTGTTTTTGAACAGTACAAGATAACGTCGATATCGTCGTTCTGCAGAACCATATTTCAACCTCGCTTCGCTCGTTCGCTAACTCACACCCACAAACACATCATGTTTCACTTCGATCATATTTACCTACCTATTCCACTGGATTCGATATTTTCAATTCCATATAATAAAATATAATAATATAACGCTATATTAACTCATCATAATGCATATCATTGAAATAACCCTTCAGGTACTATACATATAATCATCAATATGGTGTCTCGGTACATCCAATGAATCTTCATTGTCCATTCAAATGTCTAATCGATTGCTTGTTTTTCCCAATATACTCGAGATTATTTTTAATATACACTCACCGGTAAAAAAATCGGGAAGCAAGAAATTTGGCCAAATTGTTCACCCTGTAACTTGTCCGATTTTCAAGAAATTTCGATCAAATCGTAGATCTATGTTCCAGAATGTTATCCTATATTAGTTTCCGTTTAGAGCTGCATCTCTAATATGATGAAGAAGAAATATTAATTTGATAATATTTAACCGATATTGAAATCAAATCGAAAGTAATATAGATGTGAAATCATTTTCATTATATCGGATCGATAATAAAGAGCCAATATCAGTGCAATATTGCTGTGGACAATGAAATTCAATATTCACTAATCATCATAAATCTTATATTGATGCAATATTTCTTTTTAAGATTGTCTCGATATTGGGAATTCAATATCTCCTCATCATGAAAATTGACATATTGTAATCGTGTATTTTGCCAATCTCAAATAGATATTGGCAAATGAATATCGGCTGGTCAGTGGTCACAAAATTGTAATATAATGGCCTAATATAATCACAACATTGGCACTGAATTGGTTATTGAATATCGAAATGAAAAATTTGATATTGGTACAATCTATAGTAATATATTATATATTCAATATTCGAATATTGGGATAACGTGAAACCAAGTTCTAGCGAATATGATGTTCTACCTGGGAACGTAGTGAATTTTGAATAAAATTCCATCAATTCCGAAAAATTCGCTGGCCAAGTGTAAAAACATATGTTAAATCGACATTAACAACTTAGCCTCGTATTGGTTTTCTTCGATAGATCTAAAAAGGTCGTGGTGTGGATCTAATCTGATCTATCATTATTGAATAAACATGAATCCATGGAATGGAAACCGATTTGCTGGAAAAGATGATCGAATGAATATCTGCAATATGATAGTCATTTTTGGACTTTAGGGGGTACTATATAGATTGTTGGGAATATTTCTAGGCAATGAATCCCAAAGATTCGCTGTTATCATTTTTCTTTTTGTTCTGGTTCTCACGAAAAGGGATATCCTGTGATTTTCAGAGAACATCGCGAGAACCAAGGGAAATAAGGTAGGAATTGGTGTTCTTCTTGAATTTCTGGAGGTTATATGCTTCGGGAAACATATTCTTTGGCAATGTGTTCCAGAGCCTCGCTGTTCGTTGGATGAACAAGTCTTTGGAAAGAGATGTTCTGCAGGTCTCCAATGTGACCACGAAGGGGTGCGAAGCGTCAACTCGACGGGTTAATCTCGCGGGGACTGCCAAGGGAGGAACAATTGTTGATATTTCAGAAGAGCATCGCCCAGGAAAATATCTATATAATAGAGCCAGATCGCCAACCGTTCTACGGTGTTCCAGAGAAGTGAGTGAGTTTGTCAGCGAGGCATCACTCACGAGACGGATTGCCCTTTTTTGGACAGAATCCAACAGTTTCATCAAAGCTATGCTTCTCTTCTACTATACATTTTTGATTCAATGCTACCCTTAAACGTTCTACAAACTAGAATTTCATCAGTGCGCTGAAGGGTTCCTCTTTCAACTATATCTTTCCAATGAGGAGTCACAAGCTTTAGGGACAAAAGCATATTGGGGTTGAATTCAGCTATCCCTGGAAGGGTATATCCTTCATGTTGCTAGCAAAATGTAGGTTAATACATTAAAATGTTGACGTGTCTCGAGAAATTTCAAAAAAGACCTTCCAACTTCCCGCTAGGGATTTAATTCCAGTTAAAGTCTCTACCCTTTATTGGGGAAGGAACAGAGCTGGGTCTTAATGCTAACAAATTTCAATAGAGATTTCTTATGTATGAGACCCGAACGGCATAAATGTCCACAGTGTTCCACACTAGTTCAAACTGAAGGCGTTGATAAATAAAACATTTTACTGTGGGGGATAAAAGTGCGGATGTTATCCATCTGATTTTATTTTGCTGTCTACTATTTCGTTGAAATATTTGGAGAAACATCGTCAATCTGATCGGGGTTTTATGTATTCTATCAATGGTGTGCTTGCTCATTTCGTTGTAGTGGAGAATTATACCATAATACAGGATAGGAATAATAATTCTGTGACACTTGGTAGATACTCACTGTTTGGTACTATTGAAAAAAATATCATATCATCACATTTTTATTGAAACTTATGGAACTTATCTGCTGAAGCGAATCTACAAAGAAGTTACCTGTTGTGGTATCAGCATTATTTCAGTCAGTCTTCATTCTTATGTTCTTACTATAGTGCCTCGAACATCTCATTTTACGATTGTTGAAAATGAACAGAAAGTGGATAATTCTAAGTGGATTCAATTATGGGAAGACAGTCTGCAAAAAAGTTGAAAGTGGAGTCAATGTGCTTCTGTCCAAATTATTATATCACTTTTCACATCCAGTTTACCGTATATATAACTTCTGCCATAAAAGTTGATTGGATATTATAAGTTCGATCAACTCAATAAGCGATTTCACGGCACATTACTATATACTTTCAGCACTCATTGTCTATTTGAGATCCATCACATTGTTCGAATGGTTATTTGAAATTCCCAGCATTTTCAGTAAAGTCGAGAAGTTTCGAAGTGCCATCACGTGTCAAGCCAATTACCCACATTTTTCACTAAACTTCAATATTGGTTCCACCGAGACATTTTGGCGCTTGGTAAACTCCACTTCATATCTATATACAGGGAGGGCCATCCTGGAAACTGATTTGTTCTTTTTTAAATGCGGCAATTCAAGAATTTTGAGCTGGCAAACGTTCACTTATTAGGCCCTTACTTTTGTACGAAAAGTGTAGCAGATTTGCACACTCCGTGTAATTTAGACCGCACTCTAGCATTCTTTTGAAAAGTGCATTTCACACCAGTGTAGTTTATCTCCACCTGGTCTTGGGCATGTGATTATATTTTCAATAGATATACACCTATACGGGGAAACCAGTTATTTGAAATACCCCATTCAAAAATTGAATCTGCACTTTTCCTCTTCAGGAAGTACCTATCAGCTGATTCATAGTCTAGGGCATTCCACACGACACTGAAAAGCAGACGAAAGAACCTATTATCTACACAAAAAAGGAACCTGATATCAATCAGTTCTCGTTTTATTAGGACACAATGTCAAAAATTATCAAAAACTAATGAGTTTTTGTGATTTTCTTATGGACACCACAAAGGACCATTTCCTTCATGGTAGTATGGGAATCCCTACATGTATAGGTATCATAAACAAGACACACAAAGTCATCTCCACAAATTTATTGACTGAGTAATCAGTATCTGTACATGTTTCGGACTATCAATAGTCCATCATCAGCAGCATATTTTAATTGACAATTTTTGTGGAAATGAAAAAAGGAAAAGTTAATAAATTATTGCATGATAATTTATTAACTTTTCCTTTTTTCATTTCCACAAAAATTGTCAATTAAAATATGCTGCTGATGATGGACTATTGATAGTCCGAAACATGTACAGATACTGATTACTCAGTCAATAAATTTGTGGAGATGACTTTGTGTGTCTTGTTTATGAATCTATTCACTCCACTTTGAGATACCATGGACTTTTACCATAGATTATGTATAGGTATACCCTAAACACTCCACCTCCTTCCAAGGCTCGTCTGACCGCAGATTCTCCGATGACACTTAGGCCTGTTAGTCCATTGTACCATTGTACCTTGAATATGCCGTTATTTGATTTTACCATGTAAGACTCATGGTTGTTATATAAGGGCCACTTCAAATGCCGCCATAGAAACTATAAGCACTGCTGTTCATAGAACCAGAAGTTCGTCTGAAATACCCTTTTTATTCAGGTTCCTGAAGACTTCTCCGTGCCCTGGTCTCGTCCATGATGGAGGCGAATGGTGTTTTTCTTCTCCTACGAGTAATGGGGGAAGGAGTTGGTCCAGCCTTGTGGTGTCCCCTGCACAAGGCTAAGGCTGCGAGGCAGTGTTGTCAACGACCAGCTGTTGAAAAACGCCAATGTTCTATTGAAAAAAAACTAGAAGAGGCTAGATCTTAGAAAAAATGCGCCGAGGGCGCAAAATTTTTTGAAATCCAGCTTATTTATCGCTTTTTTAATACCTCGTCGTACTGGTCTGAACTTTTACCGCACCCAAGATTTTTTGTCTCTGTTCATCATGTGTAATTTTGGATGATGCATATATGTATACGCAGACTATAATAATTTCAGTCGAATGGAAAACGCTATTTCAGTGTTTAGAAGTTAGGACTCGATGTTTCATTCTCAACCAGGCGTTTATACATGATTCTGAAATAAGGATGCAAGTATAAGTTTCCATCAAATCGAATCAATAACACAATATTAAATATTGAATAATGTTGTCAGTTGCCATTCTTTAGTCAGTAATAGCACTATTCTGTGGTAGAAGTGGCAGAATCATAAAAGCATATGATGTGTCAATAATTCAATAATGTCAGAAGTCTTACCTACTTCAAATGGTCGGTAACTTTGGATTAATATATGATTTATAAAAGGCCAGAAAAAAAGCAGAGATTTGTCAAATTTACCCTCCAGATCACCTCTTGAAAAGGCCAGTTCTAAGCGTAAATAAGCCGTGTTGGGAACACTGCCCAGAGGTCCCGTTATCGACCATATAACCTCGGTGCCATTGATTCCTTGTCACGGGTTGGATTAGGTTGCCATAGCCTAGTTGTATGAATGAGATACAAGGTGTTCAAAATCAAGATTTTTTTTTATATTTAGGATTTTTGTGTCGAAAATATCCATTATCGGTCAAAACGGCTTCCATGTGCTTATCTCACCTTTTGATTCACTATCTACTGATATTCGATTTCGAGGAATACAAGGTGGTTCATAATTTTGAAATTTGAACTACCCTGTATTCGTCTAAATTAAATATCAGTTAGATAGTGAATCAATAGTTGAGATAAGGACATGTGAGTGGTTCTGACCAATAACGAATAGTTTCGACAGAAAAAAATCCTAAAGAAGTACTCTTGATGATTTTGAACACCCTATATATCCGTAATCATTCCTGCAAGTATGGTATAGTTGTAAATTAAATAAAATAAAATGCCTGGTGCTATTCAGGAAATGAGAGTACATTATTTCCTAATGATAGTAATTGAGTCCTATCCTATCATTATGAATATCGTTCCTCCTCCGCTAGAGGATAAAAACAGCTGTCAATCAAGAATTATCTCAAGGTAGATTTATTGCCTATATTTTCCGTTGCTTTTATTTCATCTGGTGGCAGATTATAGAAATATTCTCCTGTATAGAGTTGAATTTGCTCAAGTGGACGTTGTTTATGATTCTTGTGTTGTATTTGTGGACATCCCATTTTTTTTAAAACCTATTTTTGTGCTGGTGGGTGAAATTTGATAGTTTATAGAGGTAAATGCTTGTACAAGTCATCAAATTATTTGTCCTAAAAGTCTCTCTACATGATTCCTATAGTCTAAGTTAAATATCAGGCGAATAAATCATTTTTTCAGAGAGAACACTCTCGTGATTTCGGCCGCCCTGCCCCACACACACCATATAGTAGGAATAAAAGTGGACCTAACACCCCTTCTTGAGGATGCAATGATTTCAAATAACGCATGATTGCATCAAATACTATTTATACACGGAATAATAAATATGAAAATAGTTTTTGGCGTAAATCCGACTAGTGATTTTTCCATCTCTTGGTGCACAAGAAAGGAAATTCTTATAATGTTCGTGATACATCGCCCGTTCCTAGGGAGGACAGGAAGAAGATGTAGATGTTGAACACCCACGAAAATCATTATTTGAGAGTTGCATACATTAAAAAATCGTTGCGAAAAATCTGTCATCACCAGCTAGTTTGTATCTGCTCCAGTTTTTTAGTATAGGGGAAGTGTGGATATGATGGCATACCTGATATGATGACACCCTCGCATTATTAACAGCGTTTATTCGAATAAGGATAGTTCGACAGTTACCCGCGATTCAAATATGATTGTATCATAGCGCTACTCCGCTACTGTAACAATTGCGTATGGTTGGGGCCCTTTTAGCCGCCGCACAAGGTTGTTGTGATTATTCGTTAGTAAAAACTTTTCTTTTCACTAATTTATCGCACCAATTTATAGTTGCATCCATATATATTGTTTATTTCTCATAGTCACATGTGATGAGTATACTAATAAGCTTCTCAACTACCATTTAATCTCATTGATAAATTTAGATTAAAAAAATATTTCACGATATACACAGTGTTGGTTGCTCTTTTGATATGATGGCACCCTAGATGTTTGTTATGATGGCATAGGGTGCAGCTAAGAGAAAACTTAAAGCAACTGATGAATCAGATGAGGAATGTATACCCAAATAAACCATGAGCAAGATGACGATGCTGAAGATGTTGCATGCTTGTACTGTAACGAGCTCTACTCTTGGTCGAAATACAAAGAGCTGTGGTTCAAATGTCAGCTATGTAGTTTGTGGGCCCATGCTGCTTGTGCAGATAAAAGTGAAAAAACCAAACATTTCATTTGCCAAATTTGGGAAGATGACTGATTTCACTTACATTTACCTGTTCATTTTTTTAGGGTGCCATCATTGAAAGTTGTTTGTTATGATGGCACCCTCGACAATAAATAAATAAAATACAATAAATAATTGAACATGTGTTTTCATGCAATTATGAATCCATATACATAATAACAATGATAATCTTGATGTGTCTTGTGAATTTTATCCATATTCAATGTATTTCAAACCCTGAAAACATATAATGAAAAAAAAGGGTGCCATCATATCCACACCTTCCCTACGTGTTCTTGGGCATGATATGCTATTATACTTTCAAGACCATGTTCTCTAGACTCATTCAGAGAATATTCGACTTCGAAAGGGGGGACACCCACTAGGTCCATATCAGAAGGCTGAATGATATTTTGCACAGGAGGAGGTCGGAAGATACTATTCTGGCACTGGCATATAGATTTATTCTCTGAGGAAAATATGTCAACGCCAACAGTAATGACTCGGGAGAAGCGGAGAACATATAGATTACACTGCGTTATGTCATTCATCTTGGGTATATTTCAGAAGGAATGTGCGGAATTTAGGTTTAAGGAAAACAGATCGATAGTGGAGCTTATATTTTCCTAGCTGCTTCCTGTAATGGGGCTTACGCCAAAAATATGAATTCTTGGGATATTTAGAGAAATCAATCGTATCATGAACAATCATTGAAAAAGTTTATTACAGCGAGTTCTTCAGCTATTGATTTATAGTAAGTCATGCTATTTCATCAAAATCGAACTGATGTTATATTGTCGTGAGCTAATATTGATTATGTAAATAAACTGACAAATATTCAAAATGTTTGAAAAACTTTTTTAATGGAAGTCCAACCAAATGGGTTGTGTGGAAGTGGAGTATATTTTTGTCTACAAGGATGTGTTTGAAGTAGCCTGAAGGGAAAATACTGAGACTACCTGGATCATCATCAAGGTAAGGAGGTCACAGGTCATAAAAACATGAGTTCATTTATTAATTTTCATCTGTATCTCTGAAACGGTGATGCTTTTGAGTAAAAAATTCAATTGATACATGATCGATGCTGATGATATTTTATAGAAAATAATAATCAGATTTCTCATGTTGTCCATAGTTTTCGAGATAGTTACTGTAGCAAATGTTGCTTCTTTTCGAAGATGGACTTTTCATCTCCATGTACTTTGCTACAAATTTCCTCAATTTCACAGCAAATCCCTTCATAAGTATATACGTTGTATATAATGAAAATCTAAGCCGCCATCTTGAATTTTCCAATTTTGTATGAAAATTCCGATTTGTCATCCTCAAAAACCCACGATATAAATATTCAGTCGAATCGTTCGAAAAATGTAAAGCTTGTCCGCCATCTTGTATGAAATTTCAACATTTTACGTGCCCAGATTCCAACAGATAGACAGATACTAAAGCGACCAGAGCCATTCTGCGGCCTTGGAAATTACTATTTCCAAGGAGAACTTGAGAAGGCGGAAGGAGCCTGGAGAGCCAGACAATGGAGAAGAATACCAGGACTACGGCAGGCTAAAGATCTCTCTGGAAATTTCAACCGAGAAAGATCTAAGACACTGACAAACCTCAGCAAAGGAAGTCTCAAAGCAATAACGGGATTTCTAACGGGGCATTGCAGACTCAAAGAACACCTAAGGAAGCTATAGGCTTACAGGAGGACGGCACCTGCAGATTCTGTGAGGAAGAACCAGAAACACCCCATCACATACTGATGGAGTGTGACGCTGTACATCACATAAGATTGAACATACTGGGAACACACCAGCTGACTGTGGAAGAAATACCACAGCTAGACCCCCTCAAAATCCTCAAATTCCTGAAGGAATTGAATCTCGAGGGGCTGCTATGAACAAGAAATCCTTGATATAGCAGAAGCAGATGGGGCACAATAGATCTAATTGGGTCGCAGCGCATCTGTCACCATCCAACCTACCAATACCAATACCAAAGCGACCTCATACAGTTTCGGTAATAGGGAGAGATTTTTGACAAAATCATATAATCATCTATATGTACAGAGTGTCCCGGAAATGTTTCCTAAGGTTATTATAGAGCCCTTTGAAAGTAGGTCCTTGAATGTCATTTCCTTCAATTATCTTTGTTATCATTGATCCCAGAATCACGAAATTCGGTACCTGAGGGTGACTATTACAAATCGTTTCATGACACGGAAAACATGATTCAATGTACAGGAAAATCACACCAAAATCAATGCTATAAAAATGCTCCAACTTTCTGTTTCAAGGTCATCTCATTTCTTTTTCCAAAATATGATCCTCCAAACACTTTTATATGAAAAATGTATTCATGGTAAGAATGCTGTTAAACGAACGGTTTTCAAGAAAAGTTTCATTTTTCATTTTTTTGCTTTTGGGTGTATCATAAATTGACATTCATCATACAGGGCGTGGAAAGAAATTCTGAATTGAGACTCTATCACGAATCTGCGATTAGAGGTCTATAAAAAATCACAAGTTTCCATCGTTCAAGTTTGAACCCCCTGATCACTGATGAGGATTCAGAAATCCGAAATGGTTTCATTGCAATAAAGTCATATAACCTGTGTGTGAGAGATAATATTTCCCATATCACTGATATAAATGATTATTTTTGGAAGTTTTCAAGCTCATCAAGATCAGAGTTCATGCCAGTATACTCTCCAATTTTCATTTCAATGCTGAATATTATATTGGTAAGTCATATTTCTATATCATTATTCATCATATTATTCATCCGATTTGAAGATGAATGTCAATTCTCAATTTCGGAGGATTTCATTTTTTTTTCATGTTCTCCTTTTGAATGTTCATCAGATATAATTCAATGTTCGACGTGGCAAATAGCCAGGAAAGTAGTTGTTTCCTGTTGAATATTCAGAATGATGTGTGCATGTACATATTTTGTCAGAAGGAGAATGCAAATTCTCAATTTCAGAAGTTTTTTTCATATTTTATTTTCAAACTCTCATCGTGTGTGTTCAATAGATATAATTCAATGTTCGTCGTGGCATATAGCCAGGAAAGTAGTTGTTTTCTATTGAATCAACTGAAAAAGAGTAAATATTCTCATCACATAGAGAATGCGAATTCTCAATGTATTACTTTATATAAATATATAACCATTTTTGTATGTTCATAATTTATCTGAGAATTCCTTTTCAACACTTTCATTTTTCATTTTGATGTGCAAAAAAGTTCACAATAATTTTGAGCGTGTAAGCTCTCTTGATGAAAAACTTCCAAAAAAGTCCATCTACATTAAAAATAATATCGTGATGTTGATTCATTGAGAAAATATCTTTCTAGAATACATTTTTGGACAATTGTTGATAAAAATATTTTTTTCTATTTGCAGAATCACCTCCCGAAATATACGAACGTTATTCTGAGACACCATGTATACAGGGTGTCTTATAAGACATGGATCCAAAGAAATGGGGTGGTAGGAGGGATCATTTGCAATCAAACTAACGGTATATGTGGTTATCAAATCATTGATTGTTCAAAAGTCATTCAATTATTCTGAAAAACGCGACAGATTTGGAAAAAAAATTATTAACGGAAAGGTTGTTTTGAATAACCCCATTTGCTATACCATTTCGAAATCTGTATTGAATCGGCAACTATTTCTTATGATTGGTTATCTTCGTGGAGTAGTTTTCAAATCTGCCTGTGGCCTTTAAAAATCAACTGAAATATTTCATTAAATGACAAAAATGAAGGAAAACAACTTTTTCCTTAGGTAATTGATACGAAGTAACACAGGTCATGAAATTATTTCTGGAAAAAGTTCATCCATGCGGATAAAATTTGTAATAGAAAATATCTTAAATATGATATAGTTTTATTGTAATCGATTTTACAAATAGATATAAGAAAAGCTTCCGAACCATCAACAGTTGGATAACTTCATATACGTGTGTTTGATTGGAAATTACCCCCCCCCCCCCCTCTCCCCTACCACCCCACTTCTTTTGTACCATGACTTATGAGACACCCTGTTTATAAAAAAACAATCATCATATTGTCTGCTAAGAATTAAATGAACTATAGTTAAATTGTCTTAACTTTTTTTTTATCTCTTGGAGCGCACGAAAGGGAATCCCCATAATGTTCAAAGAACATCGTGCGTTCCTAGGGATGATATTAGGGACAGGAGGTATAGGTATTGAATTTTTTTTTTAACTTCTGGAGATTATATGTTGTTGGGTATACTGAACCAAATAAGTCGATTTTAGAATCCTGGTGGCAAAAGTGATCAACATATCAACTTCGTTATTTTCAGAAATCCATGAAGAGTTGTAAAATGATGAGTTTTGTGATCTATGGGCAGAATTCCAATCACAGTCATCCCTAAACAGTAACCAATGATTGGATAGTTCATTGCAAGCACTCTCTCAGGTACCCTCGAAAGGAAATCGAAGCCGTAAAGATAAAGAATGAAATATTATTCATCCGATTTTTTCGATAATTGGATTCCCCCTCGAAATCCTCTTCGCTCGGTGCCCAAAACCCACCCCCGTCAAATCTACATGCTAAATGAACCATGTGCCGAAATCGCGGAATCGTCGGAAACATTCAAATGGATTCAAAGTGACTGCCAACTCGTCGCATCATCCGATCGTGGCGATCTGTTCTCCCCAGGCAAGTGCCCATCTGCATCCAGGGAATGTGTATTCTTTTAACTGTGCCAGGGATTATGGATGACAGTTGGGAGACGGTTTGGACAACTACTCGTATTCACATGCCTGATGCTTGTGAAAAATAATAATATGACTATTCCACTCTTGATCTCGAGAACCAATCAGAATCGACCATTTTCACGGTTTCTTCTGTATTCTAGCGATATTTTTTGTTTATTAAATTTTATCAAACTTGTTCTACCAATACAGATGTCGAATTGACCCACACGTGACCAACAAACCCCGTTTATCAGCGATCAAATTTTGACATCGTGTCTGGTCAAGATTGCTTTGGATTCAAATCTGAGACAATAACCTGAGTTCCTACTCTATATTATTTACTTATAATTCGCGTTAGTGAGACATTTTGTAAGAAAGGCGAGACAATTTTAATCTGGCTGGACGTTTCATGTGTAATTTAAAAAGTTTGCATATTTCTTGACGGTCTGACACAACAATACTAGAATTCAAATTCCTCATTAAAGTAATCTTCTTCACTTACTCAAAGGATTGTTATTGTTATATTACTAATATAATTACCAGATCTACATCATCGCAACTGAAAGGGTTGTTGCGCGAAGATACGAAGGTCGATGGTTCGAGCCCCTCGGCGACGATATCTTTTTTTCAAATTATTTCATGTCACATAGATTCAATTTATTTTGTTTGAATTGGATAGCAATTTTATACACTTCTTTGAGAGCAACTACCTCCAAGATAATAAAAAAATACTGTTTATCAAAATTGTAGGTACATTCCACTTTGTGAATAACTATAAGTAGGTAGTTAATTTCTAAAATAGTGAATTCTGTATTTCATTACTATCATTATGTTCTTCTTCGCAGTTTGAGTTGGAATATAATCAAATTATGTTTCCTATATTTCTCATATATATATTGTCTCATTCAATCATGAAATAGTCATACGAATACAACTCGTGATACTATTTTTCCTGGAAATATTCGTCGATTGACGCTCATGACATTTATCCAACAACACAATGTCAATGTCATGATAACAGATAACAATGTCATTCACGAAATTACTAGGCAACAAGCTGTCGTAAGAATCACCGAATATTTCCGGAAAAATATTATCACTTGTTGTATTACATATCATTATTTTTTGACAGTTGTACGATCAATTGATGTTCATTATACAGGACATGGAAAAATCACTCACAAATCTATGATTAGAGGTCAGTAGAAGCGAATTTCCATCGCTCGAGTTTGAACTCCTTTTTCTTGTTTTGTCTGGTTCCCACGAAAAGGGATATCCTATAATGTTCAGAGAACATCGTGGGAACCAAGGGAAATAAGGTAGGAATTTTCTGGAGGTAATATGCCTCGAGGAACACCTCCCTTGGCAATGTGTTCCAGAGGCTCGCTGTTCGTTAAATGAACGAGTCTTTGGAAAGAGATGTTCTGCAGGTCTCCAAAGTGACCACGAAGGGGTGCGAAGCCTCAACTCGACGAGTTAATCTCGCGGGGACTGCCAAGGGAGGAACAATTGTTGATATTTCAGAAGAACAAAATATCTATAAAATAGAGCGAGATCGCCAACTTTTCTACGGTGTTCCAGAGAAGTGAGTGAGTTTGTGAGCGAGGCATCACCCACTAGACGAATTTCAGGGTATGTTTGGGTGCTGCACTCCAAATATGGGAAATAAAAGTTTCTATGGGGGCCAGGTAGCCGTGCGGACAGAGTGTCAATATTCTAATCCGCATTCGCTTGCCGGTCGTGGGTTCGATTCTCATCGACTGCAGGAATTTTTCTGATGGCCCAAGAAAGTGTTTGGGATCACACGTTAAAAGGTAAGGCCCCCGTCATTCCTTGCTCGCACAAGACTCTCGAAGACTTCTGAGGGTTGCTCGTAAGGGGGCAACCGAATGACGGATAGAACAATTTTAGAACAACAATTTTTAGTAGGTGACCAAACTTCAAGGGGTAATTATTTGGGTGATTCTGAGACGAAAAGTTCACTTAAACATAGGTCCAGAAGATATTGTTTTATTATTAATTACTCATTTCCAATTACCGACTATCAAATGAAATACTCGATATTCTCAATGAGGAGAGAGATTTGGGAATAATTTTCGATACAAAAATGTTGTTCCATAGGAATGGATGGTAGGTTTCATTATCAGATCGTGTTATAATTTTGAAGATCCTGAAACTGCTCGTATCCTTTCATGTCCTACGTTGATAGCACCTTGATTTATGCCTCTACAATCTGGAATCTCCAGTTCATTATTTACATAAAACAACTCGAGAATATTCAGAACAAATTCATACATGCACTATATTGAGAATAAATACTTCCGTAACACGCCTCATGTCGGTAAAACTCATGGAAGTTACTTAGTCTCGAAAATAGAAGAAATATTGCCGACATAATAATATGATAGACTCAATCCCAACTAATAATTCCATACAATTTAACGTGCCGCAATACTCCACTCGAAGTCATCAAGTATTTCACACAAAAGCGGCCAACACAAATTACTATTTGAACTCCCTCTATCATCGCTGCTTCAAAAGCTATAATTCAATATCAAATCTGATTGACATTGATATATTTTGTAATTCGTTTACCACATTTGTAAATAATCTCAAAACATACTTTTTCTCGAACCTCTCAATCTTTGTTAGCACCTTGTATATTTGCTGTATTCATTTTAAATTGCTTTTAGAGTTTGTATATACCATCCTTAATTTTGAAATAGGTACCCCACTTAATTTCTCAGATAAGTAATATAATTATCATGTTATATACCTTCCTGTGAATACTGTTTTTAGGCTCGTCCTGTAAATAAAAATTCTGTTATCCAATTTCAAAGAAACTCTGTTATTTTCTCAACAGTATCAAGAAGCCTTACACTTTTTATATTTATTGTAAATAAGGTATACCCACGTCATAGTTTTTTCAAAGTGATGATTTGATTCCAAATTTTGATGTAGTTGCCTTCAAAACACCCAGTGGTATTACCCAATAACCTCAATGAGTATATATAATCCTGAAATTCTGAGACTTTTTCAATCACCCACCAGACTGAATTTTGCCATCATGAGAGCTTACATATAGTAATCATGAAAAACAAAGATCAATACTTTCAACTTCAACACCCTGAATCTTGAAGACGAAGCATTTCAGGACATATATGTATCTGTGAGTCCTGTCGATTTAATAGGGATCGTTTTGCTATTGCCTAAACGGTAAAAAATAGAAAGTTGATTAAATCAGACAGAAGCTGCGTAATTTCAACCTCTTCAATATGACATTTCGCAATTCGAAAAAATATCAGCTGTTCCTGAATCACTTTGAAAAAACTGAAAATCACTTATTTTGTTTTCATTTATTTTCTTGGTTAATGTTTGAGGAGAAGAATTGAAATTTCTTGTAAACCGGTAATTAGCATGATAAAAAAGAAGTTAGAATTGTCAGAAATATCCTATCTTTATTAGTTTCAGAGATTCACCATCATGCAACTGTTGTTTTTCTTATGTGCCCTATATTTGTTCGTTATTTATAGAACGAAATCTATACTGATCTGGGCGACAAGGAAAGAAGAATAAGGGTAGAATGCCAGGGCAATCAGAGAAACATTTAGAAAGTGCAGAATGGATTTGCAAATAGATTTTACCACTGTCTGGGAGTCAATGAAGGTCATTTTGAGCATTTGTTGTGGATAATCATTCAATAATTCATTTCGTAAATTCAATTACTCACGATTGAAAAACATACCATTTGATCTCGAATATCTCCAGGACGCTTTGTTGGAATTCAGAAAATTCTGAGTGTGTCAGAATTGAATTACCTTTGCAATGATGTATATACGACCCTTATTCCCTATAGTCTTGAAAGGGCCACCCAGTATATGTAGTACAACTTCATAATCGAAATCAATATTATGATGATTATGTCATTTTTATAAATGAACGCTCAATCACCTGCCTTTGACATGTAACAAAAAGTTTCTATACAAAAAAAAAACTCCGCAATTATACATTAAGTGATCGCGTGCTGAGTTCATATTTGGTGAATAAATTTGCCCAAATGGATATTTTATTATGGCGAACGATTGAACATCACAACAATAAGGTCGAGTAAATGAAAATATACATCTAAAAAGGCAACTTTACTTTGTTACAATTTGAGTTGACATGCATCATGTCAACAGAGACTACAGGCACGAATTCAATACTACCCGAATGCCGTGCCATAAGGATGCGATGTAACAAATAATCCGGGTGGTGAGGATATTCTACCTGTTTAAATGTTTTGTAAATGAATTCGCACAAAACACAATGGCCCATGGGTAACGTGACGGCCAGATATGTCAAAGGTTGTGGGTTCCAATCCTGTACACCACCAATTTCTCTTTTTCTTCTTTTTCCGAAGTGATTAATTCGAAGAATGAAGTAAGACCCTTCGTTTCCTATACAAGGTGAAACTTCAGGAACGCATTTTGTTTGATAACAACTGTCATTGAAAATAGTGGCTTAGATGAAGGTGTAATATGATTTAGTTATTTTATCTCAACGATTGGGCATGTAATGAATGTAATATCGAAAAGTTTTTTTATTGTTCCAGTTGATTTCAGTTTTCGATTGCATGGAAATATTTGTATTGCTATTATTCCCACGCTGGTGTGTTTATGAATGAAAAGTGAGGATCTATCAGAATTAAATGTGCTCATCGATGCCTTCACAACGTTTAACAGTTGTGAAACAGAAACAAAGAGTGATCCTGTAGAAATATGACTGTAGGGAACTTTATTTCATCTGCAAGGAATACGCGATCGTGATTTTTTGTCGTTTATTACTTTTGGAAAACCCTGTTTACACATACACATATGACAATAGTCTGAATAAAGAGAACAAAGCCTGAATTCGAAGACAAAAGTCTGAATTCAGAGAAATTCGTAGATTTGTAATTATAATCACTAACCGCGATCATGAATAGAATACAGGGTGTGAAAGTTTCGCTTCGGAGTTTCAATTTTGGGGCATGGTAATTACAGAAAAATGTGATCCCCGCCAAATTGAAATGTCCGAGCGGTTTTTCCTCGGGTTTTTCATTGATTGCATCACAACGGAAAAAACTTGGGTGGAACGTATTCTGTACAAGTAAAGATCATACCATCATACATAGTTTCTGTTCGTAGACGAAAGTGGGTTCTCCTAATTGTCCCTGTAATAGGATTTCAGGAAATGCCATTATTAGGTATACGTGATGAAGAAACAGGATCGAGTACGAATCACAAAGGCAAATTATATCAAAATACGGAGCGGGTTTTACGTCTCCTATAGTAATGCTGAAATTATAGCCCGACTGCATCTATAAACTATGGTTTATGAGTATATATACACCTTTATCCGTTTACATCACATTGTTCGAAATTTGTAACTAAGAAGTTTGTCATAAAATAGCAAGCAACAATTCAGAGCATGTAAATGTGTGATCTATGCAGCTACGTAATAATAAGCCATATCATGATTTCTCTCGATTTGGCATTCAACTCCCAACGCAGACGTCTACTGCATAATAATTTATGATGAGATTAGGTTTGATTATTATTTGTAGATGAAGGTTTTCTCGATCAGAAAACGTTGTGAGGGATGGAAGTGATTTGTGACGTAATCATGTACAAAATTTCATGTTATAGAATACAGATTTCCATAACTCTAAAATAACAATTTGAATTACCACTTTCTTTCACTGCGTTTTCTGTTCGAGTCAACCTCTTATGCAAATAGTCATCAGTTCTATTCTAACCTTCATAAGATCATTCTCCCTTCTAATCGAGATACAATGAATAATAGATCTCTATTGCACGTTATAAAAGTATCGGATCTATAATACTACCTTGTGAGATACTAGAATTATTGATAACTGCTTTCGCAACTTTTCATCACAGGTTCCTTGTCTAGTGTAACGAGCTGTTTCAAAGAAATGTTCGATATTCCACTACTTCCTTCAAAAAACTCCACCGTTGGCATTCTTCATTCAATGGTGAACTTGCTTTTTTGAAATCGTTATCTATGTACTTGGACTTGGTGTGGACCAAGAAAAGTGATGTGACAATGTACTTACTCAATCACTCAAATCAATCAATAGTATATTACATAACTAGTGTGGAAAGTGACATATTTCGCGCGAGTGGAAACGAAACGAGCGCAGGAAATGCACTTCCTACACTATTTTTACTAGGACCACAAATATTTATATTATATGTCATGAGTATTTTTAAGACCAGAGTAGGGATCATGTTTCTAATCATATTCGATCACATGAAAGTGATATCATTATCATTATTATTTAATTTTACTTCAATATTTAAATGACATCATTGGTTCAACGTTAACTTAACATTAACTTGATATAAACTTAACATCAACTCAACATTAACATAACATCAACTCAACATCCACTCAACATTAACTCAACATAAATTTAACAGTTTCTTAACATTAAATTGGAATTGACTTAACATTAACTCAACATCAACTCAACATCAACTCAAAATTAACCTAACATTGATTTAACATCAACTTAACCTTAACTCAAAATTAGTTTGACATTACTTTAAAATCAAATTAACATCAACTCAATATCAAATCAATATATATATTTTACTATGTATAATATTCGGTTATGAGAAAAATAAATTGTTATACTAATGTATAGTACATTTCATGAAGTTAAAAAAAAGTTAGAAGTTCCAAATATATAGTTGCCCCAGGTTCATGCTAACAAGAGCCTCGACAACTATAGGACCTGAGTGCTGGCCGGCGATTGCATGCTGAGAAGATTGACATCAACTTCACATTAATCACTAAATTGCCAATACATTGACATCAATTCAACTTCCAATTGAAATTAACTTGATTTCAACATTTCATCAACTTAACATTACGTCAACATCAACGACAATAACTCATGTTAAATCGACACTAACTTTCCATTAACTTGACCATAACTCAACTTACCATAATTCAGCATAATGATCATTTATTGGTACATCATATTCTATAGATCCTGTTACTGTGCGATTTTCGAATATTTCCACCCATGTGAGTTTTACTTTCGAACTTTCTAACTGTTATATGTTGTCATAGTGAAAAGAGTCACTTTCTCAATAACAAATCAATGTGTTTTGTGCTGTTTTCATAGGTGGTCGTAGGAAAAATATTCTTCATTGTCATTTGAGAATGTAAATACTTGTAGACAGAGGTAAGTCCAAAACTATACCTTTCTCATAATCTTACGATTATGGGATTACCGTGAGTTGATGAAAATTTACTTTCGAACTCACTTCACACTGCTGTAGCAACTGCATCTATAAAATGCCTTCGTTATGTATAAAAAAGAAATATGTACAGCACCATGCGCCTACATTACTATGTCACATTCTGCTCAATAGTTCCAAAAAAGCTATAACTTCTCTTCTGCACAAATTCAACAATAAACTTTTAAGCATTGATTTAGATAGTTTGAGCCAATCTTCGTATCCTCTCATTTATAAAAGTCTCTCTCTACGGGTAAATGTTCAAAATTACCTCAAAGCGCCCGTTCCCATCTATATAACTAGAATTATCGCTCAACTAAGGACATGCAGTAAGTCGTTCTTTAGAATTACCTTCAATCGAATAGTGTATAGAATAAATACTGAAGAAGAATGCACTGTCTGCAATCTCCACAGACCGGAATCTTTGGAACACATTCTCTTTGAATGTCCAGTTTATGCTGGTATCAGGGATTGTCGATTATTTCAAGACGTTGAATCTCTTGATGATTTAATATATCTTCTGAATTACGGTGGCCTAGCTGACTTGAAACTCCTAGTACAGGTTCTGATCAATTTGTTGAAGCTTAGATTTTTTGCTGTGAATGAGTAATTTGCATATCAATTATTGTTTCAATGCCTATCTAGGTCCCGCAGGAAGGATTTTTGTTTTCGTTTTAGCTATTAGTTCTCATGTATTATTAATCACAGATCACCCAACCCTTGTAATAAGAATTGTAATTCTTTCAATACAATAAATCTATCTATCTATCTACATTACTATGTCACATTTTTTCCACGTTTAGCCATATTGTTTTAGTAGGCAGATCCTATAAATTCAATAAACATATGGCGTATGCTTTCCTCAGTGTAAATCTCCATGGCTGCGTGATATTTTACATCTCACAACATATTCCCTGACAAACCCTATCAAGAACCTTCTTACAACTCATACAGGGATGGTCCAACGAAAACTTTACACTCCCGAATGTGTACCATATCTATCAGTATCCCTCCAGAGTGAAACGGAATAAATATTATCATAAACAAAATGTATCATTTCTAACACCATGTATTCTCCATTTTCTGATTGTCAGGTCCTGTGGATCTATATTCAATGTTTATGATATGCAATGTAAATAAAACGAAAATAGAATCAGTTGCAGGATGGGTAAATATTGCCTTGAACTAAAATAAAAACTCGAGAACAACTGTTGACTTTTCAAGTACTCTGGGTCATAATTCATAATGTAATTTACCACATGACTTCCATCTTTATCTAAACTAGAGATATATTGCAAAATGATACATTTTGATTTCGATATCAGCCCGTCCGATTGTGAATGTCACTTTGATTTTTTTCTGAGCTCAAATAGCTCAAATGAATTCAGAAGATTTCAATAGATCTGTTCAAGATCTATTTTAATGAAATGAACCTATGACGTCAAAATATTATTTTTCAGTAAACAGAAAGTAACCCATTTCCAACAAGATAGAAACAACAAAACAAACATATTCTTCCTCGAAAATAATCATAATATTCCGAATTCTCAATTAAAAAATACTCACAGATATCACAAAATATAGTTACATATAGATATCTATGAGATTTGGGTATATAAAAACAGGAATGAATAGTAAAAATCAACAACAAAACTACAAAAGAAATGAAAAAATTTTACGTAAAAGAAACAAACTGTTATAGCAGAGGTAAGATCCAAAGAGCTACGTAGCCTCAGCAAACCAGAGCTAAGCCCTCTAAGGTACCACCTCAAACAAATGGGTCTGGTGGAGACTGACACTTGCCGCTTTGGTAACAAAGCACATACTTTGCTCATGTAAAATATTAGTCCGCCAAAGGCTGAATCACCTAGAACAGGTCTATATAACGCCTGCTGAGGTGGAAAATTCAACAGTCAGGATTATTCTAGGCTCCATCAGAAGTCCAGGGTTAGAGGACCAAAACTATAGATAAGAGTCATCACAATAGATCTTCTAGGTCGCAGTGATAGTGAGGTGTCCCAGCCTATACGACCCATCTACATTCTACAATCTACTACCTTGGTGTATTAATAACTATTTGACCACTAGTAATGATTATAGTTCCGTAGAACAGAAGAAGAAGAAGTATTGATATCTAGTAGTCATGACCGTGCGAACAAGACTGTCCTTTCTGCAAAAATTTCGGAAAAAACTTTATTTAGTCCCAGTCTGTGATCCCAGCTGATTTTGGTATTAGGTTAGAAATCTGTTCGGTGTCTGATGAATACTATTTGCCCTGAATATTCATTGAGGAAGGTATATAATTCATTTATGAAAATTCATTATAATAGCTATTGTATTATCAATTTGGAACAGTAGTTCATTATTTGAAATCATCACAAATATGTTTTTTCGAATATAAAAATAATAACCTCTCTAAAACCCTTGTCTTGATGACGTGATAAACCGATTATCACCAATAGTTTCTCAGCAACCAATGAAAATATATTCACATAGAAATAAGAATTAATTTTCACAGTGGGAGTATATACTGAGATATACACAATACATTTAACATTAATCAAATGATTATTATTGATTACTATCTGTCTACGAGGTATAGAATATTCAATACTGTCTGTAGGTTAATCGAGGAGGTGGTATATTCATTATTCCAAATTGTTTGGGATTTTCTCTCCTCGTTTCTATAAAATAAAAATATGAATATTATTTCAATATACGACTTCGCTATTGAAATAATCTCTTCTTATGTTGAAAACGGGAGCAGAACCGGTCCCGAAACGTCCAAAGATAAGTGAAAATTTGATATTTTTTCTATATACCTTTATTTCCCTTCTCCAAAAATTTTTTCAATACAAATTGTCACTGACAAGCTAGTGAATTTTTCTTTTAGGCTCTCTGATAGGAAAATTCCTTAAACGCAGTGACATTTTGGGGCAAATCATCTGATTTGTCCTTACTACACGTATATTGAAATAATATTCATATTTTTATTTTATAGAAACGAGGAGAGAAAATCCCAAAAAATTTGGAATAATGAATAGAATATTCATTTCTGAAGATTTCTCAATAATAATTTATTTCCTAAACTGGTTGTGCATACAATTGATACTGAATCTATATTATGTCTAGTATATTTTGAAAGAAAAAAAAACAGATTATTTCCTTCTTTTGTTAAACACGTTTCTCATGATGCTTTATTAATGTCTCGAAATTAAATCATTGGTGAATGTGTTTATTTTACACTTATTCCAGAATTTATTTCTATAATCATTCGTTCGATTTATTTTCAAACTATTGAAAGATCTGCACCATCAGCCGGTACCTAATCAATTCATATGTATAGATGCGGAAAGCATTTTAAATGTATTATTCATATCCTGGAGATGATTTATTTCTGTTCGATTTATATACAAGAATTTCGAGTACACACTACATTTTGAAATATTATATTTCAAATCTCAATTATTTGAAACAGCCAACTCCAATAATTATTTGCTTGATGTCACTACAGATACTTTTCACGCAATTCTCTAATACTAGTTATAGTTCAGTCATTGGGGATCGAAAATAAGGCATACCTGGAAATAAGTCCGGAAGTTTTGAAACTCCGCAGGTTTGTAGGTTTGGATGTCCAGAACTAAAATTGACAAATTGCACATTCCGAGACATAACGCCGGGCCGCCATCTTGTCAAGATGACATCTAAAATAGATTTTTTTCATTTATCTCCAAAAATGTGCATTTTCCGGAAAAATATGTTGGGAGAAAAAATAAAGAGGAAGAAATTCAGTACAATAAATGTTCCTAACATATTTTTGCTTGAGCAAGCCGGTTAGGCTCAAGAGCTGATTGAATTACAAACAAATTCTGTTAATTTTCAAATACTGCCACTTTTATTATCAAAGATGAATTTGTACGCATATATGGAGATAGTTGAGGGCAATTTATAGAGATTAACAGAATATGTTGTCATTCAATCAGCTCTTGAGCCTAAACGGCTCACTATACCAAAAATATACTCTTAACATTTCTTGTAGGAATTTTTTGCCTCTTCAATTTTCGTCTCCACATATTTTTCTAGAAAACGTACAGTTTTGGAGATATTTGCAAAAACCGTTTTTGAGCACCATCTTTGCAAGATGGCGGCACCGGCTCACTCACAAAGTTTCGAAACTTCCGGACTTATTTCCAGGTAAAAATCCACAATGACTGGCCTATTAGGAAAGTGATAGATAACCTGTCCAGAAATAATTGCCTGATATAAATTGAGTAACAACCTACGTGTAGTTAAATTGTTTTGTGAATGATTTATATCTAATATACTAATATTACCGTTTTGTGCTAGACCCTAAGTGTGATAAATGGATGAAATCAGATCTTCAGGAAGAAAATAAATGAAATACAGGGTCTACTATTTGGAAATTTATGAATTTTGCCCATAAGTATTTCTTGAGATGTTCAACTGTTTTTCAGTTGGCATTATATACAAAATCTACAGGAAAAATATGAAAGATCGTTCCTTGAAAAGAAATTGAACAATACATAAAAAGATGAGTGGAGTTTCTAAATATACGTGAAGACTTTGTCATGTGTCCTGATTTCTTCGTTTTCAAGGTACAGGGTATTAGTTTTTCAAAGAAAATAGCTTTTTTATTCAATACTCGAATGTATTTTGATCAATTTTATGAAATTCGGTATTTTTGTTCATAGTAACATATGGAGCTCCTTTTGGTGTGATTAGATTCCGATTAATATTTCCAGTGGCGTCACAGTGCCTTGATTCATCGATATTTATGGTTAATATCATTGTACGCTACTGGTTTCATATTTTCATCAAATTGAATGATCGAAATAATAGCTTTCTTATCACTTATGATACTCCTGTATCTCCCTCAGTTTCTGAGGAAACGATAAAAATTCGATTTGACTCAAAATTTCAATAAAGACACTCATTGAGAATAATCAATTTGAAATTTTGGGACTCCGTCAGACTCCAACCATTTTGAATTTTGACACCAGGGGGTTATGAATATGAACAGATGATACTTCGGATAGGACACATGTTCATATGAACTTTATTTCCCAAAATATTACAGGGAATTATCCCCCGAAGATAATAATAATAATAATAATATTTATTCAAGATACCAATGGAATGAAAATAAAAATAATTATACTACAAAAATACATTTTCAGGTATAGAATAAATAGTATTCCACTAAAAGAGAACTTGTATGTGGAAATGTTTGACATTGATTACATGTAGGATAATATAATATTAACTTATGGAAAATATGAGAAATTATAGGTAGCGACAAAGTAAATATGATTGTCCTGAATAACAAATAACAATTCAACAATTTATGCATGTGGAAGAAACTGGAGACAGGCAGTATTCATCTGAAAGAAACACTTGTACGATGAAATAACCCATCTGAAGTTGAATGTTCCCAAGCAAAAATGTTTATTATCGAAATACACACCCGCACACACACATACATACATACACACACTCACACATACACACATACACACATACATACATACACACATACATACAATATACATACATACGTACGCACATATATACATGTATAAGTGTATATGGATGAACTTTACAGTCGAAGCTAAGCACTTACCCAATTAAATGATGTATAAATTCTCTGGAATTGGTGTGTAACCATGCTTTGAGTTTAATTTTGAATAATTTCAATGGTTTAATTGATTTCAAATCATTGGGTAAGTGATTATATAATTTGGGGCACAAGTAGGGAAATGATCTTTGGAAAATTGTTTTTTCCGGTCTTGGTACTGAAACTGAGTTTAATCTGTATCTCGTTTGATATTGATGACTTATCTCAATCAGATTCGATTTGTAGTTGTATTGTTTAACTATAACAGCAAGTGAGTATAGTTGTTTCAGATCAAAGAAATTCGATTCATGAAAAAGTCGTTCCGTTGGGTAAGTGTAGCATTTTTTCATTATTATTTTGATGACATATTTTTGTACTATTTGAAGGTTGTGCATATGGGCGTCTGTTGTTCCTCCCCATGCTACTATTCCATATGCTAAGTGACTCTCAACAAGTGAATAGTAGAGAATTTTCAGTTGTTCAGTGGTTAATATTTGTACAAGATGTTTAAATTTTGGCAACAGGCTTCTGATTTTTTTGGTTACATATTGTGTTTGTTTGTCCCATCTCAAATGACTATCAATGTATATTCCTAAATATTTGATGTTATCCACAGATTGAATATGTGTGAATTTGTTATTTATTTTCACATTGAGCATATTGTAATCTGGTAAGTGGTTTTTATAAGATGTGAATGGGACAAAATAAGTTTTTTGAGAATTCACAGTGAGTAATTTAGTTACGAACCATTCAGAAATAATTGAAAAATCCCGTTCTGCTTTATTTTTGAGCTTTGTCCAGTTTTCATCCTGGTACAGAATAACTGTATCATCAGCAAAACCCATTATATCTCCTTCCGTATCCATATAGAATAAGTTATTTATGTATATATTGAAGAATATGGGCCCTAATACTGTTCCTTGAGGAACTCCATATTCAACTAGTTTGAAGTCGCTGTATACATTTCCGATTTTGACACATTGGTTTCGATTTGTTAAGTAGCTTCGGAGTAGGGTTAATGGTGTTCCTCGGATGCCAATATGTTCAAACGTTTGGAGAAGTTGGACATGGCTGACTGTATCAAACGCTTTTGCCAGATCGACGAAGACGCAAAGGGTTGGTTTTTTATCGTTCAGTGCATGATATAGTTGGGATGTTAACTTACCGATTGCGTCCTCAGTCGATCGGCCTTGCCTAAAACCGAATTGCTTATCTGAGATGATTTTGAATGTGTCCAAAAAGTCTAATAATCGTTGTTTTATGACTTTTTCGAATATTTTAGCCACATTAGATATCAGAGATATCGGCCGGTAATTTGCCATATCCAACTTGCTCCCTTTTTTATGTAGGGGTTTGATGACAGCTGTTTTCAAAGCATTTGGAAAAGTGCCCTCTTCGATCGACTTATTTATAATGTGAGTCATGGGTTTAGCAATTTCGGTGGCAATAAGCTTCAAGGTTTCTGCTCTGATTCCATCTATACCAGGTGATTTATTGTTTTTTAATGAATTTATTATGGCTATTATTTCTGGTTCTGTCGTTTCTCGTAGAAATAATGAGTTAACAATATGTTTTTCTTTGAATTTAGGATTTCTGATATCGCTCCGATGGATTTTGCTTGCAAGGGTCTTTCCGATATTTGTGAAAAAATTAAGGAATTCTTCTGATATTTGTTTTGTATTCGTTATTATGTCCCCATGATCACTTTGAACTTTCTCGATATTCTCATTTTTTGATTTTGTGTTACAAATTTCTTTGACACACATCCAAAGACCCTTGGAATCGTTTTTTGCTTTAGATATTTGCCGCTGATAAAAATTCATTTTTGTTAGTCGGATGAGTTCTGTAAGTCTATTTCTGTAGGTTTTGAAGTTCACTTTGTTATTTTCGCTTGGTTGATTTTTCATAATTTTATATAATCCCCTTGTGATCCATGGTTTCCGCATTTTTTCTTCTTTTTTGAATCTTACCATATTTGTGGATCTCTCGATGTACGATTTAATTTTTCTTATAAAGGTATCGTAACTATTATTTATATCATCGGAACTGTAAAGATCTTGCCAGTGTTCTGTTTTAAGTATGTTGACTAATTTTTTTTTGTCTAAGTAATATTTGTATTTAGGCATATTCGTCCCATTCTGAAGTTTTTCAGGGAATAAAAGTTTGAGGATTGTGGGAAAATGATCAGTAATTTTTTTGTGAAGTACAATAGGAATGAAATGGATGTTTTGATTTTTACTTTTCACGAAGATGTGATCTATACAGGTTTCAGTATTTCCTTCGACTCTGGTTGGCTCATTTATTGCAGACAGAAATCCTTCTTCTGCTATGTTATTCAAATAATTTTCAGTGCTTTGTGATTCTTCTCCAATACGAATATTTATGTCGCCTAGAATAATGTGTATATCGTTTGATTTGTCACATGTTGTTAAATATGTTTTCAGATCTGCGATAAATGAATCAGCACAAGATGCTGGTGATCTATAAATACTAGTAAATAAAATTATTCTATTAGATTTAGTGATTTTTGTTTCAACTGCATTCACCTGCCCAATGTTCAGAATTTCTTTTTCGAATTCCAGTGTTTCTTTAATATACACAACCACACCATCGTTCTGGTTGAAATTGCCCTCATTGTATATCAGAGTATAATTTTCCAAGTTGTATAGATTGATATCAGTAATAAACCAGGTTTCAGTTAAAACGATGAAGTCGAAATCACTTTCCAATGTACTTAGAAGAATTAATAGTTCGTCGAAGTTTTTTTTAATACTTCTAATATTCATATGGAATATCTTGAAGTCTTCGAATTCTATGTTGGTATCAATAAGTTCTTTGAACGTCGTTGTTTCTTCAGCAACGTATGTTTTGATTGATTCAATTTCAAAATTGTTTATATAATCATCCATTTCTTTCAGTTTATATTGTCTATCTCGTATACTTGAATATTTATTTAAATATACCTATATAGTTTGACATTCATGAATTATTGACAGAATAACTATAATGTTATTGATAATGTGAAAGTATAGATTTAAATGATTGATATAATCACACAATATTGAAAAAGAAAAAGAAATCACGTTATTATTAATTGAGCTGAAAGTCAATTTCTATGTATGTTTACTAGTCGTAGATTGAAGGCGGTTCGACGACCTGATATTTGTGTATGTAACTTTTGGTTTAGTTGCTGGCTTCCCTGCTTCTGGTGGAGTACCTTCGGGCTGTCTCTTCTCTCCTCTTGGTTCCTTGTTTGTTCCCTCGTCTCGGATCCCCTTGATCGGTACAGTTGGCAAGTTTTCGATTTGATTGTTATTTTGGGATAGATCTTCGTATGTATATTTGTCTCCGTTCACGAATAATGTATTATTCTGAATGTAAGCAGAATAGTTCCTCTGTCTGGCTAAGACAAGATTTTTGTGGAGCAGCTTCCGCTTTTCGTATACTTCTGGTGTGTAGTCTTGTGTAATGAATAATCTACTTCCTTTCTCTAGGGTTTTGGCCTTGGACAGTATTTCTTGTTTTAATTCATATGTTGATAACTCGGCTACTATTGGTCTATGTTTATTGATTTCATTAGTTTCTTTTCCTATCCGATGGCAGTCTCGTATTTCATTTTTATCGCATGTCACGTTCAATTTTTCATTTATCACTTTCAAGAGATCGCTTTTGATTTGGTTATTTGTTTCTTCTAATCCATATAAAACAATATTGTATTTTCTATTCTTTCTCTCAATGGTTTCGATTTTCTTCTTCAGTTCACGATTTTCAGATTCTAGTTCAGATATTTTCTTGTTGGCAGAACTTAGCTCAATTTTTATATCTGATATATTTTCATTAATTTGCACAACATCTTGTTTGATTGCGGTATTTTGTTGAATAATTTGGTTGCTTTGCTCCGTAAGGTTTTTCAGTAATTTTGCTATTTCTTCATTCGAAATTGATGATTGTGAACTTGTCGAATTGGTCCGAGGACGATCATCAGGCATATTCGACGAGTTTGTCAGTTCAAAATGTAGTAAGGCTTGCTACGTTACACCTCCGGTGACAGTGGATAAACTAATTTAAAATATATCAATTGATATTCTGCTATACGCTCTCAGTGAGTTCGTGAATAGGTGGGGTATCTGTTTCACTGGTTAATTGTTTTGTAGGTACTTACAGTACGAAATCCATATGAGAAAAAAAAAAAAACTTTCTGTCTTTATTCCTTTGTCACTGAACTTTTTGATTTTCAAGCATGTTCATTATATGCACTATGTATATGGTCGCACTCATTAACTAACACCCTGTATACACGAATAATCAAGGCTCACATTGTATCATCGTAGATGGTTTCGAGCTTCCACTCCTACTCCAAATTATACTTTGAGCAACCATGAACTATCAACAACAACGTTTGATTCAATATGGGTTGAATATCACATTTTTGATTTAATTTACTTTCAAATCGGTTTTGAATTGGAATTTTTCCTTTCAATCCCTATGTATATATATATATAAACTTGGTATGTTATATGTTTATATTCTTCAAGCGCAACATTATAAAATAGTTTATGTTTTGGAATGAAGAGAATATTACATGTGAAAGTTTGCGATTAAAAATAACAAAAATGAACGATGTGTGAACGTAAATGCAGCAGACAATATTAATCGTTATCTCTATGGTCATAACAATATCATTCCTCACCTGATTAATCATATACCTATTCAGACTTATATATTACACTTTCGATCATCTTGAAATAAGTATATAACATACCTCAACAGGAATAAATTCATATTTATTTTGTGAGAGATCAATTAGTGATTCACACGAAACCAACGAAACGAGACTTTCATAAAGTCTCGTCTCGTCTCGCCGATGGAATATGAAGTCTTGTCTCGAGTCTCGTCTCACAGCCTCGAGTCTCGTCTTGTCTCGCGTCTCGTACGAGAGTCTCGCAAATGTATCGCAATTTCGTCATGCATAATCTTGTTCCAGTCTGGTACGGGATATTTGCCTTTACCTACTTCTCAGATATATTGTACAAGTAGGAAGAGAAAATGACAACAAACATAACATTATTTATCGAAAAGTAAGTACCTAATAGGTACATACTCACATCATACATCTTTATCTTAGACTATTCAGCACAGATCAGGTTGTCATTCAATTTGCGATCTGTCGTTATTGCAGAATTGCCTTTATATTTCGTCACCGTAAGAGAGAGAATAGTCCGTTTTCGTTTCACGCATCACGTCGTTTTACAACAATCATGGATTGTGTTTTTTAAGTATTTATGAATGGAATCATTTGTCTATCTGTACTAAATAGTCTGAATTCTTCATAAATATGTTGTATTATGAATGAAATTCTCAAGTCTGCAGTCGGCACACAGAAATAGTTACCTGCGAGACTCTCGGACGAGGCACGAGAAGTCTTGCACGAGACTAGACCAAGACCGAGTCTCGTCTCGAGTCTTGTCTCAAAAACGAGACGGGACCATGCGAGACTCTCCCGGGCGGACACCACTAAGATCAATAATTATTATTATTCAGAAGTTTCCGAAGTGATCAAATAATGAAAGAAATATCAGTTTATTACGATACTACGATATGATGATTATATATTATATCTAATCTAAAATTTTATTCAAACTATAATAATTCATTTCGAACCTGTCATCATTTCCTTTTTCGATTTCTTGATGAACTCTTTTCAAACTGAGCTTTTAAATTTTGCAAAAACTTTGATATCCATATATATCTTCCCTTTCTCATCCCTTCATTCCCGTGGAACTAGCTTTCCATATTTTATTTATTGAAAGTACTTAATCATGAAAAATTGCGCGCTCTACTAAAACTGCGAATCCAGACAATTACTGCAACTTTCCTCATTTGCCTAAATTTCCCAACACGAGTTGCGGCTAATGGAATCTAATGCTTTGAGCGGTTCGTCATTTACAGCGCTTAAGATCTATTACTTTACCTACATGATGTTTCGAACCCATAGAATATGCTTATATTATTTCCAAGAATAGTTGAGTATAGTGTCGATAACATTGTCATTCCTTGTTTGGAATAGAGAATTTTTTTCCACCACTAGCTATGACACTAACATAAATAAGTCATGGAAACCATCCATCCTTCTCAAAGTGGTCCAAATTTTTTCAAAGAAAAAACAAAATACACGACCGACTTTGTGTATTTTGTTTTTTCTTTGACTAACATAAATAACTATAATGAAGGGACCTTTAATGTCACCTGTGTTTCTAGAAGAGAATTCTAGAGATGTGATAGTTTTCGATACTGAAATAATGGAGGCAAATAGCTATAACTAAACAGAAAAAAAATATTGTTTGAAACTGCAGAATTTTTGTAAGTTCAACAAGCAACAAATATTTTTTGTCAGTATCCAATTCAAAATTCATTTGATGCAACTTATTAATGATTCAAATTAACAGCAGGAATTGGTTCAATAAACGAAGACTATTTTGTTCCTATAATACAATATCCGCTCTTATGAACGATTCAGTTGATTGAAATGATTATATAATTTCATTCATGTGACAAAATTTTCAGTTTTTCAGAGTGTGAATATGTTAAAATAACGAAATATATTGTTCGATCAACCAAATTGTATTTAGAATTGACAACATATTTTTCTGAAAACTATTAAAAAAAATCCAATAACTGAATTTCAAAACCAAAAGAAATTAGAGACCAAATTCCTCAGTTGATTCAACTCATAATAAATTCTAGGACAGCCTAATATAATTATACAGTGCGTTCATAAAGTGTGGAAACGCTCCATTATCTTACGATATAATTATTTTCAGAGGTAAAGCTCGGACAGGTCGATTTTGTATTTCAGTCTTCCATCTTTTTTTACAAAAAAATAATTTTTTCCCCCACCACCTTACAAGATATGACGTCATCGATATTTTTTTCAAATTGAATGGGTATATTTTTATATCAAAAATTGAAAGCCCATATTTTTCTGAGTTCAACCATACCACATACGTCATATCTTACACTTCAAGTTACAGTATACTGAGTATAAAAGAAACCAGTGTTCATATTTCTCAACATTCATTTAATTATTTATTTGCAATGAAAATTTCATAAGAAGTAGTGAAAATAAACAAATAACAAATCTACAGTATGGCAAATATACTCGTACTAACTACTGAGTAATTCTCAGGTTTCCATTGCAAAATAAATAATTAAATGAATGTTGAGAAATTTGAACACTGGTTTCTTTTATACTCAGTATACTGTAACTTGAAGTGTAAGATATGACGTATGTGGTATGGTTGAACTCAGAAAAATATGGGCTTTCAATTTTTGATATAAAAATATACCCTTTCAATTTAAAAAAATATCGATGACGTCATATCTTGTAAGGTGGTGGGGGAAAAAATTATTTTTTTGTAAAAAAAGATGGAAGACTGAAATACAAAATCGACCTGTCCGAGCTTTACCTCTGAAAATAATTATATCGTAAGATAATGGAGCGTTTCCACACTTTATGAACGCACTGTATAAACAAATGTTTAAGGTAGATATATGAACACCCCAATCAAGGCGAGCGTAGGAAGTTTGGAAGAAACGCCACCTGGTGGAAAAACTGCAACTAGTCATTCAACAAAATATTTGTTTGATATAATGCATTTGTTAGTTCTGTTCAACAAAGTAATTTGTTTGAAATAACAACATATTACTTGATAGTGATGTGTTGAATCAACAAAATATAATGTTGTCATAATCTATTCAATTTTGTCGAATAGAAAAAAACCTTTGATTGGTTGCACAATGAAATGATTGTTGACCCAAGAAAATATGATGTTGTATTCAGTTAAATCTTTCTCAAAATTAATTTAATTTTGTCGAATAGACAAAATGCAATTGATTGAACAATGAGATAATAGTTGGATCAACAAAATTTGTTTTATATCAACTATAAATGTTGTTGAATGAAATGAAACTTTTGTTCAAGTAAGCAAATATTTCAATCAAACTATTTTGTATCCTTGAATAGGTTGGTCATTTGGAATGAACATATACATATTTTGTTGATTTCGCATAATTGTGTTTGATTTAACAAAAAACAAATGACCAAAGTTATTTTGTTGGTGCAACAAAATTTTTTTTCCGTGTAACTGAATTACAAAAATTATAGCCAATAATCTGGTCTGATCTCGTCATCCGATTACTGATTTCATGATTTTAAGATAATCGTATTGAAACGTATTTGCCGCTCTTGATTTTCTAATTCCCGAATTTCCTGTTCTCCTGCTGAAGCGAGATCACTAAATAACAAGCTATCCTCCAATCAAATAATCAAGTTTGCATTGCTCATCCCTTGAAGACAATGACCGTTTGAGTTTATCCCTAGATTTATCTATAGAAATAATATATTAATATAATATATTATTCTTAAGCAACTCTATTGCAATGGCATATAATAATTCGCATGAAGATATACAATAACACGCTTATATTAGCTTGGTATTTATGTATGTATGATTGTTTTGGTTGTATGTAACGGGAAATCTTTGAAAGTGATTCTGACCTACTTCAAACGATGAATTAAAATGAAACTTCGCACAGATACGGCCTGTTCTAGAATACTGTTCCTACATATGGGGTTCAGCACCAAAACATACGCTGATGCTCTTAGATTCCATCCAGAGAAGAGCCATTCGCCTGGTGGGTGACGCCACACTCACTCACTCTTTGACATCATTGGAACACCGTAGAAAGGTCGGCGACCTTTCACTTTTTCATCGATACTTCCACGGGAAATGTTCTCCGGAAATCTCTGCTATCATCCACCCACTAGCAATACCAGTCAGACGAACTAGACAAGCCCAGTCAGTACATCCTTTCGTTGTCAACCTCGAAAGATGTCGAACAGCACTTTATCAAAACTCCTTCATCCGTAGAACGGCTAGGCTCTGGAATTCATTGCCTGAGGAAGTATTCCCAACAACATATTAACTTCAGAAGTTCAAAAAAATTCCAATACCTACCTCCTGTCCCTATCCTCCCTAGGAACGTACGATGTTCTTTGAACATTATAGGGATTTCATTTCGTGCGCTCCAAGAGATAAAAAAAACACTTATCAAAACCGATGACGGTAGCATTATTTAATGGTTTTGTTGATAGATGTTCCGCCACCAAATTTTGAAAATGTTCCTTCACCAAAATCCCAAATGATCATTTTTATTATCTCGAATTTCTTTACAATGCATTTTATTTATATCCAGAGACACGGCAGTGTCTTACACCAAGTACTCGCATCAATAGTATTCATATATATAGAGTACAAAAGCACACTTTTGGAAACTTGAAGAAAACTTGGAAAATACTGTTCTCAAATGATGTGAAACATATTGAATTCCCAGGGATATTTATTTTGAGGGTATAAGCAGTCCCTCTAGTTTAAATCTATCACTAACCAATTTTTCATTGGGAATTAACCAGCATGAGCAATAATTCTATGTGTGTACAGCCCCTGACTAGCGAAATTAAAATTGAAATTACACTATTTCCCAATAATTATCCTCGTCGGAATAATTTATTGGTGATGATGATGTTTCGATGAGACAATGAAGAAACAATAGGACTAACACTCTGCTCCGCTTTTCAGAAAACACGTACCTACACGATGAACATCTCCGATGAAGAAGAATTGCTCAACAGCAGCGCCCTCTACAGGGAATGTGGACACACCGACACAACACCTGGTAAGATATATGTCTAAAGATTGAGATGGGTGTCCAGTATGGGGTCGACACAGCAAACCATAGAAAATATAATTTTCTTCATTGGTGGAATGCTTGAAGAATATCCAATTCATAGCTCCAGAAAATGCTCAAAATTTCTCTAATTCTGTAAACAGCACAAAAACTGCATGCATGAATAGATTTGTAAGTACCACCAGGAAGAAGAATTAGAAGTTATTTGGAAAAGAGTAAGTATATCAACGAGTCAAAAAAGGGACAATGAATACCTATCAAATTCGTGGAGATGCTGCAAAAACATGAAACTGACAGATAGGACATCATGATCTGTATTGCCTTATCCACGACTTCCTCAAGCATAACAATAGTCATTTTCCATACCAGTGAATATAGTGGTGAATAACCTTTGCTTGAGGAAATACATGTATTATGAATAAATGAGTAAAACAGGATATCTTCAATTTCTTGCTTTCTCAATGTCAAATAAGTTATGATAAAACAGTTGTTAAAAAAAATTCATATATCCTATGATATATCAAAGACAATAGTAGTCGTGGACAAAGTATTGTCTTCTACTCGCATATAATGTACTACCATTCACGAAGCTTAGGTATATGTCACGAGCTTATGCGTAACGAGTGGCATGAACTCAAGTTTCGTGAATAATATTATATCATGGTACCTACCAAGATTGCTAGGATTTGGAGGGTAGAATTGATGATGATTAGTAGATGAAGGTTATTGCTTCGATCAGAAGAAGAAATGTTCTATCAATTTACTTGCCACACGAGCTAGAAAAATTTGATAGTGTAAGGTAGATTCTGGTTACCTTCTCATCGAAAATGCAGTCTACGTTATATCTGGCTTCAATAAATCGTTAATTTTTATCGCTGTCTCCGATACCGAACTCCTCAAGATAATGATTTTTCTGATTTCCAACTATGCAAAGTGAAATATCGCCACCGGTTCATCCTGGCTCATCGAAATTATCTTCGATTAATCTGTTCTATCACCATGAGGAAACAATAATCGGTGGGGTGAAAGAAACATCATCGAACGTCATAAATTATCCTATTTGCTGGTGAATTATAGTCCGGAGCATCCGATGTTGAATTGACCAATGGAGGACCAACGTGAACAGTCGTGTATTGTATCCACAGAATGGGGGAGACCACTGATTTTTTCAAAACAACATCATCCTGAACTCTATACTAAAAAAATACCAATGAAATAATTTTGAAATATTTCATTCATGCTAGGACGATGAAAAAAATTGAATGAGAATATGGCTATTTCAAAACACACAATTCCTGCGCCATTTGAAATGGTGTCAATTGATTGGTGTGACTGGTGCGACGTATTAGTCCCAACACGCCTATTGTCCTTGAGCTGACCAATCACACTGCAACACTGCAGAATGGCGAGGTATCAGAAAGAGATAGCTACAGTCGGGACTAATACGTCACGGCCCCACCTTCATATTTGGCTTTTGGAAATATCGATGGGAATATGCTGATTTAAAAACGCTATAGATTCGATTTTCTTCAACTTCAACTCATAATATTGATTGTACATCAAACGTGAATCATGATACGTTGATTGAAAGAGGTTTGCACGGATTTCTTCCATCCGTGGTCTTCCCCATGCGTATCCAATATAGCGGACGAAGGAATCATACATCAGCTGCAACACTGTAAGTGAACCATAAACAGTGGCGGCGTTAAAATTCGTTGCCAAATGTATATGGACGCCAGTGGCGTATCTCGAAGATGACATGAAAGTATTATATGAATTTTTGGAAAATCAGAAGATGACTATAGAATTCCAATGAGAAATTTCGATAATATGCTGCTCATTTTTATGCACTCTACATGTCCGATTTTAGTTTTTGGGAAAGAAATTCACTGCACAAATATAGAATATAATTATAAAAAGGCATCTTTCATATTTTGTGCACATTTTTCAACATATTCAATGGTCATAGTTCATGGTTCAAATAAGAATCGCATCCCATTGTATCAAATCACTGAGTTAATTTCAGAAGATTTTCAAAAAGAGACTGATAGACTATATGCAGATATAAATTTATGTGAAAATTGTCAGTCAACTGTTACTAGAATTCACATTTTGGTGCACTCCTTTCATTGTGCTGGAAGCTGAAGAAGATGTTTCCATCAGGCTGAAAAATATAGGGTATCTCATTGAAGGTATAGGTACCAGGAATCACTCATAGAGAACATACAATTATACCCCAAATTGAAAGGTCTTTCCCTCAGACTGATCTCATTGAAGTTCTCGAAGAGCTTTCAGAATCAATTCCTGATGGATCATAAATTAACAATTTTCCATGTGAAGACAATTAATGTTGGTACATCATCTGAAAATTCGGGGACAGTGTTTTCAACAGCTTCACCTGAATATATATAATGTCGGTTTTGAGTTACCAAGTATAATATTGATTTAGCAAATATTCAATGATAATATTTTTGACTTTTCGAAAATAAATTTAATGACAAGCAGTCACAAGTGGCAGCTAATAAAACTAGCAACATTTCGTTGATTGTAAACAAACCGATGAAAAAATGCATGACCTACGCCTCAGTAGCTTCTCTCCTATCCTGCATTACCGTACAGCAACGTAAGTCTGAGATTAGTATAATCTGACCAATATTTCAATGCCCATGTTTTGTTCAGAAATTTGGTATTAAACCATAGGTTCTGTGACCCCTAACTACACTGTTACAAGTTTTTTTTTTTTTTTATCGCTTGGAGCGCACGAAAGGGAATCCCTATAATGTTCAAAGAACATCGTGCGTTCCTAAGGAGGATAAGGATAGGAGGTAGGTATTGGAATTTTTTTTGAACTTCTGGAGATTATATGTTGTTGGGAATACTTCCTATTCAATTGTTTAAGTTACTTACTCTTTAGCATTCTGTTGTTGCTTCGGAAAGGCTGGATTAATTTCGTATTTGCCTCGTCTATCGCTAATAGGAATTAGGAGTTGAATATGTGCATGGCATTGGTTATTATGAATCAAATCGATTATATGGAATGATAATTCGTTCAGTATTATAATTTCTCCTATATTCCTTCTCCTCCCTATGTGCTAAAAGTACTGTGAGAAGTTGTCTTATATAAATCTGATGAAGTTTTCACTACCACAATGAAAATTTCATTGGCCATTAATAAACTCTTTCCTCGTTGTATCCAGCATCTGTAATAACCATATAGCACTTTGCTATGATTTGCCGATGACCCAACCCAAGGATTCTGATTCAGCAGCATGATTAAATTTATAATTGAATTCAGTCTCCTATTGCGGCGATGACTGATCCCAAATGTATGACATGGGGATTTCTCTATATAAAAGCTTCATATATGGACCTATCTATTTTGTCTGGTAACTTAATTCAGCTTTTGTGGTGTATCGCCTGGAAGGGTATAATTCCCCTTTCGATCCAAAATATAGGACATAACATTCATAACATAACCATAAGTCTGGACCCGAGATATTCAAATTCCTATATAAACTACTTACCAGATGAAGTGGGACAGCCAAAAAATCGACTAATTTTGATAAGCTATAACTCGAACATTTCTTGGCCGATGTTGGATTTCCAACCAAAGGTAGAAAGCGTCATCCTTGGGCTATGCGTCATTGGCGTCGGGTTTTCATTTTTGCGATAGGTTCTCTTTGTACAGAGTGTGAATTAAGAGCCGGAAAAATTTCAAATTTTTGACCAATAATTTGGGAAATGTGAGGGATCCTAGAATTATTTTTTAGATGTTGGGTGAATGGTTGGTCCGATACCTCGAGACGTCTTTGAAATTTTTTTGATAAATTGCGTTGCTATGGAAAAATCACCATTTTATGAAATTCCATTTTTATTTCAAAATGTGGCCTCTTTTAGTTAAACAATAACAGCCAACATCTAAACTGCAACAAAGGATATTTCTACTGAAGATAATCAACACCAGTGGCGTGCAAAAAGGGGTTTATGATATTTAGAAACGAAAAATTTGTTTTTATTGAAAAAATTCAACAGTTTTATTGATCGTTACAGTTAAAGAGGTGTCATACCCTCAATTAGCATATGTTGTCAAATTCAGAGGCGTCCAAAAAAGGGGCATATGATATTTAGAAACAAAAAAAAGTTTTTATTGAGAAAAATCAACAGTTTTATTGATCGTTACAGTTAAAAAATTGCCATACATTTAATTAGCATGATGTTGACAAATTCAGAGGCGTGCAAAAGATGATCCTGTAATGTAGACAGATTAAAATTCCACTTTCATAATTCATTTTATTTTCATTTATTTACAATAAGGTGCATACATGTAATTATTTCTCTTCTGATGAATCCATCGGCGTACAAAATAAACCATATGCTCACGTACGTTAGAGAACGTTATTCAAGAAACTAAAAAAAACACAAATAAATGATTATTCATGAAAAAATAATCTGAAAATCATTTTAGTAACGCGTTAGCCCCACTCTAGCCTGAATAACTGCCTGGCACCGACATGGCATGCTCGAAATTAATTCGTTTATTAGTTCTATATCTATAGGAACTATAGGAGTTTCTGTCTGACGTTCCCTTCGGGAAAATTCCAACTTCATCCAACTCCAGATGTGCTCAATGGGATTCAAGTCTGGAGATCTGGGAGGCAATTCACTACGATTTATATTTTGGTCTTGCAGATACCTCTTTACTAATATTGCCCGATGAGGCCGAGCAATGCACAATTGATAAAATATAGAAGTTAACGAAAGTACCCAGTACTGCTTACTGACACTACCAGTAGGCCCATACTTGGTCAGGGTTATTTTTTTTCACTTTCTCACTCATTCAAGATGAGCATCCATTAATACAAGGCGATTCAAAAATTTTACATCATATGGAACCGTTTTTAATAATTTTGCTAAGTGTTGTTCTCTGTTCGCCCAGTAAAAAATTCCTTGATCGTGGGTATTTTTGATGAGCCTCGTATCCCTGGCCATGTATGGGCCTGCTGAATTTTATTTCAGGGGGTCTGAGTAGTGAGAATGAGAAAAATATTAAAAAATGCTTTATCAGAAAGAGGACTAGGAAATTATTGAAGAAATTTTTTTGGGGGGCAAAAATTGAAGATTTTTTCAAATTATTTCAGACGAAATTATCGAATTGCACGGCTCGAGAAACATCAGGAGCCAGAGTTACGTTCCTGAATATTCATTCATGAATAATGATACAAGAAAATTTTTACTGGGCGAACAAAGAACAACTCTCGATAAAATTATTGAAAATATTTCCATATCAAACTTTTTGAATTGCCTTGAATGATAGATCCTCTTTAAAACGCCAAAGGATTACTTCGATGCTCACCTTGAATAAGTGAAAAACATTGATAATGAGAATAGCATTTCAATTTGTCCGCATTACAGAATCACCATTTGCACGCCTCTGGATTTGTATACATCATGCTAATTGAATATATGGCAACTTTCTAACCGTAACAATCAATAAAACTGTTGAATTTCTTCAATAAAAACGAATTTTTCGTTTCTAAATATCATAAACCCCTTTTTACACGCCACTGGTGTTAATTATCTTTAGTAGAATTATCACTTGTAGCAGTTTAGATGTTGGCTGTTGGCATTTTGAAATAAAAATGGAATTTCATAAAATGGCGATATTTCCATAGCAACGCAATTTATCAAAAAAATTCCAAAGACGTTTCGAAGTATCGGACCAACCATTCACCCAACATCTGAAAAAGAATTCTAGGGTCCTTCACATTTCCTAAATTATTGGTCAAAATTTTGAAATTTTTCCGGCTCTTAATTCACACTCCGTACAGAGAGAACGAATCGCAAAAATAAAAACCCGACGCCAATGACGCATAGCCCAAGGATGACGCTTTCTACCTTTGGTTGGAAATCCAAGATCGGCCAAGAAATGTTCGAGTTATAGCTTATCAAAATTAGTCAATTTTTTGGCTGTCCCACTTCATCTGGTAAGTAGTTTACATACATAATACATGTTCTACTGTTGATGAACAAAATTAATGATTGTTCCTCATTGTCAATTTTAGGATCGTTTCATTCTCTCATTTCATCATTTCAGATTTGTAGAAAAATTGTGATGTTATTGGTCGACCATGAGAGTATCATTTGGGTATCAGATATGTACCAATGATTCACATTTCAAAATATCAAATACTCCAAATACTTGACCTGTAAGTCCTTAACAAACCCTTCTTGGGAGTATGCGCGGGAGTCAATGTTACCAGGTGGCGCTCGGTTTTCATCGTTCCATGTCAAAGCCACGTCAAAACTAGGGGAAAACAAACTAAATCCTCACCCAATCCCATCAGAGCCATTAGCTTGTCTACTGTGTATTGATGAGAGTGATAAGTTTTTAAATTTCTTGACATTAATTGTCAATATTTGATCGAAAACGCTAATAATGCCAGTTGTAGATGTTCTTCTGGCAGATATTTTGCTCTATTTAGACGGAAAAAGCCGACCAGTAGTGGAAGGAGAAGCAGTTCTCCGTGCTTATCATGTGATTTTGTGTGAGGCACAAGACTTCAACAAAAGGCACATTTTTGCACTTTGTCTACAAACTTCGGCGATGAAATCTTCCCCACTTGAAGTAAAATTGAAGTTGGGCCCAGAGGAACTCCTGTAGAACAATGGATTTGTATTTGTTCATACAAAGCAGGACAATCTTTGTATTGTAAACATGTTGTAGCTGTTCTCTTATATGTCAATTGATTAGCTCGTCATAATTAGTTTGAATTGTTTGAACTATCTCCAATCCTTCACCCGTTCACTTTTCACTAAACTAATAAAAATGTAATAATGTGAAATAATCAACCAACTCAACTATCATCACTACTAACAGTGCCAACACTTTATGTCATATGAAGTTTGACTACAGCTACAGCAAGCTGAATGCAATGTTGTCTATGCACTTTATCCATAGACAACAGTTTGTTTTCCCCCAGTTTGAAGTTCGTATTATGTAACCTAGATGTCGCCCACTTCGTGAATCTCGCGAATACAAACAATTGAAAGGTAAGCGAAGTGACAATGACAAAAAAGACAGTAGTCGATCATGACAATCACTAACAGCGTCATCAAATGAACAGAATCTCAAAGTAAAATGTCCGACCAAAGTTATGGAGTTTGAAATATATTTTTACCCTTTAACATCTGCAACAGTATTATAAGGCATGTTGGGTTAAATCTTTATATTATGGTGTTTACTTTCTGTAGTTCAGAGATTGCCCATTCTCGATAAATATTCCTGTATTCTTGTAAGGATATTACTAAGTTGTACATGGATAGTAACGAAAGTGTTGTACTGTGTACTCACTATAATAGTCACCTTGTTCCCTTGTTGAGATTGAGTTTTGTCAATCTCACCAAATGAAGTCGCAGTTTATTTTTCAGAGTAATCACTGACAAACTCTGGTAGCGCGAAACAGCTGTCTGACGATGTCTTGAGACGCGAATGAACATAATTGTATCCATCTTGTGTGGCATCGAATAATATACAATGCCACGTCATTCGGATAATATATAAATTAGCTAATTAGAAGAAATCGAAATGTGAGAATTGACTGAACCCCATTGATGTGACTGGGGTCGATAATTTGATAAATTATCGCGGTACAGCGTCATCACTGACCTTTGATCGAATAATAAATGAATAAAGGATATAATACCATTGATACATAGATAACTATTTTAATGATCGCTTATTGGTCATAAAAGTTCTTCGAGCACCCTCATGCAATTATAAGGGCCTAAACCGATGGCAAAGTTTGCGTCCCAAGGGACAGCAATTGCGTGAGGTTATTTAGGCTCATTTTTTCCCGTATACATAGATAATTATTTTATTTCTCACCGATTTCAATAAAATCTTTTCAATTTTCGAAACGAAATAAATGTACCAATTCATCATCTTCCCTCTATATTTGAATCAGGTAACGTTGATTATAGGAGTTTTGTTATATACATATAATTATGTAATAAAGAACATAATCCTCAGGAAGAGTTAACAGCAGACACATGTTTCACGCTTTTGGCACTCATCAGTACGGTGAAAGCAGTGCAAAAGATAGGCAATACTTGGTGGAAGACGAAACAACAAATCGACGGACGACCCAATATCGAAGCTAACATATCATAATTTTAAGCTGTAGACTAGTGTATATAATCAAGGGCTGTAGTGGCATAATCCAGAATCAAGAGGTTGGCAACGCTGCAAAACAGGCCTTCTAGTTTGTTCTGAAATAGTATCGAGGTGGGCCCATCGTGTCTCTCCTGAATTAAAATCCAATTTCTGCGTGTTTATTTTGGACGAAGCAATTTCCTGCCTTGGGAAAAATAGGATATCCGATATGTACTGCATTTGGTTTGTTTGGGAGTAAGCAAGTCTCAAATTTCTCATAAAATGTAGGTACATTCGATGAAGATGGCAGATGACATTGTTCATGGTCCACACTGCACAGTTTACTCATGAGTTTAAACTTTTCAGTCACATGACGATTTGTTTGAGCGGTTATACAAAGTGTTTGGTATATGTCAATGGAAATCTTTCAGGTCATCCAAAACCTTTTCAGTCATACTAACCTCAGTGCTAAATCTGAAACACCTTGTATTTTGTTCATGAAAATTAGTTGTTCACGTAGGTGATCCATAATTTACAGTGGAGGTGATATGAATCAGGAGGGGTGAAAGAACTCACAGTTCCATGAAACCCTACTCCTTATCATTTTAACTACAATTCAGTTCTGTGTTCTATGTCACTTCGAATCAAAACATTGTTTGGTTTTGACTTGACTGGTGTCATTCTGATGTTGTGTTTTGTCCTCATCATTGTTGTCAATTGTCATTTGTTGACTGTCATTTGTGATTAGTTAACCTACTTCAACAAATTTAGACCCACATGTCGGTTCATTTTGATATTTGCTTCATATCAAATTATTTTTGAAAACTAAGCTCTTACAGAGCTGTGATAATATCTGTTCCCTAACAGTTACTCGCCCGCACTATGCACTATGCGCGGTTAAAAATAGTTTTTTTTTCACGTTATTTAAGTAATTTTTTCCACTAATAATGGTAGGTACATTAAGACTTTTGATCGATTCTCAAAAACCAACATAAGCGTTGTTTCTTCTCACAGATTTTCTTTTTATGAATTTGCTGATGATGAAGGATCCCACTGAGCAAGGAACATCCGAGGGAGGTTTCTTAACGTTAATTTCTTGTACCTTTGGTGACCTTTTTGAGATAACATCTTTCAGATTTTTTTGGGTCAGAACATGAAAAAAATTTCTATAAATATAAGTATGTTCGAAAATGACTCGTTTCCGAGATAGGTACATGATGATTGAACTCATTATATCTCAGAAACGAATCGTTGTCGGGCATATTATGTTTATATTATTTTTTTCCATATTATTTGACCTAAAAATCAGATCTCAGAGTGTAGTGCGACATTAATGGAATACCTTGTATATTACAATGCACTATTCACATCTCGAAACACATGGAAAGAAAATACTGAATTCATTATGGTTTCATTGTAGTAAGGGGAGTACTTTTGATGTAAGAAAGCAGTTTCCAGTGATGTTACATGAATTATTACCGTTTCATTATAGTTACCGTAGTGGAAAGTACTTTTGCTGTAATAATGTCGTTCCAGTTAACATATCAGATTTGAATCATATTTATAACGTTACTGAGATTTTGTTATGTTGGTGGACATATAACGACTCTAAAACGGTCTTTGAGAAGTGAATGGGACAAGAATCATAACGTTACAATGTACCTTGGTTACTATTTATCAACGTTAGTAGTACGAGTTTATACACAGTGGGATTGATCCTTCGAAACATGTCCCTATGTCCATGACCGGTGGTCATTATTAAATTTTTTATGTGGTGGAGTTGTGAGTTCTTACACCCATCCTGATGATTATTATTAATTGAATATTTCGGGATTCTAAGAGGTTTATGATGGAATCATCGCAGGATATCCAACTATGTTGAGTTATAGATTATCAATCGAGTTGCGGGATGGTTAATAGAAGTGGAGAGTTTTCGTGAAGGCCTTTGGAAAACTTTTTCCGGCAACTCACTCGAAACTTCTTGAGGCGGTTTTTTTAAGTGCTGGAGGAAATCAATTAATATTCGATTAGGAAGCGACAGGTTGTTTTATGGATGAGGAGATCAATCTCCTCTTGAGATGTCAAGTCACGATGATGTTTCGCACTGCCAATTAATTTTTTTTTCGTAGATTGCTGATGGTTTTGAAAAAGAGTCTACTGGTTTATTTATTTATTTGATTATTGATCCATTCCCATAAAGGCAATTTGCCTCAATACATTTCATCTATTTTTTTTTATGTATTGAATTTTATTCTTGAACAAAATTCGTTCATAATATTAACAATGAATGTATTTTGGACTGATAAGGATACATTCACAAGATTTATGGTGGTAATTTTCCATAAATCACATGTGGCTCAATTATTTATAACCAATATAGTTATTTTCCTAACAAGTGCGCAAAATGTTACTTTTCCGCATGCAAATACAGTTAGGCGAACGACGCGGAGCAGAGTTCGAATAAGTTTATGCGTGCGGAAAAGACACTTTGCGCACGTGTTAGGAACAACGTTTTTCCTACGAGCTCAATATCAGATAAAAAGGAAAATAAAAAAATTATAACTTATTGAAAAATGTAACTATACAACAATCACATATAACAATAAAATATAATAATAGAAAATTACATTCTCCCTACTAAGCTCCATATCAGATAACAACGAAAATAAAATAAAAAATTCAATTCAAATTACAATTCATTGAATAATTTTTAGTTAAACTTGATAGAAATAGCTAAACAACAAACAATAACATATCAATAAAATATAATGATAGAAAATTAAATCATTTGTTCCTAATATTTATATTGAGGTGAAATACAAATATCGGGAAGAACGGTTGAAAAGTAAAAGGGATAACGGCTTCTTATAGTGCATACAATAGTCTACAGCAACTAAAATGAATATAAATGTTCCATACCAGTGAGATTTTTGGGTAGTTTTACTTATCCGCACTGAGTGCGGAAAAGTATTACTTTGCGCACGCAAATGAGTGCGGATAGGTACTACTTTGCGCACGCTGGTAGGAAAATGTATTTTCTGAACCGTACTTTTTTCCCGATATGTTGAATGCTATATTATTTCCGATTCTTTTAATGATATCGAAAACAATATTAAATACAACTGGATGTGGCTTGACTAGTGGTTTGACACGAATTTTCCGCGTCGTTGTATTGGTCGCTTGAAAGATTTAACAGCAACCATCTCCCATTGTATCCCCGCTACTGATCCAGATTGGACACATGCTTGAAAACATTGCTTATTTATATCTATCGAAAACAGTTCGTTTCTAGAAGAAAATTGAGGAGCAAGAACAGCCTTCAAATTGAACGATTCACCCTATTTGGTAACTGAAAGATGCCAAAGGCGTACTATGAAAAAGTTGGGTAAGGGTAAGCCTCTACCCCCAAAAATGTATCACCCTGTAGATTTTGAGAATCTTCAAAACGCTTCAAATGATGATCTCCTAGAAAGTATTGACCACACCCAATTTCAAGTTGATATATCTAGAAGTGAGCGAGATATTCCAACTATTGATAAATGAAAATAATTACTTTTGACCTCTTGTAGATCCGCTACTGATCGGGATGTTTATATGAATTGTTTTGATTAAAATTATGGAATCTATCACCCATTTCAATTTTCACCTCAAAACATGGATCACCTTTTATATATTTGTACCTAACAATGATATTTCTTGATCTACAATAATCAACAATAGAACAAAATCTTCAGCTTCTATACGGGGTGTTTTTGAAATGAGAACATATATTCAGCACATCAATATGATACAGTCTAACGAATATTCTCATGATATCAGATTTATTCTAATTATTTAAATTAACAAGACATTTCATTTCGAAAATTGAACAGACATCAGAATTGCTACAGTGCTGCACTTTGGGTGGAAAAAATGGGCCTCACCCCAAATTTTATTCTGATCCCAACATTTTTTTATTGGTCCATTCGATAGTATACGTGGAGCCGTCGAGCATTCTCAGGATTCGAAATATTTGCACTTCTATTAATGTCACCCTGTATACAATATATGAATACAATTAATGTACCATGAATTCATCAAAAATTTATGAATTTATCAAAAATTAATATGAAACAATATTGAAAAATGTATTTCACGACAAAGAAGAATCTAAATCTTCAAATACATTAATTTCTTTAGTTGTCGAAGCATAACTGAAAATGGGGAGTGAGAAGGTTAGAGTAATTTTTGAGTATCTGGTATTTTGAGGACATAAGCGACAAGAAAACATGCACATTTTGTTTTCCACATTCCTTCTCATGTCTAGAGATTATATGTGGGAAGTTTCTCTCAGTTCTGTTGTTTTAACAGTACCAATGATAGTCTGGTCGCCTACGGCTCATGCTGCGGACTCCATTCTCGTGGGAAATCATTCATCCTTCCGTGCTCGTTGAACAATATACTATACTGACATCCCAATATCATTATTGAATCGCAAATCATTTCCATACCAGTATTCTTCCAGATAAAAAATAAATCTCCGGAAACCACAGTCTGATTATAGGTAATTACTGACGATACGAATAACACCGAAAAAATTCCAGGGGTGATTCCTGGTGATATTTTAGGAAATAAAGTTCATAAAAAACATGTGTCCTAACTTGCTTCGTTTTCGAGATACAGGGTATTAATATTTCTCAATTGTCGTTTCATCAATTTCAATGAAACGTTGTGGTTTTGTTGTTAGTAATATGGAGCATCTTTTAGTACAATTGGAATCGAAATAATATTTCCAGTGGTGTCACAGGGGGTAAATTTATCGATATGCATGGTGAATGTCATTGTACACCACCCGTTTTTCTGAGTTTCATATCTTCATCAGATTGAACTATTGAAACAGCAACTTTTTTATCCTTTGTATGATTTTTGTACCTAGCTTAGGAAGAAATAAAAATTCGATTCGACTCCAAATTTCGATGTAGGTGTTCTCAAGACTTCCATTGAGATTACTCAATAACCCCAATGAGAATTATTTTGAAATTTTGAGGCTTTCTCAGTCTCCATCCATACTGACTGAATTTTGGCACCAACTTCAACATCCTGTATCTCAAAAACGGAGCAAGTTAGGACAGAAGTTTATATGAACTTTATTCTCTAGAATGTCACAAGCAAACACCCCTTGAACTTTTTAGGTGTTATTTAGACACACCCTGTATATAGAATGAATGAAATAGAATGGTATAATGTGAATTTGGCTGCACGGTTTTCTGGACAGGTAAATATATTTCAACCTGTGGAACGTATGCCAGACTCCAGAGTCTTATATATTGTGCTGAGTAAACCAAGATAAGATGAATGGCTGCGAGTCTAATCCCCACGGAGAGCTCGTTGGCGAAGGCATTACGAGTATTTTGTGGAAGAGTTTGTTATATTTTAAGCCGGCAACATCGAGTTTAGGACCTAGACTCACATTTTATAGTTATACCTACATATCATAGTGTTCGAAAAAATACGAAAACATCAGTTCGGAACTGATTCAGAAATGTTTTAATGTCGAGGACTGTGGATTAGGCAAGAGGATGTGTATTGTGATTCTTCAATTTAGGACTGTTTCATCAGATCTTCTGTATGGAAAATATTTGTACATATACGAAATTCCAACTGATTTTTATCTTGAGAAATCTGACATTAGCCATCTTGATGCTATGATTTATATCAAATAGTATAGTTTGGGAGGAAATTGAATCCTGCATCACTTGGAACGAAAAAAGACTGCGTGGTTCAATTTGAATTAACCAAGGTATTATGTTACAGTGAGAGTACCTGGCAATATAAAACACCCCGTATAATATTTATCGACCACTTATGCCCCATCTATTAGTTCGAAGTAGGTATTCGAAGTACACTGTTCAAAATTGGTACATTCAAATTATCGTGCTTCAATGATATCATCGTAAAATTCAGAAATGCAATCAAATATAGGGTGTTTCATTTAAAAGAGTACAACTTTGATGAGCTACCTTTTTTAGAGACACTCTGTAATCGTCACACCATTTTTAAAATGAGGAACAGATGTACATATTTTCGCCTAAATAAAATTATTTCTCAGAAAGTTCACCATTTGGCCATTATAACCCGATGCGTTCAGCTTGATCCATCCTGTATAACACTTATATTTGCTTGATTGAAGTAAATATTGCTTGATACCGTACAAAAAAAAATCGAAACAGCTCATGAGCTGGGACTTCCAAAATAAAGTTCGAAATATTGAGAACAAAATAAAACACGATTAAAAAAATCCTGGAAATTTGTTTCCAATAGGAAAAAAACTGACACTAACACAAACTATGCATTATACGACGATGTGATTGCTCAGGGCGGACGAGCCGTCAGTATGGTCTATTCGCTGAATTTTTTAGTAGTGTATTTGTTGAAAATAATACTGATACTCCAGATTTGACTGACAATTTACCAAATTGGATTGGGACGGTCAGTGCGGAATCCGTTATTTCCATACTTACGTCATTAGACGGAAACAAATCGGCTGGGCCTGACAACATTTCACCACTATTCATTAAGAATAATTGTAAAAACACTCCACTTTTCCGTCTCAATGTAAAGTGGCAATTATTACACCGTTATACAAAAGTGGACACAGACACTTGGTAAAAAACTATAGACCAATTAGCAAAGTATGTATTTTCGCAAATCTATTCGAGAAGATCATTTATCAAGAGATATTAGCATCCGTGAGAAACGGTTTCTTTCCCAAAAAAAGTATCGAGACGAATTTATTATGTTTATCTGATTTTATTTCCGATGCTCTAGATAAAAGAATTCAGGTAGACACTGTGTACACATGGTGTACACCGACTTCAGCAAAGCATTCGATAAGATAGATCATTCTATTCTTGTGGAAAGGCTTGCGGGGGTCGGTGTACACAGATCGCTTTTGAAATGGATCTAATAGGGAGATGATGGTGTCAGTGAATGGATTCAATTCACATACCTTCAAAGCAGTTTCCGGTGTTCCGCAGGGTAGCCACCTTGGTCCATTATTTTTTATCATCTATATAAATAATATAAAGAACTGTTTCGAACATTGTCGAATACTACTATATGCTGATGACTTGAAAATATTTTCACTTGTAAAAGATGTCGACGACTGCTTGAAAATTCAAAGTGACCTTGACAGGCTTGCTGATTATTGCGAAAATAATAGTCTCTTTTTGAACTCAATCAAAACCTACAAAATTAACAATGACAACCTTGAATATATCAGCGGAATCAAAGATCTCGGCGTCACACTGGACACAAAATGGACTTTCAACAGTCACATAGACAAATTGATCAACGGGATAAACAGGATGGTTGGGTTCATAAAAGGAAACGGGAAATATTCACATAATTCTGAGACTATCATCTCGCTATATTATATGCATTCGTCAACGGCAAGGTCACGATCCCAATTCCTCTCTCGACATTTTCTCGACATATTTGCCTCGTTTAAATTTTTTTTTTGAAAAGTATGTTTCTCAATTCAGATCAATAGTTGAAAAAGTTAAAAATGGTTCCTCATTTCCTGTACTCGTTCTTTTATGATCTATTATGTCTTAGAGAACTTAGAATAATTCTTACAGAGTGGATGCTGTTTTCTGGAACTTTGTTCTGTTAGCAACCTGAGATGACAAATGGAAAAAAAATTAAGAATAGAAAAGAATATTCATCGATGCCTCTTTGTATTCCAGGTTATTGTCCAGAGGTATTCGACAATCTGCTCTACATCATGCTACACGCAGAACTATGTTGGCCCGAATCACCTCCAGGGACTACGGTCAACCATTCATGTCCGAAGATTCCACTGTTGGGCTTCGATCCCAACAGGATGGCCTACAAAGACTGCCTCGAGGATGGTACCTGGTTCGTGATCAATAATGACAGGCAGTGGGCGAACTATACAGAGTGTGTGAATATCGAGGAATTCGAGGTAATTTTGAATTTGGGTTCCATCCCTACATCTGCTATGCCCCAAGATTATTTGATGGATATTGAACACCATGGTAGTGAAGGATCATATATCATTACTATAGCTGACGTGTTTCGCTATAATATATATCATTTCTAGAAAATATTTCTTGGTTAAATATTCATCAACACAATTCAACACTTTATTCTCCACTTCTTTTCTGTTTGGCTATCCATAGAAGCGTGTTTCTTCAGTTTCTTAAACAACTATTCATTTTCCAGTTCTCTTTAGTTCGACAATCTATAAAAGCATGATTCATTAGTTCTTCAAACTACTATTCATTACTAAGCTCTTTCCCCATATAGAATCCGCCATCTTCAGTTCACCAATTCTGATGGAAAATCATAATCTCCGACCCCAAAAACCTTCAAATACCAATTTAAAATGAAATCAAATCATGATTAGAAAGCATGTTCGCCATATTGGATCGACCATCTGGAATCTCCCAATTTTTACGGAAAAATCATAATCTCCAACTCCAAAAAACCCAGATACGAAGTTTGAGTAAAATCAGATTATAAATACAAATCTTGCCCGCCATATTGGATCCACCATCTTGAATTTCTAAATTTTCACGAGGAAATCATGATCTCTGACACCGAAAACCTTCATATACTAATTTTGAATAGAATTATAGATCATAATTACAAAACTCGCCCGCCATATTGAATCCGCCATCTTCAATTTTCCGATTTTGAAAAAGGAATCGTTATCTCCGACCCTGAAAACCCAATTTTCAATAGAATCGGATCATAATCACAAAACTCGTCCGCCATCTTGAATTTCCCATTTTTACGAAGAAATCCTAATCTCCTACCCCTAAAACCCCAATCACCCAACACCAAACTAGATTGAGGGTGTTTCGTAATTGAAGCGTAAAATACACAGAACAAAAAAGGTAATAGAGGGTATACCACATACGATTTTAGCAAGAAAAATAATGAAGTTGAGTCGACATTCATTGCCAGTGACCGTGACCCTAACTATGTACAATCTAGAAGTGACTCAAGGGATTAAAATACAGTACTATGTATTTTTTTCCGAATGTGGCTTGTCACATTGATACCATTAAAAAATAAAGCGTTATAAAGTATTATTTTAATGGCATGTCACCTGGCTTTTTATATAATTGCATTTTGGTTTAGGTGAGCAAATAAAAAGAAAGAAAAAACAAACACATCCGACAAAATTCCAACATGTCGATGAAGGCATATAGATATTAATAGTGTTATTTGAGATCGAAAGGAAAAATTCGACGAAATTTAGGGCAACAGTATGTCAGATTTGGGGTAATTATTTTAAATGGAAAACCTATAATAGGGTATTATCAATTATTTAATTATCCTCAACTATATTGGTATCAAGAAAACGAGTGAGCCTCTCAGATCTATTGAAGATGCAGAGTGTAAGTTGCTGAAATATCGCTGATCCCTCAGACAATACTAAATATTTTCGTTGTTTGGTAATTTGTGTTGAAAAAATAACACTCCGATATATTTTCTCCATAACTAATCATTTTTTGATATACTCATATTATTTCTTCGAGCTCATCTGATTCCTGAAATAATTTTCTACCTCTATGATATTTGATAATCTCTTTGCCAACACTGTGGGAATGCTCTGGAAATGAAGTAACAAGTGGTATATCAACTCCCAACTCTGGCAAATTTATATAATGGAATTAAAGTTCCTGAAACTCAGTTGTTCAGTTCTCATTGAGGTGGCTCGACTCTAATATCTTGAACACCAACTCCCAACATTCAACTTTTGCAAACTGATTTTGCTTTGATAAACCCAAACTTCAATGTATACGGAATGGTAATGTCATTATGCATAAACTGGCTATTGAATCGCTGTAAACGAGTGGAGAAGTCTATACTGTTCAAAGTGGAGTGGAAGTAGTTGAAGGAAGATAAAATCTCTATGTCGCCTCTACGACATTTGGTAGAATAACATGGTTAGGTTACAAATAGGGGGTCATGTTTCGAGCTAATAATAAGCCTAATTATTGTAGGAAGTTACAGTATCTCTTGTCTGATGGATGGGCTCATTATGAGCCCGAATAAAAAGCAATCTGCCAAATGTCTTGTAGATGACTTAGAGTTTCATTTTTTCTTCCACAGGTCGCGTGCACGATGACCGACCCTGGAGGCAAAATATTGAAACACAACCTCACTCTTCTGTGCATTATTGAAACACAACCTCACTTTTTCATTTGTTTCCAGAGGAATCGAAGGTTTTTTGCGCTATTCATGAATTCAACTTCAAGCATGCCTTCGCATTGTGCTGTTGTACAATGCACAAAAAATGCAGCGAGAGAGGAAGGAATATGATTTTTCAGGTAAATAGTAATCTCACATAGTTATCATTATGGAATGTTGTCATTCCTTATTGAAATTCCTTCTGCCTTCTGCCACTTCTGCAATACAAGCGGATACTGCTAATGGATTGAAAATATCTACAACACACACGATCGTCAGCATGTCAGACCAGTCAAGGAATTCCGATGAGAAATCAGGAAAATTACCAAATTTCAAAAATGAAAACTATCTGTGAGTGACTATAGTAGGTACTTACTTTTAAATCATAATGTACCAACCTGATTCCTTCGTCTTCCGCTGCAGTTTTTGTGCATTTTACAACAGCTCAATGGGATGTCATGAGCGAATTGATGAATAGCCGAAAAATACGATTCGTATGCCAAAATAATTGTGAAAAACTCTTTCGATCACTTGTAAACAAAAAAGGAAAGTGAGGTTGTGTTTCAATGTTGTGCCTCCAGCGTCGGTCATCTGACAGTTTTTGCACGCAACCCATTTGTTACACATCATATTACTAAGCACTGAATACAAAAACCATCATATTATAAACTATTCTGAAATGCACTATCCTAAGCGATATTGAACCTTGATGAACGGAAGGCACTCTGCCCACAGAAGAACGATCGGACGTTCAACGAATTGGTCTGAACCGTTCTGAACACGAAATAGTACCTATCTACCTATATCACGTAACAAGATTGGTGAAACGCATATTACGCATAAAGTGGAGAGAGTTACATACGATGCCGCGTAGCGTAATCGCATAATTGCTTTACATCGAGAAATGTACTATACTTTTTCTACGACTACAATATATTTCAGGATTGTACAGATATTGTGTTGAGACACAAATATCGAATACGTCTCCCGTCTCTTATTCGACACATGTTTATATCAACTTTATTTTTTTAAATATCACAAGGAATCACCCATTGACTCTTTTCGTTGTTATTTAGATACACCCTGTATAATGGAAATGACATTTTGAATGAATAAAAAATAAAAAAGGAATATTCTCAGATGAATTATGAACATACAAAAATGGATATATATATATATATATTTATATAAAGAATAAAAAATATTTTGAAAGTTCTTGACGAAATGGAAATATGATTTAATCATGATTTGACACCGAATAACCCTGCTCTTGTCGTAGTTTAGGAATGTCAAATTCGAAAGCGAGCTTTGGTTTGGCGGCCATTTTCATGGGTATCAGCTGCGAAGATGTACTTTGCATACTGTGTAGAGAATACGAAGTTTTATCTTCGCGTACGATTGCACCAAAATGTATCATGTCGCAATCTATATACCAAAATACTTATCTTCTTCCATCCCTTATGTCACTCAGTATCTCTCAAAACTGCGTTATTCCTATTTAGCTAATTTATAATTTATATTTCTGTGGAGACACGTAACGAAGCTGAATTGTTTTGTGTTCCGACAAAATCTTCTCGTCTACTAACCGGAAATGTCTTGCCATTCTCTTTCATTGCAGTCTACATCCGTTCAGTTAAGATAGCGCAACGCAGATGGGATCATTTCTATGAAAATTCTAAGAAATCCGAGAAGTGGAATCGTCAAAGAACTTTCGCGATCAGTGGTAATTGAACTGGATACAAATGAAATTTGTTCCTTGGGATCCCGTATTCGATTTTGTGAAGAAGTCAGGTATTAATTTGAATCAAATTGATTGCTAGTTGAAAAGAAGCTTGTAATCGTTAATGTTTATAACAGGAAAATTGTTCGATTTTTTTTCAATTCCAAAGCAGTGAGGTTTCTTCTTGGATAAGTATAGACAAGGAATTTTCAGAGAAGTGTCAATAAAGAAAATTGAAGACAATTTGCCAAGAATAATTTTTCAATTTTAATTTTGAAAACTTGAACAGATTTAGTTCCCAAATCGTCCAAACTCATTTTCTGATTCTCCCGGTGTTAAATCATTTTTCAAAATATAATGTCACTCACGTTTGATTGAATGTCCTTCTCCTACGACCACCTATGGAAACAGCACAAAACACATTGGTTTGTTATTGAGAAAGTGACTCGTTTCACTATGACAACATATAACAGTTAGAAAGTTCGTAAGCAAAACTCACAAGGGTGGAAATATTCGAAAATCGCACAGTAACAGGGTCTATAGATTATGATGCACCAATGAATGATTATTATGCTGAATTATGGTGAGTTAAGTTATGGTCAAGTTAATGGAAAGTTAGTGTCGATTTAACATGAGTTATTGTCGTTAATGTTGACGTAATGTTAAGTTGATGAAAAGTTGAAATCAAGTTAATTTCAATTGAAAGTTGAATTAATGTCAATTTATTGGCAATTTAGTGATTGATGTGAAGTTAATGTCAATTTGATATTGAGTTGATGTTAATTTGATTTTAAGGTAATGTCAAGTTGATTTTGAGTTAATGTTGATTCAATGTTGAAATGATGTTGAATGATTATTGGGTTAATGTTAAGTTAATGTTAAGTAGATGTTAGGTTAATTTTAAGTTAATGTTGAGTTGATGTTGAGTTAATAAAGAGGTAATTTCAAGTTAATGTTGAGAAACTGTAAAATTATGTTAAGTTGATGTTAAGTGGATGTTAAGTGGATGTTAAGTTGATGTTAAGTTAATGTTGAGTTAATGTTAATTTCATAATGAGTTAATGTTGAGTTAACGTTGAACTAATGATGTCATTCAAATATTGAAGTAAAATTAAATAATAATGATAATGATATCTCCTTCATGTGATCGAATATGATTAGAAACATGATCCCTACTCTGGTCTCATGACATATAATATAAATATTTGTGGTCGTAGGAAAAATAGTGTACAAAACTCGTTGAAAAGTGCATTTCCTGCGCTCGTTTCGTTCCGAAATATGTCACTTTCCACACTAGTTATGTAATATACTATTTAAGGCTCTCTTATACATATAGTCCTACTCTCAAACGCAGTGACTTTTTGGGACGAATCAGCTGATTTGTTTATACTATACGAAGGAAAGAATCAGAGAAAATTCCATGAAATCTATAGAAATGAAGATTTCAATTCTACCTCTTTGATTAACCTATAGATTATTGTATATAAAGAGTATAATGAATCAAATCCTCCCTGAAGATTTTTCCGTGAATTGTGCTGGTATAGGCAACTTCAACTCCCTCACACACTCACTTTCCATCCACTCACTGGTCGAACATTTTTTCACACTTTTTCATTAATCTCTTGCAGCGCATGAAAGAACATTTCTATATCAACTTCAATATTCCAAAGAGACAAATGAGTGTTTCTTTCCTTCCTTTCTACTCAGATGGCGTTGCTTTCATATTGTCAATGGAGGACGCTTCAATGCCGACTTGATTTTTGTTTGGCTATAGGCATCGCTTAGTCGGCGGTCTAAGGGCTGCTGACTGGAGACTGCCCTGCACTGATGAGAGTCAAAGAGCTCGAAACCGGTCTGTAGGTTTCTAGCGTGGCCTGGCTGAATCGAAATCAATAGGCATTCAGGAAATAATCAATTGTATCAGTATTATGTTTATACAAGTCGATGCATAGATTTCGGGAGGCTGTAATTCAATGTTCTGCATGGCTTCAGCCAGGAAAAGAGTTATTTTTTCTCCCGAAATCTACCATTGTTGTTCATTTCATGAACATTGTGTGGAAATTACTTTCAGCTTCTTGTATTTATTTAAAAATTGGAATCGTAAACTATGAAGTTTTGTTCCTGCGGCAATCCAGATAAGTACTGATAAAAGGTTTGGATTGTCATGAAATTCATAAATTTGCCAATATCTCCAAAACTATCAATATTTTACGGAGGTCATATTATGATATTCTGATTAGTTACGAGCTGTACTATCAGCCCTTCAAAAGATGACGTAGAATTTTGGGACACCCTGTATAACTATACCAAATTTCAGAAAAATCCGTTCACGAATGCAGAACTTATACAGGGGTGGCCCGATACCCTGTGTATATAATTATGTATATGACCCCACAGGCTGGAAGGTACGCTAGAAGAAAGACATTGGTGTGGAATTACCTTTGAAGTTGCCGTTATGTTATGTTAACTATTTTTTGATTTTTTCATTTCAGTTTCTCACGTTCATCAATAGACTTCACGTCATTGGATATTCGGTATCGTTGGTGGCCTTGATAATTTCATTATGGATATTTCTTTCCTTCAGGTGAGTTGTTAGTTTTTTGAACTCTCATACTGTTATTTTCATTTCCTGAGCTAGATATATATATGTTTATGTTTGGCATGTCAAAATACGCTGTAGTAAAATGACAGATGTGTTCAATAAAAATAAAAACTCTCCACTTAGTGCAATAAACAACCAATTCTTTTAATAAAAATAGTTCAATTGCATTTTGTTTGCTGCATGAACGAACAAAACAGTTATTTATTATTTACGTAACAAGAAAAATACTGTTTTTTGGACAAGTAGACAGAATTCTAGGCCGTACCGTAGGCGAGTCCTCGAAGTCTGCGAGTCCAAAAAAAACTGTTTTTGGACGTATTGTGTACACAATTTCTTCGGCAACCATGTAGAATAACAAGTCAATGAGACACATTTTTAAATTATATACCATGAAGAATATCATTTCGAATATTACAATTGTTATTTGCATCAAATATTCAACTCTTAACAGAATACCTACCCTAATAGCACGCAACGTCCTAGGGACGTCCCTATTTGGTACAATTCACGTCCACGAATGTCCCGAACCAAAAATAAGTGTCCTTGGGACGTCTCATCCCGTACATCTCATGCAATGTCCAAGCAAGGACGTTCACGGAATGTCCCAGCTGGTACATCATTTTAAATGTCCTAGAAATAGCCTCCCTTAGACGTCCCACGTGGTACATATTGTAGAATGACCATGCAAGGACGTCCTTGGCATGTCCCTGATGGGATATGATTTTAAACGTTCCTTTAGGGACATCCATCGGATGTCCCGAGTAGTACATATTCCGGCATGACTTCAGATCTTATACAATGTCCCTTCTGGACAACCATGGATTGTCCCTGATGGTACATTCCTTCAAATATCTCTGCACAGACGCCCTTAATATTTCCAGGATCGTATAACAATCGAAATGTCCCTTAGGGATATCCGTCGGATGTCTGTAGGATTCAGGTATTCGATAGTTGTCCCAGGGACATCCCTCAAGGACATCCCTAGTTGTTCCTCAAGTGGGACATTTGTGCGTCCCACAGACGTCCAATGGACGTCCACGGTACCATATTCGAACGTCCTATGGACGTCCTGACGGATATCCATGGAACATAAGTGTGTTATTAGGGTATATATACCTACTAACAGCTACATGGACGACTCTGAAATAGATAAATGAAATTGTTATTTTCATTGTTTGAATTTCAGAATGTAGATAGTAAGTGTAAGAATTTTTACAAATAAAAATAGATGTTATCGCAGAAAAAATCAAAGAAAATGAGAGCCTATTGACAAAGTATATAAACGTAAGAAACTTTCCATGAAATATTCAGGTCATTTATTGTGAACTAAATTTTGTTCTAAAATTTGTTCTATCCGTCATTCGGTTGCCCCCTTACGAGCAACCCTCAAAAGTCTTCGAAAGTCTTGTGCGAGCAAGGAATGACGGGGGCCTTACTTTTTAACGTGTGATCCCAAACACTTTCTTGGGTCATCAGAAAAATTTCTGCAGTCGACGGGGATCGAACCCACGACCGGCAAGCGAATGCGAATTAGAATATAGACACTCTGTCCGCACGGCTACCTGGCCACCAACTCCTCGTTGTTAACGAATGAAATCATTTATTCAGTAACTAATTAACTTGTTTTCTGCATAAAGATTACTCATTGGGCTTACTGTACATAATTATAGCCGGAAGGAATCAGTAAATAAGGTATCGAAGCTCGAAAGCATCTTATTGTTCTTTGTTTTCTTTTTTTCTTCTTTTCTCCGTGTTAATTAGTTGGTTTAGTTCATTCATATAAACAAACTCTGGAAATCTGGAAATTGTATTGTTTGTAAGATATTTTAAATAACAGACTTTTCATGAACAAAAACTGAGACTAAATGCTAAAAAAATATCTACCTTCGTCCGCCTGGGCCATTATCTTTCTGGGAAAAATACAGGTTGTTGAATAATATTCAGCAATATTTCCCACTAAACTGAATCGTCTACTTATGAAGAGAGACGAGAGCAGTGGCGTACCTTTATATTTTGCCCCACACCCCCCCGCCAGAATCATTTAGGACCCCCTCGAGACAAACCTTTTCAGTCAGAAGTCCCTTCTTTCCATGAACTATTAGTTATTTTGAATAACCAGCAAGCTTCACAATACGCTTAATTTTTTTTGGGTGAATAACACAACCATTTCTCCTCGTGGATTTCAGATATACTTTTTAATCCACACCATATCTGTACCTACAGTTTCGAATGCAGTAGTAGCAAAAGTCTCGTCATTTGCTAAGTAAAAATTCGATATATTTTTTCTATATACCTTTATTCCTCTTCTCCAAACTCATTTCATTACAAATTGTCACTGACAAGCTAGTGAATTTTTCTTTTAGGCTCTCTGATAGGAAATTTCTTCAAACGCAGTGACATTTTGGGGCAAATCTGATTCGTCCTTACTACACGTATATTGAAATAATATTCAAATTTTCATTTTATAGAGAAAATTCAAAAAAATCTGGAATTCTTCCATAATAATTGCAAAGTCGACATCCATTCCTGTTTCAATCATCATACTGCTACTACTTGAAGAACATTCATCATGATATTCAACTGTATTATCCGAAACAGTAGTAGTATTCGTAAAGAACGTGGTAATCTTGGAAACTTTACACTTCTCATCTTCTAATTTTTGTTGCCTTCTTCCTTTTGAAGCACCACTAGTTTCAATCAAGTTCTCCATTTGAAATTATTGGCTTGTATATCGTTGATTTCACACATCACCCTGGACATACACTGAAAAAAACATGCCTGCACTATTCGCAGAAATGGAAAAATTATTTCTGTGGCATATTCATAATTAAAAAATATTCATGTATCGACCAATTTGGCTCTGGTTGGTGGATCCAGGGCCCCCTCCGAGGAAGGGGTCCGCGCTATATAGTAGTTACGCCACTGGACGAGAGGAATCGATGGAAACACTTTTATCATTTTTCTATCACCAAGGACCAAAGAATGGAACTGCAGGCGCCTCAGGTCTGCGAAAGCATCAAAACAAAGGGTTGATTTATAGAATAGGGTTGAAAAAACACCTACTGGCGATCTGTTTCTGGCATGTTTGTGCTTCCGATGAATGCTTCCATTTTGGTTCACTAAACTCTTATCTAAAATAAGCAACAGGTACAAAAACAATATAGCTCTGAACGAGTATCATATTCCGTAATTATTAGTAAAAATAAAACCCTTAGAAATTATTCTCTCAATATCAAGTGACCCTTTAATTTCGCCATAGATATGTTGCTCATTAAATTAGTTGGGAACAGTAATTTCCGTGTAACGAATCTTCAATGAGAATTATAAAGTTCCAGGCTATTTTCAATTAGATACAGGGTGTCTCCGTATATTTTGTCCCCTTCCTACAGTAAATGTAAAAACTTCACAAACGATAAGATTTCCACAAAATCAATTAAACACACGACATGTTTCGCTAACACAGTAGCTTTGTCAGGTGATATACTGGTACAATGAACAAAAAAAAAATCATTATCGAGAGTGCTGGGCGGTTTTATTGAGAAAAAAGAGTCAGTATTATTCCTCTAGCTCTCAAATGTCCATTCGCGAATATTCGACAATACCAAATCACCAGGATATACAAGGTGAATCTGCAAGCCAGGTTTATTTTCAAACAGGATTTATATTTCATCAAAATACGTTGTTTGGTGAAAAGTTGCTCCTATAACATATTCAAGATAACGGAGGTTCAAGTATTCAAAGGTTTAAAGAAGACTCCATTTTCATTTCATTTTTACATTGTCAACCTATTGATTTTCGTTTTAAAGTTAACTTTAATCTTAAATTTTTTACATAAACAGTTTTTGGCAATCTGGTTGACTGCTAGATGGATCTTATGAACTTATCTAATTGAATTCATCGAATTACAATCTCAACTTAAGAAATCATATCGCAATAACCCACCATGCATATAATATAGCGTGCCGCTTTGCGTTAAGTATATGAATTTTCATTGGACGTGCTCTCATTATTCCATTAATGTAGATACCGTATCCGACGTTTATATTGCCAAATTAATGTATATATTCGGGAAATAATTACATTAGAGGCCACAAAGTTTTCTCAGAACACGCGAACGACGAATTATTCAGATTTTTCTGTATCTGGGCTACCTACAAGTTGCTACAAGATCTCACAAAATATGCCCCATTTTAATGGGATATTTTCATCAGATAGGTGCACATATTTTTCATAGAATCCCAAAAAGTATATACAGCTACTATGAGCTTATCATGCATAGTTATATCATCATATCAAGAAAAATATCTCTTTTATAAGTTCATGACATAATTGAATTGATTGAAAAACTATAAAAAAAAGAGAAATTGAGATACAAATATTAATTGCTTCTTGTTTTTTTGGAATTCACCAGCGGCGCACCGCAAAAAACTTCAGGGTGGAAAAAAGAAGTGTGACCCCTGAAAAATGTTTCCTTGTAGGTTCTCAAGACCATTCGGCATATTCGATGTCCTACAGCGTAACCAGTATTCTGAATTTGAACTGGATATCCTGAAACCTACAGAAGCTATATGGAAAAAACTATAAATATCTTGAAATATTTCAACCACCTGCTGCTTCACAGAAATTGGTTGTAGGTTGGTGATGCCACACTTACAATCCTAACAGAAGAGAGTTTCGGACGTATCATGTTTATAGGAACTTTTAACTTTTTTGGGACCCTCTATCACTTCTGGAAGTGCATTCCACATATAAAAACACGACGTATCTATCATCCTTTTACAAAAAGGAAACCAATTCTCAGAATTCTGGATAAAAAAAACATAATGAGATTTGCGAAATATACAAACTGAATTATCATTATACGTTGGTCTTCTGATTTTATTGACATTTTTGATAGCTGAAGGAAAAACAGCTAAAAAAGCGCAAACTTGAAATTTTCCACAAAAATAATAGTGCCATCAATTCGAAAACGGTTGAAAAACTATTAAAGGGATATATTTCACGATCACAAGAATATAATTATGTAGATTCTGGAAATAGAATGAAATGCCTGTTGAAGAAAATTCTTGGACACTGTGGTTGAATAATCAAATTTCTTCAAAATATATTCAAAATACCACAATAATAATAATATAACCCTGAATAAGACCAAATGAGCCGAAACCTCTTTCCGAATCCGATCAAGCCTGGGACATGCCATAGGACGAAATGCATGAAAAATTCAGCTTCGTGTGAGAGTTCATCACGAAGCTGAGTTGTTAGTATGGTTGGGAGTGAAATTATATTATTACACAACTGAGTAATAGTGCCATCAAATGGTACACAGACGGTTCAAGCAAGTCAGAAGGAACTGGGATTGAAGTATTTGAGCCTATAAGACCAAATACTCAGAGAACTTGGGCCAGCAAGTATTTTTCAGGTGGAAGTGTATACCATTGGAAGATGAATTTATCGAGCTCAACATTGAGAAGAACTACCGCAGAGACAGATCATCATCATGTCTGCGCTGAGCTAACATGCAATCAGCTCTATAAGATAGTCTGGGATTTCCTAGGAAAGGTGAACGATCTGGACGACTGAGAGGAATCAAATAACTGATAAACTCGCGGAGAAAGGACTGGAACACTTTTGTGGTATCAGTAAAACAGCAATAGTAGCCAGATACTGGCAGGATTCAGAAGGTATGAGACAAGCAATGACACTCCTGGGGATCTAGCGAATGCATCAAAGGAAAATAAGATTCGAATACTAATTGAAGTCATATCAGGACATTGTCGGTTCAGGGGACATCAGAAGAAACTCCGGCTAGTATAAAGGAAGCAGAGTGAGGAAGAGGATAATCCTCCATCTACATCCTCTCGAACTGTGTAGCTCGTCTTAACGCAAGGGCACTCTGTCTATGAGCATATGAAATCAAAGAAGGATATTTGAACCATCCCATATCCTCAACTGAGGAGGATAGAATTAGAAGAACAACTATAATTGAGAATCCCTGGGATGCATAGCAGGAAGAGGGGAAACAATAGTTAAGATTTTTTTTATCGTTTGGAGCGCACAAGTAAATCCCTATAATGTTCAAAGAACATCGTGCGTTCCTAGGGAGGATAGGGACAGGAGGTAGGTATTGAAATTTTTTTGAACTTCTGGAGATTATATGTTATTGGGAATACTTCCTCAGGCAATGAATTCCAGAGCCAAGCCGTTCTATTGATGAAGGAGTTTTGATAAAGTGCTGTTCGACATCTTTCGAGGTTGACAACGAAAGGATGTGCTGACTGGGCTTGTCTAGTTCGTCTGCTAGGGATGATAGCAGAGATTTCTGAAGAACATTTCCCGTGGAGCTATCGATAGAAAAGTGAAAGGTCGCCGACCTATCTACGGTGTTCCAATGATGTCAAAGAGTGAATGAGTGTGGCGTCACCCACCAGGCGAATGGCTCTTCTCTGGATGGAATCTAAGAGCATCAGCTTGTGTTTTGGTGCTAAACCCCATATGTGGGAACAGTATTCTAGAACAGGCCGTATCTGCGCTTTGTAGATCATGAGAAGCTGTTGAGGTGTAAAGTAGCTTTCCGCACGGAACAAGAATCCGAGTTTTTGTGAAGCAGCTTTTGCGATGGATCTGACATAATTATCCCATGAAAGAGTGTTGCTGATGAAAATACCGAGCATAGATATGGTAGGCTTGGTGGGGATGGTAGTGCCAGACATTACAATATCGGGCATACTGAGTTCCACCTGTCTAGAGAAAATACAGGCTTGAGTTTTGGTGGCGTTGAATTCAAACCCTGATTGAAATTGCATAGTAACTTCCGGAGAATATCACTGGTGATTTCAGAGTCAGGCAATCTCCATTTTCTTCTTAGTTGTACTTAGCTGTTCTATTCTGAATATGAATGTGAATGTGGTACCTAAATACTTATTTCGTACGTATTCTGTCGATTTTTCACATCGATTGTTTATGTTTGTTTGTTTTTTTTTTCAAAAATCAATTTGAATGAGAACATCGAAAACTTCAAGCGAACGGGTTACGTGATAAACACTGCACTGTACATATTATATCAACCACATAGTGTGTTCACGTGGCACTTTCGGCCATTGTTTAGTTTTCATCCCACTGGATTCAGGATTCCCCAGCATGCCTGCAAACTATAGATAAATGGCTCTCTATATACCCAACTATTTGACAATAAAATAATAACAGATAATATTTCATGCGACGTTACTTTTTAGGTCACCGCTACAACTTCAGTGTCAATAAGGATTATCGTCTCGTTATTAGAGCTAATCTATGTTAATTTTTTTTTTATATAAGGTGTTTCATACGAAAAGGAATATACGTCTGATAGGTCGTTTTATAGGCAATGGGATATTCATCTGATAGGGTATTAATATGTAATTTTTAGACGAAAAAAAAAAAAAAGGAAACGTCTAAACTATGTTGGAACATAAACAAATAATTACAACGTTTTCAAGTTCAGACAATGTCATTATCAACAGTATATATTGTTCGAATACTACTTCTGAGTGTCTGATGCTGTCCTCAAAAAATGTGAGTTGTGATATGGTCGTAGGTGTTGCTGGTTCACTATCTGCCTTTGTTATTTCTTTTTGAGATGTACTTTTGTTTAGGTCTTCTGGATTCTCAGTGTAATTCATGCTCTGTAATTGTTCGATTGTGTACGTCTCGTTGTTTATTTGCAGTGTCTTCCCTCTTATCTTCGCGAATACATCTCTTCTCCTTGCTGCTTTGAGGTGATGCTGCAGGATTTTGTGATCTTGCCTATCTTCGTAGCATAAAACTTGTGCGATGAAGATCTTGCTGTCTCTTAGTTTGTATGTATTTCTCAGGATGTTTCGTTTTTTTCAGATATGATATAAATTCTATCTTTATAGCTTCTGTTCGTCCGGTATTTATCACATAAATATTGTTAATATCACATTCCTGGATGTGTACTCCCAAAATATTTTTTATGTGATTCAATGTGAACTGGATCAATTCTTCTTCTTTTGGGACTGATAGGCCGAAGATCAGGATATTGTTTTTACGGATATTTCTTTCGGAATTCATACACCTCAATGCAAGTACTTTGCATCTATGTTCTAGATCATTTACTCTGCTCGATCGTCTTTCTAGACCATCAATAATTTTGCTTTTTTCTGATTTTATTTCCTGTCGTATTTCGTCGTTTTCTCTCCTGATAGATTCTAGAAGAATACGCAGTAAATCGTTATTTGTTAAGTCTTTTTGGTCACTATTCATTGTTTTGTTTCCTTTCTTCGATGTAGATTGTATCACCCCGTATACCTACTGAAATCGTTCACTGGAGGCTACCTATGTTTTGATTCTACGTTCACGTTCTCGCTGGAGCGACTATAAAAATGATAAAAACGATCAGAGAATCTTATCGATTTCTAGCGTGATATGCACTGAACTGTTATTTTATTTCAATTATTTGGTAATTCACTAAAACATATTTTATAGGGACTACTTTTTCATATTTGAATAAAATTTATCATTATAGATATTATTATTAATTATTAATATACGTATCCGATACGTCCGACACGTCCGACAAAAATATATGAATGAACATTCATGAAAATATATGCATATAAATTCTTCTTTTTTGAATTGAGAAACCATTGACATCGAAATCAAAATCTATACATCAAGTTTCAACAATAGGTCTTTTCTTGTTCAACATTGAATAAGCTCAATAGTCTCGTATGAAATTTGGAAGTTCCTCTTCTTTGATCACTTAATAAAATACAAACAAAAATATTCCCCTAACGACGCCACTGGGAATTCGATTAATGAGACGGTATCACACATTCATTTTCTGAAGTGGATGATTGATTGAATTCGATAAATCTTTACCAAAAATACGTTCGGTACTCGATTCGGTAAACCTATACCCAATTTGTTTCAAAAGAAGGAAGGAGTGCGCAAAGTCATTTCCAGAAATCTTAATGACGTTGTTACACGATCAGGGACATGTTTAGGTCTTAGGAAAGACCATCTCCAGCATAATAAAAATGTTAGAGTTGAAAAAATGAGATTACTAACTGTGAATCTGCCTGTCGATGCCCATATTCATAAACTCATATTTCTAAATGTTAATGAACTGGTTCTCAATGAATGAAGACACCAAATTTCAATTTGTTTTCGTCTGGATCAAATATGATATTAAATACTGAGAAAAAGAGTATTCAAATGCATCAAATATGTGGGAATAAGGGGTTGCGAAAAGAAATGTGGATAAGTGTGTGGAAATAATCGGATCAATCAGTGATTTGGTTAAATAATAGACCTGAAAGAGGGACAGAATCAGTTCCATGGTGGATTTGATGAAATAGGGTTGTTTTCTATGAGTTCGCATCAATGAGTGCTGAGCGCAATAATTATTTTTTATATGTATTAAGTCTGCATTAGACATAATATGTTGGAGAAACTTTATTCCATCTATTGGTTCTATGTCAAGAGAAGCAGTATTACTTTTTAGGCATGATTTCATTTTTCAGATCGTTGAGATGCACGAGAATCAGGATACATACGCAGTTGTTCACATCATTCATTTTGAACAACATCATGTGGATAATCTGGTACCAGGAAGTCATCCCAGACCCGGAAGTAACCAAGTCGAATCCGGTAAGCAAAAATTGGTTTGATTCACAGAGGACATCTTTGGTGGTATGAATATTCTTATTCCATTCAACTATACAGGGTCTTCTCGAGGGTCTTATTATTCAGGTATGTGCTCAAACTTCTAGGAGCGATTATTTGAGTGATTCTAAGACAAATATTGTTTAAAAACATGGCTCAAGAAAGTTTTCTCAAACATTGTGTTTTGGTGAATCTAGTGAAGACCAAATTAGTCTGACCATTACGAATAACACGAACATTTTATTAAAGATTTTTGCGATATTACGAAAAAACTATTTTTCCAAAAAACTTTCTCACCTCTCTTGCATCAAACGGTGTACTTGGAGACCTATATACTGACATGATCTTTTCTACTAAGAACCTTCCGAAAAATCACCCCTTGAAGTCTGGGCACATATTTGAATAACCCCTTGTATACCAAAATTAGTAGAGATATATATTTTGCCTTCAGAAGTATTCCCAAGAACTTATAACTTCAAAGAGTTGAGAAAAAATTATCCACGATCATAATTGGGATTTCCATTCCTGATGCATTCCAAAGATAAATGGAAATTCGGTACCAAAATTGAATATCCGAATGTTCTATCAGATACTGATTTCTCCATAGAGGGTTATTCAAATTTTAAGCTCATCAGAGTGATCCGCTTTTGAAAAAACAACCGAATGAACTCCATGCACATCTCGACAATGATTTCGAAGATTAATTTTTCAGCAGGGAGACCATTACAACTTCTACGTTGGTCAAAATAATTTCAAGTTCATTGACATGTTTATGAAATTGCAAAAAAAAACTAGGGACAACAAAATAAATGTGAACTCCCTGTACTATAACAAATAATGGAAGTCCTTTTCGAACGAACATGATTCCAGGCGAAACATTCCTCCTGCGAAGGAAAATAATGCTAACAAAATAGAATCACTCTCTCAACACCAGAGAAAAGTTGGGGAAATGCGGTTTAAGGAAAGAGCGCAGATTTTGTATATTCGAGGAAAAGTTGGAAAACATGTGAGAAGATTCGGTGATAAACTTTTCAGGACATGTTTTCACGATATTGCCAGTTCAAATACCAGGTTTTAGCAACATATGAATGAAATGAACTGAGAAATTCTTGAATATTCTAATTCTGGAAAATAATTTGCCTCAACAATCCTAAACAATTCATGAGTAATCGATGTGAAGTACAGGGTATATCTCCATTTCATAATGACTTAACTCGATCTATATATTATGGAGAACTAAAAGTAGCATGATCCTGAAAATTGGCAGGGACATCGAGGAAAACATGAAAAATCCAATTGAAATATTTTCGTTATTGTGAAGCTTCTGGTTTTTTAGGAAGTGATGTCATCTTTGTCATTTCACAACATTTGTCAATGCACATCTTGATTTCTATTCAAATTCATGTTCAAAACCCTATACGTAAAATGTTCTATTTTTGAGTAATCCGAGTTTTTATAGGAGAAGTAAATTACAGTTTTTGTGACATGCAGTGACTGAATCATAATTAATGAGGGTTGAATTTCATGTCACCTAAAAATGTGTTAATTTTGAAAGTAATTTTTATAGAAGTATCAGGAAATCGCTAGACCTAAAAAAGTCTCCTGCAGTACATATACACCTCACATATTCTTAAGGAAGGGGCCCCAGATTTGTGTTGCGATTAGGGCCCCCTGCTATACCTTAATCCGCCACTGTTCGCGTATATTGTAACACGGGAGTAGCAAAAAAATGTTTTAGAATGGTAATTTAGAGCCGTCATACAGGGAATTATGCGCAAAAAATTTAGGGGGTGATTCTGCATGATAAAATGAGAAATTCGGTTTTTATGTACGTGGGTCCTGAAATGCATAGTTTTCAACATACAAAGTGATAAAACTTTTAAAAAAGATCGTTTTTTATGAATATTTCAAATGTCCTTCCACCGATTCTCTTGAAATTTGATAATGATATTTCAATTGGAATTATGAAATCCAGTGGCGTCCCGGGGACAAACTACCGAATATTATTGGCAATAACATGTGCGCCACTAATTTTTTTGAATTTTGTATTTTCATTATTGATCAACTGAAAATACAACATTTAGGTCTATTGTATTGTTTCAAAAATTTGCTTAATTTCCATGGAAAAAAATAAAAACCAATTCATTGCATACATTTGTGCCTAAAAATTCCTTCAAAAACTGGGGTGAAAATAAATGCGTGATGAATGTCCATATACATAGAATAAGTATGGAGATTCATTTTCTTCAAATATCTGTTGATACATGTTTGACACACTTCAAACTCTGTATTTTGAGAACTATATATGTATTCTCGGTCCTAGGAGGTGTATTTTTCGATAATACAAAGTGTGTCAAACATGTATTATGAAACATTTGAAGAAAATGAATCTTCATTCTCATTCTACGTCTATAGACATGGATCACACATTTAATTTCACCACTGTTCTTGAAGAAATGTTCTGCACAAATTTATACAATGAATTGGTATTTATTTTTTTCCACGGAAAAGCACCAGAATAGCGAAAAAAAATCCGGAGACCGAAATGTTGTATTTTCAGTCAATCATTATGATATGGAGACATAGAATTTTGAAAATCAGTGGCGCACATTTTATTGACAAAAAAATTCGGTGATGTGCCCTCGGGACGCCACTGGATTTCACAATTCTATTTCAATTATGGCTGAATCAGCCCCTCATGACGAAAAATATCATTGCCAAATTTCAATCGATGGAAGGATATTTGAGATATTCATAAAATACCGATTTCTTCTAAAAAGTTTAACACACTATATCTTGAAAACTATGGATTTCCGGACCCACGTATATGTGAAATGAATTTCATGTTTTCTCATGTAGAATCAACCCCTTGATTTTTTTGCGCATAATTTCCGGACACCCTGTATAGAAGAATCTTTAGTAGATAGCTGATCATTAATTATGAAAATTAGTGGAAAATAGTGAATTTCTGTATTCCTCGCTTCCGGCGTAAAATCTACAATGTTCAATCGCCAACTTCTCGAACGACTTCTTTTATTACGAAACAATGTTTTTGAAGAGCATCGGAAGCGTTTTATTAGGGCCATCAGGGGAGATCTTTGTTTCCTCGGTTCGAGAATTCGTTTTTCCACTTTTGAATATTGGATATATCATTTTTCCTTGGCCGCCTGCGACGCAGACCAGACGAATTAAGCTGTGTTTGCTTTCGATTCCGATCAATCAATCGCTGTTACATCATTTTCGAATTCGAACTCGAAGTCGAATGTGGAAATAAAAATAAGATAGAACGAATTAACTCGAATAGCTGTCCTGAACCGTTTCCAATTTCATTGCTTTTTTTGCCGAAATTGAGATAACAGGAGTAATCATTCACATCAAACGTTTTTATATTGGATACTGGAGTTATGAGCAAAATGCGATTATCTGTATCATATTTTTTGAGCGGAGCTCTACAAACGTCCATCAACAGATGAAAAAGTTACTATAATTTTCCAGGATCCTTCTGAATGAGACCAATTTTGGTATGGTATATACAGGGTGGTCCCTAAACATTATTGAAAAAGAGGAATATTCTCAGATAGATTATGAACATGAAACAATAGACAGAGAAGTGCACAAAAACGGCCAGGACTGTAACTTTTGAATTATTCGAGATAGGGTTTTGAAAATTGGTGAGCAGCTAGTATCCCAAATTGCTCATTAATTGATGAAACAATTGTTGTTTCATCACATCCAGTTATACTGGAACTGACCCCAACTTCTGATTTTTGAATTTGACACCCTGTATTGTATTCCACAATCGGTTATGGATTGTCTCGTGGATTGTCATAACGAATTCATCGATACCGGGTTTGGTAGAGTTTAATATATTGAGAATTCGTATTATCTATGTGATAAAAATGTCAAACCTTTCTAGATTTATTCAATTGGAAACAACTACTTTACTATTGAGCACACACGATGAGAATTTGAAAACAAAATCTGCTGAAGTTGGAAAATTGGATTCTCCTTCAAATAAAAATATGTATATGCATCACATAATATCATTCTGAATATTCAACAGAAAACAACTACTTGCCTGGCTATTTGCCACGTCGAACATATCTGTTGAATATCCAGAAGGAGAGCATGAATAATATAAAAATCCGCTGAAATTGTGAATTGACATTCTCTCTCAAATCGGATGAATAATAGGAAATATTATGATATAAAAATATAACTTACCAATATGTTTGGGAGAAGTATACTTATATATACTCTGATCTTAATGAGCTTGGAACTCAAAAAAAAAATCATTCGTTACAATGATATTGGAATTATATCTCTCATACACAGGTTAGGTATATGATTTTATTCGAATGAACTCATTTCGGATATCTAAACCTCCTCAGTTACCTGAAGTCCAGTTGTTCTTTCAGCCATTCCTCATTCCATGATATACACACTCGTATACACAATTTTCATCTCTCTATAATGTAACTGAAACTACAACGAACTGACACTCTTAGAATTATGGTTGACATTCAATCCCTGTCAGATCCGTGATTAGGTTTTCTCAATTCTGAATTCCTTTCCACGTCCTGTATGATGAACATTATCTAAAAAATCCAAGAAAGGATTCTGAAGAACAAAAGAGCCTGAACATACATGTCGAAAAATGATTCCTATGTAAGCCCCTTCGAATAGTATACAGTATACACCATGAAGACGTGTTTCCTCAATTTTTCCGAAACATTTTTTCCAAAAATCATGCTGAATCAGTATTTGAGCCCACAAAATATTACTTGTTTACCCATATTTAACTGACACTGTAGCTCCAATGATAACTAAGTAAGCAAAAGTGCCGATTCAAGTGTGAAAACCGCCTGCATACATCTGGGGGTTCTTTACGTGAAAAAGATCGTCTTGATTCATATCAGTAGGGACAAACGCAATAATGTTCTACATCTATGCGTCTAAAGGCGGGTTTTCTTCAATTTTCTAAATTTAATACTTTATTGCCATCTGATGAATCTTTTCGAATTTTGAGCTCAGAATCTAATTTGACATTGATGCAGTGTATCGAATTCAATTATTTCAACGAGTGAGTGAGCGATGTGATTATTAAGGGAGTGTCGGATGCTTCAATGTAAAAATTGCGATTTTTTCCAAAACGACCAGCCTTTTCGATTTGAACTAGGAGTATAGTTTATCCAAAGTCAGTTGGAGCGCCTCGAGCAATATAAATATCTACCACGTGCAAGGATTTCAAACAAACTGCTTCAATCAATTTTGGAAAATATATATACCATCATTATGTGAGAAACCTCCAGTTATCATACTTCAGAATTATAATGTGAAGTAAAAATCCAGTATGGTAGGTTCCTGAATTAGGTATAGGTTCCTGAATTGAATTTCGGAACTAGGAACTCGTCTTCTGATTCATCATTAGGAATTTATTCGATGTACAACCGGTCGTGGGTTCGATTCCCATCGACTGCAGGAATTTTTCTGATGGACCATGAAAGTGTTTGGGATCACACGTTGAAAGGTAAGGCCCCCGTCATTCCTTGCTCGCACAAGTTTCTCGAAGACTTCTGAGGGTTGCTTCTAAGGGGGCAACCGGATGACGAATAGAACAATTTTAGAAAAAATTTTTTTTAGTTCATGATTTTTGGATCAAGGGTTTCTGAAATATTGAAAAAAAACGTTTTCAGACTCAGAAATTCAGAATGTTCAATTTGAAGAGGCATAGCTTTTTTAGGTTGCATCAAACTGTATTTTGCTTATGCAGGATTATGAAAATTATAGTGGACATTGTGAAATGACGACTCAAAGATAGAAAACTCGACAATAACAAACTATTATCCTTTTGTGAATACCTATGAGCTAGTCTCACGATGAAGAGGTCGTAAGTTCGAATCACAAGCAGAGCAAATATCTTTGATTCATAATGCGAGTTATTAATTTTGCACAGCTTCAATGGTCTCAATCTGATTGTATCCACAAGATTCAAGTTGCGTTAGAATTTCAGTACTCCTTCCTCCAAAGCATTGAGCTAACAGCACTGATACAGAACACAGATAGAGCAATAATGATGTGGTTATGAACATCAAAGAAGAAGTGGAAATGGTGAATGCAAGTGGGTAATGAACATCCACCAGATGAGCAAGAGAGCAAGCCTGATCGATAGTAAAGGGTTAATTATGTATATAGTATAGCAAAATTGCCATGCAGAGCACGGTGGAGAACACAAACTAACCTGCAATAAACAATCGAAAATATCTATGGGATATCAGATGGACGGTAAATGAAACTTTTGACAAAGTTCTTCAGCCAATTCCACAAAGCTCGAAAACATTGGTGTGCAAGGAAGCTTGTTGGGACTTCTTACCTCATAGCTGAAAGATCGTTGTCAGTTTGTGGTGGGCAATGGAGAATTTGAATAGATGTGTGGCATTCAAAAGGACTTCAATCGTACAAATTCGGTAATAAACGCGTCAAACATACTGACACTGACACTGACACGAACACATGTAAGACTAACAAAACAGATGACCCAACCGAGTTTGTACAATCAAAGTCGTATATAAAATGCCACAAATCTATTCAAATTTGAAATGAGAACAAATGAGAATCGTATCAGAACATATAAGATATTTCAAATTATTTTTACGTGTACCAGGTGATTCAATAAGGGTGACGAGATATTGATCTCAGGAACTAACGATTTCGCTTAGAAGGTCGATCTGGTTCAAGGAAGGAAGGTTTGCTGAATGAAACAAAAAAACATCTATATCATTCGGGTTTCTACTGCCCTCGCTAGGGGGCGTCTTTAATAAACTATTACTTCTTGAGATACCCAGCACCTCATCACCCCTATTGAATCACCTGGTACAATACACACTTGGAGTTTGGTGCGTTCCTTCCGATTCACCCTGTATTTCTCAACATTATTGATGCATGTTTTAAACACACTAATATTCTATTGTACGCCGATGATATGAAAATCTTTGAGTAAATAAAAAATTTTAATGCCTGTTCGATACGTTCTTGAATCTTTCTTGTTTTTTGGGGAGAGACAGTTATTGGGTTTTGAATTCATTAAATAATTATGTTTTTGTCGTATCATTCGAAACGTTCCGCATATGGCCACAGGCTATTTCAATCTTTGAAATGAAAAATGTAAGAAATAATTGAATTGAATTCGAAGACAGAAAGTAGATGATTTGGTGCTTATTCCATCCTTCTATTTCATTGACCTGAAATTAATTAGTATGCCCGGTCTATTGCAGCTTTGGTGTCAGATCCTCCACATCTTGAAAGAGTACTTCATGGTGGCCAATTACATGTGGATGCTGTGCGAGGGCCTCCACCTTCATCTAGCTCTGGTGGTGGTATTCGTGAGGGAAGAAAGGACAATGAAGTGGTTCTTCGCTATAGGGTGGGGTATTCCTGTAGTCATCGTGATCGTTCACAACTTCGTCCGGCTGTTTGTCACACAGGATACTTATTTGTGAGTAAAACGTTATTTTCAGCCAGAGATTGATTTCTCTCTATTTCGATTTTTTTAAGTGGAAAATTTGAAATCTGAGCACCAGGATGAACAGAAGATGGTGTAGAAACTCCTATCAAATACCATCTACTGTTTTTCGGTCAGGTTAGGTTAGAGTACTTGAACTACGGCCTACTTGACAGAAGGATTCTTTTCAATATCGCGGAATACAAGTCGCATTTTACCCGATAGATGGCGAAATCTCAACCGCAAATCGAGATGGGTAGAACTGATGATTGAAATTCCCCAAAATCACAGTTTCGTATTTTCCAATTCAATCTCATTCGATTTGGGGTTATGTTATGAATGTCATGATTATTTCTGGTGCAAGCGGTGTGTAAGCGGCGTTTTCAGTTTTTTGTCATGGAATGAATCTGTAAAAATTGTCGCCATCTTGCGGACAACTAAGAACTGATATTATTGCGGAATCTGCAGTCAAGCGTTTTGGTAGAAACAAAGCACTGTCTGTGATTACACCATACTCTATCCACCTACCTGAGCACGTATATCGAGACAGAGAATTGGCATCACATTGTGCATTCAATATATACCGGGTAAAAGAAATACGAGTAGATGCATCTCGGAAATGGTCAGATGTACAGAGAGGGTTAAATGAAAACAATGTTCCGCAATTTTATGCATAACAAAATTCAATTTCAAAATTTGAAAAATACCGAATACCGTAAAACTGGGCGACTTGGAATGTTTCCTTCAGATTATTGGTCCTGAACCGTCGAATACGTTAATTTAGTGCATATAAAAATCATAATTTATTACCAAAATGATTATATAGCAAGCATCGACAAATTACAATGCCTGACCAATTTTCGTGGAAAAAATTCAAAGCTCAATCATTTTGTGTTGTCAATTTTGATTGCCAATTTGATTCAAATTATTCTTGGAACGTTGCTTATACTTTCTATGCCTCTATTTAGTGTAAAAAACAACACTTCCAATGTTATTGGAGAAATAGGTATAGTATTATTATATTCTGAAAGTCAAAAAATCTCAAACAAAAAATTTTAAACCGCGCACTAACCTGCTTATGCATTCGAACAAAAATTGAGAATTATATCATCTTTGTTATTGTGGAGAAGGCCTCAAGAAGAAGAAGTAGAAGAAGAAGAATAAGGCCTCTTTGTACATTCAGAGTTTTCAGGAGTCAATCTTCAGGCTCCTGAAGTTTTGGCTTGTACTAAACACCGTCTATAAATTTGTCTCTTTATTTATCTTCAATATCCAATTTACTCACAGATGTTTCCATGAAACATCTCCCATATATCATTTTGAAACTGCTGCACGAAAATTACCAGATCAATTGAATGTTAAAAGAATCAAATCAAAGTTAGTGGGATTCTTCGTCCCTAACTCATGTGGAGGAGTTTATTTTCGGCTCTACCTCATCTCGAACCCATAAAATACGGTATTCATTTTTTATGTTTTCAATATCACTCCAATGAAATTGTTGCTTGAACCTACTGTAACGAATAACGCCTCTGATGAGAGAATCGTAACTATATTCTTAGAATTATGGAAGACGATGCCAAAGTAGGTAATTTGGGATGATTTTAGAGCCAATTGACCTCATTAGTGGAAAAAGGAAGAAAATGCGGCAGAAATAAAAAAGCACTTTGAGGCAAGTTAATTGCTATCTGTATATCACGAGAGCATAAGGAATCAATGTCTTTCTGTCGCAGAAGTTTATGGGCACGAAACCCACATAAGAGGAAAGGAGTCTTCATAACAAAACACCAAAACTAGCTTTCGAAAGAACAGAATATATTATGAAAATAAACATGCCGAAACTTTTTAGTGTGTAGACCTAGTAGACATGACACTTTCAGAGAAATGGGGGAGACCACTGATTTTTTGAAACGACATTATCGTGAACTCTATACTGAAAAACTACCAGTGAATTAATTTTGAGTTTTTTCATTCATGCTAAGACGATGAAAAAAATAAATTAGAATATGTCCATTTCTAAACACACAATTCCTGCGCCATTTGAAATTTTGTCAATTCATTGGTGAGACTGGTGCGACGTCTTAGTCCCAACACGCCTATTGTCCTTGAACTCACCAATCACACTGCAACACTGCACGAGGTATCAGAGAGAGATAGCTACAGTGCGGGACTAATACGTCAAAGCTCCACCATCATATTTGGCTTTTCGAAATAACGAATGAAATATGCTGATTTCAAAACGATATAGATTCGAATCCCTTCAACTTCAACTCATAGTATTGATTGTAGATCAAACGTAAATCATGATTCGTCGATTGAAAGAGGTTTGCACGGATTTCTTCCCTCAGTGGTCTTCTCCATTGGGCGGCAACAGTGAACCGTATGGGCACGATCCTATGGGATAACCTCCAGCGGATGCTATGATATTGGACAAGTTTGTATCCATCAATAATTGAATATATTATAGCTCTCGTTCACTAACTCCCTATCTAGGTTGTCATCTATACCTTTTCAACTTCAATTTCGGAATCGGTAAGCTGTATTTCGGAAAAAGTAATCTCGATTTCAGAATTGGTTAGTTCGATTTCAGAAATGGTAAACTCAATTTCAGAATCAGTGAGATGAATTTCAGAATTGGTAGGTTCAATTTCAGAAGATAAATCCTTATATTTGTTTGAAATGTTTCCAATTGCATGTGAGATTAACAAACCATATTTACAATATTCAACTTTTCAAAAATAATTCAATAACATAATTATAATCTCAATTCAATCCACAGATGTCTTCCATCCGGGTCGCAGAAGGATAGTATCGTTGCAGATGATCATAAAAATGCAAACACATTTGAGGTGTTATCATTTTCATTGAATGATCTGCACATTCTTCAAGACATCGCAGTCTGAATTCTATCTGGTTAAGCAATCTGTTCGGATCGCCAGCTATGACCCTTTGGCGATGATCTTGCAGAAAGCTCTTCACTTCCGACTTGAAGGCACTCCATATATGTTTAATCGGATTCAAAATAGGGCTGTAAGGTGCCAATCTGCAAAATATAACATCTTGAAATTATTTCTCCATGCATGTCTCTTCTATTCGAACGCAAACTCTCAAACTCCGTTCCATCCACTGTAAACAATATTCTCTTTTGCAATTGAGAACAGTTCAAACATACAGGCTGATTCACGGTGGATGGCACGTTAGACGTTTATGGGGAACGGGGCATAGGATCATTCTGCAATTTTGGAAACTCACATAGTTGCTCTTGGTCTATCGATCTAAAATATTTTCAGCTCTGCGGCGTTGCCGCTTCTATCGAAAAGTAGCAACAACTTTGTTATTTTAAATGGAACACCCTGTATTTTATTGCATTTTCAGATTCTCTCTGAAGAGCTGAATTCATCGATGTATCACACTTGGGGTCTAGCGGAAATGATTACAAAGATATAGGGTGTGAAAAATCGTCATTTTTCAACTTTAGGAATTTTTTTTGTCGAAACTATTCATTATTGGTCATAACGGCTCACATGTCCCTATCTCAACTTTTGATTAACTATCTACTGATATTTAATTATGACATATACCGGGTGATCAAGATTCTGTATTCTGCACGACCCTGTATTTGTTTCAATTAAATGTCAGTAGATAGTTGATCAAAAGTTGAGATAGGGGCATGTAAGCCGTTTTGACCAATAATGAATAGTTTCGACAAAAAAAATTCCTTAATTTGAAAAATGTCGATTTTTCACACCCTATATCTCTGTAATCATTTTCGCTAGACCCCAAGTGTGATACATCGATGAAATCAGCTCTTGAGAGAGAATCTGAAAATGCAATAAAATACAGGGTGTTCTGTTTAAAATAACAAAGTTGTTGCTATTTTTCGATAGAAGCGGCAACGCTGCAGAGCTGAAAACATTTTAGATCGATAGACCAAGAGCAACTACGTGGGTAACCAAAATTTCAGGATGATCCTATGTCCCGTTCTCCATAAACGTCTAACGTGCCATCCACCGTGAATCAGCCTGTATATAAGGATTCATCTTCTGAAATTGAACCTACCAAGTACAAATTACCATTTCAGAAATTGAATGGACATTTTCTGAAATCCATCTCACCGATTCTGAAATTGAGTTTACCATTTCTGAAATTGAACCAATTCTAAAATAGAGATTACTTTTTCCGAAATATAACTCACCGATTCCGAAATTAAAGTTGAAAAGGTATAGAACGACGATGGTTGTTCAAAGTGTCATCATTTTCTACATTTATCTCATATCACTTAAGCTCTTATCAATTGAGAATCAACTAAAAAAATAATTGTCCTTGTACTGGGAGGGGTACATAGTAGAACGAGCCTGTACAATTATTTATTATTTTATGATCAAAGAACTATGTTCCCTGATTGAATCGAAATGAATATTGGGGTGCAATTCGAAAATTCAAAGTAAGAGGAAGCTCCTTGTGTGGAAAAAAGTTCGATTTGGACTCACTATGAGATTGACTGATACTCAATCTTCACATTAATGCTTTCAATCTTATTATCAGAAATAAAACCTGGGAATGGTTTAGGATCTCAGAATCACAAGAGAAGTTAATGTCCTATTCCAACGATCGAAATTTGTCACTAATAACTACTGAATACTGGAAATAATACAACGCTTGTGATATGCGGAAATATTCGGATAATCGTTTTTCCGTATAGTAATTATAGTATATATGTATGAGTGTATGAGACATACGCATTATCAACTCACACCAGAGGGCATTCAGTGTGAAAAGTGGCTATGCATCGCTTCTCATCTTTTATTTTGTAGTTAGAAATGGCCCAGAGCACAGTAGAGAGTCTGTGTGAGCTCTCTACCGTGCCCAGAGCGCAGTTGCCGAGTCACGAACAGATATTTAACGAATGTTTGGTACCATAGCACGTGGTTAGGTCTCGTCGACAATAGATACTCATAAGATGTAATGATACATTATGATACCATGCTTTAGGAATGATAATGGTCACGTACGACCATTTTTGCCGAACAATCATCAAGCAAAAATCAAAATTGAATGAGGCACCTGCGCTATATGTATCAGTCATTTTTACGTTGTTTGCTCCTAGAGTTTGAAGGAATGCGTATCTAAATTGACCATTCAACTATACATATATTACAGAATATCATTCACTCATAGAAATAGTTGATAGTGAATGCCAAACGTTTAGTAAAATAGGCGCCAGTCACCACATTCTACAAATAATACCACAACAAAATTGTATCATACTTTACTACAAGTTACTATCAAACTATTTTTTAGTGGTAATATTTGATATGTATAGTATTATACAATTTCATAGTGGTATTATTAGTTGAATGTTTTGACTCTCGCCTATTTCACTGAACGTTTAGTATTTACAACCGGCTATTTTTATGCAATGTAGAAAATTACTGGAATAGGGACCATCAGCCATGAAGAAATAAAAACATTCAATATGGCTCTGACGTCCTGAATTATTATTCCGCTTACGAAGCCTAGAATAATGAGTAATCCCAATGTATGGACACATCTGGAAAACATTTTATGCAAAAATGGTTGCATGATATTCCTGAAAATATGTGTCTGTTCGAATTTCGATTCGAAAAATCTGAATATGAACTACCTATCATTGATGATTGAAAATCAACGAAAGAATGATATAATTTGTTCTAATTTGGATTATTTGAGTGTTAACAGTGGTTTGGTTATTGCTTTCACTTTTACTTAAGTACATTCGAGTACAATATTAATGTTTTATATGTAATACCACAAGTAAAACTATTTTTCTGGAAATATCCGGTGATTGTTACGACAGCTAGTTGCCAAATAATTTCGCGAATGACATTGTTTGTCAAAACTTTCGAGCCGCAGGCTGAATCGACGAACACCTGATCAAATCAATCAGCATCGTTTCTCAGTCATATTTACTTACATCTTCTCATATACTTCTGTTATGCTGTGTCGTGTGATCTGCAGAAATAAATAGATAGTAACGTAACTAGTTAGAAAACGCGATAAAATACGTTTCCTAACGTGTAACGTACAATATTTTTTCTAATTTTGATGAAAAGTTTTGCTCGAACAGATATAATGACCAGTTCTATCACCCGTCACTTTGACGTATCCATCAAACAATCAATCATTATGGCCAGAAATCAGCGACAAAATTCACGAACTGGACTCGTTAGTGATGGAAAAGTTTTCCTAAGTGATATCGAGGAAATGTACTATTATCTTCGTCCATCCATATTTTTTATAACGTAACTAGTATTGAAACAAACATTCCATTACCAGTTATGTAATATTATACTTCACGCAACTGGTTACATACAGTGGAACGTTCAAAGAGTTCCGTCAGTTTTCAAAAGTATCAAGTTACATGTCAAAATTAGAAAAAGTTGTTCTCGAAAGTTAAGGAAACCGAAGTAAAAGGTATACCTATTGGTATTTTGATAGATTATTCTGAATGTGCTTCCATTTAAACTTATTTCAACTTCATCTGGTGAGGAAAACCTATTCACTAAGTATTCAAATCTTTAGATAAATCCCCCTGTATAGGAAGAAGTAGTAAATATAATAGCAAGATGCCCCTAAACATGCCTGAACCATTGCCGTTCTAGATGACAACCTAGTTAGGTACTTTTATAATAGAGAGTTGAAGTAATCACTGTACGTAGACCTCCACGTAGACGTTAACGTACGGAAAATAACGTTTACGTATCGTCGTTAAATTGAGTTGAAGTCGCCACTTTGGCCGTCACTGTCATCATAACGTAATAAATGGTAATAATACATTTTGTTTTCGGTTTGTATTGGTCATTTTTGGTTGTGTGTTTAGATTCGAACATTTATTCCTGTCAAAATTAGAGGACTCCTTGATGCCGAACTCGTTGGTGATCTCGAATTTGATAATTTTGACTCATCGGCATATTTCGAGTATAGTTTATACGTTGATATTTGAGGTATACGTGAAGGAACGTGAGATAACGTACACCCGTAAGCCCACTAACAACGCAAACGTGAAGAATTGGAAAATGCGCATGCGTAGCTGTCAATTTCTACGTTTACGTTAACGTTCATGACAACACTTCAACTCTCTAGTATACCTCCTCACGTACTACTAGGTTTTCATTTAAATCGATGATGCCTAAACAATGGAAGATATTTGTGCCGATGAGAATTTGATTCTCGTTCATGCATACGGCATCCATGAATTCTAGTACATTTAGTTCCTTGGTAATGCGATGATATCCCGTTTTTATTTCCCTTTTATTACACCCATTCATTTCTATTATTATCTTAGTTCACATCGTTAGGAATAGGTATTAATGGAAGCTTCGATATAATGTGATAATTCTAGAAAACATTTTCATTCCATTTCGCGGATAATATCAGCTATCAAAATTTTCGCAATCTACCAGAAATTTTGAAATATCTGAACAAAGAAAATTAATTTCTATAGAACGACCAAATTCTGACTATTCTGACGAACTTTTATTCAATTGAATTTTCTGAAGTCGGATCGTGGCTCCGTCGATATCCAGAATTATACCAAGCAGAGAGGAAAAATTACTTGTAGAAGTCGAAATTTATTAAGTTCGGACAGAATATCTCACCTTCATGCCCTGAAAGGCTATAATAATGTAGGGAGTTATGGATTTGGACCATAACATTTTCTTCATAAACTATAAACTTTATAAGTGCATAGTAGGAAACTACTCATTACACACTTCAAACATAACTTCATAGTCCTAGTGGGAATGTATAGTCATTAATTGGGTAATATTTAACTCCAATTTCACCAGTGGAATGTCTTTTAGACCCTCGAATTTTCAAGGTACCTACTTATATTGGAGTTAGTTACCTTTTTTTTTATCGCTTGAAGCGCACGAAAGGGAATCCCTATAATGTTCAAAGAACATCGGGCGTTCCTAGGGAGAATAGGGATAGGGTAGGTATTGGATTTTTTATTGAACTTCTGGAGATTATATGTTGTTAGGAATACTTCCACAGGCAATGAATTCCAGAGCCTAGCCGTTCTATGGATGAAGGAGTTTTGATAAAGTGCTGTTCGACATCTTTCGAGGTTGACAACGAGAGGATGTGCTGACTGGGCTTGTCTAGTTCGTCTGACTGGTATTGCTAGTGAAGGGATGATCTGATTATTATACGTTTATATGGTCAGGGATCAAACAGATATAGAAAATAAGTCGGATTCATATACTCTATTTGCCAATTTTTATACCAATTAAGTGTTTAAGGAGTTATTTAGCCTTTTTTTTTTCGCCTAATAAGCACCTACTTATGTCTGATGAAGGCAAGAGATTACCACAATGAATTATACCAATTTAGTGTTTAAGGAGTTTTTTAGCCTTTTTTTTGCCTAATAAGCACCTACTTATGTCTGATGAAGGCAAGAGATTACCACAATGAATTCCTTATCGAAGAGATTTTACAGGTTGGGTTGGAACAAATTCGTTAGAAGCTTGAGGAAATATCCAATGGGGAAAAATGCTCAGAAACACCGATTTTCTTTTTCAGTTGCGCATTTTTTGAGCTACTCATACCTCTGATGACATCATCACTGTTCGAGTTATGACGTCATTATCATTATTTAAATGGCGATAATCTGTTCTGATGATATATTCCTTCAAGAAGATTGTATTTTTTTGTATGGACATTATATTTTGCCTCAATTTTTCTCATATGTCACATAGCCAAATTTTCGAGAAATAAATGAGCTTTTTTCCCAATGCTCAAATGCAGCATCTGATGAATTTTCACCATCAACCCTTTCGTGCTCACTGTACATTATTCAATGTTGAATAAGTTCATTGTTTCAGGTGCTGGCTGGAAGAATCTTCTTTCAGTTCCTGGTTTCTGAGCATTCCAGTACTCATCATATTGATACTATGCACAAGTACGTAATACAATTTCTTATTCTCAGTAGAATTAGTCCATACGAAGTAAGTATTATTTATTTACATTAAAATGTGGAAGAGTGACCTCAGAGATTTTCAAACACTTGTATTATTATTTTACTCTATTAGAAATGATATACTACCCTAATAACACACTAATGTCACATGGATATCCTTAGGAAGTCCTAGCGGGACATTCAGGACGTCCATAGGACGTCTGAATTTGGTACCGTGGACGTTCATTGGACGTCTGTGGGACGCATAAATGTCCCACTTGAGGACAAACTAGCGACGTCCTTGAGGAATGTCTCTGGGACAACTATCGGATACCTAAATCCTATAGTATTCCCCATCAAGCACTACAGAGGACATCCTTAGGACATCAGCAACGCTGGGGGATATCAATTGGATGTCCATAGGATGTCCCAGGGACGTACGAATTATACTTGAATTTGAATTTTTCTGGGTCCCTCTAGGACCAGATCTTGCATAACTGATTAGGACTTTCAGTTGAGTTGATGGTCCGTAGAAGGTCCCCAAAAAGTATCGCACGGATGTCCAATGGACTTACGTGAAGGACTTTGACGAGGAGTACTTATAGCCTACGAGCAATCATTCGTCGGCGAAGTGTAAGTAAACGCCCTCGCAGGGATAACATATTGAAAGTACCGACTGGGACGTCCATGGGACGTTATTTCTAGGACATTGGAATAGTAAAGTTCATGTACCAATTGGGACATCCGACGGATGTCCCTGAGGGACATTTCGATTGTTAAACGATCCTGGAAATATTAAGGGCTTCTGTGCAGAGATATTTGAAGGAATCTACCATCAGGGACATTTCATGGTTGTCTAGAAGGGACATTATATAAGCTCTGAAGTCATGCCAGACTATGTACTAATCGGGACATCCGATGAATGTCCCTAAAGGAACGTTCAAAATCATATCCCATCAGGGACATGCCAAGAACGTCTAAGGGATGCTATTTCCAGGACATTTGAAATGATGTACCAGCTGGGACATTCCGAGGACGTCCTTGCTTGGACATTGCATGAGATGTACGGGACGGGACGTCCCAAGGACACTTATTATTGGTTCGGGACATTCGGACGTGAATTGTACCAAATAGGGACGTCCCTAAGACATTGTGTGCTCTAAGGGTATAGTATTAACTAATTGCAAGGCTCGTCAGAGCTTTATTTGAGTATGGAATCAAACTTCAAAGGAGTGATTCTTTGAGTTGTTCCAAGACGGAGAGTGTCATTTATTTCAAAAAACCTATTTTTCGTTAGTCCAATCATAACTCTGGTTTTCCTGTATCTATATGCATTTCCGAGTGATCATCTTGAGTTTTTGTCATAGAATCACTCAAAAAATCACCCCCTTATTATAGTTAGGTCTCATACTCAAATAACACCCTGTATAATCTGAGAACCAGCAACATATTTCTCACAGTATTTATCATCAGCCTACAACTTCTCCAATTAGTCCCTCCCAACGTCGGAACATGATATTCTTATTATCAAGCAACTCTCTCGGGGTGGTTCAGCGCCCGCAAAATCACTGATGGTGATGAAAAATATAATTACAACATCCAGCATGTCTGGCACATTCAGATGTCAAAATTTATAGTGTAATATGAGTAAAATAATTTCTAAACCAGTGGATGGGTGGAATGTGGAAAGTTGGTGCTTGAGGGGGTTGGAGAAGATGACTACCAAACCGCACTATTCACAAGTATTTTACTCATCACATATATCGAACACTAGAACCTTTGGCACGATAATACACTACACTGATGTTTTAGCACTAACCAAACCGATTTTTTCAACACCTCGACACGTGTTTCGCTAATTATGTTAGCATCTTCAGGAGAAGATTGAAACTGATCATAAATACTGTCTGTAGGTTAATCGAGGAGGTGGTACATTTATTCTACTTGATTCATTGGGATTTTTCCTCCTCGCTTCTAAAAAAATAAAAGTATTCGTATTATTTCAATATGTGTAGAGGGACAAATCCGATGATTTGCCCCAAAATGTCACTGCGTTAAACAATTTTTTCTATCAGGGAGTCTAAAAGAAAAATCCAGTAGCTTGTCAGTGACAATTTGTTTGAAAAAATGTTTGAAAGAAAGAAATATAGATATATTGAAAAAATATCGAATTTTTACTCATCTTTGGACGTTTCGGGACCGATTCTGCTCCCGTTCTCAACATGTAAATGCAAATTATGTTCCTTTGAAAGTTGTGCTGCGTATAGTTTGACACTTTCCAGTGTCATACTGATGTTGGCATATGAAAATGAAAACATCCTGTAACTCATTTGTAGACTGAAATCACTCATTCAGAATTTCGCACAATTCTTCGACTCTATCGATCTTTTTCGTAAAAATAGTATTCGAAACATCATTTAGTATGATTCTTGATGAAATCTTTGAAAGAATGCTCCTGTAGTCGGCTTCGTGGAATTGGTCCTTATCAGTTTTTTCAATGTACTCTGTCAGCATTTCCTTCATGTCCGAAAATTCCATCAAATCAGTAACATGGATGTTGAAATGTCTTAAAATTTGAATGATCTCGCCTTCGCTCAGCTGCTCCTTAATATCACGTCGGGGTCACCAAATTATGGATACAATTGATACAAATTATGAAACTTCGAGTTGTAATTATTATATTATGAAAATGTCACATCAATGTCAGACTATCAGATCATATAATATACCAAGTATATAACATAACTAGTCACCATAAGTATACTCTGGTCAGTTCACTTTGTGAATCTTCTGTTCGGTTCGTATGGACTGGATGGGTTTCTCCGATTGAGTGGTAAGTATCAGATACTGCTTCTCTGATCTGCAGCAGAACATCACATATCAATCGAAGTACATTCATATCAGAAAATAAATATCAATAAATGAAATACATAGATGTTGAATCTGAGACATACCTGAATAATATATTCAACGTTCGTAACTGGATTGCTACATACTCCTCTCTTTCCGAATAGTGTTTTTTCCAGTAGGCATCTTCCACATTTTCAATTACGTACGTGGGTTATATTAAGGACCTTGAAGGCCAAACGATGTACGGCTCGGATCTAAAACTAAGGATAAATTTCAAATTTGAATCGTGAGACCTACATAGAATATTGTTTTCAACATTCGTGACTGGAACGCGATTTATTTTTGTAATTCATTAATTCTTCGACTATCTCAATGAAGACGAGACAGGCAGATAAACAACAATTTTCTCTGCAATGAAGAACACTGTATATACCTAACCCACCATGCGTCTACCTCCTTTGCAGAGAGGGTTTATGAACGCCGAGTTGATACTCTCCCCTCGTAAGGGTACCTGTCGTGTTTCCATAGAGACATAAAGCTGAATATCTGTCTTATCTGTTTTCTTGAGAATCTGGAAAGGATATCAATATATCGCCTTCCGTACGAAGATAATGATCTGAATTCTGTAAAGTATACTCTGATCAGTTCTCTTTGCGGATCTTCTGTTCAGTCCGTATTTACTGGATGGTTTTCTTCGATTCAGTGGCAAGTATCAAACACTACATCTTGGATCTGTAACTCAACATCTCATTTAAATCGGAGTATATTTAAAATCAGAAAATATCATTAGAGGAAATACATAGAAGTTGAATCTGAGACATACCTGAATAATATTTTCAACGTCCGTAACTAGATTGCTAAATATCCGCCTTTTTTCCGCAAAGTGGTTTTTCCAGTAGGCATCTTTCTTCCACATGCTCAATTACGAGGGTAATATCAAGGACCTCGGAGGCAAAACAATATGCTGCTCAGATCTAAAACTGAGTATCAATTTCAAATTTGAATGGTGAGACCTACATAGAATATAAATCTATGAAAAGTCTGGATATTGTTTTCAATATTCATAACTGGAACGCGATATATTTTTGTAATTCATCAATTCATCAACTTTCTCAATGAAGACGAGACAGGCAGATAAACAACAATTTTCTCTGCAATGAAGAACACTGTATATACCTAACCCACCATGCGCCTACCTCCTTTGCAGAGAGGGTTTATAAACGCCGAGTTGATACTCTCCCCTCGTGAGGGTACCTGTCGTGTTTCCATAGAGACATAAAACTGAATATCTGTCTTATCTGTTTTCTTGAGAATCTGGAAATGATATCAATATATCGCCTTCCGTACGAATATAATGATCTAAATTCTGTGAAGTGAAGTATACTCTCGTCAGTTCTCTTTGCGGATCTTCTGTTCGGTCCGTATTTACTGGATGGTTTTCTCCGATTGAGTGGCAAGTATCAAACACTGCTTCTTGGATCTGCAGCTAAACATCACATTTAAATCGAAGTACATTTGAATCAGGAAATATCACTAGAGGAAATACATAGGTGTTGAATCTGAGACATACCTGAATAATATTTTCAACGTCCGCAACTAGATTGCTACATATCCGACTTCTTTCCGAATAGTGGTTATCCAGCGGGCATCTTCCACATGTTCAATTACGTGGGTAATATTAAGGACCTCGAAGGCAAAACAATATGCTGCTCAGATCTAAAACTGAGTATCAATTTCAAATTTGAATGGTGAGACCTACATAGAATATAAATCTATGAAAAGTCTGGATATTGTTTTCAACATTCATAACTGGAACGCGATATATTTTTGTAATTCATCAATTCATCAACTTTCTCAATGAAGACGAGACAGGCAGATAAACAACAATTTTCTCTGCAATGAAGAACACTGTATATACCTAACCCACCATGCGCCTACCTCCTTTGCAGAGAGGCTTTATGAGCGCCGAGTTGATACTCTCCCCTCGTAAGGGTACCTGTCGTGTTTCCATAGAGACATAAAGCTGAATATCTGTCTTATCTGTTTTCTTGAGAATCTGGAAAGGATATCAATATATCGCCTTCCGTACGATTATAATGATCTGAATTCTGTGAAGTATACTCTGATCACTTTTCTTTGCGGATCTTCTGTTCGGTCCGTATTCACTGGATGGTTTTCTCCGATTGAGTGGCAAGTATCAAACACTGCTGCTTGGATCTGCAACTGAAAGTTAAATATCTGTCTTATCTGTTTCCTTGGGAATCTGGAATGGATATCAATATATCGCTTTCCGTACGAATATGAGGATCTGAATTCTGTAAAGTACTCTAGCTCTGGCCATTTTCCTTTGCGGATTATTTGTTCGATTCGTCGTGAATGGATGGTTTTCTCTGATTCAGTAACAAGTATCAACACTTTGCTTCTCAGATCTGCAAATAAACATGATATCAAATATCGAAGTCCATAAAAATCCATACTGATTTTCATGAGAGGCAAAACATGGATGTTGAATCAGTAACATACCTGAATAATATTTCCAAAATTCGTAACTGGAACGCGATATATTCTTGTAATTCACAACGTTGTCAAGTCATCAATTATAATCAATTCTCCATGAAGATTAGATTCCTGTCGTTGGATAAAACACGAGATAAAACATAATAAGAGTAAGCCATGATATTATAGATCATTCCTTACTTTTTCGGGCAACCAGCATGTCTGTTCATCTCTCGTACCCTATAACAAAATATCATGTTGATGTTGAAGACTAGGCAACAATGTGCTGAATGCTGAGAACTGACAAGGCACCGCCAACAATTCGTGCTGTGTTGTCACGTTCACCCTCAAATATTTTCTAGTGTGAATTAATATAATAATATTGATATTAACACAAATGTATTATAAACAATGAGCCACAACAGATGAGGGAATATTTCGAGACAATTGATTTTTATGTCTAATTAGGAATATAACCAATACAAAATTGGGAATTTATGAATTATTCTCGCGGTGAATTTTTAGCCGTTTGAAAATTACCGTGGCATTATTTTTGATCTCAGCATTTCGAAATCGAATGAGGAATTTTGAAAATATATGAAATTGAGAGTTATTTGAGTGATGATTCTATTTGAGAAATAAAAATAATTAGTCAACTCGCCTATTTCATTTTTGTGGATGGTACCATGGCTGTTAGCAAGCAGTGTATATCACTGAAGATGTCTCCACTTGGTCATAGTGTGTACATCTACCGTTCCTGCAAATTTCAGAATCCTAACTAAACAAATACGAAAGATATAGGGATGCTTCCATTTAAAGTGAGACACTGTGCAATTTTCATCTCGAGTCAATTCTGATATTCATTTCTTTTCATCTGAAGTTTCATCTTCAAAATGAGCCTGAGATTTTAAAAATCGGTTGGGACGAAAAAAAGTTATGACTGTCTCAAGGTAATCTGCTGTCGAAGTTGAAAAAAAAAGTTTTCGTTCATTTGGGATCCTTTCGAAAATTCAAAAATTCTTCACAGTTTCAGGTGACACCCTGTAGCGAGTTTATATGAAGAACCTCATGTTTCAAAGAAGTACGAGCTTATAGCTGAAGGACTGGGCTAGAGAAACCTTGTGAACCAAATTCAAATTGTTCAAAGCAGAAAAAAGTTATTCATATTTTAACAGTGGGTTGAAATTTAAGACTAATCACCTTATCTAGGAATGCGGGCTGAATATAAATATAATATACCATAGGAAATTATACAATTAGTACAGGGTATTTCGAGACAAATGTTCAATCTGAGTTTGTGGATAATAATAAGAGTTTGACAATTCGTGTGTGACCATTTCATAGAAATGTTGACGACTTCGAAAATTTCTCTCTCAGTTGCGGTACCTAGCCTAGCACAGTCAGCGATACGAATTGACCAAGTTTCTTCGGGTTTTTTCTAATCGCATACATTTCTCACAAAAAATACGTATATGTATATGAAAATGAATCAAAGGAGTACCTGCTCTAAGATTTCTAAACTCATTCCTCATCGACGAATTCGATCACAGTTGGTATCGAATGAAATCTCTTATTTTTTTTTCTATTTTGCAGTATTCTTGATCAACGTCCTGAGAGTGATCCTAACTATCATGCATCCAAATTCTCCGAATCCAGCGCCGGTCGGGATGCGACGAGCCGTCAGAGCAGCGCTAATTTTGATTCCTCTCTTCGGACTTCAGTTCATCTTGCTGCCGATGATTCCTGGTAACCAGCACCCGCTCTTCCACTTTTATATGTGGTTATGCTTGGTCATCGTACCTTTCCAGGTGAGTTTCACCACTAACTAAACTGATTTTTAACACCTCGACACGTGATTCGCTAGTTGTGTTACCATCTTCAGGAGAAGATTAGATCTTAAGATAGTTTCGCCGGATCCATTGGAGACTAGCCGTACTAGACGTAAGATAGCCGAATCATCAGTGGCGGATTAAGACGTTCAGGAGATAAAAAATTCAGAGTGCTCAGAAAATACCGTTATACAAGGTGTGATGTCATCATAACAATAATTATCTATAATGCCCCTGTATATATTGACCCTGTGTATATATTGAAACAAAAGATAAATGTCAGAGATAAAGAAGAAAGGGTTTGTCAGAGACTTTGAATAAAAGCTGATATTTTGAAAACGAGATTAATTGACGAAAAACACGACTCAACAACAAGGTGCCCAGAACAACGTACCATAAATTCCACAGGGTGAAATAATGACGAAATTAGGCCGATTTAAATCAACTTAACTCTACAGTGTTATTCATTAATTTTGCATCATATGGCAGTTGCCCCTCGTGCCATGTGGTTAATTCGGCTCTGCGACAGATCTGTCTGACCAGCAAGTAAAATATCTCATACCCTAAGTAAATTGAAAGAGTGTGTGGCATTATACAAGGCGTATTTGAAATAAGTACATAATCAGCACATCGATATGATACAGTCTATCGAATATTCCCTTGATATCAGATTTTTTCTAATTCTTCTGATCAACAAGAAATTTCATCTCAGAAATTGATCAAAAAATGAGATGAAATATCAGGTACGCCACTTCGAAACAATTTAAATGATTGAAATCCGCGTGATTGTGCCTTCCGCCGTCTTCCGCACGAAAATATGAACAGAGGTTACCTCAGAATTGCTACAGTGTGGAACTTTGGGTGGAAAATGGGGTCTTACCTCAAATTTTATTTTGATCCCCACATTTTTTTATTGATACCACTCGATAGAATACGTCGAGCTTACTCAAGGCTTGAAATATTTGCACTAATTTCAATGCCACCCTGTATAACGAACCAAAAATTCTCCATAATAGTGAGAACAAATCAACCCCGTGTATAATTGCACCCGTATGTTATGTCCGGGTCATTTTTTTGGAACTGTATTTTCAATCCAACTATACAAGGTATACCAGAATTATGGTCGTATGAAAATAGGAAGAAAAATGTTCCTATCGGCATTTGTCCGCTACCTGGTACAGCTTTGAATGCAGTTTTGTTCACCATTATATTTGCATGTAATCATTGATCCTACAAAATTTGGCACCTATTCCTGAATAATTTGAGAAACTCTTCGTCTTCGTCTTCGTCTTACGATCAATCTCATTTTCAGTACCAGAATATGATTCTTCAAACACTTCCACGTCAAAATGTACTCTTGTTATTACTCCTCAGCAAACCGTATTAGAGAAAGTGTAATTTCTCACTTTGAAGTCCGGAGGAATTATTTTAATTTTTACCGTACCATGAAACGGTTTGAAAGATCAAATCACTATTAACATTATTAACTAGCAAATGTTGTGCTTCTACAATCATCAATGGTAAAACAAAGATAATTCAGGAAAATGCATTTACGGACTTATATAGGTATATCTTCAGAGGGCTGTAGTGAACTTATTTCCTTATTTTCTTATTATCAGCTGTATATATATGAGTTTAACTCGTCCTCCTTGAATGATTCATGTTTTATATATAATCTACAAACATTTTTTATATATCAGTATTTTTATATATATCAGTATTCATCTCACTCTGTATTCAACATCTTCAAATGAGTCAACCATCATCTATGACATTTTTTTGTCAAATCATTTCATTTTTATTTATACACCTATGTTTCCTTTTTGTGCTAATTTTAAATAGAATTTCATGTTTGTAAGTATACCAATTTCATTTGATGTACATTTATATTCTAATATTATTGTTCCATTCGATGTTTTCAGTTAGTCTTGATAAAGAAAATAAAAATTTTCGAAAGCTCGACAAATAACGAAGAAATCTAATTAATTCATTGGTCCAGACTGCATCCCACTAATATTTCCAAGAATATATGAGTTTATGAATGTTAATCTGGAAGACCCTGTATATCATGATTGATATTCCCAATAAGTTTGAATAATTTCAATAACTCTTTTAAAAGGTGTCAAGAATTTCAAAATATATTTTCTCGATATTGAATACGAATGAGTTGTCCTTTATGGTATTCAATAACCTGGAATCATGTTGTTGCGGAAGATCACTGAAGGAACTTTTCGTCATGCTATCCTAAATGGCGCCCATGACATAATTTTGAAATAAAATTATCATTTCAGAACTCATTCCATTGGGATAAATGTTGATAGAACAAATTAACTTCGTTTTCTAGCTATTCGAAATGTTTTAACCTTTCAACCTTATAAAAGACTAACTATGCTATTGAATTTTACAAGTGATGAAAAAGTAACAGCAGAATGAGAGATGAAAATATAAACTCGTTTCAAAATCACTTCCTTCAGTAACCTTGTTTGGGATTCTTTGAAAAGTAGAACGGTGTGACACAAATTTACATAATAAGGAAAGTTCTTCGTCTCAGAGTTCTCTAGCACACTCTGAATTCATTTCCGTTCGACACTTGCAACTTCTTTTTTGCGGTGAAATGCTCACGAAGCACAGATCTGAAAAAATACTTATGGATTCTTCTCATGAAGACACACACAGGTGAAAAGTCAGCAGTAACTCAATGTTCCATCTGTTTCAGGCACTGTGAGTACTGAAGGAAACAAAATATAGACCAGGCGCTGATGACAGGTGACGTTCCACGTTCTACCATGGGCTTATATCACAAAAAAAAAATGTATTTCATAATTCGATAGAACTCACCCAAACTAGCTTATCACTTGCTGTGAGCTCCCTACGTTTTATAAAAAATTATTGAAATCCCCGATTTTTCGGACCTCTGAAAACGAGGCGATGATGTGACGTCAAAACCCTAATACCGAAACAAGACTATTCCAGACAGAGATGAATGATACATGATTTCTGACAGAGTGAATTAGCGCGAGATCACAGTTGAAAGAATTAATATATCAGTTGCCTCAGTCTCCGTCGGGCGTTTGGTATTTTCTCTTAACTATGGCGAGATGAGGTTTCTACGTCATGAGAGGGTCCGTTTTCAGAAGGTACTATTATTTATGTCCAAAAATAAAACAGTCCAGTTGATTTTTCGATCGAATTATGTGGTCAATCATTATTAATGTATGAAAGGATCATTATAAACATGGCTTGAGTTAAAAGTTCTACTAAGGTGTACACGCCCATTGTACAGTGCATGCCTTTTCAAAGCTTTATAATTCATCACATAATCCCAAAATATGAAAAATAGACGAGTCTCTGGCCGCCCCACGTGTGCTCTTATAATGAAAAGCGCTTTTCTAGAAGAAGTTTCGTGCTTTCCCACGACATTATACTGCCTGTCGTTGTAATATACGGTATTTCAAACGAACTGAATCGCTCATAATTGATGGCATGCAATCAGCAGCGGCCATAAGGGCTCAACAGGGTTACGAAAAGAAGAAGAAATTCCGTGTTTTCAAATTGCACGCCTATGTAAAGAATTTAGGTTTTTGTAAATATTATTTATTTATTTATTTATTTATTTATTTATTTACATAGGTTACCCAACAGGACAAGCCCAATAACAGGATAACACACGATAACAATAAAAATAACAATTGTGTAATCTTGAAATACCAAAAAAAAAATTGAGAGGATATAAAAAAAAAAAAAAACTTAATCTAGTTTACAGATCCAAAGCAAAATATATGAAATTCGGCTAAGTGAGCATAATACAAGTGTTTAAGAACTTCCTCAGTTTCTTTCTGAAGCACTCAACGCTAAGCATAAAAATGTCCAAATCATCAGATATCATGGTGTTGATTGTGACCGTACATCTAATCATTGGAGAATTACCAAAATAATTTGTGGAAAAATAAGGAGTAACAAATAGTTGTCTATGACGAATATTATATGAGGAACAGTTTAGTGTAAAAAGTTTTGAACATTCATTGGAATCAATTAGATTATTAAATATTTTGTAAATAAAGTATATATCATTGAAATCACGCCTAAGAGATAGGCTCACTAGATTATAGAAAATTAGGTTACTTTCATAAGGAAAGTAGTGCCTATATCTGAAGAATCTTTAATTTATAATGTTGATTAACTTCTTTTGCACAAACTCTAGTCTCTTTATGTATTTCTGATAAGATGGGTTCCAAACAACACTACAGTATTCAAGGATAGGTTTTATCAAAGTGTTAAACATAGTCAGTAACGAGGAAGGATTCCTAAAATCCCTAGTATTTCTCAATATGAAGCCAAGAGTCCTTAGGGACTTTCTCACAATTTTCTCAACTATCTCATCAGAAAACGACAGTTTATCATTGTCAATATTGAGCGAAGAGATGGGTGGATTCGGGCTACGAGTAAATATGATTTGACTACATTTCTTAGTATTTAGTGAAAATTTATATATTTTACAATATTCCGAAAAGCGATCGAGGTCCTCCTGTATTAAACTATAATCCGAGAGAGATTTTAAAGGAGAGAAAATTTTCATATCATCGGCATATAATGAGATATTGCAGTGATGGAAACAGCTCCCGACGTCACTTACATAGATACTAAATAGTAGCGGCCCTAGATGGGAGCCCTGAGGAACCCCCGAGGTAACTGGCAGCAAATCAGACTTTGTGTTATTCAGTGCTATGTACTGAAATCTGTCCTGAACATATGAAGTAACAAGTCCCAGCAGGTAACCATGCACACCGAAATTTCTAAGCCTCATTAACAAGGTAGGATGATGAACCTTGTCAAAAGCCTTAGAAAAATCGGTGTACACCGCACAAGTTGAGAGGCAAAATAGAGGCATGCATGACGAAAATTGCAAAAAACACAACCCCATTGAATTTTTACAGTTTCTATAGAGAGAAATCCATCTATTTTTTATATTTTTGGGTTAATTATGAAGCCTCAACAAGGCATGAAGTGTGAAATGAAAACCAAAAGCTTGAAGCCGGTCTGTAGGTAGTTAAGCGTTCCGGAACAATTCAAGCACAATTCATCATTTAGGCAAGAAACAGTTGATGTTATGCGTCGCATATAACCAGGAAAGTATAGTAGTTTTTCTTCCGTTATCTAATAGTTTTTCTCTATTAGGAACATTAGTGGAAATGACTAAGCTATGCATATTTATTCAAAATGATCTTTGAATATTCGATTATCATATCATTGAGAAATTTGATAAAAACTCCTATGGGAATTTGAAGGCGAGTTTCGAGATATTATTTTCATATTATTCTCTTATCGATATTCAGTTTGGCAGTGTTATATAAAGGGATATGTAATACTATTTAAATTAAATTAGCTCCGTTTCCAATTTGAACACAGTAGGGATCGTCCAATGACCACGATTATTTGATCGATAACTAATTTCCATGAGGATTCACCAATTATAGCCGATAATGAAATGTCCAGTGGCGTAAGTTGGTATGCATTCCAAAAATTCTTCCATTAAATCCAACATTCTTTGATTCTATGTCGGTTTATCTGAACCAATATAGTTTAACTAAATCTATTTCTGAGCAGAAGACATGCAGAAATTGGGATTGAACAAATATTCCAGCATTTCTCAGCAAACCTGAAGTACAGGGTGTCTCCTTATATCTTGACCCACTACCTACAGCTTCAACTATATGAGGTGGAGAAAAACTTGAAATGTGAAAGTTGTAGGGTTTTATCTATACTATCTTTTGGCACTCCTTAGATACACAAATGTGAATCACGAAATAGAGTCTTTTCAATGTCATTTTGTTTTATATTTGATCAAACTATCAATGAGGAAGCGGAATACAAAATCGAAAACACAGCCATGTAGGTATCTAGTAGCCAATCAACAGCCAAAATAGAAAAACGGAAACATCATGTTTTCCATTATCAATACAGATATTTCAACCAATCAAAAACGTGTATTTCGAAATGAGTGTAATAATCTTGTAATCGCTCAAGTTTTCTAAAACACTTGTATAAATAAAAAAGTTTGTGAATGAATTGGGCTTTTCAAACATGTTTTTCCAAAGCACAATTTCAATAAAAATCTCAGTTCTAGGTTGACTATTACAAACCCTTCTAAACATATACTTCAGGGTTGAAAACATTCTGAAATATGTAGGCTTATTGATCAAGTATATTAATCAAGCTTAGTGCTTAATATACAGGGAAATTAAAAAAGAAACAACTTTTTTTTGGATTGAGTTTAACTTTTCCGGGAAAAGATTTTTCAAATACCCACTGTGATTTTCATCACAGAATCACCTGTAAATGTTTTAGGTGTTATTCAGATACACGCAATAAGTATATGACAAATCCTGAATGATTGAGTGAAATAAGATCGCAAAAAATGAAAAGGATGTAGGTATTCAATATGTTTCCTCAAAATTTACGATGAAATAAAAATCTCAATAGGGGAGACACATGAAGCTCCATATATTTCAATGCGATTGCAGTAAAACTGGAAATATCCCTAAGCGATCTGGAAATAGGAAATCATTAAAATTTTTATCATTTCGTATTCTATGTGGGCATTTGGATCATACTGCTCGTGTCATATTACTTCAACCCAGCTATACCTACGACCTACGATCTACGTGTTCAGCGAGAAATCACATTTTTCTGCCAATATTGCAGACTACGAATTCCTTTTCATTCTTTGACGGTGGAGTATCGAACCATAACCGTGAGAATCAGAGCTATACGGAACAGTTCAATGATTTCAGCAATGGTGAATCACAAATTTCTTGAGAATGTGTCCCAAGTTATCGTTTACAGGCAAATATCTCACTTATTTCGCAAGATAATTGAGAAATAATAAAACTGCTCTGATGCATGGCACTAAAGTTCCTTTAGACTCTCCAAGAGCCGGCTGTAACCGCTATCTGATAACGAAATGATATAATATGTCAAAGGCATGTGAACACATTGTATTCTATCGAACGGCAAATGACAGGGGATACTGCCCCCTTGGTGAATATCCAAACGATTCAAACTGATCTAAGTAAGCAGCAGAGCATCAATATTTCCGAGAATATTTCGCGACTCCCTAAAAATAATATCCGATGAACCAGTGTGAAACTCTTGTGGTGCTTCCACCACGAGTTGTCTAATCCACATGTTGAGTGTTACGCTGGTCCATCGGATATTATCTTATCCTATTATCTTAAATAATACACTGCAAAAAGTCCAAAATCGTGCAATGAGAGCTATCTTGGGTTGTTAAAGACGCACACCAGTCACAACAATGCTGAACACATTGCAATTAATGAATATCAAGCAAAGAGTTTCATATAATACACTAATTTTCGTTTATAAATTGAAAAATAATATGTTGCCTTTGTATTTATCAAGTGAGCTATATTATGTTCAAGATGTACATTGTCACAATACCAGAAGACAAGCAGCGAACGATTTCTATATAAATTCAGTAAATATTGTTTGTGATACTTTATATACAAAAGGTCTGGTATTGTTCAATAATTTGCCCTGTGAAATGAAAAGATGTGTGTCACTAGATAGTTTTAAAGAATCGTGTGTGTTATTTGTGAAAGAAAATTATTGATTGATCAATTGAGAAAGGAGAAATCTGTTAATTACCATTATATTAAAATATGTGACGTAATTCATGTGTCTGTGTCTGTGTGCACAGGAAAGTGCAATGTTTGCTCAGGATAGTGATTGGCACAGGTGGCGATCGATAAAATACAATATTTTCACATGTGTTTGGAACAAATAACATTTCGTTATCAGATGACAATCGAAATTTGCATTCGGCTCTCCTACTGTAAACTTTGTAAGGTTGATTAGTGAAGTACAATAAATTCTTACTTCACACTTGATATTTGGACAAACGACTGGACATCTGTCAAATTAACAACTGTGATACATCGTTGAAATCAGAATTGATTGAACTTTACGAATCAACAAAACGATTTAAAAACTTCACAAACGATAAGATTTTCACAAACATTCTCAAACATACGACATGTTTTGCTTCACAGTAGCTTCGTTAGGTGATACTGGTGCAATGAACTGAACTAACCTTGGCTTGAGACTTGCTTTCCCAACCTGAAGGAATACGCTCTCTTCACTGAAAACATTTTCAGAATTGCCGCTTCTATCGAAAAGTAGCAACAACTTTGTTATTTCAAATAGAATACCCTGTATTTTACTGAAAAGTTGATTTTATTGATACATCACACTTATTGGGGTATATCGGAAATGATTACAAAGATATTAGTTGTTCAAAATCGAGATTTTTCAACGTTAGGATTTGTTTGTGTGAAAACTATTTATTATGGGCAAAAACGGCTCACATATCCCTATCTCAACTTTTGATTCACTATTTACTGTGAGTGATCAGAATTCTGAATCTTGAACAACCCTGTATGCGCTTTACGAGAGCCATTAATTTAACAGAGGCACTGTATACAAACCCTACGTCTGATAAATTTTCAAATTCAACTGTTCATGATGATTTCGAGAATTGAAAAATATACATATAGAGTGTTACATCTGAAACGAATGTCGTGGACATCATAACTCAATCGTGGATCACCTTGTATATTTGATTGTTCCATATACATGTGGCATAGAAATAAAGTATCTAGTACCTACTTCACGAAAGCATATATAATTAAACAATTGCAAGATACCCCCATACGTGACAAATATCTCCATATTCAAATAAAAATAACACTCACCATTTTGAAATAGATCAACTTGCATCGCCATTTCAGCCACAAAAAACATACACTTCTGCACAGACACACCTTTCTCACATACACAAATAATGCAGTATGAAGCATTTCGATTCGGCACTGTAAAATTATTTTCATAGTTTTTTTTTTAAACCAATTGAATCGTCCGTACGCGATGAAATCTAATATACGACTGACGAATGACAGGTGGCTTTCTGATTCATCATCCTGATTACTAATTAGTTACGTCACTCTCCTAACCGATTCCTGAACAATACAATTTTATCTATGACTGAATTTGATACGGGAAAATAGTTCTACAGGGGGTGAAAATAAATTTAATATGTTCATACAATAAAAAAAAACAGAGAAATTATCTTTAGTATGAATCGAATATACAAGGTGAATCAGAAAGTGAGGTTTCTTTAACAGGATATATAGGGTGTATCTAAATAACACCTAAAAATTCAAGGAGTGTTTCTTTGTGACATTCAAGCAAATGGAGTTCATATGAACATAATTGTGTGTCCTAACTTGCTCCGTTTTTGACATTAAGGATGTTGTAGTTGGAAGTATTGATTGTTTTTATTTACAACCTCCCCGTATGAGCTCTCATGGTGCCTGAATTCAGTATGGATGGGGACTGAGAAAGCCCCTGAATTCCAGAATGATTCTATTTGGGGTTATGAAGTTATATTATAATATAATATAAATTTCTTGAACCTCAATGAAATACATAACTATAACGTAAGAAATCAAAATAACATATATCCTCCAAATATTCGAACAAATGTTGCACTAAATAATCCTATGAATAGGTGCATACATGTATATAATTCAATACCACAAGCATTTAAGGAAATACCAGATGAAAAGTTATTCGTTAAGGAAATTAGAAAGTACCTGAAAAATTCAACTGTATAAAAATCAATATTAATTCTATGAATTACTATGTATTTATACCACATTCTAATCAAATCCTGATTAAAGATATATTGCTAAAAAAAAAAAATCTCAATGGAAGTCTTGAAAACACCTACAATAAGATTTGGAGTCAAATCGAATTTTCATTGTTTCCTAGAAAAATCACACAAAGGATGAAGAGGTTGTTATTAGATTAGTTCGATCTAATAAAAATATGAAACTCACAAAAACCGGTGTTGTAAAATGATATTCACCATGAATATTGATGAATCTGCCCACTGTGACGCCACTGGAAATATTATTTCGAATATAATTGCACTAGAAGAAGCTCCATATTCCTATCAACAAAAACACAACGTCGTTTAATTGAAATTGATTATAAGACAATTGGGAAATGAATAGAAAAAAGATTTTCCATTGAAATATTAATACCCTGTATCTCGAAAACGAAGCAAGTTAGGACACATCTTCATATGAACTTTGTTTCCTAAAATATCACAAGGAATCACTCCTTGAATTTTTTCGGTGTTATTCAGATACACTCTGTATAAATTCAACAAAGTTTCATTACAGATGATTTCCTCCATTTGATGGTTACGTAAAATATGGTTCACTACCCTGCTCTCCTAACGGAATCAGAAAGAAATAAATAGGCACACAAACATGATAAATGGAATCCGTTCTCGAATTTTGTGCAATTCATTCGCCTGGATAATTTTGGATATCTGTTCCCTGGAGGCGATAAAAACAATGAAAGCAATCTGACGCGTTAAATAATAATTGGTCGTCAGCCATTGAATTTTTATTGTCCATTAGCGTCACAAGTACGTCATTTCATTAGATTTATGTGAACCTTGCCATTGTTTTTAGGCCCTTCAGTTCTGATCCCGTCGTTGATGAGGGACCCTATTTTAATAAAATTCTCACATAGTCGTTATATATTATTATGACATTTCATTTTCAATCAACACATGCATTTTTCTCAGCATATCATGCTCAGCAATTAGCTACACGAAGTGTATACTTATGAGGATTTTGCAATAGGTGATTATAACTTCTGATGAAGGTTTGATCAACATGATTGTATTGAAGCAGTAAATATTTCAGTGGAACTCTAGGTTCTCAAATAGGCATGACCAACATTTTCAGATGTTCAATTATTGTTTTAGGGAATCACATATCGTATAGTCCGGCTCGTAAAAGATGGCCGGCGGAAAGAATGTGAACCCAGGGCACAATATAAATGTTGCGATATAAATATCGGCTGGTCACAAAATTTTGAAGTTATTACAACATTTTCAATGGATAGATTACTGAATATCGAAATGAAAAATTGGTTTGATTTTGGGAATCAGGACAGTAATTCCATATTCAACGTTCGAATATTAGGCTTACTACATCTCGCGCTGGAGCTAAAGCGGCTAGCGACACAGATTCCACTTTGCTTTGAGACGCATGCGCTCAGTCATCGTATATTTTGTACACATTTTATCAACAACTACGATAGCCGAGTGGACTTTCCTCCGTACCCTTCGAACCACCCACCACTGATAGCGATTGATCAGCTCCCTCACCCTCTTGGGTAACCTCAGTGAGATCACCTATATTAAGGGCTTGGCCCCAGGAGATAGGCCTCTGAGACTAACCCTTCACAAATACACTCACATTACCTGGCCAACACCAGCCACCTCTGCACCCCGCGGAGGACTCATCACAGAGCTCCGAGCTCTAGAAAGATGTCCTGTTTTCTTGAATGTGAATTGTTATTTTGTGTTGTAATGTAATAGGTGTGATACAATAAAATACTTTGATACGTGCTTGCGTATGGTTGGAATGGTCCCGGGTTCATATCCATACTCAACCTAGTAGTAGGTGGAGAGGCTGTACTCAACCTAGCTTTTTTTAAAAATTTTATCATGTTGTATTTTTCTTCCTCCCTGAAAAATGCACAGAGTTGGCATTTACTGTTGAGGCCGGTAGTGATTCGTCATGTCAATGATGTTTTTATTTGAGGTTCGGCCGTGAGCGAAGGTCTCGGCCGGAAATTTTCAAGGTTCGGAAGTCTCAAAGCAAAGTGGAATCAGTTCGATAGCCATATTTCTTCAGCAAAAATAATTTGATCGCTTTATCCTGTATATCACAAAAGGGGCTCTGAATTAAAAAAATACCATCATGGAAGTTATAGATGAATTATTTTGGTCAAGAAGGAGGTATATAATAAGGTTGATAGACCGCGATAACTAGAATCGTTTTAATTGGTCTAAAAATGCGTCTATACCGAAAGTCACGTTGCGAGCACAAGAGTTCACTACTAGAAATTGATGCGAATTTTCCAAAATCCTTGTCACAAGACTATGTGTGCGAATATCTCAAGTATCTCTGAGTCGCGAGCACTGAAATATGTGGATGCGAATCTCCCAATGTCCTCGTCATAAGGCGTAATTCCGAGACCTCGCAAGTAGCGATTGATCTGAGGAATCTTCCAAAGTACTCGCATGAGGATATTCTCTTTTTTACGTGATTTTTTCGACAAAAAAAATTCGAAGTGACCGCCATAACTAGAATCGTTTGAATCGGTCTAAAAAAGCATCTATACCAATGGTGACCTTGAGAGCACAAGAGTTCATGAGTAGCAATTGATGCAAATTTCCCCAAATCCTCGTCACAAGACTATGTGTTATGTGTGCGAATATTTCGAGTATCTGAGTCGCGACCACTCAACGATCTCAATGCGAATCTCCCAATCTCATCGTAATAAGGCAGTGTGTACGAATGCCTTGAATAACTCGTAGTAGCGATTGATGCGAATCTCCCAAAGTGCTCCTCTGAGGATATTGTAAAAACATTTCTACGTGAGATATCTTCAAGACCTCACTGAGCTTATCCTCGCGAGTTATTCGAGTTCTCATGGATGCAAACCAAATCTCAAGAATGGTGGAACAACTCGCCAGGAATGAGACAGGCAAAAGAGATCATTGAAAAACCATCGCCAATATTCACAGAATATCTTCTGAGCCAGAATCGAATTTCAACTAGAATACTAGTGGCACTTCTCACAGGGCATTGTAGGCTCAACAAACACATGAGTACGATAGGTCTGACTGAAGAAATGCTGTGCAGGTTCTGTCAGGAAGAAGAGGAAACCGCAGTACACTTACTCTGCCACTGTGAGGGCTTGTCAAGACTTAGGTTCCTTGCGCTGGGTGAGGAAAAACCAGGAGCCCAAAGATACACAGGGGATCTGAAAGCTAGCCTATGGAGTCTCATAGAGAAGGCGGGGTTATCCGAAGAACTCTAATCGATTCTGAGGGTAGACATAATTTATCTGAAAATGTCGCAGTGTGGAGACAGATACCCCGAAGGCCCCATTCTAAATCTAATCTTTCTTTTTGTTCTTGCAACCAAATCCCTGATATTTCTTATTCCAGGGCCTGGTGTGCTCCTGCCTGTTCTGCTTCGCAAACCAGGACGTCATCCAGGCGGTGAAGGGGTTCTTGGTGCGCAGCACGCACCACTGCAACGCACGCTGGAGCCACTACAGATACACGGGAGCGGGGGACAGCGCAGGAGGGGTGTTTGTCGTCAATGGAAACAGCAGTCATCGCAAGTCCACCGATACGACTAGGCTGTAAACAGGTGATTTACAAGTATTCGAGACACTTCCATCGTTTTTCTTCTTTTTCTATTCCCTAATAGCCCGTAACGTGCTAGAGATCGACGTCCCTATTTGGTACATCATCAATCGTAATGTTGCCGGGGTAGCAACGGGTGAGACCAGGTCCCACCCCCTCCTTCCAAGACTCCCCTAGGGGATGACGGCCGGCCTCCTATCTTTCGACTTATAGCGACAGCACACCCCAGAGAGAAATGGAAGATTTGGATACGCCAAATCAGCGCGCTAAAGTCATATCCGTTATGTAACGGCATGTTCTCCTGCTACCATTTTAGTATACCAATGGTGAGGCCGTCTGATAAAACAGACTACTGGCTTTGCAGTGTGAGTGCCCGAGCAGAAACGCTGCTCACCCGCCGAGGCTAGCAAGCTATCCTCTCACTTGACCCATAGTGAGATTCTTCTTCACCTCCTCTACCGTAGTCCGGTGGTGTTTTTTTTCGAACCGCTGCCCCCTGGAGTCCAATCCGATTGGTGAGGTACCAGGCCGTATGTACGGCCTCATGGGGCTATCCTCAACACCCCAGGTACCCAAGTCAACAAGATTCCTCTTGTAACTTTTGATGGGTCGCCGTCGCAAGAGGCTTTCGCCTGATTGCTACTCATTTTGACAAGAATTCTCTCGTCCCGTTGAATGAGTGATCGTTCGAGGACTTTTACACGTTCCTCTACCTCGTTTACAGGAGAGCACTTGGCTTTACCTATGATGTCTGGCGATAGGAGCGCTTGGGGCTACCCCCTCCCTGACAAACTTAGGCACAAGGTACACCAAAGTTCCAGTTTTCGCTGGGCAAGCTTTTAACCAGTGGTGTCTGGAATCACCCGAGGCTACCCCCACCCCGACGCCGTGAGTACATGGTGGGCCCACGGCCGACCTATCTGGTACAATGGACCCCTTTCAGTAACATTTCATTTCGTTATTTCGAAGTACTAACCCTAAACATTGTCGATCTGAATGAAAACCTAGTAGGCGACCTGGTACGCGAGGAGGTACAATATTGTCTATTCAGTCTATCAAAATATGTCTGTCTGTCAAGTGGCGCTAGGGAAGAGTATGTGGAAATAGCTCATTTTTTTATGTCAAAATTGCCAACGAAAAGAAAAAAGATTTATGAGATTGAGATGTACTTGTAAAATTATTTTTCGCAAAATGATTCCTAATTGGATTCCTTCACATCAATTTGTTTGTATTACTCATAGTTTTTCAATTTTCATCTGGAAAACTATCCATGTAGGTACTTGAAATTTTCATGTAGTGCAGGGGATGTTTACTTGGTTTACATTACTAAAAACAAATTTTTTCACTGCAAATAACGAAATTTTAAGTATTTCGCTTTTTCTCAGTAGGAAATAACTACTGTTAGTTACTGCTATACTGCTTCATCTTGTGAACAGCCAAACAAAAATACATGAGATACAAATATTCTTTATAACAGATGGAATGTCATTTTTCTGTACCCTATCATTGAACGAGTGCATACATATTACTATTTGAAACCCCAACATCTTGGCGTATAGTGAAATGAAAAATGAAAATGAATGAGATAAATATTGGGATTTGAAGCTTCAACGAACACTTGAAATGCCGTCTCATCTTGGGAATTATATTAGGAAACATTTTCACGGGTACGCCTATTCAATTTTCAAAACTGAAGTTTCAAATCTAATGAGAACTATGACAACTCGGAAGTATCAGTGCTAACAATCGTGTCCACACTTTAGTGGAATCGAAAGGATTGAAATAGTTTTTCACAATATTATGCCAAACGAATCGTGTTTTTCGCGCTATACATTAATTCAAGCATGCCTTCGCATTTTGCTGTTGTACGATGCACAAAAAATGCAGCGAGAGACGAAGGAATATGATTTTTCAGGTAAATACTATTCTCACATAGTTATCATTATGAAATTTTGTCATTTCTTATTGAAATATCTTCTGCCACATCTGCAATACAAGCTAATACTGCTAATAGATTGAAAATGTCTACAACACACACGATCATATTTCGTTAGCATGTCAGACCAGTCCTCTCGTTTGATTGCATAAATCCAATCTTCTTGCATTATTTTAGAAATTTCATGTGTATTCCTATTAGCTCCTATCGCAGAAGAAATTCCGATGAGAAATCAGAGAAATTACCAAATTTCAAAAAATAAAACTATATGTGAGTGACTATAGTAGGTACTTACTTCTAAATCATTATGTACCAAAAGGATTCCTTCGTCTTCTGCTGCAGTTTTTGTGCATTGTACAAATGTGATGGCATGAGCGGATTGATAAATAGCCGAAAAATACGATTCGTATGCCAAAATAATTGTGAAAAACTATTTCAATCACTTGTGAGGTTGTGTTTCAATGTTGTGCCTCCAGGGTCGGTCATCTGACAGTTCTTGATGCCTGCAACCCATTATATCGCATAACCTCTTTTCTAAAATAGTATATTTTGAATTCAGTTGTTGCAAATATTATGATTTTTTGATTTCAAATTATTTCTTCTTTCAGATAAACAGCCACAAAGAAAAAGAAAATCCCCACAAAACTTCAGAATATAGTGAACGGAAGAACAAACTGAAACTGGATATGGACAAACGAACTTGAATATCACACAAATAAACAGACAATATCGAGTAGATTCTGTTTGTAGTATGTAATAATATTCTCATCGATCTTGTAGTAGGTATAGGTACTACGACGGTTCTGACGAACTCTGAACTATCATCCGAAATAGTATATTATTCAACAAGCATATAATGTGGGCTATTATTCACGAAGGTTGAGTTTATGTCACGAGCGTAGCAAGTGGCATAATTAACCTGAGTGAATAATAGCTCATTATAATGCGAGTAGAAAACTATACTTTGTCCAAGACTACTATCCCAACCAACATTTTAAGAGAATTATACCAAGCAGAGAGGAGAAATTACTCGAAGAAGTCGAAATTTACTAATTTCCGACAAAATATTTTACCTTTATGCCCTGAGTGACTAGAAAGTTATGGATTAGGTTGTAAAATGCCTGTTTAGGACCTCAACATTTTCTATAAAAACCATCAACTTTATAGACAAATTGCATAGTTGGAAACTACTCATTACAGACTTCAAACATAACTTCATGGTCCTAGTGAGCATTTAGTTATCAATTGGGTAATATTTAACATAAAAATTACCAGTAAAATGTCTTCCAGGCCCTCGAACTATCAGGATATTTATTGGAGTTGAAATTCACCAAATTCTAACTTCATAAACGATCATGAAGTCAGGGAATAATCAGATGGAGAAAATAAGTCGGATTCATACTCTGTTTTGCCTATTTTTGAACAATTGAGTCGAAGGAGTTTCTTAGACTTTTTTTAACCTAATCAGCACCAACTTCATATCCGATGAAGGCAAGATTACCACCTATGAAATCCTTATTGAACGAAGTGTTCTTGAGAGAGCCGAGAATACCAAAATTAGTCCTAAAATCATGTTCTCAAAGTTGATGACTATTATTGATCCTGGTGCTTTGAGGTCGGCAAATTTTTTGAAATGATCATTAATTTCTGAAAATATTGAAAAACTGGAGACAAGGGCAATGTATGAGTTTTGGGTGTTTTATTCTTTATCACCAGTGAGTGGTTCAGGTAGCTTACCGCTTGAACGCTTCTAAAGCAAATCATGATATCTTTCTGTACATTACGATGATGTTTGATCATCTAAACCATCGATTTGTTCTGACATTCGAAGTTTTACTTCCACTTATTCCATTGGTCAGATCTGAATGCATATTTCAAATAACTTTTATAAAAAAAATCAATTATCACACTTCGGTTGAGAACGTACAAAAATGGCAAATGTACTAAAAGTGTACTAGAACGGCAACACTGTTCGAGAGATGACAACACGGCGATGGACTTTTCTGATTCGCTGAAAAATGAAGCCTGTCATCCAGCGACCAATTAGAAAACATACCGTGGTGCAGAATAGGAAATTGAAGGCAAACAACAAACATTTGACAAATTATATGATTATAGGGAACATTTGATAATATTAATCCATCAGGTTGACTGCAACTCAAATAATATACTCGTGGATATAGTCTAAAATCCCAATATGGGGAAATTGGGCTCCATAGTCAAAATATACAGAATTTTCGACTATGAACGAAGCCTATTTGCCCTGAAAGTTGAAGATTCTGGAAAATTCGACTTTCAAGTCCAATATGAAAGCGACGCCATATTTGTTGGCTCGAACCTTTTTCGCCATTGACGGAAAAAGAAGAAATGTCCACATAGCGACCACATCCTAATGAATAGTAATACAGAAAAGGTTAAATTTCGCATATATGATCATATTCTACCAGTTGATTCATTTTCAGATGGAATTGTTGAAAAAAAATTCGAAAACACAAAGAATATCATCCAGTATTTTTCTACAAATCCAATAATTTCGTGGGCCCACTAATTTTACATGAGTAAAATCAACATTATCACAATAAATTTTGCATTGCAGGTTGAATAACGATTCACAACTACCTCAAATGAGCTAAACAACATGCATATTATCTACACCTTTCACTACTATCGAGTTTTCTTTTGAACGCCATGTTCATAAACTCCTAAGTCTCCACACGTAAATGAGTAGGTATAGTCGATCGTGAAACACGGTACATATTTGTTTTCCGAACCCAACCAAATGACAGTAAACCAGGTAGACCCACCCATAAGTAGGTAATGAATAACGTCAGAATAACTAAAATCAGACCACTATCGTACTAGAATTAGGGCAATTTCACCTAATTGTTTCCTCGACCTATTGGTCAGGATACCCTAATATCCCTATTCTCGTCTTCTGAATTACTTCCAGTTTTTTCATCATATTGGTAAATTTGAAGTGAATAAGACGTAATATTCACTTTGGCCAAATAAGTCGATGACCTATTCTAAGGTCGAAATGACGTATATTATACCTAAAATGTTTCCTCTTTTATATATAGATTTATTTTTGACAACTGTTTTATAATACCTCATTTGATATTAGGAAGATATTATATTAATTATTTGTCCAAGACTGTTGTACTTCCTCAAGCAAAACGATAGCCATTATTCACACCAGTGAATAATAGAGGTGAATAACCATTATTCACAAATTTTTAAAATTCCATATATGTTATATCGCGTACCCTATAGGAACTCTAGATCAGTGAATTACTGTTCTGGTGCACTGGTGTGAAAAATGGCTACCGTTTTGCTTGAGGAAGTACATGTATCATAATAAATATTGTATACAACAGTCGTGGATAAACAATATTTTTGTTCTCGTATCTTTGCATCATAAATTAAGGCTAATTCATACAGGGTTGCAACGATAAATGAGGTGTGTAGTAGAAGACAAATGAACGAAATTAAATTATTGTACGGTTAGAGGTTAACAGTCAAACCCGAGCATATGCTTTCGGTAAAGTCTTGAAATAAACAACTGGAAAAAAATATTGCGGTTTATTGTGTTATTTATGTCTCGTACAACATCTCATCGAATTCCGTTAGAAAAAAAATGTATGAATAATGACATTTGCATTATGACCTTCAACGTTCGAATTTTATGAATATTCCACTTTATTTTCTTGGCGAAAATATATTTTATCAGGGTTTTGTTCTTTTGTCTTCTTTTACACACTTCATTTATTGCTTCAATTTCGGAAATACCCTGTGTAGAAGCTTATTTATAGTTACTGTAAATTAGGCAGAATTACGAGGGAAAAATGTTGTTCTCGTATGTCAGTTCAGAGCGGTCGTGGGATATTCGCGATAGAAAATAAGCGTACACCACCTATCGGAGTTCTTGAAACCTGTCAAAGCGGCCTGTTTACTTTGTTTTCATTGGTTCACATTTGTTTTTTGTTTGTGCTTATTGGTCATACCATCAAAGCAAACCGCTCAGAAGGGTTCTAGTAGTTGCCGTCAGATAGGGCGACGTGATATTTTCTATAGCGAATATATTATGATATCTATTCATGTTTTCTACTTTGAAGCCCTCTGTATCCCTTGAATGAAACCTTCTACGTCATATATACTGATGTACTAAATGGAACTTTTCTCTTCAAAATAAGGTATTCTTTTCAATTCCTCCTCGTATAACAGTAATAAGGTGCTGCATTCTTCGCATTCTGTGTTCGTGTGGTATCGGCTTTGAATAACTGTCAGTACTGTGATTTGATATGATGTGATTTAGTCTATTCAATGCTTCAGTACCTATACCAAATCCCCAAATTCAGTTTTCAAAAAGAATTATTCATCTTGAGATTATACAGGGTGAGTCAAAAATGTGTACCGAGCTTTCTGGAGGAGAAGGCTCAAAATGTATCCTTTCAGATTGATAAAATTAAAATAATTTCTCCGGTAAAAGTCACCACATTGATATTTCCTTCATGAATTTATGTTGATAAGATTTTTCTGATACACTTCTACATTTCTGCAATTGTTATAAAGGGTGTTTTCAGTGAGTGGGTCAAAATTTTCCGAAGACAACTTTTTCCTCGTATTCTTTCTGGTAAAAATATAGGTCCATTCGATAGAGCGAAAAAAAAACATGAAAAACAGTACACTCAACAAAAAACAAAAACTGTAACCGTTTCAGGAAGGATGGAAATAAGTTGTCTTCAGAAAATCGTGACCCACCCACCAAAAACATCCTTCATAAAATATCAGAAATGTAGAAGTGTATCAGAAAAATGTATTTCATCGACATTTATGCAAGAAATATTAATGTCGTGGTTTTTATTCTTTAGAAGTTATGCGGGAAAATTGTTTCAATTTCATCAACTTGGGAAGTATATTATGTATCTCCCTTATTAATATACATTTTGGGATATACTTCAAAATACACTTATTTTTTATTGTACAATCACCTCCAGAAAGCTCGGTACACATTCTTGACTCACCCTGATGTTGTATATACATCAAATATTTCAACTCACGTTACTAAAATCAAATCTGTCTCCTATAGTCAGCTAGTCATGTATGTTGTACATACATATAGATTTATTTATTACAATATTTATATCATGTAAATGAGCTTATTGTTATTGATAGGTATACGAATTATATCTACATGACTATTGTAAATAACCATCTTCATTATTGTACATAATTCACGTTTCTCCATGCAAAGAAAAGTAATCATTTCAAATAAGAATAAATGTATATCCGGTATATCAACTAATACACTAGGGCCATAATACTCAGAAATCGACCACGATGTTCAGATGCTGAAAATGTTAATAAATAATATATAATAAATTGGCCATGATGTTTTAGCTGAGACACCGCGCCTTGTATATAAGAAAAAGATATAGATTCGATGAATGAATCATATTTTGCGATATTGTCAGTTGCTTCTTCTACGAGAATCCTCAGAATGAACCACAAATGTTCATTTACTTTTTTTAGTATCTAAGTTTTTTGTTGTTGAAATACACGTTTTTTAGACCATACTTCACATGGGAGAATGAAGACGCTTAAACTCAACATCGTTTCAAATGATGAACCTAAATTTAAGTTTGTCTTTGTTGAATGTGATGAATAAATTACATAAATAATTCACTTACTAGCTTCATTTCAATTATCATACAGTTTCGAATGTTAGATGCGGGGTCAAAATCTTGTTACCTATCTCACATTCGTGCGAGTAGTAAACACCATTTTGGTTCTGATTCTAATGTACTAATGCACTCGCATGCAGTTCTCAGAACCACTAAGAATTCGAAAAAAATTTCAGATTCACTTGCGCTTATTGACATCATATCAGGAAATCAACATATTGACTCATAAATTGTGTGTATAGTTGAACCAACACATACTATTCTAGCGATGCTGTGTCTTGATAATAACCAGATTTTTGAAAACTGATACCGGTGGGAATAGAATTCAGCTCAACATCCTCCCCTAAACTTGATCATTATTTAATAATTTTTTTGATTATTAGCAAAATCCACGATTTTCCAGGATATCAAATAAAAATGGCGGAAAATACCGTGAAGCAGAAATCTCTGTGCCAAAATGGATTGCTATGTTATGACTTGAGCACAGTTGAAAGAATACAAATATATTTGTATTCTTTTAACTGTGACTGGAGTGCCCATATATGATTCAAACGTTACACCCCTTGGTTTGGAAATAGTATTCTCAAACGGCCCGCGTTGAGGCATTGAGTGCAATAAATATGAATTTTCATCAAAACAGAATTGGCATGAGGAGGCTATGATTGTCATTTCATATCTGAGAATTTGAATTATAGTGGTTTGTCGTTTGTAACATGCGATCTATTTAATGATATACAGCAATTCCTCTCCAAAAATAATACCATTTTATATTGTTATTAGAACATACATACGTTATTTACAAGCATTCAAGCATACAAGTTGACTTGCATAATAGAATGATAACCTTCGAAACATTAACGGAGTTTGTATTGTCTATATATATTCCTAGACTCCTTTAAACACACTGACAGTTCTTTGATGAAAAAGTTTGTACCTATACGAACTAATCCTAATCGACGAGCAATATCAACATTTGAATACATTTGAATATAATGAAGTTTTCACCAAGTCCTTTCCTGAAATCTTCATATAATGAGGCTTCAACTTTCAGTAAATATTCAATAGCAGGAAGTATGTCCAGGGTTCAGAAATCCATAAAACACCATGCAGAAATATAAAACTACCAATATAGGCGATCACTTCTAGTAGTGCTCAACAAGAAGCTGAAATACATTTCTTTAGAAACAAACTCGAAATTCTTCGGAATAGGTTATAAACAATAGAATGTAAGTTTTTCATTTCAACATATAATTAATGAAGGGAAATTAAACAAAATATCATGAGACCTATATTCTATCAAAAAATTATTATGTGTATCAACCTCCCATTCATTTTGAATATCCCCAAAAAGTCACCAAGAGATGTTCTGGAGACATTTTTGAATACTGCCTGAAGCTGTTCTCATGTTCCAGAAGACCTTGAAGGGATGTCCTGAAACATTATTAGGGCGTACATATCGGAACAGAAGGACGGCCTAGGGACGTACTATATGGATGTCCGTGGTACCAAGAACGCATGTCCTATGGACATCCCGAATGTCCTGGCGGGACATCCTATGAATATCCATGTGACTTCAGTGTGCTATTAGGGTTGTTCTTATTCATAATCAATATTAATGAGTAAGACTCAGGCTATAGTACAAAAACTTATTTATTGAATAGCAACTCGAACGTTTCCGGCACTAGGCAATCATCAGGTGGGTATTTAATGTCATTTATTCTTGCAGAAGATAAGCATTAAAAACAATGTAAATGTATTAAACAACATTGATTTATGATTTATTTGAGAAAAATTTTCATCACTATTTTCCACCCATCTAGGTTTATAATAAATGAATGAAAGTTCACAATGATCTGATCAATCTAATCTATTTTCCACAATTTCAGGGTGAAGGGTGCCCTATAAAGGGTGATTATACAATGGGGTTGAGTGGATTAGGACATATTCATTCAAAATTCAGGAGTTTGCAGTTTTTTAAAGAAAGGTCGTGTGTTCGAAATTATTCATATTTTTGACAGCGCTTCTGCTTATGATGAGCCAAGCCCAAAAATAAGATATAACTATCAACTTTGGTTTTCATTTTTTTCTTTTAGACTCAACATGGTAAATCATACCATAAGTGGTCTCCAACACGACCATCACATAAACAGATCACGTTAAATCAAATTAATGATAATAGCAAGAGACACAGTTTCTTTCCAATAATGTTAATTTAAATCTAACGGCACCGACATATAATAGACTTTTATATCGTTTTTTTTGTGTTTTGTGTGGATTCATTTATTTGACCCAGAGATATCCATTCAAGTAACTATTGAGTCAGTCTATTATTGACAATTTCAGATAAATATTTTAGGAACTCCTACATCCTCCGTTCAAACATCCAATTATATTAAATATGTTCATTCGTTGATCATCGAAACACCATTTATAATTTATGTAAGTGGTGATAACCATATAATTTGGAGAGAAAATTGTATAGCATTAGTGATTTTTACTAAACATTGTTTGGGGGGTAGGGATACAAAATGTAATAGTTGAAATTGCATCAGACTCTCATTGTATTTTTAACAATAACGATAACGTAATAGTGAGAAAATGTTTTGTCCCGTGGTTGTTGGTCTTTTTTTGATCTTCGGTGTTTCAGTAAGTAATATTCTCTTGATATTAAGAGCTTCGAGTCAACACTTGTGAATGATCAAGTTTTGATCAGAAATAATCAGATGCAGATATGACTCTAGATTTAGATTTTTTTTTAAATTATATTCGCCATCTCCAACGAAGTTATCCAGAAACACCGATATACAGGATGTTTGGTTCACCAACGTATATCTGAAAGGGAATGTTCGGTAAGATTTCTAACATATCTAAACATATGAAATATTATACAATGTATCACGATTTCCGTGATATTATCGTTTTGTCGAACATTTTATCTAATTGTATCTTCGTTTCTTCCGAAGTTGAATACGTATTTCGTAACATCCAACTTCGAATTTATAAGCGATGATTTCTCGAAAAGTGTAACACTTTGTATGTATATGGTTGGTTATGTTCAAAATCACATGACCTACCGCACCTCCTTCCAGATATGCGTCTGTGAACCATACACCATGTAAAACCCTAGAACACACCATTACTCATTAATATTCAAGTCTTGAAGTGGTATTTCATTACCAAGGTAGTTTTTATCATTCCATGATGAAAAATACTAACTATACGTGAACGACACTTCAATATTGAATAAATATTTTCGACATTCAGTCGAACATCATCGTTGCTGGGTTTACAGATTCAATCAAACTAACGATTATTAGGAATTAACAATTTCAACAATTAATAATCATGAGGGTGTTAATACATATCTGATATTGATTGAGAATTGAAGATGAAATGTCTTCTGATTAAAGATCAAAATGATGTTAGGAAGTGATTTTGATCTCCACAATCCATGAATCCATAAAAATATTTCAAATTGGTGTCACCAAACTCCACCTGAACAATAACAAATCCAATCTTCATGTTTTGTCTCCAGAATTCCCCAATTGTTAGTTGTCAAGTTGAAAGTTGGCCAACTTAGTAATTCTTAATTTAAATAAAAGATGTTATGGTATAAACCTTAATAGATGTATCCTTGAATTCAACTTTTTGAGTTCATAGTTGTAAGTTTAATTCTTAGTTTAGTTGAAACCATAAACACTGCATGACAATGAAGAAAATATCTTTATTCATAAGACTGTTGCTGGCAGTGCTTACAGAGAGAAACCACAAAAGGTGGATGAATTCATTTTACATATGTAGACAAGCGGGACCAAATGTACCTACTCTGAATCTGCCTTCTGATTAAAAAATTAATAGTGCTCACTTTTTAGTTTTTTAACTTCTTGTGAACTCATGAAATGATAAGTTTCCGCTCATTTCGGAAGTATTTCCTCATCTGCTGATTACACATTTTATCCAGGCTCTCCTGCTCTTCCTTTGTTCAAATTTCATCCAAAGTTCGAAAACATTTTGTGAAATGACAAAATCGTTGATGTTGCCAATAAAGAAAAAACAAATAATGATATCCAATGTGTCAAAAGCAGAGCTCAGCGTAAAATGGTATATTGTCCAGAAATCGATTCATAATTAGTCAGTATTCGTAAGGATCCTTTTCGGATACTTATTAAAAGTATCATTGAGCTTTGTGATATTGTGCGAAAATCCAATTTATTTGTGCAAGAATCTGTATTGTTCTACAGGCCTTAACAGAAGAAGAACAAGAGATGATGAATGGCCTACATGCCGAATGTATTTCTCAAACCGGATGTTCGGAAGGTATGATATCTAGGTATAGCCAGTCTGTGATGTTTGTATTAACATATCACCCTATCATGGGGAAGCTTCCTTCAGATGAATTTTCATAAAATTAATTCAGTACTAGTACTACTCAGTTTTTTGTCCACGCTGTACAGAATGGCGATCGATGAAGTCCAAGTCGTTTTTATTCTAAAAATATAGCAATTTCTAAATTTGGTGCGACAAACTGTGACGTAAGTACTGAATCTAGTCTGGATATAGCTGATGATGAAGAATATAACTAGCGAATCGCTAACGAGTAAGATTGGTAAAAAAAAACATACCTTATCACAAGATCAGATCTGCTCTCGTGATGTGCCTATCAGTATTTTGTGTGGTGTGGAGAAGCTCAGAGTATTATGCGTTATTGCAAGATATAATCTGCTACTTTTCCAGAAAATAGATCTGTTTCAAACGACTTAATTTGCAAAAAATTAACTGACAAGTTATGATTATTATTTTTTATTGAAATGAAAGTGAATGATCATGGATACTATTGCGAAATATCATAATTCATTCCTATCAGTAATCAACTTCATCCAGAAGATGAGATTTATGAAAATTATTCATGATGCTCGACAAAGTAGGATTAAAAAACCTATTATGTCCCATTACTGTTATAATACAGTTATAATGTATTCAAAGAGCAATTTCCGGAAATCTATAGGCATATTGATGATATCGGCAACGTCGAACTGACACAGGGAATCGTATTTCAGCTCTGTGTGAATGTGGTTTTTCAGAAAGTACCTTTAGAAAGTACGTCATAGGAATGATGAAGAAGCCAAGTTCCTCTTTCATTCGTATTTTTCAGAAATGAAATTTGGAACGGAAAAAATATGTATATAGTAAATGTTCGCATGCTTCACAGTGAGATGAAAACTCGACCTATCGAATCTACTTTATTTCAAATATAAAAGATTTTCTTCAAAACCCGTTTTTTTTTTATAACGATTTTGAAGGATTTTTTTTTTAAATTCAAGATGGATTTTTGGACATGCTATAAGAGTTTGCAAAATATTCCCTCCCATTCATTCATCTTTTCTTCATGTTTTTAGAAGGTGATATGTGGATGAAACCAATAACCTTTTCAAGTTTAGTGTTACTAATGTTTTCCAGTATATCATCAGTAAAGAAAAGATTTTATCTGACTATTCGATATATTTCTTTGAATGACTAGTTCACAAGTTATAATAATTCCTTGGATTTCGAAAGAGATTGAATCGAGAAATGAAAAATTATGAGATTTCCAAATAGTCGTTTTTTCAATCTTGCTGCCATTTCCGAAGAGAGGTTGTTCACTACTGTACAATCGAATTTTTGTCTCCAAAGCACGTTAACAGGTTGTACAGAGTCTTTCTGAAAATGACGCGATAAATAAAATGGAATGCTGATGTATGAGACATAATGGAATACATCTTTCAACTATTATTGAACGTCCGGCAACATTGCAGGAGTAATTGATATTTTCGGTACTTCTGTCCTCGCCGAAAGCAAACGCTTGGGTTTGGCTATTTAGCTCTGATCAATAGTAGAAAAGGTTCAGGCAAACTCAGCGGTTCAATAAATTTGCCTTGAATATGATTAATCATTAACGTATAGCTATTCATTTCCAGATTTGATCAGTAAGGTTAGAGCTGGTGATTTTGCTGAGGATAACAAACTGAAATGCTACATGAAGTGTATTTTCGAGGAGCTTGGAGTGGTAAGTAGAATAACAGAATATTCGTCTATGGTATATGTTTATACATAATAAACGAAACAGTATATCCGACACATTTTTTCAAACTGGTCAATTTCAGAATAGAGAATTGAAGTGGTGGAACTTGATATATATTACTGACGAGAAAATAAAATTGGAACCATTTTCCACTGGACTGATATAATGTATTCAGTGTGAATTCATCATTGATATAACATATCACATGATTATTATAAAGATTAAAGACAAGAATCATCGATTCCGGAAAAAGTTCGATCCAGTACGACGAATAGAAAAAGATACCTAGCAAACATTAATACATGGGCCATCACTTTCAGAGCAATGTTACATAAGGCTCAATATTGGCATTTTTCAATAGTGAATAACGAAAGTATAACCCACTGGCCGACTCAACGCCAATATTGGCAATGCAGTATTCCCATTTACTGCTTGTTCATTATTGGCTCAGTGATTACTGACTGACGTATTTTCAGTGCATTTCATTGGAAATGATGTGGTCCATTCTGAGAGAATTTTGAGGTTATGAAGAAAGAATATATTATTATTCTACTAATGATGATAATGATAATTAAACTAGAAGAAGATTAATGGACATAGACCTCAGGAAGAATTAACCGCAGACACGTGTTTCGGGCTCTCAGCCCTCATCAGTACGGTGAAAGAAGTGCATAAGATAGGCAACACTTGGTGGAAGACGAAACAACAAATCGACGGAGTCAACAAACAGAAGGCAGCCGTTCTCAGAGAAGAATATCAGTTTATTCAACTGAATTCGTTATTTCAAATTGATGAGGTTTCATAATGCACCCTCACAACCTTCTATCTTTCCACTTGTTCACTTCACATCATCATAATAACAGATGACGACTCATGCGCACAAGGATAGAAAGAGGAAAATTCAATGGAAGCCTTAAGGAAAACACATCCATTGTTCAATGTCGAAAAAATAACAATAAAATGATGAATCTGAGAGGCTGATTGTCCATTGTCATTCCATTGATAACTTTATGACATTAAGGAACCTGTATCCTTTATTCATCGTTCAATCAGTACTGTTCCAGTGATCTTTGTGAAATAGATAAATCCCATAGATTCCTCAATGCCGTAAAAATCGTGTAATCTTAACATATATCCATAGAAAATATACTATTGTACCAGCACAATGAAAGAGCATTATACTTAATACATGATTTGAAAGCAATAAAGATGTTCGATAATTAGTATTGAACTGAATCATTATTCTAGATTGGTGATGATGGTAAAATTGACGTTCCTGGACTGTTAGAAATACTTCCTGAGGATATACGGAGTACAGCCAGACCAATATTCGAAAAATGTGGAACAGTTGGTAAGGATAGATTCATCTAATAACCTGTTTCTGGAATATACAAATATTGATGTTGTCGGACATAGGTGACATAGTTGATGCAATTCAAAATATTTATTCCCTATGCAGAGTCGTTGTGAAAGAATGTGCGAAAAAATCTGGGAGATGATTCTTGGTTGAAAATTTAGGAGGCTTCACACATATAATTTCTTTAAAAAAAATCATGAAGAGTTAACGGAAGAGAAATCATAAATTGCCTATCCATTGAGTACCTATATCTCTTCAACAAACAACTCTATTCAACTTCATACGTTCCAATCAGATATTCAGAAAGAAACTGAACTTCTGGTCCTCACATAAAGTTGTCGTATCTCAATAGGAGAGGGGGAATTATTATTCGTTTCCTTCAAAAAACCTCCTTAATTTACAACATCTCTCCTCTCATCTGTCCACACTACAAAATCATTTTTAGAAATACCTGAATTTCGGCAATTCTATCTACGTTTTACCTATAGGACAGTTCAGCTATAGCGTTGAGAGAGAAAAAAAATGTCTTACCCATATGCCCTTGTCTTCAGTGTTCCAACATGAAATAGTGGATATTTTATGTTGGCAACACTGGGTATGGGAAGAAATGGAGATGAAGACGATTTTAACCATATTTATATTGAGTTCAACATGATCTTCTTCTCCATTTTTTCATATTTCCAATGTTACCAACATGAAATTTTTATAATTTCACGTTGGAACACTGAAGATAAGGACAGATGGGAATAGTATATTATGTAACGAGTGTTTTGAACGTCCTTTTAGTAACGAGTATTTTAAGCACGAGCGGAGCAGTGTTTAATAAACGAGTGTCTAGAACAGTTTGTGAACGCGTTACATACCATGCTTTTTGTACGAACTCCTAAAATTACATTAACATACCTGCTATTCCTGCTAACCTACAAAGCAATTCGAAAGGAATGAGAATTGAGAACATAATACATGCAACTGCATGCAACCAGCGAGACACGTATAAGAGATATTGGCTGTAGATGTGTCCAATCCATTGCTTACTAACCTTTGTTTTATGTTTATTGTCATGCTTAGAGCAGAAAATATGAATTGTTCTCAAAGATGGATGTTTCATTTTACACTTCTTGTAGATATGCAAGTACCAGAACATTCTCTTCGATTTCACTTTCGTCTACTTTTCGCATATATTTTTAATGAAGAATTCTGATACAAACGAATATTGTTTGAATAATTCTGATGCAAAATTTGAAAATAACAGTTGACAGTTAATACAATTGACAGGCCAGACATGTCTCAAAGCGCTGAAGCTGTCTTTAATGAACTGCGTTGCCATGGTAATGTGTTTAAGAAATCGTGTTGCCATGGTAACGTGTTTAATATTTTCAATAAATCACAGATCGACAATCCGTGATTAATCGATCATTTAGCGATACATATCCGTACGCTAAATGTCATTTTAGGTATGTGAGTAGAAAAATACTTTTTTCTCTCTCAATGCTAGCTGATTTGCTTTATTATACGTGCCGATATAGGAATGTATAACTATGTGTGTAATTCTAAATATTTTCTTAGTTCACTGAATACATTATTTCATGAATTTGCGTAAACCTGACCACGCAGTTACCAAATTCTCACTTCAATAAAAATATAAATACTTAATATCGAAATAATTAATGCTTTCAGCTGGTTCAGACGGATGTGACTCCATGTTCCAAACACATAAATGTTACTATGCTGAATCTCCCCAGGTTAGTATGGTATTAAATCAATGTATTCATTGATTTCTTTGCACAATATTCTGCTTGGTTCTCACCAAATAGGTACTCAGAAAAAAGCAATCTATAATCATTTCAGCAGGCGCGGAAACAGGAGGGAAAGGCAATATGGGGCAATCAGGCTCCCCCCCAAAAACCTAAAGATGATTCCAATGTCATATTATTTTAGTCAATTACCTAAGTATATCTCAATATTGTAACAACTTTATATTCAATTTCTGGAATAATTCCAATATACTTCTTTCTTTCTATTTATTGATAATAATGTTCATATGTTTTCATATTATACATGGATATCATCATCCCTAATACAGGGTAACAGACATATCATTCCCACAAGGTAACAACTTTATATTCAAGTTCTGGAATGATTCCAATATACTTTTTATATATTTTTTTTGTATTAATAATAATGTTCATATTATCCATGGATATCATCATCCCTAATACAAGGTGACAGACATATACTCAGGAATATTGAATTCCTAATCTGATATTCCCATAAATATTACATTTTAAAAATCAATATTTATTTTCAATCCATCGTTTCATCAAAATTCACAGCTGCACATTCATACTTATCAGTCTGAAACACTTATTTCCAATGTGAAAGCATGCAACTAGAGACAAAAAAGAATTGTCTACGGTGCATCAAATAAAAAAAAGCTTGTGCACAATCCTGAATCTGCGCCTGGATGAATGAGGAATTGGAATCGTTATTAATTTTGTTAACTTTTTTCAGGCCTACTTCCTACCATAGCATTTTATGCATAATATTATACTTCTTATCGGAAGAAAATAGAAAGTATGAAGTAAGCTTTGTCGTCTTTGAAGCAGTTGAATGATAATCTGTAAAAATCAATAAATTATTTACCATGTGCGAACATCGAAAATGTATTTTAATTAACCACTTTTCAGTCCCTTCAAATCCTTCAAGCAAGTTTCTATAAACGTATCCGTTATCCGATCTTGATTCATCTATACAAAATAATTTTGTTGGATTTTATCATTAGGTATACAAAGAGGGTGTCCCGAAATCATATAGAAATATTGCAACTGCAGATTCTAGGAACAAATATAGTTGAAAAAGTGTATATAAACATGTGTCCAGAAATGGCCTTCACAGGGTGATACAGCAATTCAAAGGCAAGCCCTTGGTGATGAAATATCCAAATATTGTACAGTTACCTAACTTTTTATACCTAATTTGGGAATGTTGAGAACATTAACGGAATTTTAATCAGGGGCGTGGGGAATAGTAGGGGTTTAGGGGCACTATATATTTCCCCCAACTTTTTTGTTTATGGCATTTTTGGCAGTACGATAGAAAAATATGGAAGTATCAACCTTTTCACTCAAAAATAGTACTATCGTTCAGTTTCGATAACATTCACCATTTTCTAGAAAAATTTATTTCATATAACTCTGCTACGTAATAATAATAAAAGTGCTTTGTAATAATAGGGTACCGACCTCTATAATAATTATTTATAATGGGGGTGCCATTATTTTGTATCAAAACATCGGATGTGAATGCTGAAAGAAGATATTTATCATCAAACCATAATTTTTGGGAAAATTTGGTACCCTATTATGTAAAGAGCATTATTTCCATTACGTATAGGAAAATTGTATAATCAATTGATCTCGAAACAGTAAAAGCTATCGAACTCAACAAAAAAGTTATGAGAGTAAAGTGCCCCTAATAACCCCATCTATTTCCCACACCACTGACCAAAATGCTGGAATGTTCTCAACATTTTCAAATTGGTCATGAAAAATTAGTTATATAGGTACAGAATCTGATTATCTTATAAAAAAACGTTTCGAAAATATTTACAAAAATCCTCATCTTGGGCTCGCCTTAAAATGGCTATAACCCACTGAAGGGCCATTTCTGGACTGTTCCTATAGAATCTGCAGATGGACACCCTGTATAAATGGTATATGATGTAAAAACAATGACTTAAAAAATCAACACACATGCCAGATTCCAGAAACTAAAGACAAAAAAACAAATGCACCATCTGCAGACGGAATCCATTGATAAGGATTTGGGGACCAATGAGCGAGGTATGTTATTATGTAGGCTGCATGTTGCCAAATGTACCAAAACGCATATCATCGTTCCATTTGGGATGGTTGTGAACAAAATAAAAAAGATTTTCGAATTATCCTAAAATATGATGACTCATAATTTCAATCACTGTCTTTCGTGATTAGATACCGTGTGTTATTTCTAATTACTAATACTTATTTATTAATTGATTAAATGCAAACGGAAACTAATGTTATGTAATCAAACTTGACATTGAGAATCCCAGTATACGCTATAAAAATAAATAAAAAATTGAAATTCTCTTGTTGGCAATGAGTAGATTTTAGCTGGTAGTGGAGATGATGGGGTTGGGGGTTCTGGTCATTGTATTACTGCTTTCATGTGATGCAGTCATGGTGAGTACATTAGGTTATTATATTTTATTACTCAGAATAATTAATTTAGGTGATATTAACACCCATGAATGTTCGTTGGGAATCTTTCCAAGCATTCAAATCATATTGAAATTTTTGCCACCCTATATAGGTTCAAACACCAACAATATCGTTTTCTGAAATGATTAACCATTATGGCGATTCAAGGTTCAGGTTATGACATGAAAATGATAATACTGGTGTTTACTTGGAATGTGATAAAGTTTATTTTGGAAGATATCGACGATTTTGATCATTCGCTACTAATGTATAGAAAAAAAAAATCAGAATATCACACTCTCTATGTCAAACATGGAGTTGAAGATATCGAATGACGATAGAAAAGTCATGTTAATTAATAATAATAATTAGCATGCATAGAAGAATACACAAAAACTTGAAATCACAGCATTGGAGTTCAATCAGAGAAATCTTATTATTCCAAATATTAGGGTATACAAGATAATGATCCTTCTATAAACAGGGTGTCCCTAAAAGTTCTTCACAAAAACTTACCACCTATTCCCCAGGCCTGAACGATTCGATTATATTCGTTACAAACAAAGTTACCTCAGTAAAAAGTCCCTCTGTTTCAATTTTCTAATCGTTCCTGCTTCATACACCCATGAAATATAATTCATCATCACCATAGCCCAGTAAATCAATGCCCACGTACCAAGTATGAGTACAATCCCATGAGCCGTTTCAAATATATGAAGCAAAGATAATTGGAAAATTATAACTTCAGACATTGGCGACTTTGCTTGTATCGAATAGTTTTGTTCTGAGGAAAATGTAGTGAGTTTCTGTAAAGACCTTTGAGGTACACCTTGTATAGACACGCGTCCATGGTGTAAGTCGAAAATAGTTCATCAGTAATCCATAAACAGGCACCGGTACAATGTTTAAATGCACATTTTCTAGTAATAAGTTGAATGTCACTGGATTTCTGGAGTAATGAGTAATTTATTGAATAACTCAACTAATTTTGAAGAGAAAAGAATTCCTGAGAAATTTTGACAAACAAGCCGGTGTCAATCAATTTGCATTCGAATTATTCTGTACCATGTGCATAATAAAGGATATATCATTTCCGAGCTGGTTGAAAAATACGTTTAATTGATATTTGATACAACAATAACAATGAACCATTTTTTGCTGGTTGATTAGGTATGTATTCAATATCAATAAAACGTATTTTTGAATCCGTTTGGAGACAGCATACCCATTCTCATGTACCATATACGTATACACAAACATAATTCAACTGCAACTTAATCGAAAACGACTTGATTGTGAGATTCCCCAGAAATGATATTTGTTCAGAACTAAATGGGTAATTTAGCATTCAACCAATTTTCTCAAAGATATCCAGTGGCGTCCTACTTATTTCAATACTTCAATACGAAATGATGGAGCTATTTTTAATCAGACTTCAACACCCCTTATTCAAGTTGTCGGTATACCTGGATATCCATGTTCATTAAATAAATTCCGCTTATTATTCAAGTCTCAATCACACGTAAACATGTTGTATTATATTATAAATAAACTTTTCTCATGAGAGTCTACTTTTTTCTGTTGTTTCATCACCTATCAGAATTAATGAATCTGAACATTTCAACGTAGTTTTTTATCTATTTCTTTCGTCACCTTTTTATATGTTACATATAACCAGTAAGATGCGAAAGAAGAATCAATAAACGAACACTTCATTTATTGAAATTCTTACATAGGTGAAAATTTCGCGGTTTTTAATTTCACAGGGACTCAGTGAAGAAATGCAAGAGTTAGCCGATATGCTCCATGCAACATGTGTGGAAGAAACAGGAGCCAAAGAAGGTAAGAAGCGTTGAAATCGTTAGAGGTGGCTACAAAATATTGGGAAATCCATGTCTGTACTGATTCACTGTGTCAACTTTGTGATATTACATAACTAGCTTGAATAAACATCAAAGATTGATAGAATTAAACCTCTGGTGTACGCGCTTCAATTCTTTCCTGTTTTACAATTCCTTGATTTTTGCCTACTTCGATAAACATAACATGGCGTGGGTAAATCTCGCTAATTTTCGTCTGGTGCTGTACCAAAATTACAGGCATCAATGTGACAATTGTGAGCGAATTATGACCAATGAAGATAAGTAATACATTTTGCGATTTAACCGCATCAAGGTTGGTAGAACTGATGTTGATCATAAGTTCTAGGAATCACGCCATCTAACATTTAATATGTGAACCCCACGTCATCGTCTGAAATTCAATTGTTTATATCAAGAACCAGTATGACGAAACAAATGGAGAGTGAGCGCACCAGAGGTTTATTTCATCATTCATCAAAGATCATTATAGTACTGGGTGTATAGTACAGTATGGCTGAAAATAAAGGATATGGTTCCTTAGCTCATTTTGAGACGAAAAGTTCATATGAACATATGCCCTAAACCTCTCAACTTTCGAGTTATACGGTTTTAAAATTTTAAGAAGAAAATCGTTTTATCACAACTTCAATACCGTTCTAGATATTTCCATGAAAGTTGACATGCAGCTACTAAGAATCAACAGGCATTCTTCGATGCACAAGATTCTTCAATATCTCTACCAATGGCGTACGTGAGGGATGTATCCTGTAGATTTTTTGGAAAAAATATTGTACGCCCTTGATTTCTCCGAGGAGAAAAATCATTTTCGAAATCTTCAATTCTTTTTGTTTGGTTGGATATGTCAATAACATTTCATTATCAAAAAAATCCAAGACCTACTAGCCCCAAGTGACGTATCCTAATAATCAATATCTAAAGTAACTACGTATTTTCATGTCTGAATGTTGAATCGTGTCGATGTTTCTTTTTTTTTCAATAAAAAGTATTGTATGTCCTTTCTAATACGTCTGAAAATGAGTATATATATTTTTGGCGTGAAAGCCCGGAAAACAAAGTTGAATTCACATTCATAATATTAGTATAGAGATGAGTTTACATTGTTCACGGACATATGGATCCATCCGTAACCAATCAAAATGGTGAACGACATCACGTCACTCCAACCATTGGATATTGTTATTTTGTGGAGAATCATCAACCTCAAATATTGTTTTGAACTTTCAAGAAATACTCTTCTATTATATCTAATTGGAATGAATGCAGTTTTTCACGGAATATGAAGATCCTTTGGAAAAACAAATCTGCTGAGTTCGGAATTCAGATCAAAAATTTTTGAGCAGTGAACAAAAAACTATTTTTCTCGAAAAATTTCACTGTGTATCTCGAAAACGAAGCTTTCGCAATAACTTTTTTTTTTTCACGGATTGTAACGCCTATCGAGCTTTCACGACCACAATCTGAAGACCCCTGTAGCTATATTATGATGAATGTAGACGATGAATATTGTTGCGGAAAAACTTCGAGCCAGTGCAGACTGGAGAAGATGAAAATGCCAAGTTTTATCAATAATTTATTTTCAGATGACATATACAATGCAAGAAATGGAGTGTTTGCTGATGATGTAAACTTTAAATGCTACATAAAATGTATTATGGCTCAGATGGCTTGTGTAAGTTGACCTCTACCTCCTAACACTGAACAATTTTGAAATATATGCTGCCAAAATGTTAGCATCAACACGATAGAAGTTGTCAATTCTTCATATGAGTGAAATTGTATTACTTCACACTCGATCTTGATACATACAGAAAAGTGCACAAAAACCGGCCAGTGCTGTATCTTATAAATCATTCGAGATCATATCTCGAAAATTGGTGGGTAGGAAGTATACCAAATTGTTCATTAATTGACGAAACAAGTTTGGTTCTATCCATTCCGGTCTCACCAGAAACGACCGTAACTTTTGATTTTTCAATAGGACACCCTGTATTCTATTCCATAATCGGTTAGGGATTATTATGACGTATTCAACGATACCGTGTTTTATAGTGTTTTAATTCAAACGACTACGATGATATTCGCGTTCTAAGTTTCCATATGCTCAATAAGTGGGACAGAGAAAGAAGTTTCGATATTGCGATGTCACACCCATTTAGCATATGGAAACTCAGAACGAGAATATCTTCGTAATCGTTTGGAAAAACCCTAACGAATCTGGTATAGTTGAATTCGTTATGACAATCTCATACTGATTATGGAAATATAAGATGTCCTATTCAAAAATCTGAAGATAGGGTCGTTTGCGGTGACACCGGAAGTGCTACCCACCAATTTTCAAAATCCGATCTCAAATGATTCAGAAGTTACAGCACTTGCCGTTTGTGCACTTCTGTGCATAGATAAATATTGACTGCAGAAGTGGAACATAATGATTTTTTCAAATTGACGATTCCAAAGGTAATTTTTATCAATTTATTGATATAGGTTAAGTTAGGTTAGGTTAGGTTATACCAATTCATACTCCTTCAAGTAGATCCAGCTTCTAGATGAAGCCGATTAGTTCACTTGGTGAGTGATCTAGTCTAAGGGCGAGGGTGAATCCCTGCCAAACAGCTGAAACCTGATTCGAGTCGCAGCGGGGCAGACACAAAGTACATGTTCTGCTATTTCATCATCATCATGTGATAATTCAGATAACAGTGGCCTGTAAGAAGGCCTGTTAAAGAGCGTAGGTTATTGTTGCTGTATTCTAACATTTGTTTGGTAACATGCCTTGAAGATTGTATAAATGGCTTGAAATGGGGCATTCCTGGTAGATTCTGCCAGAAGTCTGGAACTCTTCTTGCAGTCCAGGTGTTCAGTGTATGATTGGCAAAACTTGGTGAGATGCCAATGGCGAGATCTGGCCTAATGAAACTACTTGCGACACCCTCTATCTATTGTTTCATTACCTTCCATGCCATCAGGAATCCAGACCATATATCTGGCAGTTCTATACCAGTCTAGACGTTGATAAGTTTGAGTGTTCCAGAGCCGCTTGGCTAGCCGAGAATATTTTAATTGTTATGTGTGAGATTGGTTTATTCCAATCTCTCAACACACATCAATGGCCTAAATTTCCACCTCAAATATGGTTGCATAGTACCCAAGAAAGGTTGATATCTCTGTGCTAGGTTTGCGATCGTATAAACCCCTACCAAAGCCTGTGAGTGTTTTTGAACTATCTGTGAACCAGCAGTTATCTGCTTCTAGTAAGTAGTTCCTCCTTTCGAAACAACCAGTCATCTCTATTCGGGATCAGGGCGTCATCCTTCAAAATTTCTTGGAGGATATTAAAGGCTACCCTCACAGTCGTGCTCCTTGCCAGAATGACAGAGTCATCTGCATAACCTTGCAGCTCTACCCCTCTTCGGTCGAGGACATTGAGCAAACTGTCCACCAGGACTGAACACACCATAAGCCTTGAGGGCAACCGTTGGAGACCTTGAACAGGATAGCCTCATCTTGAAGATATATGTAGTAGCTGTCCTATTCATGAGCATGGCGTAGATCCAACCAGTGACGGCTGGTTCTATGCCCATATCAACTGAGGCTGATCCAATAGAGTTTCGTAATGCATTGTCGAATGCTCCTTCATTATAGAGAATATTGGCCACCACAATCTTTTTGTTGTTGAAGAATTGGGTGATTTTCTCCATGTAGTTTTATATCTGTCCATTTGCCCGTTTGATAGGCATACTGGTGGTTGTTCAGGGGTAATGTGCATGAAGCGACCCGCCAGATATATCTATCCAGCACTTTTCCAAGTCTTTTCAGCAGGAAGGATGTAAGGCTGATTGGTCACATACCGATTTTGTATGTGGGTCCGTGCAGCCCAACTGGGTAGCACTATACAATGAGAATGAGTCAGAGTACTTCCAGGCCGTTTTGCAGCAGTGCTGGAAACAACCCATTCTCTCCGGGAGATTTACAGGACTGACATGATTTAATTGCCCATACAATTAAATGCCCGTGCTGTGATGAATTTCTTGGCAACCTCCCAATCGTTCTTTTCAGGACGTTTGGCCTCCATTATTATCAAGAGTCAGACTTCCAGAAAGTGGTTTTCTATCAAAAGCTTTAACGTTTCTCTTCTAGAGAATGACAACTTCTATTTGCTCAATTGAAACAACAATGTCTTTCTCTCTATATGTAACTACATTTCTTCTTTCATACCAGAAAGTCATATAATTACTGATTGTAGAAAAGTAGGAATCAAAAGACTTTGGAAATGCAAAAAGATACTCGAAAAATTTTGTTTTCAGATTGATGATGACGGAATAATAGATGAAGAAGCTACTATTGCAGTACTACCAGAGGAATATCGTGCTAGAAGTGCACCAATTATCAAAAAATGTGGGACAGTCAGTAAGTATAACGGATTAACCTGAATGCGAACGTCAATACCTGATATTACCCTCTCATAATCAATCATTCAAAGATCATGTAGACCACTTCCAGTTATCTTCAGCCAAGTTTATTTTTGACGGAAGCATCCCTCTGTATCTTCCGTTAGTATGGAGGTACAATTCTAGAATTTGCAGGACCAATAGAGCTATCATCATTGATTTTCACTTATCCAGAATAGTAATGGAATCACTGTTATTGACGGGAAATGATATATGAAGATGTAATTAGTACATTATACACCTAGGGAATAAAGTGGTTTTTTAATACCCTAGACAAAAAGTTTATAACGGGAGGGCTATAATTTTTCGAGGGATTTAAAATCACTTTAGTCCTGAGGGGTATATACTATTTTATGCACTTAAGAATAGATAAAACGCTGAAAATAACGAAAACAAATTGAATGCTACTAATCGGTAAGTACTACATTTCTGAAATGTCATCGAAGAGGCTCATTATTACCATATCAACTACCTCAGTAACTATAGTGATCCCGATTGCGGGAAAAAATTTTACTTCAAATCGCTAGGGATTTAGAGTAACTTTAATCCCCTAGGAATTCAAAATAGCACTTTTTCCTGAAAATAGGGAATAAATGTACCCTTTAAATCCCTGAAGTGCATAAAATATGTTGGAAATCTCGATGAATATATTTTTTTCTGAAAAATGTCAGCCTGAAAAATCAACTTCTGTCTCAATTCTTATGGGAGCACCATAGTATCATAATTAATTATTCAGGTGTGATTCGAAAATTCTCAGTAGCAGGACTATGGTAGATTTGATGTTCTAATTCTGAATGCGAAGAGATTACCAACCTATCTGCTTTCTTGCTCCTCACTCATTTTCCGAGTGAAAAATTATGGAGATACAAGAGTGCTTCAACCAAAAGAATGAAGTATTATTCATTTTCAGAGGGATCCTCTCCTTGTGAGAATGCATGGTTGACACATAAATGTTACCAACATGAAGCATCGGATGTAAGTATGATTTTTTTGTCAAATGAAGCATAATTGAAAATTATAGATATAAAATTCAAGCAAAGCTGTATAATTATTTCGAGTGGTTCACTCAATATTAAGAACCTATAAAGCACCCAATCTGAGTCACTATCATACAATTAATTGTTATTTGTTTTACAATAAGCAGAAAAGCACAAGGTTCAATGACGCGGCTGGGGTTCCATAGCGGAGGTTAGGAAACCAGCCATGGCATTAAATCTGCTTTTTTGCCATGTGAAACATATTAAGTATGTACTTCCCGGACTAGGCCGGAAAAATGCTACTTTCGCAAAGGAAAAGCGTCCGGGAAGTGAGCACTCTTCCCGGACGTTTGCTGGAAAACAATTTTTTCCCGAAAGTGTGTAATTCTTTCTATAATAATTGCTGGATTCCATGATATTTCGATCGATTGAAAATGTGGAGGAATAAGACAGAATTGAACATATCATACTAGGAATCCATAAAGGAACACGAAACCAATCAGATCAATTTCCTCCCCTATCTCGGTCAGTCATGATCTGCTCTTGCAATCCCTGGAAGATATTGGTTTGCGAAATCAGAGCTTGAAACTCTTCAAAAGTTACTTATCCAATAGATTCCAGGTAGTGAGAATTGACGATGTTCTCAGTGATCGGGAAGTTATCGAATATGGTGTGCCTCAGGGAAGTGTTTCAGGACCTCTATTGTTTAACATTCACATAAATGGTTTGTTCCCATTGCAAAGTAGTAGAGACATAATTGGATTTGCTGATGATACAGTGATTATATATGAAGCCGAAAATTGGGGAATTCTCAAAGGTGAAGCACAAACAGACTTCTCTCGGATTAAAAGCTGGCTAGAATATAAACTGTTAACAGTGAATCTAGAAAAAAAAACACTTACCTATTAGTTGCAACGTGACAAATAGGCCTGCATTTGTTAATCTCCAAATAAAAACACATAATCATAGCTTCACTATATTGCCTGTTGATAAAATAAAATATCTATAGGTGTCATCTGAAATGAAATTCACACATTACTCATGTTTTGAAAAATTACGTGTAATCCTCTACAAATTCAGATTCTTAAAAAAGATATTATCATTCAACCACCTAAAAATATTGTATCGTGCACTGGTTGAGAGTCATCTACGTTATGATATCGTGGGATGGGGTGGGGCCCTGAGAACGCATATCAACCCTCTGGAGGTCACCCACCCCGATTTTTGATCCAATCAAGAAGATATCCCTCAGATCAATTGTATGGAGATAGCAAAGTTATGGATATAAGGCAATTGTATTATTTCAGTATCATTCTCAAGTAAAAAAAAAATGAATATCATGCTCGATTACCTACTCATAACTACATCACACGGCATAGACATCATCATACGTTTCCACGAATGACCAAGTCCACTTGCCAGCGAACCTTCATCTATATTGCACCGAGGGCGTACAATTCACTTCCTGAAGAACTAAGATTAACAGCTTGCTTCAAAACCTTCGTATACAGATTGAAAATATTTATACAAGAAAATTCAAGAGCGTGGTGCAACGACATCATAGAACTGAGAACCTGAATAATGCTTCTTAACATACCCTCAATTCAAGAGTACCTACATACTTTGTTGTTGATAACATGTGTTCATAAATACTTATACATTGATTTTATTCTTGATTTTTTTTTCTGAATATTGATTTTTCATAATTATTCATCTCGAGTTTATTCTTTTCTGCATTATTTTTTTGTTAAAGTTGTTCTTGACTCTGTTCTGTTCAACTGTTGAGATGCATCATCTTATTTCCATGTTTTTATCTGAGTGTAATAATAGATTAAGTATCTCGAAACAAGTATTTATATACTTATCGATTATATTTCATTTATTCATTTCAGTTTTTAATTCGTTTCTATGTACACTGTTTTGTTCTGGAATGAATAAATATATTATCTCTCCATGCGAAAAAAAAAATATATAGAATTCATATTTGCATCACAGGTTCGTGGAATTGATGATTATTTGTAGAGGAAAGTTGCTTGGAACAGAGAATGCGTTGAGGGGAAGTGGTAAGTCACGACGTATAATCCCATCGAAATTTTTTTGTCGGACAACTCTTTACCAAAACTCGTTTGTCTACAGAACGACGGTGAAGCTTCGGAATTTTTCGCTAAAGGAAGTATTCCCAAAAACTTACAGGTTTCAAGAGCTCAAAAAAATTCCAATACCTATATCTTCTCTCCCAATCCTCCCTATAGGAACGCACGATGGTGCCCTAACATAATAATTCGGATTCCCTTTAGTGCACTCCAAAAGATGAAGAAGAACCCTATAAACTAATAAAGGGCTGCAGATATTTTCAAATCTCTTTGTATGATATTGCTATTCATCATTTTCAGTGAAATAACGCTAATTGCCTTTGTTTTGTTTCAGGAATATTTCTTAGTGTAAGGATATTGTCGCTCAGATCCAAGTTCACAATATGTTAATTATTGATATCTTAATAACGTTATAACTAACCACATGATGTATATTATTTGAATACAAATTATGACGCTTTCAATGCACCTGTTTTTACCTAATTAATAAAAGCTTCCTATCCTATTTGTGTTTTTTTTAAATTGCACTCCCTCGTATATAAAAAAGGAATTTTTTTACTAAATCCATAACCCAAGAATTGTCCCTCCCCAGAATCAATACTAATAACTCTACAAGATAACTCTCAATGACGACTTCTTTTGAAACGATAGTGGAAGTATCTTTTTCTTATCGCTTGGAGCGCACGAAAGGAAATCCCTGAATTGAAATTTGGAAAACAAAGATCAGTAGGCATATTGAAATCAATATAATGTACCTATATTATAATTTGAGGAAATAAACCCAATCAACTTGGCAACACCGCAGAAGAATTGTGAAAACAAGATATGGCTGTTTGGACGATATATTGACTAATCGAAATATGTAAAAAATACAGGGTGTTCCAATTAAAAAATTCTCAATTCATCCATTCCCCGTAGAGATCAAAATAAATTTGATATGTTGACAAGGACAAGACGATATAGTTCCATATCCCCGAAAAGATTTTGTATATCTCTTATTACAATGGAGCTATATAGAGCTTGTCTACACTACTTGGACACCCAGTATAATTTCCTTCCTCGCATAGGGCCCACTTCACAAATGCAGCCTATAGTGCCTATAGGGAACAGTTCATAAATACAGCCTTGGATATCGCGTTTACAACCAAAATAACATTATAGACAAAAATACTGAGTCATAAATATTCAGTTCCTGAAATTGTTTGCTAACGAATCAGGACATTAGTTCTCAGATGATTAATGTCCATTCGTCTTATTGCTCATGCTAAATTTTTCAACGTTCGTTTTTTTTTTTGGTAAAATGTGCATATTATGGACAGGAAGAAATATAGGGTGAGAAGCTGAAATCTAAAGAGGAACATATTCCGAAAGTATATGGATTTTCAGATCACTTTAAAGCTGGAGATTTGGAAGGAAGGAAGCATGATATCCATTTGTACACCACATATCATCAATGGTTTTTGCCGGTCAGTTCATTGAGTTTATTCAGGGCTTCCATTTCAAATCATACCACCCAGACCCAGCATAGATACTGATCTGCAGAGGTCATAATTTTCGAAAAAAATAGGTTGATTCATATAGATTGAGGGCAGAGTAAAATACCAGTTCTGATTGAATGCTATGCTCATCTCCTTTTCTCCGAGTCACCCATGCTTTATAATTTCAAATGGCACCTCCTACCTTGGAATGAATCGAATTCGGTCGAAAACAAACACCAATTCGACCAGATGAATAATAATTTATTTTTACGAATCGTGTTGGAGATCAACTAACAAAAGAGAGGTCAAAAATTACAATTTCTCACAAAGGTCGAAGGTACTCGATGAAATTATTAAAAATATGCTCCAATAATCTGTACTCAATAGTACATCCAATTTAAGAATTCTTGACGATTCATTTCAAACGTTTTCCCAATAATTTGTCTTCATTTTGGAATCGTTGTCAGTTTGAGTACACCAATATTTTCTGGCGGAGTTTTAGTAACCATTGTTCTCATGATTTGACCCCACAAGAAATGATCTCCTGATGATATCTCTAATGAAAATCGACAAAACTTTTGTACCTTTCTAAACTTCCCTTTCGTTATTATAATCGACGTGTATGTGTATCTCTGTATAGACAAAATGTTTTTGTTCTACCTGGTTATTGATTTGGTTATTGTTAAGTTGAAGTGTGAAGTGGTAAGTTTTGAAATGAAAGCCCTGTATCTCGTTTCATAAAGAAAAGTGTTCTTGTCAAGTAAATTGACAACCATGCCAAAAAAATATTATTTATTTCGTCTCAATCTGATAACGCGATGCTCCACTGTTTATTTTTGTTTTTGAATCTCGAAAAGCGTAAAAAATACTGCTATTTTGTCGATTCGAACGATGTTGTCAATTATTATCATCATTTTTTATTCATGAACTGATAAAAACAGTGTTCCGGTGTCTGCTTCATTTTTACAACTGTTTTTCTGAATATGAGCTGTTAATTCTTACTTTGGTACTTATGTAGCAACCCTGGAAATATTTAAATCTCATTCGAATCTATTTCTTCAGGTACCCTCACCATTTTTCCGGAATATGAAACTCCAGAGCATCACTTGAACAGCTTCATTCGGATATAGCTGGATGAAAACACAAATTCCTTGATTCTAATGTATTCCAGTAACATTCGAACTAACTATTCTTTCATGAGGTGAATGTAGGTAGTAAAAATGTGTATCTTTACAAGTTTTCCTTGATTTCTTTCATTAAAGACACTTATTGAAATTCAATTACCAATATAAATTGCAAAAAAAATAATTAGGTAAATCAAAATTGGATCGACAAGATTAAGCTCAACGCACGTTCCTATAGTAGACGAGACATACCAAGACACCGTGATAAAACTATGAAAATAATTATAATACAATGAATATTTCTCTAAGATCTATCAGTTACTTAATTTCTTCGGATCAAAGTAAAATAACATCCTGTATAATTTGATTAAATTATTGTTGTAAGACATTTTGAGACTGATGATGTTGGACATATTCACTTCTCGAAACATTCACCTTCCTCTCAATATTGAACTACAAACATTTTGTGGAAACAACAATGAGCCGTCTTTTTATCCATACATACAGGATGACGATTTTAAAACGATCAGCAATCAATATACAGGGTTGGGCAAAAGTCCAGGTGAATATCTCGGTAAGCGTTTGTTACATTTTTTTGAATATATGTACGCGATGATTTCAACACGTGCTGGATTTGAAAATGATATCGTCGATGTATGGCCACTTTTTCAGTTTATCCGGAATTAATAATAACTTCGTTAGTTTAAATAGATCACCCTGTATTTATTGAATCTTCAGATTCTCCCTGAAAAGCTGATTTCATCGATTCATATAACACTTGGGGTCTAGCAAGAATGATAACTGAGATTACTGTTCGAAATCGAAATTTTTCAACTTCAGGATTTTTTTGCGTCGAAACTTTTGATTCACTATCTATTGGTATTTAATGGGGACAAATACAGGGTGATCAGATTTCTGAATCTTGAACCACCCTGTATTTGTTTCAGTTAAATGTCGGTAGATAGTAAATCGAAAGTTAACGCAGGGATATGTCAACAGTTTTGACGAATAATGAATAGTTTCGACACAAAAAAATCCTAAAGTTGAAAACTTTCGATTAATATAGTTACCCTATATCTCAGTTATCATTCTTGCCAGACCCCAAGTGTAGAATCGATGAAACCAGCTTCTCAGGGAGAATCTGAGAATTCAATAAAATACAGGGAGTTCTATTTGAAATAAGGAAGGTAATAATAATTCTAGAATAACTGGAAAAGTGGCAACATCGACGATAACATTTCCAAATCCGACACGTTTTGAAATCACACTGTGAATATATTCAAAATGATCTAACAAACGATTACCGAGATATTCACCTGGTTCCATATTTTTGCCCAACCCTGTATATATCCTTAACTGATGGTGATGACACTAGATGAAAATTGTTCGTAAACGTCAATTTCAAATATTAAGGGAGACAACCTTTGTTTGTTGAACTATCCCTGAAATTTTGATTAGCTCCGTCCCTCTACTATTTTTCAAATCCTTATCGAAATCTTTCGAATTTGCAGTACTTATATATCCTCATAAATTTCTGGATTCAAATTCATCATGATAATGAACGTAGTGGCATACAGACCTATCTTGAATTGTTCAAAATGGTTACTACCAGCCGATTCATAAGGATTATCAAGATATTCATTATCATGTATTGGAGATTCTCTTTGTTCAATTTTACAATTTGCATAAACTGTTTTACTATATGTTCAAGCTCAATAATTATGCATTGGACCAGATAATCATATACCTAAATGGTATTTTCTCAACGTTTCGTGCTTATACATATTTCATCATTCACCACAACCAATTGGCTGTCAATGCTTGCAAAATGTTTAGATAGATTTAACAAATTCACGACAAAAATATGTAGGTATTTCATATTATACATTATACGTAGGTTTTTTTGAAAGTTCATGAAATAATTCTCCTAACTCTCACTCACGGCGGTCAACAAAATTGTACCACCTAACCAAGTATGACGAGATAACGTTTTGACCAATTCAACATTCATACAGGGTTGTGATAAAGTATGGAACCAAGTGAAAATCGTTGAAAGAAAATATATGACATTTTTCAAACTTCGCAGACAAGTGAAATAATAATTTGTTGATACTCTACTTCCGGTTGAACCAGAAATACACTCAACTTTTTTTATTCAAATGAGAAACCCTGTATATTGTTATCTACTCTGTATTAATAGTTGCAATAAACATGTACTGTCAGTAGGTGACTGTTGAGAAACTGTCAAGTTGATTGTGAAATCAATTGAGACAATGAATCATCGATGGGTGTGAACTAATCCATGGGAAGTATTGGAAATAGTAATTCAGGAATTCATTTATAGGCTTGCAGAATTATCAATATCTGGAGAGCGTTTTGTTTGAATTATTATTGTCATGCTTCTCTGCGAGGAACACACAGTAGTGGGTAGGTTTTGATATCCCTGTCACTTGACAGTGAATAAATAAGTTACACTTCAATCAGTAGTATTTATAAAATTTCCTATTTCTCCGTTATTACTCGGCATGGATGTGCCAGAAAATACTCCTCTTTTCCAGAGAAAGTGTCCCGGTTGGCAATAACAGGCTTGAAAGGTTTCATGACTGAAGGAACTGCTCACTATATACTCCTCCCATCGTCTCACGACGACATTATTCATGTTATTCCTACTATTATTAAATAATAGCTATTTATATATCAAGGGAGGAAAGGTATCTATTTCCTCCCGCGTCGGACATCAAACACACATTGGAGAAAATGAACCTTCGCTCCCATGATATATATATGATTTTATCAACGTACGCGTCTTTTTAAACCATCATTCTTGAAATTGTGCTTCAAGCTGTCTAGCTCTCGATCCAAATCGCATTACTAAGGTATATAGTATGCCATGGACTAGGAGAAATCTCGTCTCGAAGGCACTTTCTCGTCTAGTCTCGATCATCGAGACGAGAAATTAACAAACTCTCGTCTCGATGTTTTTCTCGAAGACAATTTCTCGATCTCGATTCGAGACTCTAGAAATTTCGAGAGTCTCGAAAACAAAAACTGAATGTTATAAAAAAATGCTATGTACAGGCCAAGGCCAGAGCTGAATCAAAATACAGGTTATTTATTTTTTTCTATAAAAGAATTATGTTAATACATGAACTCAAAGCCATGTATAACAAACAAACCGCCGAGCATCAGTAAAAAAGTAAAAGAAATATTGTATTGAAAAGGAATATTCTCAGATATATTGCATGAAAAAAATTGATGCATTCAAAGAAATCCATTGAGAAATCGCATTCTCTATGTGATGAAAATATTAATTTTTTCTCGGTATATTCAACAGAAAACAACCACTTTCCTGACTGCATGCCACGACGAACATTGAATTATATCTATTGAACACACACGAAGAGAATTTGAAAATAAAATCTTCTGAATTTGAGAATTTGCATTTGTATCAATTTTTTCAAAGTTTATTATACATCTGAAAATATTCTTTTCCAATACTTTCTTAATCCAAATCATGGGATTCAAACTTGTACGAAGGAAACTTGTTATTTCATCAATTCAAAATTTCTTTCCACGCCCTCTATGATGAATATCAGTTTATCATACATCCAAAACAAAAGAATATTATTCCAAAAAATAAGAATTGAATGAATTCTTGATGTTTGAATTCAATCTTTTATCCATATAGGTACATTTAAAATTTACCTAGGTACGAAAAGTGAATGTTTGAAAGTGTTTCTTCGTTCGTGAACAACACCTGCAACAAACTCATATTTTATTATCGAAACAGTCGTCTCTTGAACAACCCGATATAACGCAAATTAATGTATGAATTATGAAATTATTTCTTAGCTTAGTTTTTCATTGTCTTTTTTCTGGCATACAGTTGTATTCAAATAAATAGCGTACAAGTATTAGAGAGAGAAGCTAACGTCATCCTATTTGCGTAAAACGAGCTATCGAGAATGATTTTTCACCATATGTTGACATTTGTAATAGGTTGTCAAAACTACAAAGCATTGGCTGAGCCAGTTTTACACAACTAGAACTAGGATGACGTTGACGTCTCTTTTTAATACATGTACGCCTTTTTATTGAATACAACTGTACTTGGAGCTGTGAGTTATTGCAGCGCATAATTTTTTTCGAGATCGAGAAATCTCGAAATGATTTCTCGATCTCGAAAAATCTCGAAGTGTTTTTCTCGTTCTCGTCTCGAAAAAAAATTAGTGGTCTCGTCTCGATCTCGTCTCGAAATCGAGACGAGACGAGACGAGAAATCTCGAATTTCGAGAGTCTCGTGAAACCCTACCATATGGACAATTGACGCCATTCGTACTTTCGGAATATAATGAAGCATATATGATATCATTGAAATTCAAGAAGGATACGATTGTTATTTGTTTTATAATATTGATAAAAAAACGAGTAAGTACTTGGATTGCACAGATTGAATAGTTTATCACCGCCAAAGTATGCATGCTGATGCCAATTTATTTTACCTCCAACGGGAGTTGATATTTCTTCCTCGTGGGAGTAAATTGACACATTTGTTTCCTCCAATGAGGGAACAAACGCTTACTTTGGATTCAGTGAGTTGATACATGAAATTACCCAGTATCAATGAATTCAATACAATCAAGATCAATCGAAATTTGCAAAACAATACAGGGTATGCCTTTTGAATGGGAAAATGTTCGTTCATTTCCGGTTGAATCAGGAGTAGGTACAGCACCAACAAAAACAATTTACATAAGATGCGTTGTTGAACTTTTGTGCAAACATTAATGAATTTCATCCTATTCTTTTCAGAGATATTTACTTCATTCCATACTTCATCCCAACCCTGTACATTATTTAATCATTTCTCTAGATTTTTGTAATCTTGCTCTCCTCGTCTCTATAAATGAAAATATTACTACCACACTCACTATAGTATGGAAGAATCAGATGATTTGCCCCAAAATTCCACTGCGCTTGAAATTCAATCAATCAATTCATATCCACTCAGTATCATAAACAGAATTTTATTCAGTTCATCCACATCAGATACTGCTAATTTAAATAACACGAATATAGCAAATAATGATAATGTCACGTTACAAATGCAATTCCAAAAACGTTTATTTATGCATCATTGCCCTACATCAGCGAAGTCACGCCCAAACTGTCCAAGATTTCTGAAGATTCACCTAACATCAAAATTGCCAACAAAACAGTTTTACCAGTAAGATCATTGTTTTCTAAAGTCAAAGATAAAGTTCTATTAACAACAGGTTCCAATGTAGTTTACAGCATTCCTTGTAGAGATTACAACTTGCAATATATCCGACAGTCCATAAGGTTCTTATCAATAGAATCACATCTCACAGAAGTGAACCATAATGATCATCAAATGGATTACCAGTCAGCAAACATCTTAGCAACTGAACAGAACACCAAAAAACGAAATTTTCTTGAAATGGCTTTCATTTCCCAAGAAAACAACTGCATGTGAAATGATATGCCTGATTTTTATAACAACCATGTAACTAATCTCAACAAAGATGTACATACGTATATTTGTTACTAACTGAATTTGTTTCACATTTATATGATATACAGGGTGTTTCGAAATCCGACCGACAACGCTCACACGAGGTAACTCTCGTGATTTGGTAAATAATGAGGTAGGAACATAAGGGTCTCACGTGCTTGGTTATCGAAAAATGTGATGTCTTCAAATTTTTTTACTCAAAATTGTTCAACATAAATCTACTACAATATCAACCCAAAATTATAGTATCTGTTGCAGGCATTATTGCGAATGAACCATTTTTTTTTTCAACTTCAACACCCTGTAACTCGATAATTAATCACGTGGGACCCATAAGTTCCTACCTCATCATTCACCAAATCACGAGAGCTACCTCCACCCAAAAGACATCGTTCATAAAACAAAACCCGCCAATATTCAGGAATTAAAAGATAGGATTACCACAGAGATAAGAAGAATTGAGCAGTCAGGGATGTTGCAAAATGTATTGCAAAGTTTTAAAAATCGCATGGCTTGTTGTATTGAAGTAAACGGACAACATTTTGAGCATCTGCTGTAATCGCCTTTACTGTATGTTTTCTAAAATTCCTAATTCTTCTACTACTCAAATGTGAACATACCTCTAACATGAAACAAACATTTAAAGATTTGTCTTCAGTTGCTCTAGGTTTTCTGCGCCATGATTTGGATGAATCTTTTACTGCACCAGTTTCGTTGAACTTTTTACTAATTTACTGACAGTCGACCTTGTTATGACATTTCTATTAGGATATAAGTTATTAAAGATTATTCAAATTAAACTAGTTCATTCAATCATAGCCATCAGAATGTATTATTTTAACTTCGGCGAAGATAATGTTAATGTAGCTATAACTCCGAAATCATGGCATTTAGGCATGGGGAACATGACATGAAAAATATCCAGTATTTCTTGAGGATTTCAAAAAGCAAAAAATATACAGGGTGATCCATTTGAAATAACAAAGTTCATTATTATTCCGGAAAAAGAGAGATCTGACAACAATGTAAATACCATCATACAATGAAAAAAAAGTTTGTTGCCCCAACAAAATAATTTTGGTCATTTCTTTCTTGTTGAATCAATCAATCCTCTCAATATTGATTCGTCCTTTCTTCTGTCACAGAAGAAAATAGTGTATTATACACGGGAAAAATATTAGATTTCAGCTCACGGTTTTTTATGTCTCCCTCTGCTACGCGTCGGGGGACAACACAACCTGGAGCAAAAAGCACTACTTTTTTCCCTTGTATAATAAATAACTATTTGTGGAAATCTCATCGTTTGTTAAGTTTTCACTTTTGCTCTGGATTTCCATCAAGTAATGGCCGAATCAATTCAAAATATGAATGATTGAAGTTAGGGTGGATTCCATATACGTATTAATAATCAATACGGATAATCTCTATCTGTTTCCATAGCGAAACATGAAGCCGATTTTTGAAGACAAATGACTATCCATAAGGAAAAGTGAGATACGATTAGACACATACTGCTCTGATTGAAAGGCTAGTAAACGTCATTGTCCACCGAAACGCATGTCTTTGATGACTACGTATCATGCCACCAAATCCTTATGGATATTCATTTGTTTCATATTTTTGGCTTCATCCTGGCACCCGTTATGATCCGTATTGTTTATTAATACGTATATGGTGGATTCTCAGGAGTAGTTCGACAGGAGTTGAACATGACACTTAATTTTTTTCTCAAGCAGCATAACTGAGATCAATGGCTCTATGAAACGATCTGAGACACCTGGAATATAGGTACCTCGCACATTATCTCAGGCCATATATAAAAATGCTCGCCCTCATCCCAAGTTTTGAATGGTCATAATACACCTTGTACCAAACAGTTGAATCACCCGAAAATTGATAAATGAATTTAAAGGATTCGAATCCTGAAATATCTTGCGAGAAACAGAGGAACCCTTACATTCACAATCACAGATGTAGGGGTGTCAAGTGGCACATCATTTGAAGGGCGTTCAATTGCCTTTTCAACGGTACCCTACTTTATGATTTTTTGTTGAGCAGTTTTCATGTAGCGCTTGCATGAGTCCGAACGTTTCATCAAACAAATAAAAAAACTATAGAAGTAAACTTGTAGGAAATTATATCTACTTCAATACTTAATCAGATGATTTCTCAAGAAAAGTTGATATTTTCAGAGTTATGAGGAAAACACCGCAAAAAATCAGTATTTTATACCTTTCTTGGATTTTTTCAATGTTGCGTTACGAAATTTTGTTAGCAAACTAAACTCAAACTATTCACAGGAAGGAAAATATTGAGGTTGGGGAGTCAAAATGTCACCCTGTATATCACTGCCCGTGTTCGACATGTTATCTGCATGTGACTGTACCTACCTTGGTGCGATTTTATTTAGTCATTTGCCACCTTTTCACCTAATAAGACGTGAAATATTGGATGCTGTTAGTGGTTCCTAAACAAATTAATCGTGTAACCTCATCATCAGCAAGTTAGTCAGTAGTTGTCTTGTTAGTGTAACATCTAGTTATAATCTGTGAGTATATTTTTGTTGATTCATGTTTGTTGTTTTTACCGGTTTTTTATGGGTGACGGTAGTGTAAAAATTAACACCATATAGCAGGCGATACAGATACATATTCAGATGTCCTAGTAATAGATCATCTAGGTAAATGTACAAAAAAAAAAGTTGTTTACACTTCTTTTAGTTCATCATTCGATTCGTTTGATTTTGGAAAATGGAGCAAAATATAGTTCCCTACTGATTTTTCGAGATATTGGCAATTTTAATGCATCATTTTCAAAATTTTTCACATGAAATTCAGGAAGTCGAGCAGAGCTTCATACATATTTTAGGTTACAACTCTCACTGCAGTGTGCTTCATAGTTCTCGTTTTCTTTTTGCAATTGCCGTTGAGTACTATTTTGGTTCTGAATATACCCACACGATAGTTTGAAGTTTTTCTGCAGAAATCGTTACGTACTACGAGGAAAAACTTGTACTTCGATAACGATGGTTATTTGTTATCCTACCTATACAAGGTGAGTTAATATAAGCCTGACATGCTGAGTTTTCATATTTCTCTCCTTCATTTTGAGAAAAACGTATGTTTTATGTCCAAATTTTTCAGTCTGGAATACCTTCTGATGCATCTCTGATGTTTCATTATGTGATTATGGAGACTGTTTTACTCATCACATAATCTGACCATAGTCACAAGCCAGAGACAACTTGTGATATCGCGAAAACACAAGCCATATCGTTTAATTCTGATTGGTATAACAGCGTTAGTGTTGTCAACGATATAACCATGGATAGCAAATGAAAATCTGTCAGTTTGGCATGAAAAAATTTAAGCTGTAGTTGCTGTCAGGTGATGATTGAGTAGTAAAAGTTTCTTTTTCTGCAACCGACACAAAAGTCGTCCATTTTGATACCCAAATTAGCTCTTAAATTGACGTTTCTATTACTGACACAAAAATAGGTATGTTGCTAGGCAACATATTCAGTTCCTAGGAGCTAAAGTTGAATTTCAGTTCCTAGGAGCTAAAGTTGAACTTTAGCTCCTAGGAACTAAAAGGATCTACTGGACGTTATCAAGAATAAACTACATTGTGACGGTTGGCTATTTGGGTTGAGACGCATATCTGATTTGTTTCCGATTTCAGCAGATTTGGCATTTCATACCCATGCTGGAGATATAAATACACCATATTATAGTTCAGTATTGGAATTAAAAACATCTCAGTTGAGTATTTTTGTTTTGATCAGGGAAGCCTTCAAGATTCAAATACTTGCGTGATCTGTATTTCATTCGTTATTCTCGGGATGGATAACTTGTTTTTGAATAATCACGGCAAGCAATAGTTCTTTTGTCTCAAACAACGATATTGTTCAGCTTCATTTGATTATTAAGTAAAACACAGTGCAGTATGGAGAGGAATAAATAATCACTATTATCATTGTTGATATGCTCACTAACCTAACATTTTCCACGTCTTGTTCCTATAGCTGGCACTGGCGCGGTATTTGCCATAAGAGCACCTGGTCCATTCACAAATATGTCACTCTGTGGTTGTATTTATATTGAAAATACAATTCGAACATCCTAGAAAACCTAACCTGCTGTTAATGCAGGTAGAATATTCTCACCACATGGATTATTTGTCAATATTTGTTGCATTGCATACATATTACACGGCATTGGTGGTTACTTCACATGTTTATTTGAGTTAATTGTTTCGGTTGCAGAAAAAGTAGCATGTTTCATTCGGATCAAAAGTGACTTTGGTCGACTCGCAAATTTTGCTTTCGCTCGGCTTCGCTAAACGCTCCGCCTCGCAAATGCAAAATTCGCTTTTCAAACAAAGTGTCACTTTTGATCCTAATAAAACAATCTACTATTGTTTTCGTTACATTTCAGTTCATTATTCACTTCTAATATCCCAAGGCCATTGTAATTTCGAAATAATATGTCGCATACTTTAGAAAGCGAGTTGCTGACGGAGAAAAGGCTTATTGAGGAAAGTTAAGACAAACTATGCAATAGTCGAGGGATATTCAGTGAGAATTTTCTTTTAATAGAATTGCAATCGACTCATTTTCGATATTTTCATAAATCTACTCGAAGTGACTGACATTTTGAAAATGTTATTGAGTTGACGTCAAACTATGTCATTACCATGGTGACTCGATGTCTCAGCAGTGACAATTTACCGGGGCACTTATCAGTTATACCTAAATGTTTGTCTGATCGGCTAATATACTGGTCGATGTATAATCGAAGTGAAAAGTGAAGAAGACTTGAAGAAAATAACTGCAAAATATTATGCATTATGTCTATGGCTCACTTGATAGATGTGAAAAAAAAAATCCAATATTTTCATTAGTATTATTGAATTTTCAATCCGATCGCATAAATGAGTATCGTTAGATTCGTCAAAAAAACCTTTTTGTCTTCAACCTATCTATCATAAAAAGTGAATGAAACTTTCCGATTAAAATTTTCTGATATCACCCGAAATAGATGCAATATCAAATGTATATAAAATGATTAAGTAGGCGTAAAAGCTTCTGAGATTGTCATTTCCTGATCCAGAATTTTCTCAGGAATACAAAAATGTTACAATATACAGGGTGTTTCATTTAGAAATTCGAAACCAGAGTCATTTCTGGGATAACCGGAAGTGAAAGGAACCCCTCCTCACATACCATATAGACATAATATCGAATTTCATTTTGAAACACCTAATATTCCAGAAGTTTCGTTGACACCTGGTATTTTATATTCAAATATTCAATCACAGTATCCAAAACCGTCATTTCATTTGATTTTGAGTTTGAAGAACAGTCTTATCCGCGTTGGTTTCCCAAATTTGATGTTTTTTTTCAAATTCAAAAAAACCCTCACTTACCCCAAATCTCAAATTCTCCACTATACCAGAGATTAGTCAACCGGTTGACTAATCTCTGACTATACTCAGCAACTTTCGGCAGCTTGTATCTCAGGTTAAAAGAACTCATGTTGATAAAACAAATAGGTTCGAAAAGATTTTCATAGTTACACTTCTCCAAAGATGAGCCATTCCTTTCAATATTTCCGAAATCAACAATGGTTTGAAACAATTGCTCGATCCTAGAATATCCATCGACCCATGACATTTTTTAATAAGAGCTCATGCAATATAACAATTTCAAATCAAGTGTACAAGGGAACCATGCATATTACTATATCCATTTGGAAATATAATCATAATGTCATGTCGAAATACAAAAAGGTAACAGTGAATTTGACTTTTTATATTCTCAGACCATCTGACCAAGCATGAAATGCCAAAGGCAAAGGATTGTGTCAGTATTTGTTTTTATCCATCCAACAGTGTCAGATATATTCAATACAGTGAGGTGCTGTATCTAGTCCCCTAACGAAGAATTTTTGATGATATGAACTGTTTTCCTTATATTTCTCTTGCCAATCAAGATTCTGGTGGAGTTGTGAATCGCCTAGAACAGTCGATTTATTTCGATTTCGATTAATTTTGAGGCAGAGCTTTTCAAGCAAATTCGTCATTATTGTTATCGAACTCCTCACCCCAGCGACCTCCATACTTCAGATACTTCAATGACACAACTTCATGCATTATACGTAATCTTCGAAAGTTCAAACAAAATTCCAAAACCTTTTTTCTCTCCCTATTACCCCTAGGTACGCTCACGATTTTCTTCTTACATAATTGAGATTTTCTTTCGAACGCTTCAAGGGATATTAAAATACGAATACGTATTTTAAGTGGCCCCCAAGAAAGATACAGCCCCTCAAAAGGGGGCCTCAGAGATTGATTTTGTATTATTAATCTCCAATACCTTGTATAATGAAAATCTGAAATTTCCTCCATCCACTAACTATTCAGTGCCGGTTCGAATGGAGTTAAAATCACCTCAAAATTAAATACAGGGGTGTGTCAAAATAGGGAGGTAGGTGGTGAAAATATCCCCAACTTTTTTGTTCATCGCAATTTCGGATATTTGACATGAAATTATGAAATCTCAGGGCTATTTACATAAAAAAGGTGCTCTTGTTGCATCTCGATAAAATGAACTATTAGCGAATAAAATTAATTTTTTTAAGATTTCATTTAAATTGCGATTATGGTGTGTACATATACTTAAGTTTAATCATCTAGGTCATATCTCGCAACTGAATTTTTACCTACTTCTAATCGTCTGATCAACTTAGAATCTGGTAGATGACAGTTGACAATGCATTATGGAAGCTCCAATGTGGCTGACCAGATTTGTGATTATGGTTCAATTCGATTCAAAATTGGTATGTGAGGGTTTTTGGGGTTGGAAATTTAGAATTCGTTGTCGGAATTCATGAAATCAAAATAGCCGACGAGTTTTGTTATTATGAACTGATAGAACGAGCTTTCATTATTTCAACTATTGAAATAAAAAATTGCAATTCAAATGAAATCTTGGAAAAATAGATTTTATTCGCTAATGGTTCATTTTATCGAGATTCAACAAGAGCTCCTATTCTATGTTAATAGCCATGAGATTTCATAATTTCATGTAAAAAAACTGAAATTGCGATGAACAAAAAAGTTGGGGTTAATTTAATCCCCTACCTCCCTATTTTGACACACCCCTGTATTTGATTTTGAGGTCATTCCAACTCCATTCGAACCGGCAATGAATAGTTAGTGGATAAAAAAAATTCAGATTCTCATCATACAAGGTGTTGGAGATAATAATAGAAAATCATTTTCCGAGGCCCCCCTTTGAGGGGCTGTATCTTTCTTGAGGGGCACTTTTGAAAAAAATGTTATCAAGGTTTTCGTAATTATTTCACTCACTCTATATACTCCAAAAGTTTGACCACCTATTTTAGAATCACCTTGTATAAAGTGTGTATAAATAGGTTGAAAAAATAGGGGATGTTTCCATGTAATATTTGATAAAGAATAGTGTATTTCATTAACATTTGTCCTAACTTGCTCGAGAACAGAAAATGAATAATTTCTTTGAAGAATGCAACTTTGGTGTTTTTGTAACATCGTATTCTGAGCTTCATATCTTCATCAGGTTGAACAATTGAAAATTGGAATAGCATAACCTGACAAGAATGACTGAAAGAATAACTGAACTTCAGGTTACTAAGGAGGGTTTGATAGTCGAAATGAGTTAATTCGAATAATGTTATATTACCTGTTCGTGAGAGATAATATTGTCATATCACTAATACGAATGTTTTTTGGAAATTTCAAGCTCATCATGATCAGAGTTTATACAAATATACTTCTCCTATACATTTCTCAATTTGAGAGGATTTTTATTTCCATGTTTTCTCTTTGGGAATCCAATGTTCGACATGGCATATAGCCAGGAAAGTAGTTGTTTTCTGTTGAATTTACCAAGAAAGAGTAGATATATTCATTACAAAGAGTATGCGAAGTCTAAATGTATTTCTTCATATATAGAGGGAGATTCAAAATTCGATGTAACTATTTTGAGGCCATATAATTTTGGGATCTGAATAAGATTTTTTCTTCATATTTTATTATGTATATATATATCCATTTTCTCATATTTATATTATATCTGAGAATATTCCTTTTTGATAACCTCACAATAAATGTCATTCTGGAATTTCGATACTTTGTCAGTCACCAACTATAGACTGAATTTTAGCACTATAAAGGGGTTCATAAAAAACAATTAATACTTCCAACTTCAAAATCCTGATGCTGTCTCAAAAATTAAACAAGTTAGGACACATACATGTTTATAAAATTTTCATTTCCTGAAATATGACGAGGAATCACCAGTTTTTTTTGCACATACCCATTGACACCCTGTATACATGTAGATGCAATACTCGCGAACTATGAAACATGCGCCGAAACAAACAGAATCACAGAGATATGAAATTGAAGATGAATGTACCTAATATTTTTGTGATGTTTCAGAGGACTGAAAATATTATACCTTCATATTAGTTTGTGTTGAACAAAATATGGATGATAGTAACCCTAATGAATTCAAGAACAAGAAAGTGCATCCACAACTGAAATCAAGTTTCCTTTGCAACGTATTTTTTTGGTGAGTATTCTTTACTGATTATCTATAATCGTATGTCGAAAATGACATCATATTGTTAGTCACTGATAATATACCGAAAACATTTAAGAAACTTCTTCCAGTAACTTTTCTAAGTCAATATTATGAGTAAAATATAATTTATCAACTTTCTTTATTTTTTTGGAAAATTTGTATACTACTTCGAAGATAGAAAGCAACCCTCCAGAAGTCGAAACTTGAGCGGGGTGGAAGAGCGGGACCTACAGCTTATAGTGGAATACGAACCACATCCGTTGTCTTTGATGGAGATCTATATATCTACCTCAATGGAATTTTTTCAACTATTAGTGTATATAAGTAATTCAATAAGGAAGTTTATTCTAAATTTCAACAACGGGTTTCCTCCAATCTCATTTCCAGAGATATACTTTCTAATATTCCAACTGATAAGTATCCGAGTTGTAGAAATCATAAAGAACATTTTGAAATTCATTGTCGAAATAATTGTATTATGTTGCGTGTCAAATATATGCCATCAACATTTTGTTCAAACGACTTTATGATTTCTTAACACATTATTTTGATGTAAAAAATTCATATCAAAGCTTGGCCTGAAAATCATAATTTGAATTTTCTATCTAAAATATCTCAACTCGGTGTATTGGTACTTTCCTAGGTCAATCAATATACCAAATAAGTTGTTTCCACTATACAGGGTGTCCCATAAATCATAGAGAATTTGGGTGGTAGGGGAGAAATAACGGTATATATGGTTATCGAATTGTTGATGGTTTCTGTAATTGGAAGTTATTAATTGTTTCTGAAAAACGCGAACCATTTGAAAATACAATATTATGTAACAAGTGTTATAAACGTCCTTTTAGTAACGAGTATTTTAAGAACGAGCGGAGCAGAGCGGAGCGAGTGTTCAATAAACGAGTGTCTAGAAAAGTTTATAAACGCGTTACATACTATGCTTTTTCTACGAACTCCGAAGATTACATCAACATATACCTGCTATTCCTGCTTACCTACAAAATAATTCGAAAGGAATGGGAATTGAGAACATAATACATGCAACTGCATGCAATCAGAGAGACACATATAAAGTGATATTGGTTGTAGATGTGTCCAGTCCATTGCTTACTAACCTTTGTTTAACGTTTATTGTCATGCTTAGCGCAGAATAAATGAATTGTTCTCAAAGATGGATGCTTCATTTTTACACTTCTTGGAAATATGCTAGTACCAGAACATTCTCTTCGATTTCACTTTCGTCTACATTTCGCATAAATTTTTAATGAAGAATTCTGATACAAACGAATATTGTTTGAATAATTCTGATACAAAATTTGAATATAACATTCGACAGTACAATTGACAGGCCAGATATGTCTCAAATTACTGAAGCTGTGTTTAATGAACTGTATTGCCATGGTAATGTGTTCAAGAAATCGTGTTGCCATGGTAATGTGTTTAATATTTTTAATAAATCACAGATCGTCAATCCGTGATTAATCGATCATTTAGCGTGGTACATATCCTTACGCTAAATGCCATTTTAGATATGTGAGTAGTAAAACAAAGATGTTTGTTTTGAATAACCCTATGAGTATTTATATACCAATCCAGAATCTGTATTAAATGGACAACTATTTTTTTATATCTGGTTATCTTTGTGGGTAGTTGCTAAATCTGCCAGCGGCATTTGAAAATCAACATGAATATTTCATTTAAGGAAGGAAAGAAGGGAAAACGATAACTTTCTCAGGTGGATGAAATTTGTGGAAGAAGAAATCACAAATGTTACATATTTTCATTGTAATTAGTTTTATAAAAATGAAAACAATTATAATAACTCTCAAACCATCAACAATTGAATGACTACATATACGGTTAGTTCGATTGGAAATGACCCCCCCATTCTCGCCACTTCTTTTCAAAATGTTAATATCAATCAGGCTTGACGATATTCCTTTAACAAATTGGCATATTTTTCAACCACCTGAACATTTTTTGATATTGAAATAACTTTGAAAATACAAGATTGATTGGTTGTACCTATTTTGTGCCTCAGAATGAGATTTCCAATCCAATTCTTTCTCACCTTGTGTATCAAAGCACACTAAGATGACATTTTGATTTCCCAAATGTTGCAGTTGGGGATTGAAATTATTGTATAAAGGATGGAATAAGGAACTTGATGAAGACGACCTATACCAGCCCTTCGAAGAACACGTTTCCCACAGGTTAGGAGACCGACTCGAGGAAATATGGAAACTGGAAAAATTGAATCATTCGAAGCCGTCCCTACTTCGTGCTTTGTGGGTGATGTTCAGGAAAGAGATTTTCTGGCATGCTGGATGGACATTTATATTAGAATTTTTCTTAAAGTAAGTTCGAACTGAATAATTCACAGTATTCATTATTCAATGGGGACCAAAATGTGATAGCTTCGGCATATCTTGTAGCAGTAGACATTACGTAGCGATGTTGCCACATATTCAGTTTGTGGTTTTGTAGGTAACAACACTTTTGGAAAAATAGGGTTCATAACTCGCTCGACGATGTATTTGATAAAACACTTTTTTTTTCAGAATGTCTCAGCCAATTTTACTAGGTCAACTTATAAGATTCTACGAACCGAATCAAACAACTATAACCTTACAACAGGCATACATTTACGCTGCAGGCATTGTCTTGGTGTCACTCATGTATGTTCTAGTAAGCCACTCGTTCTACTTATCCCTTCAACATCTCGGAATGAAACTGCGAATTGCATGCTGCTCCCTGATATACAGGAAGACTTTGAAATTAAGCAAAAGAGCTTTAGGTAAGATGTATTTCTTGAACTATAGTTGTACGATATTTCACATATTTCACGCCTTATGGTGAAGGGCTATCGAACTATTGACGGAGGAGTCTCAACTCAATTAATTGGCGAGTGGACTATTTCTCAACTAGAATCATCACTGAAATACCAGTGCCGGATTAGCCACGCTATGGGCCCCGCGCTCCAAGGCTTGTCCGGCCTGTCTTACTGTAAAAAACATTGCATCAGATCTGTACGACTGCACTGAGAGAAATTATCCGTTGTAAATACCTCAAGTTCACTATACCATACCAAGCGTTGTGGTTAAATAGGCGCTGTCACTACATTCATCAAATATAACCACAACAAAATAGTATGATTGAGGCAATATGACATAGTGAAGCACCAGTTATTATAGGGACCCTACCTGTACGGTTATTATTCACCACTACAAATGAGTGAATAATACTTTACACCTCGTCTGTTCATATTTACCACTACGAACAATAAATTTATACTCATAGATTCGTTCATTTTTGTCTGTTCGAACTCTGAATCAATATTTTTCTACCGCCGTCAGGGACATACTCATTTGAAGAAAAAAACTGGAAAATATCACAGAATCTCAATAATTTGCAGGTATGTTATGAAAATTGAGATCTTCTCGTTCCTCTTAATAACGCGTGCAACATTTACCTGCCTTTTCAGTTTCAAGATGAAACGAATAGGTATTTTACTTACTGTTGAACACCGGTAAAAACTCTTCGAGTTACCACTATCAGGTACAGTTCACACTTCACAGTACCACAGTTTGTAGGTAAGTACCTTGGTACTTACACTATATACACATGCACCGCAAATGAAAACTCCATGGGCCAATGAAATTTATTTCATTCATAATTCACGAGACGAACGCAACGAAAGATGAACTATGAACTGATGAAAAGACCACGCCAAGCCACCTGCATTGAAAAAAACGAACGTCGACGATCAGCTTCGTGATTTCGGCATATTACTCTCTGCCGTGGTAGATGTGTACATCACAAAAAGTAAACCTATTATTATTACCGTACGCACTAATACGTAGTGGTAAATTGAAATATCAGGGGAGTAACATCCAACACAATCCTGTGTTATTGATGTAGTGGTGAATAATAAATTGAACTATTAATATTCGGAGGTGGTAAGCAATAGGTTTGCCTGAGTAATGATCACTCAAATAAGTGATATCAGAGATTAATTCGAAACCATCATTACATTAAGCTATACAAATTTTCATTTATTTTCTCAGTGATGTGAAAAATACTATCAGCAATGAACATAGGAACGAATCAAGCGATAAACAAAGTTCGACCATTTCATCAGCTCTCTACTACACTCGACAACTTTTTTGAAAATCAAACACCTGGATAACTTTTTGAAGTTCAGGAATTTGTTTCCATTATTGATAACGTACTGTCTGCTTCAACTAAACGTTCGAAATCAATTCATGAAATACTAGTGTTTTTGGAGTATTTTGACAGCGAAAGAGGTTTTGGAAAAATCCTCAATAATGGTCAATGCTCCATATACGTATTAATAAACAATACGGATCATAACGGGTGCCAGGATGAAGCCAAAAATATGAAACAAATGAATATCCATAAGGATTTGGTGGCATGATACGTAGTCATCAAAGACATGCGTTTCGGTGGACAATGACGTTTACTAGCCTTTCAATCAAAGCAGTATGTGTCTGATCGTATCTCACTTTCCCTTATGGATAGTCATTTGTCTTCAAAAATCGGGTCATGTTTCGCTATGGAAACAGATAGAGATTATCCGTATTGATTATTAATACGTATATGCAATGCTCACACAGGTGATTTGGAAACCAGTCTAGGCGACGAATTAGTGTAGATCGTTGAGCTGCTCAAAACGAATGTGAGTACTGTCATTCAGAGCACCAAACAGGAGCCTCTGGAACTACAATTTCATAAACTTTCATTGAATAATTCTTTTGAATCATGTTGTGAATTTACGTGTATCTCATGTTCGCCAACTGTATTGGCGAACGTTTTTTTCTAGTATTAAAACGTATTAAAAATGGACTAAGGAACACAATGGGCCAAGAACGTCTCAATCATCTCACTTCGATAAATATGGAGCATGATTTGCTCGAAGAAGTCGATATTGAAAGTGTTATCTCCAAATTTGCCCATATAGGTATATCTAGAGAAGTTTATTTGTAATAATTTCGTTTCATTTTAACAATACTCTGGACTTGATAACTTGAAGTAAACCAAGGGCCCCTTGATAGAATTTGCTACAGGCCCCGCGCTGGCTTAATCCGGCACTGTCAAATACATTGGTCGACATTTAGGCAATTTAGGTGCTAAAATCATCAATATTGCCACGGTAATTTTCAAACGATTTTTTAAGTAGGGACAGACCATAGCACAGTTATCATGTGTTAAAATACGATTGGGAACTTCAGAAATATTAGTTATTCGGTGATTCACAAATTCTCCATTGAGTGTTGGAAATATTCCTTATTAGCAATAAAAGTTCAATTGTCTCAAAATGTTTCATTATGATTTGTGGCTTATTGTTTATGATGAATTAGTGTAAATAATAATTATAATCATTCACACTAGAGGACATTTGAATCGGTGAACGTGACAACCACGGCGCACGACTTGTGGACGTCTTGTCAGTTCTCAGCATTCAGCACAATGTGGCCAAGTCTCCAACCTTCACATGATATTTTGTTATGGAGAAAAATTTTTGGACATGCTGTTTGCTCGAAATAGTCAAGAATGAATTTAAACATCATGGGTTTATTCAACGACAGAACTCTAACAGCTTCTCGATAACTTGATTATAATTAGTGACTTGACAACCTTGCTTCATGAGTGGTAATGGGAGATTATCTGACCAATAACGAATCAGCATAAAAACTGACATCACCATTTATTCGACGTATCTTCAAATGGCGGCCATATGATGGTTCGTTTGAAATGAGCAAATTCCATTTTGTATCTTAAGATCCATCATGGTACCAAAAAATGTCCGTTTTCTAATAGTGTGACAATCTTTCAAAGTTGTTTTGATTATCTGAGAAACCCTTCGTTTGAAAACATGCCAGTCACAAGAAGAGGTAATGACTCTTAATTGGACGTTTAATGATAGAAATACTACTTTTTTGTCATTTTGTCTCATACAACTGAACAATTTCGGAAACACACAGTAGGTATAACTGAAAAATCAACGGACGATTCCAGACACCTCAACATGAACTTACCATATACATATAGTGACTTGAGTGCCAAAGCGGTTCGAAAATTTCCGTTTTTTTTTCATATTAATGCAAATTAAACTGAATTTTTCTGGGTTCATTTCCTTCTTGAATTCTCCAAAGTGTGTATAAATTATTCGAAAAGTATTTTAACTGATAGATAAAAATGGTTGACATTTTTTCGTTTTTTTTTTTTTCAGTTAACACTACCATTGGTCAGATGATCAATCTGCTCTCTAACGATGTGAATCGTTTCGATAATGGCTTCAAATATTTCCATTATCTTTGGGCAGCCCCTCTAGAAACACTAGTGATAATGTATATTTTATATCGAGAGTCTGATATCACCGGCCTTGCAGGATTCTCAATTTTAGTAATCTTCATACCTTTACAAAGTGAGTATAATTTGAGTTCTTATACAGGGTGTTCCAATGGAATACGACAACACTTCAACGGTGTTTTATCAGTTTTGCTAAATTTTTGGTGAGGCCATAAATTACGAACCACCCAGTATATTGCTTTCTACCTAAGCATTAGCCTATCAGTACACTCTGTATATGTGTCTTTTGAAGTGTTCTGAATGTTGACTTGTAACTATACCATATTCATGTCAATAAGCATACATACAAATATTGTTGTTCTAAAAATTGTTACATACATACAGCACATACATACATGACCAAGCAGATCTTCATTCTGCCTATATACGGGTTCCAAAATATGCCTCCTACAGTTTTTTTATACATTATTTTCAGTGATTCTGGGCAAGCTGACAACGATTTTCCGTCAAAAAACAGCTATAAAAACAGATGAAAGAGTGAGACTGATGAGCGAGATCATTTGTGGAATTCAAGTCATCAAAATGTATACTTGGGAGACGTTTTTTGCGAAACTCGTAGAATACGTTAGAAAGTACGTTATCTATAAACATGAGCAATAGCGAAAATGTTAAATCATTTTTATTTTCAGAGCAGAAATAAATCAAATACAGTTAACTACCTACGTCAAAGCATTCCACATGTCGTTCAACAAATTCATAACTCGAGTCTCAGTTTTCCTTTGCATCATAGTCTATACCTTCACAGGGCATAGAATAAACGCACAATACGTTTATGTCGTATCTTCTTTCTACAACATCCTCAAATCAGCCATCAGCAATGACTTTCCTCAAGGAGTCAGTCAAACTGCTGAACTCCTAGTGACCATAAAGAGAATACAAAACTTCTTACTGTTCGACGAAGTTCAAACAGAATCTCGCAAGCTCTCCACCAAATATGCCAAGAAGATCTACACATCTACTCCACTAGTCAACAGTTCGATCAAGAAATCAGTAGGTATATACCTTCAAGATGCATCTGCTGATTGGATAACCTCTCAAGAAGAGCACACTCTGTCAGACATCAGCTTCAATGTTGGGCCTAAGCAGTTAGTGGCAATAGTTGGAGCTGTAGGATCAGGCAAAACTTCCCTACTCCATATTATAATGAGGGAACTACCCTTATTGAAAGGCAAGAAAGATGTAGTTGGTAAGATATCCTACGCGTCGCAAGAACCTTGGCTGTTTGCTGGTACAATCAGGCAAAATATCATCTTTGGAGAGGACTTCGAAGGTCAGAAGTACGAAAGGGTCATTAAAGTCTGTGCGTTGGAGAAAGACTTTGCGCTCTTGCCCTATGGAGATAAGAGTATAGTTGGTGACAGAGGAGTGACTCTGAGTGGTGGACAAAGAGCAAGAATCAACTTGGCACGAGCCATCTACAAGAAAGCAGATATCTACATCCTTGATGATCCGTTATCGGCAGTTGATACCCATGTAGGTAAACAGCTGTTTGATGAATGCATTTGTACTCATCTCAAGAACAAGTGTACTGTTCTTGTCACCCATCAAATTCAATACTTGCGGAATGTCTCTAGGATTTACCTTATGGAAAGCGGCTCGATAGCTACTTTTGGAACTTATGAAGAAATTCAAAAAGCCCCAGTGGAATTTGCCAAATTGTTCAAGCATCAGGTGGAAGAAGAAGAGATAGATGATACAATCGATGAAGAGTTATCGGAATCTAAGTATTTCGAGAGTGTAACTGACGATGAGCCTACAGAAATTAAAGAGAGTAGGAAAATTGGAAGTATATCGTCGAAGGTGTATAAAGAGTATATCAAGGCTGGTGGTGGCTGGTGTTACACCATGTATATTTTGGTTTTGTTCGTTCTCACTCAATTTCTTGCTAGCAGTGCGGATTATTTCGTCAAATTCTGGTGAGTAGAATATATCAAATAAGAATCTCCGTGTTGAGAGTATTATGTTTTGCATTCTTTGATTCTATAATTTTTACTCATGCCATGTACAATAGCTGACAATTGCAAGTTGATTTCTAAAGATTATTCAAAATTTCTCTCACTTTTAGGTTCAGAAAATGATTTGAAAACGAATTCAAAATACTTATCTGTTCTGAAGATAGAACAGGTAATTTGGATCAAGATATCCATAACTTCTGTCACATTTTGACATTTCATTTTTTTTTTCTCAATAATGTGGAGCATATTCTCCACATGGAAAAAAGTTCCACCAAACAAATGGACCCAGATGATGTAATATTCGGTTATAAAGTGATGATATGACACTAGCTTGGGTCTTTAGTGGAATGTTCACTTTCGAAATTGTTTCTTTCAACTCTATTTTTGTGTTTATTCAATATATTCAGAGAAATAACTAGAGTGAGTTTCAATGTGTTTGCATTGAAAATTTACACTAATTGAATTGAAAGAATCACACTATAATATACTGAACTATAGGGTTATAAAGTTAGTGGTCCTCCTGGGAACAGGTATAGTGTTAAATACTGTATGTTAACTATATGAGATTTTTGTATTCAAACTTCATGGTCCTAAATCGCGCAAACATTCGAGAATTAATTTATTTCTGAATGATTAACAATAATTTCATCTGTTGAAGCGCACAGAAGGAAATTCCTATAGTTTTTCAAGCGTTTTAAGCCAGTTCAACACTATTGTTTATATTGAGCTGAGCAATTATTACAACTCAAGGGCTATATTTTTTGACGTTTGTTGAAAAAATTATGTTTGCAACTCGTGCGCGGTATACTTTGGTCATCTCGAGTATTCAATAAATGATATTTTACGAAAATATCAGTTCTTGATCACTAAAGTAGCATTTCGCGCACTAGATACAAAATAACTATTGGACAAAGAGGAAACTGTTAATATCATTCATGATATTTGTACACTATTCTTATTTTTACATTTTCAGGACTCTCGTTTTCTTACCTCAACTGATTTCTATTATTATACAGGGTGTCCCATAAGTCATAGATAAAAAAAGGGGGGTGGTAGGGGAGGGAGGTCATTTCCAATCAAACTGACCGTATATGTAGTTATCCAATTATTGATGGTTCAAAAGTTATTAATCTTTCTGTTCATTTCTAACTAAGTATGTCACGTTTGTGCTATTTTTTTTTTAAATTCAATCCGCATGGATGCACTTTTTTCATGAAATAATATTTATGATGTGTTACTTTGTATCAATTAATGAAAATGTTGTTTTCCCAAAGTTTTGTTGAATGGAATAATTCAATCGATTTTTTAATGCCGGTGGCAGATCAGAAGACTAACTCACAACGATGACCAAGTATCAGAAAAAATTTCCCATTTAATACAGATTCCGAAATGGTATATCGTATGGCATTATTCATAACATCCTTCTGGTCATTATTTTTTTTAAATAAGTCGCGTTTGTCAGGAAAATTGAATAACTTTTGAACCATGAACAATTGGATAACCACATTTACGGTTAGTTTGACTGGAAATGACCCCTCCTACCACCCACTTCTTTTGATCCTCGACTTATGGGACACCCTGTATATTACAAACTCCAAAGAAATGAAAATGGCAATCATTTTGATGATATTACATTGAATACGATGTCAATAATAGTTTATGAATGCTGCGCAGAAAAATTACCTTCGCTTTTTTTATTTAATTCAAGTTAGCAGTTAAGCAAAATCTACCTATTTGTTTCTTATATTGTTGTAGGGTTAATCACGAGCAAAACCTATTCAAGAAAGAAACTGAAAACTCAACATTGTATCAATCCTACCTCGACGACGTTACAATGGAAGAGAAATTCAACACAATAATAATTTACCCCGTAAATACCGTGGAATCAGATGAATACGCTTTCCTCACTACGAATAATTGCATTTATATCTACACATCCATAGTTCTCTTAGTCATAGTGACCACAATTGTGAGATCGATATCTTTCTTCAGAATGTGCATGAAAGCTTCTGTGAAACTCCACAATAAAATGTTTGCCAAAGTTTGTAGAGGAGCCATGTTCTTCTTCAATAGCAATCCATCTGGAAGGATTATGAATAGGTTCTCAAAGGATATGGGATCCATTGATGAAACACTACCTCTGGTTCTCATAGACACAATTCAGGTAGGTTTTATCAATCCTTTGTCTGTGCCTGAATGCAATCACTAACAATTAAAATGACTTCGCGTGGATTAACACCATGTACATTACAGGCGGATTTAAGCACAACGCTTTGTCAACAATCTGTAATTTCACAATCATCAATGATTTCACTAATAAGTAAAAACTTGGTATTCCTTGGGTATTCCCGTTCATTCATTTATACACCTAAATTGAATTTAATCTTTCATTAACTATTCGCTACAAGATTACCAACTTTCATCTCTTATAACGACAAATACAAATAAAACTGTGACTTGCGCAGGTGCGATCCAGTCATAAGTCAGACAAACAATTGTTTCCTCTTGTTTTTCCAAAATGTGGTTGAAAATTCTGAAAATTCCAGTCATATGTTCAAATTAGACTCTGAAAACAATGGGAATGAATGATTCTTATTGTAATTATGTGATCACTGAATGTTATAACACAGATATTTTCATCGGGCTAAGTACGCCGAGGACTATGTTTTGATCAAGAAGTCAAGAAGAAGAGTTTGAAATAAGAAAATGGAGGTGAATAAAGATCTCATAGTCCTCAAATGAAAATAAACTTTAATGACAGTTAATGAAAGAAGAAAACGGTGTGCATAAATCTACCTTTAAAAAGACCTTGCGTGGATTAACACCATAATATACATTAACAATGACCATATTTTCAGATTGCATTGAACGTGTTTGCAGTTAACATCGTGATAGCCACAGTTAATCCATGGATTTTAATACCCACATGTTGGATTGCTTTCATCTTCTATTTATTCAAAATAGTCTACGTCAATTCTAGTAGGAATGTGAAGAGGATGGAAGCTACTAGTAAGAATGGTATAATTATCTGAACGAAAACTGAATTTAATTGTTTCAGCACGTAGCCCAGTGTTTTCTCATATCCATGCATCTCTCCAAGGGCTCACCACTATAAGAGCATTTGAAGCTCAAGAAATTTTGAGGAAAGAGTTCGACAGACATCAAGATTTACACAGTAGTGCATTTTATTTCTTCGTGTGTTGTACTAGAACCTTCGGATTTTGGTTGGATCTTCTCTGTGTTGCTTACATCGCCATAGTTACGTTGAGTTTCTTTTTCATGGGAAATGGTAATTCAAATACATCAGCGAGTATAGTCTCTAGTTCATTCAAAATGAGATAATGAAAGATATTTTTCCCCACAGGAGATTATGAACTGAAAAATTGAACCCAGTTCATAGTCTTTTGAAAAACAAATTGAGTCAATTATATTCTGCTCTAAAATACGAGTGTGATTACTCTTGCAGCATAGCTGAGGAGTATCAGGGAATCCCTGTTCGGTCTTCCTACTTTTTTCCTGAAGACTCATTTAGTTTTCCAAAAGGTCACTTATACAATCAGCATATTGTTGTTCTAAAATTCTTCCTTTCGTTATTCGGTTGCCCCATTACGAGCAACCCTCAGTGGTCTTCAACAGACTTGTGCGAGCAAGGAATGATGGGGCCTCACCTTTTAACGTGTGATCCCAAACACTTTGGCCATGAGAAAAATGTCTGCATTCGGGGATTCGAACCCACGACCGCCAAGCCATCTTGATCAGAATACTAACGCTTCTACCACGTGGATACCTGGCCCTCTAGGGATAGGATGTTTCTCCTCTTTCATGGCAGAGTCTGCCTGGATGGTGAATTCATGCTTTGGAATTCTTTGCCAATGGAAGTATTCCCAAGAACTTATAGCCTTCCAGAAGTTAGAAAATGTTCAACACCTACCCCTTCTCCCGTTCTTCCTCCCTCAATCTTCGAACATTATAGGAATTTTCTATCGTGCACTCCAAGAGTTAAAAAAATGACTACCATCAACTTAATTTTCCACAGATGCAAATACCTATTCTTAATACATTCAAGATCAAGAAATGGAAACATCCTGTAACTCATATATGTCACTGAGAAGTGTCAAAACAGAAGATTCACAACAACCTTCCATATTCATGTTGAAAATGGGAGCAGATTCGTTCTCGAAATGTCCAGCTGCGTGAAAATTTGTTAATTTTCCGATGTGTTTCTATATTGCTCTTCTTCAGACATTTTTTGAAACAAAGTAACACTGAATAATCGCATAAATGTGTCCTATATAGACTCTCTGATAGTAAAATTGAACGTTGTGTCACTTTGGAGCGAATTATCTTATTCATTATTGGCTTATTAGGTTAATATATCATATTATCATTTATAGAAACTATGAGAGATCATAAAAAAAACTAGAGAAATTATTGATTTTTAGGTTTCCTTGTGAATCCAGCACAATTCATTCATAGTATGTATTCTCTTTTATCGACCTTGCTAACCAGAATCGTATTGGGGTTTTTGGTTTTCGAACAAAGGCTAAAGCTTCATAATGGTCGGTCTTCCTATAACCTCGCCTTTATAAGTTTCGACTTCTGGAGAGTCGGTTTCCAACTTCGAAATTTGCTATACCTACAAATTTCACGAATTTCACGAAACCTATTTGGCTTAGAACCCATAAAATTGTCGCATTGTTCTAGCATGCCAAGATGATCAGGTTCAGTGAGCAGATTCGAAATTAATATCAACGACATTTTCAGAAACTTACGGAGGAAACGTAGGCCTAGCGATAACCCAAGCCTTGAGCCTAACAGGCATGTTCCAGTGGGGCATGCGTCAATGGAGCGAACTAGACAACTCGATGACCTCTGTAGAACGAATCGTAGAGTACACAGAAATCCAGCAAGAAGCCATCAAGGACGCGAAAGTCCCTCCGAAACCATGGCCAGAACACGGCATGCTGGAATTCCAATCCGTCTATCTCAGATACGCCACCAACGAGCCTTACGTACTCAATAACCTCACTTTCAAGATCAAACCTAGAGAAAAAGTGGGCATAGTAGGTAGAACTGGAGCCGGCAAGTCGTCCCTGATATCGGCGCTCTTCAGATTAGCTGATACTGAAGGGAAAGTGCTGATAGACGGGATCTGCACGAAAGACATACCTCTCCACTGTTTGAGGTCGAATGTTGCCATCATCCCGCAAGAACCGGTCCTATTTTCTGGAACGCTCAGGTCCAATCTGGATCCGATGAATCTATATGGTGATGCTGAACTGTGGAATGCCTTGGAGAAAGTCGAATTGAAATGTAAGTGATATTTGTTCATCACTATAAGATGATTTGTACACGGATCATCAACTGAGAAATAAGCTTCATTTCTACATATGGCATATAGAACAAATAACACGTTGGGACGGTTTTTTGACATTTCACTCAATGATAAATTAGACCTCAATAGTTCACCACTGTTGAATTTGCTTTCTTAGTAAGTAATAATATGTATTTGCTATCAACTCTTTCAAGTTAATCCGGTATACCGTACCTATTTCAATGTAGATATTGTGTCTAATTTCCGAAAATGGAAGTTTATATCGTACCTGTCCACAGGTAACTAATCCTTCAGGTTGGGAAAGTAGGATATATGAAAGTTAAGCAAGCCAACGTAAGTTTTGTTCATTGTACCAGTATATCACCTGACGAAGCTACTGTGTTAGCAAAACATATCGTGTGTTTGAGAATTTTGTGGAAATCTTATCGTTCGTGAAGTTTTTAGATTTGTACACATTTCGCACATTGAGAACAATATAGCGTGATAATCCCAGTTTTGAACGACTTACTGTATTTACCAAAAGGTCATAAGCTTACTTGCATAATTCCTTCAGTTTTTTTTTTATTTTTCAAGAAAATTTTCGAGTTCTCACAGTTTTGATACTTTTGAGATGACGCTCCTCAAAAAACAGCGATAGGCTTTGAAAATTTCACACCCAACATTTTCGACCAATTAAAAGCCTGTATCCGGATTTTTTTCTCCTTCTTTTCTCTTTCTTCTCCTCCTTGAAGGAAGTATCATGAAATTACACTGGAAATTGACATTTATGAGTAAAATGACATTAACATTCAACTCTAAATCTAATCTAAAATTGATTCCATAAGTGGATGAAATCCTTGTGAGAAAATATATATTTCACATAATAATAATAATAATAATAATAAAAATGATGATAATAATTATTTCAATAATGGTAATAATAATAATGATATTATTAATAAGAAGAAGAAGTAGAAGTAGAGGAAACTCACATTCAGGAGGCACAACGAGTGAAAGACGCTCTCCGCAGCAAGTATCGGCAGCGGCTCCTACAAATCTGGTCGTCAGAACTGTCGGGAAAGAACAAAGTCACTGCTACTGACATGCTTGCTATTCCGATCCTACTTTACTCTTTCGGGGTGATAAAGTAGACTCAAGTCGAGCTGCGACAACTTGATGTGGGTACTCGCAAGATGATGCATCCCCATAGAAGTCTGCATCCAAATTCGTCCGTTCCACGATTAAACATACCTAGAGACCAGGGAGGCCGTGGACTCTTGTGCTTGGAGTATCTTCATAACAGATTGGTTCTGGAAGGCATCTGTAGAGTCATCAGAAGTTCGAATCCCCTTCTGCAAATGGTTGAAGCCCATGAAGAGGCAGGAGTAGGAGCTTTTTTAGGGCAGCACGTCGAGCAGCCGATGAATTGTCTCTGATTTTTGACTACGAGCGCGAGTCTCACGACTCAGTTACTTAGCTAGAGCCCGATCGGAGAAAGACCCGCATCAAAGCTGCAGGAGTAAGTAAGCTCCTGTTCTACTTCAAGACCATTGAAGACCGGGGCTTATCCAAAGAACTGACTTTTGCTTTTCTCAAGTCAGACGGGCAATGCGACGTTCGTGATCGAGTTTTCGGCGCCAGCCGAACCGAACATCGTTTTGAAGGAGGAGGAGAAACGGACTAAATATCGAGATCTTCTCTTCGAACTCCGCAGGCTCTATCCAGACCCTTCTGTGGAATTGGTCATCCTGATAATCGGCTTCCTAGAAAGCACATGACATACGCTGCTCTAGGAAATCCAGAAAATCCCAGCATGCTGTGATAAGGCACACATTCTAGCTGGTGGAATACTTGGTCATACTTGGATCATTGCGTTTACTCAGGGCACACAGTTCTTGGTCCCAGTGATTATTCACCTCAGGCTGTGGGCAACAGTCATTATTACCTGTGAAGACAGAAATTTGCTCTTCCACTCAACCACCACCACCAACTTTAGCTACTTGAATTTGTAATAAACTGAGACATTGAGTTACTATCGACTCATTTTTCATTATTTCATCTAAATAAAGCCGTTCATTTATATTATATTCAAATTTCATTGATACTGAATATGCCCTTTCGACCATTGGATGCAGAATGTGAATCCATTTTTTTCAGTACCAAAAAGTGAAAAGTGACCAATTTGACTTTTGTGCCGTTTTGGCATGGACGCGTCGATTTATCGAATTCAAATATTTCATTAAGTAATTGTTATGAATTGTATAATTGCTAACCATTTTCTGATACCAGAAGTTCTTCCTTACTGAAAATCATTTATTCAATAAATAATAATAAATATATCAAAGAAAAATCCATTCAATTGTTATTGTTGTTGTTGTAGCTCTCGTCTCAGATATGAACTTGGGTTTGGAGAGCAGAATGAGCGAAGGTGGATCAAATTTCAGTGTAGGTCAACGCCAGTTGGTGTGCCTGGCCAGAGCGATTTTGAAGAATAACAAAATACTCGTATTGGATGAAGCAACTGCCAATGTGGATCCCAAAACAGATAGTCTCATTCAGTCTACCATCAGGTGTACCTTTGCTGATTGTACTGTTTTGACAGTAGCTCATAGGTGAGGAATATTATTGCAATTCAGCCAAATCATGGATTTAGTTCATTACTAATGGTGAGGTCAGTTTCTTCATTCTATATTACATATCTTATCACTTCGAACTGTGTTCGTTGCAATAAAGGTGGATAATATTCATCATGGTTGCAATGTTTCGATATTCATCGATCATGTGATATTCTCGTATACCTGCTACAGTTGAACGGCAAGTAATTTCAAGTTGGCTGTGACATTGCCCTATTATATAATGAATCATTAGATAACACTTAGCATTCGCCAATAAGTTTTAATGACGTTAGTATACTTTGAAATTGAATTGAGACTCATAAGACATATACATAATGAACTGATCGACCGATATTTTTGAATGCAACCGACAAAATTTGTTTCTTCGTTGACCTCAACAAAAAATCACATTTTACATTCAAATTTCCGAACGAAAAACCGACTATTTTTGGAGGCAAGTACTTTTCGTCCACTGAAACATTTCATAACTTACTGAAAAATATTTGACAGTTATTCATTATTATTATAACCTGAATCATTATCAATCTTTAGTTATTCACATACACTTATAAGTTGCATGATATTTCGGCATCTCTGTTCAAATTAATTTGACAAAATAACTAATAAATTCACACACACAAATTCAATTTTCTTTATACCTCTGCTATACCAGTTTGTTTCTTAAGGATCATTCTTTCATTTGGTCTGTATTTTTGTTGTTCATTTCTACTATTAATTCCTGTTTTTTATATACTAAAATCTTATAAGTACCTATGTAAACGTATTATGTGATATTTGAAAGAATTAGGTCAGATTGTTCAGAAAAGTTTGTATTGTTCGCTCAAGTGATTCTCAGAAATAATATATTTTCTAGGAAGAAAGTTCATATAGCCGAATTAGAATAAATTGTTTTGAAAAATTAGTTCATTTTGTTCGCATAAGTGACTTTTTGAAGAATATATTTTTTAGGAAGAATGTTAATTTAGGCCGAGTTGACTTAGATTGTTTAGAAGGCTATAGATCGTTGTTAACTTTGATTTGGAGCATATAATAGAATAAACCTTCTTGAATTGATTGTCAGCAGCTCTAGTACAACTGATGAGGCTTGGAAAGCAGAGCAGTCTGTCTTGCATCACCTGACAATCGGTTCACGAAATTTCCCTAGAATTTCTTGGTAATCTTAGTCTTGAGATTCTAGGTTCATCATCATGGTATTTGTTCTCTTTAGTGTATTTTATTAAATTTATTGTACTGGTATTGTATCTACAAACTTTCACACAAAATATTAATGTAATTGAATTACAAATTCCTTCGTCGCTTATATGATGTCACGGATATAATGTCGAGAATATCAGGCATTTGGAATCTTGTCCATTGAGAAAATTTATATTTCAGATTACACACCGTCATGGATAGTGATAAAGTTCTAGTGATGGATGCTGGATCAGCTGTGGAATTCAATCACCCTCATATACTTCTGGAAAATACTGAAGGGATATTCTATGGACTTGTCAAAGAAACCGGCAAAGCGATGGCGGATCATTTGACAGAAATAGCAGAAAAGGTAAATTCCAATATTGCGAAATGTTCAATAAAACGGTATTAAACTATTATCATTTTCAGAGCTTCCTGAAGCATCACAAATGTTGAAGAGAAATACAAAATGATAGAATTAGGGTACAATGAGTGTTCTATTGTGATATTAGTTATCGTTTTTAAATTATTTTATTATGTCTCATTTTAAATATTGAATTGATTGTTGAAATGTGAATTTTTATATAAATATTTATACTTATCTATGCTTATTACTTTTTGTAATTAAATGTACATGTTTCTACGAGAGTGATTTCATTTGAAATTTCCAAATGTGATTTCACACCTGATTGCCGAAATTATATCTTTATACATGACATTCAGATTATTCGCTTAGGTAAGTATTGCATCGTCTTATTAGGTATAGTATTTCCAAGTCAATTGGAGCAACTCCAGCAATATGAAAATTAAAGGTTTTTTGTTGCAGTATCTAGTAAGTTTGTATAAATCATCCATCAAATTGCACTATTCCTTGTGAAAATATAGAAAAATAATAATTGATTGTTATATAAATCCCCCCATAGCTTTTAATTCATCTGATGTGGAAAACAATTTTCATCATATCGATCAGAACACAAATTAGTTAGTGTAATTCTCAGAGTGACAGACAGAGCGTTACTGTCATTTTCGATTCATCGGAGTTGAGATGAGAAACTTCTAGCTACAGATGCGATACAGATGAGTTATTTCCAAAGAAGTCTTAAGAAATGTATGAGAGGCACTACACGGGATTTTTTTAATGGTTCAATAGTAAAAAAGTTAAAACACCAAATAAAGGAGAAGTATTTTTGACTCTTTTTTTCGCGTCGTTCGGGTCAACTGCATTCGCGTGCGGGAAAGTATTACTTTCCGCACTTGTTAGGAAAATTACTATTCCCTACTAGAATGAGTGCGGGAGAGATTTTTCTGCACTAGTACGGTGAAGTAACTCTTTCAATACTAAAATGAGTGCGCACTTCGATGTGACAATTGTCAGTTCAAAGTGACAATAGCCACTTCAAAGTGGCAATTATCAGTTCAAAGTGACAATTGCCACTTGGAAGTGACAATTCCATGAAAATAAAGTTGTTGGCCCTTCTATATACCGGGTGACACAGGGTATCGGGCCACCCCTGTAACTTCTGCATTCGTCAACGGATTTTTCTGAAATTCGGTACAGCTATATAAGCAATCATTTCGGATTTGATAACATTACAATCCAATATGGCGGACTTCCGGTATTTCTGGAAATGCCAGCAACTTTGTTTTTTCAAATGAAACACCCTGTATATTTTTACATATTCAAGTTCAACAGGTCGAAACAAGTGCAATCCTTATTTCAAATGTCATTTTCTGAAAAAATTTAAATTAAAATTGTTTTTTCATTTTACCTCGTGGATAAATGAGATGTGGTCAAGACTATTCACAATGACTCACACATAACAGAAGAACATAATTTTTTCTGAAAAATTATTTTTTGTGTCACTTATCCAGGAATCAATTCAGCCACATCACTTTTTGATCAAAAATTATTTTTTTTCAAATGGGACCCCTATGGGCCACCTACCCGTCTCTCTAGACCATACATCAAGGAACAAAATGACATATCATTTTTGTTTTTCGGTGCAGTAACAAATTGTATTCATTCAAAAATCAACAACTAGTTTATGAATTTTCTTGCAGTTTTAGAATAATTTTTCAACTAGGTAGGCTTTGGAATAAATGATATTTGACATCAAGATTGCACTTGTTTTGACCTGTTGAACTTGAATATGTAAAAATATACAGGGTGTTCCATTTGAAAAAACAAAATTGCTGGCATTTCCAGAAAAACCGGAAGTCCGCCATATTGGATTGTAATGTGATCAAATCCGAAATAGTTGCTTATATAACTGTACAGAATTTCAGAAAAATCCGTTGACGAATGCAGAAGTTACAGGGGTGGCCCGATAACCTGTGTCACCCGGTATACTACGCCATCGTAAAATGATGTTCCTGCCCGTATATTTAAATGTGAAACACCCTTTTCAATGTAAGACATATGCGGACATGTAAATGTGTGATTATTGGAAACTAGAAAAAAAATATAACGCACCATGTCTAATGTGTCATGATATCATAGCCCAGGACCCAGCGACATTTTTCGATGTATAATTTGAAAAAAGCTTGGTTGATTTTTTCATCCGCCTATTCAGGTATCTTGTTCACCCTGTAGAATGTATAGTACGTTGTTTTGTGACACATTTTTTTTCACATTATTAGGTCCATGGCAGGAGTACATCGTTTTACGAAACAGGTGACAGGAGGTGACTTTTTTCCTAACTGATATGACATTAAACGGTTGGTAACGTTTCAGCTTTAAATGACTTAAATTTACTCGTTTTTCTTCAACATCATTGATGAGCTGCTGATAATCGTTGTCCTGGTGGTGCGACGGAAATAATGAAATTATTCTTTATCAAATGAGTCAAAATACATGTCGCTGTATCCCCAACTATCATCCATGAAATTGAATACATACTAACTGACTGGAAAATCGCTCGACAAAATTCAATAATTCAACAGACAAAAGCAACTCTGTTCGTGATAATTACTGTATATTAGCCCATGATATTCATAAATGGAGATACGAATTAATGAATAATTCATGAATTTTCGCACGAACAGGATATCATCAATGATGCACAAGGGTAGCGGATGTGGGAAATGTCCAGGCGAGGGGAAACTCTTCTAATTTCCATCTGGAAAATCAGTCATGTTGAAGTGATTCGAAATTATGTCGAGAAGTTGTTTTCGAGTCAACCATAAACTCTAGGTATGCCACATGTAAGCACAGGATTTTCCTTCTATTATGTGTTTTATTTAGAAAAAAACAGCCGTTCAAAGTTGGAGTTGCAGATCTGAATTTATCAATGTTTTGAATTTTCAGTTCATGGATTCATTATCCATCATCCATCTCCAAATACAGCACAGTTAGTTCTTATCCTCCCCAATGAGCAAAATCATTTGAGATCTCGTATAAGTACAAGCTGTCCAATTTTGGATGTCCTCACGGGATATCTCACTTATATTCAGTGTATGCTGCTGAATAATGATGTATATCTGGAAAATCTTGAAATTAGAAGTTCATTTTCAAAATATGAATTTGATTAATAGTTTTCACTAAATGATTTGCATTCCAAAGAAATACAGTTCTATATGAAAAGATTATAAGTGCATCACTCCGAATTTGACTCTTCTGCGACGACCTGTGTTTTTAGAAAAAGTTCTTCAATTTACTCGCGTTCAAAATTAAAATTGAAAAATGTAGAACAACCTTCTATCGGAACTCGATCGTCTGTAGTCTATAGAAGGCCAAAAAAAAATTCAACACAGGTACAGGGTCTTCACGTATATTTCGAACCCCCACTCAACTTTTTTATGTATTGTAGATTTCATATATGCCAACCCAAAAACAGTTGAACTTCTCAAAAAATACTTATGGGCAACATTTATTGCATCTATAGATTCTCCCTGGAGAGCTGGTTTCATCGATCTATCACAGTTGGGGTCCAGCTAAAATGATAATTGATTACAGAGATATAGGGTGTGAAAAATTGAGATTCACTCAAATCTAGGATTTTTTTGTGTCGAAACTATTCATTATTGGCCAAAACGAATACAGGGTGGTGAAAAATCTAGAATTCTGATGACCCTGTATATGTTTCATTTAAATGTCAGTAGAAAGTGGATCAAAAGTTGATATAGGGACTTCAAAACAGTTTTGGCTGATAGTGAATAGTTCGACACAAAAAAAAATCCTAAATTTGAAGAAATCTCGATTTTTCACACCCTATATCTCTGTAATCATTTCAGCTATACCTTAACTGTGATAGATCGATGAAATCAGTTCTAGAGGGAGAATCTAAAAATGCAATAGAATATAGAATATTAGGGTGTCCTATTGAAAAAATTATGAATGTTGCCCATAAGTATTGTTTGAGATGTTCAACTGTTTTTCTGTTGGCATATATAAAATCTACAGGAAGAAAAAACTTGAACAATACATGAAGCAGTTAAGTGGGGGTATTATAGGAATTTCCGTTCGTGCGCTCCAAGAGATAAAAAAAAAGTTGAGCTGATTTCAGATGGACATTTGTATTCGGAATGAAATATTTATCCAAAACAAAATGGCGATGATGTTTGAAATCTCATACTAGGATCCTTTCAACGATATGAATATATTAACGTGCTTACATTGAAGTCGATCAATTCCTTCAAACAATACAGGTGTGAAAGAAAGAGCCAAATTCTGAGTAATGTACTTAGTGTGTTGAACTATAGATAATCTAACTGCAGATTATTCAAGAATAATCGCCCTGATCATGTGAAAGTGCCTATATACAATTTGTACCAACCCCTTCTGTATTACCGTCTAGCAAAAAATTGTTAATCACAATTTCTCAGTCTACTGCAATCACGAAAACTACAACAAAACAAGAGAAAACGGATGAGGCATTTTTTTCAATTTTGATAGTAGCAATCGATTCGACTAGTCACAAATACTCCAAAATCAATTTCTAAAGGATATCTCATACGGAGTGTTTTTCCAATAATGTTACAATTTTTGAAAAATTGGATTGTTCAGGTCACCGTGTTTAATAATTCTAATAATAATTAAGATATAAAAATTTGAATGATACCAGGCAGGATGGTAGTCAGGATTAGGTCGGGCTACAGAATGGGATAAATAACGAATGAAATCACTGGTAATTAAAATTCGATAACAGAAAGTACAGAGATGAAAAAAAAAACTGAATAATACCAATAAAAAAATAACATCAAAAGATAAAGAACCAAAACAGCAACCATTCCTAGGTTCAGATTTTTGTATTCTCAATTAAACCTCCGCCATTCTTTATACATTTTCCGATACTCTTCCACGCGTTAATTATTTTCTACTCTCCTCATTTCTTTTGGTGACATCTCTCTGCAAACTGTTATTATTCTTCGTCACAACTCTTCTTTATTTCCTGTCCGGAATTTCTCACACTGTAGCCAGATGATCTATTCCAGACTACCATCATCATTCAAATTCTTATAAGAATAATTATTATAAACGGTGACTTGAAGAATGCAATTATTCAAAAATTGTAACGATGATAAAAAACACCCCTTATGAGATATTGTTTTCAATAATTGATATAGGAGTATCTGTGACTATTATGAATCGATTGCCATCATCATATTTTTGTGATCGCAGTTGGCTAAGAAACTGTGATTGATTTTTTTTTGCTCGACAGAGTAGATGATTCTGAGTGGTATATTGAAAAAAATATACATAAATCGTCCTAGCAGTACAAAAGTACAGGGGTGGTGTGGACCAAACTGTAACACACTGTAAGTACCTAAAACCCTTATAGTAAGAACTAAAACCTAAAAACTAGGAACTGTTAGCCTTGAACCATATTGGATATGCCAGAGATACGTCAGAAACGTGATAAACGAAGAACTTTTTTGGATTTGTTGAAGAAGGAAGCAAAACAGTTCTGTTTGAACACTGCTCTTCATGGATATAAGTTCATAGCTCTGCCAAAACGGATGTTACTGGAGAGGTAGGCACCAAATAATCATACCATGCTCACAATCTGTAGAAAAATGAATGCAATCAATCATTTTTTCCAATTTCATTTTCTCCACCTCGAACTACACGAGAAAGTATTCAAGGTTAATGTGAGTGACATTTCAAAATAACTGCTGATCATCTTATTTTGCAAAGTTGAATATTCATCCAGCCCAGCCTCCACAAAAAACGAATTGTTGGGCCCACAGAATAGGTTTGATGATTTTGTTTCCTCATTTGCCAATGAGTTATACGCTCTCTAACAGGCCTACTGCCGTCTGTAGGTATCTGCCCTGCCACGACCCAAATCAGGAATTTCCTTTCATGCGATCCAAGAGATCAAACAAATTGAGCGAAATATAAATTGGTATTAGCCACGGGTCGCAGTGCTGTGACCGAACAGACCCACTTACCTTGAACCTAACCTATAACCACCCATCCTATTGGATTGTTTCAAGGGTGTACTCTATCAGGAAAATGCAGAGCTACGAGCTCTGTAGCAGTACCTACGTATAGTGGATTCTCATTTAGTGTTAATGAGTCTTCCTCATTACATGTGTAGATCGTTCTATCAAGAATGTTTCACCATGTGACTGTCTAGGTATTTACCCCAGTATAGTATATTATGGTTGTCAAGCTCTATAATGGCTTCTAAACACTCTTTTTGATACATCTAGGGCCGGCTTTGAGCCAATAAGTGAGTTGATCTTATTTTTCTCATGCCTTTCATGGGAACCAGAACATAAAGAAAATATATCTTCTATGACGATGTTACTTTACTGCCAGTTGTTAATTCCTCCACTTCTTCTTTGCATTTTCATACCTGTTGATGTTACTTTTCGAAGCAGAAGAGCAAGTTCAGTTGTGTTACCTGATGGACCTGTAAAAATAGAAACATACCAAGCAAACATGGTGGCCAGGTAGCCGTGCGGACAGAGTGTCCATATTCTAATCCGCATTCGCTTGCCGGTCGTGGGTTCGAGTCCCGTCGACTGCAGAAATTTTTCTGATGGCCCAAGAAAGTGTTTGGGATCACACGTTAAAAGGTAAGGCCCCCGTCATTCCTTGCTCGCACAAGACTCTCGAAGACTTTTGAGGGTTGCTCGTAAGGGGGCAACCGAATGACGGATAGAACAATTTTAGAACAATTTTTAGAACAAAACATTGTTGAACAACAGGTAGGCAACTGTTAGCTAGCTTGTTTCCGTGGGGAGAAATCATTTTCGACAAACTGTTGAGCAACATCGACCAGCCTGCTTTCTCCGGTGTTTATCCATTGTACGCTCAGTCAGGCACCATGAGCAACCATGGGCAACCATGAGCGACGAAGAAGATGCGTCTACACTGCAGACGCTGTGTGCGCACTGTTGGGCCACATCCCCTTTGAAATACCGCCTCGGGAGCGAACACCGACAGTTCGGCAACAGTTGCACAACTGTTGTGCAACTGCTGCGCAACACGTGCACACTGTGTAGACTTGTGTGTTCCTCGAGTGTTGTTCTACTGTTGCACAACAATGATTGCTTGGTCTGTTCCCACCTTAATACCTCAGGTTTTCAACCATTGCACATTAGACACTGTTTTTTCTTCGATCTCAAAAACCGACCCATCTGAATACCTTTGACTAATAAGTAAGGATCTTTTATGAAAGTATAACTATTGGTGATATTATGCATTCATCTCATACACAATAGCAATAGCTTTCTATTTCTGTGGACTAACAATGAAATCTCCCTTTCAGAGTTATTTGGTTCATCATTTGTTTTGCATCACTAGTGGTAGCTCTAACACTGCTCTGTATAGCGTGGTTCAGCTTCCAGCAGAATCCTACTGTTCTTTTGACAGACTCGAATCATCATCCGATATGGCATTATCAGTTTCCGGCTATAACCATTTGTGACTTCAATAAAATATCGAAAAAAAAGGCATACGAATTAGCAAAAAACCTGTGAGTAAACACATTTAGAAAATATATGTTGCGCATTTGATATCTGGAATTTATTTTGATCATGAAAGTACGTTCAACATGATCATTTGACAGTTTTATTCTATGATAATATAGCCATATAGTAGATGGCTCTGAAGGCTATATCTTGCTCTACCCCATTTGAGCTTAGATCTTTTTATTTTCATTGTCTCCTCATATTACCAAATTAGGTAGGTATATTAAATTTATCAATTTTTCATATTATATTCAGTGTTCAAATTGTTCATTTTAACAGGAAGATGACTCCCATAGAATAAAAACTTGTTTGATGAAGGATTCTGTTGCTCATTACTGAAGTTGCATGGTATCTTGGATATCAAATGAAATAAAGATTACTCCAACATCGCTAACTAACGATCCACTCCTTGCATCTTCATCAACAAAAATTTCTCATTTTTTTTAATTCACTCGGTCGTTACTTGATGGAAATCCATGGTATAATCGTACCAGTATATCACCTGACGATGAGCTATACTGTGTTAGCGAAACATGTCGTGTGTTTGATAATTTGGTGGAAATCTTATCGTTTGTGAAGTTTTTACAACAAAAATGTCTTTACTTTGAATTATAGCTTCAATATCTCCAATTGTAATAACTCTCAATCATTGTCCGATATTATTACATTCACATAACGATGGTTTCGTTTATTTTTGATTCATCAAACCAGTCATCATTAGTGATTCAGTGGAGTCGGAGGTTCAACACTGCAGTTTACAATTTCATATTATTGGTTGAAGGTTTTCATCCCAGGCCTAATACTCAATGACTATACTCAATGTCCCAGGTCACAAATAATGTTCAGAATAGTGCCAAAATATTCCTTCCTCCTTCTTCACTTGTACACGAATTGAAAATTATTGAGAATAATGTTACCATGAACAACTCTTGGTCTCTTTTGCTCTTCAAATCTTCATGAGGGGCAAAAAAACATTATGGTACTATAAGAATGTGTTGACAACATATTATGAATTGAAATATTCCTAAACACAAATCCAATACAATATCGTACATTTCGTCCCATTACAAATTGTACACTGATAAGTTATCTAAAATTTTCGCTTCAGTTGATGTTTCATATTATTCAAGGACCGATGAAAATCACGTGGAACACGTAGCTTCTCAGCTGAAGCTAATGATACAACTGACCAAACTGACAATTAAGGACATTCCTATCAGAAACTTGAGTAATCTGCAGGATCTTTTAGATGAAAAAGAACTGTCTGTGGACGCGGTCAACCAGAAACTAGCATACTCCTGCAACGATATGCTGCAAAGGTGTATGTGGAAAGGCGAGGAGAAACGATGCGATAGTATTTTCGAACAGGTGAAAACTTCGGATGGGTATTGTTGTGCGTTCAATTACTACGCTCTGAGGAATCACACTTTCAGTGGGTATGTAACAGCAATGGTGGTCACCAAGCAATAAATAGAAGTTCACATTATCGATTTCTAGAATTGATAGAAGGGAAAAAATCTACACCAAAGAGAGAGAGAGAGAGAGAGAGAGAGAGAGAGAGAGAGAGGAGAGAGAGAGAGAGAGAGAGAGAGGGAGTTAGAGAGAGAGAGGGAGATAGAGAGAGAGAGACAGAGAGAGAGAGAGAAAAATATCAATTGAACAATAGATGTATATTATGTTGTGAACATATATGCATAAGAACACTCAATTCAAGTAATTCCATACAATACTTCCGATTTGGAACATATTGTCAATTTTTGTAAAAGTTCTCAATTTCTCAAACTCGGTCGAGAATCATTTCATGAATTCAGTTCCAGGATATTGGCGAAGAAAGCTCCCAAAGCTCCCAGAAGAGTGTCTGCTTGCGGGTATCAAACAGGGCTAGAAGTGTTGATCGAAAATCAACCACAAGACTATTTTGCATCTTACACTCCCTCCATTGGTCATAAGGTAAATTATTACCCAGCGAGCACAAAAACATCTCAGAGATGTTAAAAGTACGAGATTTCGAGACATTGAACCTCCACTGCGATGTACTGTTCACACATGAATAGAACTATTATAGAACAGCCAATGTCCGCCGCAGGCGGCAATTATCGAGATGTTAGCAGCGTGATGTAAGCGTGACACGCTGCAAACGCGAATGCCAATTGCGAACAAGAAGAACAAAATCGAAAACAAATCAGAATTCATCGTATTGTGACGTTGTGGTGGTGCAAACAAACAAAGGGCACAAAAGAACAAAAACAATACTTTCAATATCCTCTTTGGGAAGTGCATATTACGCCTCAAAAAAACATCCTGATGCCTACATTTCTAAAACATCCCAAAACTTCCCAGGGATACCTCTCAGTAGGCAAACAAAGAAATGACACAGAAGAACAAAAACAATACTTCAATATCCTGCAAAGACCTCTTTGTTCAGTGCATATTACATCTCAAAATAACATCTTCATGCCAACATTTTCAAAACATCCCAAAACATCCCAGGGATGTTTGTGCTCGCTGGGTAGTATACTTGGACTATCAAAGTTACTATAGGTACAGCACTACCTACCAAATTTTTCTCCAGATTCAACATATTGATCACTACCAAAATTTTCCTCAAGTTTTGTGTTTGAATGATCCAGAGTTGCAGTTTTTTTATGGATAAAGATCCTTCGAAAATCACCAAGAATTTGGAAGTCAATATGAAAGTCTTTGGAAATCACTAGAGGAGAATTCGAAGTTTCCTGATTTAATCGGAAATCTTTGATAGTTGGTGGAAGTTCATCAGTTAGGAGCCTATCATAAAGATGTTCAACTTTTTTCTCGAAAGGGTATTTGAGAGTAGAGTAAACTCTACAAAAGTATATGTCTCCAAGTCTGTAATTTTATGAAATCAAGTATAGGAACCCCTACCTAGGTTTACAGAATACATCCTTCCACTTGAAAAAATATGGAAAAGAGATTAGTGAGAATTCTCCGAACCAGGAATAACCTATTCTATAGTGCACCCTTGTCTACAGAAACTTTGGGAGGTTTCAATATGAAGAAGATTCAATCTTAAACTTTCTTCCACATGATACCCCCAATAGATGCCCCACTAATCTAAGGTGGAATGTGATATTGGATATAGGTTTACTTACGAGAGTGCGGAAATAGTATATTGTTTAACGAGCACAAAATGATAGTGATTTTCTACGAGAATGAAGTTTGCAGCATGAGCCATAGGCGAATGCTTCAATCATTCGAGTAGGAAATTAGCGTTTCATGTAAGTTATACACTTTAATTCCTCTACGGCGATAATGAATAACAGCGGCATTTTCGATTTCTTCGACTTGTAGCCATCTGATTTCCTGCTCATCTATTAGACAGAGCTGTCATTGCTTGAAACTTGACATTCCATGGGCAATGAGTTTTTTCGAAATAATAACACACTTGTTAGGTAAATAACTATTCCTCTTGTAGATTATAGTGCACAATTCCTACTATTACCCAGACTGGAGTAGCCAAATCATATTCAGCCCCCAGAAATCGATCAGTTCCATTAGCATCAGTCCCACTATAACGTACTCTTCCGACGAAATCTCAGATATGGCAGTAGAGATAAGAAACTGTTTGTTTCCCGGTGAATGGCAATTGTTGTACTTCAGCGAGTACAATTTTCGAAATTGCATGGTCGAATGCCGAATGAATATGACCAAGAAGCTGTGCAACTGTTATCCTTACCAATATATTCAGAATGACGGTAAGAAGCTTTGTTCATAATTCGATATGGGGAATGATAATAAGGTAATATTAAGTGTAATGACGGAAAAAGTGTGATTCAGGAGGACAGATTTGCTCGTTCAAGTTTCAGAAAGAATCATCAACGCAAAACAACTGGTCTTTCTTTCATACATCAGGTACCCATTTCAAAGATCTGAACATCAAATCTTTGGATATTTCAGTTTCAATATTTTCCATAATAACACATAACATAACATATTCACATAATAATAACATAGTATCATCTTCCTCTTGTCACGTGTCGTCTGTTACCAACAGCCATTTTGAACATTTCTGACTATAAGCATTCCTGACTCTACGGACATGTGAACCCACCCCCAAGGTAGATTAGGTAGAGTTTTTGGTTGTTGACCGTCTTGACCAACTGGTCGTTAGTGTCACGTTTCTGATCACAATGACAAATACGAATGGTTTCGACTAGGGTCCCTTGATGGAAATTGACGTTAAAGTCATCTTTAATGTCAATTTCCATCAAGGGACCCTGGTTTCGACCAGTCGCTTTTGTATTCAAAAACCATAAAAACCGTGAACTTCACTGACCAATTGGTAATTCACCGAAAATAACACATTATCTGGCATCTTAAAAACGAGATATATTAGGAATAATTTATATGAGTCATTGAATACCTCGAGACTGATTTTGTTAGATGAAATAATAATTTTGAACTGTATACACTCAAGTGAATCATACAGTGATGTTATGTTATTGATTGACTGTTTTGAGGTTATACTTTTGTATATCCTTGAACCGCAACGACCATCAGGAAGCCAGGCGAAGTGATCTTGGATCGGTCGGCCTTGGTCTTCAATAAAAACGTTAATATTTGGAGTTGGGTCAATGCGGTCATCAATAATTTGATATAAGGCAATCGAAAACTCTCCTTTATTGGGTTCCTTGGATTAACAACTAACATTATGAATATTTCTACTCAAAGTAAAGCAGTTCCGTACCCTTCAGGGTAGGTTAGAGGTAAAAGGCTGTCTAGCTGTCTAGTATTCTAATTCCCCGCCATCCAAAAATTGGGCGGCCCTCAAATTGAATGGTGGTCGATGATTGGTCATGCGGTTATCCACAAAAGTAGAGTCGAGGGTACGGTCTGCTAAGTACCCGGCTTATGCCACGCTCCTTGTCGGTCCAATCTTGCCCTATACCTACAAGCAGCAGTGAAAAGCTAAAAAATAATCAGAAATGACACTGCCACCTCCAAGAAGAACAAGTACCTCGGTATATACATATGAAAATGATCATAGGTGTTTCATTCAGCTGATCATATCTTCTAATACATTTATTTCTGAATATACTAAATATCATGTATGTTTCAGTGAAACTGGAGATGAAGCCCAAGTTCTGTTCCTTACGAGACATTCCATGTTTAGAAGAAAATATTGGTAAATTGCTTAATAGAAATAGATTAATCGTTCAACAAATATCATTGACTATTTTAAATAGATATAGTTATTTGTTATACAAGGGAAAAAAGTTGTAGATCTTAGCTCCAGGTTGTGTTGTCTCCCGACGCGTAGCGGAGGGGGACAAGAAACAGTGATCTAAAATCTAATATTTTTTCCGTGTATAATACACTATTTTTTTCTGTGAAAGAAGGAAGGACGAATCAATATTGAGAAGATATTACATTATTTTGAAAACTGAAATTTATCGACGTGCAATTTTAAATTTTTAACAGTAGGGACACCTGCGTTGTAGGCATGTTTATCATTCTTTTGAAGTAATCAAATATCTGATGTCACTTCTGTCAGTTTCATTCTGTGATTTGATTTCTAAAAATTGCGAATTTGGTGGTTGTTTAGTAATATACGTAACCGCGAAGTCGAATGGAAGATGAAAGGACTTGCAGTTCTTTCTCGGAGACGGTATTATTGACTAATTTTTCGGAACTATGTGATATATATCCGGGAAAAAAGTTCTCATTTTTTTTCTCACGGGAAAAAAGTAATTTATGAAAAGTGACATTTCATAACCTGCAACAGAGATGAAATGCCAATCTTTTTTCCCGTCACAGAAAAAAAATTATTTGAAATATCTATTAATAGGTACCTATTGAGAGACGAAATTTAGTATAGGCAAGTTGACTTCGCAAAGATAATTGGTCACAAATCAGTTACGAAATTCACGATATTTTCATTAGTGAAAAATGGCTGATTCAAGTTCAGATTTCCCAGTGATATCAAGCAGGCAGCACAAAATACATTCATCTCTTCGTCCATCCATATTTTTACTACGTAACTAGTGTTGAAATGAACCTTTCATCACCCAATTATGTCATATGTAATAGGTACCTATTTTACTTCAAAAAAATTGTTTATGAATTCTTAAAAATAATGTTGGAACTCAAATACAGGAAACCCTATATATAGGATATTTCAAATTACCCAACATACAACGACCATGCACCCTCTATATTATCAGCTATTGGTCGTGCGATTCGTACCAAATTTGGACCGGTATATATTCATCAATATAATCAGTTTTTTAGAGACGAACATCCTTTTGGACAGTGACGTGCTTTTTGATTGGAATTGTGGAGATGACTTTGAGCTTTTCTTCTTTCCTTATGAATGATTCCTCTCCACTTTGAGCAAACATGGATTTCTACCAGAGATTACCTTCATATTATTGTTCCTCATGCTTCCGAACCTCCATTTGCGAAAAATCACCCCAAAGCCTCTTTCGTATATGGTGTAAGCACTTTCTATGCCATTACTCAATTAACACACAGGGTGAGTCAAAAATTAAGAATAAATCATGGTTCGAGTTATTCCACCACCAAGGAGGCTTTGAAAAAATGTTCCCCTCTTTATTTTTTTTTCACAGACAAATGCATTACCTACCAACAAATGACAAAAAAATAAAAATCAGCCTACCATTTTTTTGTTTTTTTTTTAAGAAGATAGGTCAAATATCAAGTACGTCACTTTTTTTGGAACTGAGTGTATTTTATGTTGAGCTCACCATGTCCGAGTAAATAATTATTTCGAACGCAAAAATGTTATTTAGAGTTGTCTGTTTTTTTGAAACACAATAATAATGAGGGTTCGAAACCATGAAGAATAATATTATGAGGTCAGATTTCTTGTAAAAAAAATTCTAATATGTCTTCATGGAAAAATGACACCTTTTTTCCCATAAAAACGCATAGCACTGTCTGAAATTATGTATGTTTATTATCATATTGATGGTTATTCATACCTATATACCGATCAGAATTTGGTAAAGACCGCTCGACTGTGGATAGCTGAGATATAAAGGGGGGGGGCGTTTGAAATGGGACACACTGTATATATTTTGGGAAAAAACCTTACTTATCATATTTTCATTTCCTTCAGAACAAATTTCAAGTTGCCTTCCTGGATTTGAATTCTCTGATAACGGTAGATTTGATTACAAGAATTTCAAGTACCACAAGAGCCCATGTGGATGCTTGCCAGACTGTGAAAGTACCGAATATGTTGCAGAAAGTTCATCTGGCATCCTGGTCAGAGACTATTCCAGTAATGAACCGGCTTTATAGTGAGTAAGTTTACTGAATACTGAAACACTTTCACTCTTCATTAAGGTAATGAAATTCAGATAAAGTATTACCATTGAATTGGGCATCATGAAAAATCATCCTGTATAAATTTTAATCAATTTCCACCAAGTCGTTTCTGAAATATCCTTCCCAGACTTCTCAGATACACTATGTATCAACAAAAAAATCACGAAGATGCCGATTTTAATTATTGACTGATTATTCATCAAATACAATAAATGTATATAGAATGATCGATTTAAAATAGGTATGTGGCGTGACTTCGTCTAGGGTGTACAACTACAACCCCATTGAAATATCGCTTCGTCAAAATTGCTAGATCCTGTGAAACTTTTCTAAAAATGAGCAAAACCAAATAGCAATTGAAATATCGCTTCTTCAATAATTATTACCCAGCGAGCACAAACATCCCTGGGATGTTTTGGGATGTTTTGAAAATGTTGGCATGAAGATGTTATTTTGAGACGTAATATGCACTGACCAAAGAGGTCTTTGAAGGATATTGAAGTAGGTATTGTTTTTGTTCTTCTGTGGCATTTCTTTGTTTGCCTACTGAGAGGTATCCCTGGGATGTTTTGGGATGTTTTAGAAATGTAGGCATGAGGATGTTTTTTTGAGGCGTAATATGCACTTCCCAAAGAGGTCTTAGAAGGATATTGAAAGTATTGTTTTTGTTCGTTTGTGCCCTTTCTTTGTTTGCCCCACCACAACGTCTCATGCTTACGTCACAATACGATGAATTCTGATTTGTTTTCGATTTTGTTCTTCTTGTTCGCAATTGGCATTCGCGTTTGCAGCGTGTCACGCTTACATCACGCTGCTAACGAACAGAAAGGAATTTGGTGAAGTTTATTGTGTTAGAAGACTTATTTAGTTTGACCATCAGATGCAAGATGTGTTGTTCGGTGCCTCAGTGTAATCAATATATAAAAGTACGAATTCATCAATACACAGCTTCTCCGCAGTTGCGAACTTATGCATTGTGAAGAACATTTGAAAAATTGGGAAACCTATTCCCAAATATATGTCTGTGTGTAGTAAGCACTACTCAGAAACCGATTAAGAAGGTGATTTCATATCAAGAAAATATTTTTATGTTCAATCTATTTTTAATGCATTTTTTCATTCAAGGGAAATTGAATCCTAATGCAAAAGTTCATTTTGACAAAAGGCTTCAGAAAAGTACCTCGAAAATGTTTTTTTACAGCGATTTAATGTGCGCAAGACGCGTTGAAAATGTTCTATTGTGTCCATGAAAAGGCTTTAAAAAGAACTAGGGAGAAGGTAGTTTTGTGACATATCCAGGACATCTCGATAATTGCCGCCTGCGGCGGACATTGGCTGTTCTATAATAGTTCTATTCATGTGTGAACAGAACATCGCAGTGGAGGTTCAATGTCTCGAAATCTCGTACTTTTAACATCTCTGAGATGTTTTTGTGCTCGCTGGGTAGATTATGTGAAACCTTTCTAGAAATGACCAAGCACACACAGCACAATGAAGTGTCGATGGAAAAGTATCAGGTTCCCAAGTCCTAGGAGGCTACAAATTTCAAGAAGCTTTGCTGTATTAGAATTATAATTATCATGCTGACCATACCTTCTTTCATCGAATTCTCACTTGTGATATACAGGGTGTATCTAAATAACATCGAAAAAATTCAAGGGGTGATTCCTTATTGTGATATTCTAGCAAATGGAGTTCATATAGACATGTGTCTAACTTATTTGAAGGAATTTATCGATATATGAATGACACTTTACCATGGCCACGTTTTCTTCGCTGAAAGTTTAAATTTGAATTCTGACGATTTGTCTTTCAGGATCCATAAGTATGTACCTCGAGATACACTCGAGGACGAATACTTTTATGACCATGTATAAAATTGTACTCTTCTCATTAGCTCAAGAGAATCTGAATGTTAACTATTTAGTTATGAACCGAAATTCGATTCGAGTAATATAGCGTATATTATAATCATTAATTTTTTAGTGGAGGAATAACCCTGAAGAATCACAGTGTTGTCAGAGTATTTTTCAATGATCTTGTTGGTATAAGGATCCGAAGAGATGTTAAATTCAATTGGCATACACTACTAGGTGGGTAATTATTTTATTTAGGTCTATGGTCTAAATAATATACACTTTTCAGTACGTAAAAGTTAATGTTACGTACTCGGTGTGACGGTGTATGTGGTAGGGGAAAAATGTATGATTTGAATTTTTTTCCAGCTTATTATGGTGGACTATTGGGTCTCTTCTTGGGATTCAGTTTTGTTTCTGGAATAGAGATCATATATTTCTTTACAATTAGATTGATTTCGGACGCCACAAGGAACAGCAAGAAGAAGAAAAAATCACCAACGACCGTCAATGATCATAGTTTGAAAAATCGATCACTAGATCATCAGAAATTGGATGCAAGAAAACTGATGGTTCACTCAGATGCTAAAATCAATAAGTTATATAATCCTTCTGTTTTTCATCTCGATTGAAAATACACCTATACATCATTGTGGCATTAGGTTTTGGACCAATGCATGTAGGTACTCCAATATAATAAACTACATTCTCTACTGCTTTTTCTTTTTATTTCTGTACCTATGCCATGGTTGGTTCATACTTCATATATAGATATATGATTCTCTTTTTCATTGTATCTATCTGATAAACCTCCTGATTTCAACAGAAAGCATGTTGTTTGATTATTATTATTAATTAGTATCATCAAACTCTCAATTTTTTTAAACTACACGTACTACATATACATACTGTTACTAATCAACACGTGTTTCGCTAACTATTTTTGCAACTTCAGGGGCAGATTGAAACTGTTGGAACTAATGTTTTTATGAGAATAAAAGTCTCCTATTTGATTACTAGCAACCTGAACTTTCAACTTTGATTATAAATGAAAATGAAAACCTGCAAAAGTACTAGATTAGCTGCCAGAATATTTTCCTATACATCCGTCATCTATTGAGGAAAAGCAGCACTGACTGCTGTGACCGTAACGATCTTACAGTTCGCTGTAAAGGCAGAAAACTTATTTTGATCAGCTGGTGGGTACACACTTCACTTTCCTTAATTTTTTCATTTGCCACTTATTATTTTCAGGACAGTGCCAATATTATCAGTGACTAGTTTATTAGTACATTATTTACCTTGCATATTGTTGATTAAATATTAATTGAGAACAATCGTATATAATATCAATTGTGATTTAGTTCAGAGTGCTAAAACTCTATAAACACACTTCCAATCCAAGTAAGTAGAACAGTTGAGATGAAAAGGGGCTGAATAATCAATATAGTAAGGCATACTTACCTAATATTTCGTGAAAAAAAAATAGTGATTTTATGAGGACCGTAAAACCATGAAACATTGGTTAAGTTGGTTGAGTCATATTATTCCTATAATTTCCAACAATTATTGTGGCTGTAATATCGGACAAATATTTTTAGCAAAATTTTGACCTTCAAGCCAATCAAAGGAGGTTCAGGTTATTATTTTTGATATTTGGAAGTGGGATACTCCGCTTCGAAGTTTGTATGATGCGAACCGCATTTACATTAAAATTTACCTTTTACATTAGGTAGGTAAATATCATTTACTCATATGCATAGATATTATAATATATATAGTAGTCTTGCGACCTAAGACGCCGGTAGCTTAAATTCGCAATCCGCATCGGCATGGGGGCTTGCTTGTCACAGTGGCGTACGAAGTACTTACCCGGGCGCACCATATAAAAAATTTTTTTTGATCATATCTATATCACTGTTAGTAGTAAAAAATGCGCCGAAGTCGGAATTTTTTTGTGTTCAAAGTCAATATTTTTCAATTTAATGATCTGACGAGGATTCCCTCACTCCCTCTTATACTAGATTTCCTTAATGTACTCAATTGTCTGCTAAATATGGAGAAAAAAATCTAGTGTGCTGTGTATTTACAAATATGGATGGCTACCATTACACCAGATAGTTGAAGCAGTGACGGCTAAATATCAAGTAAGCTGCCGACCATGTATGATCAAAAAATGGCCACAAAAATTCAAATAAGTAATTCAAATGCAATAATCACAATTAAAAATGTTCTTATCAGTATCAGCACACGTCACACGATTTATGTATACCCACCCAATTGCCACACACGCCAACCCATCCAACCATGAGATGTATAAGTGATGTATACGCCACATCACTTTGTGACATGCGATATCGCATTTGAAGTCACAAACATGTTACCGATACAACGTGGCGATGTGAAAATGTCCGACTCAAGCAACATCACTGTGACGTCGTTCAGACATGAAATGCGACATCACATGAAAAATCACTATCAGGTCACATACAAGTGTACATTTCATATTACAAATACACTCGCAAATACATCACACTGCGACATCGATGATGTGGTCGCCGTACCTGTGATATTCGTGGGATATAAAATAATAATAATTATTCAACTTTACGAAGAAAATGTTTATTTTCCGAAAGTAAAAACAGATGATACAAAACTTATCATGATAATCAACCTAATTAGTAATCTTGAAGTAAAACATGACACATATATATAGCAATACAAATATACATTTTTCATCAATGATACATATCAAATACACTTATATCTTGGGATCTTTCATTCACCTTGTTTTAGATTGCAATATTCCTATCTCAGAGATAATCACAATATTACCTATTGTGATTGAACTCGCCGTCGTTCCTAAATGATTGTATACCTCCAATTTGAAGCTGATATAATATGTGCTATGAATCATCTCAGATATTTCAACAGAGAATTTGGAAGGAAATAGTCTGTACGGAGTCGGACTGACTGACTGACTGACTGACTGACTGACTGACTGACTGACTGACTGACTGACTGACTGACTGACTGACTGACTGACTGACTGACTGACTGACTGACTGACTGACTGACTGACTGACTGACTGACTGACTGACTGACTGACTGACTGACTGACTGACTGACTGACTGACTGACTGACTGACTGACTGACTGACTGACTGACTGACTGACTGACTGACTGACTGACTGACTGACTGACTGACTGACTGACTGACTGACTGACTGACTGACTGACTGACTGACTGACTGACTGACTGACTGACTGACTGACTGACTGACTGACTGACTGACTGACTGACTGACTGACTGACTGACTGACTGACTGACTGACTGACTGACTGACTGACTGACTGACTGACTGACTGACTGACTGACTGACTGACTGACTGACTGACTGACTGACTGACTGACTGACTGACTGACTGACTGACTGACTGACTGACTGACTGACTGACTGACTGACTGACTGACTGACTGACTGACTGACTGACTGACTGACTGACTGACTGACTGACTGACTGACTGACTGACTGACTGACTGACTGACTGACTGACTGACTGACTGACTGACTGACTGACTGACTGACTGACTGACTGACTGACTGACTGACTGACTGACTGACTGACTGACTGACTGACTGACTGACTGACTGACTGACTGACTGACTGACTGACTGACTGACTGACTGACTGACTGACTGACTGACTGACATGGCCATGCACAGCTCAACATGGCGTCTGGCGTGTGCGTTCGTTTTGCGCATGTCTGCGTCACACTCACAGGTCACAAAGATATCTCATGAGGATATCAATGTGAATTATTTAGTTAACGTCGAAGAGATGTAGTTTGAAGAAGTCGCTGCCACATTTTACATAGTTTCCTGGTTGCGATGTCACTTTGCGACGTTGATATCGAATCTACGTCGATAAGATGTGTTAACCTCGGTGTCAACGAGATATTGCATTTATGCAAGGTTGTTACATCACACAGATGTTGATGTCATACGATGGTTGGCTGGGAAGATGCTGTTTCTGTCGGCCTAAGATGACTTCTTGGCATCTGGAAAATTTTCTATTGCTCAACATAACGTTTCATTCAGCAATGGGGTAATAGTGGCCTGCCAGCATTTCCCCGACAAGTCCGGTCACCATAACCCCAATAAAAATTTCTTTCAATCGACATTCATAAAACAAAACTTTTTATTACTAGAGCCTACCTATTGTTTATAGTTTCAGTATAGGTATATAACAGAGATTTTTGAGTCTGTTTCTCAAAATGTACGTCTTCATCAACAAATAATATCTCACGCGTTAATTATATATAGACATTTGTTACAATCGACAAAAAATGAAATGAATTAGTGAAAACAGTTTCTTTTATCCTCAACTACAGTTCTCAACACACTAAATGGACCACTCATAATTTGACTCTATCTCGAAGACCTGTATTTTTTGAAAAAATTTACCGATCTTCATGCGGTTTTCGATATCAGATGTGATGTTTCATCGGCTTCACAGAATATCGAATTATATCTGTTAGAATCGAAAACAATATATTGTAATTCTGAGGAAATCTTATCTCTATATCATTCATTGAATATACATATAATGCAATATTCTGTGATAATAGCCAGGGAGGTATACTTGGTATATCTGTTTAGATATGCAAACAATAGGTACAGTGCGGCCCAAATAAATTGTAACGACGCTTGGTCGAATTCAAATTGCAGATGTACTATTCATTGCCTAGAAACGAACCGTTTCCCTCATTAGCATTTTATGACCTGCTTCGCGCTGTAAAGGTAACATATAAGGCGTTTTCGGAAACTTACTCGGGTTGATCATACATAAACCGAGTCACCTACCTCTGTTCGGAAACTTGAGTCATGCTAACTCGATCACTGACTCGGCAAAGAGGAGAGGGGGACTAACCTACTATTCTTTGGACTCGGGTTGATTTTTCGTGACCCTACTCAAAAGCAGGGTCGCCAGAGTCGCAAAGGAAACCGCATGCGCATAACCAATTTATCAAAATGACAATCGAAAAACGCGGGACTTTACCACTCCACGATAACCACAATAGTTTGCATGTTGGGAAAAGTTTCGATCGGTGATATAAATTTTCTTTATTTAGTAATGCATAGGGTAGAAAATCTGTGTAGATGTGAAGTTTGTGGTGTTCAAGTTCACCAATCACTAGGTAAATACAAATATTTGTAACCATATCAAAAAAGTACTTGAATATAATGTGAACATTTTCGTCAATCAAATTCACGAAACCACAGAAATAAGATTAAATTTTATGTTCCTAACCTGACACGTTCGAAAACGTTGAACACGAGTAGGTGATCCGAGTTTTTTGTCACGTGACCTCTCTGGATCGAGTTAACAACCCAGAGTGAGTTTCCGAAAACACCTATTGGGTGTCCTCAGAGGTGTTATAATTGTTCGAACGTGAAAAATAACAATGTACGTCCTTTGCCACAGAGCGCTAAGAAGTTTTAGGTGAAAGAGTAAAATGTGTTTTTCCCTGTATACTGATTGTCATCAGCTATTCAGTCTCCAGAAGTTCAAGCTATGACTCTGAAACATAAATCCACGATTTGGTCGAAATTTCAACATAATGGAACAAGAATTTAAAAAGTTACTCGGCGATCAATTTGCCTGAATTTTTTGCTGGACGCTTTTTTTTTGCCGGTGTGTGTATTTTTTCGTCTAAGACTTGCTGTTGTATTGATCATGTACTGAATCTATGAGTAAATAAATCAATATTGCTAATATCAATAAAATCAAGAGTTGTGACAATAAAGAACAATCTGAACCAATACAAATAATAAAAAGCTTCATATAAGGTTCTGGTACGAGTACCTACTTTATCGGTCGATCTCCATCGAGATCTCCATGTAATCATTGAAATATTCTTTGTTAACAATATTGATAGAAAGGTTATCGACCAATGATTAAAATACAGAGTAAAGTGATAATTACCTAAGATTATCTATCATCAAGCGTAGGTCCATGCAGGTTCTTCTCCATAATTTTGATTGAGTAGCGTTCAGTAGTGAATCAAACAATAAGATTTAGAGTATTTTTAGTGTATAAAGGGGTGTTCCAAAATGCTCTACAATGATGTTGAGGGCGTATATTGTGATCAAAATTTTATTCCCCATTAAATTAGGTACAAGCATACCTCTATACGTCTTTCTGAATCACCCTACATTCAATTGTTATTATACATATTGGATGTTTCTAGGTAAGGTCACCCATGGCTGAAAAACAATCTCAGTTCTCGTGAGTACAAAAATCTTTCAATATCTCCTATCCAATATAACAAAATAATAATGTTCCAGACTAGTTCCTAAAATAGTAAATGGCGGTATCGCAGGTATTATTGGTGTCACCTGTGTGTTCCCATTGGATCTCGTCAAAACCAGATTGCAAAATCAACAGATCGGTCCCAATGGAGAAAAAATGTACAGCAACATGTAAGTTATATCAATCAATTACATTATGTGCAGAAAAATCACAGCACAAAAGTAGTTCAAAAAATAGATCTCTTCATTTTATCAACAAATTAGCCTTCGATGCTGTCAAATCTAAACACAAACTTGACGTTTTTTATCTCGTTTTCCATGAAATGTCATTATTTGACAGCATATGCGCTCGCCAGGCAAATTAAAGAAAAAACGTTGGCATCGCTGCCAAGAACCTATTCTTGCATGATGAAAATAGTATATTATGTAACAAGTGTTATAAACGTCCTTTTAGTAACGAGTAGTTTAAGCACGAGCGGAGCAGAGCGGAGCGAGTGTTTAATAAACGAGTGTCTAGAAGAGTTTATAAACGCGTTACATACTATGATTTTTCTACGAACCCCAAAAATTGAATTAACATACCTGCAATTCCTGCTAACCTACAAAATAATTCGAAAGGAATGGGAATTGAGAACATAATACATGCAACTGCATGCAACCAGCGAGACACGTATAAGTGATATTGGTTGTAGATGTGTCCAGTCCATTGCTTACTAACCTTTGTTACACGTTTATTGTCATGCTTAGCGCAGAATGAATAAATTGTTCTCAAAGATGGATGCTTATCATGTTTACACTTCTTGGAGATATGCGAGTACCAGAACATTCTCTTCGATTTTTCTTTCGTCTACTTTTCGCATATATTTTTAATGAAGAATTCTGATACAAACGAATATTGTTTGAATAATTCTGATACAAAATTCGAAAATAACAGTTGACAATTAATACAATTGACAGGCCAGATGTGTCTGAAATTACTGAAGCTGTGTTTAATGAACTGCGTTGCCATGGTAATGTGTTTATGAAATCGTGTTGCCATGGTAACGTGTTCAATATTTTGAATAAATCACAGATCGACAATCCGTGATTAATCGATCATTTAGCGTGGTACATATCCGTACGCTAAATGCCATTTTAGTTATGTGAGTAGAAAAATACCATGAGTGATCTATTAAACACACCCCCTGATGTAGCTGGAAGTGTAAAAGTTTGAATAACGTTTTCTCCCACTGGAACTATGTATTATATATATGTTCCCTTCCATTAAGCTGACATTGTCCACGAACTTTCGACTATGATTAATATGGATCTGGATTCATAATACATTGCTACAAATGAATCATTTCCTTTATTCCTCAGGGTGGACGCCTTCAAGAAAACCTATAGGGCAGAAGGGTTCTTAGGCATGTACAGAGGATCAGCTGTGAACATCCTATTGATAACACCTGAAAAAGCCATCAAATTGGCAGCTAACGACTTTTTCAGATACAATTTGCAAACCAAAGAAAAGTAAGCTCAGAGTGAGGCTCATAGGGGAGACTCTTTATGATCATTGTACTAGTTCTAATTTGTTTGTAGGACTCTTCCTATCTTCAGACAAATGGTTGCTGGTGGTCTGGCCGGACTCTGCCAAATTGTTATTACTACCCCTATGGAGTTGTTGAAGATCCAGATGCAGGATGCTGGTAGAGTTGCTGCCCAAGCACTTCTAGGTGTGTATTTTCCTGAGGACGGCAAATAGCTCGGCTCACCTTAATATTCTCGTGTGTTTTACAGTATATTCGAAATTAATGTGAAGGCCTGCCTTTTGTGGGATCCAAATGATTTAAAAACATGTATTTCGAAAATGGATCTTGGATTATTCAGCTTGCAATACTTGTAGTAAAATTCCACTACAAAAACTAAAAGATACGAGAGAAAATAGGTCGAAAAATGGCTCTTATGCCTTTTGAAGAGGCTTTCCCGAAGATTTTCTCAATTCATGATTCCCGAAACGGTTTGAGATGAAATGATATCTTGTATGGAACACCCTCTGTTACATTTCCCTCATAAAATCTGAATATTCAACGTTTCACGAAGGTCTAGCATATCCCAAAATATTAGTATATGTGTTTAATTCTCTTTCCAGTGGGCAAGACCGTCAAGAAAACGTCAGCGACACAGCTGGCCTTAGGTTTACTCAAACAACATGGAATTCTGGGTCTCTACAAGGGTACAGGAGCTACCATGTTGAGAGACGTAACTTTTTCTGTGATATATTTTCCTCTGTTTGCCACTCTGAATTCATTAGGACCGAGAAAGAATGACGGATCAGGTAATACCACAAGAAAATACAACAGTGAGAAAAACAAATGTTTTGATTAAAAATGACTCGAGCAACAGTTACTGGTGTTTCTCCAGCCAGTTTGTGTCATTTTTCAATAACTATCCAATATAAATGGCGGAGTTATCCAGATTATAAGACTATGGACTTGTACCAAAGATTGAATAATTGATGATTTATGATTTTCAGGCGAAGCAGTCTTTTGGTGTTCATTTCTATCAGGTTGCACAGCAGGATCATTTGCAGCTCTTGCTGTGAACCCGATGGACGTCATCAAAACGAGATTACAAGCCTTAACAAAAGCTGAGGGCGAACGGTCGTACTCGGGTGTAGGAAACGCATTTGTGTAAGTAAAAAGTCTTGAAAATCATCAAAATTGCGGGTTATAAATTTACATATTTTTCTGTATTTATTGCAGTAACATTTTGAAATATGAAGGACCCACTGCTTTCTTCAAAGGGGGCGCTTGCCGTATGATAGTTATTGCTCCACTGTTTGGTATCGCCCAAACAGTGTACTTCCTTGGTGTTGCAGAATACCTTTTAGGCTATCAAAGAGGTTAATGACACTCATAGATATCAGTGGCGCATGCCTGAAGCAATGTCAAGTAATAACTAGCTGAATTATTTCAATTTTAATTATATTTATTCTAGCCCTAGGTCATTTTACATAACTTTTAGTTCGTTTTAGAACTGGCTATGTTTTTGAAAAAAAAGCCAATTAATGAAGAAATCGAGTAGGTATACAGAGCTGTGCTGTTATTATGTTTTTAATTTTACTTGTTTATTTTTTATATAACTTTTATTTGATTGCTCAGTATTACTCATGTGATCTGCAGCATTTTGATGAGATTAATTTTGTAGCAATAATGTTTTGTTGATATTGTTATGGCTATAAAATGAAAATGTTGGTGGAATCATGACAATAACTATATGCTATAGTCTGGCGTTGGTCTGGCATTACGGATAGATAGTAAAAGCAGCATATTTCAAATTAACAAAAGTCAGAAACGAGTAAAATGTTGGATGTTTTGTTGTTTAATGTGTTTCACTAGAATTGCCGAGGAATTAAATATGATGATGATGAATATGATCAATAGTTTCTGAAGTTTATCAAAACTATAAGGGACATATTCTTTTCGAAGTTCATTATAATATAAATACAAGACTAGCAGGAAAAATTGAACATATTGAATAAAATTATAGGACTATCAAGTTGGAATATGTTCATTTTGAAATCGCCATGTATGTTATGAAACTGTACAGATGTTCATAGGAGGTCAATGATATACCTTCAAAAAAATTTGCGTAATTCGAAAAATTTATAGAAATAGTTCGACAAAAATATCTTCACACTTCAGGCTTCCAGGGTTCATTTAAATTCTGTGAGCTCTTTCATACTCATTTTTTCAAGTTCATAAAGTTTCTAATCTACTATTGTGTACAATAAGGTGTTTGAAACATTCATGTAAACAATTTTCAAGTTAATTTTTGGCATCAGATCGAAAAATGTGTATCCTTTTAAATTGTAAAATTCCTTTTTTATTGAATGAACATTCGAAACACTCTTATTATATGATATTGAATCATATTACCTATCTATAGATATTGGACCTGAACTAAATTTTGTTCTGAACTCCAACATACTGTACCTATATCGAAAACCATCAAGCATTTTTGGACGTCAGAAACTTTTCACTTTCATTCTTAGATTATTAGAATATTCCTACTCATATACATTTTTTATAGATTATTGTCAAATTATTTTCCTATCATTATATTCACATATATTTTTGTTGAAGTGTCAAAATCATATTCTTTGTGTCCTATAGGTATAGTAAACAACCTATACATAGTAGGTAGTTAACATAGGATACAGTAATTTTTTATTTATATTGTTATGCTATTCGGCTATTCCAAATCATGAACATTTTGTCAATTAAATTGTAAGAGAGCAAAACATATTGACGTACATGAAGTGAAGGGTGTATCTGTTAGGGGAATCCAGATATTTCGGTGGAGTTCAAAAACACCCTGTATATTTAGGATCAAAATAAACTGGTACAGTACATGTTCTAACTTGTTTTATTTTTTTTATCCCTAAAACTGACTTCATTTGTTTGAATGACACAGTGGTAATTTTTGCGCAGACTCTAAAATGTAATCTACAGAGTATATTAAATACATATTATATCATGTCAAACAATGATATATATATAGTAAAAAACATCTTTCATCATTTTTGATACAGATATAGATATCTACATACCCAGCGAGCACAAACATCCCTGGGATGTTTTGGGATGTTTTGAAAATGTTGGCATGAAGATGTTATTTTGAGACGTAATATATGCACTGACCAAAGAGGTCTTTGAAGGATATTGAAGTATTGTTTTTGTTCTTCTGTGGCATTTCTTTGTTTGCCTACTGAGAGGTATCCCTGGGATGTTTTAGAAATGTAGGCATGAGGATGTTTTTTGAGGCGTAATATGCACTTCCCAAAAAGGTCTTAGAAGGATATTGAAAGTATTGTTTTTGTTCTTTTGTGCCCTTTCTTTGTTTGCCCCACCACAACGTCTCATGCTCACGTCACAATACGATAAATTCTGATTTGTTTTCGATTTTGTTCTTCTTGTTCGCAATTGGCATTCGCGTTTGCAGCGTGTCACGCTTACATCACGCTGCTAACGAACAGAAAGGAATTTGCTGAAGTTTATTGTGTTAGAAGACTTATTTAGTTTGTAATAATGACCATCAGATGCAAGATGTGTTGTTCGGTGCCTCAGTGTAATCAATATATAAAAGTACGAATGCATCAATACACAGCTTCTCCGCAGTTGCAAAATTATGCATTGTGGAGAACATTTCAAAAATTGGAAAACCTATTTCCAATTATATGTCTGTGTGTAGTAAGCACTACCCAGAAACCGATTAAGAAGGTAATTTCATATCAAGAAAATATTTTTATGTTCAATCTATTTTTAATGCATTTTTTCATTCAAGGGAAATGGAATCCTAATGCAAAAGTTCATTTTGACGTTTTGACAAAAGGCTTCAGAAAAATACCTCGAAAATGTTTTTTTTACAGCGATTTAATGTGCGCAAGACGCGTTGAAAATGTTTTGTTGTGTCCATGAAAAGGCTTTGAAAAGAACAAGGGAGAAGGTAGTTTTGTGACATATCGAGGACATCTCGATAATTGCCGCCTGCGGCGGACATTGGCTGTTCTATAATAGTTCTATTCATGTGTGAACAGAACATCGCAGTGGAGGTTCAATGTCTCGAAATCTCGTACTTTTAACATCTCTGAGATGTTTTTGTGCTCGCTGGGTAGTGTAATTATGGGCTTGTGTAGGCAATGTTTAAATACGAGGAAACTTGAAATATTTTTCCCATCAAACACATATAAGTACAAGCCTTCTTCAATTTCATAGTAGTTTCGACAGAGGCGGATCCAGGGGGCGGGGCATGAGGGCCATGGCTTGTAATACTGGATATCACAAAAAGTCTGTGTACGTCGTTATAGCCATCCTGTATACAGGGTTTCTAGATTATCGTAGCATCGTAGTGGCCGTTGAAATAGCTCTGCTTATGTGGTTTACAAACATTGAAGCGACCGAATGTGTCAAAATTCAGTCTCCATAAAAGAAAGGAGGCAAATCAATAAAATATCATTTATAGAGACCCTGTATAATAACAATAATTTTGAGAGCACTTCATTATCTTCACTTTTTTTATCCAATATATCGAGTTATATGACTGATAAAAAACGCTTCAAGCCATATAGCTCTGCTATTAGTGATACGATTTTAGAAAGAGCAAAAACCCCTCAGATGATAATTATGAGTGAGCTATCTGATTTTTTTTCAAATTTCAAAGGTTATGTCAGCGAGAGTCAACTTTTTTGCATAATATAATTTCTTTCTGATCTAGAATTTTTTTTTGAATACAGTGATGTATATGACAAATTGACTTTTGAACAGAATTAGTTGAAATAAAAAATGAATGGTCAGTTGACAAGACATACAATTTTGGGATGCATCCGAGGATACACCATTTAATATGACAGTAAATATCACGGAAATGAATGTCAGTATTCCAATTGTCAGATATATTTCAACACCACATTTGATTTTGAAGTTTGCTGTGAGAAAAATTTAAATATTCAAAACGACGTTTCACACTTACATAGGTACTTTGAAATTACAGACGGTGCCGAAATATTGGACAGATAATGAAACATTGACGTTCATTTCATTGACAAAATTTTATTAAAATATATATTTTTGGAAATTGAGAATGTATTTTCTATATTTCAACTAATTTTATTCTAAAATCAACTTTCCTTGTCATAATTATCATTGTATCCAGAAAAAGAACCTCGAACAAAAAGAATAAAATCATACTTAACATCAAACAAACAAAAATCAGTCGCATTCAGTTGGAACTTTAAAAAATAATGATCAAAGCCTATAGTCATAGGATTTGATTAGTAATTTCTTTCGTTTTTGTTGTCTGAAATCGGATTAAAAAGTGTGCTATGGTTTTGAACGGTTTTTGTCAGTTATCCTGTATATTCATGAAATATATATCTAATATTTTGAACTCTTTTTTTAACAGGAATTTTGATACTTGAAAGGAATGAAAGAACACTGAATATTATTTTATGTTCACTAAAATCGATCTTCCTATACAAACAACATTTTTTTCTGATGGCACCAATGAGACTCGATTTCTTTTTTGCTTTACTCAATGAGCCTCGATCTCCTAGCCCCCCCCCTTCAAACATCGCCTGGATCCGCCCCTGAGTTTCCTCAGTATTTGCGACTGAATAACCTTGTATAGTATCCTAGAACTATCCGTCAGATAAGTCAAATTTGATAGAAAACGGTCGGTACATATGACAAAATATGTCAAAAATCATCAAAAATATTATCATTATTGCTGTTACAAAAAAGCTGATTCAAATGTTAATTTCCTGCAAACTCGAGGAGAACTATTCTCAGTGATATACTTACTACAAGAAGCTGCCTATGGTACAAATAAAAGTTGATGAGGAATAAGCCACAATATAGCATTGAATAAGATTTTACCACATTCTTGAGATGGCAGAGAAACAGTCGTCTTTCTCGTGAGTATTCTGCAGAGCTTTTCCTTCGGAGTTTTTATGAAATAATTCCGGGTTTCAGATTATTACCAAAAATAATAAATGGAGGCATAGCCGGTATAGTAGGAGTCACATGCGTTTTTCCCTTAGATTTGGTCAAAACTAGGTTGCAAAACCAAAAGATCGGTCCGAAAGGCGAAAAAATGTATAATAACATGTAAGTAAGTAAATAAAACTTGTAAATTATTCTTGAATATGTGAATGTTTCAATTGTCGAGTACCGTCAAATGAGGTGTGATGAGGTGTGACTTCGGACAATCGGTATTTTCCTCTTTCAATCCAGAATACATCTGAAGTGGAGATCGGTATCGACTCAACACTCTGCTTTACGGATTTTCGAGCTGAATTTAGAGCATATTATTAGCAATTATATTTTGTAAGGCTCATGTCCAAATAATGGTTTGACCATGATGTATTCGGTCTTCAATATCATGAAATATTTTTATACAGGGTGATAACTAAAATAACAGCATTTTTGCTGGTGATTTCGGACATTGGCCGGAGCAAGAGAAAAGTTCCTGGTGGTCGTTGTTATAGGAGCCACACCAATGGGAAATCAGAATAAGCCACAAATGATGTGAAGAAATAGATGGATAAAGGTATCATTATATATACTACGAAGTGAGCTTCTTGAGAAAAAAAAAACGAATGAAAGATCATGTCTGGTTTTTCCTTCCATTCACAATTGATGAAGTAACTGTCAGTATGACAGGCATTCATCAAAAAGTCATATTGGAGAAGCCAAGGCAGCACCAGATATTCCATGAATCTTCATATCATATTCTTAATTATCTGGAAAATTCTCTAAATATGCATATAGGAATTCCTCAGATATTCATAGAATATGTCTAAAAGATTATTCTATATTGAATGTTCCTATGAACATATTCTATAATAAAAAAGTGACCCAAAAGATGCATGATCGAACACGTGCCTTCAGAGCAACGCCTTAACCACTCTAGCCCACTAACCAAAGTGGAAAGGTATATATGTTGATGCAATGTTGAAGCAATTACTGGAAACGGACGATTAGCAATATTGTAAAGGTGAAGATTGATAATGTATAGCGTTGCAGCAATATTACATGTTACTGTGACAGTGCTGGAACGTTACATTAACAAATTTACATTTGCAATATTACTGAAAGTGTTCTCCCCTTACAACTCCTTATATATAATTAATGTTTGATACCTACATCTCTGAAATAATGATTATTGGTGTTCATCTGTTGAAAAAACATGGGAATATTCAAGGAATATTTCATGAATATACAACACAAAATATTCAGTCGATGGGAATATTTCATGAATATACAACATACAATATTCAGTTGGGAATGTACATGGAACATTCATACCTGAATATTTCCTGAACAATCCATAACTAGAGTATTCTGAGATTATTCAGTATTGAATGTTACTTCGGAATATATTACAATCTAAATATTCATAGAATTTGGGTAATGTTATTTCATTGAAGTTACCTGCAAATAATATTGGTGTTGAAATCATCAAATGAGTTCCTGATTATGTTCATCATTAGAAATTTTCAACATTGTTGTTGTCCGAATTATTTTTGAAGGGGGAAGATATCACTTTTTCATTCCTTATTGTCCTTATACAATGCGCGTCCGAAGTCTTCCTCCATGACTAAAAAAGTCGGACACGCTTCTTCCAAAAATGTGGTGAATTTCATGTTTATAACTTATTTGAGAATCAAAAATTGTGCCCCAAATCGATAGTGAAGTGTCTAAATGTCGGTTTCACATGGTTTTCCACATGTGTCCGAAGTCACCACAGCCACACTTTTCAAATAAAAAAATATTTTCTAAAACAAAAACTGAAATTTTATATCACATTTTCAAAATGTTATGGCGAAAAAACTATAAAAAATGTCCGAAGTCTCCTCATTTGCCCTTTATAATTTCCTATACCTCATCTGTGATTCAGGATAGACGCATTCAGGAAGACTTATAAAAGTGAAGGATTCTTCGGAATGTACAGAGGATCCAGCATCAATATTCTTCTGATAACACCTGAAAAAGCCATAAAACTGGCTGCGAATGATTTTTTTCGATTTCACCTACAAACTAAAGACAAGTAAGACGGCTCTATATTCTTTTTTATCCAGTGGGTACATGAATGAATACCAGCTCAAACTCACCACTTTCTCAATTTTTCTAGACGACTTCCAATCTATAGACAAATGATAGCAGGGGGTTTGGCAGGCCTTTGCCAGATTATCATAACCACCCCTATGGAGTTGTTGAAAATCCAAATGCAAGATGCTGGTAGAATTGCAGCCCAAACTGGTATAATTAATATAATTCAATAATTCTGTGACTCCTGATCCTCTTCCACAGAATCATTTATTTATATAAAGATTATTACTTCAGGAGACAAATCACTGGCGAAGATGTCTGCCACACAAGTGACGATGAATCTATTGAAAAAACATGGTATTCTTGGACTATTCAAAGGAACTGCAGCTACAATGCTCAGAGATGTTTCTTTTTCTGTCATTTATTTTCCTGTTTTTGCGAACCTCAATGCTATGGGTCCCAGGAGAACTGATGGATCAGGTATATACGAGATAAATAAAATACCAAATTTGAGATTTTCATACTGATGCTAAATATACATTTATGCACCGGCAAATATACCGGCCAGCAAAAATTAAGCCAAATTGATCGCCTTCCCTAATAACACAACTCAATCCAATGAACATCCTCCTCTGGACATCTCGGACATCCATATGACATCCAGTTTGTGTACACTAGATGACGTATTCAAATTTAGCTATCCATATGGTATCCGTCATGGACATCTTTATGGTATCCGTCAAGGACATCCATATGGTATTAATATTTCCATGAAAAATCGTTTTTTAATTCATTCATTCAAGACAGTTGAGTGTCTTTTCATGTATTTCAATAAAACGTTTGTTAATAGTAATAGTTTCGAATTTTTATAAGTTTGAACTATTGAAATAACAACTTTTTTATCCTGTGTGTGATTTTTGTATCTTGGTCAGTTTTTGATGAAACAATAAAAATGTCAATTGGCTCCAAATTTTAATCTAGGTGTTTTCAAGACTCCTATTGGGATTACTCAATAACCCTAATTAGAATCATTTCGCAATTTTGGGGCTTGGTCAGTTTCCAACCATAATGAATTTTGGCACCATAAAAGCTTATATACAGAGGGGTTATAAATAAAAACAATTGATTCTTCCAACTTCAACATATCCTGTATCTCAAAAACGGAGCAGGTTAGGACACATGTTTATATGAACCTATTTGAAACCATGTATTTCTGGCCACATTTAATCATCAATTAATAAACCAACCGTGGAAAAATTCTACGCGATATAATAATATCCTCCTTCCTTAATTTGATTCTATTTACATTAACTTTTAGGTGAAGCTGTCTTTTGGTGCAGCTTTCTGTCAGGTTTAGTTGGTGGTTCCATAGCTTCTTGCTTGGTAACCCCTATGGACGTGGTGAAGACCAGGATTCAAACACAAACTAAGGTAGAAGGCGAAAAACCTTATACGGGAATACCAAATGCATTTGCGTGAGTAGTTTTTGTTTCTTCTTAGAAGCGCCTGGTACCTATACGGGGTGTTATTCAAGTGTGTGGCCAAACCTCGAGGGTCGGTTTTTTTATTTTTTTTATTCCTTGGAGAGGATATAGGGAGAGGCGGTAGGTATTTGATTTGTTATTGAACTTCTGGAGATTATAAGTTCTTGATGGAAATATACTTCCTCAGTAGCAAGTTTCGATAAAGTGCTGTTTTTTCGAGGTTGACATCCAAAGGATGTGCCGATTGGGCTATAGTCGAGTTCGTCTGACTGGTATTGCTAATGATGGAATGATAGCAGAGATTTATGAAGGGCATTTCCCGTGGAAGAATCAATATGGAAAAGTGGAAGGTCGCCGACTTTATTAAACGACGTTCCAATATCATAAATAAAAATTGAAATGTAATATTATCTTGACAAGAAATTTTGAAATTCATAGTCATCAAACCAGACGATATAACTTATTCACTATCATGATACTGAAACCAATGTAGTGGACTCAATTCGTGGGAAGTGATTCTAAGACAGATAGTTCAAATGAATATACCTCTAGAAATGCATGATTTTCAACATACAGAGTGTAAACTTTTTAAGAAACGAGTTTTTAGTAATTTTAGTGTATCTTACTATACTACAGTAAATACTGCAATATTTCAATATAATTAGATTAGAGATTTTTGCGCTATTTACGGAAAACCGACTTTTTATATATTAATGCGGCGTATTTCCGGACCTTGCATTTTGGTCACATACTCAACACACCCTCTGTGTATAACTTGAGGCTGGGTGGATTATATTCTATCTATCTTACTTAATTTTCAGTTCTGATTCATCAATTCTAAGTTGTGTTCCAAATTGAAACATATTTATTAAAAATGCGCCCATAACATATTTCTGAAAGCTATAAAGATTTTTTTTTTCCTGTAGAGGGAGTTGATTTGAAGAATTTGGCTTCATCAAAATATATTCATGAAAATATATTCATGAATAACTGATAACGTGATGAAATTTCTAAATGTTTTATTTTTCACCAATATAACAGAGATTTGGAAATATTATAAATACAAGGGTTGGACATATCGCTGTATGAATTTGCTGCATTGGCTATATTAATATAACTTGTTGCTGCTGTCAAAATCGTGCTAGCAAATACAATAAAAACGCAAACGTAAACTTCAAGATATTCCTCGAAGAAAGAACTTCTTGGCCACTCCTCTACTGTCCTGTCTAAATCTTCTCTTATATATCTGCTTATACTTTCTTGAGACGGTTCAACTCCTTTAGTGAGTACTATGTTCGTGATAGAAGACATGGTCAACTCTTCGAGGTGTTTCGTCCTCAGAGATTTCATCTTCAGGAACATGATGGGTGGTAGAATGAACGCGAATGGTGCGACGAAGGCTCCGCCAATTAGAGACATGACTAGGTCGAATTGTGGGACCGATTCGGCTATTACTATGGCCAAAATTGTCAGAGTGGTTCTCAAAATACATCTTTTGGTGTTGAATTCTGAAAAGAAATCATAAAAATGAAGTAAAAAAAGTCCGTATATGACACAGTTGAATTTTCCATCTATTGTCAATGAATAATGTTGTACAGTGCTTCCCATTCAGTTGAGCATAGATGTTGAGATTGCCAATCGGTTTTCGCGTTTTCTCGTAATTTCTAAAATATTGAACGAATTTTGAATTCCCGCCTAGATTCTGCATGCCTTTTTCATCGTCTTTCGAACCGTTCCTTACAGCTTCTTCTAAATTGATCAGGATCCATGATACAGGGTGAAACAAAGTTACGTGCATTTTAAAAAAAATGTCTCCGCCCCCCCATTTTGTCGGAAGACCACGATGCTCATATTTTATTCAGGCATTTCATGAATAGCAACCATACCTCGGGACTTTTTCGAGTTTTTGCCAAAAACTACTGTGGTTTCCGAAAAAAAAAAAATTGTTTAGCATTTTATTTTAAATGGACTAATTACCTGTTTCCTCAAAACGATGAATCAGTCTTTTTATTGTCATGACTGACTTATTGAAAATGGTACTTAAATGAGTTAGGGTATAAGGTATATCCTAATCGTCGTAACCTGAAATAATAATTATCTGTACTGAATTATAGTTTATATCACTATAGTGATCTTACCTGATATGATATGATATTTTCCATTTCGACCCGATTTGAACGAGGCATCTTTAAATTTTTCAGGACCCGAATTACACTGACGTTTTCATGAAAATTGGCAATTGATATAACATATAATATGCATACCTACATTGTTTCAACAATACGATGTTATAGAAACAAGGTATCGTTGTTTGTTTTTGTTGATGAGATGTGTTGATTTACTGCTCACTTAGGTAGAAAATTTTTATCATAGACTGCGAAGTAATAAATTATTGATTGTTTTTGAGTAACTTGGTATACATATCTGCTCCAACGATTTCCTGAAATGCATAAAAGCATCCATTTATGGAACTTCTCTAAAATTAGTCCATTAAAAGAAATGCAAAAAAAAATTATTTTTTTATTGGAAACCACAGTAGTTTTCGGCAAAAACTCGAAAATGTCCTGAGGTATGGTTGCTATTTATGAAATGCCCGGATAAAATATGAGCATCGTGGTCTTCCGACAAAATGGGGGGGCGGAGAATTTTTTTTCGAAATGCACCCTGTATCACGGGTACTGATGAATTCAGAAGAAGCTGTAAGGAACGGTTCGAAAGACGATGAAAAAGGCATTCAGAATCTTGTCGGCAATTCAAAATTCGTTCAATATTTCAGAAATTACGAGAAGTCAAACTTGATGCCAAATTTCACTATTAACGTTCAATTGACGCCCAGTTTAATAAGCAACATAATTTGTTTCTGAAAATAAAAGGGATTTTCATTTCGATAATCATCAATACACTTGTAAACAAAAATTGTTTCATTTCATGAAAACTGTATCTCGATTCCAGATCCATATGGAAAAATGAAGGATTCACAGCATTTTTCAAAGGAGGCGTTTGCAGAGTGATGGTGGTTGCACCTCTTTTCGCTATTGCCCAAGTAATGTATTTTGTAGGAATAGGTGAATATTTACTAGGTATCGATAAATCGAAAAAATAAATTGAGAAGTCTTCATTGGTTTCATTCCTCATGCTGGAAAGTAAGTCATAGTGATTCGGGATGACACAATATCTTGAAACATCTATTTTTCAAATAATCAAAAAATAATGTTTCGAGTAGAGAACTGAATACAAAGATATAATAAACTATAATAAAAAGGTATTCCTACCTCACAAAGAGAGAGAAACTCAAAGTCATTACCACAATAGTTCAATAGTGGATATATGTCACGCAGAAGATTGAATTACATACTCCCGATATCTATATGCAAATATTCGTGAAGACGAATATACGACTGCAAGTGATTCTTTCCTAAATGCTGAGCTGTGCTCGAATTGTCCAGGAACGCTTGACTACCTACAAACCGGTTTCGAGCTTATGGCTCTCATCAGTGCAAGGGTGGCCCAGATGGCTTTATGACCGCCATCTGGTGCGGACCTATCCCCCTGCTATATAGATTCAAACGAACGCCACCTGAGTTTCTTTCTCTTTGTGACCAATGCATTTCACTTCGAGTATTTGGCTTTTTCCTAGTTAATATTCCTACCTCTTGAAATTTGCATGCAATCTTCCATCTGTTGGTAAAGGGCACTATTACTAACGGCTGATGTCAAACACAGTTGGATTGCAATTAAAGCTGCTGCTAAATGTAAAGGAATCGTGGTAGGTAAAGTTTCCAGAATACTTGGTTGTGTAATCACCCCGTATTTGAGGGCAGCTAGTACAGTTGTTATTCCAAACATCAGAATGGTAGCTAAAATGATCAAAATCTTTTCAGTGCAGAAGACATCTGCATTCGCTTAACGGTTACCTATTCAAAAATTAAAGCGGCGTTCACAACCAAACTTTGTACGTTTCGCTTTTTACGTTTCGTATTCTGATTGGTGAGGCAGAATCTGAAATTGAACGTGAATTAAACGTCATACACAACAACAAAAAATCAACGTGACTTTTTACGGCTTTCCTCAGTTGCCTTGGTTTTGTCATTTGTGTTTAATCCTGAAATGAAGTGATATAATCATAACAATAATATTGATTAGATAATTATTAATATTCATAGAACTGGCGGTGACGTAAATTGATCCCTATTCAATACTTGAAGAGAAAAATAAATCCTCATCAAGGAAATAATGAATTGAACAGTATACCTATCTACTAATATTCAGTGGATTCACGAAAAAATTATGAGCAAAAACATTATCATAAATTCCATATAGAAAGTTCTATACATGTATTGTTCTATTCTTATCTGAACTAACAGTAGTAATTTCCATTTTTATAACAATATCATTTGTCTATTCCTACTATTTTCACAGACGATGGTTTCTTGCAACGCAAAAAGCTGAATATTTTCAGCTTTCTGCGTCATTTCAATTACAGATTTTGCTTCACCAATCAGAATACGAAACGTAAAAAGCAAAACGTAAAAAGTTTGGTTGTGAACGCCGCTTAACTCGACTTTACCTGAAAATCCTCCAAAAAGAGCTTTGGTAAGTTGGGTTTTATCAATCATATCCACTTGTATGGTCAAAATTGAGGGATGAATATCGAATTGGAATGCTATAATGCCATAAGCTTTGAGTATCAATTGCCATGGAAATGAAGAATCCAGGCTCTCAGGAGATGCAGGTTTGTCCGAGCTGCCACCACTAAATATCAGGCAACCACAGGTCAATATGAAAACTGATGCTACGATTCCAGCCGATGTAGAACATAAGCACCTGTAAATTGGAACCAAAATATTTGACGACATTATAGGTAAAGTCAGAAGCAATGGTTGGATCAGAATTTATTATCAATTGATTTTGAAAAGACAAAATATATGACATTTACTTCCTATAAGAATTCTCAACCAAATTGAGGCACTATCAAGATAAATAGAGAAATTGAAATTAAGGATACTGACTGTATCAAATACCTTGGTATAATGATGGACAATAATCTGAAATAGGATCATCATATTGATTATGTCACTAAGAAAATAAGATACCTCATTCCTGAATTCAGACATAAGAAATAAAAATGACATACCATTGAAATAAAAAACAAACAAGTCAATTGGATGTAGAAATTATAAATTTTTAATTCCTTACCTATATAATAAAGTTCCAAATGATATCATAAAAACAAAATCACTACAATCCTATATGATAAAAATGAATATGAATATAAATAATTATGTGAATTGAATGATATGCTCAGTACACTATATAATATGAATTAAATACATGTCTCATTTCTTAATGGGACAATTTTTCCCTTGTGATAATTTGATATTGTTATATATTCATTGACCTATGTACATTTGTTTTTTTATCCTTACTACAAGGATCACTTCGTAAGGTTTTTCCCAGTTTATTCAAAATAACTATCTGTATGTTCCATTGTATATTTTGTAAACGTTTTTCAATAAACTTATATTATCATTATTATTATTATGGAAATGGCGACACGTTTGAATTAATTGACCCTCTATACGATATTGTTAAAAGAGCAGGTTGATCGTAAACTTTATTATTTTCAACTCTTGAATTTGAAATACTCTTTCCCATTTTCCTAGTACTTCCACGAATTAATTCTTCTGTCCACCATAACCACGTACTCTCATCAAACCATATGGTTCAATTCAAACCTTATGATCCAGATGCAATAACTGCCGATCTTATCGATAATGGTGATGACTTTCGACAATGGGGATCAACAGACGACTTGAAATTCTATTTTATAAAAAAATGTAGGTATATGACCGTATATTTCATAAAGATCTTTTCAATAAGCCACCTCTGAATTGAATTCAAACTCTCTGAACATAGTGTTCTGGGAATTTCTTATTCCTTGTCGTCATTTTTGAACTCACAAAAAAATTGTGACCTCCAGCAGACTCAAGATCAGCATTCACATAGATTATTTCAGGATTGAAGGATCTTTGATTCAATATAAGATAATTTGAGCACCAAACTTGTTATACTCACTTCATATCTTTCGGGCTGCCAAGCCAAAGTATTGGACACAATACGGTCCCAGTAATGAGTATCCAATAGCAATACGATATGTCAGTTTTCCCATCGCTTATTCTCAGTCCGAGAAGCTGCAAATTCTGTGAAGCTAACGACTATTTATGAATGATCAACGAATGAATAATTTCATAAAACACGTACACCGAGAGAAATATCTATTAGCTGTTATACGAAATTGTATAACCATTAAAAGATTTCTGAATTGAATAGGCGCCACTCGGCGCCAGCACAGTTCCCATTTCACTGTAATCACGTTCATCATTTCGAAAAAAATCATATAACTGTGAAATATCACTTATATGAAAAGGCAATGATAGGGGTCAAATGACTAGCATTTCAATGCTATACGATGATATTATAAAAATGAGAAGATACTCATATAAATTTGACTTGTTTTCAATTTGATAGTCAAATAAAAAGCATTTCAATATTGAATAGTGATATTATAAAAATGAAATAATACTCACATCAATATAATTTGCTTTCAGTTTCATAGTCGAATGATTGTATGGTATTTCAGTATAAGGATGATAAATTTTTCTCCAGAAAAATGAAGTGGGTTGAAACTCTTCGAGAAATATTGAAGACATATATACTTGGTTTATATATACTTACCCCCAAGTAAAGTTTTTTTGAGGAACTACAGGGCATTGAAGTGCATCACAAGGACGATATACTCAGTTCACAATATCTCAGTTTGTGTAGGACAAAAATGCTTCCCATTTGGACTATTTGTTCTCATTGTCAGTGCATTGGATTATTAGTTAACATAGTGGCCAAAAATGTAATTACACAGTATCGTCAGTAAATTATAGAGTTCACATTCGCAGATTTCGTTTTATTTTATTTACCGTTATTGCCACTTGAGCTTTACAAAAGAGCGTTGAGAGACTTTTCTTATGACGTTTTCGAGATCCCCATGATAGTAATAATTAATCTTGGACACAATGTATACGCAATACAATCTATCACCGATAAAACTGTTCAAATCCAAGATTTTGCCACTGAATAGTGAGGTGAGTTAAAAAAATAAAAGTTTTTCCAATTTGGAAGACATTCCGATACATACACTTACCGATATATCGTGAAAACACTATAACGCCCAGAGGCAGTTCAACATTCTGTAGTTCCTCAACAAATCTTGGGGGATATATGAACAAATATGTCCCTAATATTTCTAGAAGATCTCTCAACCACTTCACTTTTTCGAAAAAAAAAATCACTCTGCAAGAAGAGTTCACGAGCTGCCGCGAGCTAATAATTATGTCCTTTCATATCAGGAATCCGAAGACGACTAACGATTCTCATCGAACAAGTGTTCATAGGTGAGTGAGATGACTCATTGAGGTAAACGAGTTCGACAAAGATGGAAAATGATAGAAGGGATGAAATTAAATGATAATTGTATAACTGTGAAATGACATCTTTTAGGATTTAAATGATTATCTTCAAATTTCCATCTTTTAACACGTTCGCTGCCTGATGTATCATTAATGATACACCAGGTAGTGCTTTCCATAGGCCGGGGGTATCTTAAATGCTACACGGACTATCATTCTGTCTGAACAGCAGTGTATTCTCTGTTATACAGGGGCAATAAGGAATGCATTAGCTTATGATCTCTGCGGCCCGGCAGCATAAAAAGCAACTGAAAGTTTTGGCCTGGGGTTTTTTAGTGGGGACTTTTGTGTGGGTATAATAGAGAATGTTTGCAAAAGGTACCTCATTGGTGAAAATTACTTTGGCCTGTGAGGTCATTTTCTGAAATTTCAGCTCGGCAGCGAACGTGTTAACTATAATCTTGTCTCATTTCGAATCTAAAAGATAACCTTTTTGAAACAAAAAGAGCATCAATCTTATCTTAATTCAGTTAGATGGTGATCAATTGTGATCTTTTTGATAATGAGATTGTTTTATGCTATGAACATGTTTTCAATTCTCACTTATTAACTAATTTCTCATGTTCAATTTTTTTTTTTTTTATCGCTTGGAGCGCACGAAAGGGAATCCCTATAATGTTCAAAGAACATCGTGCGTTCCTAGGGAGGATAGGGATAGGAGGTAGGTATTGGATTTTTTTTGAAATTCAAGTATTATGGTGATGTCGTCTATGTATTAGGGTATAGGGAACGGTGAATACAAGTTAAAAGTCAAGAGTGTACAAAAGAAATCATGTTATCGTTGGAGCAATAATAGGACCTATTTTCTCTTACCGACAATGAGATTAGGTATTCCTCCGCCAAAAACTGTCAAATCTAAAAGGAAAGTTACGAAGCTCGACAATTTCTTGCCGAACGTGATTTCAGCCAATGTAGCATAGGGTTGACGATTCCTTCTGTGGATGGTAGGAAAAATGTCTTCTGCTATTATCCAACATCTTCCTAACAGAGCTGCTGTATAGATTTGTGTTGAGCAAACAATGAGGATCACCAAAACTCCATAAAATCCTGAAAGATCGGCAAAAGAAAATCCAAAACTCTTGTGATATATGATGAAACTGGTTTATTTCAACCGTGGCTAAATCAGAGAAATCCTATGCAGGATGTATCCAAATTCTACCAAAATATTTCGTGAGCTAATTTCCCAAACAGAAATGAGAAATTACTCGAGTTCTTCCCTAGCGGGTTACAATCCCTCAAATATGGGCCAGTGGAAAATTGTTTTCAGTCATCATTTTCGACACCAAACTAGAGAGAACAACGATAGTTGAAACATTCAATAAGAATTTATTGCTTCATCTGATATTCTGAGAATATTCATTGAATGGTATATATACAGGGTGTTTCATTACTAATTGGAAATATTTCAACCATACCATTTGACGTAACACTTCCATATTTGGAGGGAGTTATACATCCAACTGAAATATGTGAAATTAACTCTTTTAGCTTCTACAAGAGGCGTACGACAGGGGCAAGTGACTGGTTGATCCTTCCCAAATTCTACACCACTGGCGGAATCGCAATTTTATCAGAATTTTTCGATTCTTCAGTACCTTCTTCGTAATAATTGTACTCTTTCTTCATAGCGATAAAGTCATTATTTTTCGGGATATTTCAAAGTTCATGAGGCAGCACAATTATTTTGATCTTGATGTGTGTCAATAATGTCGATATTTTGGATCAATGGACTGCATTCATCAATCAAATGAAACTTCAATCCATATTAACATAAAAACGTAACAGACGGGAGCTGTTACAGGGCGTTTTAATTTTTTTAATATATTACATAATTAAACATCCTGTAACATCTCCTGTCTGTTATGTAATTATGTTTTTATTGTCGATATGGATTGGAGTTTAATTTTATTGATGAATAAAATCCATTGATTCAAAATATTGACAAAATTAATGCACATTGAAATCAAAATGATTGTGCAGATTTATGTTTAACTTGAAATATCTAGAAAAATAATGACTTTATCGTCATGGAGAAAGAGTACAATATCTACGTCAAAATTGTTGGAGAATCGAAAAATTGTGATAGAATCGCAATTCCACCAGTGGCGTAGAATTTGGGGGGGATCAACCAGTTAATTGCCCCTGCCTCTGGTAATAGGTAGAAAAGTTCATTTCACATAATTCAGTTGAATGTATAATACCTACACTTCCCTCCAAATATGAAAGTGATACGTCAAATAGTTTTGAAGAGCTGGGCAAAAAACATTTCAAATTTTTTTAATGAAACACCCTGTAACCCAGATAGGAGACACATTTAATCTAGGTGATTTGGGTTAAATCTTCATATTTTGAGTTCGGGATTCTATGGTTGAAATATTTCCAATTAGTAATGAAACACCCTGTATATACCTGAGATATTGAGTGAAACAATTTTTGTAAGCCTATGCAATTTCAGTTTTCAAATTGAACATTTAGATAACGTGCATCTTTACAAATGCCAACGAGATAATCTCTTCACGTAGAACATGTTGGTGATTTTCACTATCAACCCCTCTAGTTTGAAACACTTTTCTCGTTGATTTTTCTCAGCATATACTCAGAATAAACTGTGGCCCATTTATGAGGTGTTGGAATCATTTGCGGACAGAGGTGATATGAACTTTCGTTCTCAATTTTATATGCATTATTATTTGATTATACGACGCTATACATAGTGGAGTATACTACGGCCTTGCCAAAAATGCTATCTCGGAAACTAAGCGAGATAGAGGTATAGTTACTTTGGGGAAAATGATCCCCATCGAATTTTGAGCAACTTTGGTTTTTGTGTGTGGTCTGTCTGTCTGTACTCTGTGGTAATCATAAATCGATATATTTCCGGAACCCTTTGACATATCGACTTGAAATTTTGCCATCTTATTGTACTCAAAAAAATATAATGTCATTAAAATATGAAGGAGATCGGAAAACTCTAAGGTGGTTTTTCCGGGTTTTTTCGATTTTTCACCGGAAGTTTCTTGTGACCACTCTACAAATCGCAAAAGTGGTCCGATCGATTTAATTTTTTGTGAAAAAAAACTCTATCAGGGAGAGACGAAGCCTATTGAAATTGAGCAGGGTCGGGATATTCCAAGTGGGTTTTTCAAGGAGATTTTCCGAAACACACGGTTCGCTTTAAAACGACATACCTCCTGAACCAATAGACTAAATCCAAATTTGAAAAATGCACCTTATGCCTCTTTGATGACGCAACAAATTATTATCCCACCATTTCTTCGTGAATCCATCGGAAAATGGAAAAACAAATGAAAATCAAAACATCAAAATTTGAAATCCTGTCAATTCAATATATATCGAAAACAAATGAAAAAATCGAAAATTATCAGAAGTGCAAAGTTATCCACTGGAACATTTCCTACAAATTGATATCCAAATTTTTTTCTGTAAACCCAATAGTACAGGAAATAAAGTAAAAAATATGAAAAAAAAAAATTTGAACGACCCATAGGGTATGTACTATGAAGATATATTGAAAAACAAAAGATTATCGATAGATGAAGATCATCGACTTCCACTGAACCATGAAATAGTTTTTCCTCTTGTTGATTGGAAGATGGAACAAAAGTGTTGAAAATTTTATTATCAGATAATTCCAAATATCTCTAAAACAACTGAAAATATCTGAAAATGTTAAAGAACCAAAATTATTCCTTTCGATAGAATCTACAAAAAATTCACATAACATTTTTCTCTGAATTCAATAGTTCGGGAGATACGATGAAAAAACTAAAAAATTTACAAGTTCCTAGACAATCACTTGCCAATAGGAAACAAATCAAAAAACAAAAGAAAGTAAAAAAAGCACACTCGACTGTCTTAATTTTTATCCCATAAACTACGTACCTAGCTCACTCGACTGTCTGGAAAAACCAAGACAGTCGAGTGGGCTAAGTACGTAGTTTGTGGGAAAAATTTCCAATTCTCTGAACTTTCATAGCGTCGTATACAAATCTTTGGTGCCCAATGATAGTTTCAATATAAAAATATGCTCATGATATGGTGCCATCTTACATGAGCAATGATAAAATATCATCTGCTTTTATAGCGTCGTATAAATTATCAGATCTCTATACTAATCTAATACCTAATGAAAACTACATCTATCTATACCAATCTGATACCTTTCAAAAACTACGTACCTCACTTGTAGTAACAACTATTATAATTATTATCCTATGACTTACCACAATCTATAATTGCTTTGGGCAGAGATACAACAGGGAACACACCAAAAACGTCCAGTATACAAATAACTGCGAAAAAAGTTGATAATCCTTCACTTCGATAATTATTCCTTCCACGTAAATCTAACAAAAATGTTCGCTCATTTGCTTGCATTTTGTTGTGTGAATACTCTTCTGTCTTACTATACTTTACCTCCTTAGATATGGAATTACACTATGAGGAAACCTTTGAAATGAAATCGGATATTTTCCAATGTATTGGATTTCGATTCAGAGTTATATATGGGGTGATTCAAAACCTTCATGAAGTTTTGGCCTGTGATCTGAAGCGAACAATAAATACATATTTATCATTACACTGATACACAACAGCCAAATTAACGTACCACCAAATAATCACTATATGTTTGAATAATTATTTTAACTGTGAATTACCTACTGAAAATACCGCCAAATTCACAAAGATGATTCCCTATTTTCGACACATATTTTTCGTGATGTAAGAGAATCAATCGTAGAATCAAATAGTAGCACTTCAACAACTTCATTCGAAAGTATTTTAAGTATTAATAGGTACTATATTTTCTCAACTTATCTCATTTGAAATTTCAATAGAACCTTCTTCAAACATGTTTTCATTCTTGATCCATTTCATTATTTCTGTTATTTATGTGATTATGGTCTAATGAGATTTCTGAAACAAAAGAAAGGTTACAAAATCTTATTATTCAGATCTGACGATAGGATTTTATGATGAGTTTTCACCTATCAAGAATACTGCCAAACTCACGAACATGAGACAAATAGTAATACTCCTACTTCATTCAAGAGAGTTTATACTATACTTACTCAACTTATCTCATTTAAAATTCGAATAGAATCTTCTTGAAACCGTTTTTTTTTCTTCTTGTTCCATTACATTGCCTTGAGAAAGATGAATATTTATGAGAGAACGTATACGGGCTGTTGAACATGCCACAAATTAGTATTGACGAATTCGGAAACTATAGTAACCATTATTTCCAGCAAACAGAATTTCGATTTGCATTCAATTGATACACCCATGGCATCAATGTGGAAAACAAAAACTAGTGGGTACAATGCTAGGTCAAAATATTTCATTCTGAACCAATCTACGTCAATAATATCTATTTATATATCAAGGGAGGAGAGGTATCCAATTCCTCCCGTGTGTGGAGTTCAAAAACACGAACATGAGAGGAAATGAACCTTTGCTCACATGATGAATATATATGAATATATGATTTTATTAACGAACGCGTTTTTAATAGCATCATCCTTGAAATTGTGCTTCATAAGAAACCAAAATAACAAGTTGATTTCTTCAATGATTTTTTTGACATCGATTCCGATAGAAAATTCGTATTCCCCAGTAGAAGCTACCGTGACTTCATGTGCCACATGTCTACTGTCACGTGACATCAGAGCGAATTGTCGACACCCCTCCTTAATAGATGGGGCTGCCGTGGCAACAGGACCCTGTTGATCGTGTGGAGAATGCCATTGCCCAGAGAAATTTACAGAGCTATAGAGAATCTCCCACCCAAATAGTAAATCAAAAGTTAAGATAGGGACATGAATGCCGTTTTGACCAATAATGAATAGTTTCGACCCAAAAAAATCCTAAAGTTGAAATATCTCGATTTTGCACACCCTATATCTCTGTGATCATTCTTGCTAGACCCAAGTGTGATGCATTGATGAAATCAGCTCACAAAGGAGAATCCGAAAATGCAATGAAATACAGGGTGTCCCATAAGACAAAGTATAACTCTGATACGTCACGCATTTTTAAGTCACTCTGTATAAAGCGAAATATTTTGGAAATGTGCTGCTCATGAGCCTAGATCATCACAACAATTTGTGTTCATCTATCTCAAACAGCAAAGGCGTTATCTCACTTTCCCATTTCAATGACACCCGGTATATCACTAGGTACATAAATAACTCGAAAGTACATCGCTCTGTCACCTACAGAGTGTTAAAACATTCTTGCTTATCAATTGGTAGTTATAGAAAAATTTGTCTCATGGTATATCATGAAAAACCAAAATAAGATGAAATTCTTGGTTTCTTCTTTCTTCAATGACTTTCTGCCATCGATTTCTATAGAAAACTACCGTGACTTCATATGTCTTATGTCTACTATCGCATGACATCAGAGCGAGTTGTCTTCCTAGATCAGAGATTCATCAAGTCAAGTAGCTTGATATTTTAACAAACTACTTGACTTGACTTGAAAATCAAGCTCGTGGCAAATTACGTACTTGACTTGACTTGAATTTGAGATATTTATTACTTGACTTGAAATCAAGCTACTTGATAATACTTGATCTTGATACGCACGAGTCGCACGGCGTATATTTCTGCAAGCTCGCTCACGCTCAGACAAAATACGGGGGTTTCCCGAGATTCGAGCTGACTGAATCGATCGCGCAGGATGTCATTTTCATTTCATCAGTTATATACAGGGTGACTCACGGTCGATGGTAGGTTAGACGTTCACGTTTATGATAGGAACGCAACGCAGGATTTCTCTGAAAATTTCGCATCTCACATTTCATCACCGGTACTATCGATCTAATATATTTTCAAAATCACGACGTTGCCGCTTCTATAGAAAAGTAGGAACTACTTTGTTATTTCGAATTGAACACCCTGTATTTCATTGCATTTTCAGATTCTCCTTGAAGAGTTGATTTCATCGATACATCACACTCGGGGTATAGCGGAAAAAATTATGGAGATATAGAGTGCGAAAAATCGAGATTTTTCAACTTCAGGAATTTTTTGTGTATGCGAAATTTTCAGAAAAATCCCGCGTCGCGTTCTCCATAAACGTCTAACCTATAACATCGACCGTGAGTCACGCTGTATAGATACACAATAAAACTGCTGAAAATCAAGTAGCTTGATAGAACTACTTGATTTTTCAAGTACTTGATAAATAATTACTTGACTTAACTTGACATTAAAAAACTTTCGCTTGACTTGAACTTGACTTGATTTCAAGTCAAGTCAAGTCAAGTAGCTTGAATATCAAGTCAAGCCGTGAATCTCTGTCCTAGATATCGAAGATGAGCAACCCACCGAGGGACGCTGTCTGATGGGGTTGCCGTGGCAAACAGGACCTTGTTGATCGTGTGGAGTATGAAATTGCCCAGAGAAATTTACAAAACCAGACAATTTCCCGCCAAAAGTATTTTCTGCCAATGGGCTGACGATTTCTTCTGTGAATTGTAAAAAAAATTTCTTCGGCTATTACCCAACATCTTCCAAAAATATCTACTATATAGATTTACGTTGAGCATCAAGCAATTAAGATCACCAAAACTCCGTGAAATCCTGGAAGATAGATAGGGAAGACGAAATTAAAAATTATTATGATATAATTGAACTGGTTCACTTCAACCTTGACTGTATCAAAATAGTTCTCAACAACTTAAGAAAATTTCCACATTCCACAGGAATAAGAATTCACATCCACATCGGTAGGGTAACACATGCACAGTACATGAGTTTATGTGTCAGGAAATAATCTAAAAAGAAGTGGAAAGGTGGAAATTGAAATACAATAAATACTACATATATCACTAGATACAGAAATAACTCGATAGTACATCGTTCTGTCACCTACAGAGTGTTAAAACATTCTTGCTTATAAATTAGTAGTTATAGATATAATGTTCTATTTAGTGCGTGTTTGTCTCATGGTATATCATAAAAAACCAAAATAAGATGGAATTCTTGATTCCTTCGATGACTTTTTGCCATCGATTCAGAAAGGAAATTCTTATTCCAGTGAAAACTACCATGAACTAATGTGTCACATGTCACTCCTCCTTCCTAAATATCGAAGAGCAACCCACCGAGGGACGATGTCTGGGGTTGCCGTGGCAAAAGGACCTTGTTGATCGTGTGGAAAATGCCATTGCCCAGACAAAGCTAGACAATTTCCTGCCAAAGTGCTGACGATTTCTTCTGTGAATTGTAAGAAAAATGTCTTCGGCTATTACCTATCTTCTGAAATATCTACTGTATAAATTTGCGTTGAGCAAGCAATGTTGATCACATATACTCCGTGAAATACTGATAGATAGATAGGCAAGAAAAGATCAAAAATTTTGTGATATAATTAAACTGGTTTACTTCAACCTTGACTGTATCAAAAAAGTTTTCAACAACCAATGTAAATTTCCACATTCCACATAGGAATAAGAATTCACGTCCACATCGGTAGGGGTGTACTGAAATACACACAATACATGAGTTTACGTGTCAGGAAATGATCGAAAAAGAAGTGGAAAGCTGGTAATGGTTTGTGAATTACTTTTGGCTGGTACTTCAAAATAATGCAATGAAACTCTTCACTGAAACAGGCCCATTACAATGAGTGTGAAAACTCAAAGAATGAACTCATTTATATGCATTCAATGTGGAAAAAAACTATATAGAGTCGGTATACCTACAATGCTTTGTCGATATATTTTATTATCAACCAGTCTACGTCAATAAAAACTTTAAAATACAATAAATACTACATATATTATATATCACTAGTTACATAAATAACATCGCTCTGTCACCCACAGAGTGTTCTCGTTCTCATTCTCGCTTATCAATTGGTAGTTATAGAAAAATTTGTCTCATGGTATATCATAAAAATCCAAGATGAGATGAAATTCTTGATTTCTTCAATGACTGTTTGCCATCGATTTAGATAGAAATTATTTCAGTAAAAACTACCGTGACTTCATGTTTTATGTCTACTGTCGCGTGGCAGCAGAGCAAGTTGTCGACACTTTTCCTAGATGTCGAAGAAGAGCAACCCACCAAGGGACGCTGTCTGAGGTTGCCGTGGCAACAGGACCTTTTTGATCGTGTGGAGTATGCCATTGCCCAGAGAAATTCACGAAGCTATAGACAATTCCCTGCCAAAAGTATTTCTGCCAATGGGCTGACGATTTTTGTGTGTATTGTAAGAAAAATGTCTTCGGCTATTACCCAATATCTTCCTAAAATATCTCCTGTATAGTTTTGCGTTGAGCAAGCCATGATGATCACATATACTCCGTGAGATCCTGAAAGATGGATAGGCAAGATAAAATCGAAAATTCTTTTGATATAATTGAACTGGTTTAAATTTCTACATTCCACAAAGGAATGAGAATTCACATCCACATCGCTAGGGGTTTACTGAAATACATTACAATACATGAGTTTACGTGTGAGGAAATAATCTTTTAAAAAAGAGGAAGGTAGAAATGGTTTGGGACAGTGAACTACTTTTGGATGGTACTTCAAAATCATTGTCTGCTAAATATGGAGAAAAATCTAGTGAGCTATATTTTGTCGAAATATTTTATTATGAACCAGTCTACGTCAATAAAAACTTTAAAATACAATAAATACTACATATATCACTAGGTACATAAATAACTCGAGAGTACATCGCTCTGTCACCTACAGAGTGTTAAAACATTCTTGCTTATCTATTAGTAGTTGGTAGAAACTTTTTCTAGTGCGTGTTTGTCTCATGATATATCATAAAAAACCAAAATAAGATGAGATCTTGATTCCTTCAATGACTTTTTGCCTTCGATTTCGATAGAAAATTCGTATTCCAGTAAAAACTACCGTGACTTCATGTGTCTTATGTCTACTGTCGCGTGACATCAGAGCGAGTTGTCGACACTCCTCCTTCCTAGATATCGAAGAAGAGCAACCCACCAAGGGACGCTGTCTGGGGTTGCCGTGGCAACAGGACCTTGTTGATCGTGTGGAGTATGCCATTGGTGGCGAGATTGTCGCAGCTCGTCACCACAGCCCTGTTGATGCGTACTCGGCTACCGGTTCGGCCCACCTCCACTTGGGTGTTTGCCAGGGTCGAAACGTAGCTGTTGAAGCCCCACGATTGGGGGCCCACTCCGGAACAGCAAAGAACCTCTGAAAATTAAATAGGTTGATGGAGAACTCTTATACACTCTACAGCATAATAATCGATGCACGACAAATATCTTTATGGAGTTTGCTCTGTTGATTTGAGTCCAATTTAATTTGCTTTCTATAAAGAATTTGGCCCAAGATACAAAATATGAGGTTTTACCATAACTAGTATAACTATGAAACAATATTTTGTCACGATAAAAGGGTATTTTGCCCACCATGTAATGACATAGAGGTAGGACTTCTACTATGTCACAACATGGGGTTGATATTTCACCCATATTGATTCATAAGGGGCTTGCTTGGCTTGAGGGTTTGCGAGAGGTAATATTCAAATAGGCACTAATAGTTTAGGGGTAGCTGAAAGAACGATACTATATTCAAACATAACAATATTTATTGAAGCATAGAAAATTATGGATAGTGATGGCAAATATAAATTAACAACAATGACCTGATAACAATTTACATTATAATGACCAATACGACGAGTTCTTGTCAAGTCAAGAGTAGCCCCAGACCAGACTAACTTCGGAACCCTCACATCATAATTATACATCATTTTATTAGACTTGCACGTTCCTCATGAGAGTTCCTTGGTCGGTATTCATTGTTCAATGTCAACAGATCATTTGACCCTCATGGTCTAATATACCGTATGTTCTACACTCGTGGCAATATGGAGTGGACCAGTTGTTGCACCATTCAAGTACATTCATTCCTCACCTTTTCTGTACAGCAGCTACCCAGAATTGCTGTTAGAAGATTGTCAGCAAATTGCTAACAATGAAAACCTGATTGAGGGCATGTCAAAAAATACAGATGTCATAGTTTTCAGTTTGTCTTCAATTCTCGCATAATCTTGACGCTCTAGAAGTTGCTAGTAATCCACTATAAGCCGTGGGTTCCGCTTTTCAACCCCAGCATTAGTTTCGACTTCTGAGGAGTTGGTTTTGAACTTCGAAGTAGCGATATACATTATTTTTACATGTATTAGAGATCGTCTGATACCATTGGCATCAATTCCTTCGTTCCACAAGGGTCAATTTTGGCACCAACATTGTTCCTTCTTCATATAAATGATCTGTTGGGAGCAACCACTTTCCCTATCCACAGACGATAGCACTCTCCATACTGCGTTCTCTTTTAGAATTCCCGATAATACTCTCCATACTGCGTTCTCTTTTAGAATTCCCATATTTCCAGGAAACTAAGAACTCAATGACAATCTTGTTGAAACTACAGTCTGGGGAACCAACAACCCAATAGCATTCAACGCCACCAAAACTCAAGCCTGTATTTTCTCTAGGAAGGCGGAACTCAGTATGCCTGATATAACAATGTCTGGTACCACCATTTCCGCGAACCAAGACTAATATATATGTGTTCGGTATTCACATCAGCAATACTCTGTCATAGGAAGAGCATGTCCGATCCACCCCGAAAAGTTTCTCATGATCTACAAAGCACAGATACGGCCGGCCAGTTTCAGAAAACTGTTCTTACATAAGGGGTTTAGCACCCAAGCATACGCTGATGCTCTTAAATACCACCAAGAGAAGAGCCATTCGTCTGGTGAGTGATGCCACACTCACTGATCCTTTGACCTCATTAGAATAGCGTAGATAATTCGGCGACCTCCCACTTTTCTATAAGTGAATACTTCCACGGGAAATGTTCCTCAGAAATCTCTGCTATCATTTCATCCCTAGCAATACCAGTCAGTCGAACTCGATAGGCCCAGTCAGCACATCCTTCAGTTGTCAGCCTGGAAATAAGTCGAACAACACTTTACCAAAACTCGTTCGTCTATAGAACGGGAAATCTTTGACAATGGGAGTATTCCCAAGAGCCTAGAGCTTCCAAAAGTTCAAAAAAAAAACAACACCTACCTCCTCTCCTTATATCCTCTCCAAATAGGTACGCACGATATTCTTCGGACAATATAGGAATTTGTTCTCGTGTGCCCCAAGAGAAAAAATTAGTTCAGAGACGTTTTACTATCTAGATTCTAGATAGTGGACATACTAGCGGCGACCAAGGGACAACCAATTTTCATACGAGGAATTCACTACTACGTTAGCAAAAAATGTGTTCTGAAGAATTTTGTGAAAATCTTAACGTTTATTGATTGGTCAATTGGCTGGAGTAGGAATGCGTGGAAAGCATACATGAAATTCATAACAAGTATAGAATCCCAACTAGGTACTACATTTTTGTAGCATAATAAACGAATAAACATGATGTTAAAAGATATCGGGGAGATCCCAAAGGACATGCGATTGGAACAAGAACAGGGATGTACTATAGTTTAGACATGATTGGGATAACTCAGGGATAAACAAACCCAAAACATCCTTGTACCGACAGTACACGTTGGTACACAAAAGAGAATTATACAGAATATCCCCCGCGTATACATCCTCATCCTCAATCTACAAAGTCATCTTATCTGAACCGTATATTCAGAGATAATTTGAAATCAAACGAAAATCAAAGGACTCATTCAATTTACTCAACCACAAGACACTACCATAACATTAATTCAGATAGGTGCTGCTAAAATCATCTTCTACCCCTCTGAAACTATCCACACTGGACGCATGTTCTTCACTACCAACACTACCGCTACAGTTGGAAGGCACCTCTTCGTGATCTTTAAGTTCAAGGTTATTTTTCCTCTTGTCGACTTGAGCTTTCATATGTGGAGGTCCCGATCTATGTTTCTTGGGAGATCTTCTTCCTTTGCCTCTACCTCTGCTTCGTCCCTTGCCTCGTTTCTTCTGTTTCTTGCACCTGCCGCAGTCAGTTAGAGGGTCTTCCACTTTGAAGCTTTTGAAGATCGCAAAGTCCTTCTTGTTCAAGGCTAGTTGAAATTTGCCCGCACGCTGCCTAACTAAGCCTTTTGTGACAGCATGTTTCAAGGCCTTTTTTATCTGTGCGGTCACATTTCTTGGTTTGGAGCCCGGGTTTTTATTGTCGATGATTTCTCGGATGTATTCGATGACTCTACTCTCAGAGGAGCCATTGTAATCTTTCAAATCTGCTATGGCTTGCATTACTGTTTGCAGGTATTTTGGTTGCTTGCCTGATATTTTTACTCTAAGCCAGGCGTCTTGTGCTTCTGGTTTGAATTTGCTCTGGCTACCTCCCATTTTTTTAGCCATTTGGTAAGGTTTGGTTAATTTCTAGGGTGGTATAAGAGTGTTAAGACTAGTTTGTCTGGAGACACAACGAAGAATTTTGCCGAAATTTTCGAATCAATTTTGTCAACTCTAGTTGACACTTCGATTTTTGACAACTGCTCAACGAAATATGAAATACAGGGTCATCCAAATTGAGTTTACGTAGTCGATGGACACTTTGTTATTGTCAAAGATGCGAATTTGTTTGATTTATCAGTATAGAAGAAAATGCCTCACAAGCTCTTTTATCTATGATATAAATCAACTCTCACATGGAAAACGCTATTTGACGACGACGTGAGTCATTTTGACATCGATAAAAAAAGGATGCACCTTTTTACCGCTGACGACGAGCTAATACCAGATGAGCAGTTCGGTTTCAGAACTGGCCACTCAACTGAACTACAAGTCTTGAGACTCATTGAGAACACAATATCGTTGAGATATGATGGACAAAAGACCCATCTTGCTCTACTTGACATAGCAAAAGCATTTGACAAGCTGTGGCATGATGGTATCTTATACAAAATGATCGATATGGGCTTTCCTGACGATTTGATTCAGTTGATGTGTTCATATCTGGAAAATCGAACTTTTCAAGTTAAACTTGATGATCAACGATCTGGTATCAATCCCATTGAAGCTGGTGTTCCTCAGGGTGCAGTTTTATCGCCGCTGTTGTAGAGTTTATATACTAGTGATTTGCCGAGACCAGTGATGTGCAAGATGTCGCTTTTTGCTGATGATACGGCAGTTCTTGCATATTCGACAAATTTCGAGCAAGCAGCTATGAACCTCCAAAGCGCACTGGAGTACTTCCGAAGATGGAAGATCAAATTGAATCCTACAAAAACACAATTGGTCGCACTCGGAAGGGAGCGGAAGCCTCCCAGAACCAGAATAGTCCTGAATGGTCATGAGTTAGAGTGGTCTTCACAAGTTAAATACTTGTGTGTGCATTGACAAAAAGCTCATCGGGGCCCAGCACATTGAACAGCAAGTTTCAAAAGCTAAACGAGCCATTGGAGCTCTGTATCCATTTCTAAACAGACGAAGTAAATTGGGTTTGAGACAAAAATTTAATATTTATATCATGGCTATCATGCCAATTTTACTGTATGTCTCAGTAGTCTGGGGCCACGCAGCTAAATCTCATATCACCAGATTACAAACATCACAGAACAAAATCGCGAGAATGGTGACAGGATCTCCTCGGTATGTTCGGAATAACCAGATCGCTAGGGATCTGAAACTCCCTTCAATCGTGTCAGTCATTAGAGAACGAAACATCAAGACTTTCGAAAAAGCTGAGGTTCATGAGAATCAATTTCTTCGAAATGCAGTTGTTTATGACCCAGGTGATCAATCAAAGTTCAAAAGACCGAGATTGTTCGTAAACTAGAGAGAATATCGACATTTTGACCAAATTTAGTATTCTCAAGTTTTTGATATTTATTTATTCCGTTTGATCTCTTTCAATTCTCAGAATGTATTTCTGAAACTTATTTGGGACAGAAGAGGGCTGTTCGCATCAAACTTCAATACTGTTTTTATTTTGTTTCATAATATATATCAGGATAAGAGGGACTCTTTCCTGGTCTGAATCAAATAAAAGAAAGATCCAAATGAAAAATTATCGCTGATAAACTGCCTGCTCCTTGGATCTAGTAGCTATTTTAGGAAGTTTTAGGAAGATTTCGCGTCTGAAGAAACCACGGAAATATGAAAAAATCAATCCCCCTAACTACCAGTTACACGGAGTCATCAATGAAGGTAATCATTATTGTTGTTTATTTGTATATTATCGTTGATTTATCTTGCCGAAAGACACTCGAACTTTTTTTTTTTAATTTCATTACTAAGAGAAATTTATCCGATAAAAAAAGCTCTTGTGTGTTTATTGTTGACTGAAAGACAGGGGTTTTAATAATATATTACAATTCGAAATTTCCTCCTCGGTTGAAACATATGTATCTATTGATGATATATACTTTATTTGGCAGACAAATACGATCGAAAATCTAGCAGCTCACCTGTCAGAACGTGGTTTTTGAGCACAAAGTTAGCCTTATCCTTGTTTTCCTTCAGAACCTTCAGATCGTTCTCATCCAAAGCAGCAAAAGTCTCATCAGTAGGTGCCAAAAAGGTGATAGATCCATTGTTTCCTCTCAGCACTTCCTCTACCTCAGATCCTGTAATGGAATAAAAACATAAGAAAAATTCCAAATTGAATTCAATTCACAACGTGCGGTACAATTTGGTCAAAATTCAAGCATTTCCCGGAAAAATCTGCTAGGAAATTGAGATACGAAGCTAAGCAACAATCGAAGTATTGAGCTTTTCTAAGATCAACTTGGAGATTCAAATCGCTCCTCTGAGTGCGAAAGAACAGATAAAAGTAGAATATAGGCAAACACTTGAACATGATTAGTATCGGACCAGCGCCTTCAGCTTTTCCTTTAAAGGAGAAATTGAAGCAGGAGCAATGGGATTGACACAACTTAACAAATTTGAAGTACTGCAACAATCTCCACTTAGCAAAAAAAAATCTAAGAAAGAGAAGTCTCAAGTCAATAGCGTGATATTCAAAGGGACATATTGCAGAATTAAAGAACACCTAATGTTATGCTTGGAGGAGGGCAGCTTATGCAGATTTTGCAGGGAGAAATCATAAACACTTCATTATATTCTGGTGAATTGCGATGGGGGATTGGAAACTTCGAGGCCAGTTGACTGTAGAAGGAATACCACTAACAGATCTCATACCTGAAGAAATATAAGCTCAAGGAATACCTGTAAACATTAAGGAACACTGGAGATGAGAAGGAAATGTGACATAATAATTCGTAGCGCATTTTATACCTATCAATATTACATCAATATATTCCGAAATTCTTAGAGTAATCATTTATTTCCTATGAGATTGGTGTTTCAATATTGCACAATATTTCAATATCATACCTTGCAAAAGGGTGCTTAGCGTTGAGTATTTGCCGTCGCTGTGGATAATGTCCAAAATGGATCTAGTAGGGGGCACCAAGAGTTTGTTGACTTCGTGGAGGGATGAACCACAAGCTTTTTCATCGAATCCAATGAGACGTGCACAATTCACCGTAGCACGATTAATAACGTTGGTGAAGAGAGGCAACTGCAACAAATATATAAATCTGTAAAGGTGAGGTGAGGCAACGAAAATCAAATTCAAATCAGAGAACATTATTTTGCGATTGTGATTTGTAACGTTGTCACACTCACCGTTGAGTAAAGATTGATTCTTAGCTCCTCTCCATCATCGTAAGTCTCCAAAAGTTCATTATTATTCATATCGCCAGATTGCAACTGACCTTTGACAGTATGGTACCTCACGATTTCTTTAAGCTTCTCTTGGTCATTCTCGATTCCTTTCAGGAAGTTTTGAGTCTCAGTATCTTCGAAGGCTTTGTTGGTTGGTACAAAGACCGTAGCGTTCTGTAGACTGTTTATCTCTTCTTCTAGCCCTGCCTTTTTGATCAAGTCTTGGAAGCTCGTGAAATTCTGTTTCTGAAGAACGCTCCCAATATACAGTCCTGAATCAGGTATTATGATGTTGTCGATCAAATGTATAACACCATTCGTGGCGACTATGTCTCCCTCGGTAATTCTAGCTTTGCCCTCTAGGATTATTTCATCGTCCACTGTTCTCTCCAAGCTCAGATTATCTCCCTCGACATTATGCGTGGTAGCGTTGCCTATGATGGCTGATGTGCAGACTGTATGCGCAGTGAAGTGGTATTTCAGAATGCCTGCAAGGATATTAATTACACATGGGGCTTAGATTTCACGTGGAGTGTTGTCATGACTTACTTGAGGCACAACCGGCTCCGTCAAGAAGTTTTCGTTTCTGGACTTGGTCCAGTTTGTTGAAGGCTTCATCAGTTGGTGCGAAAACAGTATAGTGGCCTTCAGGTTTTAAGTGGCTTGGGATGTCGGTGAATTCCAAGGCTACAAGGTGTAAAAATGTAAGACGTTTGTGCCTAGTATTATAAAGTGATGAGTTGAATTCAATATATAATTCAATAAAGACCGATACAGAATTCATATTCTGAAGTTGAAAATGATATAGCGATCTATCCCAATTTATCTCAGTCAAAAGTTGATTTCAAATAAAAGGGTTGGATTGTTTGAAAAAATAACTATGAAAAGTGGTATATTGGAAACTACACTCAGTTCCAAAAAAAGTGACGCACTTGATATTTGACCTATAAAAAAAAATAGTAGACCGATTTTCATTTTTTGTATTTGTTGGTAGGTAATGCATTTGTCTTGGAAAAAAAAATAGGTGAAAATTTTTTCAAAGCCTCCTTGATGGTGGTGGAATAACTCGAACCATGATTTATTCCTAATTTTTGACCCTGTATGTTAATTGAGTAATGGTATACGAAGTGCTTACACCTTCTACGAAAGAGGCTTCTTTTGCGAGCATTTTGTTATTTTGTTCATTGATTTATCTCTAAAATTTTCCGAATTTTACAGCGTTTTTGCTGATACCTTACGCTTATCCCACAAATTAAATTTATTGAAGGATCAGAGTACTCAAAATTGATTGGGTTGTACTCTGGTAGGATCATCTTGTCTTTAAAAAAACAAATCCTGTTGCCATAGGAACTAATTTGTTGTATGCCTCCATATTTGACCATTTGTCGTTGTGTCATTGATTAAGTGTTTTGTTTCATTGACTAAAATTTCATAAAATGCCTCAAATGAATCCTGAACAAGTAGCAAGATTATTTGCGTTAGTAAACGATGGGCGTAGTAAACGTTACGCCACTCTTGCAGTGAGAGTTCATGAAGCAACTGCTCGTAGACCAATCTCTGCAAGTACGAACAAACAGGAAGCACCGCTCGAAGGGTCGGTTCTGCTCGCCCCCAAAAAACTTCTCCAAGAGATGATCGCTTCTTGAGATTGCGAATTTTACGGAATCGATCAAATATTGCGGTAAATGTTCAGCAAGATCTTCGCCAAATTCGTGATGTTGCAGTAAGTGAGCAGACGGTATGTAGACGTCTAAAAGAAGTTAATTCAAAAGCTAGGAGACCTACAGAAGGTCCCAAATTATTGCCCGAACATCGTGCTGCTAGAAAAAATTTTGTTGAAGATTATGGACAGTGGAATATTCCTGAATGGTCGAATGTCTTGTTTACGGATGAGTCAAGTTTTTGCCTTAACATGGTGGATGGAAGAAAAAGAGTGTGGAGAAGAACTGGTGAACTGTTTAATCAAAATTTAATAACAGAATGCGAAAGTTTTAATGGTGGGTCCGTTATGGTGTGGGAAGGGATTTCAATGAATGGAAAGACACCCCTTCATGTTTTTCCGGTGATGCAGTCGATGAATACCCAAATTTACATTGACATTTCAGAGCAGTATGTTTTACCTTATGCAGAGTTAGTGGGCAATAATTTTATATTGATGCAGGATAATGCCCGACCACACACCGCAGCAACATTGCGAAACTTCTTAGAAACTATACTGGTATTACCACATTACAATGGCCTGCGAGAAGCGCCGATATGAATCCTATAGAACATTTGTGGGATGAATTAGGGAAAAGGGTACGTTTTCGCGAGAGGTCTCCGGAAGGTCTCGCAGAAATGGCAGATGCATTAGTGGAAGAATGGGATCGTATACCAATGGAAACGATAAGCAACTCAATTTCCAGTATGCCTCGTAGATTAGAAGTTCTCAGAGTGGCTAGAGGAGGCAATACACGATATTAAGCAGTCATTCCAATTTATAATTTTGTGTTTAATGAAAATGTTTTTTAAAAGTATTGGTACCAGTTTATTTCATTAGAAAATTGTTTCTCGATAAATTCAGAAAGTTGGTAATCTGCAAGGATTCAGCAAAAAAGGCTGTAATTCGGAAAATTTCAGAGATAAATCAATGAATTAAAAACAAAATGCTCGCAAAAGAAACCTCTTTCGTATAGGGTGTAAGCATTTTCTATGCCATTACTCAATTAACACACAGGGTGAGTCAAAAATTAATAATGAATCATGGTTCGAGTTATTCCTCCACCATCAAGGAGGCTTTGAAAAAATTTTCACCTCTTCATTTCTTTTTAAAGACAAATGCATTACCTACCAACAAATAAATAAAAATCGGCCTACCATTTTTTTTGTATGTAAGAAGATAGGTCAAATATCAAGTTCGTCACTTTTTTTGGAACTGAGTGTATTAATTGTTGGGCGGAGGACATTATACTTTATGAGTTGATTACCTTTTCTGAGATTGGATAGTCTAGGATGAGTTCTTATGATAGTTTCGACATCTTCGGTTGCTGGAAGAACAACACGGTCTGTCACATGGACAATTCCATTTTGAGCCAAAATATTGGGGTTTTTCACTCTAGCACAGTTTACTGTCACCAGCTTCTCGTTTCCATTTGTTGGGTAGATGTTGATTCTGATGGTGCTGTTACGGTATTCGCTGTGAAATAATTATCAAAAGTATAAATTCACTCTGGAAAACATTTTTTTTCTGCAACCGACAGCACAAAAGTCGTCCATTGTGATACCAAAATTAGCTCTTAAATTGACGTTTCTATTGCTGACACAAGAATGGGTATGTTGCTAGGCAACATATTCAGTTCCTAGGAGCTAAAGTTGAACTTTAAAAGGTGTACTATTACTGCCTAGGCAGAAAAAGTTTGTTGCTATGCAACGTTCCAAGTAATTTGAATCAAATTGGTCATCAAAATTGACAATAGCTTTGGGTGAACAGAAAATGATGGATTATTTGGACTTTGCGTGAAATTGAAAAGAATTTGGAGAGGAAATTGTATGTTTCACATGGCAGAAAAGAAGATGTAATGCCTTGGCTGGTTTCCTAGCTACGCCTAGGCTATATGAAACGCCAGCCATTGCATTAGATCTTGTACTTTTCTGCCTAGTAAAACAAATAACTATTTGTTTTCATCACTTATCGTCCAATTTTGAAAAAAAAAGTTTTTGAAATATGTGGCGCGAAAATTTTTAGGTTTGTACAGGAAAAAGATTCATTGAATCAATCAACATTTGTTGAATACTTGATTATAAAGTTCATCTGTTATATGTTGTACTGGTCGACTGGCTAAAATATACTTCTACAAAACTCATGAAAAAGCCTATAAGAACGCCGTCAATTTCCTTCCAGGTCTATACACTTTTTTTGTTGCAAACTTCGACAGTTTCATTTCCTCTGAATGAATCTTCATGAACAGAATAGTATAGTATTTCGGATCCCTTGAGTACTCAAGAAATTGACATTTCGTATTCAATCTTGACTAAAGATTAATACAAAGATTCGGAAACCCGTGAATTAGGTGGATTTACGAAATTATGGTTCTTATAGCTTTTTTGCTAACCAATAGTTAATTGCATTGGTTCATATTGCTTAAACAAATTTCGAGCATTCCTTCCTTCCTTTTTGACTAATGTTGTTTCATGAAATCTCTAAATTGTCCTAATTGGAAGCTTCTAAAGCCAGTAATGGAGTACACATTTCACGAAAAAATCGCTTACTGTAATTATTTGTTTGCAAACACGAAATCGTACCACCCTGTACCGTACAGTTCGCTCCGAGTGGTTGCACAGTTAACAAGTTACAGTTTACAGTTAGGCCAATTTACCTGTTAATGACTTCGTCGTTTGCAAAGTCAGTCAGGTCAATGAATCCTTCGACGGTGTGGCTTAACACCAGATCTCTAGATGGAAGAGTCTGCGTTGAAGCACGTCTTCGGCGGAGCGCATCTACATTATTCTGAAAAGCACAATGAAAAATGTTGTAGGAATGTTTTTCCACTTCTTATTACATTACACATCATAATGCGCATCATGGTTCCAACCTTACAATTGAATTCATGTATAAAACATCCCATAAGCCGCTGGATTTTGTCCTTATATGACAAAATTGTCCCAAGTTTTCCAGCGACAAAACGGAACCTAACATTTTTTTTAATCTTTTCTAAATATTGCGTAGTTAGAGAAGTACCAAATCTGCAGAATGTAGCGATTTGGAGAATCTGCGACTGGAGAAATTGTCTTACCGAATTACACGAGCATTTTTTGTTGGTCGAAGTAAACTTGAAATTAATTATACTTCGAGATTTTTTGCTATTAGGAAATTCAACTTGAGAAACTACCAGAAAAAATTACTCGTCCTACGGTAATTTTTTGGAAGCCAATTTTTCTCGTTTAATTTCCATCAGGCAACAAAACTCTCATTAAAATGTTGAGTTTACTTCGACAAGAAAAAGCTCTTATCATTATTTATTAATTAAATAATAAAGAGGAGTCACGTGGTACCTTGTTTTGAAGGCTTTTCGATTCTCTATCGAACACCGCTCCGTTTGTACAAATCGGCCAAGCCGTTTCAAAATGACAAGCGTTTGAAATTGGCTTCAAATATAATCAAAAAAACCTAAATAACTTTTGATTGCAACAGAATTTCAAGAAGCAATTGTAACAAGTACTCAAACATGCTCGAGATGCTCACTTATTGGCACGAAAAAATCGGTTTTGGCATTCAATCCGAACGTGATTTATACTGTTTCCGATGTACATTTCAAACGCATGCGCATTTTGAAACGGCTTGACCGATTTGCATAAACAAAGCGGAATTGGATAGAGAATCGAAAGGCCTTCAAAACAAGGTACCACGTGACCCCCTTTATATTTGAAAAAAAAGTTGATGAGGCCCATTTGACACTAGTTCACGTGACCACAACCATTTTCATGCCAAATTGTAGTGAAAGAGGTACCATTTCGCCTGAATTTTACCCGACCTCGCTTGCCTGTTCCGTTCAAAGGTCAAAGGCGGGGGGAGGACTTTTTACGTCCTCACTGTACAGGGTGGGCAAAATTGGGCGTTTTCACCGTCTATCTCAATAACTAGAGGAGTTATCGAAAAACCGATAGACATGTTCCGGGTTCGATTTTGGAGAAACCTCGAATGGTACAATCAAAATTTCGATATCTTCATTCGTTTTAGAGATACAGGGGAAAATTGAAAATTTGCCGATTTCGATTTTATTTTCTGACTACTTTACGGTGAGAGGTATCAAATAATTTCAAACGTATATTTATACAGTATGATGCGTGGAATCCATTGGCAACATCAGAAATTTTATACAGGGTGACGTTGAGAAAATACGGCAGCCAATTATGTTTTTTCTAATGGAACACCCCGTATATTTTGGCACAGTTGAATAGTCCCAGGCATTCTCATTACAAATATATATATAACCCTACCTTTTCCTTCCACAATTTCAGATATATTCGCAAAAATATATTCAGTGTGTCACATTTCTTATGGTTGCACCCCCGTATCTTCTGTAATGCCTGAATATGATACTTCACCCATTATTTCTAGTATGCCTTAATATTTTTGCGTTCAAAGAGATAATAAATAAGATATATATTTGAAATTGAAACGGGAACTTTACAGCTCTGCCAAAATATACGGGGTGTTCCATAAAAAAAATTGTTCTGTATCTGGAATTTGGACATCTTCTATAAGGCTATATTTTTCAACGCAACCTACTGATTTCCTAATTGAGTAAATTATTGGTATCATTTCTGTATCTCAAATGTCTTGTTAAAAATGATATCAAATCGAATAATTTCCCATTTTATTTCTCACCAAATATCCATTTATCTGGAAATTATATTCCCTATGATATTTATCTCCCACATTTGGTGAATATATACAGAGTGTCATTTTCAACCTCGATTCTGCCTGTTGATAGCATTATCCAGAAATATCGATGATTCCATAGCTGCTGGCGAGCAGTGTTCTCATTGGAGATGATCCCACTTGGTCCATGACTCCATGAGTGTATCATTTGTATCTTTCTGACAGTTGCGAATTTTTGAATCCTACCTCAATTATTTTTACAGAAGATACGGGGGTGTAACCATAAGAAATGTGACACACTGACTATATTTTTGCGAATATATCTGAAATTGTGGAAGGAAAAGGTAAGGTTATATATATATTTGTAATGAGAACGCCTAGGACTATTCAACTGTGCCAAAATATACGGGGTGTTCCATTAGAAAAAACATAATTGGCTGCCGTATCTTTTCAACGTCACCCTGTATAAAATTTCTGATGATGCCAATGGATTCCACGCATCATACTGTATGAATATACGTTTGAAATTTTTTGATACCTCTCACCGTAAAGTAGTCAGAAAATAAAATCGAAATCGGCAAATTTTCAATTTCCCCCTGTATCTCTAAAACGAATGAAGATATCGAAATTTTGATTGTGCCATTCGAGGTTTCTCCAAAATCGAACCCGGAACATGTTTATCGGTTTTTCAATAACTCCTCTAGTTATTGAGATAGACGGTGAAAACGCCCAATTTTGCCCACCCTGTATATATATTTCATATTGTTTTTCCATCACATAGGCTAGTGGCCTGTGTGTGAAGATGAATTATTTTATGTAAGTGTATACAAATCTTTCTCACAATACCAATACTTAAATTGAATACAAAATAAATAATCAATTCATACAATAGTAAGAATTTTGAATTGAGGAACGAGAACGAGTCGATTACAGAATATCATCGACTTTTTTTGCATTTTCCATGAGCCAACTTTCAACTCTTTTTTTATAGTTATGAGGGTAATCAATGTTATTAGCAGATCATGAAACAAACTATACGTCAGCTATCTTTTCTGAAATGCTCTGAATTTGATTGTAATTTGGAATTATGTCGATTTTATGTCAGAAATACCATCCATATTATGGAAATATGTGCTGATAGTATGAAGAATAATATACCGTGTGAGTCAGAATACACGACCGACAAACTTTGTAAACGGAGTTTCTACTGAATTATGAGGTGAAAAATGTCCTCAAATGCACCTTCTCTGTCTTAAGTATGATAACAAATTCAGGTTTATATCAGTTACCTCAAAATTCCCGTGGGAAGAAAAAATCAATCTTGGTGTATCATTCCATATTAATTATGAGGTGACTATGGAGTTTTCATTTTTGAAACTGATACTTAACCCAAGAGTGATAACATTTCACATGACTAAATGTAGAGGTTCCTAAGATGTTTCCGAAAAACGGAAGTTAAGTGTTAAGACCCAATTTACTGAATACTATAATCGCATAGTGCTGATCCTCAATGAGATATCGAAAAATGTCTCAATGTCCCTAACATTTTTGATTGTTGAGAAATTTGAATACATAGTACGAGTGAGTCAGAAGGAGATCGATAAACTTCTCAACGCCTCGACAAGACTTTCCACAGCTATGTGGCCATCTTCAGGAGATGATAAAAACTACTCTAACTATTCGACTTCACAGCGTCATTGTGTACTTACACTTTCTGCAATCTCTTCGTTGTATTCATTCAAACCATCGTCAGACGGGACGAAAAGCGAGAAATTCCCATCGGCGAATTTGTTTTGCAGGCCGGAACTCTTGATCAGTTTGCGGAATTCGTCGGTTTTCAGGTCCTCCAAGGTGTCGAGAATAGGCTTGAGGTCTGCCTTTTTGGTGCAGCCGCTCCCAGGGGATCTGGAATAGCCGTAGCAGCACTTATATCGGACGGTGAAGGTCTTGAAGACGCCGTGATTGTTAACCCTGGAAGAAATCGGGAGAAATAATGATCTGCTTCATCCAGAGACGAATTCAATTTGATAACGGCATCATTTCCTTTTCTTGTGGTGCTCGATTTCTCTGTCATTTAGTGCTCAGACACGGGAATAGTAGTTCACCTAACAAGTGCTGAAAGTCATACTTTTCCGCACACGATTGCAATCTCGCGCGGAAGAGTCACTTTACGCAGGTGTTAGGTATGCACTATTTTTTCGACTAGCGTGCGGGAAAAACTCAAATTCCTCTTTTCCGCGCTTATTTTAGTGTGGAAAACTGACTCTATCAACACTAAAATGATTGCGGACAAGTGGGCTTTTCCACACGCTAGTAGAAAATAGTTACTTATACAGTGTGTCCCACTTACCATGCTCACCATGGGTATCTTTTTAACGGTGAGAGATACGAGGTCGGTTAAATGACACCAAATGTGGAGTTTGTCAAGGCCAACTATAATGTGAAAAAATATTTTGATACAATCTATTCGTTTTTGTTTTATACGCAAAAACAGATTTTGATCATTTTCATGTCTCCTCCGTAACTTCTTTATTTATAAAAATATTCAAATAGGAATTTCATATTCTCATGGCAGTTTTTCAAAGTGATTTCGAAAAAAATATGAAATTTATACCAACTCTTCTAGAATTTGAGATATCAACATCAACTTCAGTTTTTCAAATGTAGGTCATAGCTCACTATGACTTAGTTACAAATAACTTTGTTTTCTCTCACAGATGATATGTCGCAGTAATAGTTTTGTGTTGATAACAACCGAGTTATCGTCATTTATACAAAAACGAAAAATTATTTGGAAGCCGCCATCTTGAATTTATAAATTTTAACAAAAAATCACGATCTCCGACCTCAAAAACCCCCACTCACCAATTTTGAATAGAATCGGACCTAATCTTGTCCGCCATCTTGGAGCAGCCATCTTTTTAATTTCAACAAAAATTCCATAATGTATTGTCACCTAAATTATGAACACCTGCCAAATTTCAAGGTAATCGGAGTTATGGAATTTTTGTTGAAATAAAAAAAAAGGCTGCTCCAAGATGGCGGACAAGATTTGGTCCGATTCGGTTCAAAATTAGTAAGTGGGGGTTTTTGAGGTCGGAGATCATGATTTTTTCGTTGAAATTCATAAATTCAAGATGGCGGCTCCCAAATAATTTTTTGTTTTTGTATAAATGACGATAACTCCGTTGTTATCAACACAAAACTATTACTGCGACATATCATCTGTGAGAGAAAAAAAAGTTATTTTTAACTAAGTCATAGTGAGCTATGTCCTACATTTGAAAAACTAAAGTTGGTGCTGATATCTCAAATTCTAGAAGAGTTGGTATAAATTTCATATTTTTTTCGAAATCACTTTGAAAAACTGCCATGAGAATGTGAAATTCCTATTTGATAATTTTTATGAATAAAGAAGTTACGGAGGAGACATGAAAATGATCAAAATCTGTTTTTTGCGTATAAAACAAAAACGAATAGATTGTATCAAAATATTTTTCCACATTATAGTTGGCCTTGACAAACTCCACATTTGGTGTCATTTAACCGACTTCGTATCTCTCACCGTTAAAAAGATAACCATGGTGAGCATGGTAAGTGGGACACACTGTATACCTAACAAGTGCGGGAAAGAGTACTTTTCCGCAAGAATTAGGTACAATGTTTTTTCTACTAGTGTTCTTGTCAATAATAATTATGAAAAAAAAAGGTTTCCCAATATGCAGAAAGTTCGAAGGAGTGTGAATGTTTCATGCGGAATTATTGGCAGAAGAAATATAGGACCATATTATATTTTCAATGAATCTCTCAATGGAAATGATTATCAAGTTTCCTGCGTGATCAAAAAGCTCTTCTGCTAGAAGATGTTTAATTATAAATGAGAAGAAATATGTTTTTCCAGCATTATGGATGATGTGGTCCTTTTTGCTAATACCGTGCGGTATTATTAAGATTCAAGATATATCCTGGCAAGCGAATAGGAAGATTCTAATTAATGAGGAAGATTGAAAAATATGGTTTTTGAAACCCGACCATTAACTATGGACAATATGATCAATAGGATCATAACTGCTGTCGAAATCATACCATTGAAACTTAATCTATGCATGGAAAATGATGGAAGACAATTGGTGGATCTAGGTAGACAAGCGAGTGCTACATGTTAACTATTTCAGAACGTATGCAATTTATATGTTTCAATATTATGTCGATTATTCTCCGGTTCCTTAGGATGTATCAATATGCGGTTCTCACCATTCTTCTTCTCGTTTGCTCTACTTTCATATAAGAGTGAGAAAAAATTATAGTTTCGTATGAAATTCTCGAGAAATATGGAAAATTGTCTGATTTTTCAAAAGGTGCCATCTAGCTGCCACCACGGGATTTTAATCAACTCGTGATTCATCTGAAAGAATTGAAAAATTTCTTTATAATAAGACCAAGTTCGTTGAATTCCGTTGCACCAAACTGTAGTTATAAGAGTTCTTCCGAGAGTTTTTCCATAGCGCTATTCATCCTCCTCTCCTTCATTTATCTGAAGAGCAAACGCAGTTGTTTATTATCGAAATGATTAGAAATAATGAACTCGAGATAATGAAAAAAGTTTTTTTGACCTATCAAATTCTCACGAAATCCCGTTTTTTAAATTAGCCAATGCAATTACGCCATCTAGCGGCCGTCCTGGAAGCTTGAAAATAATTTTCTGAGATTTCTCTTGGCCACTTTCATTATAGGTACACATTTTTTTTTCGAAACCTGTTTGGTAAATAGCCTCCGAGATGCAGCCCGCTACCTTTCTTAGTGGTACACCCGGTACGTCCATATTAGGTTCGTGGACGTTTGTACATCATTTGGCATTCAGACCAAAACAGGACGTCCACTGGACGTTATATTATTCTTGACTACCAAGGTGTATATCACATTTATCATTTTATTTCACCAATATCAGGATATTTCAATAGCTACCCAGCGAGCACAAACATCCCTGGGATGTTTTGAAAATGTTGGCATGAAGATGTTATTTTGAGGCGTAATATGCACTGACCAAAGAGGTCTTTGAAGGATATTGAAGTATTGTTTTTGTTCTTCTGTGGCATTTCTTTGTTTGCCTACTGAGAGGTATCCCTGGGATGTTTTGGGATGTTTTAGAAATGTAGGCATGAGGATGTTATTTTGAGGCGTAATATGCACTTCCCAAAGAGGTCTTAGAAGGATATTGAAAGTATTGTTTTTGTTCTTTTGTGCCCTTACTTTGTTCGCCCCACCACAACGTCTCATGCTTACGTCACAATACGATGAATTCTGATTTGTTTTCGATTTTGTTCTTCTTGTTCGCAATTGGCATTCGCGTTTGCAGCGTGTCAGTGTCACGCTTACATCACGCTGCTAACGAACATAAAGGAATTTGGTGAAGTTTATTGTGTTAGAAGACTTATTTAGTTTGTAATAATGACCATCAGATGCAAGATGAGTTGTTCGGTGCCTCAGTGTAATCAATATATAAAAGTACGAATTCATCAATACACAGCTTCTCCCCAGTTGCAAAATTATGCATTGTGGAGAACATTTCAAAAATTGGGAAACCTATTTCCAATTATATGTCTGTGTGTAGTAAGCACTACTTAGAAACCGATTAAGAAGGTAATTTCATATCAAGAAAATATTTTTATGTTCAATCTATTTTTAATGCATTTTTTCAATCAAGGGAAATGGAATCCTAATGCAAAAGTTCATTTTGACAAAAGGCTTCAGAAAAGTACCTCGAAAATGTTTTTTTACAGCGATTTAATGTGCGCAAGACGCGTTGAAAATGATCTGTTGTGTCCATGAAAAGGCTTTAAAAAGAACTAGGGAGAAGGTAGTTTTGTGACATATCAAGGACATCTCGATAATTGCCGCCTGCGGCGGACATTGGCTGTTCTATAATAGTTCTATTCATGTGTGAACAGAACATCGCAGTGTCTCGAAATCTCGTACTTTCAACATCTCTGAGATGTTTTTGTGCTCGCTGGGTATAGTTCTGTGAAACAGAAATATGGACCTATTGTCACTATGAAAGCACTTCTTTTCAATTCTGATTAAAATCTAGTAGTCATATGATCATGACAGCATATGACAAGTCGTTATTGATATTTCGAGTGCCATTCTAGCGAATCTCGCATAAGAACAGTGAATTTGGGTTGATTATATCATAGGTGGCTATGTCTTCATTGTCTAGTGACTAGTGCATCATAAAATGACGAAAACTACCTTGGTAGTAAAAACACAGTTTACGCCTCGAAAAGGATTAAATAATGATATGCTTTATAGCGAGTGGTGGAAAAAGTTACATATTTATGGTACTCCTGTCAGATCGATAATTAGAACGTTGACATTATTTAGACCTTACGTTTCTCGGATCGATGATGTTGCCGTGGTGACTATAAAAAATGTTTTTGAAAGTTGGATTTAAACACGCTGAGGCATTCTTTGAATAAGCAAAATATCGTACCAATAAAAAAATATTAATTTCACGTCAATCACACTATACCTACTGACTCTCAAAGTTGTCCAAACGTATTAAAAAACCTACCTATTATCTCCTGTATGCTAAAAAAATAGAGAAAGGTGTGATTTTTAGCGGTCATTGTTTTCAAAAATGATTAGAACGTTATCAATACAAGAATCTCTATGAATAATATCTTGGGCAAACGAAATAAATAGAGGAAAATAATAACAAAGCCGCAGAATTTATTAGTCTGAGGTGACTAAAGCTATAATGGTAGTTGACTCATACATCTCAAATCGCCTTATCTACCGGTGCCAGGTAGTACTATAAACAACACTAACAAAACAAAACATGCATTGAGTCTAAAACATTAGGAAATGTGGTAATTGGGTGATATTATTATGTCAACAGGTTGAGAGTGACTCCAATGATAATTTTTATCCTATTTATAGCACAGCAAACTAATGGAAAATTATGATTTCACTAGTCAATTGAATAATGGATCATAAAAACAATGTGGTAGGTACTGAAGTACTGACGTAGAATTTGTCATTATACGTTCTTTCTCTTTACTGATCAATGTATTCAAAATTGGAATGTTTCTGTCGATTTTGAGTAGTCTCTAGCTCTAGTATCTGTTTTAATATAATAGCACCTGTTTTATTTGATTCATTCGCATTGTACTCAGGTGACCCATCTGGTAAAGAATTCTTGACACCCACATATTTTTTTGTACGATTGTATTAGTGCAACAATGGTTATACATAAAACAATGGATAAAGCGTGTCAAGAGTCCTTCACAGCCTACTAAATCTTAAACGTTGTTTTCCACTTTGGAGGTGAATTTTATTGTTGATTAATTAGTCAACAAGGTAAAAATATACGAAATTTTCACGTGCCTGAACATTTGAATTAATTCACACAGGGTGATGTTATACGGTGTGTCTCACTTTTGTGCAGCACCGCCATATCTGAAAACAATTTTGAACCATGGCTGGCGTCTAGCGACATGGCTTTATATACAGTATGATGCAAATGTATGGAATAAATTCATTTCAAAACAAGACGACTTTCGAAAAAAAAACAAAAACTAGAGTTCAGAACTTTTTTTCGACGTATTTTTTTAACTAGACGACCCTTCGATGTTCAATTCTCAGTAGCAGACCTCTGCAAGATTCAATTAATCACATGATAATCCATTTCAATTTCAATCTTCTTATGCAACATTTTGACTGTTGAATAGACGATCGGTAGACCATTCAATCAAGGTGTCACATGACCCCTATTTGTATTTGAAAAAAATCGTCCATTACGTCTTTACTTCAACACCGGTGACGTAACATCTCTCATATGAATATCATGAGATGAGGCTTCAGAAATTAAAACTCACGTGTTTTTGGAATTTTTTCAAATGTCGCCCATTTCTGAAATAATGAGTTTATTCCATACATTTGCATCATACTGTATGTGTTGTTATGGCGACGGGATCTCTTCGAGTCATTAATCTATACGCCAGTAAACAATACAAATAAATGTCAGATGGACTTCGAAAAAAGGATAAATGAATGTGAACCAAAAAATACCAACTCCAACAGACAGAATTCCTTACTTCGTGAAATATTTCAATGATTTACATTCGTGCATAAAAATGATTAGACAATTTTGCATTCGAGCGGACTTGGGCTCTTTCGCCAAAATATGAAAATAAACTTGCAATTCTTAGATAACAGGCTTTCTTGCTAAATTATTGGTAAATTTTATGCAATTATAGAAGTCGATAAATTGTCAAAACATTTTATTTGACTTACTTGGTGATGCATTCGTATTTATTGGCAGTTTCAAAGCAGTTGGAGAGGCTTATAGATGTCGAAAACAAATCTGGCAGCGACTTTGGGGCCTTGGAAGTTGTATTTTTCTTTCCTTCCTCTGATTCGCCATCGTCGTCATCTCCATCTTCATCGTCATCAGTGCTTTCTTCTCTGTCGATGCAGACGTTCTTACTGCAAAAATATCCAAAATGAGAAATATTCCCGAAATCATTTAGAAAATCTGTATATTTTCCAAAAGCCGGCAGCAAAGGACCCCGCACCGCAATAGGGGGGAAATTGGCTTTCGGTGAATTTTCTCGAATTTTGGATATATCGTATAACTCGTGATGCTGATCAGATGTCCCAATTATCAACGCTCTAAATTCAATAGTTTGTATTATACAGGGTGCTGAAGTTGACTTTTTCAAAATTTCGAATAGCCATTGTGAAGTTTCCTTTTCGAATACCAAAATCAAATCGACTACGGTTTGTTTGTCCATGTGGCCGGTGAAAATCCACTATAGAGTTCAATGATATCTGCACGTACTCACGATATACAGAGTTGGTCCAAAAATAGCAAATGTTCCAATTATTTCCGAAATAGTGGGCGGTTGAAATCAATTCATTTTTGGACATTTCGTTGTATACTAATATCAACATCGATTCATGATGATTACATTTCTTGTATCAGACTATATATTATACACAAAATGTTCAAGTTTCCATAAAACCGCACCCGTCCTGATATTCATATCCATCGAATGATTTTGGAATCCTGTAAAACTTAGTGAGGAAGTTGATAATTCATGATGAGAATATTTTATGCGATAACTGAATCATACAGGGTGGTTCAAAAAGTAGTAGTGGAGTTTTCTTGGAGTTGACGTACTCAGGATTTGTCTTGTTTCTCAATTGCTCTGGAATACGTCAACTCCAAGAAAACTCCACTACTACTTTCTCAACCACCCTGTATGATGCAGGTATTTGCATAATATATTGTCATCACGAATTATCAACTTTCTCACCAAGTTTTACGGGATTCCAATCATTCGATGGATATGATTCAAAAAATGCAATCATCATGAATCGATGTTGATATTAGTATGTCCAAAAATGAATTGATTTCAACCGCCCACTATTTCGTAAATAATTGGAACATTTGCTATTTTTGGACCAACTTTGTATATCGTGAGTACGTGCAGATATCATTGAACTCTATAGTGGATTTTCACCGGCCACATGGACAAACGAAACGTAGTCGATTTGATTTTGGTATTCGAAAAGGAAACTTCACAATGGCTATTCGAAATTTTGAAAAAGTCAACTTCAGCACCCTGTATAATACAAACTATTGAATTTGAAGCGTTGATAATTGGGACATCTGATCAGCATCACGAGTTATACGATATATCCAAAATTCGAGAAAATTCACCGAAAGCCAATTTCCCCCCTGTTGCGGTGCGGGGTCCCGACCGAAATCTGATAACGGAATGATATATGTCCCAAAGGCATCTGATAGAAGTGTATTTTATCGAACATCACCAGTGCCTATCACTATCCTGAGCAGAAATGATTGAAAAATTGCACTTTCCTGTGCGGCAATGTGCATTTGATTTCGCGATTCGATAACAAGATGTGAATTATGCCATCCGATACCAGTTGAATGGTAGATCACAAAAACCTACCTGTGCCACCACTCAGTCTGAGCCAAATCCTCAGCACAGCAATGTATTTGCTGTCATTATTCCGGACATACTTCCGTCATATATGATAACGAAACAAAAAGCAAATGGAAGAGGATAATGTCCACTTTGCGAATATCGAAAGATACTGCAATTCTGACTGATCTAGATAATATCCGATGGACTAGTGTAAAATGGTAAAACTCACAAGTGGATTAGAATACTTGTAATGCTAACACCACAAGAATTTTACACTGGTCCATCGGAAATTATCTTTCGACGGGGGTGAATTATTCTCGGAAATATTCACGCTCTGCCACTATAACTAAGATCAGTTTGAATCACGGCATCGCATCACATCGCTCCGCGTTGCCCTTCACTGTTCAGTTCGTCTGATGTTCACTTGACGCGGGTTGAGTGGCCGTTGACTCAAATATAACATACCCTCATTTCACATAACCTCATTTCATTTTGGGAACATTTTTGTGTATCGTATCAGAATAGTGAAAACATGGATGATTTAGACGGACAACATCAATGTTCAGCTGCGTTAGGTATAGTCTTATGCCAACGACGGTTCGAAGTAAGGTCCATTAATAAATCAAGAAGAGCATTCGGAAATTACAATTATTACCAGAAAATGAAAAACTGGGATGCCCCTCAATTCTTCAAATTCACCAGAATGATACTTCCAGTGTTTGAAAAATTATTGATTTGTATTAAAACTATAGAATACAGAGACAGCATAGGTCAGATGGCATTTCTGCAGAAGAAAGGCTATTGATAACTTTGCAGTAGGTAAATTGTTTCAAAACTTGTTAACCTAACCTCAAATAAGGCTGTATACCACGTGATTCTATCTGTTGTTGTTTTCATTGGCTGAATGGCAACGGCAACAGCGAACAGTAACGGCAACAGCGAACAGTCACGTCAACTTCAAGTTTATTAATCCTCCTTTTGGGATTAAGAGTAAATGCTGGCATTTTTCTCAAACACCGTAACCACGCACTTTTCATAAGTAATCGTAATCACGATGTTCTGAATATTTGAGATAATTCTGTCGCTTCATTGTTCACGGAATTGTGTTGCCGAGCAACACCACGAGTCCGTCAGGACGACTGGTATTGCTTTCACGTTCACCAAACATTAAAAGCATTCATTATAAATGAGTGATTCATTATGACAAGTACAGTTAATATTATTGTAGGCCAACCTGACAGACTTTTCTTCACTATCCATCGTTACATTCAGACTGCTTCGCTATCAATGGTTACGTCGTTGAAAACATCAACCCTGATAGAACAATCAGAATTGAAAGACACATTGTCTCTGGCTTGTGATTGGTCAGATTATGTGATAATAAGTGAAATAATCGATGTCATCAACAATATGATAATAGCCACCCCATTAGTCAGCAAAGTTGACATTTTGAAAATAGAGTGCCGATATGAGTACGATAGTAGGTACTGTCATTCATTAGTTTCTTGGATTATTCCATTTTTAGGTATTCCCATCCTGATGTGCATGAAACAGTACATATATTAATCACGGGACTAAAGTTATTTTTAATGCCTCATTGAATTGTAGCAAATTGTATAAACTTTGCGCATCGGGCATATCGGGATTAAAAGTGCCACTTTAGTCCCTGGGATAATCATAACTATTCTATGTATTGAAAATTAGAAAATAATGATTGTAGGCAGCTTTACTATAAGAGTAATTGATGTCACTTGAAGAAGCTAAGACAAATCAAAAGAATAGCAAAAACCATCCTGGACTCGGTCCATTCAAGATTTGAAGTACATTATCAGTCCCTTAAAGTAGATAGTAATTATCAAAAACTAGATTGTATTTCGTTATAGGATGTGTCTATATTTATCTCGATATTCGAAATGAATATTTCTTTCGTCGACTACCACAAAAAATCAAATTATACACTCAATGATTATACGTACTAATTTCCGAATGAAAAATCGACTTTTTTGGAGGAAAGTAGGTACTTTGCCTCCGCTGACTCTTTGCTACGTCTTGTTAGCTAACAATTTGAAGGTTCGACTATAATTGACATTTTTTCGTCTTTGGTACATACATAACTATTTATGAATCCATCATTCCTTCATAAATATAGGGTGTTCTCTTTTGCGTTGCTTTTCCGCGAATGAAATGCATCATAATATACCTCACAGGTATGAGGTACGCACAGAACTTGTACGATGTTCGATGAATGATTCGAAGAACGGTTTTGAAATTTAAATTCATTTCATTTAATGACAAACAAAATGTATTCTATCAACCGAAAGGAATTCTAAATTTTCATCATTAAATAGAACACCCTGTATATCATTCCATTTTCGGCTTCAGGGGTTCGTTTCACCACCACACACACTAACTACTATAGGATGTTTCAGTTTCAAATATCAAATGTCAAAAGAGCAACTTTTTTCATTAGATTTTCTTGGTGGCCATAAATTGGTAATGACTATTCAAGATCTGAAAGTGGGCTTAGCAAATGTGAAATTTAGTTTAAGAAGCATTAAAAGATGCGTGTAATAGCTTATTTAATTGAAATGACAAACACATCGTAATAACTGTTCAACATTTCAAATTAGTATTCACCGTTTTCATAATAAATATTTGTTTTTATTTTCTTGTTCCTATAATGATAATGATACGCTCAAATGTGAACTGTTCTCTTTGACACAAATTTTATATATCCCTATAGGTATATAATACGTAAATTAAAGTTGATGTGTGTGTGTACACAACAACTGGCCAATGACCTTAGAAGAGATTATTCGACCCATGTCTGTTCTATGTAGGGTTTGTTACTGACTCCGTAGTATAATTTTAGCGACAGTACTGGTAGTTAGAACGCAACAGTGATCAAGGGCGGTCCTATGGGGAAAGTAGAGGGGGTAAGTACCCCCCAGATCATGACAACAGATGACTTTTTGAAATTTTATTCATAGAAAAAATAGTGACAATAAAATCAACATGAAAATAAAGTTTCTGCGATTTTTCATTACGCACCTACATACCATAGTGTCATTTTTGACAGCTGTGACAATTTCCTATTACTTTGCAGAAAATGGGTCCAGACTTTTTTTTATTGTGATAATATCAATACATCGTTGAAGATAGAATTTGATTGCACTCCACAAATCAAAAAAAAAATGTATAGGGTCGTGTAACTTGAATAATTGAAGTTTGACGAAAGTGTAATTCATTTTATATTTTTCCGAACAGCATAACAGATAATATTTGCTGTATGAAAAGAACTGGCACACCCGGTATATGAATAATGTTTCAAATTTTCAGAATTTTATTTGTTAAAAAAACTTCTTACGAACGGGAACGTGTTAAACCCTTTGTATATCAAGTAATATGGATGTAATGTCTCTTAAATGTTTCTTGGAATCTACCATTCAGTGTACAGTATGATAAAAATGAGAATGAACAAATAGAAATTGAGAGAAATGAAAAATGTCACATATAATTTCAACAATAACATGAATCGTGAATAGCCTTCCAATTATTGCAAAAAAAAACATTAAACAAATAACAAAGATGCAATTAAATATGATATGAGGTCAAGTTTCTATATTATGAACCGGTTTTTACTAATATGATACTTTCTAGGAGATGCTCATTATTTATCTTCAGCATGATGAGCTCTAAGAAAACAGATACTATCAACATTTGGACTGAGATAAATTGGGCTTGATTCCCATATTTCAGCCCTGATATTTTGTGTTAACGTTTTTTACAAACCTTCCTGATTCAAGTTGAACTAGTCATTCTAACTAGTGATGAATCCAGGGGCGCATCCAGGGGGGAAGCATATGGGTCTCCCCCCCCTCGCGAACATCATGAATATTAATCTGATGTGGAAGTCCATAGCTCAGAGTGGAATAAAGTAGTAAATAGTAAGAGACAAACACAAAATCATCTCCACAATGTTGACTTTCCTAGAAGGAATTAGAGGAACATGTTTCGAACATCAATAGTGTCCATCATCTGTCGGAAGGTAAAAATATTCTACAGAAGATACAATATGCTAGGTATATAAAAGACAACATATCAGACATACATACATGGGGATGAAAAATAATTTACAGATACAACAATAACTATTTCAGAAGGTAAATACCAATGAAAATTCTCTTCTTTTTTTTTTGGCCCCCTGCTCAAACATCGCCTGGATCCGCCCCTGGATCAAGCTAATGGTTTTGGAATATAGTTTGAGATCGACAACATCAACGACCTGATCTTGAACCTACTTCACTTCTCATAAAGCCAAGGCTATAGGATAAAAAATGTATCGTGAATTATTGAAATTCATAATGTCGTTGTCGTTTCTTTCAATCATAATAAATGTTATCTGCGCAATATATGAACGGAATTTTTTGAAAATCACATGAAACATCAAAACATATCAGAAACAATGAGGAATAGATCATCAACGGTTAATGCCTACATGCACATAAAATAATTATTACTGAAAAGGAATATTCTCAGATATATTTATGAACACAAAAAAGTTGATATATATATATAAAGAAATACATTGAGAATTCGCATTCTCCATGTAATGAAAATATTAATTCTTTCTCGGTCTTCAACAGAAAACAACTACTTTCCTGGCTATATATGCCACGACGAACATTGAATTACATCTATTGAACACACACGATAAGAATTTGAAAACAAAATCTCCTGAAGTAGAGAATTTGCATTCTCCTTCATATGAAGATATGCACAAACAACTACTTTTCTGGCTATTTGCCACGTCGAACATTGAATTATATCTGTTGGATATCCAAAAAACGACGAGCAAGGAACTCAGGAAAAAATCATTCGCGTATCAGTGATATGGAGATTATATCGACGTGGCAAATAGCCAGGAAAGTAGTTGTTTTTTGTTGAATATTCAGAATGGATTATATGCGCATATCTTTATATGAAGGAGAATGCAAATTCTCTACTTCAGTAGATTTTGTTTTCAAATTCTTATGGTGTGTGTATTCAATAGATGTAATTCAATGTTCGTCGTGGCATATAGCCAGGAAAGTAGTTGTTTTCTGTTGAATATTCAGAATGGATTATGTGCATATCTTTATATGAAGGAGAATGCAAATTCTCTACTTCAGTAGATTTTGTTTTCAAATTCTTATCGTGTGTGTATTCAATAGATGTAATTCAATGTTCGTCGTGGCATATAGCCAGGAAAGTAGTTGTTTTTTGTTGAATTTTCAGAATGGATTATGTGCATATCTTTATATGAAGGAGGATGCAAATTCTCTACTTCAGTAGATTTTGTTTTCAAATTCTTATCGTGTGTGTATTCAATAGATGTAATTCAATGTTCGTCGTGGCATATAGCCAGGAAAGTAGTTGTTTTCTGTTGAATAAACCGAGGAAGAATTGATATTTTCATTACATGGAGAATGCGAATTCCCAATGTATTTCTTTATATATATATATCCATTTTTTTCATATCATACGAAAATGACATAGCTATATTGTTTCCGAAATTTTTGTTTAATGAAATTCAACACCATTATTGTATTAGCACACCCAATATTTGATTTCAGTTTATCAATACGAATTCAACGATGCAATGAAAGACGTTTTAAAGTTTTTCGTCACGCTGATTGTACTCACAACATCACGTTTTCAACATAAGCTACTCCTCGTCAAAACTGTATCCTATATTGATAGTAGCGATCAGACGATCCTTACTCAACACAATACAGGGTATTCCTAAATGTCATGTGTGATTTACCATTTAAACATGCCTATATTAGGCCAATGATAGTTCACTGGGGTGACATTGCACTGATAGTAATGGCCCATGTATCAATATTTGCTGTGATAAAATCATTGTTCTGTGTGCAGAACGGTGTCGCGTCAATTGGACGTGGAAAATTGGACGTGGAAAATTGGACGCACGACTATTGGTCGCAGTCAATTGGACGCGGCGACAATTGGACGCGGCGACAATTGGACGCGGCGACAATTAGACGCGGCGTCAATTAGACGCGGCGACAATTCGACGCGGCGACAATTGGACGCATGCGTAAATAAAAATAACTTTATAATTCCAATGAAATTCATTGTATAAAATATGAAATACCTACTGATGGGCTTGTATCCATAATTATTACAAATACCTATGGCCTCTGTTTTTATTAATAAATATGAAGGTTAGGTTAGGTTAGGTATTTGTTATATTATAGATATGAGCCCTGCATATTCCATGCAATAAATTTCATTGGAATTATAAAATTATTTTTATTTTCGCATGCGCTCAATTGTCGCCGCGTCCAATTTTCGTCGCGTCCAATTGTCGCCGCGTCGAATTGTCGCCGCGTCCAATTGTCGCCGCGTCCAATTATCCGCGTCCAATTTTCGTGCGTCCAATTGACCACGTCCAATTGTCGGTAATCCGTGCAGAACGTCCTTCCGGCAAATTCAAATCAAACTCACCCCTTCCACCACTGGTTGCTGTTCAGCCCCGGAAACAAGTCCCCGAACCCTAGCGGCTTGAAATCGAACGAAGGCCTGAAAATCCCGAAAGGGTCCTCCACCCCCACCCCATCACCGGCCTCCACTTCGATCACTCCTCCCGGGAGAACCTCGGAGGGGGCCTTGGGGGGCTGGGAGCCTCCCGCAGGTTTTGGATTCGGCTGAAGCAAGGGCTTCTGCTCGGAGCTGGAAGCGATAGGGTCCTTGTAGTCGGGGCCTAGGGGCTCCCTGTCTCGGTCTTCGTCGTCGGAGCTCCTGGACTGGAGGCCGGGACTGGACCACTCCCAGGAGGTCCGGTAGGGGCGTTGGAGTTCGTGGAATAGGTTGAGGTCGCTGCAAGATATAGAAGATTGTATAACTAGTGTGTAAAATAACGTATTTCATGGGAGTAGTTTCGGATTTATAATTTTCATAAGTATAGGCCACTTCATTTGCGCCGCCCCTTCACCTTTCCTACACTGATATGGGGAAAATTGTGCTATCAGAGTTTTTGCTGAGATATTTATTGCTACCATTACAAGAAATCATATCACCATTATACATTTTCGAATAGAAGCAGCATCTTGAAATCCTATGATAGCAATAACGACTTTGCTGAATGTGAATTTCCTGCCACAGGATGCTGCTGTCGCTATCAGGCTGCCACTCTAGGACATTATGATTTTTTTTTTATAATTGTCTAGCTGAACTACTACTAGTGAGTTATATGCTTGTGGCTGCGAGGTTCATCGTATAGAACTGCACTCACTACCAATAATACAACTGTCAGTCTGCCACGAAAATAATATTTGAAGAACCTACTTGGGGTTATTTAGCGCCTACTTATCGTTATTCGATATTTTGCTGATTTGTCCCCCTCTATATAAGCATTTGTCAGACATCTTGCTTGATCAATCATTCACAGTTGGGCTATTGATGCAAACCCATGTACAGGGCGGCAATCTCGGCGACACGACAGTTACGAATACTTCCCCTCTTGAACTCAATTCATTATTTAAAATCTAAATCTAAATCATTTCATATTTGAGAAATGGAAACATTTTCAAACAAATGAGAAAATCTTCTATGTCCCTTTTAGTGCTTTCGTAGATCTGAGTGCTTCAGTTATTACCAGGATTGAGTTGGTTTTTCGAGGTATTTCGACTGAAATTCAAATATTTCACATTCAACATTTTCTTCTTTTTGGTACCATGAAACTTTAAAATTGTCAAATATGTTCCAGAGCTTCTCTATAGAATGTGGTCTAAAAACTCATCGTGAGCAAAAATGTCCAGGTTGTGAAATTATTTAAATGATTTCACTGGCAACATTTTGTTATCCTGTACGCATCTGTAATAACTTGCCTAGTTTTCGAAATACAATAATAATCAATTGATTTATTGAATTTCAAAGATCATTGGTCCGGAGTTGTGTTTAGGAATCAATAAATTGCTATTCTTTCCAAACATCAGGGTGAAAATTATGCGTGAAATTGGATATCAGTCAAAATTGCACCTTTCTTGATGACAACAATCCTGGAAAATAACTGAATAACTACATCAAGAAGGTCATGCAACTATCAATAGTAGCAAAGTAAGATACCTACTACAGAAACATCGTCTAATAGCAATATACAGATGCACTCGCTAGTGGCAGCAAGGTTCTAGAACTAATAATCGCAGGTGGATTATAATCAGCAAAGTCAACTTTATAATCACAGGTGATAACTTGCTTGTCCCCTATGCTATTAGTTTATTGCTGGGGTAATACGATTTCTGACTATGGTTAGTAGGAATTTTCCTCAGTATAGAAGTTACCACGTTTCACTCAATTATAGGCCGTTATAAGGTACCATATTAAGATCAGACTAGATCACTCATGGGGGACAGCTGAAGGTAAAATATATAAGATCCTTACGTTTTGGGCTGTAGTTTTTCTTGTATTTTCTATGCCAAAAAAATAGTAGGTATCTTCAAACGGGGTTTAGTTAACCATAGTGGGTAAAATGAATCAGTCGGGTGTTTCAGTACAAAAGAGGATGCTGTTTGCTCCAGCTGCAAGATTGAAATGTTTTCGCGTCCCAGTCGTCTCGCCAGTACGTCTAAGTAAGGGAAAAATGGTGTATCGCCGCTCTCAAAGAAACACGAGATCACATCTATATGCTAGGTTCTAACAGATTTTGCTATTTTTACGAAACTGTACAAACAATTGATTGTGGAGGCACTAACTTCATAATTTCATTTATTTACATGCACTTAATGAGTTTAATAGTTATTACTGAACATACATTTGAAAATATTTTCGTCCAAATGTCAATTATCAAGTTCTAATTTTTTCATCATGAGACCACCATATACGTATTAATAATCAATACGGATAATCTCTATCTGTTTCCATAGCGAAACATGAAGCCGATTTTTGACGACAAATGACTATTCATAAGAAAAAGTTTTGAAACGATCAGACACATACTGCTTTGATTGAAAGGCTAGTAAACGTCATTGTCCACCGAAACGCATGTCTTTGATGACTACTATAATAGCGCATGGCGCATGCGTATCATGCCACCAAATCCTTATGGATATTCATTTGTTCCATATTTTTGGCTTCATCCTGGCACCCGTTATGATCCGTATTGTTTATTAATACGTATATGGAGACCACACACGCTCAAATACGTCATCATGCATTTTTTTTATCGCTTGGAGCGCACGAAAGGGAATCCCTATAATGTATGCATGTTTTCGGACATCAGAATGAAAAATGACCCTTTTCTCGAAAACGGTTCGTTTCTACGAAATTCTAACAAGCATACTTTCTTCATATAAAATTGTTTGAACAATCACATTTCAGCAGAATAAAAATGAGATGAATCTTGAAACCAAATAACTTGAGGCATTTTTATAACATCTGTTACGAGTTTCACACCTCCCTGTCAAATAAATCATGTTTTCCTTACCACGATACGATTTGTAAGATTGAATCACCCGAAGGTACTACATTTCGTGTATATAGATAGGGACATTTTTTATTATTTCCATTTGAAGAAATACCTCCCGTAGTATACGAACGTTAATCTGGGACACCCTGTATAATGTGTTTCAGGAGTTGCACCGGGAACGAACGGAATCTTTATTTCTCCTGTAATGACGGGCCTGTGATTTTCATGACATACTTCGTCTAGATTAAAAGAAAAATCTGAATTGAGAGAATAAAGGCTGAATTCAGAAAAAAAGGCTGATGCACATAATAACATGAAAAAGTGGGGACATGAATCGTACAGTCGTTTTCAGAGATCATGTCGCGGTTGGACGGTGTCAGCGCTTTTATTGCAGGAGTTTTAAAAATGCTTTCATCGTCCATGTGCGACATGTTTTCTGAAGATGACTGTACATATTATATGTGCAATGCATCAGAAGTGAAATTGTCAGTTCTTTAATTGGATCGTTGTTTTGGAACTAATATTGATTAGTAATTAAAAGTACCTATGTTAATATCTATTTTTTATGCATTGGATCTACCTTGGAATTTCCTCAATAATAATTATTACCGAAGCACGAATTTTCAAATACCATTGAATTGATTCCCATTGAATTATTCGCTGACTGCATACTTAATTTTGCTGAAGAAGATTTTATAACTGACAATTTCGTTATTTATATTCTAAAATTGCAAGGTGAAGTGAAAGGCAGAATAATTATTTTAAAATACACAATATCTTGATGGATATAAAAAGATCTTCATTGAAGATAGACAGTATGTGCAGAAGATATACAGGGTATATCACAGTATCATGTTTTCACAACTGAACCAATATATTTCATGAATAATGTTTCTTATTGTCACCACAATTGCAGGAAGACAGTCCAGAAAGTACCTATTCAGGGTGAATCGCCTAATAATAATTGAAGACGCCACAAAATTTACAAGATTACTAAATGTCTGGGAAATCCCGTAGTTACAACCAATATGTTCTCTTGTCTTCTTCGCATTGTATAAAAGTTTATCAATTCAATTTATTTCGTTCACAATTTCAAATTACATATATATAAAAACCTCTATGTGTTTTTTTTGTGTACCTTACCAATCATATTATTACCAACAACCAGCATGTACCCAATTAATAATATAGATAGGTATAGAGTTACTAATTTCATTGAGTAAAAAAAGGAACGAAAATATGTATATTTCATTTCTGTTATAAATTTATGCCGGTACCATCATTCGAAAATTCTGAAAACATATCTGCATATATCATTCATAGATCATCAAACTACATGCACGATACAAAGTTTTTAATCATTGTCTTGAGGTATATACAGGGTGTAGACTTCAACTGAAATAAATTCGCTAGCAGAAGGCAACGTTTTAATGTATTTATCATGGTATTTATCTATATTTTGCGAGCAATATGAAAAATACAACCCTTCAGGGGGAGCTAAAATCATCCCCAACATATGCATCCTTATGGCTTATGACCCCTCATTGGAAAGCTGGTTCAAATAGGAATCCTGCATACTTATCAAATTTTCGTTTGCGGTACGTTTCATGGGTATGAAACTAAAATTGAATACGAGTAAGGTAGGAAGTGGTGTTCTTCTTAAATTTCTGGAGGTTATATGCCTCGGGGAACACCTCCCTTGGCAATGTGTTCCAGAGTCTCGCTGTTCGTTGTATGAACGAGTCTATAGAAAGAGATGTTCTGCAGGTCTCTAAAGTGACCACGAAGGGGTGCGAAGCCTCAACTCGACGGGTTAATCTCGCGGGGACTGCTAGGGGAGGAACAATTGTTGATATTTCAGAAGAGCATCGTCCATGAAAATATCTATAAAATTGAGCCAGATCGCCAACTTTTCTACGGTGTTTCAGAGAAGTGAGAGAGTTTGTGAGCGAGGCATCACCCACGAGACGAATTGCCCTTTTTTTGTGAGAAACAAAGTATGTTGCTTGGGAACCACACGAGCGCGACACAAGCAAATGTGGCAAAAAATGGCTGTGAATTGTTCAACACACCATTGTAACACACATTTTGAGCAATCGTTACGTTGAAATTACATTTTGATTATATGCAACCCTCAAACGTTCAAAAAACTCATCTGTACGCTTTCTGCTAGCGAATTTATCCGAGTTAAAGACGCCACATTGTGTTTTACTTGTGTATATTTTCATATGAAATCATATTATTTTCCACAAAAATCGACTCAGATCATGCTCAGTGATTTTACTTTACTCCAGTGAATTTTCATGAAATCTTGCTGGCTGGGCGGTATAAATGCATATATGATTTTTTGTTCTCAAAAATAACAGTATATGATGAGAATGTGAAGGCAGTTGGTAAATAATCGAAAACCTCGTCGAAAACAAAAGTGTGTATCCAAAATATCGCATATTAAAATATTCAGAAAAGCCTAAAAACGTATTTCAGGAACTAAGTGTGCATCCTCATTGTATAAAACATAGAACTCTAATAATCAATGGTAGAACTGAAAAGGAAATAAAGATTAGGTGACTCTATATACAGAGTGTGTGCGATTTCCACTTGCAACATATCCTCCTAATTTGGAACTCGCTGACCAATTTTTCAAATCAATAATTCCATAATATACAGAGTGATCCATTTGAAAACGAGCCACCCTCATACATTTTTTATTTATGGAGCGATTTTCACGATTTTTTTTTTAATGTAAAGTAGGCAAAGGTGTATTTTGGAGCTATGCGGCGTTCATTTTTTCAAAAGATCATATTCAGAAGCTAAAAATTGTTCTAAAATTGTTCTATCCGTCATTCGGCTGAATCCATATTAGCGATTTTTTTGAAAATATTTGGGTACACCACTGGAATCGGCGTTATCTGAAATGGATCTGTACCAAGTTTCATGAAAAAACATTCAACATTTACGAATCAGCATGTCTCATGTAAAATGCCCCCCTCTATATCTCCATCAGCTATTATAGTCTTGCGATCTTTAAAAAATTCGGACCGGTATGAATGAGCATCAAGATGATTTGAGTTTTCAACTTCGCAGATTTATTTTTTATCAACCTTCCTGTAGAACTTACAACGATGAGACTTCGTATTTGAGTATTCGATGTATTCCATTGCATGACTATACTCCACCGGTTATATTAACTTCTTTGATTTTGATATAGAGTGAATTGAAGAAGCAAAAATATTGGAACTTGTCATTGACTACCTAACACCTTATATGAGGTATTACATTAAAAAGTTCTATGGGGTTATTACAGCAATGCCTTAATCGAATATTCTATCCACTTTTTCGGAAAAAAATTGCCTAACAAAGTCCTTTTTGAAATTTTGGCCCCCTTAACAATCAATATAGGGTAGGCCTTGAGAATCTATAAATATTTCAGATTTGTTCACATTTTCGAAGAGATCCCGTAGACTATATTATATGGATTTTTTGTTTCGAAAAATTGGTCAACGAGTTCCAAATTAGGAGTATTGAAATCGCGCATACTATATATTTCCAGACTCTGGCTGTTAATCTCTATGAAATTCAAGAGAATTTTCCGAAAGGTTTTACTAAGGGTAGCAACTAGTTGCCGAAATAAGCTTACTTATTCAGGTTTTTCCAAATATTATTTTGGTATATTAGGTATATTTCAATGTATTTGAGGTTATGAAAAAAATGTTCATGTTCCATTCAACACCCCCTTTGATTATTTTCATTTTATTTATTTCTGTTGAAAATGAATAAACCGCCACTTGCGGTGTCGAAAACGGTTGGTTTATCTTATTTATAAAAATACACAAACCTGTAAAAATCACGACATTCAATACCGATCACTAAAACTCCACTGATTACCACTAATGCTTTCAAAAGCATCTTTGAAATAGCACTTTTCTCGCGCGGTGTTTCAAACAAGTATGTTGTGCGCTGTCGTGATTGCCCCCGTATATATAAACGAATGTGGCTGGTGGGGAGCAGCTCTGTGCATCCTCACGATAACGTTGAACGTTCTTCATTCTTTAGCTCTTAGGTCAAGCTAAAACTTTTATTTAGTTTGTTTTCATAATAAACAGCTCAACGAGACATTATTACAGTCTACGATATTTTATTATTCACTATAATTGTTCAGAGATATCTAGAAATTAACAATAGTAAAATATAATCTTGAATATTTTCTTCGTATGATTTTAAATCAATCAGAACGTGCAATTGAGCTGATCACCAATCAGAAATTCAGAATTATATCCATTTCAATAGAAATAAATTCATATATTGTTACATACAAAGCGCGTCGTCAAATTTTGATGTTCGTTCAGAACTATCCCAAAAAAATAATAGCATCGGATACAATTCGAACTTCAAAATCTCCAAGGTTATACATCTCGAACTGCCTGCACAATTACAAATCGTATCAGTTTGACAGAATATTCCTCCCGATTCGCGGTGGGATTATTGCAACAAGTTATCGATGTATAACCCGAATATTTTGAAGTGCTTATAGTATTACTATACTGACAATTTGATTCATGTATAAACAATCCCATAAGGAGCCGCTGTGATTTTTTCATTTTGACAGGATAATAAACTTTTCATCACACTTCTTTAAAATCAACTTGTTTTCATCTCATCTCATGCCGACAAACTGAACCCTGAAGAAAATCCCGAAATTCCCAATAATATCCTAGAGCAAGCGACCGCAAATTTATTACCATCAGTAAAATCCATCAGGTCTAGTAGTTCCAAGTTTTTTCATTCCTACAACTGTGAAAATAAAAATGTTCCAAGCTTCTTTTGTATCTTTTTTATGTAATATTTCATTATTATATTTTCATTTTCATCGAAGGGCAATAAAAAATATCGTTACTCGTGCAGAAATGATTTTTCCACACTCGTAATGAAAATATACTATCGCCCTAAGTTTTCCAGCGACAAAATGGACCCTAACATATTTGAAACCATGCATATGACAACCAAAATTGTAAACGAGTCTTGATAGGATTTTTTCTAATCCGGGAATCTGGCGTTTTCAGAAAAGTATCTAATTTGTGGAAATGTCGCGATTTGGAGTCTCCGAGTGGAGAAATTGGAAAAACTATCAAAAATAGTGTGGTTTACGTATTCATTAAATTTTCCTACTGAATTACACTCGAGCGTTTTTTTGGTCGAAGTAAACTTGAAATATATAATTTAAGTTTTGTTGCCTTTAGGAAATTTAACTCTGAACACTTACAGAAAAAATTACTCGTTCTATAAACGGACCCGAAATTTTGATCAAGGGCATAGGAAACAGGGGGCCTAGGGGCTCTTTTTTCGATTTTCAGCAATTTGACCCCAGGATATATGAAAATATCATCATTATCACTTGAAAATTGTGTACTCTTGTTAAAAGTTTCAATAATACTCAATTTTTTCGAGATTAATCGATTTCAAAAGTCTGCTGCGTAATAAAAATAGTACCTACTCTTTCTTAATAGGGTAGGTATATCTACCAAATTATTCCTCTTTCTTTTTGATTGCACCTTCCATATTTTGAATCAAACAACAAAAGAAAATAAATACAAAAAGCTCATTGATTTCCACACAATGTTCATAAAATGAACAACAATGGTAGATTTCGGAAGAAAAACAACTACTTTTCTGGCTAATGTGACGCAGAACATTGAATTACATCCTTCAGAAATGTATGCATCGAATCGTATAAAGAAATATACAATTGATTCTTTCCTGAATGCCTATTGATTTCGATTTAGACAGGCCACGCTTAACACCTATAGACGGACTTCGAGCTCTTTGACTCTCATCAGTGCAGGGCAGTCTCCAGCCAGCAGTCCTAAGACCGCCGACTAAGCGTAGCGTAGCCAAACAAAAATCAAGTCGAAAAAACATTGTGGTTCATTTTATGAACATTGTGTGGAAATGACTTTGAGCTTTTTGTATTTATTTAACATTTCACTTCACTTCACTTTGAGCATTTTGGCTGTTGCGTAGATCAAAAGGAAATGTTTAAAGAAGGGGTATTTTTCATCGGACCATATTTTTTTGAAAAATTTGGTACCCTATCAAGGAAAAAGCACTATATCCATGAAGCAGCAGCATTGTAAAATCGATTTATCTAGGAAATGGTGAATGCTCTCTAAACTTAACAAAAGAGTACCTACCGTTTTCATGTAAAAATGTTAATATTTCCATATTGTCTGGCCAAACTGTCAAGAATTGCATCAACAAAAAAGTTGGGAGAAAAAAGGAAACGTATAGTCCCAAAGACTTTGGAAAATTCCTAATGTTTCTAGATTGGGCATAAAAAGTTAGGTACATGTACAAAATTTGGATATTTCATCGCTTGAACTTTTTTTACCATTGTCGTTCCTTGATTTTGTGGTTGAAATCTTTCTATAAGCAACTTCGGGACACGCGTTTATAATTGAATATATCGATTCATAGTAAAACGCTTTGATTGCATTTTATGCACGCGCTATTATTAGTCCTCTATCATTTCCTTTGCCCTCATTATACCCCCATGATATGGATTGGTCATCGGCACCCATGCTTCGTATACTGACGTGTAAAAAAAATTGTGTAATTTTTTTATCGCTACTTCGAGGTTTGAAACCAATTCCCCAGATGTCGAAAATTGTGTGGGGTTAGGAAGAACAGGACCTACAGTTTATAGTGGATTCGGAACCGCGGAACCACTTCTCTAGGGCGCCAAGATGTGAAAAAGTGAAATGAGTACCTAATTCAGGAAAGAATATTATTTCATCTAATACCAAAACAATAATAGTCAAATAGGTACCAAATTAGTTTGAGTCGTTTTCTCGGAAACCTAAATTTCGTTTCGATAGTGAAGAGCTATTCAGTAATATTCCAAAACACCGGTGTAGTTACCCAGTGCTTTCTCCACTCCAAGAAATCAGATGGTGATGACCAGTTCTGGTTCTTTTTTTATACTTTCATCACACTACAGTCACCTACAGTGGGTCATCGCACGATCTGCATATATAGAACATGCACGTCGTATAGGTAGAAGAAAACAGTGGCGTTCTCATAGGGGGAGGTATACTTTTCTAAAAGAAAATTCGATCGATTATTGTGATTTATTGGTGACCGGGCTGTTCCTTATATTGTTGGCTGCACCCTGCCCACGAACAATTGCTAATTATGTCTCCCCAAATTCATTTAAAAAAATAATTATCATTATCCCAGCCAGCACAAAGAGGTCCTGAAGATATCTTGAAGAAATCCTTCTAGATGCCTTTTGTAACTTCTTTGAGAGATCGCCGAGAGTGCTATATCTACGCCAAATGTCCGCAACCAAGGCTGAGCTCAGCGAGGTCTTGAAGATATCGCACTCAGAAATTCTCATACAATGCCCTCAGGCGCGCACTTTGAGATATACGCTCCAATCGCCACTGGTGAGAACTGAAAGTGCTCGCAATCATGAGCTGTTTGAGAAATTCGCATACATTGCTTTGTGACGAGGACATTGGGAGATTCGCATCAATTGCTTCTGGCGAGGTCTTTAAGTGCTCGCGACTACGAGATGTTTGAGATTTTCGTACGCATGGCCTTGTGAAGAGAACTTTGGGAAATTCGCATTAATTACTAATAGCGAACTCTTCAAGTGCTCGCAACTATGAATTGTTCAAGAATCCGTGCACATCGCCTTATAACGAGGCCTTTAAGAGCGATATTCGCATCAATCGCCACATGATCGCCACTGTTATGGTAAGGTGTTCAATTTTTGGGAAGTCATTGGTTATCAGCCTGTCGGCGAAGTCTAACTAGCGCCAGCTATATTGTTTGGGGTAAAGTTAAATTTACTGGATATTTGTTTCAGCGAAAAAGATTGAGTTACCAAACTTAGAGTTAGATCAACGTAATGAGCTTTAATTATATATTATTCTATAGCAAGACATTGATCAAGTAAACTTTATCACTTGAAAAAATCTCCCAGGAGTTGGCCGGGTATTCTTTAAAAATAAAAGGTCGTCCGATATCTACCCACGAATTTGGAGTAGATATTTGATTCTCGATTCCACCTGAATGGGAACATTTTTGTCTTTTTCGTCAGAGCAGATAATTAATTATCATCAATTTACTGCAAAATTTGAAATAATCTTCCATGATGGCGGAGAGATAATATGACCTGTTGAACACATTCTCTGAGACAGTGAGAAAATCTAGTATCTAGTATACAATTATTATTATCATAGATTAATGACTCCCATTTTATGTTAATACTGGGTGTCCCAATAAGTTAGCGTATAGGTACCGGAAAAAACTTGCTTACTCGACAAGATGAACAAAAAATAGTAAAAATGCTTCAATTGACATCAGAGAACTTTTCTTTATGACTCAAAAAAAAAGTGCATTAGATTGGACAGCCACCTGGTAGCAATTCCTCAATTTTTATTGAATGGACTCCCTGTATATTGTCATTGAAAATTGCCTATCATCCTATTTCGGGAATGAACGATAGCACATCGGTACTTTGTATTTTATATATTATCATAATTATTAATAGTTAAATTACTAATATTATTATTATTATTATTATTATTAATATTATTATTATTTTGAATTCATATTATTCCAGTAACGACAACGACCCTGTGGCTTCCGACGCCACGAAGAGTCGTGCTGTATAAAATCCAGTGACTATATTCCCCACAGCCTGTGGGGTGAATAATCACTGGGACCAAGAACCGTTGTGCCCTGAGTGAACGCAAATGATCCAAAAATTATGACAGCCTTCTGCATTCCACCAGCCAGGATGTGTGCCTTTAATTATTACTGCATGCTGGGATTTTCTGGATTTCCGAGAGCAGCGTATGTCGTGTGTGACTCCTAGGGAGCCGCGATTATCAGGATGACCAATTCCACAGAATGGTCTGGATAGATTCTGCGGAGTTCTAAAAGAGAAGATCTCGATATTTAGTCCGTTTCTCCTCCTCCTTCAAAACGATAGATCCTGCGGAGTTCTAAGAGAAGATCTCGATATTTAGTCCATTTCTCCTCCTCCTTCAAAACGAAAACTCGATCACGAACATCGCTTTGGCTTGATGGTCGAGAAGGACTAACATCAGGCTTGTTAGCTTGTATTTGCCTGAGGGTGGGGAATGAGAAGTTTCAATAAATTCGGCATGCACCTCTCATTCTCCACAACGAACTCAATATCCCCCGGAGCAAAGGGGGGAACAATGGGGCCTCGTATCTATTCCGTACGAGTGCCTCAAATGGTTGTAGAGCGTTCGCAATGCCGCATTGTGTCTACGTCATTATTATTATTATTATTTTTATTATTATTATGAATGATTGAATTCATATCCATTCCAGTCACGACTCTGCATCCTCCGACGCCACGCAAATTCGAGCTGATGGATAAAATCAACAGCCCGTGGGATGAGTAATCGCTGGGACCAAGTATAATGTGTGCAGTGGCGTAGCTACCGCCGTATCCATGATACGGAGCATGGAATCACAGATTCGTTAAATGTTGTAGACAATCTTACTCAAACTACCTATTAAGCCGTACAGTTGGCGATATCAATGCCGAGACTTGTCCCAACTAGAGTCACTGGATGGTATTGTTAGATAATTCCATCCACTGACTCTAGTCCCAACAGTTGACAACAATGATGGATGACTCAGATTTTCAACGACCAGCGTTAGCAACCATCAGCATTACAGAATCTAACTTTAATGTCAACACGTACTATCGCTGTTTAGATATATATCTCAAACTGAGTCAAACATCTATGGTTATAAACTGGAAGATTTCAGAACCTCTGTGACCTGAGTAATACGACGTCCGGAGTGTTACAACAGGAAAAACTCTTATATAGGTATACCTTTCAGAGACTGTCTGCTAAATACAGTAAAAATGTGTCGGTTGATCTGTATGAACAATTAATTGCTTCGAAACCATGCTTAAAATCTGAAATTCAAAAAATTCATTTCATTGAGGAAGCCGTATCAGGGAGTTATTATATTAACGTAATTCAATGGCCTTGCCATATGATGCTTCCTATTTCTGATTTTTCTGATGGTTGAAATTAGTTGACTAGTTGAAAGAAGGTTTTCGAAATTAAAACTGATCAAAAATAAATCTTAGAACTGCAATGGGGCAAGAACGGCGAAGAGACTTCTCAGTACTGTCTATAGAGGCAGGAAATCTCGAAAAATAAAAATCGTCCTCAGTTATGGATGATTCAATGAATGTTTGGCAAAAAATAGGCGAGAAAATTATATATAGATATCCGAATTCTTTCTTGGCTTCTAGGAGAAGTTATTGCATTATTACTCATAATCAATAAACAGTGAGCACGTAAAGGTTGGAAAAAATTCATTGAAAGATTGACATGGCCATCGGGCAAAAAACCTTGAGCACATCAATTATCTTCTTCAGATGTGCATTTGTTGGTCTACTCATATTTTTGATGTCGTCTTCATCATAAATTACACTACATTAATGAAATCTCTTAAGTACTTATTATACCTATACCCTTATGGCGCCAATAGTAACACTACTTTACGGTATCTCTAATAATATAGAAAAAAAAATAGAATAAATCGATTTTCCAAGAATTAACTTTTTTCAGTATAACCTTTAAGTATTCACATTTAACTGAAAAACCTTATCTTGGTAGTAAATTGTCTACTCGATGTCATTGATCAACTCATTGAGTTGGTTAATTTTGTACAATTTCATCCATAGAAGTATATGAATCTTTCTTAATGTATTAATCAAAAAACTCTATAGCAAATCTATGATCTCAATGTCCAAAGGGAGAGAGTGGGGTGGAAATGGATTTTTAATCTCTTTTTGTTTCTTGAAGCGCTCAAAAGGTAATGAGGGAGGATACAAAGAGAAGGTAAAGGTAGGTAAGTAATAGATTTTTTTTTTTAGTTTTTGAGGATTATAAGTTCATGAGAATACTTCCTTTGGCAAAAAATTCCAAAGATTTTCTGTTCTATATGAGGCACAATGTAATGTCCATTTGACTTGAAGGTGAAAGAAAAAAATAATTAAATCAATGTTTCAAACATTTTAATCAATTTCCTATATATATTATAATAAATATGAAATAATATAACTCTCTATATAAAAATATTTCGTACATAATTGGACCTCACTAAAGTAGGTACCCTCAGTCAATTTAAACTATTATATAAATTCAAAAATATTCCAAATTATGACTCAAAGGTTTCAATAAATGTAATTTCATTTCAATTTAATTTTTTGAAACTTCTGTCCAAGAATTTTCATAACATCTCCATGTTTGACGTCGGGAGTTTTATAAATTCCGTAATTCTCCTTGACGAAAAGCGCAAAACCTGTTGCTTCTTTTTTCGGAGTGGCTGGGACAGATTTTGTGGTACCCTTCTTGTCAGTTTTATTGATGAAAACTTCAAATTTTCCATGGCAATAGCCACAACGTTTTCTTTCTACATCTAAACTCTTTGTATGACGTCCAATACTGAAATGAAATGATGAATATAAATCCCAAGTGAAATCCCCATTGTATGCCTATTGTTTTTCGAAAATCAGATTACCAGTTAATTGTTTTTCTGCCCCTGAAAATGGCATCCCTTTTTTTTTCATTCTAGATAGAACAAACACAAATTCATTTTCTGGCAGTAATGGTTTTAATATATTTAAAGGGCCTTTCTTTCTGAAATTATCAACAACTTTTTTTAATGAAACACTATACATTTTTTTATCTCTTGGAGCGCACCAAAGGAAATTCCTATAATGTTGGTGGAACATCGTGCGTACCAAGGGAGGATAGTTCTCAGGAATACTTCCATTGGCGAATAATTCCAAAGCTTCGCAGTTCTATAGACGAACGAGTTTTGGTAGAGTGTAGTTCGACATTTTTCAAGGTTAGCGACGAAGGGATGGTATTGGGATGCCGAAAATTACACAGATAAAAAGATGCTCCTAGCCCCACCTAGAGTTCCTAAATGTACTTGACACTGCAGTTTTGACGTTCTTTGTATATTAGAGTACGGACACTAGACAAGCAGTGACAATCAAACATAACCACAAACGATTTTGAAGCAAATCATATGTTTTGCCAGAAAGGACAAGAATATGTTTTTCGCTTAGATAAAGGATCCTCGCATCTTCCATCCTTCACAAGTCCTGGGAAGAGTACATCCATATATCTTTCTCTGTCTGTGATTTTTGTATGAGAGTGCATAGCGTATCTTCGAGTGGGTAAAAGGGTATGTAGAAAACTATTTCTTCTCGAAATATTGAATGATAAGGCTGAAGGACCTCAATGGAGGTCGATATCAAGTTGGTATATACTAACGAAATACATGTACTAATCCTATGAAATAAGTCTCTTATATGTAGGTATATATTTATATATACGTTCAGTTGAATATTTTATTATCACAAAAATTCAGAATGCGGTAAAAACTGATGAATTTCAACCAATGAAACATACTTTTATTTCTTATGGAACAATTATTTCACTTGTACAAGAGTGGTAGGTAATAGGTAATAAGTAATAAGTTATTAATAAATGAACAAATGGCAATGGCAACAAATGCAACAATAACAGCTGATTTCAGTTAGGATGAATAATAAGGGTTCTCCAAGACATACGGAAGTAGGTATAAATGGACTTCAGCGCTCGACTGACTATAGATCGCCGTTCACTTTGCTAAAGGGGATTGTTGGTTTGAACCCGGCCATCGGAATATCATTATCAAGTTTTTTTCTTTCAAAATATCTTCGAAATGAATTTCATTATCTGCAAGTTCTTCGTTTGTTGTTGGTTCTAAATTGGAATAAGGTTCTTTTCGATACTCGCTCAGTTTATAAATTGTGGGTTCGGCTCTTTCTCCCAATACGATCCTATTCTTCAATATCAAAAATTCCGTTATGAAGTGTACCTGATGGCAATGCGTTAAAAAATGTTCTATATCCTACCAAGGAATCTGAATACCTCGCAAATTTTGTGGCCTGAACGTATATTCCATGCCGGCATCATATTCTGTTTCCATTTTTGTAGAATTACGTTATCCGATGGAAATTCGAATAGAATGAATTGATTTCCCGTGTTCTCACAGATGGAAACTGCACAAACTTGCATCTTTATCGTAATTCTCTCAATTTGTCAAACCTTTGATATTTATGGCATGTACGTCCGTGTACTGTTCGTTCCCGCTTTTTCCATCAATGTATTTGTGGTTATGTCTGATTGTCAGTGCTTGTCATAGTGTCCGTACTCTATAATATACAAAAAACGTCAAAACAGCAGTGTCAAGTACATTTAGGAACTTTTTTTACTATTTTTGTTCCTAGAATCTGTGGTTGAAATCTTTCTATGTAATATCGGGAAACCCTGTATATACCCAATTTTCTTTTGTAAACCCTACTATTTGATTTCATTTCATTAGAAGATTACTTGGGTTATTTAAACCTTGTGGAGCCCTTATGCTAAGGACGTGATAAAATGGTGATGATAAAATCTTTTGGATAGCACGAAAGGAAATGCGTACAATTTCACAACTAACAATTGTTATGTGATGAGAAATAACTCAATGTGCAATACAAACGTAGCAAGGTTATATTTTGGAGCTTTCTGACAGTTTGTTCCGAGTTTGGTTCCTACCACTATGTTGTACTTGAGTAGTTGAATATTGCACTATATTAGCAAAGGCCTCTGATGTTCAAAGGGAGGAAATAGGGGTGACTGCCCAATGAAAAATTAAAAACCTATAAAGTGTAATTCAATTCATATATTTCCCCATATATTTTTCTACAAATAAGTTTGTACCATTTGAGATATCAGCAAAAAACTGAGATGACCCATATTTCCATGCCAGATACAGATGATTCATTTCATTGGAAAATAAATTAGCAATTTTGAGGGTATTGAGTGGAAAATAGGGTATATAAAATATAAAGTATCAAGGAAATGATTAAGATGAAAATGTCATACCTATATCCACATCCTGTACATTTATATGTGTATTTGGTATTAACAACATAGTTATGGCATCTTGAAATTGGTGGTAGTTCTGGATAGGTTTTCATTGCCTTATAAGCCCTAAAAACGAAGTGAAAATAAATAAAACACATCACTGACAAAAAGCAGTTCAGAATTAATTCACATATTATTGCCCTAAAAATGTTGAACCTAACTCAAACTTCAAAATATATACATGTTTTCAAGTTTGAACTACAGAAGATTTCATATTGAAGCAACCAAAATGGTTACTTATAGATTTTAGAATGTGATGTGAATAAAATTTTAATAACAATGGCCAAATTCATGGCTACAACAGTTCTTGCCTGTTTCTTCAGTTCTTTCATGTTTTTTTTTCAAACATCGTGAAGGCGAAAAACTTATTCTTTAACAATTAATTATGTTTTAAGAATAAGTTTTTCGCCTTCACGATGTTTAAAAAAAACATTTCCACATACACTGTGTTGCTAATTTGACTGAAGATGGCCATTTGAATGGCCGAAACATGTATCAAACCTTATTGAAGCAGGAGTGACTGCCTCCTTTGACATTAAAATTGTGGAGACGACTTCGAGTTTTCTTTCTTGATCATTCCACTCCACTTTAAGTATGGACTACTACAGTAGAATAGAATTTCCTATTCAATCATGAGAGGACATTAGACTAATAAGATTAATCACCTCTCATGATATCTACCAGTATACATAATATCGTTTATTCCTCCCCTCTACATTTGACTGGCTGATCATGGGCTTAAGCCGTTACCACCGATACAACAAGGCCAGCAGACTCTGACGTAAACAGCTCGTGACGTCACCAAGAGAGGCCAGTGTTTTATTTTATCGCTTGTCGACTAACGCGTCAGTTCGTGTTAATTCATCGGTGATTCACGTATGTTTTTGAAACGGTCCCGAATTCTTTCGTTGTTTATTCATCAAAATAATTGGCGGAAAAATTACTGTTTTGTGAAATGTTTTGTGTTGTGATTGGCGAAATAACAATGCCTTTCAAGTATTGTGTTCCCTTTTGTCGGGGGAATTATGTGGGTGGTTCAAAAGTTCATGCTTTTAGTTTCCCGTTGGACGAAGAGCTATCGAAAATGTGGGTATATGCAATTCACCGCGAGGATTTTACTCCATCTAAGTTCAGTAGTAAACAGAGCTTAATTTATAATGATGAATTAATAATAGAAGACAATTACTCTCTCATAAAAAGTATAAGTAGAGGAAAAATAGAAAAGCTTTGATTGTGCAGTTAGTTTTGTATTCGTATATTATAGTCAACAAAATCATCTCGTATTTTGATTGACTATTGATTAAATGGTCGTCATTTGAAGGCTTGTTCACTAAAAATGAAAAACTCGCCATAAAAATCATATTTCCTGTTGAATTTTCTATATAAAAATGTGCCATCGAAGTACATCATGAGTATATAAAGTGTCCAATGACAAAATAAGAGCAAGTAGCTTCAAATGCCCCCACCACAAGGGGAGACAGAAGGCGAAATTTCGAACTATTTCTTGAAATATCTCAATAAATAGTGGTTTGTTCACATTTTCATTATAAAATTCGGTTTATCAGACAAATATACGTGAGTACCGAAAAAAATTTTCAAAAAAAAAACCATCGCATGATAAATGCAGTTGTACCCTTAAAAATTACGGTTTCAAGTGTAACGATCCACTTGGGTGAAAAATCCAACAACAGAAAATTGAAAACACTCACTGGTTATTTTTTCAGGTAATAGGAATTCTCCAAGATAAATATAGGTAATTGTAACAAATGCAGTTGTACCCTTAAAAATTACGGTTTCAAGTGTAACGATCCACTTGGGTGGAAAATCCAACAACAGAAAATTGAAAACACTAACTGGTTATTTTTTCAGGTAATAGGAATTCTCCAAGATAAATATAGGTAATTGTAACAAACGGCATGTCAATCAAAATAAAATACATTTTCACAATTTTCTTTCGATCAATCTCACGATAAGTTTATGTTCTGTGGGCCCTGTATAAGTAGGTGTGAAGTTTACCTTCACCACAATGTTTGCCAATATATTTAATTCGAATGGGTTGCTGTAGGTGGATATTTGTGTTTTATCCTGGTTTTTGCTTTAAAACTTCGTTTTTCCATAATAAAATCGAATGGGGTGCGAAGAAGGGCTCAGTTGACGACTGGCATCCTTTTTTAACCGGAAGCCCTTCAAAAAACAGCAAAATCGGCTCAATGATGATCTACAACTAAAATCGAAATACGCGGTCGCTTTATAGCGCTATAAGTAACGGCTATAAGCGCTTGTCGTTTCGAGCCGCTGGTTAGGCCTCACTAAGTGACGTCACCCACGGAGCATGCAGGCCTTGTTGTATCGGTGGTAACGCTTAAGCCCGAAACATGCAGAAATGACTGAAGGTTTCCTACTACAACCCGCTCGTATATCTTAGGAATCTCACCAGGCCTTCCAATACATCCCATGTCCATCGGAAACACAGTTGACTATCCAAGTGGCAGCATGACACATCTCATGGACTAGAGTGTCCCTCAATCTTTCGGCGCTATCCAAAACTTTGTTCGACAAAACGATTCTGACCGATCTTTCCAGTTTCCCGGATCTCCTGATGATTTTCTTGCAGTGGCATTGCCCTGCGGTATTCAGCAGTCTGTCGTTCCATTCGAGAACGGTGTCCTGCGGTATGCTATCGTCGAAAATAGACTCATTGAAGAGATCAAAGAGCTTTTTCGTCAGTTGGTCTCGGAAGTTTTTGAAGTTGTTGCGGTATATGCGTGCTGACATGTCGCATTTTGATATTGGAATAGCCTCTGCAAAAGTGAACAGAGAGAAGATAAGACTATAGCACCAAGCAAGTACAAGTGGCACAAACTAGGTTTTTCATCACTTGTATCCGAAAAATATCAAATAAAGAATGAACCTGAAAAGGATGAGATATTTTTACGCCGGCGGGAGTAGAAGTTTGTTTCTCTGGTTACAAAAGAGGGGTAGAAGTATCGTATTATTCCCTAGGGAGTTTATACCAACTTCACATTCTCCGCATAGCTCTGCGCTTTCTTTTCAGAACGCCCTTCTCTGCAGCGAGTATAAGCTTGCATCATACAGATTTCTAGATCTCATTGGTAGCAAGTTAAGAAGCACTGCAGAAACAGTATCAATAGTTTCTTGGAGTTTTCCCTCGATTTCTTGTTCCATAACGGTTAACCATTTTCAAAGCTGTTTTCATAAACAGTTTGATTATTGCTGTCACCATGGGATGTCAACAAGACTATACTACTATAGTTTATGCGAAGGCAGTTGAAAAACTTCCGTTTTTAAGGACGATACGAGGATTTGTCGATTTGCTTAACATTGGCATAGGAATGAATGAGATATTTTCAACTGAGCTTTCCCGGTATGCAGCCTGTGCAGTCAACGTGGAATGGACGAGCGCTGTCATGCTAGAAACCGCGTCTCATTGGTTACTCCAAACCAAACTATACTGAATGTTGATTGGTCAGAGTTGCATGGGCGGTCTTCTGTGTGATAAGAATCTTCTAGCCTGCGCTAGGCAGTGCGGTACGAGCTAGGTTGCCTTCATTGGTTCAACTCGAAATTCAGAAAATTATTATTTCAATCATAGTGGTTTTGTGTTCAGGAAGCCTTTTCAGGAAGTCAACGAAGTGAGTGATAGTGATTCGGAGGAAGAGCAAGCGGAGTACGCCAATAAAGACTCACACGTTCAAACGCAAAGGGTAATTTTGAATATCTATTCGCGTCTCAAGGACGAGAATAATGATTCTTCAGAAAACCAACTTGTGAAGAGAATACAGGAATTAACTAAAATAAGCTATAACCACCATATAAAGAGTTATTAGAACAGGAGATTTTGTAGATCATGAAGTTAAACGAAAAAGAGAGGGACAAAAACTCAAGAAGCTTGATGATGCTTCGAAAGAAGTAATTCGTCGAATTGTATATAGATTTCATAATGCGAATAAGGTGCCAACATTGCCACATTTCAGGGATAAGTTGAATGAATACGCGGATTATAATTACAAATCGTTAAGTACGTTGCGAAATGTTTTACTATACTAGATTGCGGGTTCAGACATAAGAAATTAGACAAAAGGATGGTGATTATGGAATCGAGACCCATCGGCGAAAATATCTACGTAAAATAAGGAAATACCGTGAAGCGAATAGACCTATAATCTAGATGAAACATGGTTCGACACTCATGACGTTGTTCAATACGGTTGGGTAGATGATAGCAAAATCTGTAATGTGAGTGGTCCGAGTTTGAGAGGCAAAAGAATTATAATCCTTCACGCCGGTAATGAAAATTGATTTGTTGACAATGCATTGTTGTTGTCTGCCAAAAATATCAAGCAATCCTCTGCCGATTATCACGAGGGCGGATATTTTCAGTATCTAAGAAAATATCGATACTAGAAACAGCGAATAGGATACCCCTGTTCGATAAAACAATTCTGACCAATCTTTCGAGTTTCCCAGATCTCCTGATGATTTTCTTTCAGTGGCACTGCCATGCGGTATTCAGCAGTCTGTCGTTCCATTCCAGAACGGTGGTATATGCAATCGTCGAAGATGTACTCATTGAAGAGAGCGAAAAGCTTCTTGGTCGATTGATCTTGGAAGGTTTAGAAGTTTAGAAGAATAGCACAGTGCAAGTGCTAGTAGCACTGACTCGGTATCTTCATAAAGTGCGGTTCTAGCACAGTGTGGTGGAAAGCCGACCAAATGTCGATTTCCTTGTGATATTATTGTCTATTCCAAATATGTTTTTCTTCACCCGATTTATTTGCAACACTTCTTGTAATGCAAATATTATACCCTGTGAAGAATTCTCAGGTAGGTTTGAATATTTCGAGAAAGCTGTTTCATTACGGAAGTATTCCAATTGTTTCTCCATCATCACTGGTATCCAAAAAATATCGATTCAAAAATCAACTTCAATTGGTTAAGATAATAATGTTGTATTACTTCAGAATAAAATAAAGATGTTTTTTGGGCAAAGGAGTTCAATTTTGATTTGTCAGCACGCCTTCAAAACTAGCGGTACCACAACTAAAATTAGAATGTGTCAATCTGATGGTGTAAACCAAAATGCCAAATAATCAATTATAATACCAAACTAAAAACTGAAATAATACCAAAGCCGACGAAACAATGTACAAATTTAAATAAAGTTGGGACAAATCGATAAATTTGTAACCGGTGACAATTTATAAAATATCTTCAAGAAAAATATTGTTGTCATTTTGAATCGACAGATAATTCCAGTATCTAAGAAAATACAAATGGAAGAAGCAGCAAAAGTGTTTGCATTTCAAATAAATAGTTATTCATTATACAAGGGAAAAAAGTAGTAGATTTTAGCTCCAGGTTGAGCCGTGATCTAAAATCTAATATTTTCCCGTGTATAATACACTATTTGTTTCTGTGACAGAAGAAAGGACGAATCAATATTGAGAAAATATTACATTATTTTGAAATCTGAAAATTATCGACGTGAAATTTCAAGTTTTTAACAGTAGGGACACCTGCGTTGTAGGCATATTTCTCATTCTTTTGAAGTAATCAAATATCTGACGACACTTCTGTCAGTCTAATTCTGTGATATGATTTCAAAAAATTGCGAATTTAGTGGTTGTTTAGTAATATGTAACCGCGAAATCAAATGGCAGATAAAAGGACTTGCAGTTCTTTCTCGGAGACGGTATTATTGACTCATTTTTCGGAACTATAGCACAACAAAAGCCATCAACAGTGTATATATATATGTGATATATATCCAGGGAAAGAAGTGAGTAAAAAAGTAATTTATGAAAAGTGACATTTTATAACCTGCCAACAGAGATGAAATGCCAACCTTTTTTTTTCGTCACAGAAAAAACACTCTTTATACCTTCTAATCAGTAGAAAAACTTTTTTGGGAGATTTCCAGAAATATTTATTCTCAATATCTTGTCTCCTATATTTGTTGAAATTTTGGCATTTGAAAGGAATTTAAAGGTTGATCCTAGGTGAAAGTGAGAGCAAACATCACTTTATTTTCCACCCTATCATACTACTGAGTCAAGTTCAATGTTGGTGAAACTGATAAATATACTTCTTCTCCGTCAATGTAAGAATTGGTCATAAAGTTGCACATTGAGAGTGAAAAATCATGAGTCTGTTCAAGTATTTCCATAACTTGAGGTTTCCTATTTGTTGTTCAAATAGGCCACATGATTTTTCTGAATATTTTCAATAAAACAGGTCACAGCCTTCAGGACTATCCAGCAAAATTTTGAGATTTATGACTTTGACATTGACCTCACACTCCAGTAACATCAACTGGTGGGACTTCTGCTGTGAATTACTAAAATTATAATTTCGTGGAAATCATGAGTAACCCGAGGAGTAACCGAATTTTATCAAAACTAACTTTTCTGTCGGAAATGAATTACAAAATCCAGAAATTTGTAGGATAGCTTGGACTTACTTGATAATGAGGCAAGAAAACTGTATGTCCCATTGACTATGACCATACTGTGGTCTATTTTGCTTATTTCTTCTTCCCATTCCTCATCACTTGTCAAACTTACACTACTATGATTCAAGCCTGTTTTGTGAGCCTTACTTTTTGAACCACTATCTGAATTTGTCCCATAACTATCAAGAGAACTAGAACTTGTAGACTGTTGTTTTCTAGGAGTATTTTTCGGCTTCTGTTTCTTTTTCTTTGGAGTCTCAATATTTTCTTTCTGAGACTCCAAACATTTTTTACCATTCTTTTTATTGGTACTGCCAGGACCCTTGATTCCATTAATTTTTTTCTCAATTCTATCTTCAAGTTTCTTTGGCAAATCTGCTCCAGTTGTAGAATTTCCAAAACATACTGAAGCCTTGTTATTTCCTTCATTATCTTCTGTAATATCAGGACTGAAATTCAGTTTTGTTTTAACTGTTGTGTTTTTTTTGAAATATTTAGAAACTATATCATCACTATCATCAGTGATGTTTGAGTCAAAACTCAATTTTGTTTTGAGAATAGGATTTACAGGAGAATTGTCTGAGCTTGTATCAGAATCACATAGTTCTCTTAATCTTGCCATCAATGGGGTTTGTGACAATGTTTTTGATTCAGTAATCTGTTTTTCTTTCAATATATCACCAGATCTTGCATTACCAGAGTATAAATAAGGGTTCTTGTATAGTAAAGACAATTTTGGTTTCCTGAAAAAAACATGATAAACACAATTTATATGAAATCAACACTGTCCAGTGGCCAGACTATTACTAGACTATTACTAGATTTGTACAAAAATCTTAACAACACATGGTAGCTTCTTCAAGGAAATGGTCCAATAGAAGTAAATGAGAAAATATTGATTCCCCATCATAGACTAGGATAAGTCCATCAAGTCCAGGTACTATGTATTCATACTACATTAAATTTGATGATTTTGAAATGTGTTCAGGCCTCAGGCAGAGGTTGCGATAGTACTGATTATTTTGAAACTGAAATAATATAAGAATCACTCATTGTTAGATTGAATCCTATAAGCTTATGATATGGTTTCCATGTACACTGAGTAGTGAGTCTAGATTGCATAGCTACTAAATGTCAATTTCATAAGTATAGGAAGGGATATATGATATGTATATTTATCATTTATTATACATAATTCATACAAAATGGCATTACAAATCCCTCCTACAATTTCACTCAAAACTTGCCCTTGGCCCTTCATTAACCAATAATCATCCAATAACAATTGATACTAGTGGCTGGCCATGAAATTACTAGAACCTCAGAAAAATGTATGTAAGAGCCCAGGTAAGAGCTGTATATGTCACAATATTATGTGGAGCGAAAATTCACTCAATACCATTTCTTCAAATGTGAAACAAAAATCCTGATTTTTCAATATGTGAATGTGAGATTTTCTATGAATGTAATAATTCTTCCTCTGAGGTATTTACCAGAAACCTTTTCAAAAAATTTAACTAAAATCCCAGCAAAAATCACTTTTTCAGAAAATATGTGGTTGGGAATCTGTCCCATGAATATATTTCTCTAGTGGTACTTTATAAGCTGGAGTATGTTACAATATTTTGTCAGGCAAAAATTCCCCATCAAGACCCTCCTCTCCAATTTTAATAAGGTCAAATCATAGATTTCATTATGATTCTGAAGAGATAAGCTAGAGCAGCACAATGCAGTGGTAGTTCCTCAATATGGGTCTAACTTGAAAACTGTCCATTACTGAGCTGATGATAAGAAAATTATGAAGTTTGCTTTCAGGGTAGCCAAGTTTTTGTACTCACCTCTCTGAGTTTGTTCCACGAGGAAGAGTATTCACTTTATTGTGAGATTTATTCCTTGATTTATTCTTTCTAGGTTCAGTCTTAGGCAACACTAGGTCCTTTTTTGCTCTCCATGAATGCCCATAGAGTGCATCAAGAAGTGTTTCCATATCTTCATCATCTTCATCTGTTCCTGAAAATTTTTAGTTTTTTTATTCTATTTTGATTTAGTGGCTAGCTAACTCTTACCTTTTGGCAAACTCTCATTCAACTCTGGGGACCTAGAAATAATATTCTGAATATTTTCCTCATGCTCAGCTGAACTAGTTTTTGAATCTTGATTCAACTTTGGTAAACTGGAGACATCAATCTGAATTTCTGTCTTTGGCTCAGTAGAACTAGATTTTGATGTTATATTAGGGTCATTGAAAGAATCTTCAATCACCAAATTTTCAACAGACTGTATTAGATCTGCTTTGTCATCATTGCCTTCATAAGATTCATTAAAAACCTTCAATATATTATTTTTATCATTATTTTTGAACAATTCATCAAAACGTTTGCAAACAGGAGTAGCAAATGTTGAATTTACTGCTTGTCCTGTTCCTTCAGGAAGATAGTTTTCCCCAGTGTCACCTTGAATAGTTGATAGTTCTGAGAAAACTGTAGTGTTTGAAGAATTTTTCTCAGTATTTACTCTGTCAATCCAACATACAATATCATTTACTTTTTCATCTGATAAGGAACCATTTTTCATGTTGTCAGTCTTAGAGATAATATCTGAAACTTTGTCTACTCCTTCATCAGATGATTCATCTGTATCTGAAATTATGATAGGAGTTTTGTTTAAAATGTTCCATTTCTCTGAATCACAAGATTCAGTACTGCTTCTACTATCTGCCAAGCAGAGTTCCTCATTGTTTGGGGTTATACCTAATTTTTCATACATAGTTGAACGTCTGATATTACTCTTCAGAGCCAATATCGATGCTCCTGCAACTGGAAGGAAACAAGTTTTTGTCACTTAAAAAAATTGGAAAAAAAGACTGACCTCTTCTGAATCGTTTTTGTCCAGGTTTCAGTTTATTTTTTATTTTTGGAGACATTGTACTCAACAAGCATATACTCTCTTCCGAAGTGTCCATTCTCTTGAATACTTTTGTGGGGTATTTTCTATACTGAGATACTGCCGATACTGGCTAGTCTTTCAAAACGCTCTCAAAAATGAATGAGCTCGAATCCTCGAATCAAAACAAAAACACAACAATCTGGATACAGTAAACAATTTAAACTTTTTTAACGGTCAATGTAGAATGTCAGTGTCAGTCAATGTGTCAGCAGGGGCGGCGAGTGCATGGGGGCATCGGGGCCAATGCCAACTGCCAAGGAGAGTATACAGAGAAGGAGTGCTAGATCCCTATCTTCCAATGCATTCCCTAAAATGTGACGTCATGCTGATGCCTTTCGCATCTCTTTTGTTTTCTGTGATCATGCCGTGATCCTATTGGTCGAAATAATACACAAAACATAAACAAACATGGCTGAAATATTTAGCAAACGCGCGCTAATGTTACATCTTTCAAAGCTTTCCAAGGTTTCTTTGTGTGATTTGAGTGATTTGTGAGAAATTGTTCATGTTTTTTATTTATGAGTGATCACTCATCAGCTATCAACCATCGAATTACAGATTATAGAAAGAGGAAAGAGACTTTCGAAGCCTCCTAACCATTGTGAATTTGAGTGCATACAGAGAATTTTTACAGCCTGTGAAGTACTTTGCAAAGAACAACTTCATTGTGAGTATTGATTGTGATCCTTGTACATGAATACACATACCTACAGTTGTATATTTCTCACAGATTAACCAATAAAATGCCTGGAATGTGCTGTGCCCTTTATGGCCTATTCCAAAACTGCAGGTGCTGGTATTATTTTTCATAGATTTCCTGGTTTTGTTACCATCAGACAAGAATGGATAACCAGATGTAGCAATAAAACAACGTTCAATCCAGATTCAAGTAGAATGTGTTCTTGTTATTTCACAATAGAAGATTATGAAAGAGACTTGAAGAATGAATTATTAGGTAAAGATTGCATTTCTCACAAAACTATATGCTTGACTTACAGATAACAGTTGTATCTATCATGCATTTTGTTACAGGTTCACCCTTGAAGAGGATTTTGAAAAAAACTGCGATTCCCACACTGGAACTGGCAGAAATTCAAGAAAACTATGATGCAGGGCAGACACAAGACCATTCAGAAAAATTATTGGAAGTAGTCTGAAATGATACTGGCCAAGAACAAATACATCAAGTCCATTAAAGTCCAATCATCATCAAATGTGAACAGAATTTCATCAACTTTATACTATCTAGGTTATAGACAATTTGGGGAAAAGTACAAGAAAATGGAAACAATGATTCAATGCCAGAAGATACAAATAGAAAAGATACATCTTTAATGAAGCTCTTGACATAAGTCGGCACTTGAAAATTTGTAAAAAGGAAAGTTACTCAATATGAAAAATCAGTATTTTTATTTTTCACAAGTCAAAACATTACTTAGTTTCAGATTAGCAATGCAGCTATTGAACAAAATATGGCAGATAATTATTTTTATGATCAAATTGCTTGAAATGTATCCTACAATGTTCATACCTACTCAAGAAAATTGTTATTGATAGGAAAGTTGGCCCTATTTTATCGAAACATAATAACTTTGTTTCAGATTAGCCATAGAGCTTATAGGTTTTCAAATTTCAATATACAAAAACAGATACTTTGAAATACTTACAGAAGTTGTTACCTTTTCAATTATTTCCAATATAAGCAAATGCTCCACTATTACTGTTCCCACTGAATAAAATGAATTGATTTCAAGTCTTGTTTTTATTCCCCTATAGACCAATAAGGAAATTAAAGTTTTTTCAGAAAATCAAATTTATAATTTTCAAATTTAATCACAATACTCATTACAATTAGTGAAATGATAATGTAACATATTCTTGAAACATTCTTTACACATCATCATCCATAATATATTTCTTTGAATTTTACTATTGTACTACTAGCTATACAACTTTAAGGAAAATAATACACTGAAAAAATTGGGTGCCTTCCAATTTTACTAAGGTCCTCCTCCACAAAATGTGTATGTTTTTCCTCTTGTATCACTATTCATGTATTGAGTAATTACACAGTTCCACAAATTTCTCTGAACCATTTATTTACCTGAAAATTTAATTAATTTAAAATAATTGAGCTGAATTTTGATTTTTTTTACAATCATTTCATCCTCAAAAATAACTCCATCTGGAGGAATATTGTGAGATAAATTGATTAACTTTTAAAGGAAAGTAGGAATCCTCAGTTTTCTCCAGATTTTGATAATTTTTAAAAGGTTAAAATGTGACATGTTTCCAACTTCAGCTAGAGGAATCTACAATTTTATATGTTAAAATACTTATGTACTACAATCATATTCAACTTACAGGTAGGGAAAGTTGTAGCTTCCTTGATGCTTGACAAATTTATTTCTTAAGCTTTCCTGGAAAAACCAGTTTATTTTCCAAGTATTCTTCCTATCATGTGAAAGTAAACCTAAAATAATTCAAAGTGAGTATCAGATGATAATTATGTCAAAAATTCAATTACCAGTTATTTTCATTTATCTCCTTTTTTCCATATTGCCAATCACTGTGGATATTCAATAGCAACTTTTAATGCATATTTTCCATAAAATACTCTAATATAGCCTTGCAACATGGTTTCAATCAACAATTAATGGAGATTTAAATGTATCCACTTAGAATATTAAACATTATCTCTGAACCCTCTTCTTTCTTTTCTATTTTCTACTTCAGATCTGTACAGCTCACATTTAGTCTTCATTTCTGAAATTTCAAAAGATCATTGCTGAGCTGTGATGAACCAGTAATACAACAAAAATAACACCACCTGTTTATAGGGAAGATATGTTTGAAAAATCCTGAGACATCCCTGCTTGCCCCAAGTACCTTTATGCTTTAGAATGTGTAGGCTGTCCAAGAGCTAATGTTTGCAAACATAAGTTTTATATACCTACCTATTATGTGTTTGCTATTGCTTCATCTACTCTACATATTTAATGACCATCAGCTTTCAATACATCTTCCTCTGTCAAAGATCTATTTCTAGTTCACTGAAACATGAGAGCAAAGATGAAATTAACTATGAAGAGAAATATTTGTTTAACATACCTGCTTAGCATTCTCAATGATCCCAAGTCTACTGATATCATCACTATCATCAGTTGATGAAATGGACCATATTTTTTCCATGTGATATTCTTCGGTTTCCCATTATTATAGAGAGTATCTGAAACAACCAAAAACTTCAATGAATAATAAATGCATTTTCGTAATTTGTGCAACAAAAATATTACATTACATAATAATTATTTGAATCACTAACCTGTGAGCCTGTGAGACCATTCAACGATTACCTTCCAATTACACCCAGAGTTGATTATTCTAGTTCATGTCCCTCAATTTCATTATTTGAGATATTTTATAAATACAATAAAAATAATTTTCCAATTTGACGGCCATATTGCGATCAATGTGATGACGTAGTTCTGATACCCTACCACGTGACCACGGCAGAAGATTTTGCGGGATCTGGCAATCCTTCTAGAGTTTATAATCCTTGGGCCAATGCACCCATGTAGGCAGTGGGTATGGGTGCAATGCACCCATTGGCCGAAACAGACGTATAAAAAAACAAATTAGATACGGGCGAAATGAGCACTTGTAAATATTGCACATTGTTGCTGGACAAGTATAGGTAAACAACCATGCGAACCGTATATTCGATTCATGTGCATCCAGGGTTTGACACTGTGCACTGTGCAGATATTCCGATTTAAATTTTAGACATTATGACATCACAGGTTACAGTGCCAGTTTGGAAAAAAATAGAAGTGGCTAATGAATCCATTGATAATACAGTCAGTAGGAATACCTTTGCAATAAATTAACTGGGGTTACTTGCTAATTTTTTCGAATCCCGAAGTTTCTCTATTCCATTTTTTGAGATATGAGAATTATTAAATCTTATTTTATTAATGGTGAAAACAAAATTCTTCTATTTCTCATCCTTGTTCATATTAATATATCAACCATAAACTCGAAACCCGATTAGTCACAAAATATTATATTTTGGTAGAGGTGTTTCACACTTGATGCAAAATAAATAATGCTTTGATCTATCTTGAAATTTGATGGCATTTGACCTTGAACCATGAAAAATTTTCGCCTGCGGCGCATAATTTTGTCTTACCCTGACCCCTCAATTTTGGCACCCATTGGACAAAACAAAACTCGCCGCCCCTGTGTGTCAGTAGTCATCCTAACGCCACTTCGTCTTCTTCTCCCTACTCGTCGCACAGACCCAAGTACTGACCAACATTTTTTTTAACCAAAGCTTTTTGTCCTTAATGCCATCACGAATTTAGTTGTGGAATAAACAGAAGAAAATTATTTTCAGGTTAGTCATTAGAAAAACAACAAACAAAAAACTTGAAAGGAGACCAAGGATTCAAGGAATAATATTAATAACATCCAGAATGCCAAAAGTAGTATCTCGAAGTATAGCTTGCTCAGATACAAAAGATCAAGAGGAATATGGGGATGAGAAACCTTTACACATCTACTATTGTCTTTGTGGTCAAATGACATTGATTCTAGGTAAATTATAGTCCCCACAGTACCTTTCCAATTCCTTTTCATACAATATTTAGTGATGTGAAATTAAATTTTGATTTACAGATTGTTCCATAGAAAAATTGCCTCTTCGTAAAAGAGATGGTGCCAGAGTTTTAGATGGGATTAACCATGCACACAAAATCACAGCAGATACAGATGAAACAGTCTACATCAAACGTCCAGAAGGTATTGAGAGACAGTATCGACAAAAGTGCAAAAAGTGTGGATTACTGTTGTACTACAAACATGAACCTCATAATCAAGTCAGTTTCATAGTAAGAGGGTCAGTTATTAAGAGTACAAATGAAGGACCTATCAACAATATCTATAACCAAGTTGCTGTGGAAAAGCCAAAAAAAATAATGGTTACAAAACATACAAAGAATATGGGAAAATTCAGTTCTGTTACTGTATCCACTATTGATGAAGAAGAAGATGAAATTGAGGCTGTAAATATATTTCATTGTCTGTCAATTACAGTTATACTGATAGTATGATTTTATTTCAGAGGGAAGTTGCTGATAGCTATGCTAATAATGCTAGAATAATAGAAAAACAGTTAGAAAGGAAGGGTATGAACAAAAGAAAACTAGACCAAAGTAAATTACAAGATATCAAAAAAGTAAGAGGAACACTAATAGATAAATGAGGTGATGTGATTTTGTTAGGTGAATAAATCAATTATAATAGATTAATAAAATGTATCCAATATCATAACAAACTTGAATTTGATTTATATCCAACCATATATAACTAAAACATATCTACTTTTAAATATATCTAATGTAAGAGTTAGATTTGAGAAGTTTTGTTCTCAGCTCTGCAGTGATGAGTCACCCTTAATTTCATGTAATCATCACTTCTGGATTGTATGACCTACAAATACATACAATTTCCTGCAAAATAATCAATCCACTCAAGATATTTGACTTTTTTAAATTCAAGTCTGGTTTGATTATTTAAATAAAGGTATTTGAATTATCTGATGAAGTTTGTTAATCTGTGGCCAGAGGTCGACACAGTATACCTCCTCGCACTAGGTCACCTACTAGGTTTTCATTTAGATCGACAATGGACAGGGTGACAAGTTATTTACCCTAGCTCCATAGCTGCCTTAATTTCTCATTTCAACCTCTGAGGCTCTGAGGGACTTTAATGTGGTCATGGTCACAGTTAGGAATGTTAAGATCGAGGATCCTTCAGTTAGGTTAGGGCATGGTGGAATTAGTTTAGGGGTTCCTTGATGCAAACTGACGTGTTTCGTGTTTCATTTCAGTATTTGTGGACAGATCCTCGTCACCTCTCAGTCTGAACTCTGAAGTGTTTGTGAAACCATTGTCGTTCTAGATGACAACTTAGTTAGGTACTTAGGTAGTTAGTACGCAAAAATACCTCCTCGCTAAGATGGCTACAAGGACCTCGCACTAGGTCGCCTACTAGGTTTTCATTTAGAAACAAAAAACACTAGATTTCTGGCATCCGCATTTGTTGTTTTTTAGGTTATATTGAGGACAATGGCGTATCATACGAAATTTTCACATGGAAAATTCTATAATTTTTTAGTTTTTCATTTTTTTTAACAAATGGGGCTTGTTAATTGTTCAACTTTGAATTTTTCATTTTTTATAACTGTTGGTACGCCTATGTGTGGGCATCTGAATTCTTGCCGCTGGATAGAGCCTATTTTGTTCGAAAGTCACCCTCACACAGTTTGTTTGTAACCACACAGGGATGCGCACGGTCGCTCCAGTATAATAAAACTACTCGTTACATTCATTCTGCCTTTGATTCACACAAGTTGTATTTATTCATTCAAATCAGTGGAAATCAGTCACCGAGACTGGTCGATTTAATCAACGCGGACATTTGTCCCAAAAATACATGGTCCATCGAGCTGGGATCGAGCATCATCCAGAAACTCAAGAAAGAACGAACGCCGGCCATAACAGCCGCAAAAACCGTTGGATACGCGCGAGACTCGCTAGAGCGAGCGCTGTTAGAGCCGAGAGTTTGCCGCTCAGCAGCCGCCTAGCAACAGCAAGGACGTTCAAGAAGCCGGTAGTCAGTGCCGTAAGTCACCTTCCTTTGTCATTTTAGTACTCTTGATTCATTCCTATTCTGCTTGGTTTTATTCTGGTAATTCGTGGTATATGAACATTCGTGTATAGATATTGATAATAATTCAAAAATATTAGGATGGCTGATTTAAATACTTTAAACTTGAAAAGAGGTCAAGTTAAGGCAAAAGTTACTCGATTTCAGAATTTTTTAAATGCTTTTAACCCGGATATTTCCGATTTCAATGAACTGAAAGTACGATTAGAAATACAAGAAACACTGTTAGATCAATTTGAAGCGATTCAAAGTGAAATCGAAGCAATAGATAATGTACTTCAAGAGCCAGAAAGACAGCTTTTTGAGGACTCCTATTTCAAAACTTGTGCTCAAGCAAAACAAATCATTGCAGATCGTAATAACCTTACAATTCCAAATTCGAACCAGGGGGGGAGCGTGAGTGGTATGAATGCGTTAAGTAGTGTCAAATTACCTCAACTAAGTTTACCTGATTTCTATGGTCAATATAATCAGTGGATGGCGTTTAGGGATACCTTTAACTCTTTAATCAATGATAATCAAGCGTTATCAGACATACAAAAATTCCATTATTTGCATTCATGTGTCAAAGGAGAGGCCGCTCAAGTGATACAATCACTAGAAATCACTAACGCTAACTACCCTATAGCATGGACGATGTTGGAGGAACGCTTCGAGAATAAAAAATTAATTATACACACTCATGTCAAAGCTATTTTTGATCTTTATGCTGTAAAAGTTGAATCCCACGTGTACTTGAGAAAATTGTTGGATAATTTTAATAAAAACTTGAGATCATTAAAAACTCTAGGTGAACCTACCGAAAGTTGGGACACGCTTCTCATATACATTTTATCTTCAAAACTTGACCCTACTAGTAAAAGGGAATGGGAAGAAACTGTCAATAAAAGTGATAAATCTCCAGAAATATCTGAATTAACTGAATTTTTGGCAAAACGTTGCCAATTGTTGGAAACAATCGAAAATAAAACTAAAAGTGTGAAAGTTACTCAACCAACACGAGAAGAAAAAACTCATATACACATATCTACACAGAAAATCACTTGTTCTTTTTGCAAACAACCACACTTCAATTCACAATGCGAGAAATTTCAAAAAATGACTGTTTCAAATAGATATGCGGAAGTAAAGAAAAACAAACTTTGTTCTAATTGCTTAAGACCAAATCATTTTCAACAAGCATGCAATTCGTCTAGCTGTAGAGTCTGTAATCGAAGACATCACTCCTTATTGCACTATGAACCCACATCTACGAGCGATAGCGCGCGGCCAGTAGAAAATCCGCGGTCTGGAGATTCTTGTGGCGATCGGCGGCAGGATCGAAATGATGTTGGCGAGGTTGATAGAGAAGTTGTACAAGCGCCGTATGTGCTTACTAACACGCGAAAATCTACAATATTGCCAGCTTTCCAATCATATTCATCTCAAGTATTACTTGCTACAGCTAGGATAAAAATACGGAATTATGAAGGTAAGCTTGTTTCGTGTAGAGCTATGTTGGACAGCGGATCTCAATCTAACTTCATTACAGCTCACTTGGCAAGTAAACTCAGATTGAAAACATATGAAATTTATATTCCAGTTGCAGGTATTAACAATTCGGTAAATAGTATTTCTAAGAAAATCGAAACTTATATATATTCTAATGATGAAAATTACAATTCTAAAGAAGTGTTTCTCATAATTGAAGAAATAACAGGTGATATGCCTCAAATTTCATTTGATCTGTCAAAATTGCAGCTACCAAATAATATAGTGCTTGCTGATAACACAGTAAATGAGTCAAGTCCAATCGATATTCTGTTGGGGGCTAGTGTGTTTTTCGACATATTATGTGTAGGTCAAATCAAAACCAATGCTAATAGCCCAATTATTCAAAAGACCAAGTTAGGTTGGATTGTGTCGGGACATTTGAATATTGAAATTTGTAATACGGCTATCTCATGTAATTTATCCATAAGTAACAACGAATTACACGAACAATTGCAATCTTTTTGGAAAATAGAAGAGATAGAAAACAAAAAACACTATACGCGAGAGGAAACCGAATGTGAAGAACACTATATAAAAACAGTTAAACGAGATGTTGATGGTCGGTTTGAAGTAAGTTTGCCGGTGAAAGATGAACTTCATCAATTAGGTGAATCTGAGACTAGTGCAATTAAACGGTTTCATTCGGTAGAAAAAAGATTCGCACGCGATTCTGAATACAAAGGTAGATACGTTAACTTTATGAACGAATACATTAACTTAGGTCATATGAGTGCAATTGATCTGAATAATGATACTACTGATATCAAATGCTACCTACCACATCATGGGGTACTGAAAGAGAGTAGTAGCAGTACTAAACTTCGTGTTGTTTATGACGCTTCTAGTCCTACTAGTTCAGGGCTGTCTTTGAATAATGTTTTGAAGGTCGGACCGACAATTCAGTCTGAACTTTTTTCTGTGATTTTGAAATTTCGAAAACATAATGTCGTGGTCATTGGGGACGTAAAGATGATGTACCGACAAATAAATTTGAATCCGACACAACGCGATTTGCAACGAATAGTATGGCGTCCTAATCCGAATGAGGAGCTCAAACATTACCGTCTCAATACTGTGACGTATGGGACAGCTCCAGCGAGCTTTCTAGCATGTCGTTCTTTGATGCAGTTAGCTTATGAGTATGAACATATTTACCCTCACGCGAGTGACGTAATAAAATATGATTTCTACGTTGACGACTTAATTACGGGCGCAAGTTCCGTATCCGAAGCACTTAAATTGAAAAATCAAATAATTGAAATTACAAATAGCGGAAAATTCACGTTAACAAAATGGTCGTCAAATCGTAAGGAGTTATTAGAAACTTCTGATCTGGATTCACTACCAAAATATGATATTTGCAATGACCAAACAATAAAAACTCTGGGACTCGTTTGGAGTCCACAAAATGACTCTTTCACATTTACTACAGATATAAATTTGGATAATTCAGTCACGAAACGTACTATTTTATCTACGATTTCTAAGCTATTCGACCCCTTGGGCCTGATTGGTCCAATTTTGGTGTTAGCAAAATTGATACTACAAAAACTCTGGGAGTTACGCTCAGATTGGGACGAATCAATTCCCATGGATTTGCATACCACTTGGCTGCAGTTGTGTCACCAACTCCCAAAGATAAATGAATTTGTTATCCCTCGTCAAGTAACTGTACCTCAGAGTGTAGAGGTTCAAATGCATGGTTTTTGTGACGCATCTGAGCTGGCCTATGGTGTTGCAATTTATATTCGAACGACGGATGTTAATGGGGTTCATTATTCGAAATTATTATGCGCAAAATCAAAAATCGCGCCGTTGAAAAAAATCACGGTGCCTCGTTTAGAATTATCGGGCGCGCTTTTACTAGCACGTTTAACGCGCAAGGTAGAACAATCGCTAGACATGGGCGCACTCAGAAAATTTTATTGGTGTGATTCTACGATCACGTTAGATTGGATTAAATCAGAACCCAATAATTGGAAAAACTTTGTCGCTAATCGGACATCAGAAATTCGGGATTTAACGGATCCACATGCTTGGAGACATATTGAGGGCAGTTCGAATCCTGCTGACGTCATATCTCGAGGTTCGACTCCAGAGCACTTAAGTCAAAATAAACTATGGTGGTTTGGGCCTCCATTTTTGAAAAATGATATGTCTGATTGGCCAGAAATACGTACGGAAGGGACACCCGATACAACTGAAAGACGTAAACAAATCCAATTGAATTTTGCTTTGTATAATTCGCAATTTATTCTTGACAGATATTCTTGTTTTACTAAAACGCATCGGATATTTACTTATATTCTAAGATTCATATATAATTGCAATTCTAAAAATTATGAAAAACGAAGTGGTACGTTAACTCGTATCGAATTGGATAATTCACTCAATGTACTTCTCAAATTATGTCAGGCGTCCAGTTTCTCTACAGAAATCCACGCATTGAAATCTGGAGACGCTATACCAAAATCAAGCAAAATATTGTCCTTAAATCCATTTCTTGATTCGGATGGTTTATTGCGTGTTGGTGGCAGAATTAAATATTCTATCGAGCCTTTTACTAAAAAACATCCCATAGTTTTGCCAGATAAAAATTCGTTCACCAAACAAATTATACAGTATGAACACATACGAAATTTGCATGCCGGGACTATAGCCACTTTGAATGCAGTGAGAGCTAAATATTGGCCAATAAACGGAAGAAGTGTAGTTCGGGGAATGATACAAAAATGTATTACATGTTTCAGAGCCAAACCTCCAGTTGCTAATCCTATGATGGGAAATATTCCCGAAGCGAGGCTTGTTCCAAAGCGTCCATTTTCTATAGTGGGAATTGATTATGCGGGACCTATCCTAATTAAAGATAGTTTTTTAAGATCTAGAAAATTGGTAAAATCCTACATATGCATTTTTGTATGCTTCATAACAAAGGCGGTCCACATCGAGTTGGCCACTAGTCTATCTACCGAAGCATTTTTTTGTTGTTTAAAGAGATTTGTCTCAAGACGCGGATTATGCACAGACATTTATTCGGACAACGGCACCAATTTTGTGGGTGCTGACAATGAGTTGAAAGGTATCATCAATGCCATCAATAAATCTGTAAATTCTGGTGAGTTGAGAGAATATACCTTCAGAAATTTCATAACTTGGCATTTCATACCTCCTCTCGCTCCCCACCAAGGCGGATTATGGGAGGCCGCAGTCAAATCGGCCAAATACCATCTGATTCGCATCGTAGGGAACACGCATTTAACTTACGAGTGCTTATATACTGTGCTTTGCCAGATTGAAGCCATATTGAATTCCCGTCCTATCACCGTCCTTTCTAATGATCCAAATGACCTATCTGCACTCACCCCAGCACACTTCCTAGTGGGTGATTCTATGATGGCTATACCGCAAACCGATGTCACTGAAATTCCGTCGAATCGATTGAAACTTTTTCAACAACTACAGCAGTTATCTCAACACTTTTGGAAGCGCTGGTCTGCCGAATATATAACTTCTTTGCAACAGCGCACCAAGTGGAAGTCCAACACAATGTTGCCAGTCAAAGTTGGCTCGCTCGTCGTTCTGCGAGATGATAATCTACCACCACTGCAATGGCGACTAGGGCGTGTTGTTGAGGTCCACCCAGGGAAGGATGATGTTGTGAGAGTGGTTAGTGTAGCCACCAAAAATGGTGTTGTGAAGCGTAGTGTAAATAAAGTTAGCGCTTTACCTATTGACTAAAATGTACTTTAGCTCCTTATGAATGAGCGATTCTGATGAATTCAGGACAATTTTGATGAATGTCAGACAACTTTTATCGTTGATAATGTTTGATTTGTTAGTCCTAAGTAGAATTCATTGTTTGTGTTGAAAGCCCAAGCTTTCAAGGCGGGCTGTATGTTAATTGTTCAACTTTGAATTTTTCATTTTTTATAACTGTTGGTACGCCTATGTGTGGGCATCTGAATTCTTGCCGCTGGATAGAGCCTATTTTGTTCGAAAGTCACCCTCACACAGTTTGTTTGTAACCACACAGGGATGCGCACGGTCGCTCCAGTATAATAAAACTACTCGTTACATTCATTCTGCCTTTGATTCACACAAGTTGTATTTATTCATTAAAATCAGTGGAAATCAGTCACCGAGACTGGTCGATTTAATCAACGCGGACATTTGTCCCAAAAATACAGGGCTGTTCTTTAGCTGTATTGCTGTACATATGAATACATTTTGATTTCAGACTGAGCCTCAATGATTGAGAAGTGGCGAAAACCTTGTATATAATATTATATGTGCTCATCATATGTCATGTGTGCTAATAAACTGTATATTTATATTTATTTCATATTGTGATTTTGGGTAAGTATCATTTTTGCAGTTTTTTACAGCTATAATTCTTTGTATGGTATACAGAGTGTTTCTTGATGACATGCTAATAATATTCAAGGGGGCGATTCTTGGACCCATTTCAAGAACAAAACTTTAGATGAACGATAATGTATCGTTAAATTTTTAACTTCTGAGATACAGGGGGTATCAAAGTTGAACATATACATAGATTTTTTTTCCACCCTGTATGACAAAATTCATTCTGCGTGCTGAAACGGTGCAAAGATTTCAAAATGTTACATACTGTGGTAATAGATGTCCTAAATGGAGTACTCAAGCTTAGCATTTATATCAAAAATTTGTAGTACGATCTCTTTTTCAAAATTGAATGACTTTATAGCATTTTATTAAATTTTTTAAAAATTCCTCCTAGCTCATTTTCAAGTATAATAGAATCAATCATATCCCCCTAACGGCGCCACTGGTAGAGAAAAGGAAACTCTGTATACATAATAAAAAAATGCACCTTGATGCATAGAAGATATGTACCAAATTTCATAGATGTCTACAATATTATCCCGGTTATTCTTAAAAAACGGATCCTTTTTCAAAACTTCATTACCCTGTTTCTCAAAAGTGAAGACTTTTAGGAAAGTTTTTTTCTTTAAACGAGTTAATGAATCAACGCTTGAATATTAGCATGTCTTTAAGGGACACCCTGATGTATATGCCACTTCTTATTTTAATCCCCCGTTTTAATCAAAACAATGCATTCAAAAACTTTTGGAGTGGATAATTGTGGATAGTATTAGCGTTGATTGATATATTACGCTTACGCTGGGTACGCGTAATATATCAATCAACGGTATTAGTTAATTTTACCTCGCATATTTTGCTGATTTGGGCGAGTGGACTGATAATGAATTATTGGCATTCAATTACTCCACTTTGTCGTAAAAGGAACCTAAATTAATTTTTGCAACATTTCTCATTGCTTTTTTATGTAAATAATGAGTTTGCGTTCTTAGAAGTAATTGTTGAATGTCAGTTTTTATGCTGTTTCTTATTGGTTAGATAATCTTCCATTTCCACTCATAAAGCAAGGTGGTCAAGTCACCAATTATTATAATCAAATTCAAATTTGCCATCCAACTGAATGATAGCCTAATGCAGCACATTTGACCATATCCTCCCAAAACGAAATTAAATAATGTCGTATTAGTATCGATTGTTCATCATCAGGGGACCCTAAGCACAGTGGATAAAGAAGTCATGACAGCTGATATACTGCTGACAGGTGTATAAGACACTTCGAAGCCATATATGTTTATTAACTCCATAGTCATCAGAGATGAGTATGTAAATGTCAATTCAATGGAGGCCAGTAATCAATTGACCTCCTTGAAGCCAGAACTAAACCCAATTGAACATTCTTGAGGTGCTCTTAGGAGAAGGTGAATCAGTATCTGATCAAAACGTTCAAATTAACGTACTGTTCAAATAATATCATGAGTTTGAGAAATGAAAAAGCCACTTATGTCAGTCAGTCCACAACTCAAACAATTTATTCATAAGAAATAACAATGATCAAAAAAACGATACAACCTCATATCATTATTACAAAATTAGATTGAAAGCAATAATAAATAATCCTGTAAATAACCTTCAAAAAATTTTAAAATATATATCTATCACACAATCTGAACCATCTAAGACTAGACTCAATGTTTGGGCCCCAAAGAAGACGTATTTTTAGGTGTCAACAAAGGTGTAGTTTCTTCCATAGACCTAGTATGCTTCGCTGCTTGCCGATAGTGCCTATCATGCAAGGCTATTGCACTGCTACGCATATTCAGGGGCCCCATCACACTAGGCCCTTCTGCCATCCAAACAGATTGCCTAGGAGCCCCTAATCCTAGAGCGTTCCCTGAAGATGGGTCCTCCACAAAAATCGATTTTGTACGAATGCTTTTCTTCCTTTCAGCGCTAGTTGTGGAGCTTGACACTAAATTAGCAAAACTAGCAAACATGTTCCTATCATCAACATTGTCAAACAATGGTTCCACTTCATCTTGTACTGACTCTACAAATTGTACTGCTTCGGGTGGAGGAACCCATGATGGGTTTGTAGTGGTGAAGTGAACTAGGGATAGCTCTATTTTACCGTCTTCCGCCTGAGTGTATTGATCAGGTATAGATTCTGTCTGAGGCAGCAAAGAATCAGTATGCCATTCTGGATTGCCATTCTTTTTTATATCCATTTGTGCAAAGCTACACACATCACCAACACCAACTACAGACACGGTGAAGTTCCTGAAGAAGTCAACTATTTCCAATGACCTGGGATATACCCATCGCCACATAAGGTAAGGTGTCAAGATTGGTGATAACAAGTCTTCTAAAACCGCCACAACACGCATTTGGAAGAGCTGCTGAAACTCTTCACGTATCTTTGATGTGTGTGCCTGCCCTCTCCAACCAGAAGGCAGATAGTGAGTATGCATCACTACACACTGTAGCAGTTGTTCTGGACACCAGACTACAGTCTCATCAGGGATCAATCCCCGACAAATAGCCGTCATTCCACCTACTCCAGTCATCAATGTGAGCACATGTTCCACGCCAATGACATCCTCGTCATAAATCGTCAGGGCTACTATAACTGTGAACAGGGACCCACATAGGAACCCCACATACTGTGCTACAACTGTCACTACAGGACTGCTGAATGCTGAAAGATATTGTGATGCTGGGAGATAAGCTCTTGTGAGTCTAGAATGCAGTTCATGATCTAGCTCATTGAAATGTCTGAGGTACATTTTGGAGTAAGTGGACCAGCATCTTGTCCCCATTTGTCCAGGTTCACGCTTAATTACTTCCCCATAGCTAAACATTGTGTATAAGATCTGCCAGATGAATATTATCGGCGCTAAGATGAGGTTTATCAAAGCCAGCCACAATATTTGTCTACCAAGTTGCTGTGCTAGCTCAGTACGCAAGTTCTGTCTCTTATATTCCTCACGCAAATGCCAGGGGTTCTCAAATGGGGACCAAGGGGACCAGAAAAGTAAACTTTGCATGTTATATCGCAGCCCTTTGGTCCAATAGACAACTTCCCCAAGAAAAGGTATATGCATCCTTGGTGGTAGCAAATGTTTATTAACCATAGCTACCAAATAGTTTTCTTGACGCAATATTCTATGGTATATATCCAATTCTGTAAGCTCCCTCTTGTGTATACACATTTGCTGTTCCAGCTGCACTAATTTTATTCTTGTTTGAATTTCATGCCAAGTCAAATTATCTAAGTCAGAGTCTTTAATATTGAGGGCAGTATTATAAAATTGCTTGATATCCCAAAAGTAGATTATCTGATAGCACCTAGTCAGGAATTTTAATAAAAATACAGCTGCTGCAATGATCAATATGAACCAAGTCAAGCCAGTAAAATTGTCTAACCACTTATCTATAGGGTAAATGACATCACCTAAGGTAAGTTTTCTTCCTGGTCCTGGAGTATACCCAAAAAGCAATTGGTAGTCTATTCCATGGATGAGGTATGCTGTTAGGAAGACTACAAATATGAATTGATTCAGTTCAAAGATTTCCTGAAGCAGCATACAAACAAAGCCATGCTTTTGGTGGTACTTATACATTCGAGAAAAAAAGGAGTCCAAGTCTTCTATGTGGTTCCATTTTGATCTAGTTGGTTCAGCTACATGGAATAGTATCCCTTGTTCTTCTTGATCATGATTTTCTTGTAAGGATGAATAATTTTGCATGATGATTTAGTTTAGAACCTGGAAAAACAATATCAGAGTTTGAGATAATGATAATTAAAAGCTTTGAAAGTACCTATTTGAAAATTATTAATTGCACAGTTCTATCCCTGAATCAGAGAATAAAATATAATAAAAGTGATGGAAATACATCTACACCATTCTTCCTTTTGGTCATATTATCACAAGTATTATCACAAATACAATTTAGGGCAATCTAGACAAATGCTCACGATTTTCAAAATTTTGATTATTATAATACTTGAAGCCATTTGAGAATTAATTTACATGTTTGTTGTTTTGAATGGGACATAATATGTCAAGAAACCTAACCATAATAAAAAACAGCTGATATAACTTTATATATGATGACCGTGAACAAAACAGAAGCTTACCATCGAAAGTTGTCAACAAATAATTTTATCTGTACTCTGGATTGGATGATGACGGCTGCATGATTTGCACTCGAGAGGGAAAATCAAACAAAGAGATCACATCACCAAACCATTATTTTGATCACTACATGTTTTCCACGAAAATGTATCAACCAACCCGATGAACGATATTTCACAATAACAGAGAACACTACTGATCGGTCCCAGTGGTCATTTCGTTCCAATATTTTGATAGGTCAAAGTGCAATTTCAAGAATCTATAACTTTAAAGTTTCTGATTGATGGAAAATGGAATGGAAATTTATGAAATCATGGTAAAAAAATTAAACAAAGAAAACGACGACACGAAATTCGAAAGACAAGTGAGACAGAGACAACATAAATTTTATCAAAATACTCAAAATAGTGTCAAGCACGAGCACGATAAAGATGTCAAGATGTCAAATTTCAAATTAGTCAAAGCTTCTGCTTGAACTGTCAGAGGATCAGAGCCTAGAGGCTAACGTAACTAATGATGTCAATAAGACAAACGAGAAGGAGAAGAATAGGTCGCGTGCACGAAGACCGACCCTGGAGGCAAAATATTGAAACACAACCTCATTCTTCTGTGAATTATTGAAACACAACCTCATTCTTCTGTGAATTATTGAAACACAACCTCACTTTTTTATTTGGTTACAGCGGAATCAAAAGGTTGAAATAGTTTTTCACAATATTTTGGCATACGAATCGTGTTTCTTGCGTTATTCATTAATTCAAGCATGCCTTCGCATTGTGCTGTTGTACAATGCACAAAAAATGCAGCGAGACGAAGGAATATGATTTTTCAGGTAAATATAGTAATCTCACATAGTTAGCATTATGAAATGTTGTCATTCCTTATTAAAATTCCTTCTGCCACTTCTGCAATACAAGCTAATGCTGCTAATAGATTGAAAAAGTCTACAACACACACGATCGTCAGCATGTCAGATCAGTCCTACCGATTGATTGCATGAATCCAATCTTCTTGCATTATTCTAGAAATTTCAGGTATATTTCTATTAGCTGATCCTATTGCAGAAGGAATTCCGATGAGAAATCAGAGAAATAACCAAATATCAAAAATGAAAACTATGTGAGTGACTATAGTAGGTACTTACTTTTGAATCATAATGTACCATCCGGATTTCTTCATCTTCCGCTGCAGTTTTTGTGCATTTTACAACAGCACAGTGTGATGGCATTAGCGAATTGATGAATAGCGAAAAAATACGATTCATATGCCAAAATAATTGTTTGTGGAAAACTATTTCAATCACTTGTAAACAAATATGTTTTGCCTCCAGGGTCGGTCATCTGACAGTTCTTGCACGTGACCTATAAAAAGCCAAAACGTCAAATAAATTTGTTTGTAGGTTATGTTGCCACGTATTTTTTCCCATTTCCCAAACTCAACAAACATTTGTTGTGCATAATCCCAGAAAATATGGGTAATGCTGAAAGTGTGGATATTCCAGGGGGTGGTACTGATGGCTATCACATACTGCGAGTAAATAAAACTCATTCCAATGACAATTACATCTTAATATTGTCAATCATTCTAGGTTCAAGAAAACTCCCCAGGAGCCAAAGCTGGTCTACAACCTTTCTTTGACTTTATCGTAGCCATAAATGGCACTAGACTGGATAGGGATAATGATACATTGAAAACAATCTTGAAAACTGGCATTGGTAATATTGTTCACACATTGAAGTATTACAATAAAAATCATAAATTCTTGCAGGGAAACAACTACCATTAACTGTATACAGTTGCAAAACACAAGCAGTGAGGAGCTTGACTATTGAGCCTAGTGACTCCTGGGGTGGACAGGGATTCTTGGGTGTTAGTATACGCTTCTGCTCATTTGAAGTGGCTAAAGAAAATGTCTGGCATATCTTAGAAGTCAACCCTAACTCACCAGCATCATTAGCAGGACTGAGACCATTCTCTGACTATATTATAGGGTCTGATGCTATTTTACATGAGAGTGATGATTTGTATAACCTCATAGAGAGTCATGATGGGGTCAGCTTGAAGCTTTATGTTTACAATTCAGATGATGATAGCTGTAGAGAAATCACCATAACACCAAATTCACATTGGGGTGGTGAAGGGATGGTTGGCTGTGGTATAGGTTATGGGTATTTACATCGTATTCCTGTTAGGAGTAACTTAGAGAAACAGGAACCTACTACAACAATCTACAATACATTGAAACAAGAAAAGAGTGTTGAGCCAATAGTTACAGCATCTAATGTACAGTTTACTAGTAGTGTGACTGAATTGACCCAAAATACTGCTGGTTTGTCTCTGAACACTCCTAGTAATGTAATAGCACCAGCTACTGTTGATAGCCAAGTTTTCAGTGCAAATTTGCCTCCTCCTGTATCCATTCCAAACTTCAATTCTGTACAACCAAGTCCTCTTTTCAACTCAATTGTTGCACCAGTAAATCCAGTTACACCTACTGCACAATTTCAAACTGGAACACAACCAGAAACAAATTATACCACTGTTTCAACTGCACAAATTCCCATGTATTTTTCACAACCCCAATCCACCCCAGTGAATTACCACACTACACAGAGTTATGCGCCATACAATTCTACCCAAAACCAACCAGTTTATAGTGATCCATCAGTGTCAACCACAATTGCTGGTGCTCAAGCACAAAATATTCCTCATGGTGTGCCTATTACTTCATCAGCTTTACCTCCACCTCCTTTGTCAGGATTTCAACCAAATCCTGGACAGCCACTGATTTTTGATCCAACAATAGCAGCACAGTCTGCCCAGCAATTGCTTAGTGGGAATGTGCCTATCTCTAGCTAGGACTAGAATGATCTCTCATTCATGGACATAAGCAAGGTAAGACACATGGAAAATATTATAGACCAGCAGGTAGTGACATATTTTCAGACATGTTTTCACCCAGTATGCCTTCTGGAAGGTATCTTTCTTCTTTCTTTGAGATGTTTCATGCACTACACAGTGTGTATTGCACTTGAGCTACTCCCAAATAGAATACATTTTAATCTTTGTTGTTTTTCAAAGGAAGGAAGGAGAGGAGGAAGAAGAAGAAGGAAGGAGATGACTTTTAGCATTCCATCTTAGGGATGCTGATTCTAAAATCGATTTTTCAGAGATCAATCTTTTTCACCCAATAAAATGATTAATTAACCGATTTTGATTCATGGGATTGGTTATTTTTTTAGGAAGATCCATCTTATATCCTTGTGACTAAGAAAACATAATAATGTTGTTCCTTATGTTTCTTCTTTATTGGGAATTTATTTTAATATTTTATCATTTTTCATAAAATTCTATACTTCTTCATTGCATTCATGATAATATTCCTCAAGTTATCTCCTAATGATACCTAATCTGAAGAAAAAAACAGTATTTTTTTCAAATTTGGCGTGGTTTGTGAGGGGACTAGATTTTGGAGAATTGGTTAATTTTTTACCTCCATCTTTTTTTAATCCATTCTTTAGGGTTCCGATTGGAATCCATTCAAAAAAAAAATCGGCATCCCTATTCCTTCCTTCCTTCAGAGATTGGGGAGTGTATAATCTCTGCTTCCTTCCTTTGTGCCCCAGTGCATGTGCTCTCATTATTTACCTTTTGGAAATTTTGAAATATAGCCAATCTATGTTGATAATTATTGTCTGATTCTGGCACAGGATAATATACCATGATTCTGGAGACCAGCATAGTCCTGTTCATTTGTGCTTGCTCCGCCTACTGAACGAAAAAATGCTCAGATGCCCCGAACTCTCAACAGAACGAAAAAAACCTGCAAACGACTTTGATTGTTAGCAGGAGGTGCAAACTAAAATCGACCGATCTGAGCATTTTTTCGTATCTACGCTATTATCACCCAAAATCTCCCTGTCAAGTTGAAAATGGGCCATCCTGTATGATGAAAAGGTTATTAAATAATTAACATGGTGACCAAAATATCAACATGAAGGAGGAAGAACCATGCATAACACAATAACTCTGATATCTTGGACTATGGATGAGGAGGGACTCCAAAAGAATTTCTTCAGATATATCGTAAACCAAGCAAAATTTAGAAAGAAATGTAGTGAGAAAAAAGATAGATAATTGATTTTGTTATTCAAGTAGATATTAAAATATTGTCAGTAGCGTACTCAAAAAAAGTTCTATGGATTTTCTCCAATCAGAATGCAAAATTTGTATCTTCCTGTATATCGATTGAACTGATGAGACCTGTTATCTATGCACACTTCTTATAGTTGACTGCCTTCCAAATTTCAGAGCATTACCTCTCAAGGATTTTGAAATATTCAATAAAATCTGAAAAAACAAAAAATTCCATTCATCGACCTATTTTGAACCCTAGTTCACCCTGTTGAATTTGATGTACCGGGTGATTCACCATAAATGTCCCCCCCTTCAGCTCACTTATTTTTGAACCGTTTTGAAAATTTGAAAGATAATCTAAAATGATTTTTCAGAAATTTTTTCTCCGTTGCATCAGAAAATACAGGGTGCTCGGAACAAACGATCTACAGAGTACTAATTGATTTTTTAAAATGGAACACCCTGTATTTTATTGTATTTTTAGATTCTTCCTGAAGAGCTGATTTCATCAATGTATCACACTTGGGGTTTAGCCGAGGGTTTAGCGGAAATGATTACAGAGATATAGGGTGTTTAAAATCGAGATTTTCCAACTTTAGGATTTTTTTGTGCCGAAACCGAGGCCGAAACTATTCATTATTGGTCTCAACTTTTGATTTACTATCTAGTGCAATCTAATTGGAACATTTACAGGGTGGTTCAAGATTCAGTATTCTGGTCACCCTGTATCTGTTCCAATTATTAAATGTCAGTAGATAGTAAATCAAAAGTTGAGATACGGACATGAAAACCGCGTGACCGATAATGAATAGTTTCGACACAAAAAAATCCTAAAGGTAAAAATCTCGATTTTGAACACCCTATATCTCTGTAATCAGTCCCGCTAGACCCCAAGTGTGATACATTGATCAAATCAGCTTTCCAGGGAGAATCTAAAAATACAATGAAAAATAGGGTGTTTCTTTAAAAAAAATCAAATAGTACCCTGTAGATCGTTTATTCCGAGCACCCTGTATTTTCTGATCTAGCGGAAAAAAACTTTATCGAAAATCATTCAAGATGATATTTCAAATTTTAAAACCGGTTCAGTAATAACTGAGCTAGAGGGGGGGACATTTATGGTGAATCACCCTGTACGTTGTTCTGGGACACCCTGTATAGGTATAAAATATATAATTATGTTCAGTATTGAAATGAAAATGGAAATATAAGTGAAATATACTTGTATAAACTCTGATCTTGATGAGTCCTGAGGTCCTGAGTAACCTGAAGGCCAGTTATTCTTTCAGCCATTTTTCATGATATACACAATTCTCTTCTTTCTAGAATACAACTAAAACTATAACGAAACTGACATCTGAGAATTATTGTTGACATTCAATCCTTGTCATCCTATATTAGTCCATCCAGTGTCCCAAAAGAAACAGGAACAGTTCATAAGAATTAATTGAACGAAAATTTGTTCACTTGACATTTCATTGGTAATTTTGTTGCCTGGAAATTATACGAAAAAAAATGCCTTGCAGATTTTCGAGTTAACTTTCCCAAAGGCAACAAAACTCGAATTATAAATGTTAAGTTTACTCCGACCAAAAAAAAAAATAAGTTTAAGTGTGATTCGATAAGACAATTCAATGAATGCATAAATCACATTATTGATGGATTTTTCAATATCTCCACTCGAAGAACACGTTGCCCCACCTGGCCGCAAAAACTTCAACACCTTTGAGCGGTTTGTTCTGATATTGTGACCAATAAGCACAAACAAAAAACAAATGTGAACCAATGAAATTAAAGTAAACAGGCCGCTTTGACAGCTTTCAAGATCTCCGATAGGTGGCGTACGCCTATTTTCTATCGCGAATAACGCAAGATTGAGAAAAACTGACATAAGCGCCATCAAGGATTCGTTCACAATGGTTCACAATTATGGTGGTTGTCATGGTTTCAAATGTTAGATTCCGTTTTTTTTTTCTGGAGAACTCAAGGCAATGTTTTCGTGCTGTCATAATGACAAAAACACAGCGGCTTATGGGATTTTTCATACGCTAATTAAATTGTCTGAAGAAGACGAGTGCTTCTCTACATTCAAAGATCTTGCTGAAATAGACCGATATTTTATTATTGGGCACAGAATATGTACTTTTCATGTAGTAACTAGATTTTTCAAAACTCTGTCCAAAACGTTTGAGAATTATCCTTCATATTTGATAATAGTCTGAATAAAAAACTTTGGGCCAGACCCAGAGTAGTGTCTACCACATTTTGATTAAGGATTCCAATGTTATGCCCTTGTGTGTAACCTCACTTCTCAGGAAACCCTTTCAGAAATTATATGTTTGTTCACCAATTATATTTTTGTTTCAGATGATTTATATTGGATGCATTTGATAATAGAGATTTTACTATGAAACCATATTTGGCAAAATTCAATATTGTGTTATTTAATCTGCTGGATAAATGCAAACGGAACATTTCCATACTTATTTAAAATATTTATGAAATGAAGAACTTACATTTTGAGTGTTTATTTTTTTATTTGATCCCATCTTATTGTTATTGATTCAAATATTTATATTTGACATAAACAACATATTCTTGAACTATGTTGAATATTATTATGATAATTATTGTTGATCAAACCCCCTGTACCAATGCCAATGTGGAAATGATTGATGTAAATTTTACGATATTTTATATAAATATTGAGTGATGTAATATAATAAATTAATATATGAAAACAATGAAAACATTTCATTCATTTTCTTTCTTTATTGAAAACATAACAAAACAAACGTCAAGAATGTACATCACTTTCTAAACCATTAGATATGATTTCACACCATTGACTGAGGTTAACACATTATTTCACCTTAATTATATCTATTATTATATATAAACTCTTCATTCTTTATATATCCTGGAAAACTTTCAACGTGCTACCTGAAAAAAAAAATATTCACTTTACTGGATGACTGATAAAATTATTGAGTAACATTATAGCTATAGCTTGATAAACTACAAACTCAATTTTGGATAGTACTATAATTACACAATAATAACTATGAAAAATGCGACTACAGGTTAGGTACATTTTACCATGATACTTATCGGATAGATGTTGAAAGTGATTCATATGGAGCAACTATAATGCTAAGGTTTGTATAAAACCATGAATGTATGGTATTCAATTGTATCAATTTATGTATGTAATTATACGCCTACACTTACAAACAATTACAGTTGAGAATAACCTCGAGAATTGCTCTGCAACAAATTTATTTTTTCTACAAACGTCAAAAAATGACAAGGTTCGCGCATTGATAACAAATTGCGAAGTGACACTTTTTTAAGTTTCCTACGTTACCATGATACCTTGCACAAAACAATGCGCGAAGTAAAACAGTGCGCGAAGTACCTACTTCGCGCATTGTCACGTAAAATATGTGAGATATTTATATTTCAACTTTATGGTCCTCAATCGAGCAAACATCCACGAAATCATTTATTTCTGAATGTTCAACAATAACTTTGTTCTATCTCTTGGAGCGCACGAAAGGAAATTCCTATTTGGTATGCTCGTGGAACATCGTGCGTAACTAGGGAAAGGGGAAGGCCTTTTAAACCAGTTCAACACTATTTTTTATGTCAAGCTAAGCATATTTTTACATTAGAACTATATTTTTTGACGTTCGTAGAAAAAATGTTGTTTGCAACTCGAGCGCGAAATACTTTGGTCATCTCGACTATTTTTTTAACTCGGCTACGCCTCTTTAAAAAAATCAGATCTCGATCACCAAAGTAGCATTTCGCGCTCTAGATACAAATATAACTATTTTTCTGTGACGGGAAAAAAGTTTGAAATTTCCGGAGATTCCATATCTCTGTTGACAGGTTATGAAATGTCACTTTTCATGAATTACTTTCTTCCCACGAGAAAAAAAGGTACTTTCAATTCAATTTTTGGAATGAAATATCTCTTTAATTAGAAGAATTAGGAAAAATCTGATATCATGGAAATATTCCTTAGATTGTATCATATTAATGTGCTGAATTTGTGCACTTATTACAAAAACACTTTGTATATACACCATTGATGGCTTTTGTTGTGCTATAGTTCCGAAAAATAAGCAAATAACTCCGTCTGCGAGAAAGAATTTTTCAAAATGATTTTCATATAATGTATTATCTTCTCAATATTGATTCGTCCTTCTTCCTGTCACAAAAAAATAGTGTATTATACACGGAAAAAGTATTAGATTTTAGCTCACATAACCTGGAGTTAAAATATACAACTTTGTTCCCTTGTATAATGAGTAACTATTTACAATAGCGCAGTCGGCAGGATATTATTGTGACCATAAATAATTTAGAATAATTCCAAACTGTATTTTATTCATAAAAGATTTGCACAGGTAGGTTTTTGAAATCTACCATTCGATTGGTATCGGATGGTATAATTCTTATCTCGTTATTAAATCGCAAAATCGAGTACCAAATTCCGCACAGGAAAGTTGAATTTTTCAATCACTTTGCTCAGGATAGTGATTGGCACAGGTGCCGTTCGATAAACTACAATTATTGTTGCTAAGCAGTTGAATAGGTCGGTGAAAAAATTCACTCAAGTATATGCCAGGTAGTGCCATCTGTTAGCAGAGTGGTTTATTTGTAGTACCACTCTGTAGCGTATATAAGTAAGGGTCTGTACGTGTGACTATAGATGGCAGCGCCGTACAGTGTATGTCGCGATCTCTTGATCCTATCTTAGAGCTTTGCCACAAGATGGCTACAACATGACTAGAACTTCATGTTATACCCTGCGTCTTCGAAATGGGTGATATACCCGAAGCGTAGAGTTGTCCCAGTTGTCAGCAGACCGAGAGCGACTGATGAGTCGAAACAGTACCTACTGTCTCGCTTCTGCTGACAATTGAGGCAACTCTGTTCATCCTGAATCTCTCAGTTATGAGATCTAGCAGTTACATCAAGCCTGTCCAAACCACAACTAAAATATCAACTCTTCATGAATTGAGAGCCCTGATTTACTCAAGTTCAATTATGAATCAGATCATATTTAACACAGATTATTTCTTATCTCGAAAACCGCTGGAGATAGGTATAGGGATATATCAACAATTGCAATGAAAAGGTATAATTCTAAAAATGTATTAATATGTAAATATGTAAAAAATTAAGTTGTTAGGACTTTTTGATAGAAACGGCAACGTCGCAATTTCGAAAATATTTTAGATCGATAGAACAAGTGATGAAATGTAAGATGCGCAGTTTTCAGAAAAATCCTGCGTTGCGTTCTCCATAAACCTCTGACCTACCATCGACCGTGAGTTACCCTGTATACTTTTCGCACCTCTACTCAAATTCTCTCTGCCAAATTCGCATTTGCAGTTTCACTTTTTCTGTTATGAGCTAAAGGCGAGAAGTTTATTGAATCACCCTGTTCAGAGTTTTACCATTGATCTAAAATTACCTGGCTGATGCAAAGTGGAACGACGTGTACTTGTAACAGGTTCAGACGTTCTGGTGTAAGTTTTTTCAAATAACGCCATCTTATAGCTTTCCTCCATCTGCAAATTTTCTTTCAGTCTTTGTTCAGCTCGATGAATTAGTGACTGATAGACAGACCTATTAATGCAAAATTAATAATCCATAAATCGTTTATAATTTCCTTCATATTTCATCCATTTCATCCGAGACTTCTCCGGCAACAAATTCAACTCTATATTTTTTGCCACCTCCCTCTTTTCTGGAGGTGTAAGTACTTCCAGGTCGCTAATGTCGCTATCACTGTCCATTATATAATAATTTTAATAATCCGATATTTTTTCGCACAACTGTCAGAAATCTCATGAACTGTCAAACTATAATTATTATGGACATTTCCATAGCAACCAACCATTCCAACAACTGCGATTTGTATCAAATTTTATTTTAATTGAACATTACAAGAAAAATAAAGAGATATATATCATTATGAACAATCGGAGAAAAAATTATATGTTCAACTCGACAGCAAAGTAGATTGACTGCCTTAGCTGGATTCCTAGCCTCGCTACGCTCGGCTATGAATTCAGCCTCGGCAGTCAATCTATTACTTTGCTGCCTAGTTAAACAAATAACTATTCCCGAGAAACTGCTCAATCGAAATATGCTATTGAATAAATCGTAGGTATACAGGGTCACACCGAAGTGCACCTGTGACCTAACTTTCCGATTCGAATAGGGACACCCAGTATATTATTCCATATTCAAGTAGAGTTCATTATTACAAATTCAACAATGCCGGGTTTGATGGGACTTTTTCAAAGGCTTACGAAGATATGGCAAAAAATAAAACGATTCAATAAAAAAATTATATGATTAGATTTCATTAATATAACACGATTGAAATCGAATTGAAAGAAAATAATTAAAACCTCAACAAGAATATTACATATTCTTTCAACAAGATGGGTGTCCTGCACATTACTACAGACCCGTAAAAGACTATCTTCGCCATCGGTTTGGAGAACATCTAATAATCACCATTTGTCCCGATGGTGATAGCAACTGGCCAGCTCGGTCGCCAGACCTCACCCCACTTGATTTTTTTTGTGGGGCTACTAGAAACAACAGGTTTATGAGTCGCCAGTTGAGAAAATGGAAGAAATGAAAGAGAAAATCACGAATTTATGCGCACAAATTGATCGCAACGTGATACATAGGGTCACAATGAACGTTATCAAAAGAGCTAGGAAATGTTTGCAGCAGAATGGACTACATAATGAGCAGTTGAGGTTTCAATTATTTTCTTTTCATTCGATTCCAATCGTGTTATATTAATAAAATCTAATCATACATTTTTTATTGAATCGTTTTATTTTTTGCCATATTTTCGTAGTCGTTTGAAAAAATCCCATCAAACTCGGCATCGTTGAATTTGTAATAATGAACTCTACTTCAATATGGAATAATATGCTGGTTGCCCCTATTCAAATAGGCAAGTTGAGGTGCACTTCGGTTTGACCCTGTATACCTACGATTTATTCCATAGCATATTTCGAGTGAGCATCATCCAATAATGGGTGACCAAATTTAAAGTCATTCAATCGCGCGGTTGATTTTGTACAAGGGGGGACATTTTAGCTGGGACACGGTGTATATACAGGGTGTCCCTAGACCAGTGGGACAGTTGAATATCTCCTGAACCAATAGGAATTTTCGAAATATTATAATTCCACAGCATATCGCATTATGAGTGCTAACTTCAGGAATGACTATATTTTCTACGAGGGGCACAAGAAAGGCTCACAAAATCGAACATCAATTTTTTCAAATGGAACACCCTGTATTTTATTGCATTTTCATAATCTACTTGAAGAGCTGAATTCAACGACCTAGCACACTTGGGCTCTAGCGGGAATGATTTCCGAGATATAGGGTGTGGAAAATCGAGATTTTTCATTTTTGGGAATTTTTTGTGTCAAAACTATTCATTATTGGTCAAAACGGCTTACATGTCCATGTCTTAACTTTTGATTTACTATTTACTCGTATTTAATTGAAACAAATACAGGGTGGTGTGGAATTCCGACTGAAACTGAGAATTCTACACCACCCTGTATTTGTTTGATTTAAATACGAGTGAATAGTAAATCAAAAGTTTACATATGGACATGTAAGCCATTTTGACCAATAATGTATAGTTTTGACACAAAAAATTCCCAAAAATGAAAAATCTCGATTTTCCACACCCTATATCTCGGAAATCATTCCCGCTAGACCCCAAGTGTGCTAGGTCATTGAATTCAGCTCTTCAAGGAGAATATGAAAATGCGATTAAATACATGGTGTTCCATTTGAAAAAATTGATGTTCGATTTTGTGAGCCTTCCTTGCGCCCCTCGTATAAAATATGGGCATTCCTGAAGATAGCACTCATGATGCGATATGATGTGGAATTATAATATTTTGAAAATTCCTATCGGTGCAGAAGATATTTAACTGTCCCACTGGTCTAGGGACACCCTGTATATTACCTGTTTTTCACCAAAGTTTTCTCGAAATCCTTCTTTTTCAAGCGATAAACTTGAGTCACCTCTATCGCTATAATCGTTGCTGTTCGCGCCTGATCTTTCAAGACCAGCGATATTTCGCCGAAATATGCGCCATCTTGCAAGTGGCATATCTGCAATGTCACAAGGCCATATCAATAATCAGGTATAGTATATTTTGTTCTTCGTAATCCCCTGTAATTTTTAAATAAAAAAGTAACAGAGTGATCGATTTCGCAATTTGTTTTGCTGGTCATTTTTTTGCTGGTGAGTGAATTTGAAATATGGAAGTAGGTGGCAAAGCCTATACAGTTTTAGGTCCAATTTTATTATTAATTTTCATCAATTCAATATCATATTTGGAACTGAAAGGAGATCTTGAGTTATTTGCAGACGATACTACAATGATCTATTCCTCTAAAGAATTTAACGATATAATTAATGATGTAAAAATTGACTTGAAAATGATATCATCTTGGCTACAAATTCATAAGCTGACTCTTAACTATGAAAAATCTACGTATATGTATATTTCAAAAAGAAAAACTGATATATCGAAAACAACAATATTTTTCTACCAGAAAGCCATAAAATATTCACATGTTACAAAATTCTTAGATGTCTATATTGATGAACAATTATCGTGGGCTAAACATATAGATCACCTGAGAAAAAAGCTAAATCCAATTACTGGTATTTTATACAATCGAAATTTCATTCCTCATTTGAAGAATATATATTTCTGTCTGATTTACTCAAAATTACAATATTTGATATCAATTTGGGGAAGCACAAGTATATCACATTCACAAACAATTCAGTATTCTACAACGGAATCATTTTATATAATTTATTACCTTATGATTTGAAACATATTGATGATGAAACAAGATTCAAAAGTCAATATGAAGAAATATATACTCATGACACTGTAAACGGAGCAATTTATTCTCATTTGAATACTCATATCATATGTTTATATATATATATCTCTATTATGAACAAAGATGTTTCTTGGGGTAATAAAGAACAACAACAACAAAACGATCTATTATAACAGCATACAAGTTCTTATTTGAACTGCAAGTTCGAAGAGTAAACACCCTTTAGATATACAGGCTGATTTTAAAATAAGTGCATATATTTTAAACTCTAAGAAAGCTTGAGGTATACTACCGAATAGCACTATTAAAAATATTATTAGGATCAAGATAGATTTGGGGCAAAATACCCTTTTTCCGCCCAGATTTCTACTTCTGTCACAACTATCGTTTGCGATCCGCAGTCGACCGTGATGAACGAAGCGACGTTGCCACTCTACATGAAAATTAGGAGATATTAAATAAAATGTATAATCGAGAAAATGTACATGGGGAAGAAGTTAACCCTGGTCTTGAATTTCAGAAAGATAATACAAAAACTTTAAAATGGACTCACCCAAGATTTCTACACATAAGCTCGAATAGCGTATAACTTAACACCTCACGGTTGGAAGTTCTTTTACTGAATAATGCTTTAGACCCTTCCTTCCACCTCCTTGCATCGCTACAATTTCGTGTCCTTCGAGGAGTCTCATGGGCCCCGCACAATAACGACCCGACATAAGAACCATATCATTCAGCTCAATGTTTGAGAAATGCATCGTCACATTCCAAGCAAATTGTCAGAAACAAAACTTTACATTTACTAGTATCACGTTTTGACGTTTTCCAAAATAACATACATTCTCAGATCAACAAACTGTCAAGAAAGGATCTTTGTTTTGATTGTTCTTATGGTGTGCTACCAGCAAGAATTCAGATGACCATGAATTACTAATAGGCGACTTTTACGGACCAATCAGAAACAGCAAAGTAGTGCCTGCGTGGTTGCGATTCATCCTGATTGGGCACAGGTGATTGAGATTAATGTATTAGTGAGGAAGGATCATATCTTTAAATGAAACTACCATTTTCATAAAAAACTAATTTGGAAAAAACATCTATTAGTTTAATTCAATGAAATGATACTTCCTCACTATACACTAATCTCACAAATCCAATCAGCTGTGTCCAATCAGGATGAATCGCAACCACGCAGGCGCTACTTTGCTGTTTCTGATTGATCCTTAGAAATCACCTATTAGTAATTCATGGTCATCTGAATTCTTGCATCCGAAACGGTCAGAAGCATGCGCAGTTTCACAGAACTGTATGATTTTTTTGGGTTCTGTGGACTTGTGCATGCTTCTGACGGTTTCGGATTGTTTATTTTCTGAACGCGAACAATCCTAGTTAGTACTGTCAAAGGTCACAGCAAAGAGGAAATCTATGGTCACAGATACTACTGTTCTGAGAAATGATGTTGACAGATCATATGATAATAGTTTTGTTTGTGTGGTTGCTGGTTTGTAAAATAATTGTAAACGTAAAATAAAAAATAAAATAATTGGATGTTGTGTCTTGTGTCGTGATAATCGTGATATGGTCGTGATCGTGATTTTTCAATGTGAGATTACCAGGAAGGATATGTCGTCGTCGAGTAGTTTTCGATGGTTTAAGTGCGAATATGAACCAACAAGAACACAGGACGATATTAGTCTGGAATGGACTCGATATTAGTATTTGTTTGCTCTCGGGAGTTTTGCTGTTCGAACAGGTATGAGAAAATCTACTAGGTGAGTCGATTTTCAACTTTGTGTATGTTGTGTACCTATTTATTGTCTGCTAATTTTGTATCTACCCGCTGGGGCCTTATTTTCGAATTGAAGGAAGGGGGACGTTCTATCATTCCCCTCATGTTTCTCTCCTTCTCTCGTGATCCATGGAGATAATCACCCCACAGTTCTCTCAGTGAACTATAAAAAATAAGGCTCCTGTACATATTACATTCACCTCTATTAGTTTCCATAACCTATTCCAATTCATATTCATTCTGTAACAAATTTTTATCAGGATATTCGTCTCTGAAACAATCTGGCATCACTGTCTTGTTTTGACGTTAGTGAATGACGAATTGGGGATTCCCTGGGATTCCGCAGATTTCACTTGCTTCCCAGTGGCGTACTCGAATTTCGAAGCATTTTATGTTCAATTCTCAAAATGAAATTTCTCGTTAATGTGAAGACTTAGGAAAAATCAAATATTTTAGTAATTTTTGTTAGACTCTCTCATATATATGTCTTGAATATATGCACTCATTTTAAAATCAGCCTGTATAGCTTCAAAAATATGTATTTAGACATTTAATCCAAATGACTATAAGATTGTAATCATCAAAATAGTATGACGAAGACTTGTTCAGTAGACCACTTGAATTATTGCCCAGTGTAGGTATTTACCTCTTTTCCTGAATGGGTATACACCGCGACAGTTCCGCTGGACAGAAAGTACATGGAATCCCCGTTGGTGCGAGATTGTATGATGACGTCACTGGGTAGGAATATCTCGGGTATTAACATGGCTACAACGTCTCTCACCTGATTGGGAGGAAGTTCAGCGAACAGCGACACGTTTTCTATCAGCGATCGACACACGTGCAAATTGATGTCTTTACGAAGCTTATCTGCAAGGATTTTTGAATCAGGACAAGACAAGTTGTGGTTTACACGTTTTCTACTATTCATAATAATATATTGGATATTCAAACACGGATTCAAAAAATATCATGCATACTCAATAGCGAAAACATTAGCTGTCGTTCAATTCTGATTGAAATGAATAGCGAAGCAAAGTCTGTCAGTTTGGCATAAAATAATTATGGCTGTACCCGGTGAACAACTACGAACGGCTGTCATATCTATCATTCTTTCAACTTTGATAGTTGATATCTTCCGTTGGCGAAAAGTCATGTTACGGTTTTCGTTGGTCTGTTGAGATTTAGTTTCTCTATTACATCGTGTAATGATATGCATCCCATTAGATTCATTCTATCTCAAACTTGTATCGTCATTCGTTGCTGAGATATGGCCGACAGCCGTTCTTATAGTTGTTCACCCTGTACTTGTCAGAATGAATTACTCATTTATAATGAATAATTTTTATGCTTCGTGAACGTGAAATAGTCTAGCAAAATACCACTTTGTTCTGAATATCTTCTCATAATTCTGTCTTCCATTGTTCACGAAATTGTGATGCCGAGCTACGACACGAATCCGTCAGGACGAGTAGTATTGCTATAATACAACACAATTGAGTTCACAATGAAGCGACAGAATTATCTAGAATATTCAGAACATCATGATATCACCGAGCAACAGCACGAGTCCGTCAGAACGAGTGGTATTGCTGTACGGCTTTCGCAATAATACAAGTTGTCTTTGGCTTGTGATTGGTCAAATTATGTGACAATTTTATGATAAGTGAAATAGTCCATGAAATGTGTTGTGTATACAGGGTGTATCGGAATAAAACCGAAAAAATCCAAGGGGTGATATTCTAGCATATAAAGTTCCTATAAATATGTGTCCTAACTTGCTCCGTTTTTTGAGATACAGGATGTTGATGTTGGAAGTATTAATTGTTTTTATTTATAATCCCCCTGTATGAGCTTTCATGGTGCCAAAATTCAGTATGGTTGGAGACTGAGAAAGACCCAAAATTTCAAAATGATTCTAATTGGGGTTATTGAGTAATCTCAAGGGAAAGTCTTGAAAACACGCCTACATTAAAATTTGGAGTCAAATCGAATTCTCATTGTTTCCTCAAAAATTAAGCTAGATACAAAAATCACACAAAGGATACAAAAGTTGTTATTTCAAAAGTTCAATCTTGTAAAAATATGAAACTCAGAAAAACCGGTGGCGTACAATATTCACCATAAATATCGATAAATTGACCCACTGAGACGCCACTGGAAATATTATTTAGAACAAGAAAGAAAACTCAAAGTCGTCTCCACAAGAAGAAGCTCCATATTAATATTAACAAAACCACAACGTTTAATTGAAATTGATGGAAAGACAATTGAGTAATGAATAAAAAAACGATTTTTCATGGAAATATCAATACCCTGTATCTCGAAAACGAAGCAAGTTAGGACACATGTAAATATGAACTTTATCTCCTAAAATATCAAGAGGAATCACCCCTTGAATTTTTTCGGTGTTATTTAGATACACCCTGTATAATGAATACCCATATTGAATATTGATTAGTGATTTGAAACAATCAATTACAATTTTTAATAGACAAATAATACTACATCGCTGGTATATGGGTAGATACTTCAAATTTCAATATTTGCTCACCTGAGAGTAAACTATTGATCAAATCCTCTTTGAAGTAACTCCTTTGGTATTTGAAAGCATAAAACTGCATAATTCTTTGTCTCAATTTGAGAGGTAGTTGTTTCTGTCTCATGTACTCGTTCAATTGGTTGATTATCCCTTGGTACTCTATCTCCATTGATCTACTGTTCAAAATCGCCAGTGCTAACACAACTATCACAAAGGAATACTATGTCAATTTTTATTTGGTCAAACACAGCGAAAAACCATTTTTCTTTATGGCACATAAATATACATATGGATTGAGCAAAACCTCTTCTTGAGTAGATAGGTATTCCACGCCATGATTCATTCTGTACATTTCTATTCTGCAAATTGACGCATGTACACTCAATAAAATTTAAAATAAAATTCTTGAATTTGTATAAGTATCACTATATTTCCAAGTTGGAAACCAGGACCTATAGCTTATAGTGGATTTCGAATCGACATTGTCTATGATATTTAAATTTCTTTTTTTATCTCCATTATTATGAATCTTATATTCGACTGATGATGGGCTTATACAGGGTGAGTCATAACTATTGGGTCATAGGCGGATTGTTTGGATCAAAATATGGCGATTGGACCAAACATGCCTTGATAAAATATTTCTGTGAAAAGAGATACAGGGCGTTGAAGTTGATTTTTTTCGTTTTTTGTCGTTTATTTGTTAATAATTTCACTGTATATGAAATATATTTGGAAAAGTTTTGTGATTTGGTTGCTTTCTGTCTAGATATTAGAGATATTACAATTCATACCTTCTGGTTGCATCCTGCATTTATCCATTCATTATAAATGATTGTGACGAGGCATTTCAATCGAAAAAAATTTGACTAGAAACTCGAACCAAAATTCATTCTCTGACAAGAAACGCCATTACCAGCAACATTATCTGACAGTTCAAGCACACTCTTTATGAATGAAATGATATTTATAATCAACTTCTGAGACTCTGAACTGTTCAATAGCGTTTTTCTCGAAAACGGATGTAAATATCGTGTTCAAACAAGAGTACCAATATTACGTAGAAATGATGTTTAGGTCATATTTTTCAATCAACACCACACAAAAGTTTCGTCAAAAAAAGTAACCAGGCGATTGCATCATCAGGAATCAATCTCGTGGCGGCCCTGTATCAAAATGTAAAATAGTACATAAAATAATATTCACTGTATGAAATTATGCCTCTGTGCCAATTTTGATAACAATTGATGAAAATACAGTGAAATTATTAGCAAAAAACGAAAATAAAAAGTCAACTTCAACGCCCTGTATCTTTTTCCATAGCAATATTCTATCAAGGCATATTTGGGCCTATCGCCATATTTTGGTCCAAACAATCCGCCTCTAGCCTATGTCCCAATAGTTATGACTCACCCTGTACATATAAACCCGAAACACATGTTCCTGCGTGATTGATCTCTGATGCATGATCAGTCAAATAAACGTTTTGGAGATGACTTTGGGTCCTTTATCTTTGATTTATTATTTGTTTTGTTCAATATAATGATCATCAACTACTTTCAGCTCTAGGGATGAAGACATTTCTCATTGAAAACTATAGGGCCCCAAAAGATCCCCGTTGCACTGGGCCCCCTTCAACTCTCGCTACGCCTCTGAAACGAGAGATACGTATTTTTCGAGATGCCCACCCTGTATCTCAGCTATCTTTCAGCTCATCGGAGAAGTATAAACTGTCGTTCATACATTTCTTCACGTAGAATCCACTGGCGTACTCAGATTCTCAGAATAATCTGCTTTTTCAGATATAACCTAAGTTGTGATTTTTTAAAGGGACACTGTATATTCTTTTATATTTGAAACATTGATGCTCTGCGCTTTCTAAAATTATATAACATTCATGAGGAATTCCAAGAATTAGCCATGAATTTAGATAATTTCTAGTTTTTCAGTAGATATTTCATCGATATGCCTTGTAAATATGTGGCAACATTGTCCATATCACGAATTTTCATATATTTACTCTGTTGCTAATAGTGTTTCGTTACACACTTGTTTTGATTTTAACAACATTTACCAATATTCAGCAATATTTACTGACTATGAAAGCTGTGGACCTAATTGGTAGGTGGCTATGAGAAAAAGTGAGTGCAGAATGTTTTATAATCTTAGTCGCCTACCTGTCGAATTTTCAAAAGTTCCATACGACGGCAAATGATAATCCAGGATATCAACATAACGAAAATTTTGAAACCAACTTATATATATTTTTTTATGTTCTGGTTCTCACTAAAATGGATATCCTGTAATGTTCAGAAAACATCGTGAGAACCAAGGGAAATAAGGTAGGAATTCTTCTTAAATTTCTGGAGGTTATATGCCTCGGGGAACACCTCCCTTGGCAATGTGTTCCAGAGCCTTGCTGTTTGGTGGATGAACGAGTCTTTGGAAAGAGATGTTTTGAAGGGCTCCAAAGTGACCACGAGGGAGTGCGAAGCGATCGTCGGGTTAATCTCGCAAGGACTGCCAAGGGAGGAACAATTGTTGGTATTTCAGAAGAGCATCGTCCATGAAAATATCTATAAAATAGAGCCTGATCGACAACTTTTCTACGATGTTCCAGAGAAGTGAGTGCGTTTGTGAGCGAGGCATCACCCACGAGACGAATTGCCCTTTTTTGGACAGAATCAAACAGTTTCAGGGTATGTTCGGGTGCTGCACTCCGAAAATCGAATGAAAAATTTGTAAATTCGATAGGATTAAAAAACATTCTATACACCCGCTTTTTTCATAGCCACCACAGCTTTTATAATGAATAAATAGTGCTGAATAATTGTAAATGTTCAATGTTGTTGAAATTGAAACTAGTGTGTGACGAAAAATTGTGTCGTCAGCAATTTATAATATGGACAATGTTGCCACATATTTACAAGGCCCATCGATGAAAAATCCACTGAAAAACTAAAGACTGATTTCATGGCTTATACTCAAAATATCACATGAGTGTTGAATATTCTTGGAAAGCCCGAAGCATCATTGTGTCAAATATGAAAAAATATACAGGGTGTTCCGTTTAAAAAACCCTCACTTTGGGTGATATCTGTATAAATACAGCTAATTTTGATCATATGATCACACAATTGGATTGATTCCACGTGAAAAAATGTGTGAAAGGCAGTTTTCACTTTCTCGATAGGATGAAAGAGAACTGAGATACAAGGGAGTTCCCAAAATGCAACATTTTCTTTGAAAATAGGTGAGCCATCCCGTAAGGACATTGAAAGTGGGACAGCCTGTACCTACAATAAGTAGTTAGGTATTTATGAGAATTGAGAATGCTTCTTAGATAATAATTCTTGATACTCCATCGATGGTCATTGAAGAGACATGAAGGTATATCTTTGTTGAGAAAATGGGATAAGGGTAACAAGCATCAAAACGATCTGAAGGTCGTCGATAATCCAGGATACCTCTCTCCATTGATGTATTCATGAAATATAAGTTATAAGGAACTTACTCCAAGTAATTGCGATAAGAAATTTTCCGACTATATATGTAGTGATGGCTACCAGATAATCCTCAACGTATTCATTTTTTTCGAGATCGTATCGAATACCTAAAAAAAAAACAGAACTGAATACCAAACTATTGCGAAGGGTGTTCTGTAATAACATTAGATTTCTGCTGCCATTTATTTTTTGGTAGTTGACTAGCAGGTGTCACGTCGACACTATAAAGGGTATTATTTAAATATGTGACCAAACTTCAAGGAGCGATTTTTTGCATATAATTTTCAAGAGCTGTGTATCTTGAAGGCTAGAAGATATATTTTTTGGGATCACCAGAAATCACAGATTCCGAAAACAATATAAAAACAGTGCTCCATTGAAAAAAAATTTAGTTATTTTCACGCTTTCAGTGATCACCCTGTAATCCTTCTGATAGGGGACGTGAAAAGGCCTTGTTGCGGCATTCAACTTCCGCATATTGTTTTTTTTTTCTCTATATAGAGTGAGCCTTTTCGATGGTTAACCCTGTACGCTGACCACCCCAGCAAACACAGTTACATCACAGAGATACTCCAGCGATGTAGCAATTGTGACCTGAGATATCGCATTCTATGTCGCATAGAGGTCTCTGCAATGTCAGGGGGATGTTATTTTGTGCCACTCAAATTTCATCCATGCGACGTCGCTGAGATAACTTCTCTGCGATATAACAACGATATATTTTTTGCAATATGTTTTTGCGATAAAAATACGATGTGATTCGAGATGATATCGTAGTGAGACGAAAAAAAAGTATTTTCAAACATGGTGTGATGATAGGTACACCACTGACTTCTGGGTTATGTACCCAGCCAAATTTGAATCTCATAACTTCGGAACCCTGATAGAAACCATGGCTTGTCTAATGATTTCGTTATCAACCATGGAAATAATTTCTTGGTAGGTACCTCTTTATAGCATTTTTTATTCTAATTTCTGGATCTTAATCACATTTCAGGGTACCTGTTGGTGTTAGTGAAATGATTCGCAGATCAAAACATTCCAACGTTTCATGGAAAAATCTTCTCTTCAATAATGGTATAATATGTATAATGGTCGCCTGTAAAAAGTACCTTCTTTAATACCCATAATTTTTCTATGAATTTACTTTCCGCTTAGGCTGGCTTGAACGGTAAATCACAAGGAGCAGATATAGCTGTTTTATAGTTGGTTTTATACTACAACAAAATATGTAACCGTCCATCAACGATAAAATTTTCGTTCACTGTGTCAGATCCTGTTTTTGAATCAAATATTGGTTTTTGTAATAGGATGCTCAAGGGTAAAGTAATTTTTGATATATCTATTATGGGATTTGAGGTTATAATGAAATCTGTGGTACATACATGGAGCGTTGATGGGAATACTCGCACTAATCGAAGAAAAAATGTTCTACTAGAGTCTAGCCATAGCACCATAGCGAGGTAATATTTCGCCTCGCTCGCTGGGCGCGAGAAACTGAAAATTTCCAGCCGATCCTGAGAAGAAACATAATTGAAATAGCGAATCACTATCGGCTAACCAATAAATACCTCCATTGTATTTTTTCGATAAATTACTTCGAAAAAAAAATTAAAAAAGATTACCTGGAGTGGGGATCGAACCCTGGTCATTTCGAAGGAACACTACTTTTATGACCACCACGTTTCTGGCAAAACAAACTACAAAACAATTTCTTACGCTCTTGATTTGCTACTGTGGCAATATCTCCCGTATAGTGGTGCTATGGCTAGGGTCTAATACAAAAAATATCTACATAAACGCGGAGTGGGCTGGCTATACCAGAGCTCAGTGGCAATCGTATGATAAAAACCAGTGTGTTGCATTGGTTGGTAAATGATACAAAATCTTCAACGGTTTTTTGGAAGGCTATGTTGCTTTGATGTGATGTATGTGGTACTTTGATGATAGTTCTTCAGCGTCGTCAGCGTCTTAGTACATACCTAAAAGACATGCGGAACTCTTGAAGGCTGCCTTTATATAGAGCTTCTTGTAATCTTCGCCAAAATGCTGTCGGAGCCACTCCTTGGTCTCTGACCCAAAATTGTACCGCACCAGCCTGGGTACTGTCAATATCAGGCACGACGACAGATGCAAAATGTACAGGAAGGCTGATATTGATGACGCCAGAAATACTGCTGTGCCGGATTTGATGTGAAAACTCTATAAAATCCAAATAGCGAACAGGAATAATTTCGTTAAGTTAAGATAGGGACATGAAAGCCGACAATGAATAGTTTCGACACAAGAAAATCTTGAAATTGAAAAATCTCGATTTTGAACACCCCCTATATATCTGTTATCATTCCTGCTAGAAATCGATCGCGATACATCAATGGAATCAGCTCCTCAGGGAGAATCCTGAGATTCGATGAAATACAGAGTGTTCCATATGCAAATTCAAAGTTGCTGCTACTTTCAAGTAGAAGTGGTAAGGCCGCATCTTTCAGAATATTCTAGATGTGTAGAGCATGTCAATTTATACCGACCATCAAGTTTTCAGATTCATCTGTTGTTTGGTTTGCCAGAAACGTCTAATTAACGTTCATCGTGAAAACCCCTGTATAGCACACGCAGAATATCTCATTCATTTTGACAGTTCAATGTAAACGAGTAGGTTTTATCGAGGAGCAGTTCCATCAGTATAATACCAAATATGATTGGCTATAATCACACATTGCTATTGTTTCAATTCATTAAAATGTCATCACATCTCATACTTTGTATATTAGGTATATTGTATTTCTCATCCCTCCTCAGTATTCATTTTTGGCAAATAGGTATTAGCAGCAACAGAGTCATATTGGGAGAAATTTTGATCCACCGTGTATGATAAATAATGTATAAAGTTTGTTCAGAGAACAAATGAACTGATATAAGATTAAATGAATATAAAAAGCTCAAACTCATTTCCACACAATAATATTCATAAAATGTACAACAAGGGTAAATTTCGGGCTAATACCACGCAGAACATTTAATGACATCCTCCCGAAATCTATGCATCGAGTCGTATAAACGAATACTGATACAAGTGATTCTTTCCTGAATGCCTATTGATTTCGATCTAGCCAGGCCACGCTAGACACCTACAGACTGGTTTCGAGCTCTTTGACTCTCATCAGTCCAGGGCAGTCTCCAGCCAGCAGCGCTAAGACCGCCGACTAAGCGTAGCCTAGCCAAACAAAAATCAAGTCGAATGAACATTGTGTGGAAATGACTGAGCTTTTTGTATTTATTTAACATTTCATTCCACTTTGAGCATTGTGGCTATTTCGTAGTTGAAATTACGCCAGTCGGGCAACCATCCACTTCCGTATGGGAATTTCGGTTTCGGAGTGTTTCTTTCCTTCGTTTCTACTCAGATGCTAACTTGATTTTTGGCTAGGCTACGCTTAGTCGGCAGTCTTAGGACTGCTGGCTGGAGACTACCCTGCCCTGATGAGAGTCAAAGAGCTCGAAACCGGTCTGTAGGTATCTAGCGTGGCCTGGTTAAATCGAAATCAATAGGCATTCAGAAAAGAATCACTTGTATCAGTATTCGTTTATACCAGTCGATACATAGTTTTCGGGTGAATGTAATTCAATGTTCTGCGTGGCCTTAACCAGGAAAGTAGTTGTTTTTCTCCCAAAATCTACCATTGTTGTTCATTTCATGAACATTGTGTGGAAATAACTTTGATCTTTTTGTATTTATTTAACATTTCATTGCACTTTTAACATTGTGGCTATATCGTAGTTGATATATTAAGATTGTCATATGAAAGACGCCTGATGAGCTGTAACTCTGACATTTTTCATGCGATTTCCCAAAATAACAATAAAAATTATAATGATAAATAAGTATGACTTACTGACGACTTTGAAGAATAAAAACAAAATCATTGATTAAAGATATGAATTGATTTCTTCATTTCATGACGAACTCGAACGATAATCAATATTTAATTTCCAAAAAAATAAGAAAGAAAAAGAATTATCGAAGCATTATGCTGATATGTTCAACCTATGGTTAATTGGTATACTTACGTAGCTAATTTTAGAAATTAATCCGAGAACAGTGAAAATTCGGAAGAATTTCAGTACACAAAATATATTCAGACATCCAATGCTCCTTGCTCTAAACAGTTCATTTTCTGGTCCTCCTCTCAAATAGTAAATCAAATATCTGGGTATAGACGAAAAAACATCTCCTATGAAATAAGGACTGAATATGTAATTCCTGAAAGAAAATATAACATAAACACAGTAAAAAGAATGCCCGACGAGAAGAAAAACTCATCCAAATGGGAGAGTGGACTGATGATGAATTATTGGCATTCATTGATGAATTTCAGAGCTCATTTCAAATTTGATGGTGACGTCACTTTTTATGCTGTTTCGTTATTGGTCAGATTATCTTCCATTTCTACTCATGAAGCAAGGTTGTCAAGTCACCAATTATAATCAAGTTATCAAGAAGATATTTAAGTCCTGTCGTTGAATAACACATAATAGGAGGATCTCATGACATGATAATTCATTCTTGACTTTTTAGAGCAACCAGCATGTCCAAATATTTCTTATACTCCATACTTCCAGCTCGTTTCCTCCACTAATCAAGGAAGATGAAACACTAGCCAAAACTGTCCAGGAGAAAAGCCAACATTTTCGCGCATTTATCTGCTGAAAATTCCACTCTAGATTCATCGGGAAAACAACCTCCAAACATAACGCCAATTGACATTCATATGCCAGGGATCACCTTTCGCCAACGTACTATAAGGAAGATTTTATTGGGTCTCAACCCCAACAAAGCTTGTGGCTCCGACGGAATCCCACCGATTGTCCTCAAGAAATGTGCTCCCGAACTTACACCTGTTCTCTGCAAGTTGTTCAACTACTCTTACACATTGGGGATATTCCCGTCCAACTGGAAAATTGCGAGAGTACAACCAGTTCCTAAAAAAGGCAAGAAGACCCTACCTAGCAACTACAGACCGATCGCACTGCTATCTATTATTTCAAAGATCATGGAGAGAGCTATCAACATCGAGCTCATAAAATACCTGGAACATTCAGGTATTATCATATGGCTTGCCTCCCCAGCTATGTTCTCTGCTAGCTAGTTTTCTCTAAAACAGGTCTCTCCATGTAGTGATCGACAAAGTTTTATCTAACTCTCTCATCATAAAAGCTGGTGTTCCGCAAGGATCAATTCTAGCACCAACACTATTTCTACTCCATATCAACGATTTGTTGGAAGCAACTTCATGTCCAGTATCCAATAACTTGGTAGATTTCGATGGCAAACAAAACACAAGCATGCCTTTCCTCTAAAAAAGCCGATCTCACTGTGCCCAACATGAGCTTGTCAGGAGTAACCATACCTTTGAAGACATCCATTTCGATGCTTGGTATTACTATCAATATAACCTTTCTTGGGAAAATCACGTGAGATCAATTGCTAAAAGTGCATCCAACAAACTTGGTTTTCGGTTTCGGGCTAGGAGCTATTTCACTTCCAGTCAGCTGCTTATGATCTATAAGGCACAGATCCGACCTGTCCTGGAATACTGTTCCCATATTTGGACTGCAGCACCCAAACATACCCTGAAACTGTTGGGTTCTGTCCAAAAAGGGCAATTCATCTCGTGGGTGATGCCTCGCTCACAAACTCACTCACTTATCTGGAACACCGTAGAAAATTTGGCGATCTGGCTCTATTTTATAGATAATTTCATGGACGATGATCTTTTGAAATATCAACAATTGTCCCTCCCTTGACAGTCTCCGCGAGATTGAGCCGTCGAGTTGAGGCTTCGCACTTCTTCGTGGTCTCTTTGGAAACCTGCAGAACATCTCTTTCCAAAGACTCGTTCATCCAACGAACAGCGAGGCTCTGGAACACATTGCTGAGGGAGGTGTTTCTGGAGGCATATAACCTCCAGAAAATTAAGAAGAACACCAATTCCTACCTTATTTTCCTTGGTTCTCACGATGTTCTCTGAATATCACAGGATATCCCTTTTCGTGGGAACCAGAACATAAAAAAAACAATAACAAATTACCATATGAAAGTGCTGGCCTCTGTTTGTTGACTCGAGTTGTTGTTTCGTCTTCTACCAAATGTTGCCTATCTTTAGCACTTTTTTTACCGTACTGATGAAGGTCGAAAGCCCGAAACACGTGTCTGCGCTTAACTCTTTCTGTTTTTGACGCCAATAATCTCTGTCTAGTTGTCGATAAATATATCAATATATCGATATATCGATAGCTGTCGATATATCGATAGCTATCGAGAATATCGATAGCTATCGAGAATAACTCATTTGTGTGACCCCATAGACGCTTTCGTAATATCCAGACAATAATTGGAGTTATAACATCTACAATTTTTTTTGGTTGGTCTGTTCAGGCATTAATTGCGTAGGTAGATAGACTATATAACCTTAGGTTTGGAGGAAAAATAAAATTATTTTGAGTTAGACTTGGAAATAAATCGATATATATCGATATATGGTGAAAAGATTAGTTTTCGTCTTATGGCATCAGCGGTATGGAATCAGCGGTCTGGAATCTAGATAATGGGTTATGTCGGTGTTTCAGAAAGGGTTTACTTTACAGGATGACACTGCATGAATCTACTTCTATGCCACAATGCTTGGTCTGATGAACCGTACTAAGGTATATTCCACAAAATCGCTGCCAGGTATGTGGCTGAACATTTTGTTACCTAGTTATTTTCGATGGCCGCATTTCTATCTTCTTGTGTTTTGCATCAGTATACCCCATGCAGAAAGTTAATACAATATTGGCCCAAGAGACAACGTCCAAAGCTAGCGAAAATTCTCGGTAGTAAGTAAAAAGGTTATTCATGCTTTGTCCTCTTCCAATACTGCTGTCTATAGGTTTCACTACCAACATCATTATGTAAATAAAAAGTATGCACACGTCGTACCATTTCCTGAAATGTACAAAAAACAGAATAGAGTTTTTCTGCAATCGATACAAAAGTCGTCCATTTAATACCAAAATTAGCTCTTCAATTGACGTTTCAATTATTGACACAAACATAGGTATGATACTAAACAGCACGTTTAGTTCCCAGGAGCTATATATATTTGATTATCGAGCCAAACACAGTGGAGTATGGAGAGAAATAAATAATAGCTATTATTATTGTTGATATGCTCACTAACCTAAAATTTTCCACGTCTTTTTCCTATAGGTACCTGGCACTGGAGCTGTATTTTCTATTAGAGCACCTGGTCCATACACAAATTTGTCACTCTGTGGTTGTATTTTTATTGAAACTACAATTCGATTTTCCTTGGAAATTGAATAAACCTGAACTGTTATTGCAAGTAGAATATTCTCACCACACGGATTATTTATTTGTTGCATTGCATAAATATGACACGACATTGGTGGTTACTTCACATATTAATCTGAGTTAATTGTTTCGGTTGCAGAAAGAATAGCATGTTTCATTCGGATCAAAAGTGACTTTGTTTGACTCGCAAATTTTGCTTTCGCTCGGCTACGCTTGTCTAACAAAGTGTCACTTTCGATTATTGGTACAAAGTAAACCTTGCACAAAATCTGTCAATATACCGGCCAGTCTAATATAGGTCCATATTTCAGTTTCACAGAACTATGATTGTAATATATTCCTAATGATGGAAAAAATGGTAATTTACCACAGGGTGAACACGATAGAACTTTTGGAATTGGTCGCTCTGCAACTTTTTGAATTCCTTTCTGATTCTGGTGAAATGCTAATAGCTTGATCATTGTGTAGGAAGAAACAAAACTAACTATTTCACGTTCAACTTCTTAACGCCCTGTGGCAAAAGTAAGTCTAAACCTAATTTCATTTCGTTTTGGACTGAAGTATGATCCCTTTCTGAGCATAATGGTTTTTGATTTATGTCAATATCTTCTTTGTAAGAGAAGTATGGATTTTTCAAATTTGCAGAACACATATACAGGGTGAGTCATGACTAACCAGCCATAGCCTAATTACAGAAAGAGGAAGTCAAGGTGAGTTGATATATATGTAAAAAAATATATTTTGCCTATTCGTAACAGAAATACAGGACATTATTTGAATTCGGGGCCAAACTTTTATGAATGATATTCCAGGAACGTCTTCATGCTATCGTCTGAAATTCACCAGCAACTTACCTCTACCGACACTCTAAAGGTCTGCTATGAAAAAAAATCCAGAGCCACACTTATGGGAATCCATTTTCTTTATATATGTCATAATTATTTTTAATTTTTCTTTAAGGCTCTCTGTTAGACAACATTCTTTAAACGCAGTGGCATTTTGGGGCAAATCTTCTGATTTGTCCTCACTACACGTATATTGAAATAATATCCATATAGAATCGAGGAGGGAAGATCCCAAAAAATCTGGAATAATGAATTCTTGCATATTTGACATTTCCTTAATAATTGAATGGCACGAAATAGTGAATATAGAGAAATATCTCGATAAATATAGTGGTTTGTTCACAAATTTCATTATAAAATTCGTGTTCTTGAGACAAAATAAGTAATGCCCAAAAAAATTTTTCAAAATAAAAATGAACCTGTGTCAGGAGAATTCTGAGAAATGGCTGAATGGCTTGAAGGGAATTTATTGAGTACCTTTTGAAAGCACTGTATACGGTGAAGGTGCACTCATCATGCGATGGTTTTTTTTTTTCGAAAAATTGTTTTGGTATTTTAGTACGTATTTTCGTCTGAAAAATACGAATTTCACAATGAAAATGTGACCAAATCGAGATATTTTATGAAAAAGTACGAAACCTCACCTCCTTTTGCAACCCATCTAGGACATTCATTTACAACTACTTGTAGTACTTGTCCTTCTTTTTCCATCAGTGGACACTTTATGTACTCACGTTGTACCTCAATAACACATTTTATTTACTAAAATCCACAAGAAAGTATGGTTTATTTGAAATTTCTTCATATTTAGTAATGTGAACAGTAGTTTGGTTTCTCGAGTTTCTTGCAATTTTTTTGACATTTGACCTTTATTTGACATCTTGTATTTGTATTTTGAGTTCTGTGATTTGTATTTAAATTCGATAATTGAATGGCCATCAGCTGGTGTGATGTTTACCTCACTGATGAAATATGAAAAAATTACAAATAAACCATACTTCTTGTTGAATTTAGGGAATCCAAATTACACCAAAAAAAATCAGGGGGTGTTTGCTTGTGATAATCTAGCACTAGCAAATGAAGTTAATGCAAACATGTGTCTTAAGTTGCTCCATTTTTGAGATACAGGATGTTGAAGTTGGAAGTATTAATTGTTTTTATTTCTAACCCTCCTGTATAAGCTTTCATATGGTGCCAAAATTCAGTATGAATAGAGACTGAGAAAGCTCCAAAATTTCAAAATGATTCTGATTGGGGTTATTGAGTAATCTCAATGGAATTCTTGACAACACCTACATTAAAATTTGGAGTCTGATCGAATTTTTATTGTTTCCTCAAAAACTAAGCTAGATACGAAAATCACACAGAGGACAAAGAAGTTGTTATTTCAATAGTTCAATCTAATAGGAATATGACACTCAGAAAAACCAGTGGTGTACAATGACATCGATAAATTTACCCACTGTGACGTCACTGAAAATATTATTTCGAATATAATTGCACTAGAAGAAGCTCCATATTACTATTAACAAGATCACAACGTTTTATTGAAATTGATGAAAAGCCAATTGAGAAATGAATTGAAAAAAGATTAGGACACATATTTAATAGTTATTTTTGTATCTAGAGCGCGAAATGCTACTTTGGTGACCGAGATATGATTTTTTAACGAGGCGTAGCCGAGTTAAAAATATAGTCGAGATGACCAAAGTATTTCGCGCTCGAGTTGCAAACAACGTTTTTTCTACAAACGTCAAAAAATATAGTTCTGAAGTAAAAATATGCTCAGCTTGATATCGAAAATAGTGTTGAACTGGCTTGAAAAGGCCTCCCCCTATCCTCCCTAGGTACGCACGATGTTCCATGAACATAATAGGAATTTCCTTTCGTGCGCTCCAAGGAATAAAACAAAGTTATTGTTGAACATTCAGAAATAAATGATTTCGTGGATGTTTGTTCGATTGAGGACCATGAAGTTGAAATATAAATATCTCATATATTTTACATAACAATGCGCGAAGTAGGTACTTCGCACACTGTTTTACTTCGCGCACTGCTTCGCACATTGTGTCGTGGTAACGTAGGAAACAGAAAAAAGTGTCACTTCGCAATTCGTCATCAATGCGCGAACCTTGTCATTTTTTGACGTTTGTAGAAAAATGAACTTTATTACCTAAAATATCTCAAGGACACCCCTTGAATCATTTTTCGGTGCTATTTAGATACACGCTGTATGAAGTGTCTAATGAGGGAGAAAGAAGGACAAATAGTTGTAAATGGATTTCCATCAAGGTGGGTGGCAGAACATGGTGTTTCGCAGTTTTTCGTTGAATATCTCAATAGATAGCGGTTTGTTCATATTTTCATTGTGAAATTAGTTAGCGGAAAAATGAGCTGAAATTTCGATTTTCTTTTCTTGGGAAACAGATGACTCAAACTCACCTGAATTTACTAAGAGGATGTATGATGTAGCGGTGCTTAGAACATAGCTGCTTGATTTTCTCTGCCCTCACCCCATTTGCGCTCCTGAAGTAAATGGAGCATAAGGGATTTTCAGGTGAAATCACCACCAAAGACAGCCATTTCGATGACAATACCGAAAAACCTCTTGATCTCGTTTCATCTTCGAACTTTTTGGATCCGATGGTACACAGATGAGGCATGATCGTTAATTTCTACGTCTTCATTCTTATGGTAGCGATATGAATGAAAGTGCCAGATGAGACAGTGGTGAAACAAGTCGTTTGTTGTATTGAAGTCGTCATGAAAACACAAAAATATTTACTGAACCAACCACAGCTGCCTTCTTCAGTTCACATTTTACACTTCAAAGTGAAAGAAATAGCAAATATTGAGGCTTTTTCTGGTGACCATTGGGTGCCATTGGATATTGGTTATTGAAGTAGTCTCAATGATAATAATGGCGGATTCTCATTCTGATATCCGCACATTTCAAACATTTGATATTATTTGCTGATTGCTTTGGAAATTGAAAACTGATTGATATGTCAGATATGTATATTCTAGTGAACGATTTTTCTATATGAATCTTTTAGATATCTGTAACTGGAATAGTGGTATGTGCAACTATTTGAAATTCCAATCTTGTATATACCTAACCTGAAAAATGTGGTACTTGTGGTAGTTTTACATCAACGAAGATAATGGCGAATTTAGAAGTGGGATTACTTATTCAGGTCATAAATAATGAGGAGGAAAGGTGAAATTTGCAATCAATTAGGTTTTTGTTCCAGCATGGTGATGATAAAAGTGTTAGAGGTTTTTGAATTTATGTTGGAAATTACTATAATAACAAAGGAACCAATGCTTTGGACCTGGCTGAATAATCTCGATTTTCTGATAGGTAGTTCAGGGAACGAAACAGTTAATTTTTTTGTAGCAGAGAACACAATCGAAAAAAAAAGGCAATTGAGAACAGAATCAGATTTGTTGAATATTCCAAAAGGATTGTTCAAGAAGATGTATACAATGACTAGAGCTACAGCTCAATATTTGATAGAAGAAATAAGTCCTTCTTTACCAAATCCTGACCGAGAAACATTGGCAGTTCCAAAAAGTGTTTAAATCCTCGCTGCATTGCACTTTTATGCTCAAGATAGGTACCAGGAAGGTGTAAGCCAAGACTTGAACTGTCCATTGAGTCAAGCATCTGTTAGTCGGGCTATCACATTGGTGACCGATATATTGGTTGATAATTTTTCCTACAAGATTAGGTTTTCTATGACTGTTAAAGAGAAAAATGTAGAGAAAATAAGGTTCATCGATAGACCAAATGGTTTTCCAGGTGAACGTTTCATTTCAATTAAATTATCAAATAAATTTCGAAAATTTTCAGTATGTGACCGTCGAACTGTTCAACTTTTAGATTCAATAATTATGTCAAATTATCAAACTAGATGATTTTCGAAACCGAAAAAAAAATATAGTAGAATGAAACCCATTGAAAAAGAAAAACGATATAACAAAAATGAAAGGAAATATAGCTATTTATACAGTGTGTCCCAAATTTGATCCTCACCATTGGTATCTCAGTAACTATGAGAGATAGAAAAACGCTTAAATTAGCAAAGTTGTAGTAAATTTAATATTGAACGCCTACTTTCGATTCAGTGAGCAGATAAAATAAGTAACGGTCGATCTGAGGTCGGGAAATGGAAGGGGGTGAGATTTTGTGGATAAAAAACGGTTAATCTCGATTTCTGGCAAAACTACAAGTCCTATGGAAATAAATTGAGAGACAGAGTTGTAAGTAATGAAAAGATCTATTACTCTTGTGAATAAATTTTTTCACATAACTCCAAAATTTTCGGGAAAAATTCAAATACCAAGTTTGTGTTTTTTTATTTTTATCTTTAACGAAACAAACTGTATTCACGAAATTTTGTCTAAACGCATCATTTTATCTCCTATACACTGTGATTTTTTTTATTCGATCGAAGAAATCATGCAAGACCGAGACTCCATCAGCAGCCTCTAGCATCATAACAAGCCATTACAGCAATTTGGTATTTGGGCATTTTCTTCAGAATACTTTGGACTATAACATTTCAAAAATTTATCTAATTATGCTCAATGAGTGTGACAGAGAAAGAATAAGTTTCGATATTGCCCATTGAGCAAGACTGCCATTTTTGACAGGGAAAACTATGTTTTTCTAATCTTGACATTTAATTTGAATCTTTTCAAAACTGACGGAAGTTTTGATATGTCTCACTTTGAGCAAACAGATGTGTAATAATAATAATAATAATAATAATAATTTATTCGCCATTTAGGTACAGTGTGTACATATGGTAAGTCATACAATGCGTAAGTCACATGATACAATAAAACCAAATTGTAGATCATTGAGTAAAAATAACAATCGTATGAATAAATAAAATCAAAACGGATCTGACGACAGCACAACACAGGATACATATTTAAAAGTGAAACGATTAACAGTATAAATAAAATCATAGACTGAGTCCAAATGACCACGACCATATATAATTAAAATCATTGAATTGAAGTTGTATTACGGAATAGGATGACAGCACACTACAAGTAAAATAATTCACAATAATGGATCATCCAAATATTCTTGATAGGAATAGTAACATTTGTCAGTCAGCAAACATTTTATTTTGTTAAAAAATAATCTATCACATCCAGAATTTTTAATTTCCGTTGGCAGTATGTTGTAGAAACTCAGTGCTTTGTAGAGAGGAGAATTTTGGAATTTCGTGGTTTTGTGGTTTGGTATTTTTAGGTGACTACCATTGCGTGTGTTGTAAGCATGCGAAGAAGCATTGGTATCGAAGGATTTCAAGTTGCTTCTAATGCATTTCAAACATTTCAGAATATAGATAGATGGAGCAGTCAACAATTTCTCTCTTATAAATATTGGTTTGCAACTATCTCGATAGTCCATATCAAATATGAATCTTACGATACGTTTCTGCCCTATAAACACTCTACCAAAATCTTTACCACATCCCCATGACATAGTGTTGAAGGAAATGTGTGAGTATACCATTGCATAATAAATGCTTAATAAACTCTCCTTGCCTACTCATGTTTTCATTTGCTCAATTGCAACGAATGCTGAATTTAGTTTCTTGCATACATGATTGATATGTAGATCCCAGTCTAACCTCTCATCTAGAAATGTTCCCAAGAATTTTACATCTTGCGATATAACTATTTTATCAATAGCGTTTATTTCACCAGGGATATTATCTTTCCTATTATAGAATTTCATTGAAACTGACTTTGTTGTGTTTAAAGTGAGTTGATTTCTGTCACACCATGATGTGAACGAATCAATGATTTTGCCGACATTTGTTAATAGTACATCTGGATCAGGACTAGCAACTGTAATTTTTGTGTCATCAGCAAACATGGTGATGTAGCAATCAGTTACGTTTGTGTAAAGTAAAATATTATATAGCTGGTGAAGAAATGGTCAGTTACGTGATGAAAATACGGATGGACGAAAAGAATAGTACATTTTGTGCTACTTCCTTTTATTTTTCACGCCCACAATCATGACAATAAATGTTTTCGGAAAAATGCTAAACAATAGTTTCTTTTTGGGATAGTACCTTGAATCAAATAAAGGAGCCCTCAATTCCAGGAACCCATACTCTCGAATCAAGAGTGGCATATTTAAGACAAAGTGCAAAAACTTTCAAAGAAAGAATCTTGAATCTCAAATATACTCCAGGAATCTTGAATCTCAAATATACTCCAGGAATCTTGAATGAAGCTCCCAATTCAATCTTGTCAAGATTCTCGTTCTTGGGAGAAGAAAACCCTTATAACTCTCAAGCCATGATAATCTAAATAATCTGGAAGCTTCGGCTGAATATCTGAGAATTTGATGGAAAAGAATATGTTTCTTCAGTCAATAAATTTCGAGAAATCAAGTACTATAGTCCAGTCATTATATCCAAATAACGGATCTTACCCGTAAATAATTTTTTAGTGTTTTTTTTTTCATAGGTATCTCGGGGGGGTCACTGGGAGTGTAAATTCAAAATGGCGACCAAATCAAGCTTTTGCGTATGTTTTTTTGTTAAAAAACGATTTTTCTTTAATAACTCGGCCATTTTTGATTCTACAGAAAAAGTTTGGGGACAAAAATTGTAGTAAATTTGGTTCTATACAAGTTTGGTTCTCACAATTTTTCTGATAGGATCGATATTTTGTAAATTAAACCTGAGAAAAGCGACAAATTCGAAATATTTTCATTATCTCGTTTATTTTCAACTTTACGGCATAAATGAACCGAAACAAACTTGTAGAGAATCAAATTTTGGACAAATTTTGTCTCCACCTGTTTGTCCGAAAATCGATATTTCCGGAATTAAACCTAAAAAAAAAACGACTCATTCGAAAGATCATCATTATCTCGTTTATTCTCAACTTTACACCATAAATGAGAAGGAACAAACTTGTAGAGAATCAAATTTTGGACAAATTTGGTCTCTACCTGTTTTTCCGAAAATCGATATTTTCGGAATTTAACCAGAAAATATGAACCCATTCAGAAATATTCGCAATATCTCCTCTTTCTCAATTCTGCAGGTGCAACGAATAGGGCGAAAGTTGTATACAATAAAATGAAAATGATAATGAAAATATTTCGAATTTGTCGCTTTTTTCAGGTTTAATTTACAAAATATCGATCCTATCAGAAAAATTGTGAGGACCAAACTTGTAGAGAACCAAATTTACTACAATTTTTGTCCCCAAACTTTGTCTGTAGAATCAAAAATGGACGAGTTATTCAAGAAAAACCGATTTTTAACAAAAAAAAAACAGTTTTCGCAAAAGCTTGATTTGGTCGCCATTTTGAATTTACACTCCCAGTGACCCCCCCGAGACACCTATGCAAAAAAAACACTAAAAAATTATTCACGGGTCAAAGTCTATAATGACTGGATTATACTTAGGACAAGTAAATTGTATTAGATACCTGAAGATTCTATTCCTGAGACAAATACTTATTTCTTTCCAGCAAGATATTCTGACAATCTTATAGCAAAAGAATTTTGATGGTTTTTGAAGTGAACATTCACTTGGCCATATTCAAGATCACTATTTCTTTTAATGAAGTGTGTATTTCTCTGAATGAAAGGGTCCTTTTTTTCAGGGTGGGTGCTGAAGTGCTAGTTCATCCGGGCGATAAAGTTTTATTTCACACACGGTCTTGCATAAATATCTATACGTTCAACACAATTCTTACACCATTTATTCATTCATTTTTAGAATACATATATCAAAATCCTATCAACAAGTAACATTAACTTCACTAAATTCATCGAAACATATAAAGGGCATCAATTTGAAAACTTTCCACCCTTGATATACAGGGTGTTTCACAGGTAAAGGGAAATATTTCAATGGTAGATAGGGGTCTCCAAGGTGGTTCTGAAAATACCATATTTGATAGGTCTTAGAGTCTTCATAACGGAGATACAGGACGATTTATTGATTTCGAATAATTATTCATTCGTCTATATGTATTGACCTACCCAGTATATTCTTCTCAAATTTGGTAAGGAGCTTATACTTGGGACGTTCAATTCATTCACCTATCGGGCGGAGTGAAAATCCAGGTTCGGCTTCAGGAAAAATTTACATTTATTCGAAATATTAAAATAACACACTGTACTTAATAATCAACACAGTACATCAAAAGAATTGTGAAGAGGAGGAAAAACTGAATTGGGTTTGATGCTTTTTGTTTTCCCGCCACCAATTCTCATCGTAACAATCATAAACAGAAAGTTGAAAGTATGTCAGTTTGAAGAGTATTGAAATTATGAAACCAGTGTCAATTATGATTATTCGATATATTTTGGTCAAAAAATCGCTCTAAAGAACTTACTAAGTCTCACAGTTTTTATAACGGAGATACAGGGTGAATTATCGGTTTTGGATAATTATTCACTCGTCCATAAGTATAAAACTACCCAGTAACATTATCTCAAATTTGGTATGTAGCTTACTTGGGACGATGGATTCATTAACCTATCAGGCGGAATGAAAATAATACCAAATAATTATAATTCGGTAATTCACCCTGTATCTCTATTATAAAGATTATGAGACTTTTCCTGAAGCTGAACCTGTATTTCCATACTTATGGACGAGTGAATAATTATTCGAAACCGATAATTCACCCTGTATCTCTGTTATAAAGACTGTGAGACTTAGTAAGTTATTTCGAACGATGATTTAACAAGAATATATCAAATAATCATAATTGGAAGTGGTTTCATAATTTTGATACTCTTGAAATTGACATACTTTTAGCTTCCTGTTTATGATTATTGTTACGAGATTGTTATGAGAATTGGTGGCGGGAAAACAAAAAGCATCAAATCCAGTTCAGTTTTTCATCTTCTTCACGATTCCTTTGATGAACTCTGTCAATTATTACTTACAGTGTGTTATTTTAATATTTCGAATGAATGTAAATTTTTCCTGAAGCCGAACCTGGATTTTCACTTCGCCCGATAGGTGAATGAATTCAACGTCCCAAGTATACGCTCCATACCAAATTTTAGAAAAATATACTGGGTAGTTCAATACTTATAGACGAATGAAGAATTATTCGAAATCGATAAATCGCCCTGTATCTCCGTTATGAAGACTCTAAGACCTATCAAATATGGCATTTTCAGAACTACCTTGGTGACCCCTATCTACCATTGAAATATTTCCCTTTACCTGTGAAACACCCTGTATAAAAATTTGAAAATCCGTCAATTCCATGTTCAACAGGGACACTCTCAATGAATATATCTAGTACTCGTGGTCTGGTTAAACCCCCTAGGAAGGGTAGATTTCACTCTCAGAATCTCAAATGAACTGGGGTAGAATGCAAAGATGCATGGTTTTTATTTGAACAAAATATATTATATTGAGTATCCTTTCAGGAGAAATACATATGGCAGAAACAGCAATTAGCTCTCCAAATAATGAGCGAAATTGAAGCAGCAAGCTGGAGTATGTCAATCGACGAATATTTTCAGGAAAAATAGTATCACGAGTTGTATTCGTATGAGTATTCCATGATTGAGACAATAAACAAGCGGCTCACGAGAGTTGCGCACACTGCATCCATCATTCTGGCTTCCAACATAATTGAAGTTTTAAACGTCCAAAATTATATCGCTGAAAAACGAGGAAGGTTGATGACGTGTGGGTCAATTCGGCTTCTCTATTGGTAGAGCAAGTCCGATAACATTTAGTGAACAAAAAAATATCGCTGTTATGCAGATGAAACCGTGAAAATGGCCGATTCTGATTGATTCTAGAGACCAAGAGTGGAAAAGTCATCAGAAAGCAATCTGATAGTAAAATTTCGGTGGTAGTTCACAAATAGCTTTCCTCTTTGCTACTTCTGCTTCGATAAAGTTAATCTTTTCAGCAAGAAACGGGTCAGGAAATTTTGCAGGAGGATCTGTTACATTTCCACCAGGATGGTGCTCCATCTAATTATTTTCTTCCTGCCCGATAGACAAGAAAGTGATCCCATATGTTCCATTTCTGAAGTTTGTTTCATGCAAATTGAAAGTTTATTTTTCGTAAGTTTAAAATACCTAACAAATACAAATAAAATTCAGGAAGAACTAGACCAGGCTTATTTGTCATTCAAGCGTTGGAACGAAAACAACTTATATTCTAACAAATTCTACTGAAAAGAGGCTCAAAACTATCATTTTCATTGAATTTATATAACCTGAAAACCATTATTTTCAGTGCAGGCAAGTTGTAATCACTACTGTAAGTTTAGAGCGATATTACATGTAAGTTGCTCATCAAAAAATAATAAATTAGGATACCGTAAAAACAGAATTCAACCAACGCCCTTTCCTCCTTTCAATTCAAGATTCTGAGGGGACACATCAACCCCACTAGGAGGTTGAACCACGAGTGCTAAGAGTGTTAATAAAATTGAGAGTGTATCTTTTGAAAAAAAAAATTGACACGTTCCAATTTTTTGTATCATTCACTGGAAGAAAATATTGAAGGTGGGAGAGTTTAGAAATTGACATCATGTAAGTATATGCCTACCTATTATAACAAATGAAAAATACATTACATTAATTTAACCTAATATTATTTCTTCATATAGGTACTCGGGACAATGTTCATCGGGTTACCTGGAACAATAATTTTCTTGATTACGCACCATATATCATACTAGAGTGCCTCAAACATCTCATTTTACGCTCTTTGAAGAGTAAGGACACGCTTGTCATGTTGTTAAACATTTGAACAAAGAAGATGAGAGCATTTTTTTGTGTGGAATGTCCTTTTCCTTTACCCCTTTCATTGTGAACGAGTGCAGAAATGATATTTTAAACCGTAACAGTGGCGTAACACCAAAGACACATAATACTCATTTCGTAGTTAGATTATAATGTCATTGAATATATTTCCATTTAATGAATATTGGATCACTTGAGATGTCTTCTGATGGTCATTGGGCAATTCAAATGAATGATAACCATCATTCTTAGAACTTTTGCAATTCGTTACCGAACAAGAAATATTCGAAATCATTTTCGTGGGGACGCCTATTTATATTTGAGAACTGACGTTTTAAATCTGAGAATGATGACAATTCGGAAATACAGTGGTGATAAGCTGTTCCTTACTTTTTAGAGGGCGTGAAATGAGATATTCGAGGCACCCTATAATGTACAGGGTATGTCACGACGAGCTTACACTATCCTTATACCAAGAATTAATCGGGAGAAATCCATGAAAATGTGCATGCTTATATTTTAGAATCCTCTCTCTTCATTTAAAATATTTTCGACGATGCAGTATTGCCGTTTCTACTAGAAAGTAGTAGCAACATTACTATTTCAAACGGAACACCCTGTATCTTATCGCATTCTTAGGTTTTCCCTGAAGAGCTGATTTCCTCGATGCATCACACTTGTGGGGTCTATTGAAAATGATTACAGAGATATAGGGTGTTCAGAATAGAGATTTTCCAACTTTTTTGGGTCGAAACTATTTATTTTTGGTCAAAACGACTCACATTATATGTCCCTATATCAACTTTTGATTCACTATTTACTGATATTTGATCGAAAAAGATACAAGGTGGTTCAAGATTCAGAATGCTGATCTGAATTTTTGTTTTCATACAATACAGGGTGGGCCACCAGTAACGCCTCGGTCTCTAGAAGGCTAACCACTTATCTTCTTGGAATTCTTCCTCTCTAGGAAGTTGCATGTCAACATAGGCTACCATTTAAAATTATTTCGAAACATACAGGGTGTCCCCAAAAACCATAAAACACTGAAGTTAAACTTTTTTCTATCGAACACCCTATATATTATTTCATTTTGAGATTCTCCCTGATGAGCTGATTTCAACGACCCATCATACTTGGGGTCTAGCAGTTATAATTACTGAAATATAGGGTGTGAAAAATCGAGATTTTCCAAGTTCAAGAATTTTTTGTGTCGAAACTATTCATAATTGGTCAAAACGGCTTACATGCCCCTATATCAACTTTTGATTAACTATCTACTGATATTTAATTGGGACATATACCGGGTGATCAAGATTCTGAATTCTGCACCACCCTGTATTTGTTTCAATTAAATGTCAGTAGATAGTTGATCAAAAGTTGAGATAGGGACATATGAGCCGTTTTGACCAATTATGAATGGTTTAGACACAAAAAATTCTTGAGGCGAAAAGATAGGCTACAGAAATATACAGGGTGCCATTAAAAAAAAAAGTTGGGTCTACTTCCAATCAAACAGGTAGTTGAAGAAAATTGTCATTGGGTTCAAGGGAAGCGCCATCATCGATAATATAACCCTTGTGAATTTAAAATTTTTATCTCTTCAAATAAGAAAACTACAGGCTGTTACATGTCTCCTGTGTCACCCGGTATAAATATATGGATTTTGTTGAAATATTAGTTGAGACTGAAACGGTCTGTATTTTCTTTCGATTTTTTGCGCAGGTTGGTCCTTTGCTCTACCGTAATTACGGCCCTGCTTCCAATACTTCCAATGGAGTAAATAATATTAGGAAGAGATTATTGGACATAAAGAGTTAACCTATTACCTGGTCCTGACGATGATACGTAGGAAACGGATCGAGAAGGAACTGCAACAGACTGTTTGGTGTATGTTTTCTCGAAAAGCGCCATCTTGTAGCTCTCCTCCAACTGCAATGTCTCTTTCAACCTCATTTCGGCTCTATGAATTATTGACTGATAGACAGGCCTAATAGATGATGGAAACGAATCAGTTTTTCATTATGGGTTATTCCTTGGGGCAATAAGTCTATGGGTTATTCAGTGGTTATTCATAAGGGTGATTGAATATGATATCGTTTTCTACTCGTTGCGCACTTAAAATCATTCGTTTTCACATCAAAGATTACATGGGACTGCTTTGAAACACTCATGCAACTGGGAAAGGGCAACAAAGTCACACTTATGTGGGTTCCAGGGCATGAAGGAATCAAAGGAAATGAAGCAGCTGATCGCCTTGCAAAAAAAGGTGCAGCATCTGCACTTTTTGGTCCTGAGCCTTTTTGTGGGATAAGCAAATGTCACCTAAAGGGAGAACTCAGGAAATGGGAAGAAATTGAAAAGTCCTCCTACTGGAGAGCAACTCCAGGTTAACGACAAGCGAAAAGGTTCATCAACCATACGCAGAACCGAGCCAAAGAGCTACTCAGCCTCAGCAAACCAGAGCTAATGCTTATCGCAGGCTTTCTCACAGGACACGGCCCTCTGAGGTACCACCTCAAAAAGATGGGCCTGGCGGAGATTGACACTTGCCGCTTTTGTAACAGTGCGACCGAAGCCGCGGAACACATACTTTGCTCATGTGAAGTATTAGTCCGGCAAAGGCTGAACCACCTAGAACAGGTCTATCTCACCCCTGCTGAAGTGGAAAATTCAACCGTCAGGAGAATCGTAGGCTCCATCAATAATAATAATAATAATAATAAATATACTTTATTGTCATGAAAGAATTTCTTCTTGTCAACAAAGCATGAAGTCAGTAAGGAGTATATATAAAATAAATATATCAGAAGTCTAGGGTTAGAGGACCAAAACTAGATATGGGTAATAACAATAGATCTTCTAGGTCGCAGTGATCGAGAGGTCTCCCAGCCTATACGACCCATCTACAATCTACAATCTACAATCTTGGGGTAATAAGTCTATGGGTTATTCATAAGGGTGATTGAATATGATATCGTTTTCCACTCGTCGCACTAGCTCGAAGTTTTTCGGCACAAATGATTTCCACTGGCTTTCAAACTTGCTCTATGCCCGAGTTCGAATTTTAAGAACTGTGCTTGTACGACGGTGCGATACACATAACCTCAAATATTCGAGTCACGAGTGGGAAGATGTTTGTAATTTGAATAATTATGAATGGCTCATTGAAGTTCATTACTGTTATTACAATAATTTCCGGAATCATAGATACTTCGGATACACGTGATGATGAAGACATGATGAATGAGATACAGATGTACTTCGTTACGAAACAGCGTTTACGGAAGATTCAAAATTACCTTAAAGTTAAAGAAGCTATTCAGATGTGCAGGTATTAAGCATATTCGATTGTTGATTCAGTAATGATGTGAACGACACTTCAATGCTACATCACTATTGTCGAATGATTCAATTGAACATCATTAACAATGAACATTCATACATTCATAAGCAGCTGACTGGAAGTGAATTAGCTCCTGGCCCGAAATAGAAAACCAAGTTTTTGTGATGCACTTTTGGCAATTGATCTTACGTGATTTTCACAAGAAAGGTTATTGCTGATAGTAATACCAAGCATCGAAATGGATGTCTTCAAGGGTATGGTTACTCCTGACAAGCTTATGTTGGGCACAGTGAGATGGACTTTTCTAGAGAAAATGCATGCTTGTAATTTTTTTGCATTGAAATCTACCAAGTTATTTGATCCCCATTCGAGAATTGTTGCCAAGTCCATATTTATGTTGTCAGCATTTCTCCCTCGTTTCTTTCTGATTTGCCTGGCTGGTATTGGAGCCATGGAGGAGAAGGCGGAATGGAGGTTACTATCATCCGCGAAGCTGTGTACTGGACATGAAGTTGCTTCCGAAAAATCGTTGATACGGAGTAGAAATAGTGTTGGTGCTAGAATTGATCCTTGCGGAACACCAGCAACTACAATAATTCTGAGCATTAGAGAATAAGGTCTTGGCACTCTTGGCTTTCGATTTTCAACATCAATTCAAAAGTTCGTGTCACATTTCGATTTCGGCTTTGATAATAATTTTAGGAATATCTGGTAGAAATATCAGTAGATATACACTTATGTATCTGATACTGCACCGTGTGAAGAAGATTTGAAGTGTTTATTGGACGAAATAGATGCGGAATTTTTATCCACCTTTATAACGAAAAATCACTTTCATCAGTCCAAATTGCTGATGGTTTAGCAACTCTATCATCAACGACACAAAACCCTTATAGAGATGAAATGAAAAACGTGAAGACAAGTGATGTTTTTATATCGGCATATGGGGAGTGGATATATACTATATCCATTATCTCTCCTTCGTACGTATGAATCCCCATCTACTCTTATTTTCTGAAACCTATGAGAAGTACAATTTTCTGAGTAATCAATAATTAGAAAATTATCCATTTTTATGTCTTATCCCGCTGTTGGTCATCTCTTTTTATATTCCCGCTGTCTACCCTCAAATACCATCGCACCTACCTGTTTTTCACTAAAGTTTTCTCGAAATCCTTTTTCTTCAATCTATAAACCTGAGTCACCTCTATCGCTATGATCGTCGCTGTCCTCGCCTGATCTTTTAAAACCAACGATATCTCGCCGAAATATGCGCCATCTTGCAAGTGGCATACCTGCAACATCACATCCACGTCACAACGACATATCATCGGCGTCAGTGCATCATTTCCTCGGTTAACCACAGTGGGGAAAAATACCTTCACATACATTTATGAAATTATGGTTATCATGAAAATCATATTATGATATGATAGACCATTTGAATAATTGCGCAGTGTATTTACCTCTTTTCCCGAATGCGTATACACCGCGACAGTTCCGCTGGACAGAAAATACATGGAATCCCCGTTTGTGCCGGATTGTATGATTGTGTCTCTGGCTAGGAATATTTCGGGAACCAACAGGGCTACCACATCGCTCACCTGATTGGATGGCAGGTCAGCAAATAGTGACACGTTTTCTATCAGCGATCTGCACACGTGTAGGTTTATGTCTTTGCGGAGCTTATCTGCAATGATATCAAAAATAGGGCATGAATCAGTTAACGACTATACAGTGCGACTCACTCAAGAGAGGAGCACATTATATAAAACCACAGTAGTGAGGATGAGCCGTTTCTAGAACCTCGAAGCCAGAAGGTTCCAGAAACGGCTCACGTACTCACAGTAGTATACAGGGTGTATCTAAATAACACCGAAAGAATCCAAGGGGTGATTTTGATATTTTAGGAAATAAAGTTCATGTAAACATGTGTCCTAATCTGCTTCGTTTTCGAAATACAGGGTATCAATATTTCCATAAAAAATCGTTTTGTTATTCATCAGTCAATTGTCTTCCTATCAATTGAAATAAAATGTTGTGGTTTTGTCACACCTGGAAACGAGAAGAACCTGCAAATCTGATTTCAAAATAATAATAGGAGATATAAATATTAACATCCTGGATAATAGTGACATAAGCGAGGAATATCTTAATATTCTGAGCGAATGGGGCTACATCTCGACCATTAACACGCACACTAGGATCCTAGGCAGAGCACGGTCTTGCCTGGATCACATATTCGTGAAGACAGACTCTCCTTATGAGTGGCTGAGACCATTCGTCGTCAAATCGTGCATCAGCGACCATTTTCCAGTAATCCTACAAATTAAATATATAGATGATAGAAAACAGGAACAAAAAATTCAGAACGAAAAATACAAACTGTACATTGATAAAACAAAGCTACGGGACCACCTGACAAGAGAAACATGGAACAATATATACTTAGAAGATGACGTGAACATAATGACAAACAACTTTATACAAACTCTGAAACAAAAAAGTGAACTCGCCACGCATAAAATCGCAATAAAAAGAAAAAACATCAAAAGGAAAGAATGGATCACTGACGGACTTGTGAATTCAATCAATACAAAAAATGATTTATATAGAAAACTGCAGGACGAACCGGAAAACGAAAACATTAGAATTGAATTCAAAAAGTATAGAAATAAGTTAAATCAACTAATACAAGACTCAAAGATTAAATTTCTGGAAAAAAAGGTTAATCAAAATAAAAACAATCCAAGCGGGTTATGGAAAAGTCTTAAAATTATAAACGGTAAACAAGATCACAGTGAACTAAAATCCATTACAACAGAAGACGGAAACGACCTTACAGACAAAAAAGAAATCGCGGAACACTTTGCCGATCATTACGCTACAATTGGTAAAAAACTCGCAGAAAAAATTACCCCGGCATTGTCAATGAATAAACAAACAACTCGAATAAGTAATTCAATATTCATAGAACCCGCAACAGTCAAGGAAATCAAACAAATTATTCTATCCCTCAAAACAGGTAAAGCTCCCGGACTGGATAACATAAAATCTGAGATATTAAGAGATCACTCAGATCTCATTTCAGCTCCTCTAACCTACATTATAAACAAAGCCATCGACACTGGCACATTTCCAAGTATATTAAAAAATGCATCAATAAAACCTATATACAAAGCAGGAAACAAAAAACTGGTAATAAATTACAGGCCAATTTCTTTAATAAATAGCGTGGCGAAGGTCTTTGAAAAATTTCTGAAACTACGTTTTGAAAGCTTCTTCAAGAAATACAACGTCATGTCTGAAAAACAATACGGCTTCAAGGAATCCAAATCAACTGAAGACGCAATGATGGACCTGACAGAAAAAATCTATAATGCTATGGATAAAAGTAAACCATGTCTCTGCATCTTCGTTGATTTGGCCAAGGCCTTTGACACGGTGAACCATAGAGAGCTTCTTCGAACACTTGAAGCTGTAGGCTTCCGGGGAACGTCACTCAAACTAATGGAAAGCTACCTTAGTGAAAGAAAACAGGTGGTCAACATTGATGGCACGATAAGTTCAGAAAAAACACTGGAATACGGCGTACCACAAGGTACTGTGTTGGGGCCTATACTATTCAATGTATACATCAATGAACTATTCCAAACAACAACACAAGGCAGCATCATCAGCTTCGCTGATGATACTGCGATTCTATACGAAGATTCAACCTGGCATACCCTAAAAAATAAAGTAGAAAAAGACTTTATGAATGTAATGAACTTCTTTCAAAACCGACTACTTACCATAAATTACCAGAAAACCTTTTTTATACCTTTCACTTGCTACAGCGACACTCTCCCAAACTACAGCCAACTGGAATTCAATAACGGCCTCATAAAGATCCCCTCAGCTTCCCATATTAAATACTTAGGAGTAATTATAGATTGCCACCTCAGATGGAACTACCACTCAGATTATGTATCAAAAAAACTAAAAAGCATGGCCAACAGATTTAAAGTTTACAGAGAAATATTCGACTTGAAATACATGACAATCCTATATAACTCATTAATTCAGACACACATAACATACGGTATAAAGGTCTGGGGAGGAATCGGAGACGTCTACTTAAAACCATTAGAGACATCACAAAAATGGATCTTGAAAATCATACACCGCAAAGATTATAGGTACCCAACTGAATCATTACTCACAGAAGCAAAAGCCTTAGATGCCCGACAACTGTATTACCAATCTTTAATTATCCACCATCATAAAAATAAACACAAATACGAGCACATACACCACAAACATGAAACACGCTTCAAAGCCAAAACAACAATTATACCAAGAGTCAATACTCAAAAATGTCAAAGATCATTTACCTACCTTTGTCCAGTCTTATATGCTGATATACCTGATGACTTACGGAGAATTCAATCGCTAGGCTTGTTGAAAAAAAAACTAAAAAATTGGCTGCATACTTACCCAAGAGCTGAAATACATCGAGCAATTGATAGGAAAAACTCGAAATGAGATTCACTATGCCTCTTGACTATATTAACTGTATTTTTAAACATCGATTATCATATAAATTCTTTTTTTTTTCTCTCTGATATTTACGAACGTATAATTGTCACCATGTTCATGTGTTTACCATACCTAACCACCCCACTGTAAAAACAAAATAAATAAAATATATTATAAAAAATGTAAAATGTATAATGTAAAATGAAAAATGTGAAACGTGAAATGTAAAATGTAATGTAAATGTAAAATGTTGATACCTACGCCCATGCACAAGGGAAACCTTTTTTTGGGCGCTCTGTATTTATTTACCACCATTGTTACCACATTGTTTATTTCATATTGTAATTTTGTATACGGTAAATAAATTGATTGATTGATTGATTGATTGATTGTCAATATTGATATGAAGCTTCTCCTGGTGTTATTCGATTCGAAATAATATTTCCAGTGGCGTCACAGAGGGTGAATTTATCGATATTTATAGTGAATGTCATTGTACGCTACCGGTTTTTCTGAATTTCATATTTTTATCAGATTGAACAAATGAAATAACAACTTTTTCATTCCTTATGTAGTTTTTGTATCTAGCTTAATTTTTGAGGAAACAATAAAAATTCTATTTGACTCCAAATTTTAACCCCAATTAGAATCATTTTGAAATTTTGAGGCTCTCTCAGTCTCCAACCATACTCAATTTTGGCACAATGAATGGTTATACGGGGGGTTATAAATAAAAACAATTTATACTTCCAACTTCAACATCCTGTATCTCAAAAACGGTGGAAACATGTTTATATCAACTTCATTCGCTAGAATATCACAAAGAATCACCCCTTGAATTTTTTCGGTGTTATTCAGATAAACCCTGTATATGTTCCGGCTCTGGACTATTCCAGTATATGTTTTCAAAGACAACAATTATAATAACTCATTACGTTACAATTAGGAGGTAGAAGAACCGGTAAATAATAATTTACCTCAAAATAAATCAGATCTATAGTGAATTCATCTAATAGTTTGTATTCTTGTATAGTTGTAACTCAAGAGTCTTGGAGTTTTTCTTACCAGAAAGTAAACTGTTGATCAACTCCTCTTTGAAATACCTGCTTTGGTATTTGAAAGCATAAAACTGTGAAATTCTGTGCCTCAGTTCTATAGGTAGCTGCTTCTGTATCATGTATTCGTTCAATTGGTTGATTATCTCTTGGTATTTTATGTTCATCGATCTACTGTTCAAAATAGCGACAGCCAACACAACTAAAACATGGCGAGATAATTCTGATAATTCGAAATCACACATTCTCTAGCAGCTTTTCTACGCTGCAAAACGCTCAGATATTCATATGAGAGTTATCACTGCAAATTGGGAGTAGGTATAGGTAAATACTTTCCAGTGACTCTAGGAATAGGTAGGTACCTACCAAAACTTACCCCATGTTGTAGCGATGAGAATCTTTCCAACTACATATGTGGCAATGGTTATCAGATAATCCTCAACATATTTGTTTTCTTCGAGATCGTACCGAATACCTTAAAATTAACATGGAACTTACACATATCCGGGTGACACAGGGTATGTGAAATAGTTACATAAGCAATCATTTCGAATTTGATCACATCACAATCCAATATGGCGGACTTCCGGTTCTTCTGGAAATGCCAGCATCTTTGTTTATTCAAATGGAACACCTTGTATATTTTCACATATAAATCAAGTTCAATAGCTCAGTCCGCCATATTGGATTGTGATATGAGAAAATTAAAAATTGTTGCTTATGTAACTGTACCAAATATCAGCAAAAACCAAACACGATTGCACAAGTTACATCAGGGGTGGCCCGAGACCCTGACTCTCAATTTAACGATATTTGACCTTGAGCAAGAGAACAATAATTCGCCTGCGACGCAATGTTTGTCTGTTTCGAAATCATACAGATCATCGACTCAGTCAGGGTTCCTATAAATGATCGTAGGGGTATCCTAGGTACGTCTTTTTTATGTCTCAAAGTGTTCTGTCGATACCAGGATATGATTGGGACATCCCTGGGATGTCCTGCTAAGTATTTCCAGGGTATGTCCTATTTGGTACATCCATGATATTTTCAAAATTGATATTAAACACATTATTCATTGAAGATGCATCTCGTTATTCCTCATTGAGTAAATCACAAGCAAGTGATCGTTGTTTATTTTCATTTTACTTCAATTCCGTTTACATCTTGCTGACGCTCCCCACATGACTATAAGGATACATAAACTAATCAGTAACCATAGCACCAGGACAGAGTCACAAATCAAGTCACCAATGAGTTAACAAGATTTGTGCTGTTTCATTATGTCCCTATAATACCCTCTATATAAGTATGCCTTTATTCAGATCGCTATGTGTACCTTTTTATCAATGCAAAAAGTCTATGGAACTTACAGAGGATGACCCTGGGATTCACTATTATTGTGGTATTGGTATACCCATGGAATGTCCTTGGGATGATGTAGGTAGTACCTGGTATATCCCTAGGACGTACTGAAGGGACGTCCCTGTTGGGTCCTTTCTGGAAGCGAAGGGATGTCCATAGACCGTCCCTAGTACGTCCCGTGTCCCGACAGAGGCTGCCCTAGGGATATCCTCTCACTGAATGAGTGATATCCCTGGGATGTCCATAGAATAAACCTCTCTGCTTATGTTGTTTACAGTCATTGAAGCGTCCAAATATGTTAAATTTCGATCTCTATTAGTGGAAAGCGGCAAATCAATAGAATATTTCAACGGTTATTACGATGCTACGATCATTTATAAAGACCCTGTACAATTCCAGCCACCCCACCTGGAAATATATTTCTGGATATGGAATATTTTTTGTGAGTGTTGTATCTTTTTTTTTTTCAAAGGTTGACATCTAGATATACTCACCTAGGAGGCAAGCAGAACTCCTGAACACCGCCATAATGTATTTTTTTCTGTAATTCTCTCCATAGTGTTCGCGCAGCCAATCTAGGGACTCGCCCCCGAAATGGTACTGCACCAGTCTGGGTACTGCCATTAGCAGACACGTCGACAGATGCAAAATGTACAAGCAACCCGTGATTGCTGACGTCATGAATACTGCCATGCTGGATTTGATATGGAAACTCTGCAACATCCGAAAAACTGTTATAGATGTATTTTAACATGATTATGGAACTCTAATCAGATATTCAATTTGAAAATGGTTATGTTGATTGCCAATCTGAAAGGCATTTTTTTTTAAATAGAATGTCAATTAGTCTATTTGGCGGTCATGATCAATAATAAAGTTGACTTCCGCAGTTTGAAATCTAGAAGACCTATTCGCGAGATTCACGAAGTGGGCGACATCTAGGTTACATAATACGAACTTCAAACTGGGGGAAAACAAACTGTTGTCTATGGATAAAGTGCATAGACTACATTGCATTCAGCTTACTGTAGCTGTACTAGCTGTAGTCAAACTTGTCAATAACATAAAGTGTTGGCACTGTTGGTAGTGATGATGGTTGAGTTGGTTAATTTTTTCACATTATTACATTTGTATTATTTTAATGAACAGTGAACGGGTGAAGAATTGGAGATAGTTCAAACAATTCAAACTAATTATGACGAGCAAATCAATTGACCTATAAAAGAACAGCTACAACATGTTTACAATACCCAGATTGTCCTGCTTTCCATGAACAAATACAAATCCATTGTTCTACAGGAGTTTTTCTGGACCCTCAACTTCAATTTCACTTCATGTGGGGAAGATTTCATCGCCGAAGTTTGTAGATAAAGTGCAAAAATGTGCCTTTTGTTGAAGTCTTCTGCCTCACACAAAATCACAAGATTAGCACGGAGAACTGCTTCTCCTTCCACTACTGGTCGGCTTTTTCCATCTAAATAGAGCAAAATATCTGCCAAAACAACATCTACAACAGACATTATTAGCGTTTTCGATCGAATATTGACAATTAATGTCAAGAAATTCGAAAACTTATCACTCTTATCAGTACACAGTACACAAGCTAATGGCACTAATGGGATTGAGTGAGGATTGAGTTTTGTTTTCCCCCAGTTTTGACGTGGCTTTGACATGGAACGATGAAAACCGAGCGCCACCTGGTAACATTGATTCCCGCGAATAGAACATTTCTAACATCTCCCTTATTATCATCCTTTCAGTATTCAACTGTAAAGTCAGCAAGTGTCAATTTGTCTTTTTCGAATGGTATCACATATTTTTTCGTTTTTTTTTTGTTGTATCTGAATGATACTTATTATGACAAGTTTACTTTCGGACAAAATTAAGTAGAAATAAAAAATGAATGTTCACATAGTTCATAAATTTTCGAGATGTATCATTGAAATGTGAACAAAATCATCATGTTCTGTTCTAACGGGTCATCTTCATATATTGACACACCATTCACGCCTATTATCTAACTATATCTGCCTGAGATATCTAAGTAATTCATAGTTTTTGGTGAATCCACTAAAAATGTTTGGTCTTTGCAAATGTTATACTCACATAACTGACTTTAGATATCAATTTGATGACTGTGAAAATTCTGAAGAGTTTGAGCATGCAACATATATTCAAACATCCCATGATTATTTTATTTTGCGTTCCCTCATTCCAATAGTAAGGCAGATATCTGGGCAAGGAAGATAGTATGTCTACTATGAAATAGGGGCTAGACAAGTATTTCCTGAAATAAAATACATTTGAGTAATGGTCATATTCCGAATATTCGAAGTGGTCAATACGGGTCAACTCAACCTCTTTATTGTCTTCTGTCAATTTTTGAAAAATATAGATTTTTTGGTTTAGATAATAAGGCAGTTGTTGAACGCCAGACGACAATGCTGTGATTTCTGGCATTCTACAGCTGCCTAAGATTTATATTTTTCGAAAACTGACAAAAATAACTTCGATTAAGTATATAAACTTCTCCACATTTGAAGTGAGACAAGCGAATATTTTGTTTGTTTCCGATACGTAAAACTTTGGATTGGATCAACCGATTTTTTATTTTTTTTGGGATTCGGATTGCTCAGTCTATTGGGTATAAAATGATTTTCTTACGTTTCTCCACCTTATCGGAATCATGACCTATAGGATGATATCTGAAAGTTTGATAATTTCAGAAAAGTTTGAGGTCGCCCCGCTAGTAGGGTGATTTTTAAAATTTTTTTCTGACTGCAAAAACATGAAGCCTGACGTGTTTTCTCGAAATGATTCCAGATTCATCAAGATCCATACAGGATGTTCTGAGATATGCAATTTTGAACAACATATGGCTTTTCGAATTGTAACTAAGAAATTTTCATTTCTCGCAGAAGTCTTATTCCTCTGTCGTCCATCTCTTTGACGATAATTAGGATCTCCTGTTTTATCGTGATATCGTGACAGATTGCCCTGTATATTGAAGCTCTTGATGTGTAGAAATACTGTCCAATGTCTTCAACATTCAATTCACGATCTCTGTTTCTGAGAACCATTTGTAATTGTTCATTAATTAGTCGTGGCATATTTTATTACAATAATCAGAAGTATGACAACTTCTGGTTATTTCCCAGACAACATATACGGAGGGGTTAACCAATGAATTTCAGTTATTCAAACAATTCGAAAAGCCATATGTTGTTCAAAATTGCATATCTCAAAACATCCTGTATGGATCTTGGTGAATCCGAAACCATTTCGAGACAACACATCAGGCTTCATCTTTTTGCATTCAGAAATTTTTTTAAAAAATTATCCTACTAACGGAGCGACCTCAAACTTATCAAAAATTATCACATTTTCAGATATCATCCTGTAGGTCATGATTCGGAAAAGGTGGAGAAACGTAAGAAAATTATGTTATACCCAATTGACTGAGCAATCCAAATCCAAAAAAATTAAAAATCGGTTGATCTCATCCAAAGTTACTACGGTTCGAAAACAAACAAAATATTCGCTTGTCTCACTTCAAATGTGGATCAGTTTATATTTGAAATCAGAAGAAAGAGCTTTACCGATTAGAAAAATGAATAACAAGGTGTTTCTTTAAAAAAATACCAGTTTATGTGATATTTTCAGGTTTACGATGCTTTTCAGCATTTTCTAGTAATAGTTTATCAATGCCCATCAAAAAATACTTTTTACGCTTTCGCCCATTTGATCGTTTCTGTGAGACCAATATTAACTGAGATAGCTATCGAGTAAAATATAAACATTAACCCTGTACATAAAATTTCAGATATGATAAAAAAAACAAGAAAACCATAAATCATGATGAAATTTTGCTAGTAGCCCATGAAATTTCCAAGTTTTACTCGAAAAATTATTATATGTGTGAAATCGATTAGGTACCTTCATTTCTCTTATTCCTTTTATCTATTATGAACCATGTATTTATTTGTTGTTTTTGGATACCTACATTTTATCATTCGCGTAATAAGTGAATTCGTGTTAGTATTGATTTTTTTGTCTAATCTCCTATAAAAAATATCACAAATTAGAATTCTCTAATTGATATAGGTACTTCCTTAATATGGAAAATCCACGGCCACTAGCAGAAGTTCATCATAATGTGATGTTTTAGTGTTTTATAAGTTTTTCTGGAAGCTCTATGTATGAAGTTTTATACGTCATTATGAAAGAAAAAAAATATCGAACTCAAGGAGATTATAAAAAATGTATCGGTTTGTGTCGTATCTCAAGAACCATGCCCTGAAAAATAAAATCGAGTACGCGGTTGAATTCTACGAAGGCCTGGAAGGGACACGTAAAATAAAAAAAAATCAACTCTTCAAAATTCTGAGTTATAACTCGGAATTTTAAAATTCCGACTTATATCTCGGAATTTTACAACCAAAATTCCGACTTATATCTCAGAATTTTAAAATTCCGTGTTATAACTCGGAATATTGGATGTAAAATTCCGAGTTATAACTCGGAATTTTACATCAAAATTCCGACATATCTCGGAATTTTGAAATTCCGAGTTATAAGTCGGAATTCTACACCCAATATTCCGAATTATAACACGGAATTTTAAAATTCCGAGATATAAGTTGGAATTTTGATGTAAAATTCCGAGTTATAACTCAGAATTTTGAAGAGTTTTTATTTTTTTTATTTTATGTGTCCCTTCCAGGCCTTCGTAGAATTCTGCTGGAAATGAAAAATAAATTATTCTGCGTGCATTAGTTGTTGTCCTCCCGATATCTATAATATTAGTGTTACCGACGATGTTCAAATCACCCCGTAATTGAGAAGAACGCCTGAGGAATGCCTCATCACAAGCGGCGTCGACGACTCATCGGTATTCGTAATCATCGTGTGATCGAAGATTGAAGCAGGTTTAGACATAAGCATCGTAGCATCAGAACGAATCACTTGTCGAAGTTGTATTTTTATAAACGGTCATCTTTGTACAAGCCGTCCTGAGTGAATAAAAATGTGTTTGAGTGTTGGAATTGTGTCTATCTACGATGCCTCCATTCAGAATCTTATATTAGATATTGTTAATTTTTCGATCATTTGAGGAAATAAGTCTTGAGGTTTTGCTTCTCATTAATATTTCATTCCATTTTGTGTATTCTGGCTACAGATAAGCAGTTTTAAATGATTTAGTCAAACATTTATGTTGTTTCGATAAGAAATGGTAAACGAGTCGGGATTGTTGAAGAAAATTCCAGTTTACGATCAAGAATGAATTATTTGTTTCACAATGGTCTATAAACGTGGCACTGAGCTAGGAAAGACAGATCAGATAAGAGGTTAGATAGTAATTCACAACATACATTATCTAGACTCTAGAGTATATAATCAAAAATTTTCTCTTACCTAGCTATTTTCGATGGACGCATTTCAATCACTTTATTTCTCGCATCAGTGCATCCCATGCCGAAATGCAGGAAAATATTAATCCAAGAGACGAAATCCAAACTCAGGGAAAATTCTCGGTAGTTGGCAAAAAGGTCATCCATACTTTGATGTCTCCCAATACTACCATCGATCGGTTTGACCAACAGCATCAGTATATAAATGAAGAGTATGCATACGTCATACCATCGCCTAAAGGGTACAAGGAGCATTTATCAATGATTATACAAACTATTTTTCCGTATCGTCAGTATCGTCGATTTCAACTGGAACCACGTCCACGCAAGTCTTTCCTCGACAGAAATTGCACAAAGTAGAGCATTTCAAGCCCTGCTTGTTAGCATGCGCAAAATCTTCTTGCGGCAATTGAAACACAGGAATTTCAAGTGAGTTTGTGGGGCCACAGTCCCCAGTTCGATGGGTCCTTGTCCACTCCCAACCACTTCTGCCTCAGGTGCTACGTGCGATAGCTGTGTTGTGCAGCAACTTCTATGGTTGGGGGCAGAAAACCCCGATGGACCATTGTGTTGGCAGTGCTTCTCACGAATAAATCATACCGGAGGGTGCGAAGGTCATATCAATTCGTTACCTACTCCTATAAGGGCCACCAGGCATTGTCTCTTAGCTGACTCTATTCCACAGACGGTAAATGCGTGGAGGAACATTTCAAATCCACGGCAGTGTGACAAGCTTCCTCGATTGATACTCGTAGAGAAGAACTTTTGACAACCAGCCTCAACGCTACGACGCTACCACTTTTTTGGAAGAACAAGCTGTCAACATTGGAGCCTAATCTGTTCAGCAAAACCAGTAGATCCACATTCTCTCCAATGATGACAACCGTTTCATATGATGTTTTCTACTTCAGGGCTTTCTGCACAGTGAGCATCATCTGCTGCTTGTTTGTAAATTTGTAAATTGTAATATCGCTATTTTGGAATTGGGGACGAATTCCCCAGACGTCGAAACTTGTGCTGGGATTAGTGTAGTGCAATCTCGCTGCTGTGGAATTCGATCAGGCGCTGCTTGTTTATTTTATTGAAGAGGAATGTCTGTTAGGACACTTTGATGAGTGAAGACTCCTCAAAAATAATATCGCTGCAAGAAAAGGCTACATAGCGACCTGTTTTTCAGCAGCTTTGGAGCTGTGTGCAGTCCCATCCTATAGAAACCCATATATTTACTATTTCTATATATGGCTCATCGCCTATACGATATCTCAACAAAAATGGGACCAAAATGAGAGGTACTTTTTGAATCTATAAGGACGGAATGTGAAGGATGGAAACAGCCATATTGGTTTGACAAGTTTCGAATTATTTTTTCCCTACGTCGGCATCAACGCCTATTGGCCGATTTCGTTACCTATAGAGACAGAAATTGGTCCCGCTTTGAGGACAGCTATGATTCATATATGAGTAGTAGATATATGTGGAAACCCGTCAAAAACAACTGCCACATTCCTAGCACATGGTTGAATGTATTCCTAATTCAGTTTGTTACAAGAGCCATGATCGAGTCATCCCCAAGAATATAATAATTTGTGAGATAGGTAATTGATATAATATACGTTTATGACTGTTTGATAAGTGATTTGTTTGTCCAAAGAAGTTTAGGTTAGGCCTACGTTACTTTAATATTTCAATATGAACCAAATGATGGAAACAAGCTTTCCGTTCACGGCCGTCTAACATTTTTGGAGTAAATTCGATTCAAAAAATCATTCGGCGAAAACATTCTTGGAAAGTGGGTTCAGCTCACCTGAATTTACTCATTGGATGTATGATATACGGATGCTTGGAACACAGTTGTTTCATCTTCTCAGCTCTCACTCCAGTTTCGCTCCTAAAGTAAAGCGAGCAGAGCGGATTGTCAGCTGAAATCACCACCAAGGACAACCATTTCGATTTCAACCACGAAGAATCGCTCTTCCCATTATTTAACTTCGTTGGCTCGATCGTGCACTGATGAGGCATTATTTTGAAGATATCTAATTTGTATGCGGAGGAAATGAATGATAGTGACAGGTCGAACAATGCAACAACCACGCAACATGTCCACTGTTGTGTGGTGTGGTTGTTATGGATACCGAAAATTGTGCACAAAGCCTTACATAGCTGCCTCAGCTGTCTCTTGCCTTCATCAGATTGGTATTGTTATTGATATACCAGGGGATTTCGAAATCAGTACAAAATACAATCGAACGCCTCAATTCAAAGCCTTCAGGTGATTGTTTGGATGATGAGACATAAACTCGATATGAGCACGTCTGGAGATGCATATTTTTGAAGATAATATAGGTCCCAAACTTTCCTTGAAAATCGTTTTCTGATGCATATATCGTAAAAAAACACCAGTCAGTTCTGTTGAAATTTGGCACTATTTCCTTCAATTCCCAGTCTAAATAAACAATACCATCCATCTTTTATGTAGGTATATCTAATTCCGACTACCACTGTAATGTCTGTTATATCGAAAGTACAGCGTTGCAATTGAGCTCAAATTGTTGCATTCATTTCTCTTCGAAAACTGTGATCACATCTTTCGTCAAAAAACGCATATAAACTGCTCCACATTTGAAGTGAGACAAGCAAAAACTTCTATCATTTTCGAATCGTCATAACTTTGGAGTGGATCAACCAATTTTTAATTCCTTCCAACATTAGTGTGAAAAAAAATATTTATAATGGTAAATAAAATATAATTAAATTAAAAAAAAAACATTCTGATAGCTCATTCCATTGGGTACAACGTCAGTACTTTTTTGTTATTCCACCTTTTCGACATGGAGACCTACTGAGTGATATCTGAAAATGTGATCATTTTCAAAGAGTTTGGGATCACCCCGTTTCACCGGGAATTTTTTTTATGCTTTATTGAGGGCGATAAAATGACGAACAATGAGTTTTTTCGAAATAGTTTTGAATTCAAGAGGATTCATACAGGATGTTTGAATGTATGGAATTTTTCACAACATATTGCATTCTGATATGTTCAACCACCATAAACTCAACTTCAACAGAATTTTACATTGTCATATCTTCAACGCCATTACTATACACAATGTGCTGTACATTTTCGAATATAGGGGATGTAGAAATAAATTGAAATACACTCAGTTCCAAAAAAAGTGCCGCACTTGGTATTTGACCTATCTTCTTAAAAAAAAATAGTAGGCCGATTTTTAGTTTTTTTTATTTGTTGGTAGGTAATGCATTTGTCTTTGAAAAAAAAAATGAAGAGGTGAAAATTTTTTCAAAGCCTCCTTGATGGTGGTGGAATAACTCGAACCATGATTTATTCTTAATTTTTGACTCACCCTGTGTGTTAATTGAGTAATGATATACAAAGTGCTTACACCCTATACGAAAGAGCATTTTGTTTTTTTATTCATTGATTTATCTCTAAAATTTTCCGAATAACAGCTTTTTTTGCTGAATCCTTGCAGATTATCAACTTTCTGAATTTATCGAAAAACAAATTTCTAATGAAATAAACTGATACCAATAATTTCAAAAAATATTCTTATTAAACACAAAATTAGAAATTGGGATGACTGCTTAATACCGTGTATTGCCTCCTCTAGCAACTGAAAATGATAGAAATTTGTTCTTGTCTCACTTCAAATGTGGGGCAGTTTAGTTTATTAGTTGTAACGCAACATCTGAAGTCCAAATATTTTGCAGTTCTTTACGTAGGTACTAGGTACGTGGCGAGCACAGGTTTTTTGAAAGTGCAAACTTGGGTTCACACTACCCTAACTGACACTAACAACATTTCAAAAAATCATAACTACACCACAGATTACTACACCACGCTTTTCGATTTCAAGGTCTTATTTGACTGGCGTACTACCTCTGGATCCGCCCCTGTTTACTCAAACCATTCATAATAACAACTGTTATGAGCTACTCATGACTGGAAACATGAAAACAAACAAAATGCTCGCTTTCAAAAAAAATCTGTTGTTAATAATAGCCAAGAATAATATTTTTACGTTTCAGTAAATTCGATTCCTCAGATGAGGCTTGCCCTAGACGATAGCGTATTTTTCGCGAAAACGAACTGTTTACTCGCACTCCCACGTGTCGACGGCGTCTCGCCACAGCCAATCAACAGCCACAAAATTCCCGCGTTTGCGCGGTGCCGCTACGCGCCGCTCGACTGTTATGACTAGGACTAGCTTCTAGGTTCGTTCACCGATCACCGGCTCACCGGCTGGCTAGTCGCTACGTTTGTTTTTGTTTGTGTACCCGTTCGCAAATTGCGAGTTTCGTGTGTTCCCTATTAGAACCTCAGTAGAACGTGATTATTTTCATCTTGTGACGTTACCACAGAATTATTACTATTGTCCATTGTTGTGTGTGCGGCTATTAGCTATTGTGTATTTTTTAAAACGACTGTTCATTGAAGTTCCATACAAAGTTTGGCAAATGCTTTGAAAAATACCTCGGGAAATACCTAGTACCGTAGAATGAGGATACTTGGAACTGCGGGGAAAATTGCTGAGTGCATTTTGAAACATCGTATCGTGCATAGGTCGCGTGCACGATAACCGACCCTGGAGGAAAAATATTGAAACACAACCTCACTCTTCTGTGAATTATTGAAACACAACCTCACTTTTTCATTTGTTTACAGTGGAATCAAAAGGTTGAAATAGATTTTCACAATATTTTGGCATACGAATCGTGTTCCTCGCGTTATTCATTAATGCCTTCGCATTGTGCTGTTGTACAATGCACAAAACATGCAGCAAGAGACTAGGGAATATGATTTTTCAGGTAAATAGTGATCTCACATAGTTATTATTATGAAATGTTGTCATTCCTTATTAAAATTCCTTCTGCCTTCTGCCACTTCTGCAATACAAGCTAATACTGCTAATAGATTGAAAATATCTACAACACACACGATCGTCAGCATGTCAGACCAGTCCTCCCGATTTATTTCATGAATCCAATCTTCTTGCATTATTCTAGAAATTTCAGGTATATTTCTATTAGGTAGCTCCTATTGCAGAAGGAATCCCGATGAGAAATCAGAGAAATAACCAAATTTCAAAAATGAAAACTATAATTATGTGATTGACTATAGTACTTACTTTTAAATCATAATGTACCAACCGGATTCCTTCATCTTCCGCTGCAGTTTTTGCGCATTTTACAACAGCACAATGTGATGGCATGAGCGAATTGATGAATAGCGGAAAAATACGATTCATATGCCAAAATAATTGTGGAAAACTATTTCGATCACTTGTAAACAAAAAATAAGAAAAGTGACGTTGTGTTTCAATGTTTTGCCTCCAGCGTCGGTCATCTGACAGTTCTTGCACGCAACCCATGGTTATAATACTACTCGATTAAAGATAAGTGGCGTAAATATTGTTTCAGAAATGTTGTTTATCATATTGAAACTACCAGCAGCGATATGACAGAAAAAATAGCATTACAAGCTTCAAGTCAAAAGACATGATCGACTCAATATACGTCGTTCATTCCAACTTATGTTTAGTAACCATTTTACTAGCGAAATGCCGCGATATCACTGCTCAACTTTCCACAGTGCTGCCAATATTTTTTTTTTCATTACGAAAGTCAGAGTTGTAAAAAATCGCCGAAAACTTGGAAATGATTGTGTTTACCGATGTGACCATAATAGGTACTTGATAAAACCTTTCCTCCATCCACCACCCCACAATAACCCCCTGAACTCCCCACCAACACCACCAGGGCCGGACTGGTCCGTCGGGCGATCGCCCGATGGCCTGGCTCATTTTTGGCCCGCTGGCCTGGGCCTGCCTGTTGTGGGTTAGTCATAACAGTCAAGTATTTTTTTAGGTCGAAGTAAACTTGACATTAAAATTCGATATTTGTTGCTATTAGGAAATTTAAATTTTCAGGTGAATTTGAAATCATTTTTTCCCACCTTTATGATACCTACCCGTCTTACAAACCTAACTATCAATTTGAAGGCATTTGACCTTGGAACAACAAAAAATCCGCCTGCGGCGCTTTTTTGCTTTCTGTCAGACCCGTGGCACGAATTACCCCCCTCCCCCTATGAAACAAAGCTGATGTAAACGCGCCTCTTTTATGTTCATTAGTTTTATTATATTCTGTTTATTGTTCTTGGTATCAAAGAAGTGTATTTATTCTGTTCCATCCATCTTTCATAAAAATCCGAAATATTTTTGAAAATGTGAAATTTCCAACAAAACAACTACTTGATGAAGTCTCGATATTTTTGGTGGTGAATATGCTAACATTGCATATATTAAGCAGTCGACCTTGAAATTTGAGAAAAAAAAAACGCCTGCAACACACACTTTTTGACAGGTAAATTGGCCTGCTTTGGGAAATACGCCCGGCTCGTTTTGTACCTTCAGTCCGGCCCTGAACACCACCAAAAAGTTCATGTTTGAGATTTTTTTGCTAAATGAGATGTTACTGGTCCCATATGCTGTAAGGAATCCGACGCCACGCAGGGACTACTTCCGACAGCCTGTGGGGTGAGTATTCCTTCATTCCACCAGCCAGGATGTGTGCCATATCACAAGCTGGAATTTTCTGGATTTCCGAGTGCAGCGTATGTCGTGTGCCACCTAGGGAGCCGATTATCAGGATGACCAATTCTGGGATAGAGCCTGCGGGGTTCGAAGAGGAGATCTCGAGGGAGATCTCGATATTTTGTCCGTTTCCCCTCCTCCTCCAGAAAGATGTTCGGTTCGGCTGGCGCCGAATACTCAATCACGATCATCGCTTGGGTTTGATAGTCGAGGAGGACATCAGGCTTGTTAGCCTGTATTTTCCTTGGGGCGGAGAATGAGAAGTTTCAATCGATTCGGTACCTCTTATTCTACATAACGGACTCGATATCCCAAGGAACATAGGGCAGCTATGGGGTCTATTCCGTACGGTGCCTCAAATGATAGTAAATCGGATATAGGCCGATACTGCCTGCACCGTACAAGAAGACAGAGGATGCGCATGAGTGTCTCCGACGCCCTGAGACAGGCCCTGCAATTTGTATCAAGGAACTCCATACCATTCCATACCCACCATGATACTGCTTCGGTAGACGAGAGTGTTGAAGATTCCATCCTGGTATGCCATGAGGAACCCTTCTGTTCTTTGGATAAGCCCCGGTCTTCAATGATCTTAAAGTAGACCGAATGCATGGGCTTATCCATGTAAAGCTGCAGGAGCTTTCTTACTTCTGCAGCTTTGATCCCGGCTCTAGCTCAGTTACTGAGCCCTGAGCCGCACGCCCGGAGTCAAGGATCAGAGACAATTCATCGGCTGCTGGACGTGCTGCCCTAACGAGGAAACCTCCTACTCCTGCCTCTTCATGGGTTTCAACCATTTGCAGGAGGGGATCCCAACTCCTGATGACTGGCAGACGCCATCCAGAAAGATTTCGTTATGAAGATACTCCAAGCTCAAGAGTCCACGGCCACCCTGGTCTCTAGAACTTACGTCAAGTTGTCGCAGCTCAAGCATGTTATTATTATTATTATCATTTTTATCATTATAATTATTATTATCATTATTATTATTATTATCATTATTATTTTCAAGCCAAAATGTGTTAATTTTCTTTGAATTTTCCCGAATTTTCCATGTAACATTTGAATGTTTGTGTTGAACGTTGACTTGATCAAGAATAATCATTTTTGTTTGGTTTCATCTCGGTTTTCACTGTCAAGCAGCTTTTCAATTTTCCTCGAAAAAAGGTTTTTGGTAATAAGATCAATTAACCCCGCCACTCCACATATAGTATTCAATTACTGAACAGCAATCAATAAAAACTGGGAATAATAATGCCCAGCCAGCTAAGCCCAGCTGTAGTTCCTTATCTACCACCTATCAATCATAATATTAGGTAGGTACCTAGCTCGGTACCTAGGTATTTTTCGAGGTATTTTCATTATCATGCTTACTTCAAAGTAATTTTTTGCGACACTCTCAAGGCGATACTGTAATCGCTGGTCTACCTAATCGTGTAGGTTAGGTCAGTACTCTGTTTTTATTGTGAAATTGTTGTCGTAGTTGACGTTTGTTGAATTGTTGAGTGAGAAAAAACAATTTGGTACCTACCACGGTATACGCTGGTAGGTAGTAGATTTGTTTTCAATTTTATCGCGAACTAAAAAGGATCACCTATACGATTCATTCGTGGACTTATTATAATAGTGCTGGTAATTGAAACAATTTTATAAACTCTGTTTTGAAAGTGATTCGAGTTGATATTTTGGAAGATGCTGAATTTGAAGAATTGCCTCTCAACAGGTGGTGAGTATTTTCGTATATATTTTTCATTTTTCACTCTTCTACTAGCGTGCTATGGTTACTTGTATCAGTGTAGATAAATGAGTTGAGAAGATTAGTACCCATTGTTATATTTATTATTGTGTTATTTGTCGAATGGTGCTTTTGAAGCAGACAACATCGAAATTCAGTAGCTGTAACTTCGCTATCATTATTGAGGTAGGAAACATACGTCATCTACAGGAGCGGATCCAGTGGATATATATCGGCCATGGCCCACCCTCACATCACAATTCCTCATTATAAACAATTGGGAAAAAATGCCACACCCTGATTTTAGTGCTTTAAAATGAAAAAACGCCCAGACCCGTCGATTTCTCATTCGAGGGGGAATGACTTGTCTGATTTCTTCATCCCCCTATCTTCAACCCCCTACCAGGAGAAAGCACAACCCTGGGATTTTAAATAGAGATTTTATTTATTAATTTATTTATTTATTCATTTATTCCTTACACTGTTCAACAGGTTGCCCAATTTACAGAACAGGAAAAAAAGGACAAAACAAAAACATATGCATTGCATATTACATAGGCATAATGGATAGACGAAACAGTATGAAAAAATGAAAATATCCTGACTATCTAGTTATTCACTGATGAAGGAGAAAAAAGATAAAAAGTTTTGACACGTGTTATTCCACAGCTGAACAGATCTAGATTCTTAGCTACCAAGTTATATGTACTACACTTCTTATACAAAGGTGAATTTTTATATATGTTGGTTCGAGGAAACTCTAAGTAGAATGTATCACAATTTCTGGAAGATAATCTCGGGATAATAAAATTCAATTTTTCCAACAAATCTGCACAGTCAATTAGATTGTTAACAACCTTATAAAGGACCAGGCGAGGGACCAGGATAGAGAAGTATTGTCTTTTTCCGTGCAGGCTTACAAATTTGAAAACCGTCGTTGCAGACTCTCAAGACGATCCGTATTGTTCCGATAGTATGGGTTCAAAACAACCGATGCACATTCAATCTTCGAACGTATAAAACAGTAGTACAATTTCTTAAGAGTATCTATCTCTTTAAAATCACGACTGTTGCGAACTATGAACCTGTAAGCTCGAAATGCGGATTTCTGGATTGAGTCCGAGGTCCATATGATCATTAAACGATATAGATTGATCAAATATAACGCCAAGATCTTTGAAAATTATAGGTCTCAGAAGAGAAATGTCACCAATTGAGTAATTAAATACGATTGGGTCCGACTTCAATGTGAAGGACATGCTATTACATTTGACAGGATTCAGTTCTAATCTGTTATTTTGACACCATTCTACCAGGTTGTCAGCAAGCTGTTGACAATCATCTATGTGGTTCACGCACCTATATAATTTCAGGTCATCCGCATATTCGCGAGATTCACGAAGTGGGCGACATCTAGGTTACATAATACGAACTTCAAACTGGGGGAAAACAAACTGTTGTCTATGGATAAAGTGCATAGACTACATTGCATACATCTTGATGTAGCTGTAGTTGTCAAACTTGTCAATGACATAAAGTGTTATCACTCTCATCAGTACACAGTACACAAGCTAATGGGATTGAGTGAGGATTGAGTTTGTTTTCCCCCAGTTTTGACGTGGCTTGGACATGGAACGATGAAAACCGAGCGCCACCTGGTAACATTGATTTCCGCGAATAGCAAAAAGTTCACGTCAATAACATTACCAATGTCGTTAATGAAAATGTTGAAAAGAAATGGCCCCCGAGATGAGGAGTGTTGCCTCGGGTGTCGCGATACCTCAGCTTCAGCTAATGGTACTCTGCACGATGCATTAGTCCGTGTTTTTTATCGACGAATAAGAACCACCCCACAATAAAATGAAATCCTCGGCAATGCGTGGTGCAGAGTTCCATTAGCTGAAGCCTAGCTATTACTTTTTTTTTCTTATTTTGATGAAGTCACTCAATTTGTGATCCTCTATTAATTGCGAGATTATTTGAATAGATTTCTCTGAAGATGGGTCAGGTTCAAGTCAAAATCGGTCAAAATATACCTACCTTTTATGATTCATCCACCTATCCTGCCTCAATAATCAACATCATAAAATCAATTTCGAAATCAATTGAATTCTCTTGACCTTGCCGCGATAGCACCAAAGGCAGGTCAGAGGTTAAGTGGACGTTTTATAACTTTATTGTTCTGTGAAACCGCCGAATACGTCATGATCGTTGAAAAATTGGATTTATTGAACTCACAAACACAGTGGCGTAACTATGAATTCCAGCCCCCGTTTCGGCCCTATTTCTCCATGTTCTTCGCCAGATCACGCGGGTTTTGTTGGGTTTGTTGCAGCCAGAACCAAACTGTTGATATAGGTATCATTTATTCAGTTTTGATTTATGTCGAAACTCGCCAATTGAGCTCCAATATTCACGTGATAAGAGGAGACCCAAGAAAAGTCTTGATCTTTAACTTTTTTCGAAAAAAATGGAAATTTGTCTGATTTTTCAAAGGATGCCATCTAGCGGCCACCACAGGATTTGAATCGACTTGATATGTGATTCATCTGGAAGAACCAAAAAAACCCTTCATAATGAGGCCAAGATCGTTGAATTCCGTTACACCAAACTGTAGTAATGAGAGTTTTTTCAAAGTACTATTCATCCTCCCCTCCCTCTTTTATTTAAAGAGCTAGCGCAATTTTTTCGATCGAAATGATCAGCTCGAGAACATGGAAAAAGTGTTTTTGATATGTCTTGATATATCAAATTTACATAAAAACCTGTTTATTAAACTGGCCAATGCAATTACGCCCTCTAGGGGCTGTCCTGGAAACTTGAAAATAATTTCCAGAGATTTTTCTTGGCCACTTTTATCATGAATATTTTTTCCGAAACCTGTGCGGCAAATAGTTTCCGAGATACAGCCGGCGTCCTTTCTTAGTGGTACACTCGGTACACCAATATATACCCGAAAACAGGCTAAAACCTTTTGTTTGAATGGGCTTATATCACAAAAAAAAATTATTTCATAATTCGATAGAACTTACCCAAACTAGCTCACCACCGCAAACCGTTTCTTGCTGTGAGCTCCCTACGTTTTATAACAAATTATTGAAATCCCCGATTTTTCGGACCTCTGAAAACGAGGAGATGATGTGACGTCAAAACCCTAATACTGAAACAAGACTATTCCAGACAGAGATGAATGATACATGATTTCTGACAGAGTGAATTAGCGCGAGATCACAGTTGAAAGAATTAATATATCAGTTGCCTCAGTCTCCGTCGTGCGTTTGGTATTTTCTTTCAACTATGGCGAGATGAGGTTTCTACGTCATGAGAGGGTCCGTTTTCAGAAGGTACTATTATTTATGTCAAAAAATAAAACATTCCAGTTAATTTTTCGATCGAATTATGTCGTTAATCATTATTTATGTATAAAAGGATCATTATAAACATGGTTTTAGTTGAAAGTTTTACAAAGGTGTACACGCCCATTATTCAGCAGTTTCCATTTTTTTTTCGACTGATTTTAGTGGACTAAAGGGCATTATCTGGAGCACTTCTTCCACGATTTCTTTCCTCCCTCCTCGAGAACCGTGTCACCCACGTGTCTTTACCCTCCCTCCGTTCGGAAAATGCTCGGGAAATCGACCCAGTTTTCCGGCTTCAGTCAGAATCCACGGTCGTTTCGGGCTGGTCCTACGCAATAATAAACGGATTTTCCGAGGCTTTTGGGTTTCCCGTTTTTGTGTAGTGCGTTTCCAGAGGCGCGTGCGCGTATAATTCATACACCAGACGATTAATCGGAAAAAACGAGGGAAAATAGCGAAGAAAACCCAGACGGGGGTGAGTCACAGGATATATTTGTAATAGATAGATAGATAAATTTATTGTCTAAAATGAACAATTATTGTCGACAAAGTCAATATCTTGCGATACATTACATTACATATATATTACATGTATGAATAAATAAAATAGAATAGAAGAGGAATATATAGAAATAACATAGAACAAGAATCTTCATCATTACAAAGAACATGTCTCTTTAAAATCAATAATATGAATCTCTAATAATTCTCATCACATATCATAGAAGGACTAGAATTTGTAGGCTATGTATTCGTCTTAACTATACAAGCATTTTCCCACTAACATATCTTTGACAGATTTCCGAAAGTGTTTTAAATCATTGATTATAGCTATACAGTGTGGTCATTTAAGTGTGCAACATATGGGAATATTTTGTTTTCGTTGTGTTTTTTATGTTCTGGTTCCCACGAAAGGGATATCCTGTAATCACAACCAAGGGAAATGGTGTTCTTCTCAAATTTCTGGAGGTTGTATACCTTGGGGAACATATCCCTTGGAGCCAGAGCCTCGCTGTTCGTTGGATGAACGAGTCTTTGGACGGGTAAATTTCGCGGGGACTGCCAAGGAAGGATCAATTTTTGATATTTCAGAAGAGCATCGTCCATGAAAATATCTATAAAATAGAGCCAGATCGCCAACTTGTCTACGGTGTTTCAGAGAAGTGAGTGAGTTTGTGAGCGAGGCATCACCCACGAGACGAATTGCCCTTTTTTGGACAGAATCCAACAGTTTCAGGGTATGTTTGGGTGCTGAACTCCGAATATGGGAACATTTTTCCAGGACAGATCGGATCTGTGCCTAATAGATCATAAGCAGCTGACTGGAAGTGGAATAGCTCCTGGCCCTCAACAGGAAACCAAGTTTTTGGGATGCACTTTTGGCAATTGATCTCACGTGATTTTCCCAAGAAAGTTTATTGCTGATAGTAATACTAAGCATCGAAATGGATGTCTTCAAAGGTATGATTACTCCTGACAAGCTTATATTGGGCACAGTGAGATCGACTTCTCTAGGGAAAAGGCATGCTTGTGTTTTGTTTGCATTGAAATCTACCAAGTCATTGGATCCCCATTCGAGAATTGTTGCCAAGTCCATATTTATGTTGTCAACATTTCTCCCTCGTTCCTTTCTGATTTGCCAGGCTGGTATTGGAGTCCTGGAAGAAAAGGCGGTATGGAGGGTACCATCATCCGCGAAGTTGTGTACTGGACATGAAGTTGCTTTCAACAAATCGTTGATATGGAGTAAAAATAGTGTTGGTGCTAGAATTGATCCTTGAGGAACACCAGCCTTTATGTTAAGAGAGTCAGATGAAACTCCGTCGACCACTACATGGAGAGACCTGTTTGAGAGAAAACTAGCTAGCAGAGAACATAGCTGGGGTGGCAAGCCATAAGATGGAAGCTTGGCGAGGAGTCCGTGGTGCCAGACTCGATCGAATGCCTTGGCTAAGGTTTCACCATATTTTTCAATAGATTGCTGCCATATATGTGAGACGTAAGCGAGCAGGTCACCAGTTGATCTCTGATGACGAAAGTCATATTGCCTATCGTGGATAATACCTGAATGTTCCAGGTATTTCATGAGCTCGATATTGAAAGCTTTCTCAATGATCTTTGAAATAATAGATAGCAGTGCGCTCGGTCTGTAGTTGCTAGGTAGAGTCTTCTTGCCTTTTTAAGGAACTGGTTTTACTCTCGCAATTTTCCAGTTGGACGGGAATATCCCCAATTTGTAAGAGAATTTGAACAACTTGCAGAGAACAGTTCGGGAGTACATTTCTTGAGAACAATCTGTCTGGATGTTGCGAGAAATGTTGGATGTTCAAGTACGAGGAAGTGACCTGGATTTCCAGTTGGAGAGCAAACACGCGCCGCCGATAGTAAATAGAACGACGTGGCCTTCCCCACTTCCCAGCCACGGGCCAGACTAGTAAATCGATTTCCGATATACTACGATTGGTGCGCGCCATTCGCATTGCGCATGCTTACGCTTTGCTCCTTTCCACTGCTTTCCAGCGTTCATGTGCTAGTGGAATATAAATACACAACCCATTTTTCGAATTTCTGCGCCCAAATTGGTTCCTTTGAAAGACAAAAAATTTCATATTCATAAGGTTGTTTATACAAGGTGTCCCAGAACAACGTACCATAAATTCTACAGGGTGATTTAGATCAAAATAGGCTGATTGAAATCACCTCTATACAAAAATGCACCGTTGAGTCGTGATAGGGCAATGAAGAACAATTTCATCTCCAGATTTCCTTCAATATTTCGAAATCCTTGGAAGGTACTGCTCTGAAACTCGTAGGGCAATTTACTACAGTCAGTCCCCCAGTAGCATGAATCTTGGCTGGATACACAATGAAAAAAAAATTACACCAGTTCACACCAGCTAACACCCTTGGGTGTCCCCTGAGGTCCTGATCATTTTAGTGTGAATTAACTCTGATATTTTTAACACCATCATAGGGTGTCATTCGTTCTAACATGCAGTCAAGAACTACACTAGAGTATCTAGAGCTAATTTGATCGATTCGTGTTATTCAACACCAGAGTGGTGACTGTACAATCATTTGGTGATTATTTTGACACTATATCTGTTGCGTTTTTGCTTTTACTGATGATATTATGATAATATGTGAATATTTGTCGGATATTCTTCTGTTGTGAAAACACACTTATCGAGTGTTATCACGCTGAGAAGCAGTGTTTTCTTGTATGCATCTGAGTGTTGAATAACACGACTCTGATATACTAACATTAGTATTCAGTGTATGAAACGATCCAACGTAGTGAGAATTGTGACTTACAAAACATCTCTGAGCTGATACTATTTGTAGGCTGTCAAGAAACGTGCGTCGAAGGAGCGCTAGTGTCACCATCTATCAAGAAATTCACTAAATATTTTTCTGTGCACCAAATTTCTACTTTGATATTCAATTTTATGTTCTATCTGGTTCGATATAAGTACTCTATATCGTTTCGCAATATAAAAATCATCATATATAATTTATGAATCAGCTTAAAATTTATTTAATGCATTATTTTCACGAAATCATCCGTTCTTATTGTCACCTATCTATCTGGATACCAGTATTCTTGGATAATGATATACCTACACAATGTCCATCCATTCTTCAATGAGTTCAGGTTTTTCAGTGGGTAATTTCATAATCAGCAAACATTATTTATTCACATGGGAGAATGCATGACGATGATGCCCAAATTTCATAATTCATACACGGTTCTGATTTGTTTGTGATTGGTGAGGGTGTAACTAGGTGATGATTTTATATAATGAGTGTATTTTTTGCGTTAACTTGGATGATTCCACTATCGAAAGTAATGACTTTTCATCCTGTTGGTGTTTCTCTCGAATGGATATTTCAGAACCCCTCTAAATAACCACATCCGTGTAATTTTTCACTATGACTGTGTGAATTGACACCACTGTACACGGTATTATCAAATTTCTAATAAAATTGGTATGAAATTGCTAATCAAGTGTTGATTCAATCGGAGTTATTTCTGAAATCCACTCGGTTGAAATTACACCCGGAAATTTTTCACTGTGTATTGGTTCCATATTGGTCCAATATCGGCAATATTATGATCTGCATTGAAAACATGTCGTACCAATTCAATGAATATACAGGGAGTTAGGTATTTCGCATTATCTTTGATAAAAATGAATGTAACTTTTCATAGGAGTACGGCACTGATCACGACTGATCACATTTTGAAATTTCAAAAAATGACAAAGAAAACTATGTCACTTCTATCTAACTGCAGTTTTTCCATATTTCTCCTTGGTTTTCGAGATGAATTACAAAATTCATTTTGGTGCTTCTTCATACTACTCGTTTATGATGTTAGAAATGGTAGTGCTGCTCATTTCTACCTCATTTTTGTTGAGTTTACTGACCACAATAATCCTGATCACCAATTAGCAAGATCTTCATCGTATGATTTTGGAGCTGGTCATTCTCAAATTTCAGTTCAGGGTTTCGGGTTTCAGGTTGCATGATTTTATTCGACAAAATGAATAAATATGAAGATAGCAAACTAGATTATCATAATGCTAAAGTAGTTCATAAACATGATTATTGTGGTCAATAACTCAATACAAATGAGGTGAATACTAGCAAATCATGATAATCGTCTTAATCATGAGCAATAAACAAGTATAGAAGAGCATCAAAATGAATTTGTTAGATATCTCGAAAACCAAGAAAAATTATAAAAACACTGCTGTTGGAAAACCACGAAATAATTGATAGTGCCGTACTCAAAAAAATACTTTTTTTTTATTAAATAGAATGTGAAATTCCTCACTCCCTGTATATTGACACCTGTTCTTCATCGCCCTCAACGGTGCATTTTCGTATACAGCGTGTCTCACTTTAAACGCCACCCCATCTATATCTCAGTTATTAGTCATGCGATTCCAACCAACTTTGGTGTGGTATGAATTTACATCAATATTGTAATGATATTCCCCTTAACGGGGCACTAGAATCATCAGCAGGAAAGCAGGAGTACAACAATCATCCTGTAACACGCATCCCAGATCGTTCTCCAACCTCCCAATCATTTCTACATGCACCAGCATATTTCCGAACACTCAATATATACCGCAGTGACAAATAACGTGACAGAAGAATCTAGAATGTTCTGGAAACAATCGATGGAACAATTAGAGAGAGATGTTTTGTTCTAAGAATCTTCTATGTAGAACAAAAAGAAGGAGACTGAAGATCATTCGAGAACGTTCTCGAACCAAAGCCTGCCAAGTGATCTCATATATAAACGACCGAACAACTGCAGTCCGTTAGTGGAGCAGCGAGTGTCAGAGAGACAGTTATATACCGCGTGATATAAATCGTTTTACATAAATAGTAGTTATAAGTTCGAATTAGTGTTTCTTTAGTTTAAATAAATCAGTTCGAAAATAAATAGTGTCGTGTTCGCTTCTGCACCCGAATAACGTAACAATATGATCAGTTTTACCGAGATGCACATTATTTTGGGCAGTGCCGTGCGTTTTTATTGAACTAAATATGGGTCGATTTTTCATAAAATTATATTAGCCCTTTTTTTACAGAAAATCTAACCTCATATTATTGTTCCTCATGCTTTCGAACCTCCATATGCAAAAAATCACCTAATTCCGAATTAACAGGATTGGCTTCATTTTTTTCATTTTCAGTCTCGAATAAATAGTGACTTCAAATCAACTACGAATTTTGGAACGTTCAATGGCTCCGGTAGGTGGAAAATCATGATTTGGATGGAAAAACGAGTTATACTTTTTTATGTTGAACTGTTGAACTCTCCGTTTCCGAGTGAATAATTATACCGTTCGCAAAAATGCTGTTTAGATGTGCCTGTTTTTCTGAAACCCTTCATAGGCATCTTATGAAAATCCTTATGAGGTCGGTTTTCCTGTGAAAAAATGCCTAATATGATTTAATAAAAAGCTGACCCCTATTCATTCCAATAAAAATGCACGGCACTGTCTAAAATAATGTGCATCTCGGTAAAACTGATCATATTGATGGTTATTCATACCACACCAAAGTTGGTTGGAATCGCATGACTAATAACTGAGATATAGAGGGGGCCGTTTAAAGTGAGACACGCTGTATACGAAAATGCACCGTTCGTCTTTGAAGAACTAAAAAAAATTCCAACACCTACCCCCTCTCCTAGTCCTCCCTAGATACGCGCGATGGATGATACACGAACATTATAGGAATTTCCTTTTGTACGCTCCAAGAGATAAAAAAAATCAAGTGGAAACCAGTCCCATTTTTGTGTAGTCAGATTCCTTCACTACTTATTCAGTTCAACAAATACACCTCAGACTACCAATTACAAATATCGAGAAGAAATTCAATTCAGTCAATGTTCAGGTCAATTCGTAAGAAAATGAAGAATATTCCATTTAACATGTTGATAATGCTTGTGAATCAAAAAATTCAGTGTTTCAATACTGATCGATCTATTCGTGTGATTTGAAATATGAGTCACATAATATATTATGAGCTCCACAGTCCTCTATATACCAAGTTTGGCGAGTGTGAAATACACTTACATTATTATATTACCATCAGTGTTTCAAAATTCATGTCAAGTACCAATACTAGTAAGATATGCCTAATCTGTAGTTCTTATTATTTTTTTTCAATAATCAACAATGCACAGTAATATAATTGTGTAATGTGTGTAATGATGATTGTGTGAAAAACACAGCAATACAAGATAAGTTATAACACAAGTTGATGGGGCATCATAATAAATATTCAATTTTCTTGACATGAATGATGTTAACAACCCTAAACAAGCATGAAGCAATATTTCATGTTCGATTAACAAGTAGATATCGTTATCATATGAATGTTTTGTCATAGTACTCTAGTCACATTCATGAGTTCCGGTAAGTGAATTATTGATATTTGTTTCACCTAATTCACCATGTAGAAACGAAGTTTACACAAGTTACCTGATGCTTTTCCGAGCTCCAAGTTAATTATATGAAAAACAAGAAGTCAATTGTGCTCAGAATTGATAGAAAACACAAGAAATTTCAAGTAACAGTATAGAACTAGGAAAACGCCAAATACTCAAAGTGGACTGCAATGGTCACAAAGAGAGAAACTCGAAGTGATATAGGTTTGAGAATTGGCTTTAAGGGATGCTTTAATAGAATGTTTTTTTTTCTAAATTAACGTTTACTTTATTCGAAATATTTATCACATCGAAGACATCAACATAATCGCACATCAAAAATATAATATGTACGAAACAACTTCCTATAAAAGAAAACGAAAAATATCACATGAAAACTAAATTTGCTCAAATCATAATTCTTCTATCGGAGTCGTCGACTTCGTGGCCGGATCTATCTGAAAAGATTTTTCAAATAACTCTCGCTTGTAAGTTTCTTCGGCTTGATGTATTAGTTTCAGGCGAATTTCTGCCAGATGAAGAATCTTGTTGTAGACGCTTTTGTTCTTCATCAGCGTCCTTTCGAAATCTCTCTTTCTGAGTCGATACACTTGCGTTATTTCTATGGCGACTATCGTGCAAATGGCCGATTGGTTTCTCAGTATGAGGCAGACTTCTCCGAAATATTCGCCATCTTGTAAATGACACATCTGAAGAAACAAGAGAGAATCTTTCATTCAACCCAATTTCAGCCTTGGACATGATGATTAGATCTTAGTTGCGTTTTATTTATCTGGTTCCGCCACCGGAATCACTTTAATCCGTCGTTTTAGTTGCAACTTTTCTGATTCCGGTTGCGACTTCAGATTCCGTCTCACTACAAGAAATGACGTGGAATGACTGTTGACAGTTGCCAAAGAATTGAATTAGATTGACGAGAACCGAAACTTTTTTAATGTAGAAGATATTTACAATACATTTTTATCGTGAGGTTCACAAGTTCATGATCCTTTCATTCCTTTCAAGGAAGACAAGTTTCATATGTACATTCCTAGAAAATTTAATTCATGTATGAAAAATCCCACAAGCCGCGTGATTTTGTCATTATGACAGCGGAAAAAGTTCGTCCTGACTTTTCCAGCGAGAATAACCTAACCTAACTGCCGAGGCAGTTTTTTTCGTTGAACTGTCAGGCAACGAAATTTTTTTGACATATACATGTCAATTTCACATCGACAAAAAAAAGCTCTCGTGTTATAAGTGATAAAATGAATACTCTCGATCTCAGAAAAGTTTGTCCAGTCACCACAATCACTGCACCAAATATGCGTTGAATCATTTTCTAGATTCTCAACTCTAGTATATTGATTTTGGAATTATTTGGATCCCCAATATATAAATATAACCTCTTTTATCTATAATAATGTCAATTCTCTCATGCAAAGTCAAGAAGTTTCTCGTTTTATTTGCAAACGTCATTCTGTTCTCACCACCGCTACCAGAATGGAACAAATAAAACGCAACTCTTGACAGACGTTATTGCAATGGGTGCTTGATAATTTCATATATTAAAAGTATCTACCAATTAAATTATTCTCACTTGTTATTATTTGAAGAAGATTCATTAAACGTGGGTAAATAGAATATATCAAATTTGTTATTCACATGCTTTCCGATCTTCCTTACGAGAGCAGAAGCTTGAAATTATGTTTAGTCGACCACAAAAATTAGGGAATCTGTATGTTTCAGAGACGCCTTCTTGCATCATGGATATGATTGTTTTTCAGTGACTCAATTTTTTTTCATTAATCCAATTCCAATTAAAGCTGGGTAAGGAGAACTGGATAACTATTTCGCAATAAATGTAATAGAAAATATATTTTCTCAGAATTAGATACAGAACAGATATGTGATATTAGCCAAGGAATCAGTCGTTTTCTGTTAATTCGTTATTGTGGATCTCTCTCTTGAGCAATTTTCCAGTGAATCTTAAATTGGAGATTAGTTATGTAGCGTGGTTGATCTCGAGTACCTCACAAGTTATATGGCCTAATATAATGATGTCATAATATAAGTAATTTATGATTGGCTGTCATTCCATCAGTTTTCCCGGAAATTCAAGTTCAATCGCATTAAAATTGATTTTTCGAAAGTCAAAGACATATTATATTCAGGAGAAATGAGGAAAAAATTAGAATCTAATTTCGAAGAATGTAACAATTTTGCGTATTCCTTATGGTCGTACAACTCGTACAGTAAATAGTTAAGAAGAACAACCAATTGTTAGTTGAGGATGGAGTAGTAATGGTAGATTAAGCTCAAAAACGGTAGGCCTGGCAACACTACTAGGACAGTACGTAAATCCATCACTTCAAATTCAACTTCATCTAATTACAGAATTTGAATGATAGTTTATACTGCCAAAAATATTCAGTTCACTAGGTAACTCTAAAGATTGACGAATTGTCATAACTGTATGGATATGTTGGACAAATACGTCGAAGTATAGGCACAAGATTTGAGGAACAGATTGATCACACTTGATATTATCGGTTTGATGAATCAAGTTTTGCTCAACATAATCAAGATTAGTTACTTCAGATAGCTCAAGGCTCATTGAACATGTTAAAAACATTGCGAAATCGAACAGTTTGGAGACTATCTACCTCGCTATCTACATTATAGTTGATGAACCAAGATAAAAGTGTTATCACTCAGGATAGCTGGAGAGAGTCCAAACTCCATATAGGAAACCCGTCACGAAGTCAGACCAATGCCCTCTTGGCTTTGAACAGGAAGGAGCTGAAACTGGTGGTGGGCCTTCTGACAGGGCACTGCCACTTGAACAAGCATCTCAGCACGATCGGGATTGTGGAGGATCCTGAATGCAGATGGTGCTTAGAGGATGAAGATACTTCTACTCACATCGTCACTGAATGCCCGGCAGTAGTGGCAGCAAGGGATATCCATTTTGGGAGCAGTATCCTGGACCCAGAGGATGTTGAAAAAATTTGGCCTAGAATGTTGGTCTCTCTTGCTCGCGAGATCGGCCTTCTTCATGGCTGACTTGCGATCGTAGGAATGTGGGTGCACAATGGGCCCGAAAAGGAAAGCCTAAGTGCGTCAGGTCCCGGACCGCCCACACACATGCATACATACATACCTCCGAACTCTTTGAGTTACTTTCATACGATTTATTTTTATAGAAACAAAACCGTTTCCTGAACCGTGAACTAATTCGGTATAAATAGTGTAATGAAGAATAGGCAGGTTGTGGAGATGAGTGTGTGATCATAATTGTTGAAGCAATGCTATGTCTCCCCTCCTTTTTATAAGTCTATGGTCGCAACAGTTGCAACACCCTGGTATACTCACCTCTTTTCCTGAATGCGTGTAAACTGCTACAGTACCGCTGGACAAGAAGAACATCGAATCTGATGTTGATCCAGATTGGACGATGGTGTCCTTCGGTAGGAAGATTTCAGGGATTAACTTGGCAACCACGCTGCTCAGCTGATCAGGGGTTAATTCGCCGAATATCCCTACGCTAGAGATGAGGGATTTGCATACGTGCAAGTTTACTTCTTCCCTCAGGTGTTCTGAAAATCACATACAGACTGTGATATACAGGGTATGTTCCACAGTTGTCAAAAAGTCAATAAGGAAAGACTATATATGCTCAGCAGAATATGGAAAAAAAGTTTTTATGAACATGGGTCCGGAAATGTTTTATTTTTGAGACACAGTTTTTTCGAGATTTTTTATCAATGAGGGCCAGCACTATTTAATGGGCTAGTAGATTTTTTTTCTGATAGAATCATCATTCAATTACCTTTGAATTCCATATTTTTTTTATTTTTTCGGTCAATTTGGAGATGCTAAAATCATCAATATTGTCACGGTAATTTTCAAACGGCTAGAAATTTACCGCGAATAAAAACTGACGTCACGATTTCGTAAGTAGCTGAACACCATAGCACAGTTGCCATATGTTGAAATACTTATGGGAACTTCAGAAATATTATCGAATTATTTGATAATTCATAAATTCTGAAGCCATAAGCGCCGAAATAATATTTTTCTTTTTCTCTTTCTCTTATATTTCATGACCTTCAACTATTGTGAAATGCTTTCTGAAGGAGCCTGCTGTTGCCATATGGCAACACTAGGCGCTTGTGATACTTGTTTTGGGATATAAAGACATAATATTAACATTTATTGATTCCAAGAAACATACATATCAACCCTCTGAAACTCTGCCTTCCTAATATTAGGAGTGCGAAAATATTCACCCTGATGCCATGAATATAATTTGAAATTACCGGATAATAAATCAGTGATCATTTTTTCCTTGAAATACTTCTTCTGGTACTTGAAGTTATAGTACTGCGATATCCTGCTCATCAGATTGAATGGCAGCTGTTTTTGCTTCATATATTCGGACAGCTGATTGATGATCTCCTCAAATTTTATCTCCATGGATCTCGAGTTCAGAATAGCAACGGCCAGAATAACTGCAACATTTCGAATCAAATTACTCAGTTTACATTGAGAATGTTTTACTTATTTCTTCATGAGAAGTATAGGTAATAATTACGTTTCGTTTCAGTTCAATTATTTCTGATGAACTTAACATTCCTAATGAATCAAATCTGTTTCGGAAGTATATAAGAAGGTGAATGAATTCAACATTATATTGATTTTTGATGAATTCTATACACATGAGACTTATTGGATATTTGAGAGAAATTACATTTATAGACAGAAGAATATTTTTCGCAACATTCCGAGGATTTGATATTAGATCTGTTCCAACAAATTGATATACACGGATTTGTTTGTCAATTTCACCTTCCTTTTTCTTCCGAGAGAAACTCCCGAAAAATTGAAATTGCAATGGGAAATGAGTTCAGTTTTTGTTCGAATCTCCTGTATATTATGTATTGTGATTCTGTGGTACTCTCTGCCGAAATATGCATTACATTATTCGTTTATATAAGAGACTTACTCCATATCGAGACCATCAGAATTTTTCCGAGTATATACGTGATTATGGCAACAACGTAGTCTACGGTGATTGTCATTCTGTAGTATTGCAACCGTATTCCTGAAAGAAATAATTAGTTATTCATGTGTTATTCTATCATTAACAATTTTAAAATTTATTGTTTCGACGTATTTCCATATTTTCACTTGTGAAAAGTAGAGTCCCTGTATGTATTTGACAGTTTTGCTGTAATGAGAATACGGACACTATGACAAGCAGTGACAGAAGGCATAATCCCAAATTCTCGAAATAACTTTTGAAAAAAGACATGCATATGCTTTTCCATGCACTTCGGATCTTTTTTCCTCTACTGCCACGGTGAAGGGTACATCCATGTACCTTTCTCTGTCTTTCTTTTCATAAAGAAGTGGCGTCTCATCTCACTGGCCAAAAGGGGTCATAGTTTGTAACGTTAAGCTAGCAGAACCCACGTTTTTTTGCATAAATCGAAGAGCAATAAATTCGGTAATAGGGTAATAAATTAGCCTTAAATTATGGCCGAAGAAAAAATTGAAAAATCCAAAGTGGTTCTGCTAGCTTAAAGGAGGTCTTTCATCTTGATGCTGCTAATTCTGCACTTGGTCAAAAAATGTTCACTCACGGAGCTTTCTCAAAATTCAATAAATTACCTGATGATATCAAAAGTTGCACAAATATCACCCAATTCAAAATCAAAGTCAAGAAACATATCCTCTTGCAAAGAGAAAATCAAACCTGAGTGAATAATTTCTCATTCACTAATTCATTTCATCATGTCATAATGTACTTTTCATTTTTGTTTTATTATTTTTTTTATTCTGGTTTTTCTTTCAATAACTATAATCTAATTTGATAACGCATTAATAATCTCATACCAGATATGAATCTGTCTGATTATTCATGTTCTTCCATTGTAAATGTAAATGATTATATTTATATTTATATGAGATGCAATGTAATGTTTATAGCAAAGAATGAAATGAATAAATGATTGACAGCATAATATTGCTCCTGCATTGGTAGAGCTTTTTAGGTTGACAACTTGGAGCGAAGTCCTCCATTGGACGTTTATAAGTAATCCAAATGATACTTTCTAAATTTGAGTTACTATTTGGAAAATAATGCGTTTTCTTCATACAAGAATTAAGGGGTGAACAAATATAATTTGGATATTTCTAGACTTTTGGACTGATGGAGTGAATTAGGCTAGATGTTATAACTTACCCAAGATCTCGGAAGACGCCTTGAAAAAAGCATGGCGATATTTATCTCGTAGATCCAGTTCGTAAATACCATCCTGGTATATCCAACTTTCTTCGAAGGGTATTGTGACAAAGTATCTCCCCGTCAGTCTGGGTACTATGTGTTGAAAGCATGCCAACCAGTGGATGACAATCATGGTTATCAAAATCGAACAAAAGAGAAATATGAGCCCTTTGCTCTTATTGATTTCAAAATACTGAAAAAAAATCTCGATGACATTGTATAACGTAAGCTGCAAAGGACCCCGCACGAAAACACGGGAAATTGGGTCTCGGTCGAATTGGCTGAAATTTTACTATGTTGTTGTGGGATGGCTCATCAGAAAAATATGTCAGTTTGAAAAGTTTTGAATATTAGTTTCTGAGATATAAGCCGACAAAGTTCGTAAAAACGTCGTATCGGGGTATGATTGACAAAGAAAAAAACTGATTTTTTAGTATAAATAAGACAAAATAAGCTAGAAAATGTATTGAACGGAACTAAAATACATGTCTAGTTATGATCACATTAATTATAGTAAATCAGGGTGTATACGAGGCACGGTCAAAAATTTCATTTTTCGGAAAAAAATTCGAGCACTATTCCAAAACTAACAAGTTATATTTTGGTGAGACATTATGGTTTCAGTCTATTGTAGGCTTCGAAAACTTATTTCCATTCTTGATAACTATCTCTGATCGAAATATGAATTCTTTGAATTTTGTGTAATACGACCCCTTTTGGAAATCAATTAACAGCTTGTTTTTGATCACAAAAAAATTGATTGATTGATACTGTTGATTAGTAGTAGTAGTAGTAGTATTGTGGGGAGGCTGTAGCCAGGCAAGTAGGCCCCCATGGGCCCTTTTTGCCAACCCCTGCTCTCCACATATCTACACATCCCTCTTTTAGTTGTCCTTTTCGAACCTTCCCGTCCTTCTGATGAAGGTCAGGATGTCCGTCCACTCTAATTCGACCAAGTCTTCCTGTTGTAATTTATCTACTCCAAAGATTTCGAATCTCATCCTTCCATACGCCTCACACTCTCCGAGGAAGTGAAGTGATGTCTCCTCATCTTCTCCGCATTCGCGGCAAGTGGGACTATCTTCCACACCTATGAGTGATAGGTGTCTGCGTAACCTGTTATGCCCTGTTAGTATCCCTATAAGGAGGCGCAGGACTTGGCGATCCCTGCCCAGCAACCAAGCCGTCCTTGGCTTGCTAGGACCGGCCACCAGGTATCTCGATTGCCTGCAGCCGCCTATACGCCTCCAATATACTTCTAGTGCCTCGTCCGCCCATTTGTCAAGGGCAGACGAAGTTTGGCTTCTTGTTATGCCCAGTGCAGGCTCCGGCCCCCAGAACGGTGTCGCGGATCCGATTCTAGCCAGCTCGTCGGCCACCTCGTTCCCGGGCACCCCCCTGTGCCCCGGAACCCATACTAGTTCGACTTCCTTTTGTTCAGCTAGTTTCTCAAGAGCATCGCCACATTCCTGCACCAAGGCTGAGCTTGGTTTAGGATGGCAGACAGCCCTGAGAGCCGCCTGACTATCCGAGCAGATGTAAATCTTCTGCTCTGGTCCCTCTTTCACCTCATGCCTCTCCGCTACTGCCAGAATGGCAAAGACCTCGGCCTGGAAAACTGTGGTATACTTTCCAAGAGCGTAGCTCTCCCTTATGCCTAATCCTTCTAAGTAAATTCCTGCGCCTGAGTCCTGTTTGTCAGTTAGGCGCGATCCGTCCGTATAACATACTAGACTCCCCGGGTGGAATTCCACTCTGTTCTCTTCCCATTGTTCCCTGCTTGGAATAGTGAGGGTGAACCTTCTATTCCATCTCAGCCTATTTTGGGCGTTCTTCACTCTTAGGGTGGAGATAGGGATCTCCTGCTCCACCCATGTCGCAATTCCCGCGTGACCTGTCACTGCTCCTCCGTTAGCCCAACTCCCCGAGTCCCGCATCCTCAGATAGGCCGCCATTGCTTCCCTCTTAATCCAGATTGGAAGCGGCGGCAGCCCCAGCAGTACCTCTAGGTTGATCTACTGTTGATTAAATAAAAGCTGGAGTAACTCACTAACGAATTCAGTTGTTCAATGTTGCTTTTCATTTAGATAGGTGTGTTAGATTTTGTTGAAGATTATTTTAAATGTTTCAATTGAATATCTCTGAGATATCTCAGAAACGAAACATACAAAATTGAAAAACTTTTTGCATATGATAGTCAAAAAATGAGATTCAAATTGACGGAACTGTTTTCGAGATATTCAATTGAAACATGTTAAATAATCTTCAACGAGGCAATATTGAACAACTGAACTCGCTAGTGAGTTACCTCAGCTTTCATTCAATCAACAGTATCAATCAATCCCTTTCTTTGTGATCAAAAACAAGCTGTCAATTGTTTTCAAAAAGGGGTATAACACAAAATTCCAAAAATTCATATTTCGAACAGAGATAGTTATCAAGAATTAGAATACATTTTCGAAGCCTACAATAGACTGAAACTATAATGTCCCACCAAAATATAACTTGTTGGTTTCGGAATAGTGCTCGAATTTTTTTCCGAAAAATGAATGTTTTGACCGTGCGTCGTATACACCCTGATTTACTATAATTTATGTGATTATAGCTAGACATGTTTATGAGTTCCGATCAATACATTTTCTAGCTTATTTTTTTTTTCATTTGTACTAAAAAACAGTTTTTTTCTTTGTCAATCTTACCCCGATAAGACGTTTTTACGAACTTTGTTGGCTTATATCTCAGAAACTAAAAATACAAAACTTTTTAAACTCACATATTCTTCTTATGAGCCATCCCACAAGAACATAGTAGAATTTCAGCCAATTCGACCAAGAGCCAATTTCCCGTGTTTTCGTGCGGGGTCCTTTCCTGAATTTCAGATGAGCCGTTCTGATGAATAAGTCTTGACGATAAAAAAAATTTGTATTCCCAATATGATGATATTTTTCTATTTATCTGTGATTTAATTATATTTGGCGATTTTGTATACCGAAATGAAACTAATAACCAATACGAATCGTTTTTACCTCCCAAGCTATAAGCTTCAGATCAGATTATTGTCTATCACAAAAATAGTGCTCATCGCCTGTTATATACAGAGTGACCCATCTGAAAGCAAGCCACCCTCATAATTTTTTTATTTATGGGGCGATTTTCCCGAATTTTGTTCCGATGTGTAGAGGGAAAAAAGGTATATTTCATAGCCAAGCGGCGTCCACTTTTTTTTAAAAACCAAACCCTACTAGATCACAGATGCTGAAAAATCCAGAATCCCTATTAACGATTTTTTTAGCAAAAATTAACGATTCTACAGCGTGTTTCATTTCAAACGTCCCCCCCCCCTCTATATCTCAGCTATTAGTCGTGCGATTTGTTCCAAATTTGGACCAATATGAGTAATCATCTATATGATCAGTTTTTCAAAGACGAACATCCTTTTGGACAATGCCGTTTGTTTTTATTAAAATGAAAAGGAGTAAATTTTTTATGATATCATATTATTAGGAATTTTTTACAGGAGAACTCAAGTCATAATAATGTTCTTCGTAGTTCCAACCCCCCCCCCCATATCTGCATTTGTATATGATACCTATGGAGGGTTCCAAAAAAACAGGAACCTGGAAAGCATTTTTGCGAACGTGATAATTATAAAATAGTATTTCTTTTTTTTTTCAAATCACGATTTCCTACCTACCGGAGCCATTGAACGTTCCAAAATTTACAGTTCATTTGAATACACTGTTTTTCGGAGGAAAAAATTTTTAATGTGATTTTCTGCATATGGAGGTTCGCAAGCATGAGGAACAATAATATAAAGTTAGTTTCCTTGCAAAAAAGTTGTTGTTGTTGTTGTTCTTTATTACCCCAAGAAACATATTTGTTTATAATAGAAATATATAAACATATGATATATACATATATATAACAATGAAAAAACAACAAGTAATTAACGAGTTATGTCAATATAACATAATAATTATTGAAAAAAAAAGCATTCCAAGTATTCAAATGAGAATAAATTGCTCCGTTTATAATGTCATGAGTATATATTTTTTTATATTGACTTTGAATCTTGTTTCATCATCAATATGTTTCAAATCATAAGGTAATGAATTATATAAAATGATTCCGTTGTAGAATACTGATTGTTTGCCAATAATGGAGTTATATGGGTTTGCTATTAATGAATTCAACTGTCTCGTTTCATGAGTAGAAATTGTATTTACTTCAGTAAAGTTCAAGTTGTATATTTGAATTTTTTTCTCACAAAATGAATGAAAGAACAAATTTTCATCTCACATAAAGATGAAAAATTCAACAGATTTTTTGGTTTGTAGAGATTGATAGTTGGTTCCAGGTAATGTAAATTGTAAATGCACTCAATTGTTTTATTTTGTAATTTCATTAATGGTTTCAAATGTGATATACTTGTGCTCCCACAAATTGATATTCAATATGGTAATTTTGAGTAAATCAGAAAAAATCATATATTCTTCAAATATCTAAGAGGAATGAAATTTCGAATTTTGTATAAAATGCCAGTAATTGGATTCAGTTTTTTTCTCAGGTGATCTATATGTTTAGTCCACTATAATTGTTCATCAATATTTAGAATTTTGTAACATCTAAATATTTTATGGCTTTCTGGTCGAAACATATTGTTGTTTTCGATATATCAGTTTTTCTTTTTGAAATATACATATACGTAGATTTCATAAAACCCCTTTTTATTTCAATAAGAAGCACAGAACTATCCAAAATGATCTTTTTCTACAAACGTCAAAAAATGACAAGGTTCGAAGTACCTATACTTCGCGTATTGTTTTATAAAATATATGAGATATTTATACTTCAACTTTATGGTCCTCAATCGAGCAAACATCCACGAAATCATTTATTTCTGAATGTTCAACAATAACTTTGTTTTATCTCTTGGAGCGCACGAAAGGAAATTCCTATTCGTGGGACATCGTGCGTACCTAGGGAGGACAGGGGGAGGCCTTTTGAGCCAGATCAACAATATTGTTTATATCAAGCTGAGCATATTTTTACTTTACAACTATATTTTTTGACGTTTGTAGAAAAAATGTTGTTTGCAACTCGAGCGCGAAATACTTTGGTCATCTCGACTATTTTTTCAACTCGGCTACGCCTCGTTAAAAGAATCAGATCTCGATCACCAAAGTAGCATTTCGCGCTCTAGATACAAAAATAACTATTGTCTTCGAAAATCTGATCATATTGTTGGTTATTCTTACTGCTCCAAACTTGGTACGAATCGCAGGACTAAGAGGTGGAGAGGGGGAGCCGTTTGAAATGTGACACATAAAATTCTGAACATAATCTTTCAGAGAATTCATTGATAGTCAATTTGTTATTACTATTTTTTGATTACGACAGAGATGTTTTTCAATTTTGTCAATTTTCAATTTTCAATAAAGTCATTATTATTATTATTATTATTAGATATCTGAAAAAATCGACGAAGTATATTTTAAGGGACGATGGCACCCGATATGAAAGTTACCATTTAGGTTTTCACCTGTACACGAATTTTTTTATAGAAAAAAATCAGAAACACCCCGTATATTTTTCCACTCACCTGACTTATACGGTATATGAGAGACATCAGCGTCATTATTCTGAAGCATCTGAGAGATAGAAATATGTTGATCATTCCGAGCAGTGGTTTGAATGGTTTTTTCATGATGAAATAAGGAAGGTTTCTTGGAAAAGACGATAGCAAGTCTAAAATAAAGAATGGTCCCAGCACGTAATTCCTGTGAAACACGAAATAAAATAATGCCAGTGACAACAAATTTATTAGACAAGTCAAAACTTCTAGAAAATCAGATCAAAGAAGAGAGTTTTCGCATATTTTTCACTTTTCGGTAACTCCAAATTGAACACCATGTATATTGTAATGCTTATGGATTCCTGAGACAACTATGGATCAGCATGTGATATACCTATTTTCAATAGTTATTTGTGTATCAGGGGCGTATCTTATAGGTAACTCGTAATAGGCGCATTCCTGTTCCCTATATGTTTCATTTGTGATGGTTCCTTATCTAATTACAATTCTCTCGATATTTCTCAGATGCAAAATGATATATGATCGAACTCAAAATAATTTATCTGTGATAACATTAACTGATGGTCTAATTACTGATACTCCTAATTCAAAAAATTGACTAAGTTACCATGGTAACGGAGTAACGTCGAATCGATCCAGTGTTTCCAACTTATTTTGATTAAAATTCCCTAGCAAGGGTCAAGAAATTTCCATTTCAAATTTTTATGGAAATCAATGGAAGAAAAGACTACTGTGTTCCATATTTATGATATTTTCCACATCGAATTTGAAAAAGGCCTTTCCTGGTACATCTTTCACACTTGAACAGTACATGCCTTGCATGAAGAGACAAAACTTGGAGAATGAAAATGCTACTATGCTTCGAGAATCGAGACTTCGGCCTCTGTCACTTGTTCTATGCTTCTGTGATCTGTGTTCTGTGCATGGAACATGAAACGACTTCGGCTATTTTCATGTCAGTAGGACACACCACACAGAAACTCAGAAGTCAGAACACCAGAATACTAGCATATTATAAGATGGTACAGATATAAAAGTTAACTCATCTCTGGTGACATTAGTAACTTATCTTAAGTACAGACTAACAGGTGGCCAAGTACGAGAATTCCCATATTATGATCATTTAGTTAGTTCTAAATATTCTAAATATCCTCATTTTCAACCATGCAAAAATCTTGCGGAGAAGTAACTTTTCAGCACGAGTGCGGTATAATGTGAATTTTCCGCACGATTTTATCGATTCATCTTCATAGCCTTAGTCTATAGAGTACTGTGATTGCTATAGCATTTAAACTGTTTTCTTATCACATTCAAATAGTCAGTTAACCTGATTTATTACAATTCATTTATATCACCAAATCAGAAAAAGTACATCTTCTAGACGTCTGTAAGACGTATATTCCACTAGGAAAGTATGTCTTGGATGGATGAAGGAGTTTTGATAAAGTGCTGCTCGAGATCTTTCGAGGTTGACAACGAAAGGATGAGCTGATTGGGCTTGTCTAGTTCGTCTGACTGGTATTGCTAGTGAAGGGATGATAACAGAGATTCCCGAAGAACATTTCCCGTGGAGTAACGATAGAAAAGTGAAAGGTCGCCGACCTCACTACGGTGTTCCAATGATGTCAAAGATTGAGTGAGTGTGGCGTCACCCACCAGGCGAATGGCTCTTCTCTGGATGGAATCTAAGAGCAGCAGCGCATGTTTTGGTGCTGAACCCCATATGTGGGAATGGAACAGGCCGTATCTGCGCTTTGTAGATCATGAGAAGCTGTTGAGGTGTAAAGTAGCTTTTTGCACGGAACAAGAATCCGAGTTTTTGTGAAGCAGCTTTTACGATGGATCTGACATGATTATCCCATGAAAGAGTGGTGCTGATGGAAATACCGAGCATAGATATGGTGGGCTTGGTGGGGATGATGGAGCCAGACATTACAATATCGGGCATACTGAGCTCCGCCTTTCTATAGAGAATACAGGCTTGAGTTTTGGTCTCTGAGACGTACATTCCAGGTCTCAGCAGGGACGTCTTTATAGACATATATTTTTCAATGAAATAATGTGCGTCTTTAAGGCGTCTTTATTAGGTTTCTTTGGTCCATATCCATAAATTGATCTTTCAAATTACGGAAGAATCACATATTCTCCATTGATCTTCATCTTTATACTGAAGTTGGCAATTAGTGTAGCCAAAAGAAAAAAACGAATACAGAAACTGGTAGACTCAAGCTGTCGTCCATCCTAGTAACCGGGCTCGTTTGTTGCTTGACTTCTGTCACTCTGTTTTTTCCATTTATTTCAACAATTTATCGTGCGGAAAAATGAAAATCGTGCGGAAAATTTAAATCGTACGGAAAAGTACAACTTCCAAAACGAAAGATCATGGACAAGTTATTTTTCCACCACTAGCTGTAGAACCTACTTCACTTCTTTTCGAGGCGTGAAGTGTGTTTTTACTACCAAGGGAGTTTTCGTCATTTTATGAACCACTAGTCAATAATGACATAGCCACCGCCTCGGCCACCGCTGTTATAATTAACCCGAATTCACTGCTCTAATGCGATATTCGCAGAAATGGGACTCTAATCAATGACGACTTGACATATGCTGTCATAGTCATGGCAGAGATTATTTTAATTAGAATTGAAGGGAAGTGCTTTCATAGTGACAATATGTCCATATTTCAGTTTCACAGAACGATAATGATTGTATATTACATTTTTTCACCACTAGCAATATATTTCAATCATCATAGCTCTGTGAAACTGAAATGTTGACCTACGTCACTATGAAAGCATTTCTTTTCAATTCTGATTACAATCTAGTCACCATGACAGCATATGACAAGTCGTTATTCTCATCGTTATTGATAAATACCTATTGGATTCGAGTGGCATTCCTGTGAATATGATATGAGAACAGTGAATTCGGGTTGATTATTACAGAGGTGGCTATGTTATTATTGACTAGTGGTTAATAATATGACGAAAACTACCTTGGTAGTAAAAACCTCGGTAAAAACACACTTTACGCCTTCAAAAGGAGTACATAATGGTAGGTTCTATAGCTAGTGGTGGAAAAAGAACTATTTCCGTATACTCGTAGGAAAAAGTACTTAATACTGTATGAAAATAAAGCATATTCGAGTAGGATTTCAATCGAATCAACCTGCGATCATCCAAATTATTGCCCACCTTGCTATTTGTTTGGGGTCCATTTCAATTTTTCGAGATGTTCCTTTGACGAATCCCGTCGAGAAATTCATTAATATGTCGATCCAACACAAAACGTCCAGAATGATGGACACTTGCCTGTGTCCCCAATATAACGGGTATTGACCTCTGGCGAAACCGGCGTCTATGGGTTTTCCGAAGAGGTTCATCATGTGGACGAACACCAAAAATACCTCGTACCATGCCCTGTGTAAAAAAACGCAGATTTGCATGGGTAAAAATTGAATATTGTGCAACAAGTGGAAGAAGTTCAACTTTTCTCATGAGTGTGGAAGTTATTGGTGGGTGTAGATGATTTTAGAGGTTTTTTTTTCATTTTGCGGGAAGAGTAACAGTGATGGAGTTTTTTGGTAAATTTTGTTGAAATCGTGTCACGATTGTGCGTCAGAAAAAATTTTTTTTGCCCAAATTTCCCAAACGCCCTGTATTGGAATGCCAAATTTAGCTTGTCTGTGAGCGAGAACGGGTAATTTCGAATGTAGTTAAGGCAAGAATGTGTATTCGATGATTCTGATGGCAAAAATTCATCGAAATGCCAAATATAGCTTGTCCGTATACGGGTAGGGGTGAAAGAAAAAAGAGAGAAAAAAAAAAAGAAACGTATATAAGATTCCGGCATTTTCATGGTGGCATAATGTTTGTTGTGTGAAAACTTTTTTCCTATAAAATCTTCCTCCCCCTTCCTTCCTAAGATTTTCGTGATCTTGAAATTTGGTAAAATTGAATTTTTTTTCTTGTCAAAAATTTTTCAAAAATTTGCAAAAAAGTTTTCGCCAATAAAATTTTTTCGTATCTTGTTTAGATTTATCAGTTGCCCGGTCCGTACAGTGTGCTCACGTTCCGTATTGAAAAAAAATCATGACCCACCCACTAAAAACACCCTTTAACAATATCAGAAATGTAAAAGTGTATCAGAAAAATGTAGGTATCTTATCAACATACATTTATGCAGGAAATATCAATCTGGTGATTTTTGCGGACAAAATATTTCAATTTGATCAACTTTGGAAGGATACATCTCCCTCAATATACATTTTGGGTCATTCCTATCACCTCCAGAAAGCTCGGTACACATTTTTGACTTCCCTGTATATACCTACTGTTTCTACAACAGCACAAATTTGATGAATATGAGTAATGTAACTTAAAATCCAATTTTATGGTTAGCAAGACCAAAATAGGTAACAATAAAGTAAGTGAAACCACTCCACAGGCAGAAAAGGTGTTCTTTTAATGCCTAGGCAGATAAAGTTTGTTGCTATGCAACGTTCCAAGTAATTTGAATCAAATTGGTAATCAAAATTGACAATGACTTTGGGTGAACAAAAAATGATGGATTATTTGGACTTTGCGTGAAATCGAAAATAATTTGGAAAAAAATTGTAATGCCTTGCCTGGTTTCCTAGCCTCGGCTACGCTCGCAGTAAATCTAGCGTTACCTTGGCAGCTTTTTTCAATATCTTTGGCGGAGTAGGTATTATTAAATCGTCTAAATCATTTATTATAAATTGGTATTTATGTATACCTATATTGTAGCATATTCGAAAATATCATAATTTGTTTGTGAACAAATTCTTTGAAGAAAAAAATTGAGTTTTCTTCATCAAACTATTGAACAGTTTGGAGAATCGGGTCCCACAGATATGATTATTCCATCATGAAAGAGTATTGCTCATGGAGATACCGAGCATAGATATAGTGGATTTGGTGGTAATGGTGGTACCATCTAGAAAGACAGTAGTTACTGCCAATTCAAGATTTGAAATATTGATATAAATAACTGGGTGATTTTGCACTTATCATTCAATGAGTTGTTTTTCGAAACATTTTTTTGTTACCTATATGTGTTTTTTTCTGAAAAAGAGGAATTCGATAATGAAAATGTGAACAAATCACTATTTTTCGAGATATATCCAGAAAAAGTTCGAAATTTTGTCTTCCTATGATGTACTTCAATGATACATTTTCAAATAGAAAATTCAACACGAAATATGGTTTTATGGCAATAATCAATCCAAATACGAGATGTCAAATGTCAACAGATAGCTTCTGAATGACGTTACACACGCCATTATTTTAAATGACATTCTTCCTTCATTTCACTAAATATTGATGAATCACAAAAAAATCATATTTCTAGTTGACTTTCATGTATAAAAAAATGTGTCATTGAAATACATTGTAATATATAATATATTGTCTAATGATGAAAAAAGAGGGACAAATTGTTCTAAATGCGATCCAAAAGACATCAGGCGAAAAAAAGGTGAAATTCGTAACTTTATAGTGGAATATCTCAATAAATACTGATTTGTTCACATTTTCATTATCAAATTCGTGTTTTTCAGAAAAAAATACGTAGATAACGAAAAAAAAAATGTCAGAGAAAGTTCTGGGTTGGCTCGATACCCCCTTTATCAAACCATTACGAACACAGAAAAAACATTCCCTAACTACAAATTTAACTGAACTAAAAATGCGAGTACCTGAATTTACTCAAGGGATGGATCACCCAAGGGTGTTTCGAATGCAGCTGGCGTCGTTTCTCTCCCCTGATCGAAGTTTCGCTCCTGAAGTATCTCAAACACAGGGGGTTGTTCGCCGATATCAATATCAAGTCTTGCAGTTTCCGTCGCCATTTTTGACAGCAACCAAGCGGATCGCCCAAATTTGAATTTGCTCGATGTCTGCTGCTGCTGGCTTCCAGAGAACAGGAAATGTGCATTACTTATTTTTTTCTTCGTTTTTTGACGGATTGATTGTGAGGGGTCAAACAGGGATTCTATAGAAACGTTGTTAGTTACCATAGGACGAATATTATGAATATGAATAATATAAAGAATGAGGTTGTACACACTGATCGAATCTACAGTGTGTCCCGCTTTCCATGAATACACCATAATATCTCAGTTATTGATGATGCGATTTTTTCGAAATTTTGGTGGTGATTGTGGGCATTTTCTTTTTTACACCACATGTTCATCATTAATGGAAGTGACGTCACTTTCTGAATTGTTTGAGTCATCAGTGTTGAGAAAAAACGCAGTTATTTGACATGACAATCACAACTGATTTTTTCTTTGATTTTTTTTTCGTGATTTGATAACGATTTAGATTGTTTTCAATTAGAACCTCAGAATGGGGAAGACCACTGATTTTTTAAAACGACATTATCGTGAACTCTATACTGAAAAACTACCAGTGAATTAATTTTGAATTTTTTCATTCATGCTAAGAAGATGAAAAACATAAATTAGAATATGTCCATTCCAAAACACACAATTCCTGTGCCTTGAATTTCATCAATTCATTGGTGTGACTGGTGCGACGTCTTAGTCCCAACACGCCTATTGTCCTTGAACTGACCAATTATACTGCAACACTGCAGAATGAAGTCGTATCAGAGAGAGATAGCTGCAGTTCGGCACTAATACGTCACGACTGCACCATCATATTTGGCTGTTTGAAATATCGAATGGAATATGCTGATTTCAACACGATATAGATTCGATTCCCTTCAACTTCGACTCATAATATTGATTGTACATAAAATGTTAATCATGATTCGTCGATTGAAAGAGGTTTGCACGGATTTCTTCCCTCAGTGGTCTTTCCCATTGGCGATAACTAATGTAAAATGGAGGATGATGTATTGAAAGTGTTATTAGAGTCCTTGTCTCTAGATCCGAAAGTTCTAGCGGTTCTTCTGATAGTTCCGAGGAGGAAATATTGTTTTTCTAATTTCGACATATAATTTGACACTTTTCAAAACTGACGGATGTTTTGAAACGTCTTACTTTACGTAACCAGTTGCGTAAAGTAAAATTTTACATAACTGGTGATGTAATGTTCATTTCAACACCAGTTACGAAATGAGAATATGGTTAATAGTGCATTTTGTGCTGCTTCCTCAATATCACTTGGTAAATCAGAACTTGAATCGGACATTTTTCACCTATAAAAACATCAAACGATTCTATTTCGTCGCTAGTTTGTGACCGTATTGTTGTTTGACGGATACTTCAAAGTGGCAGGCGAAGTCAACTAGCCTACTAAATTTTGTGAAGAGTCGGCAGAACTCATGTAAAACTGGTCATTATTTTTGTTCATGCGAAATGTTTCGTCAGAATTAGAAAAAATATTGTACGTGACACGTTAGGAAACGCCATTTTGTGTAACTCTGTGATGTTGCGGGATCTCGCTTCTGATTACGTAAATATCTATTATGTTAGGAAGTAGACGATATAGGTTGAACCTATTCAAAAAATAGCATCAAATTATGATGATATGGATAGAGTCATCAATAAGAATTCTCTGTTGGTACTCAAGTTTCCTGAATTTCTTGAAATCCATGATGGGAAGGAAAAAAGTACCTATAGCACTCGAAATTTCTTCAATTTCTATTGGTGGCAATACTGCAGGTATATACAGGGACTCTAATTTCGATTAGTTCATCCATATTTTCCTTAGGCAAATGGCGAACAGCTTTTAAATCCAATATTTTGTTTTCAGCTGTTTGAGGTTATGCTGTCGCTGTCATTTCGAAATCCACCGAAATTCGTTCACCCTCTCTGTACATCGGTGGAATGGTTTGCGATTTTGGTTGACACCTCAGTACAGTAATAAATGAACTCGTAGTTATTACGTTGAACTGGAATCCACCAAAGAATATATGAACGCAGTTGCTGTATTGGTGGAGCCACCGGTGAATAAAAGAACGTCCCTTGTATGTCAGAACAATGAAGTAGTTAGCAGAGTGAACAGTTCCATTCACCATTGGCGTGCGATGTTGAGGGGGTACAAAAATAGTTATTTATTATACAAGGGAAAAAAGTAGTAGATTTAAGCTCCAGGTTGTGTTGGGTCCAGACTCGTAGCGGAGGGAGACAAAAAAACCGTGAGCTAAAATCTAATATTTTTCCCGTGTATAATACCAAAGAATATAGGTTAGTCACTACATTTTTCTGTGACAGATGAAAGGACGAATCAATATTGAGAAGATATTACATTATTTTGAACTCTGGAAATTATCGACGTGAAATTTTAAGTTTTTAACAGTATGGACACTTGCGTGGAGTAATCAAATATCACTTCTGTCAGTCTAATTCTGTGATTTGATTTCAAAAAATTGCGAATTTAGTGGTTGTTTAGTAATATACGTAACCGCGAAGTCGAATGGAAGATAAAAGGACTTGCAGTTCTTTCTCGGAGACGGTATTATTGACTCATTTTTCGGAACTATAGCACAACAAAAGCCATCAACAGTATATAATGTGATATATATGTGATATATATCCGGGAAAAAAGGACTCACTTTTTTCCCACGGGAAAAATATTATTTATGAAAAGTGACATTTTATAACCTGCCAACAGAGATGAAATGCCAAACTTTTTTCCCGTCACAAAAAAAAATATTATTTTTATTATTATCTTTAATTATATAATACATATATGTTATACAGATAAATATATCAACAATCGACATAGTGGCACCAATTTCACAAAACCACAAGCAACCAACACAAAGAGGATCTGACAGTTTCCATACACTGAATATCAACTCCAGTGTAGGATTTTGAAATTGAAAATGATGCAAACTTTCAAGAAAGTTACTGTGCCTTGGTACTGTGTGTAGTGCTCAATAAAAATTCGCCTCCTCGTACAAAAATGTCAGCGTTGTGAAACATGTAAATTACTGATAATTGTTGTTTTTTGTAGCTACTATGGAAAAGTGTCTCTCTTTTTCCCAACTCAAAATTATGCAACAAATTAGTGTATGAACTCGAATCGATTATATATTTCCCGAGAACGTAAAAGGGAGCAAATTCGCTAGTCAAATTTGCAAAAATTCTATATCAATTTGAAAAATGACAAAAGTCTACGTTTTTCAGTAAATTCTGTGGTAGTAACATAAATTATTATACAGGGTGTTCGCTAAAAGGAGGTCAATCCATTAACCATATATTCCTTGAACAAAAATAATATGAGTTTCTAAATACAATTTTTCATTTTATCCCTTCATATTCGATAAACAGGGTGTCAAAGTTGGATATTGAATGAAACGTGTTGAATTTCCAACAATTTTTTTTAAATTATTTTAATACATTCGCTCTGAGCACCCGGTATTTCCATATTTACCTTTTCGTGCGTAAAAAGTTACACTCTTCCAATTTCGACGACATAAATAGGAGTATGTGAATATTATAAGATTTCCGTTAGCCGCATAGGCATCAAACAATAACCAGTACTTTTCGAATTATCTTGAAAACAAGTAATTTTATCGAAACTTTACATGAGACAAAAAATACTCAAAAATGATTGAACACTTGAAGAAAAATAGATGGGAAGTCATTAGCGCACGTACAAAAAAAATATGGGGGTAAGTGTGTACTTGACCTCCAGTATTTTGAATATTTTGACAGTTATTTTCGGTTTTGTTTTCCTCACACAATGTATCTCTTTGTGCTGAAGTAATGTACCAATTTTGAGATCAATATCTCATCAAATACGAGAGTAATTAAAAAAAAACTGTTTTTAATTTCCAACTTTGACACCCTGTAAATCGAATATGAAGTGCTAAAATGAAAAATGGTATTCAGAAACTCATATTATTCTTGTTCAAGGAATATATGGTTAATGGATTGACCTCCTTTTAGCGGACACCCTGTATTTTGTAAGAAATAACTTTTTACGTTCGCGACCAACTGAAAAAATCTTGCATTATTTCCACATTCAAACAAGGCTTTGTCCCTATGGTTTTTGCCTTCGCGACTTTGTACAAGGTGCTGCAAATTTGTATAGCCTCATTGCGTACTAAAATACAACTTTTGTTGAAGAAATTCACATCGTTTTGCTATTTTACCCCATTTTTGCTTGACTGATTGGTTTAATACGTTGTGAAGGTATTGTGGTTCTGGAAAATTGTTGAAAATGTAATAAAATAGAAGTGCATGAACAAAACGCATACATAAAAAAACTGACAGCCATTGAAAATCATCTCAAACTTCGTAGTTGAACAAACAATCAACACTCTAGTCGGCATCAAAATGAACGCTTAATTTGTCCTCGCTTTTGCGAAAGGTTTTCTCAAATAACTCCCTCTTGTAGGTTTCTTCCATCAGGAGGATCGATTTCAGGCGAGCTTCTGCCTCTAGAACTATCTTATTGAAGACCACCTTGTTCTTCATCAGTACCCTTTCGAAATCTTTCTTCTTCAATCTGTACACCTGAGTGATTTCTATGGCGACAATTGACGTTAGAGCCAGTTGGTTCTTCAAAACCAAGCAGATCTCTCCGAAATAGTCACCGTCTTGTAAATGGCACACCTTGAAAAAGAACATCGTTTTACTATACAGGGTATAACACGACGAGCTTACACTATCTTTATATTGAGAATCAGTGGGGAGGAATCCGAGGAAAAATCCATGAAAATGTGCATATTACAGAATACGCCGAGGAATACGCTCTCTTCATTTAAAATATTTTCGACTATGCAGTGTTGTCGCTTCTACTAGAAAGTATTAGCAACATTGATATTTCAAATGAAACACCCTGTATTAAATCGCATTTTTAGATTCTTCCTGAAGAGCTGATTTCATCGATGTATTACACTTAGGGTCTATCTTAAATGATTATAGAGATATAGGGTGTTCAAAATCGAGATTTTTCAACTACAGGTTTTCTTTGTCGAAACTATTTATTATCGGTCGAAACGGCTCACATGTCCCTATCTCAACTTTTGATTCACTATTTACTGATATTTATTCGGAACAGATACAGGGTGGTTCAAGATTCATAATTCTGATCACCCTGTATCTGTTCCGATTAAATATCAGTAAATAGTAAATCAAAAGTTGAGATAGGGACATGTGAGCCATTTTGACCGATAATGAATAGTTTCGACACAAACAAATCCTAAAAATGACAAATAATCTCGATTTTGAACACCCTATATCTCTGTAATCATTTTCGATAGGCCCCAAGTGTGATGTATTGATGAGATCAGCTCTTCAGGGAGAATCTAAAAATGCAATGATACAGGGTATTCTATTTGAAATGACAAAAATGCTGCTACTTTTTGACAGAAGCGGCAACACTGCATTGCTCAAAATATTCTCAATGAACCATGGATAGCGGAGCAAAGTCTGTCAGTTTGGCATAAAATAACTATGACTGTACTGGTCAGAATGAATCACTCATTTATAATAAATGCTTTTTATGCTTCGCGAACGTGAAATAGTCTAGCAAAATACCACTCTGTTCTGAAAATCGTCTCATAATTCTGTTAACTCAATTGTGTCGCCGTAATAAAGCAACAGAATTATCTTAAATATTCAGAACATGGTAATATAACTTATGGAAATTACATACAATATCATGAATAAAACATTGGAATCCAATTTCATTTTGACACGAAACAATGAAATTCATGATTACCAAACCAGACATGGTTCATTCCATCTTGATATTGTCAAAAAAGATCCACCTGTTCGAATATAACGAATTACCAGAAGATATAAAAAATTTCAGAAATACAATCAAATTCAAATACGAGCTTCAAAAATTTATATTTGCTGAACGAAATAGATATTTTTTTGTTTTTCCAACTTGCGATTCCTATCCAAATAGATTTCTGTTCACCAATTTGAAATGAATTTTATATTGAATGTATTGTGCAGATACCTCAACCAATTTCTATGCTCGCTTCTTGGTCATACAATGTCTTACATAAATATATTCAGCACATTGATATGAGACAGTCTAATAAATATTCTCATTATATCAATGTTTTGCTGATTCTTCTAGTTTATGAGAAATTTCATCCTGAAAATTGAACAAAAAACAATGAAAAAAATCGAGTACGCCACTCTAAAACAATATAAATGACTGAACACCGCGTGATTGTTCCTTCCGCACAGAAATTTGAACAGAGGTGACGTCAGAATTGCTACAGTGTAGAACTTTAGATGGAAAAAGGGTCTAACCTAAAAATGTTATTTTGATCCCTATATTTTTTTATCGGTGCTGTTGGCGTCTAGCACGAGGTCTAGGATTGAGATACGCTACTGCTCGCAGTGGAATGTGCTTATGTCACTAACCAGCTATCAGAGACATGTGCAAATGCTGGTTCATTAGTGTTCGGCGAGTAGTCGAACAACAAGCAAGCATACGCCATGTCCATCTCATAATATGTGATGGTGTTTATGTTTATTGAATTGTGATCATAAGCCAACATGTGCCATTCGATAGTATACGTCGGGCTTTTTCAGGGTTTGAAATATTTGCACTTGTTTCGATGCCACCCTATACAGGGTGTCCTTAAAAGGTCTTTACAAAAAGCTACCACATATTCTTCAGACCAAAACAATTCGATACAAGCAAACTTACCTCAGTAAAAAGTTGCTTAGTTTGGGCGCTAGACGGCTCTGAAGTTGAAATTTTCAAATCGATTTTGCTTCATAACTTTGGAACGGCTCATGAGATTTTTTTCAAATTTGGTACGTTGGCATAGACTCATCGGGCAATGAAACTCATATCATAATCATAATGAATATCATTCCATGGGCGTAGAACTTGATTTTTTCAGGAAATAAACATCTAAAACTTCTACGCCAATGAAAAAAAATCAGTTTCAGTATGACATCTAGATAGCCCAAATCATTCACTACAAAAAAGGTACTCCTGATAAAATTCGATTACTCTGATGGTTTCGACAATATTTAAGTTTTAGTGATTTCGCGCATATTTAAATAATAAAACGATTGATAGATATTGCATGAAAGTTTTCCAAAATGTTCACTATTTTCGCGTGAACAAAGATTTATACGACGCAAAAAGTTGAAATCCTAATCATAATGAATATCATTCCATGGACGTAGAACTTGCTTTTTTCAGTAAATAAACATCTAAAACTCCTACGCCAATGGAAAAAGTTAGTTTCAATATGAAATCTAGATTGTTCAACTCATTCACTACAAGAAAAGGTACTCTTGACAAATGGTCGAATGGTTTCGACAAAATTTTAATTTCAGTGATTAAGAGCATAATCAATAATAAAACGATTAACAGATATTTCATAAAAATTGTTCAAAATGTTCACCATTTTCACGTATACAAAGATTTATACAACGCAAAAAGTTGAGATGTACTTTTTGCATAGGTTATTTCTATTGAAAATAAGTAGCACTGGTTTTTTTTTCTGAAGACTATTATTGTCTGCTCGAAAACAGTGATATTCACATTCTTGGTTTCCATAGTTTCATCTGTGTTGATTTGTCGAGTTTTATTGACGTTGATTGTTGATATCGGACTTTTCTGATTTATCATGGCCGTACAATACACCAATGAAGAATACACCGATATGTTATTGGTATTCGGATATTGTCAAGGAAATGGTCGAGAGAGTGTGAGGGTGTATTCAGCAAGGTTTCCAAATCGTCGCGTACCAAGCCACCCAACCTTTGCTGCAGTTGAGAGACGTCTTCGGGAGACCGGTCATTTTGCTCCTAGAACTGGTGATTATGGAAGACAGCGTTATGTAAGGATTCCCGAAGTCGAAGTAGAAATTTTAGACCGTATTGAAGAAAATCCAGAATTGAGTACTAGACGGATAAGTAATGAACTAGAAGTTTCTAGGAATGCCGTTCATGAAGTACTAAGAGAACAATTATTATACCCATACCACAAGACGCCAGTTCAAGATTTATTAATCCATGATTCACAAAGTCGTCTGATGCTTTGTAGGTTCATTAATTTGCAAAGAGAAATGAATCTGAACTTTGGAAAGAATATTTTGTTCACTGATGAAGCCTGTTTCACGAGAAGAGGAATAACTAATTTTCATAATGAACACGTTTATGCAATTGAAAATCCTCATTCCATTAAAATAAACCATTTTCAACACGAATTCAAAATCAACGTTTGGGCTGGAATAATAGGAAATTTTATAATTGATCCTGTCATACTTCCACAAAGATTAACAGGAGACATGTATTTACAACATCTACGAAATACGTTGCCAAATTTGTTGGAAGATTTACCACTCCAACATCGGGTAGATATGTGGTTTATGCACGATGGAGCTCCACCACATTTCTCGGTGGATGTTAGGAATTTTTTAAACCAACAGTACCCAGACAGATGGATAGGTAGAGGTAATGATGCACCCGTGAATTGGCCACCACGTTCTCCAGACTTAACACCGATGGATTATTTTGTATGGGGTTATCTCAAGTCTACGGTTCACAAGACCCCTGTGAATACTGAAGAACAATTATGGCAACGTATCCAACAGGCGACGAATAATCTTACAGGCGATGAAGAAGTTATGCAAAGAGTACATTTCAACTTTTTGCGTCGTATAAATCTTTGTATACGTGAAAATGGTGAACATTTTGAACAATTTTTATGAAATATCTGTTAATCGTTTTATTATTAATTATGCTCTAAATCACTAAAATTAAAATTTTGTCGAAACCATAAGAGGAATCGACTTTTGTCAAGAGTACCTTTTTTGTAGTGAATGAGTTGAATAATTTAGATTTCATATTGAAACTAATTTTTTTCCATTGGCGTAGGAGTTTTAGATGTTTATTTACTGAAAAAAGCAAGTTCTACGCCCATGGAATGATATTCATTATGATTAGGATTTCAACTTTTTGCGTCGTATAAATCTTTGTTCACGCGAAAATAGTGAACATTTTGGAAAACTTTCATGCAATATCTATCAATAGTTTTATTATTTAAATATGCGCGAAATCACTAAAACTTGAATATTGTCGAAACCATCAGAGTAATCGAATTTTATCAAGAGTACCTTTTTTGTAGTGAATGATTTGGGCTATCTAGATGTCATACTGAAACTGATTTTTTTTCATTGGCGTAGAAGTTTTAGATGTTTATTTCCTGAAAAAATCAAGTTCTACGCCCATGGAATGATATTCATTATGATTATGATATGAGTTTCATTGCCCGATGAGTCTATGCCAACGTACCAAATTTGAAAAAAATCTCATGAGCCGTTCAAAAGTTATGAAGCAAAATCGATTTGAAAATTTCAACTTCAGAGCCGTCTAGCGCCCAAACTAAGCAACTTTTTACTGAGGTAAGTTTGCTTGTATCGAATTGTTTTGGTCTGAAGAATATGTGGTAGCTTTTTGTAAAGACCTTTTAAGGACACCCTGTATAGTGGCCAAACAGAATACTCACTTCTTTTCCGGAATGCGTGTAAACGGCAACCGTACCGCTGGATAGGAAATACATGGATTCTGATGGTGCTCCGGACTGGAGGATGGTGTCTCTCGGCAAAAATATTTCCGGGATCAGCTTGGCCACCAAAAGGCTCAGCTGATCAGGCGTCAGATCGGCGAATAATGATACGTTCGATATCAGAGACTTGCAGACGTGTAAATTCACTTCTTTCTTCAGAGAAGCTGAAGCATACGAATAATACGTTTATGTTTGACAGAACGCACACAGGGCCGTCTCTGATCTATTTTGCGCCGAGATGCAAACATTTACCTCCGAAATACAGATAGATATAGTTGTTGTATAGTGTAGGGAATTGGAACGGGTTCTCAATAAATGAAGGGCCCCGTTTTTTCATCAAGAATTTGAATTCTTGACTATGGGCATCGACAACAATTCAACAAACAGTAGAATTGAAAATTTTTCCAACTCCAAATCTTTCTATTAGGCTGAGGAAGGTTTTTTATACGACTGAAACATGTCCTTTATGATTATGTAACAACGTCATTCAAATTTGTGGAGATGACTTCGAGCATTCCTTCCTTCCTTTGAAATATTTCACTCCAATTTGAGCAATATGGACTCCTACCAGAGGTTTCACCTACTTGTTTACATATATATTTCAATTATTACCTCGTTTATTACATTCAGTAATGAAAAAAATTATAAATCGTGAATAAAAAAATCCAACCGTGAGCTAAAGGAAATTCCTCTACATAATATTATTGTCAGATTATGGGTCAATACGACAAGGATATTAAGATGGAGCGTCTGAATAATACTCTGATGCGCTCGAGTATTTCAAGGTCACGATTTTTTTTTCATTTGCAAAAATTTGTCAGTCTTTTGAATAGGAGCTATTCGAGGGTTCATTTAACATCCCTTGTCGATATCTGACGCGCTGGAATAATTTTTTTTATTTTCTACCCCTTCGTACGGTAACCCCCTTCATGCATAATCTTCACAATCTATTAGGTCCCCACGAAGCTCGAGTAAATCCCTATTTTGCCTCTCATTTTGTATTGATCATTCTAGAACACGTGATTTTGACATGGTTTCTTGAGGGGCATACAAACTATCTGTTAGGTTACCTTTTATATGCATAGCCCTGGCCATCCCTGATGATGCCACATCCACAACAGTTTCACCAAACAAAATTATGGAATTCTTTCTGTTTCCAACACGGATTCCAAGGAAAACGATCCCACTCATATATGACAAATCTTGACAAAATACAATGATTGCCCCTCAGCAACCTGTCAAATTCTGGAATGATTAATTCCTCGAGCTCAGATGTTTTGAAATGATCAAAGGAATATTGTTGCTGCAAACATATTTTCATGAAAAATCAAGTATCATCAGATTTGTGTTCCTTTTCCCTCCTTTTTTCTGGTGTTAGACTATTTGAATACTCGATTATAAATTAATCAATATACAGTGTGACCCACTTCTAATGGAAATTCCCCTTTTTTACGTAATTGTTGGGTGAGGATCCTGAAATTTGCTGGAGCGAGAGATATACTAAAAATGCACTCTATGACCAAGTGGGATCATCTTCAGTGATATAGAAAATGATATTTGGAGTCAAAATAGGTTGAAAATCATCGGATTCGGAATCAGGACGCCCAAATCACTAACTACTCATAGTTTTCCTAGAAAATTTTCAGTTCAGAAAAATTAAATTTTGTCACACTTCTCATGGAAGCACCCCCGTATCTCACGTAATTATTGAGGTAGGGATCTGAAATTTGCAGGAGGAAGAGAAAGTCCAAAGATAAAGTTAATTACGTAAGATACAGGGTTGCTTCCGTAAAAAGTGCGACAAAATAAAATTTTTCAGAACTGAAAATTTTCTAGGAAAAATATGAATAGTTAGTAAATTTGGCGTCCTGATTTCGAATCTGAAGTGATTCTCGACCTATTTTGACTCCTGATATCATTTTCCGTAAATTGGGGTGATTCCATTGCTGTTGGCGAGCAGTGTATATCCCTGAAGATGACCCCACTTGGTGCATTTTTGGTTTATACCTCGCTCCATCAGCGATTTTCAGGATCCTTACCCAACGATTACGTAAGATACAGGGGAGTTTCCATTAGAAGTGGGTCACACTGTACATATCCCTAATAACACAATTATGTCCCATGGATATCCTTAGGACGTCCTGTCGGGACATTCAGGACGTCTGTGGGACGCACAAATGTCCCACTTGAGGACCACTTAGAGACGTCCTTGAGGGATTTCCCTGGGACAACTATCGAGGACAACCTTTCAGCAACGCTGAGGGATATCAATTGGATGTCCATAGAATGTCCTAGGTACGTACGAATTATTCTTGAATTTGAATTTTTCTGAGTCCCTCTAGGAACAGATCTTGAATAACTGATGAGGACATCCAGTTGAGTTGATGGTCCGTAGAAGGTCCCCAATAGATCCTGAAAAAGTTTCCCAAGGATGTCCATTGACTTACGTGAAGGACATTGATGGGGAGTATTTATAGCCTGCGAGCAATCATTCGTCGGCAAGGTGTAAGTCGAGGTGTAAGTTAACGTCCTCGCAGGGACAACATATTGAAAGTACCGACTGGGACGTCCATAGGACGTTATTCCTAGGACATTGGATAAGTACAGTTCATGTACCGATTGGAACATCCGACGGCTATCCCTAAGGGACATTCGAAGGATGTCCCTAAGGGACATTTCGATTTTTATACGATCCTGGAAATATTAAGGGCGTCTGTGCAGAGATATTTGGAGGAATGTACTATCAGTGACATTTCATGGATGTCCCTAAAGGAACATTTTAAATCATTTCCCATCAGGGACATACCAAGGACGTCCTTGCATGGACATTCTATAATATGTACCACGTGGGACGTCTGAGGGATGCTATTTCTAGGACAATAGAAATGATGTAACTGCTGGGACATTCCGTGGACGTCCTTGCTCGGACATTGCATGAGATGTACGGGATGAGACGTCCAAAGGACACTTATTTTTGGTCCGGAACATTCGGACTGCAATTGTACCAAATCGGGACGTCCCTAGGACGTTGTGTGCTATTAGGGTAGAAGAATGGAGATCAATTTGTGTATTTCGTGTTTTGAAAGGTGGTGTATGAGTATGGAAAGCGCTTTTTGAGTATCAAAAGCTATCTGATGGTTATTTCGTCTTGATGAATTATGAATTGGAGAGTTGAATAAGTTGTGTCAAATATTTCAAGGGGTCCTTACTCCTTACTCGTGTAGACTGAAGAATGTTAATGGGACGTACATGATAATAATTCGCCTATCATCTCTTCCTTGAAATACTTCTTCTGGTACTTGAAATTGTAGTACTGGGATATTCTGTCTCTCAGGTTGAACGGCAGTTGTTTTTGCTTCATATACTCGTCTAATTGGTTGACTATCTCCTCGAATTTTATCTCCATGGATCTCGCGTTCAGTATTGCAATAGCCAAAATAACTGATAACATAACAAACAATTGATCGATCAATTTCAATTCTAATGTAATATATATAGGAAAAGTATATTTTTCTGTGTAATCGGATATATAGGGTTATACTTCTTGACACTCCCTGAATGTCATTAATGGTGATTTGATTATATTAATCAATTAGAATGTGCATGTTTCTCATGTATTCGAATGTGCTCATTCTCAATCTGAAAGTGTTTGATCCCAATTTGACAATGTGCTTACGTTTTCATTTTCAATTTTAAGTTGAGGATGGTATATCGAATCGAAAATAGTTAAGGATTTTTTTTAACGTGAAACACATGGATATCGAAAGCTATATCACATTTTTTCTAGAAACATTTCGAAATAGCAAAAACACAATATCCTTCAACTTTTTTCGATCAGTTTATATACAAGGTGTTTTTGAAATAAGTTCACATATTCAGCACATTAATACGTTACAGTCTAAGGAATTTTCCCATGATATCAGATTTTTTCTAATTCTTCTAATTAACGAGAAATTTTTTCCCAAAAATTGAACAAAATACAAGAAAAAAATCAAACAATATGAATGATTGAACTCCGCGTGATTGTGCGTGACCAGAGGTGACGTTAAATTTGCTACAGTGTAGAACTTTGGGTGGAAAAAGGGGTCTAACCTCAAATTTTATTTTGATCCCAAAATTTTTTTCATTAGTGCCATTCGATAGTACACGTCGAGCTTCCTCAGTGTTTGAAATATTTGCACTTATTTCAATGCCACCCTGTATAGTGTTGACTTCGGATTTTCATGTCGTACCTCGTACCACTATTATTGGCAGCTCGAGAACGATAGATGATAAGAAGTTCGTTAACTTCATAGACCTATAATAGGTCTATGGTTAACTTAAACAGAAGTTGCCTAATTTGGTGAACAATAAAACGATGTTTCCAAAATTGGAAATATCACGAACCGTTTTAAAAATACACGGGCAAAGCAAAACCGGAATGACTGGTTTATTTTTTCTGCGCTGGAGCCTCTATTTTATGAAAATATTGTAGAAAAGTAGTTCCAGAAACTTTCTTCTCTGTTTCATATTTTCTTCGATGTGTTGTGCTTTGATTTTGAATACGTTTCGCTCTTCGGGGGCCACCCTATACACATTTTCCAATACGGACCTTTATCATTATCTTACCGATTTCAGATAATGTAGATTACCTGGAATAATTAAAATAACATTTTTGATATCCTGGGGTTTTTCCTCGTATATTTTGAAAACGGTTGGGGATGAATAGTGATGATATTTAGGATTTATTTGAAAACATAGTTTACTTGAATGAGTAATCCTGAGATGCCATCAATAATTAAATAAAAAAATAAGGTCTGGTCTGGATTGTCTATCACGAGGTCTATTACGTACGTACGTTCTTTTTAATTTAAATTCAAGAAAACTGCGTGAAAGTTCATTGTTTTACTTACTCCATATGGAAACGATTAGTATTTTCCCAACCACGTATGTGACAATAGCAACGATGTAGTCTTCGGTAGGTCCCATTTTGTACATTGACAAACGCATTCCTGCAAAATGTTTTACAATCAATATGCAAAAAACCTTGCAAATCATCAAAAGAATTTTGGAAATCTTGAAGAGTCTGACTTTAATGGTTCGTTTCAAAATCTGATACGTGTTTGAACAGTCCTAGTTCACTGATACGCATTGAGTAAAACGCCGTTTTGAATCAGTTCCGTCTCATAATCTCAGGCAAAGGTATGTGAGAACATTGCATTTTATCGAACGACATACCAATTGAATAGCCGATATTAAAACCCTACCTGTGCTACCACTTATTTTCAGCGATTTTTTTCTGTAATTTTTCTGGACACACAAATTATCTGAGTTAGTATGGCAAAGGCAGAGCCTCAATATTCCCTAGATATTTCGCAGTTGTTGAAAGTTTATATCCGATGGACCATCGGTTTGATAATCTGGTTCATCGGATATTATCGTTCCTCAAGAGCAAAATATTGGGAATATTGACTCTTTGCCACTAACTTAGATTAGTTTGATTCGCGGCACGTCTTGATATCCGCGAAGGGGAGATTATACACCCTTTTGTTTGTATTTTGTTTCAACTCGTCAACACGTGACGTTGTATGACCAGAATGACGACAGCAAGAAATAGTGGTGCCTCTGATTTGACTGAACTTGAAGGTTGGCACAGAACTCATAATATTTATATATCTTACGACTAAAATGCGTATGCAATATGGCGGACAAACAAATCATGCATCAGCTGCAACACTGTAAGTGAACCATAGACAGTGGTGAAATGTGAATACACACCAGTGGCATATCTCGAAGGTAAGATGAAAGTATAATTAAACAAATTTTCGAAAAATTAAAAGATGACAATAAAATTACCAATTTCAATGAGAAATTCGGATTGAATAAGTCGATAATTTGCTGCTCATCTTTTGCATTCTACATGTCTGATAATAGTTTTGAAGAAAGAATATATTCAAAATAAGGAAATTTCTCATTGCACACTCCAATTCAGTTGTCATAGTTCATGATTTGAATAAATATCTCAATCCACTGTATCAGATCACTGAGTCCATCTCAAAAGACGTCTTCCACTTCAAATAGAGACTGAAAGAGTGGGCTGAAAAATATATTGTATCTAATTGAAGGTACCACTAATCACTCATAGAGAACATACTATTATATTCCAAATTGATTGGCCTTTTCCTAAGACTACTCTCATAAACTTCTCGAAGAGCTTCTAGAAACAATTTCTCATGGATCAGAAAACGAACGATTCCATGTGAAGACAATAATGTCAATACATCCTCTCGGGACAGTGTTTTCAACAACTTCAACTGAAAGCGAAAATCAAGACATGATGACGGTTTTGAGTGAGGCATCAAAACTCACCCTGATGAATTAATTGATTGCCATTCTGTGCTGTTCTGGTAGTGGTTATCTCGTTTGGCTTCAAGAGCTTATAACTTCTTTTAACGGGCATAACGGACCTTGGACCAAAGGACATTTCTTGTTCAGCATGATTTGATCTATCCAATTCTAGAATTTCACAAAATTTCAGCTGAACTTATGACGGGACACTCTGACAGTTTCGACGAATAAAAGCGTACTGAATAATGCTTCCGTGACGAGGCTAAACAACAACAGGGTAGAAGGAAGAAAGGGGATTTGAAGGAAAACGGGGCACTCTGAACGTAAGAAGAATAAAAGGTAATCTCATATGGGTCAAGCGGAAGCATAGACATAAAATATCATATTAGTCAAAACCATATTACACACAGGATGTGCTGTTCTGGTAGAGGTTATCTCCTTTGGCTTCAAGAGCATATAACTTCTTTTAACGGGCATGACGGACTTTGGACCAAAGGACATTTCTTGTTCAGCATGATTCAATCTATCCGATCCTAGATTTTCAAAAAAATTTCACCGTAGACAAGATTTCAATGTAAATGGTGCGAGGTCCTGTGGTATGAAACCATAGGATCGCGCGCTCTAGTTGTAAGATTTAAAGATTATTAGTTCTGTGGGGGTGGTAGCACAGGAAGGATTTTGAGATCAACCATTCAATTGGTATCGGATGGCATAATTCTCATCTCGTTATCAAATTTCAAACTTTGGCGCAAAATGATATTCCAAAATGATGATGAATTGTGATTGGTTGCCGGAATTCTCCCAATCTACTGACCTAAAATTTCTGCAGACGTCTTGAAAAATGAGTGCAGATATTTGATCCCCATCGGTTCGTTGTAGAGACCATCTTGATAGATCCAGCTGTCCTCTTTCGGATTGTATCTGAAATACCTTCCGATCAACCTCGGAACTATGAATTGTAAGCAAGCCAGCCAATGGACCATGATGGACGTGACGCACAATGAACAGAAGAGAAAGACCAACCCTTTGCTCTTGTTAAATTCGAAATACTGAAAATTCGAAAGAAACTTCAAGATTTCACGAAATGCGAGAAATCGAAATGGTGAATTATAGAAATAGGAGTCAGTCATAATTTTGGTCGGTTACTCAACCGAAAAGATACATGAAATGATGGAGATAGAAAGCTCTAATTTCGAGTGAAAATGGAAAATGAAAAAACTCCACCGTCCCGTGTGAGAGTCGAACTCACAACCTCTGGGTTATATGCCCAGCGCTCTGCCAATTGAGCCAACTGGACATCCGTCGATCAATCGGCAGGGAGGTCAAGTTCTTATCACACACCAGGCGGCAGAATCCTTCCAATTCCCGAAGTCACTCGAAATCATGCACTATACGAAGCATCGCTGGTAGGATGGTACTTCACAGTCTCCATATTTCCCCGTTCGTCCTCTGGCATTGTCTTTCCTTGTATACGGAAATGTCCGAAGGCAATCATACATAGGAGTCAGTCATAATTTTTGTCGGTTACTCAACCGGAAAGATAAGTGACTAGGAAAGAGATTGGACATAGCCCTCACAAAGAGATAACCGTATACACGTGTTTCGGGCTTTCGGCCCTCATCAGTACAGTGAAAGGAAGTGCAAAGGATGGGCAGCACTTGGTAAAAAACGAAACAACAAATAAACGGAGTCAACAAACATAAGCCAGCCGCACATTTGTGGTTTCGGTCAGCAGAACTTGAGGTCTCAGGGAAACAGCTTATTGATATCATTGTATGTATATTTTCGGTTTAGTAACCGACAAAAATTATGACCGACTTCTATGCATGACAAGGAGAGACAATGCCAGAGGACGAACGGGGAAATATGGAGACTGTATAGTATCATCCTGCCAGCGATGCTTCGTATAGTGCATGATTTCGAGTGACTTCGGGCATTGGAAGGATTCTGCCATTTCTGCCGCCTGGTGTGTGATGAGAACTCGACCTCCCTGCCGATGTCCTGTTGGCTCAATTGGCAGAGCGTTGGGCATGTAACCCAGAGGTTGTGAGTTCGATTCTCACGTAGGGCGATGGAGTTTTTTCATTTTCCGTTGTCACTCGGAATTAGGGCTTTCCATCTTCATCATTATAATTATAGAAATATTTCTTTTTTGAATTTTTGGGATTTTCTCTCCTCGTCTCTGATAATTATGTAAAATAAACATTCTAGCTAGTACAGGGGCAAGTGACTGGTTGATCCTTCTCAAATTCTACGCCTCTGACGGAATTGCCACTTCATCACAATGTTTCGATACTCCAATACTTTCTTCGTGAATATTGTACTCCTCCTTCATAACGATGAAGTCATTTCGAGATAAACTGGTCAACATTGATAACGTCGTGGTCCAAAATATAGCCTGAATTCAAAGGAGAATAACTCACAAACCTTACCAATTTAAAATCAGTTTCCACCGATAATTAGCCTAATCTCTTGACAGTTTGTTGTGGCAATATGAAACTTCTGTATTTCCAGATAGCATTGCTACAGGGTGATAATTGAATGGTATGAATATTCATTCAAAATGATGAATTTTTTTGGACGATTAATTTAATGTAATTGGAGGTCGGAATTCTTTTTCAAAGAATCAACTTCCAATTTCATTCAATTGATCATCAAAAAAATGCATCATTTTGAATGAAAATTTATAACACAATAATTATCAAAGCTCTGAATTTGAAAATTACGAAAATGTTTCGAGAGAAAGCATCAATCAAGAGGATACCTACAGGTGAGAAAAAAAATTATCTGTTCAAACGGTAAGGTCACGACCACGATTACACCCATTCAATTATCACCCTGTAGCAATGCTATCTGGAAATACAGAAGTTTCATATTGCCACAACAAACTGTCAAGAGATTAGGCTAATTATCGGTGAAAACCGATCTCAAATTGGTAAGGAAATTCGTGAATTATTCTTCGAATTCAGGATATATTTTGGACCACAACGTTATCAATGTTGACCAGTTTTGATGGTGTATTAATTATGACGATATTTCACATCAATGAATTGCATTCATTAATCAAATGAAACTTCAATTCATAGTTAGAAAAAACATAACAGACAGGAGCTGTTACAGGGTGATTCAAAATTTGGAAAACATTATTAATAATAAAACACCCGGCAACAGCTCTGTCACTTATGTTGAGTTTTTTTTTTGTTACTAAGGATGGAAGTTTCATTTTATTAATGAATGCAATCAATTGATTCAAAATGGCGTAGAATTTGGGAAGGATGAATCAGTCTCTGGCCCCTGTCGTACGCCTCTGGTAGAAGCCAGAAACGTTTATTTATTATAATTTAGTAGGGTTATAGTATCTACACTTTCCACATAATATTACAATGCATGATAAGTCAATGAGTTTCAGATTACTATATAGACACAAATAATTTATAAATTTTTAAATAAAACACCCTGTAACTCTAGACAGGAGATACACATACTACTACTAGGTGATTAGGCTTAAACTTCCATAGCATTTTTTGTGGAAAAATGCTTTATATAGGAGCTACGCAAGAGGCTATGCCTCTTGAAATAAACTGCGCAACACTAATTTCGTCGCACCCCAAAATTTTGCCGCTGTTGAAATAAGAATACCTTTTTTCTGCTTTGAACGATTTGAATTCGCTAGCCTATTCCTTCAGCTATAATATCGTGATTCTTTGAAACATAAGGTTTTTCATATAAAATCTCTACAAGGTGTTAACTGAAACTGTGCAAAATTTCGGGAATTTCAAAAGTATCCCAAATGAAGAAAAACTTGTTTTCTTCAACTTTGACAGTAGAGGCATGTAGATGATCTTATTATCTTGGGATAGTTTTGGAATTGTCTCCTTATCTCTTTCATTTTTAGAGAGTGATCTAGAAAAATTAACTTTCTGGTTTTTTTCATCGTCAACCGATTTTTGAAATCTCAAGATCAGAATTGACTCCCCTGTATCTTTCGTAATTGTTGAGTTATAGGATTCTGACATTTTTCGAGATCACTCTGTACATAGAAGAGATAAGAAGCCTCTGCTGCCGAAGGTGATAACAAAAAGTTTTTGTTCATTTGGGATCCTTTTGAAAAGTCCGAAATTTTTCACAGTTTCGGGTGACATGCTGTAGCAATTTTATATGAAGAACCTCATGTTTTCGAAGCAGAAAAAAGTTATTCATACTTTAATAGGGGATTTCACCATGATTTTTTTAAATTTGTTTTTACGATTTAGAACATATACTGGGTGAATTCAGCATTTTTTCAATTTTTTTACTTTTGCGGTTGACCCAGAAGAAAATTATTAAATTGAACCTAAATTCAAACGATAGCACGAATGCCCGCGAAATATTGATGGCATTTCATTGGACGAATACAAGGTGCGTCACACAGCGTCATACACTTCAGACGGACATTCTCATTGGGTAATTCGTCTTGTCACTTGGTGTTGTCACCAGTTGTCATTGCATTTGTCACTCATTGAAATTGCCTATTGGGACAAAATTTTGTGGTGCGACGAAATTAGTGTTGCGTAGTTTAGTATAAGGGTTATAGGCAAAGGTATGGAAAATACCTCACAAAACACGAATGTTCCACCAATGTTTGATTGATTGATCGTGTCAATTATAAACAATGTTGATTATTTGCCTGAAAGTGGCATAATTTTTACATAGACATATTTCAGATTGATTTGTCTTTTGACTTTAAACGTCTGCTTAAGTGAATAGGTATATATCTATTACCTGTGATATTCTGTATATGAGTGAAACCACAGTTACTATTCGTATAAGTTTCAGGACACAAAATATATTCAAAACGCCAAGGAATATCTTTGGAGGCCTTTCTAGAAGATAATAAATCAAATTTCTTGGGATACCTGACAATACGTCGCATACAAAATACGGGCTCTTCATATAGTTCCTGAAACAAGACAATTACAAGGAAGTTCGTTAAGAATGAAAAGAACTAGATTTCATAAATCGTAGTTGTAGGTTAAATAGAGTTGACCCAATTGTCAGAAAAAGCGGAGTCGGTACTGTTTCGGTCCACCAGGCCTCATCAACCGCTCTCGGTTTTCTGAAGACTGGGACAACCTAGTGGATCGTGATGTATCATTTGGCATTTTCCTTAATTGTCACGAACAGCTTTGAGAGATTTTTTGACGCTGAAATCACATTTTGAGACGGAATATCTCGAAGGCTTCCTGTGTATAGTGTGTGGTTGGGGGTCATTTGCCATCTGAATGACATGCAATGCATGAAAATTATATAAAAAATTCTGACGTTATGATAATACGTCGGTGGGGGCATCAGGGTTATTATATATTCATACAGACATGGTTATGGCATAACCGCCATCTTGAATTCTTGAAATGCCTTTCTGATGACGTCACATGAGGGCAAATCAGGTAGCCAACCGAGGAATGTATTAGAGGCCTTTCCGATTGTGTTTACTGATTTGCACATATTTTTTGTCCACCTCGTATAGTTGAAGCTTCAGGTAGGGATCAAAGTATACGGAGCACCCTGTACTATATTTGTAAATTAGGTGAAAGTGTGCAGCAAGTATTTTTATTGAATGAATGAATCCTTGTATAATATATGGTGAATGCACCTCTCCTCCACCAAATTATGAAATATTATATACTAGATGGGGTGTTTTTGAAATAAGTACATATATTCAGCATATCGATATGATACAGTCTAACAAATATTCCCATGATATCAGATTTTTTTCTAATTCTTCTAATCAACAAGAAATTTCATCAGGAAAATTGAACAAAAAACGAGAAAAAAATCAAGTACGCCATTTTGAAACCATTTAAATGATTAAAATCCGCGTGATTGTGCCATCATCCGCACGAAAATTTGAACAGAGGTGACGTCAGAATCGTTAAAGTGTAGAAATTTTGTGGAAAAACGGGTCTAACCCCAAATTCTATTTTGATCCCTATATTTTGTTTATTGGTGCAATTCGATATTATACGTCGAGCTTTTTTAGGGTTTGAAGTATTTGCACTTATTTCAATGCCACCCTGTATATACCCACAGCGAATCGAATTGGGTCTACCAAAATTAGGTAGGTTTCGGGATTCGGTTGATAATTCACTTTAGATTTGATAGGTTCAATGAGAAATTAAGTAATTTTTGCAATTTTGGGTAATAAATTTGTTGACTCTGGATATGGATGATACATAGGGTTTAGTCATGTTATCGCCATCTAGTGACATAGTTCTAAAGTAGGTTCACGCGATCACGCCAAACACTGTATGACGCTGCCATTTATAGTCAATAGTTTTATAGGTTACAGTTTTTCAGACAGCCTTCAAAGAATCTTCAAAAACGGGGCAATGTAAGCTGTCCTCCTACAGCTTCAACTATACGAGGTTGAAAAAACTTCAAATATGGAAGTCGTAGGCATTCCTTAAATAATCAAAAGCGAATCGCAAAATAGAAAAAGGGTCCCATTCAGCTTTTTTAAATGGAACACCCTGTATATTTTCCCAACTTCTCACAATATTATACTATTATCTATGGAGATTATCAAACTATTGGTATATCAGACTGAAGTCAACACCAGAGAGGAACTGAGGGAGAGGATAGTTATTCTGATTCAGATATGATCATCAGAAATAATAGGCAAATTATTCGAAAAACCATGAGAATTCCCGAAGAGATGCAGAAAATGTAAAAAAATTGGAGGAGGACATTTGGAGAATCTTAAGATACAGACAAATATTTTTCGAAAATTATAATTGTTTTGTAGTTCTTTCCAAAAATCAAGTCCGGTCCTGAATTCTTCCATTGAAAAACCTATTCCCAACTTTGCTGCTATATCAATATGCAAAAATAGTTATTTTCCTCCAAATGACATTAAAAGTGTTGTTTTAATTACACTCAATAGGCAGAAAAGTTGTACTTTTACTGCCTAGGCAGAAAAAGTGTGTTGCTATGCTACGTTCCAAGTAATTTGAATCAAATTGATAATCAAAATCGACAATGACTTTAGGTGAACAAAAAATAATGGATTATTTGGACTATGCGTGAAATTGAGAAGAATTTGGAGAAAAACAGTAGTTATTTGTTTTACTAGGCAGCCTGGGCGTAGTCGAGGATAGCCAAGGCATTACTCACATCTTCTTTTCTGCCATGTGAAACATATCGTTTCAATTTCAGGCAAAGTCCAAATAATCCATCATTTTCTGTTCACCCAAACTCATTGTCAATTTTGATTACCAATTTGATTCGAAATTACTTGGAACGTTGGATAGCAACAAACTTGTTCTGCCTAGGCAGTAAAAGTACACCTTTTCTACCTGTGAGTGTTATTAAAGAGCCACATTTAATGTAATTTTGAGGAAAAAATTATTTTAATACTTTAAGAAGATAGTAATGTGCCCAGACGAAATCGAAGAAACATTCATCAGTATTTTGTTTGAATTTGTTCTGATTCTGATGAGAGTTGTCAAAAAATTCGATCCAGAAAGTCAAAATCATGACATTTATGAAGAGGATGCATTTCCGGAGTCCGGCTCTGGATTTTTTTCAATGGTAGGTGATCTTATGGAGTGTCATGAGAGGTAAGTTGCTGGTAAATTTCAGACGATAACATGAAGACGTTCCTTAAATATCGTTCATCAAAGTTTCGGCATGGATTGAAATAATGCCCTGTATTTCTGTTGCGAATAGGCAGACTATATTTTTCCACTTATTCATCAACTCACCTTGCCTTTCCCTATCCGCCATTAGGCTATGGCTGGTTAGTCATGATTCACCCTGTATATTTGTGAACAGGAGATAAACATCTTTCACTAAAGTTGATAATATACAGGGTGTGCCATTTGAAAAAACTGATTTGGACTCTTTTTTTCTAATTTGCGATTCGATTTTGTTTATTCCAGGAGTACAAAATATATGGTTTTCTCAAAAACAAATTATGTCGATCCAAATAATGATCATTTTGATGAGAATAAATCTTTGAAACAACATACAAGTTTTCTTACTCCGATGTAGCAATGAACTCGTTTCGGACGGATCATTTGCTTGAAAAGAGCAACGAAATATGTAATATCAATGAAATATTTTGTTCATTCTACTTCAAGTTGAATTTTCGCCTCTAGATGGCGATCATTTCGCCTTCTCTATGCCTGCCTCCAATTCATTGTATACGTGAAGCCTGATTCTTCGTATTCGAAATATCAGCTGGATAAATAGAACTTAGGATGATTAGCAATCCGAAATAGTTCCGCTTCAGCTGAAGAGAAGTGAAGACTGGAGATCTATGCTAGAAGTCGACTAGTTTCCTAGTTTAGTTCATTCTATATATGTGAAATTTCAGAAAACTGATACAGAATTTGGTTCAATAAAACAATTTGTCGAATGGAAATACAGTTTCTTTTGAATCAACCAAATATTTCATTGAATCAACAAAATGTTTCATCGAATTAACAAGACATTTCATTGAATCAACCAAATAATTTATTGAGAATCAATCAAATATTCCTTCGAAACAATCAAATATTTCATTGAAACAACTAAATATTTGATTGAATCAATATCTTGTTATTTTGAACCAAACAAAATGATTGTTTGAGCCAATTCAATATCTCTTCATAAACAATTCATGGATGTGCTTGGTTGAATGAGATCTAGAGTTCATGCAAGACATGTATACTTAATTCAAACTTGAAATTCGCTCCGAAACAAGATATATATTTACTCATTTATTTTGTCGTGCATGTATGACACTTTTATTCGCTTCATTCAATGAAATTTTGCTTGATTCAACAATTACCTTTTTTCTGTGTACCCTATAACTTTCGTATAGTTGAAGCTGTAGGTAGGGGTCAAAATATACGAGGACGTACACTATGGAGCATGGCTATATTACTTATACATACTTTGCTATCTGCTTAGGCTCCATTTCTATCCGCCGAAATGTAGTGACGACATAACCTGTCATAAAATTCATGCATATGTCCACCCAGCATAGGCTATCGAGAATGAGGCTAATTTCTCTGTGACCTCCGTATAGTGGACTGCGACCGTTCGCAAAAGCGGCATCTATTGGTTTCCCGAACAAATTCGTCAAGTGGATCAGCACTAGAACCACCTGGTACCATGCCCTTGAAAACATTATCAAAATTTACCACAAATTTCAACATTATTGAATCATCATAATAGATATTAACGTAACCAGTTTTTTGTCTTAGAATTGTATATCGCAACTTCAAAGTTGGAAATGAACTCACCAGAAGTCGAAATACAATAGTTAGTATACAGTGTGACCCACTTCTATTCACGAAAAAAAATTCAGTGTTCCACTGGATTGTGCGTGAAATTCTCTATGGGTTAGGTACAACTACAAGTATACATTTTCAAAATCGCCCTGTATCTCATAAACGGAATCAGTTATGCAAAATCTGACTAGACCATCTTGAAATTCACAAAAGAGTGGCATAGAACCGTGCAAACTGAAAGTTTCTATGTCCAAATATAACAGAGAAATCACGCAAAAACCTCGAAAACTGGACACACTGTACATATCAAGTAGCCATCGATCTTAGGAGAGGTCCTCCAGCCCATGTGTGTTCTGTGTAGGCTTTGTTAGTAACTCCATACGCCACCTTTGGAGCAGCACTGTTAATTGGAACGCAATAGCGAAACGTGCGGAATCATCTCGATTCGCTGTTGACAATTCATCAATTAATATTTAAGGAGCATTTGAATATATCAACAGACTATAACGTATACCTAAGCGTTTGCAGAGTCGTTGCCACCCAATATATGTTCAATAATTACCAATATTCAAGGATGTAGCAAATTTTTCCTCGTTTACACGTGCTAACGTATTAATTTATCAGCTATAATTATATAGATACTATTTTTTGTCGAAACTTCAATTAGAATAATGCTTTCGTTAATTGTCCTGAAAAACTCTACCTTCTACCAATCTCCAGATCTAGGTTTCAGGTTCAGGAGTGACTTTCTTGTTTGCTTATTATAATTTCCAAGAAAAATATATTATGTCTTTTGTTTCGAAGATAATTGGGCACTATAGTTGTTGTTATTTTTTGTTGGTTTTTGGTTAATTTTAATAATCGATTTGCCAATGTATTTATAAGGTCATGGCCCATAAACCTATTTCATGATGAATTTCTTAGATGAAATGTATCTATCATCAAGGAATATCGTGAGTATACAGGGTAGGAGATGATTCCTTGTCATATTTCATGACTCTAATTAGCATCATTTTTTGAGATTCAATGTTTGAAATTATTTTTTTTATTAAATTCTCGTAACTCTTTTTGTCATTTTCAATTAAACCTTGTGGTTTTGTTATTAGTAACATGGAGCTTCTTTGCATCTTAGACGATAATGTCGTTTTAGCGAATCAATGGTCTCCCCCCATTCTTGCGATGGTCTACTCAAAAGAGTCGAGAGTCAAATTGATGGGAATACATTTTAGACTATACCTTTTCAACTTCAATTTCGGAATCGGTGAGTTATATTTCGGAAAAAGTAATCTCGATTTCAGAATTGGTTAGTTCGATTTCAGAAATGGTAAACTCAATTTCAGAATCTGTGAGATGAATTTCAGAAAAAATCCATTCAATTTCAGAAATGGTAAGTTGTATTTCAGATGGAACGGTGTTTGAGAGCCCTATGTTGAATCAGATTGAACATATATGGTGCCTTCAAGTCAGAAGTGAAGAGCTTCTTGCAAGAGCATCGCCAAAGGGTCATAGCTGGAGATCCGAACAGACTGCTCAACTATACCTTTTCAACTTCAATTTCGGAATCGGTAAGTTATATTTCGGAGAAAGTAATCTTGATTTCAGAATTGGTTAGTTCGATTTCAGAAATGGTAAACTCAATTTCAGAATCGGTGAGATGAATTTCAGAAAAAGTCCATTCAATTTCAGAAATGGTAAGTTGTATTTCAGAATTGGTAGGTTCAATATCATAAAAAAAATCCGTATATTTATTCGTAATGTTTCCAATTGCATGTGAGATTAACAAACCATATTTAAAATATTCAACTTTTCAAAAACAATTTAATCCACAGATGCCTTCCATCTGAATCGCTGGAAGATAGTGGCGTTGCACATGATTATAAGAATGCAAACACATTTGAGGTGTTATCATTTTCATTGAATGATCTGCACATTCCTCAAGACATCGCAGTCTGAATTCTATATGGTCGAGCAATCTGTTCGGATCTCCAGCTATGACCCTTTGGCGATGCTCTTGCAAGAAGCTCTTCACTTCTGAGGCACCCCATATATGTTCAATCTGACTCAACATAGGGCTCTCAAACACCGTTTCATCCACTGTAAACAATCTTCTCTTTTGCTTTTAAAAACATTTCAAACATATAAAAGGATTTAATTTTCTGAAATTGAACCTACCAATAATAATTCTGAAATACAACTTACCATTTCTGAAATTGAATGGACTTTTTCTGAAATTCATCTCACCGATTTTGAAATTGAGTTTACCATTTCTGAAATCGAACTAACTAATTCTGAAATCGAGATTACTTTTTCCGAAATATAACTCACCGATTCCGAAATTGAAGTTGAAAAGGTATAGATATAATTCAGACTGCGATGTCTTGAAGAATGTGCAGATCATTCAATGAAAATTATAACTCCTCAAATGTGTTTGCATTCTTATAATCATGTGCAACGCCACTATCTTCCAGCGATTCAGATGGAAGGCATCTGTGGATTGAATTGTTTTTGAAAAGTTGAATATTTTAAATATGGTTTGTTAATCTCACATGCAATTGGAAACATTTCGAACAAATATAAGGATTTTTTTCATGATATTGAACCTACCAATTCTGAAATACAACTTAGCATTTCTGAAATTGAATGGACTTTTTCTGAAATTCATCTCACCGATTCTGAAATTGAGTTTACCATTTCTGAAATCGAACTAACCAATTCTGAAATCGAGATTACTTTTTCCGAAATATAACTTACCGATTCCGAAATTGAAGTTGAAAAGGTATAGACAAGAAAATTTGGACAGACAACAGGGTAGTTCATTTACCATTCGTTATTCAGGATTAAGTCCCTACCGATTGTTTTCAAGTTGAAAATTCTGTGTCAAAAGAAGTTGAAATGGCAGAAACACTTGAAGAGGGTCTATAAACTACTATTCGCGAGGTTCACGAAATGGGCGACATCTAGGTTACATAATGCGAACTTCAAACTGGGGGAAAACAAACTGTTGTCTATGGATAAAGTGCATAGACTACATTGCATTCAGCTCGCTGTAGCTATAGTCAAACTTGTCAATGACATAAAGTGTTGGCACTGTTGGTAGTGATGATGGTTGAGTTGGTTAATTTTTTTACATTATTAAATTTGTATTAGTTTAGTGAACAGTGAACGGGTGAAGAATTGGAGATAGTTCAAACAATTCAAACTAATTATGACGAGCAAATAAATTGACATATAAAATAACAGCTACAACATGTTTACAATATACCCAGATTGTCCTGCTTTGCATGAACAAATACAAATCCATTGTTCTACAGGAGTTCCTCTGGACCCCAACTTCAATTTTACTTCATGTGGGAAAGATTTCATCGCCGAAGTTTGTAGATAAAGTGCAAAAATGTGCCTTTTGTTGAAGTCTTCTGCCTCACACAAAATCACATGATTAGCACGGAGAACTGCTTCTCCTTCCACTACTGGTTGGCTTTTTCCATCTTAATAGAGCAAAATATCTGCCAAGAGAACATCTACAACAGGCATTATTAGCGTTTTCGATCGAATATTGACAATTAATGTCAAGAAATTTAAAAACTTATCATACCAGTACACCGTCTAATGGTACTAATGAGTGAGTGAGTGAGTCTGTTTTTCCCCAGTTTTGACGTGGCTTTGACATGGAACGATGAAAACCGAGCGCCACCTGGTAACATTGATTCCCGCGAATAGGTCAAAAGGGTTAAAAAATACAAAAACATCTCCACAACGTTAAATAATCGAAAGATTATTTAGGGGAACATGTTTCAGACAGTCATGTCATGGTGATGTAGGTATATTTCCGAGTAATTATTTGACCACCGTTTTTTCGATTCTTTCCGAAAATGGGTTTTGCCAATAAATCTTCATCATTTACGTCCTCATAGGGGCACAAGACACCTTTACAATTAACTTGACCCTCAACCGGTACTGTGGGGAGGCTGTAGCCAGGCAAGTAGGCCCCCATGGGCCCTTTTTGCCAGACCCTCAACCGGTGCTTTGCACCATAATTTTATTCAAAGTTTTTCATAATCTCTAGAAAATCCGATCTCACTGTGCCCAACATATGATTATCAAGGGTAACCATACCTTTGAAGACATCCATTTCGATTCTTGGTATTACTATCAGCAATAACCTTTCTTGGGAAAATCGTGAGATCAATTGCTAAAAGTCCATCCCAAGAACTTGGTTTTCTGTTTTGGGCCAGGAGCTATTTCACATTCAGTCAGCTGCTTATGATCTATAAGGCACAGATTCGACCTGTCCTGGAATACTGTTCCCATATTTGGAACGCAGCGCCCAAGCATACCCTGAAACTGTTGGATTCTGTCCAAAAAGGACAATTCGACTCTATTTCATAGTTATTTTCATGGACGATGCTTTTCTGAAATATCAACAATTGTTCCTCCCTTGGCAGTCCCCGCGAGATTAACCCGTGGAGTTGAGGCTTCGCACCCCTTCGTGGTCACTTTGGAGACCTGCAGAACATCTCTTTCCAAAGACTCGTTCATCCAACGAACAGCGAGGCTCTGGAACACATTGTCAAGGGACCGGGACCGGAAATCTCGATTGCCCTGTATACCCGTGAATTCGTACGGTTACCGAACCGAAACCGCATGGCAACAAAGCAACAACGAATGATTTCTTTGTAGGAAGTGACTACGGCATCGTCACCGTACGTAAAATTAGAAAATTAAGTGCATATATTCTACCCATACATTAACTATGCTACTATCTAGTAGAATTGATGTGTGTCGATATACGAGGTGTTTTCAAATAAGAATAGGTGGTACATATCTTCAGCACATCGATATGCTACATCAGTCTATAATAGCAGCCAATAAATCGTTGTGCCTTGGATTTCGCTCAGGCTGAGGGGTAGCACACGTAGGTTTAACGAATATTCCTATAATATATGATTTTTTCTCATTCTTCTGATTAACGAGAAATTTCATGGTTCAAGTTTCGTTTAGCTGAAATCAGTTATGGAAAATTTGTTGCTATGGCAACCGTTGTCATGGTTACAGGTAAACAGAAAACAAAATCCCGTGGTGAGGAAATGCATGGTTGCCAAGTTGTATCGGGTTTAGTATAGCTGAAATCAGTTATGGAAAAACTGTTGTTATGGCAACGATCGTCATGGTAAAGAGTAAACAAAAAGCAGATTCCCGTGGTGAGGAAATGCGTGGTTGCCAAGTTGTATCGAGTTCAGTTTGGCTGAAATCAGTTATGAAAAAACTGTTGCTATGGCAACGATCTTCATGGTAACGAGTAAACAAAAATCCGATTCCAGTGGTGAGGAAATGCGTGGTTGCCAAGTTGTATCGGGTTTAGTATAGCTGAAATCAGCCTCAAATTTTGTTCCACAAAAGTTCTTGCTAGTATTCAAACAATAACTTGATTCGAATGAATACCCTTCTTATCAATTTCTTGAAGACTGTTCGTCGTAGATAAATTCCCGAAATTACTACCTCTCTGACGATCATACATGGAAATAACGTCAGGAAAAAATAGGCTTTGTTATTGAACAGAGCTAGACAAAATAGCGAGCGACAAAATAGTGCGGAACAATAAATAGCGCATAAGGAAGGATACTACTTTTTCTAAACAATCTAACCTAACTCGGCTTAAATGAACCTTATTAGAAAAAATATATTTTTCATCATCGATCATATTTGGTAGCAAGGCATCGTTCGTGTATGTTCGAAGACTGTTGCTGAATCAAAATGTGCGCGTGAAGAAAGGTATGGGTGAATCGAACTGAAGGCAAATGGAAATGTGGGTGGGTCTAACGAGATGTTTCCATCTGTATTAGACAATCAGTACCTGTAGTCTCTCTTCCTATATCCTGCGCGATACCTCGTAATGAATATTCCAAAATGGCTCTGTTTCTTTTCGATTTTGTCGAATAGCTCGGCACGCGAAGGATGGTTACATTGAAAAGTGTTTTTGAAATTGATGAATGAAGCAATAATTATCCGATACAACTTGGCAACCACGCATTTCCTCACCACGGAAATCGGATTTTTGTTCACTCGTTACCATGACTATCGTTGCTATCATGGCAATAGTTTTTCCAAAACTGATTTCAGCCAAACTAAACCCTATACAACTTGGCAACCACGCATTTCCTCACCACGGAAATCAGGTTTTTGTTTACTCCTTACCATGACGATCGTTGCCATGGCAACAGTTTTTCCATAACCGATTTCAGCTATACTAAACCCGATACAATTTGGCAACCACGCATTTCCTCACCATGGGCATCGGGTTTTTGTTTACTCGTTATCATGACGATCGTTTCCATGGCAACAGTTTTTCCACAACTGATTTCAGCGATACTAATCCCGATATACAACTTGGCAACCACGCATTTCCTCACCACGGGAATCGGGTTTTTGTTTACTCGTTACTGTGACGATCGTTGCCATAGCAACAGTTTTTTCATAACTGATTTCAGCTAAACGAAACTTGAGCCAATTTCATCCCGAACAGCGAGGCTCTGGAACACATTACCAAGGGAGGATGTTCCCCGAGGCATATAACCTCCAGAAATTTAAGATGAACACCAATTCCTACCTCATTTCCCTTGGTTCTCACGATGTTCTCTGAACATCACAGGATATCCCTTCTCGTGGAAACCAGAACATAAGAAAAATAATGTTTGTTCATTCCCACGACCTTTGGTTTGTAAGGATTAAGGCTGATGATGGACACATGACTGTTCGAAACATGTTCCCCTAAATAGTCTTCCGATTATTAAACGTTGGTGGAGAGGACCTTGTATTTTCTAACCCTTTCACCACTACACACCACTTAGAGAAAAGTGTGGACTTCTACATTAAGTTTACTATAGGTCAGTAAAATAAGATTATCTTTACCTGAATTTGCTCAGAGGATGGACTACCCAAGGGCAACACGATTTCAACTGTCGCTCCTTCTCTGCCCTGATGGCCGTTTCGCTCCTGAAGAATTTAGCGCATAAGGGACTACTAGGCGAAATCAGAATCCATTGTTGGAATGACCTCTTCAGTTTCTTAGCCCAGCTGGTGGTTCTATCGGCGAAGCCATCGCCGTCTTTCAATGAACAAAGGTGCATTTTTTGAATGAAATATCGGTATTGTCAGATGAGTGTCAGTGATTTTAGCTAGTACTATGGAAACCTCATCAGAGTATACAAGGAAAGAATAGGTTTAGTGCAAGTTGCAAAATCAGTTTAGGTGATGAGGAATTGTTGCTATTCCTGATGGATAATTCACTTATAGTGGCCGGCATTTGACATTGGTATCTATAAAATTTTCCAACTTATTGTTATCGGTGCTCCTTACATAAATGTTGTCCATAAACACTAAATTGTGGGATGTGATCTTAACAACAAATTGGTGCAGCATCTTATCATGCGATGGGTTTTTTAAAAGAGTTTTTTCGTTACCTACGTATTTTTCTCTGAAAAACACTGATTTTATAATGAAACTGTGAAAAAACCACCATTTATCGAGATATTTCAAGAAAAAGTTTCACCCCTGTCTTTTTTCAATGTATTTATAACTACTTGCTCTTATTTTGTCATTGAACACAATGGCACATTTTTGTATAGAAAATTCAATACGAAATAAGATTTTCATGGCGAGTTTTTCATATTTAGTGAACATTTATACCAAATGACGGCCATTTAATCAATAGGGGTATTCCCGGTCCTCGTATAATGCTTCGTATTATCGTATTTTCGTATCGTCGTATTCAGCAAACTAATCTGATTGGTCGATTAGGATACGCGGTCCTTCGTAACTTTACACTACCATTTTCTTTTGTAAGATTACAAAATTTCTGTTCTGACAGAATTTTGTCGCGTGACCGGTTTCAAGTGGTGAGGTTAGGGTTATTGTTATTATTCAAAATTATGATTAACGAATTTTTATTGTTTGAGCTGCGTGTGGCTTGAGCATAAAGCACAATATACCTCTGTTTATTGTAACTATATAATCTCTGGTATTGAGCATTTTGATTTGGATGAAGGTATTTTAAAAATGGTAAGAATAAGAACAAGAACTATGTGTCAATCTTGGAAAAGGACTTGAATTATTTGAATTGTATTTTCAGTGATGCAGTTCTAGCTCTGTTTCCAAGAAGAAACAAGGTCCTCATAAAAAGTGGACAGATGATGAATTTGAATTTTTCAATTTGATACTGGAAGCTTCGGAATGAACTGACAGTTGACATTGCTATCCATGGGTCGTTCCCGTGTTTGAGGTTTCGTAACAATACGTAGGCCATTTTCGTGAATATACGAAGTCAGATACGAGGGTTCCGGAATACCCCTAATAATCAATCCAAATACGAGATGTTAAATGTCAACAGATTGATTTGAATGACGTTACACACGCCATTATTTTGAATCACATTTTTCCTTATTTTCACTTATTATGGAACGCAAGATATTCATATTTCTAGTTGACTTCCATCTATAAAAAATTGTGTCATTGGGGTACATCGTGATATTTAAATTGTCCAATGATGAAAAAAGAAGGGCAAATTGTTCTGATTGTGATCCAAAAGACAGGCGGAAAGAAGGTGAAATTTGTAACTTTATAGTGAAATATCTCAGTAAATAATGGTTTGTTCACATTTTCATTTTCAAATTCGTGTTTTTCAGACATAAATACGTAACTAACAAAAATCATGCAAAATTACCTTGGTAAATATTCAGCTGTGTGTATAGCAACAGAATTTTTTTACTGGAACTACTGAATTTCAGTGCCCGTTGCCACTCATTTCCTTCATATAACTAATTGGAAGAAGAGATGTATTCCGATTACTTTGTATGTGGAAAAGACATCACATTTCAAGGAGGAACGCTAAATGGAATTGCTGGAATTGTTCGGATAATACGACTTATCTATATCAGAATCCATAGATTATCGAGAAAGATGGAACGAATTGATGATTTTCCCCTAGGTTAGGTTGGAATTCGTTAGATTCCATGTGAGTGGGGCGAAGATTTTTCTGAATTGGTGGTTCCATAGAAATGTTCAAACCCATCATTCTTAAGATTCTCCTGCCCAGCTTCATTCTAGGACCTGTCTGGTTATAATAAATAATAATAATAAAACGGATATATTTTCTAGGAAACTTGCAGATTATATCTGACAACAGAGCCCAATACTTCGAGTCCGTCCACACCACTTAAAACGCTTACATGCACAACAAAAGGAAGGAGCCATGGGTGTCGGCTTCATTCTGCTCTGACCGATGGCATTAAATTAGGAAGGATAGTATCATTGAATGTAGCCGATAGTGATTGATCATTGATTCAATGATATTGTCGTTCGGGATCGAGCTCTATCCGAGATATTTCAATGCATAAATAACAAAACCATAACCTGTCAGAATGAAGCCAACTACCTTCTGCATTCCTGATCCAAGTGCATTTGTGGTTATGTATGTTTTCGTTTACCAGTTTCACTTCTTATATTTTTTTCAATCGTTTTTCATTCGTTAGCTATTCGTTAGCTATTCGCTAGCTATATTCTTCACCATCAGCTATTTTCAGACTAGACTCAGAATGTACGTCATAGTTTGCCGCCCCAAAAATTAGAAATTGCTTTGATTTGAAATTGAAAACGACTTGGACTTTATCGGTGCCATTCTATACAGCGAGGACATAAGACTGGATAGTTCCGAACTTATTTTATGAAAATTTATCTGAAGGAAACTTCCCCAATATTATATTGATTTGATGATTGCCATGTTCGATATTCATCTTCGACACTTCAAATACAATGTTCACAATTGGAAGGTCGACAAGCTGAACACTTCCTTTTTATCTGTGCCATTCATCTCCAATCAAAACTTTCCAATGGAGATGATTTTCTCAAGGAAAAAAGTTCCGGCCACTCATTACTGTTTTTCCTAGGCCACGAAAAAACACTCATTGTATTTTAATATTACAACTTTATCAATATAGAACGTTATCTAATCCAGTCAGACACATATCATTATGCATAATAGAAACAGATAGTCTTAGATTGGCAACATTGTTCACTAATGTTTGAATCCATCCACATCGTTATACCATGCGATGGCGATTTTTTAGCAATAATTTCCATACACATCGAACAAAAATCCTTGAGGCCAATTCTGAAACACAAAAAAATGCCAGTCGGTTGGTACTGTTGGTACTGAACTATAGATCCATTTGCTTTGAATACTTGATGGTAACAGCATCGCAGCATAATTGTTGATAATGTATATACAAACAATATGCAATCCAGTTATTGCTTCCATGGCCTCAGGTGAGTTTATCTCAATTATTATATCATTGTGTATGACAATTTCCTTAAAGTATTTTACCTTCATCATATAGTAATCAGATTTTGGTCGGTGATTTCATGGAAATGCTTTGTGCATTCGTTTTCAATTTATGACAAATGTTTTTTTTCTGAACTTCCGGAATTTCAAGCTTTGTCCTTCTGGTTCCTTGGAACACGGATGAAACTGACCCGATTGAAACTGATTGTTGCCAAATTTAGTGAAAACAATAATGACAAATTAGCTAATTTTAGTAAAGTATATTCATATCGGTCAATTTCAGCCAATTGAATTTTGACATAATGCTGTAACAACGTCCTAATTTTCTCAGAAATCACCCTATAACCATAGGCACCTATAGCCACAATAATTGTCACTTGTAATGCCACTAGAGGTGGATTATTTCCGGAAATATTCATGAGCGAGAAAAAATTCAAATCAAATAATAATTCTAGAATTCATTTATTTCATATACTTAGTTTTATGAACAAATTCTGTTTGCGTCGCAGTTTTGGTACCATCAATGGATTCTCTGCCTAATTGTTGATTTCTACTCATTGTAGTATTCGTTCATACGACTTATGTATTGTGTGTAACTGAGTACTTCTACTGTGCGAGTGAATTTGTATATTTCCATGTGGAACGATCTTATAGGTATGTGACGTCATCGAGAACTTGCCTTTTCGGGAGGTGTTTATTTTGATTATTGAAAAACAAAATTGTGGTGGTTTAATAAAATGGATAACTATCAAATACTATTTGGACGGTCAATACAAAATAAGATCTGTGGCGTTAATTCGACCAGTTTGTACAACCATTGATATTTCTTGAAACAATTCATGCTCTACAGAGATTTGAAGTAAATAAATTTCCCAAAGGTGCGAAAAATAGTATAGAGGTATTAAAGATCTTTCTGTCTTCGTATTTTTCTATACGAAAATGTTTTTATTGTAGCCTTGGGGCATAGCCCTTGGAAAATGGGTCCCTCGCGGAATGCAATTTATTAGTCATACTTCAGTACTGTGGTAGGTCTTTTTTTTATCGCTTTGAAAGAGTTACTTTCCCGCACTCATTCTAGTGCATAAATGTAAATTTGTTAGTATCAATATTATAAATATTAAATTTTTTCATCTTTTGAAGCGCATGAAAGGAAATTCATATAATGCTCATGGTTTTTTCCGCATGCTAGTAGAAAAAATAGTGTAAAATACGAACAAATATTCGATTCGAATTTTTTCGTACTCGTAAGATAACTAGCTTTGATTTTTCTGTTTTAAAATTTGTATATCTCAACTTCGAAGTTAAAATGCTATCATTAAATATAAAAAAAATTTATTATGTACAAAGAATGAGCATTTGAAGGGTCTTCACCACCCAGTATAATTACCAATATTCAAGGATGTAGCGAATAATTTATCGTTCACACATGCTAACATACTAGTTCATCAGCCATTATTATATTTTCTGTCGAAACATCAATGCTTTCGTTAATTATCCTGAAATTCTCTTCCTTTTGCCAATCTCCAGATCGAGGTTTCAGGACTGACTTCTTGTTGGCTTAATATAATTTTCTAGGAAAACATACATCATTTCGTTTTGAAAAAAATTGGGCACTACAGTATTGCTGTTGATTTTCTACTATTTTCAATCCATTGAATAATTTTCCACTTCCCTTATGATGAATATAGGTTAACGAGTATCATTTGAGTTTTCTTCATAACAATTCTTATATCACGACCATTCCGAAGTATTTTTATGTTCCAGGTACCATCATGTTCTTCATCAACGGTTGTACCTTAACCTGGTCGTCTCCAGTAATCCCGAAACTGCAAGACCCTGTAGAAAGCCCCTTTGGTTACCCAGTATCAGACGACGACGTCGTTTGGATAACTTCCATAATCTTCTTAGGAGCTGTCATAGGATCATTTCTCTATGGTTTTCTAGCGGACGAACTAGGAAGAAAATACACCTACCTGTTCTTGGGAGTACCAGTTTTATTTTCGTTCGTTCTCATGGCATACGTGAACTCTTTGAAGTCGTACTACCTGGGAAGGTTTCTAGCAGGGATACCCTTGGGTGGAAGTATAACTGTTGCCACGTTGTGTGGTGGAGAAATACCTAGCAAAAGTACCAGGTCTATCTACAATGCAATCAGTTGCGTTGTTTACAGCCTAGGATTCCTTTTTCCTTATGCTGTAGGACCGTGGATACCAGTAACTACTCTCAACACTATACTAGCTGGTGTTTGCGTTGTCTTCATAGTGGTTTACTATATTTTTGGAGAAGAAACTGCCTACTTCTACGCCTTGAAGAACAATGGTGAAAAGGCTAGGTCAACCTTGGAACGATTGAGGAACAAAGCCGACATTGAGCAGGAGCTGAGGGAAATTAACGCTAGAATAGAGGAAGAAAAAGAAGGAAGTCTTTGGTACAATATGATGTCGAAGACAGTGGCCAATGGTTTCATAATCAGTGTTGGACTAATTTTCTTCCAACAGTTCTGCGGGATGAATCGTCTATCCATTTACACCCAGATAATTTTCGAAATGACTGGGTCTAATCTGGAACCAGAAATCTCCTCTGTGATTCTAGCTTCAGTTTCTTTCATTACGACATTACCAATGGTTTTTCTAGCGGAAAAATTCGATAGGAAAACCATTCTGATTGCCTCTGCTTTCGGTATGGCTATATTCCAAGTATTGTTAGGGGTATATTGTTATTTACAGGACAACCAGGTGGATGTGGAAGCTATCAAATTCGTACCCCTAATGACTCTAGCGCTGGTGGTATTTTTCTACAACAACGGCTTGGGACCATACCCTTTTCTTTTATTGGCAGAAATTTTCCCAACAAGAGTCAGAGCATTTTCTAGTGCAATTGTGATTGCTCTGATGTGGTGTTTTGTGTTCGTAGACTCTTTTTTTACTACAGATTTGGTTGATAGTGTTGGTTTAGGACAATCGTTCTGGTTTTACGCTGCCTTCTGTGTCGCAGCTATGATTTTCGTTAAGTTTGTATTGATAGAGACTAAAGGAAAGACGTTGGAAGAGATACAGAGTGATTTAGCACAAAGACGAACAACCACAGTAGATACTATTTCACATTCTGAACTATACAGAGTGTCCCTTCAAACATGAATCAGTATTACCGAATGTTATTGAAATTTAATATTTGTTTTTTAAGAAGACCACTCGTCATTGTATTCTGGTCCCAGTTTGATTTATGAAAACGTCATCTATATCCTGATTGATCACTAGGATTTGTGGAAGCCACTTTGAATTTTCAGTAAGATCAATTGTATTCCAAAAGTCTAGTTTTGCTGAATCAAAACAGACTGATCGGAATTGCAAATGAATTTTTCTGAAATGTAATAGGATTCCACCAGAATTCAGGTGATATTTCCTCAAAAAACGAATGAATATTCTGAGATGATATCAACTTTCTCCGCGAAACTACTCGAGAATGAAACTAAACTTTTACCTCCTTTCTTAGAGCGGATCTGAATAATTTAGAGAAACTCTCAGAACTCGTAGTTTATCATTTGAACCATTTTGGTGAAATTGAAAGTTATTTCTTGTAGACTCTTGTTATGAAAATCACAACATGGCGTCGATTCTTAAGTTTAACGATGTGCATTTTTGTCTGAATAGTAATTTCATCCCTTACCTAACTCGTTTCGTTAAGGCAAAAATGATTCAAGAAATAATGGAAGAAATTCCAATTCCTTTGCATGGTTGGATAGAGAATGAAATTCCCTTTCAAATAAGCTATCACTCACCACCCCATGCTATTTACAATTTTCGAAAGGGTTGCTCGGCCGGCTGCAATTGCGACACTCAACTGATAACGAAACGGCTACTTTGCCAATCATTACCCTGAGCAAAATGATTTAAAAATGGCACTTTTCTATGCGGTAATTTGCACTTGATATTGTGATTTGAAATCGAGATGAGAACTATGCTATCTGATACCAATTAAATGGTAGCAGCACAGCGATTTATTTGCTGCTGTTATTCCGGACATACTTCCATCATGTGATAACGAGTTCAATCGAAAAGCAAATGTGAATATCCAAACCTACCGCGATTCGAACTGATCTAAGTTAGTGGCAGAGCGTCAGTTTTTCCGAGAATATGTCGCTCTTCTCGAAAGATAATATCCGATGGACCAGTGTGAAACTCAACATGTGGATTTGAATGCTTGTAGTGTAAGTTTCACAGTTTCGCCCCTTTGATTGTTATTATGTATTTCAAGTTTTTCTCATATATGTTATGTACTTTTCTTGAATAATGTCATAGTCATACAAGATTCTACTAATAGGATTCCTGACACTTTATTGATAGTATGTATATTCTTGCAAAATAAAGTATATTTTTGATATGAATTGACTGAATGTTACTTGCTTTCATAGCTGTGCATAGTTCATAATGATATAGTAGGTATAAACTGATCAAATACATATAAACGATTATATTCAAAACTGCTCAAATACATATATTTCGACAACTTGGAGTTAAAACAACTACGTAGTTGAAATTACGCCAGTCGGGCAACCAGCCACTCCCGTATGGAAATTTCAGTTTTGGAGTGATTCTTTCCTTCGTTTCTTCTCAGATGGCGTTGCTTTCATTTTGTCTATATAGGACGCCTCTGGGGGAATAAAATGCCGACTTGATGTTTGTTTGGCTAGGCTACGCTAAGTCGGTGGTCTTAGGACTGCTGGCTGGAGACTGCCCTGCACTGATGAGAGTCAAAGAGCTCGAAACCAGTCTGTAGGTGTCTAGCGTGGCCTGGCTTAATCGAAATCAATAGGCATTCAGGAAAAAATCACTTGTATCAGTATTCGTTTATACGAGTCGATGCATAGATTTCGGGTTGATGTAATTCCACGTTCTGCGTGGCATTAACCAGGAAAGTAGTTGTTTTTCTCCCGAAATCTACCATTGTTCTTCATTTTATGGACATTGTGTGGAAATTACTGAGCTTTTCGTATCTATTTAGCTCAGTTACTTTCCTCAGTAATTAGACCTGAGAAGTAAATTGCATCAGTTCAGTAATCGAAAATTTGTTCGTTATATATGATGAATTCAGAGATATCAAAATGAAGGATGAATTACTTATAGTTATACCTGATTGAAAATCACTTTTAGTTCACTCATGTGAAATGGGCGCCGTTTTTTTGTTGAAAAGCTCCATTTTTTTTAGTTCTGAAAATTCCCCCCTATATTTGTCCTATATATAAAGAAGTCGAACTCAATATGATATAGCGAGAAACTTCTAGGGTTAGATTAGATTTGCTAGATAGATATCGTATTTAAGGACGATTTTTACATATTTTTTACTAGTTGTAACAAGTGTTATAAACGTCCTTTTAGTAACGAGTATTTTAAGCACGAGCGGAGCAGAGCATTAACATACCTGCTATTCCTGCTAACCTACAAAATAATTCGAAAGGAATGGGAATTGAGAACATAATACATGCAACTGCATGCAACCAGCGAGACACGTATAAGTGATATTGGTTGTAGATTTGTCCAGTTCATTGCTTACTAACCTTTGTTTCACGTTCATTGGCATGCTTAGAGCAGAATAAATAAATTGTTCTCAAAGATGGATGCTTCATTTTTACACTTCTTGGAGGTATGCAACTACCAGAACATTCTCTTCGATTTCACTTTCGTCTACTTTTCGCATATATTTTTAATGAAGAATTATGAACAAACGAATATTGTTCGAATAATTCTGATACAAAATTTGTAAAAAACAGTTGACAATTAATACAATTGACAGGCCAGACAGGTCTCAAATTACTGAAGCTGTGTTTAATGAACTGTGTTGCCATGGTAATGTGTTTAAGAAATCGTGTTGCCATGGTAACTTGTTTAATATTTTGAAAAAATTACTGATCGTCAAACCGTGATTAATCGATCCTTCAGCGTTGTACATATCCGTACGCTTAATGCCATTTTAGTTATGTGGGTAGAAAAAAATAATTCCGAGGAATGAAAATTCGAGAATTATCCACTCATTTCAACTTCATACAGAATGGAGGAATTTTTCCTTCTGAAGACCATCATCATATTCTGGGTACTAGATCAGTAAGATGCAACAATGGTAACAAGTATTCACGAGTATACAACTCAGTTCTCATTGACTTCTCAAATTCAAAGAAAAACACAAACGCTAAGTCGGTCGACCACAAAGTTTAATTACAAAAAGATTTTTGTGACTAGTTTCGGCTCAAGCAGCCATCTTCAGACACAGTATATATTACCTGTAAAGATATTGATTTACAAGAAAAAATGTCATATTGAGGAAAAACATACCTATAAAGTACACGTGGAATCACATAATTGATTAATTGAAAATTGAAATTGCAAGGGTCATTGGCCAAAATTCAGTCAGGTGAAAATATTTGTATTATTTTGAACCGACTGAACAGCCAAAAGAACCTAATAAGGATTAGATTCAACATTGGCATAGGTTTTTAGACATAATTATCCTTGTAATTAATTCATTTTCAGAATTTTACTGCAACATTATCATAACTCAAAAAATTGTATCTTATATTGTGCATGTCATTTGAATTTCATTTGTCGTGTAATTCTGTCAACGTCTTTTGCTTTGCTTGACATTTCGTTGCCATCTCCTTGGCTTTTGTTTTTCAAAAAACGGCAATTTTAAGATGAAACTCATGTGAGTGAATTTAACTGCTAGTTTTCCAATTTTTCTGCCAATGTTGAATCTAATCCTTATTAGGTTCTTTTGGCTGTTCAGTCGGTTCAAAATAATACAAATATTTTCACCTGACTGAATTTCGGCCAATGACCCTTGCAATTTCAATTTTCAATCAATCAATTATGTGATTCCACGTGTACTTTATAGGTATGTTTTTCCTCAATATGACATTTTTTCTTGTAAATCAATATCTTTACAGGTACTATATACTGTGTCTGAAGATGGCTGCTTGAGCCGAAACTAGTCACAAAAATCTTTTTGTAATTTAACTTTGTGGTCGACCGACTTAGCGTTTGTGTTTTTCTTTGAAAAATCTGGACCACTTTGAGAAGGATGGATGGTTTCCATGACTTCTCAAATTCAATTGCAAATGAAAGAAATTTGCTTCTGGATGCTCTTTATTATTATGAAAAACATGTTGTCGAATCTATGGCAATCCTGATGAATTCTCTGTTATACCCTGTATAAGCCCCATGAGGAGTTTCTTTATTTATACATTTCATAATTTTCGACAATGGCCGACATTGTATTTCTCATTCGGAAGATAGCCATTTACTTCATCTTCTAAAATATTCTTGAATCTGAACCTATTTTTATTGCACCTTCTATATCCATCATCAGGAATAAAAATAAATTTCATAATTATGGAAATACAATCCCTATTTTTGAAACAATTTCCATTCTATCATAATGTAAATGCATCATATGTGATGAACCTTCATTATACACTTCGATCAGAGAAATGACGATGTAACACTCCATTATTTCCTGAAGAAACAGAGAATATCATGTTTCATCATAGGGTTCGAACACCAACACATATCCGTTATTTTATTCAATCGATCGTTGAGAAAATGCAGCATTTTGAATTAATATTCATAACACGATTATCAAAGCTCTAAAACTGAAAATTCCGAAATAGTTCCGAAAGGGAACATCACTCATAAGGATACAGGTCAGAAAAAAATTAAAAACTATCTGCTCGAACAATAAGGTTAGGTTAGGTTAGGTTAGGTTAGGTTAGGTTAGGTTAGGTTAGGTTAGGTTAGGTTAGGTTAGGTTAGGTTAGGTTAGGTTAGGTTAGGTTATGACCACATTGCAATTTTACACTCATTCAATTATCACCCTGTTGGAATTCTATCTGAAAACACTGAAGTTTCATATTGCCACGACAAACTGTTTAGTGATTAGGCTAATCATCGGCGAAGACCCATTCTAAATTGGTTTGGTAGTTCGTGAGTTATTCCACTTTGAATTAAGGCTATATTTTGCACCACAACCTTATCAATGTTGACCACTTTGGTTCATATTTCCATGAATCACAGAACGTGCTTCCATAGCAAAACACTACATTGCCAACTATGCCAAGACGACTGGCGTCTAGCGACACCGTTTCCACTTTGGCTTTAAGACTTCCGAAGAATGAAAATTTCCGGCCAAGAGCGTTACTCATGGCCGAAAAAACATCATCGAAATAGCGAATGCCTCGACAGTATTGTTTTTTTTTTAAATAAGTCACTTCGAAAAATGAGAAATATGTTATTGGAGGGGTAGGAATCAAATTTGAAACCTTTCCATTGCTCATTGGCCATTTCAACTGTGTCTTGAAGAATTTCTTAATCTACAATAATCACATTTGAATTCATTGTACACAATACCAAAACCCTCAGTGTGTTCAGACTCGACGTTCAATAACTGGTCCTGGTACTGGTGGGGGACGTTTCCACGTCAGCAACTAGTCCCTAATGGGACCTTTTTGCAAACCCCAAGTGTTTTCAATGGCTGATGTGGTTCGCTCAAGAGAGCTGGCTAACATCCTTTTCAGGCACCGCCCATCAGCTCTCTTTCAGAGTTTTTCGGCTGTGTTTTGTAGGCTAGTAATGTACTCACTACCATATGCGCAGTGGCAGGCCTGCTAACTATCATCGTAAACCCCCGAGACCGAGGTCTACTTAAGCAGCTGGCCCGCTCTCACGCTCAGCTGGTGGTTTTTCCACACCCACCTACATACACCGTCCTACTTCTTCTCTGATGCTCACATATCATTCTCCGTGTTCTGTGTAGGCTTTGTTACTAACTCCATTCGCCACTTTAGGAGCAGCACTGTTAATTGGAACGCAACAGCGAATCGTGCAAGACTATCCCCAGCCGTTGCTCCGAAACTTTACAATATTTAATTCGTAAATAAAATATTGAAAAAAGTTCCTTGCTGTTGCTGGGAATCGAACGACGTTCAATAAAGAATGAAACAAAATAAATTTGAGCAAAAAAACAATTGATAACAACTATAATCATTCGTCTTGACGACAGTGAAAAATTGCCTAATTCTTCGCGCAAGATAAATGCACTAGTGCGTGTTGCTAACTTGTGATCTTCACATTCAACGTTTCTTTATAAACTACGCAACACTAATTCCGCCGCAAAATTTTGCTTTTTTCTGCTTTGAACAATTTGAATTCGGATCACACTGTTCGCTTGCCCAGTCCTTCAGCTATAGATAGATAGATAGATAGATAGATAGATAGATAGATTTATTTAACCATGTTATGTTATGTACATGTATGGCAGGTCATTTTACAAATATCAATAACATCGACTTTAGTTTAAGTAGGTACCTACTCTATGGATACAAACAAAATATAAAATATAAAAAACAGCAAAACAAGAAGTGAAAAGAGCAAATTACAGGAAAAATAATAATGACTATAAAATATTATATGAACATACGCATTAACTGATCACTAACACAAATAAACAAAAAAATATATATAGAAAATAAATAAATAAATAATTAAAAATACATAAATAAATAAAAATACATTGACAATGAAGGTGAGTATCTTACATATTTCCACAATCCAGGTAATCTTGGATAGAGTAGAAGCAGTTTGATTTGAGGATTGATTTTACTCGATTTTTGAAAAGGTGTGAATTCATTGCTTTTATTGAATCAGGAAGTTTGTTGTAAAGTTGAAGATTGGGAGAGTTTTTCTGGGAAGTAGTGAGTTTATATTTTGGCGGTCTCAGTAGTTCTGCATTCCTTGTGTTGTGGTTGTGAATGTCAGAATGAGTTTTGAAATAGCATCTATTTTTATGTATATCGAGAACAGAATAGTAGATGAATAAACACGGTAAAGGCAATATATCAAATTTTGCGAACAATGGTTTACATGAGGAATCATAAGCAGCATTAGCAATTAGTCTTACCGCTCGTTTCTGCAGACGAAAAATTCTCATTGATTGGCTTGAGTTGCCCCACAGAATAATTCCATAAGTGAGTCGAGATTGAAATAGGGAAAAATATGCCATTAATAAGATAGATGGGTTCAAAACTCTTCTTAATTGCCTCAGCAAGAACAGTTGAGTGGACAGTTTAGCACTCAACTGGTCAATATGATCAGTCCATTTCAGGCCATCATCAATAACTATTCCCAGTAAGTTAATATTTTCACCTCTGTAGATTTTATTATCAGTTGAAACTCGAAGTTTTTGGGTTTTATCTCTATTTAATATCTCGTACTTCTTTAAAACATGAGGTTCTTCATATAAAATCGCTACAGGGTGTCACCTGAAACTGTGGAAAATTTCGGAATTTTCAAAAGGATCCCAAATGAACAAAAACTTTTTTTTCAACATCGACAGCAGAGGCATGAAGATGATCTCATTACCTAGGTACATTTTTCAAATTGTCTTCTTATCTCTTATATTTACAGAGTGATCTCGAAAAGTTACCTTTCTGGTTTAGCAGTCATAACTTTTTTCCTTGTCAACCCGTTTTTAAAAACTCATTTTGAAGCTGAAACTTCAGATGGAGAGATATGAAGATCAGAATTGACTCAAGATGAACATTATACAGTATGTCTCACTTCCAATGGAAGCACCCCTGTATGTTTCGTAATTGTTGAGTTATAGGATTTTGAAACTCACAGGAGCGGTAGATATACTAAAAATAAACACTATGACCAAGTGGAGTCATCTCCAGTGATAAAAACTGCTCGCCAACAGCCATGGAACCATCATCTAAATTTCCGGAAAATTTTGTTAGGAGCCAATATAGGTTGAAAGAAAATCACTTCGGATTCGAAATCAGGACTCTACATATCATTCCTGGAAGATTTTCAGTTCAGAAAAATTGAATTTTGTCTCACTTCTCATGGAAGCACCCCCGTATCTCACGTAATTATTGAGGTAAGGTTCTGAAATTTGCAGGAGGAAGCAAAAGGGACGTCCTGATTTTGAATCCGGAGTGATTTTCAACCTATCTTGCCTCCTTATATCATTTTTGTGGGTGGTTCCATGGTTGTTGGCGAGCAGTGTATATCACTGGAGACGACTCTACTTGGTCATAGCGTGTATCTTCAGTATATCAACTCAACAATTACGTCAGATACAAGGGTGCGTCCATTAGCAGTGAAACACACTGAATATTGTTCATTTTGAGTCGATTATGATCTTCATATCTCTTCATCTGTCGTTTAAGCTTCTAAATGAGCCTAAGATTTCCAGAATGAATCGGTTGACGAGGAAAAAAGTTATGACTGCAAAAGCAGAAAGTAAATTTTTCGAGATCACTCGGTAAATAAAGAAGATAAGGAGACAATTCCAGATCTGTCCCAAGATAATGAGATCATCTACATGCCTCTACTGTCAAAGTTGAAAAAAAAAGTTTTTCTTCATTTGGAATACTTTTGAAATTTCCGAAATTTTGCACAGTTTTAGGTAACACCCTGTAGCGATGTTATGTGAAGAACCTTATGTTTTGAAGAGTCACGAGATTATAGCTGAAGGACTAGGCTGGCGAACAGTGTGATCCGAATTCAAATCATTCAAAGCAGAAAAAAGTTATACATATTTCAACAGAGGCAAAATTTTAGGGTGCGACGAAATTAGTGTTGCCTAGTTTAGATAGAAAATTTAAGTGGCGCATATGTCAACGAAAAATGTGAAATCCTAATCAATCAAGGTTACATGCCATCAGTGAACCTTATCTTTGAACCACGTGCCTATCTTTTTATTTTTTTCGGTTGATTAGAAATTTCATGGATTGATTTCGGTACATGTGAACTTTGTTCGTCATAGTCGCTAATGCATAGAATTATTTTTCATTTTCTGATAAAGAAAATATTTGCGAGTTGCTATGGCCTGTCATTGGGCCTGGAGCAACAGCGTAAGTCATTCGTACTGGGTGAGCAAAACTCCATGTGTCAATTCAAATTGAAAAATAAAAGGAAAAATGATACAAAAAAATTTGACGTAAGAAAGGGTCACGTGGTATCTGATTCTGAAGGCCTTTCGATTATGTATCTTACACCGCTTCGTTTGTGCAAATCAGCTAAGCTGTTCCAAACTGACAAGCTTGAAATTTGCTTCAAATGAACTGACCGAAAAGATTTGATGATATTGTGAGGACATTTTTCTAGAAAAAAAAAACCTATGTCTATCGCTTTTAAAAATATCCCTAATTATTTTCGATCAGTTTATGTTGCAAATAAATGAAAAACCAGAATAACTTTTAATTGTGCCACAAGTTTAGTAATCATTTCAATAAGTAAGTGCTCCAAAATGCTCGAAATGTTCAGCTCTAACTTATTGACAGAAAAAAGAATCAGTTTTGGAATTCATTCCGAACGTTAATTAATGTTTCCGAGGTTTTCAAACCTTCAGTTTGAAACGGCTTGACCGATTTGCACAAACGATGCGGTTTTGAATATAGAGAATCGAAAGGAAAAAACGTTTATGGTGCCCTTTCGACACTAAGCCACGTGACACGTGACCACGACCATTTTCATGCCAAAAAGCAGCTGAATATTACCCGACCTCGCTAGTTTGTTCCGTTCAAAAGTTGAAGGGGGGGGGGGAGACTTTTTACTTCGTCACTGTATATTTCACTTGCAAAAGCTATACTGTGTTCAAGAAAGAAAACTCGAAGTCGTCTCCACAAGTTTGATGTTGAAAAAGATGCAGTCAATCCTGCTTCCTATTTTAAATACATACCATTTTTCAATGTCAGATTAATTAATTATGATTAGTCCAGATTTTTTGGGATTTTCTCTCCTCGTTTCTATAAAATAAAAATTTGAATATCATTTCAATATACGTATAGTAAGGACAAATCAGATGATTTGCCCCAAAATGTCACTGCGTTTAAAGAATTTTCCTATCAGAGAGCCTAAAAGAAAAATTCACTAGCTTGTCAGTGACAATTTGTATTGAAAAAGGTTTGGAAAAGAGAAATGAAGGTATATGTATAGTAAAAATATAAAATTTTTTATCAGCTTTGGCGTTTCGGGAACGAATCTGCTACCGTTTCCGATATAAAAAATGGTTATTTGAATAAAAAATTCGTATCTGTCTTGAAACTTTCCAGTTCTCAGTGACAATTGGTGACGTCGGCAATCAAATGAGTTATAGGATGTTTTCATTAATAAATCTTGAATTTATCATTTTCATTTCCTGATTTCAGTAGTGAATACCATCATATGTTCTATCTATATCGACTGAACAAGAAGCAATGCTATCGTCTCCGTTCAGAAGAATGCAAGCAGATTCCTTGATTTTTCTCTTCTGGTTGTTATCTTCTTTTCCAATGATTTTAATATTATTCCACTCTGCCATATATTGTCCGTCTTCAGTAAGGATATGGCCATTCTACACGTATATTGAAATGATATTCAAATTTTTATTTTATACAAAAGAGGAGAGAAAATCCCAAACTATCTAGAATAATGAATGTACCACCTCCTCGATTAACCTACAGACACTATTCAATTAATTATGTATTAGCATTGAGTATTCATAATCAAGGGTATTAGATATAGTTTTCTCCTCCTTTTTTCGCCTTCACGATGTTTCGGAAATTGTCCACATACACTTTCATGTACCAATTTGACTGAAGATGACCATTTGAATGGCCGAAACATGTCTCAAACCTTATTGGAGCAGGATTGACTGCTTCTTTTTTAGAACATCCAACTTGAGACTACCTCAAGTTTTATTTCTTGATCATTCCACTCCACTTTGAGTATGGACTACTACAGAAGATTATATACTGTGTTATAGAAAATTTTGGGGAAGTCTCATCGTATGTGAATTTTCCTACATCCTTATCCACTATCTGGCACACGTCACGCTTGATTAACAAGTAATCGCATCTGCTCGGATATCTCTGACTTATTTATATTAGGCGTTATTTGTTTATATTCTTGCTTTGCACTCTATATTGACCTCTACTGGTAAAAATGATGTAGGTTTGCATTCCTAGTGTTTTTCCCATGCCTGCATATGTGTGCATCTTTCACATAGCCGCCAAGTGTCAAGTATCAACTGATAAAATATATAATCCATCCAAACCATGGCCCAGGTCTCACTGTTCATAGTGAAATGATTTGGACCAGTGTATTGATAGTATCATGGATAGTCGGTTGTTTCGTTTTTTTTTCTCTTTGTTTACCAATTATTGAACCTGATTAGGTTAGTTGATGAATCAACGAGTGTATTTGGTTGAGTTTAGTGGTATTCTGGAAAAATTGACAATTCACTGTTGAGGGTTATGCTAGCTAACTTCACTGACATGCTGAAATATAGGCGTGAGTACTGGGATATTTTTCCTTATATTTGATAAATCATAGAATGTTGGTTGTCCCGAAATTACAAAGAAATATTTCAGCTTCAGATTGTATAGGAACATAAATAGTAAGAAAACTTCACCGTTACAGCCATATGAAGAAAAGCCCGAGATCATTATTTTTTGTATATATTTTCCAGACCCTATCTATGTGATAATATATCCACATTTTGTTCACGTACCCAACTTTTTATGCCCAATTTGAAAATGTTAACAATTTTCCGAAATTCTGATCAGTGCTGGTTTGATTTTTTTCAATAGGCTACCTGATGAATCAAAATGTTGTTCTACTCTCCAAAACTTCAGGAGGAAGTTGAAATAGTCCCTAATTGATAAATGTCTTTATTCAGTTAATGATTTTTTTAACATGTGATTTTATTCAACCAGTTGTGATTGTGACAGTTTCATACTTTTTATATTTATATATTTGTGTATATCTGTAATGTTTTTCTTTTCACTACTTACTACTAACATGATGACTATTCCTATACAAATGTTTTTGTCATGAAGGACAATAAAGCATCATTATTATTATTTTTATGATTATTAAATAAGGAGCTAGAGGCACTTTTTCTCCAACTCTTTTGTTCACGCTATTTTTGGCAGTTTGGCCAGGAAATATAGAAATCTCAGAATGTTTACTTGAAAATGATACTATTGTTTAGTTTCGATCACTGTTTCCGAGAAAAATCGATTTTGAAATTCTCCTACGTATACAGGGTGCCCGTATAATTCGAGCTTAAGCATGGGGATCTCGGTTATCTTGAGAGATATGATGTTGCTCAAATTAGGGCAAAGTTGCGCATTCTGGTGCTGAACAAGAATCTAAAAAAAAACTGACCTATCTTCCTTAGTTTTCAAAATATCGCCAAAAAACTGAATTATGCGATTTTCGTTTTTATTTTTTTTTATAGAAAAACCGATTAAGTCATTTTTAACCGAAACATTCTCAAAGCAGTTTTTTGCAAATAATTCGAAAATGATATCATATTTTTTTTAACACACAAAGAAAGAAACAAACGGCAGTCAATTTTTTTTCTTTTGGACGCCATATTGAATTTTTATATAACTGAATACAGTTTTTTTTCTGATCCTGGCGATGTACTACACAACAAGTTTTGGTTTCATATCATGGTCGAAATTTCCTAATTAACATTTTTTCGAAGATTGCCATAGAAACGAATTTGTCGAATTTGCTGATTTCGAATTTTGACAGTTCATTACAATTTCAACTCTAGAAGTTTACTCTTTTAGATTGCAAGATAACCAAGATCCCCCTGCTTAAGCTCGAATTACGGGCACCCTGTATAATAAAAATAGTGCTTTTTCCCTTATATAGGGTACCTATACCGAATTCTCTGAAAAATTTCTGAAACGTCCAAAGCTAAGTGAAAATTTGAAATTTTTTCTATATACCTTTATTTTTCTTTTCCAAACCTTTTCAATATAAATTGTCACTGACAAGCTAGGGAATTTTTCTTTTAGGCTTTGTGATAGGAAAATTCTTTCAACGCAGTGACATTTTGGGGCAAATCATATTCATATTTTCATTTTATAGAAACTAGGAGAGAAAATCCCAAAAAAATCTGGAATAATGAACAGCTCATATCTTGAAAATCATACATGGAATATATAAAATTCGATTAAAAAAAGGTAATGAGGGAGTAAAAGATTCCTTAGGAGTTGTTACAGATAATCCAGGGACATTTCCTGACATAACGACAAACAACACATTCTCGAGCACATCATTGCTATTATATTTCATATTTTACTCGAAAAATTATCTATATTTCGGTGTTAATAGCCTACATGATTTTTCAAAGAGATAGACAGACTATTTTGTCACGCTGTATATGGCCGATGGTGAAGTATAGTATACGTAAAGCGTATTGTAATACGCATTCGCCGCTATGATGCTGCTGCGTGCGTAACTTTACCAAAGAGGATTCTTTGACTTTACCATTCATACGTAATAATAATATGCTTCTTACAACACTTGTTACGTAACATCCTACTACCATGGTACCTATACAGAAAGGAAATTGACGTAAGTCATATTAAATATATTTCGTTCAATCGTATACCTACTTTTGTCGTGTTTCTCTACAACCTATTCAATGATTAGAGCATTGCAGTTGTCATTGCCCCTTTAATGACTATCTTCATTGAGAACAATAAAAATTTTATCTCAATTATCTTCCCGCCGATTTAATTCGATAAATGATTGCAAGAGATGATTGAAAAGATAATTGCCTCTTCGAGAGTTCTCACGTATTTTAATCAGATGAAGCAAAAGGGAGCACACCTACTATTGCTCTCGTTGTTATATGTATATATATGGAATTGAATCATAATTTCGATAAATGAAATTGATTGAAATAATATTCGGAGCTATTTTGATAACATACTAATAATATGACTTCTTATCAGATGTGCTTACAATATCGATCGGAATGAACTAGCTGCATATCGGCAGAATTTTCGCAATGGCGTCTAGACAATATTGCTTATTTGTTCCAAAGGTAACTTGACTCATTCTTATCATATATTTATTTTGTTCTCTTCTATACGAGTTCTACGATGACTGTATCTTCAATTTCGTCAGTATTGTATCAAGAATAATAATAATAATAATGTGTATATATAGTATACCCCGAGTGATCTAACACTTTTCTTAGATCACTTGTAAACATTATTCTACTTGGCTTGACAGATTTATAGGGTTGTGATTTCCCTTGTATCAGCCTGTGACTCACAGAGCATTATAATGATTTTCCTATGGATGCAATAGATATGTACGATACAAGTATCGTAAAGTTTCATATTATATGATATATGAGATGGGGACAACCCAAAAATTATCGTAATATGAATTTAAGATACGAATATAGTACAATATTTTACTTACTCCTATACTACCAAAATAGAACATTGTTTTATTAGGATCAAATGTGACACTTTGTTTGACAAGCGATATTTCCTAGTCAAATAGAACAATATTTGCGAGACGAATAGAGTCACTTTTGATCCGAATGAATAATGAAATTCCTTCTGCATTCGAAATAATTGGCATTTAGTTATTCAAATATATAAGTGTAGATACCACTATTTTAAATCACTTGAGAATGTCAGTGTCATATCAGCTGTCATCCGACACAATTTAAGTTCCTAGGAGTTGAACTTCAACTTTAGCTCCTAGACACTGAAAATGTTGCCTAGCAACATCAATACTAATTATTTCATAGACGACTTTTGAGTCGATTGCAGAAAACCGCTAATTATTTGATCAAAAAAGTTGACATTGCTTGAATTAACGATTTATTGGAATATGTATTGGTATTGGTATTGGTAGGTTGGATGGTGACAGATGCGCTGCGACCTAATTAGATCTATTGTGCCCCATCTGCTCCTGCTATATCAAGGGTTTCCTGTTCATAGCAGCCCCTCGAGATTCAATTCCTTCAGGAATTTGAGGATTTTGAGGGGGTCTAGCTGTGGTATTTCTTCCACAGTCAGCTGGTGTGTTCCCAGTATGTTCAATCTTTTGTGATGTACAGCGTCACACTCCATCAGTATGTGATGGGGTGTTTCTGGTTCTTCCTCACAGAATCTGCAGGTGCCGTCCTCCTGTAAGCCTAGCTTTCTTAGGTGTTCTTTGAGTCTACAATGCCCCGTTAGAAATCCCGTTATTGTTTTGAGACTTCCTTTGCTGAGGTTTGTCAGTGTCTTAGATCTTTCTCGGTTAAAATTTCCAAGGAGATCTTTAGCCTGCCGTAGTCCTGGAAGTCTTCTCCATTGTCTGGCTCTCCAGGCTCCTTCCGCCTTCTCAAGTTCTCCTTGAAAATAGGAATTTCCAAGGCCGCAGAATGGCTCTGGTCCGATCAGTGGCGTTGAAGCCCCTTGTCGTGCCAGAGCGTCTGCTTGTTCATTCCCCTCCACTCCGATGTGCCCTGGCACCCAGAGGAGGATAACTTTATTGTTGCTGCCTAGCTCATTCAATTTGCTTAGGCATTCCCATACCATCTTCGAGTTGATGTAGGGAGAGCTCAACGCTTTGATGGCTGCTTGGCTATCGGATAAAATCGCGATGTCCTTCTTCCGGTATTTCCTGACTAGGTTGAACTGGATGCATCTTTCTATGGCGTGTATTTCCGCTTGAAAAATGCTGGGGAATTGTCCCATGGATTCAAAGTATTTGGTGCGAGGCCCAAAGACTCCTGCTCCAGTTCCCTCGGGTGTTTTAGACCCGTCCGTATACCAAGTGATGGTGTTCCTTCCCAGTGATTCGATGGATTCTGTGCTCCATTCGCGCTTGTTGCTCAGCTCCACTCGGAAGTTCTTCTCAAAACTGAACTTTCTAATGATTTGATCTGTTGGAAGATCGGCGAGGTGTGCGATCTCAGTGGGGGGTGAGCCCCTTACACTGTGCGTTTTCCCTCTTAGTCCGACCTTGGCTAACCTGAGATGTGCTCCATAGGCAGTTTTCCTCACCACGATGTGTAGAGGTGTGAGATCCAAAATGACCTCTAGTGCTGCTGTTGGAGCTGATCTCATTGCTCCTGTTATGCAAAGACATGCCAGTCTCTGCACCTTCTCTAATATTTTCCTTGTAGTGGCGTGTTCGGTTCTGCCGTGCTACACTACTGCTCCGTAGGTGATCATTGGTCTCACTAGCATGGTGTACATCCATCGCAGTATTGATGGGTTACACCCCCACGTTTTGCCTGCAAGGCACACCATCAGTGATGATTTTGCCTTACTGGCGATCTTTTCTACGTGTCTATTCCAGAGAAGCTTTGAGTCAAGGATGAGCCCTAGATACTTCACTTCTTGCTGCCATTGGAATATGTAACAAGCAAGCATTGCAATGATTAGGCGTATTTGCGCTCGAGTTGCAAACAACATTTTTTCTACAAACGTCAAAAAATATAGTTCTGAAGTAAAAATATGCTTAGCTTGATATAAAAAATAGTGTTGATCTTGCTCAACAGGCCTCTCCCTATCCTCCCTAGGTACGCACGATGTTTCACGAACATAATAGGAATTTCCCTTCGTGCGCTCCAAGAGATAAAACAAAGTTATTGTTGATCATTCAGAAATAAATGATTTCATGGATGTTTGCTCGATTGAGGACAATAAAGTTGAAATATAAATATCTCATATATTTTACATAACAATGCGCGAAGTAGGTACTTCGCGCACTGTTTTACTTGGCGCATTGTTTTGTGCAAGGTATCATGGTAGCGAAGGAAACTGAAAGAAGTGTCACTTCGCAATTTGTTATCAATGCGCGAACTTTGTCATTTTTTGACCTTTGTAGAGAAAAATCATTTTGTTTCAGAATGGTGTCGGTTTCCCCGTGGCCGGTGTACTTGTTCGGAAGGCATCGGCTATGCTCGGCTTCACGATCAACTCGAAGAAGGTTGGGCAGAAATTTCATTCGAAAACGACGAATCAGAATCCAACCAAGAAAAAGCAGTAAGTATGTAAAATAAATATATGTTTATCAAATTGTAGCAATTTTTATCATGTACCAAACCCATTCTTGTCATTTGCCTTCCCAAATTCCCAATGGAAAGCTGATCTTGATGAGCTTGACGGCTTGCCACAAGGCACTGAAAGATAATTTGCCATAGGAATATTCTATGCTTTCACAACCATCTCTCAGCTATACTTAATATTTGGCCATAATGATTCCCAATATATTATTGAGGATATCATTGCATTTTATGATTCATACAATAATACGAAGTGAATTCAGGTGAATAATTTCCACACCCCGTTATTATAAGTGATGCAATTCGCATAGAAATTTACTGAGGGTGTGGTATTTTTATCATCCCAATTTCAATAAAGAACTCAATATCATAAAACAGATAACAGAACAACAGATACAACGTTAATTTGATTGACATTATTCTTTCTAAGAAACTTTATAATAGAGCTATTCAAGAGGTTTATCCTACCATCAAGAATAATAATCAAAATTATAGAACTTTAATCTATTTCCGATCATCAACTGAAAAATTAGCTTTATTTCCACATAAACAGGACTTAAAAGTACTTAGCATATAAAGAACAAATAACACGTTGGCAACACTGAAAAAAATAGTCGGTAGTAATTACCAAACGTTTAGTAAAATAGGCGCCAGTCACAACATTCATCTAATGATACCATTTCGTCATTATACCGGGTGGCTACGGAAGTATTGCCTACGGAATATCTCAATTATTGTATGAAGTAGGTTTGTGAAATTTAGAGCGTCGATATAATGACATAAGAGCTAGAATTTGAGCATATTGACATGTCGAAGTTAACTTCCTGTCTGACCGGAAGTAACATCAACTTTCTTATTTTGAATGGAAACCCTATTTTTTTTCTTTTCGCTTTATTCAGCATTCAATTCCCTTTCTAATGACATATCACAAGTTGGTATCTAACCAGAAACTTGATCAGAAAAAAATTATTATTGAAATTCACCGAGTAGGCCGTGGAAGCAAAATGAAAGCCAAAAATTGAAAAGTTGGCTATGGAAACCATACGTCACTTGATAACAGTTGCTACTACTGTGATATTTTATTTTCATTCGTCGGCGTTATAAAAAGCCGCCAAAAAAATATTGGAAAAATTGGGAAAAAAACAATACTCTGTAGGTCCATAACTTGAATAGGAACATGCAACTTTTTCTTGCCTGTACTATTCAGCATAACCATTCCTTTCTAATGATATAATAGAAAGTAATTTTTTGAAATGAAATACCAAAAAATCCAATTATTATTCTACTCGGTGAATTTCAATAATAATTTTTTTCTGATCTAGTTTCTGGTTAGATACCAATTTGTGATATGTCATTAGAAAGGGAATTGAATGCTGAATGGAGCGAAAAGAAGAAAAATAGGGTTTCCATTTAAAATAAGAAAGTTGATGTTACTTCCGGTCAGACCGGAAGTTAACTTCGACATGTCAATATGCTCAAATTCTAGCTCTTATGTCATTATATCGACGCTCCAAATTTCACAAACCTACTTCATACAATAACTGAGATATTCCGTAGGCAATACTTCCGTAACCACCCGGTATAGTACCACTACAAATTAGTATTATACTCATAGTTCAGTATATTACTATTTCTTATTGGTTTTATCGAATGAATGAAGTGACTGGCGCTCATTTCACTAAACCTCTGGTATTTACTGCCGACTATTTCTATGAGTGAAGGTTTATCAAAAATAATAAAGACAAAACTTCTAAATTCGAAAACTCAGGGGTACACAAACTCAACTGTGGATCTTGTCCTAAGGTGTGTATCGGTCAGTCTGGTCGTACGTTTAATGAACATAAGATGAATTTTTTGATAACGAAAACAAATTCAACATACGCCAACCACATAATAGAAAAAAACCATAGTTTTCATGATAATGTCGAAATTCTACACGTAGAAAATAAAGGAATGAAACTCAACTCAATCATTTTGAATCATTAGAAATCAACAAAATCAAAAATGTTGACATTTTACTCAACGATCAATTAGACCTCAATAGTTCACCATCGTTGAATTTGTTTTCTTAGTAGGTAATAATATTTATTTGCTATCAACCCTTTCAAGTTAATCCGTTACACCGTATTTGAATGTAGATATTGTGCCTAATTTCCGAAAATGAAGGTTTATCCAACCTGTCCACGGGTAACTGATCCTCCATGTTGGAAAAGTAGGATATATAAAAGTTAAGCAAGCCATGCAAGGTTGGTTTACTTCATTGTACCAGTATATCACCTGACGAAGCTACTGTGTTAGCGAAACATGTTGTGTGTTTAAGAATTTTTTGGAAATCTCATCATTTGTGCAGTTTTTACATTTTCCAATTAATGAATGTTAATTCGCTAGTAATTGAACACTCCAAAATTCATTACATTACACCATCTATGTCAGTTGATAGTACTAGTAATGCAGTGATAAACTCAACAACCGTTTCACCTGGAGAAAATAGTGATAGTTAAAGGAATAGTTAGTTGAAATTTCCATAATATCATGGGGATCTCTAAAATACCGAACTTTACTCATTTGTTCACCTGAGTATAACGTTCATTTCGGTTATTTTCATTCCACATTTTGAAGTTTATTGCGACGAGGTGCATTGTACTACGATCGCGTTCAGAATACCTCGATTTTCAAACTGCAAAAGTGTTGTGAAATCCTCTGCCGGATTTTGCTGCATGTAGAGAATATCAGCACTTCCGTAATTAGTTCTATGGGTTTTCCAATAAGAGGTGTAATTTTTTATATTGAAAGAAAAATGCATTTTTTTAATATAAATAATCAAATGTTTATTTCATAATAAAGAGGAAGGTATGCCGTTAATAGCGGAAAATAACATCAGTCAAAATGACCACTACGACCACGCCTACAGGACCATTACCTTTTCATGAAATTTTCCATAACCAAATCGCAAAGTGGCTGCCCTATATCCTCGATAGCCTCACGAATTCCATTTTTGAGGTATTGAATCGACGCTGGGCTGTTGGCATAGACCTTCTCTTTCACGTGGCCCCAGAGGAAGAAGTCACGAGATCTCGGTGGCTAATTGTGATTGATCACCTCTTCGAGATATAACACGGTCCGGAAACTATCTCCATGAAAGATCACTGATTTCATTGCTTGTGTGGCAGGTAGCGCCGTCTAGTTGATAGTAAATGTTGTCCAGATCAATACCATCCAATTCAGGCCATAAAAAAATCATTAATCATCTCTCGATAGCGCAATCCATTCACCGTAACTGTTGCTCCAGCCTCATTTAACGTACCGCACCAAACAGTCACACTTTGGAGACAGAGAGCCTTCTCAACAATAACTCTTGGGTTTTCCGAGTCCCAGATGCGACAATTCTGCTTGTTGACGAAGCCACCGAGGTGGAAATGTGCCTCATCACTCAAGATGATTTGTCGATGGAATTACGGATCATTTTCATGTATTTCGAGAACCCAATCAGCAAAGACACGACGCTGTTGATAATCGACCGGCTTGAGTTCTTGTGTTAACTGAACTTTATAAGCCTTAAGACCCAAATCTTTCTGCAAAATACGGTGTAATGACGTTTGTGGAATGCCTTATTCCAAAGAACGACGAGGAATCGACAAACCTGGGCTTTCTGCAACACTTACGGCTACAGCAGCAATAATCTCGCCTGTTTTTGAGCGACATGCACGGGTTTTATTCTTCACATCAAGTTTTTCCAACAGCTCGAATTTTTCCACCAGTCTCTGTATTGCGGTCCGACAAGGTGTTCGAGTTTTACGAACCGTCTCTGCCAAATTTTCACAATTTTTATAGTGAATTTCTATAATTTCAATGCGTTGTTGGAGCGTGTATCGTTTCATGTTTATCAATTGCGTAGTTTCCACTTATCAAATGTCAATAAGGGACAGTTTCAAAAGTGACATCTATCGAAATAGCGGCCTATTCAAAATAGGCGCGGTCGCAGCCCAATCATTTGGGGGGGGGGGAATTGAAACAGGAGAGGACAATTTTTATATTTTTTTTTAGATAACTCGTTCATTTTATTGAACTAATTTCACATAAGCTACTAAAGTAACCCTCAGAAGCCCTTGAAAGGCTTGTGCGACGGGATCTCCATTTTGAAGAAGTGGAAATTGAACCACTGTGACATTTAAGCTCCATTCCATATGATATACCATGCACTGAGCATAATTTAACCCAAATATAAGAAGTGCCAAGCTCAATAATCGAATCCACGACCTCTTGATTACATGTGTGATCGCCTGCCCGTTCGACTTCTGACCGAACTAACGGAACAAAAAACAAATAAAGCATAAAGCGTATAGCGTATAGTATATATAAAAAAATGTATACATGAAGAAGTTAACAAAGAACTGTTACAAACTGAAAGAAAATCTTCTATTGAATTTGGAGAATCGGTTGATGATTTTCAACGCGTTAGGAGAGGTCTCGGGATGTATATTTGAAAGAGCTAAGCCCGTTAGCCTCTCTTCTGACATTCTTCCTCCTAACCAAGTTTGCAGGCGCCCTCAAAGTAGATTGTAGATTGTAGATTGTAGATGGGTCGTATAGGCTGAGAGACCTCTCGATCACTGCGACCTAGAAGATCTATTGTGATTACCCCTATCTAGTTTTGGTCCTCTAACCCTAGACTTCTGATGAAGCCTACGATTTTCCTGACGGTTGACTTTTCCACTTCAGCAGGGGTGAGATAGACCTGTTCTAGGTGGTTCAGCCTTTGGCGGACTAATACTTCACATAAGCAAAGTATGTGTTCCGCGGTTTCGGTCGCATTGTTGCAAAAGCGGCAAGTGTCAGTCTCCGCCAGACCCATCTTTTTGAGGTGGTACCTCAGAGGGCCGTGTCCTGTGAGAAAGCCTGTGATAAGCTTTAGCTCTGGTTTGCTGAGGCTGAGTAGCTCTTTGGCTCGGTTCTGCGAATGATTGATGAACCTTTTCGCTTGTCGTTGACCTGGAGTTGCTCTCCAGTAGGAGGACTTTTCAATTTCTTCCCATTTCCCGAGTTCTCCCTTTAGGTGACATTTGCTTATCCCACAAAAAGGCTCAGGTCCAAAAAGTGCAGATGCTGCACCTTTTTTTGCAAGGCGATCAGGTGTCTCATTTCTTTTGATTCCTTCATGCCCTGGAACCCACATAAGTGTGACTTTGTTGCCCTTTCCCAGTTGCATGAGTGTTTCAAAGCAGTCAAATGTAATCTTTGATGTGAAAACGAATGATTTTAGGGCTTTTAGTGCGGCTTGGCTGTCTGAGCAGATATATATGTTGGCACCCCTCAGACCTTTGCTCAGGCACCTTTGGGCGCAAAGGTTGATGGCATGTATTTCAGCTTGGAAGATAGTGGGGGAGTGACCTAAGGCTTCAAATAGCCTACATCCGGGTCCATATTATACACCCGCGCCTACCCCTTCTTCCGTTTTCGAACCATCGGTGTACCAAACAAGCCCTCAAAGTAGAAAATGACCTTTCTGCTGTGGCGGCGCTTATGGGGAGTGTCACAAACTTCAATTGTAGAAGGGACACAACTGGTCACGTTTGAAATATTTTCTGCGAGCTCTCACTTCCACTTTAAAATCCATAGCTGATACTCTGTAACGACCGAAGAAGCAGGAACTCCCAGATAATGAGAATTCTGCTGTTTCTTCAGAAAGGCATCAGTCTTTCAGATCATTCGTTACGCTGTACAGTAATGGAATATAAACAGTTCTTCGCTAATATTCCTCTTCGTTCCCTTGGTGATTATCGCGATGAGTCTGCCGAGATACAGTACGTGGTGCAGATTTTTAGGGGGGGGGGGGGGGTCGTGACCCCTGTGACCCCCTATTCAGACCGCTCCTGATTCAAAATAACACCTCTTATTGGAAATCCCTTTATTTACCAACACACTTTTATTATCTCATTTTCTACTTCTTTTTAATTTGGCTAGCTTCAAAAGCGTGTTTTATTAGTTTCTGATGAAACTACTATTTATTTCATATCTTGTTTCTTTTTCGTTTTTCCAGGAAGAACTAGCCTTTTACAACGACACCGAAAGCTTTCAATCAGTAGTTGTAGAACGCAACCTATGTGCCAGTGACTTGTGCCAGCTTCTTGCAGTCAAAAACCGTGTCGCCAAAAGTGTTCATTGGAGTATCATCGAGTGCTGGGATGACCTTGGTCTAGGTAAATGCATGGACTTATGATAGTCTTACACAGATAACTATCGCCTATCACATTTTCGGCTATAATCGCACGTGTGCATAAAAATTACCGATAATTTTGGAAGGAAGCCTGTTATCTTAAAATAAACGAATGCAATTTGTATTAGATAACACGCTTGAATGCAAAATTTTCTGGGAATCTTTATGCACGAATGTAATTCATTGGAATGTTTCAGGAATAAAGAAATTATTCCCAGAAAAATTTTTTTTTTCAGAAATATCATGATACTGACAAAGATTTCAAATAAAATGTGCTATAAGACAAGTTTTTGAACAATTTTATTTTCATAACACAAATTATAAATTACATGTACAGTTAAACATACAGTTGTAAAAGTTTTTGATATTCTGACTGGATGGACCCTTTCCGTTTTTTCACCATTATTATGCTCGGTAATTTTGCACTTATCATGCGATGCTTTTTTCCGAAATTTTTTTTGTTGGTTCTTACGTATTTTTGTCTGAAAACAGGAATTTGAGAATGAAAATGTGAACAAACCATTATTTATCAAGATATTTCACTATAAAGTTACAAATTCCACCTTCTTTTCCGCCTGTCTTCTGGATGACATTTAGAACAATTTGCCCTTTTTTTTCTATCATTGGACAATTTATATATATCACAATGTACGACACATGCTTTTCTATTATATGAGTCAACTATAGAAATATAATTTTCTTGTGATTAATCCATGTTTAGTGAAAAGAAGGAAGAATATAATTTAAAATAATGGCGTGTGTAATATCATTCAAAAGCAATCTGTTGACATTTGACATCTCGTATTTGGATTGACTATTGATCAAATGGCCGTCATCTGGTAGACTTGTTCACTAAATATGAAAAACTCTCCAGTAAAATTATATTTCTTGTTGAATTTTCTATATAAAAATGTGTCATTGAAGTACATCATGAGTATATAAAGTGTTCAATGACGAAATAAGAAGAGCAAGTAGCTGTAAATGCCTCCAACACAAAGGGAAAAAGAAGGCGAAATTTCGAACTTTTTCTTGAAATATCTCGATAAATAGTGGTTTGTTCACATTTTCATTATCAAATTCGTTTTTTTCTTTAGACAAAAATACGTTAGTACCAAAAAAAATTTTCGAAAAAATCCCATCGAATGATAAGTGCAAAATTACCTTATGCTCTTCTTCCTTGAAGAATGAGGTTAAACAACTGCTGCCTTCCCCACCGCGCCAAGCTAACTCGAAAGCAAAAACGAAAAATACCTTTTTTTGCAATCCATCTGGTGTACCTTCCTCACAATTCTGAATCAAATTTTTATATTCATCATCTTTGAGAAACACTAAACTCTCCTTTCTTTTCTCTGGAATCGTTTGAAGCTGCTTTATCTTAGTTTGTTCAGCGTCTCTTGCTGATTCAAATACAGTATCGGTGAACGGATTGAAAATAATACCATATTCTTTGTAATACTTTTCCATCAGTAATTTTGCGGTCACATTCCATATTGTCTTCGCTGTTGGGTCCTTATATTCTTCACCATTCTGCTTCCACATATTGAATGCCCATAGTCCGTCAATAATTTTGCCAGAAAGATCATGGACGTCTCTTTGTCCAGGGAATATCCTTTGGCCTGGCAAAAATCCATAAACTGTCGCATACTGTCTGTTGGTTTTGGTATTTGTTGGTTCACTTTCATTTATACTTTCCTCGATTGATTGTATTGAGCATTCACCAAAACGCGACATATTGTTCAATTTTTGAAGTCTATCTGACATTTATTTGTGTTGCTTTCGATGCAGTGAGTAGATAAAAATAGTTATTTATTAAACAAGGGAAAAAAGTAGTAGATTTTAGCTCCGTGAGCTAAAATCTAATATTTTTCCCGTGTATAATACACTATTTTTTTCTGTGAGAGAAGAAAGGACGAATCAATATTGAGAGGATATTACATTATTTTGAAATCTGAAAATTATCGACGTGAAATTTTAACAGTAGGGACACCTGCGTTGTAGGCATCTTTATCATTCTTTTGAAGTAATCAAATATCTGATGTCACTTCTGTCAGTCTAATTCTGTGATTTGATTTCAAAAAATTACGAATTTAGTGATTGTTTAGTAATATACGTAACCGCGAAGTCGAATGGAAGATAAAAGGACTTGCAGTTCTTTCTCCGAGACTATTGACTTATTTTTCGGAACTGTAGCACAACAAAAGCCATCAACATTGTATATATATATATATTTATATATAGAAGGGTAGTCGTTGCTGACTAGTTAGGAATAAAACTAGGGAATATTGGGGACTGCAGCAAAGTCAAAAAGAGTACTCTTTAAAGTTGGTCCAAGCCATAGACCTATTATCCATGGTCCAAGCTTTCGAAAATCTTTATTTTCATCATCAGGGAGTCTGTAAAGTGATTATTCATGAGTATCATGTAGTTAAAGTAATGAAATCTTTGTGTACTTACAACTTTGTTGAGGATGGCTGACATGATGTTCATGTATAATTTCTTTATGTGTCTTGGTAACATAACATGAAAAAGCCGAAAAATCGTCGATAAAAATACAATTACATTACATTGAATCACACGTTAAAATATTATAAACTAGTTAAAAGTCACATCTTCCACCACATGGTTGGAATTGTTAGCAGATAAGGTTATTGCAAATGGTGCCGGGAAATGAGTTTTTTTGAAAAATGAATATGACTGACATATGACAGTGTGTGTGAAGACAATTGTCATGTCAAAATGCACGGAACAGTGGTACCAACAGACAATGCGTACCAACGTTGAAAACTGAAATTTGAATTGATTATGAGTTATCTAAAGACAGTAAAAAGGAATAAATCTCACTCAAATGATTGATATCCGTTTTTTTATTTATGCAATTATTGCATTGTGATATAAAGGCCATTTCTAAGAAAGTTCTTTTCATCAGATGTTTTTCTCGTGATAGGATTTTAACAGCATCAAAATTCATACGGTGATCATATTTATTCACATGTTCTGCAAGTGCACATCTTTCTGGGTGCAGTCTGCAATCACTCCTATGTGAGATTATTCTATTGGATAGTGACCTCGATGTTTGGCCTATATATTGGTTGTTACAATCATGGCACGGAATACTATAGATTACATTTGTGTTAGATAACAAGGGCACTTTATCTTTGATTTTAGTGTGCAAGGATTTGATAGTTACTACTGTTCTGTATGCTATTTTTAAGTTACATGTTGATGGAAATAATCTGGTCAGTTGTGGTGTTACCTCTCTTATATAGGGCAGTGAAGTGAAAATGATTGGCGCTGGAATTGTCTCAGGGATTGTTGCAATTTGTTGTGGATCTGGGTTGTTGATTGAATTTTCAGGTTGATCAATGGATGGTGCATTAAATAATATTGATTTTACTAATTTGACCGGATATGAGTTGTCAACGAAAAGTTGTAAAAGAATTTTCAAATTTTTATTATGGAAAGTATTGTCTGAGATTCTCATCACTCTGGTTTTCATTTGCTTGACCAAGTTTACTTTCATAGATCTTTTGTGGTACGATTCGAAGTTCATGTACCTGCCAGAGCTGCAAGGTTTCCTGTACCAGTCTATCAGGATCTTGTTCTCATTAGTGCGAATGAATTTTGTGTCGAGAAAAGGTACAGAACAGTTCGTATCTTCCTTTTCAATTGTAAATTGAATGTGTGGGTCATAGCTGTTGAATGTGAAAAGAACCTCATCAATATTTTCTTCTGGGATTGCTAAGATGATGTCATCCACATATTTTTTTAAAAATAGGGGTTCAACTGATAAAACGGGAATCACAGTATCTAACAGATCATCCATGACATAGGCTGCATCAATATCTCCAATTTTAGCAGCCTATGTCATGGATGATCTGTTAGATACTGTGATTCCCGTTTTATCAGTTGAACCCCTATTTTTAAAAAAATATGTGGATGACATCATCTTAGCAATCCCAGAAGAAAATATTGATGAGGTTCTTTTCACATTCAACAGCTATGACCCACACATTCAATTTACAATTGAAAAGGAAGATACGAACTGTTCTGTACCTTTTCTCGACACAAAATTCATTCGCACTAATGAGAACAAGATCCTGATAGACTGGTACAGGAAACCTTGCAGCTCTGGCAGGTACATGAACTTCGAATCGTACCACAAAAGATCTATGAAAGTAAACTTGGTCAAGCAAATGAAAACCAGAGTGATGAGAATCTCAGACAATACTTTCCATAATAAAAATTTGAAAATTCTTTTACAACTTTTCGTTGACAACTCATATCCGGTCAAATTAGTAAAATCAATATTATTTAATGCACCATCCATTGATCAACCTGAAAATTCAATCAACAACCCAGATCCACAACAAATTGCAACAATCCCTGAGACAATTCCAGCGCCAATCATTTTCACTTCACTGCCCTATATAAGAGAGGTAACACCACAACTGACCAGATTATTTCCATCAACATGTAACTTAAAAATAGCATACAGAACAGTAGTAACTATCAAATCCTTGCACACTAAAATCAAACATAAAGTGCCCTTGTTATCTAACACAAATGTAATCTATAGTATTCCGTGCCATGATTGTAACAACCAATATATAGGCCAAACATCGAGGTCACTATCCAATAGAATAATCTCACATAGGAGTGATTGCAGACTGCACCCAGAAAGATGTGCACTTGCAGAACATGTGAATAAATATGATCACCGTATGAATTTTGATGCTGTTAAAATCCTATCACGAGAAAAACATCTGATGAAAAGAACTTTCTTAGAAATGGCCTTTATATCACAATGCAATAATTGCATAAATAAAAAAACGGATATCAATCATTTGAGTGAGATTTATTCCTTTTTACTGTCTTTAGATAACTCATAATCAATTCAAATTTCAGTTTTCAACGTTGGTACGCATTGTCTGTTGGTACCACTGTTCCGTGCATTTTGACATGACAATTGTCTTCACACACACTGTCATATGTCAGTCATATTCATTTTTCAAAAAAACTCATTTCCCGGCACCATTTGCAATAACCTTATCTGCTAACAATTCCAACCATGTGGTGGAAGATGTGACTTTTAACTAGTTTATAATATTTTAACGTGTGATTCAATGTAATGTAATTGTATTTTTATCGACGATTTTTCGGCTTTTTCATGTTATGTTACCAAGACACAAAAAGAAATTATACATGAACATCATGTCAGCCATCCTCAACAAAGTTGTAAGTACACAAAGATTTTATTACTTTAACTACATGATACTCATGAATAATCACTTTACAGACTCCCTGATGATGAAAAAAAAGATTTTCGAAAGCTTGGACCAACTTTAAAGAGTACTCTTTCTGACTTTGCTGCAGTCCCCAATATTCCCTAGTTTTATATATATATATATATATATATATATTGATATCCGATGGGTTGTCACTTCCGCTACACTGGAGGGCAACCTGACCTCCATGTCATAGAAATACTTTTTCCGAGGAAAAATAACGTATATATGCGTATATATACTCAATCTACCCGTTTTTCAAAAGAGGGGAAACGATTTCGAATTCAAAAAATTTCACGTTTTTTGTATATATATAAGATACAAAGTGACCTCCGCTGAATTTTCTATATACGCATCACATATTGAACTTAGTCACTTCCGGCAGTGATGCCACATTTCTGGAAGTGACTTCAACCGAAACGTGTGAGGAAAGCAATATAATAGAGAAATATATACGATAACTAGCTGACCCAGCAAACGTTGTTTCGCCATATACATTTTCGAAAAAAACATTCTTTCAGTGGAATATTTGTCAACACAATTCCATTATTTAAATTTTTTATTGTCTAGGGCTTTTCAGTTCGGCAATCTATCTCTTCAGTTTCCCAAGCAAATATATATCACGAAGCGCGTTCGGTATATTGGATCCGCCATCTTGAATTTCCAAAATTTTGACGCAAAAACCATAATCTCCGACCCCAAAAAGTTCCAGATACAAATTTTGAATAAAATTGGATCATTATTAGATATCATTATAAATATCATAATCAACGACCCAATGGGCTTCGTGGCCGAGTTTGTCTATGCGCTGAAATTCGGTTCACGATGCAGAGGTTCTGTCGGTTCGAATCCGGCTATCGGCTGAGCCTTTTTCTTTAAAATGTGTGATTCATGGTTGTAATCCTGGCAGCACCTCGATGCCCTAGAAGTGGTTCGGATTCCACTATAAGCTGTAGGTCCCGCTCTTCCTAACCCCGCACAAGTTTCGACTTCTGGGGAGTTGGTTCCCAACTTTGAAGTAGCGATATACAAAAAAAATACAACGAAAAAAAAGTTGAATTTTACATTCAATAAATAGCTTACGACCGATTCCCAGACCTATCAGATATGCACAAAAATGTTCATGAGATTCGGTCGAGCCGTTTCGGAAGAGTTTGGTGACAAACACAGTGCATGACATGAGAATTCCATAATATAGTAGGTATTCATTTCACAGAGGTTGCTAGGTTCGGTGCCCGACAGAGCAGATAATTTTTATTCATGAAACGAGTTAAAAAATTCCAATTTTCGTAGCCTTGGCCGGAGCTGATTCCGCAGGATTCGTTGTTGCGTTCAAATTATTCGTGCTGCTCTTGAGGTGGCGTATGGAGTTAGTAACAAACACACACAATGGCTGAAGGACCTGTCGTGAGGTTAATAGTCAGTTGGTATGTACATACAACTAAGTATAAATACTACTACTACTACTACTCATTCCACAATTTATCAATGACTTAATACACAATGGGAGTACTTGATTTTTATAGGTAGATATTGGGGTACTTCTACAAATATTCGATAATTTTTTCATTACCCAAACGTATTTTTTGCAGAATTTACTCAGTCAGCTTTGTCGTTCCATCATTGCACATGATGACACATGAAAATAGGAATAGTCTCTACTCATTACCGGTAAGGTAGGAAAATCAGATCGACCCAGCTCATCAAGGGACAACTTGTCAATTCCCATGCTATCCATGGTCATCTCATCAACGACCCAATTCTTTAACGACTCAAATCATCAGGGCGTCCACTTCATAAACACCCAACTCAGCATCGATCCATCTCATAAACGATCCATCTCATCAACGATCCATCTCATCAACACCCATATTTCGTCAACACCTAACTTGTTAACGACCCTACTGATCAATACTCATCTCATAAACCACCTCTATCTCATCAACCATCCCACATTCAACTAACCTAATTTTTATTACATCAACACTCAAGTCAGCGACAAGACAAATCATCACCGATCCATATCATCAACGCACTAATTTTATCAACACCCATATCACCAACGACCCACCAATCGAACTTATCAGAGAGGCTCTATTCACCAACTTACCAACTTCATCCACAGCCAATTTATCAACCTCACAACTGGTCAAGGACCCAACTGATCACTGAGTTTAATCATCACTAATGCAGGTCATCAACGAACCAACTCATCAACGACAAAGCTCATCGACGACACAACTCATCAGAATAAGTTCTCCTTCCATCAACACACAACTCATCAACCCACCTCTTTCATCCACACCTGACCCAACACAACAAAGTGCTGATTATTCAACTTTGCAACTCGTTGTGTCGTTGTTAATTTGGAGCGTTGATGAGTTGAAACGTGGATGAGTTGGAACGTTGATGAGTCGAAACGTTGATGAGTCGAAATGATGACGAGTTAGCTCGTTGATGAGTAGAGTTGTCAATAAGTTAGGCCGTTGATGTGTTGGGTCGTTGATGATTTGAATCGCTGATTATTTGGAAAGTTAATGAGTTGAAACTTTTATGAGTCGAATCGTTAACCAGATGAGTCGTTGACTAGTCGAGTCATTGATTATTCGGTTCGTTGACGAGTCGGGTGTTGATGAAATGGTTACAAAGACGAATTTGGTTCAAGAGTTGGTTTATTCATGAGTTGATTCATTGATGAAATGGGTACGTTGGTGAGTTGGATCGTTGATGGAAAGGGTATTGATGAAATTGGTAAGTTGATGAGGTGATACGTTGATCATTTGGGTAGTTGGTGATTTGGGTCATTGATGAGTCGGCTCGTCGGAGCGTTGCATATTGGCGAAATTGGTGCGACGATGAGTTGGGTCATCGATGAGTTGGATTATCGATGAGTTGTGCTGATGACGAAGTTGTTGTTGATAAAAGGGGTGTAAACGAGGGTGTAATGATGAGTTGGGTCGAGATCGGCCTTGGATTTATATGGATGTGTTGATGGGTTCGGTCGTTGATGAATTGGGTACTGAAAGAATGGATCCATAGATGAGTTGAATATTATCGAAATGAGAGTTGGTGAGTTGTTCAATGATGAGCTGGGGTCAACCCATTGTCAGTGTCTAGAGCTGAATGATCTAAAGATCTGCGGAATAGTACGTAAATCAATCCAATTTTTTCAATTTCACCTTGTTTCTTCTTACGGAGTCCTCGTCGTCTAACATTGCCTAGTGTTTGTCATCTCTTGGAGCAAACGGATAGAAATCCCAGCAATATTTCAAAAAGATCGTGTGTACCTAGAGTAGAGGATAGGGAGATGAAACTTCCTCCAGCAAAGAATTCCAAAGTTCGTGGACCCGCATACTGTTCTCATTGTATTTGTATAGCGAAAAGTTGTTCGACATATTTCGAAATTGACGACTAAAGTATGTGCTGACTGGGCTTATTGTGTACGTCTGACTACTATTGCTGGTACTGGTACTGATAGAAGGTGGGTACGTTTGCAGTCAGCAACTAGTCCCTAAAGGTACTTTTCAGCAAGCCCAAATATGAGTTCAATGAGTAATGTGGTTCACTTAAGAGAGGTGGCTAACACCCTTTCCAGGTACCGTCCATCAGATCTCTTCCAGAGTTTTCCGGTCGTGTTTTGTAGGCTAGTATAATGTACTCACTACCATATTCTGCAGTGGCAGGCCTGCCAGCTACCTCGTTAACCGCCGTTAGAGGAGGCCCACTATAAGCAGCATTGGCCCGCTCTCATGCTCAGCTGGTGGTTTTTCCACACTCACCTACATACACCGTCCCCTGATGCTCACAACTACATAATCTTGATTTCTTCATGTGTGTTATGTGTAGGCTTTGTTACTTACTACATGTATCATTTCAGTAGCAACACTGTTGAGTCGAACGCAACAGTGAATCGTCAGGACCTCGGGTCAGGACTATCTCCAACCGATGCTTTGAAACTGAACAATATACAATTCCTAAATCAAATATTGAGGAAATTCCTTGGTTCAACAGCGATTCGAACACACGACCACGCCTTCTCTTTCAGGGCTCCAATACCAGCCAGGTAAATCAGAAACGAACGAGGAAGAAATGTTGACAACATGAATATGGACTTGGCAACAATTCTCGAATGGGGATCCAATAACTTGCTAGATTTCAATGCAAACAAAACACAAGCATGCCTTTTCTCTAGAAAAGCCGATCTCACTGTACCCAACATGAACTTGTCAGGAGTAACCATACCTTTGAAGACATCCATTTCGATGCTTGGTATTACTATCAGCAATAACCTTTCTTGGGAAAATCACGTGAGATTATATGCTGAAAGTGCATCCCAAAAACTTGGTTTCCTGTTTCGGGCCAGGAGCAATTTCACTTCCAGTCAGCTGCTTATGAACTTTGAGGCACAGATCTGACCTGTCCTAGGATACTGTTTTCATATTTGAAGTTCAACACCCAAACATATCCTGAAACCGTTGGATTCTGTCGAAAAAAGAACAATTTGTCTTGTGGGTGATGCCTCGCTCAGAAACTCACTCACTTCTCTGGAACACCGTAGGGAAGTTGGCAATCTGGCCCTATTTTATAGCTATTTTCATAGACGATGCTCTTCTGAAAAATCAACAATTGTTTCTTTCTTGGCAGTCCCTGCGAGATTAACCCGTCTAGTTGATGCTTCGCACCCCTTCGTGGTCACTTTGGAGACCTGCAGAACATCTCTTTCGTTCTCGTTCATTTCACGAACAGCGAGGCTCCGGAACACATTGCCAAGGAAGGTGTTTCCCGAGGCATATAACCTCCAGAAATTCAATGAATTAAGGAATTGGACGAACACCAATTCCTACCTTATTTCTCTTGGTTCCCACGATGTTCTCTGAACATTACAGGATATCCCTTTTCGTGGGAACCAGATCATAAAAAAAATTAAGTTTTCATAATTCGTTGAGTTCGACCTTTCATTTCTTCATTTTTTTAAATCAATATAAATTTTTTTGGATACCTGTTTGTATGTACCACGAATATTGTGACTCAATACTGATGAGACGTGAAACGAGCTTCAGAAATAATAACACATAGGCTTACAGTGTTGCCGAAATTCGGAGGTCTCAATATGCATTCTGAATAACGGAAGTCACTTCGTTATACATGTATCAATCGTATATATGGACATGGAGCGCCACCAAACACTGACGTTAAACTCTCGAACTAAAAAACTTTTTTGGAGGTATGGGGTGGTCAAAGTGACCTCCGGAGAAATTTTCGGGAATGGCCTTCTGATGACATCTGCTGGCTACTGTGTTGAAATGAATGGGGATACGTTGTGACTTCCGTTTTCGGAAGTCACAACGTCATATATGAGGTGACAACGTATTGCATGTGTAACGGTGCGGAGGTGACTTTATACCGTCTATCAATATATATATATATATATATATATATATATATATATATATATATATATACGTTTTAAAACCAAGTCGAGATCCGGATAAATCTTGGACAACCTGAGATCCACCCTAACCAATATGAATTTCCGAATATATATTCCATATATTTTGAAGAAATCAGCTTTTTAATGTTTACCACCACAGAGGGGTAAACATTTTCATGAAATAAATTTTATGATGAAATGAAACCTAGGCGAGATCTACGGAATAATACACGTAAGTTGAGATCCAATCATGTATATACTGGCGTTTACTGATTAAGGTGAGATCCCGCGCTGTTGCCAATAGTAATATAACCCAAGAATTGACAATACGCCTTTTTGTCCCTTACGCGCATTTTCTTCTTAAATTATGTGGATGTATGAATGTATGTTAGTTCGAGTGGTATCTTTGAACTCAATTTTGAAGTAGATATCTTCTACCGATGAGCCTGAAATTTTGTATACACGTTTAGTTTGGATGACAAAATGCACGAAAAGGTGTGTGCAATTATTTAAAATCCAATATGGCGGACCATCCAAGATGGCGGAATAGGTATTTTCATTGTACTCCTACAATATGGGTATCGAATGAAAGGGCTCGTTGGGAGTAACTCGAAAAATAATGTGACGTCATTCTGAATTCAATATGGCGGACCATACAAGATAACGAGATAGTTATTTTCAATGCACTTCTACAATATGGGTATCAAATGAAAAGGCTCGTTGAGAATCACTCAAGAAATAATGTGACGTCATTCTGAATCCAATATGGCAGACCCTTCAAGATGGCGAAATAGTTATTTTCAATGCACTTCCACAAAATGGGTATCAAATGAAGAGACTTGTTGAGAGTAATTCGCAATATATTGTGACGTCATTTTATATCCAATATGGTGGACCATCCAGGACGGCGAAATAGTCATTTTTAATGCACTCCTACAATATTGGTGTCAAATGACAGGGCTTGTTGAGGGTAACCTATTGAAAAGCTGGACTGTTCGGAATTTACCGGCAAACTCTTCTATTTGTACGCTAATTAACTCATAACCTCATTATACACAATTTATATGATCATAAAAGCTTGTCGCGATGATCAATATTCAATTAAATTGAAATTTCATAAATTTAAACTTAGTTGATTTCACAAACTTAAATTATTACTAGGTTATTCTCATAAGTGAATCGCGCGACAAGCTATAAGTTGATAGTTAAAATCATAAAGAAACTTTTCATTTTATTCTTTCCAGAGCGATTAGATAGAAGCATTTCATCAAAGATTTTTTAACTTTTATATTATTCGACTTGTTAGTTTAGTTCAGACCCAGGATGAGTGAGCTACTTATTGATTCTGCGAAAAAGTTAAGTGCTCGTAGTGATAGGCTGGTGGAATTGGCTTTGAAAGAGGAAGTAGTGCATACTCGTGAAAAAGGGGGTAGGTTGAATAATAATGATTCATTCTATTCGGCATTCAAATTTTTATGGGACTGACTTGTCTTTTCACTGATTCTAGTTGAATCATGTAGTATGGATGAGAATCATTCTCAGACCACTGAAGACGAAAATTCGTTTTCTGAGGAATGCGTAGTCGATGGACTAGGAAGATAAGATGTTTGGAAAGAATTCAATGAATGAAAACCGAAGCAGAAAGAAATAAACGAAAAAGTTGAATCAAACCACACTGAAGAACAATATGAATCATTAACTAATTTCATACACAAAAAATAACCTATGTGAAACGATCAAGGAAATTACCTTTCCCTTTCCTGCACTTGTCTTCATGAATTTGTTTTTTACTATAGTATTGAAATTTTTTTCGAATCAATAGTCAATCACCAAATTGAGTTAAGACAAAAAATGGTGATTCACGACCCCAAAACTCTTGACAGAATCGGCTGCCATCTTTAATTTCCTGAATATCGACAAAATGATCATGATCCCTGAGCCTGAAACCTCACATGTATAAATTTCCAATGAAATCAGACAATCATGAAACCCATTTCTCAATAACTTTATGACAAAAGATACATAATCTCTGAACCTGAAAATTCTCACATAGCAATTTTCAATCGGATCAGACCATAAACACAAAACTCGTCAGCCATCTTGAAGCCATCATCTTGAATTCAACGATTTTGACAAAATATTCATGATCTCCGACCCTGAAAAACCCCCATATGCCAATTTTGGAACGAATCGGACCATAAACATGAAACACGTTTGTCATCTTGGAGCCGCCATCTTGAATTCATGAATTTTGACAGATTTATAATCTCTCACCCAGAAAACCCCTACGTACCAATTTTCAATCAAATCAGACCAGAATCTCAAAACTCGCCCGCCATCTGGGAGCCGCCATCTTGAATTAATGAATTTTGACGAAGAGTTCATAATCTTCGACCCTGAAAACCCCAACATACTAATTTCGAATCGAATCGGACAATAATCATACAACTCGTCCGCCATCTTGGAGCAGCCATACTGAAATCTTGACATCTGATTAAAAAAATACTTATATCCATTTCTCCAATAGTAACAAAAAAATTGTTATCTCAGACCTCGAAAACCCTCAGATACTAATTTTGAATGAAATCGGACCATAATCATAAAACTCGTCCGCCATCTTGGATTCATGAGCTAGGACCCGAAAACCCCCATGTACCAATTTGTTATCGAATCGAACCACAATCACTATACTCGTTTGCCATCTAGGAGTCGCCATTTTGAATTAATGAATTTTGATAAAGAATTCACAATCTCCGACTCAGATAACACCTACATATCAAATTTGAATAGAATCAGGCTATATTCACAAAACCCGTGCACCATCTTGAATATATCAGGCAGATCGCTTCACGTGGTGGTGGACGGTGTATCGTCTGATACCATTGGCATCAATTCCGGCGTTCCACAAGGATCAATTTTGGCACCAACATTATTCCTGCTTCATATCTATGATCTGTTGGGAGTAACAACTTGCCCCATCCACAGCTTTGCAAATGATAGTACCCTCCATACTGCGTTCTCTTCCAGAATTCCCATTCCTTCCCAGGAAACTAAGAACTCATGGCGCAGGCAGGTCAATGCTGTCAATGGAGATCTTGCTGAAATCACAGCCTGGGGAACAAACAACCTAATTGAATTCAACGCCACCAAAACTCAGTCCTGCATTTTCTCTAGAAAAACAGAACTCAGAATGCCCGATATTGTAATGTCTGGCTCCACCATCCTCACCAAGCCCACCATATCTATGCTCGGTATTTCCATCAGCAACATTCTTTCATGGGATAATCATGTCAGATCCATCGCAAAAGCTGCTTCACAAAAACTCGGATTCTTGTTCCGTGCGAAAAGCTACTTTACACCTGAACAGCTTTTCATGAACTACAAAGCGCAGATACGGCCTGTTCTAGAATACTGTTCCCACATATGGGGTTCAGCACCAAAACATACGCTGATGCTCTTAGATTCCATCCAGAGAAGAGCCATTCGCCTGGTGGGTGACGCCACACTCACTCACTCTTTGACATCATTGGAACAACGTAGAAAGGTCGGCGACCTTTCACTTTTCTATCGATACTTCCACGGGAAATGTTCTTCTGAAATCTCTGCTATCATTCCTTCACTAGCAATACCAATCAGACGAACTAGACAAGCCCAGTCAGCACATCCTTTCGTTGTCAACCTCGAAAGATGTCGAACAGCACTTTATCAAGAGTCCTTCATCCATAGAACGGCTAGGCTCTGGAATTCATTGCCTGTGGAAGTATTCCCAACAAGATATAATCTCCAAAAGTTCAAAAAAAATTCCAATACCTACCTCCTGTCCCTATCCTCCCTAGGAACGCACGATGTTCTTTGAACATTATAGGGATTCCCTTTCGTGCGCTCCAAGCGATAAAAAAAAATATGAATTTTGGGAAACAATAATACATAACCCCTGACATCGAAAACTGCCACACCAATTCTGAATAGGAACAGACCATGTTCACGAAAATCTTCCGCCATCTTGAAATAATTATACCTACTTCTCCTCGAAAAACTCACTATCCCCGACAACCCACAAATATCAATTTTGAATGGAATCAGACCATATTAATTATAAAATTCATCCTCTCTCCTGAATTCTTGATTATGTCTAAAATAATAATCCCATTTCCCAAAAACTTGCAGCTACTTATGCCATATTAGTCGAATTCTTCACGATTGTTGAAAAAATCAATATCACAGACAATTTTTTGCAGAATATTCAATATTGTGTTGCCAACAATCTCCTACCTTCCTATTTCCATGCTATGGATAAACAGTTAAAATATGTACGTAGCAGGATACAGGATAAATTAAGATAACATGAGCTCCACGACGTTGCCGGATTCTCGGATCTCACTTTTGTTCAAATGTCTCTACTTATATACTCCGTCGTGAGCGCCCCCTACCTTCAACAGTCATGAACAACTGATGTATAAAATCGGTGAAAAATTGTTCAGATGAGATCCGGCATGAAATTCAAAATAGAACTCTATCGTATCGATATTGTCCGAAAAAGTCTGATATACACATTGAAAAAGGCGAGATCCGAAAATGGATCTCGACTTTCCAAAATGATCTCGCCTTGGCAATCATTTATATACGAATGATCTCATCTTTCCTCTTTATGAATCTATATATATATATATATGTGATATATATCCGGGTAAAAGGTACTCACTTTTTTCTCACGGGAAAAAAGTAATTTATGAAAAGTGACATTTTATAACCTGCCAACAGAGATGAAATGCCAAACTTTTTTCCCGTCACAGAAAAAAATAATTTATCTTTATTAGTAATCAACTTCATTCAGCCAATGAGAAATTTATGGGGACTATTCATGAAACTTGGCAAAGTAGGATTGAAGAACCTATTATATCCCATTGCTGTTATGATATAGTAATAATGCATACAAAGAACAATTCAGGAAATCGTATTTTAACTCTGTGTGAATGTGCATTTTCAGAAAGTACGTGACATATTATAACCTGCCAACAGAAATGAAATGCCAAACTTTTTTCCCGTCACAGAAAAAACATTTTCTTGTTTCTGAATCACATCAGATATCATTGCCTTGGACGTACAATTTCAGTCTCCCCCTTGAAAATTCTTCTGGCGACGCCCATGTTAGGTATACATACGTACTTCAAATGTTCATCTGTTTCAAATGATCATCTGTTTCAAATGACCTCATCACTGATTACATTCTGGTTGAATATAGAACAATAATCGAGAGGTGTATTCACGTTACTCAGCATCAGTCCCACTTGAACTTTTATGAAATTATCGGATTGACCTTGTCCTAGCTCCGTATCTCCAATGTCAAAAAAGATACAGCGGTTTCATTGTGAACATAAAAAGGTAGGTAGGTAATTTCGAATTAACTGATATCCGCCTATGGAATTTAAAATTATGACCATGGTCATGATAAGTATAATATACCTATCATAAGTGTCAATCATTCTGGAAGAGAATGTCAATTCTCAATTTCAGACGATATTCATTTTATGCTCAAATTCCTATCGTGTATGTTCAATTGATATAATTCAATGTTCGTCGTGGCATATAGCCAGGAAAGTAGTTGTTTTCTGTTGAATATGCCGAGAAAGAATTAATAATTTCATCACATAGAGAATGCGAATTCTCAATGTATTTATTCAAATGTATCCATTTTTTCATGTTTATAATATATCTGAGAATATTCCTTTTCAATAAAATCTTCTCATCATTGAATCCTCTGTAAATTTCTAAATATTCATAAGACATATCTGATATAGCAGCAGATGCCAGAAAAAAAACTGAAGCTATTTTTCAGTTGAAAATATGAAAATGTGTATTCGTGGTTTTTGAAATAAGTATACATAATAAATTTAGCTCATCAGTATGTTTCAGTCTAACGAATGTGATTGTGCCTCCTGCACGGAAATTTGTACAGTGGTGACGTCACAATTACTTTAGGGTTCCTAACTCAAATTTTATTTTGATCCCTAATTATTTCATTGGTGCCATTCGATTGTATACGGGTGTCTGGAAATTATGCGCAAAAAATCAAGGGGGTTATTCTACATGATGAAATGAGGAATTCATTTCATATGTACGTGGGTCCGGAAAAACATAGTTTTCAACATACAGTGTGTTAAACTTTAAAAAAAAACGGTTTTTTATGAATATCTCAAATGTTCTTCCACCGATTTCCTTGAAATTTGGCAATGATATTTTTTGTCTTGAGGGGCTGATATAGCCATAATTCCATTGAAATTATGGATTCCAGTGGCCTGCGGGGGGCTATGATATGAAGATATAGAATTCCAAAAAATCAATGGCGCACATTTTATTGACAATAATATTAGTTAGAGTGCCCCCGGGACACCACTGGATTTCACAATTCCATATCAGTTATGGCTTAATCATGACAAAGAGTATCATTGCCAAATTTCAAGAGAATTGGTGGATGGATATTTGAGAAATTCATAAAAAAAAAAATTAAACACACTGTATCTTGAAAACTATGCATTTTCGCACCCAAAAATATATGAAATAAATTCCATGTTTTCTCATGCAGCATCACCCTCTTGCTTTTTTGCGCATAATTTTCAAGCTTTCTTAGGGTTTGAAATATTTGCATTCATTCCAATGTCACCCAGTATGTATGTATGCGGCAAATGATACTTAATTATATTTCGTTTGAAGAAAAGTGTTTCTAACTGATGTAAGTACCCTACACATGACAATATCTTAATTCGGGAAAATATTTGGGAATAGGTCACACTTTTCATGAGCATATATAACTACAAAATAATATGCCTAGTGTATAATTTTCTCCTACATATTACCTACTCATTCGCTAGGAATATATATCTACTCTCTGTTTTTTTTTTGCAGAAAGACTTCTAGAAGATCACGAATACATATTGGCTGCCTACAATGATATGCGCAGGTTTTCATATCATGCTCGGTTCAAATTCAGGTTCAGAAAAGACTTCAGGAAGTACGAGTTCTTCCATCATCCCCTAGTAAGTTGTATGTGTTTTCGATACTGAGCAACGACCAACTTGAAATTAATTGTCATTTCCATCCACCCTATAACCGAAATCATAACAATCTACATGGTGTATACAAATAATACCGAAAAAAATCAAGGGGTGTTTTCTCGTGATATTCTAGCAAATAAAGTTCATATAAACATGTGTCCTAACTTGCTCCGTTCTTGAGATACAGGGTGTTGAAGTTGAAAGTATTAATTGTTTATATTTATACCTCCCCCCCTGTATAAGCTTTCATGGTGCCAAAATTCAGTATGGACGGAGACTGGGAAAGCCCCAAAATTTCAAGATAATTCTAATTGGGGTTATTCGTTCATGTTGATAGCTTAGGTATTTCATAACTAGGTGCCTGTTATTTATCAATTGCTTCATATCAAGTGGTTACTCCTTATACAGGGTGATCCAAGTTTTGATGACTGTTACTCCGCAGGAGTCGAAGAAACTCTATGGAACACTATTATATCTTTCTATGGACGTTTGCTCCAAATTGATTCGAAAGTGATGAGAGAGATTTATAGTACCTATATAGCTCTGAGATTATGTTGGCACACTCAAGTAGTATGGAATGATATTTCGTTTGGTTTTCAGGCAAATACACCCCAAATACCAAATAGTCCATGCAAAAAGTTCCAATCAACATAATATGACTAGGACTGATATATTATTATAGTGCTTTAATTTTAAATTGAGTGTGATAAAGGGTAGAAATGCTTAGGTACTCCACTAAAGTTTATGATTGTTCTGATGGAAATCCCAGTGTTTTTCTTAGGCGAAGAAAATGTTTAGTTCTTCCTATAAGAAGAACTTATTTGAGAATGAGACTGAGAATAGTTGCAAATGTAAATCACTTGAATGAAGAAGACGTTCATTCCAGTATTTATAAACAAGTCATATTATTGAATCGAAGCATACAATAGTGATTTACGTAACAAGTCCGTAAAATACTATTTTTTTGGACGAGTGGACAAAATTCTAGGCCGAGACGTCTGGAAGTCTGCGAGTCCAAAAAAACTGTTTTTGGACGTATTGCGTGCATTATTTTTTCGGCAACAATGTAGAATAACAATTCAATGAGACACACTTTCATATTATAATATATTCCTTTGTACGATACAATTTCTTCTTTATCATTTCTCATTTGTATCAAATACTGAAATTTGAACAGAATACGTATACCTACTAACTGTTACATTGGAAATTTCGTACGGACATTTTCAAACTCACTTTCGCAGCTGCTTTCGATGGTTTTTTTTCGGTTGCCGAAAAATATGGAATGTCAGTTTTCTGTACCCTTTCATTGAACGATTGCAGACACATTATTTGAAACCCTAAAATTGGCGTAACACCAATGGCACAAATGCTCATTGTGTAGCTTTATCAATATTAGGTCAGTGAATGTAATTCATGAATTCAATGATGGATTTTGAAGCTTCAACGAACATTTGGAATGTCGTATCGTCTTTCATTTCAAATAAATCTTAACCATCATTCTTATAACTTTTGCAATACATTACAAGATATATTCGAAAACATTTTCGTGGAGACGCCTATTCAATTTTCAGAACTGACGTTTCAAATGATGACAATTCGGAAATGTCAGTGGTCCAAAAAAGAGGTGTTCGAGGCATTCTAGTAGGTACCTACCTTAATCATTTTCATGTGTGAAATCGAAATCCCAATTCTACTATATCGATTTCATTTACCTATTCCATCAGAAGATGTACCGTTGGAGGTATTCATCAAATTTGACACGAAAGAAGGAGAAAATTATCGGGATCGGGCATCACATTGGTCTAGAAGTTCAGGAGCTTGTATTCTATAACGAATTTCCAAGGAGCCCTATATATATTTTGAGCGCTTCATCAAGTTGGTTCTTCATGTAAAATATTTTCACAAAAAAAATATTTTTGCACTCATAAGTTGCACCATCTGTACTCCTTCACCTGAAATGGTTGGTTTTCCCTCGTCTGAGTTGTCTGGCTGCAGGAATCTAGGAATTTCGTTGAGAAATCGATCAGTTCCTGCTTATCAGGAAATGCACAGCAGGATTCTGAAAAGAGGAAACTTGAACAGATGGCGCTACTGGTTAGGATCGATCGCTTGTTTATCCACTTTTGTATATTTTTCTTGCATGCATAATGTATTACTTTATCGTGATTCGAATAACCAATCAAATCAAAACACGATCTTATCAATCCTACCATAACGAAAAATTCTCAAATGTTAAATGTTAGTATATGAAGTTATATTGATGAATAATCAGAAAGATAATGATCACAATGATCATAGAGTATGATTCATCGAAATTTGTTTCGAGTATATCGTGAAAAAGATTCTGAGTATGAGCAACTGATTTATTAAAAAATGTAGTGGTGGAGGAATATTCCACTTATGTCAAAACCAAATCAAATTATTCAGAGTTTCGTAGGTTACACATATATTATATTTCTTTTTTGAAATTCGATGATTTTCAATATTCTCAACACTAAAAATTACATCGAAATTCTGCTGAATGTATCTTGAAATAACTGATGAAATAAAAGTTATACAAGATGTCCCAGAACAACGTATCTTTAATTCTACAGGGTGAACTAGAGGCCAAAATAGGCCGATTGAAATCAACTCTATACGAAAATGCACCGTTGAGCTGTGAGAGGGCGTTGAATAACAATTTTATTTCCAGATTTTCTTCAATATTCTGATATCCTTGAAAGGTACTGCTCGAAATTCGTAGGGCAATTTGCTATAGTGAATTTGTGATCATCTTCAAATTTATTAATTTTTTCTAGAATAAAGTTTTTTTACCAGAAATCCTGAACTGAAATTTGGAAATGACCAGCTCCCAAATCATATGATGAAGAGCTTGCGAATTGGTGAACATGATTATTGTGGTCAATAACTCAACACAAATGTGGTAGAAACGAGCAAAACATAATTCTAACATCATAAACCAGTAGTATGGAGAAGCACCAAAATGGATTCTGTTTTTTTTTCTAAAATCGAGAAAAATAATATAAAGAAACTGCAGTTAGAAAAAAGTGACATAATTGATTTTGGCATTCTTTGAAATATCAAAATGTGGTCAGTGCCGTAAACTTCAATAATTTTTAATTAAGATAATGCGAAATACCGTACCTGTTAGTGTAGGTATATTGATTGAATTGGTACGACATGTTTTCCATGTAAATTCACTATAGTTGATTGCCTTACGAATTTCATAGCCGTACCTTTCAATGATTCCGAAATATTGAAGAAAATTTGGAAATGAAATTTTCGTATAGAGATTGAGAGTATTGTCATGTATGGAAGAAATTTAAAAAAAAACCGATAGATTAATACTATCTGGTAAAGTCTAAGTACGTCTAGGTTCCAAATTATAATAAGTATACCCATGGGGTTCAATGAAAAAATCTGAATATTTGAGTTGCACTTGATTAGGGAATACACCGAATACTAGAAGATATAAAGTATAGCTAATGGTGGATTACATTTTTTCAACCAGGGAACAAGTTGTGAAATTTGAAAGCTCTGAACAAATTGCTCTCGGTGGCCCGAAATGAACTTTTTCTACTACTGCTATGAAAAGTAGCGCATTTCTCATAGTTAACATAGTTTCAAAACCATGTGTTGCTCATACTGTGAGAAATATTTTTTCTCACGGCACTTTGCCAACACCACATACATTTCCATGGAGAATCAACAAAAATCGAGCAAAACTTGGCTGCTGTTCAGCTTTGAATAGTTGTCACAACTGTCAGAAGAAGTTTTTTAAATTCTTCAGGGTAGTTTTCATTAGTGCTTCTAATAGAAATCGCATTCTCCATCAAATATTATTCCAACAATTCATAATAAATAATATGATGTATATACCGAGATGTGACGATTTTGAAAAAAACACCGCCAGAGATATAGAGACAATGAAAGAAGCTGCGAAGTTGGATTTGATTCTGCAAATTTCAATAAAAAAGTATGAATTGGCGTAAACGAAGAATTTATGGAATCTAAAAAAATACAGAAAAAATTTTTTTTTTCGGATAGTGTACTTTTTTGAAATACTTTGAGGAACTAGGAAAGGCGTCTACTCTGTGGTCACAATATTCAATGTGGCATTGTGCCACATTATAAAGCTACATTACTCGAATTCTTTGAATAAGTGCAGTTGTAAAAATGTATAGTGTGCAACATGTGAGGATTTACAACCATATATGTAATGTTGTCATTACTAACGTCATTGGAGGTTAGGTACTTCCGCCCTCACTTATGTAAAATTTCAGGTATGTTTAGAACGAAACAGACATTCATTAATTTTGATCGAAATATGATGGTTCTAAATGAAATAGTATACAACCCACGGTAGGAAGTTTCATTCCTCACGACAGGAATAAATCTCTTCCCACCTCGGTGTGTGATATACTATTATTTGTATACAAAAAATAGGTTTTATCTTCATGGATCAAAGCGATCTTTATATTTTGAAAATTATCCCTCCTCGGAATCATTTTCAAAATATCCATGCACTTTTTCCGGAAATAACTCAACCTCTGGTGGTATTACCTACAAGTGATAATTTCAGAAAAATTTTCTGTCAAAAAACCTTACTAAAAATGTGATAGATGTCGGTACTAGTACCGATCAATATACAGAAAATGCCCTTGAAGTAAACTTGACCTAGACACTATCTAATGAATGAAGGGGATCTTATAGTTTATTGGCGTCAGATACCAGCACATTAGTGATACGAATTTGCTCGTTTATCAAAACTTCGTCCATTACTCAAAAATTTCTATAAAGTTCGCTATGAAATATCGCCGTTCTCTAGTTGAAAACAATATTAATCATGTACAGTGGCATTCAGAGAAAAGCTGAAGATACAGAGCCGTTCCTAGGGTGTTGCCGCCCCTAAATTTTATTAATGATATAGCAATGATCACAGATTGATGAAATAAACCTCTGGTGCGCTCACTCCTCATTTGTTTCGTCAGACTGGTTATTGTATTGATATACAATATATAAACAATTGAATTTCAGATGACGTGGGGTTCACATATTCAATGTTAGATGGCGTGATTCCTAGAACTTATCAAGGTTGGTAGAACTGATAATTATTTTGTAGAGGAAGGTTGCCTCGATCGCAACCCGCGAGTAACTCATGACGTAATAGGCCCTTTCTTTTGCACGAAAAGTGTAGCACTTTCGTACACTTCGAGTATGATATGTACGCCGGCGCATGTATTGAAGTGACAGTTGTCAGAATTTTCGAATATTTGAACCATTTTGAACTTGAAAATGTAAAAATGATAATTTGTCACTTCTTTTTAAAATTCGTACAATGTAATAAGACTAGTGAATTTTGAACTTGAAAATGTAAAAATGATAATTTGTCACTTCTTGTTAAAATTCGTACAATGTAATAAGACTAGTGAATTTAGTTTGTGTTTCCATATAAATTTTCACAAGATGAGTCAATTCGTGAGAAATGGATTCAACTTTGTGGACGTGATTTCAATTCATTCAATACCAAAACTTGGCGAATATGTTCTGCTCATTTCGATACCGAGGATTTTGAACGGCACAAGCAGAATTGCTAAATCACACACCAAAGAGAAGAAAACTCAAAGTAGGAATCCCATCAATAATACCATCGAATACAACAAGAGAAACACCATAAGTATGGAAGTTTGGAAAAATGATCAGAACCAGACCAGTTGTGAGTTGAGAATCTTTGCTGAACGGGGAAAATGGACATCAGAAGATATCACAAGTCTTTTCGAGTTGAGATACTTGAGCAAGAGGACGTTATCCAATGAAGAGGAGCTATGTTTATTTGAGAGATTCCTTGAACTATCCTTTACTATAGGTTCACTTATAATAGAAGTGTTATTTTTTATTAATTTTGAACAGAATCATATTTTTGAAAAGGAATATTCTCAGATAAATCATGAACATATAAAAATGGATATATATTTATATAAAGCAATACATTGAGAATTCGCATTCTCTATGTGATGAGAATATTTACTCTTTTTCAGTTAATTCAATAGAAAACAACTACTTTCCTGGCTATATGCCACGACGAACATTGAATTATATCTATTGAACACACACGATAAGAGTTTGAAAATAAAATATAAAAATTTCTGAAAAAGAGTAAATATTCTCATCACATAGAGAATGCGAATTCTCAATGTATTGCTTTATATAAATATATATCCATTTTTGTATGTTCATGATTTATCTGAGAATATTCCTTTTCAACAATTTCATACCCAATCAGGGGGTTCAAACTTGAACGATGGAAACTTGTGATTTTTATAGACCTCTTATCGCAGATTCGTGATAGAGTCTCAATTCAGAATTCATTTCCACGCCCTGTATGATGAATGTCAATTTATCATACACCCAAAAGCAGAATCATATTTTGTTATTTTTTTATGCTCAAACACTTCAATTGCTCTGTTTTTGACTACAATATAATCAAACAATGAAATACTATCTTCACTTGTATTTTCTATAGGTATCTAGAGAAGTTTTTTAATTTTTCAGAATACAGAGTTATATTGATAAAATAAGTGATCTGATGTGTACGAATATTGGTCGACTGCTACTACTTCTGGATCATCAGTTGATTATTCTTATATTTCCTGTAGTTTCTTGTTCACTTTATCTGATTTGCAGGATATTTATAGAATGCGTAGGTTCATGATCAATGCATAAGTAATCACTAGCTCCATAATTATGCTCCATACCTCAAAACACACTTAGCTGGTACCACGACCTGGTAAATAGCCCCTGGAACAAAATTTCAGATAGGTATTATTCTCTCTGTACTACTGATCCATCCAAAATTGCCTTCTCATTTGGAAGATTGAAGGTATTATGCAGACGTATATGTAAATATCCCTATTTTATAATGGTACTGATAATTATATACTATAAATTAATATGAATATGATGAGCAGACCAAAAAGTTTGTATACTCTATTTGGTAAACAACATTTCATGACATTTCGCTTTAAGGTTGACAACTTGTCATCTTACTGCCTGTGACGTCACGAGTGACCGTTTCCCCCCTTGCCGCACTATCGATCGTGGCAACCTTCCTCTTATGATCAACATCAGTTCTACCATCCTTGATACTGCTAAATCTCAAAATGTATTCCCTATCTTCTTTGGTCACAATTGTCATATTGATTCATGTGAGTTTGGTACGGCACCAGACTACTGTTATTGGGAAAATACTTTTTTCAATTCGCTAGGTTTAATTGATTTTTTTCAACAAAAAGGAGGAACCTATCATCACGATGAAAACAAAAAAAAACGCTACATAGTTTGTTCGTGATCAAGTTTCAAACATTACTTGAAAGATAAAAATCCTTACGAACCTTGACTTTGTTAAGAAGGTGCTGGAAAATAAAATGAATCTTGAAATTTTCACTCTTTGATCGGTAACGAAGCGTTTGCGGACACATATTTATAGGAGAAAGAATTATTTTGACCTGAAAACTGAGTACCTGAAATCTTGATACTGAATTCAGAAACACCCTGTATATAGGTATTGAACTTCACTCTCAGTTTTCTATTGTTTCAGCAATTTTTTCCGCACTCCATGTTAGATATCGATTCCGAGCTCAGCGGTGACGAGAACAGGAATCCAAATTCTGTTCATTTGCAGGTAAGGGGAAGAGGGTAGTTTGTGACCAAAATTAAACATTTTATTCTCAAAGAGACATCTGCTGAATAAATCAATAGATTATTCAGAAGGATCACTACATCATTGACTGTGACTATACCGAGTGAGTCAGAATAAGACCGACCAACTTCGTATACGGATTCCTAACCTCATTTTGAGGTGAAAAGTTCTTCCTGTCAACGTATGTCCTACAATGCATCCTCTCTGGAACTCCTGTAGAAAAAAAATACAAACTTGATATACTATTTCTGAATAATCAAGGTAATTATTTGGAATTTTCAGTATTGAATTTTATTAACCAGTGGCGTTGTCACGGCCGTATACAGTGTCATTCATAAAGTCGGCATCATATGGGAAAAACTTTTATTAATGTCTTATTTTGGAATTCGAGTTGTACGTTGAGTTTTGCTTCAAAAAAGTTGGAAAGTGGCCTACTCAATCGGGGTCACGTGACTTTCGCAACATGTCAAAAGTGACATTTTTTCAAATTAATCGCTGAAAGTAGGCTTATTTGTTCGAATATCGAAAAAGTTTACTTGAAAAAGTTGTTTCTATTTCAATTTTACACATGCTTCTCGAATTTGATCTTTCTTCGCAACTTTGAGGTTTTCATTTTTTTTTAATTCTTCAAAATTTCTGTTATATTTGAAGAATTGTTTATTTCACGAAACTACACCATACCAGTAGCTTTTTCATGCTACCCACTTTCAAATACTTATTATCACTGATTATGGACAAAAATATGATTTTCTTCAGAAAATGATAATACCCGCTTCCAAATTCTGTTATGTTTGATGCAAAGTTGATATATCGTCAAGCATTTAGAAACGAAATTCATTCAAACTGATCTTTCCAGTACTGAAAAAATAAATTCAAATTAATTTCGTTTCTAAATGCTTGACTCAAACATAACAGCATTTTGATGTTATGTTTGCATCAAACATAACAGAATTTTGAAGCGGAGATAATCATTTTCTGAAGAAAATCATATTTTTGTCGATAATTAGTGATAATTAGTGATTGAAAGTTAGTAGCATGATGAAGCTACTGGTATGAAGTAGTTATATCAAATTTACAATTTTTTTAATATTACTGAAATTTCGGAATTTTTTAAAAAATATCGAAATCTAAAAAATGTAATAGAAAGATAAAATCCGAGTCACATATGTAAAATTGAAATAGAAACAACTTTTTCAAGTAAACTTTTTCGATATTCGAACAAATAAGCCTACTTTCAGCGATTAATTTGAAAAAATGTCACTTTTGACATGTAGCGAAAGTCACGTGACCCCGATTGAGTAGGCCGTTTTTCATATTTTTTGAAGCAAAACCTGACGTCCAATTCGAATTTCAAAAGAAGTCATAAATAAAAGTTTTTCCCATATGATGCTGACTTTATGAATGACACTGTATGTCGCCACTGTTTCTTTCATATGGATCATCTGTATATATAGATGAAATGTCAAATTGGTGTATGACATCAGTTAGGCTCAATGATACCTAACCTAAAAGTAATAACATTCCACATGCGTAAATGTAGAGGTTCCTGAGATATTTGCGAAAAAGTAAAGATGTCAGAAGTAGATCGACAAACCCATATTTCATTCCATACATTATTTCAAGATGAACAGTAAATTGCAAGTCAAGTCTTTGAGTGCGACCTGTTTGAGATACTAGTTGTTGAAATGGTAAGATGTCATTTGATCCATGGCCATTATATCCGCGACATTGAATCCGCGACAGTATATCCGTGGCCTTATAATATCCGCGTTATTATATCCGCATATTATGTCAATGACTATATGCGTCATTCATTCCAATGGTGGCTCTCTGAATTCTCGCGTGTACATACATGACGTCTCTGCATGACAATTGGCGAGTTTCAAGGTCATCATCTAGCGTTGCGATGATATTTAGCAATGTGGAAAACCCTTCTAACACCTGGCTCAGATTGCAAGTCAGACATGTTTTTCCTATTGCTAAATGTCATCGTAACGTCAACTGATGACCTTGAAATCCGCCAATACGCGATATCAGCGAGAGACAATTCGTTTTTCATTGAAATAATTTTTATAACGTTAATTATATTTGAAATGATATTTTCTGAAATACAAAAAACACTTTCTGAAATTCAATTGACTATTCTGAAATAGAATTGACGTTTTCTGAAATTGAATTAATCACCAGTTCTTTCAGGCTTTGTATCAACTGAAGCTAACACCTAAGATGTGTAGCCAATTATTTTCCAATATTGCCAGTGACAACCAAGAATCCCACCTTTCCTTTGAGTCACATTTAAATATCACTATATTCGAAATTGAAGGCTCTTTAAAATTGGAAATTCTCTATATATTGCTCCACTAATTTTTTCGAACAGTTGAAAAACGGCCTTCTTCTCCTGATAAACTCCTATATATATCTGAATATCTCCAAAACAGTAAGGATTATTTCAAAGACGACTCTTAACAAAAATCAACTTATATTCGTTTTAGTTTTTCGTAATCCAGGAAATATACGAGTTGAGTTGGAAATGTCAAACTGCGGCATCAAAAAGACGATTCTTCTTAACTTTCTTTCTTCCTTATTTCAGCACATGCTCATCCAAGAAGGCAAATGTCCCGTGATTTTTTCACATATGTGGATCAGAGACGACCACAAGAAAATCTGGACAAGATGTTACATGCTTCTCAGGGATCAGAAGCTGTTCATTTCTCAGAAAATACAATCCTTAGCCAAATTCATGAAGACGTCACCTGAACAAGCCCAAGAAATGGTAAGTCGAATACAATAAGCATACACCAATATGCGAATTATAGTAGGTGAATCAGATCCAGAACAAAAAAGAAAGTTGATGAACATTATTGTTATTGTAAAAAACATCATAGACGATTATTCTCAATAACACATTTTTTCCTAAAAATATGTTAGATAACCCAGATATCTATCTGTTGGCCTGAAAGCTCTGGGACACCCGCTATAATGAATAAGAGTTGACCAAGTACGGATCCTTGGGGAACTCCTATCATTGCCCTTTGGAAAAAATGTCTGATGCTATAATATAATAATAATAAAAGCCTTTTATTGTCATCAGTGAAATACATGAAAACAAAATCTTACATAGACTGTTGGCGGCGAAGTCTAGCTCAAAGCTATTCCACTTAACCAACAGAGGGCTATATACAAAAAAAAAATGACTGAGACAGCATGGAAGGTAAAACAACAAAAGAATAAAAAAATAAAATGAAATGAAATACATAATGGGTACCTACTTACTAATTAATTGCTAGCAATACAAATAGTAGAATTTCGAGTGATAAAAATAATCTACGGCATGAAGGATGTACTAAATAAAATTCATATCAAGACTTCTTCCATTTATATTCGAATTTATTTATATTATAAACTTTGAATTCGTCAGGGAAAATATTATACATCTAAATGGCATTGAAGACAAAACATCTTTGAAAAAATGTATTTCTGTGTTGAGGCATGGCAAGGGTGGTTCTCTGTCTAATTTTTTCAGAGTGTTTTCTGAATCGGAGAATAAATTTGCTTGCCAGAGCTGGAAGATTTGAGTCATTCAAAAGTTTGTGAGTAAAGGTACCTAAGTGGAGCTGTCTTCTATTGTTCATATTAAGCCAGTTGCATTCCCTAAGTTTATGTGAAATATAATCATATTTCCTGATACCATAGATTAGTCTACAGCAGCTATTCTGGACGTTCCACCTTCCGTTTGGGAACCGAAGTAGTATATATTCGACTGTTATTTTCCGGAGAGAGACCTCAATTGTGGAGCAGTATGCTTATACTCTCTGATTCATAAATTTAATCTATGTCGGATTTAAAATTTCCGAGCGAGCGTTGTCTTGGCGTGATATCCTTTGAGATAATAAAGGGAGAATCTAATTTAGTAGAGATGAGCCTTCTAAAGCGTAACAGTAAACAAAGTGAATATTCAAAAGATCATCAGGACGCTGTATTGTGTATGAATATGCTATGAGAAGTAAAAACAGGAAGGATATAGCGTATAGCCTAATAGCAGTGCAGTATCCCTTTACAGGACCGTACAGTGCACAATGAGCAACTGAATTTCAGCATCGTTCTAATCCTTTGGTGTATAGTGCATGCCATTTTGTTTGAGATTGCAAGGTTCCTCGGTTGTTATTGAATATTGCGTTTTTCACGTTCCTGTTCTACTTTTATGTTTATATTTCGCATGATTTCATACTGCGCTGAAATGAACAGTGTTTGAGATATTTCACACAAAATAGAGGTAATTTTCTATAATAATTCTCAATCGTAGAACATTACAAAAAACGCATCGTTGAGCCGTGAGAGGGCGATGAACAATCATTTTATTCTCAGATTTTCTAGAATATTTCAAAATCCTTGAGAGGTTTTTTTTTGTTGATGTGGTTCAAATCCTTCATGGACACCATATGGGTCCAATCCCCCATATGATAGTGTGGGACTCCCCTGACTCTAGCCAGGGTTTACCCACTAAAAACTCCACTCCGTTTGTAGGCTCGTCTGACCATGTCTCCGACGACACTTAGGAATATGGTGACCCATTGTATCTTACCTAGTATTTCTTTATTGTGCCCACTCCATTATCTCTGTACCTTGAACAAGTCTGTACAAATCCTTCACTGGATGTGAGTTGAATAATTCTGGTTCGCCAACTGGTTGCCCAAAGATCTGCTGTCTTCTGCGGCCCAATGCCTGACATCGGCACAGTATATGTGCTACTGTTTCTGGTTCCTTGCCACATAGTCTGCAGCTTGGGTCGCCATTGTACAGTCCCATTCTGGCGAGATGCTCCTTTACTGGCGCATGGTCAGTCATGAGTCCCGTAACAGTTTTTATCTGTGCTCTGTTCAAGTTGAGCAGGTCTACAGTTCGTTTATGACTTGGTTCCTTAATGTATTGTTTCCCATGTCTGTTTCTTGGGATGTTAAACCAGTAGCTCTTATGTCTTGCCTGAATCCAGTCTTTAACTGACACTCGTGCTGTACGTTTTGGTACTCCAAGAGTCTGTCCTGAATCTGGCTCGTGATCCGACCCTCTTGTTGCAAGTTCGTCAGCCTTCTCATTGCCATCGATCCCCTAATGACCTGGCACCCAGATTAGCTTGACGCATGGTCAGTCATGAGTCCCGTAACAGTTTTTATCTGTGCTCTGTTCAAGTTGAGCAGGTCTACAGTTCGTTTATGACTTGGTTCCTTAATGTATTGTTTCCCATGTCTGTTTCTTGGGATGTTAAACCAGTAGCTCTTATGTCTTGCCTGAATCCAGTCTTTAACTGACACTCGTGCTGTACGTTTTGGTACTCCAAGAGTCTGTCCTGAATCTGGCTCGTGATCCGACCCTCTTGTTGCAAGTTCGTCAGCCTTCTCATTGCCATCGATCCCCTAATGACCTGGCACCCAGATTAGCTTGACGCAGTTCCGGTCTGCCAGAGTTCTCAGTTTCCTCTTGCAATCTCATACCAGTAGAGATTTCACTTCCTGGCTTTCTATTGCCTTGAGTGCTGCTTGACTGTCTGACATAAAACGGATCTTCTCGTTTTCTACAGCTCTCCTGTTATTTTGTTCCGCACATTGGAGAATTGCGTACACCTCTGCTTGGAAAACTGAAGCATACTTCCCCAATGAATAGCTGAGGCTAGTTTCCGGATGTTTGGAGTATACTCCTGCTCCTGACCTATTCGCAGCAGTCTTGGACCCGTCTGTATACCAGATCTTTCCCTGCACTATGGTCCTGAGTTCTTCGTCATTCCATTCAGATCTGTCTGGTATGGACACTCTGAATGAAGTGTCAAATATATATAGTTTCGAAATGTGATTTGTTCTCATATTAAGTATGTCCCTGTTCACTATTCTGACGATGCTCATATGTCCTGTTCCTATGTTAACATTGCCCAGTGTATTTTGCAGTCTTAGGGCACCAAGTCTCGCTTCTCCCTGTACCATCAAGTGGCCCCCGTGATTCCTAGACATGCAAGTCTTTGTATCTTGCTCAGTCTTGTTATGGCTCCTCTTTGTAATGTCTTCTGCCACCATACCAGAGAGGCATATGTCATGGAAGGCATCACCACCCTGTTATACAACCAGTAAAGCATGTTTGGTCTCAGTACCCATTTCTTCCCACAAGAGCGCTAGTCATCATCAGTGACGTTACCGCTTTTTTGGTTGTCTTTTCCAGTTGTTAATTCCAAGTCAATTTCGGATCTAATAATACCCCGAGGAATTTGACCTCTTCTTCCAACTGGATTGTTTCGCCTCAAAGTTTGAGAGGACCTAATCCCTCCAGTTTATTTCTTCGTGTGAATGCTGTCATGGTGGCCTTGTGAGGACTGATATTCAGCCATTCTTGATCCGTCCATTCCATTACCAGTTCCAGAGCCTCTGTCATACGATCTCTGACTGTGGTATTATACTTTCCTTGTGCCAAGATTACTATGTCCTTGAGAGATACTGCTCTGAAAATTGGAGAACAATTTACTATAGTGGATATGAATCGACAGTGGCGTACCCAGATTTTTTTTATCGATTTTCTTCAGAGTCATTGCAAAATATCTATCTCCCTGTATATTGATCAAATTGGTATAACATGTATTCAATTTATATCCACTATAGTAAATTGTTCTCTAATTTTCAGAGCAGTATCTCTGAACGATTTTGAGATATTCTAGAAAATCTGAAAATGAAATGATTGTTTATCGCCCTCTCACGGCTCAATGGTGCGTTTTCGTATAGAAGTTGATCTCAATTTGCCTATTTTGATCTCTAGTTCACTCTGTAGGATTTATGGTACGTTGTTCTGGGACACCCTGTATATAAAACTGTTCATTTCAACTCAATTTGAGATTATGCGTTTTCGCGGTATTGAGAATAATCGAAATTTCATCAGTTACCAAGAAGATATCTGAGGAAATGTTACCATAACGCTTTTTCGCGTTACACTGCATAGATTGTCCGAAATGACTTTCTAATAACTACAACGAATTTGAATGCGAAAATTTCAGTAGTTCTTGAGTTATACTGCCAATAAACAGTTCATATGTTTTCAACACCTTGTATATACCAATAAGTATGGTAGGTATACTCAAGATAAATAAAGTCATTTTGATCAGAAATGAAATACGAATCAGCAAAATAAATCTTGATTAGGTACAATATTATGGATGATAATGAGTGAGGGTTGCTGGGCACGTGAATATACATATACCAGAGATCGTAACAGAGCGCTTTCGACTGTTAAGTCATCATCAGTGCGTACCTGTAAGTAAGTAATCAGCTTTTAGCTATTGAAAAGATAATACTTTCTCAGGTACCATAGACATTTACGGAGAACGGGAAATTGGATCATTCTGAAAATTTGGTTACTCAAACAGTTGCTATTGGTCTATCGATCTAAAATATAATCAGCAATGCAGCTTCGCGCTTATACCAGAAAGTAGTAGCAACTTTCATATTTCAAATGGAACACTGTATTTCATTGGATTTTTAGATTCTTCCTGTAGAGCTTATTTCATCATCTCCTTCCAATATTCGTGGGATCTATCCATTTTTCTCAGTGGTCCAGAATTTTTCTCAGAAAAATACAAAAACCCTAAGCCGTTGTTTTTTTTTTCATTTATCATTTCTTGTGGTCGACCGACGTTGGGTTTTCGTATTTTCCTACATTCAAATAGTTCTCTGACTATGTACCATCAAATACAGTATTGGTAAATTTGTAATGATGAGGTCTACTCGAATATGATGGAATAATATATAGTATGATGCAAATGTATGGAATAAATTCATTATTTCAGAAATGGGCGACATTTGAAGAAATTCCAAAAACACGTGAGTTTTAATTTCTGAAACCTCATCTCATGACATTCATATGAGAGATGTTACATCACCGGTTTTGGAGTAATGACGTAATGGACGGGTTTTTTAGATACAAACAGGGGTCATGTGACACCTCGTTTGAAAGGTCTACTGATCGTCTATCCAATAGTCAAAATTTTGCAAAAGAAGATTGAAATCAAAATGGATTATCATTTGGTTAACTGAATCTTGGAGAGATCTTCTACTGAGAATTGAACATCGAAGGGTCGTCTAGTTGAAAAAATACATCGATAAAAAAGTTCTGAACTCTACTTTTTGGATTTTTTTCGGAAGTCGTCTTGTTTTGAAATGAATTTATTCCATACATTTGCATCATACTGTATAATTCAATTAAGAAAGTTTCAGGTGCATCTCGGTTTGACCCTGTATACATACTATTCATTCAATAGCATATTTCAAGTAAGCATCACCAAATATACTGGGCGACCAAATTTCAAGTCATTCGATCGCGCGGTAGATTTTTTACAGGGGGTGGACATTTTAGCTGGGACACGGTGTATACTTAGTTTTTTATTCATCAGCGTTCGACTTCACAAGTTGAAATTTCGAAATTAATTTCATCATTTCCACAGTTCAGTTTTGCCATCTGTGAATACTATCAAATGAACGTCTCAAATGATAAATGAACATTTCTGAAGTGTATCATTTTTGCTGCCACGTCTGCTTTTTTTGAATATTCATAACAGCAGTAGCTGCGAGAAAATTTAGATGAATATATTTCCTTGGCCCATTTTGTCACAAAGGGATGTTCAAGGCGGTGTGATATTAAATCAACAAAATACGTGAGATAACTGGGAAATCGAGACCTTTCTCTTACTGTCTCTGCATATTCTTGCCTAATTCCGTTTCTCATTGCAAGCTCTTCAAGTTATCCAGACGTTGAAGAAAACTGACACCGTTCGGATATAAGGTGCATATTGTATAATAGGATTAGAGGTATGATCAGTCCAAGGAAGCCTTACTGAAAGTGAACTAAACTGAAGCTTTTTGTTCCATTCATTTCGTTTTTGTTTTAATTTATTGTTTCTTTTTAATCCTCTGTTGCAACGCGAGAGTCAGATGAAAATGATGTGGAAATAGATTCAACTTCACAATTATTCTCAATCGGCAAAAGTGTATTTTGTAATATTGTGCGTGAACCCAATCTGAATGTTAACAGGCTTTGTTTCAAATTTCAATTCAGTGTCTCTCCAAAAAGAGAAAAGCGAAAGTCTCTATGAAACTACCTACACCTACCTCGTTAATAGTAGATGGCTTTTCTTTCTGCAACCGAAAGAATTAACTAAAATAAATATGTCAAGTGGTCACCAATGTAACTTACTTAGCAGATTATTATAATACTTCATTATAATAATATAGGTAAGTAGATAGAAGCAAGACCAAGACCTCAGATAACTTTACATTAGAATATTGATGGACGATGACTTTACTTTGTTACAATTTGTGTTGACATGCATCATCACATACTACAGGCACGAATTCAATACTATACCCGAAACGTGGATGCCGTGCCATATGTATGCATTGCAACAAATAATCCGTGTGGTGAGAATATGCATTTACAGATCAGGTTTATTCAATTTTCAAGGATGTTCGAATTTTAGTTTCAATACAAATACAACTACAGAGTGACCCATTTGTGTATTCTATTGAATCCATGAATTCATTTGAACCATTGAAATTATAATAATATTATGTTGTGCACATCTTCGTATACGTCACTGCGAGTAAAACAATTGCTCGCAGTCTGAGCTCGCAATTATCAAAGTGACGTTATGCGTAAAAGTGTTTAAAAGTGTTTTTTAACCGCCAGCTTAGTTGCAAAGCAACCCTCGAAAGTCAGAGACTTGTGTGAGTTAAGAAGACGGGGACCTTAGCTTTTTAAGTGTCATCCGAAGCACTACTCGGCTGGTAACCGTGGACAGTCCAAAGGATTGATATCTAGGTACCAAGAATGTTGGGTTGGCCACCTATCTCCTCCCGCCCAACGAAACTACCGAAAATTAATTCAGTGCTCGCGCCGGGGATCGAACCCGGACCGCCTGGGCAACAGCCAGCGACTCTACGCTCACGGCCACCAGAGACGAAAGAGACGAAAGAGACGAATTCGAGATACGTGAGTATAGTTTATCCAAAAACAATTGCAGAATCATGTGCCGCATCTGCAGTCACTTCAAAGGAATCTTCAAACACGCCGACGCCGCACAGTGCGGGATATTCTGCAATTGATATTGGATATACTATAGCACACCATATTATATTTCCACCATGATTTGGACCAGGTGTCACCCCTAATAAATAACGCGCCACTGCCAGGAATAGGGAAAAGGAGTGGAAAATGTTAGGTTAGTGAGCTTATCAACAATAATAATAGCGATTATTTATTTCTCTCCATATTCTATTGTGTGGTGCGGCAATCAAATGAAGGTAAACAATATCGTTGTATGAGACAAAAATGTATTGCTGTCCGTGATTATTCAGAAACAAGTTATCCAAAATACACACTAAACAAACCCTATATCTGTGATTTACTTCCAAATCCAGCTTTCCATGGAGATTTCCAGTATTGAACAATATAATAAAGTGCCCAATTTCGAAAAATGTTTCGAGGACATCATTACTCAAACGTACATAACCCTGTATATTCATTTCTTTAGAACTGTTTCAGTCCTTGGAAATGGATAATTTGGCTAAAAATTAATATTCAGTACTTTACGAAAGCACCGTATGAGAATTCTTCTACATCATTTATATCGGTCGTTCCAAAAGCAAATAGAACTTTTTTTAAATGGACTAACCGTTGTGTATCACGTGACTATGCGTTTCCATAACGGAAATGGATCGTGGATAGTGAAAATTTCAAATTTCTGAAAAATAATGAGATATTCCATTGGAACAGGTATACTGGGACACCCAGTAAATGTAGGATCCTAAGCTTTATATCGATCCTGGGAAGATAAATACATCTTGATTCTTAGAAACTGTGGAGGAAATTTTTAAAATGGACTAACCGTTGTGTATCACGTGACTTACGTTTCCATAACGGAAATGTATCGTGGATAGTGAAAATTTCAAATTTCTGAAAAATTATGAGATATTCCATTGGAACAGGTATACTGGGACACCCAGTAAATGTAGTATCCTGAGCTTCATATCGATCCTGCGAAGATAAATACATCTTGATTCTTAGAAACTGTGAAAAATGACTTGCGTCAGCGGAGTCCGCGTCATAAAATGGAATAGTGGTGGAAACTTTGCGTAATCCTGTGTCAGTCATATCAATGTTTCCGAATTGTGCTGATTTTCTTTAACTTGAGGAAGACAGTACTTCAATGATTTTGAAATGATAGGAAAACCCATAAAAGATAGCATTCTCATGCATTCACATGGAAATGAAAAGAGACTATTTATTCTTTATAACTACACAATCTAACTCGATCACAAGCAACTTTTACTGCAGGAAATGATGTTGTCAAAACTTGTTCTCAACAGTAAATGCCTCCACAATACTTTTTCTCAGGGAGTAAGGAAAATATTCCTCCTGCATAAAGAAGGACACTCCTTTTTTTTGAACCATCCAACCTTAATCGGCCTAAATGAACCTTCTTCCCAAAGATTATATTTTTTGAAAATTCCCTTGGAAAACAGAATTTAAAAAAGCCGACCGTCGCAGGCATTGAACGCGGGTCGCCGACGTGTGATTCAAATGCACAGTCAACTACGCCACGTGTAACTGTGGTAGTATGAACGAATAATTTAATCGCTGTAACTACAATTGCCGCGCTGATTATATTTGTTACCTCCAGTCTAGGCGCTAGTATTCGGATTCGAACGAAGAAGCAACGCTGCACTTTCCCCACTGTTCTAAAATGTATGGCAAGACCGTATACTTGAAAAATGGCTTCGAAACTCTAACCTTATTGATGGCTGCCGATAGTGAAATAAGAATGAAAAATCTCTGACAATGAATGAGTTATCTCTCCTTATAGATATTTTATAAAATCCGCTCTCGAACTGACGTTAATTTTATTAATGCATATTCTTGCTTCGCCCTGAAGTCTCTGAGGGATTGACTGAAAACTGAATAACATCGAAACGTCAGTTGTTCACGGCAGGAAAAGGCACTTTTAATATGTTGATTGATGCAGCAAAACTGACGAGGCTCGTCATACTTCCCTACTTCGTGACGTTAGAAGAGAACACTGTGGGTCGTGGGATGCCCCTATGAATCTGTTATGGAGGGGCCCAGACCATTAATTATGGTAATGATAATAGAATAGCTGGATTGGAGAATTTGGAGAATAATTCTGAATTATGGAGCTATGGATGTTTATTCAGTAACCACTACGTTCCTTAATTCCCCAATTTGGTCCATCAACACCAGTGGTGGAAAATTTAGTGTTGCTGAAAAAAAAATTAAATGTGATAAGGATGAACACGTTGCGTTGCTCGATTCACGTGGTGGAAACCTAACCTGATGAGCCATCAATCCATTGTCAATCGGTCTATAGGTGAATTGGTGGCTTAATGTTTTGATTTGATATAATTTCAAGAGGTTAGATTTATAGTTACGTCTCTATAGTTTCAAATTCAAGTGTATAGCTAATTGTATAAATAAATCGTTGGTTTCTCCTCAATAATGGTATTGATGTCTAGCAGCACAGCAGCAGACTTTATTCCTATTGTCATCCTATTTCAGAAGAAAGATATTGGTAAATTATAATTATTTTGGAACTAACCTCGAACAAAAGAGTCAAACTAAAAGAGCATCTCGTTTTTTCTGTTACCAGTTTCAGTTGAGATTTGGTTTTCCTTCAACCTCTTGGAGATGATCAAAATCCTTTATGGACACCACGAAGGATCATTCCCTTCATGGTAGTGTGGGAGTCCCTACATGTAAGTGTACTCACTAAACAATCCACCTTCCAAGGTTCGTCGGACCAAAGTCTCCGATGACATTTAGGCCTTCAGCCAATTGCATCTAACCTCGAATATGCCGTTATTGATTTTACCATCTACAACCCATCGTTCTTATGTATAAGGGTCATTTCAAATATCATACTGTCAACCCTTTTTGTTCAGGTGGTGCTCGCCCTACAAGTATTAAAATTATTCACATGTTGATTTCAACACTGGTTCATCGGATATTATCTTCTGAGAGGGGCAAAGTATTCTCGGGAATATTGACGCTCTGCCACTATCTTAGTTTGATTTGAATCGCGGCACGTTTGGATATTCGCAAAGGGGACATTATCCTCTTTCATTTGCTTCTCGTTTCAACTCGTTCTCACATGATGGAAGTATGTCCAGAATAACAGCAGCAGATAATTCGCTGTGCCGAGGATTTGGTTCAAATCAAGACGTAGAACAGGTAGATTCTTGAAATCTACCATTCTACCATTCTACCAGTATCTTTTGTTTTTTCCTGTTGTTTTACGTATTGAAAATTTCAACCCAATCGGTCAAGCTTTTTAGTAGAGACGTACCAACAGCAGCACCATCTACCGCATCCAATTGAATTTTTGAAACATCCAGGAAACCATCGAAATACCCATATAAAATTTCAACCCAATCAGCCGTTCAGAAGTTGAGTGAAAAAGATAAGTACGGAAGGATAATTCTCACTACTCGTTGTCCTATTATCCGTTTTCCCGTGGGAATGAAGCATTTTCTTGAGGTGAAAAGTAGCCTATGTTCATCAGGTGTAATGTCGGCTTCTAATGGTAAAAGGATTTTTCAAATCGGTCCAGTAGTTTTGGAGCCTATTCAATACAAACAAACAGACAAACAAAGAAACAAACAAATCTTTCCATATTTTTTATACAGGGTGTTTCATTGGGAAAGGTAAATAATTCAACTGTGGAGAGGGGTCACTGGGGTGATTCAAAAAAACCCATGGTTAATGGGTCTTCGACTTCTTATAACCGAGATACAGGATGTTTCATCAATTTTGTCCATATCTTCATTGGTTCATAACTTTCCAACCAACTTGTATATATTTTTAAAAATTTGTACACTTGCTCAATCTACCCTGTGGAATTGATTGAGGCAATAACAAAAGATGAAAACCAGGTCCGGCTTCACTTAAAATTCACAAATTCTTTCTGCCAGAAAACAACACCCTAAACATTCGAATTTCTAATTTTTTTGCCATATCTGAAAGGAACATCAAAATTTCTATTCAACGATGTGCTTCTTATTCGTGCACAGACGATTTTAACTATTCGTATTATGTGCTCAAAATATTATTTTTGCTCATTTTGGGGTACAAAATTGGAATCAGACGAGATTTATTAATTTTATCACTTTCATTTCAGTATACGTGAGAATTACATTCAGAAGGAGTATTTCATATCGTTCTTTGTTCCAGACTTAGTTGCAGGTCCGTCATCAAAACTATACAGGGCTTTTCACGATGAGCGTTAATTTGATGTTTTCGGCAAAATCAGGCAACGGATAAATCTGAAATTTCGATGGTATGTATAAATTAACATAATCTACACTACTGAAATATTTGAAACGATCCGGCCTTGCCGCTTCTACTAGAAAGTAGCAGCAACTTCGATTTTTCAAATGTGACACCCTGTATTTCATTACATTCTTGGATTCTTGCTGAACAGCAGAATTCATCGATTCAAAACATTCAAGGTCTAGCGGGACTGATAACTGAGATATAGGATGTGGAAAATCGAGATGTTTCAACTTAAGAAATGTTTTGTGTTGAAACTATTTATTATTGCATGGTCAAAACGGCTTCAATGTACCTATCTCAACTTTCCATTCGATATTCAATTGAAACAGATACAGGGTGGTGCAGAAATCTGAATTATGAACCATCCTGTATTTGTTTCGATTAAATGTCAATAGATACAAAGTTAAGATAGGGACATAAAAGCCGTTTTGATCAATAATAAATATTTTCGCAAAATAATTCTGAAGTTGAAACATCTCGATTTTTCTCACTCTAAATATCTCGGTTATTAGTCCCACTAGAACCCGAACTGGTGTCCCATTTGAAAAATCAAAGTTACTGCTACTTTCGAGTAGAAGCGGCAACGCCGGATTGTTTCAAATATTTCAGACTTGTAGATCATGTTAATTCATACATACCTTCGAATTTTTAGATTTATCCGTTGCCTGGTTTGCCAGAAACATCTAATTAACGCTTATCGTGAAAAGCCCTGTATAGTTCTGATGACGGACCTGGAACTAAGTCTGGAACAAAGAACGATATGGAATACTCCTTCTCAATGTAATACTCACGTATACTCAATAGGAAGTAATAAAATTAATAAATCTCGTCTGATTCCAATTTTGTACCCCAAAATGAGCAAATATAATATCTTGAGCACATAATATGAATAGTTAAAATCGTCTGTGCACCAATAAAAAGCACATCGTTGAATAGAAAGTTTGATGTTCTTTTCAGATATGGCAAAAAAAATGAGAAATTCGAATGTATAGGGTGTTGTTTTCTGGCAGAAAGAATTTGTGAATTTTGATTGAAGCCGGACCTGGATTTCATCTTTTGTTGTTGCCTCAATCAACTCCACAGGGTAGATTGAGCAAGTGTATCAATTTTTGAAAATATATACAGGTTGGTTGAAAAGTTATGAGACAATGAAGATATGGACAAAATTGATGAAACATCCTGTATCTCGGTTATAAGAAGTCGAAGACCCATCAACCATGGGTTTTTTGAAATCACCTTAGTGACCCCTATCCACAGTTGAATTATTTACCTTTCCCAATGAAACACCCTGTATAGTGTATACTGTCCTAAGGTTAACCGTGGAGGTGGTACATTCATCATTCCAGATTTCTTTGGGATTTTCTCTCCTCGTTTCTATAAAATAAAAATATGAATACTTATTTCAATATACGTGTAGTGAGGACACATCAGATGATTTGCCCCAAAATTTCACTGCGTTTAAAGAATTTTCTTATCAGAGAGCCTAAAAGAGAAATTCAGTAGTTTGTCAGTGACAATCCGTATTGAAAAAGGTTCGAAGAAGAGAAAAATAGAGGTATATAGAAAAAATATCAAATTTTCTCTTATCTTTGGACGTTTCGGGAACGAATCTGCTCCCGTTTCAACATAAAAATGGATTTTTTGTATGGCAATATAAAGGAAAGACACATCGACGAATCGAAACTAGCTGAACATATCCTTACTGGAGATGGACAACATATGGCAGAGTGGAATAATATTAAAATCATTGGAAAAGAAGATGACAGCCAGAAGAGAAAAATTCGAGAAAAATCAAGGAATCTGATTGCATTCTTCTGAACGGAGACAATAGCATTGCTTCCTGTTTAGTTGGTATAGATAGAACATGGTATTCACTACTGAAATCTGAAAATAAAAATGGTAAATTCAAGATTAATTAATGAACACATCCTGTAAATCATTTGATTACCAACGTCACCAATTGTCACTGGGAACTGTCAAGTCAAATACGAATTTGCCATACAAAAAATCCATTTTCTATGTTGAAAACGGAAGCAGATCCGTTCATGAAACGCCCAAAGATAAGTGAACATTTGGTATTTTTTCTATATACCTTTATTTCTCTTCTCCAAACCTCTTTCAATACGAATTGTCACTGACAAGCTAGTGAATTTTTCTTTCAGGCTCTCTGATAGAAAAATTCTTCAAACGCAGTGACATTTTAGGTCAAATAATCTGATTTGTCCTCACTACATGTATATTGAAATAGTATTTTCATTTCTTTATAGAAACGAGGAGGGAAAATCCCAAAAAAAACCGAAATAAATCTTCCCATTTTATAATATTAGTATAGATTTCATTATCAGATAACTGTCGAAATTTGCAGTCGGCTCATCTACTATTGCCCCTGTTCAGCCCCCTATTGATTTCGAAGGGCTTCGATGTGCCCAGGCGGGATGGGGGGCTAATAAACTAAAATTTGTCTTCGCGCTTTCCCTATTCGAATAAATTTTCCGTTCATCGTCGCGGAATATTTATTGTCGCTTCTCAGAAAACGAGATTGCCTCGAAGCCTTTGTAGACCGGCAGTGCCAATTGCAAACTGAAATTGGTAGAGCTCGGTGTATACAGGGTTACCAGAGGCGTAGCTATTGGGGGGAGCCGCTAGTTAATTTATAGAAAGTTCGTTTTTCTACAACTGTCCAAAAACTGCACTTTTTTCAATATATTTTGTGTGCCTAGAGTGTACAATTTCTCAATATTGAAATACTGTTTCTTTATTCTACGGAAAAGTGTGAAAAAAAATTAACCTTTTTTTTGTGACGGGAAAAAGTTTGGCATTTCATACCTGTTGCCAGGTTATGAAGTGTCACTTTTCATAAATTACTTTTTTCCTGTGGGAAAAAAGTGAGTACTTTTTTCCCGGATATATCACATATATATAAACATTGTTGATGGCTTTTGTTGTCTGTGTTCCGAAAAATGAGTCAATAATACCGTCTCCGAGAAAGAACTGCAAGTTCATTTATATTCCATTCGACTTCGCGGTTACGTATATTACTAAACAACCACTAAATTCACAATTTTTTTAAATCGAATCACAGAATTAGACTGACGGAAGTGACATCAGATATTTGATTACTTCAATAAAATGATAAAGATGTCTACAACGCAGCTGTCCCTACTGTTAAAAACTCAAAATTTCACGTCGACCATTTTCAGATTTCAAAATAATGTTTTATCTTCTCAATATTGATTCGTCCTTTCTTCTGTCACAGAAAAAAATAGTGTATAATACACGGGAGAAATATTAGATTCTAGCTCACGGTTTTTTGTCTCTTTCCGCTACGTGTCAACACAACTTGGAGCTAAAATCTACAACTTTTTTCCCTTGTATAATAAATAACTATTTTCCACTGTTGTTGCTAGGCGATGGAATGAATGCTTACGTGAAAGGGGGTGATACACTACGTTGTTGATAGGCTGTTTTGTTCGATGAAAAAGTCTGTTCGAACAATATTTGACGCAAAATCGAAGTGTGTGGCTGCAAAATGGTCGTTTTCACTAGCCACACACCACACACTTTGGTTTTGCGTCATTTTTGTTCGAAGTTCGAACATACTTTGTTCGACGAACAAAACAGCCCACCAACAACACAGTCTATGGGCTCCTTTACGGGATTCAGCAAGGCAGCAAGCGAACAAATCAAGGCGACTGATTTCGAATTTCGTATGGAGTGCCAGTGAAATTGAGATGGAGGCACCACGATATCCTCGCGTATTAGATAATAATAATATGCTCGCATCTCATGTATGATTTGATCAGCAGCGTTGAACGCTTGCGGGATGAACGATTCATTCAAATTAACAGAAGGTGGCTCTGGCTAGAGTGCCTCGAACATCTCATTTAACGCTCATTTGAGAGTGTGGACACACTTGTCAACACTGACAAGTACGAATTGTTATCATTCTCAGCTCCGCAAAAATGTTTTCTGATATATTTTGTTCAGGAACGAATTGCAAAAATGAAGCTTCAAATTCCAAAATTTATTTTATGGAAATTCATTCATTGACATAATATTGATATAACTACATAAAGAGCATTATGTGCCTTCGGTGTTACGCCAATGTTTTCAATGGTCTCAAATGAAAATATGTCTGCACTTGTTCAATGAAGGGGTACAGAAAAATATTATTCCGTCTCTTATAAAACATATTTGTGTCTCATGTTTTTTCTTCAGCTGTTTAACAATATGACAAGGTCCACACTCTTTAAAGAGCTTAAAATTACATGTTCAAGGCACACTAATTCTGGCCCTAGAAACCAGGTGTTAACAATAAAGTGACATAATAGTTATTTATGTATCAAGGGCGTAAAGTAGGCGTTTATGGCCTGTGGCGTGAATAATGGCCCGATGGCGCCAGCCGAGGGCCATTACACGCTGAAGGCCATAAACGCATTTCACGCACATGATACATACAACATTTTATGCACTAGTGGTTAATTTTCTGATTCATGAGTAATGTCTATAGATTTCGATAAACTAATATTCCTCCAAATTTAATTTGTTACGAATAAATTCAGTAATCAAGAGAAGCGTAATGTTCATGGATGATTTACATATAAAAATCATCGTTCGAATATTTCAATCATCGTAATAGTAAAACTCGTTGATCTCTAAAAGAGATTAATTCTCCAGAATTTTACAATATGCATACCCAGTATATATACCTAATTTTGACGTTGTCAAGCAAGCTGATGGTTGTTGTCTATAGCAATAAGGATATAGCAATACATCCAATGAACAAGCTGAATTGTCGTTCTTTGACTGAAAAGTAAAAATTAGTGATAATAATAATAGCAAGACTATGGAATCGGATAAAGAAGAAGTTCATGATATACCGCTGGATATATTAGTATCCAGGAAAATGATCATAGGTTTTTCATGAATTGATATGTGGATATAAGGTAACTGAGAACAGCGGGCGGTAAAGTGCACTTTACGGCCCGTGGGCCATAATGAGCCCGCGGGCGGTAAAGTGAAACTTAACGCCCGCAAAGCCGGGCGGTAAAGTGCACTTTACGGCCCGCTAGTGCATAAAAGTAGTAAATGTACTTGATAATAATTGCAAAATATCATTTAAACATGTACATCATGAGTTGAATGAGGTTGTCCTCTTTTGTGACAGTTGTAGGAGAAATATTGTATGTAACACGTGCGTAAAGTGTTCGTTTTACTTATAAGAATTGCCGCACCGTCTTCGTCGTCGTGTGTCAAGAGGTTAGAAGACAATCTAGTCAATTGCGGATCCTCCAACAGGCCAAGACCAATAATGAGTTCGAGAATGTGAATTCAATTGTTTGTTCTGAATCATGTTTCCAGATTTTGTCTGTGGTTTTCCTTTCAAGTAAACTAAGCTTGAGATATCGAGTTTTGCTTACCCTGTACAAATGCATGTACTAGATCGAAACAACGCCTTCGCCAATTGTTATAATTCGATGACAATTGACCTTTAAACCTTCATTCTCTTGCGCTGTCATTCTGTCAAAAAACTAAGAATTTTGACGCCAAGTGTGATTGCTGATTGCATTTGCTATAACCTATGACGAACAATCACTAGGAGTCATGAAATCTTCCTCAACAAAATATTTGGAACAAACTCTCCTGTTTTTGGTAACTCTCCTTCCTATTTTCAATTAGATCTCCCACAGTTTCTTCCTATCAACCAAAGTCGCCATTCCAGATTCTCCAATATGCTCAACTCTCTGATCCTTATTTGGGAAATGATGGATAGTCAAATTGGTTTTTCTTTATACACAGAGTTGCATCCAGGTGCACAACAATTTGCTCTGCTGGTCATTTTCACTCTTATCAAATCAATAATCACTTATAAAACAACTATTATCATCACACAAATGCACAATGCAGTGTGTAAACAAAACAATTCACACTTGCTGGTCACATGATATTGATGCGAGTTTTTCTCATCAGATGGCGTATTGCTTAGCATTAAAAGATTTTGTCTGTGGTTTTCCTTTCAAGTAAATTAGGCCTGAGATATCGAGTTTTGCTTACCCTATACAAATGCATGTACTAGATCGAAACAACGCCTTCGCCAATTGTTATAATTCGATGACAATGGCGAAAGCGCCACCGAATCACCAAGAACACATTTCTGGATCGAGAAAGCCATTTGGTGTCGTATTCATATACAGGATGTTCCGTAAACATCGGTAAAAAATGCGTAGGGGGATTCCAAGGGTATTTTTATGACAAAAAAGTTCCTATAAACATTAAATTTGTTGAAGAATGTTTCCTAAGGAGAAGCTATGCCAATAGAGCACTGTCATTGACGACATAATAATTATGACCTAAAAAATTTCGGCCGTTGAACAGCAGATCCGTAAACGTGAGGATATACATGTTACTTTCTTGCACATTTCCCATTATATACCAGGAGCATTTATTTATTGACATGTTTGTTAATTCATTCATCCTGAATACTGTTAGAAAAGTGAATGTGTCCAATGACATTCCTCTTTATTCTTCTCTTACTTCAGTGCTCCTATCTAATTCACAGTTGATGATGAAGCTTTGAAGCTTCGAAACATGTCCCGCAATTTGATTACAATAAAGTATAGTTTTGGTGGAGTAGACTGTAAGAATTTCGTCCTGTCCTTTTGTTGTTCTTGTTGCGACTCAAGTGCGTCCTCCGAGACAGATCGTGATGTATCCCGCGGAGTGTACCGGATATGATGGAAGATTAATGTTACATTAAAGGTCCGAAGGGATCTCTGGACCCTTTCATCATCCGACGCATACGGCGTTTAATGAAGTCTCGTTATCAATCATTGATGTTCGGAAGAGTGAAGTGTCATTACTAGTTTCACCAAGTTTCCCCCAATGGAATGATTGAACGATGACTTCCGATTTCGAGTGCATGTTTCGGTATATAATATACGAATCTCCCAAAACGTTGGCCACACGTTCAAAAGTTTAACATAACTCTCCAAGTACTTGATTTTTGGATTGTCGTCAAATCAATGTGGAATATAACAGCAAAAATGATTCAGGAGAAATACCACAAAGAATACGATAGAACATTCGACCCTTTTACAGATGTCACCTTCAAATCCGCACGACAAGCACGTGATACAAAACGTAAAGAACTCCAAAAATGTAGTGAGAAAAGAACAAAATCGTCAGTATCTCTATCAGTTGAACAACAGAGAGCTATGGTGATGAGCTGCGATGAGAATACACCTATTGGAATCATGAAAAAGTTCTATCACATTGCTGCAGTAGAACTAGCATGGAGAGGGGGTGAAGCGGCTGCATGTATAGTCCAGTATTTTCGTGAGGAACTCAACAATGCGGGTGTATGTACTCGTCGGATTATTTATAACCCAATCTTCACGAAAACAACCCAAGGTGGATCTCAGCGTTGTTCAGATGATAAATGGTTGGCAAAAAATAACAGGAATGGAGACATGTGTCCAGTAAGATTGTTTAAGAAACTGTTATCAAAACGTAATGATAACATTAAAACCGACAGGCTATTTCTATCAGTCAATCAATTTTGGAACAAGAATGAGAATAGCTCATGGTATAAAAATTGTCCAATGGGTTGCAACGAGATCGCCAAATGGACGAAAAATTCGGCAGAATCCATCGGATTAAAAACCGGCAAATTAAAAATTACAAATCATTCAAACAGAGCCACAACAGTTAGCCAATTGGCTAAAGCGGGACTGAACGAACAAGAAATTATAAAAATCACAGGACATGCTAGCGCCAAATCTATAAAGCCATATTTGCAAATGGACAGTGAGCATTATCAAAATATAATGGACAAACTCCGAAATGAAGAGAACCCAGCGACCTCATCAAATTCACAAATCATAACATCTGTAATAATAGAAAAATGATTATTTTGTCCTTGCGGACTCGTGGTGTTACCAAGCAATTTGATCTCGTTGATTTCTGATAGACTTATTGCGATAATTGCCACCAAACCTTCAAAAATCAAAATGTCAACTAATTTCATGTCGAATAGCTGTCAGCCGATATTTCGCTGCTGTGGTAGGTAATTATCTGAATTTGTCAAAACCATATCTACCAAGATTTTCATAGTTACAGTGACAACAAAGATATGATACTTCTCGGCTTAGTCCGGGATGCACGTACATCCCGGAATTAGCCGGAAAAATGCTACTCTCAATTTTCAAGTTCGATTTTTGTAAATTTTTTCTGTGTTTTGTCAGCATTGTGAATGTTTTCGGCTGAAATCCACTTTTCTACTGAACCAATATTGGCCCAATCACAATTTTTTCACCCAGGGAATCTGCAGTTTTACTGCGAATGGCTTTTCCATATTTCCTAACAAAATTTTGAACATTGAACATTGAATTTTTGGTTAGCGGCTATAGTCGCCGAATTGATCAAAAATACGCTGTAAAATTGTTATTATCTGACCGATTTCAAAAAACTTTGAGGGTGATTTTACTCATGAACTGTAATCGTGGCCAACTGCAACCAACTTTATTGACCCATATTTGAGAAAGTACTATTAGGGATTTTTTTCACAGAAAACAATGATGGATTCTGAATCACGATCACTTGAAAAACACTTTTACTGATTTTCATCATCATAAAACTCAGGGTGTCCGAAAAAATTAATTATGTTTTTTTTAATAGGTAGAGAATGTAGTATTGTGGTATTTTTGAGAAGATGTAAATCGGTACAGGTATATTTCAAGTGGTACTGATTCAGAATCCATCATCAAGTTTCGTGGAAAAAAATCCCTAATAGTACTTTCTGGAATATGGGTCATTGAAATTTGTCGCAGTTGGCCACGATAACAGTCCAAGAATTGGATCACTCTCTCGTTGGATGGGCATTTCAAATACCTATCCAACAAAAAAAGGTATTTTGAAATTGGTCGGATAATAACGATTTTAAAGGGGTGGTGAGTCCCACTTCTAATGGAACCATCACCCCTGTATCTTACGTAATCGTTGGGTAAGGATCCTGAAATTTGCTGAAGCGAGAGATATACCAAAAATGCACTCTATGACCAAGTGGGGTCATCTTCAGTGATATACACTGCTCGCCAACAGCCATGGAACCACCCTAATTTCCGGAAAATGATATTATAAGTCAAAATAGGTCGAAAATCACTTCAGATTCGGAATCTGGACGTCCAATTTACAACTATTCATATTTTCCCTGGAAAATTTTCGATTCTGAAAAATTTTATTTTGTCGCACTTTTTACGGAAGCACCCTCGTATCTTAGGTAATTGCATTTATCTATGGGCTTTCCCTTCCTCCTGCAAATTTCAGAACCCTACCTCGTGAGATACGGGGGTGCTTCCATGAGAGGTGAGACAAAATTTAATTTTTCTGAACTGAAAATTATTTAGGAAAACTATGAATAGTTAGTGAATTGGGCGTCCTGATTCCGAATCCGAAGTGATTTTCAACCTATTTTGACTCCTGATATCATTTTCCGGAAATTGGGGTGGTTCCATGGCTGTTGACGGGCAGTGTATATCACTGAAACTGAAGATGACCTCACTTGGTCATAGGGTGCATTTTTGGTATATCTCTCGCTCCACAGCAAATTTCAGGATTGTTATACCCAACGATTACGTAAGATACAGGAGTGTTTCCATTAGAAGTGGGTCACACTGTAGATTCGTTTCCGACTATACAGATTAGTTCAGACAAGGCCGTGCCCAGAAGGGGGGTCCGAGGAATCCGGAACCCCCCCCCCCTCACCGAACTGACCGCCTAATTTCAACTTTTTTTCTTTAGTTTCGATAGATTTTACGTGTAAATACGACCGTGAAGTGGATATAAGTGTTTGAGGTTGAAGAAGAAATTCAATATGCACCTCGGCGAAAAACTGTCTCGCCTGATTGCTAGCCTCGGCTAAGGCCTCGGCTATACATTTGCAGACTCGACTATAATAGACAGTGTATTGTCCTTGGTACATAAATAAAAACTATTTCATTGTAGACATCAGAGCGGAAACTTCCCTATGCTTATGCCCCTACATTTCTGAAACACCCTCTATAGTTTAATCTTGCGGGATATCATATCTACATCAGGAAAGAAACAAAAAAATAAAGTGAAACACGGCGATATTCGAGGAAAAACCATATAAGCTCTCGCATTCCCGAAGGAGAACTCCTCGTACATCTCTGCGAGATATAAAGAAACTTTTCATATTTCCCTGGAAATAATATATAACAGTTCTCCTAAAGTATGTTCGCTATACCGTCGGTGAAATATATTCAACTACTGTCATACCAGACAGAGAGTTAAACTTATCCTGAGATAAATTCTGATATACAAGAATTGTAAATTTCATGAAATTGCCTTTCAAAATTTATTAGGCTATTCCTAATTCATAGAATGAAGTAATGAAACGAATGACTTACAAGCTGTCCAGATTTTCATAGATCCATTTATAATTTGGATATACAGGGTGCCCCGAAATATTGGAAATGGAAATATTAAGAATTTTCTGAAATGTTGATCAGAGGCGTGAGAAATAGGTAAGGCTAGGGGAATTCCTTTCCCCAGCTTTATTTTCAATGCAATTTTTGGTAGTTTGATCAGTAAATATGAAAATGCAACCTATCAGCAATTCAGTTCGACAACCCAATATTCATTTAAGTTTTAAATTATTTCAATGTATGTTGACGGGGACAGCCCACTGACTAATTCTCCGTATTCTTCTATGAATCACCCTATATAGACACCCACAAGGTGGCTTGTATGGTACCCATACATTTTCAAAGACGGAAATTACAAAATTTGGAAATCATATTGAGGATCATTTTCTGAAACTTGTCATTCTTCACAGGTGAAGTGTATGTAAATTATAGCTACCCGAGATTCATAAAAAACATAACCTACTCGTACATTTCTTAGCTATACCTATAATAAATATGAAACGATACATCACTATAACCTCATGATCCTAATGATTTTTTTCGTCTGTCACAGAAAGCTATGCCTAAAAAAGAAGTAGTACAAACATAATATATAAGTAATAAGTATATCATATCCACGATTTGGCTTATAGACACTTGAGGAATTGCAGGAAGCACGCAACATGCTCATTAGTAAAAAAAATTATTTCGATTTACGATACCTGATGGGGAGTTCTAACAATAACATTTTCTATTATACAGAATGAGAACCATTTCAACACAGTATATACAGGGTGTTTCTCAAGTACGTGTGAAAAATTCAGGAGCATGTTGCTGACGTCAAAAAGAGTAGAAAAGTTCGTATAAACATATTATGGTGAAGATTTGTACTAGCTGCATACACGTAACTAATCAATAAAATGAAGAGATTTTGTATTTCGTGTAGAATTTATTATAAAATCGCAAAGCGCTTCCGGCCAAAAAGCCATCATCAGTGCTATACCTGCACGTAAGTAACATTTATGAAATTTCAAAAAGACAAATCAGAAAGTGTAGATTACTTACTCGTCAAGTGGTACAAACGGAATTAGGAACAGACATACATTCAACAAAAAAGTCCCCTCTAATGGGTTACAATAACCTCAAATGGTTCGTTATGCAATTCACCAACACAATATCTGTACTATCCTGAAGGAAGTATAGTGTAGTCGTAGAAAAAGTATAGTACATATCTGAGTTTTGAAGCAATCACACACATTTGTGAAGTTGCCCCTGATTTATAGATTCAATAACGTAACTGAACGCATGTATACTTCCGATACACCATAGAATATAAAACATAGGATTTTTTTCAGTACTGTTTATAGAATGTCGTTCCGCAAAACACTGATCGTGGCTGCAACGCAAGAGATGCCATTTTCATCTTTCTATATTCGCTTTGTGAAACGGTGACAGAACTTCATGCATAAGGGAGATTTACATTAGGACATGATTAATGAGATTATGTAATTGTTCTACATACAATTTTGATTAAGGAGTCCTGAGCAACCTCATCGACAATATTATCTCATTTTATATAAGTCGACCAGGTATTACAAAAATGACAATGCCATCAATGGGGAAGTTTCTTATATTGAGGTTCTTATCTCACTGTGAAGTTTGTAAAAAATTAATATATACGTATTTCTTCTTTTTTTCGTAAGATCAAATTTCACTTCAGAAAAAACAAATAAAAGAGGAACTTGGCTCCTCCACCATTCCTATGACGTACTTTCTGAAAATCCACATTCACACAGAGTTTCAAAATACGATTCCCTGTCCCAGTACGACGTTGCCGACATCATCAATATGTCTAGATTTCCGGAAATTGTTCTTTGATTGCATAATAACTATATCATAACAGCAATGGGATATAAAAGGTTCTTCAATCCTACTTTGTCAAGTATTATGAATAATTCCCATAAATCTCTCATTGGCTGAATGAAGTTGATTTCTAATAAAGACACATTATGATATTTTGCGATAGTATCTATAATTTTTCACTATCCGTTATATTACAATATGTTATTCATAACTTGTCAGTTATTTTTTTGCTAATGAATTCGTTCCTTAGTAAAATGGATCTATTTTATAGGAAAGTTGCATATTATATCTTGCAACAGCGCCTAATACTTCGAGTCCGTCCACACCACTCAAAATACTGACAGGCACAACAAGAGGAAGGAGCCATGGGTGTCGGCTTCATTCTGTTTTGACCGATGATAGTAAAATAGGAATTATAAAATATTCTTCAGGAAAGATCATGTGAGATATCCCGCACATATCAGAACTCCAGTTATAGTATAGTGCCAGATATTCATAATCCAGGTTATCATTCATTGGTAAAATTGGAATAGCTTGAATGATTGATTGATCCTCGTGCTTTGAAACGATGCTTATATTCCAAAAATGATTCTTGTTAGTCCGAACAAAAATAATAACACAAATTAATATGACAAGATTGGCGAGTGTCAAATTCAAAAAAATCTAAAAATTAAAAATCTAATTACTGATTGCGAAACATTGATTATGACGTTGACGTGCCTTACGGCATGTGACGGTGTCTATAAATCAGGGGTTATGCGTTTCACAACTCTTGATATGTAATATACCAGAGGTACAATTACGATAGTGGAGGAGTGAAAAATGTAAGTAATTTTTCTATGTGAACTACTTCACTCTGATATAATATAGGTAAAGATCTTCGATATCGTATCATGTAAATCATTTTCAATGAAGTAACCGAGGAAGTATCCCATTTGAGGGAGAGGCAGGCCTAAGAAACGCCTCTGTTGGCACATGTGTTCCAAATTACCTTACGATATATCTGCAACATTGTAACAAATCCATAATGAGTACCGTCAAGTTCTTGAAGACGAATGGGACGCATGATGGCCAAAATGTGATAAATTAAAGAACATGCCTGCCAGAATAACACGCGCATCGGCGAATGTGTAGGAATTATCAGTGCCGTGAGTTATTTTTGTGGCCCAAGTGATTTCTCGGAACCCCACTCGTTGTTGCTAGCCAAAATGAAAACGATTTGTAGATTGGAATCTACAGGGTGTTTCAGATTTCAAAAGTTACTTTATTTGACATACACTCAGTTCCAAAAAAAGTGACGCACTTGATATTTGACCTATCTTCTTAAAAAAAAAATAGTAGGCCGATTTTCATTTTTTTTCGTTTGTTGGTAGGTAATGCATTTGCCTTTGAAAAAAATAAACAGGTGAAAATTTTTTCAAATCCTCCTTGATGGTGGTGGAATAACTCGAACCATGATTTATTCTTAATTTTTGACTCACCCTGTGTGTTATTTGAGTAATGGTATACAAAGTGCTTACACCCTATAAGAAAGAGGCTTCTTTTGCGAGCATTTTGTTTTTCTAATCATTGATTTATCTCTGAAATTTTTCGAATTACAGCTATTTTTGCTGAATCCTTGCAGATTACCAACTTTCTGAATTTATCGAGAAACAATTTTCTGATGAAAAAACTGATACCAATAATTTTAAAAAAACATTTTCATCAAACACAAAATTATAAATTGGGGTGACTGCTCAATATCGTGTATTGCCTCCTCTAGCTAGGGTCCCTTGATGGAAATTGACGTTAAAGTCATCTTAACAGGGTACGGACAGATTCTCGTCTCCTCTCACTCTAAAGTGTTTGTGAAACAGGTATATAGTTCCATCCTCATTCAATTCTGGGGATAAACACTAGATTTTTGACATTCGTTGTTTTTTAGGATATATTGAGGTCACTGGCGTATCATACCTAATTTCCATATGAAGTTCCTGATTCAACTATACCAAGATATAGATGAACAATCCTCTAGCAGGGACGCGCCTATACAGTGGCAACTGCGTGCACCGCACACGGGCGGCCACCCTCAGGGGCGGCCAATCACGAGATACTAAATACTTGAATATAATATTACTGTGTAGACTATGAACATCCTCGTAATAAAATGTCAATCTCATTCAGTAAATCAACAACGACTCAACACTTTATAGAAGAACAAATAAGAACAAACGACCTCTCTTAGGCTGATGGCCCATAGGAGTCAGGACGATAACGGCACGAATTTTCGCTTTTCATAAGCTGAGTATTGAATATCGCTGCGGGATTCTTTAGCCAATTGGACATTCAATTGTATGAAAATTTTGTCTTTGCGATATCGCGTACGATTTACCGCGCGCGGCATCTCCAGAATCGATGGGCAATAATTCAAAAGTTCATTTCTAAATAAAACTTGAAACCTCTAAAGGATACTGGCTGGTCAAGTAGAATAGATGCCATTGAGCCTTTTCGGCATCAAACTAAGGACATTTTCAATGCACTTGTGGAAGTATCTCAAGATGATAGTTTCGATTTGTCGACTAAACACAAAGCATTATCATTGGCTAATCAATAAATTTCGATTCATCTGTTCCATAGTGACATGGCATGAAATTTTGTTCAAAATCATTATCTGTAGCAAATTCCTCTAGTGTTCTACACTCAATATCAAAGTATGTTTTGATCAATTGGATAATTTGAGAATTTTTTTGCTGCATTCAGATCCGATAGAAACTATTCAAACATTTTGAAAGATTCTCGGACTAAAAGCTGATTATTCAGATTTCGAAACAGACTTTCCTGAACCTTCTAGAAGAAAAAAGATAACAAAATTGTTTGATTATGAGGGAGATGATGATTATCAAATTGACGACCAACAGCACCAATTCAAGATAATTTTCCTTATGCCATCACCGACCAAATAACATGATCTCTCAATGAGAGATTCGAGTCTCTCAAAAATTATAATGAATGTTCTGGATTTCTTCACCTAGCTTTTGGTAAGGACTTTCATGGAACAAGTTCACTCGAAAGTTGTGAAAAGCAAAAAAAGTTAACAAATGAAAATCGCCAGGAAGAAGATATATAGACGGGACAGATTTATTTAATGAGTTAAAATCATTGAAAGTGATTTATCATGAAAATATAGAAAATGATCCACAACATATTTTATTATATAGATGAAAACAACTCAATGAGCATCTTCTCAAATATTTCAGTCGCGCTTCTAATTTTATTAACTTTACCGGTGTCAGTTGCTAGTGGAGAAAGGTCATTTTCTAAGTTGAAGATGATAAAAAACTATTTGAGGTCTGAAATGAGCCAGGATAGATTGATTGACCTTGCTTCAATATCCATCGAATCTGAATTATTTGGAACAATTGATGTTGGTGTGCTCATCACAGAATTTGCTCAGCAGAAAGCGAGAAAAACAATATTTTCTCAATGATTTTCACTGTGATATTATCGCCCCTCCATGTGTTATTTTCGAAGTATTTCCTGAATCAATGTTAATTTTGTATGAATTTTACTATTTGTAAATTAATTGTTATGTTACTCATGTTTATTTATTTTCCGTGAATGAAATCATCTCTTGAGACATCTCAAAACGAGTTAGATATGTTATTTGTTACTTTTCAGTTTTCAAAATATATCAGTTTTCAAAATTCGTTTTATTTTAAATTTTTTCGAGGGCGGCCCAGAACATATTGCACACGGGCGGCGAAGCGTCTAGGCGCGCCCCTGTCCTCTAGTATTAGAGTTTACTACTCCAGCATAATCTTTGCGAGGTAGAACACATATAAATTGTACTGAAAGCTCAATATATTTCTCCAAAAGAGATTGTTCTTTGACTGTTTACCACGAGGTTTACCAGGATTGACTGAATTGACTAAATGAATTCTGATTTCAAGCTGAGCAGAAGTTTATCTATGAGCTGAATGAGCTGAGCCTTATGATTGAGAAATGGTGGAATTCTCAATGTGGGTATCTGAACTACTGTACTCATGTCATGTATGCTGAATATATTTTCGGAATTCCAATTCGGAGAAGAATTTATGGAGTGACTAATATCATGTATAAAACTTCGTCTGGGACGAAAAGTAGGCTGATAAAAAGTAATACGTAAAATGTGCAGGAAAATAAAGAATAGAATATACTTTACCCCCATGTTATACATATGATTTTTCCGTCTCCCTTAAATAAAAAGTCATTTTCGAATAATTTATTGATGAAAGTAACGAAGAAGTTGGTATACGCCTCGGTATACGCAGTATAACTTACAGGAACGTTATTTTCACTCTTGCATCCTACATATTTTCTATTTATGGTAGAGTAATAATTATATGAACTAATGTCTTTCGCCATATTGGATCCGTCATCTTGAATTTTCCAAGTTTGACGAAATAATCATTATCTCCAACCCCGGAAAACCCCAGATACCTTCCAATTTTGAATAGAATCGGATCATAATTACAAAACTCGTTCGCCATATGATCTTCCTCAAGAAGTAAATACCCTGTACATACCAATTATTAAAATGTTGAATGATTTTCTGTAGCGCCCATGGATGTGACGTGACAGCAATGTCAGGGATGCCAGTAGACAAAACTAAAGTCTCTAGTTCATTAAAAAAGAATGCAGCTATGATCTGTCCGTATATACCCTGTTAAGATGACTTCAACCAACGCCAATTTCCATCAAGGGACCCTACCTCTAGCAACTCTAAGAACTTCTAATCTGCGAGACAAAGAAAATCAACTTGATAGATCAAAGACTCAATTTATTCTGAAGAATAATTTCAATCTGCTGCATTATATTCTTATTATTCAATCAGTTGAATCAGAAACATGTCAAAAATACGTTTTCAAGATTATGAATGATTTATAACAACAAATTTCACGCTCAAATTGGATTTTCTGCAAATTTGTGCAAAAAGAATACTTTTTTCTATGAGATATTCTCACAATTCTCATTGCTAACAAAACAGTGAGGACTAAAAGTACACTAATACATCTGTGTTCAATACACTCCTGCAAAAAAATCAAATTTCGTAAATATTTCTGTTATCAGCAAAGAAAATATTTGATATCTACTGCCAAAGCATCGCACTTTAATTATTATGAGACACCTTGTATTCAAATTATCTGCCCGATTTGGCTGTAGTTCAAAAGTTTCTCTCGGAATTCGTATGATTTTGATGATACAAACAGATGTATTTTATTTAACTCTGTGACAGTGTATGACCAAACATCATTCTTTGATTTTGGCACACACAGTTGCATTCAGAAATTCATTTCGAGAGAAGAAAGGACAAAAATCTAAAGTTACAGTGTGTTCCAAACCGAAAGTTACTGGTTTTGTGTTCCGATGAAAGTGAAGTTGAGAAACGTTGTGTGAAATGTCAAATAATGCATAGTTATGTTCACATCTCATACGAATCCAAACTTAAATCTTATGAAGTTTTTCGTTTGCCTATAACAAAAATAATACAGAAACAACAAATTTCGAACGAAAGTGAACTCTGCAGTTACTCAACTAAATGAAGCACTGATTGAAGTATTTGTTTTAATGACTCAATTTATATATAACTTTGCTGCTTATTCGTGTGAACATGATCAACGGATATTTTAATGACTCAAACAAAGTCCTAGAACCATCTATTAGATTTTCTGCTTATCTACGAACACATGGTCAATCCTTCGGCATTATTTGGGACACCCTGTATATCTGATAAAGCCAGCTGTACCCGTTCTCAACGCCCGATGGCTCTGTCATACCTATCTGTTTGTTTTCCTTTTAGCTTCTCTGCGTTTTCCAACTTTCTATTATCATTGGCAAAGTTCGGAGTTTCGACGAACATATTTTTGGGCCAATTTAATGGTGGTATTTTGGATCATCATTCCGAAATGAACAAAACAGTGTAAGCACAAAGCATGATGGGGAATTAGGGGAATGTTCTGATTAATCACAACTCTGAAAAAGTGTTTGAATAAACCTATGAATACAATTTGGTTTCTGATTCAGTTTATTTTGTAGAAACCTGTTGATTTGTTGTTCTTCGCAGTGTATAGACATGAAAGAAAAAACGTAACGTTTGTGAATTAATATATTATGATGCACAGTGACATTATAATAATAATGTAATGGCATCTTGGCAGCGGATTCATCAAACTTCGCAGATATAATGGTAAAGAAAGTAACTCTTGGATACATTTTGAAAATAATATTTTCTCATTTAGTTGCGTAATCAGAGAACACTATGAATCGTAATTCGTGAATACAAGCATATATAGTTAATGGAAAGTCTGGAACTATCACCTAGCATATCTTTGAAACTATTTATTTTCTTGAAATTGGGTATACCCTTGCGTAAAACATCCAAGGATCTGAAGAATATTTTTTTTTTGGGAAGTGTCATTTTTCCGCAACATTGCTGAAAAATTTTTCCCACACTAGTGCGGGAAAAACAAAGATACGATAATATATATTAAATTTTAGAACTGTGAAAATTAAGAAATATTGAAAAATAAGAATTGATTATTATAAAAATCCCCCTATAGATTTGGATTGATCTGATGGGAAACGATTATTGTTGTCATGCCAATCAAACCTCAAATGAGTTTGTAATTGTCGAAGTGACAGACACAGCGTTACTGTCATTTTCGATTCAGTGGAATTGCCACAATGTGATCAAAAACTTTCAGCTATAGGGATGCGATACAGATGCGTTATTACCAACGAAGTCTTAAGAAAGGTATATGAGAAGCTATACACGCGTTTTATTGAATGGTGCAACAATAAAGAAATGAAAATACCGAATAAAGAAGAAGTATTTTCGGCTCATGTCCTAGAAGTGTCTGAAACCTAGAGACCATACACCTTATGGGCCTGCCGCAATGAACCTATACATAATGCGTCAAACTGTAAGTTCACAATAGCTATCACTAATAATCAGTAGATGGAGAATATATTTCTCTTGTTGTTCCTAAATCATGCGGAAAGTATCTTTCCCGCACGCGACTGCCGTTGACACGAACGACGCGAAGCAGAGTTCGGGCAAGCATCACTTTCCGCACCTGTTAGGAAAAAATTACTATTTCCGTTGATTTTCTCGAAAAATGTCAAATATCACCAATGTTAGTCATTGAATGTATGTTTACATCAGATCATCAGGACTAAAAAAGGTTTCATGAAAGCTTCATTTGCTTCCAATACTATACTCGGTCTCGACTGAGTATTTTCTTAGAATTTCCATGATTTAACATCATCCAATTTTTTTTTGGCAAAGTGCAAAAAATATTGACGAAAATTTCATTCCAGTCATTTTCAACCAATCAGATGCTTTATTTCGACATTAGTACTATGGTAACTATCAAGTTTTTTGGAAATATACAGTGTGTCTCACTTATAATGGAGAGACCTCTGCATCTTACTTAATCGTTGGGTAAGGATCCTGAAATTTGCTGGAGCGAGATATATACCCAACGATTACGTGAGATACGTAGATGTTTCTATGAAGAGTGAGATGAAAATTAAATTTTCAGAACAAAAAATTTTTCTGAAAAAATATAAAGAGTTAATCTATAGGGCGTCCTGATTCCGAATCCGAAGTGATTTTCAACCTATTTCGACTCCTAATATTATTTTCCGGAAATTGGTTCCATGGCTGTTTGCGAGCAGTGTATATCACTGAAGATGACCCCACTTGGTCATGCAATGCATTGTTGGTATATCTCCCGCTCCAGTAAATCAGGATCCTTGCCCAATGAATACGTAAGATACAGGGGTTTTTCCATTAGAAGTGAGTCACACTGTATATAATTAGACGAAATTGAAATAATTTTGAAAATATTTTTCATTTTCCGTAAAGCTAGCTAGAAAATCGTATGAAATCAATTATTTTTATACAATAATGTATCTGATTATAGATTTTATTATAATAGGGTACAGGAAGAATAAATATTCACTTATGTTTTCTTTTTAAATATAATTCCGGTATACAGTTTTCTCAACGAATCCCCCACGTGCATGAATTAATTGCGGGAAATTTGTCTTGTACATGTATTTTTGAAGAAAATTATCCTTCGTCGTTTCCCGACTCGTAATAATTCTCAAAAAATCCATATACTCAAAAACTTTCCGGCTATAATTCATTCTCTAGGAGGAATATAGGTGAAAATTTCACACCAAACATTTTCGATCAATTTAAAGCCTGTATTTCGTATCGTTACCATAGCAACTAAACAAATTTCTTGGTTATTTTTTCCTCCTCCTTGGGGGGACGGAGCATGAATTTACACTGGAAATTTTTTGACGTTTATAGGTTAAATGACATTTACATTCAACTTCAGATTATTTCGAATTCATTCTATAAGTCAAAAAATAAAAATCATTTATCAACAGTTTACCATATAATATTATGTAGGTATACTTGCAATATAATATTTCAGTGCGAAATTTTTTCTCGAACACGAATATTTAGGAAATTCTCAAAATATTCGTGTTCTCGAAGAAATTTCCGGAAATAATTGAAGCTCTCGTGATATTATTAGTGAAAATTACGTCCAGCGAGTTACTCATTTCGTCTGTAAGCAGATATTGTTGGTCTTCGATTATTTGGCTCCGATTATGTTGGCATTCATTGTCCTGAAGTGTTGAAAATGGAAGTAGATTCGAGCCAAATTGTCTCATTCTAGACGGCTAATAATGTGGTTTCTGCTGCTTTTTGTGTCGTTTTCCTAAGTGACGACAAGTGCAGAGAATGGTTTCATTGAGAGACATTCTGGTTGAAAATCATAAATTTGTTCTAGAGTCGGACTTGGCGGGGTACTATAGGAGTCCACAGACTCCGGGGCCAAATATTTTCGCGGGCCAAATAGAGATCGAGTGCTAAATTATTCAAATTAGCCAACAGATCCTTGATGAAACCATATAAATGCAAATTAATATAGTGGACTATGGTGAACTTTGGAAATAATGCATGAAAACATTAAAACTTAACAGTATTCCATGAGTCACATCAATGCCCAAGTCATGGTGGGAGAAACAAAATTATGTATAAGCTCTTCAGCTGTATGCTAATCAAAGATAGGGATTAGATTACCGAATCATTCAACATCTTGTTTGATTGATCAATTAAAGTGACACACCTCTCAAGCCTTAATTATCTCTATAGAAAGGCAAAATTCAGTCTGCTACCATCATTCCCCCAAAGTCTACTTTTCTTTTTGTATTATTTCTCACATATTTTTTGATCACATCCTGATTGTTTTTCATTTTTCTGCATGCTTTTCCATGCTTCCTAATAGTAACCTCAAAAAATAAGACACTTCAGCTTCAAGTTAACCTCATAGGTCCACAGGATTCAAATCGGGTGATCTTATAGTCAAGTTATGAGGGCCCCGCCTTGTGCAAGATGACCCGATTTTAATACCGTGGATTATCACTTGTTGGTTTATCTTGAATCTGGAGTGTATTCTCCTGAGATTACTACCAAGGAGGATCTAATTCAGAGAATCGATCGAAGAAGCATGCACAGAAATCAAAAACAAGAATTTGTTTGAATCAAATTGGAGCGAACTTGGAGCAAATGTTATAATTTTCATGTTTCAAGTTGAGAAGGTAGGTTTTTCATTATTTTTATTGTTCTAATATTTGAGGAAGTGAAATTATTCCAACAGTGATATGTCATTTATCGATTGATTTGTAAAATTTCTTCCCATGAATATAATAGTAGTTGAAATAGATGAAGACACATTGGCGTATTCATCCAGGTTACAATAGCATCCCGGAAAATAAAAACTACACCATTCGATTCAGCTGCTTGTGCACTTTCCAGATATGTAATTTAAAATTCGAAAATTCAGGGTGTTCTATTTGGGGTCCAGAAATATGATGAATTTTCGTTAATCCGGACCTGGATTTTTCTCGTGACTGATAGGTGAGTCGCTTGGTTAGAAGAAGGAGGACTTATGTACCAAATTCCAAAATGATATACTGGGTGGTTCATGATAATTTTTGTTATTCGATTATAAAAACTCAAAATATTCCACTGTTACCTATCCATAAAACCTCAAATTCAAAATCAGACATTCTTTAGTGAAAAAGCATGAGGAAAAATAAAAAGTACACCATTCGATAGCTTCCTGTGCACTTTCCAAATATGTTAGCAGATTTTGGACATTTGAAAATACATTGCGTTCGTTTTGGGGTCTAGAAATATGATCAATTTTCGTTAATCCGGACCCGGGATTTTCTCGTGCTTGATAGAGAGTCGCTTGGGTCGAAAAAGAAGAAAATTGTGTATCAAATTGCAAAAAAAATTACTGGGTAGTTCGTAAGTCCTCACAAAGAATACAGCAAAATTAATAAAACACCCTATGTAACAACTTCACAAACGATAAGATTTCCACAAAATTCTTAAACACACAACATGTTTCGCAAACACAGTAGCTTCGTCAGGTGATATACTGGTACAAAAACTCGAAAAAAAACACCCTATATCTCGGATATTATCTTGTGAGACCCTATAATTATGGTATATTCAGAACCACCATGAAGAGCTCTATCCACCTTTAAAGTTTTTCTGTTTCCCAATGGGACACCCTGTATAACCTCCAACAGTTTGAATAAATTCCAAGACTTTTCCTTTCCTCCCTATAGGTACGCACGATGTTCCACGAACATTACAGGTGTTTTCTTTTGTGCGCTCCAACAAATTAAAAAAACACTAAGAATATTTCTATGTTGATCAAAATCGAAAAATGTTTCATAGATTTCAATCACTGTCCAGAAAGAGGACAACGTCATGAATCCATTTCATTCAAAGTTATTGTTAGGAATTTTTGTTGACTGGTCTATGTGCCTTCTCATGGCAGAATGATTTGTTGCGATTGTTTCAAAAGTATGTCTTACAATGTAAGACACTCTGTACGACTTCGTTATGCAAATGTTCTTCACAGGTGGCACCTAGTTTTGCATTCGAGGAAGTGCACATATATATTCCAATTTAGACGAATGCCGAATGGAATACCAAATGATCAGGCTGATTATATACATCATAATGGCGTTTAGACAGTATAGGTATTCAATGAACAGGGTGTCTCAAATTGCTTGATTTTGGCAGTTTTTTATATTTCCAGTACAGCTAAAGAAAAACTGGCCAAGGGGTCTAGAGCCCACATCTCGATTTCTCTAACCATTTCCGAGATATAGGCGAAAATTGACATTTGACCGATTTCGAAAAATTGCCATAATATTTTTATTTCTGGATATTTTTCTAAACGGAAAAAACTTTCTACATGCACTTTTTAACGTAGAATGAGATATCTGCAAAAAAAAATATTGCGTATTAATTGTCTGATATCAAAGCTACCGTTGTAATTTCAATCAAAGACCATAGCTTTGACACCAGAAAATTGAAAAAAAAAGCTTTCCAATTAAAGATATATATGGCAAGATATTTCTAGTCATCCTTGCTGTCAATATAACATATTTCTCTCAACTCAGTAAGCCATGGAGTTGTTTTCAATACTTTTCAGTTCGACATCAATTGAAAGGAATAAAAGCTGTTTACAACTGTCTGCGACAAAATGTATGAAAACACAAATGATTGGTCCTTTCATTTATGACGAAAATGTGAACGCCCAACGATACATTAGTATTTCAGAAAACATTGTGGAACCATATTCAGAAGACTTGGACCTTGAAGATTCGATACGAAAGTTCTATCAACAAGATATGCAATGCATACAACTTACAAACTGATACAAATGTTCGGGAATCAGTGGATGGGAACACGGGGCCCCGTACCATGGCCTGCAAAATCCCCGGACCTAAGTCCTTTGGACTTTTTTATATAGGGTTTCGTCAAAGACCAAATATTCAAAACCATACTGGGAACGCGTACAGAATTAGAGCATTCAGTGAGAAATGTCATAGCTCAAATAAGACCTTTACAACTCTTAAACGCCGAGATATCAGTAAAGGAGGTGTCATCTTTGTTTCAACCAAAATGGTGGACAATTCGGTTCACTGAAGCCACACTACCTTTTGATAGTCAGCAATTTCAGCAGAATTCTGAGTCAAAATATTTTGGAATGAATAAAAGTATGTCTGCTCACAAGTATTTGTCACTTTCAGTGATTTATTTTGTTTGATTTCGGAATAAAAAATCAGCAGATTCACGACTGTCAGTTGATTTCGGAATATAGCCTAGGTCACCACAGAACAAGTCTACAGATTCATTGTTCTGAGATTTTATCAGTTTCACAGCACAATAGAGTAAGAATAGTTATTTGTTTAACTAGGCAGCAAAGTAGTAGATTGACTGCCGTGGCTGAATTCATAGCCGAGCGTAGCGAGGCTAGGAATCCAGCTAAGGCAGTCAATCTACTTCGCTGCCGAGTTGAACATATAATTTTTTCTCCGATTGTTCATAATGATATGGGAGAATATTGTATTTGCGAATTAATACAATTCCCACAATTTCTTTATTCTTCCTGTATAGTGTTCAATTAAATATATTTTATTGATTAGAAGCAACTTCAAATTATTGGGCATCAGTCATTTTTTCTTAAATTTTGTGAGTGATTTAAATGCTCACAAAATGCTCACTTGAAGTCAATGCTCACCGATGTGAGCAAACGATCACACATCAGCAACGCTGAAAATGTACACTATTAGATTAGAGATCCTACTATAGAAATTTAATCGATTCCAGTGACACCTCGTTTTTTTAAACGCAGTGACATTCAGAGGAGCAAATCATGTCATTTGTACTCGTATCGAAGATCCCAAAAAATCTAGATACATGAATGTACACAGTACATACTATATCATCCTCGATTGACCTACAGATAGTAGTTCATATTTTCTCATCAAGAAGCATTTTCGGAGGACAAGAGAAACTTTCATTAGATTCACTTGGAATGGCGAACAATATCACCGTGAAAAACGAACAATAATAACAATCCGATGTGATACACACATGGTGAACGGACATGATGTCATCCATCATTCTTTTCAACAGTGCGATTTGCTGGAAAGCAATTCAGAAAAAGTTGGTCTTAATTGACGTTGGCTCGAATCAGCAGAGCGGAAAGGTCAAATGTAAACGGAGCCTGGATATAAAACAAAGCGGTTGATAATGATACTATAGGTGTTTGTTGGGCTGAAGCTTCATCTCAAGTCATAAGAAATAATACCTAACATATTACAGAGTGTTTCATAAGTACGTATGCTGTCAAAACTCAGTATTATCAAGAAGTAGGTACTATAAGGGTACTATATAGAAAAAATTATAACTGAAAGTTCAAATGATTATTTTTCTAGCCTGGTCCCAGCAAAAATATTCGCATTCACCAAAATTTAAAATGACACAAGATAGCACCTATATAAGTGTTCGAAATTAGTATACATATTCTGCACACCAATTTAATACAGTCTAATGAATATTCCCATGATATCAGATTTTTACTCATTCTTCTAATTGACGAGAAATTTCATCTTGAAAAAATATAAGGATCGAAAAAAAATTAAGTTTCAAGGCATGCAAGTTAAATCATTGAACTACGCGTGAATGTGCCTTCCGCACGAAAATTTATACAGAGGTGACATCACAATTTGGTGAATAAAAGAATCTCATCCTATATTTTATCTTGATCCCTATATTTTTTTTATTTGTACCATTCAATAGTATACGTCGAGCTTTCTTAAGGCTTGAAAAATGTGTATTTATTTCAATGTCACCCTGTATATAACAAATTATAATGATCAATTTCCCAAATGAACAGAAATGCCATAATATATAATACTCAACGAGCTCCATCCGAATATGTGGACAAATCTGAAATATTCAGATTCTCAATTCCTACTATTTTCTGTTGAAGAGATCAAAATTTCAGAAACGACTATTAGGCAATATTTTTTCGAAAAAGTGGATAGCCCTCTCGATTTAGGCATAGCTGAAATGATACTCATACAGAATTTCAATACCTCATGATTATTCAATGGGAGATTTCAATATTTTTGCTCTTTCAATTCATCCTGTATCAAAATATGAATGATAAAATATGCAAGTATTTCAGCTATGTCTGAATCGAATATAGGCTATCCAATTTTTCGGAAAACAAATCAAAGCTAATAGCCTTTTTTGAAATGTTGACCCCTTCGACAAACAATAGTTTTCAAATGGAGTTCGTTGTATCATTATAAGTATTATGGAATTCTCAATAATTTGGAAAATTGGTGAACATTATAATTTGTAATAGATATTATGTATATTGGGCGCAGATATGTATTATTGAGCAATATTCCCAATCAACTTGATTTACTTCCAGAAGAATATACGACCGTCCAATGGATTACCTGAATTTTGAAAATTATCATAATCAGTTTATATTAATGTAAAAACTTCACAAACGATAAGATTTCCACAAGTTTTATCAACTGAGCTGAACATTACCTATATAAGTGCAGTCTTTTGGCATTCAAAATGTTGACTCCTTCAACAAACATTAATGGGCTCATATCACAATAGTTATTTGTTTAACTAGGCAGCAAAGTAGTAGATTGACTGCCGTGGCTGAATTCATAGCCGAGCGTAGCGAGGCTAGGAATCCAGCAAAGGCAGTCAATCTACTGTGCTGCCGAGTTGAACATATGATTTTTTCTCCGATTGTTCATAATGATATAGGAGAATATTGTCTTTGCGAATCAATACAATTCCCAAAATCTCTTTATTCTTCCTGTATAGTGTTCAATTGAAATAAAATTTGATAGAAATCGCAGTTGTTGGTTTGACAATTCATGAAATTTCTGACAGTTGTGCGAAACAATATCGGTATATTTAAATTATCATATAATGGACAGTGATAGCGACCTGGAAGTATACTTACACCTCCATTAATAAGGGAGGTGGCAAAAAATATAGAGTTGAATTTGTTGCCGGAGAAGTCTCGGATGAAATATGAAGGAAATTATAAACGATTTATGGATTTTTAATTTTGCTGATACATATCAATCAGCAAAGTAACCACTTTGCTGCCTAGGCAGCAAAGTACCCACTTTGCTGCCTAGGCAGGAAAAGTAATACTTTGCTGATTGATTTGTGTCAGCAAAATTAATATTTGCTGCCAATCGGAGGGAAAAAGATTTTATTTCATAATTCGATAGAACTCACCCAAACTAGCTCACCACCGCGAACCGTTTCTTGCTGTGAGCTCCCTACGTTTTATAAAAAATTATTGAAATCCCCGATTTTTCGGACCTCTGAAAACGAGGCGATGATGTGACGTCAAAACCCTAATACTGAAACAAGACTATTCCAGACAGAGATGAATGATACATGATTTCTGACAGAGTGAATTAGCGCGAGATCACAGTTGAAAGAATTAATATATCAGTTGCCTCAGTCTCCGTCGGGCGTTTGGTATTTTCTTTTAACTATGGCGAAATGAGGTTTATACGTCATAAGAGGGCCCGTTTTTAGAAGGTACTATTATTTATGCCCGAAAATAAAGTATTCCAGTTAATTTTTCGATCGAAGCATGTCGTCAATCATTATTTATGTATAAAAGGATCATTATAAACATGGTTTGAGTTAAAAGTTCTACTGAGGTGTACACGCCCATTGTAGGTCTTGCGGATTTTAATATTTCACACTTTTTTACATTTCTGAAGAGAACTCGTTGAGTACTATTCTATGAAGTTTTTGTTTTTGAAAATCGGTCAACGGGTGTGTTGCGAGTTGAAATCGCATACAGTTTACACAGGGTGTTTCAAAATATATACGCAAGTCTCCAGGATCTGATTGCTCGTATCAAAATGTGAAAAAATGTTTCTTATCCTATCCGTGTATTGCACAGTGAACAGCTTGTATATGTATAAGCATTTTATACTCATAATAAGCTATGTTTTGTGCCGTTTTTTAATTTATAATTCATAATTGATGAAGAAATTGAAGAAGTAGTGGGTGTTTTTCTTCCCAACTTCTACGCCACTGAAAAAAGTACAGATTTGAACCGCCCATTCAAAATGCCAATGTTTTTTACACAAAAAATGTACTCTATGTCATAAGCTCTAAAGTTGACCCTTTTTGAGAAAAATCATTTCTTATGTTGAAAAACATTTTGCGTGCATGACTGAGTATATTATGGTTTTGGATGTATGATAAATTGACATTCATCATACAGGACGTGGAAAAAAATTCAGTTTCCATCGTTCAAGTATGAACCCCTTGATTGGGTGAAAGTCGAGGTGAAAGTATTTAAAAGGAATATTCTCAGATATATTTATGAACACAAAAAAAATGGATATATATATAAAGAAATACATTGAGAAATCGCATTCTCCATGTGATGAAAATATTAATTCTTTTTCGGTTTATTCAACAGAAAACAACTACTTTCCTGGCTATTTGCCACGTCGAACATTGAATGAATATCCAAAAAGAGAGCATGAAAAATCAATATCCTCTGAAATTGGGAATTGACATTATCTCTCAAATCGAATAGAATGATATGATGTATTATGGTATAAAAATATAACTTACCAATATGTTCATTATTAAAATGAAAATTGAAATGTATAGGAGAAGTTTACTTGTATGAACTCTCACAAACAGGTTATATGAACTTCACTCGAGCAGAACTCATTTCGGATATCAAATCCTCATCAGTAACCTGAAGTCCAGTTATTCTTTTAGCCATTCTTCATGATATACACAATTCTCATCTCGATTTGAGAGATACTGTCAATTCTCAATTTCAGAGGATTTTGATTTTTCTTGCTTCCATGTTGGACGTGGCAAATATAGCAAGGGAATTAGTTGTTTTCTGTTGAATATTCAGAATGATATAATGTGCATATCTTTATATGAGGGAGAATGCAAATTCTCTACTTCAGAAGATTTTGTTTTCAAATTCTTATCGTGTGTATTCAATAGATGTAATTCAATGTTCGTCGTGGCATATAGCCGGGAAAGTAGTTGTTTTCTGTTGAATAAACTGAGAAAGAATTAATATTTTCATCACATGGAGAATGCGAATTGTATTTCTTTATACCTATATATATCCATTTTTTCGAATTCATAAATACATCTGAGAAGATTCTTCTCAATGTTTTTTCTCAAATTTCAACAACAATCTCGAAAATAGTGCATTCTAGAGGGTATGTTAGTATGTTATTAGATACTTTATTCATATTTTTGGTCGAGCTCTCACATCCACATATATTATGAAACACCCTGTATAGTATCGATAAATTGCAAAAAATTCTGAAATCTCCCTGTATAGACTACACTTTCTTTCCGCTCTGTGACGAAAATACTCAACGGCTCTTTGTTTACGAGGTACTGAACCCAATTTTGAAATAGTCGTAGGCGTTTTGGATACACGAGCAGAATGCATATGATTATGATATGCACTCATAATTTCACTGTTTCATTGCGGAAAATATAAAATGATACGATTCTGGGTCGATGAACTCTGTTATTATAGCTCAGATTCAACTCTTAAAGATATACGAGGTGTTTTTGGAATGAGAATATACAGTGTGTGTGATTTCAACCCGCAACACACTCCTAATTCAGAACTTGTCGACCGATTTTCAAAAACAAAAGTACTGAGCTCCACTTCTGATCGAGATCGGACTCATGTTTATATAAACTTTTTTGATAAAAATGATTAGATCTATCACCCATTTCGGTTTGTGCCGTTAAATCTGAATCACCCTGTATAAAAACTATCCACCCAAACTCGGTATCGTTGAATTGGTCATAATAAGCCCTTACCGATTATGGAATGAAATACAGGGTGTCCCATATACAAATCAAAAGTTGGGGCTGTTTTTCGTGCACTTCTCTGTATAGGTATTTGTAGTATAAAATCATTTATTTCGGCAACTAGATTTACAATGTCCGCAGAGAAACAACTATGTATAGTATGTGTTTCACACTATACAGTTACTTCAGGAGAAAATCAAATAATATTATGGAATGCCAAAGGTTCCAGTCTACGATATGATAGTATGAGGATAACAAAAAAGTCTGAATGTTTTGCATATTTCAGCACAAAGGCATTCGATTGAATAATCAAGGCCTTACCTTCATCCCGCATATTTCAGCACATACACTCTAAGAAAACTGTTGGTGTCTTTTTCAATTCCAGACTGTTGGAATTAACACTAACCCTATTCAACACCAAAATTGTACTATCCTATCATAAGTATTGGGAATTTGATATCGTGGGGTTCGACGGTGTAAATCGTGATACATTATGGCAAATCTGAATTCGGAATCACACTTTTCATACTCATTATTTGAATTCAAACTGTAAACATCAAATTATTCTATTCATGAATCACAAAGTTGATATATTCTGAAAAATTATCATTAGTAGGTGTAATTTTTCAAAATTCATATCATGAAAGTGATCAACTATCATATTTTTCATGTGACTATCAATTTTATGAAGTATCCATATTCACACAAATAATTCCTCTTCAAGATATTCACCTAGTAATGAGATTGATAACCAAACCAGTGTATTTTCTGATATCACTGGAATAAATGACACTGGAATAGTTGTAAATCAACACCACTAATATCAGAAAAACATCGGAACAAATTTGTCGCCATACACTGTTGCCACCTCGTCTATTTTATATTACTTAAACCTATTTCATATATAACACTTTGAACATCGTGGTGTAAGATAATGATTGGAAGTTGATGAATTCAATATCAATATGATGCTCTCTAATTAACGACTGCAACATTCTGTATCATTACTGCAGAGCTTACATGCATTTTGGTCCACCATTCGTCAAACGTACTCGACAGGCTGAGTCAGCACATCATCGTTTTGTCGTCAATCTAGAATTATGTCAAACAACTCCTTTCCAAAACACGTTTGTCTATGGAACGACGAAGCACCTTTGCCAACGGAAGTATTTCCAAGAACTTATGAGGACAATTTCATTTAAGTACCTACTGCCTATGTTCATTAAATTATCATGAAACTAGGTACATATACTTAGTTATTTCATATCGTGATGCTTGGCAACCTTGCGCATCTTCTTTGTGTACGTGCTCCTATCACTTCCACACTCCAGTCCAGACTCCAGAGTTCCACAGCCATTCGTAGTAAACGTTGAGCAATATTCAGCACTGTCTCTCTTCACTGTGCTTTCAATAAGCACGGATCATGTTGCTCTTCCAGTGTAAAGTGCATGATTGTTTCTATCATGAAGTGTATAAAAATAAAATTCAAATGCTCAGAAAAGTTTATTGAGGAATCAAAATCAGAAACAATTGTCTCGATGTTTCGACACAACACCAAAATCGATGGGACACAGAGCTACCACAGGTAATACAGGTCAAAATGAGTTGATTGGACCTAACTTGTTTGTATAAAAGAATGTACCGTTTGTCCGTGAGGTGAGTTTAAAGTTTTCATAAATAAACACATTTTCGTTCGCTGATCGCTGTTCAAAAATGAGTGAAACAAATTGGATGATATTCGACGAAAGTGCATTTCAGAGTATAACTCTTCTTTCAGTAATCGAAGAATCCCGAAAGAAATTGTAGATCTTTTGAAAATATGTTTATTTATGAAAACTCTGTATATTTTTCAATAAAAAGAAGTTGGGTCCAATCAACTTATTTTGACCCGTATTACCTGTGGTAGCTCTGTGTCCCAGCAATTTTGAGATGCCCTGTATATCTCAACAAAAATATTTCACACTATAATGAATTACAAATTGATTGAACATACCTAAATGTGTCAGAATTCTGAAGATTCGTGTCAGATGAAGAACTGTCCTCAATTAGAATTGACACAATTCCGGTTAAGAATTCAATGATCTGGTGTAAATAAACACCGTATTCATTGTAGATTTGATCATTTGATGATGATTTTGTAAACTCATTCTAGTGTGACTTTAAATATACTGATGTTTTTCATGATCAATAGTATTGTGATTCACACCAGACCAGTGCGAACTTTATCAGAAAATATCGCACATAACACACCAGACTGGTATTACTTTACATCCATTTCGAAATCACAAATCTCACCTGGAAATGTGCAGAGATAGCACCAAACACCGGTGCTCTACAAATAGGTGTGAATTAACACTGAAATATGCAGGACCTCTAAGGAAATCATTCGGTGTTAGCTGGTGTCAACTGGTGTTCCAGTTTTTCTTAGAGTGTATACCCGGATTATTTGATGCGAATTCCTGGAAGACACATGCCTGCCTGAAATAATTAACATCTATTGTGATTAGCTACTGAATAATTCCTGGAATACTACAGTCAGGCCAGCCACATACATAGTGAATTTCAGAATACAATTTCATGATTCTGGAATGTCTAACAATGAAACAAATCATTTTATATCTGAGTACATTTCTCTAGAAGAAAAAACAAAATGACCCTGAAGTCTATCCAACCGAACGCGTATACAAACGGGAGTACAAGGGGGAGCCATTGGAGTAGTTCCCACCCCGTACAATATTTTGTTGAATCGAATAAAAATAATTGATTCTGTTTACGAATTTCTACCAAAAATGAAAGGATAATACATTTGGGTGATGTTTTTCTAACCTGGTTTCGTGAAACGACCTAAAATTTTCCGTAAATAAATCGTTAATATAATTTCTTGAATTCATACCTATAAAATATACGCAGTAGGCCTAAGTTTTTGTAGAAAAAAAAATTGTTTCGTCTTTCAGTACAGGTTTTGAAGCTCCAGAATTCAAAAAATAGTATACCGTATTTGGAATACATCGATTTGATTTCATAAGTATCAGACTAAATATGACACTTTCGGTTTGACTGGAACTTCCTATACATATTTTTTGAAAATTACGATTCAGTATAGAATGACCTTACCAACGATATATCTCAATCATTTCATGTAATTGAGATATTATAAAAAAATACTTTTTGAATTCCCCTCGTGACTTATAGGAAAATTATCAAATAAAATATTATGTTGCGCGTCATATTTTGCAGTTTCAATAATAATTCTGAACCCTTAGAACAAACTCAATATCATATAGCCAACTAATATGAAGTTGGAAGGTTCAATACAAATGTAAGTAGGTATAGCATGGGGATCATCTAACTAAAAAGGAAACAGAAATTCAAAATTTGTTCATGTTTTGTATTTCAATATGTATATGGGAGCTGGACTATCAGCCCTCCAAAGGATGACGTTGAGTTTTCGGACACTTTGTATAAGTATAAGAAGATATAATAGGTTCTTCAATCCTACTTTGTCAAGTATTATGAATAATTTCCATTAATCTCTCATTTGCTGAATGAAGTTGATTACTAATAAAGATAAATTATGATATTTTGCGATAGTATCTATAATTATTCATTCATTTTTTTGCTGATGAATTCGTTCCTTAATAAAACGGATCCATTTTCTAGGAATGTTGCAGATTATATCTTGCAACAGCGCCTAATACTTCGAGTCCGTCCACACCACTCAAAACACTTACAGGCACAACAAAAGGAAGGAGCCATGGGTGCCGGCTTCATTCTCTTCTGATCGATGGCAGTAAATTAGGAAGGATAGTATCATTGAATGTAGACGATATTGATTCATTGATTCAATGATATTTTTATTTAGGATCGAGCTCTATTCGAGATATTTCAATGCATAAATAAATAAACCATAACCTGTCAGAGTGAAGCCAACTACCTTCTGCATTTCTGTTCCGAGTGCACTTATGGTTATGTATGTTTTTATTCACCAGTTTTACTTCTTCTTTCATTTTTTTCATTCATTTTTCATTCGTTAGCTATTCGTTACCTATTCTCTAGTTATATTCTTCATCATCAATCATCAGCTATTTTCAGACTATAGATTCAGAATGTACGTCGCAGTTTACCGCCCCGAAAATTAAAAATTGCTTGAATTTGAAAATGAAAACGACTTGACTTTATCGGTCGCCATTCTGTATAGCGTGGACATAAAACTGGAGAGTTCCGAACTTATTTTATGAAAATTCATCTAAAGCAAACTTCCCCATTATTATTGATTAAATCATCACACATACCTATAAGAATTAGAGAATTAACGCAGTTGAGGACAATGCAGTGTTATCAGTATAATACTGAATGATTAGCAAGAATAACGGATTGCTATTGGTTCAAACAATGAAAAAGTCACATTTTGACATGTGAAATAAATAATCGGTGTGTCTCACTTGGCCCGCCACTGAGAGTATTCGATCTGCCGTTTTTCGACAGTAATTCGTGCGATCACCAAAAACGGAAATAAACGAAAAAAAAAAAAGGAGTTCCGTTTCAGCCATTAGGCCGATGGAGTTGGAGTACTCCGAACTCCGACGGCTCCGCGTTTTCGTCAATAATGAGCCTAGCAACAGAATCTCCGGCGACCTGCAGTTGGGCCAGACAAGCTGTCATATTCTGGAATACTTCGGTTTCGACCCGCTCACAGTGAACTCTTTCAATAATTATCTATTGGATTGTAGGCAAAGGGTTTTATGGAAATGGGTTGCGTGCAAAAACTGTCAGATGACCCACCCTGGAGGCGAAACATTGAAACACAACCTCACTTTTCTTATTTGTTTACATATGATTGAAATAGTTTTTCACGATTACTTTGGCATACAAATCGTGTTATCGTGTCGGCTATTCATTAATTCGCACATGCCATCAAATTGTGCTGTTGTACAATGCACAAAAAATGCAGCGAGAGACGAAGGAATCCGGTTGGTACGATCCATTATATATATATATTATATATATAAGTGAAGCCTGATTCTTCGTGTTTGAAATATCAGCTGAATAAATCGAACCAAGGATGCTTAGCAAGCCGAAATAGTTTTGCATCAGCTGAATAGAAGTAATGACTGAAGACTGAAATTTTTGAAAATTCCTGAGTCAATACAAAACAATGTGTCGAATAAAAATACAGTTTCTCTTGAATCAACGAAATATATCATTTGAATTAACCAAATATTTCATTGTATCAACCAAATAATCCATTGAATCAACCAGATATTCCTTTGAATCAATCAAATATTTCATTGAATCAACTAAATATTTGATTGAATCAATATCTCTTCATACACAACTCATGGATGTGCTTGATTGAATAAGATCCAGAGTTCATGCAAGACATATTTACTCAATTCAAACTTCGAATTCGCTCTGAAACAAGCTATATATTCACTCATTCGAATATTATATTTTGTCGTGCATATACGACACTCATATTTGCCTCATTTAATTAAATTTTGCTTGATTCAACAATTTCTTTTTTTCCGTGATTCTTATGAGCTCCCCCAAGAGTAATTTCTGGCTAGGGCGGGTAGGTACGCACCTGATCGATATAAAAGAATAGAAGAAATGAGAATCAAAATAATAGAAACTTGCATAGAGGTGTACATCATGAACACTCCACTCCAAAGCATTATTAGATGATTTCTTAGAATCCAATATAGTAGATCGTGACCAGAGGCTCTGAATCCATGCCATCCGGATATTATCCAACCAGTATTTTGATAATGATAATTAATCATTCGCAATCATTGTTATTAATTACATATTACGTATAGCATCGTGCATGTCTATAGTTCTGGTACATTTCATTGTTCTTATTTGGTTCAGAATAAACATCGAGATTACCTATATACCTGTCTATATACTATAAAAAAACTATAATTATGTGTACCAATCTTTCCGTTATATTATATGTACCACTAACAGTAGTAGAAACACTTTAAACCTAATTACCTAATCGTAGAAAATTATGCGTGTTTCTGATTTTGTACATACTTCTCAAAACTGACTTATAAATACCATTGTTCCAATCAAGATGGAAAAATTCTTATCCATCAAAATAATGGAACAAACATTTGTCAAAAAAGAAATATATTGAATACTCAATCAATATTACTTTTATTTCAATTATACATGTTATTCCACTTCTAGAATTCCAAAACATTTCATTTCAAAATGTTTCAAAAGGAATTGGATTTGGCCCAAAAGAGTGATTGAATCGATAGTTAGTGACACCTCATTTCAAAATGTTTTAAAAGCAATACTACCTCCTAAGTATGGAAAAATATTGAATTTTACTTATCTTTCAACATTAATAAACTGTCTATGGTTTTCTCTATTGACACTTCTTTCTAATTTTGTCCTTACTAGAGAATATTGAAAAAATACTAATATTTGATTTCAAGAGACGAAATATATTAGTTGAAATACTATACTACTAATGAAAAATATTGTTAGCAGATGTTCACCAGTTTGCATCAATGCAGTTTGTTATTTTCGAATATTCGCATCTCTTCATTCCTTCTGAACAATTTTCCAATGACAATAATATTGGAATGCTTTTCCATCCTCAGAACTCAGAATTATAGTCTTTTTTCATTCGATCTCATCATAAATATCTATGAATACCCCTATCAGTCACAATGTAGTAAGGGTTCATGAAGGATTGCTGATCTATTAAAATTCACACATAAATTCAAACAAAGTTATCTCCCCCTGGTATTTAATTTTTTTATGACGTAACACGTACCGTCGTAAACTAGAACTTCTCGTTATTCATCCAAAATTTTACGATCGAACTAGACTGAAAAAAATGCTAACGACAATATAGGGAAAGGTGGCATGTCAACTCGGACACTCCATATAATCTGTAAGAAATATTTATTTTTCTACTCGCATAACTAAAATGGCAACTAGCGTACGGATATGTATACCACGCTAAATGATCGATTAATCACGAATTGATGATCTGTGATTGATTCAAAAAATTAAACACGTTACCATGGCAACACAATTTCTTAAACACATTACCATCGCATTCATCATCACATTCAGTCGTTCGAGTCCTACCCTGTCCGGCCTGTCAATTGTAGGAACTGTCAACTGTCGTTTTGGAATCTTGTTGCAATCAGAATTATTCAAACAATGTCCTTTGGTATCAGAATTTTTCATTAGAAATGTATTCAAAATGTAGACGAAAGTGAAATCGAAGAGAATGTTTTAGGTAATTGCTTATTTCCAATGTAAAAATGAAGCTCTCATCTTTGTGGGCAATTCATTCATAGTACACTAAATGACAATAAACATAAAACACAATATTTAGAAGGAATCGAAAACTTTGATACCCCAACGAATCGAAGAGTCCTTATCGTCTACGTCAAATGAAAACCTCTTATTCACAAAGGTTAGTAAGCAAGCCATTCATGTATCCTACCTAACCTGGCCACATCTACAACCAATATCACTCATACGTGTCTCGTGTCAAAAGGTCAAAGTGAACTCTCAGACAAACAAAATATGAGAAGAAAAATAGATACGGCCACCTTTTTTTCATCTCTTGGAGCATACCAAATTGAATCCCTATAATGTTCGGGGAACATTGTGGGTACCTAGAGAGGAGGTAGGTATTTGTATAATCTCTGGTATTGTGATTTTTTCAACTTTTGGAGATTATAAGTTCTTGGAAATACTCTGTTTGGCAAAAAATTCCGAAGCCTTGCCGTTCTATGTACTTATATACGAGTTTTGGTAAAGAGTTGTCCGACATATTTCGAGGTTGACGACAAAAAGGTGTGTTGACTGGGCTTGTCGAGTACGTCTGAGTGATGGGAATAAAATAATGAGATTGCTACATGATGATTCCTACTCATATCGCGTAGAATTGATAGAAAATGATCAAATTATAGAGATTTGGTATTGGTATTGGTAGGTTGGATAGTGACAGATGCGCTGCGACCTAATTAGATCTATTGTGCCCCATCTGCTTCAGCTATATCAAGGATTTCTTGTTCATAGCAGCCCCTCGAGATTCAATTCCTTCAGGAATTTGAGGATTTTGAGGGGGTCTATCTGTGGTATTTCTTCCACAGTCAGCTGGTGTGTTCCCAGTATGTTCAATCTTTTATAAAGCGTCACACTCCATCAGTATGTGATGGGGTGTTTCTGGTTCTTCCTCACAGAATCTGCAGGTGCCGTCCTCCTGTAAGCCTAGCTTCCTTAGATGTTCTTTGAGTCTGCAATGCCCCGTTAAAAATCCCGTTATTGCTTTGAGACTTCCTTTGCTGAGGTTCGTCAGTGTCTTAGATCTTTCTCGGTTGAAATTTCCAAGGAGATCTTTAGCCTGCCGTAGTCCTGGAAGTCTTCTCCATTGTCTGACTCAAATTATAGAGATGCTAGCTGGTACTATATGACAATTGGTAGTCAGGCAAGAATGGAGAAATGTATACCAGAGCAGATAATTGCGAGTAAACAATCCAGTTTTTTGACAATTCATTTGGACATTACCCATTTTTTCCTTGAATCTTCGGACTTATTTTTTGTTTTCGATGATTTTTCAATTCATATATATGATTTTTATTTCTAGTTGTTCAACTTTATTGCTCACTATACTCCATCAAATGAGTCCAGGTGGTTTGATTTCAGTTTCCTTCAACTTCCAAAAAGTAAGGTTTCAAATTTTGAAATGCATTTTTCTCGAAACTTACTTTTTGTGATATTCCCCCTTTTTCGCCTGTGGTCTTCATATTATATTATCAGATCGTTTGTTATCATTCGCGTACTTTGGATGAATCGGCAATCTCCCGGTAGAGAAACAAGAAACAAGGAATCGACAACAAAGGACAAAGAAAAGGTGCGACATTGGCATTTGTGTTCTGTGGATTTAGGGGCGATGGATGGAATGATAAAATGAAACTGTCCCGCACAAGGATTGATCGATACCTTCTAGCCAATGTGGATACACTTGTGTGCTTCCATAACGCTGTTATGCTCTCAGTAATTTTCAGGATCGTCCTATGAACTCCGAAAACTCCTCTTCATTGCATATTATGTTATGTTGGCTTCTATCTTTGACCGAGTCTTTGATGCATCACCACATTTGATTCATAATTTCATTACCCCAGAAACTGTCCCAACAAAAATGCTACGTTTGGTATTAGTTTTTTCAACCCTTCAATTATCCCGAGTACAAATTTGTTTAGCGGAACATGCAGATTTCAATTCCAGACCATTCGATCATTAGGAAATCTTTTTTCTGCTACTGCTATGAAAAGTAGCGCATTTCTCATAGCTTACTTAGTTTCAAAACCATGTATTGCTCATACTGTGAGAAATATTTTTTCTCACGGCACTTTGCCAACTCCACGTACATTTCCATGGAGAATCAACAAAAATTGACCAAAACTGAATTGGCTTCATAGCCTAGGCGTACCCGAGGCTAGGAAACCAGCCAAGGCATTAACATCTTCTTTTCTGCCATGAGAAACCTATAATTTTTCTCCAACTTCTTTACAATTTCACTCAAAGTCATTGTCAATTTTGATTACCAATTTGATTCAAATTACGTGGAACGTTGCATAGCAAGAAACTTTTTCTGCCTAGGCAGTAAAAGTACGCCTTTTCTGCCTGTTAAGTGTAATTAAAAATCCACTTTTGATGTCGTTTGGAGAAAACACATATTTTTGTCAAAACGTGACGTTTATCAAGTTGAAGGGTTAGTCCAAAGTTCGGTATAGCAGTCTAGAAATGCATTGCACTGTAAACTGTCACCATATACGTGTTTGCCTACTAATAGATTATCATCAAAGATAATTCAAAAAAGGAGGGTATATGATCCAAATTGGAAGAATTTTTGACATATACCTACTAGTCGAATTATCGTGTTATCTTGAAAACACTATCATCGGCCTCAACGTCCTGGTAGCTCCTCAACGAATCCTACTTGAGGAGTTATATGAAAGAGTATATCCTCAATATTTCTTGGGAATATTCAAACTCCTTCATCTTTCGGAAAAAAAACTGTCATCTTGTATGAAGAGCTCACGAGCTCTTGTGTTTTAATTTTAATACCTCAACATGTCCTAACATAGCAAGGAATTGAAGATGACTGACGATTAACTGAACTATTGAAGTGAGTGAGAAGAATCGATTCAACATCATACGAGTATGACAAAAATGGACACTGATGAGTGGTGGTGGAACAGATTGCTTATATTTCCTCAATTAATTGGTACCTGTCTAAGGATTACAAAGTACGGTTTAGCTGTGAAAGGACATCATTCAGGTGCTAAATTATCTTCGTTGAAATTCCATCTTCCAACAATAATACTTGTCTGTATAAATTCTAATCGGTATATAACCTTTATAAAAAAAGTCGTTTCGAAAGAAGAACCTGGTTCACGTTGGAAACGTCAACTTTTTACGGTATCAGATAACATTTGGTGGTTGAAATGTTTCATGTTAGCAGTTATATAATATTTTTGAATGGACACTTGTATAATTAGAGTTTTCTTTGTACTTCAAAATAGTATTTCCTTTGTGATTACTGAATAGTTGAGAAATTGATCATGGCGAAATTAGAAGGTAGCTCATGAAACCACTGTATATAATATGTATAATTTAAACAAAGCATGCTTGACGAATACATTGTGAAGATGGGTCGAATAAGAATTTTCACAATAAGAACAGAACATCTATGTACTTCGTCAACTTTCTACATACTCCTAATAAGTAAAGCAGAGTTCACTGAATATAGCTGAGCGTTTATAAGGAAGTGGCCGCAATGAAAAAAAAATATAGATATGCTCTGCACATTCTTATTAAAAAAGGTGTGGCAAATATAGAGTTTCTAATGATTATTTCGTTCGCTAGTTAGTAGACACTGTAATTTTCGAGTCATTAAAGATTCTGAATAGCAAAAGTGATCTTGATGAAATAATGAGAGATTGTTTCAGAGGGAATCTTGGTCGACATGGCATTCATTTGGCTAGTGACAAATGAGATGTGATTTGCTGCTCGTCAATTAATAAGTGGGGCCAGTCATTGCCCTAGGTATGCTACGTTTGAATTTTGATTTTCTGGACAGAGCAATTATAACAGGACGAACAATGAAAATACCCTGTATACTCGTTTATAGGTCAGCGGATCAGATCACTCAATTCAAATTTTTCGATTCCGCAGCTTCTATGCAAGATGCAAGGAAATTAGTGATAAACTGATGAAATAGCAGAAGCTCAAAATTAACTTATAGTAATATAATTTTCATCTTTCATTTTTGAAATCGTTTCCCTGCTTTGGTCTCTACTAGCCTCAGTGGCGTAGCTATCGTAGGGCAGTTCGATGCGGTGCACCGCAGGGGCCCAGTCATAACCGGATTGTGTTTTGTTCTCATTTTATGAATATTTTCAATGATATACACTCACCGGCAAAAACACCGGCCACCAAAAATGTTGCCCAAATTGTTCATCCTGTAACTTTTTTAATCCTTGTCAGATTTTTGTGAAATTTCGATCAAATCATAGATTCATGTTCCGGAATGTTAGTCTAAATATTATAGTCTGTGAAAAACTGATGACTTGATCCATACCAAAGTTACTATTTCACCCTTTACTTCCTAACGCCATGTGAGTTATTGAACATTGAACTTGGCTTCATTATGCTCTGGATTGAAGTTTGATCCCTTCCTAACACAATGGTTTCTGATTCACGTCAATAACTCGTTTTTAAGAGAATATACGAGTGTTTTAAGAAATTATGGCATTTTTCAATTATTTTTAACAGATCCTACATCAACTTATTGATTAACAACTTGAGGAATCAATATTACTAATTTCTACCTCATTTTTATAGCACTAGCAAACAAAAAGCAGACCTGTAGTCAATTACCAGTATGCCCTCCTCGAGTTTGAATTACAGCATTTAACCGCCCTGTCATGGAGTTGATCAAATTTCTCAAGTGGACTTGGAGAATAACTAAAATTCTTCAATTGTAGCTCTTGAATAGTCTCTGACAAGGCCGGACGAATGCGAATGAGCCTCTGAAGTTCATCCCTAAGATACTCTAGGTTTTGAATTATTGTTGACAAAAATTAAAAAATTCCATACTTTCTTCGAACACTTGTATATTCTCTTTAAAAGGAGATATTGACGTGAATCTTGAACCAATATGCTGAGAAGGGACGAAAAAGGATCAAACTTCAATTCAAAACATGATGAAGTAGAAGGTTGAAGAATGGTTCTGAATAATTGTTAATAAAAATGAAAGAAATCGATACTTTCTTAAAACACTTTAATCTTCTGTTAAAAAGTGGTTATCGACGTGGATCAAGAACAATTGTGTTAAGAAAGAATCATACTTCAATCCTAAACATAATGAAGCCAAGTTTAATCACTCACTTTTTCCACTTTTGTTCGTTCCTGTATAATGATCAAACCATCAGCTTTCCTCGGGACCTAATATTCAAGAAAATATTCCGAAACATGAATATACGGTTTGGTCGAAATTTCATCAAAATCGGACAAGAATTAAAAAAGTTACAGGGCGAAATTTTATGGTAGCCGGTTTTTTTGCCGGTGAGTGTATATTCCCTACTCAACTGTGATTTTACAATATGAAATATTGCTGCCAGCAGCGAGACCAGATCATAATCGTCAGTTGGAAGCTCGGTTGGAAGCTAATCAAAACGGTCACAGGCTGAATATACTTACCTATGAAAATTTGCGTCCTTATACACGTGTCCTAAATTTTTGGTTGTTTTAATTTGGTTGCCCTGTTGGAGTCATTTTTATGCTACCAAAATCTTGAATTATAAAATGGTACTCTGGACAAATAGCTTCACTCAGATTGCAGAGAACAAGCGGAGGTATAAGATGGCTGCCATGGCTCGTCAACATTTGCAAATACAATTCTTAAACTTTGCCATTTCGTGACTTCATTCGAGAGAACAGAAAAATTCTTAGGTACATTCAGTTGTTTTCATTTGAAATTAAATTAACTGATGAGGCTACTAGATTCATTCTCAAGAGACAAATATATTCGATTCTCATTTTGTACTTCTAAACCAGGCAGCTTGAACATGAAATTTCGAAAAGAATTGCCTGAAGCGTGATTTTGCTCATATCAGCTTTCACAAATTTCAACCCTTGTTGCACCGGGGCCCCGACACCTCTCGCTACGCCACTTACTAGCCTTCATGTTCATTAAAATTTATGTACCTAGTTATCTACTCATTGTTTTAAGTCGAGTGGTGCTTCTGGTCTTCCACTATATGCTTTACCTACGGACACTACCTTGTCACTGTCATATGTGTCTTGTCATCACAGAACTTGTGTTTTGCGTTTTGTGGATTGCTGAAAACGCCACTTGTCCTCTATCATCTGATGATGAAGGTTTGTTTGTGAGTAATTATTTGAGTCCACCGTTTTGCGGTTTTTTCAAAAAATGGGTTTTGCCATTAAATGGTGATTATGCACGTCCTCATAGGGGCACAGGGCTCCTCTACAATTAATCCCACCTTTAACCGGTGCTTATTTGCACAATGATTTTTATTCAAAAATGTTTTCATGATGTGCGTTTTTTTCATTCCCACGTGAGTAAATTCTCTATTTCATATAAATTTCATGATTTAAGGTGGGTTTATACAGCAATTAAAATAAAATAAAATAAAATAATGATCAAGAAATTAACCAATCCAATCACGGCATTACTGACAATGACTTTTCATGTTTCATGTTCTATGGAGATTCTGTGACAGAATTCATTTGAGTCATGCGCATTATCATTTTCCGAATAAAATAAAATAAAAAGATGAAAGTTGGTCATCTTTTATTCTAATTCTTATTCTTAACTTATTTCCTGTATGAAGGGTTCAATGGAAATGTCCATATTGAACTTTCTTATTTCATCCTATTTTAATTCCTTATTCTGTTTTATTTGCTGTATTGTATAAACTCTACTTAACTTGTATATTATATGACCTTTGGTTTGTAAGGATTAAGGCTGATGATGGACACATAACTGTCCGAAACATGTTCCCCTAATTAATCTTTTGATTATTAAACGTTTTGGAGATGATTTTGTGTTTTCTAACCCTCCTATTATAGGGATTTTCTTTCGTGAGATAAAAAAAAAACTGTGAATAATCTAACTGTAAGGCAATCATACAAATAACCCCTTCGTGACCACTTTCCTTCAATGTACAACTTACCTATCCACAGATTCATATACTCTCGCTTATCGAGGATATTTCGTACAGTCAGTTATAAAGAAAATGACGCGTTTATTAGCGCACTTATTGAAGATTGCAGAAGTGACTAGAAGTGTTATCAGGGCCCAAGTGCGACATGTTCATTGCATCTGACTGTAGCTACTTATAACTTTGGAAAGATCGAAATTATGTTTGCAACGCGACTATGACGTAACGACTATTTATAGGTGCAATGAACTTTCACTAGCCAACAGGTTGAATGTTGAGTGCAGCAATATAGTCAATAATCTCTGGGCTTGATAACTAGCATTTAATCTTTCGCAGTTCGATACTTATATGAAGAAAAATAACAGATAAATCCAAAAAAAATTCGATAACATTTGAATAACTTGTGGTGCTACTTAACGACCCCTGATGCATAATACTTTTTTTTATCGCTTGGAGCGCACGAAAGGAAATCCCTATAATGTTCAAAGAACATCGTGCGTTCCTAGGGAGGATAGGGACAGGAGGTAGGTATTGGATTTTTTTTTGAACTTCTGGAAATTATATGTTGTTGGGAATACTTCCTCAGGCAATGAATTCCAGAGCCTAGCCGTTCTATGGATGAAGGTGTTTTGATAAAGTGTTTTTATGCTTGACAACGAAAGGATGTGCTGATTGGGCTTGTCTAGTTCGTCTGACTGGTATTGCTAGTGGAGGGATGATAGCAGAGTTTTTCGAAGAACATTCCCCGTGGAAGTATCGATAGAAAAGTAAAAGGTCGCTGACCTTTCTACGGTGTTCAAATGATGTCAAAGAGTGAGTGAGTGTGGCGTCACCCACCAGGCGAATGGCCCTTGTCTGCCGAGAATCCGAGTTTTTGTGAAGCAGCTTTTGCGATGGATCTGACATGATTATCCCATGAAAGAGTGTTGCTGATGGAAATACCGACCATAGATATGGTGGGCTTGGTGGCGATGGTGGTGCCTGACATTGAGTTATCGGGCATACTGAGTTCCGCCTTTCTAGAGAAAATACAGGGTTCAGTTTTGGTGGCGTTGAATTCAACTAGGTTGTTGGTTCCCCAGGCTGTGATTTCAGCAAGGTCTCCATTGGCAGCATTGACCTGCCTGCGCCTTAAGTTCTTAGTTTCCTGGGAAGAAATGGAAATTCTGGAAGAGAACGCAGTATGGAGGGTACTATCATCTGCAAAGCTGTGGATGGGGCAAGTTGTTACTCCCAACAGATCATTGATATGAAGAAGAAATAATGTTGGTGCTAAAATTGATCCTTGTGGAAAGCCGGAATTGATGCCAATGGTATCAGACGATACACCGTCCACCACCACGTGAAGCCATCTGCCTGAAAGAAAACTCGATGAGAGATGGCATAGCTGAGGTGGTGAGCCGTATGATGGTAGTTTGTGGAGGAGTCCTTCGTGCCAAACACGGTCGAATGCTTTCGATATGTCCAACGCGACAGCTAGAGATTCCCCGTGTTTTTCTAATGAAGCTTGCCATAAATGGGTGACGTAGGCAAGTAGATCTCCAGTAGATCTTCGGTGGCGAAAGCCGTATTGCCTATCATTGATGATTCCTGAGCTCTCCAGATATTTGATAAGCTCAATATTGATGGATTTCTCCAACACTTTGGAGATTACTGATAATAAGGCAATGGGCCTGTAGTTGTTGGGCAGGTTCTTGTTCCCTTTTTCGGGGATTGGTTGGACTCTAGCTGTCTTTCAGCATGATGGAAAAATACCCGACCTGTACGAGACGGTGAACAACTTGCAGAGAATCGGTGTTAATTCTGTTGCACATTTTCTGAGGATGATGGGTGGAATTCCATCAGGACCGTTAGCCTTATTCGTTTTGATACCAAGCAAAATTCGTCTGATAGTGCGTTGACGGAAGACGATTTCGGGCATTCGACTCTCAGCGAGTGGAATGTATGGCGCCACTTTTCCTTGGAAATCTGAAGTAGAGTTTGCTGCGAACATCTCTGCAAGAATATTTGCTTTCTCCTGCGATGTTGTTGCTAATGTGCCGTCGGATTTGGACAGTGGACCGCTTTAGCAAGGGACCAAAATGAACGGGAGCCATTGGGACAATCTATGAGTGTCGATCTTATCTTGGCATTGTATGTTTCTTTCGAAGCATCTATTGTTTGGCTGCAGTTATTCCTGGCATCAACGTATTCTGCTCTAGTCCCATTGTCCATATAGGGTAAAAGCCGAGGTAAATGCACTTGTTCTCGACCAGTTAACCGAAATGTCAACTTTTAGAGTGGTAAATTCGTGTAATAGTATATTACAAAATATGTGGATTCCATGAGTGCGTAATTGCTTCACAACACGCATTATACCTACTGCCATATAGTACATCAAAAAAGTTTGTCAAACACTCTGAATTATAATTCTTGACAGTTATGTCATCCGCTGTTGACGGCGAGTACGCGATCATGGCATACCTATACTGGCGGAATAAACAAAAACTGTGCGATGTGCTTACTGTGCGTAAAGAGCTACTTACTGAGGCTGTATCTCGTATGTTCTTGCCTACTTTCTATAGTGGCCGTAGGTAAAAGCTTTTAACATTGTATTTGAGTTAGTGTGTACCGATTCCTTGATAACTGGAAAGTAATTTGTGAATATTTTTCGGGCGTTTTGCATTCAACTTCTGAAATCTTGAAAACGGAAAAAATCTACAATTTCACTAGTTCTTGCCACCCCGCAGAGCTCTCGACCATTTTCATGTTTGTTGTCGACCACCATCCATCAGTTTGATTTACAAGAGGAAATGAAACGATTGAAAAAATCTTGACATGTAAAGATTATAATGCAAAAATCATTCGAGCCAAACTCAGTGGAGTATGGAGAGCAATAAATAATCGCTATTATTATTGTTGATATGCTCACTAACCTAACATTTTCCACGTCTTTTTCCTATACCTGGTACTGGCGCGGTATTTGCTATTAGAGCACCTGGTCCATACACGAATATGTCACTCTGTGGTTGTATTTATATTGAAACTACAATTCGAACATTCTTGAAAATCAAATAAACCTGACACTGATTATTTGTTGCATTGCATACATATGGCACGGCATTGGTATGGTTACTTCACATATTCATTTGAATTAATTCTTTCGGTTGCAAAAAAAATGGCATGTTTCATTCGGATCAAAAGTGACCTTGTTTGACTCGCAAATGCTTGTCAAACAAAGTGTCACTTTTGGATCCTAATAAAACATCCTACTAGGTATTCCAACTATTCTTTTGAAAATGATATACGGCTATTGATGATGAACGAAGAAGTCTGATCTGATCATCCAAGGGGGCAATAAATGGTATAGTGGGTTGCTGAATCTTTTCCTGTACTCAATCCTTCATGAAAAGAAGGCAATTTTACCCTTATATTCGTATTCAACCCCTTTTTGTATATATTGGCGTAACGCATTTATAATTTATGAAATCAGAACCGTCCACTGCGGGGGTGTTTGCCTGGCTTAACAGCCGAATAAAAAACTCGTTTCCATGCAGTGGGGAGCTGTTTTTTAGGGAGTCTCACCACGTGAAAATAACTTTGCGGCCGAGCGATCTTTAATTAAATCTTGGCGCATTGTTCCTTTAGTAGCATGGTAGCAGGAATCGCGATCGCTGAAGATAAATTATGGGTTAATGCGACAGGAAGGGGAGAAAAATATTCACAATCTTGCGTCAGTTCCTGGGTGAGCGATTTAAAAGATTCATCAAATTGCTGGAGCTTGACTGACGACGGTCGGTTTTTTAGACACTTCTAAATTGAATTTATTTTCGATATCGTAAATTTGGCATAGTGGTGTAGACACTTTTGGTGACTTCTCGAACTGAGAATGTCAAAATTATTTTGCTTGCAAACAAGTATATATAGGATATAGACTGGGAGCCCACTACGTATTTTTTGTGTCTCATTTGTTCCTACTCATCAGCAGTATTAGAACCATCTAAATTACACCTTCCACAACACGAATATGAGCTCACTTCAGCTCACCGAATAAAAATCGTGGACCAAACGGACCATAGCCCTCATTATATGCTTGTTGAATAATATACTATATTACAGATTTTTTCCGGATTTTCTCTCCGTATTTCTAAAAAATAAAAATATGAGTATTATTTCAATATACCTAGGTGTATTGAGGACAAACCAGCTATAGGTTGCCCTAAAATGTCACTGCGTTTGAAAATTTTCCTAATAGATAGCCTAAAAGAAAAATGCATTCGCTTGTCAGTGACAATTTGCACCTATTGGTATATACAGGGTGTCCGCTAAAAGGAGGTCAATCCATTAACCACATATTCCTTGAACAAAAACAATATGAGTTTCTAAATATCATTTTTCATTTTAGCCCTTCATATTCGGTATACAGGGTGTCAAAGTTGGAAATTAAAAACTGTTTTTTTCCAATTACTCGCGTATTTGATAAGATATTAATCTCAAAATTGGTACATTACTTCAGCACAAAGAGTTACATCGTGTGAGGAAAACAAAACAGAAAATAACTGTCAAATATTCAAGATACTGGGGGTCAAGTTCACACTTACCCCCATATTTTGTTTGTACGTGCGCTAATGACTTCCTATCTATTTTCCTTCAAGTGTTCAATCATTTTTGAGTATTTTTTGTTTCCTGTAAAATTTCGATTGAATCATTTGTTTTCAAGATAATTCGAAAAGTACTGGTTATTGTTTGATGCCTATGCGGCTTAGGTAATCTCATAATGTTCACATACTCCTATTTATTTCGTCGAAATTGAAAGAGGGCGTATCTTTTTACGTACGAAAAGGTAAATATGGAAATACCGGGTGCTCGGAGCAAATGTACTGAAATACTTTTTACAAAAAAAAAAAAAATTTGAAAAGTGTAAAAATTACAAAAATCAAAAAATACTCAAAAATGATTGAACACATGAAGAAAAATAGATAGGAAGTCATTAGCGCACGTACAAAAAAAATATGGGGGTAAGTGTGTACTTGACCCCCAGTATTTTGAATATTTGACAGTTATTTTCTGTTTTGTTTTCCTCACACGATGTAACTCTTTGTGCTGAAGTAATGTACCTATTTTGAGATTAATATCTTATTAATTACGCGAGTAATTAGAAAAAAACAGTTTTCAATTTTCAACTTTGACACCCTGTATATCGAATAAGAAGGGCTAAAATGAAAAATGGTACTTAGAAACTCATATTATTTTTGTTCAAGGAATATATGGTTAATGGATTGACCTCCTTTTAGCGGACACCCTGTAGAAAAAATATCAGATTTTCACTTTTCAATGATGGAAAATATTTGTCTCGCAAATGACAATAGGTGACGATGTTTTTTTGGTTTTTGTAGGGTCATAGAGGACCTAAGTACCTACTTCTTGCAGTAAATACCTACCTAGGTATGCTATTATACAGTATTTTGCAATGATTGTTTTTGTTCCCATTGATATTTATTATGACTTACACATGAGAACAAGGTATAAATTAAAAATTATGTGTTATGTTTGCCATACTGCTTAGACCCTCTAACTCACATTATAAATTATTCTATGGAATCAGGGACGATACCCAATATATGGAAAACAGCATTAGTATGCCCGGTTCCAAAGAAAGATTGTCCCACTTTGAAAGACTTGAGACCTATTAGTGTACTGCCAGCTGCATCCAAACTTCTTGAAAAAGCTGTTAACTTTCAATTAGTGACATACTTAAATAATAATGGTATTATTCCAACCTTTCAGTAAGGTTTTCGAAAGGGCCACAGTTGCACTACAACACTTCTAAAAATCACTGATGACATTGTTAGAGCCTCTGATGACGGAAAATGTACTGCTATGATACAGCTAGATTTATCAAAAGCATTCGACTCCATTAATTTTGAGTTATTGTTGGCCAAATTACTGTACTACAATTTCAGCGAAAAATCACTGTGTTGGTTTACAAATTACTTGCACACTAGGACCCAAATGGTACGGCTCTTCAACTCGGACGGCAGCTATGAACTTTCTACTGGAAACCATACAAAATCAGGAGTTCCACAAGGATCCATTCTAGGACCACTTTTGTTTTCTGTGTTTTCTGCTGATATTGTTAATCACATAAATCATTCTAACTATCATATGTATGCAGATGACCTAACCATATACATGTCCTTTGACTACCGTTCACACGTGGCAGCAATGGAAAACATCAACAGTGATTTAGTTAGTATCAGTGATTGGGCAAACCGTAACTCATTGTTTATAAACGTTGATAAAACACAGGCTATCCTGTTTCATAAAGCAACGAATGCATCGGAAGAACTCCACATTGAATTAAATGGCATCAAAGTATCATGGACAAAAGAAGTAAAATGTTTGGGTTTATATCTGGATTCTAAACTTTCTTTCAACTGTCATATGAACAAACTTTGTCAAAAATCATATCATGCATTGAAAAGTATATTTGAATATCGAAACGTTTTACCAATGCAAACTAAACTGAGGCTAACTGAATCAATTGTCCTGTCAATTCCGAATTATATGGATTGTGTGTATGGTCCTTTCTTATCGGTTTTCAATAAATTTCGTATTCAAAAAATTCAAAACTCATGCATTAGATATATTTACAATTTGAATAGAAGGGATCATATAACACCATACATCAGAAATGCCAATCTTCTGAATATGGGTGAACGTAGATTCTTACACATGAGTTGTTTGGTAATTACAGTTCTCAATAGTCAGTGCCCAACATACCTATCTAATTTGCTAATCAGAAGGGGAGACATTCATGAACTCAACATTCGAAATTCAGGAAACTTGTCGATTCCAAGGCATAAAACGCAATTCTTTAAGAACTGTTTTAGTTACCAAGCACCACATATATATAACATGATTCCACACGGAAGTCTCACGAAGGGTTATAAAGACAAACTCAAAAAATTCATACTAGATGAAAATCTGAAAATGTGAATATTCTTGCTAGATTTGTTTTCTTTCTTTTTCTGTTGGTCTATTCTGCCGTCGTAACGAAGAGGGCCGTATCTGCATATTTCATGATTTTGGGGTTAGATGTCAGCCCAATAGAATCGAGGACAAGAAATCTATTTATGTAGCTTAAAATGCCGTGTCTGTATCAGAAATGCCTGAAAATACACTTACGTTTTTCCTAAAATTACGTCATGAGGAGGTAGTTGTATATTAGATTACCGTAACAGACATTTTGTAGGTGAAAAAACAGTATATGGTTATTTACCACGTTATAAGCTAATCATACGAGTTGATAATCAGATCCCTTTTTAGCTTAAAGAATCGTATCACAAATTCCTTACTTATAACACCGTATCTACTAGTTTGACATATCGATATTATAAATTTACCGGTGTCCGAGTCAGCAACAGACCTTACTACAATTTTCCAGTGAGAAAAAATACTTTGTTCATAGCGAGGTTTATATAGTATCTTTCTTCCATAATTATTCTAGATGTTCTGTATAATGTTAGATACCTTGTTCATGATTGAAATATGTCTCTTTATTTTTTCTCTTAATTTAGCTTATATTAGCGTAAGTGCATTTTGGATGCTTTTAAACTATATTTTTTGCATTTATCCGATCTCGATTCATTCATCATCATCAAAAAACTTGATACATACCAAAATCACAGAATGTGCTGTGCATTTTTGAGAAAAATAGAGTTTCAAAGTTATGCGCAGTTTACTCCAGACAGTGTTTTTGCAGATACGGTTCTCTCTATTACCACGGCAGTATTGTTTTGAAATTATTGTATTCTTTGTATCCTGTGTGTTTAATTTATTTTTATTTTTTTTTATCAACAGGTGCATATGTAAATATGCAATGCATACTATGTACCTTTTGTAACAGATTCGATATATTATGTACCTATATAATGTATTTCTATTTGTTGCAATAAACATATATATTATTATATTATTATTATTCAATATTACTGCTGATTACGTGCATTTCAGCGTTTCCAGTATTTTCTAATGGTTTCTGGGAATAATCGTGATATTGTGGAAATCGGTCATTTCCAATATTGCGCTGGCGCAGCAGCTAACCTACCTCAAACCGCTCACATTTCCCAAAAGTCGAAACGTGACGAGGCCAATACATCGAACCGGGCACGTCCTGACAGCGTTGCCAGGTCGCCATTGAAAAGTTTCTCCGAAAAATTCGTTTCTGCACCATCACTAAAACTTTTAATCAAATATCAAATTTAAATTAGGAAACCAGCAGGCACAATCAAATCTCTTGGATGTTACTGTTATGTTATATCAGATCGCTAAATAGTATATTACATAACTAGTGTGGAAAGTGACATATTTCACGCGAGTGAACGTTTAGCACGAGCCTCAGAGCTTTTTCGCATTGCTATGGTGATATGAGATACCTTTTAAGTAACAACACAGTAGACACTGTGCTATATGCTGTTTTCATGGATGGTCGTAGGCAAATGTCGTTAAGTTACAGACTAATATTTGTCACACCCAAAACCTTTTGACTACGAATATTGATGCGATGAATGGAAATCATTTCTGTTGTCATATGTACCAAAGTGATAGCTGGGACGACCTCATTGTTATATGGCAGGGTTTATCTTTGAGAGATATTATTATTTTTAGTATACCTACATACACAAAAGTTAGAATATATTGGAAATATATCGAATACTGGAACCTTTGGCACGATAATACACTACACACAGTTCTACCAATACCACATTAAATCTTCTCCTGAAGATAACATAGTTAGCGAAACACGTGTCGAGGTGTAAAAAATGGGTTTTGGTTAGTGGTAAAACATCAGTGTGTTGTGTACATTGAAAATATTCCAACTGACCCTCGAAAACTTGTTCTCAGGCAATAAATACGATAGGTCAAGGGGTATGAGTTGGTATTGCCAGTATTGCCCAATGCAAACAAGTTTGAGAAATAGTCTCCAGAATTAATTTATGATTTGTTGAGCTTTCCAATGGTATTCGATAAGTATTTCTTCATATACAAAATTCAGTAACAAGATTCTAGACTGAATCTAGAGGAATATTTCTCAGGTAAGAATAAAACAGAGCGTTAGTTAAAGTTTCAAGAGTTTTTAATTCTTTTATAACTCTTTCAGTTTTCGAGATATTCAGATAAAATTCGAAACGTACGTAACATTTTTTGGTTTTCATCTTACAGAATGAATTTTCTATTTTGTTTATTAACTTGTCTGTCTCAAGTTATTTTTTACGCATCTGCGACCGTTATCGATAATAAAAAAACTCAATTGTTTCTTTGTATTTCGCAAAATTGGTTCGGAATGTTGTTCTTAAATAAGTACATATGCTTAGCTCAATATTGAAAATAGTGTTGAACTGGCTTGAAAAGCCTTAATTTTCGTGAAACAGTCAGAAATAAATGATTTTTGCTTCGTTGAGGACTATGAAGTTTAGAATACAAAAATCTCATATAGTTTACATGCAGTGCGCGAAATATGAATTTCGCACACTATTGTATTCCGTACAATATAAATATATAACGCGCACGGTGTCGTGGTAATGTAGAAAATAGGAAAAGGGTCACTTTGCATATTTTTATCAATGGGCAATGTCATTTTTTGACGTTTGTAGAAAAATGATATTCTTATTGAATGATACGTTCAAGTAATTGCATGATTCTATTCCTTGTCAGAAACGTCAAAAAAAATCAGTCAGCAAACCTGTTCAAATTCAGAACATGGTGAAACGTCCTCAGATACCTATATATACACCGTCAATTGGTTTTCTCCGATCCCTCGCAAACAATAAATGTGAGTTATAATTAATTATTCCACTCCATGCAGGGTGATTCACGTAGACCAAATTAAAAGTTTTTCAACTTGCAGTCAAATTGAAATGTCAAAAATTTCTACTTGGAGTATTGAAATATCTTTAGTTCTCCAGCTAAATGAGGCCTGCCAAAAGAAGGCATCAAATTTCTTATTTTGAATATAAACCTACCAATTTTTTCATGCAGTTGAATTGGCCTTCCAAACCTGACTTTAGACAAATGTTATGTCAGCTTATCATGAGCGAGAGCAATTTTCGAATGGCGCATTGAAAAATTCACGAAAACTCAACTTCTTCTTTTTTGACACCATATGACAAAAAAAATTGGATTTGAGGATGATTCAACGAGTCAAATGGAGTGGCTCCAGCAAGGACTATCCGTCACATGCAGTCGGTCCCTCCGAAAACAAATTCCTTTCAATTTATTTTACCTCCTTTTGTTACCTCCTGTTTCTTTGCTGATGTATAATAGGTCTTATCATATTCTTTCTATATAAAAAATTCGATTTTTTCGAATTCATTGGTTGATACTCACATCATGAGTATAATATACATTGTCCAATGATGAAGAAAGAAGGGAGAAACACTTCTCGGAAAAAAAAACCTTCGCATGATGAGTGCAAAATACTAATTTCGTAGACCTACGGATTTTCTGTTGGCGCGGCACCGCCTTTCCCGCTGGATCCGAGGTAGCAACAGAATCAGCTGTTTGTCAGATGTTCGGCCGTCGTCGCTTAACCTCGTAGCCAATCGGTTGTCATTCTACCGGCTTTCAGACATCTTTCAGACACTGCGGCGGCCGTAGAAACAGTTGAAAGCCGGCTTTCACTGTTGCTTGTAACATTTATAACAAAGCTAGTCACTCGCAAAGAAATTTATTGTTATAAGAAATTATCAGATATTTATAAGAACAGTCAAATATATTGGATAATGAAAGCCGACTTTGTGATATTTGCACGTTTTGGTACAAACCATGCATAAATAATATTACTGATAGGAAGTGAGCTATAGTTTAGGTAGGCCAAGCAGCCTTAAAATTGTGATTTTTCTGCGATATATGTACCTACTGTGAATTACACAATCATTGGTAAGTTGCCTGTACTTTTGCAGAGGTAGTACCTATACTACCTAGCTAAAACTATGTTTTTGACTGTGTTTTAAACAAGTCCTTTGGCATTACAAGTGCACAGGTTTCTTACATTATAAATTAAGATTGTTGAAAATTCATATTTCATTTTCATAGAATGCGATGCGATCATGTATATAACACAATCAATTTTCCGAGAGAATACATTAGTGCACTAAGAAGTTGACCACTCTCAACTATACATGAGGGTGATTATAGGTACAATAACTCTATAGGTAGTTATAGGTGATACCTATGTTGCTTTTGTTTCTCATCAATCTAGTAATTTCACAAAATAGTTGATCAAACTGGTACCTATTGAGGCTATTGATCATTCATATACCTACATCAATATCCCGTAGTTACCTAACTCCAGTATCCCTATCCCAGGGAGGAAAGTTCCGTTCAAGGCGAGGTTTACTCGTTCATAGTATTCATACTCCTAAATCCGAGCCTAAATCCTCGAGTATAGATCCTACCTGGATGGGCAGTAGCGTTACCCCCGATACTAACAAAAAATCTCTTTTCACTTGCTTATATTATTTTCATTCTGACACAGGATAGGTACCTCAGATCATTTGTTGATCTGACATAGGTACTGTACTGAATATGAAATATTTGCCCTTCATACCTATTTATATAGTATATGATCAAATGATTGGTATACCTGCGATAGGCTACCCACACCTATCTGGCTATTAGGTGAGATCTCGGGTGAGATTTTATTTATGGGAAACATGTCTCATTCCTTATTTCACTGTCTCGGAAATCATAGGTAATTTTCGATCACACTTTTAGACGGAACGAACGAAAACCTGTCGAAACATGTAGGAAATAGGTATATAGGATTGATTTACCTCTCGAGCTACCTAATGTGGAATAGGTAAGCATTAAGCGGCATTTAGGCAGTGTCAATAGGGAACTTGGATTTTGTATTTGATAATTTCCTTTCACGTGAAAGCAGTCTAGTCGGAAAACCTTATTATTGGTCCCTAGAACTTGTTTCACTGCGGTAAGTTTGACGTTGTCAAACAACGTTCATTAGATGTTGAAATAATTGTATTGTTCATTTCCACGCCTTCCTTGATTTTATTGTATATTCAGTAGGTAGAGACTGGTAGAGACCCATCAGCTCGCATTTCCTAAGCGTCCTCATTTCAGCTCATTTCATCCGAAACGTGGGACAATGGGAAATCAGAAAATTATTGTTAAAATATCTTACGGGAAACAACTACTTTCCTTGATAAAACCACAGAATATTGAATACTTGATATATATCTGTTATGTATCGAAAAATAATATATACAGTGTGGTCATTTAAAAACGATCACTATGGGCACTATGGTAAAAAAAAATGTCGCTTAGATAAATAATTTAGTATTTTTTCATAAAATAAATAAATTTTCAAACCTTCTGTCACTTATTTCATGAATTTTTCACCTGTCTTGATTATTTTTGCACGAACCTAGTGGTCGTGTTTCATAGCCTACACAAAAATGTTCAATTTTTCTAATTTCCTCATGAATTTTCATTTTTTTATGACATGTGAAGTGATTTTCAAATCGATATTAATCGAGAACGGTGCTTCCTACCGAAGTTAAACTAGAGGAACTTTTTCATACAAAAGGCTTTGAAGTTTTATAATTCTTTGCTAAAATCGCGAAAAAACCGCACCCAAAAAAGTTGGGGTGATTTGACCCCCCACCCCCCACAGTTTGACCCACTTCTAGATGACATTTTGAAATAATCATTATCGCATATTATTAGTCATAAAAAGATTGGTCGACTTGCGAAATTTCATAATCCTGCTATCAACAGTTTCGAAGATATTAAATAAAAACCATCTTCAGGGTACCACCTTTAGAGGGATGTAGCTCGCTTACGAAACGTTATTTGACCTATGTTCATAGGAACTTTTTTTCTTATTTTTGGTCGTATTTTCTCCTGGCGAAGTATTGCACGCTAATTATGGGACACTCTGTATTTTCAAGCTCGTTTTCAAGTAACTCAAGCACCTATTTTCCAACTGATTTGACGTTATGACACTTCCCAATTGAGCAAAATCAACACCATTTTGTTGTCATAATAAAGAATTTATTCAATTCCTCTTCTATTAGGTAATACCGAGGGTAATAGATAAACATTCTAATAAGAATTATTGTTATGCTTATTATTTGGTGTGACTTTTTCTGGAATGCATTTATTTTCATTACTGTATCGGAGCCTACGCGCAAAATTCAGAATTGTTTGATAACGGATTGCCATTGTTGCATTCTTGTGATAAAGTTATGGGAAAATTGGAATTCCCCGCATATATTTGTGGCACTGTATGTTGTAGGTACGATCATAAAGTCATAGGTATCAGGAATGTCTACAAATCTGGCTGAATTATTCAAAACATTGAAAAATAACTACAACAGAATTCATTTAGATATTGAGTTTGAACATTTCAACATATGACTTGATGACAGGCTTATTATACAATTCAAGGTTCAACTTGATGTCCAACATTGACAATTGATAGACAAATTTGATATATTGATTCAGAATGGTTCAATATTAGATGACTCGAGAAATACGAATACGAGTTGGTTTTTGTTTTAACATGGATTAAAAATGCAAAGCCAAAAGTTCGAATTCTCGTATATCGAAAACCAGTTACTTACCTATTTAACAGAAAAACATGTATATTTGATTTTTTTATCCATTGTCTCAGACAATTTCAGAACATGAGATAGCCTGTATAGTTGAACAAATCAAACATGTATAATTCTAGATTATAATTGCACAAGTGCATAGAAAATAGCGATAAATTTGCAAGGAAGTACCTGTACTGTTATCAAATAATTTTTATTCCAGATCTTGTTTGAACTGCAGACATGTTGCCAAACTAAAAATACAATTTTTTCTGTGACGGGAAAAAAGTTTGGCATTTCATCTCTGTTGGCAGGTTTTAAAATGTCACTTTTCATAAATTACCTTTTTTCCCGTGGGAAAAAAGTGAGTACTTCTTTCCCGGATTTATATCACACTGTTGATATAGCTTTTGTTGTGCTATAGTTCCGAAAAATGAGTCAATAATACCGTCTCCGAGAAAGAACTGCAAGTCCTTTTATCTTCCATTCGACTTCGCGGTTACGTATATTACTAAACAACCACTAAATTCGCAATTTTTTGAAATCAAATCACAGAATTAGACTGACAAGTATCATCAGATATTTGATTACCTCAAAAGAATAATAAAGCGATGCCTACAACGCCGGTGTCCCTACTGTTAAAAACTTGAAATTTCACGTCGATAATTTTCAGATTTCAAAATTATACACGGGAAAAATATTAGATTTTAGCTCACGGTTTTTTGTCTCCCTCCGCTACGCGTCGGGAGACAACACAACCTGGACCTAAAATCTACTACTTTTTTCCCTTGTATAATAAATAGCTATTTCACCGAACAAGGGGAAAAACTAGTTACCAGGGCCTGAAGACATCATATGGCTCCTATAAATGTCTGATAACTGTGTTCACATAGAATACACATTCAATTGATTACGCCTTTCACATGTGTACATCAAAAAATACACACAGGTTCAAATGAAAAACCTTTTATGTATCAATTTAATACACATGGGAGCAAGAAATAGAACTAATCCTAATGAAACATGTTGAAACAATTTCATTTCCGCACATATTAGAACATCAAAAATAACAAAACAACAATTGCTTGAAATACCTTTCATTTTGATCCAAACATTTTCATTCAGAACCACCTTTGTGAGCTGTACCCACCGTTGACATTTTTCCGTTTCGCAATGGGAATACCCTGTATATGAGGGAAATATTCGGTATAATATATTCAATTGATTATAAGAGAACAAAAATATTTTGGTGTTCATGAAATATATGATTTTTGAAGAAATGGTTATGATTTGATAATATTCCTGAACTACTTTTGTTTGTTGAAAGGGTCAAAATTTCAAAAACGACTATAAGGCAATTGTTGCTCGAAACAGTGACTTTCTTATTCCATTCAAGCATATCTGAAATACCTCTATACGAAATTTGAACGCAAAATCTCATATAGGGTGTTAGTTATTCAATGGCGAATTTTGATATTTTTAATTTTTCGATTTACCCTGTATCAAAATCTAAGGAGTTGATATACCCGGTGAAGTAGTTATTCAATACAGGAACACATCGAATACATAGGTACGAAGTTTCATCATTCATTCTACAGGAAGATTTCTCAACATCAATCAAAAATCAATGAAACTAAAGTTGAGATTCACCATACTGAAAACTCGAGTAAACCGTATTTCACACACTACAACACACAGTCACTTCGAAAATCGTCTTGTTTGATAAAGAGCTGTCGAATATAACACAAATAGAATGACAGACAAATACTCTCTAAAGACTGCTAGTAGTCCAATAAATAAAGGGAAAAAGTTAACATTAATTACGCACTATTTTCATCTTCCGGTTGGAAGTAGCTTTTGGTACCTCATTAAACATGAGACAAAGTTTGACTGGAAAACGCATGCGATGGCGGAGAAAATGGCCCCAAAAGACCAGAAAAATAGGTTTTCAGCCAATATCTCCTGAAATATGGCAGTTAGAGATTTTCGGTTCAGATAAAAATTGAAGTTCAGTTAATTTTCTACAAAAATGGTCCTTATCATTTTTCTCGAAAATTTGTCCTGTTTCGAGAAAAACGGCATGAAGCGCACCTCGAATAATGAGCTTCTGTTGTATGCCGGAGAGCACAGTCCGTGAATTTACACATCGGCCGGGGGACAAATTATTCAATAACTTTGTTAAAAATGCATATTTTCTCATTATTCAAAGTTCATGTGAAAGAGGAATTCGGCTGCTATCATACTCTGTGAATTGAGTCACGCTTGACTCTTGGCCATATCGGAACATGGGTCAAACTTTCTGCTTCCGGTCAATTTTGACCTCGCCAGGAATTTGTTCCTATTTTTTTTGTATTGCACTAATTTACTCAAAATTTTCTTGATTATGGGTCCTCATAAGGTCCTTTGTCATCCCTGAAATTTATATACCCTAATTTTTTTTAATTTTCATTCAATCTTTGTTTATTGAATCCCAATTTTTTGCTGTTTTTGGAGCGTGGGGAAATTTTGTGAACAACCATCAATTAAAAATTTATACATGATCCGATTGGTTTCTATGATACATCATTTGAAGGCTAAGAAGGTCTACTTTTCGATTGTGCAATTACTTTTTTAGACGAAGTCGTCCATTTTTCAATAAAATTAGAAAAAGCGGGGTCAAGGAAAAAACGCACTTTTTTTTCGGTGGTTTTTTTCTACGTGCTCTTTATTTCTAACATTTTAACACCTTAACTAGTGTAACGGGGGAATTCCCACCTTTCCATCGATGTATATAAGACATACCTTTGATATCCCGGGAAAAAACCAGTATATCTAAATGTACACGCTATAATTTATTACTATGCGTTCTTCCGTCGTTCGCCGCGTGTGTGCTCTACGTGGCGCTCGGGTCGTCTGCTACAAACCATGCGGCCACGCAGGGTATGATAGCAGCGGAACGGAATGAAAATTTGAGATGACAATAGAAATTTTCATGTATAGAGAATATTTCCCCGGATTAGTCAGCATTATCTATATTTCCTAGAAAAAAGTTATGGATAATAATAAAAAAAAATTCGATTTCAATTTCATCATAATTATTGGTTGACCTAGGGAGATCTTCCTGCAGAAGTTACAGCGATGAAACTTCGTACCTATGTATTCGATGTGTTCCTCTATTGAATAACCACTTCACTGATTATATCAGCTCCTTAGATTTTGATACAGGGTGAATCGAAAAATCAAAAATATCAAAACTCGCCATTGAATAACTAACACCCAATATGAGATTTCGCGTTCAAATATTGTATAGGGGTATTTCAGCTATGCCTAAATCGAATAGGCAAGTCACTTTTTCGAAAAAATATTGTCTTACAGTCGTTTCTGAAATTTTGACCTTTTCAATAAACAAAAGTAGACCTTGAAAATCTGAATATTTCAAATTTGTCCACATTTTCGAATAGAGCTCGTTGAGTGCTATATTATGAAATTTTCGTTTCTGAAAACCGATCGACGGGTTCCAAATTAGGAGGGTGTTGCGGGTTGAAATCGCACACACTGTATATATGGATTTTTTTTTAACTCAATGTCTGAAATAATATGATCTTGCCATTTTCGATATAACCTATAAGATATAGCCTATATACAGAGTTAGAATCTCGGAAAGTTATACGAGGAGAGTTATTAACTGCCTTAAAAACTGAACATGCACAAAATAAATGGTCGCCTCCAAACTTTTTATTCGTATTTGAAAACCAAGTATTTTTATTGATTAAACTGAATAGTCGGGGATCTCATTTCGGCATTACACATTCTGCAGCGTGTTGCCTTTCCTTCTTGAGCAGTATAGGTATACCCTACCTGTTACAAACAGAAGCCCATTCATTTAATCGCGTTTTTCCAAACCTACACTAAATTGCTACTTTATCTAGCTAAAAATTCCGGTACATTATTTCGTTAAGTGCTCTTTTTGTAATTCGGCTTGTTATCTCGACTCGACTTTGTAATATGGAAATTGAACATTCGACTTCCTTAATAATTGCAGATTAGGTGCACAATATAATGATATATTATGCAGTGCGATAAGAAGTTACAAATCAACCGTAGAGGAAGCTGATGGTAGAAATATAATTTGGTATAATCAAAGAGTATAAATGTTATCACTAATTCTTATCATTTAAAGAGTCGAGCGTAATATTGGGTACTGAAACATTCACAAAATGAATGGGCGTATTCATATAAGATAAATGATTGTTAATAACTATTAAGTGATGAGTGTTATGATGAAGTGACTTATTTATTAATGCCTAAATTATTTTTTCTGCAACCTACACAAAAGTAATCCATTTTAATACCAAAATTAGCTCCTGAATTGACGTTTCTATTACCATAGATTAAGGCAACACTTTTTGCTCCTAGGAACTAAAGAGGATGTACTAGGTCATCAAGAATAATATTAGATTGTTTCATTAGGATCAAAGGTGACACTTTGTTTGACAAGCGAATTTTGCGTTTGCGAGGCGGACCGAAACAATTAACTCAAATAAACATGATGTGAAGTATATGTATGCAATGCAACAAATATTGACAAATAATCCATGTGGTGAGAATATTCTAGCTGCATTAACTGCAGATTAGGTTTTCTAGGATGTTCGAATTGTAGTTTCAATATAAATACAACCACAGAGTGACATATTTGTGTATGGACCAGGTGCTCTAATGGCAAATACCGCGCCAGTGCCAGCTATTGGAACAAGACGTGGAAAATGTTAGGTTAGTGAGCATATCAACAATGATAATAGTGATTATTTATTTCTCTCCATACTACACTGTGTTTGACTTGATAATCAAATGATGCCAAACAATATCGTTGTTTAAGACAAAAAAACTATTGCTTGCCGTGATTATTCAAAAACAAGTTATCCATCCCGAGAATAACGAATGAAATACAGATCATGCAAGTATTTGAATCTTGAAGGCTTCCCTGATCAAAACAAAAATACTTAGCCAAGATGTTTATAATTCCTATACTAAACTATAATAAGGTGTATTTATATTTTCAGCATGGGTATGAAATGCCAAATCTGCTGAAATCGGAAACAAATCAGGTACCTATGCGTCTCAACTCAAATGACCAACCGTCACAATGTTGTTTATTCTTAATGACTTCCAGTACATCCTTTTTAGTTCCTTTAGCTCCTAGGAACTAAAATTCAACTTTAGCTCCTAGGAACTAAATATGTTGCCTAGCAACATACCTATATTTGTGTCAGTAATAGAAACGTCAATTTAAGAGCTAATTTTGGTATCAAAATGGACGACTTTTGTGTCGGTTGCAGAAATACAACATTGTTATTGTTGGATATTTGGGTTGGGAATCATAGATAGATAGATAGATAGATAGATAGATTTATTTAACCATGTTATGTTATATACATGTATGGCAGGTCATTTTACAAATATCAATAACATCGACTTAAGTTTAAGTAGGTACCTACTCTATGGATACAAACAAAATATCGAGGGGTGGATCACTTCCATAAATACGTGTACATTTTTGTAAAAAGTATTTATAAATACCCTTTAAATACCTTAAATACATTCAAGATACATTTAAATATTTTTAATTAGATTAGATACACTTAAATATAATTAAATACAATAAGATAGATTTAAATATATTTAGATAGTTTTAGATACCCCTAGATATAATTAAATATATTCAAATTCCTCCAAATACGTGTACATTTTTGTAGAAAGTATTTATAAATACCCTTTAAATACATTAAATACATTCAAGATATATTTAAATTTTTTAATTACCTTATATACACTTAAATATAATTAAATACAATTAGATAGATTTAAATATATTCAGATAGTCTTAAATACCCCAGATACAATTAAATACAATAAGGTAGATTTAAATATATTTAGATAGTTTTAAATAGTTATGAAGCATGCGCGTTACAGTATAATTCCAAGCACGGCTCAGACACGGTCCAGAATCTGCGAAATCAGGTGTGAAATATTTAAACAAGATTTTACATGTTACTGACCGTTACTGACTTCTATTGCAGGACGAAAATTTCTTGTGTTATTACTGTCACTGACATTTATATTCAACTTCAGATTATTTCGAGTTGATTCTATGAGTCAATAAATAAAAATTTTCTTACCGAATACCACTTTAGCTTCAATTAATATCCGGGAATTTTTTCTCGAACATGAATATTTTGAAAATTCGTGTTTTCGTCTCCGTCTCGGGAGAATTTTCAAAATATTCGTGTTCTCGAAAAAATTTCTGGAAATAATTGAAGCTCTCGTGATATTATAAGTGAAAATTACCTAATTTTCGACCAATTCGTCATGATTATTTTCAAACGTAGGCATGTAGGTACTTCAGTCTCCGAGGTAATATTCTGTGGTATAGATAGAGGACGAATACGACTCGTGCGAATGTAATGAGTGCATCTACCTAATTTTTAACCATACAAACTTCAAACATCCATTTTATGTTTTTAGACTACTTTCAAGGGTGGATTTTTAAGTTCGGTGTGTATTTATTTTCATAAAAAATATTTCAAAATATTTTAACTAAAAAAAAACCATTTTACCCCTTCATAGTGGAAATTTGCCTATATAACAAAAGATAACCTATTTCCAATTTTCACAATCGTATCTTCAGAGGTTTTGTCTCGACGTTGATGAAGAGTCCACCAAGGTAATACATTTTATTTGGTATACTGATACAACATTTTTTCAATAAATACATTTAAATACGCTCAAATAATTTTAAATACGGTCAAATACTTTCAAATAGGCATAAATATATTTAAATACTGTTAATTACCTTCAAATATCTTAAATACAATAATATTTACATAAATACACTAAATACTATCTTAAATAGATTTAAATACGATAAATACTCCTAAATCGAGAGTATTTTAAATACGTGTACAAATTTTCCTCAAGTGATCCACCCCTCGCAAAATATAAAATATAAAAAACAGCAAAACAAGAAGTGAAAAGAGCAAATTACAGGAAAAATAATAATGACTATAAAATATTATATGAACATACGCATTAACTGATCACTAACACAAATAAAAAATATATATATATAGAAAATAAATAAATAAATAATTGAAAATACATAAATATGTAAAAATACATTGACAATGAAGGTGAGTATCTTACATATTTCCACAATCCAGGTAATCTTGGATAGAGTAGAAGCAGTTTGATTTGAGGATTGATTTTACTCGATTTTTGAAAAGGTGTGAATTCATTGCTTTTATTGAATCAGGAAGTTTGTTGTAAAGTTGAAGATTGGGAGAGTTTTTCTGGGAAGTAGTGAGTTTATATATTTTGGCGGTCTCAGTAGTTCTGCATTCCTTGTGTTGTGGTTGTGAATGTCAGAATGAGTTTTGAAATAGCATCTATTTTTATGTATATCGAGAACAGAATAGTAGATGAATAAACACGGTAAAGGCAATATATCAAATTTTGCGAACAATGGTTTACATGAAGAATCATAAGCAGCATTAGCAATTAGTCTTACCGCTCGTTTCTGCAGACGAAAAATTCTCATTGATTGGCTTGAGTTGCCCCACAGAATAATTCCATAAGTGAGTCGAGATTGAAATAGGGAAAAATATGCCATTAATAAGATAGATGGGTTCAAAACTCTTCTCAATTGCCTCAGCAAGAACAGTTGAGTGGACAGTTTAGCACTCAACTGGTCAATATGATCAGTCCATTTCAGGCCATCATCAATAACTATTCCCAGTAAGTTAATATTTTCACCTCTGTAGATTTTATTATCAGTTGAAACTCGAAGTTTTTGGGTTTTATCTCTATTTAATTTGAGATGATTTGATGCAAACCATATCTCAGCTCTATCTTCAGCTTCACTTATTGCTACTTCCAGGAAATCTACATCACTATTTTTTTCTAATAAAGTTGTATCATCAGCAAAGCACGTACATACTGTAGGGGACAAGAAGTGAAAAATATCATTGATATATATTATAAATAAAAGTGGTCCCAGGACAGAGCCCTGGGGCACTCCACTATTAATCTGAAGAAAATTAGATAATTTATTATTACTAGAGACCGCTTGTTTTCTACTAGACAAATAAGATTTAAAGAAGTTATTTGCGGTTCCCCTCACACCATAAAAATCCAACTTGTCTAATAATATGTCGTGAGATACACAGTCAAAAGCTTTCGTTAAGTCAACTAGTGTGATACAGCTATGTTTTCCTTCTTCAAGTCCCTCAACTATGTCTGTCACTACACTCTTCACTGCTTGAGTTGTTGAACAATTGGTTCTAAACCCAAATTGTTTGTTATGAAGGATACTGTGTTTTTCAAAAAATGCAAGTAGTCGATCTTTTACAATAATCTCAATTATTTTACCGAATATAGAAATGATTGAGATGGGGCGATAATTGTTCATAGATTCGGAGTCCCCCTTCTTAAAAATCGGTATAACGATAGTTTCTTTGAAGATATCAGGGAAAGTACCCTGTACAAAGCACATATTTATCAAATTTGTCAGCGGTTTGACAAGATGATCAATGGTACTTTTTACAATTTTACTGTTTAGAAAGTGAGCATCAAAACAATTTGAGTTTTTTAACTTCATTATAGCTGAGAAAACCTCAGCAGGGTCAACTGGAAACAGGAAGAAAGAGTTTTTTGGTCTGGGAAGGTCTCTTAAGAAATTGGTTGCTTCCTGAGCAATATCTGGAAGGGTTTGTAGAATATTGTCAGCAATATTTATGAAATATTGGTTGAAATCATCAGAATGGATTCCGTTAACTTTGACATGTTTTAAGTGGTTCCGTTCATGATTTATTAATCTCCAAGTATCTTTGCTGACATTAGAGGAATTTGCAATATATTGGTTATAGGCAGCTTTTTTACAATTTTGTATTTCTGAGGCATAGCGTTTCTTATACAAGTTGTAAGCTCTTATGTCATCTATGTCTTTTGAAGCTTTGGATATGATATTCAATGCAGTTAGAGTGTCTCTCATTTTCCTCAAATTGTCATTGAAAAATTCAATTGGTGGTTTATTTTCTACAGTACAATTTTTCATTGGGAAATATTTCTCAGTGAATTCTTTATACATAATCACCAGATTTTCAGCTAAAAACTCCACGTGATTATCTTGATTAAAGTAAATGCCCCAATCCACTTTTGATAATGCATCATTCAATTTATTAAGTCCTTTTTGGTTAATTATTCTTTGTTTTCTCTTTTCAACTATATTTCTCTCAAAAATGGGTATTTCAATGACCTGACCAAAGTGATCTGAGAGGCATGGATCAGTCATATAGACTTTGTATTTTGACGTCTCTAAGTTCGTGAGAATGTTGTCTATACAACTGGCACCATTTTTATGGACGCGTGTGGAGTCTTTAATTGTGAAGTTGAGACCGAAAGACTTTACAAGGTCCATCCATTGAGAAGAAATATTATCATTAACGGCAATATTGATATTAAAGTCGCCGACTATGATTAATTTCTTGTCGTTTTCTAATAAAAAACAGAGAAGATCATTGAATAACTGGAAGAAGTTATCTATACTTCCATTTATACCTGATCTATATGTAGTAATTATTATTGTTTTTGATTCAATCAATTCAATACCACCATTCAATACCATACCTGATTTGTTCCCGATTTCAGCAGATTTGGCATTTAATACCCATGCTGGAGATATAAATACACCATATTGTTAAGTATTTTGTTTTGATCAGGAAAGCCTTCAAGATTCACATACTTGCTTGATCTGTATAATAACTTGTTTTTGAATAATCACGGCCAGTAATACTTTTTTGTCTTGCACAACGATATTTCCGGGAGATTATTCTCATAAATTAGTATAATTCATGGTGTCTCCCTCGGTGTCTTCGAAATCACCAGTCAAATGTTCACTATTAATGGGTTAATGGTTCTGTTAATGGTGATGGATCTCAATTTTTTCTACAATCATTAACCTTCATTCATTTAATGGATTAAATTTTCTATCTATCTATCTTCATGAACATTCCGAAATTTCATGAATTGTTAAATCTTTGATACTCTAAATTCGGAAAGTCTAATCAAGTCTATGGAGTGATGATGTGCTTCTGAAAATACGTTTATTGATCAAGAATCTCAAACAGTTTCAATGGATATAACGGTTCCACAATACACTATACATAATATTCTCTGAATCGAATTCAAATGAAAGTACATAATGTTATTAACATTAGATAGGTATACCGACATAATGCGATCAAAAAACTCACATGATATATACTTAGGTACGAGCACTGAATAAACAAACAATGATCATTATATTTTCGGAGATAATGATCGTTTCGTGAACTCATCGAATTAGAATACAGCTACAAATGTTCGCTGGACTCACGATTTTAGGTATTATAAAGGTCAACTTTCTTATTCAATCGATGAAAAAATCGGTCAATAGCATGTCAGCCGAACAGTCGCAAGTAGGGCTCCGCGATATTAGATTTAACATATCGATGTTTATCGATATATCGATACATCGATATATATCGGAACATCGATATATCGATATATCCGAAAGTGACGTTGAAAAAAGGGAGAAGGTGTAAAAACTTTTCGATATGATACATTCTCATCCAGAATTGTCACAGGAATCCAATAATGTAACAATAACCACGGTGGAGTTATAATAACAAATTCATAACAAGAGCTATTTTCGACCAAACCGGAAGTGCACGGAAATTGGAAAATATGTGAGAACTCTCGTCTTTACATACCAATACCATTCACCTAAATAAAATATCATTTTGATTCACCTTATATTCTAGAAGTTGTGACATGTCCAATAGATTCGTTGATGCGCTACCCGGTATAAATCTTTGATGCCATTCCAGAAAACACTCGGTCCACTCTGCTGCGCTCGTGCTCAAAATACTCGTTACTAAAAAGACGTTTATAACACTTGTTACATAATGACAGTCATATACCCGAGATCACCTTCCGCCAACGTACTATAAGGAAGATTATATTGGGTCTCAACACCAACAAAGCTTGTGGCTCCGACGGAATCCCACCGATTGTTCTCAAGAAATTTGCTCCCGAACCTGTTCTTTGCAAGTTGTTCAATAACTCTTACAAATTTTGGATATTCCCGTCCAACTGGAAAATTGCAAGAGTTCAACCAGGTCCTATAAAAGGCAAAAAGACCCTACCTAGCAACTACAGACCGATCGCACTGCTATCTATTATTTCAAAGATCATAGAGAAAGCTATCAACATCGAGCTCATGAAATACCTGGAACATTCAGGTATTTTTTTTGTTTCTGTTTTTTTATCGCTTGGAGCGCACGAAAGGAAATTCCTATAATGTTCAATATGGCTTCCGTCATCAGAGATCAACTAGTGACCTGCTCGCTTACGTCTCACATATATGGCAGCAATCTATTGAAAAATATGGTGAAACCTTAGCCGTGGCACTTGATATCTCCAATGCATTCGATCAAGTCTGGCACCACGGACTCCTCGCCAAGCTTCCATCTTATGGCTTGCCTCCCCAGCTATGTTCTCTGCTAGCTAGTTTTCTCTCAAACAGGTCTCTCCATGTTGTGGTCGACAGAGTTTCATCTGACTCTCTTATCATGAATGCTGGTGTTCCGCAAGGATGAATTCTAGCAGCAACACTATTTCTACTCCATATTGACGATTTGTTGGAAGCAACTTCATGTCCAGTACACAGCTTCGCGGATGATAGTTCCCTCCATACCGCCTTCTCTTCCAGGGCTCTGAAAGCAGCCAGGCAAATCAGAAACGAACGAGGAAGAAATGTTGACAACATAAATATGGACTTGGCAACAATTCTCGAATGGGGATCCAATAACTTAGTAGATTTCAATGCAAAGAAAACAATATCAAGCCTTTTCTCTAGAAAAACTGACCTCAATGTGCCCAACATAAGCTTGTCAGGAGTAACGTTACCTTTGAAGACATTTAATTCGATGCTTGGTATTACTATCAGCAATAACCTTCCTTGGGAAAATCACGTGAGATCAATTGCTAAAAGTGCATCCCAAAAACTTGGTTTTCTGTTTCGGGCCAGGAGCTAATTCACTTATAGTCAGCTGCTTATGATCTATAAGGCACAGATCCGACCTGGAATACTGTTCCCATATTTGGAGTGCAGCTCCCAAACATACCCTGAAACTGCTGGATCCTGTCCAAAAAAGGCAATTCGTCTCGTGGGTGATGCCTTGCTCACAAACTCACTCACTTCTCTGGAACACCGTAGAAAAGTTGGCGATCTGGCTCTATTTTATTGATATTTTCATGGACGATGCTCTTCTGAAATATCAACAATTGTTCCTCCCTTGGCAGTCCCCGCGAGATTAACCCGTCGAATTGAGGTTTCGCACCCCTTCGTGGTTATTTTGGAGACCTGCAGAACATCTCTTTCCAAAGACTCGTTCACGAGCTCGTTCATCCAACGAACAGCGAGGTTCTGGAACACATTGCCAAGGATGGTGTTCCCCGAGGCATATAACCTCCAGAAAATTAAGAACACCAATTCCTACCTTATTTCCCTTGATTCTCACCATGTTCTCTGAACATTACAGGATATCCCTTCTCGTGGAAACCAGAACATAAAAAAAATATATACTATTATTCTGTTATATACCTTACAATAACTAATAATTATTGGTGTTGAATTTCAGACAGTTGTGTTATGGAATAAAGGTTGTTCTATTTCTCGTCATAAACTATTAATGCCGAGTTCCTCATAATGTGATGCCATTTCCGCAAAAAATTAGCAAAATAAATCACTCTTTTCATCTAGTTATTCTGATCTTCGAACCTCTCTTTCAGATCTCTGAAGACGACACGAACAAATCGTTCGGCTACCACCACCTCCACCACCCCCACCAACACCACCCCACCAGGGACGTCGAACTATTCGCCAACGTTTCGCGCTTCCACGCGTACACCACCCTCAACGCTAAGAACCAGCTGCGCGCGCCGACTGAGTGGGGCATCGTGTTGAGGCCCGTCGCGACGCCTCCGACGACGACGTCCAAGACGGAGGACGAGGAGGGAGGGTGTTCCTCTTCGCGAGCCTCTTCGCCGGGCGAAGGAGGAAGAGGAGGGGCGGGAGGATTGCGGTGTTTGGCGTGCGATTCGGAACGGGTACGGTCCTGTTGGGTCATAGCGATGAGGCTGGCAAAGGTGAGCGATTTTGAAGATGTCACGTTGATATTTTAGATGCCACGTCGATATTTTTAGATGGCACGTCCATATTTTTAGATGCCACGTCGATAATTTGAGATGTCACGTTGATGTTTCGAGATGTCACGTCGATATTTTCACATGCCACGTCGATATTTAGAGATATCACGTCGATATTTTGAGATGCCACGTCGGCATTTTGAGATGTCACCTTATCATGTTGAGAGTCTAAGTTTAAAGTCTTGAGATATCACCTGGATATTATGGATGTCTCGGAAGTCGTTGAGATATTTTGATAAAACACGTTGATATTTTGAGATCTCGCTCTAACATGTTGAGATTTCACGTTGAGAGAAAGATATTACGTGGACATTATAGATGTCTGACAAGACATTTTGAGATGTCACGTTAACGTTTTGAGATTCTACGAGATAGTGTCACGAAGCGGTTTTGATATGACATCTCGACATTACGTTACCATTTCGAGGTTTTATATAGAGATATCACGTAGATATTATAGATATCTCAAATCAGAGATGACGCTGTGAGTTTATGTTGCGTTTAAGTTTCTCGATGACGTGTTGAAATTCCAGAATGAGACGTTGAAATCTCAAGATGTTACGTTGTGATCGTTAAATGGCACGAACGGATTTTGAGATGTCACGCTAGGAGTTTGAGATTCGAGATATCACGTAGACAAGTATGTTTTTTGGAGATGTTATGTTGATATTCTATATGTCACGTCGATATTTTAGACGTCACGTCGATATATTTAGATGCTACGTCGATATTATGGGATGTTACATCAACATTTTGAGATGTCACCTTATCATGTTGAGATTAAACGTTCAAAGTCTTGAGATATTACGTGGATATTATGGATGTCTCAGAAGTCGTTAAGATATTTTGATAAAACACGTTGATATTTTGAGATGTCGCTCTAACATGTTGAGATTTTACGTTGAGAGTAAGGTATTTATTACGTGGATATTATAGATGCGTGAAAAGATATTTTGAGATTCTACGTGGTATTGACACAAAGAGGTTTTGAGATGCCATCTCGATATTTCAAGACATTACGTTACCATTTCGAAGGTTTATATTGATATATCACGTGATATTATGGATATCTTAATTTAGAGATGTCACGCTGTGAGTATATTTTGCGAGATATTTTGCGTAAAGATTTCACGATGACACGTTGAAATTTCAGAATAAGATTCACGTCGACATTTGATGATATCCAAATATCTTTCTTTTTATTCCATACAGCATCGTTGAGTTGTTATTTAGTTATGTGAAATGTCTTTCCGTAAGTTTCTGTTCTATCATAGAAATATTGGAATGCTTTCTGAATATTTTTGAGCAGTAGTTACGATGCTACGTCTTTCTAGCTCGTATATAATTATCGATTTCAGATTTTCCTCTCATTTCAGAGGTGCAAACAATTCAGAAATATCTTATCAAGAAAGTTCAACCGGTCTTAGCTGCGATAACTATCACCTCGACTATCACTATAAAAAATCATTTTTTTCTGTGACGGGAAAAAAGTTTGGCATTTCATCTCTGTTGGCAGGTTATAAAATGTCACTTTTCATAAATTACTTTTTTCCCGTGGGAAAAAAGTGAGTACTTCTTTCCCGGATATATATCACATATATATACTCTGTTAATGGCTTTTGTTGTGCTATAGTTCCGAAAAATAAGTCAATATAATACCGTCTCCGAGAAAGAACTGCAAGTCCTTTTATCTTCCATTCGACTTCGCAGTTTCGTATATTACTAAACAACTACTGAATTCGCAATTTTTTAAAATCATATCACAGAATTGAACTGACAGAAGTGACATCAGATATTTGATTACTTCAAAAGAATGATGAAGATGTCTATAAAACGCAGGTGTCCCTACTGTTAAAAACTTGAAATTTCACGTCGATAATTTTCAGATTTCGAAATAATGTAATATCTTCCCAATATTGATTCGTCCTTCCTTCTGTCACAGAAAAAAATAGTGTATTATACACGGGAAAAATATTAGATTTTAGCTCACGGTTTTTTGTCTCCCTCCGCTACGCGTCGGGAGACAACACAACCTGGAGCTAAAATCTACTACTTTTTTCCCTTGTATAATAAATACCTATTTTCGTTAAGATTTTTCGATTTTTGTAACGAAAAAAATAAAGATGTCACGTCTTAGTTTCGAGACTATATACTTCTAAATTTCGGGGTGTCACGTTGATAATCAGAGATGTCACGTTGCTATTTTGATGTTACTTCGACATTTCGAGATATCAACTATGGAGATGTCATGTTGAAATTTCGAGATATTTTATTTTATCAGCTCTGTATACTATCTATAGTTCCCATAACATCAAACATAGTTATTGGCAATATATCCCCAATTTCTTTTCGACAAAGCTTCTGCTGGTTCGCCTTTGTTTGAGTCTTGATTGTGGCAAAGCATGCTTCCAAATGTTATTCAGAGAAAACTATAAATGTGGCCTGGAATACTGCACTTTGAAGTAAATTGGCAAGCATCCTAGCAGGATAAAAATACCACTGGAAATTTGCTTCCAATACGCGGTATGTAGGTTAAATATCTTCTTTTTTCTACGGCTATAACACAAAATTGCTCCTGTTTAACTGTGTCGATATATCAATGAGGTACTTTGTATTTCATCAATTTTATTTCCGTATCTGATATCACAATGACTACATTGTGTTATTATTTCAACGCTCATGGAATGTCAAATTTCAAGCAATCACAGATCTGTCTAATAGATGAGCATTACTTGAGAGTAAGATGGCTACAAGGACCTTACTTGAGAGGAAATCAGATGGCTACAAGACAAAGAAATAAAAAATGCCGCTGTTGTCTGTTACAGCCGTAGAAAATGAATTATTGCAGCATTCGCCTACGAGTTGAAGACGGCTGTGCTACGGCTCATCAAACTTCATTCTCGTGGGAAATCACTATCATTCCGTGATCGTTAAACAATATACTATTTCTGCTATAGCGAGTATATGGCAGGTAGTGTCCAAAAGGTATTGTGAGTGAAATCACGTCAAAAAATCTGTCACTGTCACATTTCTAAAACACTTTGAAAATTTGATGGACAGCGTTATTGGACATTATCTACCCAACTAAAATATTTGTTGTGACCATGTGGTGTTGCCACTTCGATTAGAAAGTAGTAGAAACTTTCATATTTCAAATGGAACACCCTGTCCATTTTGCTTGATAATTTGGGATTCTCTCTCCTCGTTTTTATAGAATGAACATAGTATGAGTATTATTGCAATATATACAATTTGTTTGTAAAAATTATTGAAGAGAAGAAATATCAAATTTGTACTTATCCTTGGACGTTTCGGGAGCGAATCTGCTCCTGATCTCAACATAAAAATGCAAAAATGTTCTTCTTCGAAAGTAGTGTTTATATAGTTTGACACTTTTCAGTGACATACTGATGTTGGCATTTGGATAAGTGATGATGTTAGTATACAATTGATTTACTGGATGTTTCTATTAATTGATCTTGAATCTACCATTTTCATGTTCAGTTTTTACTAGTGAATACCATATTCCTACAATATCAACTGAACAGGAAGCAATGCTATTGTCTTCGTTCAGAAGAATGCAAGCGGATTCCTTTATTTTTCTATTTTGATTATCTTCCTTTCCTATGATTTTAATATTATTCCACTCTGCCATATGTTCTCCATTTTCAGTGAGGATATGTTCTGTTATCTTTGATTTATCGATATGTATTTTCTGGATATTGATCGTGTTCTTTCATCCTTACTGGGAGAGGTATTTTCGTTTCACCTGTATAATACTTCCCACAAACACAAGGTATACTATAAATACAATTATTTTTTGGTTTTGTTTGAGAAGAAACATCAAAGAATCCGCTTGCATTCTTCTGAACGGAGACAATAGCATTGCCTCCTGTTCCGTTGGTATTCACTACTGAAAACAAAATGGTAGATTCAAGATCAATCAATAGAAACACCAGTATGTCACTGAGAAGTATCAAACTATAAGTACACTACTTTCTAAGAAGAATATTATTGCATTTTTATGTTGAGAACGGGAGCAAATTCGATATTTTTTCAATATATCTATATTTCTTCTCTTCAAAAATTTTTCTATACGAAGTGTCACCGACAAGCTTTTGAATTTTTCTTCTAGGCTCCCTGATAGGAAAATTTGTTGAACGCAGTGACATTTTGAAGCAAATCAACTGATTTGTGCTATTACACATAATTTATTGAAATAATACTCATATTTTTATTTTATAGAAACGAGGAAAGAAAATCCCAAATAATCAAGTAAATAGCTATTTGTGTATTTAGAGCGCAGTGATAGATTGCCGCTCAATAATGAAAGTCAGACACAAGATTTTTTCTTCAAACGCAGCTTCTGGAAATAAAATAACTGGCCTGAAAGTATGAGCGATTGGAACAGTTCTTATCCATATTATCCTATATGTCCAAAGAAATAAAAAAACAACTTAAAATAACTGAGCCAGTAAAAGAAATGTCGGGCCTACCAAGAATTGAAACCGGCGTGGCAACCTGAGCTTCAGACCTCTGAGCCGTAGTACAACAAACTCTGCAATCAAAGCTCATTGCATGCATGCAATAAAATGAAGATACACTGTCTTTCTGATGATAAGAAAGAGTTTGAATAATAATTTACCTTTTTCAACAGATATTCTTCATCGGGAGCTTCTTGTATATAGAAAGTTGTTGGTATTTATCTTCAGCGGTGAATGTTATGGATTTTTTTCGCTTTATATCCAATAGATTGTTTCTTCAGGAATGCGATAAGTTTCGGATACTTATTGATTCCGATATTATTTTTAACATTCAAGCATGTATACGTACCATCGAATATATGTGTATAGACCAATGAGTTGATGACTTCAAAGTCTTTGATTTTTCACCAAAATAAGCCAGTAGAACGTTTTATGAATACTTATTCACCTTCTTGGAGTGGCACCAATTTATGAATGTATTATATTGTAATTCATATTTCTTCCTTGATTTCTCCGGTAAGAGATTCAAACTTTTGCGCTTTCTGCTATAAATCAGGAGGTGTGTTGGATGGATCACTGTCACGATTTTGCATCATGAAAGAATTGGGGATTTTCAGGAATAAATAAGTATAGGTTACAGAGATGTGCGAGCGTTTTCTCAATATTCCCGCTCACGAGCGAAAATGCTGTCAAAGAATGACATTTCTGAGAAAACGTTAACTTTGTGTTACAATTTGAAAGCGTCAAAGGCTACTTTGCGTTTGTAGAAAAATGTATGAACCACCTTCTGGATTAACCTACACATGGTATTTGGAACACCCTGTATTTCATTGCATGTTCAGATTCGAAATTGTTCTAAATATTTCGAGTCTAATAATTGTGCTTCATTTGCTGTTAATTCGAGAGATGAGATTTATTCGCAGATAGATACTGTGAATATATTTTGTATAGTTCTCCGAATCATTCCGACGTCCAGTTGCCTAGTGGGACCTCAATTATGGCATTTATAATTGCAGGTGAATTAATACATACCACAACGTACATGATTTATTTCATGCATCAATCTGCAAATCATTAAAAGTGTGAGTCAAGGAATATGACCTTGAAATGTCCCTTTGTAATGCGATTCGTCGTGTGTTGCACGGCTTTTGAATACAAAATGTTGTGCAAATTGTAAAACATGTATAATAGCATGTTCGTTTTTATCGAATCGCAAAGAAATTAGAGAACATGAAACTAATTGAACGAATATGATTACTGCAGTGTGTTATTGAAAATGATTCACTTGGAACTTTGAACGACCCCTTGTCGAAACTATAGGTATAACCAACGAGACTAGACGTCCCGTTTTGAACGGGACTGTCCCTGGTTATGATTACGAGTCCAGGTGTCCCCAGAGTGAACTCCGGGACGCAAAAATGTCCCGTTTTCAGAAATCGCGCAAAAATTTGAGAAGTCAAGTAGCCGGGAAGTGTGCGGAAGCGAGACCGGAATATCAACAAATGCTTATTGGCAATAGCAAAACCAGATGGCTTGCTCTTATGCCTGCCTTGGAAAGGGTTTTGATAATGTATCAGCCATTGAAAAACTTCTTTTTGAGTATTGAAAAAGGTCCTCTGTTACTGAAAAACTTTTTTGAAGATCCCACATCCGAATTGTGGCTTAATTTTTTGCACGCTCAGTCAGCAAGTTTTCATCAAGCTGTATTGAAACTTGAAGGTCAGACTGTATCGGCAATTGAAGCTGCTTAAGGAATCGATCAACTAAACGACAATTTGAGTCAGAAACAGACCAACCAGTTTCTTACATTTTCGGTCCGTCAATTGATAGTGAAATCGAAAGATAATGGTACTGATATAGATGAAGAGTTTGTGAAAAGGACGACCACAGAATTTTATAAAACAAGCCGTGAATATCTGGAGCAGTGGACTTGCTTCCTTACCAAATAATACATGCAACTGCATGCAACCAGCGAGACACGTATAGGTGATATTGGTTGTAGAAGTGTCCAGTATCCATTGCTTACTAACCTTTGTTTCACGTTTATTGTCATGCTTAGCGCAGAATAATTAAATTGTTCTCAAAGATGGATGCTTTATTTTTACACTTCTAGAAGAAATGCTAGTACCAGAACATTCTCTTCAATTTCACTTTCGTCTACATTTCGAATATATTTTGAATGAAGAATTCTGATAAAAACGAATATTGTTTGAGTAATTCTGATACAAAATTTGAAAATAACAGTTGACAGTTAATACAATTGACAGGCCAGACATGTCTCAAATTACTGAAGCTGTTTTTAATGAACTGTGTTGCCATGGTAATGTGTTTAAGAAATCGTGTTGCCATATGGTAACGTGTTTAATATTTTGAATAAATCACAGATCGACAATCCGTGATCAATCGATCAATTAGCGTGGTACATATCTGTACGATAAATGTCATTTCAGTTATGTGAGTAGAAAAAACCTTTAATAATTGTCTACATAAGTTGAAGTTGATTATGTTAGAAATTTAAATGTCAATTTTATGGAAACCTATAGTTGCAAATAGTGAAACAATAAGGATTGAAGAACCACTCAACCACTATTGTATAGTTACTTATTTTTTGTTTCATATGGCGGAAATTTCCTATATGGAAAATATTGAGAACTTTTCTGTTGTTTTGGGAGTCCATTTTACCAAGCAATTCAATATGATTTTTTCAATTTTTCCTCTCGAGTATCATAAATGATGACTATTCAAAGTGTTAACTAAATTCTAAATTAGTGATGACGTTATTCCGGGACTAATGAAATAAACCTCGATTTACTCATATTCACATGTCTCAAGGTAGTCTCCTCAAATATTTCTCGTTCTTAACCTTTTTTTTCTTCAGACGTTTTTGTATTATGTATGATATTTCTACAATGATGGTAATCATAAACATTTACCCTCATCTTGCTCACGGGTCTTCCATCATATTCATTTTAATTCCTGTTTTCTCTGAGATTTGTTTTTGCAACCGCGTCTTTCACTTGAAATAATTTCTCAAAGTTGGGCGTTCTTGAAGTTTCTGATCATTATAATTCATTAATACTATACCTAGGCAAAACTTTCAGTTCCTAGGATCAGAAGTTGAATTTCAATTACTAGAAACTAGGCAAACATGCTGATGGTATGAGTTACTCGATAAAAAAATGCCTGATATTAATAATTACTGATTCTTTTGCACTTTTCATCGATCATATTTTAGTTGGCCAAACTGATACAAAAGTCTAGATGGAATTTCTAAATCGGTCAACAGTGTATAAATATATCATCATTTTGATAACTTGACAGATTTGAATGAATTGTTGGTTTGGATAGTCATGTGTCACGTGATTATTAATCATTGTTGATAGGCCATAGTCATGACCATAAAACATTGTAACATTACTTGGGATCTGAAATGTAGAGATTTTCGATGTCTTGAGAAGAATTATTGTAGTAAATGTACTCCATTTCTAACTTCATGTCAGTACAAGTTCAAAATTTGACCTCAAAATGTCCCTCTTAATATACAGGGTGTCCTTAAAAGGTCTTTACAAAAAGCTACCACATATTCTTCAGACCAAAACAATTCGATACAAGCAAACTTACCTCAGTAAAAAGTCGCTTAGTTTGGGCGCTAGACGGCTCTGAAGTTGAAATTTTCAAATCGATTTTGCTTCATAACTTTGAAACGGCTCATGAGATTTTTTTCAAATTTGGTACGTTGGCATAGACTCATCGGGCAATGAAACTCATATCATAATCATAATGAATATCATTCCATGGGCGTAGAACTTGATTTTTTCAGGAAATAAACATCTAAAACTTCTACGCCAATGAAAAAAAATCAGTTTCAGTATGACATCTAGATAGCCCAAATCATTCACTACAAAAAAGGTACTCTTGATAAAATTCGATTACTCTGATGGTTTCGACAATATTTAAGTTTTAGTGATTTCGCGCATATTTAAATAATAAAACGATTGATAGATATTGCATGAAAGTTTTCCAAAATGTTCACTATTTTCGCGTGAACAAAGATTTATACGACGCAAAAAGTTGAAATCCTAATCATAATGAATATCATTCCATGGGCGTAGAACTTGCTTTTTTCAGTAAATAAACATCTAAAACTCCTACGCCAATGGAAAAAGTTAGTTTCAATATGAAATCTAGATTGTTCAACTCATTCACTACAAAAAAGGTACTCTTGACAAATGGTCGAATGGTTTCGACAAAATTTTAATTTCAGTGATTGAGAGCATAATCAATAATAAAACGATTAACAGATATTTCATAAAAATTGTTCAAAATGTTCACCATTTTCACGTATACAAAGATTTATACAACGCAAAAAGTTGAGATGTACTTTTTGCATAGGTTATTTCTATTGAAAATGAGTAGCACTGGTTTTTTTTCTGAAGACTATTATTATCTGCTCGAAAACAGTGATATTCACATTCTTGGTTTCCATAGTTTCATCTGTGTTGATTTGTCGAGTTTTATTGACGTTGATTGTTGATATCGGACTTTTCTGATTTATCATGGCCGTACAATACACCAATGAAGAATACACCGATATGTTATTGGTATTCGGATATTGTCAAGGAAATGGTCGAGAGAGTGTGAGGGTGTATTCGGCAAGGTTTCCAAATCGTCGCGTACCAAGCCACCCAGCTTTGCTGCAGTTGAGAGACGTCTTCGGGAGACCGGTCATTTTGCTCCTAGAACTGGTGATTATGGAAGACAGCGTTATGTAAGGATTCCCGAAGTCGAAGTAGAAATTTTAGACCGTATTGAAGAAAATCCAGAATTGAGTACTAGACGGATAAGTAATGAACTAGAAGTTTCTAGGAATGCCGTTCATGAAGTACTAAGAGAACAATTATTATACCCATACCACAAGACGCCAGTTCAAGATTTATTAATCCATGATTCACAAAGTCGTCTGATGTTTTGTAGGTTCATTAATTTGCAAAGAGAAATGAATCTGAACTTTGGAAAGAATATTTTGTTCACTGATGAAGCCTGTTTCACGAGAAGAGGAATAACTAATTTTCATAATGAACACGTTTATGCAATTGAAAATCCTCATTCCATTAAAATAAACCATTTTCAACACGAATTCAAAATCAACGTTTGGGCTGGAATAATAGGAAATTTTATAATTGGTCCTGTCATACTTCCACAAAGATTAACAGGAGACATGTATTTACAACATCTACGAAATACGTTGCCAAATTTGTTGGAAGATTTACCACTCCAACATCGGGTAGATATGTGGTTTATGCACGATGGAGCTCCACCACATTTTTCGGTGGATGTTAGGAATTTTTTAAACCAACAGTACCCAGACAGATGGATAGGTAGAGGTAATGATGCACCCGTGAATTGGCCACCACGTTCTCCAGACTTAACACCGATGGATTATTTTGTATGGGGTTATCTCAAGTCTACGGTTTACATGACCCCTGTGAATACTGTAGAACATTTATGGCAACGTATCCAACAGGCGACGAATAATCTTACAGGCGATGAAGAAGTTATGCAAAGAGTACATTTCAACTTTTTGCGTCGTATAAATCTTTGTATACGTGAAAATGGTGAACATTTTGAACAATTTTTATGAAATATCTGTTAATCGTTTTATTATTAATTATGCTCTAAATCACTAAAATTAAAATTTTGTCGAAACCATGAGAGGAATCGACTTTTGTCAAGAGTACCTTTTTTGTAGTGAATGAGTTGAATAATTTAGATTTCATATTGAAACTAATTTTTTTCCATCGGCGTAGGAGTTTTAGATGTTTATTTCCTGAATAAATCAAGTTCTACGCCCATGGAATGATATTCATTATGATTATGATATGAGTTTCATTGCCCGATGAGTCTATGCCAACGTACCAAATTTGAAAAAAATCTCATGAGCCGTTCAAAAGTTATGAAGCAAAATCGATTTGAAAATTTCAACTTCAGAGCCGTCTAGCACCCAAACTAAGCAACTTTTTACTGAGGTAAGTTTGCTTGTATCGAATTGTTTTGGTCTGAAGAATATGTGGTAGCTTTTTGTAAAGACCTTTTAAGGACACCCTGCATATGCAACTCGATAACAATATCTAGATGTCATTTATATCAAGTTAGCGAAGTGAGCACCACCAGATTAATAATTAAACACATCAGTATTACTGGTATTATAGTGACTCATTTCGCTGGGTATTATAAATCTCCAAATGACCATTAAATCTTGTTTATTGTCATGAGGAGACATATACCGTATGAAATATTCTCATCTGCAAAGTTAATTGGAGAAAAGCAATCATCGAGTTTCAAATATACTGGGTGGAGTAAATTGGATCTCAAGTTTCATCAACTACTACCAGTATACTACCAGTACTACCTGTAAACGTACAGGTTGTCTTTTAAATCAGTGAGCAATCTATAATTTCAATGGAACACCTTGTATTGATAGGGATAATACAAATAAGGAGATTGAAAATATATGTAAACGATTTGATTCGATATTCGTCGTTTCCTCCCAGGTAGCAGAGTGACGTCCAGTCGACGTCATTTTTTGGTCATAAAATGACGAAGTGGACGTCCATAAATGACGTCTGAGAGACCCTATAATGACGTCAAAGTGTCACAGCCAAATGACGTCATACTTAGACGTCATAATGACGTCGCAGAATGACCAATAAAGGACGAAATAAAAAAAAATTAGGAGGTTTATATATATACGTTATTATTGGTACATGATAATACACCACAAACCTTTGATGACATTCATTTTGTAACTATACGTTGTGGTAACTTGGTTGATGGTCCTCCCGGGCAGTCCTGTTGAATCCTATATCGTTAGCTACTCGTATTTGTACCTAAAATTATGTAGCGAGCGTCGGCGAGATGTAAGCTGAATAAACTTATTTTTAGCTAAAATATCCATTTCTGAGAAATCCTCTGCAACAGCTCGATTCCATTTCCGATTTGCCACATTTGAAAGTAACAATCATATATATACAGGGTGATCCACATTCAAGTTAAGACGTCCCCGGCAATTTTTGTAAATTGGAAACAATAATAACCTATATAAGATACATTCAATTTTTGAAATATCCATGGAAATCTGTTTAAAAATATATTACACATAGGGTTTGTATACAGAGTGTCCGTTAAATTGAGTCATCTCGCGTGAAGTAAATAAAGTAGCCAATCAATGTACTTATAACCATACAATTCCTTGCTGAGGAATCTCCCGAAATAGATCGATTTTTATTTTGCATCACCAACACTATTGAGAAAAAATCGAATATACAGGGTGATTCAAGTTTGAGTTACAACGCCCGCGACCATTTTTTCAAAGGAACACCCTATGAATTATTCGATTTTTGGAGTCTCTATGGAAAGCTGGATTCAAAAATATATGAGTTTGTATCGAGGTTTGTATACAGTGCGTTCGTTGAATTAAGTTCTTTTGCGAAGTTGCGAATAAATTTGTTGAAAATTAAAAAAATATTTTTTTTTTCAGAGAATAATGCTCGAAGCCGTAGAATTTTATTTTCATTCAAGCTTTATCTCATATATTAAATCAATATATACAGAATAATTCGTGTAGGAGAAATTACGTCATCTTTATATTTCAATGGCAATCCAATTTTACGAGAGTACTGAATTCAACGAACTCCCTGTATACAAACCCTTTGTGTGATATACATTTGATTACGACAATTCAATTATATATATCCGTTTGAAAAATGTGTCGTGTACGTCATAATACAAACGTGTATCATCCTGTATATTTGATGATTCCTCCGTATAAATGTCGAATTAGAAATAAAAGCCTCTCCTGTTCTCTCAGAAATATATAAGATAGATAGATATTGGATAATAATGAATTTATCCACTACTTCACGAGAGCATCTAATTTATTGGACGCACTTACCTATACAATCCACATGATTGTGTTAAACATTTTCGAATTCCGCTTCCCATGGTTAATGCAAAGATTGAGTAATATATATGAGGTGCTCTATTTAAAAAAATTGTCGTTATGGTCATAACTCAAAGGTGGATCACCATGTATGTATAATCAATTTTTCTCATAAATATATGGCAAATTGAAAATGAAAATCGACCGTTTTCAGCAGATTCCTCAAAAATGCATAATTTGGCTGAAAATAAATTTGTTCATCAGTAGGTACTCACGAAAACACTGTATATACAAACACAAATTTAGTACGTACAATTAACAAACGATGAAAAAGTAAGAAAGCGACTGATTTTCCTTAGTTGGTCGAATATACGACTTTGTAGGGACGTCATTAAGACGTCCAATATTGAACGTCAATAAGACGTCATGAAATATGAAGTCATTTTTAGGTCCCTCTGAAGTCGAGGACGTCATTGACCAATAATGACCTGAAAAAGACGTCATTATGACGTCATTCCACTAACCTGTGCTACCTGGGCTAGTCAGAAAAGTGATTCAATTCATATAAAATGAATAATTGACACAAAAAATAACATTTTCGTGTTATACATCATTGCGAAGGTATTTCAATTCTGAAACTAGCAGTGGAAAGTTTTTTGAATTCCAACGAGTCGTTCTCGAGATATTCGCGTTCGAATGGTATGTTTTCTAATTGTGAGTAAATGAATGTAAATAATAGATTATTGAACAGGTATCCACAAAAGATGTTCAAAATGACCCCCATTGACTCCTAGACAGTGGTAAAGTCTATTTGAAAATTCCTCTTGTACGATTGCCTGGCATTCAGTTCTCATAAACGATACCTATAAATCACCGATTTTAAATGACCCCATATGAAAAATCATTGGGTGCCAAGTCCGGCAGACGTGCTGTTCATTCTATTGGTCCTCTACGGACCTATATGATGATGGTAATCGAAATCTATTGGCAGATAATATTTACCAAGGAAGGGAAGATTTGTATTTCGTGCTTTCGACTGTTAAGTCATCATCAGTGCATACTCGTCAGGTTAACAGATAATATTTATTCTCTGATGTGTCATCTCATTCCGTATCACAGGTGAGAGAATGGCTACCACAAAATTTCCCAAACAAATAGATAGGTCGTGAAGGGTCATTCAAATGGCCAGCACCCTCGCCGGACATGGTACCCAATGATTTTTTTGTTTGGGGTCATCCGGAATCCTAGATTTTCAAAACGAACATTTGTTGTGGATAACCATTCAATAAACATACCATTTGAACTCGAATATCTCGAGAACGACTTGTTGAAATTGAAAAAACTCCACTGTCAGTTTCCTAACACGACCCTTATTCCCTTTTCAAATTATTGAGGGGGTTGCTCTAGGTAGTAGAGGGTTGAAGTATGGATCATTCATTTTGCGTCAAAAGGTGTCCCCCTTCATATGAAAATCGGCCTGTTTCGTAATTTTTTGGTAAAATAATAATTCTGGGAGATATAGAGGGTGAATAGTCTTGGATGGACCACCTGGTAGTCATTACAATAATAGACTAATACTTAAGGTGATAGAAAATGCGAAAAATTAAAATATGCCAAACATCAAGTGAATGAAAATAAATAAGTCAAAAAAATATCTGATGGCAATACATAAATGCACTTCTTTGCAATTAAAATACACCAAAAACAAACATTGACTGCATCAGGAAAAAAATAGACATAACTGGTAAACAAATTATATCTAATTCAATTAACACTATCGTGCTAACAAAAAGGAAAATGCAGTTTATTCGATGTTCGATGCAATAGAAGTACTGGAAAATTTCCACGACAAAACTGTTCTTACTAGGTAGTTGGCACGATGTTCGATGCAATAGAAGTACTGGAAAATTTCCACGACAAAATTGTTCTTACTAGGAAGTTGGCACGTGGATATTTCAGTAAAGGATATTTTCCAGAGTGTCCGAATGAAGGGATAATAAAACATCTTTTATCCACTCGAGGAGACTCAATATATGTATGGAAAATGATGGAAGACAATTGGTGCATCTGGGAAGACATCACTTGTGCTATTACCTATACTATTTATTACAGAACGAATTCAATTAATATTTTCTAATATTATGTCGATTATTTCTCCAATTCCTTTAGATGAATCAACTTGCGGTTTCCACCATTTTTCTTCTCGTTTGCTCTAGTTTCATATAAGAGTGAGAAAATATATGGTTCCATTTGAAATCCTCGAGAAAAAATTGAGAATTGTCTGATTTTTCAGAAGGTGCTATCTAGCGGCCACCACAAGATTTAAATCGACTCGAATCGCGATCCATTTGAAAGAACTGAACTTTTTCCATAGCGCTATTCATCCTCCCCTCCTTCATTTATTTGCTAGCGCAACTTTTTTTTTTTCGAAATGATTGGAAATCAACTCGAGATGATGAAAAAAAGGTTTTTGACATACCTTGATATACCCAATTCTCATAAAATTCTATATTTTAAATTGGCCATTGCAATTACGCCCTCTACCGTTTGTCCTGAAAACCTGAGAACCTGTGCGGAAAATAGTGGTACATCCAGTACAAACATTGTTTGCTACCCTTCCTATGAGTACCTTGTAGATATATTATTATTATTTTAGTTCATATAATTCCAGTCACGACCCTGCGGCCTCCGACGTCACGCAGAGTTGTGCTGGATAAAATCCAGTGACTACTCCTCACAGCCTGTGAGGTGAGTAATCACTGGGACCAAGTACCGTGTGCCCTGAGTAGACGCAATGATCCCAGTATGACGGCCTTCTGCATTCCACCAGCCAGGATGTGTGCCTTATCACGGCACGCTGGGATTTTCTGGATCTCCGAGAGCAGCGTGTGTCGTGTGCCTCCTAGGGAGCCGATAATCAGGATGACCAATTCCACAGAATGGTCTGGATAGAGCCGGCGGAGTTCGAAGAGAAGATCTCGATATCTAGTCCGTTTTTCCTCCTCCTTCAAAACGATGTTCGGTTCGGCTGGCGCCGAAAACTCGATCACGAACATCGCTTTGGTTTGATGGTCGAGGAGGACTACATCAGGCTTGTTAGCTTGAATTTGCCTGAGGGTGGGGAATGAGAAGTTCCAATAAATTCGGCACCTCTCATTCTCCACGACGGACTCAATATCCCCCGGAGCATAGGGCAGCACTGGGGTCTCGTCTATTCCGTACGAGTGCCTCAAATAGTAGTAGAGCACTCGCAATGCCGCATTGTGTCTATGGATATAGGCCGAGACTGCATACACCGTGCAAGAAGACAGCAGGTGCATAATTGTCTCGGGCGCCCTGCGGCAGGCCCTGCAACTTGTGTCAGGGACCTCCATACCCATGACACGGCTACGGTAGACGAGAGTGTTAAAAACCCCATCCTGGCATGCCATGATGAACCCCTCTGTTTCCGATTTTAGCCCGCCTGACTTCAGAAAAGCAAAAGTCAGTTCTTTGGATAAGCCCCGGTCTTCAATGGTCTTGAAGTAGACCGAATGCATGGGCTTATCCATGTGAAGCTGCAGGAGCTTTCTCACTTCTGCAGCTTTGATGCGGGCCTTCCTCCGAGCAGGCTCTAGCTCAGTAACTGAGTCCTGAGCCTCACGCTCGGAGTCGAAAATCAGAGACAATTCATCGGCTGCTCGACGTGCTGCCCTGAAAAGAAAAGCTCCTACTCCTGCCTCTTCATGGGTTTTAACCATTTGCAGAAGGGGGTCCGAACTCCTGATGACTTTGCAGGCGCCATCCAGAACCATTCTGTTATGGAGATACTCCAAGCTCAAGAGTCCACGGCCACCCTGGTCTCTAGGTATGTATAACCGTGGAACGGACGAATTTGGATGCAGACTCCTATGGAGATGCATCATCTTGCGAGTACTTACGTGAAGTTGTCGCAGCTCGACTTGAGTCCACTTTACCACTCCAAATGAGTAAAGTAGGATCGGAACAGCAAGCATGTTAGTCGCAGCGACTTTGTTCTTCCCCGACAGTTCTGACGACCAGATCTGTCGGAGCCGCTGCCGATACTTGCTGCGGAGAGCGTCTTTTACCCGTTGTGCCTCCTGGATGTGAGTTTCCTCTACACCCAGGTAGGTGTACGTCTCTCCGGCATCCAGGTGGTGTAGGATGCTTCCGTCCACGAGCTGCGCGTCCTTGTCGTAGTTCTCGCATCGTCCTCTCTTGAGATGAACCAGTGCACATTTGTCCATTCCGAATTCCATTCCAATTGCCTGAGTGTACTCCTGCACCACCCTTAGGGATTGGTCCATATCCCTCTCACCAGAGGCATAAAGTTTGAGGTCATCCACATAGAATAAATGGGTGACCTTATGCCTCCGGTAACTGGGTGGGCCGCAGTTGTATCCCCTGGTTTTCCTGAGCTCAACGGATAGTGGCAGAAGTGAGATGCAGAATAGGAGAGGGCTAAGGGAGTCCCCTTGAAATACTCCTCTCCTTATGATGACTGGCTCTGTTTGGACTCTCGCTTTACCTGATGTTATGGTAAAGCGGGTCTTCCAGACCAGCATCAGTTGTTCTATGCATCTCACTATAGAATCGGATACCGAAAGACACTTGAGCAAGTACACGAGTAACTCATGTGACGTTGTGTCAAATGCCTTTCGGTAATCGATCCAGGCCACAGAAAGATTCCGCTTGTACTGCACGGAGTCCTGTGTGATAGATCTATCTATCAACAGGTTCTCCTTGCAGCCAGCGACACCTCTCTTCGACCCACGCTGCTCAAAAATCCGCTGGTAAACCGGGTCAACTACTAGGAGTACTCGCATGTACAAGATGCGTGTGAACAACTTGTAACATGCATTCAGGCAGGTAATTGGTCTGTAATTCTTTGGATTGGACAAATCTCCAGTCTTAGGGAGAAGCACGGTTCGCCCCTCGATAAACCACTCAGGGATTTGCTGCTCCCCATTTAGCCAGCTATTAAATATACTGGCTAAATGGTGGTGGGTAGAGGGAAACTTTTTCCACCAGAAGTTATTGATCCCTTCGGGACCAGGAGCAGCAAAGTTCTTGGAGCCTTTGAGGACTTCTCGAACCTCCTCAGTGGTTATCGGTTGGCGCAGTAATTCGGGCTCAGGCTCTCGGTATCTTTCGCAGAAGATACCGAACTGCGCCAGGGCTGGAGTATCTCTGTTGAATGGATGTCTCACCTCATAAATACCCTTCCAAAAAGTTTCCACCTGATCAGCAGTCGGCGGATTGTCAACCACACTTGGAGGCGGTTGAAATAAGCGAGAGGGCTTTTCGCGGAATTGTTTATTTTCCGCCAGCCCTCTCGCTCGCCTCTTTAGTGACTGTTTTGCAGCCACTAACATCCGTATCCTTTCGAGGCAGTGCTGTTTGATGGTGGATAGCACTGCCTCATTGCCGCCGACTGGATCTTGGCTTCCATCTTCTGTACACGCCGATCGGCCCTCTCAGTCGGTGAGACCGTTTGTATGGGTCTCTCCGGTAGAGAGAGACCGAACGACGTCATACACGGCACAGTTGATGTGCCAGATGTCAGCCCCTTCCGGAAGTGTTCCTCGAAGTGATTCATCCATCCTCGCAAGGTCTTGGGGCCGCAGGGCCTTGATGTTGAGTAGGCTCCTGCGGTTCCTGATTTCGCTCACCTCAGGAAGCACACGGTCCCCTCTCCCGTTGTGAAGCAGAATGGGTGGAGCGTGTTGTTCCTCCACACCATCTCCCTGCCGAGAAGGGACTCTCACGTAGTGTCTAGCGCGTAGGTGAGATACATAATCCCGCAGATTTTGAGCGGTGAGTGCTCCATGCTCTGGGTGTTGCTCAATCCACAGAGCATGCATCCGCCTCATGTATCCCCTACGCCCTGGATCGCTGCTCTCGAAGCACTGCAGAAGGTCGTCCCTAAGATCATCCGTCCACTCAAGGCGTCCATTTTCGTCGCGGTCGTTATCATTATTATTATTATCATTATTATTATTATTATTATCATTAATATTTTTATTAGTTTGATCGAAGAAAACCTTTTTTTATGAAATTTTTTTCGATGAAATTCACTCAACCTGGTGAATCCGCAACAATGACGTGCATTGCAATTTGTAATGTTCGAAACCAGGACAGTTTATGCCAGAAGCACCATTAAATTTCATACCGGGACCGGAAATCTCGATTGCCCTGTATACACCCGTGAATTCGTACGGTTACCGAACCGAAACCGCATGGCAACAAAGCAACAACGAATGATTTCTTTGTAGGAAGTGACTACGGCATCGTCACCGTACGTAAAATTAGAAAATTAAGTGCATATAACTCTACCCATACATTAACTATGCTACTATCTAGTAGATTTGATGTGTCGACGAGGTGTATTTGAAATAAGAAAATGTACATTTATTCAGCTCATCGATATGATGCATCCAGTCTAACGAATCCTATGATATCAGATTTTTTCTAATTCATCTAATTAACGAGAAATTTCATCCCGAAAATTGAACAAAACACGAGAATAAAATCAAGTACGCCAATTTGAAACAATTGAAATGATCGAACTCCACGTGACATTGTCACGGTGACGTTAGAATTGCTGTAGTATAGAACTTTGGCTGAAAAAAAAGGTTCTAACCCCAAATTTTATTTTATTCCTATATTTTTTTTATTTGTTTCATTCGATAGCATACGTCGAGCTTCCTCAGGGCTTGAAATATTTGCACATATTTCAATGCCACCCTGTATACCTACACAGTGGAAGGAGACACTTGCGATTTTATTCGTCTATACGAATCATTGCATAGATTTCTGGTGGATGTAATCCAATGTTCTGCGTGGCATATAGCAAGGAAAGTAGTAGTTTTTCTCTCGTTATGTACCATTTTCGTTCATGTTATGAACTATTCTGGTAACGACTGAGTTTCTATCACTTCGTAACCATTCATTCTACCATGAGTATTTGGCTTTTTTCTATTTGAAAATACGCCAGTCGGGCAACCAGCCTCTCCCATTCCACCTCAAATGGGATCTTGTTTTGTAGTATAAAGTGGTATAAATGCTGAGATGCCTTTACGTTGGTCAGGTTTCCACCAGATAGCGGTCAAAAATGCTATCTGGGACAGCCCTGCACTGATGATAGTCAACAGCACGAAACCGGTCAGTTGGCAAATATTTGCCTTATTTTAACTCAACATGTGCTGTTGAGGTTAGCTATTCACATGATGCGCATGTCCCATGTTGATCTCTTTTAGGAACTTTTCACATCCTTTCTCACGTCTGATGATGGCTGAGGACCGAAACAAGCTACGTTATTATGTATAGTAATGCTTTATTTTGGTTTAATTCAATTATACTTTGACCAATTTGGGAAACATATGGACGAATTGATTTTTTTTTCTATAGTTCCCGTTCAAACGTCGCATTAGCCACTGCCCTTTATATAACAGAGTATACTATTCAACTGTCGGGATTCGTGAAAGAAATGTGTGGATTCGATTGACTTTGACAGGGGTACAAAACAGCAGCCTGGCCTTACCGTAATTTTTCGAAATAACCTCTTTGACTGGCAGCTAATTCGAAACTTTAATAGTTTTTTGTGAAATATGCGCGATACAGATATTCAACCGGCATTATGCCTTGAAAGCAATTTATCAAACCAGATTTCCAAGCCAAATTGGATCGGTGAATAAAATGAAAATGAAATATGAGGGCTATTCAGTATTTACTAACTTTAGATTTGATTTGCTGGTTCTCTATAAGAAATATTGAGTTGGTACCTAATGTTTTGTTGGATAATCTATCCAAATGCTATTCTCATTCTCACTTGATTCCTGATGAATAAAAAGAAAACACACACTCGAGTTATACGATAAATCCGAGGATGAATCTCACTTTCGTGCGAGCAAGTGCGAGTAATGAACACTACCAATGTTTACAGATTTAATTCTGTAAACTTTGACACTACTTACGTCTGGGAAGCATAATATGGCAGTAAAATCGAATTTGTTAGCAAGTCTACAGAAAATTTTCGAACATCATTGAAATTTCGAATCACTATCGGCCTCATCAACACCAAATGCCGCTACAGTATTTTTTTTGAATTAATCACTTTGAAAAAACAAAAGTAGGTAGAGCAGGATTCGAACCCGGGACCTTCGGCCCATAGGCTCTTACGATGTACAAAACAGATGGTTCACCAGGCAAGTGCAACTTTTGAACATTTTGACCGGCGCCACTGAGTGGTCAAACTGACGTCAGTTGTTGATATTGTTACACCAACTCAACACGTTTTTTTGACGTCATAGGTTAATTTCATTATGCTGAAATTTGTATTGCATAAAATGAATAATTATACTGAAATCTACTGAATTTCTGACAAGGTATCTATTGATGAAATTGAAATCGAGATGGAAACCCTCGCCGAGAAATCACAACGTACGGTGTCAAGATACTGAAATTTCTTGAGTCAAGACAAGAAATGATATACAGGGTGTTTCTTAAGTACGTGTAGAAAATTCAGGAGCATGTTGCTGACGTCAAAATAAGAAGAAAAGTTCGTATAAATATATGTCCGAAAATTATTCGTTTCTGAGATACAGAGTGTCTAAGTTGAATTTTTATCTTTGTTTTTTGTTAATAAATTTCAAAATAATTGTGATATTCGAATAAATTTTGGTATCTAGGGGTATTTTTCCATGACAATATCAAATTTCATGTTAGTTTGTCTCTTTCATGGGGGTGGCGCCACCAACATGTCTTCTGAGTTTTTTGAAAAGTGATTATTTTTTCTGCGTACCTGTATCACGTTAAATAGTATTGAAAAATAGATTTCCAGAATACTTCTGTGTAAAAAATATATTCTTGGTACAGGTCGCTGCGAGCAACTGTTTTTGAGTACTATAGAAACACCCTGTATATGTCAAGAAAAACGTTAATACAAAATTTTTCGAAATTTCTTGAATTTTTCCCAAGGCAAGACAAGAAGTTGTTATAAAGACCTCGATCAAGACAAAACCAAATGAATCCGTATTGATCTAAACTCATACACCAAAACGGCAGTCAGCTCCCTAACTAAATTTCAACCGTCTGAATGAGACTTTGTGTTGATTTTTAATTTTCAGACCTTGAAACCATTCAGAAGACTTTTGAAAAATAATAAAATTAAAAGCAAGAGTGTGGAGATTGACAGTATAGAATAGAAGAAAAAAAAACAGTTCACTAGCCCATTTAGTGCGCCACTGTAATCTATTTGTTGGACGAGTCCCGATAGCTAACGGAGTTTCTAGTGCTTTCAAAACGTAGTTTAGTTTGATGGTGGAACAATAAGATAAAAATTTACGAGATTCAGAGGGGTTATATCGAACCCTGCCAAAATCGCGGGGCCTTTTTGGTTTGGTTTTCCGCTCGGATGAACCTGATGTCGTCCTGCGAATTTATTTGTTTCGGATCATGGCACCCTATACGCTTTTATGGATTATCCATCCTGGAAGGATTAGTTTCCAACTGAAATAGCCAAAGCAGGAGATAATATACGTTATACCTGGTGTACACCGATATTATTGCCTCCCCAGCAGTGTTCTCTGCTAGCTAGTTTTCTCTCATACAGGTCTCTTCATGTAGTGGTCGACTGAGTTTCATCTGACTCTCTTATCATAAACGCTGGTGTTCCGCAAGGATCAATTCTAGCACCAACACTATTTCTACTCCATATCAACGATTTGTTGGAAGCAACTTCATGTCCAGTACACAGCTTCGCGGATGATAGTTCCCTCCATACCGCCTTAGAGCTCCAATATACCAGGCAGGCAAATCAGAAACGAACGAGAAAGAAATGTTGACAACATAAATATGGACTTGGCAACAATTCTCGGATAGGGATCTAATAACTCGGTATATTTCAATGCAAACAAAACACAAGCATGCCGATCTCACTGTGCCCAACATAAGCTTCTCAGCAGTAACAATACTCCGATGAAGACATCCATTTCGATGCTTGGTATTACTCACAATAACCTTTCTTGGGAAAAATCACGTGAGATCAATTATTGCTGAAAGTGCACCCCGAAAACTTGGTTTTCTGTTTCGGGCCAGGAGCTATTTCACTTCCAGTCAGCTGCTTATGATCTATAAGGCACAGATCCGACCTGTCCTGGAATTCTGTTCCCATATTTGGAGTGCAGCACCCAAACATACCCTAAAGCTATTGGATTCTGTCCAAGAAAGGGCGATTCGTCTCTGGGGTGATGCCTCGCTCATAAACTCACTCACTTCTCTGAATCACCGTAGAAAAGTTGGCGATCTGGCTCTATTTTATAGATGTTTCCATGGACGATGCTCTTCTGAAATATCAACGATTGTTCCCCCCTTGGCAGTCCCCGCGAGATTAACCCGCCGAGTTGAGGCCTCGCACCCTTTCGTGGTCACTTTGGAGACCTGCAGAACATCTCTTTCTAAAGACTCGATCATCCAACGAACAGCGAGGCTCTGGAGCACATTGCCAAGGGAGGTGTTCCCCGAGGCATATAACCTCTAGAAATTTAAAAAGAACACCAATTCCTTCCTTATTTCCCTTGGTTCTCACGATGTTCTCTGAACATTACAGAATATCGCTTTTCGTGGGAACCAGAACATAAAAAAATTTCGATTATCTCTTTTCTTGGCTTATAGATTTTTGTCACCGATTACCTTCTTTTGAAACAAACCAACAAACAAATAAATCTTTCCTCTTCATAGTATTAGTTATTATACAGGGTGTTTCAAAAAAACCTGACCCCCTCACTTGGGTAGATAGAACACTGCAAAATAAGTTGGGTTCACTCAGTAAAAAAATTTCGTAACGGCAACCGTTATCAAGATACAAGGTGTTGAAAAAATTATTTTTTTACACATTTTTTAAGATTATGTCGAAACTACTGGCAACATAGTGATGAAATTTTGTATGGATGTTTTTTGAAATCTGACACATCGCATGCATTTGTTTTTATATCTGACCTTCATAGAGGGCGCTAGTTACACGGTTCGTACCGAGTAGTTTTGAACATAACTTTTTAGAGGTTAGATTTTTCAATCCAAATTTGATGTGAACTTGAACATCATGCAATTCCACACCAAAAAGGTACTCCTGGTAAAACTCGATACTGTGTTCCGTTTTCGGAATATTTCGATTTGAAAATGATGAAGTGATAACTGTTGCTGGTATAAAGCTATGTATTGGAGCGAGTGTTACGAAAAATTATCACCTATTTATTGAAAACCGAAAACAACAATACAATTCTGATGCTAAACTTATCTATTTAACAATGAATCACAAGAATAACATCGAAAAAGATTTGACTAAGAACATGGATTACACAGTTTTGTTGTATCTTGAGCAGAAAGTCTAAGCTACATAAGTAAATTCACGTCAAAAGTTGTAATACATAATTGAACATCACTTATATGACCTAACAGCTGATCCTCAACTGTTTAGAAAACTAATACATGACTATTGATTCTTTGTTCCATCAATAACTTCGGCACAACAATAATTTTATTGTTTCTGAATCTGAATAAATAGGTACTTGAACTCAATAAAATTAATTTTATACCAGCATCATTACTACTCCATTATTTTCAAATCGAAATATTCCTAAAACGGAACATAGTATCGAGTTTCACCAAGAGTTCCTTCTTGGTGTAAAATTGAATGAGGTTCAAGTCCAGATCATATCTGGATTGAAAAATCCAACCTCAAAAAAGTTATGTTGTAAACTACTCGGTACGAACCGTGGAACTAGCGCCCTCTATGAGAGTCAGATATAAAAACAAATTCATGCGATGTGTCAGATTTCAAGAAACGTCCGTACAAAATTTCGTCACAATGTTGCCAGTAGTTTCGACATAATCGTGAAAAATGTGTAAAAAAATAATTTTTTCAACACCTTGTATCATGAAAACGGATGCCGTTACGACATTTTTTCACTGAGCAAACCCAACTTATTTTGCAGTGTTCTACCTACCCTAGCAAGGGGGTCAGGTTTTTTTGAAACACCCTGTAGATAAGCCAGGCGCCACTGTAGATTTGGGTGCCAGATATACCGTTTGTGATTCCATTAGTATTTTTCGGACGGTGCGAAAACCAAAATTTCATTTTATTGTCACTGTTTTGTGTCGATTTTTTTCAGTGCGCTACTGAGGGGTAGGGTTTCGTTGAACTTCACCTTCATTCTATTTCCGAACCTTTAATAGTTTGTTTTAATTGTTGTCTTTATGTGTTTCCCATTAACGGCCGAACAGAAAGAAAAAATAAGGGACCGTCCATTAAAAACAGGGCCATGTGATGCACAAAATGTTTTCCAGATCACGTTGGCATGGATTGTTGGCAGCTGTCTTTTTCAACATCCGGCTGGTCGAATTTTCTGTGTCGTAAAATTTATATTTCATTGTCCAAGTAAAAGCAGTTCAAAATATTTTATCCATTAAAAATGTTATGTCTCGATAAAAATCGATTGTAACCATGTTATACCTCTTTATTTAATTAACAATATAGAAATTCGGAACATCATTATGATCTTTTGTTTCAGTATGGGAAGCAACTTCGCGAGAACTACAGGGCGTTCAGGAATAAGCAAGGAGACAGCATAAACTCTAAAGACTACAACAGCTACTCCGTACCTAATGTAAGTACATAGAAATTGGTATCCAGATTTATACAGTGTCTTTCAAAAGTATCGGAACGGTCTCATATTTCAGGAACGGCTTGAGAAAAATTCACGAAATTTTCTACAGGGTGATTATTGATGATGTCCGATTCAATGGTGGCATCGGCAATGTTGCCAAGTTTACAGTTTTTCAGATATTAGGAGTAACTTTATTTTTTCAAATGAAATACCCCATTTATTTTTATTGCAATTAATTGAGCGCCTCCTAATTACTTGAGTCCCTGAATATCAGATTCGTAATTAACGTGATTTTCGAAATATGACAACATAGCATTTTCGTTAAGAAGTTCTGGCACGGTTCCATATTTCAGAAACGGCTCAGAGAAAATTCATGAAAACTTCGACAGGATGGTCGTTGATGATGCCCGATTCAATGGTGATATCGGCAATGTTGCCAAATCAACAGTTTTTCAGATATTGAGGGTAACTCAATTTTTTCAAATGGAATACCCTATTTGTTTTTATTGCAATACTTTCAGCGACGCCTCATTACTCATGTCTTCAAATATCAAATTTTAAATAGGTGTGGTTTTTTAAATTTGAGAACATGCTCCGTTGAAATGTCCGCGAACGCTCCTATATTTTCAAAAGGGCACGCGAAAATATGAAATTTTATTGCGATCAATTCGCAACTCGCTCCTTTAATGCAGTCTTTTCAATCCATGTCACTCAAATAGTTATTAGCGTTTAGTTTTTGTAATCAGTAACAAGCACTTCAATAGCTATTTGTGTATTTAGAGCACAAAGTGATGGATTGCCTCTCGCTGAATGTATTGCAATGAAAACAAATAGGGTATTCCATTTGAAAAAATTGAGTTACCCTCAATATCTGAAAAACTGTTGATTTGGCAACATTGCCGATATCACCATTGAATCGGGCATCATCAACAACCATCCTGTCGAAGTTTTCATGAATTTTCTCTGAGCCGTTTCTGAAATATGGAACCGTGCCAGAACTTCTTAACGAAAATGCTATGTTGTCATATTTCGAAAATCACGTTAATTACGAATCTGATATTCAGGGACTCAAGTAATTAGGAGGCGCTCAATTAATTGCAATAAAAATAAATGGGGTATTTCATTTGAAAAAATAAAGTTACTCCTAATATCTGAAAAACTGTAAACTTGGCAACATTGCCGATGCCACCATTGAATCGGACATCATCAATAATCACCCTGTAGAAAATTTCGTGAATTTTTCTCAAGCCGTTCCTGAAATATGAGACCGTTCCGATACTTTTGAAAGACACTGTAGAAATTGGTATCCAGATTTATATGAGACATAATTTTATCCTATTATAGTAACTTTAACTAGCAAAACCAAAATGCATGGGTTTCATAATATAATAATCATACAATTTCCAAGTTTCCTTACAAAGTTGGAATCATTACCCACTAATGCATAAAATATTTCATTTATTGATGTTAATTATTGTACCATTAATAATTTTTTATTATAATTCATAACTAAACGGCTGATACGCTTGTACAATGAAATTACAAATTATAATGGTAATAAATTAATTAAACTATATCTATTTGATGATTACACACAGGGCCGGCTCGACCCATTAGCGAGTTATGCACATAAGGGTGCAATCTCAAGACACATTTTTAAAATTTTCAAAAAATTGAAGCAACACCACCAGAATATTGGTACCTGGGAAGCATTACCTCCCTCATCACCCCATTATAGATGGGGCCTATATTGTACTTGGTAAGGTGCATGGCAATGCGGAAGACCACTGAGACACAGTTGAAAGAATATTAATGTACAAGGTGGGCCAAATTTGTCACTTTCAAAGGGAAATTCCTGTTCCCGTACTAGATATAAAAAAAACTGATGTTGGTGCCAGTTTATCAAATCACATTACAAACTCAATGGTCAAAACTGCATATTAATATCTATCTACGTTTCAGAGTTACAAGGCGTTTTTCGAAAATATGAATGGGGAAGACCACTGAGGGAAGAAATCCGTGCAAACCTCTTTCAATCGACGAATCATGATTTACGTTTGATCTACAATCAATATTATGAGTTGAAGTTGAAGGGAATCGAATCTATATCGTTTCGAAATCAGCATATTTCAATCGATATTGCCGTGACGTATTATTCCCGCACTGTAGCTATCTCTCTCTGATACCTCGTCATTCTGCAGTGTTGCAGTGTGATTGGTGAGTTCAAGGACAATAGGCGTGTTGGGACTTAGACGTCGCACCAGTCTCACCAATGAATTGACAAAATTTCAAATGGCGCAGGAATTATGTGTTTTTAAATGGACAAATTCTAATCTATTTCTTCATCTTCTTAGCATGATTGAAAAAATTCAAGATTAATTCACTGGTAGTTTTTCAGTATAGAATTCACGATAATGTCGTTTAAAAAAATCAGTGGTCTCCCCCATTTTCGAAAAGTGGCTGAAACACATCTTTTAGTCAAAAAGTCTTCGTTTCCATAAAATCATTTCCAAAGCATTGTGTTTGACGTTGAAAGAAATCGAATCTATAGCGTTTTGAAATCAGGCATATCACTTCATTCTAAATTGCCAGATATGAAGGTGGAACCGTGACGTATTAATCCCGAACTATAACTATCTCTCTCTGATAACTTGCCATTCTGCAGTGCCGCAGTGTGATTGGTCAGCTCAAGGACAATAGGTGTGTTGCGACTAACAGGTACGTCACACCAGTCACACCAATGAATTGACACCATGGCGCAGGCAGTGTTTGTTTTGAAATGAACCATTGAACCATATACAGGGTATGTCAGGACGAGCTTACACTATCTTTATATCGAGAATCAGTCAGGAGAAATCCATGAAAATGTGCATGCTCATAGCTTAGAATACGCTCTATTCATTCAAAATATTTTCGACAATGCAGTGTTGCCGCATCTACTAGAAGGTAGTAGCAACATTGATATTTCAAATGGAACACCCTGTATTTTATCGCATTTTCATATTCTCCCTGAAGAGCTGATTTTATCGATGTATCACACTTGGGGTCGATCGAAGAAGATTACAGAGATATAGGGTGTGCAAAATCGAGATTTTTCAACTTTAGGATTTTTTGTGTCGAAACTTCGTTATCGGTCAAAACGGCTCACATGTCCCAATCTCAACTCAACAATGGAAGTAAGATATGGTGTAATTACTGATGCGCTTTTGTTTCAGAAATTTTACTCGACCTCTCGAGAACAGTGAGAGCAATGGTTCCGTCGATCTTCTAATAGATGCATTGCACAATTATGACATCTGTCAGTTTCGAAATTGTCGCAGATTTTTCGAATTCAGAGTTGAATAATCCCACTGTTACATATGTTCCGCGTATCTTAAATGCCATTTGCCATTTTATTTCCACTCGTCACAGCAGCAATAGCAGCATCATTAGCGGGAATCGAGGCGGGAATCGTCTCGCTCGTTGTGACATAGAGAAATCATAGTAGGCGGTCGAGTGATTTTTCTGAAATTTGAATACGCGCACCATATCTTACTTCCATCACTTTTAGAAATAATCCGGTGTTTAATTGTTAAAATGCGATTATCTCAAATCAAAGTTATTGTGACATTCCCTGTTCTTTTTTTTTTTTTTTTTTTTTTTTTTTTTTTTTTTTTTTTTTTTTTTATCGCTTGGAGCGCACGAAAGGGAATCCCTATAATGTTCAAAGAACATCGTGCGTTCCTAGGGAGGATAGGGACAGGAGGTAGGTATTGGAATTTTTCTTGAACTTTTGGAGATTATATTATGTTGTTGGGAATACTTCCACAGGCAATGAATTCATCACTTTTAGAAATAATCCGGTGTTTAATTGCTAAAATGCGATTATCTCAAATCAAAGTTATTGTGACATTCCCTGTTCTTTTTTTTTTTTTTTTTTTTTTTTTTTTTTTTTTTTTTTTTTTTTTTTTTATCGCTTGGAGCGCACGAAAGGGAATCCCTATAATGTTCAAAGAACATCGTGCGTTCCTAGGGAGGATAGGGACAGGAGGTAGGTATTGGAATTTTTCTTGAACTTTTGGAGATTATATTATGTTGTTGGGAATACTTCCACAGGCAATGAATTCCAGAGCCTAGCCGTTCTATGGATGAAGGAGTCCTGATAAAGTGCTGTTCGACATCTTTCGAGGTTGACAACGAAAGGATGTGCTGACTGGGCTTGTCTAGTTCGTCTGATTGGTATTGCTAGTGAAGGAATGATAGCAGAGATTTCCGAAGAACATTTCCCGTGGAAGTATCGATAGAAAAGTGAAAGGTCGCCGACTTTTCTACGGTGTTCCAAAGATGTCAAAGAGTGAGTGAGTGTGGCATCACCCACCAGGCGAATGGCTCTTCTCTGGGTGGAATCTAAGAGCATCAGCGTATGTTTTGGTGCTGAACCCCATATGTGGGAACAGTATTCTAGAACAGGCCGTATCTGCGCTTTGTAGATCATGAGAAGCTGTTGAGGTGTGAAGTAGCTTTTCGCACGGAACAAGAATCCGAGTTTTTGTGAAGCAGCTTTTGCGATGGATCTGACATGATTATCCCATGAAAGAGTGTTGCTGATGGAAATACCGAGCATAGATATGGTGGGCTTGGTGGGGATGGTGGAGCCAGACATTACAATATCGGGCATACTGAGTTCCGCCTTTCTAGAGAAAATGCAGGCTTGAGTTTTGGTGGCGTTGAATTCAACTAGGTTGTTTGTTCCCCAGGCTGTGATTTCAGCAAGATCTTCATTGACAGCATTGACCTGCCTGCGCCGTGAGTTCTTAGTTTCCTGGGAAGAAATGGGAATTCTGGAAGAGAACGCAGTATGGAGGGTACTATCATCTGCAAAGCTGTGGATGGGGCATGTTGTTACTCCCAACAGATCATTGATATGAAGCAGGAATAATGTTGGTGCCAAAATTGATCCTTGTGGAACGCCGGAATTGATGCCAATGGTATCAGACGATACACCGTCCACCACCACGTGAAGCGATCTGCCTGAAAGAAAACTCGATAAGAGATGGCATAGCTGAGGTGGTAAGCCGTATGATGGTAGTTTGTGGAGGAGTCCTTCGTGCCAAACACGGTCGAATGCTTTCGATATGTCCAACGCGACAGCTAGAGATTCCCCGTGTTTTTCTATTGAAGATTGCCATAAATGGGTGACGTAGGCAAGTAGATCTCCAGTAGATCTTCCCTCTACCCTTCAACTATTCTCGTGCCGGCCCTGGTTACACGAGTTCTATTATTGTGGATTGAATTCACTAGCAATAAGTACCTTCCTAAAAAGTTACAGGTAGTTCGTCTTATCTGTAATAATTATTTCAATATTTTGTATTTTTTACTGTAAATACACATTAATTTATAATTGCGATCACACGATGTCATCAATATACATTGTTGCAAGGTGATTTAATAGTTTATAAAAATTGAGTAAGAAAAAAACAGTGATTAGTAATACCATGATATGACGATAAATAACTACACGTGCGTAAAAACTGCGCCAAAAGTAAACGAGAATATCAAGGCTCATCCTCAGTGCTCGAAAAGGACAGAAACACCGATCCGATTCGTAAAAAGAGATCTTGATACGTCTTGATCCGTTTCGGATATCTTTAACGTGTTCCCTAGGCAGTTCATAATAGTTATTTATGTATCAAAGGGCGTAAAATAGGCTAGTATCACGCTGAGGTCCATAAAAGCAAGTTACGCCCGAAATACATACAATATTTTATGCACTACCGGTATATTTGATTTTTCATTATGAATTTCTCTTCACCTCCGAAGAACGATAGAAATGTAGGTATATCATAGCTGCAACCATTGTTTCATGGAATCAACGTTACCATGATAACTCAGTCAATTTCTTTAATATATATATACAGGGTTACTGGTAATTCGATACATTCCTTTGGAGATGCATTATGCAAAAGTTAATATTTTTCGAGATATTTTAATTTTCCTGTTTTTTCTCCAAAAGGTAGACTTTAAGGGTTGAAAGTTAGTTTTCCAAAAATCTGCTGTACATATTCTCACTTCTCAGTCTTCCAACTAGAATATACATGATCAACAATATGGTTTTATGTTTGAAATGAAAAAAATCTATATAAATGATTCAGATCATAGATAAATTGTAAATACAAAGTCGTGTTTTTGTTTGTGAAATGTGGATTTTAACACGTTCTAGTAAATATGTCGATTGAACTCATTGACCGATATTTAATAGGACCACATTTTTTCCTAGAAAATTTGAACGGGGGAATGTACGAACATTTTATATGGCATGATCTACCTACAGGATCATGTCCCTATCCTCCCTAGGAACGCACGATGTTCTTCGAACATAATAGGGATTTCGTTTTGTGCGGTCCATGCGATAAAAAAAATGGTTGTTCAGCGCATTATCGGCAGATCGTTCGGCAGTTCCTGGATGAACGATTTCCTAACCGTTGGATTGGATGGTCAGGTCCAATAGGTAGGCCAGCGCGAAGCCCTGACCTAACACCCCTTGATTTATTATTTGTGAAGTCATATGAAAGCACTAGTTTCTGAAACCCCAGTAAATACCCCTGAAGAGCTCTTACAAAGGATAACCGACTTTGCTGTGCACAAACAAAATAATTTGACAACTAGAATATGAAAGACGGAAATGAAAAGACGCTGCCGAGCATGTATTCGTAATAGAGGCTCTCACTTAGAACAGGAAATGTAAAAAGTAAATACTAATAGAAATATTTCAAGTATACATTCTTACTATTCATTCAAAATAACAAACCCGTATCAAACACTTTTAGTTTCATTTGTACTAACGGTTAAATAGATATTGCCTCAAGGAAGTTTTTACAAATTTTCAACAAATGTGTAACCCTGTATAGGAGTAGACTATTATATTTGCTGATGTCAATGAATATCATCACAGATAACTTATTTAAGGTTTCATCATATCATTTTTCATCTCCGAAATATCAAGAGAACTGTAAATATTAGAAAATGAACCATCACAACTAAAACATAATAGTTATTTATGTATCAAGGGCGTAAAGTAGGCGTTTATGGCCTGTGGCGTGAATAATGGCCCGATGGCGCTAGCCGAGGGCCATTACACGCTGAAGGCCATAAACGCATTTCACGCACGAGATACATACAAAATTTTATGCACTAGTGGTTTATTTTCTGACTCATAAGTAATGACTATAGATTTCGATAAACTAATATTCCCCAGAATTTAATTTGTTACGAATAAATTCAGTAATCAAGAGAAGCGTAATGTTCATGGATGATTTACATATGAAAATTATCGTACGAATATTGCAATTATCGTAATAGTAAAACTCTTTCAGCTCTAGAAGAGATTCATTCTTCAGAATTATACAATATGCATACCCAGTATATAAACCTAACTCATTTTGACGTTGTCAATCAATCTGATGGTTGTTGTCTATTATAGTAATACATCCAATAAACGAGCTGAATTGTCATTCTTTGATTGAAGAGTAAAATTAGTGATAATAATAATAGCGAGACTATGGAATCGTATGAAGAAGAAGTTCATGATCATGATATACCGCTGGATATATCAGAATCTAGGAATATGATCATAGGTTTTTCATAAATTGATATGTGGATATAAGGTGACTGAGAACAGCATAAGCGGTAAAGTGTACTTTACGGCCCGTGGGCCATAATGAGCCCGCGGGCGGAAAAGTGCGACTTAACGCCCGCAAAACCGGGCGGTAAAGTGCACTTTACGGCCCGCTAGTGCATAAATTGAATTATACAGAAATGCTTATTACAAGTTACCTATACGCCGGGCGATAAAGTGGTCCGCGGGCGGTAAAGTGCTACTTTACGCCCGACCGTGCATAAAACAATATTTTGATATTTAAAATTTGGAGCCATTCTTCTGTTTAAAACTACATCCTTCTCACCAGTAATTCAACTGACTTTGCTGAAATTCTGCTGTTCCGAAATAGTTCAGTATTTACAAATTCTACAGCATTGAGCTGTCACTGTTCACTTTTCAGTTATTCACAATTCATTTTCCTGTATAAATATGTTTGGAATAAAACAAACAGAAAATAAGATAATTTGTACGTGGACCAGCAAATAATTATTTTAGAATGGTTTCCATGATGACAAATCGATGACAAATTGTGCAAACCAGCTTGGAGATATGAGCAGAATATATAAATATCTTGATTTGAATAATTTTCTTTGATAATCATAAATCTATCACGATATGCAGCCAACTGTAGCATTTTTATGCCATTAAAATATGTTCTCTTCATTATTGACAGATTGCTGACTCCACATTCCTCAATACCTCTTGATGGTCAGTAATTTTCGAGTGGACTGATAATAAATAATTATTGGCATTTAATTACTCCAATGTTTCCTTAGGGACCCACATTAATTTTTGCAACGCTTTTTTATGTAAATAATGAGTCTATGCATTGTTAGAAATTGTTGAATTTCAGAGCTCATTTCAAACATACCGTCATGGCCGCCATTTGGCGATACGTCGAATGAATGGTGACGTGGTCAGACAATCTTTCATTCCCACTCTTGAAGCAAGGTTGTCAAATCACCAGTTATGATCAAGTTATCAAAAATATATCGAGTCCTGTCGTTGGCATATGGCCAGGAAAGTAGTTGTTTTTCTCTCGTTATCTATCAGTTTCGTCATAGCCATCTTTATAGAGCTGAGCTGTGGTTTCGTTCATTTATGAACTTATGTGGAAATGACTTTGAGCTTTTGTATTTATTTAACATTTCATTCCACTTTGAGCATTTTGGCTTTCTCGTAGAAGAAGAAGAAAAACTCACTCATATATAAAGATTTGATCGTTACGTTTCAAAATACATTGAAATTTGATAAACACATAAACGATGTATCAAGAAGTGCTTCTCGAATGTTAGGTTTTCTTAAACGCGTAACTTTTGAATTTAAGAATCTTAAAACCATTTCCAGTCTATATTTTTCACTCGTTCGCAGCAAATTAGAATTCGCGTCCATAATCTGGGACCCTGGAAAGCTACACCTCATAAAATGTCTTGAAACGGTTCAAAATAAATTCATATTTTTTCTACATTACAAAAAATATCGAAGATGTCCCGATCGTTTGAATTCAATATTCCTAAATTGGAAAACAGAAGGCTCTTACAGAAGATGACATTTGTTTACAAACTATTAACAAATATTACTGAAAGTGTAATACTATTGTCCAAAATAAAAATACGTATCCCAAAACCCAATCTGCGACCAAAACACATTTTATTTCTCACTAGCAAGTGTCCTAATCTAATTGATAAAATGTGTACACTATACAACAAGTTCTCTGATAAACTAGTGTGCATTGATATTTTCACTATGAACTTTGTTTCTTTCAAAACTACTATTCGCAATGCCATGATTGGTCTCTGAATTTCTCAAATTCTAAACATCAAATATATTCAACTCAGCTTCTTTCAACTTAAATAGGTATTAATTACTATAATTTATTACTAATACTGTAGTCTACTTCTCTACCTGTTTCAAAAACTTCAAATTCAAATTGGTGCTCTGTTAGTTTTAGTTTTTAGAATGCAACTTGTGTTGTTCTTAACTTTAATTTTAATTTTAAGATTCAAGATTCATGTAATTAGGTTTCTAGGAACCTGTTTGTAATCTTCTTTAAATAAATAAATAAATAAATAAATAAATAAATAAATAAATAAATAAATAGAAGTACCTTTACCTGTTCATGAAAGGGAAGAATGCGTAATGTGAAAATTTGTACAAACTGCATACACCCAACTCAACAATAAAACGAAGAGATTTGTATTTCGTGTATGTACGTAAAACAATATAAGTCAAACATGTCTCGCATGTCTGTGTACGAGAATGCGAGTTGAACTACTCTTCAATTATTTATAACATTTACGAGATTTTCTATAATAATTTTCTCATTTCTTACGACTAGTTTCGCGCTATACTCTGTTGAACTCGCGTATACCTACAGAAAAACAGATTATTTCTGTTTCAGCTGTTTCAGCGTCGTAAATATTCAACTTTAATTGAAAACGTTTATGAAGAACATAAACGGTACACATTGACTTGCGAAATTATGTTATTTTCTACAGGAAGTTTTTAATGTCAACATTATCCCAAGTTTATTCACACTACGTCACTACGTCATTGGTATAATATTCGTAGATTGTGAATACATATAACTGCTTCTCGGTACGGTATTGCTCTCGGTATTGCTTAAAAAAATAATTATATACAATTTCTTCCTGATACAGGGTGAGCCATGTTTCACCTGATGATCCAAAGTATCCATTGATGATAGTTTTTTTCCAATTTACACAGATCGTTGAAAGGACCCCGCACGAAAACACGGGAAATTGGCTCTCGGTCGAATTGGCTGAAATTTTACTCTGTTGTTGTGGGATGGCTCATTAGAAAAATATGTGAGTTTAAAAAGTTTTGTATGTTAAGTTTCTAAGATACAAGCCCACAAAGTTCGTAAAAACGTCGTATCGGGGTAGGATTGACAAAGAAAGAAACTGTTTTTTTAGTATAAATGAAACGAAATAAGCTAGAAAATGTATTGATCGGAACTCATAAACATGTCTAGTTTAAATCACATAAATTATAGTAAATCAGGGTGTATACGAGGCACGGTCAAAAAATTCATTTTTCGGAAAAAAAATTCGAGCACTATTCCAAAACCAGAATATAACAACCAGAAAACGGAAATAACATTGCTTCCTGTTCAGTTGATATCGATATATCATGGTATGGTATTCACTCCTATTGAACCATCCTGTAGCTCACTTTTTCTGTATACTTATGCCACTAAGAAATGTCAATAAACGAGTACGAAGAAATTTTTTTCTATTGCGTTGAAAATATTTTGAACAAGGTGTCACTATCGATGTAATTTCTCTTTTATAGGATTCAAGTAACAAATTTAGCGCAATGACATTTTGAGGCAAATCATCTGATTCGTCCTTACAAGAAATATATTGAATGATATACTAATAGATTGAAAATTTGAGAGAAAATCCCAAAAATTCAGAGAAATTATATTGGGGTCATCCTATTGAGAATTTTCAGAGACTTCTTCCTTTTGTTTACGTAAAAAAATCCAACCAAAGTCAACGCCAACTCGGTAATTTTAATATCATATTTTTTTATGGTTTCCAATGCATCAACTTCAGTTCCTTTCTTTCTGGTTCTTTTTATAGAAAATTAATTTTATTACCGTCGTTTCATCTTTTTTTCTCGACCTCAGACAGACGCCAGGGAAGTTGTTCAAGTCAAGGTGATCCATTCTGTAATTAATATGAAATCTTCCGATCATAAAGTTGTGATAAATCACATACCTTCATCTTAGATTTCGAAAAATCGCATGAAATGAATACCGTGTGGATGGAAGGTTCCAATGGAAGGTTCCAATGTTAATGCCTAAAATCGAACATCATGGTTCATTATTTGAAGTATATTCATTATCAATTTAATTAGAATAACAATTTCACTTGGTATTTACATAATTTCTAAATTAATTTTTGGGAAAATTTGGTACCCTATTATAAGGAGAAAGCACTATTTTTGTTACGCAGCAGACTTTTAAAATTGATTTATCTAGAAAATGGTGGGTGCTATTCTGAACGAGAGTATCATTTTTAAGTAAAAATTATATACCCACCGGCAAAAAAAATCAGCCACCTAAAAATTTGCCCAACTTGTTCACTCTGTAACTTTTTTAATCCCTGTCTGATTTTTGTGAAATTCAGATCAAACCGTAGATTCATGTTCTGGAATTTTGGTCTGAATATTAGTTCCCGTGAAAAGCTGATGATTTGATCTTTATACAGGAAAAAATCAAAGTTACTATTTCACCCTTTTTGAACTTGGCCTCATTATGCTTTGGATTGAAGTATGATCCCTTCTTAACATAAAAGTTTTTGTTTCACGTTGATATCTTATTTTTAAGGGAAGATAGGAGTGTTTTAAGAAAGTATGGAATTTTTTTATTTTCTTTAACAACAATGAGAGCGTACAAAAACTTATCGATTAACAACTTGAAGAATTAATGTCACTCATTTCTACCTCATTTTCTCACCACATACCGGAAAAATCCTTATTTACAAAAAACGAGCAAAGCAGAACAATGTAGTTAATAACGGGTATGCCCTCCTCGAGTTTGAATAAAAACAATCAACAGTCGTAGTATAGAGTTGATCAAATTTCTCAAGTGGTCTTGGAGGATTGGAATTGCCTGAAATTGTGAAAATCTCCTTGAAGGGCGAATAGTAGCTCTTGAAGTGTCTCTGACAAGGTCAGACGAAGACGAATGAGCCTCTGGAGTTCATCCCTAAGATGCTATAGGTTCTGAATTATGGTCAATAAAAATTTGAAAAAATCCATACTTTCTTGAAACACTTTTCCTAAGAAAAAGATATTGACTTGAATCTATAGAACCATTGTGTCAAGAAGGGACAAAAAAGGATCAAAATTCAATTCAAAACGAGATCAAGCAGAAGGTTGGAGAATGGCTCTGAATTATTTTTAATAAAAATAAAAAAAATTCCATACTTTCTTAAAACACTTGTATCTCTTTTTAAAAATGGTTATCGACGTGAATCGGGGACCATTCTGTTGAAAACGAATCACACTTCAATCCTAAACATAATGCAGCTAAGTTCAACCACTCACCTTTTCCACAGGGCGTTGAGAAGTTAAGAGTGAAAAAGTATAACTTTTTTTCCCTGTATAATGATCAAGCTGTCAGCTTCTCTCAGAACATAATATTCAGGCTTACATTTTAAAACATGAATATTCGATTTGGTCGAAATTTCACCATAATCGGACAAGAATTAAAAACTTACAGGGCGAAAACTTTTTTGTGCCGGTGAGTGTATTTTCATAATTCCTGGTCAAACTGCCGAAAATTGCATAGAAAAAAAATTTGGGGTGAAAAATGACCGTAGCCCCACCTATTTTTCATGCCCCTGCATAAGCTGAATTTCGATTTAGTCGAATTTGGATCTGGAACGTTCACATTTTCGTCAAGCTCATCTACTTAAAAACTATGGTTTTGAATTAGGAACGACGTAATGAGCTAGAAGTTTATTATTCGCAAAACAAAACAAAATAAAGTTATAAAAGATGCTCCAATAGTCCACCTTTCACTTCTAAGCACGATTCTACGCGTTTCCTCAGATTCAGAATTGCTTCACGAAAATAAAGGAATTGTTGAATCAAGCAAAATTTAATTGAATGAAGCAAATAAGAGTGTCATATAAATGCACGACAAAATATAATCTTGAAATGAGTAAATCTATATCTTGTTTCAGAGCGAATTTGGAGTTTGAATTGAGTAAATATGTCTTGAATAAACTCTGGATCTTATTCAATCAAGCACATCCATGAATCGTTCATGAAGAAATATTGATTCAATCAAATATTTGGTTGACTCAAAGAAATATTTGGTTGATTCAAAGAAATATTTGGTTGATTCAAAGAAGTATTTGGTTGATTCAATGAATTATTTGGTTGATTCAATGAAATATTTGGTTAATTCAATGAAATATTTTGTTAATTCAATGAAATATTTCGTTGATTCAAGAGAGATTGTATTTTCATTCGACATATTGTTCTGTTGAATCAAATTCAGTATCAATTCGGGAGTTTTCTGAAATTTTACATCAAGAGAATAAACTAAACTAGAAAACTAGGTGACTTCTACCAGTCTTTACTTCCCTTCAGCTGATGTAAAACTATTTCGGATTGCTAATCGTCCTATAAGTTCGATTTATCCAGCTGATATTTCAAAGACGAAGAATCCGGCCTCACGTATATGATGAATTCGAGGCATGCATAGACGAGGCGAAATGATCGCCATCTAGAGGCGAAAATGTAACTTGATGTAGAATGAACAAAATATTTCATTGATATTACATATTTCGTTGCTCTATTCAAGCAGATGATCCGTTCGAAACGAGTTCATTGATACATCAGAATAAGACAACTTGTATGTTGTTTCAATGATATATTCTCATCAAAATGATCATTATTCCATCAAATCAACGAAATGATTATAGTTGAATCAACATCGATATTATTTTGGATCGACATAATTTGTTCTTGAGAAAACCATATATATTTTGTTGATGGAATTGATATACTGTTGATTCAATTAGACTACATTCTTGATTTGAACAAGCTGCTTCCATGAAATAATCATGTATCTGGTTGATTCAATAAAAACTTGCTCAGTCTAACAAAAATAATTCAAGCATAAATAATTGGTTGATGCAACCAATCCTTTTTTTTTTCGTGCACTCTTCGCAAAAATGGTTTTTCCCAATTTTGGGCAACAGGATAGATTCGATCATATCGTGTGATATATCATCGTAATCGAAAAAAAAAGACGTTTCAAAAATGCAAAAATCCAATATGGCGCCCATAGGAAAAAACAAAGTTGAGTGTTGTAACTCTGGCATCAAGAAAGTCATGAAAAATACGATGACAGATTCAGATTCTTTGTGAATAAGAATGTCCCAGTCAGAAACGTCTATAGGTTCTTTTGTTTCCGCTGGAAAAAATAAAAACGAAAATTATAAATTTTCGTTTTCTTCCAATAATTCAAAAACTAAGAATGACCCATCAAATTTTCTCGCAGATAATTTAACCGACCTCGTATCTCTTATAATAACTGAGATCCCAATGGTGGAGCTCGAAAAACGGGCACCCTGTATAAACCACAAAACAAGACAATAATTAATCTTTCATTGTCAAACTTGAGATGAAAAATGTGTGTTCTAAACCTTTCTCAATGATTCTTTCACTCGGAGAACACTTGTATGCCATACCCCGTATTGTTTTTAAGTATATTGCCTCCCTGACCTCAATAATAATGATATATGTCGATCTGGAAATAGATGGATATGAAAAATAAATAATAAAAATCTCATAGAATAGAGAAATGACCTCAAGTTGAACCTTGTCGAGTGCATTAATAGACATAAAACAGTTTAATTTAATTTATAGCTCGAGCAAGCAATAAATGTATTTATAATCGAGTCGTTTTTTAATTGCCGGCTCTGACAGGAAATCGTATTATTTGTTACTTATTGTAAATGAATAAACGAGCTTCACTTTCTTTCAGAATCGAATGTTTTTATTTTGATTTTGTTCCACGTTGTATATAAAAAAAAACATTGTTTCATATTGACGGAGTTTGAAAGATTTCAAGTCCTCTTTGAATATTTTTCACATAAAGTACAGACCCCATTTCAAAAGATTCTTTCTGCAACTAGGTATGACCAGAAGAATTCAAATATTCAGTGAGAAGTTGAGAACGCCATTCAAAACTCATCATATCATCTGAACGATGCTGATTTTGTCAGATGAGAAGAATAAGCAGTAACGAACAACAAAATAACAAATTTCTCACCTCATCAGATCCTGTTAACCATACCTATTTTTTATAATGTTCAGTATTAAATGTACGACATTATTTCATTGTTTGTTACCTGTGACAATTAATTTCTCCATCACAATCATTCAAAGCACTCAATCACAAGAAAATTCTTACACCAAATCAACCTCGATGAAAATTAGCCTAAATAAATATTATATATAAAAAACATTTCTGTAGACGAGCTTCTATAAAAATACAATAAAAAGGAAATAGTAATTTTCTTAACAAGTGCAGAAAGTAATACTTTCCCGCACGCGAATTCCGTTGACCCGAACGACGCGAAGCGGAGTTCGGGCAAGCAGTCGAATGCGGGAATGTGGCACTATGCCACATTGAATATTGTGACCAAAGAATAGACGCATTTCCTAGTTCCTCAAAGTATTCCAAAAAAGATGTTATTTCTGTATTTTTTTAAGATTCCATGAATTTTTCGTATATGCCAATTCATACTTTTTTCTTGAAATTTCCGGAAACAAATCCAATTTTCGCAGCTTTTTCCATTATGTCCTGTCTCTGGCGGTGTATTTATCAAAATCGTCACATCTCGGTATAAACATCATCTTCTTCTTCTTCTTCTCTGCACAGGTGGGCGGGTGCGTAGACCCCTGCACTCAGGCCTCATCTTATTTAATATGAATTGTTGGAATAATATTTGATGGAAACTGCGATTTTTATCAAAAGCATTAATGAGAACTACCCTGATGAAGAATTTGAAAAACTTCTTCTGACAGTTGTGAAAACTATTCAAAGCTGATCACCAGCCATTTGAGTTTTGGTCGATTTTTGTTAATTCTCCATGGAAATGTATGTGGTGTTGGCAAAAAGCCGTGAGAAAAAATATTTCTCACAGTATGAGCAATACAGGGTTTTGAAACTAAGTAAGCTATGGGAAATGAGCTACTTTTCATAGCAGTAGTAGAAAAAGACACTTTCCGCATGAGTTAGGCACAATATTTTTTCTACAAGCGTAAGACATTGATTGATTTGTTCAATCAATTATTCCTGCAAATAGGAACAACTAACAATAGTGATATATTCTCTATCTTCTAATAATCAGTGATATATCTATTGTGTGTACCGTTTGAAGATTATGTGGGTAAGCTTATTCCGGAAGCCAGTATGCCAATGGTGTTAGGCCTCTAGGTTTCAGACATTTCTAGGAAATGAGTCAAAAATACTTCTTCATTTTGTGTTTTCACTTTTTTACCATTGCACCATTCAATAAATCCCGTGTAGTGCTTCTCATACCTTCATTGCCTGAGGAAGTATTCCCAACAACATATAATCTCCAGAAGTTCACAAAAAAATCCAAGACCTACCTCCTGTCCCTATCCTCCCTAGGAACGCGCGATGTTCTTTGAGCATTGTATAGGGATTTCCTTTCCAAGCGATAAAAAAAAGAATAACCTACATACAATTCCGAGTGTACAACTCAGAATAAGTATAATTTCAACTTCAAAATTCATAATTAGTATAATCACAAATTATGATAACAAATATTTTGTTGATTGATTATCTAGCATTTTCGCCACTAGATAGCGTTCCTTTCAACCTTCCTACGCTCGCTTCGATTGGGGTGTACAAATATTTACCTAGAACTAATGACGCTTGCGAGATAATAGTCTTGGATCAACTTCCAATTGAGAAAATTATCATTAGTATTTAAAATTGATATCTAATTAATTCCTCTGTTTTGAGTCAATTCTAGATATAATTTTGTTAATCGATTGGAATTTGTCATTGGATGAAAACAGATTTTGTTATATTCAGAATATATATCGTTATTTCAACATATTCACTTCTTGCAAAACTTAACTTTGTCACTTGAATGAAATTACATCATGATCATTTCAATCAATAGAATCTGTTCATCAGAGCAGATATATATTATGGGAACAAAATAGTCTTTGTTTATTCAAGCAAATCTTGCCGTTGATTTGAATCAATAATTAATTACATCAAATGAATTTTGAGTTGAAAACTGACAAAAAAATCTGTTGCGGTAACAAAATATTTTGTTGTGGATATATGACACTCAGATTTTGTTGAATTTACATAATTTTTGTTGTTTCAAACAATATTATTTTTGCTTTTGGGTGTATGATAAATTGACATTCATCATACAGGGTGTGGAAAGAAATTCTGAATTGAGACTCTATCACGAATCTGCATATACATATTTTTGTCTGAAGAAGAATGCAAATTCTCAATTTCAGAATATTTCATATTTGATTTTCAAACTCTCATCGTGTGTGTTCAATAGATATAATTCAATGTTCGTCGTGGCGCATATAGCCAGGAAAGTAGTTGTTTTCTATTGAATAAATTGAAAAAGAGTTGATATTCTCATCACATAGAGAATGCGAATTTTCAATGTATTGCTTCATATAAATATAATAATATATCCATTTTTGTATGTTCATAATTTATCTGAGAATGTTCCTTTTCAATTTTATTTTTCGTACGTATCATGATATAATACCCATTATTTTCAATAGAATAACGAGAGAAAAACCCAAAGAATCTGGAATAATGATATTTTCTTGTTTTCAATAATGTGCCACCTCGTATATTGGAAAATACCTACCTTCAAATAAGTCTCCTCGAATTTCCAATATCGTTGCAAAGAAACTAATGAAAGTGAAACTCTTGAACCCCACTGCATGGAATCCTAAAAATCTTCCAGCGCTCAATAGAATGTCCAGATTAAGCAATATTGCGCCGATTGAATCGTTTCCCTGGATAAACTTCTTGGAAAGAAATCTCCCTCTCTCGAAGATGCCACGCAGAAAACGTCGATCAATTGATTAAAAAGAGATCCTCGCAGTTAAATAAACTCTTCCATCTACAGTTCACCGCGAAATGGCGAACTATCTCATACCCTGTCGGCAGGGAAATTACAAGCCCGATTCATTTCCGAGATGGAAAACCCCCCCCGTGTCGTGCGCGTAATAGAGAAAACTCGATTTCCTCGCGTTATTTTCCTTTGACCTATAGATAGGAACCTGCGAGATGAAAATCTGTCCTAATCACTCACAAGATTTTTTATGCGCAAGCTTGAATGACTGATATGGATTTTTCCGAACCTCATTAAACCATGTCATTGTAGTAATGAATATCTGATGAGAATTTTTCCAAATCATGTTATCGTAGTCATGAATATCTGATAAGAGTTTTTCCGAACCTCATTAAAACATGTCATTCTAGTAATGAATACAGTGTGGAGACTTTAACTGGAATAAATTCGTTAGCGGGAAGGTGAATATTTTTCTAATATATCTGAAAATTACCGCCATACGTCAACGATTTGATGTATTTGACTACCTTTCGCCAGCAATATCGAGAATATATCCCTCCAGGGGAAGCTGAAACTCCCTCAACATGATTTTTCCAAATGTGACCCTATGGCTTGTGACCCCTCATTGGAAAGCTGGTGGAAGGAGGGGTCCAGCGTCAAAATTTAGATTTTTATACGTTTAGGTTGCATAAAATTGAAATGTAATTTTAAAATCCAAATCGTTTTCATCGTATCAATCGCTCAAAATGTGTGTTGAACAATTGATGGCAGTTTTTTTGCGACAACTGCTAACTGCTATTGTATTCCAATGTTTTTATAGAGCTGCGAAAAGAAATTTTGTTTTTTGCAGGAACTTCGAAATTATATTTTGATATTATGCGACCCCCAAACGTACCGCAAACTGAAATATGATCAGTACGATGTATTCCTCTTTCAACCAGCTTTCCAATGTGGGGTCGCAAGCCATAGGGTTGCATTTGGAAAAGAACAAGTTGGGGTTGATTCCAGCTACCCTTGAAGGGTAATATCTTCCATATTGCTTGCCAAATGTAGGTAAATACATTTAAACGTTGACGTGTCTCGCGAATTTTGAAATAAATCATTCACTCCCCCAGTGGCGAATTCATTCCAGTCAGAGTCTCCATACACTGTATAATGATTACCCATGAGTTCTTTGTTTCCTGGGAAGAAATGGGAACTCTGGAAGAGAACGCAGTTTGGAGACTATTATCATCTGCAAAACTGTGGATAGGGCATGTTGTTACTTCCAACAGATCATTGATATGAAGTAGGAACAATGTTGGTGGCCAAATTGATCCTTGTGGAACGCCGGAATTGATGGCAATGGTATCGGACGATACAACCCACACCACCACGTGACCTGCCTGAAAGAAAACTCGATAAGAGATGACATAGCTGAGGTGGTGAGCCGTATGATGGTAGTTTGTGAAGGAGTCCTTGGTGCCGAACATGGTCGAATGCTTTCGAAATGTCACCGTTAGAGATTCTCAATGTTTTTCTAATGAAGCTTGCCATATATGGGTGACGTAGGCAAGTAGATCTCCAGTTGATCTTCGGTGGCGAAAGCCATATTGTCTTTCATTGATGATTCCTGAGCTTTCCATTGATATTGATAACAGGGCAATAGGCCTGTTGTTTTTGAGCAGGTTTTTGTGCCCTTTTCTGGGAATTGGTTGGACTCTAGCTATCTTCCAGCATGATGGAAAGATACCCGACTTGTACGAGGTGGTAAATAACTTGCAGAGAATCAGTGTTAATTCTGGTGCACATTTCTCGAGAAAAATGGGTGGAATTCCATCAGGACCGTTAGCATTATTAGTTTCGACAAAATGCGTATGATAGTGCGTTGAAGGAAGACGATTTCGGGAATTTGACTGGGAACGAGTGGTATATCTGGCGGCACTTGGGAACATAAAGTAGAGTTTGCTGCGAACATCTCTGCAAAAATGTTAGCTTTTTCTTGCGATGTTGCTGCTAATGTGCCGTCGGCTTTGGAGAGTGGTGGTAAGGAACTTTTAGTGAAATTCCTCCAGACTGCTTTAGCGAGGGTACGTGGGACCAAATCGAACGGGAGCCAATGGGACTAGTTTCGATCTTATCTTAGCATTGTATGATTCTTTTGATGCTTCTACTGTTTGGCCGCATTTATTCCTGGCTTCAACATATTCTGCTTTAGTCACGTGATTATATAGGGTTTTTGCGCCAGCGATGTATAGGCTATTTGGTTCAAGGCAACAGCTCCACAGCAGGTTTTGTTGAACCAGGGTTTCGGAGGTTATGATCTATTCGAAGAATGGGAGAAAGGGATATGGAATGGCCATCGAGAATACTCTATGAGTCCATATAGGGAATATGAAAACATATCCATCGCATATTGAAACTTGAAGATCTCCCTACAAAACAATAATGTTATTTAACATTTACTTTCAGTAACATTCGAAATCCAGTAACTTACTGTTTTCATTAAATCCATTATCTATATCATCTTCTAGTGCTTTTCTGGTCCTTGAGACTCAAGAGACATTCCAAAAAGCAGGCCTGAAGACATTCATCATAGTCGTGAACGTGAAGAATGATTCAGTTCAATTCCACTTGAATAACATTAATTACTAATTTCATTTTACTGATTCTGATTTATGGGGCAAGAATTATTTAGTAATCGTAACATACCAGATCACGTTCCTGTATGAAAATGTTCATCGCATTATAATTCATTATCCACTTATCCACATTTGGTAATGGTTATATAATAATAAATGATTGAGTACACCTACTGGAATAAATCTAGATACGAGGTTTTGCAACATAAACAGTGCATTTACAATACCCATGAATAAATTTCATTTGAATATAGCTCCACTCAACTGAACATCAAATATCTATTGAATATAATGCAAAATATAGTCTAAGTCCGGAAAAATCATCTGAACAGGACGTGACTATTTTAAAAATCACCACAGGATTTTTAGAGAAATCAATCTGCAGCTGATATATTTGATATATTTATATTATTATATAATAGCACAAGTGATGCTATTTTACCGGAAATATTCGGCGATTGTTACGACAGCTTGTTGCCTGATAATTTCGCGAATGACGTTGTTTATCAAAACTTTCAATCCGTGTGCGAGAAGTTATGGAACAATATCATGGTCACGTGTGGGTCAGATTCTGTATCATTTCGAAGACTGGAACATTTGGCACGATAATATACTACACACTGTTTTACCACTAACCAAACGATTATTTCACGCCTCGACACGTGTTACGCCTCGTGTTACGCTAACTATGTTAGCATCTTCAGGAGGTGGTTAAAACTGAATGTATATATGACTGGGACATGACTAGGATAATGAATACTCAAGATACCTGTAATGTTATAGTAATCCAGTAACTTTATACATCACAGTATGCGTCAAATCCGGTAGTTCTGATTTTTTGCAGACTTGTTCATGATGTTGACCTAATGAATAATCCAAGTTTGTGACCTTGAGCGCCAAACGCAACTTTGTCAAAAATCGAAAAAACTGGGAAAAAATCGTTTTTTTTTCAGTTTTTGGCGATTATAACCCTAAAGGACTAGTTTTTGAAAAAAACTCTTCCAGAAGGTTTTTAAAGTAGACCAAATTTGCTACAATATGTTATAAAAATTGTCTCTGTAGACTCATCAGTTTCCGAGATTGAGCCTTTCAAAGTTTATCATTTTTTTCGAACTCCGCAATTTTTTGCAATCCTGTCGTTCTGATTGAATTTTCACCCTGATTATACAATCCAAGCCCTGTACTTTCATGAGATGATAAGAAAGAAAATGAGGAGTGTGAACGAGGATGTTTAAGCTGAGCTACGAATAATGAAATAAAAAAGATAAGTACAACAGAAGTTAATGAGTTTATTTGTTAGGAAATAGAGTAATATTAAAGATCAAAAAATTAGAATAATTTAGCCCTCTTGGAAGGTCCCGGTTGAGGTTCGTCTGGATCTGGATCGACGTATTGGGAAGCCATATCCCCATCAGGAGATGGTGGTCATCCTCCATTTCAACATCGGACAGATCGTCGCCTTCTGGGATATCTACTACTACAACATCAGGTACATTCTCACAAGAGGCCCCACTGCAGTGCCTGCAGACTGATGAGCATTTAAATCCTGACTTCCTGCAGCTTCACGCGTTCCCACAACCCTTCGTGCAGTCGCAAGAAATCATCCACAAGAAGTGTTGTGGGGCTGCATCTCTGGTCAACATTTTGGGATTGAGGCCTCGTGACGTGGATATCCACCCCCAGGAGAGAGGGTTCAGTGTGGATCCCAAACACTGTAGCTCTTAGGAGATTGTACATGAGAATAGAAAACGATGAAAGATAATATGTAATGTGAATTACTGATGCAAGGACAAATTCTCACCTGATAGTATCTCCGCAAGGAGTGAAATCGAGCAGAGTCTCGTGTAGGAGGTAACCTGGCCAGATTGAAGCTGTGTTTCGTCGAAGCCCTGGTGAATAGATGGTACCGCAGCTCGTCAAGGTTGCCTCCGTATTATACTTATTATATGTGATGGCCCTACAACCAGGCGCCATCTTGCCAGCTAAAAAGTCCCGTGGTTTAGATTGCCTAAAAAGTTTGAAAACGTGCTACAGGTGGGTCACTCCATCGGAGGTAATTGAAATTTCATCCCGCTAGAGTATATTCGAGTGACGCCTAAAACATTGCAAAAAATTGCTTGAAAGGCTTAATCTCGAAAACAATTGGGTCTACAGAGACAGTTTTTGTATCATATTGTAGCAAATTTGATCTGCTTTAAAGACGTTCTGAGAGATTTTTTTTAATGTAGTCCTTCAGGGTTATAATCGCCAAAATTTGAGAAAATTACGATTTTTTCGCGGTTTTTTCGATTTTTGACAAAGTTGCGTTCGGTGCTCGAGGTCACAAACTTAGATCATTCAATAGGCCAACATCATGAACAAGTCTGCAAAAAATCAGAACTACCGGATTTGACGCATACTATACCCCCATATGTTCAGGCGACAAAGTTACTGGACTATAGTTAATATATATAAAAATTGCACCATACAAAGCAGATTACATGATTATTGTAGATTAATTCGTTCATAGAATATAATGTGTGAAACATTCATTTAAACATCGTTCTGCAGTATTGATTCTTTGTTGCGCACTGTCTCTAGACGCTAGTGTGTCTCACACTTCTGACAGTTTGACATTACGCACTACCAACTTTGAAAAAAAAAATTCAGCGTGTCCTAATAGAAGCTGTTTCGATACGCATTTGGGTGTCATAAAGACGCAAAATGAAGAAAATGTGTCACAGTAATCAGATGTTCATGTGCTTGCTATGCCTTAGTGATATTTTGTTTAGTAGTAATTACTTCATGGTAATTTTACATACTGAATTACTATATAATTTATTAAACCTTAATTTTTGTACTTGAAGGTTAATGTCATGGTTGAAGGAGAAGAGTTAATGTGTTATTTTAAGCATTACTGTCTTCAGTTACTGTGACTTATATAAACTTTAAAAAAAGCCGAACCTTTCCTGTGTGTACCCTGCTGTCGGCGCTTATGTATCGGAGTATATTATTATCTAGGTAACTGATGCAGGTGATGCTTTACAATGATGTATCTGTTCTTTATTTGTTCACTCGACATACTGCAATTATACGATAATATACAGAAAATTCTTTATCAAATATTGGTTTATCCTATGCAAAACCTGAAAATAGGTATTTCAATGTCATCGAGCTATTCACTTGACATTTCGTTATCTGAATATTGCATTGCTATTTATACCTAATCGCATTCAAAAATTAGATTCCTGTGCAAAAAAGATTCTTACATTAACATCATTCTGTGGTATTCGCTGGAAAAAGTGAGTTAGTCATAATTTCACGATTTTGAGCTTATTACCCATAAGGATTTGGAATGTAACCAAATTATATTCTCTTTGACGACGATAAATCAGCATCAAGAAACGAGTTGGATGAAAACGGAAAACGGCATCGTTTCCGGAGTAAGTGAGTTAGTTCGTCAAACGTGAGAGCTTTTCCAAAAAGAGTTTTTTTTCCGAAATTGTCAACATACCTATACGAAATCAGCATATTTCCACAAACGTGACAAAGATACTGAAGAAACCAAAGGATAAAGAGTGCCATGACAGTAGGGACGTATTACAACAGTCACGTACAATGTTCAGCTGTTTTTGGCACGCGAACCCCTTCCAATATTTTTGTCAAAGCCAACACGGTCGAAGAGAGGATTACTGTATATTATACAGGGAGTGTCAACCATAAGAATTATCGCTGGCTCTATAACTATTATTGTGCAGTTCGACAAGAATTTTGTAATTTCTTATTCATTTCACTTGTTAGTCACAGTCACAAAATACTGCCAGCATAGAGGCTGACTGACTATGACCAGGGAATTTCTCTTACATGCAGGTTGCAGGAAGATAATTTCAATAATTTAAACACGTTGTTTTTTTGGAACAAATTAACTGATCCATATAGATCAGATTCCTTATTCTATTATTATACAAGGGAAAAGAGTAATAGATTTTAGTTCCAGGTTGTGTTGTCGTAGCGGAGGGAGACAAAAAACCGTGCGAGCTAAAATCTAATATTTTTCCCTTGTATAATACACTATATTTTTGATGTGACAGAAGAAAGGACGAATCAATATTGAGAAGATATTACATTATTTTGAAATCTGAAAATTATCGACGTGAAATTTCAGTAGGGACACCTGCGTTGTAGGCATCTTTATCATTCTTTTGAAGTTATCAAATATCTGATGTCACTTCTGTCAATCTAATTCTGTGATTTGATTTCAAAAAATTGCGAATTGAGTGGTTGTTTAGTAATATACGTAACCGCGAAGTCGAATACAAATACAAATAAAACTGTGACTTGCGCAGGCGCGATTCTGTCAGAAGTTAGACAAACGATTTCTTCCTCTTCTTTTTCCAAAATGTGGTTGAAAATTTTGAAAATTCTAGTCGTGTGTTCAAATAAGACTTTGAAAACAATATCAATGATTCTTATTGTAATTATGTGATCACTGAATGTTATAACACAAATATTTTCATCGGGCTATGTAAGAGTTCAAAATTGAAAAGTGGTGGTGCATAAAGGTATCATAGTCCTTAAATAAAAATGAACTTAATGACAGTTAATGAAAGCAACAGATTAATGAAAAATCAGTGTGCATAAATCCACATTTAGTTCTCTACATCTTTCTTTAGGCGCGATATGTAAATGCACTGGTTAACCGACCGCCACTGGTTCTCGACCCTTCTGGCCTTTGAGACAAAATATACCATCAAAAATAACAGTATATGTTTTTTCGGTAACTTCACCTAATTTAAAACAGTTGGCAGAGTGGAAAATCAGTCGAGCTTTTCGCACAGAAAATTATTTAATTACCGTCTGTCATTGACAGAGGTTATGTTATCGTCCATGTTTGAGAAGTGCTAGCCAGGCCAGTACATAGTGAACAACTTTCATTTTGAATGCATTAGGTATTACCTATATGAATTTAGTTTTATATTGATTAGTAGATATAGTTTTTCCTGTATTCCAAGAGAAACAATGAAAATCCCAAAGTCTGCCGACTAGCATGGGATTTTCATTGTTTTTTCTTTAAAATCAATTGGACCACTTTGAGAAAAATGGATGATTTCTATGATTTAAAACATACATACCTATTATTATTTTGTTGAATATCAGGTGGTCGCGAACCCGTATTAACAAAAATTGACTCTTTTATTTAGACCAAAGTGTCTGGTGAAATATTTTCTTTGGAAAATGTGGCAATTTTTTTCTAGATACATCTCTTACTTACTTATTAAATATTAAAATAAAGCCTAAATAATCTTTTTCTCAAATCGGTTTGGAAAGTTGCTTTTCTATTACATTCAACAGGCAGGAAAGGTGTACTTTCTCTGCCTAGACAGGAAAAGTTTGTTGCCATGCAGCGTTCCAAGTAAATTGGATGAAATTGGTAATCAAATTTGACACTGACATTGGGTGAACACAAAATTATTGAGTTTTTAATAAAAATTATACAAAATTTGTTTTATAAAATTTAGAGAAGAATTATGTTTCACACGGCATCAAATGTAGATTGACTCGTGGCTGAATTCCTAGCCTCGCTACGTATATGAACTATCAACCGCGGCAGTCCATCTATACTACTTTGCTGTCTATAGTAAAACAAATAATTATTTTCTACGGCTATAACACAAAATTGCTCTTGTTTTACTGTGTTCAATACATCAATGAGGTACTTTGTCATCAATTTTATTTCCGTATCTGATATCACAATGACTCCATTGTGTTATCATTTCAAAAAAATCTCATCGCTCATGGAATGTCCAATTGCAAGCAATTGCTCTGTCTAATAGATGAGCATTACTTGACATCAGGAAATCAAATGACTATACAAGCCGAAGAATGATTGCAGCATTCGCCTATCGCTCATGCTGCAAACTTCATTCTCGTAGGAAATCTCAAAAGAAAAAACGTAGGAAATCACTATCATTTCGTGCTCGTTAAACAATATACTATTGTTTTGCAATTCAGTTATTGGTGGTCGAAAAACAATTTGATCTTCAGCTCTCGACCACAGATTTGTAAATAAGCATATTTTTTTAGTTTTCAGAAGTCTGCTCAAGTATATGATTTTTGAATTATAATCTTTACATGTCAAGTGTTGTTTGGTCATATCATTTCCTTGTGGATCAGTCTGATGGATGGATGATGGCATAGATTAACGACTCCCCTAGATATACACCGCCCATGCATTCAGACGGTAACGCTTGTTTGGGATTTAGTTGGGACCCCGAATTTTTACCATCTATCGCCGCTATTGCGAATTACCGCGCGTGGTCGCAAATTCGATTTTTTACAGATTTCTGTAACATGGCATTCAGCGTATAGAAGCGGAGTTGTCAAATGGTAGTTTTTGTTGGATTTCTAATATATTGGTAGGTATACATGCAGATTATTATTGATCTACGATACTGCAACCACAATTATTTTTAGTATGAGACTTCCTTGGTATGTATAAGAGATTTCAATCTTTAATCTATGAATCTATGGTATTATGTTATTTTATTAGTTTTCGATTGTGCTCGAATTATGATTATTCATGATGTGTTATTGGGCCTACCTATGTGAAGCTGGAAAATTCAAGAACGTGAGTTGACAATAAATAAATGGACATGAGTGTGAGAAAGTAGAAATTTTGGAAATTCAATTGATCGAGAACTCCAGAGTTTAGAAGCTGAAGATGCATTTGGATATGGGGCACTGTTTTTAGGGTAAACAGTCGATGAATTTAGATTGTTTAGAATGTTTAGATCTGTCTATATACAAGGAAGTCCAAATTCGTGATAGTTACACCATTTTTAATTCAATAACGGCTGGAACAATTTTCATGATATTTGATTTTTTATTGTATTCATCTGAAATATGGGATAATAAGTTCAAAAATTCTTCAAAATTAGGAAATTCGAGATGGCGAACCCAATATAACGAGTTCTGTGATTATGATCAGATTCTATTCAAGATTGGTATCTGGGGGTTTACATGGTCGGAGATTATGATTCCTTCGTCAAAAATTCTATATGGTGGATCCAATATGGCGGACGAGTTTTGTAATTTATAATCGGATTCTATTCAAAATTGGTATCTGGGAGTTTTCGAGGTTAAAGATTAATGGACAAAATTATAGAAAATTCGAGATAGTGGATTCAATATGGCGGAAGAGCTTTGTAATGAATAGTAAAGTTTTTGATAAATAGTATTCACGAAACGAGATACAATAGATTATTTCACTTTACAAAACAGTCGTGATACAAAATAGTTATTTTTGTATCTAGAGCGCGAAATGCTACTTTGGTGATCGAGATCTGATTTTTTTCAAAGAGGCGTAGCCGAGTTAAAAAAATAGTCGAGATGACCAAAGTATTTCGCGCTCGAGTTGCAAACAACATTTTTTCTACGAACGTCAAAAAATATAGTTCTAATGTAAAAATATGCTTAGCTTGACATAAAAAATAGTGTTGAACTGGCTTAAAAGGCCTAGTTAAAGTTAGTTAAAGTTATTGTTGAACATCCAGAAATAAATGATTCCGTGGATGTTTGCTCGATTGAGGACTATGAGGTTGAAATATAAATATCTCATATATTTTACGTAACAATGCGCGAAGTAGGTACTTCGCGCACTGTTTTACTTCGCGCATTGTTTTGTGCAAGGTATCATGGTAACGTAGGAAACTGAAAAAAGTGTCACTTCGCAATTTGTTATCAATGCGCGAACCTTGTCATTTTTTGACGTTTGTAGAAAAAATATATTTTATATATGCATTCTTATGAGAGAACAATCATATCATCAAAGGCCATTCTTCAAAAATACCTATATTCCATTTTTCTATTATCTGTCCTTGAATATTTCAAAAGCTTTCATTTAACTTGCATTGTATGTTTGTATGCATGTATATGTATGTAAGTTCGGGTGGAATCTTTGAACTCAATTTTGAAGTAGAAATCTTCAACCGATTGAGCTGAAATTTTGTATACACGTTCAGTTTGGATTACAATGCACGATAAGTTGTGTCACGTTATTCTAAATCCAATATGGCGGACTATCCAAGATGGCGGAACGGCTATTTTTGATATACTTTCACAATATGGGTATCAAATGAAGAGGCTCGTTGAGAGTAACTCGAAAAATAATGTGACGTCATTCTAAATTGAGTATGGCGGACCATCCAAGATGGCGGAATGGTCATTTTTAGTCTACTTCTACAATATGTGTATCAAATGAAAGGGCTAGTTGAGAGTAATTCGCAAAATGATGTGACGTTATTCTAAATCCAATATGGCGGACCATCAAAGATGGCGGAATAGCTATTTTTGATATACTTTCACAATATGGGTATCAAATGAAAAAGCTCGTTGAGAGTAACTCGAAAAATGATGTGACGTCATTCTAAATCGAATATGGCGGACCATCCAAGATGGCGGAATGGTCATTTTTAATCTACTTCTACAAAATGGGTATCAAATAAAAGGGCTCGTTGATAGTAATTCGAGAAAGAATGTGACGTTATTCAATATGGCGAACCATCCAAGATGGCGGAATAGCTATTTTCAATATACTTCTACACTATGGGTATCAAAGGAAAAGGCTCGTTGAGAGTAAATCGAAAAATCCAGCAAGCGATAATCAAAAATTATAAATAAATTGAGAATAATAATAATTTCACTGGTGGCATTTATATATATATATATATTCTATTCAGATATGTAATTTGAAAAAAAAATCGAATCAGAAATGCTCGGTCAGCATACTCTAATATAGGTCAGCAAATTATACGGCCCCTGCGTCATTGTTGAAAATATTTCAAAATCGCAATACTCCCACTGTGCACAAATCATAAATTCTTTTCCATTGGCAGCAAACAGCGGTACCTATTTTTTATAAAAGGTCGTAAATCATGCGGCGAGGGTCAGAAGATGCGTGTCAAACCGCAGCGCTAATGAGTCGTCGTGAAAAAAACTTTGATACCGATAAAAAAGCGCATCCTTTTTTATTGCGATAACAATTTTTTTGATATGCCTAGAACTGGATGGCAGTAGATTTTCTATCGTTTCCACAATAATTGTTTCTGATTCGACCGTCATTATTCCGAGGTAATCCTAATTCAAATTATACGCGTAAATAAACGTTGATAACGTTATATTTTTCAAAATAGGTAATAATTAGGTTTTCCATGTTTCGAGAACCCAAGAAATATGATCGTTAATTGTGAGAGCCTCACCGTAATAACATTGCCGTATATTCTTGAATTTCTATAGGTATTTTAAAGCAGTCTGAAATGATATGAAATAATGATAATTTGATATCCCACTGAAATTATGAAATTTGTATTTTCTACACATGCCAGACCCTCGTAAACATTGCAAATGAGGAATGTATATATACCATCTCCATTCATAAATGTCAATTCCTATCAATTCTGAGAGCGGCGCCACTCTCTGGATACAAATTGTTGCCAAGCAAGGGTTTGACTGCATGATACATTTTGAATTCCTCATCAATCATTTGAATGTAGTAAAATTATATAAAGAGTGCAAATGGATGTCGACGTCTGAAAAATATTCGATTAAGAAGAAGAGTAGGAATGTATCAAATAAATCAAAACTTGATATTTTACGTAGTGTATAGATCATCTATGAAATGTGTAATGTATTTTGAGTAATATATAAAACTTTCATGTGATTTTTTTGTCTTTTCTCTAAAATTCAAATTTCAATTAATTCAACTGTTCTGTTCATAAATTCATAAATTGAGTACCTATTCAATATATTATACAACAAATTTTTAGAACTTTAAAACCTCAACTCTTATACACTTCAGATTTTCAATTCCTCTAACCTGTTTGTAGTTCAGCTTTCCAACAATTACAACTTTTAATAACTTTCACTTTCGAATCATCAAATAGATATTCCAATTATGCAACTTGTCACCATATGACATACATGATATATCAATCCATTACATTTTTTATCCTCAAAATCGGATTTTCAACTTTTCTGTCTTTCAAAATTGAATTTTGTCTCAAATTCTCATTATCCTCAACATCTCAGATTTTCTGTACTTCAATTTTTCAACTCTACGACCTGTTTGTTGTTCAGCTTTCTGACTTTTCATCATCTTCACTTTCACATTGTTGAATATTTCAATTCTCACTTCATACAATTTCATCCCGATTTCAATCCATTTCTCTGTAATTTTCAACTTCCAAAACCATTCATACTCATACATTTCAACTTCTCAATTCTTCAACCTGTTTGTTGTTCATTTCATTATCCACTATTTCAACCCTTTATCTCTCTCCAATTCTTAAGTACCTATTATGTTTTTTTACAAATTTTCAAGTTTTCAGGTTTGTAACGCACACGACTTCACTGTCTTTCAACATTTTCGATTTCTCAAAATTTTCAATTTCTCAACTTTTCAACCTTTTGGTCTTGCTAAATCACATTTTGCCTCAAATTCCCAATATCTCAAAGCTCATATTTTTCAGCTTTTCTGAACATGAACATCTCATACTTTTTCTTATTCAAGTTTTCCAATTTTCTTCATAAGAATTAATGTTCTACTTCTCAACTTTTCAACAAATCATATTTCAACTCATGCTTTTATCATATCTCAAGTGTTTTTGTATAACAGATTCATGATATAGGTAATATTATTATGATGGTTATCAGACAAATATATTATAACTAGCTGTACCCTGCGCGCGTTGGTTCGCCATCAACTAAAATAAATTTAAAGGAAAGACATTACACAAATATTCAATTTATTTTGAGTCATCAAATCATCGAAATCGGTCGTACCGTTAACGATTATATAACGGACATAATAATATAGACAAACATGGAAACATAATCACAAAACCCGTCCGCCATTTTGGATGCGCCATTTTGAATTTTCTTATTTTGACGACGAAATCATTATCTCCGACCCCAAAAACCCTCAGATACCAATTTTGAATAGAATCGGTCCATAATTACAAAACTCGTCCGCCATATTGGATTCGTCATCTTGAATTTCCTAATTTTGACGAAAGAATCATAATCTCCGACCCTGAAAACCCCTAGATACCAATTTTCAATTGAATCTACTCATAATTAAAAAACTCGTCTGCCATAAGGGATCCGCCATTTTGAATTTCCTAATTTTAACGACGGAATCATAATCTCCGACTCCAAAAACCCCTAGATACTAATTTTTAATAGAATCGGTCAATAATCACAAAACTCGTCCGCCATATTGAATCCGCCATTTTGACTTTCCTAATTTTGACGAGAGAATCATAATCTCCGACCCCGAAAACCCCCAGCTACCAATTTTGAATAAAATCGGTCAATAATTACAAAACTCGTCTATTTGATTTTTTCAATTTTTGCCATATTTGATTTTTTCAAGTTTTTTTCTACCTATACCATCCCTGAACTATAACGGAATAAACAAAAAAAAATTATCCAAATCAGTCGAACAGTTTACGATTTTATCGAGGACATACAGACAAACATTCATTTTTATAGAGAAGATGCAGAATAATTATTTTTATTCTGATCTGATTTTTTATCCAAGAATGGTAAAAGAGTGTATGCCACATTCTGGCAACGCTGTCACGGTTTCGAGGGTGCACGGCGCTATAAATAGACCAAATAGACCACAGACTGTCTGGACCTCGGATGAATTATTCGCACCAAGGATACTGGAGACATCTATGTATGTTCTGTTTCACTAATTTCAGTGTTGACCAAATCCCCATTCACGGTGTATATCTAGGGGAGTCGTTAATCTATGATGATGGTCAAGAACCAGTAAAATTTCAGTTTGTTTCCTTTTTTTATCGATATTTCAAAAGTTCTTTGGGTAGGTAGAATAGAATAGAATAGAATAGAAGTTTATTCGTGCAGTAAGTAAGTGTTTGCATACGTCAATAGTAATACATAGTATTAGTATAAATCAAAATCAGTATAACAAAAACAAAAAAAAAACATTGTGGATTGGTTTCAAGTACATACAAAAATTCACACTAGAAATTCTAATCGATTATTCTCATCAATTGGTGATCTTCCAGGACTTCATGAAATCGAAGTCATTACATAGTTACACTAGACACCCTGTACACGAATGCACTCCGATGTTTGGCAATCATCATCAGCTGGTCTGGAAACGATCATCATAAAGCATCAGGGCCAAGGGCAATTTCGCAGAGAGTGGGAGAAAGAGATAACGAGAATGTGTGAGAGAGAGGGAGATAGGTGGAGTCGACCGGTCGCTGTTGCTAGGTGCTGTGGGTTCGCTCTGTTTGGGATGGGGACATGGGGAGGTCGTCCATTGTACAAGGTGATTCCGTAATCCAAATGCGCGAATTCAATAATTTCAATTGTATATAATCAAGGATATAACTGAAATATAGTATAGAATGCATCATTTTTTATAGAAGAAGAAAACATTTGAATTCAAGGAACGTTCAAACATAGCGTTCGACGGCTAACTCTTCTACTTATCCAGTACCTACTGACAGTACTGACGTCATGATCCCTTGTCTTGTGTTGCCAGCTGTTTCATTTTAAGGAAATATCAATATTTGTCAATTTTCGAATCAATCCAACTGTGAACTGTCGAGATGTTTCTATAATATTCATTTGATGTAGAAAATGTCATCAATATAGGTTTTACCTCCGTTGCGAATTCTACAAGTTTTAAGGTATGTACCTAGCTGATATCATTATTAATCGATAGTAGGTTGCTTCATCAGTAGCACGTTGTATACTTTCAAAATTCGGTCTAATCCTCAATTATATTCGTTTATACAATCTAACTGAACACTGAACGGGTTTGGTATAGGTACTTGCCATTTTAATGAACCTCCAATTCTGATGACATCACTATTATATCATAATATGTCATGTCACAATCCAGGGGAAGAATGACATTCAATCCTGATTGGCGGTGAATTATATGTTCATCAGAAACTAATCCAAGTGCTTCGTTCGTTTGTTATTTCATTGCATGACGAAAATTCGATCGATGACGGCACTGTATTGCCATTTTGATTTTCAAAAAGTTTCCTGCGCCGCAATTCTGAATACAAATGTCGCTCTATCAAATGGTCTATATAAAAATAACTACATTCTTCCATTACAAATTTCCGATCTAAGTGTATTTCCGGTAAAACCAGAAGTGACATTCAACTGTTTTTTTATTAAAGGTAATGGGTTTTGAGGAACTATATATTTTCGATCCATATGTCACAAGTCTAACATAAAACACAACACCCGGTATACAATTATTTTGCTTGTCAAAAAATGTCGCTGTACTCCGATATCGCCCTAGGGCGCTAAATTTCTACTTTTCGCCCGCGAATTCGGGCGATAAAGTGTCACTTTATACGGTCGTGCATAAAGAAATGCAATCATATTATTTGATTTTTCTTATCTCCTTTTGCATTTTTTATAATTTTAATAGCAATTTTTCATCAATGCCATGAGCAAAATATTAGCTGTAAGCCGTAATCTATGAGGGAACATAAGTTGATGGCTATTTCATGATTCTACAAAATATTTTGGTTTATGCTTCGTTCACAATGATTTCGAGTATAGTTTATCCAAAAACAATTGCAGAATCTCGTGCCGCACCTGCAGTCACATCAAAGAAAACTTCAAAGACGCCGACGCCGCACAGTGCGGGATATTCTGCAATTCATATTGGATATACTATACCAATGAGTTTTTATTTGAAGTAGCTATTTCTCCATCTAATATATCCTTGATCGTATAGTAGAGCAAACTCAAAAATGTTCAATAGTAGATTCAATAAACAAAAAATATTTGATCACTTGTGGAATAATCAAATGAGTTACTTGAATTATGCGCAAAAAATCAAGAGGGTGATTCTGCATGAGAAAACATGAAATTTATTTCATATATACTTGTGTCCGGAAAAGCATAGTTTTCAAGATACAGTGTGTTTAAACTTTAAACTTTTTGGGAAAAATTGTTTTTTATGAATATCTCAATTATTCTTCCACCGATTCCGAGACCGATTCTCTTGAAATTTGGCAATGATATTCTTTGTCATAATTAAATTGTAATTGTGAAATTCAGTGGCGTCCCGGGGGCACCCAACCGAATATCATTGTCAATAAAATGTGCGCCACTGATTTTTTTAAATTCTATATCTCCATATCCTAATGATTGACTAAAAATACAACATTTTGGTCTCTTGAATTGTTTTGCTATTTTGCTGCATTTCAGTGGAAAAAAATAAATACCTATTCGTTGTATAAATTTGTGCAAAATATTGCTTCAAAAACAGGGGTGAAATCAAATGTGTGATCCATTTCCATAGACGTAGAATAAGAATGAAAATTAATTTTCGTCAAATATTTTATAATACATGTTTGACACACTTTGTATCGAAAACTATGCCTTCCTGGACCGAGAATTCATAGTTCTCAATATACAGAGTGTAGAGTGTGTCAAACATGAATCAAGAAATATCTGAAGCAAATGAATCTTCATACTTAATCTATGTCTATGAACATTGATTACGCATTTATTTTTACCCCAGTTTTTGAAAGAATTTTTTGGCACAAATTTATGCAATAAATTGCTATTTATTTTTTTCCAAGGAAATGAAGCAAATTATCAAAACAATTCAAGAAACCAAAATGTTGTATTTTTAGTTGGTCAATAGGTTATGAAGATACAGAATTCAAAAAAATTAGTGGCGAACATTTTATTGACAATAATATTCGGAAGGTTGCCCCCCGGGACGCCACTGGATTTCATAATTCCAATTGAAGTATGTCTATGTCAGCCCCTCATGATAAAAAATATCATTGTCAAATTTCAAGACAATCGGTGGAAGGACATTCGAGATATTCATAAAAAAACGATTTTTTCTAAAAAGTTCAACACTTTTTGCATTCTAATTCGTTGAACTCTATCATCTTCAAATGGCGATTTTTTTAATTAGAATATTAGAAAGTCAGTTCGGACAATCTATGCATTGTTACGCGAAAAAGCGTTATGGTAACATTTCCTCAGATATCTTCTTGCTAACTGATGACATTTCGATTCTTATTTTATCATGTCGAATAACCCCCTTGATTTTTTGCGCATAATTTCCGGACACCCTGTATATCTCTCGTTGGTATATCTAATATCACCCTGCTTATTGTACTAAGCTGTTGGGTATGGATTGATCCCGTCATCTGTGGAAATGATAAGAAGGTGGGTATTTCGCATGCATGGGGTGAATAGAAAAGCAACCCTTCTGAGCCCGCTGCAATTCATTTTGCCAGGTTTGTTCGCAATCGGACATTGGCCAATATCGATGTTGTGTTACAACGGGAATGAAAGACCGAGGGGTTCTGTATATACGGGGTTATCCAGCTTGGGCACGAAAATGCAATTGTCAAAACCAATTTTTTTTACTCACATAACTAAAATGGCATTTATCGTACGGATATGTACCACGCTAAAATGATCGATTAATCACGGATTGTCTATCTGTGATTTATTCAAAATATCAAACACGTTACCATGGCAACACGAGTTCTCAAACACATTAACATGGCAACGCAGTTCATTAAACACAGCTTCAGTAATTTGAGACATGTCTGGCCCGGCCTGTCAATATTGTATTAACTGTCAACTGTTATTTTCATATTTTGTATCAGAATTATTCAAACAATATTCGTTTGTATCAAAATTCTTCATTAAAAATATATGCGAAAGTGAAATCAATGAGAATGTTCTGGTACTTGCATATCTCCAAGAAGTGTAAAAATCTCAAAAATGAAGCATCCATCTTTGAGAACAATTCATTTATTCTGCGCTAAGCATGACAATAAACGTGAAACAAAGGTTAGTAAGCAATGGACGTGGACTGGACACATCTACAACCAATATCACCTATACGTGTCTCGCTGGTTGCACGCATTTGCATGTATTATGTTGTCAATTCCCATTCCATTCAGATTATTTTGTGGGTTAGCAGGAATCGCAGATATTTTAATGTAATTTTCGGAGTTCGTAGAAAAAGCATAGTATGTAACGCGTTTATAAACTCTTCTAGACACTCGTTTATTAAACACTCGCTCCGCTCTGCTCCGCTCTGCTCCGCTCTGCTCCGCTCGTGCTTAAAATCCTCGTTACTAAAAGGACGTTTGTAACACTTGTTACATAATATACTATTTTGTGATTTTGTTCCAATATAGCGATTCTTGTTCACATTTGGAATTTTAGAAAGGTGGTCGTATATAGATGATTAATTCATTTTGGAGATACCTGATGAGACACGTATTGAAATCAATATTTTTCTCTGATTGGAAATGTATTGATTACAATCCTTCTCTAATTATATCCCTCAAATGAATCAGTTTATCGAGATTTCATAAGAGGTATATGATAAGCCAAATTGATTCATCATTTCGTTCAAAACAGCTGACAAGAAATAACAGGGGGGGACTGAGTGAGTACTGAGTACTGAACCAACATATTTTGATAGTTTTCTAATTATTAACCAAATTTGAAATCAGTGTATGTATGTATGTATGTATGTAAAACTTCGAACATAGTATGTAAGAAAAGTCACATAATTTTTGTTCTATACCTGATGGTGTTTCAAATTCGGACCTCGCCATTGAGATCTGGGAAACTATAAGAGATACGAATATTCCCAATGGGCGCCATATTGGATAGTTTCTGTTTTGAATAGAACTTGTTATTCTCTTTTCAATGGTATCACAAATTGCCATTCTTCCTGAAAAAAATTGAGATATTCGATGGAAATGATGGAATTATAAATTTTAATCCTATGTAGGCTTTGGGTTTGCTGTTTCACTTTCAATTTGTCACAATTAATGACATTCGGTTATTTTGTATGTCACTGTTGTCATTGTATTTTTGACGGAATAGAATCAATTTCCCAAAATATCGTTTTTTTCTGGATATCTCCGGACATACTTGGAATATCGAAACTTTTTAAACGGTATATTGTTAGTTAGGTAAATGCGCAAATTTGTCTCATCTTCGTATCTGTTATAAGTTTCCGAGATCGAATTTGAAACACCCTGTACATAGTTTAAGGATTGACCACTTTTTCGGGTAAACCCTGTATAACACTTTGCAAATAGACGAGTTTTTCACAGACGACTTGTCAGTGTTACTCACGTCTAGTGCAAATAACACGGTCATTTTGCAACTCATATTTACTATACTTATACCACAGATTAGGTTTGTTAATCTGTGCTTATACGTACTTATAAATAAAGAGCTATCTCATGGCTTATATAAATTAGCAAGAGGTAACAAGCCAAGTTATTACAATGCATGTAATTTGCAGAAATGGAAAACATTTATTCATTTTTCAAATGTGTTTAGGATTGGAAAGGGAAAGTCACTGCGTTAATAAATTTTTTGATGAGGAAACTGAAAGATGAATTCGTTGCAAATAATGACACCTTGGAAAAAGGAGGACGATGAGATACTTATACCTAATGAAAATGTAAAAAAATGGAACGTAACTCATGTAGGAAACTTTTTTCTTGGATAGCGTCGATAAGTAATTAGGTATAATTCAAAAAACGCGCACGCAGTGGCAGTGGCGTCGTATAATGGTTCTAATGACGAATCATGTCGCATTCAACTTCTTTAGTGAATTCTGAGTTCTCGAATTATGAATAGAAAGAGAAATTACTTTTGGAATTGCTGTCGAAATGAGTTCCTATAGTCAGTTGCTAGTAACTTTCAGATCATCAAGGTCATTTTCTATGTCCAATATTTCAAGAAGTATGACGGCTATATTATAGAAACTTATTCATGTGAATAAAATCATGTTCATTCTTATAATCATCAAAAGAGTTGACGGGGGAGTATCAGGACATTTTATGTCTAAATACATTTATAGCACCTTTTTTCTCGGTAAAAGCTGAATTTGAATTTTCTCAGTCCCTTCCCAATCTCGATATTAGTGAGTGGAGTGAACCTTATTTTGCCCTCGAACGACCAATCAGAATCACGATTTCCTAATCGAATTCGGATTCTATCACATCTTTTGCAGATCCATTTCCTCAATTTTTCCACATCGAGTCGTTTCTATTCACTTTCCATTTTTCCATATCCGGCGAAGAATGCTCGCAGCTTCTAAGTATCGAATTATAAAAATGATATGCCGATAAGGCGAGCTCATTTTGCACATAGGAAATCGCTGTCAGTATAATATAGTCCAGGCAAATTGGGACGCTATCTCATAACGTCGCTGCCGTTATCATGTTTTAAATAAACAAAAAACACGAGACACATAAATAATATGTTTTATAAGAGATGGGATGTAATTTTTCTGTTCCCCTTCATTGAACGAGTGCAGACAACTTATTATTTGCAACCCTAACAATGGAGTAACACACCAAAGGTACAGTGATGCCCAATAAATAGGTAACGACTCTTGAGCGAATCGAAATATTTTTGTCTAAGCACATGTACTATTCATTGCCTAGAAACGAACTGTCTCCCTCATTAGCATTTTATGATCTGCTTCGCACTGTGAAGGTATTATATAGGGTATACCCAGCGGTATATACCCAGAGGTGTAATAATTATTATTCGAACGTGAAAAATAACAATGACATAGTTCTTCTATGGCAACAACAATGAAATAAATAGGAATTGATCTGGACTGCTTCACAATGATTCAGTTCCGATGAGAACGATATAATATAATTATAACTAGAATCCAATATTGGAGTAAAGGGATTTACTATTTCGTCCTTCAAACCAGAAATGATAGTACTAAATGTGTAAATTTCAACAATCTTCAATTCATTAATTGGTCATACAAACCATCGAAACTTCAATTCGATAATATTTCATATGAAAATATAGAATGACGGACCTGATGGTATGAACGAATGAGTCAATAATATGGATATACGAACGTTATACGAAATATTCCGACAATCGATCTAAAGTATTTGAAAGAATATAGGTATGTATGAATATACCAACATTCTCAGAACAAACATTATAAAACAATGCCATGATTTATTGAATATAATATATGTATATATAATAATATATGACAACAAACTAACTAAACTGAAATAAATTTGAAACTATACAGCGTGTAATTTAGTTCATGGCTGAAAATAACGGATATGGTTCCTCAGCTCATTTCAAGAAAAAAAGTTGATATGAACATAATGCCCTAAACCTCTCAATATCCGAGCTATAGGATGTTGGAATTTTCAAGAAAGATTAACTTCAATATACTGAACAAGAACTAGTTTCAGGGCATATGTTCATATCAACTTTTCTTCACAAAATGAGGTAAGGAATTATATCCTATATTTTTAACTATATCAATTAAATTACACCCTGTATAACCAGGAGGAAACGATCAATAAAATTGTAATAAAATTATGAATATATAGAACTGAATTATATAATATAGGTATATTCAGGTAGTCCATTCATTTTCAAAATTATGCTGAGTTGAAAAAATCTCTGAAAATTTTGGGTAAATCCGAGGATTAATCTGGCATAGCGCACTTCCAAATACGGGAGGTAAATAGAATTCCCTTATTTCTAATAGAGCACCACGTTTTTCTACATTTTTGATTCTATATATTACTCTGATATGAACCATAAAATATATCAGGTGATTTATTATACCAATTTCAACTTTTTCGGAGTAATTACGACTTTCGAGAATATTTTCAAAAATGATTTTCTCTATACCTAACTGAAACACTGAAAATCATGATTTCTCACTAGAGAGAACTGGTTCACATAATGCACTTTGGAGTGGAAATATGAATTCCATAAACAGGGATATCTACAGTATGATTATTATCACCATGTAAAATAGATTTTTTTCTGTGACAGAAAAAAAGTTTGGCATTTCATCTCTGTTGGCAAGTTATAAAATGTCACCTTTCATGAATTACTTTATTCCCGTGGGAAAAAAGTGAGTACTTTTTTCCAGGATATATATCACATATATATACTCTGTTAATGGCTTTTGTTGTCCTATAGTTCCGAAAAATGAGTCAATAATACCGTCTTCGAGAAAGAACTGCAAGTCCTTTCATTCCATTCGACTTCGCGGTTTCGTATATTACTAAACAACTACTGAATTCGCAATTTTTCAAAATCAAATCACAGAATTGAACTGACAGAAGTGACATCAGATATTTGATTACTTCGAAAGAATGATAAAGATGTCTATAAAACGCAGGTGTCCCTACTGTTAAAAATTTGAAATTTCACGTCGATAATTTTCAGATTTCGAAATAATGTAATATCTTCTCAATATTGATTCGTCCTTCCTTCTGTCACAGAAAAAAATAGTGTATTATACAAGGGAAAAATATTAGATTTCAGCTCACGGTTTTTTGTCCACAACCTGGAGCTGAAATCTACTACTTTTTTCCCTTGTATAATAAATAACTATTAAAAACCAAAATTATATTTAATACTGTTGAATCTATCAGCACAAATAAATATCGATCAGCTATAAAGAAGAATTATCGAAAACACAGTCAAAAATACACATCAAACATTTTGGTATTATGTTGTGTTACTTTCGGTGACCGCGTGCTATATATACCGTGTGTTCACTTAAAGAATTTACCACCGCCTGTAAAATCCGTATTATTTTATCGATTCCAAAAAACTTTTTATGTTGTGTAGGTATTTGAAATATCCATCCAACAAAAAAGTTATGGTATTCTTAAATTTGTATCGTCGCCAACTGCGACCAATTTTATTGACCCATATTTCAAAAATCACTATTTAGGCTTTTTTTCACTGAAACTAATGATGGATTCGGTACGGAGATCACTCAGAATAAACCAGTACCGATTTTCATCATCATAGAACATATAAGTATAGGGTGTCTGAAAATACGGATTACTATTTTTTTGTATACTTGATCAGAAAATATAGTAGGTACTGTGGTATTTTTGGGAAGAACTGATGTCGAATTAATATTGAGGACTTCAAACATATTGGTCTTGATTATTATCATTCAAATATACATAAATGTGAAGATAAAAAACGTTTTATGATGATGAAAATCAGTACAGGTATGTTCCGAGTGATCTTGAATGAGAATCCGTCATTACTTTCTAGGAAAAGAACTATCATGATAAAAAATATTGCCTACTTATTCTTTTTTCTTAGACACATTGGATATTCGAATTATAAAAATCGGTACAGATATGTTTGAAGTAGGTCCTCAATAATAATTTGTCATTACCCAATTATGCCATAGTATACTAAATCTTCTGATCGAGTATTAAAAAATAATAATAAATCGTTCTTTGGAACACCCTATGTTTTTTGATGATGAAAATTGGTATAGGTATGTTTTGAAATACCCTGATGCAAAATCCATCGGTATTCTTAGTGAAAAAATCCCTCATTGTATTTTTTGAAGTATGGTTCAATAAAATTGTTCACATTTAGCCATGGAAACAGTTCAAGAATAAAATCAATTTTCTTGTTGGATGAGAATTCCAAATACCTATCCAATAAAAACAATGTTTTCAGAATCGATCATATAATAATGATTTTACAGGGGTGGTACGCTATTACAGTGGACACACTGTATATGATCAATTGATCGGAATGAATCTCTATCTGGCAATGAAATTTCAATCAAAATGTTCAAATGTCACTGTTGAAAATAATACATTTCTAAAAATATTAATGCTGAACGCTTCAAAATATGAATTAAAGAATGTTATCACGGTTTATATCATAGAATAATAAAAATGAATCGAAATTATGAAGAAATTTGTGATGGTCCATTATGAATAAGGAAGTTCTACTCACTCCCGGTTCCATCGAGTGCTACGCCACTGTCGAATACTGTCAGTATTTAGTATAAGAACCATTTGCATATATAACTTTTCACAATTGATTTGGCATAGATTGAATCACATTTGCTGTCAAATCGTCAGGAAGTTCGTCCCAAACTCTCCTTATATTAGACCAACCATTATTCAATTTGGTTAATACTCGATTTTTGGTAATCACTCAAATGATGAGATATTTCCAAGAACAATAGCAAAGTTTGAAATTATAAAAATATCACGAATTCACAAATATCTCATCAGAACGAAATAGACTAATGAATGATATGAAAATCGAATCATAATTCTTAAATCCTGTCCTTCAAAGGGTGAATTATGTGTAAACCAATGAAATTTAAATAAACCACAAATCTCTATGAATTAGAGTCGAGCCTTTAAAGGCATTGGTCTACAAGTTTATGTTAATTTACAGGAAGTATCAAGCGACAGACCGACAAGTATTATTTCTTCACTCTATAGGTAGACAAGTTACGTTGTAGATTGATGATTATTAATTGTTTTGTGATATTAGTTTACATATTTCTTTGGAGGAAATCTGAGAACTAAGAATATTGAATACCTACGTCTCTGAATTTTCAGATCTTATAAATCACTAAATCACGAATTCAAGTATTATGTCTATAATACTAGATCTCGGAAACTACGAATATCAAATATAGATGAAGAGTTATAGTATTTAAACAAACACTATTTATATAGAACGAATATATAGGTTCGAACGTTTCAAGAGATGAAAAAATATGTTTCGTTACTAATTTTTATTTTAACCAGTTCTACGACAGCATACTACTCACGTTTGATATTTTAATTAACATTGATTGAAATAAATATAAGTATAAACACATACTTCTCGAAAAACGTTTCTAATGAGATTTCCTGATTTTTGCTAGAATTTACAAACCTAATTACAGTGTGTGAGGTTGAAAACCGCAAAACCATCGAATTTTTCGGAGCGATGACCACTCAGAAAATAAAATATGTATGGTAGGTTAAGAGACGAATGAAAATGGCTATATTTGTCAGTGCTATACTATTCCAAATGTTTCCTCACTGAACTGGTATTGAAATAGTCGAAATATCAATTTACAATTATTGTTCATAATTCCGAAACTATAAACTTTTGTTATATAAAAAAAATCTAACAAACTTAGAATCGTAGAATCTGAGAATGCAATAATATTCAACGTATCCCATTGAAAAAAGAAGAATTTATTTGTCGCTGCGCGTTTTTGAGACACTCGAAATAAATGAAAATTAGAATTCCTGGAAGTAGATAATCGCGTTTCAAGTTAATAGGGTGTATACCGTTTTCTCTTCGCAAAACCATCAAATTCAGAGAAAAATGTATAAAGAACGATCAAGAAATATGATTTCGAGGAAAAATAATTGAAGGATACACTAAAGACAAACTCTAATTTGAAAAAGAAATTATACCGATACCGCTTTATATTCAACAAGTTCTTTATCTATTTCATATCAACTAGAATCGAACAATGAATAACGATGATGATGCTGGTCATTTTTTTTTTAGTCAGCTTCATTAGATGAAGTAGAAAATATTACTCTGGCGATGTGAATATTAGCCCGAAATCTTAGAAATATTCAGAGATACACCTGACAATCTCGTACCACAAACCACAATAAGAAATAAGTTATTGAAACAGCGGGCGGCTTTAATAGATATTAGTCCGGGTGCATACACCGAATTTTTAAAGGGATTTTCACAAGAGTCGTTACTTATATATTGGGCATCACTGTACATAATGCTCTTTTTCTACTCAAATAACTAAAATGGCATTTAGCGTACGGATATGTACTACGCTTAATCATGAATTAATCACGGATTAACGATCGGTGATTTATTCAAAAAATTAAACAAGCCCATGGCAACACAACTTCTCAAACACATAACAATAGTCTTGTCCGACCTGTCAACTGTCATTTTCGTATTTTATTACATCGGTGACAATCAGAATTCATATAGACCGCTTATATATCATCCTGAAGTTTGAGTTTCTATAGAACGAAAATGCGTTTTATAATGAAAAGTACATGTTTTTATCAGCTAAAATCTTCATAATGAAAATCCGTGTTAAAATTAACAATATCAAGAAATTGAATATTTGTGATACGAGTAGAGATATATTTTATTTCGAATCAACATTTTTTTTTTCAACGTTCAATTTCAGAAGATTTTATAATACCTTCAGGGTGGAGCCGAATGGAGATTACATAGATATGAAAAAAATGCAATGAAGCACATTGAAAAAGATAAGGACACTTATCGACTTTTGTATCTCTGATAAGTGTACTTATGGGCTAAAAAAGTGACAAAATAGTATTCATCAGTTCGTTTCCGAGTTCGTTTTATGGCCATCCATGAGGTAAGGTTAATATTTTCACGGAATATTTAGAAACACTACAATTGAAATCCATTTGACTAAGTTGTGATATAGTTAGTCAGAAAATGAAGAGAATGATATTGAGTCGCAGTATAAATTGGTCCCTATTGTATAGTCACGTCACAGTTTAGGGATCCATTCCCTAAAATGTAGTTACAATATTCGGGTCGATTCTGTTCGGATCTTGTTAAAACATTGCTAAAATAATAATATTGTTATGATCATAAAAATTGAGAATTTTTGAGCTGACAACACTGTTTTCAACTCATTTTCAAAGTGTTTGGTATCGATTTTGCCATTATTTTATGAAGAAGAAGAGTTCATGATGATCTAACCTCTCAAATTAGTCTGTCCTGTACTATTTTACAAAATTATATTGTTCAAATTGAGAGATTTTGTATTTGCTGAATCTGGTCGTCGTTGTGCGACTGGTGCAAGTAATCAATCATGTCCCCGAAATAAGAAAACAACCAAAAGACGGATGGAAATGATCGTGTTTTCTTTTTGGAATGAACCTGATTCAAATAACCGGAAAAACCGGGAAAAACTCACGTTGCTGGCTTATTCAAGCGAAATAGCTTGATAAACAACTCATCAGGCAACTCAAATGGTTTGCTGGTTTCAAATACTGGATACTTCCACGGGAAATGTTCTTCGGAAATCTCAGCTATCATCCCCTCACTAGCAATACCAGTCAGACGAACTAGACAAGCCCAGTCAGCACATCCTTTCGTTGTCAACCTTGAAAGATGTCGAACAGCACTTTATCAAAACTCCTTCATTTATAGAACGGCAAAGCTCTGGAATTCATTGCCTGAAGAAGTATTCCCAACAACATATTATTATAAACTCCAGAAGTTCAAAAAAACTTCCTATATCTACCTCCTGTTCCTATCCTCCCTAGGAACGCACGATGTTCTTTGAACATTATAGGGATTTCCTTTCGTGCGCTTCAAGCGATAAAAAAAAACTTCAAGAAAAGGTTTTCAAGTCGGTACTTGGTCACACAAGTTAGGTTCACTTGTTCCTATGTGTTTATAGTCATCATTCTAAATTTTTCTATAATTCCTCTATATAAATTGAAATTTTAAGGAAAGGTTTCCAAATAGTAACACAAGTGAACTCTCAAACTCTCATATGTTTTCAATCGCCTTTTTTCTGAATTTTCAAACACTTGGAAGAAATTGTAGTGCAAAAACAAAGAATCCACTACTTGTTATGAGAAAGGAAGCACAAAATTGATGTTGCCGAGGTAGCAAGAAAGCTAACAAGATGTCATTGAAATTGACAGATCATATTGCAAAAAATCTTTGATTAGAATTCCACTTTTTGAATTTTGCTATCCATATTGCTATTTGCAAACAGAATCGACCCGAATATAGTATGTTTCAGGCCTTTGCCGTTCCGTGCTTCGAATCGCAGTGTACATATATATATATACTGTGCCCAAGGTTATATAAATGGAAGAAAAGTTGCGTGAGTGAAGGACCAACAAAATGACTTTAAAAAATCTCTGATATGACTTTTCGTCTATCAGTTATTTCCAAAAAAACTGGATATCGGGATTTTAAATTCTTCATCTGGCGTTGATAATTAAGTTATGACAAAACTGAAAACACATCTTCATGGCAACTTCTGATCCAATGTTTCGTCTTTGAGCAGCCAATCAACTTCATTTTGTCAAATGGTCCTCCTTATCTTGGGCACATTGTATATTGATGTATTTGCAATCACTGCGGCGTAACTTTAAAAATGCGGTTGCCTTATTTGCCTCCCCGGTAGATAAGCCACTGGATATTTTTATGTTATTCTTATTGGGCGTAGTGAAGTTGTCGTTTATGAACCTTGAACCTGGTATACTGTTGAATTCGTAATATTGCATGATGATAACTCGTCAAATATGGACTATATTGTGTGGATCATTTGTATTCTATACATACAGGGTTTGTCGGGTACCTCATTCTTATTTCAAATAGAACAAACACCCTGTATGTTATAAAATTTTCGAAATCTATACGTATCATTTTGAAAAATAACATATTTGTCCGGTAAACCATAGATCATAATATACCCTAGCTCGCTGTAGCTGGTGATAAACAAGTTCATAACCTATCAAAAAACCAACACTTGACCTGAGTGTAAACCTTACAACTCTCGAGATACTGAAACGAATAAAAAAAATTAATTTCTATTCAAATGTTCCAAGCTAATAAGGAGCTACAAAAAAATACCCTTCGATTCGGGTCCTTCATGTTTTTTCTATCATGGAACTTGGGTTTTTTGTATAATGATTTAAATGGCCTTGTAGAAAAAGTATAGTATTTTACTCGAGCGAGAGAACAGTTCACCAGCCGAGGCGCAGCTGTTAGTGAACACTCGTAAAACAGATATGTATAATATACTACGATCGTAGAAAAAAAATTTTCTCCGATTGGCAGCAAATATTAATTTTGCTGACACATATCAATCAGCAAAGTATTACTTTTCCTGCCTAGGCAGCAAAGTGTTTACTTTGCTGATTGATATGTATCAGCAAAATTAAATATCCATAAATCGTTCATAATTTCCTCCATATTTCATTCGAGACTTCTCCGGCAAAAAATTCAACTCTATATTTTTTGCCACCTCCCTTATTTCTGGAGGTGTAAGTACTTCCAGGTCGCTATCACTGTCCATTATATAATAATTTGAATATACCGTTATTTTTTCGCACAACTGTCAGAATTTTCATGAATTGTCAAACTATAATTATCATGGACAACTGCGATTTCTATCAAATTTCATTTTAATTGAACACTACAGGAAAAATAAAGAGATTGTGGGAATTGTAATAACTTGCAATTACAATATCCACCTATATCATTATGAACAATCGGAGAAAAAATTATATGTTCAACTCGGCAGCAAAGTAGATTGACTGCCGAGGCTGAATTCATAGCCGATCGTAGCGAGGCTAGGAATCCAGCTAAAGCTACTACTTTGCTGCCTAGTTAAACAAATAACTATTGTTTGCAACATGTGCAGGTTTATTAAATTTGCAAGGATATTTGAATTTTAGTTAGACTAAATATATAATTGTGTTTTGAGTTTCTTGTTGAATATAATAAATACTAGCTATGTTGTATATTCTTGGTGACCTAGTACATCCTCTCAAGTTCCTAGGAGCTGAAGTTGACTTCAGCTTCTAGGAACTGAAAGTGTTGCCTAATAGCAATATACCAATAGAAACGTCAACTTCAAGAGCTAATTTTGGAATTTAAGTGGATTTGAGTCGGTTGCAGAAAAGCATATTTCTTTGCACTCAGCATGATTGCAGCTCTCGATATTTCATCAATATCATCAACGGCCATATCTCAAGAAAATGCCAAGATCTATTGATCGAACTGCATACGTTTATCGTTGGACCTAACGAATTTAACAAATTATATATATGCATGCTGCATGACGGGAAATTTTCAACTTTCTGACACCGCAATTGTGTTACATTGTATTCGAATATGATTCATGCCCATTAACCATAACGATACCGATAACGAATAATTTATATTCTTTTGTCAAATTGATAATGGACACGAGTATTATAATTGACGTATGACGAATGCTCGCGCGCTTTTTTTTTTCTCGAAACAATGAAAATTTATAAAACCATTACCTATACGATCATCCGTTATCGGATCATGACCATCATATATCTAGTAATAACCATTGAAAATTGAAAACTTTCACATTTCACATAATACTTTTGCGAAATGATGATGATGGAACAGATACATTTCTTGATATAATTTCGTTACTTCACGAACTAGTGCTGCTCATGATGATCCGAGCAAGACAGACACTTATTTTTATGAGTTAGAAAAAGTTCCAGTCTTTTCAAAAAATCAAAAAAAAAATTAATCTTCTCACTGAAACGTAAATTTTACCTCATATTATTAGCACAGCATTTCCATAGTTTATTGGAGCAAGTCCAGCAAAAAACATACGACGCGCGCTATCGGTTCTTTTGAAGTTCGTTTGAAACCGGAATGAAATTTGTAATGTGAAATTCTTTCATTTTCTTCTGATTTGAATCTATTATACTTTTTCAAACGAAATAATAGTATGGTCTATGAGTTGCTCTGAGTATAAGTTTTTTATTCCACCAGCTTCACTAGCTTCTCTAGCATCTCGCGATTATCAGCGGAATGTTAGGAGTTTTCTTTTTCAAATTTGCAATTGAAAAGGTCTCGAACATTATTTATGAGAGACATTCCAGCCTCAAATAAAAATAAATAAGCTACTTGAAGCTTCTTGCATAATATGTTAGATTAGATCAGGTATTTTTTTCAGAATTCTATTATGATGAATAACTATAATTCAGTATTCACTGTTTGAGTTGGTAGGTAACTAGGTATATTCTTTTCAAGATCTAAGAAACTGACCCGATCTCAGAATACTAAAATTTAAGAACAAACGAACGAATATTTCCGAAACTGCACATATACCCAACTTTTTATGACCGATTCGGAAGTGTTCTGAAATTTCCGAAATTTTAATCAGGATCGTCGGAAATAGGTACGTCCAGGTGCACTTTTCTCCCAACTTTTTTGTTCATGCAATTCTCGACACTTTGACCAGCAAATATGTAAATCTCAACATTTTCACTCAAAAATGGTACTCTTGTTCAGTTTCGATAGCATTCACCATTCTCGAGATAAATCGATTCAAAAGTTCTGCATCGTCATGAATATCGTGGTGATGGAAAATACGCCTAATTATCAAGATCTACTCCCGATGTTTGATTAAAAATATGAGGGGTGCAATAAAAAGGATGAATTGAACAATAATATGATATGGAAAATGTATACTATTTTTATTATATACGCTATACAGACTTTTAAATGATTTATTTCGAAAATGGCGAGTACTATCTAAACTAAACAAGAGTAACATTTTTTTGAGTAAAAATGATATTTTCATATTTCCTGGTCAAACTGCCAAAAATTGCATAAATAAAGAAGTTGGGGGAAAAGGGCTCCGAGCCCCACCTATTTTCCACGCCCTTGGTCAAGGTTTCGGAAAATTCTTAACGTTTTCAAATTAGGCATGAAGAGTTATGAGCATGTATAAAATTTGTTTTTTTATTAGAAGAACTGTCAAATGAACGACCCTAGAGGTGAAACATTGAATACACAACCTAACTTTTCTTATTTGTTTACAAGTGATTGAAATAATTTTTCACAATTATTTAGGCATACGAATCGTGTTTTTAGGATATTCATTAATTCGAGCATGCCATCACATTGTGCTGTTGTACATTGCACGAAAAATGCAGCGGGAGACGAAGGAATCCGGTTGGTACATCATGATTTAAAAGTAAGTTCCTACTATGAACAAGAAGATTGGATTCATGCAATCAAACGGGAGGACTGGTCTTACATGCTGACCAGATATGATCGTGTGTCTTGTAGACATGCATTTTCAATTTATTAGCAGTATTAGCTCCTATTGCAGAAGTGGCAGAAGGAATTTCAATAAGAAATGACAAAGTTTCATAATGAAAACTATGTGAGATTACTATTTACCTGAAAAATCATATTCCTTCGTCTTTCGCTAGCGCAAGAAACACGATTCCTATGACAAAATATTGTGAAAAACTATTTCAATCCTTTGATTCCTCTGTAAACAAATAAAAAAAGTGAGGTTGTGCTCCAATGTTTTACAGAAGAGTGAGGTTGTGTTTCAATATTTTTCCTCCATAGGGTCGAACTATGATATGAAAAACTAGAACCTAACCAAACATTTCGTACTGGAGGCGGCAAAATTTCTATTCCAGGCTTGTACTCCGGGACAATTTCCATCGAAAATCGCTAATCCTGCCATATCCTGCGAATCACTTTACTAAATCTTCCCTCTAATTAACACGGCTTCCGTACTATGACAGGCCCACATTCGGCACAAACAACCGCCCTTCCCCTTCCTCTCCTCTTCTCACCCCTCGCCCTTAACACCCCGTCAACGTAATCTATCACCAATTATCCCTGAAAGGTGGCGTTTATCTTACACTCTGGAGGGTCGATGTCGAGATCCACGCAAAGCATTTGAGAACGAGAGAGTGTATAGGATACCTACAACTCTGCTCAATTATAATCAACTAGATTCAACTTCACAAATATTGGACCCCAACTCATGAATTACAATATTCAGATCAGTTGATGCGTCTCAAAATAGAATTCACAGATAATAACTGCCTCCCAGGATACTCGATATTGAATCGGGAGTATAGGCGTTTGCAACTTCATTAAAGGGAAAAAGCTGTCAATTAACTTCCTCGGGAGGAATCCAAATATTACCTCCCGCGGGAGGTAAAATAAATTGGCTTCAGCATGCTTTCTTGGCGTTGATATACCGGTAAAATCCGTGCAGTCCGAGTAATCAGTGTCTTCATCACATACCGTCAATAATTATTATTGTCCTTCGTAATCGTTGGATTAACCGCCTCAACGACGCTTTCCAATGCATGCGTTCGTGAATGAAATCATAGAGAGTTTATGCAAGGCCCTAAGTATACTATTAGAAATTCATCAAGTCTTGCTTGTAGATGTATTGATATTGATTGAGATGTTTATATTTAAGTAAGAAACCATCTCCAAGTCATCTCCTGTCAGTAAATAATTATTAAAATACCGTCAAAGTTGTCTTTTACTTTTCGCTGAATAACTTCTGTATAAATCTGTATTAAACAAGGCATTTGACAGAATGTCAAAATATCGTCAATTTTGAAAATCTGAATGAAACGGCGAGTAGGTATACCTAGGGTATACCTACAGTATACATAATATTGTCAGTTAATTTGAACCAAATCACGATTTTAGTGTCATTTTTTAAATGGATGTCTTCACAGTGACCTCCTCAATATCAGATGGTACTACTCATGGATAGATGGTTACGTAACAAGAAGAATTTTACAATACAACCCACATTGCGGTCCTCGTTCAAGGCAAACTACTCACTACTCATTTGAATCAAGAATCAGATTCAGGGTTGCCTTACACCGGGCGATATCGAATTGCGCAAATCATCTGCTAAACATTGTTCCAACTTCTAATACACCTGAAAATTCTTGTAAAGAATGAAATAGGTCCATTGACCATATTTCAGGTCAGACATTGTGTGTTTTTGTGTTGGCAGCAACTACTGTCAGATTAGTGCCAAATGTGAGCATAGTTTAATCCTCTAAGAACCAGTAAGATCTTTTCACAAAAATTTTATATCTATACTGGCTGACTGATAAAAAACGCCTCCAGCCATAGTGCCGCTATTAATTATTCGATTCTGAAAAAAAAAACGCAAATTAAATGATTCATCGGATACTACAAGGTGACACAAACTTTTTTCCAATTTCAACTCTAACGACAGCGATTGTCAACTTTTTTTTGAATGGCGTATATTTTGTTTTATAGAGATTATTTTTCTGAATACAATGATGTATAACAAGTTGACTTTTGCGCAAAATTAGTTGAAGAAAATGTATGTTCAGTCGACAAGGCCCGTATTTAAAGAAATAAAGTTAATGATGATAGTTCAAAGACGAAACGTCAGTTTGAAAAATTGATACCACCATCTTGTGATAAAGAAAAAGTAGCAATGAGAATGTGTAATTTGTCTCATTACATCTATTGAAAAATGAAAATGAAATCGAGAATATTCGGTTTTTTTCAAAAATCTTTAGGAGTTTTCGGAATTTTTCAAATTTCAAAACGGCATTTTATTATGCATGAAATTGCTCAACTTTGCCATTATTAAACCGACCCTGTATCTCTTACGGCTTACGAGATCCCAATGATAAGGCTCGAATTCCAGTCACCCTGTACATTTATTTATTTATTTATTTATTCGATGATCCATCCAAACAGATTAAAAATCCACTAACTGGAGTATATAACAATAAGTTTTGTGATAAATTAGAAGTGCACATAATATATCAACTCATAACGTCTAATAACTAATTCGGTGTTTGTAAAAATAGAATATTCCTGCTGTGCTATAGTGAAATGGGAAATATGTCTACATTTTCTAACCTGTTCAATTACCTACACTCCAGAACTAAAACAGAGAGGAGAAGGGAATAACAAATCCTAATAGGAGATCAAGTTGTTGTGACTGTAAGTTCTTTCACCCCTCCTGATTCCTACATTCGTTTCAACTTGTTTTTATTTTTCTATCTGAAAAAAATAGGTACGAACTCAAATATCAACTAGATAATATGAATATTATATGAATAATCAACATAGACACCAGTTCATACATTACATTGTATTTTTATCGTGTTGTACAGACCCAAATACACAAAGATTCATTATTCATGAAGATTCATCTATTTTGATACTGATTGAATAGACTACATATTATTTTCTACTACTACTCCCAATGACGGCTAAATATCAAGTAAGCTGCCGACCTGATCATGACTGTCCATTTAGCGGAATTCGTGTTTAGGGATCTGTTCTTTTTTTACCATGCCACGCCCATTCCCCGTATACTGCCACATCTATAGGTCGCGTGCACGAAGACCGACCCTGGAGGCAAAATATTGAAACACAACCTCATTCTTCTGTGAATTATTGAAACACAACCTCACTTTTTTTTTGGTTACAGAGGAATCAAAAGGTTGAAATAGTTTTTCACAATATTTTGGCATACGAATCGTGTTTCTTGCGTTATTCATTAATTCAAGCATGCCTTCGCATCGTGCTGTTGTACAATGCACAAAGAATGCAGCAAGAGACTAGGGAATATGAGTTTTCAGGTAAATAGTAATCTCACATAGTTAGCATTATGAAATGTTGTCATTCCTTATTAAAATTCCTTCTGCCACTTCTGTAATACAAGCTAATGCTGTTAATAGATTGAAAATGTCTACAACACACACGATCGTCAGCATGTCAGACCAGTCCTACCGATTGATTGCATGAATCCAATCTTGTTGTATTATTCTAGAAATTTCAGGTATATTTCTATTAGCTGATCCTATTGCAGAAGGAACTCCGATGAGAAATCAGAGAAATAACCAAAAATGAAAACTATGTGAGTGACTATAGTAGGTACTTACTTTTGAATCATAATGTACCATCCGGATTTCTTCATCTTCCGCTGCAGTTTTTGTGCATTTTACAACAGCACAATGTGATGGCATTAGCGAATTGATGAATAGCGGAAAAATACGATTCATATGCCAAAATAATTGTGGAAAACTATTTCGATCACTTGTAAACAAATATGTTTTGCCTCCAGGGTCGGTCATCTGACAGTTCTTGCACGCGACCTATTGAACAAATTCGAATTGTTTTTTATGCTAACCTAGAAATTGAGAGATGTTACTCGTGACAGATACAGATACCTACATTGCCTACAGCGATGACGGCTTAGCCGTCATTCTGTGGTCAATGCCAAATGCACATTTGCTTTGCTTGTTACGCATATATTTTGTTTATTCTAAGACTCCTAAGACTCGATATTTAGCCGTCATTGACTACACCAACCCATCAAACAAACTCCTCAGTATGGAAAGTATTCGCTTGATTGTGTGGTGCAACATTTCGATATGCGCAACTCGATACCACCCGGCAGAATTTTGGTTATGGTCATTTTCAAAAGTATGATCACTTATCGTGCGTAATGATTTATATTTTTACGAGTTCGGCCCATGCATGCACGTTTTATAACCAGCTTGTGGAGGATGTTCTAGTTTCATAATAGGTACACTCAAATCTGAATACTCATTATACAGTGTCGTTCATAAAGTTGGCATCATATGGGAGAAACTTTTAATGATCATTTATTTTGAAATTCGACTTGGGCGTTGAGTTTCGCTTCAAATAAGATGAAAAATGGTCTACACGGTCGGAGTCACGTGACCTTCGCTACATGTAAAACGTTTCCTTTTTTTTTTCAAATAATCGCTGAAAATAGGCTTATTTCTTCGAATTTCTAAAAAGTTCACTGAGAAAAGTTGTTTCTATTCCAACTTTACACATGTGTATCGAATTTCAACGTTCTATTGCAACTTTATATTTTTTGATTTCTTCTAATTATTGTGCTTCCAAAAAACTGTCCTAATCTTTGGTTAGATATAGGTGCGTGAAGGAGTTTCATGATATCCTGATCGATGACTTTGGCATCATTTTAGTACTGACAAAATCAATTGAAATAAATTTCGCCTCTGAATGATACAACAACAAAATCATATTTTTGTCGATTGAAATTTAGTAGCATGATAAAGCTACTAGATTGAAATAGTTTAGTCTGTGTTAATTCTTTTAATATTAGAGACTTTTCGTATAATTTAAAAAAATATAAAAAATCAAAAGTCATCATGAAACGTTCAAATTCGGGACACATAAGTAAAATTGAAATAGAAACAACTTCTCTTAGTGAAATTCGAACAAATAAGACTATTTTTCGCGATTAATTTGAAAAAATGTAACTTTTGACATGCAGCGAGTCATCTGACCCCGACCAGGAAGTCCATTTTTCATATATTTCAAAGCAAAATTCCCATGCTGACTTTATGAATGACACTGTATAAGTTCGAGTTTCCGTTGAATAAAATGAATGAAGAGAAAAATATCTGAAAAATTAATAACGTGATATTCTTGACTCGATTCTCGTCTTTTTCTCAGGAGAAGTGTCTTTGTTTTTAAAGATAAATGATAGCAAGATGATTCTGATGAACATTTGAGGTTGAAAGCATTAATTGACTGATTCGCGAAGAATGTGTCAAATAACTTGTTCACTATTTCGAATTGCAGCCACAAATTTGAAGATGGAATCGAAGAACCAAACGGCGGACATTGAAAGGGACATTTTGACAAGAGAGCTGCTGAATATGTAAAGTCGTGTTCTTCATTTTATTTCGTTTTGGGACTCACAACAGAAAATATGAAATTGAAGATCGTAATTATTCAGTCTGAAAATTAATTTCATATTTTGATTGAAATGACAATTAGTCTTATACTCTTATAGAAATAGAATGGATATGTAATTCGATTCTCATAATAATTTTGGTTGATCTGAAAGAAAAAAATCACAAAATGTTTAATTGAATCGTTTTATTTTTTGCCATTTCTTCGTAGTTGTTTCAAAAAATCCCATCAAACCCGGTATTGGTGAATTTGTAATGATGAACTCTACTTGAATATGGAATAATATACTGGGTGTCCCTATTCAAATAATAAAGTTCAGGAGCACTTCGGTGTGACACTGTATACATACGATTTATTCAGTAGTTTAATTCGAGTGAACATCATCTGGGTGACCAAATTTCAAGTCAATAGATCGCGCGGTTGATTTGTTACAGGGTGGGGGACATTTTAGCTGGGACACTATGTATATCATTCAGTATTTTGGAAAATGAAGGTTTCCATGTGTCTGGTCCATCAACAGTTATTTGTTTTACTAGGCAGCAATGTAGTACTTCGACTGCCATGTGAAATTTATGAATTCAGTTCAGTGAGCTAACTTGGAAATGCACTCCAGAGACACCTATATACATATCTCAATGGTGAATTTAATAATTTTTGCGTATTCCGAATTAATGAACTTTGGGCCATGAAACATGACCGATGAAACCAATACCATTTTAGATATCTCTATATTGAGTTGAGATGGTACAGGTTGACAGGTTGTCCCAACTGTATTAGCACAAGCATTTTCTCAAAAACAGGAAATCTTCCGAAAAACCTCCCCTTAGTCCAACCTTTTCGAAAATATAAAGGGTGTTCTATTGATACTCACGATGCTTTGTATGTCGGTATGCTTTTCTTATATTGTTTTATCTGGTAGAATTTTTTGGTGGCTCAGGACGAACCCAGTATAACATTGGCATTTTCTATCTTCAATAATAAATGTAGATGCTGTCGAAATATACGGAAAGACATAAGTAATCGGATAAAATAGGTAACAATTAATTTAAACTAGGTTTGAGAGAACGTTCTCAAAGTAATTAGGTACTGGCAATCAACAAGAATGTAGCCCAATTCATTTGCATAAACTATTTTTTGATTAATCTTAGAAAACCCATTTCCGACTATGAACGATTATGACCATCTATAGTAGGTACGAATTACATTATTTTAGTAGGTATATTAAAAGTCAGTAATAATCACCAACCGGAAAATTAATCCCTCTTCTGCCCCTCATGACTCAATCGTCATTAAAAGCCGATTAAAAAAGATTCAATCTGTTCGAGCTCAAGAGTTTTTCCTTTTCTTAGTTCGATTGAATCACACAGCTGGTTAGCTGGATAGAAAACCTTAGGCGCATAAAATTCGTTTCACCGTAGGCAGAATTGGAATCTGTTCTTACCAACAAACACGATAATATATCAACTTATTACCTGTTATCATTATATTTCTTTTCTTTCTATGCTTCTCTATTGATACTTCCACGGGAAATGTTTTTCAGAAATCTCTGCTATCATCCCTTCACTAGCAAGATCAGTCAGACAAACTAGACAAGCCCAGTCAGCACATCCTTTCGTTGTCAACCTCGAAAGATGTCGAACAGCACTTTATCAAAACTCCTTCATCCATAGAACGGCTAGGCTCTGGAATTCATTGCCTGAGGAAGTATTCCCAACAACATATAATCTCCAGAAGTTAAAAAAAAATTCGAATACCTACCTCCTGTCCCTATCCTCCCTAGGAACGCACGATGTTCTTTGAACATTATAGGGATTTCCTTTCGTGCGCTCCAAGCGATAAAACAAATTCCGAAAATTAGATTAACCTACCTGCTAACCCACAAAATAATTCGAAGCGAATGGTAATTGAGAACATAATATATAATTCTATGCAACTGCATGCATCGTATAAGTGATATTAGTTGTAAATGTGTCCAGTCCATAGGATATATGAATTTCTATCGAAATGGCTTTCTTATTAAACTTTGTGAATAAGAATTTCTTATCTGACGTAGAAGATTAAAACTCTTCGATTCGCTGAGGTATGAAATCAGATGATTTGCCCCAAAATGTCACTGCGTTTAAAACATTTTTCTATGGAGCCTAAAAGAAAAATCCAGTAGCTTGGCAGTGATATACTTTGTTTGAAAAAGTGTTTGAAGGAAAGAAATTTAGATATATTGACAAAATATCGAATATTTACTTATCTTGGACGTTTCGGGAAGGAATCTGCTCCCGTTCTAAACATGAAAATGCAAAATATTTTTCTTTGGAAGTTGTGCTCTGATGCTTCTAGTTTGACACTTCTCAGTGTCATACTCATGTTGACATACGAATGAGTGATTTTAGTCTACAAATGAGTTACAGGATGTTTTCATAAATTGATCTTGAATCTACCATTTTCATGTTCTGTTTTCAGTAGTGAATATACCATGTTCTATCTATATCAACTGAACAGGAAGCCGATTCGATCCCGAAACGTCCAAAGATAAGTAAATATTCGATATTTTTTCAATATATCTATATTTCTTTCCTTCAAACATGTTTTCAAACAAAGTGTCACTGACCGACTACTGGATTTTTCTTTTAGGCTCCCTGATAGGAAAATTTGTTAAACGCAGTGACATTTTTGGGGCAAATCATCTGATTTGTCCCACTACAAATATATTGAAATCATAAGAATATTTTTATTTCATAGAAACGAGGAAAAAAATCACAAAAAATCAAGTTAAATGAAGAAATAGAAATGTTCGAGTTTTAGTATACCTAACAAATAGGTATACTTGAATAAAACATTTGTTTATAATACTCTAGTGCAATAATTGAACACAAACAATATACCTAAGTATCCTTCATATCATTTATTGAAACAGTAACGATTTCAGCAATGGTAACTTATAACCTACGTATTCATCGACAGGTGTTGTGTTTCATAATTTTTGTAATTGGGACAATTTATTAATCATTAGTGTATTTGTATTTTCAATCTTTATCGTAATCACCTCTAGCTTTTAATGAGGGTTTAACGTCTAAGTGATTGGGATAGGTATACCTAAGAGTGCCGTTCTGTAGGACATCATTTTTCATAATGATTTGCTGCTTTGCATTGTCGTTCCCGAAATGAATTTTTGTGCTGCTTCGCATTACAGTTTGAACTTTTTACGGGAATTCGTCATCGTGATCAGAAATAAAGTGAAAATAGTGTGTAACAACAGTTATTTCAATTGTTTCGATATCGTTATGTGTCTAACGAGTAAGAGAAAAAGGTTGGACTCTTTTGATTCGAGTGATAGTGACACCGAGACAGATGACGAGGTCCAACTCATTTACGAGGTAAGATGGACAAAGAATGTGCGAGTCATTTTCATATTATTAGGATCTTTATTCGCAGAAAAGTGTAACATTTTTCCATAAGGGTAATTCACAGTTTATTTGAACATTGTTTTGAAAGCTGCATTTCACAGTTCACACCAGTATAGTTTATCTCCACCTGGTTTTTGGCAGGTGTGAATTACACTCGAAATTAACGTATAAAATCGCGATAAATGACTCGAAATACATGATGTGTGGTTATATTTTTGTAATGGAAAATCACTTGAATCAAATATCGCAATTCGTTGGTTAGCTGATTGATTATGTGTTTTGGGGTACTGAATCATAATCTGAGGTTTGCTATTTGCTAATATAATTTCGTGATGCAGCATTAAAAAAAATCCCAAAAACGTATAAAAGATGATTCTCTGGCGGTTTTTTGCTTATAACTCGAAAAATATAAGGTCTGTTCGTTTGTGTTGTCTAACTTGCTAAAGTTGATCTTCTTCCTATATAGTTGCCTCTGTTCATGCATGGCATAATGTAAACAAAGGAAGCTATAGAAAAAAGTCAAGTTTAGCAGATAGAGCGAACGCAAACGAACATGACTATCAACTATTTGTAAAAAACTCTCTCATTCAAAATGAAAGTAAATGAAACTTCTTACAATCAGTTTTTTCCTCGATGAACCCTCTGGGCTCAGGTGCTAGTTGAAAATTGCAAAAACCCATTTGTTCTACTCCATAACTCTAATTAAAATAATATGAGGGTAAGTGTGTACTTGACCCCTAGTATTTTGAATATTTGACAGTTATTTTTTGTTTTGTTCTCCTCACACGATGTTACTCTTCGTGCTGAAGTAATCTACCAATTTTGAGTTTAATATCGAATTAAATACGCGAGTAATTGAAAAAAAAAACAGTTTTTAATTTCCAACTTTGACACCCTGTATATCGAATATGAAGGGCTACAATGAAAAATGGTATTCGGAAACTCATATTGTTTTTGTTCAAGGAATATATGGTTAATAGATTGACCTCCTTCTAGCGGACACCCTGTATAATTGATAATTTTCGATATATCGATAAATTTATCCACCAATACTCAACACCCTTATCGTATTACATACGAACATAACTCATTCATTCTTCTTCTTCTTCTTCTTCTTCTTCTTCTTCTTCTTCTTCTTCTTCTTCTTCTTCTTCTTCTTCTTCTTCTTCTTCTTCTTCTTCTTCTTCTTCTTCTTCTTCTTCTTCTTCTTCTTCTTCTTCTTCTTCTTCTTCTTCTTCTTCTTCTTCTTCTTCTTCTTCTTCTTCTTCTTCTTCTTCTTCTTCTTCTTCTTCTTCTTCTTCTTCTTCTTCTTCTTCTTCTTCTTCTTCTTCAAAGCACTGGTGGGCGGGTGAACCCCCTGCACGTGGGCCTCCTTATTCGGGCCCATTGTGCGCCCACATGTTACGACATTCAGCTGGGTATGCCGACTGCCTTGGAGAAGTTCAGCAGCTTCCCCATCTGAATCTCCTCTGGCCTCAAAATTATGTTGCCAAGGACAGCCCTCCTCTGATGCGTCAGTGCTGGATACTCAGTGAGGACATGTGATGACGTTTCGTCATCTTCCAGGCACCATCTGCAAAGGGGGTCATCCTTGATCCCAATAAGCTCTAGGTGCCTATTGAGGTGGTTGTGCCCCGTTAGGAGCCCCACTACCATTTTAAGGTTTCGCCTGTTTAGGAATGAAACCTCTTTTGCGAGCCTCTTCGAAGGTTCCTTTATGTGGAGCTTCGATTGTCTCATTCCTGGTGTGTCCTGCCATATTTTGAGGAATTGCTTTTGCAGCTGTTTCTCTATAGAGGACATTGCCAGGCTATTTGGTATTCCCAAGATTGGTTCCGGTCCGACCGAGGTCCGTCCTGAACCGATCTTTGCCAGTCTGTCTGCCTCCTCGTTTCCGGGTATTCCCGAATGTCCCGGGACCCACATGAGGCTGACTTTTCTTGATTTTGCCAGGTTTTCCGAGGCTTTTCTGCACTCGGACACCAATTTGGATGTGATCCTATTGGATTGCAAAGCCAGTATTGCAGCTTTGCTGTCCGAGCATATAGTGATTGGTCTACGACCTCTCATAATTCATTCATTCATTCATCATTCTTATTTCGTTGCAGGAATCCGTTAGATCGCGCGTGGCCATGGACTTCACCGGCGCCGTCGGCAGAATAGTCGAAGACCCGCAGGAGGCGACCGCCATCGCCGCCGCCGAGGGCTACTCGTGGAAGCGGCGCTGGCGGGGCGGCTACACGCGCCCGCCCCCAACTGGAGGGGCGGGCGCCGCCGCCTCGCTGGTGCAGACGCACGTGCACCAGGCGATGGAGACGGGCGTGCACGTGGCGCAGCCGTGGTTCCACGCGGGGTTGACGAGAGACAGGGCGGCGGAGTTGGTGGCCAAGTACGGCACCGTCGACGGGTGAGAAATTGAAATATTAAAGAGTTCCACAGGAAATTTTGAAAGTTCCACATGGATTTTTCGAACGTTCCACAGAAAATTTGAAAGTTCCACAGGCTATTTTGAAAGTTCCACAATAAATTTGGTAGTTCCACTGGCAAATTTGATGGTTCCACAGGAAATAATGAAAGCTTTACAGGAAATTTTGAAAGTTCCACAGTTAATTTCGAAAGTTCCACATGGATTCTTCGAAAGTTTCGCAGAAAATTTGAAAGTTCTACAGGAAATACGAAAGTTCCACAAGAAATTTTGAAAGTTCCACATGGATTTTTCGAAAGTTCCACAGAAAATTTGAAAGTTCCACAGGCTATTTTGAAAGTTCCACAATAAATTTTGTAGTTCCACTGGCAAATTTGATTGCTCCACAGGAAATAATGAAAGCTTCACAGGAAATTTTGAAAGTTCCACAGTTAATTTCGAAAGTTCCACATGTATTCTTCGAAAGTTTCGCAGAAAATTTGAAAGTTCTACAGGAAATACGAAAGTTCCACAAGAAATTTTGAAAGTTCCATAGGAAATTTGAAAGTTCCACAGGAAATATTGAAAGCCCCACATGGATTTCCCGAAAGTTCCACAAAAATTCAAAGTTTCACAGGAAATTTGAAAGTTCCGCAGGAAATTTTAAGTTCCACAGGAAATTTCAAAGTTCCACAAGATATTTGCAAAGTTTCACAGATAATTTGGAAAAGTTCACAAAATTTAAAAGTTCCATTGGGAATGTTCCACGCAAATTTTGTACAGTACCACAGCCATTCTGAATCTGAATTGTTTCACAGAAATTCCTGGCTGTTACAAAAGGCTCCACAAAAATCCAGAAATTTCCAAGTTCTCTAGAAATCTTTTTCCAGAAATGTTTAAAAACATTTCGAATAGGTCTGTACAAAATCTTTGAAAAATCCATAAATTTCAGCTCCATAGGAATTTCGAAAATTTTATCTAATTTTCAAAAATTCAATGAGAATTGTAACAAGTAGACATAATTAGAAGTTCCAGACATGTTGGAAAGGTACATACATCAAGAAGTTTCGAAAAGTTTTATAGTAGAAAGTCTAGAAAGTTCCATAGATATTCTAAGTACATTTTAAAAAAGGTTTCGAAAGTTTTTATGATTCCCCATCCACTTTTTGTAAATATCTCTATGATAAACCACTCACCCCAGGTGAAACCATTGTCAGGGCAGCGGAGTTGGTGGCCGAGTACGGCACCGTCGACGGGTGAGAAACTGAAATATTACGACCTTTTGAAAAGTTCCACAGGAAATTTTGAAAGTTCCACAGGAAATTTCGAAAGTTCCATAGGAAAATTTGAAAGTTCTACATGGATTTTTCGAAAGTTCCACAGAAAATTCTGAAAGTTTCACAGAAAATTCTGAAAGTTTCACAGAAAATTTGATAGTTCCACAGGAAATTTGAAAGTTTTACAGGAAATTTGAAAGTTTTACAGGAAATTTCTAAGTTCCACAACAAATTTTGAAAGTTCCACAAAGAATTTAAAAATCCACATGGAATTTTGAAAGCTCCACATGGATTTTTCGAATTTTCCACAGAAAATTTGAAAGTTCCACAGGAACTTTGAAAGTTCCACATGACATTTTGAAATCGCCACATGGATTTTTCGAATTTTCCACAGGAAATTTTGAAAGTTCCATAGAAATTTTGAAAGTTTCACAGGAAATTTAAAAGTTCCACATGAAATGGGCGTGTAAACCTTAGTAGAACTTTTAACTCAAACCATGTTTATAATGATCCTTTTATACATAAGTAATGATTGACGACATAATTCGATCGAAAAATCAACTGGAATGTTTCATTTTTAGACTTAAATAATAGTACCTTCTGAAAACGGACCCTCTCATGACGTAGAAACCTCATCTCACCATAGTTGAAAGAAAATACCAAACGTTGATCTCGCGCTAATTCACTCTGTCAGAAATCATGTATCATTCATCTCTGTCTGGAATAGTCTTGTTTCAGTATTAGGGGTTTGACGTCACATCATCGCCTCGTTTTCAGAGGTCCGAAAAATCGGAGATTTCAATAATTTTTTATAAAACGTAGGGAGCTCATAGCAAGAAACAGTTTGCGGTGGTGAGCTAGTGTGGGTGAGTTCTATCGAATTATGAAATAAATTTTTTTTGTGATATAAGCCCATTCTGAAAGCTCCACATGAATTTTTCGAATTTTCCACAGAAAATTACGTTTTACAGATAATTTGAAAAAGTTCACAAAATTAAAAAGTTCAATAGGGAATGTTTCACTCAAATTTTGAACAGTTCTACAGCCATTTTGAATTGTTTTATAGACAATTTGAATAGTTTCACAGAAATTTCTGACTGTTACAAAAGGCTCCACAAAAATTCAGGATTTCCCAAATTCTCTAGAAATCTTTTCCAGAAATTTCGAATAGGTCTGTACAAAATTTTCGAAAAGTCCATAGAGATTTCAGCTCCATAGGAACTTCGAAAGTTTCATCTAATTTTCAAAAGTTCAATGAGAATTGTAGTAAGTAGACATAACCAGACATGTTGGAAAGAAACATACATCAAGAAGTTTTGAAAATTTTCATAGCAGAAAGTCTAGAAAGTTTCATAGATATTCTAAGTGCATTTTGAAAAAGGTGTCGAAAGTTTTTATAAATCCCCATCCACCTTTCGTAAATATCTCTATGAAAACCAGGTGAAACCATTGTTTTCTGTGAATTTGAATAGTGTTATCGTTGGTCATATTAAATCTCGTAAGGTAATTACTAGTTATAAATTTGGCAGCGTCTAAATATATGGTTATGAGATGCGAGAGCAAGAATTCATAAGAGAGCTGGCGTGTTTCGAAAGGGCCGATTTTAATTATTGAAAAAAAAATTCGTGATGATTTCAAGTAATGAATGATTGCATCAAACGCTATTTATCACGGAATGAACAATATAAAATAGCGTAAATTCGACTAGTGTGTACAACCGCATTTGGATATTTGTTTATCAAACGTGTGTATTTTTTTAATTTTGAGCTGGTCGACTGTTTCGAGGACATCTCGTTCCTAATGCATTGGAAATGCTATAAACCGGCAACTTATTTGTACATCCCTAGGAAGGCAGAGCTTGACAAGTATTTCCAAGGACTTATTCCAAGTGTTCAAAAAATATTCTAATACCGAGCTTCTTCCATCTCTCCCTATCCTCATAAGATGAAAGAAAAAGAAAAGAATTCTGGTCGTAAGAATACTACGGTTGGTAAATTAGCGGAGCTTAGGATCGCCAATTTTTTGCCTTGAACTCACTTACCAGTTTGTGGGTAGCAATCAATCATGCAACAATGTTTCGACCGTATTATTATTCTGAAAGGCGTGGTAAAATCATTATAACTTTGAATTTCATAAGCGATGCCCTAGAGACGATAAGTCAATTCGTATTGTGTTCCTTATTTGTTTCTAAAAAATTTCTAGTTTTGGTCCAGACTGAATTTGAAATAGGTAATAAATTATTATCGTTGCTTATTTCGTCATGCAGGGCGCACTATCATTATTGCTGACTGAAATACATGGTTTTTCGAGTGAAAAATTAGTTTATCCACGACGGGGCGTGAAGCAGCACTTTATCGCCGGGTTTTTCCGCGGGCGTCAAGTGGACTACTTTATCGTCCGGCGTTTAGGTAGGTAACGTAACGTAATAAGCCTTCCTGTATAATTCTGGACATCTATGTTTCAATTGTGATGGTTCATTATCTAATAGTACAGATATCTTGATATTTCTGAGATGCAAAATGATATGATGGAATCCAATATAAGGTATCTGTGGACATTAACTGACAGCAATTAAAATAGTCTACTCCTATTTCACAAAATTCCATCTATGATATCCCCCCACTGCAGCCACCAATTAGTACCAGATTTCCTGAATTACCACTATTTTATTGGTTCATATTTGTTGTTAATTAACATATATGCAGAGAGCAAATTGAAACATTTCAACGGTCATTATTGAATAATCATTTTTTCATACAAACCCTGAAGTAAGTCATTCCCACAATTTCAAATATTGTTCTTTATTAATTCTTAGTACATATTTCGAACCTATATAGCATCTTCAGCTGAATGTTATTAAATTCCTTAAGATATTGAAATTAAGAAATAGGAAAAACTCGAGAAATTCGGGAAAAATCCGTTTTGCATAGCGACAAAAATAGTTATTTATTATACAAGGAAAAAAAGTAGTAGATTTTAGCTCCAGGTTGTGTTGTCTCCCGACGCGTAGCGGAGGGAAACAAAAAACGGTGAGCTGAAATCTAATATATTTCCCGTGTATAATACACTATTTTTTCTGTGACAGAAGAAAGGACGAATCAATATTGAGAAGATATCACATTATTTTGAAATCTGGAAGTAATCAAATATCTGATGTCACTTCTGTCAGTCTAATTCTGTGACTGGATTTCAAAAAATTGCGAATATAGTGGTTGTTTAGTAATATACGTAGGTAACCGCGAAGTCGAATGGAAGATAAAAGGACTTGCAGTTCTTTCTCGGAGACGGTATTATTGACTCATTTTTCGGAACTAGAGCACAACAAAAGCCATCCACAGTGTATATATATGTGATATATATCCGGGAAAAGAGTCTCACTTTTTTCCCGGAAAAGTGACATTTTATAACCTGCCAACAGAGGTGAAATGCCAAACTTTTTTCCTGTCACGGAAAAATAGTTATTTATTATACAAGGGAAAAAGTAGTAGATTTTAGCTCCAGGTTGTGTTGTCTCCCGACGCGTAGCGGAGGGAGACAAAAAACCGTGAGCTAAAATCTAATATTTTTCCCGTGTATAATACACTATTTTTTTCTGTGACAGAAGTAAGGACGAATCTATATTGAGAAGATATTACATTATTTTGAAATCTGAAAATTATCGACGTGAAAGTTTGAGTTTTTGACAGTAGGGACACCTGCGATGTATAGGCATCTTTATCATTCTTTTGAAGTAATCAAATATCTGATGTCACTCCTGTCAGTCTAATTCTGTGATTTGATTTCAAAAAATTGGTTGTTTATAGTAATATACGTAACCGCGAAGTCGAATGGAAGATAAAAGGACTTGCAGTTCTTTCTCGGAGACGGTATTATTGACTCATTTTTCGGAACTATAGCACAACAAAAGCCATGAACAGTGTATATATATGTGATATATATCCGGGAAAAAAGTACTCACTCTTTTCCCACGGGAAAAAAGTAATTTATGAAAAGTGACATTTTATAACCTGCCAACAGAGATGAAATGCCAAACTTTTTTCCCGTCACGGAAAAAACATAATTTTTGTTTCTGAAAAAAAAGAGAAAACAAAGATTTCGTCTTTCATGGAACCCTTAGAATATAGCTACAAGGTACCTATTCACTTTTCACGTATCTTTTGATGTCCATTTTTAACGTTTACCTAGTACAATATTGAAGGTCAATATTTATTTCGAGATAATCGGAAGAGCATTTTAGCGTCAAAAAAATTCTTTGATGAAAATGATTCATAATCATCATCATGAGATTATTACATGTGAAGTGCATACCAAATTTGAAGCACTTGTTCTCCATAACCTTGGCCATAATCTTCTTACCTGACCTACCGTAGACGAACGAAACAAAAAAAAAATAGTGTTGCCAAGCTGAACTCTGCTTTCTGCTTTCTCGCGTCGAATATCTAGTCTAGCCAGGGGCGTCCGTATGGAGGGGCAAGGGGGGTCGCTTGCCCCTCCCCAGCGCCTAGTCCTTACTCATATCAGAGATTTACTCATATACAGAGTGTTTCACAGGTAAAGGGAAATATTTCAATGGTAGATAGGGGTCACCAAGGTGGTTCTGAAAATACCATATTTGATAGGTCTTAGAGTTTTCATAACGGAGATACAGGGCGATTTATCGATTTCGAATAATTATTCATTCGTCTATAAGTATTGAACTACCCAGTATATTTTTCTAAAATTTGGTATGGAGCTTAAACTTGTGACGTTGAATTCATTCACCTATCGAGCGAAGAGAAAATCCAGGTTCGGCTTCAGGAAAAATTCACATTTATTCTAATTATTAAAATAACACACTGTATGTAATAATTGACAGAGTTCATCAAAGGAATCGTAAAGATTAGGAAAAACTGAACTGGATTTGATGCTTTTTGTTTTCCCGCCACCAATTCTTATCGTAACAATCATAAACAGAAAGCTGAAAGTATGTCAATTTGAAGAGTATTGAAATTATGAAACCAGTCTCAATTATGATTATTCGATATTTCCTTCACCTTCGTGACCCCTATCTACCATTGAAATATTCCCCTTTACCTGTGAAACACCCTGTATATTCTCAATAAAGAATTGGAGTATTCAATCCCAGTTTCGTTTGTCAGTCAGATGAGGCTTACTTATTCGACTTTTTGCCTAAATGAATAAATTAAAAAATTCACACTGAAGTTCAGTCAATCATACACATATCGTATAGTTAGTTTTAAAAACAATGTTATTGCTCAAGCACATATTTTATACTACATTTGTAAAATGAATGTTGACGAGTAAATGAACCAAAATTTTCGATACAGAGAGTGTAAGACTATCTTTCGATCCATAAAATATTGCAAATAATTGCCTTTTTCCCCTACAACTCGTCGTGATGTGTAATGTTGAATTCATTTATTCAGTTTTTCTTCATTACCATGTTTTATATATGTTGAATAAACTGTTTTGCCATTGGGTACTAACTAACTAACTGTACACTATTATTGTGACTCCCTGAAATTTTTTGTGAGGACGCCCCTGATTCTAGCTATCACAAAACTAACTCTCACATTTGGAAAGGTAACATGCTTAATAGCATGTTTATCTTTTTAATTGAAGACGTTTTACTTATTTAGTGGAAAAACTACAACTGAAAATTATAAATTTGGAAGCCGAGTTAACTGAATCCCCAAAAATTCTATTCATAAAAGTCTTAAACAATTGATTATTATAATTATAGGTGTCGATATAAATTCCATCTATATGATACTTTGGGCCAGATCAAATGTACTCCGATCCGTTTCACCTCGTTCTTTCAATCATATAATTTTTCTGTTTATGTTTGGTGTCAATCGTGAAGTTATTGAAAAAATGATGAGCACAAGGGTCTCACGATGTTTTCTGAATCATCAGTATTTCATGGCAAAAATGTAGAATCATTCCGGCAAATGTCAAATTTCAATCTATCATTCTTCTGGTAGAACTGTGAAACATCTGGATTCAACACATAAAATTTTGTTTTCAACAATATGACACACGGAGAATGTATCTATAAATTGGGATTTCTTGAAACTTAAGCAAGTAACAATAATCCATTGTGGAAGTTTCCACATGAATCAACAGTAAAATATACTGTGAGTTGAATTAGACAGCATCATCTGGATTTTTAAGATGATATCAGACATTCTACTTTTTAAACTTTTTGGCCCAGCCAACTCACCGCGCTAAATGAAGTGAGAAATATTTTTGGCATTCGTCGGAGTCCTTGTGACAATCTAGCAATTATCAAGGTATCATTAAATTTTCAAGGTTTCCAAGTTCAATTATTTTCGACGATGTGGTGATCTTTTCTTGTGTTGGCACTTTTTCCTCTGGCTGTGTCCAAAGTAAACCCATTAAATACACCAATATCAAATAGAGAGCGCTATTTTCGAACTGTGGTTGAATATTATTGCACTATACAGGGTGACCCGCTGGAATAATCTATTTGCGAATGTTGCAAGTATCGGATTATGAACGAAAAAGTAGAATTGCCTTGAGGAGGGGAAACACACGGCCGTTACCATGTGTGATCTCAGCAAGGCCTTCGACAATTTAATTAATGAGGTCTTACTTGAAGAACAGAAAACAGTGTGTTGTGACTGATAACAACACATCCGAATTCAAGTTTATTGAACATGGTATACCCCAAGGCTCGGTACTCGGACCGCTACTTTTTATCACCTATGTAAACGATCTCTTCTATTATTTATTTCCAAATAGACTAATCATGTTCGCAGATGATTCTACCTTGATTAATAGCGACTGCAGCATTGCTAGTCTACATGTAGCTATAAACAACACTGCAAATCTTGCTGAAGAATGGTTTACTGCTAATAAATTAAAACTGAATCGGGACAAAACACATAAACTGATTCTCTCGAGCAACAGACATCACTGCGAGGGTGGAAGTGCCAAGCTTTTGGGTATATACCTAGACGATTCTCTAAATTGGTCGACTCATATCACCCATATCAGTAACAAAGTTTCTTCTTATATTTTTCTATTGAGACAATTAAAAAAAAGTGTTAATGAGAATACTCTCCTGTCCGTTTATTATTCCCTAATCCACTCACATTTGAGTTATGGAATTATTCTTTGGGGAAATGCTACAAACGCTATAAAGATTTTCCGATTGCAGAAATGGGCAATAAGAGTCATTGCTGGTGCGAGCACCCGTCAGCACTGCCAACCGCTATTCATTAAATATTCCATAATGCCTTTGCCATCGCTATTTATTTACTATTCGTTACTGGAAATCCATAAAGACAAAAGTAAATTTCAGGTTCGGGGTGATCATCATGAATACAATACTAGGTCTGCTAATCTACTGCAAATTCCAAGATACCGACTTGCAAAATCACAAAAAAATTCCATAAATTTGAAGCTCTATAATGTACTTCCAACTAAACTGACCAATACTGATTACCTTCACTTTAAAAATCTCCTGAGGAAATTCATTGTGAAGCACTGTTTTTATACAACTGAGGAATTCTTACGAACACCATTCGAAACTTGATATGAAATTGAATTTGACGTCCATATTTACATGCTGATTTGTTGATCTTCTTGTTAGGTTCATAGTACAATAAGTATAATAGCTTTTCAATTTTAACATTTTTATTTGTGTTTGACAAAACTCTGTTTTTCTGTTTTTTTGTGTGTGCTTTATTGATTTGCTACCATTTATATGCACTTATGTTCATAACCCTACATTACCCACTAGATGTAATGTTCATGACCTGCAACAAATGTATTTTTTTGTACATAACGTTGTTAAATAAACTAAACTAAACTAAACACTAAACTATAAATGAATACAGGGTGATTCATAATGAATTGTACACAGAGCAATGGTAGAAATCCTGACATCATTTGAAACGATTTTCAAAATATGACCTCTATAAAATATTGATGAGTAAACAAGTTACTGGGTGGTAAAGTTGAAATATTTCATTAATTATTTCGGAACATTACAGTATCCGCTACAATGTTATTGGTAATTGAGGTTTTTCAAAGTGTTGTCAAATGTCAGTATCAGTATATACCCTTGGTTTGTGAAGAGAATATTTATGAATAGAAAAGGTATATACCTGCTTCAACTCGACAAAGTCAACCGATTTAGAGGAATCTCCAATTTTTTTATCGCTTGGTGCGCACGAAAGAGAATCCCTGTAATGTTCGAAGAACATCGTGCATATCTAAGGAGAATAGGGAGAGGAGGTAGGTGTTAGATTCTTTTTTACTTTTGGAGATTATGAGTTTTTGGGAATAGTTCCTCAGGCAATTCCAGAGCTTTTCCGTTCTATAGAGAAATGCGTTTTTATATAGTGTTGTTCGACATATTTCGAGGTTGACAACGGAAGGATGGGCTGACCGCGCTTGTCGAGTTCGTCTGGCTGGAATTGCTAGTCATGGAATGATAGCAGAAATTTCTGAAGAACATTTCCCGTGGAAGTATCTATATCAATGTGTTCGTAAAGCAGCTTTCGCGATGGATCTGACATGATTATCCCATGAAAGAGTATTGCAGATGGAGACACCGAGCATAGATATAGTTGACTTGGTGTGAATGTTGGTATCAGACATTGTTATATCAGGCATACTGAGTTCTGCCTTTCTAGAGAAAATACAGACTTGAGTTTTCAAGACGTTGAATTGAACTAGTTTGCTGGTTGGCAAGATCTTCATTGACAGCAATGACCTGTCTTCGCCATGAGTTCTTAGTTTCCTGGGAAGAAATGAGAATTCTGGAAGTGAACGCAATATGGAGAGTTCTATCATCTGCCAAACTGTGGATAGGGCAAGCAACAGATCATTGATATGAAGTAGGAACGATGTTGGTGCCAGAATTGATCCTTCTGGAACAACGGAATTGTTGGCAATGGTATAAGACAATACACCGTCCACCACCACGTGGAGTGATCTGGCTGAAATAAAACTCATGAGAGATGGCATAGCTGAGGCGGTAAGCCAGCCGTATGATGGTAGTTTGTGAAGGAGTTCTTGGTGCCAAACACGGTCGAATGCTTTCGATATGTCTAACGCCACAGCTAGAGATTCCCCATATTTTTCTAATGAAGCTTGTCATATATGGGTGACGTAGGCAAGTTGATCTTCGCTGGCCAAAGCCATATCGTCTATCATTGATGATTCCTGAGCTTTAAAGTGGTCCATCACTTTGGAGATTTCATCAATATCCTTTTCGGACCTTTCATGCACCCACCTCTGTTGGGAATTGGTTCAGTCATCGAGGTAGCTCATTTTGCGAGCGAAAAAGACCAAATCTGTTAGCATTTGTAAATGTGCTGTTTGTCAAAACCCTAACTGATTTCAGTAGATATGCGTCTCGTATTGTTACTGTTGGGCATTCCGTGATTTTCGTGATGATGTGAGTAGCTGACTCATCCTCCAGTCACCATCTACATTCAGCATCATCATTGATACCCATAATGTTGAGTGTTGAGTTGCTTGTTTAGATGGCAGAGCCCCTTGGGGAGCCCTGCTACCACTATTCTAATTTCTTTTCTGCTCAACGTGAGGAAAGTTTTGGTTCTTATGAAAGAAGTGCCTTCGGTGTGGAGTTTCGATTGTCTCATGCCAGGTGTCTCTCTCCATAAATCCTGGAATTTTGCTTCCAGGATATTCATCATGGTTGAGACGCTCCAGGATCTAGAAACTCCTAAGATTGGTTCTCGTCTAACAGCTGAGCTACTTGCTCCTTGTCTAGCCAGATTAATGAGGCCATATTATTTGAGGAATATTTTGAAGTCAGCATTCTACCATTGCTCTGTGTACAATTCATTATGGATCACCCTGTATATGACTCATGACACTACTGCTAAGCCAATAAGGTTAAAAAACTTGCCAAGCTATTACCTACCATAGAATGGTGATGAATTCCCGAATTTCTGTTAGTAGAATTAACTTTTGCTTAATCGAAGTGCACCTGTATTCATGCTGCCTGCAGAGAGTTATCATCTGTGTAGAAGATGACGTGAGCTTCGAAAGGATGGGGATTTTAAATTATATTAAACTCGTCTCCATCTACCTGTGAGCCTGAAAAAAATACTGGGTGATAAATCGTCCAATACGGTAGCCGAATGTAAATAATAATTATAATAGCAGAACTAATAACACCAGGATTGATCTTTATCATGACCTGCGGTTTTTGCGGTTCCTACCTTCTATTGATATCTCTAGACCGCATGTGACATGACATTTCAAGTTGTTGACAGGATTTGGTGTTATCATCATATTTTTCAGAGCCAAATATGGATGCAAGTGACTGCTTTTTATTTTTTCTTTGTCCAATTACAATAGGCATTGATTTCTCTGATTCTTCTGGTATTTTCTTTCGTCTCTATAAATACAAATATTAGTATATACCTATTATTGATATATACTTGTAGCCCCAAAGTGTCACTGTGCTTGAGATTTCACTTAAGCTTTCGCATCTGAGTAGTAGATGATCTGTGTCATAGGTGTTTGAAAATGCAAAAAAACGTTTGGCAAGATAAGGCATTTCTTGGTTTTTATTGAATAAATAGATGGAAATTTGAAGTTTGAATAGGTATAGGGAAGGTTCAAGTAACTCATCCTCAAGTTTAATTATCTTCCATATGGTGTCAAAGAGTAGTTGTCATTTGAAAAAGTCGAGTTTTCGGAAATTTTTCAATGCGACATTTGATAATCGCCCATTTGGTACAAAATGGGAACATCGATAGGACATCAAGACTTCTAGCTAAATGTTCCACAAATTTTGTGCTCTAATTTTGAATGGTTAGCTAGATACGAATGTTTTCCTAAACTACTAAGGCGGTAATTATTTTCAGAAAAATCGATATATATCGAAAACTGTGATAGATAAGTTGACAAAATTAGGTGTGTCTTTCCTCACTGTTGCTATATAGACCTTCAAAACTCATCAGCTTCATGAAAAATCTGGCACTCGAGATATCCGAAACATGTATCAGAAGTTTTCGATCGGAAAGCGCCAAAGAAAGGCCCTATAAATATAGTCCCTTACAAATGGCGCCCGAGCAGGGAATCTACGAGAAACTAATTCATTATGCAAATATTGGGGTATACCTCTTTGTACAATCTTGTGGCCAAAAACAGAGGATTGCATCCAGGAGTTTAATATAATCAGATTATTGCCGTTGTATGACACCGAACGCCCAGTTGATATCCTCTCCATTGTTATAGGGTGTTCTTGGTGCGCGACAGCCGCTCCCACCCCGGCGCCTACGTCATCACGTACAAGTGCGGTGGCAAGGTCATCCACGCGCAGGTCACCCCCACCCTCGACCCTTTGCGCCACCGCGCCGTCCTCACCGTCGACAGCGGTGCCACCAAGTTCTACGACCTGCTGCAGCTGGTGGAGTTCTATCAGCTGAACGCCGGCTGTCTGCCCACGAGGCTCACGCACTACGTCACCTTCATGGCGACGGGGGGTGAGGTGGGTGAGTCGGGAAACGACAGGAGTTGTTCGGCGGACGATTTTTAGGTAAGTAATAGTTGTTTCTCCCTAAGTCCCTAAGCCCCTCAGATGAACGAATAGACTATGTGGAGCGAGAATATTCAAAACGAACCTAACAATGATATGATTGGTATTCGATTCGATCTATTGTTCCCCATCTTCTTCTGCTATCTCGAGGATTTCTTGTTTATAGCAGCCCATCAAGCTTCAATTCTTCTATGAATTTGAGGGTCTTGAGGGGATCTGTTCGTGGTATTTCTTCCACAGTCAACTGGTATGATTCAAGGCCATCCGATATCTTGTGATGTGCAGCTTAACACTCCAGCAAGATGTGGTGGGGTGTGGATAGAGTGAGTAGATTGAATAGATTGACGACTATAGACCTCCAAATGGCTGCCGTTTCCGGAATGTCATTCGTGTTCAAGTCACTGATTAGCTGAAAATCTGAAGGGCATGCAGTAATGGTTTTGCGCCTTTGGAGTGCCCACCTGTCCAAAAGACGGATTCTGATAGGTAATATCCAAGGTACTGACGTATAGAGTTTCATGTCTGGTTGTTGGATGTTTTGTGTCCAAAGAGCGATCAACAATGACAAAGCGTTGATAAAGTGAAATAGAATGTGTATAACTGAATGAAGAAAACAACACGGGTGGATGCACTTCCATATTAGAGGTCTAACCAATCAAAAAGTGCGCCACTCTCTATAAAGTCACTGTAGACAGGTGCGCTGCGACCTGATTATATCTATTGTGCCCCATCTTCTGCTATCTCAATGATTTCATGTTTACAGCAGCCCCTCAAGCTTCAATTCTTCTAGGGAATTGAGGGTCATGAGGCGATCTATTCGTGGTATTTGGTATGATTCCAGTATATTCGATATCTTGTGATGTGAAGGGGTGTTTCTGGATGCCCCATTCAAAATCACATTATTGCCTTGAGACTAATTTGGCTGAGGTTGATCAATGTCTTCGATCTTGTTCGGTTGAAATTGCCGAGGAGATCTTCAGCTTTATTGCGTTCTTCTTGGAAATAAGAATTTCGCGCAGGTCACCCGCACGCTCGACACTTATAGTCATTTCTCCGGATAATTTGGGTTTCGCTTTCGCTCTTCCCGTGCATCGTGTCCGGTTTCACCAAACGATCATGTTACTCAGATTGATTAAGCTTCACTTAAGGGCCAGTTGTTCATTCAGGAATAACCTGCAGATTTAGGAGAATTTTGGATTACTCTGTTGTTCAGGTCATAGTTCGAACTCATATCCTAACCCAGGATCTTTGGTTTCGCCTATTGATCGAAATCGGTGGATTTACGTCAGCAGAGGTTTAGGTTCGAACTAACTTGACATCTGGAACTGCTATGAAATCTTTCAATAACAATTGATAGTCAAGCTAGATAGTGCGTCTCATATTAGCTGATGAGTTAGGAGAGTTGATTCCTGAGAACTTTATGCAACTGGCCTATAATGTGCTATGAAAGTATATATTTCCTTAGTTATAGTTACTAGACACAATAAGAAAATGTCCAAAAGAAGAAATCGGTTTCCAATCGTATACTTTGCTGTTGTTACTGGTATCAACGCTCGTTCCGCGAAATTCCTTACACAAAATTATGCATGAATGGTGACATGAATATATATTTTTCAATTTGTTGCAGGGTGTCAACTTTTCACCCCATTCAGATGGCCGCCGCCAAATTTCATGACCAGTGCAACTTATCTGTTTCCATCATTTGCACGCAATCTGGCTGGCCACTCCACGTTTTTGCTGAAGGATGATATGGTCCAACAAAGTTAGGTCAACATTTCCTGCAACTAAAATGAATTATTATCATCTTGCTGTTCAACATAAGAAAATGAAACATCGCGGATTTTTATCAATAATTGTAATTGATGAGTTTATTATTATTTGAAAAAACTGAATATAGGTATCTGTTATTGAACAGTTACCAGACTTCTTGATTGTGGCTTACTGTTTGTTGGACTACGCCGAACAAAGGTAATTCGGAGGAAGGGGTAGTTTTAAGGTTAGCATAAAAGGGGCACTGAACTGAGGGGATATTTCGAGTTTTGTTTTTGAAAAGTCGTTTATTTTTTTAAAGGCTGTAACACAAATCATGAGGGTAATATTTTTCCGAAATAAATTATTAGCTGGCAATTCAATTTATCTCGGGGATGTCATTATTTCAACTACCTAATTTATTGAAAAGCTCTGCTCTATTTCTGTGGTAATAGTTTATCACTCAACTATAAGTTGGTAAAATTTTCATATAAATTGCGTGCTTGAAAAGTTCCATACTGCACCAAAAGCAATAAAAATAAAAGTGGAAATTTGTATTCTCTAAGCCAATTTCCTCACGAATAAAAAGTGACTGGATGAATATAAATGTCTACTCATGAAAGTAGAGTTTTATTTATTATGGTGCTGATCCAAACGATTTGTGTTACAGTTCTGATTGAAAGTTCAAATTTTTTGATTACATCACATCAGAATTTTAATGTGATATTTAATTCTTCTAAAAAAATATTGGTGTGAAACTAATCGTTATATTTTCATATTTTTTCTATGATTATGGACTTGAAATAATGTAATGCATTGTAGTAAGTATATTATTGTAATGGTATTAACAAGGTTGGTAGAATCATAGATTAAACAAACCATTAATCTCCTCCGTTAGAAAACACGGTGAGGGAAAGGTGGTCATTCATGGTGTCACTCCATTGAAAACTCCTTTTGGGAGTTATTATGCATAGATTTTAAAGACCTCAACAATTTCGGGTGGGATTATTAAAGTATCATGAGATCTACTAACCTTGGGTATCAGCTCATATTGACGTATTAATGCAAATAATTTGTTAAAATACGTTAATGTGAACTAGAATAATGCAGACTGGGAATCATTTAAAACTAATTCTATATCATTTCCTCGAATTTATAAAAGCTAAGCAAATTCGTGGCTTAACTGTTTAGTATTTGGTTACAATTCCGACCAAGTTGACTTCAGAGCTGGGTTGAATCAAGGTACCATCTATAAGAACATTATTTCTACATTCAAGAGAGCATGTAGGTATATAAAGGTTATGAGTACATTCAGAGGGTACCACTTAGGTAAATTCAGGGCCATAAATTGAAAAGCAAAAGTTCAATTCAGTTCTAATTTTTTCATTAAAAAAAACTGCAGAGTTTTGTTTTTACAAATAACAATATCAAATTACGAACAATATCAATCACTGATGCTTGTTGATATGTACATTCAAGTAGTATTGAAGAAACCTGGTATCTACTAGACATGTTGGACCATCTTAAAGAATTTCTGATCAAATCACATCATCAACTGGGATTTGCAATTCTTTTGATTTTCTTTCAAAAGTTATTCAATGAAGAAATAGAACTAAATCGGACTCTTATTACTAATTTATGTACAAATTCAAAGTATATGGAATGAAGAAAATGATTAACTCATCAAGTATATCCAAATATAGTGGCCACGTTTATACCGTGTCTTGGTAAGCTGACTAATGACTACATTTTAACTAAATATTCTTGGTCAGTTTGGCATAAACTGTATATTTGGTAAAGTTACCAGGTTGGTCTGGTACCCAAATTTGTTGCACCAGACTAAAATAGTATGATGACCAAGACAGTGTGAACATTTCGGTCTACTTTTGTATAGCCTTGAATTGACTTGAGTGCAAGTGGCCGTATTTCACGAGTTCTCATAATAATATTTCATTCAATTTCAGCTAATTTCGTATCCTACTAAAAGGTTTTATTCTTAATTTACGAATTCAGGTGGAGTTCCACAACCTAACCTCAAAAACATAATCAAATCAAAACAAAGTTGGTAACGTTAGTCAACTGAAGATACATGCTGTAATCATGCATTAACTAAGGTATTTGGTCTGAATTTAGTTAGATATCCTTAATACCAACTATCCATATGATACAAACATGGCCAGTGAATAAAATGTTCTGATAGGATGTGTAGTATTTGTTCGCCCAGCTCTGATTGACATTAAAAAATTGTGATTATGAAATATATATGTGGTAGGCATATTTAGCAAAAAAAATATGTTCCTTAATAAGAATTCTGTTGTTTGTTCACTAAAGTCCAGTTGTTGTGCCACTCAAATCTAAATATTTCTTTCCGAATATCATCATGTGTTAGTGTGAGTTGTTTTTTACATATATTTGACAAATCATTTCAGTATTACATCTTTTAGATATACAGGGTTTAATAATTATTGACAATTTGTTTGCTATTATTTGATAGATGAAGGCTGTGGCATTAGATTTCGGAAATATTGAATATTAAAAAAGAAATTGTAATTTCAATCTAATTAGATGGTAAGAGATGTGAAGATGAAAGTGTGTTTGAATGTGTCACTATAATATACAGCCAGGTTCGAATACTCTGAACTGTCAATAACAGAAAATGTCAGTAATGAGTTCAACATATTCAATATCTGTTCTAGAATGAATCAATTGAAGTGTATTTTCGCTTCAAAATATAGCATAAACACCATAACTGGATAGTTTAACTCTTGCACATTATTAATCAGTAAATTTTTCAGGAGTCATCAAATGTTTGTTTAACTCACTTTTGATGACCTCATGGCCCATTACTGATTGAGAACAAAGTTTTTGTCATTGCTGTATGAATCTGTAAGATTTGTTTCTCCATATCGTGAGAGATCATTATATTAATCTTAAGTTGCAAGAAATTGGTGTAGATGAATATTAGTAAACATACTCTATAGTTTATCATTACCATTAGATATGTGAAATGATTAATTGAGAATAGAAGATTCTTTCACCATCACCTGTTACCAACACAAAGACTCGCGTCTAATGGCAGAATTTTAATCTGCTGTCATCCAGGAAATGTAATATTTTTCGTCTGTCATCTCAATATGAAGAGTGGTGGTCCTTGATTGATAATTGTACATAGAAATGTGGTAGGTTTTTGCCTTGCTAAAATGTTGCTAATAAGAGAGAGAAAGGGTGTCAAAGTTGAGATTACTAAATTCAACTTTCAAAATAACTTCTCAATTTCGAAACTAGAAGTTTCTGGGTATGAGAAATGGTGATGTCATACAATGTGTCCAGCTAAAACACCTTATCTCCGAATTCGTTTAAGGAATTGAATATCGCTAGTATAGGTCAATTATTTTAATTTGACAGGGCAAATTTTTCTGTAATTCTCATATTCCATGTATTTTATTTCATGATCGGAGTTGTTTTTAGCTAGGACACACTATACCTACTTCAATGTATTTTGTAGAGCCGGCTACATTAGCCACTTTTATGGCATAAATGCACACTCAACAGCTTGAAAATATTAACATAGGAATTCAAATTCCTTTGAATAAGTATTATTTCATCAGAAAATGAAAATGAAAAATCCGATAAACCCTATGTTTCCAATACGTTTGTTTGTAGCCTTTCGGACGGCTTTGAAATTTTGACACCAGAGGTCGTCCACTTCCTGATCTTCTCGAATAGCGCTAACAAAAGTAACTTACGTGGCGCCCTCTAAAAAATGGATTGAACTAACTAGCAAATTATGATATCCAAAAGTCCTATGTTTGATTATTTATACAATATTCCACCTTAAACACCCTGTATCCCCTTCATAGCAATGGTTTATCAAGGCAAGTGAGCACAAATCGTAAAATGTTGATGTCAAAAATCTGCCATACTTCTATGTAAGTACTTCCAGAGGCGCGCGTGTAATTGTTGCACCGCTAATATGTTTTCTCTGTTCTCAATGAATCCAGTTTTTTTCCTAGAATTCTTCCATTTTTGTTCTTCTGTTTAAAACGATAGGTGTAAAGTTGATTTAAATGTTTAAAATCACATAACTATGTATTTGATATGTCTATCTATACGGATACTGAAACCAAAAAACACATCTTCTAAATAGGAAAGCAATATATAATTTTAGTAGGTAGATGTGATATTTGAGTGTATTCCTTTATATTATTGATTATTTTGTTTTGTCCAACTTTGAACCAGTATTTTCATTATGCGTATTTAGTCAGTGTTGAAAATTGTTTACTTGTAAAACTGTGTATCACAGTGGTATATTTTTTCTGTTTAAGTAGGTGGTACCTACTCATGACATTTCGTAAATTTTCTTGCATTTTCTTATTTCTTGATTTAATATTGAAGCTTTTTCACTTAATAAGTTTATTTATGAGATATTTAGTGTTTACCTATATCTAATACTTATGACGATAATAGACTAATAATTGATAGGTAGGTATCTAGACAAATCATCACTGTTTTCATCTAACTTATCTCCAATTTTTCTATAAAGTCTCATTTTTTGTATCATAGTTGATAGCCTGAAGACAAAATAAATTTATATTTGAAATTCCTTTTTTATTTTACCTCCTAATTGGTGATAGCAATGTTACTTTCTCTTTTTATCGCCTTTGCAAAAAAGACTGAAATTGAGGTCTTTTCTATCTTGAACGAGAGAGAGAAAAGTTATCTCCTCTTCCATCTCTCTCTGCAATGCTACCAACGTGACCGTATTGAAATATAGAGAGGTCCGATAAATCTTGTCTAACATCAACTTTGTGCTACTGAACTATTTTTCAATTCAGTAGAGTGTCAAATTTAACGATATCAACAAATTATGTCAAAATAAGTATGATATAAATCAAAATTTCATTTCGAAAATTCTAATTGTCCTCAGTCAATGACATTCATGACATATAGACATATCACGTCATTATAATATCGAAAATAGTTCAGTGGCGCTGACTAGAGGTTAGACAAGGAAAGATTTATTGGATCTCTCTATATTTCAATGCGGCCACGTTGGTATAGCATTGAAGAGAAAGATGGAAGAGGAGAGAACTTTCCTCATATCTCTCGTTCAAGCGTAGAAAAGAGCTCAATTGGAATCACTACCTATTCAAGTAGTTTATCATATAAATAGGTAATAGTATTTTGGGTATATTTTCTGAAGGTACAATAGAATGACAATGAAGGGGAAATTATTTCTAGATTTTGTATAGGGGTTATCAAACAGCAGGGTAACTGGGTAAAGATGAAAATGTCTCTAGATTTGAAGGGCTTAGGAGTTTCCAAAATATTCTATTGTCCATTGCATGAAAATCGATTATTTTATTGTTAAGTGTTCTGGGAATATTGAGGAAAATACATTGTGAATTTCCCCATTGAAGATATGATGTACAGGTTGGTTCGCTAATAATTGAAATTATTTCAACTATAGAGAATTCCGAGCTCAAAATATGAATGTCTAGCCCAGTTCACCTAGAATAAAAGGGGTCTACCTAGCTGTTTTTGAGTTATTCACAGTTATTCTTATGAAAGTCATTTATTTTCTTCCTTCACACGTGGCTGACTATCCCATAGGGTTAGTGTCTCGGGACTCGGAGGGCTAGGGACTATATCACTATCCTGAGTATTTTGTATTTGACACTTCTGACAGTGACAGGTGGCATACAATGACAGAAATGACACTTTCATAAGTGACAGTGACACAGTAACAAAAACAAAACAAAGTCGTCTTGGGTGTTGGAGAAGGAGGAAAGACTGGAAAGAGAAATGTACAAAAATGACTAAAAACTACAGAAAATCAATGTAATGCATGAATATAGAACATTGTGAACGCATGCTCGAAATTGATCCCTCTCAACTATACTTATTAACTACGTTGAAATGAACATTAATAACTTACAAGTTCAATCAGTGCATAAAAATTACACATCATCCCATATCCAAGCTAAAAAGTGAGATATAAATTTGTGTAGGTACTGCAAGACTGCTGCAACTACTAGAATATCAAGGTAAACCACTCCAAGTATAAACGCAGCTGATTATTGTTTATTTGTATTTTTTGTTGTATAAGATGGAGACAGAAGTAGGAAATGGAAATGTAGATCCAAAAAGAAAACTTGACTATCCACAGAAAATACCACAAGAAATCCATGATGGACAAATGACTTCAAGCACAGTTTCCAGTTTATCTTCCCCAGTAGACTCTGGAGTCCAACTGCTAGATAGTGAAAGCGAAATCACATCAGTAATGTCAGCAAGTGGTTTTGGTTGTGATATTGATACACTCACTACAGATATAGATAAAGAACAGCTTGAAGAAAGTGACATATTCCCAAAGAACAAAGAAGCAGAACCTAAAATTAATGGGGAAATGTTATCTTTTGAATACTACAAAGCATGTGAGAAATTGGGTCCAATTGACCATCCAGAGCAAGTTAAAATGATGACAAGAAGTGACATAATGAATCAAAATGTTGTCTCAGACTACAAAAAGCTGTCAGCTTCTGTACCCAACTATTTTGATGAATTGAGATATGCTCCTAGACTTGAATCAAGTTTCAGTGATGATGTATTTGAAATGGAGCACCCTATTAAAAATAATGAGCCTGATTTAATGAATGTCTCACTAACAAGCTATGAGTTGCTTGATTATACTTTGCAAAACAGGGAGTCCTCCATAGAAAACTCTGATATGCATGTGAGTTTGTCAGAAGAAGTCAATGAGAATTTGAAACTGGCATTGAATAATGCTCTGAGTCATGATCCAGTTCCAGAGGCCACTGTCATACCAGAAGTCAAGGATAAGCAATATGAAGAGCAAATAGTGTTCCGTAGACAGAGAAAGAAAAAGTCAAAATCTGATACCCCCAAAAAGAGAGTATCATTTCATGAGGATATACTAAACAGCACAAAAATTGATGATATACACATCAATCATGGCTTCATCACTCATGAACCAGAAGTATCTCTCAGCTTCTTTCAACGTGGTTTTATTAAAAAACCTGATGTAGTCAAAGGTAGATATAGTTGGGCAGCAGAAGGTGATGCTCCATACTATGAAAAACCTTCTGAAAGGGAAGTAAAGTCAGATATCTATATCAACCAGCACAAATATTCTTCAACATCATCTAGCTCAACTGCTAGCTCTAGCTCAATTGATGAGGAAGATTCAGAGGAGGCAATTGTGAGAAAAGAACCTAGTTTGAAGTCCAGACCAAAATCAAGCTGTCTCAAGAAAACAAAGCACTCTAAGAAACATATTGACACAAATATTGTTCAGGAAGAAACTAATTTGAAAAAGAAAAAATCTGAAACCAATCTTCTAGATTCAAACATTTTTGGGAGCCTGAAGAATATCCTCAATTTCTCTACTTCAGTTCCATTGGCTGAAAGAGGGGTACCAGAGGGTCAAGAAGACCTGACAGTTTATTCTTCATCACAGGATAATTTGAACAGAAGACCTTTGGGGAATTTGATGCTGAAAAACTTTGAAGCCATAGAGGTGAAACCACCAGTTGTGACTAAATTGGATCAGGTGAAGAATAACTTGAAATTGACTATGAGTGAGGGGTTTTATCCAAACTACCCAAGAGTTCAGAATGATTTACCAGCAAATATTGTTGTCTGTGACAGCAATGTCTATGAGCATAAAGGTAGTTATAAACATTTAGCCATTAAAAGGTCCAATCAAAGGATCTTTGAATTCATGTTTTTTAATGTACACAAGCTCTTACAATTTTCTCACAGTAATTATTATCATCTCAGAAAAGGTTAGAGGCATGTTCACCTAATATTGGTTGATTGGGGAAAAATTTCCAAAACATATGAAGAATTTTCAGCATATTGAAAATCTAAGACCACTTTATGGTATCTTCTACAGGATGTATACCTCAATGTATACAAACTCTTATTGTGTGTGTTCTGAGGTGTGTTCCATAGATGTAATTCAATGTTCATCATGGCATATAGCCAGGAAAGTAGCTGTTTTCTGTTGAATATCCAATCCAATATCCATTTTTTTCATGTTCATAATATATCTAAGAATATTTCTTTTCCATATACAGTGTGACCCATTTAAGACCGGAGCACCCTCATGAAATATATAGTTTTTGACCGATTTCTTTTTTTTTTGTTTTAGCAGAAGGACTATCATCTATGTTTACACAAATTTGCAAAATAAAATTTTAATCTACAGGGCATACTTTATTATTCATTTTCATTAGCGATTTTTTTTAAATCGACCCCCCCCACCACTGAATTCAGCATCTTTCAATTAGGTCGAGCGCGAAATTTCATTAAAAAATTTCAATTGGCAACAAAGTTATAACAACATTAATTTTGATGGCTCACCATTTTTCATGAACATTTCAGACAAATTCTGAGAAGCGACAACATTGCCATCTCTGCCAACACAAATTATTATCGAGTTATAATCTCTAGAATGGTACCCTTTTGGAATGAAGTAATGAAGTCGGAGAAACAGATTTTCGCGAGGATTTTCGTATAAGTTAATTATCAATGTAAATCAACAATTTCTGAAAGCTCTTGATGTTTATGACTTCTGATATTATCTTACTATACAGACTATCCGATTTTCTTACTCTAATTACTTGCATGAACAAGGCCGATTTTTTGACGTTATGGATTCTTCATTTTATTCCAATTTAGATGTTATAACTGGATAATAATTTGTGTTATCAATTAAAATGTATACCAGAAACCTGGTGATGAAACCTTGATGATTTCCAACATTTGTGTTGACAATGTTGCCGCTTCTCAGAATTTGTCTGAAATATTCATAAAAAATGGTGAGCAATCAAAATGAATGTTGTTATAACTTTGTTGCCAATTGATATTTTTCAATGAAATTTTGCGCTCATACTAATTGAAAGATGCTGAATTCATTGGTGGGGTCGATTTAAAAAAAATCGCTAATGATATTTCGCAATTTTTAACATGAAAAAAATAACATAGTATGCCCTGTAGATTGAAATTTTATTTTGCAAAAAAGAAATTGTTTAAAAACTATCGATTTTATAAGGGTGCTCCGGTCTTGAGTGAGTCACACTGTATATACATTCATTTCACAGATTTTATATTATTAGTTCATCAAACAAAAATGAAGGAAATACTTGCAAGTGTGGGATTGAAAACAATCATTCTGGTTTCTAATGCTTCTCAAAAGTTGAATGGAGTCAAATTTCAAAGTAATCCAAAATTATTATTTCTGCAATGTGCTCAAAAGTTGTCCATTTCTGTTCTAAAATCTTCTCTTGAAGTTGAAGTTTCTCTTACTTACACAATAAAATAATCAGTATGTGTATGTTTTTAGGAAACACTTTTAGTGTCTAGGAGCTAAAGTTGAAGTTTAAGTCCTAGGAAGTGAAAGTGGGTCAGATGACAGCTGATAGGATAGCTGCTTTGACAATGGCATGCTCAAGTGACTCAAAATAAAACTTCACTCATATTTTGTTAATTATATATCAATTATTTCCATTGCAGAAAAAATAGCATGTTTCATTGGATCAAAATAATGAAACAATGTACTATTATGCACTTCAGGGATTTAAAGGGTACCTACTTCTAATCAATGGGATCTACCTTTACTAAGGGTTGTAATAAATATTAGTGTCATCAATTTATCACCAACACCTATTTTTTTTATCTTGGCTCCCATAGAGCACCTGAAAAAATGAAATGATGATTGATCATCAATTCATTTTAAATAATGAAAACCTACCACAGGACCTTATATCCATCGGCGAGGGCCTGGGAATATAATTTTGGTCCCTGGATTATGATGATATTCTCGAGAGGGAGGATACGATCCAAAATTATGCCAGTTTCGGTATTAAATGCTAGTTTATTGCCGTAATACCGATATATTTCTGATATTGCACTAATGCCTGAATGCTGAAAATTATTATCAATACCTTATGACTAGAATACCAGTTTATTTATGCTCATTAACAATTATTCTAAACATATATCTATTCCCTTTGAAAATACCGTGATACTTATTTGTCTCTGTGTGATTCTTGAAATTGACAAAGAGTAGCTAAATATCCCAAACACAAATTACTGATGGCAGATATAAGTATTCCACAGTTTAAATATCCAAATTATACGAAATGTTTTGTAGTTTTGTTCAGAAAAATGAATATACGAATTCCCTTCAAGTACTAGTTTGAAATATATTTTTATAATTGCGCACTGCCTATCATGTGTATCTTCTTATTATATTGGGGAGGGGTCATCAAAGCTAGTAGGTATGTATACTCGTTGATGGTGTCAGCTCTCTAAATTACCACTGCTTTGGAATTCTTCACCGATGAAAATGTTCCCAAGAACTTATTATAACCTCCAAAAGTTCAAGAAAAATTCCATCACCTACATCCTCTCCCTACATAGGAATTTCCTTTCGTGCACTCCGCAAGATAAAAAAATCGCGACATGTTCTCAGAAGACGAGTGGAGATCTAAATTTGGATGAGTACGAAAATAAGTATCTATCTACTTTCAATTTTGAATGTATGTCTCTTCATTTTCATGACGAATTTACACTTATCTGGGCATTTTTTTTTCGATTTCCTGAGAGTGATTTTTTATTCCATTCATGGTGTTTTGATTCCCATGGCGTTTCGGGCAGTAATTCATTTTCAAAATCTGTCATGTCCGTTTGGAAAACTCCGAGAAAATGTCACTCAGTGTAATTCAAGTTTAGGTTTAGAGCTTCAAGTATCTACACTGATTTCACAAGATCATTTATTCGGCAAAGTTTAGGTACATCCTCGGGTATATCCATGTGTGTTGTGTCCTGTCACATTCAATATATTGGGAGTTGAGGTATTTCGAATTAACGACATACCTATTCGAAATTTGAATAAACACAACACATAGGGATTACTCACTGCAATGTGCATGCATTTTGTGCAGTTTATTCCCAACTATTGCCGAATATTTCATATCTATTGCCGTCTATTGCCTAATAATTCCGACCTAATGCCGCTGTTTAGAGTTAATCATTTAATTCATAGAGTACCTTCTTCAATTCCTCTTGAAGTATCTACTACCTACCCTATATAACTATAAAAAATTCTCGTTATTGAATAGGTTAAAAGAAAGGATACTGTAAACATTGGTCGTAAAAAACTTTGAGGAAGGTAGGTCCAAATGGATTTCTATAATAGAAACATTTTACATAAAATTGAATGCACTTTCAAATTCAAATATGAAGTTTGGGAATATTTTATAGTCACTTACTTTTCACTTTTTATTTGAAACATGTCCACCTTGTGTCAATAAACATGTAGGTATGTTCATGACAGGAAGACATCAGGATAGTTTACAAAAATAAGTTGAAATTGAATCCTATAGAGAAATGAGGTTCCTATAAAACCATTGAAATTTTTAATGCTCTGTTAATTCCTTATTATAATTCAATCAACTTCTGACATAATGAGCTACACCGACAAGATGTTCAGTACAAAGTAGATTTCATTTGATTCTTTACCATTCACATAATTTCTTACGTTAATTGATTGTTTTCGATGATTCCAGGCAGGATGTCTGATTAGTCAGCCTCATATTATGAGATTTTTGGTACAAACATCACTTTTACTCATCAATAAAAGTTTCCGAGACATTTTCGCTCAATAAGTTTCAATTTTTACTTGCAATTCACAGGCATTAGCTATTCCTACGAATATGACAAATTCCAAAAAACTTTCGAAAATCAAACGAAACCAAAAAGCTCAACCGTCTACCAAATGATCCTCAAGGAATTCAACTTCTTCCGAAGAAGAGCCAGACAAGAACAAGACGTCGAAGGAGAAGAAGATTTCGAAATAATCAACGGTGCATCCACGCCCGTCAAAATCGAAGAAAACCTTGAAGAAGTAGAGGAGCCGATAGTCAAGGAAGTCAAACCCGCAACCAGTACCATCAGTCGCAAAAGCTCCTCTTCCAGCAAACTCGATTGGTCCGATAACGAAACCATCTCCGACTTGGCGGAGCCCCAAAACCCCAGACACTTGAGCTCTCCCAAACGCAAAATCAACAGGAACAACCACTACTCCGTCAGCAGCTCCTTCAAAGTGCCCCTTTCCGATAGACTGTCCGAGCCAGACCTTGCGAAATCTCTGCCCTTGAAAGCCTCCAGCTCAAAAACCTCCCTGATAAACAGGTTCTTGAAAAACGTCACGCTGAAGAAAATGCTGGACGCCAAAGTGTTGGACAAGCAGAGGAGCTCCAAGAGGGTGCTCAGTTTGTGTGTGAAGGGGGTCAAGCCCCAAGGGCCTGACAAGTTAGATGGGGAGTTGGATAGGGAGGTAGCTGAAGGGCGACGGAAGACGGTGAACTATTCGGATTCGGTGGATAAGAACTTGATGGTACAGTTCAGGAAGGAAGTGTTCAGGAATCGACTTGAGAAACTTTCTAGGGTGAGTGCCACGATATGTATTGTTAAGTAAAGAAATGATCAAACCTCAACAATACCACTGAACATAAACAGAGACTATACCTTTTCAACTCCAATTTCGGAATCGGTAAGTTATATTTCAGAGAAGGTAAACTCGATTTCAGTATTGGTTGGTTAGATTTCAGAAATGGTAAACTCAATTTCAGAATCGGTGAGTTGAATTTCAGGAAAAGTCCATTCAATTTCAGAAATGGTAAGTTGAATTTCAGAAATTGAATCCTTATATTTGTTTGGCATATTTTTAGTTGCATGTGGAAAGAACGAACCATCTTCAGAATATTTTAATTTTTTGAAACCATTAAACAAATATACCAAACTTGATCTTTAATCTTTAATTAGCCCATACAGACATGTCTTTCATTCGAATCGCAGAAGGATAGTGGCGTTGCAAATGATTCAAAAGAATTCAAACACTTTTGAGGTATATGTTCTCATTGAACATGCATCAAGACATCACAGTCTGAATTCTATTTGGCTAAGCAATTTGTTTGGATCCCTGGCTATGACTCTTTGGTGATGCTCTTGCAAGAAGATTTTCACTTCTGACTTGAAGGTATTCCATAATATGTTCAATTATAGGGTTCAACATTGGGGGCTGTGAGGTGCCAATCTGCAAATGAGAACATCTTGAAAGCCTTCCTTCATGCAAATCTCCTCTATATATTCTTGAATGTGCAGGTGCATTACCCAGAACTACCACTATGGTATCTGTAGGATGCCCATTTTGAATGCACCCTCATCATCCTATGAACTAAGATTCATATAGTGACTTATTCAATTCACGATAGTGAATGTGTAATCAGGATTATTTATTTCAAGTTGAACTTTACTTTCTGAAATTGAACTAAACAATTCTGAAATATAACTTACCATTTTTGATATTGAATGGAATTTTCTGAAATTCAACTCACCGATTCTGAAATTGAGTTAACCATTTCTGAAACCGAGTTTACCTTTTCCGAAATATAACTTACCGATTCTGGAATTGAAGTTGAAAAGGTATAGAAGGTTCACTTTCAGGCGGTACTTTCATGTAGCGCTCACAAAAGCGGTGGCCGCCTGCAGCTGTTTTCGTGTCTTTACGAGGGTCACTTGCAATGCCATGCTCATATTGCAGTGAGAGGCTTAGCTACGGGGTTCAATGAAAATGTAATCTGAATAATACATAATCTTTTCAATATTATGAAAATAACCAGAGAAGGTCCGTTCGCGAAATATTTGTATCAAGAATAAAACATGCATAATATAGTTATTATATTTCCATTATTTACAACTTATGAAGAAGAACAAGAACAATATGTGATCTTAATAACGAACTAATTGCCGCTATTATTACGAAGGTACATGTCTCGATATTTCTCAGGAGAGCGACTCAAAGAAAACGGTGTTGTTTATTGTGGCTTATCATTGGCATTCATGATGTTCCATTTTATTTCAATACAAATTTTCACAATGAGGTAGATAAGTCAATGTAGAAGAAAATGGATCACACTATTAATATTCAATCAAGGAAAAGCCAAAATGCTTATTATTATTATTATTATATGTGTTGTAGGAAGCATATTACGCACGAATGGAAAAGTTACTAAATAATTTAATTCCATGAGTGCATAATTGCTTTACAACACGCATTACGTACTATACTTTACCTACTGCCATATAGTACATCAGAAAAGTTTGGACAAACAGCCTGAACTATAATTCTTGACAGTTATGTCATCCGCTGTTGACGGCGATTACGCGATCATGACATACCTATACTGGCGGAATAAACGAATACTGTGCGATTTGCTTACTGTACGTAAAGAGGTACTTACAGTAGCTGTATTTCGTGTGTTCTTGCCTACTTCCTATTGCGGCCGTAGGTAAAATAATTTATTCACAACCATATATGTGATGTTGTCATTACTAACGTCATTGAAGGTTGGGAAGTGTCACATTACACACATCTACTTCCCCCCCTCACTTTCCGCCCCTCACTACTTTCCGCCCTCACTTCCCGCCCTCACTCATGTAATAATTCAGGTATGTTCAGAACGAAACATAGATTTATTAATTTTGATCGAAATATGATGGTTGTAAATAAAATAGTATAGAAACCTCGGTAGGGAGTTTCATTCCTGTCTCGAGCTTGTAGCTAACTTATTAATCTCACGACAGGAATGAATCACTTCCCACCTCGGTGTGTAATATACTATTAGGGCCTCTCCTGGAAGCAATAACAGTACATACTAATAAAATCAATAGGTGTTTTTCAAGAAAAAGTAACATGACAGATATTTTTTACCAAAAAAACTAGTTTGACCCTTTCGTAATAACAGAGACAAAATGAAACGTTTATAAACAAAATAAATTCCTAATATTATTCCGATTTTGAACAAAAAAAACTTCCAATGAATGTTCTTACAAGTTCTGCAAGATATTCAATTTTATATTTGGCTTCTTATCTTTTTCATTCTCAATATCACGGTTAGCGAATTTTCTAGTATAATAAATACGAACTCTCGTATACAGGAATAATGGAAAATGTTCACATGGATGTGCAAATGGAATATTTTTGAATAAATCCCATGCCCTGGTTTATTGTTACAGCCTTCAACACAAACCCATTCTTATTTTTCAAAATAATGACAATAAAGCAATGCTGAATGAAGAAGTGAGGTGTCTTATTGGATTCCAATCGGTATACAAGTACACTGCGTTACCCAGAAGCCTAACGTGAAGACTATCAGTATACGCGAGAGTGCCGAGATCGAGACGGGGCAGGAAGGAAAATTTTCGCTTAGAGCTTCGAGCTTAGAGTGGTCCTTCTAGTCTCTGTTTATGTTCGGTGACAATACCCTTTATCTGAAACTATTGTGTCGTCATAACAGAAATGCAGGTTTTCAATTTCTTCATGTTTTGGGGGAAACATAGAATCATCATCATTATTTTCGTAATTGAACACATTTACTCACTCCGTATCAGTTGGTATACTTTATCCAAAAACAATTGCAGAATCTTGTGCCGCACCTGCAGTCACTTCAAAGAAAACTTCAAACGCGCCGACGCCGCGTAGTGCGGGATATTCTGCAATTGATATTGAATATACTTTATCTTCTTTCACCACCGTATCTTGTAGGTATTCCATGTAAGAAGCTCTTATACAACCAATGGAGACAGCAAAGCACTATTAGTTCTTTTAACGGATAGAACCCTGTATATAACAGGGTCCAAACCGAATGGTTCTTATCATAATCATTTTGTTCTGCCCTACACTGACCTGGATACCATTCTCCTGGGTCCCAATGCTCAAATGGTCCATTTCTCAAACGCTGATAGAGAAATGCAGTGTATTATAAGGTATGTTGATTTATTTCTGTTCAATTTATTTTTTCACCCATGGATATGGTGGGTTTATGCGACAGTCATAAGTTTTGTCCAGTCATTGATTTTCAGTTGGTATGTTTATACACTTCTTCATATGAATTTTAGTCCTAGTCACAGACTTCTTATTCTTACCATAATAAATCATCCTACCTAGCTTTGCCTTTAGTTTCCTGCTCTATCTCCCATACTTCTTGTATGAACTTTAGATTTTTTGTTTTATTCATTTTGTCAGGAAGCAATAATTGAAAACAATTTTTCATCATTTATTCTGTAGGTATCTAGAATTATTATTACTATTATTCAATATGTTATTATATGATATATCTTTGCTATAAACGGGGTTATTATCAAGACAAATGAAAATGTTAACTATGATATTCCCTACTGACCCCCAAATATTGTTGATATTTGTTCCGGGCACTTTGTATTTATCATATTCTATTCTAAGTACGGGATGTTCGAATGTCACGAGCGAGTTGGTGGGGCAGCTCGAGATAGCGATGAGGAGAGACTCGAATAAACCTCGGTTGCCTGCTGTGAAACAGCTGAACATGAGGGACATGGTGGCCTTGAGAAGTGCTATCTGCAGACAGACTTCCGTACACAAGGTACGTCTATCTCAAAAGAAAAAAAAATCATCAATCATCATGATCCAGCGATGTATAGTTTATAAAACACCACAAATTCACTCTGATCATTACTCAAATTTATTTAGTTGCATATAATTTATATCTCAATAGCCTAGAGTCCGACCACCTTAACAGCATGTGACGCAACGCATATGCATATTCAATGCATACGCGACCACGTGCTGTCCCAAAGTTATCGTGTTCGGACTCTAGTAAACTCACTAATTTTTTTCACTTATTTGCAAACTGTAATAAAAAAAATAATAAATTGGGAAATGCTAATACTATATTTTGAAAATTTCAATAGCCCAATATATTTTTCAGGATGAGGAGTATTATTACTATAGCATTGTGAACGTGCAGGATTTCACATCTGATGCTGAACAGACACCTCTAGGTCCTAAGAAAGAAGGGCCACTTATGTTTAAAACTGCTGAGTCCGAATTGTGTAGATGGGAAACTGCATATTTTATCTTGAAGTGAGCATTCCAACTGATGAAAAAGTGCATTATATTTTTCATTTTTGTTTATACATATCAATGATCATTATTATATTAACTCAATATTGATTACATCGAGAATGAATCTATTTTCTTCGGGCCATCTTTGTTTAATCTTGAATTCATTATCAACCAATATGACTATTTTTCAACTCATAGTTGAACTGCTAGCAGTTATATAACGCTTATTCGAAACGTTTGTTAAACCCTTGGAATGATAGTTCTTTCAACTTCATTCTTTCAACAAAAATCAACTGCTGGTCACGAAATCAACGTGTTAGAAATGTTTTTCAACAACGTTTCTCCACCGTTATTTGCCAAAGTGTAATAAATGTTGTTATCAAACTATTTTTTACATGTTGGTAGAGGTGCTCACGGTTATGTAACGTTTTCTGATTACGTTTAATGAACTCTTAAATCTGACGTTTTCCCAACGTGAATCTTTAACCATCATACAACAGTCAGTTACAGAAACAACGTGATGAATACGCTTTTCAATAACGTTCCTCAACCATTAATCAGTAATGTGTGATTAATGTTGCTATCGAACTATATTTTACATCTTGGTATAAGTGCTCACGGTTATGTAATGTTTTTTGGTAACGTTTGATGAACTCTTAGAACTAAATAGGACATTGAAATTTTTAATTATTTATTCGTTGTTATTGTGTGTTATTATACGACGCTATACATAGTGGAGTATACTACGGCCTTGCCAAAAATGCTATCTCGGAAACTAAGAGAGATAGAGGTATAGTTACTTTGGAGAAAATGATCCCCATCGAATTTTGAGCAACTTTGATTTTTGTGTATGGTCTGTCTGTCTGTATGTCTGTCTGTACTCTGTGGTAATCATAAATCGATATATCTCCGGAACCCTTTGACATATTGACTTGAAATTTTGCCATCTTATTGTACTCAAAACAATATTATGTCATTAAAATATGAAGGAAATCGGAAAACTCTAAGGTGGTTTTTCCGGGCTTTTTCGATTTTTCACCGGAAGTTTCTTGTGACCACTCTACAAATCGCAAAAGTGGTCCGATCGATTTCATTTTTTGTGAAAAAAAACTCTATCAGGGAGAGACGAAGCCTATTGAAATTGAGCAGGGTCGGGAAATTTCAAGTGGGGTTTTCAAGGAGATTTTCCGAAACACACGGTTCGCTTTAAAACGACATATCTCCTGAACCAATAGACTGAATCCAAATTTGAAAAATGCACCGTATGCCTCTTTGATGACGCAATTTCACCATTTTTTCGTGCATCCATCGGAAAATGGAAAAACAAATGAAAATCAAAACATCAATATTTGAAATCCTGTCAATTCAATATAATATATCGAAAACAAATGGAAAAATCGAAAACTATCAGAAGTGCAAAGTTATCCACTGGAACATTTTCTACAAATTATTACCCAAAATTTTTTCTGTGAACCCAATAGTACAGGAAATGAAGTAAAAAATATGAAAAAAAAAATTTGAACCCATAGGGTACCATGAAGATATATTGAAAAACAAAAGATTATCGATAGATGAAGATCATCGACTTCCACTGAACAATGAAATATTTTTTCCTTTTGTTGTTTGGAAGATGGAACAAAAGTGTTGAAAATTTTATTCTCACATAATTCCAAATATCTCGAAAACAACTGAAAATATCTGAAAATGTTATAGAACCAAAATTATTCCTTTCGATAGAATCTACAAAAAATCCGTTTAACATTTTTCTCTGAATTCAATAGTTCGGGAGATACGATGAAAAAACTAAAAAATTTACAAGTTCCTAGATAATCACTTGCCAATAGAAAACAAATCAAAAAACAAAAGAAAGTAAAAAAAGCACACTCGACTGTCTTAATTTTTATCCCATAAACTACGTACCTAGCTCACTCGACTGTCTGGAAAAACCAAGACAGTCGAGTGGGCTAAGTACGTAGTTCGTGGGAAAAATCTCCAGTTCTCTGAACTTTCATAGCGTCGTATACACATCTTTGGTGCCCAATGATAGTTTCAATATAAAAATATGCTCATGATATGGTGCCATGGCCTCTACTTCCATCTTATATGAGCAATGATAAAATATCATCTGCTTTTATAGCGTCGTATAAATTATCTGACCTCTATACTAATCTAATACCTAATGAAAACTACATCTGTACAAATCTGATACCTTTCAAAAACTACGTACCTCACTTGTTTTTTATCTATTTTATATATTTCATGAGTATATTCTTGTTGTTGACCTGTGTAAAACTTAATGTGTATTAACACCAAATAAAATATTCTAAACTGTATGTTTAATTGTAAATACTCATATTTGTTCAGGGCCGGGGTCCTATACATGTTGTCCGCCCCCTCCCAACGGGTACCGATGCGGGTGTTTCCGCTCATCAACGGGTGCTGCCAGGGCGCCAGGAGGGTATTCAACGGTGGCAGACCCCACACCTTCCAGGTGATCGTCGAAGGAAAGAGTCTGATGCTGGCCGCTCCCGATGAATACGTGGCCAGCGAGTGGTTGCAGGAATTGGTTCATGCGGCTAGCGGGGTAAGCCTGAAATAACTGGGGTGAGAGAAATGAGGTTTTTTCATCCCATCGAAGAAAGTCCGCACTGATGTATGTATGTGTGTGTGTGGGCGGTCCGGGACCTGACGCACTTAGGCCTCCCTTTTCGGGCTCATTGTGCACCCACATTCCTGGGATCGCAAGTCAGCCATGGAGAAGGCCGATCTCGCGAGCAAAAGAGACCAACTTCCTAGGCCAAATCTTCTTAACATCCTCTGGGTCCAGGATACTGCTCCCAAAATGGATATCCCTTGCTGCCACTATTGCCGGGCATTCAGTGAGGATGTGAGTAGAAGTCTCTTCATCCTCTAGGCACCATCTGCATTCAGGATCCTCCACAATCCCGATCATGCTGAGATGTTTGTTCAGGTGGCAGTGCCCTGTCAGCAGGCCCACCACCAGTTTCAGCTCCTTCCTGTTCAAAGTCAAGAGGGCATTGGTCTGTCTTCGTGACGGGTTTCCTATATGGAGTTTGGATTGCCTCATTCGAGGAGCCTTTCTCCAGCTGCTCTGAACCTTTTCCGTCAGGATTTCCTTCATCTTGAAGTTGCTCCAGGATCGAGTGACCCCTAAGATTGGCTCTGGGCCAATCACTGAACCCTTCGCCCCCTTTCTGGCCAGACCATCGGCCATTTCGTTACCTGGTACCCCTGAGTGTCCAGGGACCCACAAAAGACATACCTTGTTCGTTGCTGACAGCCTTTGTAGGCTATCTATGCACTCTGACACCAAGGCGGAGGTCACCCTATACGAGGTGAGCGCCTTGATCGCCGCCTGGCTGTCAGTGCATATAGTGATTTGCTGGCTGTGATAGCCCCTCTCGATAGGCCGCACTGATTGATGCGCTTTTTTGTCGTGACGTCACTAATGTTCTGATGGAATTTATGATGAAATAAAAGGATCAATGATATATACAACACAGTGATGGAAAAACGGATTTTGTTGTGTGTCAGTCTGTCATGTATCTTCAGAACCAGAAGAGGCTGATACGAATTTATTGATTAACATAAATCAAATCGAAACAAAGAACAATACTTGAAATGTGTCAATCGTCATGTCAATCTTCTCCAAACCACTGGATTCTCTCAAAGCAAACTGAAAGTGCGCATTTAATGACAGTTTTATGGATTTCCATCATTTCAGCGGTGTTTTGCAACAGTTCGATGGTTTCTCTGATTCATGCGCATGGCAAATTGTGGAATGAAAAACACACCCGTGGTTTGACAAAGGTGATTATGATTTGGTAAAAAGTTTGGGGCATACGGCACGACTACAACCCCAAAACTAATCGAAATAACGATTTGATGATACTGCAATAATTTCGAGACCATAGGTTGAATAGTATTTTGTCTGATGTCAGTTTTTTGATAGGGACATTATTGTTCTGCGTTACGATCTGACGAGTCGCCTAGTATCGTAACATACAGGAATCGGGAACATTATTATTATTATCGTTCGTATAATAATTTATAAACGGTCTCGTTCGATATATGTTTATCACGGTGTTCTCGGTCTGGTTTTTTGCCTAGGAGCAGGTGTCCAAGTGATGAAATCATGATAAAAAATAGGCAGCCTGGTGCGCATGGCTTGAAATTACGCTTGCGCACTAAACAAAACGGGGTAACGAACATCAATGGTGTCGACACTCGACAGTAGATTTGGAAGATTTGGAATGGGGCCTTCGGGCTATCTGCCTCCACACTGCGACCTTTTCAGATCTATTGTGTCTGCCCTCAAAATCGATTAGAGTTCTTCGGCTAGCCCCGCCTTCTCTATGAGACTCCATAGGCTAGCTTTCAGATCTCCTGTGTATCTCTGGGCTCCTGGTTTTAGCGTAAGGAACCTTAGTCTTGACAAGCCCTCATAGTGGCAAAGTATGTGTACTGCTGTTTCTTCCTCTTCTTGACAGAACCTGCACAGCGGTTCTTCAGTCAGACCCATCGTACTCGTGTTTGTTGAGCCTACAATGCCCTGTGAGAGGTCCCACTAGTATTCTAGTTGAACTTCGTTTCTGGCTTAGTAGATATTCTGTGAACGTTGGCGATGGTTTTTTATTAAAGTCTTTAGCCTGTCTCATTCCTGGCGAGTTGTTCCACCATTCTTGAGATTTGGTTTGCATCCATGATTTGATACTAGTCTTTTGTATAGCTCTCGCAATACCACAAATGGGTTCTGGGCCATTAAGAGCTTTGTTTGTTCCTGCTCGGGCAAGTGAGTCTGCCTCTTCATTGCCCTCGTACCCTGTATGTGCTGGTACCCATGCTAGAGTCAATCTGTTCTGACTGCCCAGTGCATTTAGGGTTTCTAAGCAGTCCCATACTAGTTTTGAGTTAACTTGCATAGAGTTGACTGCTATGATTGCCGCCTGGCTATCTGAATAGATTGCAATGGTTTTGCCTTTAAACTCTTGCCTTATCAATTCTTTCACGCAATGATGTATTGCAATAATTTCTGCCTGAAACACCGTCGCGTATTTGCCTAAGCTCAGTGAGTACAGTAATTCACAGTAAGAGCGACTACTGGAGCTATAGCATTCTACAGTGGTAAGGAAATTTATTAAAAAAAGTTCTAGTGGTATATAACGATGACGATTTCCTGTTTCTTGTAGTTTGCGTAATTGTTTAATCATATCAATCGTATGACGAAAATTATCCAAAACGTCTTACCTTGCGAATTTCGATGTGAACAATAACCAACAATATTGTGAAATGGCAGGTATATACTGAATGAAGTCTGATTTTAGGAACAGGGATTCTCACAGTGATGAACCCTTTTTATCGACGACAAAATGACACACGTCGTGTATAGAGGTGGACTATACCCAATACCCAATACATAGATTAGACAATATGATATCAAGATAAAACTCTAAATCTATCCGATGTTATGGATATTTGAATTGAAGGATAATCAAATTACTGAATTGTTATCGGCTCTCAAGTATTGATAAACTAGGTTCTGGTTTTGTGAGAAGTTGATCTGGAATCCTCTCAAAACACTGAAACCGTGATTGATTTTGTTCTACAACATCGAGTTTCTATGAGTCTATGAGTCGTGAAATGAATCGAATGTCAAATAGGTTACTAACTCGCATTTCAATGATATCACAACAATACAGGTTAGAAGGAAAATTGTTTTCATTAGTACTTGAGGCACGAAGTAGAATTCATGTAATATCTATTGGATGATTTGATAATAATTTTTGAATAATTTGTGAACACGCTCATACTTTCCATGATCGTCAGACGTACAACCAACACCGAGAGAAGAACATGACTCAATCGTGCTCGCTGCTGATGACCACCGATCACATTCTGACTGTCCGAGAGGCTTTCCCCTCCACATTGAACGTCATACCGAACTCAAATTCGCCCCACGATCCCGCGAAAGGAACGCAGGCGTTGTCGTGCGCCGCCATAGTGGATTTGGTCACCTTCAGGTTGCCTTCAGCAGAGCAGAGCTGGTGTATTTTGGTAAGAAATTATTTTCAGCCATGTGACATGTGACTTTTATTAATTAATTGTTCTGAATCAGTTTGAAGAAATATTGATGTAAATGATTCGATTATTAACTGAATGATTTCAACCTGGTGGATGTTTTTTTCTCTATCTTGCGTCTCTGAAGAAGCTTCTATTACCGTACGCATTTGTTGGTGATATCGTAATATTAAACTGTCAGGGATGCATAATATGGAACGAGGGGACAGGTATAATAGTTCAAGTGCACTTCTGTCAGATGACCGACCCTGGAGGTAAAACAAACTCACTTTTTTCATTTGTTTACAAAGGATTGAAATATTTTTTCAAAATATGCGAATATGAATTATTGGCATTCAATTACTCCACTGTGACCTTAGGGACATAAATCAATTTTTGCAACACTTCTCACGCTTTTTTTATGTGAATAATGAGTCTATGCATTGTTCGAAATTGTTGAATTTCAGAGCTCATTTCAAACGTAACGTCATGACCGCCATTTGGCGATACGTTGAATAAATGTGACGTCATCTTGTATGCTGTTTTGTTATTGGTCAGATGATCTTCCATTTCCACTCACGAAGCAAGATTGTCAAGTCACCAATTATAATCATATTATCAAAAAGATGTGAGAGTCCTGTCGTGGAATAAAACACATTAGGAGGAACCCATGATATTATAGTTCATTCATCACTACTTCGAGCAACCAGCATGTCCAAATATTTCTTATGCTCCGTAACAAAATATCATATGAATGTTGAAGACTTGGCAACATTGTGCTGAATGCTGAGAAATGACAAGACCACGCCCACAATTCGTGCGCCGTGTTGTCACGTTTACCGCGTCAAATGTCCTTTGAAACAAACTGCCTATACCAAATACCTTGGTATTTGGATTGATGAAAAGTTAACATGGAACAAGCATATTGGCATGCTCAAAGAAAAAATTTCCCCCATAGTTGGTGCCTTAAGAAGATTTCCAAAACTTCTCCCAAATACCCTTCTATACTCTCACATCCTTAGTAAAATGAACTATCTCATAAATATTTGGGGTTCATGTTTCAAGAATAATTTCAACAAAATATCTGTACTATATAAAAAAGCATTAAAAGTACTGTATCGTCTTCCATATGACACCCCATCAAATCAACTTTATGAAGAAACAAATACATTTTCTTTGGAAGAGCACTATCTGATAAATACTCTCAAAATTTCTTTTGATATTATCAACAAACACCTCAAATCTAACTTCATATTGGTAAGGAATTCTCAAATTCATGAACATCATACTAGACAATATGACTTGTTTCATCTTGATGCTGCTCATTCTACACTTGGTCAAAAAAAGTTCACTCACGGAGCTATCTCAAAATTCAATAAATTACCTGATGATATCAAAAGTTGCACAAATATCACCCAATTCAAAATCAAAGTCAAGAAACATATCCTCTTGCAAAGAGAAAATCAAACCTGAGTGAATGATTTCTCATTGACTACCTAATTTATTTCATCATGTCATAATGTACTTTTCATGAGCTTTTTGTTTTATTTATTTTTTCATATTCTGTTGTTTATTTCAATAACTATAATTTAATTTGATAAAGCATGAATAATCTCATACCAGATATGAATCTGTCTGATTATTCATGTTATTCCATTGTAAATGTTAATGATTATATTCATATTTATATGAGATGCAATGTAATGTTTATAGCAAAGATTGAATAAATGTTGAAAAATTTTTATTATAAGCAATAAGCCACAAATAAGGGAACATTTTGAGACAATTGATTTTGTATTACTAAATAAGAATATTACCAATACATAATTGAGAATTTATGGATCATTGAATAACTAATATTTCTGAAGTTACCAATCGTATTTCAACACATGGAAAATGTGCTATGGTCTGCCCCTACTAACGAAATCGTGACGTCAGTTTTTACTCGCGGTAAATTTCTATCCGTTTGAAAATTACTCACTTAAATTTCCTTTCTTTTTCTATGGTATGGAACAATTTTAAAAATATATTTTGAACATTTATGGCTTTCAGGAGTTTGCCTGTAGAGAGGTCCATGAATACAGTGGGGATTGGATACTGTACTTTTCTACAAATGCAGAATTGGAGAAGTTCATCTCCACTCTTGAGAGTCTTTGGCAATATTTGAATGAAGAAGTGAGTAACATTGTTTCAACTTCTTTTCAGGTATAGTCATAAATGATCTGAAATGATGCAACGCTATTTGACATATTTCTTTATCCCGTTCATTCTTTATTTTTCCACACAACTGCACTGTTGGCTGTTTGTCCACTTTAACAAAAAACTAACGAAATATGAAAATATAATCTTTCATTCCTAATTTCATTTGACTTGAACTTGGTTCATCCTTTCATCAACAGAATAGTGTAGGAGAGTACCTTCAAATGACACTTTTGTTTAAGATACATAAGGTATACATTAATAACCAAAAGTCGCAATTTTGGACAAACTGATATCTATAGCTTGGTTGCTTTTCTCTTTGAATAAATTGGGGAGAAATATGTTCAAATAGTATATCAATGATGATATACAGGTAACTGGAACAAAAAAAACATTAAAAAAAGGAGTTTTTGTTGGATCCTTTCAAATTTATCATATTGTAGAGTTTAACCCTTTCGAGCCTGTCGGTACACATATGTACCAGTAAGAATCACGCAAAAACTATAAGCAAATATTCATATTTCATATGGTTTCTCTATGTACCAGTACGTCTCCTACCTCCCCATGTAACTTTGATGCGCAAAGTTTCATTCGGGGTTATGTGGTAGTTATTTATTTGTGCCGGGCCACGTTCTACGATCCGTTTTCAGTTAATTTTGACGAAAAAAAGTGTCATAAATTGCGCATATTGTGTGTGTGGACTTAGTTGAAGGTAATTTGCGAAAAACTGGTGGAAATAACAAAAAAACGGCTGTTTTCTACAGTGGTACACATATGTACCAGCAGTCTGTAACTGCACTTGATGTTGGTACATGTATATGTACCGATAGTCTTCTGTATTGACTTCGTTTTTTTTTCTGTCTCAGACGATATGTCCAGAAAAAAATGTATGGATCAGTTGTACCACATTGTTGACTATTTGTCAGAAATTTCAAGTTTATTCGACTGTTCGTCGGGCAGTAGCTATTTATGGAAGCCGACATCTGCAAAAAATTCGTACATATAATATGTACCACCCTCAAGGACCCTTAAAGACTGGCGGTACATATATGTACCATCCCCCCACCACTTCTAATGAATAAGAAGTAATTGAAATTTCGATGTAGAGGTTTTATTTGATCGCCACTGACATTAAACCAATAAAAATCTAACCCATTACCCTTTAAACAAAAACTCGTCTCGAAAGGGTTTGCGTTTTTTTCAAAACCTACGTGATGGTTTCTGAAGTTAGGTCATTACAATCTTTATTAAGTTTATGTCATCAAAATAAATTAAAATCGAATTTTCTGATACAATTTTGTGGTAGTATCTCAAGCGTTAGTTAGAAGCATTCAATTTCTTATTTCAGGGAGAATCTTTTCCTCTTAGCACCATCCCAGAAACTGATCCCCTAAGCAAGAAGTGTGTCGATGTCTATACATCCCTTATAGGAACGTGGCCGTCTAACACTGTATTATTACAGTTTTTGTAAGAGATAGCATAGTAGTTCTCATGAATCTCTATTTTTTCTGATTGGTTGTGCTACAGTTCTATCAACAGCTATATTTTATTGTAGACAATGTATTGAATTCTTACCTGTTTAATATTTGATTCATTCTAGAGGCAAAGAAAGAAAAATATCACCCTTGGGTTTGTTCTTCAACAACTATATTGTGGTTCACTATGAAACTTTTCTCTGAAAGTTATTTAGTGATTTTTTTTGAGTTTCAGAAGGTTTTCACTGGATTTCTTCAAATTCATCATGATAATTTCTGATAGCTTATTTGTTTCATAACAGTTTGGGGCCTGTTTTAACGAAATGTAATCAAAAACCGAGAGTAGACAACGTTGAACAAGAAGTGAATACAGGAAAGACCTAAAGATAGTTTGGTCAAATATATTCACCTTGATGATGAAAAACAAACTCATACTGTATACAGGGTATAAAAATATAGGATATGGTTTCTTAGCTCATTTTAAGAAGAAAAGTTCATATGAACATATGCCCTAAACCTCTCCAATTGCTAGCTATAGAGTGTTGAAATTTTAAGAAAAAATTCGTTTTGTTTTCATATTTTCAATACTCATAGATATTTCCATGAAATTCAACATGCTCCTACTAAGCATCAATAGGCATTCTTTTATGCAGGAGATGTTTCAATATTTTCACCAGTGATTTTTCCGAGAATAAAAATAAATTTTTGAATCCTCATTTATTTTTCAGCAATTTGACCGACGCACCGTTTTCGCGTGAAAAAACAAAAACCATTTTGGCAAATACAATCAATCAACGTTACTTGAAAAAAAATTGGTCAAAAACACATCTTACCTACCTGATATGATAAGAAAACGATTTAATTCTTAAAATAATACTCAATAGCTCGAAAGTTGAGAGGTTTAGGGCATATGTTCAAATTAGCTTTTCTTCTTATGATGAGTTGAGGAACCATATCCTATATTTTTAGCCATCAATCAAATTACACCCTGTATACTGTAAGAATAAAAAAAAATAGGCTTCCATCGATAGCTTGAATTATCTCTTTTTCCTCTTGAATGAATATCTAGTATCTATAATTTATTTTAAATCAATTTTTACCAATTTATTTGAAGGTAGTGATATAATCAGGTTCAGCTTCTAAACGTCTAGTCATTTTTTTCCAGATGAAGTAATGTGATATGTATTATATATATTAATTTTGGTATTATATGTACTAATAATAATTGTATTAATAATAATCATGAGGCGCTTTAGTGAATATTGAAATGCACATGTAAACAAGAAACAATATAGGAAATTATATATTTTTAGGATAGTTAGTGCTACTACTTAGTTTGGTTATTCAGTATAAAATTGGATCTATGCAGTAGATTACAGAAATTACACTGTTTGAAATTGAGTTCATGGAGCTCAGATTGTTCAAGAGGAGAGAAAAAACTTGAAATCGCGTGTACCATATTTGATTTTATTAGATATTCGAATCAAATCTATTTAGTTCAGAAAATAGATCATAAAATCTTGAAAAAATATCAGCTTAACAGTAGTTGCTTTAAATTTTACTTGCAGGGATTCCATTATTCATCGTGTCTCCGAAAGGTCGGTACAAAATGATACCATAGACTGCGGAGACCTGAACAGAACTTATCTTTATACCAAAACGCTCCGTTTAGCCTCTACAGGGCGTTGGAATTGAACTTTTATTTTTTATTTTTATCCAACACCCTGTCTTTTGAATTCATGATTTCATATGTAAATTGAGTACAAACCTGCAATAATTAAATACTTCTGAACACTAACAGGTATACATCAAATTGAATTTGGCCAATTAACTTGCAAACCATTCCAAATATCACAAACTTCCAGGAGGGCTGAAAGTTAGGTATTGACTGAGGGAATAGAAAATCAGTACTCGGAAAAAGTTCTATCAATTTTTCGATCAATGGTTATCCCGATATGTAACATGCTGTGTGTGTCAATCAAAATGGCACGGAATGTTTTTAATGCATAATCTTTGGCCTCAGAAGTCTATGGTATCATTTTGTACAGACTTTTCAGGGACACCCTTTATATTTGGAATATCACCATACGAACGGTGATTAGGGATCAACAGGAACAAACACTTGAATAAAAATGAAAAAAAAAACTCTAGTTTTTCGACCTTGACAGCAAAGACAGTATTGGAGTTAAAATGTCTATATGATTCAATGAATCAATAAGTACTTGAATAAATTTCTAATACCAATATCCAAGTTTATACTGTATAACCAAATGGATATTATTTATATACTCAATAAAACTGTACTACTTATACTAACAGTATCAACTAAATTTATGTATACCTACTCATTGAATGGTATTCTTTTATGATAGCCCGTTTACAATTTTCTGCATTAGAATACTTAGTAAGCTCAACTCTGTAAAGTGGCAACGGTGGCATTTGTTTATCAAAAAAAGTAACAACTGGAACGCAGATTTTAGGAATAAATTCCTATTCGCGATAGAAAATTAGCGTGCCCCACCTATCGGAGCTCTTGGAAGCTATCAAAGCGGCATGTTTACTTTGTTTGCATTGGTTCACATTTGTTTTTTGTTCGTGCGCTTATTGGTCATATCATCAAAACAAACCACTCAGAAGTGTTCAAGTTGTTGCCGTCAGGTGGGTTGACGTGTTATTTTCTATCGCGAATGGTACATTTTACACAACAGAGACATTTCAGGCATTCTATAATTGAATACCTAGTAATTGCCTGTTACAGTAATTTGACTATTCATGTGTCAGTGTTACGATAATTTTTCTATTCTGAATACCCCTTAATTTAATATATTCATTCCACCCTCTTCAAGTAGATTAACTATAGAATATATTATGTTTTGTATTTCCATCTTTCCGATTTTACCATGAACATGAACCGAAGGCTATTGTGAAAGGATATCAATTGATCTAATTTGAATCAACTGTGAGGGTTGATGTTATTCATGTCGACATGTGTGGAAATTGTGATAATGCAAAAATCAGTTTCAGCATGCTAGCTATGGTTTGCTGATTATGGTGATTTTTGGGAATAGGACAAAGCAGGGGCGTCCGCAGAGATAATCGCGGGGAGGGGGGCAAGTCACAATACAGTCTGTCCAAGATAAGGTTGAACAGCATGGGGATCTCGGAAACGGTAGGAGATACGAAGTCGCTTAAATGGGGAAAAAGTTGCGCATTCGGAGGCTCATATCAAGAGCTTTCGAAAATTTTGAAAATTATATTTAGTTTTTGAGTTATATCGAAAAAAGTGAATTTTTGGAATTTCTATTTTATTTTTTTTCTCCGTTATTATCAGAGATACAGAAAAACTGAAAATACTTTTTCATTGCAACTTTTGATGAGGTTTAACGTGGTGATACCGATTTTGTTATGCGACGTTTCGTATTCGTGGAACCATCATCAACTTTTGTTTTTTAAATACGGTCCTGATAATTTTTTCACAGATTCTGAAAGGTTTTTTTTATTCTGAATTCAACAATGTACTATACAAGGTGATTCGAATGTGTTTCGACCTATTTCTATCCATCATCAATGTTTTTTCGAACTTCCAAAAGAAAAAAAGCCATCAGTTCCACTTATTTCTTATCATTTAGTGTCAAACTTGATGGATTAGTTATTCAATACTGAAAAGTGAATAAAAAATATTTCACTACATCATTCGATCAATGCAGCGTTTAAAATTGTTGATGAATTCTTACACGAATTACTTTAACAACTCAACTTTGACAATACCTACATCAGAGACATTCATAACAAATGTTCAAAATGATAACCATTATTTTCTGAACAAAGATATCCTCTTCACACAGTTGTTTCTAAGACATTGCTAAGCATTTCTGGGGTTATTCTATTGAATGCTTCGAAGACACTGTCCCTTAGTTCTTCTTCATCATCAAAGTTATTTGCGTGTACAAAGTTCGATATATCCCCTAAGAAAAAATCCAGCTGTGTCAATTCAGGCGACCGCGTCGGCCAAGGGATAAAAACGCACGGACTTCTCTGGAATTATGTACCGGAGCGCCATCTTGTTGAAACCAACAGAGTTCTGAACTTCCGCAATCGGTAAATCATCCAGAGCTTCCTCAAGATGATTCTCAAGCGAATTTCTATAACGTTCGGAAGTTTGTGTTTCATGGTAAATAGAAGGAACAATAATTCGTGTACCAAATATTGCAACCCACATATTAAAGCCGAAACGGTGTTGGTGTCTCGCTGTAATGTATAAATGTTCATTTTCTCGTGAACAATAATGTGTATTTTTTCTATCGAAGCTACCATGATTAGTGACATGCTTTCATCAGTCCAGATGATTGTTCGAAAGAAATCTGCAAAATTTTAACATTTCCTGGTATACCACTCACAGAATGTCTTGCGCCTTTCGTCATCGCCTGGTTTTAGCGCTTGACATATTCTGAATTTGTATGGATGGAATTTTTGTTTCTGCAAAATGAAATGGGTTGTTGATTGAAACCAGTTGATGAGGTTTTAGTGTGTTGACTAATTTTCCTTCAAAATAAGTGGAACTGATGGCATTTTTCCTTTGGAGTTTCGAAAAAACATTGATGATGGCCAAAAATAGGTCGAAACACAAATGAACCACCTTGTATAATACATGGTTAAATTCAGAATAAAAAAACCTTTTAGAATCTGTGAAAAAAATTATCAGGACCGTATTTAAAAAACAAAAGTTGATGATGGTTCCACGAATACGAAACGTCGCATGAAAAAATCGGTATCACCACGTTGACCGTCATCAAAAGTTGCTATGAAAAAGTATTCTCAGTTTTGCTGTATCTCTTATAATAACGGAGAAAAAAAAATAAAATAGAAATTCCAAAAATTCACTTTTTTCGATATAACTCAAAAACTAAAAATAATTTTCAAAATTTTCGAAGGCTCTTGATATGAGCCTCCGAATGCGCAACTTTTTCTCCATAACCGATTTCGTATCTCTTACCGTTTTCGAGATCCCCATGCTGTTCAACCTTATCTTGGACAGACTGTATATTGTTGTTGTTGTTGTTTTTTTTGTAATAATAAATAATAATGTACAATATTCAGTACATATCAAAAAACAGTTTTTGCAGGACCTATATATAAACAGTGATTTTACACCTCCAAAAGCGGGAGTACAGGGTACAAAGAACTCCCCCGGGTACTTATCCTAGGCTAAAAAAATCCGGGATTTTTGTGGACTATGTTTAAAGTAGCTTTTTCAATCGTTTTATCATACTTTTTTGCGATATTAATTGAAAATAAATAGGAAAACAGTCCCGAAAATGCCATCACACTTTTTCGATGTTCACAAAAAGCAACATGGCTGCTCACATTTATTGGTTGTCATGATAATCAAGCTTAATTTTGTGCCCAGATTTTCATTTTCGTGAATTAGAAATGTTATATTGATAATAATTGAGGCAAGCCCTTACCAACGGGCAAGTGCCCCCTAGCGCGGACGCCCCTGGGACAAAGGAGATCTTGAAATTATAGTATATGGGTGCTTTCTAGTGCAGTTCTTGTTCTTGCAGATTCTTTAATAGATTTTGAGATATTTTAACTATTTTTGGGTGATCTAGCTCAAGAAGTGTTGATTTATTTTGGGTTTTCTTAAAGTTGTTCAATTTCCTATCATATGGGAAGCTATATGATACCCCTACTATAAGCGTATAATGGCCATGTTGAAAAAATATGATAATTTTCCGTAATTTTCTTTCAAACTGATAAGCTAAGATATTAATTTTTTTCATTATGACAAGAGGTAGTTTTGCTTATGTATTGTTAAAGTTGTTTTGAAGTACATTTTTCAATCTGGGGTTTTAATTTGAATTCTTTTCATTCAGTGTTATGTATGTATTATTATTATACATTGTTTCTTCACTGTTGAAACTGATATTAAAATATCAATTGTTCAATGGGATAATTTTGAAAGTCATTGATATATCCATTAATGAAAAATATTTACAATTTTACAGTATTGTAGTTACCTCAAAACAATAAACATTTTAAAGAATAATTTTATTTTCTTATTACAAAAACAAAAATACAAATTCACTAAAATTATGAAAACATCAAGTGTACCAAATTTCATTTATTTATTATTACATAATGATTCATTTTGGTAAGAAATGACCTTTATATTTCCTACTAGATTTGGCTTTCTCAATATCAACATCTGGATACTGTTCTTTCACTGCCTCCATATCCATATTTGGGAATCTATTCATCAAACCAATGACATGGTTGAAGTTCCTCCTGAAAACAATTTGTATAGAAAAAGTTTGAAAAAATTTCCAGCAAATACCTCTGTGCCTTCCTCTTTGATAAGTACAGTTTTTCTCTGTATTTCAACAAAAATGCTTCTACATCCTTGTCATACTTGTAGAATTTATATTTCTCCTGCCATTTTTTGTTCATGTGTTTAGGAATTGGATATTCTGACATCCTACAAATTTACAATAGGTAATTTTAAGCCTTGCAGTGGGTTAAACTTTTTCAGAACTTACTTGTAATAGTACCTTATACCTAAAGGGCCAACTTCCATCCTCCCTGGCCTTTCACCAGTTTCTCCAGTTTCTAATTTATGATAGGCAGTATTTCTCTCTCTGACAACAGCTTCTAGGTTCTCCATGGAGTCCTCAACTTTGTCCAGTCTTTCAGGACTTGGAAATAACCTAGCTTGATCTTTGCTTTCCTGTTCCATTGTCAACAACATATTTCGTTCCTTCAGCAGGACATACCACAATTTATGTAAATCTGTATTCGATTTGATCCTGAGTTCATCCTTTTTCCAAGACCTACCACTTTTGACTTCTTCGGCGCCCCAGTTTTTTGGATCATCAAAAAATTCCATCAGGTCATTTCTGACTGTCGTGGTAGAAATGCTTCTCAATGAATTGTTGTATGAGACGACTCTTGGACTGTTTAGTGCGATTTTACTGAATAAATTTATTAAATTTCTCATTTTTAAGATGAAAGGTTTATATAACCTAAAATGAATGACATATTGATTTTAAGTAAAGCTTAGCTTAGGAGTTGAACCTGGCTGGGCCTCAATCTTTACAGAACACTAATCTAACTCTTCTTGATTTAAATCTAGGACTCTGCTACAAAAGATATCTGCTATAGCTGCTCGTGAATTATAACATTTGGCGCGTGACAGTTTCAAATTTGAATTTTCATTTGATGAGCATTAGATTGATATATCAATGAACGAAGAAAATCAACGGCTTTTGCAATGTTCATATTCAGCGGAGAAAAATCCATCCGAATTGATTCGATATATTGTGACGTTATTAGAACACCGAATAACGAAAAATGATAAAGACAGACATACAGGAATGATACTGAATTTCATTCAGATATCGCAAAATGGATTTGTATCCTTTTAGCAATAGATTCTCAGATATGAATTCAACTCATTCTCCTTGACGTCTCCACAGTTAATTAGAGATCTAGCGTATATTATTCAAACTATTGGGGTCTTGTCTGAGAATCACCACGATAATGATAGCTTTAAAAAATGTTTGGAACAATTATTGAATATCTGCAGTATCCCTCCTTTATTAACACTGTCCTCGGATATCATTACCTTTGTACCGGACATGCAAGAATTTTTTTCATTTCTTGGTAATAAGGCTTTTATTGTTACACATTTTCATTTTTGATACCATCACAGATATTTTCAGGATGTTTGCTCGTCACTATGAAAGAAGACACCAGAAAATCTGTGTTGACGGTGGTATCCAATCTCTTGAAAAATCATGCAGAACAAAAGTGGTATGCTTCTTTAGAATTTCGTAGATCGGCTGCTGGGAATAGCCAGTTACCAGAAATTTTGGGACAACTGCTCGCTAGTGCAGATGACCAGATTTATCCTGATCTCCTACCATTGCTAATCATATTGACAAAAAACTGTATGAATACTCGTGAGTTATTACTAGTTAACCTTTCATAAAATATTTCAAGAAATAATTCGAGAATAATATTTAGTAAAAAGTGAGTATAGGTATATTCAGGGTGTCTCATCAGGCTCTCATTCAATGCGCCTGACTTCGACAAAATCGACAGAAAAATTTAAAATACTATATATACACAGGTTGACTCTAAAAGATCTATGTAAAATGCTAACACATAATTTTTTGTATCTCTTGGAGTGCACGAGAAGAAACTCCTATAATGTTCGAAGAATATCGTGCGTACCTAGAGGGTGGATATACAGGGTGGCCCACGGTGGATGGTACCATATTAGACGTATATACGGAAAACGGTACATTGGATTATCCTGAAAATTCGGTTACTCTAATAAGCGTTTGTGATCTAACGATTCAAAATATTTTCAGCGATGCAGCGTTGCCACTTTTACCAAAAAGTAGCATCATCTTTGTTATTTCAAATGGAACACCCTGTATTTCATTGCGTTTTTAGATTCTTCTCGAAGAGCTGATTTCATCAATGCATCACACTTGGGGTCTAGCAGGAATTATTACAGAGATATAGGGTGTTCAAAATCGTGATTTTTCAATTTCAGGAGTTCTTTGTGTCGAAACTATTCATTATCGATCAAAACGGCTTACATGTCCCTATCTCAACTTTTGATTCACTATCTACTGACATTCTAAAATGTGTTTGTTCTTGTTCGAAATTGTCAATGTGAAGTAATTAAAGATATCAATAAATATATATTTGAGAGCTCTGCCAATCTGGGGAAGTCACGAGTTCGAGCCCATCTTGGGTCAGTATATTTTTTATATTTATGTATATGATCAGTGGAATATTTCAGGAACATTCACGTATTACCCCTGGAACATTCCGAATCTTATCTCGATCAATATTTCTAAAATATTGTAGTTACACTTTTAATATATAGGGAATATTCCTTGTGTAATATTCGTTGAATATATCCATTCTTTTCCACCAGCCACATTCATGGTATATCCCTGGCATGTTCATGATTATTCCCATATTTCAATTCTATGAATATTCATGGAATATCTGGTGCTGTCTGCAGATATTTTGCTTTTTTTAGATAAAATTATAAAAACTGACGCTTTGAATTCCCTTCTGAGAAGAATTGAACCTACATGGAGACAACGTTTTCCTGTTACAAAACCTGAACGACCTAACGCTGAAAATAAAATAAATCATTTCGAAGACACTTTTGTGATTATTTGCTCATTACTTGATCATCTGGAAAAACACAGGCATGATTTGGATGGTTTGAATAATATTGATCGCTTTTCTCTATGGTAAGTAAATTCATAATATTACCTCACTATGACTCATACGAATATAGGGTGAGATAATAGTTATTTATACACCAAGGTAGTAAAGAATATCATTACTATCCAGGGACCGAGGCTTCAGCCGAGGGGTGTAAGGTTCCGTGTTAATAATATTCTTTACTACCAAGGTGTATATTAAATTTTGTTCACCACTAGCAATATATTTCAATCATTATAGTTCTGTGAAACTGAAATATGTGGACCTTTGTCACTATGAAAGCACTACTTTCCAATTCTAATTAGAATCTATAGTCACCATGACATACCTATATACTATATTCGAGTGACATTCTTGTGAATATAGCATCACAACAGTGAATTCGGGTTAATTATAACAGGGGTGGCTAAGTATTTTTTGACTAGTGGTTCATAAAATGACGAAAAGTAGGTACCTTGATACTCTTGATACAGGGTGATTCAATGAAATAAAAAAGTTGCCCTATACCTGGATTATTGCTTGTCTGTTTCCGGTAGAACCGGAAGTTCAAGTGAGAAGATGAACAAGTCAAAATAAACTTGAAAAACATCAAAATAGACTAGTCCAAACCGCACAGCGATATCTTGAATGGTTTCAGAGATATTGTCGTCCTGTACATGGGTTTGCATCAAGAGCCCATCTGTGAATTATTGATCAAGCAAGATGTCTGACAAATGTTTACATAGAGGGGGACAAATCAGCGAAATATCGAATAACGATGAGTAGGCGCTAAATAACCCCAAGTTGGTTCGTCAAATATCATTTTCGTGGCAGACTGACAGTTGTATTATTGGAAGTGAGTGCAGTTCTATATGCGATGAACCTCGCAGCCACAAGCATATAACTCACTAGTAGTAGTTCAGCAAGACAATTATAAAAAAAATCATGCTGTCCCAGAGTGGCTGCCTGATAGCTACAGCAGTATACCTTCCTGTGGCAGGAAATTCACTTTCAGCAAAGTCGTTATTGCTAATATAGGATTTGAAGGTGCTGCTTCTATTCGAAAATGTATAACGGTAATATGATTTCTTGTAATGGTAGCAATAAGAAATATCTAATATATCAAAAACTCTAATAGCACAATTTTCCTCAGTGTAATAATCGCAGGTGGGTTATAATCACAAATGGTTCAAATCATACATAACAGGTAGAAGCCAAATTGTTAAAACTACTACTCAGTCGGATGTAGCTGAAATCGATACTGGAGTACCTCAAGGATCAGTACTGGGACCGATGCTTTTTTTGTTATACATTAATGATCTGACATCTATTGATATAAAAGGAAGATTCACTCTATTCGCGGACGATACTACAATACTATGGCGTGCAAATAATGCAAGCGATCTTCATAATTCCATTTGTTCAGACATTCAAAAGATCAAAGAGTGGTGTGATTGTAATCTTTTATCATTCAATATATCCAAAACCAATGTAGTATCCTTCCGTTGTAGTATAGACGACATACCTTTAGGCACCAATGACAGTGTGATCACGAACAAAATATGCACAAAATTTCTTGGGGTATCAATAGACAATAAACTGAAATTCGAAGACCATATTGCAACGCTCAATAAAAAACTGTCTTCCGGTTGTTATGCTGTTAGGATAACCTCTAGTGAACTAGGATCTTCTGCAGCAAAAACTGTATATATTTCATTGATAGAATCACACTTGAGATATGGAATACCTTTCTGGGGAGTTTGTGCTGATACTCATTTGAAGCCAGTTTTTATTTTACAAAAGAGAGCGATAAGATACTTAAATAAGGTCAAACCACGAGTCTCTTGCAAACCTTTATTCATTAAAGATAAAATCCTGACGCTTTATGCCATTTTCATATTAGAAACGGTTTGCCTTATCAATAAACATAAAAAGACATTTTCGAGTTCAAATTCTCATTATATTACCCGCCAAACAAATCACCTCAAACTGCCTATACCCACCTCAACCCTCGTTAAGGACTCAGTCATATACAATGGTCTAAAAATGTATAATCACCTACCAAATTATCTGAAAACCACGGATAATGCTCATTTCAGAAAGGCCGTGAAAGAATTCCTCAGTGAAAGACCGTATTATAGTCTGCAAGAATTTTTTGGAGAATGTTTTTAATCTGTGATATTGATGATGTATCTTTTATTTTATTTTCTTCACTGTGATAATAATTATAATTTTTATTGTGTATATGGATGTGTGACACTGTGTTTAAAAAAATACATAGATATTATATATTTGTAGTTTTAGGAAATTGTAACTTTGTCAATAAGATATTATACTCTTTGGACAATAAAGCATATCAATCAATCAATCAATCAATCAAAAAAAAACAAAATAGACTTCATAATCATAGGTGATTATTCGCTTGTCCCCTATATGCTATTATAGTTTCTTGCTGGATTAACTCGATTTCTAACTATGACTGATAGAAATTTTCCTCAGTACACTTCAAACGGAACTTCAAACCCGCCGACGCTGCGCAGTGCGAGAGATGCTCCAATTGACTTTGGATAGACTATGAGAGTTATATTGAAATTTTGAAAAACTATTATACCAGGTGTCCACGATAATCAGGCCACCCCTGGAACTTCTGATTTCTGACATTCCGACAACTTGAAATTTGTCACAAAATTTGTTCACAGGAACCTTCAGTATGCATTCCAATTTTATTCTCAATCCCAGGTGGGCTATCTAAATAGAAACAATGTTGCAGCTCTTATCTTGAGAATGATGAACCTTTTTCCAGAATCAGAATTTGTTGTAAGCGGTCTAGCAGAAGGTGAGATTTGCATAAGTCAGGCTATTCATTTTAAAATTTTCATTTAGGACGAACATATATGATGTAAGTTGTAGAATACATAATGCCAAATATTATTCCCTTAGAGAATAGGAGGAAATAAGGAATATATTAATACCAATAGTCATTATTCCCTATGGGAATTATATGTGGCATTATACTGTAAAAACCAAAGAAGTATATAATACTTAAGTAAAATAAATTTTGTCATTTATCTTCATTCTACATCATACGTACTGAACGTTTCTTTGTTTCTTATATATCTCATTTAAAACGCCCCCCCTCTATATCTCAGCTATATTAGCGTGTGATATTTACTAAATTTCGACCGGTATGAATAACTATATCAATTTGACCCGTTTTTCGACAGTGTCGTACATTTTTGATATCATGAAAAGGGGTTATTTTTATATGAAATCATATTAGATTTTTTTTTCAGGAAGACTAACCTCATAATATTGTTCTTCATCGTTTAAAACTCCCGTATGTGGATTTTCATATGAATTCTATAGACTATAGAGGGTTCAAAAAAAAATAAGCACATCTAAACAGCATTTTTGCGAACGTAATAATTATTTACTTGGAAACGGTGAGTTCAACATAAAATAGTAGGTATATCTTGAATCTTCAAATCAAATCATGATTTACTTCCTACCAGAGCCATATTGAACGATCCAAAATTTGCAGTTAATTTGAATTCACCATTTTTTCGACGCTGAAAATGAAAAGAATTGAACCAATCCTGATGTTGATTCAGAATGATGTGACTTTTGGCATAATGAGTTTTGAAAGCACGAGGAGTATGCATTTAGTTTTCTCGCAAAAAAATTCTAATATGATTTCATAAAAATTGACCAATTATTTTTATTTCAATATAAAAAGCCCAAAATAATTATTCATACCGATCCAGATTTGTTACGAATCGCACGACTAATAGCTGTGATATAGAAGAGGGGACCGTTTAAAGTGAGACACGCTGTACATATATAGTAATATTTGCCGTTGCAAAAGTGTTATGAATTTTATTATTTTCTTTTTTCAGACATAGTTATAAATGTTGGTAAATTATACAGTTTTCGTGAACCAAGGACCTCTTTCACATCAATTAACCAGACGGCAACTGATGAAGATTACAATTATATTAAACTCATACTCATAAGCATTCCTATAATAGCTAAATTAGAAGGCGGTCTGAGGGTAAGGAATATGCATTTTATATATTCACTCACTTAAAACTCACTTGAAACTAATATCATACCATTATAGGAAACGACCTATTTATATATGGATCCAAAAATTGGTTCTTATAGGGTCGGTTGTTCAGTCCATGGTAAATCTTGAAGAAAAATCAATTTCGAATTGAATTTTAATCCTAGATTTTTTCGTATGTGTTTTCCAGCAGATATTCCACTACACAGTGCTTCCGTAAAGTATTGAATTAATTCATTTTTCATCGACCTGTACAAAAAAATCACGTTTTACGGTCTAATTTCCGAACGAAAACCGCCGAAAGCACCCCCGTATCTCACGTAATTGACTTTATCTTTGGACTTTCTCTTCCTCCGGCAAATTTCAGAACCCTACCTCAATAATTACGTGAGATACGGGGGTCCTTCCATAAAAAATGCGACAAAATTTCATTTTTCCGAACTGAAAATTTTCCAGGAAAAATTTGAATAGTAAATTGGGCGTCCTGATTCCAAATCTAAAGTGATTTTCGACCTATTTTGACTCCTAATATCATTTTCCGGAAATTGGGGTAGTTTCATGGCTGTTGGCGAGCAGTGTATATCACTGAAGATGACCCCACTTGGTCATAGAGTGCATTTTTGGTATATCTCTCGCTCCAGCAAATTTTAGGATCCTTACCCAACGATTACGTAAGATACAGGGGTGGTTCCATTAGAATAAGTGGGTCACACTGTATATTCTTGATGATTTCAAAATAGTTATTTATTATACAAGGGAAAAAAGTAGTAGATTGTAGCTCCAGGTTGTGTTGTCTCCCGACGCGTAGCGGAGGGAGACAAAAAACCGTGAGCTAAAATCTAATATTTTTCCCGTGTATAATACACTATTTTTTTCTGTGACAGAAGGAAGGACGAATCAATATTGAGAAGATATTACATTATTTCGAAATGTGAAAATTATCGACGTGAAATTTCAAGTTTTTTATAGTAGGGACACCTGCGTTTTATAGACATCTTCACCATCCTTTTGAAGTAATCAAATATCTGATGTCACTTCTGTCAGTTCAATTCTGTGATTTGATTTTAAAAAATTACGAATTCAGTAGTTGTTTAGTAATATACGAAACTGCGAAGTCGAATGGAAGAAAAAAGGACTTGCAGTTCCTTCTCGGAGACGGTATTATTGACTCATTTTTCGGAACTATAGCACAACAAAAGCCATTAACAGAGTATATACAATATGTGATATATATCCGGGAAAAAAGTACTCACTTTTTTCCCACGGGAAAAAAGTAATTTATGAAAAGTGACATTTTATAACCTGCCAACAGAGATGAAATGCCAAACTTTTTTCCCGTCACAGAAAAAATATAATAATATACCCCTGCTGTATCTTACGTAATCGTTGGGTAAAGATCCTGAAATTTGCTGAAGCGAGAAATATTTCAAAAATGCACTCTATGACCAAGTGGAGTCATCTTCAGTGATATACACTGCTCGCCAACAACCATGAAACTAACCCAATTTCCGAAAAATTATATTAGGAGTCAAAATAGTTGAAAATCACTTCGGATTCGGAATCAGGACGCCCAATTCACTAACTATTCTTAGTTTTCCTGGAAAATTTTCAGTTCAGAAAAATTAAATATTGTCTTCACTTCTCATGGAAGAACCTCCGTATCTCACGTAATTATTGAGGTAGGGTTCTGAAATTTGCAGTAGGAAGAGAAAGTCCAAAGATAAAGTCAATTACGTAAGATTCGGGGGTGCTTCCGTAAAAATTGCGACAAAATTTAATTCTTCAGAACCGAAAATTTTCCAGGAAAAATATGAATAGTTAGAGAATTGGGCGTCCTGATTCCGAATCTGAAGTGATTTTCGACCTATTTCGACTCCTAATATCACTTTCCGGAAATTGGGGTGGTTCCATGACTGTTGGTGAGCAGTGTATATCACTGAAGATGACCCCACTTGGTCATAGTTGTTAATCTGTGGTCATAGAGTGCATTTTTGGTATATCTCTCGCTCCAGCGAATTTCAGGATCCGTACCCAACGATTACGTAAGATACAGGGATGTGTCCATTAGAAGTGGGTCACACTGTATGTATAGGGTGCAAAAATTGTCGCGGACATCATAACTCAAACGTGAATAACCCCATATGTCCAACTTTCAATTGTGCCAAATTGAGACTTAAAATCGACCTGTTTCAGGAGATTTTTCAGAAATGGATAATTATGTAAAAAATAACGTATTTCATTCTACAGTGTGTCCCACTTACCATGCTCACCATGGGTATCTTTCTTACGGTGAGAGATACGAGGTTGGTCAAATAACACCAAATGTGGAGTTTGTCATGGCCAACTATAATGTGAAAAATATTTTTGATAAAATCTATTCGTTTTTGTTTTATACGCAAAAAACAGATTTTGATCATTTTCATGTCTCCTCCGTAACTTCTTTATTTATGAAAATATTCAAATAGGAATTTCACATTCTCATGGTAGTTTCTCAAAGTGATTTGGAAAAACATATGAAATTCATACCAACTCTCCTAGAATTTGAGATATCAGCACCAACTTTAGTTTTTCAAATGTAGGTCATAGCTCACAATGACCTATTTACAAATAACTTTTTTTTCTCTCACAGATGATATGTCGCAGCAATAGTTTTGTGTTGTTAACAACGGAGTTATCGTCATTCATACAAAAACAAAAAATTATTTGGAAGCCGCCATCTTGAATTTATAAATTTTAACAAAAAAAACATGATCTCCGACCTCAAGAACCCCCACTTACCAATTTTGAATGAAATCGGACCAAATCTTGTCCGCCATCTTAGAGCAGCCATTTTTTTTAATTTCAACAAGAATTCCATAATGTAATGTCACCGAAATTATGAACACCTGCCGAATTTCAAGTTAATCGGAGTTATGGAATTTTTGTTGAAATAAAAAAAATGGCTGCTCCAAGATGACGGACAAGATTTGGTCCGATTCCATTCAAAATTGGTAAATGGGGGTTTTTGAGGGCGGAGATCATGATATTTTTGTTAAAATTTATAAATTCAAGATGGCGGCTTCCATGAATTTTTTGTTTTTGTATAAATGACGATAACTCCGTTGTTATCAACACAAAACTATTACTGCGACATATCATCTGTAAGCGAAAAAAAAGTTATTTGTTACTAAGTCATAGTGAGCCATGACCTACATTTGAAAAACTAAAGTTGGTGCTAATATCTCAAATTCTGGAAGAGTTGGTATAAATTTCATATTTTTTTCGAAATCACTTTGAAAAACTGCCATGAGAATGTGAAATTCCTATTTGAATATTTTCATAAATGAAGAAGTTACCAAATGATCAAAATCTGTTTTTTGCGTATAAAACAAAAACGAATAGATTTTATCAAAATATTTTTTCGTATTATAGTTGGCCTTGACAAACTCCACATTTGGTATCATTTAACCGACCTCGTATCTCGCACCGTTAAAAAGATACCCATGGTGAGCATGGTAAGTGGGACACACTGTATAGCAGATAAGCTATAAAATAATGAGATTTTGCTAATTTATGTCAATAGATCCGAACCATTTCAGAACAGTTTCGCCTTTGTTTCCTGTTTGCACTTGAATGACACATAATATATTTATATTATATTTCATGGCAAACAACAAACATTTGTCAAAGGAAAATTGTCGAAAATGGCCGAAATATATTTTTTTTCGAATTGGAAAGGATGGATATTTAATGGATGTAATTTTCGGAAACATTTTCTTCGAAAACAATGCTACAGTCGAGCTTCAGTACATTCTATATAGGAGATACAAGATAGGATCTTTTTGGCGAGGAAGACAAGTTTCAATATATGTTTGACAAAAAATTAAAAACGTTCTCCGATATTTCTTCTAATTGAACCATCATATTACTGATTCCTAATTATTGTTTTCAAGATTACCTAATCTGAATTGCCTTGTACAACATACAGGGAGAGTTCACTGATAGTAACAACTTTCAACGTTTCGAAAATATTCATAAGTATTATCTTCAGAACATCATATTGAAACACCTGATGATAGATAAGTTTATAATTCATAAAGGAAACTTTCCACCCATTTTCTAGATTTTGTTTTACAAGGCCGTGCTCAGAGGATTTTTTTTTGCGTGGGCTGGTTCAAGAAAAAAACTAACTGCCATTTGAATTTTTTTTAAGTCGGATTTAGGCCGTCATTTCGCTGGGTACGACTTTGGCTGGTGAAATATTGCGATATATTGCCCTTCAATTTCCGTACACCCTGTAGAAATATATGTGCACCATTTTTCCAGATCTTAGAGAGAGTGCGAATAATCTATCGACTCTTACGAATTATAAGCAGACCTGGTCATCCGGCGCAATTTCCGAAAGCCCACGGATGCGTCATTCAAATATTTTGCTGGGATGTTTTGAAGAAACTGGTACCGTTTCTGGAGGAAGAATTCATTGAAAATTCTGGACCACATATGTAAATAAAATATTCGAATATGCTTACGAAAAAATAAGGTTTCTGAAATGAGTTACGGCGAAAAAATTATCTCATATTATTGGAGCCCTAAGAGATGTCTCAAGCTGGATAAAAAAGTTGCAAATATAATGTTATATTCTCATAAACTTAGTCGTATTAAATATTTGATAAATGTTTGGGGTACTGTTCAACAAACAATTTTAAAAAGAATATCTGCGTTATATAAAAGGACATTGAAAGTACTGTATCGTTTACCATCATATATGATACACCAACAAATCAATTATATAAAATAACTGAATCATTCTAATTAGAAAAAATGTTCAAAATTGAAAATATGAAAATTACGTATAATATCATAAATAAAAGATTGAAATCCAATTTTATTTCAACACGAAACAATGAAATTCATTCATTTTGATATCGCTAATTCTTTTAAGTCCAAAAAACAAACAAATTACCAGATAATATAAAAATTTGCAGAAATACAATGAAATTCAAATACCAACTTGAAAAATCTATCATTTCTGAACGAAATATATGATTTTTTTTTCAACTTTTTATTCATATTGAAATTGATTGTTTTTTTTATCGATTGGAGCGCACGAAAGGGAATCCCTATAATTGTATAGTTTCAGGTATATTATTGTTTACTATACTTCCTTATACCAGAACTTGATTCTGACAGGAAGTCACATTTTCAATAAATAAATAAATCAATAAACCACAAATTATACTTGAATATAAAAATTGCAGTCTTCTTTTAACATATATATTACTTGCCGAAGATATTGATTGTAATTTTCGATTTTTCATTTTATGCAGCCTTTCTGTAAATACTGAAAATTCATAAACCCGTCAGCATTGATTTCCCAATTTCAGCCATTTTTGATTCCCAGTGCACTAAAAAAATCTTTCGATAGTACAGGTGCGGTGAGATATATTGATAAAAAAATTTCAATGCAAGGTGGATAGAATATGGTGTAATCACAGTGTATTTTGTTTCTCCAAAACGCTTGACCCCAGATTCCGCAATAATGGCATATTAGTTCTCAGTTGTCTGCAAGATGGCGACACTTTTTAAAGATTTCTTTCATGACAGAAAACAGAAAACGGCGCTTACACACCGCTTGCACCAGATATAACATTCCTGTATGATCTAAGGATATAACCTTAGATCATACATCTAAGGATATAACATTTATAACATAACCTCAAATCAATGAATTTTGGTTGAGATTTCGCCATCTAACGGGTAAAATGCGACCTATATTCCGCAATACTGATTAGAATCCTTCTGTCAAGTAGGCCGTATAGGTCAAGAACTTTGTCCGAAAAACAGTAGATGGGATTTGATAGGAGTTTCTACACCATCTTCTGTTCATCCTGGCCTAGAGATATAGCTGGAAAAAATTCACATCCTAGTCGATGATTCCTCTTAAAAATGTTCAATATCGTAGGTTTTAGCGATATTTTTATGGGGGCCATGTCATTTTCTCTTTCAGATTTTCGGGGTGTTAACACGATATCGATAAAGCTGTTTGTGTATCGTTAAGATAATCAGAGGGTGTACAAGGTGGACCAAATTTTTCACTATTAATGGGAAAGTCCTATTCTCTAACTACACCTTCCAGATGTATTTCAGAAAGCGTCCATTTAATTTCAGAATAGTCACTTGTATTTCAGAAAGCGTCAATTGTATTCCAGAATAGTCAATTCAATTTCAGAAAGCGTCGAATGTATTTCAGAATAGTCACTTGTATTTCAGAAAGCTTCAATTTTATTTCAGAATAGTCAATTCAATTTCAGAAAGCGTCAATTGTATTTCAGAATAATCAATTCAATTTCAGAAAGCATCAATTGTATTTCAGAATAGTCAATTGAATTTCAGAAAGTGTCAATTGTATTTCAGAATGTATCATTTGAATTTCAGGAAGCGTCAATTGAATTTCAGAAAGCATTAGATGTATTTCAGTACCTATAGTCAATTGAATTTCAGTATAGTCAATTGAATTTCAGTATAGTCAATTGAATTTCAGAAATCGTTCTCTATAGACTGAAAGCCAGCGACCGCCAGACGCCATTTCAACAAGGTTGATATTTTCTATGTGTGTTATTACCTTATTTGGTGGAATCGTTTTGGGGGTTGAAAATCTTCAAGAGACACCGGGTGTTGAAAGTACAAAAAAAAAACTGTCAAAAACATCATTTCAACAAAAGCTGATCTTTTTATGTTCAATCGGATCCTATCATGAAAGAGAATGTACAATTGCCAGACACTTTCCACGGGGTGTTCTCCTGCCAGGCAACTTATTATAAGTCACTTCCGATTGGACAAACATGTAAAAATCAGAACTTTTTCATAGCAATAGAATGAAGTTTATCTCTGATGGTCCCCTGAAAAATTCTGTAATCTGTTCATCAAAAAGTACATAGGTACCTGAAGATACATAAAAAAAATGGGGATGAATAAATTGAAAACATCTCTACAGGAAGCACTGAACATCCTATGCATTCTTACATGGAGTTCTACTAACTATACAACCTGGTTGCTTTCTGAAATTCAATTGACGCTTTCTGAAATTCAATTGACTATTCTGAAATACAATTGATGCTTTCTGAAATACAAGTGGCTATTCTGAAATACAATTGACCCTTTCTGAAATTAAATTGACTATTCTGAAATACAATTGATGCTTTCTGAAATTGAACTGACTATTCTGAAATACAATTGACTATTCTGAAATACAATTGAAGCTTTCTGAAATTGAATTGACGCTTCCTGAAATACATCTGGAAAAGGTGTAGATAGAAGAAAACTGATGTTTGTGCCTGATGGTCGATTCTCATGCAAAACTCAATGGTGAAAATCGCATATCGATATCTGTCTTCGTTTCGGAGTTACAAGGTGCTCTTCGAAAATGGACATTTTTGAAAAGTGGCTACAAAGTTTTTTTTTTGGTGAAAATTGTATGTTCTGATGAACTGCAAAGCATTGAGTTTGTGATAAGAATCATTCCTGAGGCACTGAAATCGGCCTTCCTATATCTTGTCCTTCTTGAAGGAAAAGTTCTATTTTGAAACTAGGTATATGGTGACTGATTTCAGTGCCTGAGGATTATTTGGAACCAACAAGAAACCTTTATAAACCAAATGAAATATTAGATCTTCAATCAATATATAAATTCAAAATATCAACATTTTTTCATTTAGTCAAACACAATTATAAACATTCCAATTTGAATTTTAAAATTAATGCTAATATACATTCATATTCAACTAGACAAACAGACATGTTTTCCCTCATTAAAATCAAATCTGAATTTGGCAAGAGAATTGAGAAGATGAATTGCCAACAAGACTTGAAAAAAATATCAATACCAAAAAATTCAAGAAAGAACTCAACAAACATATTGAAACAAGGATCTGCTCAAACTATGAGAATTACTAGAATAATTATTATACCTATAAATACTATATTTTGAATGTGATGTTATACAATTATACATTACCCTGTTATAAACATATATACGTCAATTGTTTCTTGGGAATAATAAAGATGATGATGTAAAATGTTTTCATGGAAACGAAGAATTTTTGACAAAAAAATGAGTTTCAGTCACTTTTCGAAAATACTCATTTTCGAAAAACACCTTGTAACTCTGAAACGAAGATAGATATCGATATGCAGTTTTCCCCATTGAGTTTGTCATGTGTTTCTAGTACGGGAATAGGACTTCCCCTTTATAAGTGTCCAATTTGGTCCACCCTGTACATATATGGAATGAAAAAAGAAATTTTGAAGTAATCTCCTGCAGAAGCTTTGTCAAAATTTAGCGAATTTTCACAAGTGTACTCTTTTGCCTGTTACTCAAGGGTTTTTTGGGGGTGCTGAATCCGAATCTGAAGTTTGGAAATGCAAAATATCGAAATGTTTGCACTTTTTTTTCAGTTTTTTGCCCGTTACTCAGAAAGGTACATATTAAAATGTTCTCGACGATTTCTTTTTCAGTTTGTTGGAGTGCATGAAAGTAAACAACTTAACAGAAGAAGGTCTCACAATTCTAGTGAAATGTTTGGGTGCCATCAATTATATGCTAAGGTTAGATCACAAAGGGATTATCATAAATTCCATACTGTACAATGATGGTATCAGCATATTGCTCAGTAAGTTACAGATAAGTAAAACTTTGGTTACTCCAGAAAAAACTACATACCGACCAATGTTATAATGTTGAAACATCAGAAAGTTGACAATTTCTCGCAAAAATATACCAATACGAAGAATGTTAATAATGATTCTTTTATACATAAATAATGATTGACGACATAATTCGATCGGAAAATCAACAGGAATGTTTTATTCTTGGACATGATAATAGTACCTTCTGTAAACGGACCCTCTTATGACGTAGAAACCTCATCTCGCCATAGTTAAAAGAAAATACCAAACGCCCGACGGAGACTGAGGCAACTGATATATTCATTCTTTCAACTGTGATTTCGCGCTAATTCACTCTGTCAGAAATCATGTATCATTCATCTCTGTCTGGAATAGTCTTGTTTCAGTATCAGGGTTTTGACGTCACATCATTGCCTCGTTTTCAGAGGTCCGAAAAATCAGGGATTTCAATAATTTTTTATAAAATGTAGGGAGCTCACAGCAAGAAACGGTTTGCGGTGGTGAGCTAGTTTGGGTGAGTTCTATCGAATTATGAAATAATTTTTTTTTGTGATATAAGCCCATTGAGGACCTCCTTTTTTTCGAGCTACAGAGTTAGAGCTCGGAAGTTATTCAGATTATTAATGTTCATATGGTCTAATCAAATCACCAAAATACAAGGTACCATCGATAGAATTATGAAGACTATTTTTTTTCATGTAATTTGAACGTATCATATCTACGCGTATTTGTGACCAAGTGACTAGTATTAGCCAATCAGACAAACATTCAACTGATAAGTGCCCAGGTAAATTGTCATCACTGTTGAAAAATCGAGTCACTATGGTAATGGCATAGTTTGACATTAACTCAATGAAAAAAGTTTATTATTGAATATTTCTCGACTATTATCATTTGTCTCAACTTCCCTCAGTTTCGGTTTCGAGAGTATGCAACAAATTATTTTGAAATTATTAATAGCCTTGGGATATTATCAGTGGAAATTTCACTGTTATACAGGCTTTTACTGTATTTTGTATCTTTACCATAGCAACTATACAAATTTCCGGAATATTTTTCCTCTTCTTGGGGAAGGAGCACGAAGTTAAACTGGAACTTTTTTGACGTTTATGGGTAAAATGGCATTTAAATTTAACTACAGATTATACCGAATTCATTTTATAAGTTGATATACGTTCCTTGTAAGAATATAGGAACATATATTTCTACCAACTTTAGAAACTTGGATTTGTGAAAAACTGAGAGATTTAACTATTTTCGACTTATTTTTCGTTATTTCATCTAACTGAAGTCGTTCAATTATACTTCATTTAACCTGATAATATTATACCTGAGCAAATTTCATTATTACTTAATACCACTTCGAGGTTCTTCTGAGAAAATATATTTCTACCAACTTTAGTAAGATAAATTTGTAAAAAACTGTGAAATTGAGCTACTTAAATCGACTTGGTTTTTATTATTTTGTGTAACTATAAAGAAAGTTAATTGTGTTTTATTCAACCAAACAACAAACTTGTAACAAAATATGTTTCCACCAACTTAAGTTGAATAAAGTTAGTCAATAATAATGGTTTGAACCACCACCAGCTGCGTTATTAATATTTTTTGTAACTAAAGTCGGTATTTTGTATTTTCTTTAGCGTGATCTAACCCTAGTATTTTGTTGATAATATTTCCGTGTGAAATTTTCTTAGCGAATACCACTCTAGCTCCAATCCAAAACCGGAAGTTCTTTCTCGAACACGAATATTTAGGAAATTTTCCCTAGTTTTAGACTCTGTAGAATTTTTGGAAATGTTCGTGTTCTCGAAAAAGTTTCCGGTAATCATATAAGTTAGTATAATATGTGAAAATAATAGTCGGCTATTTGTCATGGTCTTGGTATATTACTGTTGATAATATATTCGACATTTATAACATCAATAAAAATTAGTATTCAATTTTGAAGGCACGGATTTCTGCATTATTATTTATTATCTATCGATTCTACAATTCAGAACTATATCATATAATTTTTGTTTTCAGAAAAAAAATAACAATTTTGTACAATGAAGAGCGGGTGGCCCACGGTCGATGGTACCTTAGACGTTACGGAAAACGGTACATTGGATTATCCTGAAAATTTGGTTACTCCAATAAGCGTTTGTGATCTAAAGATTCAAAATATTTTCAGCGATGCAGCGTTTCCACTTTTACCAAAAAGTAGCATCATCTTTGTTATTTCAAATAGAACACCCTGTATTTCATTGCGTTTTTAGATTCTTCTCGGAGAGCTGATTTCATCAATGTATCACACTTGGGGTCTAGCAGGAATTATTACAGAGATATAGGGTGTTCAAAATCGAGATTTTCAATTTCAGGAATTTTTTGTGTCGAAACTATTCATTATCGATCAAAACGGCTCTATCCCTATCTCAACTTTTGATTCACTATCTACTGGCATTCAATTGGAACAAATACTGGGTGATAAAAATTCTGAATCTTGGACCATCCTGTATTTTTTCCAATTAAAGGTCGGTAGATATAGTTAATCGAAAGTTAATAAAGGGACATGTAAGCCGTTTTGGCCAATGATGAATAGTTTCGACACAAAAAAATCCTAAAGTTCAAAAATCTCGATTTTGAACACCCTATATCTCTGTAATAATTCCTGCTAGACCCCAAGTGTGATACATTGATGAAATCAGCTCTTTGAGAAGAATCTAAAAACGCAATAAAATACAGGGTGTTCCATTTGAAATAACAAAGATGATGATACTTTTTGGTAAAAGTGGCAACGCTGCTTCGCTGAAAATATTTGGAATCGTTATATCACAAACGCTTATTAGAGTAACCCAATTTTCAGGATAATCCAATGTACCGTTTTCCGTATACGTCTAAGGTACCATCGACCGTGGGCCACCCTGTATATAGGTACCTGGTTTTCTAGGTTTGTGTGAGAACTTTCTAACATATCCATTCTTCAACGATCCGGTTCAACAATGCCTGAAAAAAATATTCTCCGCAATAACAATGTTGTGCCAATTCTCCACCAGAGAGAACCCTCAAGTGGTACCCTTGGCACTCAAGTACCTCAGACGCTTCCTGAGCCCAGAACCCGTCGAAACTGTTTACGATAACAGGATCCTGATATGCCTGATGGATTTTATTTGGGAAATAATCGTCAAGTCTGAAAATTTATCGCCCGTTTTCATAAAAGAAGGAGGTGTTCATTTGATGCTAGATATTGTACAAGTAAGCGTTTTAAAAAGACCCGAAGGCAATTTAAAAAAGGTAAACGGAAGATTATAACCACTGAACTGATGACTAAAAGAAAACATGATGTTGATGTTGATCATTTGAATCTGCCATTATTCCCTCTCATTTATACAGGGTGTTTCCTAACTACGGTTCCTAACTGCAGGAGGTGATTTGTTAGGTCATTTTTAGAAGAAAAGTTCCTATGAACATATGTCCGGAGTTGCTTCGTTTTTTATATACAGAGAGTTGGAATTGAAGACAAAAAAACGGTAATTATAAAATATCATGAATATCCTGGAACCGATTTGGTTGAAATTTGGTACTTTAAATTCTCTAAAATTCCAGTATATCAAGTGTCGATTATATTTTTGGCGGTAATAATGAAAAACTCACTAATCTTTTTGCTCGGAAACGAAGAAAATATATGAGACCAAAAAGTTGAATTTTGAGTTGCTCAATCTGAAAATAATGAAAATTCACCAAACAAATTCAGTGGCGTACTTTTTTTCACAATATTGTTGGCTGTGGTGCCCACTGGGATGCCAATGGCTCCAATAATTTCAATCTAAATAGGGCTAGGTTAGGTTAGGTTCCATGTGAGTGGGGCGAATACCTCCCCTCCACTGCGACCCCAGATGGGTCTATTGTGGCTCACCCCTAGAGGTTACAGTTCACCGTACAATGTACAATCCACATCTTTTTACAAAGTTCATGGTTGAATTGGGTGAGATTTGTCTCAAATCGATAGGTTCCAAATTGGTAAAGCCAAATGTGTCGAACCTTAGTCTTTCCATGTCTTTCTAAGCTAGAGCAGCATGAACATAATATGTGTTCAGCCGTTTCGTCTTCCACACAACTGAACCGACAGTCCGTTTGTTGGTTCAGACCCATCCTTCCCAGGTGGTATCTTAGACGACAGTGTCCCGTAAGCAGTCCAGTCAGAATTCGCAGGTTAACCCTGCTCCATTTTAGGATCTGATGCCTGGTTATTTTTTCCGATGGTTTAGGCAAGAAAGCCTTCGGATGGGTTAATCCTGGTAATTCAAACCATTACGTGAGTGTTTTTCCCTCCGCCCAGCCCGAGATAGTTGTTTTTGCCGCACTTGCGGTGACTCCAAAATATGGTTCTGGTCCTATGAACACAGATTCGGTTCCCAGTTTGGCGAGGATGTCGGCTTTCTCGTTACCCTCCACCCCCTGGTGTCCAGGCACCCACAGCAAATAAGTGACTCTGTTGTTAGCACCCAGGCATTCTAGGGATTCAATACAGCTCAGTGGAGCTCAGTGCATTAAGAGCAGCCTGACTGATACAATACTGATATTTTTGTTTACTAGAGGTTTATTCGACAACTCTCTAGCACACAATTCAATTGCGAATACCTCCGCCTGAAAGATTGTAGCATATTTGCCGAGATTGACGGAATTTTTCGTCTTCGGTTTTCTGCTGAACACACCGGCTCCAACTCCAAGAGGGGTTTTCGAACCATCTGTGTACATATTTTTCTTATATTTTGTTCAAATTTTCGTATACGAGGTGTTTTTGAAATGGGTGAATAATAATTCAGCACATCAGATTCAGCACATCAGTACAATACATTCTCACGCATATTCCCATGATATCAGATTTTTTCTAATTCTTCTAAATGACGAGGAATTTCATCTTGAAAATTTAATAAAAATCGGAAAAAAATCAAGTACCACACTAAAGGCAATTTGAATGAATGAACTCCGCGTGAATGTGCCTTCCGCACGGAATTTATATCTACAGGGGTGACGTCAGAATTGCTATAGTTTGGTGGAAAAAGGGGTCTCACCATAAAATTTATTTTGATAACTATATTTTTTTATTGGTACTTTTCGATAATATATGTTGAACTTTCTTAGGGGTTCAAATATTTGTATTTATTTCAATGTCACCCTGTATAAATTTTCTTGTTAATAATGAGAAGACAGAAAAATTGTATATCTTGGGGATATTCATTAGGCCTATGTAGTTAGACAGTATGGTTTTGATATCATCAAGGCCTTCGACTGTGTCGCTCATGATATTCTACTGGAAGAGTTAATTTTTTTTGGCATCAGAGGAACTGCACTTTCCCTTCTGAAATCTTATTTGAAAAATAGATTTCAGACTGTTCATTTCAATAATGATACATCCGAATTTAAAGAAATTAATCAGGCCTCAAGGCTCTGTCTTAGGGCCACTTCCATGTATCATTTATGTCAATGAGCTAAGCAGTTTCATGACCCCCATTAAATGTGTCCTTTTTGCTGACGACATGTCATTCATATGTTCGAGTCCAGACTACCAAGGTTCATCAGATCGGTCTAAAGAAATTGACGAAAAAGTTGAAACATGGTTCAGAGCTCACAATCTGAATTTTGAATAATGACAAGTCTCAGAGGCTCCTCTTCCGTACTCGTCAGCATGGTGAAGAGAAACAGGAGGTGAAATTACTCGGTGTCACTTTGGATCATGGATTATAGAACATTTGAGGCATAAATTGTCAAGTGCATTGTTTCTTTTACGCCATCTCAGACATGTTTCAAATTTTGAGACTTTAAACACAGTATATGACTCACTGTTCCAGTCTCATATGGGCTACGCAATTATACTGTGGAGTAATTCTCAGATGCATGTGGTATTTTTATTCAACAAATAAAAAGCGGTATGGATATTGGGTAATGTAGAGGATATAGAGCTACCTGTAGACCATTATTCACTAAATTCAAAATTATGACTCTTCCGTCTTTATATATTTACAAGTCACTTCTTGAAATCCATGAGCTCTTATCTAATCTCACTACACAGGCTGATATTCACCATCATAACACTATAGGAATTCTGATAATATCAGAATTCCTAGATATAGGCTCTCTATTTCACAAAAAAATCTTTAGATTTCAATCTTATTTATAATGCACTGCCACATCAAGTTAAAATATAAAGATGAATGAGTTCAAACGAACAATCAAATCGTATCTGTCAAATAATAGTTCCAATTCTATCAATGAATACGTTGAACATATTCCAGGTGCGACCTTTTTCCTTTGAGAACATACTTACCGATTGTTCATTGAAATTTGTTTTCAAAAATATATTTATTTTGTAACCACCATAAAATATATTGCTGATTTTATTTTCTTTCTGAAAAAAAGACGACTTGATTCGGGCTCAATGTATGGGGGTTTGAATTTCCAGGTATTTCCCTTTCCTGTACAAATGATCACCCTGGGAGCTCTAGTAGATCTGTGCGAAGATGCACACTGCATACCGTATTTGATAACTTGGATGGGAAAACAAAAAGTCAAGCTATTGCCACTGTTGATGAGTGTATTCAGGGAGGAAAACGAGCAGCTGCAAGTCAAAATGGACTATCGCGGAAGAATAGAAGGTGAAATGATGAATTCGCATTGAACTCAAGTTGTTCACATCGAGTGCATTGTTAATTCGATAACACATAACTGAGAACTGAGATGCTTATAACACATACATAACAAAAGCACATTTTTGTAAAATCAACACTGAATATTATCGCGATCGTTTTAAATATTCGGAAGCGGCTTTCTTCATTCTGAAAATAAAATCTATTTCAGGTATATGAGTAGTAGATCACAGATGAAAAATCTTAGTGACATCTGTTTATACAGGGAGACGTATAAAGTTCTGCAAATTACTGAAAAATTTCCCATGTTTTCAATTTGCTCCTGCAATTTATTGTTCTCATATATCTTCAGACCTGTTCTTTTTCCATATACAATAGTGTTCTGCAATAGTAATGGATCGATTTTCTTACTGAGAGAACTCTAGTCCTATACCTAAAAAAAAGTATCCGAATTTGTTGAATAGGCGAGTGAACTACTTGTTTTTCATTTCGTTATTAGAATCTCACTCAAATACTTTTCAATTTCATATATTTTTAAAGTTAAATTTACGTCACGATTTCGTAAGTAGAAGCAGACCATAGCATAGTTGCCATATGTTGAAATACGATTGGGAACTTCAGAAATATTATTTATTTATAAATACATAAATCCTCAATTATGTATTGGCAAGATTCCTAATTAGCGATAAAAAATCAATTGTCTAAAAATTTCCCTTATGTGTTGTGTAAATAATAATTAAATTAATTCACACTACCCAGCGAGCACAAACATCCCTGGGATGTTTTGAAAATGTTGGCATGAAGATGTTATTTTGAGACGTAATATGCACTGACCAAAGAGGTCTTTGAAGGATATTGAAGTATTGTTTTTGTTCTCCTGTGGCATTTCTTTGTTTGCCTACTGAGAGGTATCCCTGGGATGTTTTGGGATGTTTTAGAAATGTAGGCATGAGGATGTTTTTTTGAGGCGTAATATGCACTTCCCAAAGAGGTCTTTGAAGGATATTGAAAGAATTGTTTTTGTTCTTTTGTGCCATTTCTTTGTTTGCCTCACCACAACGTCTCATGCTTACGTCACAATACGATGAATTCTGATTTGTTTTCGATTTTGTTCTTCTTGTTCGCAATTGGCATTCGCGTTTGCAGCGGTCACGCTTACATCACGCTGCTAACGAACAGAAAGGAATTTGGTGAAGTTTATTGTGTCAGAAGACTTATTTAGTTTGTAATAATGACCATCAGATGCAAGATGTGTTGTTCGGTGCCTCAGTGTAATCAATATATAAAAGTACGAATTTATCAATACACAGCTTTTCCGCAGTTGCAAAATTATGCATTGTGGAGATCATTTCAAAAATTGGGAAACCTATTTCCAATTATATGTCTGTGTGTAGTAAGCACTACTCAGAAACCGATTAAGAAGGTAATTTCATATCAAGAAAATATTTTTATGTTCAATCTATTTTTAATGCATTTTTCCATTCAAGGAAAATGGAATCCTAATGCAAAAATTCATTTTGACAAAAGGCTTCAGAAAAGTATCTCGAAAATGTTTTTTTTTACAGCGATTTAATGTGCGCAAGACGCGTTGAAGATGTTTTGTTGTGTCCATGAAAAGGCATTAAAAAGAACTAGGGAAAAGGTAGTTTTGTGACATATCAAGGACATCTCGATAATTGCCGCCTGCGGCGGACATTGGCTGTTCTATAATAGTTCTATTCATGTGTGAACAGAACATCGCAGTGGAGGTTCAATGTCTCGTACTTTTAACATCTCTGAGATGTTTTTGTGCTCGCTGGGTAGAGGACATTTGAACCGGTAAACGTGATAACACGGCGCACGAATCATGGGCGGGCGTTGTCTCGTCAGTTCTCAGCATTCACCCAATGTTCATCAGAAATCCACGGAGGTTCGAATAGGAGAATTAGGAGAAGGAATAGTAAATATTATGTGCACATGACGTGTGCAGCAGAGGTAGGCAAAAAAGGCTCACTGGGGCCTACTTGCTAGGCGACCGCCTCCCCTTTCTCTACTACTACTAGTACGTACCTATACCTATGAAAAATTAATTGACAAAATTACAATTTCTCATCACTTGTAATATCCCGAAGTTAATATAACATGGAAGAATATAATATGTTACATAGTAAACTAGTATTTTTATGCAAATATAATAGGTAGAAATCAGGAACCTATTATTGGTACCGAAACTACGACCCAAACTAAATTTATTCATGAACCTGTATGCAAATCAAATGAACAAATAAATTCTAAGATTATTCAATTTCCAAACACAATCTGGTGCTAAATTTTCTTACCAAATACGTACCACACGAAGTCAAATTCTTTTCCGGAAATTTTCTCGAGCTCAATATTGAATTCAGTGTAAAAATGTGCTTGCTGCGGTTATATTGATCAGCAGTTTATTTTCAAGATCCAAAATGTCCTTTGATGGGAAAATACCAGTGGAATCAAACATTCAATGGCCAAAAGAAGCTCCACAGCAACCCAACGATCTCGGATTTGTTTTTGAGCGCTAGGCCCAAAATATATGCGATACTGAATTTGCTCAATGAGCGATATCAAGAAGTAGTTGAATTGGCCAATGAACAGTACCAAACTTTCAATGACAAGCTATCAGCCAAAGATCAGGTAAAAAATGGGAATACTTGTCACAAAATCATCATATTATGGATGATTAAGTTTGATCCTTATTAAATTTGAATCTTCCAGAATAATAAACATATTTCACTAGGTTGCTTTAAGTACGTATTTTTTGAAGACGCAATTAACCCATTACCTACCACAGAAATTTTCTTCATATATTCATAGGTTTCTTGTGATAATTAGAACTTCCTTGTAACACAAACACTGGGAAAAATATTGAAAAAAATAATTTCTGTTTTGCCAATTGTGCGTTTTTTTGTCGACGTCTTCGATTTAGTTGAGGTGAAAGAAATATTTGGAACGACTTGGATCTGAAAGTGTGTTAACTTTTATATACTGGGTGGCTACATCCGTGACAATAAGTTGAATATTTCATTTGTTTATTGACATGAACTTATGATTGGCTACACATGAACTAGATTTTTTCCGGTGAAATTTTCAGAATTGTAAAATTTCAATAATTTAATATTCGATTCGAATTGAGCTGGCGATAACCTTCAGGAAATATTTAGGTTTAAGTATTTTTTCATGAAAGGAAATACAAATGATACAATTTCACGTCATAATGATTATATCACCATATTATTCATGATACATTGTTAAATTCGGAGAAAATGTTTGCATTCAACGAAAAAAAAAAACATATAGATCTATACTATTTGAAAAAAGTATTTCGGAAAGGCTATAACTATGTTCGAAAAAGCATTATGTTGTGACAGTTGTGATTTGGTATAATTTGTTTTTTGTTTTATAATAAGGAAGAACTAATAGAAATAGTTATTTATTATACAAGGGAAAAAAGTAGTAGATTTTAGCTCCAGGTTGTGTGAGCTAAAAATCTAATATTTTTCCCGTGTATAATACACTATTTTTTTCTGTGACGAAAGGACGAATCAATATTGAGAAGATATTACATTATTTTGAAATCTGAAAATTATCGACATGCAATTTTAAGTAGGGACACCTGCGTTGTAGGCATCTTTATCATTCTTTTGAAGTTGTTTTGAAGTAATCAAATATCTGATGTCACTTCTGTCAGTCTAATTCTGTGATTTTATTTCAAAAAATTGCGAATTTAGTGGTTGTTTAGTAATATACGTAACCGCGAAGTCGAATGGAAGATAAAAGGACTTGCAGTTCTTTCTCGGAGACGGTATTATTGACTTTATTTTGGAACAACAAAAGCCATCAACAGTGTATATATATGTGATATATGTCCGGGAAAAAAGTACTCACTTTTTTCCCACGGGAAAAAAGTAATTTATGAAAAGTGACATTTTATAACCTGCCAACAGAGATGAAATGTCAAACTTTTTTCCCGTCACAGAAAAAAATGTTTTTAGTGGTCACAGCTATCACGATCTCGCACGATTCATAAATCTATGTAAACAAACTTGAAATGTTGATGAAAATAACAATATTTTCCGCTCATTATTTTCAATTTTGGAATTCAAAAATGAACTTTGAAATGAAGAATTTTTCGCAGATGACAATGTTATTAGCCGACAACTTCTTGGCACTGAAATTTGGCGAAGCATGGAAGGAAGTGGAAATAGAATTCGACATCATCAATTTTGACCCTACTCAAACAGACAAGAAAATAATGTCTAGCTTGCTAATGAGGGCTGAAAAATGGGGAGAATATTTGAAGGAAACACAGTCTAAAATTCTCCAACGACATTACGAAAATGTGAGAACATATACCGAAACAATATTGGGGCAAATAAATCTGATTTGTCGTTGCTATATACATATCATATTGAAATAATACTCATTGTTCCGACACCATTCCATTTTTAGTATACAGTGTCTTTCAAAAGTATCGGAACGGTCTCATATTGCAGGAACGGCTTGAGAAAAATTCACGAAATTTTCTACAGGGTGATTATTGATGATGTCCGATTCAATGGTGGCATGGGCAATGTTGCCAAGTTTACAGTTTTTCAGATATCAGGAGTAACTTTATTTTTTCAAATGGAATACCTCATTTATTTTGATTGCAATTAATTGAGCGCCTCCTAATCACTTGAGTCCCTGAATATCAGATTCGTAATTGACGTGATTTTCGAAATATGACAACATAGCATTTTCGTTAAAAAGTTCTGGAAGGGTCCCATATTTCAGAAACGGCTCGGAGAAAATTTATGAAAACCTCGACAGGATGGTTGTTGATGATGCCCGATTCAATGGTGATATCGGCAATGTTGCCAAATCAACAGTTTTTCAGATATTTAGGGTAACTCAATTTTTTCAAATGGAATACCCTATTTGTTTTCATTGCAATACATTCAGCGACGCCTCATTACTTATGTCTCCAAATTTCAGATTTTAAATTGAAGTGGTTTTCGAAATATGACAACATGGCATTTTCGTTCAAAAGTCTGGGAACCTTCTAATATTTTCAATACGGCTCAAGGAAAATTTATGAAATTTTATACAAGATGGTTTCTGATGATGCCCGACTGAATGTTGATATCGGCAATGTTGCCAAATCAACAGTTTTTCAGATATTTAGGTTACTCAATTTTTTCAAATGGAATACCCTATTTGTTTTCATTGCAATACATTCAGTCAATCTTGTAAATAATAAATGAAATAAATATCATTAGGTAATAATGTATGAATGATAAAGTATCGAGTTTTTTTCTGAATCTGAGATCTGCATTTGTCTTAAAAGTATTGTGTTTAATTCGAGCATAAAGTGTAATTGCCGCTCTCCAGATTACCGCGTTCCGCTTCTTTGTCGAGAGGCAATCCATCACTTTGTGCTCTAAATACACAAATAGCTATTGAAGTGCTTGTTACTGATTACAAAAACTAAACGCTAATAACTATTTGAGTGACATGGATTGAAAAGACTGCATTAAAAGAGTGAGTTGCGAATTGATCGCAATGAAATTTCATATTTTCGCGTGCCCTTTTGAAAATATTGGAGCGTTCGCGGAAATTTCAACGGAGCATGTTCTCATATTTGAAAAACCACACTTATTTAAAATTTGATATTTGAAGACATAAGTAATGAGGGGGAGCTGATGATTGCAACGAAAATAAATAGGGTTTTCCATTTGAAAAAAATCAATTACCCTCAATATCTGAAAAACTGTTGATTTGGCAACATTGCCGATATCACCATTGAATCGGGCATCATCAACAATCATCCTGTCGGAGTTTTCATAAATTTTCTCTGAGCCGTTTCTGAAATATGGGACCGTTCCAGAACTTTTTAACGAAAATGCTATGTTGTCATATTTTGAAAATCACGTCAATTACGAATCTGATATTCAAGGACTCAAGTATTTAGGAGGCGCTTAATTAATTGCAATCAAAATAAATGGGGTATTCCATTTGAAAAAATAAAGTTACTCCTAATATCTGAAAAACTGTAAACTTGGCAACATTGCCCATGCCACCATTGAATCGGACATCATCAATAATCACCCTGTAGAAAATTTCGTGAATTTTTCTCAAGCCGTTCCTGCAATATGAGACCGTTCCGATACTTTTGAAAGACACTGTAGGTATATAGTTAATTAGTTATTTTGAGTTACATTCATATTTCTCTTTGAGTCTCAAATCGCGATCATGGTCGTGCTTTTCCATACTAATCTCAAGAAAGAAGAAAATATGGATACGACACGTGGCAACGCTGTAACTTTTTGGGACGGGTCGTCTCGAATCCGCCTAGGCACTCGAAAAATTGATCGCGATCGATATCGATTCGAAATACCGGCAAATTCGGTATTCTCTCGCTTATATGAAAATTTCTGCCGGTCTCGCGCGCGAGTGAAAACCTATCAGTTTCCTCATCAGCAATCTCCTCTTATGTACAACTGGATTCACGATTCAGCAAATACTTAGTCCTCTTAGACGTCAGAAGAAACATCGGATCAACCAGGTAGGAAAATCACGGCCTCGTTTTTTTTTGTTTGTTTGTATTCTCTCTAAAATCGTATTTACGCATTGCTCAAATTCAAATTCTCACATCTCACATACAGTCCACTATCATTATCTCCAAAACATTGGTTCATTTATAGAAACCAGGGCTGGAATAACTCATTACTCTAAAAGAGTCAAAATCCGACTTTTTGACTTAATTCGGACTCTTTGGAATTAATTCACTTGAAGAGAAAAATTCAACAGAGCCGCTTTACAGTTCGCAATTTTCCAAAAAACTGCAGCAATTTTCTTTATGCACCCACGCATTATACAGGGTGCCCCAAAATTGCTATGCGGAATACGGAATTTTCACAGGAGTAACAAAAACAAGTTAAATAATCAGTCATCTCGCTTAAAAAAATTGAGAACCCTATTACCACCCCTAAGACTGTTCTGAAAAAAATGTCAGGGGATGAGGATGGTTGCAACCCTTCTACAATTTCTTTCAGGTTTTTTTGATCACTGAAAGAAGGTTTATCCTCTGAAATGCACTTTTGTCAAATTTCATTTAATTTATTTCACTCATTTTTGAACAGCGCACAAAAATATGATTTTTATGTAAACTTATTTGAACTCGACTCACGGACAAACGGTAAATTTTTTGATATAAATAAGTGGGGTCCAATCAACTCATTTTGAACTGTATTACACGTGGTAGCTGTGTGTCCCAGCAATGTTGGGACACCCTATATAGTGTCATTTTGGATTTGGACAGCTGTCACCATTTTTTATTGCAGATATAATTCTAGTGATGAAATAGTGGATTTTCAATATTTCATGCATTATTTCATCAATAGGCCCCCTTTTTCGGAATTTCGAAAAAAAATCATGACTTTTTCAAAATACACGTGGATGGGAGTTTTTTTCTATGAATGTGTTCTTCTGATAGTATTCGATAATATGTATATCTCACAATATAAGAAATATAAAAGGTTGCCTGTGGGGTTCATTCTTGCCCGACAAAATATTGTGAGATAAACAGATTATCATAGACCCTCAGAGGAATTCATTGATGTGAAATAGTTTCATCCATTGACATATTTTGGAGGTTTAAGTAATTGCATGGCCAGCCATGAATATTAATTGATAATGAACGACCATTGGTGGTATGGCGCGCGCCTTGAATATTAGGCGAAGTCGTGGCTGGAACTCGTGGCTGGTTTCACACTGATTATATCTAAATTTACAGGAAATGTTAGAAGAGCAAAAGTTGTATGTTAAAATAGGAGAAAGTTGTATTTCCGAAGCCCTAGACGCCGTCACTGAGCTGAAATACATTGCCAGATGTATTGAACGAATGTTCCGTATTTCGGAAAAACACAAACAACACAATCAAATAGAAAGGAGTTTGAGAAAGCTCCCTTGCAGTGAATTCTTGCATAGGACGTATCTTTCTGAAATACGGGCAACTGTAAGTAAAGATACATCACTGAAAAAATACCGGGTGTTCTCAAATGTGAGGCATTTTTTCAACAGGATTTAGAATTCATTGGAATAGACAGATCCACCAAATATCGCCTCAATGAAAGTTGCATAATAACTATCATAAATTTTTAAAGAATTTTATTATAAGAATCTTTTTTCGGTTATTATCCAAATAATCCCCCTTACCCCTGCCAAGGAGGTCGATATGGAGGGGGAGATAACGAATATAGACGTTTATGGCTGTAGTTGCATTTCTGAATTCTAATATATATATCTTCCCCAAAAAATGAACGCTCCACCAAAAAATGTATCCAAAAGTTTGAGATACATTCTCTTCAAAACTACACCAGCCCGAGGTTATCTCTTTTTATGAATACAGGGTGTACCAATAATTATAGCGTGCTTTTTTTTCCATAAAATCTGTAATACCCTGTAGAGTGTAATATATATGCTTATCGGGCCATTTTTTCTTTCACCCCAATGTCATGGGCAAATTTTTATAATGTCAATTTTCGGTGATGTTTTGTCTACAGTCTGTTGAAGAAAAAAGTCTGTTCTCAAATGTGAGGCATTTTTTCAACAGGATTTAGAATTCATTGGAATAGACAGATCCACCAAATATCGCCTCAATAAAAGTTGCATAATAACTATCATAAATTTTTAAAGAATTTTATTATAAGAATCTTTTTTCGGTTATTATCCAACTAATCGCCCTTACCCCTGCCAAGGGCGTCGATATGGGGGGGATAACGAATATAGACGTTTATGGCTGTAGTTGCATTTCTAAATTCTAATATATCTATCTTCCCCAAAAAATGAACGCTCCACCAAAATGTATCCAAAAGTTTGAGATACATTCTCGTCAAAACTACACCAGCCCGAGGTTATCTCTTTTTATGAATACAGGGTGTACCAATAATTATAGCGTGCTTTTTTTTCATAAAATCTGTAATACCCTGTAGAGTGTAATATACATGCTTATCGGGCCATTTTTTCTTCCACCCCAATGTCATGGGCAAATTTTTATAAGGTCAATTTTCGGTGATATTTTGTCTACAGTCTGTTGAAAAAAAAAATGCTTCACTTCGAGATTAGTATGATTGGATTATAAAGTGTAATTATATTATTGTAGATTTCTTCAACATGACAAAGAAGGTGAAAATTGATTAATTAATTAATAAAATGTTTTATAATACTTTCCGATCCTTGAGTTATTATTTGAAAGAAAATTATTGTTAGCACAGTTGATTTGAATTTTAAAGTTACAAGATTTTTATAAGTATTTTGGTACATTTTCAGCCTGTATTCAACTTGACAGTATCAGTGAAGAGTAATATAATTGATGAACAAAAGGAAGAGGCTGTCACACCCGTTTCTCCCATGGAATCAGTTATCAAGTTTGAAAGAAAGTCACAGGATAAAATAAGGAATTCCGAAGAACCAATTCTTTACATGAAACTCGGTTCAATATTTTATTCAAAAGGTCACTAAAAATATTTTGTACACTTAGAAGAATCATAATCTACATACACCATTTCAGCGGAGACAATATATTTGATTTGAATGTAAAAATATTGTTTTCTTGATACATTTACAATATAGCTAGGAGCTCGGCTAGGAGATACATGGAATTGGGTCATAAGATTTACAATGGGAAAAAATGCATCCACTAGTACTAAATATGAGTAACTTTTTCAAAAGAGATTTTTATCCTCGGAAAAATCAAGGGCATTCAATCTTTTTTTCGAAAAACCTCCAGGATACATCCCTTACGTACGACACTGGTAGAGATATTAAAAAATCTTCTGCATGTAAAAATGCCTATTGGTGCTTAGTAGGTGCATTTCAAATTTAATAAAAATATCTATAACGGTATTGAAGTTGTTCATCTGTACTTTTCTTCCCAAAATGAGTTAAGGACTGTAAGGAACCATATCCTTTATTTTCAGACATCAATTTAATTACACCCTGTATATATTTAATGCATAATGCACATCCTGTATACTGAAATTGAACCAAGTACTTAGGCCAAGACTTAGGCTTTCTGGACAGGACCTACCTGTACTGATTACTACCTTAGTTTTGAAACTTTTTGACAGTATTGAGATGTTAAAAAGTAGATGAACTAGATAAAGTAGGTACCTATATAAGTATCTCAATAAGTATTGATTCAATTGATATTGAAAATTATATAGAATACTTAGTTTACATTCAAAAATAAAGAAAAACAAACAACAATAATATTTAGATCAAGGTATCTTTCTTTGAATATGTATAGGGTACCTAATAATTTGGGACTTTCTAAATATGTTTATTTTTTGTTTTCTTTAGACCATATCCTGTGGATCTATCTCTCTACCATTTCAGATTTGGGATTATATCCAGAGAAAGAACATATCCTCGAATTTAAAAACAAGTGGAACAACTGAAAATGTCATGCCAGCATTAAAGGGAGAATTTCAATCATTTCAATAGTAACATCCTGAAGTGATTTATTTTGCTTCATTGGGAAGAACCGGGGGGGGGGGAAGGGGGAACAACTTATACCTACTTCCTACCTAATTCATTTTTGTATTTTATTCACAGAATTCTATATCTGGCCATTCAATAGTAGGTACAAACACTTCAGATATTTTAGATCATAATGAATATTCATGAAATTACTCATGAATTTATGGCCACCTGTATCAATATTCAATGTTCTACATTTTGCAGGGGTTTTAAAAAAGTATTCCAACTGAAATTATATTTTTGATATGTTACTAATTAGAGATTTCTTACCAGGAATATAAAAGATGGAATAACAAAGACTAGAATTCAAACCTCAAAATAAATGCTCCATACTTGAAAATACTCAAGTTATTGAGAGATCATAGTCAACTAGAAGTTGATTATATTTTTCTTCGTCCTTTCCACTTCCAGAATTTTTCAGCACAGGAAGTGGTGCTTCTCTAGGTATAACTGGGAAACAACACCAGAGAATGAAAGCTATGAATGCCACCAAAGTCCCCACAAACAGAATAAAATCTTCGATTGTCTACAAGGGTAAAATAAATGAGAGAGTCTCCTCTCATGTTTCATGAATCTCAATGAGATGCAAGGATCAACTACCAATAATAATCAGCTACTCACACATTCTCCTAAAACGACATTGTTCAGAAGGTATAAAAAATCCTCAATAGGACTGAACATAACATATTTGAGTTCCCCATTCATTTTTCTGCGGAATTATGACAATTTCCATTAATTTCTGTAGATTCTTATATAGTTTATGACTTTTATGAGTTATGTTATAAATAAATACAAAAATATATTTTTTTAATTTTTGACAAAAATGAGTAGAATGACAAATATGACAGGATTGACAGGTGACATCTTCTTTTCTTTTTGTGACTCAAGTCTCGTCTTGTATGCTTGTAGCCCACTGCCCAAGTGGTCTTTTAGCTTAGGTCATCTTGACAATTGAATAAATGAAAGGTTACTGAAAGAAAAGAAGTTGAAGGATCTTGTTGATGAACATGACATGAACTTGAATTACTTGAAGTTGGCACTTGATATCGGAAAGATGGCGAAGTTACCTTTTTTGTGTGAGAGATTGATTTTGTTTTTATTAATTTCCAATGGAATTTCTAGTGTATTATCAAATTACGGTGAGTGGTTGACTAATTTAATTCATTAAAATAAGGTTCCCAGCGTTTCCCAAACAAAAGTTGAACTTGTCATTCGCATTGGAGTTTACCTGTTGCACAATTATTTGTTGTCGTCCGAGTTGTCAGCCTGTTAGGATTTTTATTAATGACCAGAGATGACGAAATTATTTACTGATTGGTAGAAACGAGGTACAAAATCACACATTGTTCTACAGTTTATTTATTAAATATTTATATCGGATGGCATTCCTCTATATTTTCAATATTTTTACTATAGGTAAGTACTTAATATTAATAAACATTTAATTTGGCCGAATCCAGCTAAGTTCAAGAAATAGACTATACTAAAGTAGATTACCTAGGTACCTACATAGATATTCAACTCAATATATTGCTATAATTGAAATTCTGTTTTACTATCTATGGTGTTACTGTAAGGTTGTAATCTCTATAGGTATTTTCATCAGAGCCTTGATTCAACTTGTACTAAACTATAAAAGTGAATAAGAGTGTAGAGGGTCCTCTGATGGTAGGTAGGTAGGTAGTTATGGAGGTAGTTATATTTTGAAACCCCTTCAACTCATTATTTGTGAATAATTGGAAAAAGTTGAATTTCAAACAAAACAAAAACTTGTAGGATTTGATCTTACTTCAAATATCAACCATATCAACTGCCTACTTGTACTTGATATGAAAATAGATTGATTTTTGTCACGATTTTTTATGGAACCCCCTCCTCTCAGAACACTATGATAGCTAGGTATACATAAAAGTTATTTTTAATATTTTGATGACATTAGTAAAAGACTTATTAGGTTGTTTCTTGTTTCCAACATTGTAATGATAATAGATGAAGTGAGTTATGAAGAATTAAAATCAAAACTAAATGAAACTCCCTACTTATTATGTAGAATAAAAAGTATTCTGGAAGATACTGGATTTCAAAGATTATCTGGCTCCTAAATTAGCTGAACCCTCGGCTGAACCATATTTGTAAATTTCGTATATAAGTTTATTGAATTAGTTCATTTATATTATTATATTTCTTGTTTATATTTTGGAATAACTTTGATTACAAGCATTGATTGATATATTATAAAGCATGTTTTGAATACACCCCATATTGATACCTATGTGATAAAGATATCAAATCATTAGGTCAGGATTCTAAATAACTTGATAAAATTCATACTGAATATGCATGATACAATAATTATTTTGAGAATTATTTTTATCAGAAGGATTAACAATATTTTGAACACACAGAGAGTGACAGAGATCAAGTTTATTTGATTGGGTAATACCAACATTACCATCTATTTCAATTTAAATAAACAATTTTGTGGTTTACTACTCATGAAAATGGTTTTTGACGGATTTCACTTCCTCATATTTTCATTGCTATTAGATTTCATTTATTAGCTCAAAGTCTTCTCATCATCATAAATAATTACTGCCAGTCAGTGATCATACTCCAGTTCTAACCTCTTGATTGATGCCCTGGTTTTTGCATGAAATTGCCTTCAGGCATCACGTCTCATATCGCTGATATTATTCTTAACAAACCTAAATTCGATTGGCCCAGTTTTGCTGGGAACGTCTCTACAGTGAAAAAATATCAAGCCAAGTTTACCTATAATTGGGATATTGAATTGAAATACCACTATGTAGGTACTTTTACACTTGAAATGTGTGTTACCTATACATAATTTCTCGTAATTTTTGCGATTTATGAATTTAACCTACTAACGAGGTAGATATTTTTTCTCTTAGTTTCCAAATATGAAAACATGTTGATTATTTCTATATACAGGGTGAGATACAGGGTGTTTCAAATTCGAGGGGTAACATTATCATTAGGATCTCGGCTCGGATCTCGGTAACCATAATCCGCCATAATCTATGCAGATACAAACTTCGTTAATTTAAAGTAAAGTTGAGCAATTTGATGCTGATCCAAATGCCGCCTCTACAGTTTGGAAATTCCGAATTCTTCAGAAATATTAAATTTAGAAAATCCGAGGATTAAACGATAGAACAGAATATCCGCGATTGCTTTTTATTCTGACTTCTTTTGAAGTGATATGACAAATGAGTGTCATTGTTTCAATGTCAGATATTTCAACAACTCCTGTGATTTTTAAGTGTTCTATAAAAAAAACTAAATATTCCAAATGGCAATCATTGAACACACACTTCATACATACTGATTGCTTCATGAGGATCGAGGATCTATGTGAACAATTTTTTTCTTGGGAGATTTTTGTGGAAGTCCTCAGATCCGATAAAATTGACTTGTGAAATGAAAAATGAATTGAAATCGTCTGTGAAAGAATGAAATTGCGATTATGCTTTCAACCGCAAACTTCCATTGTCTTCGACGATTAACGGAATATTCACTAAATTCTACCTAACTGTTATGGAACTTTTTTGTTATGGTATCTGAACGCTGTAGTACAGGGTGAACAACAAGTGCGGCTGTCATCAATCATTCTTCCAACTTTGTTCGTTAATATCTTCCGTTAGCGAAACGCTATCATGTTGCGGTTTTCGTTGGTCTGTTGTGATTTAATTCCTCTATTTCATCGTGTGATATTATGCATACCATTACATTTAATTTTTTTTCCATATCACGATATCCATTGATACTCTAGATTGCGCCCTCTAGCGGCAGCGGTGACATGAATATGAATATGAAACCAATTCAAATCACAGTTGATAGAACAGGAAGAGGTCTTTACAACGAGCCCAATATTGTTGAATTCTGTTACAGTTGTTTAGAAAAAACCGATGAAAATACATAATTTGACTTTCCCACACCACTTTATTTTTTGAGATGGGACAAAAAGTGTGAAACAAAATAAACTAGGAATTTATCAAGGATCAAACTGCATATATTTTCAGTTCACTACTAAGTGCGGAAAAATTTTCAATTTTCATTACTCATAGCCGTTACGCCACCTAGCGGTTATTTTAGGAACCTAAAAATATTTTCCAGCTATTTTGTAGGGTCACTTTTCTTGAAATATTTTATTTTTCAAAGTTGTATCATTATTCGTTGCTGGGATATGGCCGACGGCCGTATTTAGTTGTGCACCCTGTACAGTGTGGATAAATCTTCAAATAAAATACATAAATTCAATGTCTCCCAAACCAACAATATTTTAAAAAAGTACTCGAATTCGAGGGTATATTTTTTAAATTCAATCATCCAAGCAGCATGAGAAAATGAAAACTTCGATATAATATAATAGTAGATTGTTTTGGTAGGATCAAAAGTGGCACTTTGTTTGACAAGCAAAATTTGCGAGTTGTTGCTCGATGGACAGGTGGTATAGGAAAAATACGTGGAAAATGTTAGGTTAGTGAGCATAGTGTGCTCACCGGCGTCTATGATAAGCCTCAGTAGCAGAAACAATAATAATACTGATTATTTATTTCTCTCCATACTCCACTGTGTTTGGCTCGGTAATCCAATGATGCTAAACTCGATGGTAAACAATATCGTTGTGTGGGACAAAAAACCATCGCTGGCCGTGATTATCCAAAGACAAGTTATCCATCCCGAGAATGACGAATGGAATACAGATCAAGCGAGTATGTGAATCTTGAAGGCTTTCCTTATCAAAACAAAAATACTTAACTACTATATGGTGTATATATCTCCAGCATAGGCATGAAATGCCAAATCTGCCGAAATCAGAAACATATCAAGCATGCGTCCCAACCCAAATAATCAACCATAACAATGTTGTTTTTCTGCAACCGACACAAAAGTCGTCCATTTTTTAGTTCCTAGGAGCTAAAGTTGAATTTTAGTTCCTAGGAGCTAAAGTTGAACGTTAGCTCCTAGGAACTAAAAAGGATGTACTGGACGTCATCAAGAATAAACAACATTGTAACGGTTGGTTATTTGGGTTGAGACGCATACCTGATTTCTTTCCGATTTCAGCAGATTTGGCATTTTATACCCATGCTGGAGATATAAATACACCTTATTATAGTTCAGTATTGGAATTATAAATATCTCAGTTAAGTATTTTTGTTTTGATCAGGGAAGCCTTCAAGATTCAAATACTTGCTTGATCTGTATTTCATTCGTTATTCTCGGGATGAATGACTTGTTTTTGAATAATCACGGCAAGCAATAGTTTTTTTTGTCTCAAACAACGATATTGTTTAGCTTCATTTGATTATCAAGTCAAACACAGTGTAGTATGGAGAGGAATAAATAATCACTATTATCATTGTTGATATGCTCACTAACCTAACATTTTCCACGTCTTGTTCCTATAGCTGGCACTGGCGCTGTATTTGCCATTAGAGCACCTGGTCCATACACAAATATCTCACTCTGTGGTTGTATTTATATTGAAACTACAATTCGAACATTCTAGAAAACCTAACCTGCTGTTAATGCAGGTAGAATATTCTCACCACATGGATTATTTGTCAATATTTGTTGCATTGCATACATATGGCACGGCATTGGTGGTTACTTCACATGCTCATTTGAGTTAATTGTTTCGGTTGCAGAAAAAATAGCATGTTTCATTCGGATCAAAAGTGACTTTGTTCGACTCGCAAATTTTCGCTTGTCAAACAAAGTGTCACTTTTGATCCTAATAAAACAATCTACTATTATTCTTGATGACCTCTAGTACATCCTTTTTAGTTCAACTTTAGCTCCTAGGAACTAAAAGTGTTGCCTAGCAACATACCTATGTTTTTGTTAGTAAAAGGAACCTCAATTCAAGAGCTAATTTTGGTATCAAAATGGACGACTGTGTCGGTTGCATAAAAAAATAGTTTTGAATGGACTCGGTCGTTACTTGATGGAGATCCATAATGTAAATTCTTCACAAACGATTCCACTGAATTCTCAATTTCATCACATGTTTCGCTAACACGGTAGCTTCTTCAGATTCAGATTAGGATACCTGTGGAAAGGTAAGATAAACCTTCATTTTCGGAAAGCGGGCACAATATCTACATCAAAATACGATGTACTGGATCAACTTGAAAGGTTGATTACAAAAATTACCTAATACTGAGAAAACAAATTCAACTATTGTGAACCAATATGGAATAATCAACTATTTGAAAAAATAGCACTACGTCAATTCTACAAATTCTACCAAAGTATTTACAGTAGTTTACACAATCATGATGATTCTATTCTAGCCAACAATTTTCAATTTTTGGAACCAAACCAAGCTGGTTTAGTATTTATTCACTTTCAGCTTATACCACACTGACTATTGTTCCAAGACTGTTATATAGGCAAATATAGTCATTAGTCAGCTAACCAAGACAGGAGAATTATTATCAGGCATGTATCTACTGATAACAAAATTGATGTTCCATATCGTTTCTTATCGCCTGTCACTTTTTGATATAACTCAGTTATAATACGAGCTGTTCACGATATTGCATTCATCACAAATCACCTAGATACATATTTTATAATCGATGATAACAATGGAAATTCAATTATTTCAGTCCTCTTTGTTTTCATTGAGATATAACAGAATTATTTAATTTATTCTACAGGTAGGTAGATGTTTGTTTACATTTATTATAATTTTTTATTCTCCTGTTAGAGAGATATTGAACATGAGGCTACAATGAAACTTGATAAAATTGTGTTCATAAATATTTATTTATGATATGAGTGCTAAAAGTGAAATTTCATATTGTGAGAAGGGAACAAAATAAAATCACTTCTAGCAGGTATATCATGCACTATTTTTTATACAAAGGTAACAGAATCGTATCCAAAACTTCGGTGGATAACATTGCTTTCTCTGCCCTGGTACATACATACATTTCAATCATCAGATGAGCCTAGTATGTCTTAGTTTTGAGAGATGGGCCGTTTCTCCCTAGTAAATGACCTATGAAGTGCATTCGAGCCCTTATATAAATTTCTATTTTCCGTTTCTGAAATATGAAGATACTTCCAAAACCTCGTCCAAAACCCACTAGGAATGTAAGAGGAGCATGTGGATGAAATACTAAGATCAATATCTCATAATGGACGAATTTTGCACTTAGGCCCTTTGTGCTTATGACTGCAGTATAGCTATAATACTAGACCCGATCACAGTCGACGGATGGAAGCTAACATTTGTTTGTAATTTAGATGCTTTGTTAGAGTTATTTTTATGCTAGCAATATTTTGAATACAGTCAGATGAAGAATATGGTATTGCTTTCATCTACAACCCGTGTTGAATTGAAATTTCCTTTTTCTACTCACATAACTAAAATGGCATTTAGCGTACGGAAATGTACCACGCTAAATAATCGATTAATCACGGATTGTCGATCTGTGATTTATTCAAAATTTTAAACACGTTACCATGGCAACACGATTTCTTAAACATTACCATGGCAACACAGTTCATTAAACACAGCTTCAGTAATTTGAGACATGTCTGGCCTGTCAATTGTATTAACTGTCAACTGTTATTTTCAAATTTTGTATCAAAATTATTCAAACAATATTCGTTTGTATAAGAATTCTTCATTAAAAATATATGCGAAATGTAGACGAAAGTGAAATCGAAGAGAATGTGCTGGTACTTGCATATCTGCAAAAAGTGTAAAAATGAAGCATCCATCTTTGAGAAGAATTTATTTATTCTGAGCTAAGTATGACAATAAACGTGAAACGAAGGTTAGTAAGCAATGGACTGGACACATCTACAACCAATATCACTTATACGTGTCTCGCTGGTTGCATGCAGTTGCATGTATTATGTTCTGAATTCCCATTCCTTTCGAATTATTTTGTAGGTTAGCAGGAATAGCAGGTATGTCAATGTAATTTTTGGAGTTAGTAGAAAAAGCATAGTATGTAACGCGTTTATAAACTCTTCTAGACACTCGTTTATTAAACACTCGCTCCGCTCTGCTCCGCTCGTGCTTAAAATACTCGTTACTAAAAGGACGTTTATAACACATGTTACATAATATACTATTAAAGTCACTGCATGATTCAAACGGAGGTGGAAGCAGTCAGATTGCAGACGACAAGTGGTGGTGGTTACCATATGACTCGCCAGAAATACTATTTTTACATTTTTGTGATTTTTTTCGAAAGGATTAGCTGTAGCAACTATTGAAGATAAAATATTCAGATAGGTAAATTGAGTTTGAAATCATGAAAAACATCCATATCTCCAAAGTCATCCAAAGTAATTTCATGAAAAAAAAAGTACTTGATCCATACTCAAAGACTCAAAGACAAACATAATATTTGAATTCTCACTCTTTATTCAGGTGGCTTGACCCTGAGAAATAAAAAAATATCCGAAATATATACATTCTTACATTTTTTTGGTTCAATCCGATCATCAACCACCTTCAAGCGTTGAGGGAGGGGAAAATTTCTCAGTGAACTTGGACCCCGACTATCGGTGTATACAGGGTGTTAGTGAATAAGTGCGACAATAAACTTCAGGGGGTGATTCCTTATCATATTTTAGAAAATGAAGTTTACATAAACATTTGTTCTAACTTGTTTCGTTTTCGAGGTACAGGGTATTAATATATTTCCTTGAAAAATCGTTTTTTTAATCATTACTCAAATGCCTTTTTACCAATTTCAATGAAACTTGGTGGTTTTGTTGAATTTAACATGGAGCTTCTTTTGATGTGATTAAATTCGAAATAATATTTTCAGTAGCGTCACAGTGGGTTAATTTATCGACATATACGGTAAATATCAATGTACGCCACTGGTTTTTCTGACTTCCCTATTTTTATTAATTTGAACAATTGAAATATCAACTTTCCTATTCCCTGTGTTTCTTTTGTATCTCGCTTAGTTTTTGAGGAAATAATAAAAATTCGATTTGCCTTCAAATTTTGATGTAGCTGCTCTCCAAACATTCTTTTTTTTTTTTTCATCGGATAGGGACAGGAGGTAGGTATTGGAATTTTTCTTTAACTTTTGGAGATTATATGTTGTTGGGAATACTTCCACAGGCAATGAATTCCAGAGCCTAGCCGTTCTATGGATGAAGGAGTCTTTATAAAGTGCTTTTCGACATCTTTCGAGGTTGACAACGAAAGGATGTGCTGACTGGGCTTGTCTCAATAACCTCAATGAGAATCATTTTGAAATTTTGTGATTTTGTCAGTCTCAAACCAAACTGAATTTTGGCACAAAAACAATTAATACCTCCGAATTCAACATCCTGTATATCAAATACGAAGCAAGTTAGGAGACCTTCTGAAGTTTGTCGCAGCTCTTCACAAACACCCTGTATAACTCTTAAGAAACAAACTTATGAGATGAAAATAAAAACGAAATTAGTAGGTATTTCACCGTCGATTCAACCAGTGATTACTCAATTTCAATTTGAAAATGAAATTCAAGATATAAAACATGGTTGTCGGGACCTAACATTTCGACAGGATCGAACGTTCACTCATTTCTTTTCAACTAACTAAATATATACTTAACTCGAGTAGGCGTAAAAATAATAACAGAAAGGTCAAATTGAGACTGAAACTTAATAGTATCTTCTTGGTGTTGTGCCTTAACCTACGCACTGACTGACTGATAAAAATAAGGCAGCAAAGGTGTTAAAACAGGAAAACATTGAAAACATAGTATAGGACATAGGATGGTATGGACACCGACACCAGGCCACCTACACCTACGTGTGACTCACGTGACCCTACCGGAAGTGTCTCTAATAGCAGGGCAAGAGAGAATGACAATTAGCTGAACTTCCTTTTTCAATGAGAATTGTACTGACAATAGTAATTATGATCGGCGCCTAACAATAAATAATGTAACGATAAGTTTAGATTGATGATGATATTGTTTCCCAAGACTAGCTAAGAAAAATTGTTGATTATTGAGGCATAACTAATAATTGATAAGTCGGACACTAGCAATGGGGAAGGAAGACCACTGAGAGATGAAATCCGTCCGAACCTCGTTCAATCGATGAATTATGATTTAGATTTAATGTACAGTGTGTCCAGTTTTCGATGCTTTTGCGTGATATCTCAGAGTTATCTCTCGAGATAGAACCTTGCGGTTTTCGCGGTCCTGTGCCCCTTTTTTGTGAAACTCAAGATGGCCTAATCAGATTTTGCATAACTGTTTCCGTTTATGAGATACAGAGCGATTTTGAGAATTTATACTTTTTGGACCCCCTCTATATCTACGAAGTTTCTCAGCAAAAATGTCGTATTAAAATCTCATCCCATAGAGAGTTTTACGCAGAATCCAGTGGCGCACTCAACATTTTTTGTCGTGGTATGGTTTTGGAGATACGACTCAAACTTATGATTTTTGTAATGGAACACCCTGTATTTTATAAGCTCATTAAATTCTCCATTTTTTTCTCTTCAAAATGATATATAATTTATGAATTTTTGATTTTCGAAAATGCTCCAAAATCACTAAAACATTGAATTTCAATAGTGGGCTATGGATTTTTCATATGAAAAAGTTCCAATTGAAGGAATATTTCTTTTGATTTTTCCATGAAAAGGACACAAACAATACTAAGGGAAAATGGACATCAATTTGAACAATTCAATGAATAAATTACTTATTAATTTGGAAATTCAATTGTCTTAGTGAAAATTCAATCAAGTGCTTATTCTATATTACGAACTTTTTATTATTATTTATTTGTTGCTATCAGGTAACTAATTTTTGTGTTTTCTTAGTTAATTAGGTTGGTATTGTTTTTGTCCTCTTCATGTAAAAATCAAAAGAAATATTCCTTCAATTGGAACTTTTTTTATGAAAAATCCATAGCCCCCTATTAAAATTCAATGTTTCAGTGATTTTGGAGCATTTTTGAGGACTTTCTATATATATACATTATATTTCATTTTGATGGGAAAAGAATAAGGAATTTTATGAGCTTAGAAAGTACAGGGAGTTCCATTTGAACAATCATTAGCTTGAGTCGTATCTCAAACCATACCCCTAAAAAAATTTTAGTGCGCCACTGGACTCTGCGTAAAATTATCTATGGGATGAGATATTAGTTTGACATTTTCGCTGGGAAACTTCGTAGCTATAGAGGGGGTCCAAAAAGTATAAATTTTAAAACTCGCCCTGTATCTCATAAACGGAAACAGTTATGCAAAATCTGATTAGGTCATCTTGAGTTTCAGAAAATAGTGGCACAGGACCGCGAAAACCGCAAGGTTCTATCTCGAAAGATAACTTAGATATCACGCAAAAGCATCGAAAACTGGACACACTGTACAATCATTATTACAAGTTGAAGTTGTAGGGAATCGATATTCCATTTCATATTTCAAAAGTGTCCCAAACTGTAGGTAGCAACCTGTGATATCTTGCCATACTGCAGTGTTGCAGTGTGATTGGTCAGCTCAAGGACAATAGGCGTGTTGGGATTAATACGTCACACCAGTCTCACCAATAAATTGACACCATTTCAATGAACATATTTTATTTTATTTTTTATCATCCTAGTATGAATGAAAACATTCAAAATTATATTTATTGGTAGTTTTTCGGTATAGAGCTCAAAATGGTGTCGTTTTAAAATATCAGTGGTCTCCCCCATTATCCTTATAACTGTGTACCGAAAATTTTGTTTTGGGAGAAGCACAGAATTTAAGCTGAGTTGAGTACAATCAAACATTATCAAAATATGCATTGTCAAATGCAAATTAACAGATTCATTCATAAATATTTGGATGGTAGAATAAATAGTGTTTATTATTCGCTCGACAATGAGATATTGTAATGATGGTGAGATGGTGTGTATGACTTTACTTGAGGTCGTTTCCCTAATCTGAATTAGTTCACTAATGTGATTTCGAAAGTCATCTATAAACATCACTTCACTTCTCATTCAAATTGATCCAAAGAAATTGGCAATTTATTTGTATTTCAGATGCAACCAAACTGCTTGAGTACAACCAAACTGATGAATGATATTGTACATACATTGTTTGCAATACTAATTTTTTATTGAACCTTTCAACTTGATCTCGGTTGGCTATGAAATGAAATCAAAATTTTCATGCAACAAAATGAATCATACCTATATCATATTGATATTTAAAAGAAATTAGTTCATTCTGCCGCAATTATACCTTTCCACAGCCCTTATCAGAAGTTTTACAGGGTGATCTCTAAAAGCGTGACAAACCACCAATACATTTCTTTCAATGGAACACCCTGTTGTTTATAGTTTTTTCAGAATCTGTGAATTTTTGTGATCACAAAAATATATACAGGGGAAGGTTTTGAGGTACAAACTGAAATGGGTGATAGATCTCATCATTTCAATTGAAAAAGTGTATATTAACGTGAGGCCAATTTCGATCAATAGCGGATCTACAGGGGGTCAAAGTTTAATTATTTTTTTCTATTTATCAAAATATCGCTCACTTTTGAAGATATCAATTTGAAATTTGGTGTGTTTAATACTTTCTAGGAATTCATCATTTTAAACATTTTAGAGATTTTTCAAATCTACAAGGTGATACGATTTTGGAGATATAGGCTTCTTTATCCCCCCAAACTTTTTCGTACTACGCCTCTGGCCTTTCCAGTTACCAAATAGGGTGGATCGTTCAGTTTAGAGGCTTTTTTGCTTCAAATTTTTTTCCGAGAAACGAACCAGTTTTCGAGATAAATAAGCATATCCGTTCTGAAACACGTTAATTTTCTCTATATTTTTCTGGACTAAATTGGTTAACAAGAAGATTCTTCCCGACAAGTGGAATACTTTATTTTTTTTATATCTTCAAATGATATTGAAAAAGATATTGGATATATACTTACACAGGGTGATATCTTCTTTTCCACTTCTTTATAACCACTTTTTTGAGCCTAGAAAAACAAGTTTTGTTTGATTAATTGGTGATCACTCGATTAGTTTGGGAATGTATACGATAATGATACAATAGGATGGAAGAGCAGTCACCATTATCTCCGGATAGGGGCGACTGAATTCCGCCCTTACATATTGTCAATAAAAAAACGACGAAAAATTATGTATTATATTCTTGGCAATATGAATAAAGACATATTATTATTATTATTATTATTATTATTATATACAACTGTCAAATATATCCTCATTCATGGATAACACGATATCTGTAACTTGTATAACTCTCAGGGATCAACTTGTTAAAACTTCCGCATATTGTTTTTTTTTCTAGATGAGTAAATAAAGTAAATATTATAGGGGTAGGCCTTTTCGATGAATAACCCTGTTCATGTTTCTTGAGTTCGTTCACACTGTACAAAGTTAGTTATGTTATAAAATAATCAACAATGTATAATACTCAAATAAACGTTTTATGATTATTATTATCATCACGTTTTATTTTTGCATATAGACATACAAAATATCCATATAACTGCCATAAAATAAAGAAGATGTTCAGCGAGAACATGGTTCAAACTCGATAGTCTCAGTTCAGACATGGACAGACAGACGAAAATATTTTTCGAATTCTTTGCATAAATTATCTCAAAAAACTTGATATACATAGTTGAGTAGTTGAGTATGTATATAAATATTGTCAGGCAAGGAATATTTGAATCCATTATTTTCTTTGAAATCGTAAATGCTCTGAACCAATATTTTAGTTCAAATAACTCGAAAAGATTATATACCGTGTGTTCATTTGAAAACTTCCCACCCTCAATATCTCGTTTATTAGACGGTTCTCAGAAAATAGCCGAGACAGCTAAATAATGATTGTAAGGGGGACATGTTCTCACATAAAAATCACCTTTCTCGTTTCATCCCCTTTGTCTCCACTGCCACCCCATCAAAAATTTCAAACGGTATTGTATAGGTTGGGTGAGACCTCATTGGGAAGACTTTTTTAGATCTTCTAAACGCCTGCGTTCTCATTTTTGAAATCAAACGACGAGATTGCGAAATGTCGAATAAAAAGTTCGAAAATATCGTCCCTAAAAATTTTGTAGAAAATATCCGAGACAGTGACTGTTGGGTGGATAGTTCAACGTAAAAAATATTTAGCTCGTTCCATCAACCTTGCACCCAATGTCCACCTCCAAGTTTTTTGTGATCGTGGGTCATTGGAAACGTACGATACGCTCTTCTCTGAACTGTTGCATTTGTTGTTACGTTTTCGAATTGAACCGGATTAACGATATGAGAAATCTAAGGTAATAAAAAATAATAACTGGACAAACACAATGAAACTTCAATTTACCTTCATCACCCCAAGATTCAGCTGCCACTGAATTACTTTATGGTATAATTTTCATTTCATCTTATAGAGCCTAAAAAGTTGGGTATCTGTGAGCAATTTTGACGATTTATCTCAAACCGTTTCGAACTCTCATTGAAAGAACAAAATAGGCGCGTTTGAAAGTATATGTTTATATGAACTTTTTTTCTAGACCACCCTGTATATCTTTTGTTTGTTGCATTCTTACAAAGTGTGTCAGTTTAACAGTTGAAATAATCTGACCGCGAAGCTGTAGGATTATTCGGTTAAACTGACACAATCTGTAATTGTGCAGGAAGTTGGAGATGGTTATTTCAGTTTCGTGGAGTGTTTCTTTCCTTTTATGTGGTCTAGATGGCGTTAAAACCGTGTGGCATACCTGTGCCCACGGGAGATTTATCTGAGACCATAAATATTGCCGATTGGAATTTGTTGTGCTAGGTTACGCTTAGCCGGCGGTCTTCGGACTGCTAGCTGGAGACTACCCTGCACTGATGAGGGCCAAAGAAGCTCGAAACCGGTCTGTAGGTTACGTTGACCTGGCTGAATTGAAATCGATCGGCATTAGAGAAAGAAACACTTGCATTAGAAATCGTGTATACGAATCAATGCATATATTTCGGGAGGATGTAATTCAATGTTGTGCATGGCATTTGGCAGGAAAGTAGTTGTTTTTCTTCCTTCATTTACCATTGTTATTCATTTCATGAACATTTGTGGAAATACTGGAAATGACTTCGAGCTTTTTTGTATTTACTTATTAATTATTTATTAAATCAGTTTCTCATAATATCGTCACTTTTTTGCAGATGCTGATTTTTACGAGACCGATTTCCCTTCTGACATACCAGAAAATGACCCTGTGATAGAACTACTGAATCAAAACAATGCTGTCCATACGCTTCATAAAAGAAACATAGTAAATGGTACAGTTATTCCGACATCTATAGTAACTCCATCAGTGACATCACAAAAACCAGTGAGTTATTCATCATAACTCGTTATTTCCTACACAAATAAAGCATGTTTGAAAAGAAAATCAGCAAGTCTGTCATATACAGTAATCAACTAACGACAAGTTTCATAGGTTACTGTTGGAGCCTCGAGTTAGCTTAGGAGGAGTTTACTCCAACTACGAAAACTGTTGATTTTCTGAGTCCGCGGTTTGTTCGCGTTCACAAAATTACGAGACGGAAACCATGAGATGCATGCGTAGTGCGAAATTCCACAGATCATGTATTTTCGTTTTACTCGGACTAGTTTGGGATAGTTTCGAATCGGTCCAAACCAGTACGAGCCTCCAGGCAAGAACTTTCTAAGAAAGTTGTTAATCATTTTAGATGCGCATGCGTGTATTTTGTATTTATACATATTCTGGTTCCCACGAAAAGGGATATCCAGTAATGTTCAGAGAACATCGTGAAAACCAAGGAAAATAAGGTATGAATTGGTGTTCTTCCTAAATTTCTGGAGGTTATATATCTCGGGGAACACCTCTGTTCCAGATTTTTAACCTTTAAGCTTCCTTAGTTAAGATCTGGTTAAGAGATACACTTTTAAACGAGAAGAAGAATGGAATTATTGAACACATATAATCAAGATTATCAACAATGCGCATATGAACTCCAGCTCATCATCCTCTTCAAGTTCAGATAACAATAAACATTTTCGAACATTTTATCTGCTGGAAATCCTCAAGACCAATCTGGAGAATGGTGGTTTTGAATGTATCTGTCTGTACTCGGTTTATGAATTCAGGGATAATTCTTGGTAGGTATAAGTTAGGAATGTATTAGTGGAGAAGGTTTATGTTAACAATAATTAACATCAACATAATCCTGACCTATAAATATGCCCTCGATCCTCGTGAGTTAAGACATAGCATAATATTTTCGAGAAAGAAAATGAGAAAACGTTGAAACTCGTTTTCGTTGATCTGGTTAAAAACTATCCCATACTAGTTTAGGATTGAGTTTGATGCGCACCTGATTCTGCGCAGTCCATGGACCGTTTAAACAATTTGGAACACGAACAAACCTTATTATATGGTCATCCAGATGGCAGCAGTTGACCGCGACATAATTTATAATTATTATTTTATTGGCATAGAACTTTGTGCTGCCCGAGGTGCTGCCTCATATCTTGAATGCGCCCATACATTCCTTTATACGGAAATGATCCGTAAAATAATAAATTAATGAGTAGAAAAAATCACAAATACATTAAATTTCAATATCTATTTGACAACTGCTGACATCGGGATAACATGAACTTATGATATCAATAGTTTTCGTAGTGAGTCAACTCCAGTAAATTCCTACATTAACTCAAGGTCTAAGAGCAACCAATGAAACTGGCACTAAGTAACTCTTAGTTATCGACTTTTTTTTCAGATTGTAGCTGTAGTTTCACAAAAAACCAATACAATCCTCCCGACTAATTTCACACTGACAAGTCTGAGAAATAACCTAGCGAAAAATCTTGGTGAAAATGGCACAGGAATTCGAAAAAACTACACATCGAGTACGACGCCAGTGCCTTTGGTGCACAAAATGATCTCAAATGTAAGCTTGACTACTACTGAGAAAGATGACGATGCAGATTTCGGTATTCCAAGGTTTCCTAGCGATTTGGACACCGAAGAAGGAACGAAAAAATTCAATGAGTCGCTCACAAAACATAACATCACTAATTCAAAAACGGTAAGTGTACAGTATATTGACAAAAGAGACAAATTTAGATGTTTTTATAGGGTGATACTGTAACTAAGGAGTAATAGTAATTTACGTAAAGTCCAGAAAATACTAAGCCGAGCCATAGGCGAGTTCTGGAAGTCTGCGAGTCCAAAAAAACTGTTTTTGGACGTGTTGCGTACACTATTTTTTCGGCAACCATCAATGAGACACATTTCCATATTATATTAAGAGGATACAGAGGTAAACAAATCCTCATATGCTCAGATAGTCAGGCGGCCATTCAATCTTTAACATGCAATAAAATCAGATCAAAACTGGTCTGGGTTTGCCTTCAAAGCCTGCTAACCCTGGCTAACCACAACAAGGTAACTCTTCAATGGGTGCCAGGGCATAAGGGAATTGAAGGCAATGAAGCAGCTGACGCTCTTACCAGGCAAGGGTCTGCGACGTTGTTTATGGGACCGGAACCTGTATTCGGTATCCCCAAAACCTCAATACTCAATACGCGGCTGGCTGGCAAGGTGGATGCAAGAAAGACATCAGGCATACTGGAACAATGTCCCAGGACAAAGACACAGTAAACTGATGGTTGGAACACTGTCCAAAACAGTGACTTACGACATTCTCAGCATAAACAGAAGTCAGATCAAACAAGTGACGGGACTAATAACCGGTCACTGCCCCTTGAGGAAACATATGCATCAAATGGGCATCTATACAGACGAACCCATATGCAGACTATGCAATGAGGAGGAGGAAACTGCCACCCATGTAATATTGGAGTGCGAAGCACTAGCGCGTTGGAGATACAACCTTCTGGGAGCAGTAAACTCTCAAGAGGCATTTTCAAAGAATGATTTGGTGAAGAGGCTGCTAAACCTCATCAAGGTAGCGAACCTGTTCACCTAAGTCAACAGCATGATCAGGAATACAATATGCCCAAGGGCTGCAGTGTTTTGGGCTTCAAACCCTGACTGATCATTCTGCTATTAGTCAATCAATCAATCAACTGTTTCATTGAAAATTTCGTGTGGACATTTTATCTATCGCAGCTGCTTTCAATAGTTTATTGTGATAATTGCAACCAAACTTTTAAAAATCAAAATAAGTCGAAGCCTTGAGGGGACAGAAGGACGATCTAGCCTTCATAGCCATCTAGTGGCTTGAGTGCAAGGTGCATAGGTAGATTCATCAATCATACTTTGCGACTAAGTCGTGCATATAGACCCCTACGTCTATATGCTTACAGAAAACACATCCATGTCAGATTCTGTAGACTATCGCGTCACCTGTAATTCTCAAAGTGGTTTAATGTTCCACTAACAGATGGTGATAAACCTAGAATCTCAAGACTAGGAGATTCTAGGGAAATTTCGTGAATTGATTGACAGCTGATGCAAGACAGACTGTTTTGACTTGCCGTAAGTCTCATCAGTTGCACTGGCCAGCTGAAAATCGATTCACGAAGGGTACCTCCATATATCAAACAAGTCGAAGCCCTGAGGGGGCAGAAGGACGATCTAGCCTTCATAGCCATCTAGTGGCTTAAGTGCAAGGTGTATAGGTAGATTCATCAATCATATCTTGCGACTAAGTCGTGCATATAGACCCCTACGTCTATATGCTTACAGAAAAGACATCCATGTCAGATTCTGTAGACTATCGCAACACTTGTAATTCTCAAAGTGGTTTAATGTTCCACTAACAGATGGTGATAAACCTAGAATCTCAAGAATAAGAGATTCTAGGGAAATTTCGTGAATCGATTGTCAGCTGATGCAAGACAGACTGTTTCGACTTGCCATAAGTCTCATCAGTTGCACTGGCCATGTCAACTAATTTCGCTGCCATGGTAATTATCATCTGCATTTATCAAAACCCGTCAAAACCATATCTATCAAAAATTTCATAGTTACAATGACAACAGCGATGAAATTCACTTATCAAGTTAGGTGAATGATTGAAAAAATAAGACGAATTATTGGTCTTATTTTTTCTCAAACTATGTTGTGTTGTGTTACCTCTTCCACTTTTTATCTCTCATTTCGGTAACGATGAAAATTTTGGCGCGAAATTAGAGGATCGGATAGTACTCAATGAAATCTTCAAAATGAGGTATTGCAACATCCCTCATCCCTATTCGAAATCCGGGGGCTGTGCTTCCTCTTGGTAGGGGGTTGAAGTTACGGGGATGAAAAAACAGACAAGTTGTTTCCCCTCTTATCAGATATCGACGATTTATTTTAATGCCCTAAAATCTAGGTGAAAAGTTTTCGGTGGATCACCCTGTATATGCGTCATGATTCAATCCATAAACATATTATTTTTCTCATCAGAAAAAACAAATCGAACAGCATACAGCTTTAGTCTTAATCAATGTCAACCAGTTTCAATAGTTCTAATTACATTGACTATATTATCCTCAATTATGTTTGTAAACAAGTTTATCCATTTCAAATTCAAGATCAAGGTACGTCTTGAAAACTACTAGTAGCAATAAAATGTCTAATGATAAATGAATTCCAATATCCAATGATAACCGAGTCATTGGCCCCATATGATTCACATTCACTTGTTTATGTTTCTAAACAATTCCTTCACATTACATCCATTTCCATTTCAGGATCCAAACCTTTTTTACAACAGTTCCATATTGCACGATAAAAGTGTTGGACATTTCTACTGGGTGGACATGAAAAATCGATCGGATGTCAAAGTCAACGAGCTATTGTCGCAGTCGCATCGTAGAGCAGCTGTAAGTTGTTTCACCAGAATATTTTCACCAATACTGTTGACCGGGAGCCCGCAACGTGTTTTTTGTGTCATTTGTTCACATTCAGCAGTAGAAGAACCTCCCAAATTCCAACCTCCACTACACTGATACGAGTTCGCCGTCATTACTTAACGTTCGGCGAGTTTGAATAATTGAAATAAATTAAAAGTTAAACAAAATTTGTAATGAAAAGCTTTCATTTAAACGCTCTAAAAAGAATAAAATAAAATGTTCCTTTATAATTTCAACAATCCACTTATAACCTCATTATACACAATTCATATGACCATGAAACCTTGTCGCGATGATCAATCTCTAATTGAACTCAGCAGATTTTACAAAATTAAATCAGTAGTTTAGTACCACAAGTAAATCGCGCGACAAGCTTTTATGATCATATAAATTGCGTCTAATGAGGTTACAAGTTGATAGTTAAAATCATAACGGAACATTTCATTTTATTCTTTTTAGAGCGTTTAAATAAAAGCTTTTTATCAATTTCTTTTTTTACTTTCAATTGATTTTTTTAATTTTCAGTTATCGCTGGCTAGGTTTCTCAGTTTGTACATTTCATTCAACGCATCATTATTGGAAGGTCGTTTGCTGGTTAATTTTGAACAGTCCAGCTCTTCAATAAGGAGACCTTCGAATGATCTTACACTTTATTTTCCGAGTTCCTCTCAACGAGCCCTTTCATTGGTACCCATATTGTAGAAGTGCATCAAAAATAACTATTACACCGTCGTGGATGGTCCGCCATATTGAATTCGAAATGACTTAACATTATTTTTTGAGTAACTCTCAACAAAACCTTTCATTTGATACCCATATTGTGGAAGTGCATTAAAAATAACTATTTCGCCATTTTGGATGGTCCGCCATATTAGATTCAGAATGACGTAACATTATTTTCCGAGTAACTCTCAACAAGTATTTTCATTTGATACCCATATTGTGGAAGTGCGTTAAAAATAACTATTTCGTCATCTTGGATTTAGAATAACTTCACAGACCTTATCGTGCATTGTCATCCAAACTAAACTAAACGTGTATACAAAATTTCAGCTCAATCGGTTGAAGATATCTACTTCAAAATTGAGTTCAAAGATTCCACCCGAACTAACATACATCCATACATTGCAAGTTAAATAATAGTTATTTATACACCAAGGTAGTGAAGAATATCATCATTACCCAGGGACCAAGATTATATCCCGAGGCTATAGCCGAGGGCTATAAGGTCCCATTGTAATGATATTCTTCACTACCAAGGTGTATATTAAATTTTTTCCACCACATGCAATATATTTCAATCATTATCGTTCTGTGAAACTGAAATACAGACCTATTGCCATTATGAAAGCACTTCCCTTAAATTCTAATTAAAATAATATACATGACTATGACAGCATATGTCAAGTCGTTATTGATAAAAACGTACTAGATTCGAGTCCCATTTCTGCGAATATCGCATTAAAACAGTGAATTCAGGTCCATTATAACAGAGGTGGCTATGTCATTATTGACTAGTAGTTCATAAAATGACGAAAACTACTTTGGTAGTACAATCACACTACGCCTCGAAAAGGAGTAAATGATGGTTGGGCGGAACTTTACGTGTATATGGTGGATACGATGCGCAATGGCGCTGTATATTGTTGTCATCACTACTTTCAATGGAAAGTTATTATGTTTATGTTCGGCATTTTTCATATATTTGTGTTCGGCAATGATTTCATTAATATTATTTCTAGATGAAATGGAAATTTATAAAATACATGCCGAATAAATCAATTGGATATTGACCTTCGGAGATGTTGTTTTATAATAATTAATAGTATATTAGACATCATTATGTGAACCCCGAACAAAATGATTGGACCTTCTTTATATAACTAACGAAGAAAAAATACATTCGTCGTTCATTCTGTTGTTTTGAATATTGTTATGACGACGAATTGATCTTTTCTTCTCCATTTACATAAAACAGGTCCGATAATGTTATTGGGGGGTCACAAAATGACATTTATCATACTACTAATTATCATAAAACACCATCGCCGAACGACAGCAGATGATATATTGTTAACGAAAATTGGATTTTATGCCTATGAACTCCGAACGCTAAGTGATGATTCGACTGATTCGAGACCCCGGGTTTTTGAATACAACTTCATCCACGCGGCCCCCACCCTTTGGTCCACGATTTTTATTACTTGGGATACTCTTTCTATGCAAGAATGTTCCAGGTATTGCCTGGGCCCATAACCTGTTAACTATTCAAATTGAGTCACTTGTGACTAACAGGAATGAATACAACCAACACAACTTATAACTTGAACATTTAATAATAATTGTCTTTTTGCGACAGTGACATTAAACATCTCAGTGACAGTATAGGTCATATCTATGACAACGACTGAACATCGGTATGTAACATTACAGATGAGAATATTATACATACTCCACTAAACAAAAGATTTAGGGCTATATATTTAACAATTATACTGCGGAGCGTGAACAAATGAGATAGTTGAGATACGTCGTGGGCTCTCGGTCTATAGGCATTATTTAATTCTAGTTCGGAATACGGAGTTCCATTTAAATATCACGTACAGGGTTGCTGAATTTGAGCCTCATCATTGGGATCTCGTAAGCTGTAAGAGAGTGGGTTAAATTATGGAAAAGTTGCCTTATTGAAATTTTGAAACTTCCGAATACTTCCAGAGACTTTTGAAGAAAAAAAAACGAATATTCGCGAATTTAATTTAATTTTTTCATGAATAACTTGGCGACTACGTGTACTCCTGACAGTTTCATCAAGTGAACTCGTTCATTTGTGTTTTATTGTACTGTCATTCGACACAATGAACCAGGGAAAATCCTAATACCAGAACTTTTTGTGGCATAAAAGTATATTGACTGTGTCCATTTTAATTTCAAGACTATCAAACTTTTATCTTCTCCTTCTACGGCCACCTTATCAAAAACGTCACTATAGCCACGGGCGGCTTCAAATGCACAGTAATGGCTATTAATACATGATCTTTGTATGAAATACTATTATGGACCATTTTCATTACAATACAATCAAACTATCATTCGACTTCCCCTTCTACGGCCACCTCCTCAAAAACGTGACGATATTCACGGGCGGCTTCCTATACACAGTGGACTACCTGTAATGGCTATTAATACATGATCGTTGCTTGAAATACTATTATAGACCGTTTTTATTTTTATTTCAAGACAATCAAACTCGACGATAGCCACGGGCGGCTTCCTATACACAGTGGACTACCTGTAATGGCTATTGATACATGATCGTTGCTTGAAATACATACACCATTTTCATTTTAAGACCATCAAAGTCTCATTCGACTTCCCCTTCTACGGCCACCTCATCCAAAAAGTGTCGATAGCCACGGACAACTTCCTATACACAGTGGACTGTGTGGACCTGTAATGGCATTAATACATGATCGTTGCTTGAAATACTATTTTAGACCGTTTTTATTTTTATTTCAAGACAATCAAACTCGACGATAGCCACGGGCGGCTTCCTATACCTGTAATGGCTATTGATACATGATCGTTGCTTGAAATACATACACCATTTTCATTTTGAGACCATCAAAGTCTCATTCGACTTCCCCTTCTACGGCCACCTCATCCAAAAAGTGTCGATAGCCACGGACAACTTCCTATACACAGTGGACTACCTGTAATGGCTATTAATACATGATCGTTGCTTGAAATACTATTATAGACCGTTTTTATTTTCATTTCAAGACCATCAAACTCTCATTCGACTTCCCCTTCTACGGCCACCTCATCAAAAACGTGACGATAGCCACGGGCGGCTTTCTATACACAGGGGACTATGTACACTCGTGGCTGGCGGCCACCCAGTACATCGCCCCTCTCATGGCCAACTTCGACACCAGCCTGTCCAACGACAGCTTCATCAAGTACCTCGACAACGGTACCGCGTTCACCGTCCAATGGGAGAACGTCGCCCTGCAAGACATGCCCGCCGATGGGAACTTCACTTTTCAAGTGACATTGTTCAAGAGCGGCGACATCGTGTTCGTTTATCGGGAGGTGCCCTTGCAGGTAAGGTTGTGGTGCTATGTCTAGCAAGTAATAGTATGAGGTTCGAATCTAGCGTTATGATCAAATAATATATTTCAGTTAACATGTAACATAACAAGACAGATAATAATCATATATGACAAACTCAGCTTGACACCCATGACATCCCTGACATTCAGTCACCATACTGTGTGTCCACATATCATATCATGCAAGTAATAGTATGAGGTTCGAATCTAGCGTTATGATCAAATATTATATTTCAGTTAACATGTAACATAACAAGACAGATAATAATAATATATGACAAACTCCTCTTGACACCCATGACATCCCTGACATTCAGTCACCATACTGTGTGTCCACATATCATCTCATGCAAGTAATAGTATGAGGTTCGAATCTAGCGTTATGATCAAATAATATATTTCAGTTAACATGTAACATAACAAGACAGATAATAATCATATATGACAAACTCCTCTTGACACCCTTGACATATCCCTGACATTCAGTCACCATACTGTGTGTCCACATATCATCTCAAAGGTAGAGAAAATTTCACTTTTGATTAGTATAAGAAATTTCTCATTATGATAGGTGAAACATTTTATTTCATTATTTTCGATCAATAACCCAATTTAGCTCACATATCGCCATCATCAGGCACATCCAAACCGAAGAAGTCGCGAGGACGAGAAACGAACTGCCTCATAACCGTAAAACTTCATAATACTCAATTTAATTATTCATGCGGAAACGTGAGTGGCTTTTCTCTTGAAGACGCTTAAAAAAGAGCGACTGTTTCGGCGAATAGAAATGGCCATGTTCTTCAAAAGGATGTATTCAGTAAGGCATACCGGATATTGTGTAATATTATTTTTCTACAAACGTCAGAAAATGACAAGGTTCGCGCATTGATAACAAATTGCGAAGTGACACTTTTTTCAGTTTGCTATGTTACCATCATACCTTGCACAAAACAATGCGCGAAGTAAAACAGTGCGCGAAGTACCTACTTCGCGCATTGTTATGTAAAATATATGAGATATTTATATTTCACCTTTATGGTCCCCAATCGAGCAAACATCCACGAAATCATTTATTTCTGAATGTTCAACAATAACTTTGTTTCATCTCTTCGTGCGCACGAAAGGAAATTCCTATTATGTTCGTGGAACATCGTGCGTACCTAGGGAGGGTAGGGGAGGCCTTTTAAGCCAGTTCAACACTATTTTTTATATCAAGCTAAGCATATTTTTACTTTAGAACTATATTTTTTGACGTTTGTAGAATAGTTATTTTTGTATCTAGAGCGCGAAATGCTACTTTGGTGATCGAGATCTGATTTTTTTAACGAGCCGTAGCCGAGTTAAAAAATAGTCGAGATGACCAAAGTATTTCGCGCTCGAGTCGCAAACAAAATTTTTTCTACATACGTCAAAAAATATAGTTCTAAAGTAAAAATATGTATAGCTTGATATGAAAAATAGTGTTGAAGTGGCTTGAAAGGCGTCCCCCTATCCTCCCTAGGTATACGCACGATGTTCCACGAACATAATAGGAATTTCCTTTCGTACGCTCCAAGAGATGAAACAAAGTTATTGTTGAACATTCAGAAATAAATGATTTCGTGGATGTTTGCTCGATTGGGGACCATAAAGTTGAAATATAAATATCTCATATATTTTGCATAACAATGCGCGAAGTAGGTACTTCGCGCATTGTTTTGTGCAAGGTATTATGGTAACGTAGGAAACCGAAAAAAAGTGTCACTTCGCAATTTGTTATCAATGCGCGAACCTTGTCATTTTTGACGTTTGTAGAAAAAAAAATTTAACGGGCTGAAAATATAATCTTTCCCAAAATATTTAGATATGTTTTGCTAACTGGAAAGAAGAGGAAAATAATGAACAATGTGGTCTACTTTTTATAAGCGCGCATCCAAATTGACATTTGTGTGTGTGAAAATGTAATGAGCACTCGAAAATATCTAAAATAATTGACAAATTGTTCAATAGAACGAAATCCATCGATAGTTCACCTAATTCGGCTCTAATTAAGTTGAAATTCAAGGACTGGTTATCTTTTTGTAATAAAATTGGATTTTTTGAATTACGAGTTCAATAAAAATTCTATTGTTCAAATTGGATGCGCCCTGTTATAAAACAAGTTTTCTGTTTTGCCTGAAGACAGATCTATCTGGATTCTAAATTCGATTCATATTTAGTTTCGATGAGAAATATGAGTTGAATATACCTACCAAGTATGAGTCGATTATACAAAGTGGTTCAAAAGTTATGACCTGACCATAGACGAAGATTTTTCCAAAATCAATATTACGTTCTCTATCACAGTTATTAAAGATGGTAAAGTCTAATGATTTTAAAAAAAATTAACATGGGCTGAAAATAAAATCGTTCCCAAAATATCTAGATATGTTTTCCTAACTGGAAAGAAGAGGAAAATAATGAACAATGTGGTCTACTTTTTATAAGCGCGCATCCAAATTGACAGTTGTGTGTAATGAGCACTCGAAAATATCTAAAATAATTGACAAATTGTTCAATAGAACGAAATCCATCGATAGTTCACCTAATTCGGCTCTAATTAAGTTGAAATTCAAGGACTGGTTTTTGTAATAAAATTGGATTTTTTGAATTACGAGTTCAATAAAAATTCTATTGTTCAAATTGGATGCGCCCTATTATAAAACAAGTTTTCTGTTTTGCCTGAAGACAGATCTGGATTCTAAATTCGATTCATATTTAGTTTCGATGAGAAATATCAGTTGAATATACCTACCAAGTATGAATCGATTATACACAGTGGTTCAAAAGTTATGACCTGACCATAGACGAAGATTTTGCCAAAATCAACATTACGTTCTGTATCACAGTTTTTAAAGATGGTAAATTCTTAAAAAATACAGATTCAGAAAGCACTAAAACCAGAAGAAAGTATTTCTTGATCGGAAAAAATACAACAAACGGTACGAAACGTACAGGGTATGTCACGACGAGCTTACACTATCTCCATATCGAGAATCAGTCGGAAGAAATCCATGAAAATATGCATGTGATCAGAATTCTGAATATTGAACCACCCTGTATCTGTCCTGATTAAATATCAGTAAATAGGAATACAACAGTTGAGATAGGGACATGTGAGCCGTTTTGACCGATAATGAATATTTTCGACACAAACAAATCCTAAAGTTGAAAAATATCGATTTTGAACACCCTATATCTCTGTAATCATTTTCGATAGACCCCCAAGTAAGATATATCGATGGAATCAGCTCTTCAAGGAGAATCTTAAAATGCGATAAAATACAGGGTGTTCCGTTTGAAATATCAATGTTGCTACTACATTCTAGTAGAAGCGGCAACACTGCATTGTCGAACATATTTTAAATGAAGAGAGCATATACCAAAATATAAGCATGTACATTTTCATGAGTTTCTCCCGACAGATTCTCGATTTAATGATAGTGTAAGCTCGTCGTGACATACCCTGTATAGGGTTATGAAGTTAAATGAAAACAGGGAAATATGAGGAAAAATTGAGAGAATTTCTCTCCACTCACCAGCGTGAAAAAAGTGAGGCTTTGATGAAACAAAACGAAACACTAGAACAACACACGATCCCGATATTATTATTATTGAATCGAATGAGGAATACAAAAACACTATATACGAATCAATACAATCACTCAGTTTTTAGGGAACACTCAGTTTGGAACGATAAATAATTCCTTTCGCGAATTTTTCGATGTCGATCACAAAATTCGACCGTTCGTGATGACATCTAATATAAGACTGTCTTGATTTACCACCTGGTCACGAATGAATGACTAATACGTTGAATCATACTGCTAACTGATTAATTTCCGAACAAATGATTTATCTATGACTAATGGTGATAATGGAATTATACGGGGGGGGGGGCAACTATGTCTAATGATGATTATACGGGGGGAAAAGATATATAGTATACAAAATATAAGATGAAGTATTGAACACGGATATACTGACTGTATTATTTTCGTAAGTCTAATGATTTAAAAAAAATTAACATGGGCTGAAAATAAAATCTTTCCCAAAATATCTAGATATGTTTTGCTAACTGGAAAGAAGAGGAAAATAATGAACAATATGGTCTACTTTTCATAAGCGCGCATCCAAATTGACATTTGTGTGTGTGAAAATGTAATGAGCACTCGAAAATATCTAAAATAATTGACAAATTCTTCTATAAAACGGAATCCATCGATAGTTCACCTAATGAAATTGAACAGGTGCCAAGGAAAGGTTTGAATGTGAAGAGGATCATTTTCTCATAATTTCCATTTTCTGGTCTTTTCCGGTTTCACCGGTAATGGCTCCGGTTTTGAATTTTTAATGAGAACACCCTGTCTATTGTAACATTTTTGGATTTCTAGGCAGGAGTTCGTCCAGAATGAAAGAGTTTTCACTTATAATATCACGAGATCTTCAATTATTTCCGGAAATCTCTACGAGAACACGAATATTTTGAATATTTTGAGAATTTTCTAAATATTCGTGTTCGAGAAAAAATTCCCGGATATTAATTGAAGCTAAAGTGGTATTCGTTAAGAATATTTCACACCAAACATTTTCGATCAATCTAAAGCTGAGGAATTTCAACAACAAATAGATGATTTAGTTGAAAATGATGTTAGAACTAACGTATAGTAACAACATGTGTTTTGGCAAATTCCGAATTTGCAAGTATACCTACATAATATTATATGGCAAACCTTTGATAAAGGATTTTTATTTATTGACCTATAGAATGAACTCGAAATAATCTGAAATTTAATGTAAATGTTATTTAACCTATAAACGTCAAAAAATTTCCAGTGTAATTTCATGCTCCCCCAAGAAGGAGGAAAAAAAATTCCAAGAAATTTGTTTAGTTGCTGTGGTAACGATACGAAAAACAGGCTTTCAATTGATCGAAAATGTTTGGTGTGAAATTTTCGTTGAAAATTTAAAAAAATATCATCAAAATTTCAAGGACTCATTCTATGGGTTTTGAAAGTTTCAGTCAATCACAGAGTACTGGAAGAATTCTCTCCTTGAAAATGTAATTTTGAATTTGAAATATTCAAAAATTTCTTGCTGAATGTAATAATTCAATTTTTAGACCAATTTTGGAAATTTCGACCATAACAACCAACCCCTATTTGCAGGTTGAAAAGATTCAAGAGTTACATCATCCCGTGAAGGTAGGCTTGTCGGATGCTTATATCATGGACCACACTGTTTTTCGTAAGTATTCCGTGTTGGAAATATTTTCTCAGTAAAACATTCAATTGATATTGGTGGAAAACTATACATTTTACATTTCTCTAGATCTTTGGGATATTCTTTCCTCGTCTCTTTGAATAAGATTATTTGCCTCCAGGATGTCTATGTGCTCATAATTTCTATATTCTATCACCCCTGAAATAAAAATTCAATCGATATCCGGTGCCACCTCCTTTTGAATAATGTTCCAAGAAGAGAAGAATATGGGTCTATTTAAAAAATAGAACATTCCACTTATCTTTGGGTGTCTCGATATTATACATTTCCTGTAGGTAAAGAAAATTTTCCTTTGTTTTACAAAGTCAATCTAATTAGGTATTGACCAATACCGATATGATATGTGCCGATATACATAATATGGGTATATCAACAATACCTGTACCAAGGCCGATTATTATTGAAATTGAAAAATGAAAGCTGAAATATAGGTACATTCAAAAATAGAGTAAAAAAACTGATTATTTCTGAGCCAACTGGATAAAATCAATCATGTTATTTTACTCTACAAATATTATCCTTTGTTTGCCAATTTATAGTTGTTGATATATTTTGAATGATGACATGTTTACCTATAGGTAAATAATTATGTACTTCCTTATACCTGAGCCTATTCTGTCTGTAAGTTATTTTTACAATAAATAAATGAATGAAAAAAATAATTCAAAGAAATTATATTCCATGCAGGTCACTTCCTAGAAATTGAACAATTTTCGAAATTTAGCTGGAATAGCAGTATTTAGCTATTTGTTGGCTTGTTGTTCTGATGAGAAATTGAGAGATCCTTAAAATTCATTAGATCTATAAAAAAATGTGTACACAGTGTATCCCACTTTGAGCGTCACAACCTTTGTGTTTTCGTATTCGTCGACCGCTTTCAATTTTATTCTCTCAAAGCAGTAACTTTGTTATCCGTTAGATTTGATGAAATATTGATGTAGTTTCGGAATCCTAATGACGTATTACTTTAGATTAGATATACTTTTTTGTGAGAAATTAAATAGGCATCAACTGATAACGATATACATATCGGTATATCGGGTAAATCGTTTTTTTTTTTTTTTTTTTTGTTGAATAGGTACATTCATAATCCAAATGAATCCTATTCATGTAGATAAAAAATACATGAATTGCACGTAGCACTATTTTTTTCATTGGCTTCGATTGCATTCTTGGTACAATACTGCCTGAACTTGCTCTTCGTTCTCGGTGCTTTTAAAAACTCATAATCAACGTACTGAACCGATTGAACCGATGAAATGACGACACACTGAACAAATCGCCAGCTTCGATTCGTCTTGTTGACTACTAAGAATTGCATTATGAGGGCCGATAGGAAATGCCATGTAAATCTTATTCTTGAGAAACGTTTAATTACAATGTGAATAAATATACCGATATACACCGGTATCGGCCACTGATATATCGGTATCGGTCGATCCCTGTAATTCTAGTTCTGAAAATGACTTCTGACATTTGACGGTTATTTTGTTGAACAGGTCTGTACTAAGGACATTAAGCCACTGACAATGATTTTAATGGTTAGTCATAAACAATCTCATGAATTATCGATCATTACAAATATTTTAATAAATGAATGTAGGAGCAAATTAATTGATTTATGATTTTTTTCTCAGGCTGCTTTGTGATACAAACTTTATTAGCTTTGTGATACAAACTTTATTAGCTTTGTGATACAAACTTTATTAGATGTAGATATTTTAATTTCACTCTGTACATTCATTAGCTCAGGAGAACCACTAGTTGGATGTGTGTGTATATCTTCATTTTGTGGATGCTTGAATGGACGACAAAAATCTATATGTCAATTTGTAGCTGATATACCTACTTTTTTTAGTTGTGAGAAGAAAAACAATCTACGAATATGACAGAGTGCACTTCAACAAAACCTACATCAAAGATTGGACCACAATTTATTTGAGTGCATTGCCTACCTGTTTGGACGCTCACGATTGCGAAACGTGTCTCACAAGAGAACTAAAATTCAAAGTGAGTACCAATTTCATGGTCCATTATCTAAGTTATTAAGGGTTATGATATCCATTAAATTATAGGAAATTTTTGGTTCGGTACTGATGCAAACGTCATCACTGATCTTACAGAGAATTCGATTTCTCTCTGAAAAATTGAAATTAATGGTTCCCCAGAATAATATTTGTTATGGGGTCTCCACCTAGGGTGGGAAAGCGTAATAGCTAGAAAATAGTATTTTTAAGGCTCATGTTCAGTGTTGTGAGAATGATATATAATAAATTGAAACGGTTGCCAGAGAAAACGCTTTCAAAACCAAAGTTCATTCAAGAAATGAACGTCACCAACCTAGCTTCTACCTTTATTGCTATCCAGTCAAGTTACTAGGTCGTTTCAACGTTGATGTGCGACAAAATTTGATCTAGGAAACCATTGATTATTATTTTAAAGGTTAACCATATGTTTATAGTTTTCATCCAATTGTTCTAAAATTGTTTTATCCGTCATTCGGTTGCCCCCTTACGAGCAACCCTCAGAAGTCTTCGAGAGTCTTGTGCGAGCAAGGAATGACGGGGGCGTTACCTTTTAACGTGTGATCCCAAACACTTTCTTGGGCCATCAGAAAAATGTCTGCAGTCGATGGGAATCGAACCCACGATCGGCAAGCGAATGCGGATTAGAATATTGACACTCTGTCCGCACGGCTACCTGGCCGCTGAATGATTTCAATAGATAATATGAATGAGCCTCACATTCCCGATGATATACGACTCTTTACTCTAATACTTATGGCCTAATGTAATAACTTTGATTAAGACACACGACGGTTATACAGATGTAAAAAAATGCCGACATATAGGATTTCCAATTCAGTAGAACGATATGTCCTTGAACCAGTCGACCTCCTAAAAATTTTAACAAGTACACGCGATGGATAATCAAGTATTCAATTGGAATACTCTAAATTGATTTGTCCCCACTTCTTAGCTAAAATACGTCTCTAGTTTCAGCAGGAAGCATGCTCAGTGCTCAGTCAGTATGAAAATGTTAGGTGATGTGTAAGCATGTGTTGTTGTCTGACGTATTAATTGAGATCCCGACGTCCCATTGCATGCTAACAATTATTTGCTGCAATAAATGTAACAAAAAATAACATTTCAAAATTGCAATCTTACCCGCAAGTGTGCGACTTTCTTCTCGTTATTTAGCGACATTTCCGATCATCCAGTTTTGGTTTTATATTATTTGCCATGTTACACATTCACATGATGAAATATATCAAAAAATTACTTCAACAATGTGAGTAACGCTAGACTTGTGACATTTTGCACTATCTACGATAATCTAAAGCGATAGAATTCCGACACGTCGCAAATCGAGTTCGCTAGAGTTGGAGACAAAATCGCTGAGACGGCATCACTGCACGTAAACTGTGATAGTGGCAAAGGGAACGGTAGTACAGTTGAATAGTTGTTCATCCATCGCTTATATCTGTTGAACTTTTTGTTAGTTTACTGGTTGGGTTGATATTCATTGGAAATCCTATAAGCCGGCGATTTTTGTCCACATTATAGAACTTGTATGTCAGTACCGTAGACTGTCTTTCGTCGTGTTCAAATGAAATCATTCCGGTTTTGGATGTAAGATAAATTGATATCCATCCTACAGGACGTGAAAAGAAATTCTGAATTGAGAAAATCTAATCACGAATCTGCGATTGAAGGTCTACAAAAATAACAAGAATTCACATTCTCTATGTGATGGAAATATCGATTCTTTATCGGTTCATTCAACAGAAAACAAGTACTTTCATGGCTATATACCACGACGAACATTAAATTATATCTATTGAACATACACGATAAGAATTTGAAAACAAAATCTTCTGAAGTTGAGAATTTGAATTCTCCTTCAGATAAAAATATGTATGCACATAATATCATTCACTGACTTCACTTTATGAAATAATTTTTATTTCATCTTATAGAGCGTAAAAAGTTTGGTATCTATGAGAAATTTTGTCGATTTATCCCAAACCTTTTCAAACTTTCCATCAAAGAACAATAAAACGATGCGTTTAAAAGTATATGTTTATATGAACTTATTCCATTATTTCAACGAGTACATCACACTGTTGAATTTTTTGTTTTACAAACCGGACCACCCTGTGTAAAAAATAATGTCGTGGCAATGACTTCACAGATTTATCTCACCATTCGCAATTTCATTCATTAATCCCTGTGGAGTGTTTAGGATTGCTGGCGTATACTTTTTAATTGATGGCTTCGATCGCAACTAGCAGATTTGGAGGGAGAACGGTTGCGAGCGGAAGAGCTTAAAGAACGCGTCGTTGTGCTCCTTTTCGACCGACGAAGCAATGATTACACAGAGTTATCTCACGATTTCATTCATGTATCCGTCCGAGTGTGTTGTTCAGGACTTTCTGATATATGATGATTGATGATATATGAATGAGTCATTGACAAACTACCGTTTCAGTGCCAATTGTGCCCGACCATGGGCAAATGCTCGGAGGTCATTCATTTATCAGTGTTTGGTTGTTCACGATTGCTGGCTTACACTTTTTGATGCTTTATGAATAAATCACGGTGTCTACCTATCGTTATTTAGTCCAAGTCAATGACAAACGAACGGTCGAGAGCGGAAGAGCTTCCAGAACGCGTCGCTGTGCTCTATTTCGACCGACGAAGCATTGATTCCACAGCGTTATCCCCACCATTCGTGATTTCATTCATTTATCCGTCCGTGTGTGGTGTTCAGGACTGTTGGCATATAATTTTTGATGATATCTGAATGAGTCAATGACAAACTACCGTTTCAGTGCCAATGGTGCCCGACCATGGCCAAATGCTCTGAGGGCTTCGACCGCCACCGGCAGACCTGGCTGGCGAACGGCTGCGAGCGGAAGAGCTTCCAGAACGCATCGATGTGCTCCATTTCGACGGACGAAGACGTCTACTACCATGGCGAGCCCTACCAGGAGGACCCCAACATCGTCAACCACGACATGAACGACGACATCCCGGTGCCCATGGCGGGCCAGGCGGACGGGAAACGGGACGTGGGCGTGTCGGGTATAATGGCCATACTGTTTCTGGTGGCGATGGTGTCGGGGTTGTCCGTGTGGGTTTTGTACGCGTACAGGAACCCGCACACCACCAGCGGACAGATGTTGATAAGGGTGAGTGCACGAACCATAATTTTTTGCCAATGAAAGTATTCCCAAGAACTCATAAACTCCAAAAGTTCAAGAAAAAATCCAACACCAACCTCCTTTCCCTTTCGCACAAGAATTTCCTTTCGTGCGGTTCAAGGGATAAATAAAATACATTCGACTTACTCGCAAGCTATGATTGTTTAAACAATCTACTGATACACCTTTGTACTTTTGATTTACTCCATATTCACTGTGTCCAAGATAAGGATGTCTATCATGGGGATCGTTTTTATTTTTTTCTGACGTTATCCAAAGAGAAATTGGAAAATAAAAGACACTTTCTCATTGCCACTTTTTAAGCTCTACAAAACAGCGTTGACAGATTTTCCGTACGACGTTTCGTTTCGGAGAAACAGTCATCAACTTTAATACATGATAGATGAAATTGCGAATTTGCATGCCATATACGATTTCTTCATTTTTTGTATACCTATATGTTATCATAGTAGGATGTTAAGATGGAGAACCTTATTAAAAAATGTTTTCGAAAATCGGCCGACTTGTTGAAGGAATTATCTGGAAGTACTTTTATACCTATAAATGATAGACGTTTGCCATACTTGAGGAGTAGAGTAATAATTGATAATATAAAAATCGTTGAATAATAAGTGTTATATTTGTGTTTTGATAGAAATGAGTATCGTGTATTGTTGGAGAAATTGCGAAGCCTATACAGGACGTTACAGTATGGAAAAATCTTCTATTACCAATAATATGTGGGTGAAACCTTTGGCACTTGACCTCTGACTAGAATAATTGTACCTACATACAAATACAATTATTATTCATTGATATTGTTTTTATTATGCAGTACCGTCCGAGCCAGTGGAGGTGGAGGAGGGGGGAAGCGAGATACACTGCAGCGACGATTCACATGTGATGATCCTTTTCGTAAAATCAACATAACCTGAAACCATGCCGACGGGCAACTGAAGTGATGCTTTTCTTAAACATCGACTGCAATAAATCGACAATACACAATACACCATTTGCATATTGTTTCCTGTAGTGATGTAGGGGCTTACATTCATTGGAAAATTTTTAATTTTGGAGAAAAAATGCCGGGAGAAAAATCTTTGTAGCCGGCTGACCTATGAAATTTCGCGATATTTTTTTTTATAATTTCAAGTTGATGAGAATGATATTCTTGACAATTTTTTTTTATCCAAATCCACAATGCTATTTTTCTGTGATAAAAATTGTTCTTGCAGTTCTAAAAATGAAACCTTCAGGTGCCTTATATTTATTGTATATATTTGAAATTGCTCTTTTGTTGATTGTATATAAATAGCAATTATAGGTAATTTTATTATTATTCGATTCTGATAACCATGATATTGTAAAAAATAATTAAGTAAATGACGTTTTCTAGAAATAGGTTGTGATACTTTAAAGTAAAAGTTTCAGTGTAGGTATTTGTTGTATTACTCTTGTCATCCATTTGAAGTGTTTTTATCTCAATTTTCTATTTGTTCTTCTCCATAGTAAGTAACTAATTTGTAATGAGTGCATTATTATATTTTCAATAAGCCATAAATCATAAATAAGACAGGATAATATACATCATTTTTAGTATGAATTAGTTATTATTTTTTACTATAATGTATTATGCATGTTGAGCAGATAAGGGAAGATTATATTTTAATACAAGTCGAATAAAGAATATGGATTTTTTTTTACATCCTTTCCCGACTTTTCACTAGTGGATTTAGTACAAAGAAACTCTTGTTATTTTGGTGATTTGATTCTCCCTCTCATATTAATAATATGGTAATAAATTGAGTCAATAATATGGTTCCATTAATAAGACTATTACATTAAAGAAAAAATTCCCTTAAATTCACAAAAATTTTGAAAAAATGTGGCGGAAGGCGGGCGATTTTCACATGATTTTCTAGTCTCTTATTGTCATGGGCATATGATATATTAATTTAAAAATGAGCCGTGTAGCTAAAGGTAATTGAACATTCTCTTTTCGAATTCTGATTTCTTTTCTGAATTGTGTATTTAGGTATACATACCAGTCTTCCTGCTTATCTATCAGTATTTAATAGATTATACTAGAGTCCCTGTACCTTAAGACAAGAGTCCGGACACAAAACTGACAGCCGTTGGAGTTTTTAATATTTTGTTTTATTTGGTTTGCCCACCTGACAATGTGACGAAACAAGTGGTCCCGCCCGCTTCTTTTCAATTATTTCGAATTTCTGTCACTGTCACTTTGAAATTTTATGACCGCCAAAATTTTGCATTTTAAATTATTTCAATGTCCTGCTGCGTACATTATTGCGATAATTCATTAAAAAAGGGATTCGAATTCAATTTTCCGTGGAATTATCCTTTAAAGATGATGTCATGGAAGAATGCAATGAAACGTTCAGAATGGAAAATCAATTTCAAGAAATCCGCAATATGTGAGGTAAATATTCAAATTTACTTGTAAAAACAGTACAAAAAAAAAAGAATTTTATATATGTATCTCTTTATTTAGTTGAAAAACTAATTCATTCACAATAGTAAATACATTCACATATAAATAAACTTAGATTAACATGAAAAAATACAATCAGTCTGAATAAAAAATACATACGTGTAAATAAAAACTAGGTACATAAAAAAGTAATAATTATATACTAATTTTTCATTAAATAATCCTTCAATCGTCTTTTGAATGTATTTATCGAACCACTCTCTTTAATTTCTTGTGGGAGGTCATTAAAACAATCTACTCCTTTATAAAATAAGGAATTATGTGTACTATTTTTCTTATATTCTTCAACTTTTATATTGTTTCTGTTTCTTGTATTATACTCATGTATTTCAGCCACATATGATAATTTATTCTGTAGATATACAGGTGAATATGCAATTTTGATTTTAAAAATGAAAATTAGTGTTTGATACTCGAAGAGTTTTCTCACTGGTAGCAATTGTAGGGTTTGCAACATATTTGCTATCTGCGTTATATCCTTGAACATTGTAAGATTATTCGCATAGCACGATTCTGCATCATTTGTAGTCTGTTTAATTCATGCTGGTTGAGAAAAAACAGAATGGTGGAACAGTTAATTTAAATGTGGAAGGATTATGGAGTTGTATACTAATATTTTAGACCCCTATCCTATGGCTTAGATATGGGGAACATCTTCCTAAATAATTGACTTTGTAAGCTACTGTTTTGATGACCTGATTAGCATGTTCCTTGAATTTCAATTCATTGTCAATGGTAACACCCAAGTACACGAATTTGTTCACCTTTTCTATATCACTGTCATTCAATCTTAGAAGTAGATTTTCATTATTATGATCTTTATGTTTTCCTAATAACATCCATTTTGTTTTATTTACATACAACACACTCATGCACATCATCACTACTAAAGTACAGTAGGGTGTCGTCGGCAAATAAGTGAATTTTACATTCTTCTGCTATGGTTACAATATCATTTGAATATATGAGGAATAACAATGGTCCCAATATAGACCCTTGGGGTACACCAATATCATTTTGCATTTTATTACGGCGGCTCGGTGGTCGAGAGCGTGAACGCCGAGACATAGGTTCGAATCCTAGTTAGGCCATGGATGTTTGTGTTTGTATGCTTACCTAACCCCGCACAAGTTTCGACTTATGGGGCGTTTGGTCCCAGTGCTGGGACCAACGAGGTAATGCAATTGCAAAAAAAAATAGCTGTGTCCGTCTGTCCGTATATACAGGGACTCTAGATTATACCAGCCTACATGATCTTAATAACATGAAATTTCTCAAAACTAGAGAGCGGATATCACCCTGTATAAATCAATTCTTCTCAAGGTTAATAGTGTTTTATATTCATAAAGGCCATTGTCACTGTTGTACAAATACAGTGTAGGTATTCTATGAATCTATGATCTAAAGCCAAAGTAAAAGATCTTAAAGAAAAAAGAAGGTTATGTTTTTTTTGACAGAAGGAAATTATTTCTATTTTTGATGTAAACAAGGAGGACCATGATGTGTCTATAAACTGGGGTAGGTTTTCCCCTCGCGAAATGGCTCTCAAAACCATTGCAGAGGAATATTTCAGCAGTTTGAACCCCATTGCATCCAGGCTGTACAAGGATTTGGAGGAAACCAAAACCTCTTATGAGGAACTCTGGAACACCATTCCCGAAAAGGAACAACAAACTATCCTATCAGAAAGTATTATCAAACCAGAGATTTCCATCAAATATGGTCCTAGTGAGGGAGACATAAAATCTGAATATGCTATGAAGCTTATATTTGATGACCATTGCTCTTACCAAGATGAACATTCTGGACCTTTTAGCTTCAAAACACAAAGCCAAAGAGATCTGAGCATATTCCAGAATGAACAACCAAAAAATATCCAAGAAAACAAACCAAAGCCAAAGGTCCCAAAAGTGAAACTTCCTCCTGTAAAACAACCAAAACTAAAAATGGAAGACCAATGTCCCAAAATTCCAATATATCATGAAGCTAATCTTCAGAAACTGGATTCAATTCAGGATGATGATCATGCTAACTCTCTTCCAAAGACTGGATTAGATTTTCTAGACAACTGGTAAACTGCTTTGTAGCAGAAAGAAAGTTATTGTTCACTTATATTTGATGGAATTTCATATGAAACTGCAACATTTGTATTGGTAGGTTTTGTTTATGAAGGTTAATTAATCAAAGGCTCAATTTGTAGTATTCCAAAGCACTGATTAGTTTTAAATATGTGTTATTTCTATCAGCCAATGAACATACCTATTCCTATTACTGCCTGATTTCTAGTCCATGAGGGATATCTAGGAAAAAAGTAATTCAACATATTTTCTCCATCCCTACATGCAAATAAATCTGGTCCATTCTATGCTACTATTAACTTGAATGGATTGATTATCATCTTATAAATAATGAAAAATCATAATAGAGTATACTACTTACTTGCACATCTTGTGGAACTTAACAAACATTTGGGAATGGGATTAAAAGTTCTCCATAAAATGAAGAGAGAAAAATCACTAAACACTGATGAAAGTTATCACAACAATCACTAACACCTGTACACTTACACAATAGATGATATTATCATCACCTTGATAATCACAGGAATATTAGAGGACATGAAAATTAATACAATATGATGCATTTTTTACCAACAAAAAACATACATTTTTTATAGTCACCTAGTTACAACTGACTTTTTTTGTATGAATCATGAATTCCATGGAATAGCCTACAAATGAAATGTTTTATAGTTCTGTTGTTCTGTCATTCACATTTTTTTTCATGTTTCAGTGAAGAGTAGAATAATACCATGATTTATTGAAATGTAATACTATAATAACTTTAATTTTGGTTCTTGTCAGTTTTGAGGGTACCTAATATACCAACTTGTGAATATTACCATAGTGGGTTCATTTGATAATTTTCCTGTTTGTGACTATTGATGATAGAATAATGGATTGATATGGATGTCCAGTAAACTGATTGCACATTTTCTCATCCAAAATCAGGTGAGTACCTACATACATATTCCCATATTCTTTTCGAAAACTAATGCAGCTGACTTGTTAGCTTATTAGCAGCATATTCCATGACAGACATTTTATTCACATTTTCAATGCTCATAATAATCATATTTGATCCAATAAATGATTTAATTATCCATGCAAAAACTTGTTGGATTTGGCAGGCTGAATGGCAATAGTAGGTACCTATGTATAGTTATGAATGATTCTAACATTTTCTAGGATTTGTATGACTGATTCAATTTGTATTATTATAATATTATTTGCGATGATAATGACTAGGTAGGTAACATGATTTTATATACATGTGTCATGTATACCTATTTATTTTTCTGTAATATCTGAAGCTGCCACTTTTGTAACAATATCGAATAGAAAAAATACTACCAAAGTTACTACCCACTGTTCTCATTTCTTGCCAAGACCTATACAGTGTGTCTCACTTTGAAGGGCCCCTCTCTATTATATCCCAGCAATCGGACGATTCTTACCAAATTTGGACCGGTATGAAAAACTATTGATATTATCAGTTTTTCAGAGACAAACATTATTTTGGGTCGATTTTTCATGAAATCATATTAGGTAATTTTTTTATGGGAAAACTAACCTATTAATATTGTTCATGGTTTTGAACCCCCATGCGTGGATTTTCTTGTAATTTCTATGGAGGGTTTCGAAAAAACAAGCACATCTCAACCGAGATTTAAAGCATTTTTGAGATGGTAAATAATTATTTACTGGGTTTAATTCAACAAAAAAATATATATCCTTTGTTTTCTTTCAAAACATAATTTTCTACCTACTGGAGCCATTGATCATTCTAACATTTGCAATTAATTTGATTTTAATTCATTATTTTTTCAAGACAAAAAATTTAAAAATCCTGGTAATTTGAAATTGGGGAAGGAATTTGGAATTGGGGAAGGAATTTTTGCATAAGGAATAATACTAAAAAGTTAGGTTTCCTGCAAAGGAATGCCTAATATGATTTCATAAAAAATCGAAAAACTGATCTAATTGATGGTTATTCATATCAGTCCTAATTTGGAAAGTATCCAACTACTAATAAATGAGATATAGAGGGGCGGGGCGTTTCAAGTGAAACATGCAGTATAACTTGCTGTGTTCCTGTCCCAGAGGCGGTTATATGAAAAAAATGAACCTGATTCCACCTCTTCTTTAAATTATTTCTCAAACTATGACAAAAGAGAATGGAATATCTCATGGAGATTCCAAAAATTTTAAAATATATAGGGTGTTCCATTTGAAATAATTGTCGTGGACGTCATAACTCAAACGTGGAGCACCCTGTATATTCAATTTCCTGTATAAATGTAGCAATTTGAGAATCATACTTGATTTTTTTCCGGAGATTCCTCAGAAATGGATGGTTTGGCTAACAATGAATGTATCCACTACTACTTTAATGAGATCACTTGATTTAACTGACGCACTATAGAAACCCTATATGTAATATATTTTTGAATTTAGCTTTTAATAGAAATTTCGAAAATTGAATAATATACATATGTTGTCGTGGACGTCATAATGTGAACGTGGATCACCCTTAATTTTTTTCCATTAATATGGCAAATTGAAATATGAAATCGACATGTCTCAGGAAATCCCTCATAAGTGGATAGTTTGGCTTAAAATGAATGTATTCAGTACTTAACGAAAGCACTGTTTACTCCCCTATTCCCCAACATTATTAAATTAAACATATAAGTTGAGAGATCATCTACAAAATTTGTTTTTTCTGTGACGGAAAAAAAGTTTGGCATTTCATCTCAGTTGGCACGTTGATGGCTTTTGTTGTGCTATAGTTCCGAAAAATGAGTCAATAATACCGTCTCCGAGAAAGAACTGCAGGTCCTTTTATCTTCCATTCAACTTCGCAGTTACGTATATTACTAAACAACCACTAAATTCGCAATTTTTTGAAATCAAATCACAGAATTAGACTGACAGAAGTGACATCAGATATTTGATTACTTCAAAAGAATGATAAGTTGCCTACAACGCAGGTGTCCCTACTGTTGAAAACTTAAAATTTCACGTCGATAATTTTCAGATTTCAAAGCAATGTAATGTCTTCTCAATATTGATTCGACCTTCCTTCTGTCACAGAAAAAAATAGTGCATTATACACGGGAAAAATATTAGATTTTAGCTCACGATGTTTTGTCTCCCTACGCTACGCACACAACCTGGAGCTAAAATCTACTACTTTTTTCCCTTGTATAATAAATAACTATTATTTCTTCTTCTCAAACGGGTTTACATAGCTTAGCCCCTTTTCGGGAACATTCACCGATCTATGTTTATAATTGTTTTTCTATTTTCGGATCAAGAAGCTGCTAATAGAGTAGTTTCCACTATTTTCATGACACCCTGTATAGCAATAGATAAGTAAGTATCGGGAGTTTCTGATAGAGCAATTATTTTCATAAATAAAAACACTTATCTTCCCACATTGAGCACCTGATAAGTTACCTTCTCCTTATCTTATAAATTATATACTCAAAAGTAATCGCTTCGTTTGCCTCGATAAAATAATCAATGATTCGATAAATATTTTGATTTCTCGAAGACAACGGAGCTTATTGATGGTCATCGACAGATCACTTCTTGTCGAGAAAAAAAATGTTCTTCTGCAATTTGTTGAAGAAAAAATCAATGAGTGAATATGACGTAGAAGCGGAAGATGATCCCAGACGATCGGGGATCATCTCGAAATCAGTTGATATCTTAGACGATTCACAAACAGAGATAAAGTCATACCCGAAATCCAGTGAGTAAGTAGCAATAATTTTAACTTATATAGCTTTGCCTATCAAAAATATATCAATGTACCTCATTCTATATATCCTTTCATTTAGAAATATGTCAAACAGCATCACTACATACATACTATACAATAAAAATGAAATAAAATAGAATCAATCATGCATATTAGAGATAACTTCCCTCCAACAAATGTTTTTCCAGAGTGATTTTGAAACAATTGAGAGAGTGTGCACTTTTTATTGCAGTTGGCAGTTCTGCATAAATCTTTTCTGGAGTTAGGGAATGTGGAAATCTCTTCTAGATCTCGTTTCATAGTGGTGATATTCAAAATTATAGTTCACTTTATATCTCAGGTAGTCTGGTGAAGTGCCATTGCTTATTTAGTAAGTGTATAAAAATGAGTGCCTGGTACAATGAAAAATCTTTTACTGACAACCATTCTAGTCTGTTCAACATTGTTGTAACAGGAGTACGTCTATTGCACGAAAGGATTATGCGCATTGATCGGTTCTGTAATTTTTGAAATCTATATATTTGATTTTGGTTTCGTAAATACAAAATAGTCATCACCAATTTTTATTTCCATTTTCTCTCCAAGAAAATCATTATAATTTATTTCATCAGCAATGATTATTATTCGCATTATCTCTACTAGAACACAATTTTGTATTCATTCAATTCATAATTAGTTGAAGAAATATCATAATATAGTCTAGTATTTGATTTATCCATTTTGTCGCATAGTTCTGATTCAACTTTTGTAATACTCTCTTTATATATCTCATCACCCTGTATGAGTATCTATTGTTGTGATGTTGGAGTCCAAGTGCACTTCTAAAAGTGTATGTCAATGTAGTAGACATTTTTAAGATTTTGTGGAATTCTTAATCACAAAGATAGTTGTGTTCAGGTAGAATACAATGAATGAATACCCAACTCAACCCATTTCCAGGGAAGAAAACGAAATCAGAGTAGCCCTTCAGCAAAATGAGTTCCTCTCTAACATCCTATCGGGAGACCGCCTCCAAAAACTCATCGATTGTATGTACACCGAGAGAGTATCAAAAGGATACATCCTCATCGAAGAAGGTACCATAGGCTCGCACCTATACATCTCGAGCAAGGGTTCTTTCCAAGTCACCATAAAAGGAAGCTTGGTCAACATATTCGAGGACGCACGAGTTTTCGGGGAACTGGCCATCTTGTACTCCGCCAGAAGGTTAGCATCAGTACGAGCGATCGAGAATGGTCTAGTATGGGTGCTAGACTGTCCTACCTTCAAGCGCCTCATGATCAAATCGGCTATAGAAGAGCAAGAGGAGATAGTCTCATTTCTCAGTCACGTCCCCACGTTGAACACTGCCTCTAAGGAAAAGCTGTACCAAGTCGCCAACCTCTTCAAAAGCGAGTTCTTCCCCTCCTACAAGGAAATCATAAAGCAATGCGAGTTGGGCGATACGTTCTATATAATCAGGGCCGGGACAGTAACTGTAGAGAAGGATGGCGAGCAAGTTGCTTGGCTCAAAAAGGGGCAATACTTCGGAGAGCTGGCCCTGCTCAAAGACGAGTTCAGGCAGGCTACTGTGAAAGTAGACCCCCCAGGCACCGAGTGCCTCACTCTGACCAGACAGGAGTTCATCGAACACTTTGGGGATGTGGAGGAGTTCGTGAGGCTCAAGCAAGAGCCTTTTACCAGGACGGAGGAGCCCATGGAGCATGATTATTTGCAGTTGGAAGATCTGGAGGTGTTGCGAACGCTGGGGGTCGGTGCTTACGGTAGAGTTCAGCTGGTGCGGCACGTTAAGCAGAAGAACCTCGTGTTCGCTTTGAAGTACATGAAAAAGTCCGATATCAGTAAGAAGTCGCATCAGAACCAGGTGTTCAATGAGAAGAATCTGCACATGTCGTGCCGTAGTGTTTTCATTTCGAGGATGTTCCGGACCTTCAAGGACTCGAAGTATATCTATTTTTTGCTGGAGCCTTGTCTAGGGGGCGATTTGTGGAGTTTGCTGCGCAAGCAAAAGAATAAGAGGTTTACTGACGAGGATGCAAAGTTTTATTCAGGTTTGTAGGCAAATTCTACAAAATATTTGAGTAGGTACAGTCATATTATTAAAAATGTTATTGGTTGAATGGCCTTCAAAACAAATAGAAATGAGATACGTTCGTTGGTACAAACATTTATTCAATAACAAATAACAAAGATTACAGATCGGTAGTTATTTTCATTGATATCTAATAATAATAGAAAATGTCGTGGCTTCAATTATTTTTGTTTGATGATTGTCATTCTTAGGAATTGAATATCAGAGTCTACTAGGCGACATAAAGGAGCCATATATGTGCCAGCTTTCACTTATTCATTGATTGATATGACATTTCGAAATCAACAGGTGTTATTGTTATATATGGGACTTCTTTCCAAGCATTCTTTACAACTTTGTATTTTATCGCAAATCTCCCAACTTTCTAATTATACTGTCCCACTCCAAATGTCCATGTCCAAATCCATATATTTTGATGTAAAATGAACGATCCATTTTTAATTCGAAACGTACTACGTGAAAATATCGGTCAGATGGTCTATGAGTTGTGTTTGATATATCATTCCATGTCATTCAGTGACCAGAATTACATCTCAAAAATCAGGAAACTATAATAGGCATTGTTTTATTTTGAAAACTTTTATTTAGCTTGAGAAGTTTTTTTCACTTCTCCTTTGAAAGTGTCCATTTCGATGAAACTCCGTGTACGAGTATTTGAAATATGAACAAAGTTTTTGAAAATAAATGTAATTCCTAATCTAATTTAGTTTTCTGAATTATGTGATGTATGTATCAAAAGGAGGCTATAAAATGATCAATTAAACTCATAGACCATATTTTTGAGAATTACCCGTTGAAAGATATATTGTTTGATTTGTTCATTCTACTCTGAAATACGAGTGAATAAGTGATAACAATAATTGAAGCGGTGTATAAATGTATCAAAAATAATGGTGAACTCATATACGTCATAATTTAGTTCTAACTAGAGAATTGCAGAAGATAATTGGCGCATCTAAAATTGATTAATTTCTTAAATTAACCAATGATCACCCGCTATTCATAAATTAGGACTATGTAGAGTTGTACATGTATTCACCATAAGCCTCCGGGTCTCCTTGACTTGTGCCTGATGAAATCGTCAGGCTGAAAAAATATGCAAGTAATATCAGCAAACCTATCAAAAACTTGTTAGATTTTGTATACTTAGGCTGCTCTGGCAGGTCTATAAAACTCCTACTGTTTTCCAGTACTTTCGATATTCAACAAACGTTAACTGAACAATGAAGATTCCAAATTGATATATACGATATATACCCTATTTCCACTCAGACCACCTACTTTTCAAACCTGTTTTATTCCACTCCATAGGCTGCGTCTTGGAAGGCCTCAGCTACCTCCACGGGCGAGGCATCCTCTACAGGGACCTGAAACCCGAGAACGTGGTAGTCCACCATAACGGCTACCTCAGACTGGCCGATTTCGGGTTTGCCAAACAACTTGACTCCACAGAAAAAACCTTCACGTTCGTTGGCACAGCGGAATATGTCGCCCCCGAACTCATCCAAAACAAGGGCTACAATAAAGGGGTGGACTATTGGGCATTCGGGGTGTTCGTCTACGAGCTCCTGGTAGGGAGAACGCCCTTCAGGAGCAACGATCAAAGCCACATCAGCACCTACAACCTCATCATCAAAGGCATCGATTATGCCGTCTTTCCTGGTTTTGTGTCGAGTAAAGCCAAAAGCATCATCAAGAAGCTGTGCATTGCGAGTCCTAGCGAGAGGCTCGGTTGTCTTAAAACTGGGGTGGAGGCTATAAGGACGAACAATTGGTACTCGGGCTTGGACTGGACCAAACTTAGGAATCAGCAGCTGAAACCTCCCAGCAGGCCACAGCTGACTGATAACGTGGATACGAGGAATTTCGATACGTTTCCTGATGATTTCTCGGTACCTGTTGATTGTTTTACGAACTGGGATTATAATTTTTGAGAAAGATCTTGTACAGGTATAGTGTATCAACAAAATGGCATCGCAGTTTTCGGTGTGTCTGAGTATGAGAAGAAAATACTAAGAGCACAAAAGAAATAAATAGATACTGCTGAATCTGCTGAATCATCTAGATCATTTGCAGTCTAGGTCACCTTCAAATTTTACGTACACAATTTGTATGTACTCCCATAAATCATTAAAAATGTAGGTATATTAAATAAAAATTGTGAATCATGTGCATGTTCATTCGATAATACACAGCGGAAAAGGTCGGTCCCGAATTTTCCCAAAACAAGGGCTACAATAAAGTGGTGGACTATTCGGCAATCGGGGTGTTCGTCAACGAAATCCTGGTGGAAAGAACGTCTTTCTGGAGCAACGATCAAAGCCACATCAGCACCTCGCTACTACCTCATCATCAAAGGCATTGACTATGCCGTCTTTCCTAGTTTTGTGTCGAGTAAAGCCAAAAGCATCATCAAGAAGCTCTGCATTGCGAGTCCTAGCGAGAGGCTCGGTTGTCTTAAAACTGGGGTGGAGGCTATAAGGACGAACAATTGGTACTCGGGCTTGGACTGGATCAAACTTAGGAATCAGCAGCTGAAACCTCCCAGCAGGCCACAGCTGACTGATAACGTGGATACGAGGAATTTCGATACGTTTCCTGATGATTTCTCGGTACCTGTTGATTGTTTTACGAACTGGGATTATAATTTTTGAGAAAGATCTTGTACAGGTATAGTGTATCAACAAAATGGCATCGCAGTTTTCGGTGTGTCTGAGTATGAGAAGAAAATACTGAGAGCACAAAAGAAATAAATAGATACTGCTGAATCTGCTGAATCATCTAGATCAATCGCAGTCTAGGTCACCTTTAAATGTTACGTACACAATTTGTATATATAGCCACGTATGATTCAATCCCATTACTCCCATAAATCATTAAAAATGTAGGTATATTAAATAAAAATTGTGAATCATACGCATGTTCATTCGCTAATACACAGCGGAATACGTCGGTCCCGAATTTACTCAAAACAAGGGCTACAATAAAGTGGTGGACTATTGGGCAATCGGGGTGTTCGTCTACGAAATCCTGGTGGAAAAAACGCCTTTCTGGAGCAACGATCAAAGCCACATCAGCACCCACAACCTCATCAACAAAGGCATCGACTGCTATGCCGTCTTTCCTAGTTTTGTGTTGAGTAAAACCAAAAGCATCATCAAGAAGCTGTGCATTGCGAGTCTTAGCGAGAGACTGGGTTGTCTTAAAACTGGGGTGGAGGCCATAAGGACAAACAATTGGTACTCGGGCTTGGACTGGATGAAACTGAGGAATCAGCAGCTGAAACCTCCCAGCAGGCCACAGCTGACTGATAACGTGGATACGAGGAATTTCGATACGTTTCCTGATGATTTCTCGGTACCTGTTGATTGTTTTACGAACTGGGATTATGGTTTTTGAGAAAGATCTTGTACAGGTATAGTGTATCAACAAAATGGCATCGCAGTTTTCGGTGTGTCTGAGTATGAGAAGAAAATACTAAGAGCACAAAAGAAATAAATAGATACTGCTGAATCATCTAGATCAATCGCAGTCTAGGTCACCTTTAAATTTTACGTACACAATTTGTATATATAGCCACGTATGATTCAATCCCATTACTCCCATAAATCATTAAAAATCTAGGTATATTAAATAAAAATTGTGAATTATACGCATGTTCATTCGATAATACACAGCGGAATACGTCGGTCCCGAATTTACTCAAAACAAGGGCTACAATAAAGTGGTGGACTATTGGGCAATCGGGGTGTTCGTCTACGAAATCCTGGTGGAAAAAAACGCCTTTCTTGAGCAACGATCAAAGCCACATCAGCACCTACAACCTCATCATCAAAGGCATCGACTGCTATGCCGTCTTTCCTAGTTTTGTGTTGAGTAAAACCAAAAGCATCATCAAGAAGCTGTGCATTGCGAGTCTTAGCGAGAGACTGGGTTGTCTTAAAACTGGGGTGGAGGCCATAAGGACAAACAATTGGTACTCGGGCTTGGACTGGATCAAACTTAGGAATCAGTAGCTGAAACCTCCCAGCAGGCCACAGCTGACTGATAACGTGGATACGAGGAATTTCGATACGTTTCCTGATGATTTCTCGGTACCTGTTGATTGTTTTACGAACTGGGATTATGATTTTTGAGAAAGATCTTGTACAAGTATAGTGTATCAACAAAATGGCATCGCAGTTTTTGGTATGTGCATAGATTAAGTCGTTAATCTATGGTATGTCTGAGTATGAGAAGAAAATACTAAGAGCACAAAAGAAATAAATAGATACTGCTGAATCTGCTGAATCATCTAGATCACCTTTAAATTTCACGTACACAATTTGTATATATAGCCACGTATGATTCAATCCCATTACTCCCATAAATCATTAAAAATGTAGGTATATTGAATAAAAATTGTGAATCATGTGCATGTTCATTCGATAATACACAGCGGAATACGTCGGTCCCGAATTTACTCAAAACAAGGGCTACAATAAAGTGGTGGACTATTGGGCAATCGGGGTGTTCGTCTACGAAATCCTGGTGGAAAAAAACGCCTTTCTGGAGCAACGATCAAAGCCACATCAGCACCTACAACCTCATCATCAAAGGCATCGACTGCTATGCCGTCTTTCCTAGTTTTGTGTTGAGTAAAACCAAAAGCATCATCAAGAAGCTGTGCATTGCGAGTCTTAGCGAGAGACTGGGTTGTCTTGAAACTGGGGTGGAGGCCATAAGGACAAACAATTGGTACTCGGGCTTGGACTGGATGAAACTGAGGAATCAGCAGCTGAAACCTCCCAGCAGGCCACAGCTGACTGATAACGTGGATACGAGGAATTTCGATATGTTTCCTGATGATTTCTCGGTACCTGTTGATTGTTTTACGAACTGGGATTATGAGTTTTGAGAAAGATCTTGTACAGGTATAGTGTATCAACAAAATGGCATCGCAGTTTTCGGTGTGTCTGAGTATGAGAAGAAAATACTAAGAGCACAAAAGAAATAAATAGATACTGCTGAATCTGCTGAATCATCTAGATCAATCGCAGTCTAGGTCACCTTTAAATTTTACGTACACAATTTGTATATATAGCCACGTATGATTCAATCCCATTACTCCCATAAATCATTAAAAATGTAGGTATATTGAATAAAAATTGTGAATCATGTGCATGTTCATTCGATAATACACAGCGGAAAAGGTCGGTCCCGAATGTTTCCAAAACAAGGGCTACAATAAAGTGGTGGACTATTCGGCAATCGGGGTGTTCGTCAACGAAATCCTGGTGGAAAGAACGCCTTTCTGGAGCAACGATCAAAGCCACATCAGCACCTAAAACCTCATCATCAAAGACATCGACTGCTATGTCGTCTTCCCTAGTTTTGTGACGACTAAAGCCAGAAGCATCATCAAGAAGCTGTGCTTTGGGAGTCCTAGTGAGAGACTGGGTTTTCTAAAACTGGAGTGGAGGCTATAAGGACGAACAATTGGTCTTGGACTGGATGAAACTGAGGAATTAGGAGCTGAAACCTACCAGCAAGCTGCAGCTGACTGATAACGTGGATACGAGGAATTTCGATAAGTTTCCTGATGATTTCTCGGTACCTGTTGATTGTTTTACGAACTGGGGCTATGATTTTTGAGAAAGGTATTTTACAGGTTATATTGTATCAACGAAATTACATTAGAGTTTTCGGTGTGTCTGAAGATGAGAGGAGAAGACTAAGAGCACGAAAGAAAGATCCTGCTGGATCATCTGGATCATTTGCAACTTAGGACTCCTTTGAATTTTACTCAGTTCACGTTCTCATCAATGAAGTTGAATGCGCATATTAAATGAAGTGAGAATTTGTATACAGCCAATCATTTCGCCCACAAATTAATAAAAATGTAGGTATATCAAATTTCATCTCATTGAAATGGATTCTTGAATTCATCATAGATTTTTGGATACTAGTGATGATGGAGAATCAATTGAAATACCCATTTCGTAAATAAATGAACAATTATTATCAAATATTCAAACCTGACATACCTACATATACCTACCTCAAAGTCTTTGACAGGAAATGATACATTCGCGATAAATATGATTCGAATAGATTTTGCATAGAAAAAAAAATTCCTTACAGAAATCGACTGTTTAGCTGTTGCAGCTCCTAGAGTGATTAATTTTGATTTCCATTTGTACTTGCTCTTGGTGCTATGACCAAAGATAGGGCGCTCTGTCTACGAGTGGAGAACGCTTAAAAATTGAAATTTCTGCTGAAAATGCTAAATCATCTGGATCGTCTGCAACCTAGTTATTGTTTGAATTTTACTCAGTATTATAGTAGACTAGGTATAGACATTTACAAAAGTGCATTCATAATTGAATCATTAATAATGTAATTATGGTGATATATTTCGTTCTGAACCAACTGAAATATTCTACTAGAACTGAACTGCATCAGTCAACATGCATTCTTTCGATTGACAGACATCCCCCCCGCCTGGTAGTGAATAAAAATGAACTAGAAAAACCTAAGAATCGAGATTTTCTTCGATCACATTGTTTCAGTTGTGAAGTTCTGTCGAAATAAATGGAGTAGAAGTAGAAGATAGACAAAATAAAATTCATGAATTATGATCGTGTTTATTTCAATAAATACTACAAATAGTTCATAGCTTTTATTACAATGAGTAGGTGCATAGGATATAAAAACAGTAAAGCCTAATTTTATCACAGTAAATTCTGATTACTCAATGATTTATTGTGCATTCAATGCCTACAGTAAATAGGAGGTCTTACCGTACACGCTTACCTTCGTTATGATAATATGATTCATTAAAATATACAGGGTGTTGTTATTTAAGTCTCTGGCCAAAGTTCACATAAACAAAGGCCCAGTAATGATTCGTTTCTAAGATACAGAGGGTGTCAAAGTTTCAATAAAAAATCGATTTTTATTAATTACTCAAAATTCTGTTTTCCAATCTTAATGAAACTTGGTGATATTGTTGAAAGTATCAAGAAGCTTTTTTTGATGTAATTATATTCGAAATAATGATACCAGTGGCATCGCAGTGGGTTACATTTTCGACATTTACGGTAGAAGGTGCCTATACGTCATATATTTTTCCAAGTTGGATATTTTTATCAGAGTAAAAAATTTAAAATACGACTTTCTTGTCCCCTATTAAATTTTTGGATATCATGTAGTTTCTGAGGAAATAATGAAAAATTTATTTACTCCAAATTTTAATGTACCTATTATTCTGAAACTTCGAGACTTTTCACCACCAGAGTGGATTTTGCCATAATGAAAGCTTATACAGGGTAATCATGAGAAACAACAATCAATACTTCGAACTTCTACACCGCATGCATGTATCTTGAAATCGAAGCATTTCAGGACCGGTGTTTATATGAACTTTTCGTCTAGAATCACCCAAATTATCGCTCCTTGGCGTTTGGCCAGATACTTATAGATACCACCCTGTTTAGAGCAAATAGAATAATTTTTGTTTGTTCCTCTGAATATTTCTAGATGAGCTTCAGTCTTAGTTTCAGAGAAGGTTATCATCCAGGATACAGGGTTTATGAATGAAATTTGAAATTGATCAATGAAAAAAATTACTTCCCAATAAATTGAATAAAATCCTGAGTGTATGAATGGGCGTGTACACCTCAGTAGAACTTTTAACTCAAACCATGTTTATAATGATCCTTTTATACATAAATAATGATTGACAACATAATTCGATCGAAAAATTAACTGGAATGTTTTATTTTTGAACATAAATAATAGTACCTTCTGAAAACGGACCCTCTTATGACGTAGAAACCTCATCTCGCCATAGTTAAAAGAAAATACCAAAAGCCCGACGGAGACTGAGGCAACTGATATATTAATTCCTTCAACTGTGATCTCGCGCTAATTCACTCTGTCAGAAATCACGTATCATTTATATTTGTCTAGAATAGTCTTGTTTCAGTATTGGGGTTCTGACGTCACATCATCGCCTCGTTTTCAGAGGTCCGAAAAATCGGGGATTTCAATAATTTTTTATAAAACGTAGGGAGCTCACAGCAAGAAACGGTTTGCGGTGGTGAGCTAGTTTGGGTGAGTTCTATCGAACTATGAAATAAAATTTTTTTGTGATATAAGCCCATTATGAATCCCAATCCTCAAACCATTGAGCGTCGATAGCCTCTACTTGAACATTTCCAGTAGCCCAATCTTAATTGCACTTTTCAATGTATCTGTCGTCCAAAGGACCTCTCAACTTTGGCTTGAACGGAGGTGGCATCTTGGAACCGACTTCAATTGAACCCAGGGTAATGGTGAGAAACAACAATCAATACTTCCAATTTCAACACCGCATATATCTTGGAAAATAAGCATTTCAGGACCGGTGTTTATGTGAACTTTTCGTCTAGAATCACCCAAATTATCGCCCCTTGGCGTTTGACCAGATAGTTAGATACCACCCTGTATAGAGCAAATAGAATAATTTTTGTGTGTTCCTCTGAATATTTCTAGAGCCTCAATCTTATTTTCAGAGAAGGTTATTATCTAGGATACAGGGTTAATGAATGAAATATGAAATTGATCAATGAAAAAAACTACTTCCCAATAAATTGAATAAAATCCTGAGTGTATGAATTATGAATCCCAATCCTCAAACCATTGAGCGTCGATAGCCTCTACTTGATCATTTCCAGTATCCCAATCTTTCTTGCACTTTTCAATGTATCTGTCGTCCAAAGGACCTCTCAACTTCGGCTTGAACGGAGGTGTCATCTTGAGTTCTTGGAACCTACTCCAATTGAACCCAGTGAACCATTTATGCCCCTTGATACTTTCAATCCCATTCTCGTTCATACCTAGCCGTTGAGACGGCTCTGGTCTGCATAGCATCATTATCAGATGTCTGGTCACCAAGTTCACGAAAGTTGGAAATTTCGTTTTGTCGATACCATCGAGTATATTTTGCTGCACCCTCAGGGAGTTACCTTCCGGATATCTGAATGGGGTGAAGCCGCAAAGAAAGTCGAAAAGCAAGACCCCGCATTGCCAATAGTCCACGGCTTTGTTGTAAGGGGTGTACTTGATTATCTCCGGTGCCAGGTACTCGGGAGTGCCCAAAAAGGTGCAGGTTTTCCCTTGAAATGGTACCTTCTTGGCGGTTCCCAAGTCGGCCAGTTTTATGTATCCGTTGGAACACAATAGGAGATTTTCTGGCTTTAGGTCCCTGTAGATGATTTCCTTGGAGTGTAGGTAACCGATCGCTTCCAGTACACAGGCGAAATAGAATCTTGCTTCGGTCTCTTCGAATCTGCGAGCTCTTTTTCTTTTCATGTGGTTCCACAGGTCTCCACCTAAAATATGTTCGTTGCCTACTTATACAGGGTGTCCGCTAAAAGGAGGTCAATCCATTAACCATATATTCCTTGAACAAAAATAATATGAGTTTCTAAATACCATTTTTCATTTTAGCCCTTCTTATTCGATATACAGGGTGTCAAAGTTGAAAATTAAAAACTGTTTTTTTCTAATTACTCGCGTAATTAATAAGATATTAATCTCAAAATAGGTACATTACTTCAGCACAAAGAGTTACATCGTGTGAGGAAAACAAAACAGAAAATAACTGTCAAATTTTCAAAATACAGGGGGTCAAGTACACACTTACCCCCATATTTTTTTTGTACGTGCGCTAATGACTCCCTATCTATTTTTCTTCATGTGTTCAATCATTTTTGAGTATTTTTTGATTTTTGTAAAATTCCGATAAAATTATTTGTTTTTAAGATAATTCGAAAAGTACTAGTTATTGTTTGATGCCTTGCGGCTTACGGTAATCTCATAATGTTCACATACTCCTATTTATTTCGTCGAAATTGGAAGAGGGCGTATCTTATTACGTACGGAAAGGTTAATATGGAAATACCGGGTGCTCAGAACGAATGTATTAAAATAATTTTTACACTTTTTAAATTTTTTTTTTGTAAACATTATTTTAGTACATTTGCTCCGAGCACCCGGTATTTCCATATTTACCTTTTCGTACGTAAAAAGATACGCCCTCTTTCAATTTCGACGAAATAAATAGGAGTATGTGAACATTATGTGATTACCTAACCCGCATAGGCATCAAACAATAACCAGTACTTTTCGAATTATCTTAAAAACAAATGATTCAATCGAAATTTTACAGGACACAAAAAATACTCAAAAATGATTGAACACTTGAAGGAAAATAGATAGGAAGTCATTAGCGCACGTTCAAACAAAATATGGGGGTAAGTGTGAACTTGACCCCCAGTATCTTGAATATTTGACAGTTATTTTCTGTTTTGTTTTCCTCACACGATGTAACTCTTTGTGCTGAAGTAATGTACCAATTTTGAGATTAATATCTTATCAAATACGCGAGTAATTAGAAAAAAAACAGTTTTTAATTTCCAACTTTGACACCCTGTATACCGAATATGAAGGGCTAAAATGAAAAATGATATTTAGAAACTCATATTGATTTTGTTCAAGGAATATGTGTGGGTAATGGATTGACCTCCTTTTAGCGGACACCCTGTATAATGTGCAATGTAAGAATAATAATTCGTGTTGAATTGAAAAACTGGATGGAATATACAGGGTGTCTGAAAACTTCTGAATAACTAGGTATAAGAGTTGAATATCATTTTGGGTAAACGAGTTTTTGAATTTTCAATGAATGAAGCAATGGATTCTCATTGAGGCTATCCTCTCGCTAATTTTCCGAATGTCACCACACTTTTGTTATAAATTATACGTGAATCTTTCCATGAGCAGTGAGTTTATATATACAGCGTGTCTAACTTTAAACGACGCCCCCCTCAAATATTAGCTATCAGTCATTCGATTCTTATATGAAATTTGGACTGGTATATGATCAGTTTTTCGGAGACAATAGTACATTATAGGTACACCTAGGGACATAATTGGTATTTTAAATCCACAGACAAAATAATTGAGGAAGTAATTTGTCGAAGCGTTTTGAAAACACTTTAACAATGGTTCACAATTAAGATTTTTGACCATCCTGTATTTATTTCAATAAAATATCAATTGATAGTACATGATAAGGTGAGATAGGGTCATGATGACCGATTTGATCAATTATGAATAGTTTCGTCACAAAAAATTCTTAAAGTTGAAAAATTTCGATTTTTCACACCCTATATCTTTGTTCTCATTCCCGCTAGACAGGGTGCTCTATTGACAAAATCGATATTCATGGTGAATGTCATTGTACACCACTGGTTTTTCTGAGTTTAATATTTTTATTAAATTGAACTATTGAAATAACAACTTTTTTGTCCTCTGTGTGATTTTTCTATCTAGCTTAGATTTTGAGGAAACAATAAGAATTCGATTTGACTCCAAATTTTAATGTAGGTGTTTTCAAGACTTCCATTGAGATTACTCAATAACCCCAAATAGAATCATTTTGAAATTCTGAAACTTTCTCAGTCTCCATCCATACTAAATTTTTGCACCATGAAAGCTTATACAGGGGGGTTATAAATAAAGACAATTAATACTTCCAACTTCAACATCCTGTATCTCAAAAACGGAGCAAGTTAGGACACATGTACAGTGTGTCCCACTTACCATGCTCACCATGGGTATCTTTTTAACGGTGAGAGATACGAGGTCGGTTAAATGACACCAAATGTGGAGTTTGTCAAGGCCAACTATAATGTGAAGAAATATTTTGATAAAATCTATTCGTTTTTGTTTCATACGCAAAAAACAGATTTTGATCATTTTCATGTCTCCTCCGTAACTTCTTTATTTATGAAAATATTTGAATAGGAATTTCACATTCTCATGGCAGTTTTTCAAAGTGATTTCGAAAAAAATTGGAAATTTATACCAACTCTTCTAGAATTTGAGATATCAGCACCAACTTTAGTTTTTCAAATGTAGGTCATAGCTCACTATGACTTAGTTACAATTAACTTTTTTTTCTCTTACAGATGATATGGCGCAGTAATAGTTTTGTGTTGATAACAACGGAGTTATCGTCATTTATACAAAAACAAAAAACTTTTTGGAAGCCGCCATCTTGAATTAATAAGTTTCAACAAAAAAATCATGATCCTCGACCTCAAAACCCCTCACTTACCAATTTTGAATGGAATCGGACCAAATCTTGTCCGCCATCTTGGAGCAGCCATTTTTTTCAATTTCAACAAAAATTCCATAATGTATTGCCACCGAAATTATGAACACCTGCCAAATTTCAAGTTAATCGGAGTTATGGAATTTTTGTTGAAATTGAAAAAAATGACTGCTCCAAGATGGCGGACAAGATTTGGTCCGATTCCATTCAAAATTGGTAAGTGGGGGTTGTTGAGGTCGGAGATCATGATTTTCTTGTTAAAATATATAAATTCATGATGGCGGCTTCCAAATAATTCTTTGTTTTTGTATAAATGACGATAACTCCGTTGTTATCGACACAAAACTATTACTGCGACATATCATCTGTAAGAGAAAAAAAAGTTATTTGTAACTAAGTCATGACCTACATTTGAAAAACTAAAGTTGGTGCTGATATCTCAAATTCTAGAAGAGTTGGTATACAGTTCATATTTCTTTCGGAATCACTTTGAAAAACTGCCATGAGAATGTGAAATTCCTAATCGAATATTTTCATAAATAAAGAAGTTACGGGGAGGATACATGAAAATGATCAGAATCTGTTTTTTTGCGTATAAAACAAAAACGAATAGATTTTATCAAAATATTTCTCCACATTATAGTTGGCCTTGACAAACTACACATTTGGTGTCATTTAACCGACCTCGTATCTTTCACCGTTAAAGAGATACCCATGGTGAGCATGGTAAGTGGGACACACTGTATATGTGAACTTTATTTGCTAGAATATCACAAGGAAACACCCCCTGAATTTTCTCGGTGTTATGTAGATACACCCTGTATAGAGATGAGCCTCTTCGATGGATAACCCTGTACAAAAAATTCCTAGGTCCCATTGGCGTATACGCTGTAGGATTGCTCTCCTACTTTACCGTCTTTACCTACCCATACACGTCTCCATGAGCAAATAAATGTGCATGTCGTCACTGAATGTCCTATACAATTCAACGATGAAGGCAGACTTGCACCTCTTCTGGATGTCCCTTTCGTATCGCACGTGCTCCTGCTGATTGTTAGCCACCACATCGCTCTTTCTCAAGCACTTCAACGCGAAGACCAGCTCTTTCTTCCGCCTGTGTTGCACCAGCTGCACCCGGCCGAAACCTCCTACCCCCAGGGTCGTCTTTATCGCCAGGTCTTGGAGAGAAACGTCCGCAAACTCTGTCGCGACTGCCGCCTGAACATGGGAGTTGGGAAAAGTTCAGTTTAATTATGATATGAGATTTCACTTGAAATGTTCATAGTAGAGGATCCGAAGTAAGTTCGACCTTCAACTATCTGTTTAATGAATAAAAATTAATTTATAAGTTATTCAGTATGTAAATAGTTATTTAACCAACTAGTGTATTAATGAGGGCGTGGAGTGGGAGCCGGTGTGTTCAGCAGAAAACCGAAGACGGAAATTTCCGTCAATCTCGGCAAATATGCTACAATCTTTCAGGCGGAGGTATTCGCAATTGAATTGTGTGCTAGAGAGTTGTCGAATAAACCTCTAGTAAACAAAAATATCAGTATTGTATCAGACAGTCAGGCTGCTCTTAAAGCACTGAGCTCCAGCAAGATAAATTCCAAGCTTCTATGGAGCTGCATTGAATCCCTAGAAAGCCTGGGTGCTAACAACAGAGTCACTTTGCTGTGGGTGCCTGGACACCAGGGGGTGGAGGGTAACGAGAAAGCCGACATCCTCGCCAAACAGGGAACCGAATCTGTGTTCATAGGACCAGAACCATATTTTGGGGTCACCGCAAGTGCGGCGAAAACAACTATCTCGGGCTGGGCGGAGGGAAAAACACTCACGTACTGGTCCGAATTACCAGGATTAACCCATTCGAAGGCGTTCCTGCCTAAACCATCGGAAAAAATAACCAGGCAGATCCTAGAATGGAGCAGGGGTAACCTGCGAATTCTGACTGGACTGCTTACGGGACACTGTCGTCTAAGATACCACCTGGGAAGGATGGGTCTGAACCAACAAACGGACTGTCGGTTCTGTTGTGTGGAAGACGAAACGGCTGAACACATATTATGCTCATGCTCTAGCTTAGAAAGACTAAGGTTCGACACATTTGGCTTTACCAACCTAGAACCTATCGATTTCAGACAAATCTCACCCAATTCAACCATGAACTTTGTAAAAAGATGTGGATTGTACGGTGAACTGTAACCTCTAGGGGTGAGCCACAATAGACCCATCTGGGGTCGCAGTGGAGGGGAGGTGTTCGCCCTACTCACATGGAACCTAATGAGGGCGATTAATGATCGAGATATTTCAACGTGCGAGCGAAGCGAGTGCGTTAATGTTCGAGATCATTAATCGCCTTTTAATATACAAGTTGGTTACAAAATTTTTCCGTCGACTATATTTCTCATTTCTCCTGCAATGAAGAAAACTTGGTTCGCCAATTATTCATCATCCATCCGGAAACTGCTAAGAATCACCCAGTAGCCTTGTTACTGACATTAGTGACATTTGACATTTGTCGAAATGATCAACATAGGAAATAAATTCCTTTCGTTAGAAAACAGGGATTAAAATCGTGTCAGAAACTTGGAAAAGGCGAACTCGTTAACGGAAAATCTTCGATGAAATCCATACTTTCGATTTATATGCAGATTCCGTAAGTTATAGCATAAACAATGAATGCACGCGGTGTATGTTTGGTTGCCTATAAAACAATCGTGCATTAATAGACAAATCGTTTATTAATAGGGGTCATTAATGAACGATTTAATATACATTAAACTTAGTCGTTAATACGAGGTCGACGGAAAAAATTATTAAAACTGGGTTGTTTCTGGATGTATGACGTATTGATATTCATCATACAGGACGTCGAGAGAGATTCTGAATTGAGAGAACCTAATCACGAATCTGACAATAAATTAACAAGTTTTCATCGTTCAAGTTTGAACCCCTTGATTGGGTGCAAGTATGGAAAAGGAATATTCTCAGATAAATTATAAACATGAAAAAATGGAAATATATATACCGGGTGTCAACGAATCTATTAGACAACTCATAACTTCTAGACCATTAGGTGTATCAAAATGAGATCTGGTATAGGTAAATGGTATGTGAAGAGGAGAGTTTTCACATATTTTTCACTTTCCGGTCACTTCCGGTTTCACCGGAAATGGCTCCGGTTCTGAATTTTTAAATGGAACACCCTGTATATTGCAACATTTTTGGATTTCTGAGACAATTCTAGATCAGGATGTGGCATTTTCGAAAGTTTTTATGCCTACTTTATTTTTTCGGAGTCACTTTTGAAATTACATCTAGGTGGCCATGATTTGAAGTGAACTAATCTAAGGACCTCAGGTGATATCAGAAAATTTCAATCGCGAAGTTTTAGTGACAAGTATGATAGATATGAATAAGACAAGTTGGCAAAATTACATTTTCGTGTCTAATAATTATTTTTCAAATGGCGACAAATTTTTGACAAACACATTCCGAAAAAAGGATATTCTGACGAATCTAACGATACTAATTTATTTGCGATTGGATTACAAATAAGAACATAAATTAAATATTACTGATGAGAATACTTTTTGTCAAGTGTGCCGGGGATAGGCATGATGCATAATATTTTGCAGTTATTTCGATAAAGTCTTCTTGGGAGAACAAAACTCAGAACAAAATACAGTGACATGAGATTCAAGAGCAGAAGGTGAAATTTTCTTTGAATTTTAGTTTATTTTTACGACAAAATAATGTATACTCAAAGTGAAAAATTGGATATGTTGTTATTGTTTGGAGAATGTCACAGAAATTCAAGGAATGCTGCTGAGTTGTATGCTCAGAGATATCCCAATCGGCAACATCCATCCCATCAGTATTTTCCGTATAATCGTTTTAGGCAAGAGGGAAATCGAGAGGCAGATCAGAGGTTTATCATAAATGAGGAGACTGAGATTAACGTTCTTGCTATGGTTGAGGTTGACAAAACGGTTTCTTTAAGAGAAATTAGTCGAGAAATGCAGATAAATCACAAATCAGCAAGAAAAATATTGAAAAAGCACCGATATCGAGTATTTAAATATCAGCTACATCAACATTTGTATATGCTGACGATGGCGATAGACGAGTAGTGTTTTGTGATTGTCACATTCTGATCTAGAATTGTCTCAGAAATCCAAAAATGTTATAATATACAGGGTGTTCCATTTAAAAATTTAGTATTGGAGCCATTTCCGGTGAAACCGGAAGTGACCGGAAAGTGAAAAATATGTGAAAACTCTCCTCTTCACATACCATTTACCTATACCAAATCTCATTTTGATACACCTAATGGTCTAGCAGTTATGACTTGTCTAATAGATTCGTTGACACCCGGTATATAAAGAAATACATTGAGAATTCGCATTCTTTATGTGATGAAAATATTAACTCTTTCTCGGTTTATTCAACAGAAAACAACTACTTTCCTGGCTATATGCCACGACGAACATTGAATTACATCTATTGAACACACACCATAAGAATTTGAAAACAAAATCTTCTGAAGTAGAGATTTTGCATTCTCCTTCATATAAAGATATTATGCACATAATATCAAACTAAAACTATAACGAACTGACATATGAGAATTATAAAAAAAAATAATGAATTGAAATTTGGTACACCTGGTTGACCTGGTACACTTCGCGAAAATTTCGGAATATTTCAAATGAATTATGTAGACATTATCAAATTGAAAATTTCGTTTGGAATTTTCAGAAGTTCACTTTAACGGCTGAAATATTTCCAATTTGAAACTTTCCAAACCTACCTGGACGGAGTTTTTAGGCGGGAGTTTCAAATATTTGAACTCCGTGACCTCGCCGAAGTACCGGATGAACTCTTTCCTGGTGAGGATGAGGCATTCCACCCCTGGGGGATTCGCGGTGACGGTGGCTTGTCGACGAACTTTCTTTAGAAGGGCGTATTCCCCGAAACTGTCGCCCTCTTTATACACCCCCTTGATTCCTTCGCCTGCTTTGGTTATTGTTACGGTGCCAGCTCTGATTATGTAGAATTCGTGGCCTGGAAAACGAGGTAGTCATTTCAACTTTATTGACACCCTATAATATTTTAGTGAGTAAAATTTGATCGTTAGACCAGGGTCGATAGTTTTAGAAACCGAAAAAAATTATAGTAGGATGAAACTCCTTGGAAGAGACAGAGAACAGAACAAAGATCAAAATAAAAACAAATCACGGGCAATCTGAGGTCGTGAAGTGGTACGGGGTGAGTTTTCAAGATTTATTTTTGAAAATCTCGAAATTTTCAGAACTGAAGATCGAAATATTGAGGAAGTTATATTGAAATTTCGAGATATAAACTATAATAATTCATAATATAATATTTCACTGAGTCAAATTCAATGTCATATTATTTCATCTTTAGACCAGGCTCGATAATTTTTGAAACCGATAAAAATTATAGTAGGATGAAACTCCTTGGGAAAGAAAGACAACATTACAAAGATGAAAGGGAAAACGAATCACGGGCGATCTGAGGTCGGGAAGAGGTAGGGGGGGTGAGTTTTTAGGATTTATTTTTGAAAATATCGAAATTTTGAGAACTCAAGATCAAAATATTGAGGGATTCGCGATGACAGTGGCTTGCCGACGTACTTCCTTTAGGAGGGCGTATTCCCCGAAACTAGGGTTTCATCGAGACAAAAAATCTCGTCTCGAAGGCACTTTCTCGTTCTGTCTCGATACGAGAAATAAACTCTCGTCTCGATATTTTTCTCGAAGACAATTTCTCGATCTCGATTCGAGACTCTCTAAATTTCGAGAGTCTCGAAAACAAAAACTGAACGCTATCAAAAAATGCTATGTATAGGTTATAAGGCTGCACCAAAATACAGGGTATTGAATTTTCTCTATAAAAAAATTACGTCAAAATACAGACGCTATATGCTATGAACTAAAAGCCACGTATAAAAAACCGCCGAGTATCAGCACAGAAATTAAGAATATTGTTCCAAAAAATGAAAATTCAACGAATCCTTGATGTTTCAATTTACCTAATCTTTTATCCATACTTTTTAAATTTACCTAGATACGAGAGGTGAAAGTTTAAAATTGTTTCTTCGTTCGTGAAGAATGTAACAGCAACAGCAACAAACTCATTTTTTATAATCGAAAAAAAAATTATTGAGCAAATTATTTTATTTCAATAGTAGGGGTCGAAGTACTGCATAGTGAAATTTATGCAATTCCAATCACGATATTCCTTCAACATCGCAGCCTCTTACTGACTATGATGTTGATAACAATACCGACGATTTTAATTTGCAAAGTTTATTCGAAAAAAGCAACGGCAACAGAGAACATAACTGGAGAAAAGAAATAGATGAATATTGTTTGTCTGAGAGAGCTGAAGGGAATCGAGATATTTTAGAGTGGTGGAGAAAAAACGAGGCCATATATCCGAATTTATAAAAGATGGCTCGTGATTTTTTGAGTATTCAAGTTACTTCAGTTCCGGCAGAAAGACTGTTTTCAAGAGCAACACTTACCATCAGAAAAGAACGAAGCCGATTAACTGGAAAATCGGCACAACTTTTACTATGTTCGAATTCTTCGCTATGTACCAGAGATATATTTACAAGTGTGTAAACAACAATTTTGTTCTCTGTTGAAAAACTTTGTTTATTGTTCATTTATTTTCTTATGTTTTGTTAATTTTTTAGTGTTCAAATTTTATTTTCGTATTTGATAGTTTTTAATAGTTGAAGACGTTAAAGTTCTTTAAGAATATGAAGATATTTATTTCTACCTTTGTCCTTTTTATTTACTTTGTTATCTTGATAATTTTTTTGATATTTTCTGTTATTATGTCTGAAATGAGAAATCTCGAAATAATTTCTTGATCTCGAAAAATCTCGAAGTGCTTTTCTCGATCTCGTCTCGAAATCGAGATGAGATCGAGAATTTCGAGAGTCTCGTGAAACCCTGCCCGAAACTGTCGCCCTCTTTATACACCCCCTTGATTCCTTCGCCTGCTTTGGTTATTGTTACGGTGCCAGCTCTGATTATGTAGAATTCGTGGCCTGGAAAACGAGGAATTCATTTCAACTTTATTAACACCCTATAATATTTTGGTTAGTCAAATTTCATCTTCGGACCAGGGCCGATAGTTTTTGAAACCGAAAAAGATTATAGTAGGATGGAACTCATTGGAAAAGAAAGAGAACAGAACATAGATGGAAGGGAAAACAAATCACGGGCAATCTGAGGTCGTATTTTTGGAAATCTGAATATTTTGAGAACTCAATGTCGAAATATTGAGAAATTGATATTAAAATTTTGAGATATAAACCCGTATAATATAATATGATATAGTCTCAAAATGTTGATAATAAAATTTCATAAAAGGAGAAAATGAAAAGGGGAATAAAGGAGAAAATCATTAATTGCGTTTTCAATATTCATTGATAACAATAAATCACGTGATGGCATGGCGATGATCCCTGATTATCATACGGTGTTGTCAACGTTCATTGGTTGTCAATAAGGATTAAGGATTCGGGAGAGTGGTCTATACTTCTTTCGGTTTCAAGTTTCAATTCAACATAGTGTCTAGATAGACGCTGAAGCTTGGAAGCTTATCCTAGTGAAAAATATTGTTCCATCTTTTCAATTCGTAACTCAGCTATATAACTTTGGCACAATCACCTTTTTTATGTGGTATCAACTCGAAACACGCCGTCTTATCTTCTGACTGCTCTAGTATACAGGGTGTATCTGAATAATAATAATCGACCATTATCATGAAACTAGACAAAAAACCAACTTGCACGCGAGAACAGAAACGTCAAGAAAAAATATTGGTCAACGAAACCATTATTATTTGGCACAACCCTGCGTTCCTGTGGCCTTTTGTTTATTGTAACAACTTCTCATATGATGGTATTATTTGTTTCTTTCGATTTTAATTATACTTCATTTTAATTACGCCTACTAATTCTACCGTATTCTATTATAACTCCCACTGTTAGCCTATGTGGCCTTAAAAATTTACCTTGCTGTATCGTTGTTGTTGTGAATAAACATTATTATTATTATAACACCGAAAAACTTCAAGGGGTGTTTTCTTGTGACATTCTAGCAAATAAAGTTCATATAAACATGTGTCGATCCTAACTTGCTCCATTTTTGAGATACAGGATGTTGAAGTTGGAAGTATCAATTGTTTTTATTCATAATCCCTCTGTAAAAGCTTTCATGGTGCCAACATTCAGTATAGATGGAGACTGAGAAAGCCCCATAATTTCAGAATGATTCTAATTGGGGTTATTGACTAGTCTCAATGGAAGTCTTCAAAACACCAACATTAAAATTTGGAGTCAAATCGAATTTTTATTGTTTCCTCAAAAACTAAGCTAGATACAAAAATCACACAGAGGATAAAAAATTTGTTATTTCAATAGTTCAATGAATAAAAATATGAAACTCAGAAAAACCGGTGGTGTACATTCATCATGAATAACGATAAATTTACCCACTGTCACGCCACTGGAAATATTATTTCGAATCTAATTGCACTAGAAGAAGCTCCATATTACTATGAACAAAACCACAACGTTTTATTGAAATTGCATGATGAAAAGACAATTGAGAAATGAATAGAAAAAAGATTTTTCATGGAAATATTAATACCCTGTATCTCGAAAACGAAACAAGTTAGGCTGAACTTTATTTCCTAAAATATCACAAGGAATCATCCCTTGAATTTTTTCGGTGTTATTTAGATACACCCTGTATATGCCACGTTTGTGCAAAATCAGCGAAGACACTGAGATTTATAATAAAATAAATATTCTTCTTCAGAAGTTTGATGTGTTTCTCGTAAACGAAGCAAGGACACATTTTTCTAGGAACTGTTTTCCATAAAATATGAAATTATCATCACTCAATACCCTGTTCAGGAGAAAACATTTTGAAACTAGTGCCCCATCATATACAGGGTGAGTCATTGAAATGGGAAAGTGAGAAAACGGCTTCGTTGTTTGAGATAGATGAACAAACATATTTATGATGGTCTAGGCTCATGAGCAGCACAATTTCAAAATATTTCGCGTTATACAGGGTGACTCAAAAATGCGTGACGTATCAAAGTTATACTTTTTCTTATGGGACACCCTGTCATTGCACTTACATGGTTCATAATTCTGAATTTTGAAGTACCCTATATTCGTCCAAATTAAATCAATCATCATAATTAAATATCAGTAGATAGTGAATCAAAAGTTGAAATTGGGACATGTGAGCCGTTCTGACCAATAATTAATAGTTTCGACCCAAAAAAATCGTAAAGTTGAAAAATATCGATTTTGAACACCTTATTACTGTGTAATCATCCCCGTTAGATCCCGGGTGTGATGTATTGATGGAATCAGCTCACAAAGGAGAAACCCGAAAATGCAATAAAATACAGGGTGTCCTACAATAAAAAGTATAACTTTGATACGCCACGCATATTTGAGTCACAAGTATACGCAAAGTAATTTAGAAATATGCTGCTCATGAGCCTAGACCATCACAAAAATTTATAGTCATCTATCTCAAACAGCGAAGCCGTTATCTCACTTTCCCATTTCAATGACTCACCCTGTATAGCAGTTAATCGCGTGTAGTGCATTCCGGTGCCTTACCTTCATCTCCCTCTTTCAATATTTCCTTGCCGCTTGGAAAAAACTCGGATTTTAGCAGATTAGCCACCAACCGTAAAGCCTCCCTACCAATTACTCCCAATCTCTCGTTGTTCAACAGAAACTCCATCGTCTCATCCTCTTCCTTTAGGTTCCGTTTGTACCTTATCCGCTGGTACAGGTCACTGTCCAACACCCACAGCTTTCCAGACGTCATCGCTTTGATGGTAGCACCCCGTTTGGCATTGTAGAGGATGGCAAGCTCCCCGAAAACCCTAACGTCCTCGAATTCATCCACAACTTTTTCATTTACTATCGTCTGATATCTTCCTTTTGCTGACACGTATATGTGACTACCGTTGTCGCCTTGTCTTATAACTATTTCTTCTGCTGAAACTTCTTTATCGTACATGGCGGATACTACTTCTTCGATCACGTCTTTAGATACTATTTTTTTGATGAAGTCGTTGGTCTCTATTGCTGTTCTTATTGATTGTTCATCTCTAAAAGTAATTTGATGTTGAGTTTGGTTGAAACACTGTTCTAGCTGAGGTTCTCATCATGTTCTCAAGATAGTTTACTGCTCGAAATACAGAAAGTTCAAGTTATTAGATATACAGTCTGTCCAAGATAAGGTTGAACAGCATGGAGATCTCGGAAACGGTAGGATATACGAAGTCGTTCAAATGGGGAAAAAGTTGCGCATTCGGAGGCTATATCAATAGCCTCCGAACATTTCCAAAATTATTTCTAGTTTTTGAGTTATATCGAAAAAAGTGATTTTTTGGAATATCCATTTTATTTTATTTTCTCCGTTATTATTAGAGATACAGAAAAACTGAAAATACTTCTTCATAGCAACTTTTGATGACGTTAATATAGTTGAGTATACCAATCCATTATGCTGGCTAAAAACGCACAGACTTCTCTAGAATTATGTTCCGGACCGCCATCTTGTTGAAACCAACAGTTCTGAACTTCCGCAATCGGTAAATCATCCAGAGCTTCCTCAAGACGATTCTCAAGCAAATTTTGATAACGTTCGGAAGTCTGTGTTTCATGTTAAATAAAAGGACCAATAATTCGTGTACCAAATATTGTAACCCACATATTAGAGCCGAAACGGTGTTTTGGTGTGTCGCTGTAATGTATAAATGTTCATTTTCTCGTGAACAATAATGTGTATTTTTTCTATCGAAGATACCATGATTAGTGGACTGATGATTGTTCGAGAGAAATCCGCAAAATTTTTACATTTCCTGGTATACCACTCACAGAATGTCCTGCGCCTTTCGTCATCGCCTGGTTTCGCGCGTGACATATTCTGAATTTGTATGGATGTAATTTTTGTTTCTGCAAAATGAAATGGGATGTTGATTGAAACCAGTTCATGAAGTATTAGTGTGTTGACTGATTTTCCTTCAAAATAAGTGGAAGTGATGGCATTTTTTCTTTGGAATTTCGAAAAAACATTGATGATGGCTGAAAATAGGTCGAAACATAAATAAACCACCTTGTATATTACATGGTTGAATTCAGAATAAAAAAACCTTTCAGAATCTGTGAAAAAATTATCAGGGCCGTATTTAAAAACCAAAAGTTGATGATGGTTCTACTAATACGAAACGTCGCGTATCACCACGTTGAACGTCATCAAAAGTTGCTATGAAAAAGTATTTTCAGTTATTCTGTATCTCTGATAATAACGGAAAAAAAAAAAATAGATATTCCAAAAATTCACTTTTTTCGATATAAATCAAAAACTAAAAATAATTTTAAAATTTTTCGAAGGCTCTTGATATGAGCCTCCGAATGTGCAACTTTTTCCCCATTTAACCGACTTCGTATCTCCTACCGTTTTCGAGATCCCCATGCTGTTCAACCTTATCTTGACTTGAAAAAAATTGACTGTTTAATTCTCGAAATTACAGAACACCTAGGGGGAAGGTGTACAAAATGACATAGTAGGGTATAATGACACAGTGCTTGATGTATACATACAGGACTGCTCTAAAACGAATAATATGTTATTGTGGTGCTGGTTAACATCGAAAAGTTTTTGGCGCGATATATTAAAATCTGCTATAAATTGTTGGTGATGATTGCATATTTCAAGTTTGGCAAAAAAGTTATTGTTCTGTCAGAAATTGTATTTATTTTAATTATGATCTTGATGAACGTGGACCCAGCGAGCACAAACATCCCTGGGATGTTTTGGGATGTTTTGAAAATGTTGGCATGAAGATGTTATTTTGAGACGTAATATGCACTGACCAAAGAGGTCTTTGAAGGAAATTGAGGTATTGTTTTTGTTCTTCTGTGGCATTTCTTTGTTTGCCTACTGAGAGGTTTCCCTGGGATGTTTTGGGATGTTTCAGAAATGTAGACATGAGGATGTTTTTTTAGGCGTAATATGCACTTCCCAAAGAGGTCTTCGAAGGATATTGGAAGTATTGTTTTTGTTCTTTTGTGCCCTTTCATTGTTCGCCCCACCACAACGTCTCATGCTTACGTCACAATACGATGAATTCTGATTTGTTTTCGATTTTGTTCTTCTTGTTCGCAATTGGCATTCGCGTTTGCAGCGTGTCACGCTTACATCACGCTGCTAACGAACATAAAGGAATTTGGTGAAGTTTATTGTGTTAGAAGACTTATTTAGTTTGTAATAATGACCATCAGATGCAAGATGTGTTGTTCGGTGCCTCAGTGTAATCAATATATGAAGTACGAATTCATCAATACACGGCTTCTCCGCAGTTGCAAAATTATGCATTGTGGAGAACATTTCAAAAATTGGGAAACCTATTTCCAATTATATGTCTGTGTGTAGTAAGCACTACTCAGAAACCGATTAAGAAGGTAATTTCATATCAAGAAAATATTTTTATGTTCAATCTATCACGGCCAGTACAGAAAGTAGGCAAGAACAAACGAGATACAGCCTCAGTAAGTAGCTATTTACGCACAGTAAGCACATCGCACAGTTTTCGTATATTCCGCCAGTATAGGTATGTCATGATCGCGTAATCGCCGTCAACAGCAGATGACATAACTGTCAAGAATTATAATTCAGACTGTTTGTCCAAACTTTTTTGATGTACCATATGGCAGTAGGTAAAGTATAGTACATAATGCGTGTTGTAAAGCAATTACGCACTCATGAACTTTTCCATTCGTGCGTAATATGGTTCTTACAACACATATTACGTAATATACTATAAAAGTCAATTCCCGGTGGAGCCGGAAGTGATATTCAATTGTTTTTTCATGGAAAATATGCATTTTTAGGTTAGGAACTATGTATTCGATCCAAATTTCAAAATTCTATCTTGAAAATCAATTGAATAATGCCCTGTCCAATATTCTCGTTGTCCCCCGGTATAGGTTTCTATTCTAATTACGTACTACTTACTCTGGACTTTTTGGATGTTGTACTATCGATTGTTTGCCTGTATGTATTGGAATATTGATGACTCCATCACGTTTTGATGACCTCCTGTCTTCTGGCAAAGATTCTGTTGGTTTTTCGAGTACATATGAACCGTGTTTGCAAAAAATACCCCAGCAGAAAGTTACCATTTTGCTTGGATGAAGAAAAGTCGCTGGGAAAGATGAATGTGTATAGTTTTTTCTATAGACTGATACGACGAATTCTGATAAATAAGTTTCAATTATTGTTATCTTGGGTGATTGAGAATCTAATCTCCTTTACGATATGCATTTCCGCCGAAATAAGAGATTCGTTCAATATCTTTTTTTTCTCCATTTCTATTGTCAAGATAATTAATATCTCTAGGTTCCTTTGTTTTCTCAATAACTCAATCTTGATTTTTGAGTTCGACTGAGCTATATATACAGAGTGTCCCAAAATTACATAGAAAGATTCCAACCACAGATTCTAGGAACGAAAATAGTGAGAATAGTTTATATAAACATGAGCCTATCAGAAACGGCCCCCTGGGGCCCGAGCTGATGGTTCATTGTAAATATTTCCGAAACTTTTTGTCTTGAGATAAACAAATTTCAAATTACTTCTTATGGAAATGTCGAGGATTTTCCGAAATTTTGATCAGGGGCGTGGGAAATCCCAACTTTTTTCAATGCAATTTTGGGCAGGTTGACCGGTTTCCACGAAAAGGGATATAGTGTAATGTTCAGAGAACATCGTGAGTATCAAAGGAAATAAGGTAGGAATTGGTGTTCTACTTGAATTTCTGGAGGATTTATGCCTCGGGGAACACCTCCCTTGGCAATATGTTCCAGAGCCTCGCTGTTCGTTGGATGAACGAGTCTTTGGAAAGAGATGTTCTGCAAGTCTCCAAAGCTCCATATTACTATTAACAAAACCACAACGTTTCATTGAAATTGATGAAAAGACAATTTGTGTAATAAATAAAAACACGATTTTTCATGGAAATATTAATACCCTGTATTTCGAAAACGAAGCAAGTTAGGACACATGTTTATATAAACTTTATTTCCTAAAATATCACAAGGAATCACACCTTGAACTTTTTCGGTGTTATTTAGATACACCCTGTAGGATAGTTATCCATTTTCTCCCGCATGTGAATGAATGAACACACATGGGAGGAAATTAACCTTTGCTCCCAAGATATAAATATCATTTTATCCACGATGAGAACGTCGTTCTCAAAATTATGATTCAAGCGGTTCATGAGTCTATCTCTCGAGTCTCGATCCAAATTCCAAATTAATGTGTTACATGATCTAAGGTGACAAAAGTGTACTCTATGCCATCGACAATTATTTACAGATGATTGACAGTATTTGAATCTGAACCAGAAAGGAACCAGAGATCTGAACGAAAATCAATTTGACATGCACTTCTGTCACATTGAATTCTTTCATTGAGGCTATATCCCGAATTCAAATGAAAGTACTGAATTCATTCCGAATTCGAAAAAATTCACTGAAAGTGTGAGCAGACATACTATTCATTTCAAATATTTCGACTCAACATTCTGCTGAAATTGCTGACCATCAAAAGGTAGTGTGATTTCTGTCACTATTTTAGAGGAGAAGGAATGTCACCTTCATTTCAGTTTTCTATTGCCCAAATATGGGAATTGCCACATTTCGTGTAAATATGGCTTCTTCTGTAGCCCAAATGAGTTTTGTAAATTGTCCGTAAGCCACAGATCAAATTCAACCCACGCTGGGACGATCTTGAAGTGATCCACACCGGCTCGTCCTGCTATGGACCTAGTACTCATTTTTGGATTTTATATCGATCAATTCCAGAATGTCTTTCTCTTTGTTCCTTGGAACACCCTGTGTCACGGAACCTTTGCACAAAATCAACGAACATTCGCGGTGTCAGATGTTTTCTCAACGGAAATATTTCCGTCTACAAACGAACTGCTGCTGCTGCTGCACTTTGGCGACGCTCGCCGTAAATCAACTCATTATTTTCGTAAACATGCGCCATTGCTTATAACAATTCATAGAAAGCTAATTGAAAAGCGGATCCGATGACTAGCGTTAGAAAAACAAAATTCTTTTGTGGACGGTAGTAGAGGGAGGGGGGTCAGTCGGTTAAACACCAAACAGAGATTCGTACGATTTCAAATTCAAAGCTTTCTCATTGATATTTTCCATATAGTCAGCTGCTATAATATATTATTCAACGAGCACGGAATGCTAGTGATTGTCCAAGAGAATGAATGAATCATTCAAGTGGGAAATTAGCATCCCGTGCGAGTTATGCACTATAATTCTTCTACGGCCGTAACAGATAGCAGCGGCGTTTTTTATTTATTCGTCTTGTAGCCATCTGATTTCCTCTCAAGTAATGCTAATCTATTAGACAGTGGTGTCATTGCTTGAAATTTGACATTACATGAGCGATGAGATTTTCTGAAATAAGAACATAATGGAGTCATTGTGATATCAGATATGGAAATAAAATTGATGACATACAAACTTCCTCATTGATGTATCGAACACAGTAAAACAACAACAATTTAGTGTTATAGCCGTAGAAAATAGTATATATCGGAGGTCGATACTCTGTATGGAAAAAAATAAATACAAACTAATTTCAATTACTATAATTGACTGACATTCAGGATCATCACTTGTATAATTTTTTTACTTTTAATTATTTATGCAACAAGTGCAAAAAGTGAATCGTCGAGTGCAATAAACAATTTTTGCACGAGTTGCATACAACTTTTTTTCTACGTTCATGCAAAAAGCAAAAAATGATTTATGGAGGTGCGGCACTAGGTACAATTCTGTTAATTGTCTGAATTAATTTTTGACTGACGTTTCTATAACCACAGTTGCAATATAAAAAATGTTTGTCATGATGACAGCACGTTGAAGTAGAATGGCATATGAGTGCGTGCAATAAAGAACTTCTTTTTCCACTAAATATAGTTCAATAAAGTGCTGCTTTTTGCATGAATGTAGAAAAAAAAATTTATTTTGCGCCGTACTCAATAATATCAAATAATGAAATTGTGAGTAAAACCTTATTCACGCTTTTATTACATCCATGTACTATAAATAATGGTTGATGACTCACATCGAATGTATTGGGTGTACAACATAAACAGGTCAGTTCTATTTAATGAATTGTGTGCCCTTTCTCTCCCGGAGATGATTTACTTCCATAACGACTAGGTATTATTTTATCAGTAAATAAAAACACATTGTAGTTATACATGCTGAAAAATCATTATATTCTCTGAAATCTCTGAATGATATTCATGTGATATTCAAATAATTCATCAACCATACGAATTATTTGAATAAGTGGTTCGCGATATTTACAAAATACGAATTCGAATAGGAATTGTATGAGGAACGTAATTTTTCATCCGATTGCTATTGATATTAGATTAGATTCGTTTATTGTGTTTTCATCACAAGGATTTGAATTATATGCGATCATGATTATGCAGTAACAGTGACTGATCAGTGGAAAATGAATAAAGTGAAAAGATATCCGTACCAGCTAGAACAGTTTTTCAAACCACTGAATGAGCAACACAGGGAAGGACAATACATGAGGATAAGAGTGAAGAACTTTTACGACCAACAAGCGTGCATCAAAATTGGTTGAAGCACCTGCGCAGTATGTATCAACGTCAGCATTGCATTTCTTTGATCTCTCTGTTTGAAGTCTAGTACCTATGTATATACTCGTTGTAGATCATCGGATTCGGTTGGTGTATTGTGCATAATGTGTATTTGGCTATATAGTGACAGTATGCGAGAGTTCAATATTAAGCGTAAAACTAAGAACTTGCATTGTTCTTCCATTCAATTTGTTGTTTATAGGTTATATGTTATATAGTGAGACGATCTCGATCGACATTTTGAGCACCTTCACGATAAAACAAAAAGGAAAACCGAACTATAGCTGAAAATATTGTAATAAACTCAAGCAAATTTGAAAATAATTACGAGAACGAATTCACCTAGACATTATAGAAGGTCGTATCAAATTAGGACAGTAAAAATATTGAGTATACACTGTGTCCAAGATGATAAGGATTTCAATGATGGAGATCGTTTTTATTTTTTTACACTTTCTCATTGCCACTTTTTAAGCTGTATAAAACATCGTTGAGATATTTTCCGTACGACGTTTCGTTTCGGAGAAACCATCATCAACTTTACCCCATGATAGACATCCTTATCTTAGACATACTGTAAAAACTCGAAAAATCTTCATGACAGGAGGGTTAGATAGGATTTTATAATGAGCAATATTATTACGTGAATGAACTCATTCTATAGGAATCATCATATTGTTGAAAATATGCAAAATATAATAGGTTTATAATTGAGAAGTTGGCGACACTTGAAGAACAGATCAGAACAGCGCATAGATTAACGACTCGCGTAAAGAGAAAAAAAATGTTCATATAGATCAGTGAGACGATATAGATGTGTTCTAGATCGACAGTTTGAGCACTCCAACTATAGACCAATGCGTCTTTACGATAAAACTAAAAAGGAAAACAGAACTATAGCTGAAAATAGTCCGTATGCACACCACATAACCGCAACTTTTGCTCCATATCCTGTTCGGTCTATCGGATCGTACAAGGCAGTAGTACATCAATAATCGTTGTCTTGCACTTCTAAAATCCCTCGTCCCACCCCGACAACTCGTCCGGAGGCTCGAACACGTCCTTCTTGAACTGATCGAAGTACTTGGTGTCCACCGGCCCGCTCAGCTTCGGCTTGAACGGCGACGGTACCTCGCACTTCGCCAGCTTCGCCCAGTCGAACCCGAGGAACCACTTGTGGCTCTTGATCTTCTGCACCCCTCCGTCCTGCATGCCCAGCCGTTCCATGGCTACCGGCCGGCACAGCTTCTCGATCAGGTGCTTGGCCTTGTAGTTGATGTAGCTGGGGAAGGAGACGGCATCTATGCCGCCCAGGATCTTGTTGTAGGTGCGCATGTGGCTGCTGTCGTCCGTGCGGAATGGAGTTCTGCCCGATAGCATCTCGAAGACGAAGGCTCCGAACGCCCAATAGTCCACCTGGTAAAAACATAAGTGGAGTGGGATATTTGATGGACAAAAGGGATACTCAAAGCTATCTGCACATTATTCTACCCGATAGCATCCCGAAGACGAAGGCTCCGAACGCCCAATAGTCCACCTGGTAAAAACATAAGTGGAGTGGGATATTTGATGGACAAAAGGGATACTCAAAGCTATCTGCACATTATTCTACCCGATAGCATCCCGAAGACGAAGGCTCCGAACGCCCAATAGTCCACCTGCTTCAAATACAGAAGTGGAGTGGGATATTTGATAGACAAAAGGGATACTCAAAGGTATCTGTCATGGATGTTAAAATCGTCAGAACTTTTCATGCTCGGACAGTCAAGCAGCGCTCAAAGATATCTGCCATCCTGGCACTAGCTGAACTGAAGGAGGTCGAATCAGTATGCGTTCTGGGTCTTACGAGGATACCCGGGAATGAAGTTGCAGACGAACTGGCTATAGAATCGGATCCGCGATACCGTTCTGGGAACAGAAGCCTGCACTGGGCATTATATGAAGCGAAGTTTCGTCCGCCCTCAAGGAATGGGTAGACAAAGCACTAGAAGGATATTGAAGGCATATAGGCGTCTGCAGGCAATCAAAACACCTGATGGCCGGTCCAAGCAAGTCGAAGACGGTGTGGTTGATTGGCAGGGATCGCCAACTACTGCGCCTTCACATATAGGGGTACTGACTGAAATCTCTGGGTTGGACGAACGGACGTCTTAGCCTTCACCAGATGGTCATAGCAGTTCAGAGAGGACAACGAGGTATAGATATGTGAAGAGACATGTTCTTCGATACGTTAGATATATATATATATATATATAGTGACGTCAGTTTTTATGCAATTACATTATTTGTCAGATAATCTTCCATTCCCACTCATTAAGCAAGGTTGTCAAGTCACCAATTATATTTTAAACAAGTTATTAAAAAGTTGTCAGAGCCCTGTAGTTAAATAAAACTATATCCAAATTAAATATTTTGTTAGATCTAACAGGAGGAAACCATGATATGTAGATTTTTTCATGGACGATGCTCTTCTGAAATATCAACATTTGTTCCTCCCTTGGCAGTCCCCGCGAGATTAACCCGTCGAGTTGAGGCTTTGCACCCCTTCGTGGTCACTTTGGAGACCTGCAGAACATCTCTTTCCAAAGACTCGTTCAGGCTCTGGAACACATTGCCAAGAGAGGTGTTCCCCGAGGCATATTACCTCCAGAAATTTAAGAAGAACACCAATTCCTACCTGATTTCCCTCGGTTCCCACGATGTTCCCTGAACATTACAGGATATCCCTTTTCGTGGGAACCAGAACATAAAAAAATGACGTTTTCGAACAATCAATTTGCTAAAATATGTCTCAAACCCAATAACAAAACATCATGTGAATGTTTGCTAGGCAATAGACTTGGTAATGCTGTTCTAAACACAGAGAACTGACAAGACAATGCCCACAATCCTGTGTTGTCACGTTCACCGTATCAAATCTCCTATAGTGTGAATTAATGTAATAAATTAGTATCAACTCAAATAAATCATCCAATAATAAGACACAACATATAAGAGGGAAAAGTAAAAGACAATGAGTTTTTTATAGCTGATTCAGAATATTACCAATACATATTTGAGAATTTATGAATTACGAAATCGTGACGTCAGTTCTGATTTGCGGTAAATTAGTAGCCGTTTGAAAATTACCTTGGCAATATTGATGATTTTAATACCGTGAAATCGACCAAAAAAATCTACAAACATTTGGAATTGAAAGGAAATTGAGTAATGAATCTATTTGAGTGATGAAAAAGAATAGTCCACTCGTCTATACACTCCAAATACTGTTGCTTGATGTGTTCATAATCCTATACCGATTTTGGCGAAATGTAATGAAAGAGATGACTTCATGAACAATTTCATAGTTCGGAAAATATTTCTTCGAATTGGTTTCTATTATTTATAAATAAAAAATTTACTACGATGAAACTTCGTATCTAGGTATTCCATGTGTTCCTCCATTGAATGATCACTTCACCGATTACAACTCCTTAGGATATCCTTTGACTTACCGCCTTGTCGTGTCCTTTGTTGAGCACTATCTCGGGCGCTACATATTCTGGGGTTCCCGCGAACGTATACGTTTTGCCGGATATCTTCTTGGCAAAGCCGAAATCGGTGAGTTTGATGTAACCGTTGGCTGCGATGAGGAGGTTCTCAGGCTTCAGGTCCCTGTAAACGACGCCTCTGACGTGGAGGTAGTCGAGGGCTTCTAGCACGCACGCGCAGATGAATCGAGCTTCTTTCTCCTCGAAGCGACGGATCTTTTGCTTCTGTAGCAGACTCCATAGATCTCCACCTAGGCAATGCAATATAATAGAAGGGCAATCCGAGATCATTGAATTGAGCTTGATAAACAACTATATTCTGGGAAAGATATCTATCTGAGTAACTGATAAGGAAATATCAGGTTCATATTATCATATGGGTCCAAAACCGAATATGGAACTGGAATAGGAGTCACGGACCTCTTGGTTCTCTTGCCAGGTACTTCGGAAGTTTTGGCAAATCAACATGCAATGTGTAGAGTTCAATCTAGAAATAAGCTATGAGAGACGAGATATCATTATCATGTCTGATAGTCAAGCAACCATTAAAGCGCTGAGCTATATGATTATCAGCTCTAACATGTTTTGGGAATGCCGGGAAAAACTGAACGAGCTAGTCAAACGAAATATCAGTCATCCTTCAATGGTTCCGGAACATTCCAGAGCAGAAGGAAATGAAGTAGCGGACAAACTCGCTGGAAAAGAAGATCAAACACCCTTCATGTCGCCAGAACTCTCCTGCGGGATCAATAGTAGTACTTTATCAGAAAAAATGAGAGGAGGAAAAGCTAAACAAGGTTTAGTCATCTGGGAAAATATTCTTCTAGCACCAACACTATTTCTACTAATTATTGGAAGCAACTTCGTGTCCAGTACAGAGCTCCGCGGATGATAGTACCCTCCATACCGCCTTCTCTTCCAGGGCTCCAATATCAGCCAGGCAAATCAGAAACGAACGAGGAAGAAATGTTGACAACATAAATATGGACTTGGCAACAATTTTCGAATGGGGATCCAATAACTTGGTAGATTTCAATGCAAACAAAACACAAGCATGCCTTTTCTCTAAAAAAGCCGATCTCACTTTGCCCAACATAAGCTTGTCAGGAGTAACCATACCTTTGAAGACATCCATTTCGATGCTTGGTATTACTATCACCAATAACCTTTCTTGGGAAAATCACGTGAGATCAATTGCTAGAAGTTCATCCCAAAAACTTGGTTTTGTGTTTCGTGCCCGGAGCTATTCCACTTCCAGTCAGCTGCTTATCATCTATAAGGCACGATCCGACCTGTCCTGGAATACTGTTCCCATATTTGGAGTGCAGCACCCAAACATACCCTGAAACTGTTGGATTTTGTCCAAAAAAGTTAATTCGTCTCGTGGGTGATGCCTCGCTCACAAATTCACTCGCTTCTCTGAAACACCGTGGAAAAGTTGGCGATCTGGCTTTATTTTATAGATATTTTCATGGACGATGCTCTTCTGAAATATCAACAATTGTTCCTTCATTGGCAGTCCCTGCGAGATTAACCCGTCGAGTTGAGGCTTCGCACCCCTTCGTGGTCACTTTGGAGACCTGCAGAACATATCTTTCCAAAGACTCGTTCATCCAATGAACAGCGAGGTTCTCACGATGTTCTCTAAACATTACAGGATATCCCTTTTCGTGGGAACCAGAACATAAAAAAAATTCAAGGTCTTAGCATTTTGAGATACTACTGGATAGGTATGTACATAAAACCACTAAAGATCGAAAGAATATGTCAGCCTAAGCTGATGGGAATCCTAACTGGGCACTATCAATTGAGAAGACAGACGGCTTAGAAGAGAAAGACGGATGCAGGTTATGTGGCTATGGAGAAGAGAAGGAAACCTCTATCCACCTACTTTCGGAATGTGTAACATAGAACCCAAGGGCAAGAAACCAATAGGAGCACTCATAATAGAGAAGGAGGAGTTTTTCTACTTGGACCCACCACATATTCTGAAATCTCCGAGGGATATAGGGCTAGAGAAATAACTACAGCTAAGGACCTTATCGGTCATAGCAAAAGAAAAGGAGACAATAGATCTTTTAGGTCGCAGTGTATTCACAAACAGTATTCGCAGTGTAGCCAAGGTAGACAAGTGCTAAATATATATGAACAACCAGAAATAGATGCAGACTCTACTATACGCATGTCGAGAAAATAATGTACAAACACTGACGAAAAAAACATGTATCAATTATGTTTGCTTTGATATGTTTCCACTAACCCAAACAAGATTCCATTAGAAAATAAATGTACTTCTGGTCCTTGTACGTCCTGAACAACCTGACTATGAAAGGCGACTGGCACGCCATCTGAATATTCTTCTCATTAAACACGTGTTCTTGTTGACCTTGAGCTACCACTTCCACCTTCTTCAGGTACTTCAAGGCAAACACCAAATTTTCCTGTTTGGTGTGCTGCACCAACTCCACTCTGCCGAAACCTCCTACCCCCAGAGTCTTCCGTATCTTCAGATCGTTCAAGCTGATGTCGTTGTGTTCGACGGCTGCCGGTCTGATGGACCCTTTCGGTGCCACGGGCATGTACTTGAACTTCTTGACATCTCCGAAGTGGTCGATGAATTCCTTCCTGGCGAGGGTGAGGCATTCTACTCCCGGTGGATTGGCTGTTACCGTCGCTTGGCGACGGTCATCCTCGAGAAGGGCCAGCTCCCCGAAACAATCGCCCTTTTTGTAGATCCCTACGACACCCTCGCCAGTCTTCGTTATGGTCACGGTGCCCGCTCTGATGATGTAGAATGTGTTACCTGAAAATGGCGAATATGTACACCACATGGTGTTAATTTACACTGGTTAGTGTGAATGTACACCAGATGGTGTTAATATAAAAATGCCATTATCGAAGGGAATTTCACATTGATTGACCTACCTTTGTCACCCTGTTTCACTATTTGTTGTCCAGAGGGGTAGAACTCCGTTTTCAATAGATTCGCGACTATCTGTAGGGCTTCTCTGCCGACTACGTTGAGTATTTCGTTGTTCGACAAGAAGGTCATGGTTTCTTCCTGCTCTTTAATGTTTTTACCGATGCGTATTTGTTGGTATACCTCACTGTCCAGAACCCAGACCTGTGGAAGGCTTCGTTTATAGTGATGGAGTATGCCAATATTTATCTTCAAAATTTAATTGTGGATGATGCATGATCTTGATAGATGTCACCAGCCTTGAATATTCTATCACAAATATTCAATATTTATTGAAAAGACTATTGAGGAAATATTGTAGTAATCAGAGATTATATACATTAAATCGACGAACAGAAATTACCTGATGAATCGAATCGAATCAAACATTTCTAGTTGAGAAGTTTTTCCCCTTTTAGAAGTATAGCAGTAGTGACAAAGATTACAGAATACATGCAAACTTTTCACCTACCAATATAGTAAAGGAGAAATAATGTCCAAATAATTTCGTATTCGTATCAAACAGGGTAGGCATGGAATAAAAACGTCATGGAAAATACGATGACAGATTCAGATTCCTTGTAAAAAAGTGCCTTAAGAATGTCCTATTTAGAAACGTCTAGGTCTTTTGGTTTTTGCTTGAAAAAATAAAAACGAAAATTACAAATTTTCGTTTTTCTCAGATAATCCAAAAACTGAAAATGTATGATAAATTGACATTCATCATACAGGACGTGGAAAGAAATTCTGAATTGAGAAAAACCTAATCACTAATCTGCGATCGAGGTCTATAAAAATAACGTTCGTATCAGTGATATGGGAATTATATCTCTCACAAACAGGTTATATGAATTCATTTCGGATATCATATGATTTCTTTGGAAGTTCCAAGCTCATCAAGATCAGAGTTCATACAAGTATACTTCTCCTTTACATTTCATTTTTCATTTCAATACTGATCATATTATTCTATTCGATTGGGGAGATGATGTTAATTCTCAATTTCAGAGGATTTTGTACTTTCATGCTCTCTTTTTGGATATTCAACAGATATAATTCAATGAAAGTAGTTGTTTTCTGTTGAATATTCAGAATTATATTATATGCATATCTTTATATGAAGGAGAATGAAAATTCTCTACTTCAGAAGATTTTGTTTTCAAATTCTCATCGTGTGTGTTCAATAGATGTAATTCAATATTCGTCGTGGCATATAGCCAGGAAAGTAGTTGTTTTCTGTTGAATAAACCGTGATAGAATTGATATTTTCATCACATGGAGAATGCGAATTCTCAATGTATTTCTTTATATACCTATTTTTTTCTGTTCATAAATATATCTGAGAATGTTCCATTTCAATGACATTTCATAACCTGTCAATAGAGATGAGATAGAGATGTATAGAAATTTAACTGGTGGGCTCACTCTGCAATTGTTTCGTCAGACCATAGATCTAAACTCTCGATATGGAACAATTGCAAGCGAGTTTTGGACGTGGGGTTCAGGTATTTGAGATAGAGGCGCCATAATCGGAAAATCGTTCAAAACCTTGGTTCTGTGAGGGATGAATCTACTTTCATCATTGTTCTGTGGTCGAATAAATACTGTGCTCAACATTTTCATTCAAATTTCAATTTGAAATAGAAGCAAGAAATCTTTTTTGTAGCCGATTTTAATAAGCTTCACTTCTTTCATGACATGAACCTATTTAAAGCATGAAATCTGATGAATTTCCTCTTTGAAGAACCAGAACAAAGAGTGTATCAACTATTGAAATAGACCAATATCGAAAATCATAATAGGCAGATATGGTAACTGGTACTCACCTTAGAATTTATTCACACCAGCTCACCCTAATATTTCAAATCACTGAAATAATACTGTTGTTGAACAGAGATTTTCTTTTTTTTTATTGTGGATTAGGTATTATACACAAAATTTAGAAACTACGGAACACGTCCCTAACGAACACTCGACCCCAATCTCAGAAATAACCATTTTTTCAGCTCAAGAATATTTTTGACCTATTGACGTTTCGATCCTTTGATCAGGAATCAGTTTACTGCTCTGATCCAAATCATATACGTATCCAAATATTTATCGGTCGGTAATATGTTTCCTGTAAATATGGATTGTAACTAGGATGAGCTTAGCGAGATTTACCCACGTCAAGTATGTTTATCAAAGGTTTATCAGAGTAGGCGCCATCGAGAAACTTGCAAACGACCTTCAATAGGGAGCAAGCGCACCAGTTGAATTTCTATACATCTCTGATGAGATGTCAAACTTTTTTCCTGTCACAGAAAAAACAATAACACTAACCCTGCCGGCAGTCATTGCTTTGATGGTAGCTCTTCTCTTGGCGTTGTACAGGATCGCCAATTCGCCAAAGACACGAACGTCTTCGAATTCGGTAACGACTTCACCCTTGACGATTATTTGGAATTTTCCTTTCGCCGAAATGTACATATGAGACCCTTTGTCGCCCTGCTTTATTATGGTTTCATTGGCGGACACCTCTCTGTTGTACATGGCGCCGATTACGTCGTCCACCACCTTTTCGGAGATGATTTGGTTGATGAATTCGTTCTGTTCGATTGCTGTTTTGATCAGCTTCTTATCCCTGTAAAATGCAAAGTCACGGTTTTCTTACAGTACCGCCAAAAGGAGTTGAGTGAATCAAAAAAATGCGTTTTTCTCCAAGCAGTAGGGAAAATGGCTTTTCTCTGACACTTAACAGGCATTAAAGCTGTACTTTTACTACCTAGGCAGGAAAAGTTTGTTGCTATGCAACGTTCCAAAAAATTCTAATAAAATTGGCAATCAAAATTGACACTGACATTGGGTGAACAAAAAATGATGATGTTTTCAACAAAAAATCTGCACAAAATGGGCTTCATAACATTTGGAGAAAAAATTATATGTTTCACACGGCCTAGTGAAATAAATAGCTATTTTTATCGTTTTTTGAAAAGTATTGGGACAAAAAATAATGTAGGTCCTGATGGCATCCTTTTAGAATGGCTAAAGTCGAAAATAATTTTGAAAAATTTAGGGAAAGGCCGTCATTTTTTTGTGAAATCTGATTAGCTTTACTCACCACTTCGGGGTAAAATGAATCCGGCATTAAAAACGCGTGAAAACTCATTTCAAAATACTCAGAGGTAGAAAAAATCAAACACATTATATTTCATGTGATTTTAATTATACATATAATATATTCTTGGCATGCTGAGAATAAATCAAATTATTAGAAATTGATGATTGATTCATAGTATAGCACCCCATTCTCAAATTAGAATGATTCATTTTACTCATTATAGTGACCACTTGAAAGTAAAAAAAGCTGAAATTTTACTGAAAATATTTGGACAGAAATTTCATCAAATGTATTTTCAGTTATAACTATTAAACACATTTAGAGCAAGTTAGTAAATAAAATGATAAAATTAGTGCCTCCACAATCAATCCTTTGAACAGTTTCGTAAAAATAGCAAAATCTGTTAGAGCCTACAGTGTGTTCATGATACCCTCGTGTTTCTTCAAACGTGGCGAAACACCCCCCTTCCCGAGACGTAGATGGAGCAAACAGCTCCCTCTTTTGTACTGAAACATCAGACTGATTCATTTTAGCCAATACGGTTCACGTAACCCCATTTGACGGTATTTATCTAATTAGAATTTGGAGATTTTGATAATATGTCAGTCACAGCCTGTTTTTTATTGCGAGTACTATCGCCTATAATATTTTCCTGACTGAAAATCTGAAACACTCTGTATATTCAAATCGGAAGATTTTCTTTCTAGACAAATACTTTTATTCGTGAATCAACGTGGGGCAGGTTTCGACGCAACTCAAAAATCTCATAATGAAATCTTATGAGCAAAGCTGTCCTGTGAAACAAAAGGTATCGAATCGAAATGTACCTTGGTGGAACAAACGGCTCAGTGCACTTAGAGCTGAAGCCAGACGACTCTTCAATAGGTCAAAACGTACAGGCAACTGGGACGAACACAAGAAGGCCCTGACTGAGTACAACAAAGAATTGAGGAAATCCAAGAGGTTAACGTGGAGGAGGTTCTGTGAAGGGATCAATGAAGTCCCGCCAGCAACCCGTTTACAAAAAATCTTGAAGTTTGAGACTGCTAATTAATACTCACTTCCCAGAAAGCATCAGTGACGAGAACCTGCAAGTAGGCTATCCGGATAACAGGTAAAATCTTCACAAAAAACAAAATTCGATGGTCTATCAGCACATTTAAGCCCTACAAATCTCCAGGTGGTGACGGCATTATACCGGCTGCCCTACAACAGGGAATCATGGAGATACTGCCTGTACTGGTTTCATTATTTCGAGCCAGCTTCTTCTTGCGCCACATCCCGCAAACACGGTAAGAGGTTAATGTGGTTTTTATTCCAAAGGTGGGTAAACGTCCCAGTGAGCAGCCCAAATCCTATAGACCTATTAGCCTCACTTCGTTTCTCCAGGAACCTATGGAGAAACTACTTGATCAACACATCAGAAGCAAAATTCTGGTGAATAGTCCGCTTCACAAAAATCAATTTGCCTATCAATCAGGCAAATCTACTGAGACCGCCTTACATATAGTCTGGTGGGCAAGATTGAAAAGGCACAGGTAGATGAAGAAATTGCTCTGTGTGCTTTCATCGACATAGAAGATGCATTCGATAACACTTCCTATGAATCGATAGAGCGAACCACAACCATCAAGGGGCTCGAGGCCTCAACAACAGGCTGGATACAATCCATGCTCAGGAGTAGAAGAATAAAAGCTACACTGGGAAGCAGCTCGGTAACTGCACAGGCCACTAGAGGTTGCCCCCATGGAGGGGTACTGTCTCCTCTTCTATGGTCCATAGTTGTCGATAACCTACTCAACAAACTAAGCACCGCTGGCTTCGATATTCAAGGCTATGAAGGTGACATTGTCATAATAATAAGAGGCAAGCATGATGGGATTTTATCAAACCTAATGCAGACTGCACTCAACTTGCTGAAAGACTGGTGCTTTCAGGAGGGCTTGAATGTCAACCCAAGCAAAACAGAGATCGTTCCATTCACCAAAAGAAGGAAGATCAAGTTGAAGGAACCCATTATGGATGGGACGCCTATCAATTTCTCCGAAGAGGTCAAATATCTAGGAGTAATCCTAGACAAGAAACTCACGTGGAACCATGACATGACCATGATGTTTCAGTTCTGATGCAAGCACCTCTGTATACCTTTCCTAATTATGTAGCTATGATTCTGAAATTCATGGGAGCGAGAGTGGAAGTTGGCCAAGCTTTGATGTATATTTATTTATGTATATATGATTGATAGGTTGTGGTTGTGGTATGCACCAATAATCGAAGCTTACATAGCTATTTTCATATTTGGAACTATATTAATGCACCAAGGAATGAAAAGTGTGATGGAAGATATTGATTTTTGAAATGTGAACTCACTCTGGGCCTTTGATGCAAACCGGCAATTTTTCTTCGAACATTTGATCATATCGAACAGGAATAGGAGCAACTCCAGTCCTCCTCCTTCCAGAATTTGGTAGTTCATCAATCGATGAAATGCTAGGCTTTACCTAAAAAAAAAATCATCAATACAGACAGACAATATCTTTGCAAATATTCATCCTCAGTTTACATTAAAATTCGGTAAGACGGATTAACCTGAACAAAAATATTACCTACCTATTGAGCTCTAGTGATCGTTGAGTAAAATGTTGAATTCGTTGTAATAATCTCCAACCAATTATGGAGAGGAAAATATAGGGTGTTCCATTTGAAAATTGAAAGTTGATGTCATTTCCAGGAAAACCGGAAGATGAAAAAAATTCCTGAGATGTAAGAAAGTGCCCTCTAGTGAGCATATTCGATGATCCGAATTTCAGATAAATAAGTGCAAATATTTCAAACACTGAGAAAGCTCGACGTGCACTATCGAATGGCACTAATAAAAAAATTTAGGGATCAAAATAAAATTTTAGGTTAGACCCCTTTTTCCACCCAAAGTTCTACACTGTAGCAAATCTGACGTCACCTCTGTTAAAATTTCCATGTGGTAGGCACAATCACGTGGAGTTCAATCATTTAAATTGTTTTAAAGTGGTGTACTTGATTTTTTTCTCGTATCATATTCAATTTTTGGGATGAAATTTCTTGTTAATTAGAAGGATTAGAAAAATCTGATATCATGGGAATATTCCTTAAACTGTATCATATTAATGTGCTGAATATGTGCACTTATTTCAAAAACACCTTGTATAGCTATAGAAACAAAGGAGAAAAGGGGGGTTAACCGGTATAGTCAATTGATAAACTTGATAATTATCAATTTTCAATCCAAATGAAAGGGTATTAAATAAGAATACTATCAATATCTCTTGATAAGGATAACCCAAAACAATGGTTATTTGAAACGATTTAATTGAGGTTTTAGTGCATGGGTTATTCATAGCTCACTAGATACCTATTATCCATGGAAAACTTATGCGGAAAATAATGTCTTGCTAGGAAAATTAAGTAGTTGCACATAGCCATGCATGATTCTACGTTTTTCTTACCTGATCTATGCTTTCTAGTGTATTTCGATTCGATTGATAGGCATCAGAATCTTCTCCATTTATCACTGGTTGTTTGTCGACAGTATCGAAGACATTCGTCAATTTTCCATTTTGATTTGATTGTATTGCAGAATTTTCCTCATTTATCTTGGGAGGTTTGTTGACAGTCTCGAAAACGCTAGTGGACTTTCCATTTTCTACAACACTTTTAGTCTTTTCCGCAATTTTTTTCGAATCTCCATTGGAGTGGAGAATTTCCTCAGTAGTGGACAATTTAAATTCATTTTCAGAAATTACAGGACGTGACTGAGTACTACTTAGAGTATTTTCGTTTCCATCTACGTGGGAAGACTTATTGGAAATATTTTGACGTGATGAGGTACTATTTGTTTCTATCTGTGTTCCGTATGGACTCAAAGGAGTAATTGTTATTCTTCCTTGAGAAGGGTTTGGGTGACCTTTGGACTTTTTTTGGGGATCGTTTATAACAAGAGTTTTGCTGAAGCACGATCTTCCAATACAGCCAACCATTTTTCTCTGAAATTATCGGACAATTATTATAAGTTATAATTTTAATTGATACACAGTACATTACATGATGGGGAGAAAATAAAGCTTGATTTTGCTTTGCAGTACTACCCATTTCAATGACTTGATTTCGCTTAAATCAAAAGTTAATACCGAAAATCATATTCATCATACGAATGGGTCTAAAAATATACTCCCTCATTTCATTTACGTCACTTGATTTTGGTTATTATTGATTCCATGAGCCGTATGAACTAACAAATAATTCATAGGTGGTATAATAATTTACCTCTTGGGTAATCAGGTATATAGTTTCAGTACATATTCATTGAAAAAATATAATGAAAGCTGGACGCAAATCTTCTGTAGTCTATGCTAAAAGCTATTCTGAAGTGAAAGAACCCTCTTTTGAGATTCAGTACTGGTGCAATTATTAGATAAAGAATAATGCCTACTTATACAATGCCGGGAATACAAAAGGACAGGTAGATTATACCCAAATATATTGTTATAGTGATAAATGAAGTGATAATTTGGAAAAAAAAAACTGGGAAATATAATTTGCTGACCAAAATTATTAAAGTATGCTGACTAAGCATTTCTGGTTCGAATTTTTTTTCAAATTGCATATTTGAATATTTTATATGAATATATAGATGCCACCAGTAAAATAATTGCGATCCACTCCTTCAGAGTTTTGTCTTGCAGTTTTTCACAAATCCTTGCTGACCGAGCATTTCTGCCCCCTTCAGAGGGGTAGTTTATTCTTGCTATTTTTCGAAAATCCTTGCTGACCGAGCATTTCTGGTCCGTATTTTTCCATCAAATCACCCCCTGAAGGAGTGGATCGAAATAATTCCACTGGTGGCATCTATAAATCTATATGAGATATCCAAATATGTAATTTGATGGAAAAATACGGACCAGAAATGCTCGGTCAGCAAGGATTTTTGAAAAACTGCAGGAATAAACTACCCCTCTGAAAGGGTTGATCGAAATAATTCCACTAGTGGCATGTATAAATATATATGTGATTTTCAAATATGTAATTTGATGAAAAAATACGAACCAGTATTGCTCGGTCAGCAAGGATTTTTGAAAAACAGCAAGAATAAACTACCCCTCTGAAGGGGTGGATCGAAATTATCTCACTGGTGGCATCTATAAATCTATATGAGATATTCAGATATGTGATTTGATGGAAAAAATACGAAACAGAAATGCTCGATCAGCAAGGATTTTTGAAGAACTGCAAGAATAAACTACCCCTCTGAATGGGTGGATCAAAATGATTCCACTGGTGACATCTATATATCTATATAAGATATTCAAATATGCAATTTGAAGAGAAAATTCTAATCAGAAATGCTCGGTCAGCATACTTCAATTTTGGTCAGCAAATTATACACCCCCCAAAAAAACACCTCAATTATTTGTCGAGGTCTTCTCTGACATCTTTGGTGCTTGATGTACTTACAGAACCTTTATAAAATGTAGGTACTCACCGTCTGTACACATATTAATATGTATGCCTGTATGGAAATTTCAACCAGAAACTCGTTGATTTTCAATTTGGCTTATAAATACTAGAGGGCAAGAGGAACCTCGAGCACCTGAACCACTTCATATAAAGTTAAAAATTCAAAATAGCTATCAAAATTCAACTTTATTTCAGAAATTGGCATGGGTATTCATATACCCTTGAAACAGATAACAACTTATGGTTACCTCGAATATTATCAGCTATTGTGCATATAGGAAAATGTTAACGTACCTTATTATGATTTTTGTATCGCCAGAATCCCCAGGATAAAGCCCTATATCAATTCTTAACGCTCCATGATACCAAAATGCATTATTTTTTCAAATGGTGAGTTGGCAAAACAACGTCAAATGCAGAGACATCAAACTGGATTCCATGAAAATTGAGAATTCGCGATGTGAACTTGTTAGAAAATTGTTTCGAACGTAATCTTAGAGGATCGCTGATAAAGAAATCGTTATTTATTTTTCACAATATAAAAGATAACTGCGATGTGTGAGGTTGGCTATTGTTTTCGTTATTTTTGTTTCACGCCTACAGAGCGATCACTGATGTCTCAAAAATATACAGGGTGATTTCGATATAAAACTTTTTTTTAATTGACTCGGCTGTACCTTGATGGAAATCCATAGCAAATGTAAAAACTTCACACAAACGATGAAATTTCCACGAAATTCTCAGTCACACGCTAACACAGTACCTTCGTCAGGTGAAATTCCTGAAATTTGCTGGATCAAGAGATATACAAAAAATGCACTCTATGACCAAGTGGGGTGATCTTCAGTGATATACACTGTTCGCCAACAGCCATGGAACCACACCCCAATTTCCGAAAAATGAAAATTTTAGGAAAGAGAAAGTGACCAATAACCAAGTAGGATCATCTTCAATGATACACTATTCGCCAGCAGCGACAGATCCACCGACATTCCAGGTGGAGAAATTTATTAAATGGGAAAATTCACCTAATGGTTGTTCTGAAATTGATAATCATAAAGTCAATTCTCATCAGGGATAATGAAATAACAATCTGAACTTTTTTTGTATTATTTATTGTACGGGTAACCTCCATTATAATAAGTACAAATATTAAATCTATGTAGTCACTAAAAGAGTTTAACTAATTAATAATTATAGTATACATTATAAATATGAAAATAGATGGAAAAATGACTTCCTCAGTGGAAATTATATACCAAAATGCCCATATCTATTGATTATACAAATTGAAACTATTATATTATGTAATGATGCTCATAATGTTCTCAATACATTACTTTTGAATGCAGTAAGAGTTATGCCTGTTATCTATATTTTTCTCATTCACCAATCTGAGTGTACGATCAATAGGAGAATGCATACCATAGTTAGAACGATGTAAGGAAATTCGAAACATATCAGAATTCCTGAGAATTCTACTAGGTACATGTAAAAATATCATTTCAAGGAGCTCAGGACAAATAACAAGGCCTCCAATCAACTTAAACATAAACATCAGGTCAGCAATTATTGTTCTTCTTTTATTCAAAGAGTTGAGGTTGAGAATGTTCATAATAGAGGTATAGTCATGGTTATCAATACGAATGTTCATTTTATATGCACAGAATCTCATGAATTTATGTTGAACTCTTTTTAATGTAGTGCAGTGATTCTCATAAAAGGGTGACCAAACGATTGACCTATACTCTAACCGAGATATTATTAATGCCATATATACAGTTCGTATTGAACTCACTGACAATTGTTTGCAGTTACGCAAGATAAATCCCAACAATTTTAATGTATTCACTGAAATATTGTTTATATGCTCCACAAATCGCAACTGTCCATCACTGAATATGACCTCACTCAGTCATAGAGTGAATTTTTCGTATATCTCTCGCTCCCAGCAAATTTCAGGATACTAACACGATCACGTAAGATACAGCGATGTTTCAATGAAAATTTTCAGAACTGAAATTTTTTCAGGAAGAATATGAATATTCAGTGAATTGGGCGTCCTGATTCCGAATCCGAAGTGATTTTCTACCTATTTCGACTCCTAATATAATTTTCCGGAATTTGGGATGGTTCCATGGCTATTGGCGAGCGGTGTAAATCACTGGCTCCAGCAGATTTCAGAATCCCTACCCATTCATTATACGTAAGATACCGGGGTGTTTCCTTTAGAAGGGAGACACTCTGTATGTCCTATTTTCCCAACCTGAAGGATTAGAATTACCTGTGGAATAGTTATTTCACCAACTAGTGTATTAATGAGGGCGATTAATGATCGAGATATTTTAACGTGCGAGCGAAGCGAGTCGTTAATGTTCGAGATCATTAATCGCCTTTTAATATACAAGTTGGTTACAAAATTTTTTCCGTCGACTATGTTTCTTATTTCTCCTGCAATAAAAAAAAACTTGGTTCGCGAATTCATCATCCATCCGGAAACTGCTAAGAATCACCCAGTAGCCTTGTTACTGACATCAGTGTCATTTGACATTTGTCGAAATGATCAACATAGGAAATAAATTCCTTGTGTTAGAAAACAGGGATTAAAATCGTGTCAGAAACTTGGAAAGGCGAACCCGTTAACGGAAAATCGTCGAGGAAATCCATATTTTCGATTTAAAAGCAGATTCCGCTAGTTATAGCATAAACAATGAATGCACACGGTGTATGTTTGGTTGCCTATAAAACAATCGTGCATTAATAGACAAATCGTCCATTGATAGGGGTCATTAATGAACGATTTCATATACATTAAACTTAGTCGTTGATACGAGGTCGACGGAAATAGTTATTTAACCAACTAGTGTATTAATGAGGGCGATAATAATCGAGCTATTTTAACGTGCGAGCGAAGCGAGTGCGTTAATGTTCGAGATCATTAATCTCCTTTTAATATACAAGTTGGTTACAATATTTTTCCGTCGACTATATTTCTCATTTCTCCTGCAATGAAGAAATCTTGGTTCGCGAATTCATTCATCCATCCGGAAACTGCTAAGAATCACCCAGTAGCCTTGTTACTGACATTAGTGTCATTTGACATTTGTCGAAATGATCAACATAGGAAATAAATTCCTTGTGTTAGAAAACATGGATTAAAACATTAAAACCGTGTCAGAAACTTGGAAAGGCGAACCCGTTAACGGAAAATCGTCGATGAAATCCATATTTTCGATTTAAATGCAGATTCCGCTAGTTATAGCATAAACAATGAATGCACGCGGTGTATGTTTGGTTGCCTATAAAACAATCGTACATTAATAGACAAATCGTTCATTAATAGGGGTCATTAATGAACGATTTCATATACATTAAACTTAGTCGTTAATACGAGGTCGACGGAAAAGGTTCGTTAAACCCTCATTTTCGGAAAATAGCCACAATATCCACATTAAAATACGGTGTAACGGATTAACTAGAAAGGGATGCTAGCAAATACATATTATGACCTAGTAAGAAAACAAATTCAACAGTGGTGACCTATTGAGGTCTAATTGATCGTTAGGTAAAATGTTAAAATTTTTGAGTTTGTTGATTTCAAATGATTAAAAATTTTGAATCATTAGAAATATTTCAATGAATGGGTACAGAATAATGACATTCCATCTCTTATAAAACATGTTTGTGTCTCATTTTCTTTGTTCAGCTGTTCAATAACGTGACAAGTGTGTCCACACTTTTTAAAGGGCGTAAATTATATGTTCGAGGCACCCTAGATATAGCTAGACTCGATGTGGTCTTAGTTGGGCCAGGTATCCTCATTGTTATGCATCACGATCATCATTTTTGTTATGAAAAATCATCAGCAATAAAAATTCGAAAATACTTGCAACTTCAAGAAAATTTATTGTATTCGGAATTGTTCAACAATTATTATAATCATTGTTCTTCATTATACGGTTCGTTATTCAAGTCCCATTTCGACTGTATCTCTGCCCAGTCTTGGTGCGAACATGGATCTTCCTAATCTCGGAGCAAACATGGACCTTTGCACCAAATTGGTAATCTGCTCCTCGGTGACATCATCTGAAGATGATTTCGGGTCGAAATTCAAATAGTGGGTTCTACCTGCAAAACAAAAAATAATCGGTTAGGTATAAGGCCAGCTATAGTAGATATGACGAATCGAAAAACATTCAATAAATGTGCATAAATGTGGCGGGCAGAATATAATTTATTACAATTAACAATTCAACTATTGTTTGGAAGTAGGAGGATGGTGTGACGAATGAAATTTTGATTGTTTATTAATCATATGTCATCGTTTGGCTCTATTTCACTCGAACTGATCCGCAAAACGCATTCAAGATGTTCGTCAGTCATCTTATTTCTGAGAACATTTTTACGCAGCTTCATTGTAGAAAATACCTGCTCACAGATGTATGAAGACCCAAACATGGACATGATTCTCTGAGCGTATTTTATTAAATTTGGGAAATTAGATTTTAGTAAACTTTTATAAAAATCAAGCTTTGATGAGTTGTTGAATAGCTGTTTCAGAGTTTCATCACATTGTAGTTCGATTACTTCGAGTTGGAACTCAGCTGCAATTTACTCACAATCAACGGCAAATAGATGAGAAAATATTTTCAAGTCATTTTCTATATTCTTGAAGTCTTCAAATCTTCTTATGAACTCGTTTTCCAAGCGATTGAGTTGACTTACATAAAAATTAACTGTATCATTAGTCAATTCGCCAACGGTCTGTATCCTGGGAAAATGTGCGAGATTTCTTTGTGCAATTTGCGTTAAAAACAAACACAACTACAACTTGAACGCCTTTATTTGGGTCCAGGCTTGGTCATGAATCTGATTTTTGCCTTAAATGCTTTTATTCAATTTGTTTAAGTATTCAAGTAAATCTGTGAAGAATGCGAAGTCCGAAATCCATTGTGAGTCCTCGATTATTTCCAAGTTGACCATCTTCGATTGCTGTCGGAAGAATTCAATTATTAAGGGTGCAAGAAAACTCTCAGGGAGTTCGTGTTTTCGGGTTTCTTGGATGTGTGTATGAAAACGTACTCGTAATAATTTGAGGTGAAATCGGGTTTATTTATATCGAATCGATGACTCTAAAATAAATGTAATATAAATTCAAGTATATCTTACATTGAATCTAAATGGGAAATACCCACATGGCGGAGGAACATACATACAAAAAATATCATTATGAACATCAAATTGATCATACAAAGGTAAGACTCACCTAAAATAAATGCGGGTGCATACACGAAAACGTCGGGTATTCCAAACCCCAAGCAAAGTATTTTAAAGAAATATTCAACGATATAATATATAGGACCCAATGGCGTTCCGAATGAAATCAGGTATCAAAATGGTCAGAAAACTATTCGTTCAGGTAGAAACACTTTTTTCGGATTTGAATGCAAAAACAATTTTCACAAAGGTAGGGCACGTGGCGTCCTCGTCCAATACATACGCGAAGCTTGCACTCTGTCGTACAGATCCTGTTACAGTTTATTTCGGAATGTTCGGCCTCTCGACGCTAGAGAGCGACAAAGATATTTTTAGGATTTGTGTTCGTTCCGATTTGGATTTGGCAAAGGTGAGGTACCTAGTAGGTGAAAAGAGAAAATCTGAAAACACTTACAACCAAATGAAAAATATTTTAATAATGATCCTCGATCATTTACCATGAAGCGGGAAATCTCCATTTGATCTGCTACATCCGACTCCCCTCCAAAAAAGTTAAATGTCCCGTGCATGACGCGACCTGTGTGGCGATGCCTAACAAAACGGCAACACCCTGTATATGATATATGATATATAACCTGAGTATTTAGCGAAAACGTAGGACAGCTGTTGATTTGATTATTAAAAACACTGTATAGTTGTCTATGGAAAAAAAAATTGCTACGGTGGTAGGTGGTACACTTTTAAGTGGCTCGCGTGAAAAATCCCGCGTTCGGCCTTTTTATCAGTATGTTCTAACACGTAAGTATGCTCCCTAACAGATTTTTTAATTCTGTAAGGTCCTTCGAAAAGGAGTAATAGTTTTTTTGTTTCCGATCGGAAAGCTGACGAAATATTATTCGCCTTCAACAGGACGAGGTCTCCCTCACTATACCTGTTATAAGGGCGTCCCGGGTGACTTATGGCCCTACGCTCGGCTCTAGATTTTAAAGTGGCTTCTGCTAAGATTAATTTCTGTTCGTGTGACAGAGCTGGCGTGCCCAGTGGAGCTAGGAATTCAGGTAATAATCTCGGACGGTTTTCTCCGTTTTGGAGCTCGTTTGGCGTGAATCCTGTTGATTCGTGTATGACCGAATTCATAAAATTTTGCAAAATTTTTATATCAACCGCCCACCGACTATGGTTTTCGTGGCAGAAAGTACGGAGAAGGCGGGATATTTCCCGCATACATCTTTCTGCGGGGTTTGCGCACGCGTGACGCACTGAAATATACGTTAATTTTATACCGAGGTCTTGCAAAGACGTCTTCCACAATTTTGAGGTAAATTGTGTGGCGTTATCGGATAGTATTCTTTGCACCAAACCCTGGTTTTCAAAATAGTCATTTAGTCTGTTCAACATCGCTTTGGTGGTGGCTTTTTTGATAGGGTACAATACGATATATTTCGTGAATACATTAAATACCACGAATATATATGACACGCCCCCCCTTGATTTAATAAGCGGCCCTAAGGTGTCTATTGCAATTAAATCATTTTTGGAGCTTGGTATTATTTGAGATTGAGGGGGGTTAGGCAATGTGGAAATTTTCGCCCTTTGGCAAATGTCGCAGCACTTTACGTACTTCTTTATGGTTCTTTGCATGTTGAAGAAATATATTTCATCCCTCAAGGCTAAATAGGTCTTAAAGACTCCGAAATGCCCGTGGGCTTCGTGAAACGCTAGTACAATATCTTTGATTAAAATTTCTGGTATACAGAGCATTAGCGCAAACTCATCAGATCCTCGTTTGTACAGGATGTCCTTGTGTAAAAGGAACTGACCACTCAATTCTTTCTTATTTTGAATTTTTATTATGATGTGGGAAAGCCTGTTATCTGCAGCCTGTAGATTTTTAATATTTTTCAATTTTTCGTGGAGGGACTGTGGCAATTTGAGTATCGGGAGGAGGTGGAAACATTTATCGGGGGGTGTTGGTAGTCTCACACAAGCAAAACGGGACAGGGCGTCCACCACCAAATTCTCACGCCCCGGAACATGGATAATTTTGAAATCGAACTCCTGTAGCGCCAGTGCCCATCGGGTGATCCGGGGTGATAGCAGCCTGCACGAGTTCAAGTAGGTCAACGTCCTACTGTCTGTATGTAATTGGAAATGGTTTGCCAAGAGGTATGTCCTCCAACGCTGGATGCACCATAGGGCTGCCAACACCTCCTTCTCGTTCGAGTGGTAGCGCCTCTCTCGATCTAACAATAAACGACTGGCCCAAGCAACTACCCGTTTCTGACCGTTTACCATTTGGTAGAGTTGTCCAGCAATACCAATATCGCTTGCATCCGTAGAAACGTGCCACTGCAGGGATAAATCTGGGTGATATAAAAGAGTCGTGGACTTCAATTCACTTTTCAGGTCCTGGAACGCCTTCTGTTGGTCGCTACCCCAAACCCACGATGTTTTTTTCCTAAGAAGACAAGTGAGTGGCTCAGAAATTTCCGCAAACCTAGGCATAAAACTCCTGTCGTAGTTGCACAAACCGAGGAACTTCTGAACCTCCTTTACATTTCTTGGTGTCCGATAGTCTACGACTGCTTGCACACGCTCTTTGTCTGGTTGGACTCCTTCTGGGCTGATTGTATACCCTAGGAACTGCATTTCTGCTTGGAAAAAATGACATTTGGACTCCTTTATCGTGAACCCAGCCTCCTTTAACCTGCAAAAAACTTTCTCCAGATGGACTAAATGTTGCTCGAATGATTCGCTCGCCACCAGCAAATCGTCAACAAACTTGACCAAAAAATCAGAAAAATCGTCTCCAAAAACTATGTCCATGGCCCTCGTGAAACTGCTTACCGCTGTAGAAATCCCGAATGGGATGACCCGCCACTGATAGGTTCTCGTCCCCACGATGAATCCGCAGTACTTCCTGTCCTCCTTGCGTAAGGGTATCTGCCAGTACGAGTGGGACAAATCTAACTTTGACAAAAAAGATTTCCCGCCAAGATTTCGGATGATGTCTTCGATACGCAGCGGTAACTCTCTATCTGATACCATCACCGAATTCAAATGCCGGGCATCAAGACAAATTCGTATGCTACCGTCTTTTTTTATCGTAGTCATCAGCGGAGAAATATAGGGTGTAGCTGCCCTCTCAATAACACCCCATTCTTCCATTTGGTTTATAGCTTCATAAACAGAGTCTCGATGGGCTACAGGGATGGGGTAGGGTTTAATGAAAAATTCACTCTCATTCTTCAACTTAATTGAATGTTCGTAAAGATGGGTTCTCCCTGGGATATTTGAAAAGATTGTTTGGTATTTGATTAATAAGCATTTAAAGTTTGATTTTTCCATTTTTGACAAATGACATTTTGACAGAAGTGTCTCAACATCGAAAACTTGTGACCCGTTCAAAGCATTTTGATTGGGTAAGCCAGAAAACTTGTTTATTGAATTATTTACAATCACTGAAATCGCCATACTTGGAGGGTTGTTCACCTCGTGCTTAAAATTCGATTCTGGTACAGACATTTCTTCACCCTGTATGTCGAAAAAAATACTTTTTTTTTCTAGATCAATTTTAGCAGAATAAAGTCTCAACAGATCCACTCCCAAAATTATAGGGAAGACCAGGCCTGGAATTACTAAAAATTCATGACTAAAAGTTCGATTTTCCATTGTAAAATTCACCATTGCCTGAGCTAAAACTTTTTTGTGTTTAGTTTGGAAAGCCCCGACTACCGATATACCTGTACAGCGGAAATTTGGGATTAAGTGTTGTACTTCTCCCAATTGGAGCCAAACGTTTTCTGAGAGGGCTGAGACTGTACTTCCAGTATCGATCATGGCTGGAAAAGAGAATCCGAAAATTTCCAAAATAATCACTGGTGATCGGGTTTCTAGGGGACTGTGATCAAAATCGCATTCCTCAAGAAGCTCCTCGCTCGGATTATTACTTATTCTAAAGGGAGAGGAGGCTCTTTTCATGATTGCTCCCATTTCCGAGCCTAGATATGGGAGTTTTGACCGTTTTCCGAACACTGCGAGTGTTCATCCTCCTCGCCTACTGTCAAACATGAAATATTTTTATTTTGATAACCTTTTTGCCAATTATTCCTGTTTCCATTACCCCTACTATAAGTATTTTGGTGATTTGTATCACCACCGGGTTGGTGATTTTGGTATGTTTTTTTTTCAACTACTGCATTATTTGTTTTGAAATAATGGTCCGCTTGTCTAAGGTGGTCCACTGCTTCCAATAGGGTTTTTGTACCTACTAAAATGGATGAAATATTTGGGGGAAAATGACGGGCAATTGTGCTTATTAGTTGCTCTTGTGAGTAAGTTGGCTGTAGGTGTTTCGCTTCAGCAACAAATTTATTAAAATAATGTACGAATGACCCGTCACCCTCTTGGTACCTACCTGTTTCTAGTTTAAGTTTTATCCTTTGTTGTCTAGTAGCACCCCAAAATTGATCTATGAAAGCTTTTCTGAAATCACTATAAGACTTAAAGGTGTGTAAAAACGCGTCTGACCAAGTTTTTGCTGATTTCTCGAATAGCCTATGGGTGAGTAAAGCGAATTGAACCATGTTTACATTCATAATATCAATATAACACTCTAGATAACTTAAAAAATCCACAGGGTGTAAATTTCCATCATCACAAAAAGTTGGTAGGTTTTGACAAAGTTTCAAGTCTACAATGTTATTCAAAGCAGGATTATTTTTGTTCACTAAATGGTCCATTTGCCCCCCACTACTCAAATCTGGTAAGTTCTGAAACAGTCCTACATTTCCAACATTGTTATTGCTAACTTCGTGCCATTGTGGTATAGTAACTGGGTCGTTCAGATTTGGTCTGTATCTATTATATGTGAATGGTGCAAAATTTTGGCTACTTGATGCTTCATTATGAACGTTTGCACTTGCCAAATTTGGGAAATTTTGAGTTTGGCCTCTGGCACTGTTAGCACTAGCAATGTTGTGAGAGTCTCCTACTCCTAATTTTTGTAGTACCCTCGTAACCTCGTTTTCTATAATTCTAGCTAAATCACTAGAAGAAACTGTCTTTTCATCTATTTTCACTGGTTTTTCACTCGATTGACCGAAATTTGAATTTGCCTGGCTACTAGAACTATCATTTGAGGGATTCTCCTTTGCAGGTTCAAAAGTGATAGTCGTAGCAGTAGGATCGTGAGTATCAGGTGGTGCTGATGGTTGTGGCCCCTGGGTATTTATAAATGGAAAATTGTTACCTTGAGACATCATATTTTGTTGCATATTCTGAGGTAAAATCCTGGGTGACTGGTTTTCCAGACCTCCATTATTCCTACCAGCGGTTCTACTCCGGAGAGGATATTGTGGGTGTGGACTTTTCTCCAAAACCATATCGTTTTCTTCAGAAATGTCCAAGTCCCGCTGTTGGGCGACAGATGCAAGAAAACTCTCAGGGAGTTCGTGTTTTCGGGTTTCTTGGATGTGTGTATGAAAACGTACTCGTAATAATTTGAGGTGAAATCGGGTTTATTTATATCGAATCGATGACTCTAAAATAAATGTAATATAAATTCAAGTATATCTTACATTGAATCTAAATGGGAAATACCCACATGGCGGAGGAACATACATACAAAAAATATCATTATGAACATCAAATTGATCATACAAAGGTAAGACTCACCTAAAATAAATGCGGGTGCATACACGAAAACGTCGGGTATTCCAAACCCCAAGCAAAGTATTTTAAAGAAATATTCAACGATATAATATATAGGACCCAATGGCGTTCCGAATGAAATCAGGTATCAAAATGGTCAGAAAACTATTCGTTCAGGTAGAAACACTTTTTTCGGATTTGAATGCAAAAACAATTTTCACAAAGGTAGGGCACGTGGCGTCCTCGTCCAATACATACGCGAAGCTTGCACTCTGTCGTACAGATCCTGTTACAGTTTATTTCGGAATGTTCGGCCTCTCGACGCTAGAGAGCGACAAAGATATTTTTAGGATTTGTGTTCGTTCCGATTTGGATTTGGCAAAGGTGAGGTACCTAGTAGGTGAAAAGAGAAAATCTGAAAACACTTACAACCAAATGAAAAATATTTTAATAATGATCCTCGATCATTTACCATGAAGCGGGAAATCTCCATTTGATCTGCTACAAGGGCATATACCTTCAACAATTTTTAGTGGTAAGTGCCAAATACACTTTTGTGTAATTCCATCACTTTGTGTTCACTCATTGTCAGTGTCAATTTCGATTTTCAATTTCATACACATTATTTGGAACGTTCATAGCAACAAACTTTTTCTGCCTAGGCATGTCGAACAACACTCTACCAAAACTCGTTCGTCTATAGAACGGCGAAGCTCTGGATTTCTTTGCCAATTGAAGTATTCCCATGAACTTTTGGCCTCCAAAAGTTCAAAAAAATCCAATACCTACCTCCTCTCCCTCTCCACCCTAGGTACCTACGCGTGATGTTCCACGAACATTATAGGAATTTACTTTCGTGCGATCCAATGTATAAAAAAGGTAGAGAAAGTACACATTTGCTGCCTGTTAAGTGTCATGCCACTTTGGCGAAAGTTCCCACAAGAAGTGCTCTTTCGCCAAAACTTGAGTGCTCATTCGCCAAAATATGAAAATGTACCAATAGAAGAAGCGTCAAATCAAAGATATTTCGATGAATCTTTCACTATCACATCGATGGAATTACCATAGATACCATGGAATACTATCCTCCTATAATACTGATCTATTTACTACGTATACCTAATGAAAAACATTAATATTCATACCTTAACGATTCCTTTGGTGTTCATATCAGCATTATCAGATGAAAAATACTACCAACTTATATGCTCTCAGATATCTGGTATGTCATTTATGTTCAATGGTTTATTAGTAATCGAAGGTATATCTTTTTTCTCACTACTTGAACGCCCTGTTATATCTCGAAAATGAAGCATTTTATACGAAAGCGTTGAAGGGCCATCACAATTATTTTTCATAATTCCGATTTGGTTTTTTGGAATTCCGACTCATCATCTCGGAATTACTTAATTTCGACTTATTATGTCGGAATTCGGACTGAGCATCTCGGAATTCCGACTTATTAACCCGGGATTATTTAATTCCGACTTATTATGTCGGAATTCCGAATAAGTATCTCGGAATTATTCAATTCGGAGTTTCGACATAATGAGTCGGAGTTAAATAATTCCGAGATAATAAGTCGAAATTCCGAGATACTAAGTCATAATTCCGAGATACTAAGTCAGAATTCCGAGATACTAAGTCAGAATTCCGACATAATAAGTCGGAATTGAATAATTCTGAGTTAGAAATTCGGAATTCCGAGATACTAAGTCGGAATTAGGAAAAATAATTGCAGTCCTTCAACCCCACATTTTTTTTCTTTTTTTTTTTTTCATTTGCATTATAACCTGATGAATCCCACGTGAGAGAATTTTATATTCTTGAAAAATTATACAAATATACTCTTTTATAATGAAATGTTGATCTGGTTTTATTGGGCCTTCTCCAGATTTAAATCTATGTTGAATTATAGGACCGATAATATTTTGAATTTTTACCTAGGCTAGTAATTTGTTCCCAATATGTATTGCTGAAGTAACTACTTCTTTAATTATCATCAATATTACAAAAATCATGAAAGCAGGAGCCATAGGCTTATTATGCTCAGAATAACAAAGTAAGGTAACATTTCGTGCCATATAGTCCAAATAATTGTATGCATTGGATGTTTAGAAAATGAAAAATAGAGAAACCAAGTGGCGGCTTTTGAACGAGTTCAGAGATGGAGCAGACATAACTCAATTGGTAAAAGAGTTCCATTGATTGACGACACGGTTGGAGAAGAAATGTTGTCTTGTCGAATTGCGAAAATTTTCTTAATATATCAATTTTATGTCTGATGATGGCCTGTGGCCAAACCTAGTTACACTTCTTATCAAATAATTTCTGAGCCTTCTATTGTTTTATTTAAAAAGGGCACCAAACTTCAATTCGAATCTTGTCTTACCATTACTGAACAACACGATGGTCCACGGACTTTTCCTGATCAAATCCAGCAGCACCTCCACCTCTTCCTTGCCCACGTTGCTCTTGTAGCCGTCCTCCATCAGATTCCTCTTCCTCCTGCCCACTCTAGGGCCGAACCAAAGGGGCGAATAGTTGGGGTCATCGTTGCGCTTCTCTTGAAGGTCGTCTCCCGCACCGCTTTTGAAATAAAGGAAGAGGAAAATGGCGGAAAACGTGATCAGGGATATTTTCGACATTTTCGGAGCTTTCGCTGTGCCGACTGGAATGAACTGAGAGCTATGGAGATCACATTTATATAGGATCTTCTGGAATTCTGATAAATGTCTGCACAGCACAGGGTAGGCGCTATGGAAAACAACCCCCGCTGCGTTACGAATTTCCATTCGGAGGGGTTTATTTGATTTTTTGCTTATTTTGCGAGGCGATAGGTGAAATTGACTAACGTTGGAGAATATACAGGGTGTTCCAGATTTTAATATGCGAAAATAGAACGTATATGTTTTGGAGCCCAGTTTTCGAGATACAGGGTGGGTAAAATTGGGCGTTTTCACGGGCTATCTCTTAAACTGAAGTAATTATCGAAAAACCGATATACGGGTTCGATTATAGGGAAACCCAAAATGGCGCATTCAGAGTTCTGATATCTTCATTCGTTTCAGAGATACAGGGGGAAATTGAAAAACTACCGATTTCGTTTTTATTTTCTGAGTACTTCATGGTGGGGAATATTGGAAATTTTCGGAAGTTTATTCATATAGTATGATGCGAACAATCCATTGGCATCATTAGAAATTTTATACAGGGTTACATTAGGAAGATACGATACAAATTATATTTTTTCTTATGGAACACCCCGTATATTTTGGCACAGTTAGATAGAAATATATTCAGTGTGTCATGGTTACACCTCCGTATCTTCCGCAATAATTATTCTCATAATAAATCAAATCAAATCAAATCAAATATGCTTTATTGTCTAAAATGATTACATTTTGTCGACAAAGTCAAAATAGAAGTCCACCCAACAATATACAAGGTGATTCTAAAATAGGTGGTCAAACTTTGGGAGCATATAGAGTGGGTGAAATAGTTACGAAAACCTCCGTAACATTTTTTTCTGAAGTGACCCCCAAGAAACATACAGCCCCTCAAAGGGGGACTCGGAGAATGATTTTGTATTATTATCTTCAACACCTAGTATAATGAAAATCTGCAATTCTGTCCATCCACTTACTATTCAGTGCCGGTTCGAATAGAGTTAAAATCACCTCAAAATTGAATACAGGGGTGTGTCAAAATAGGGAGGTAGGGGGTAAAAATAACCCCAACTTTTTTGTTCATCGCAATTTCAGTTTTTTGACATGAAATTATGAAATTTCACGGCTATTTACATAGAAAAGGTGCTCCTGTTGCATCTCGATAACTATTAGCGAATAAAATTTATTTTTCTGCAACCGACACAAAAGTCGTCCATTTTGATACCAAAATTAGCTCTTAAATTGACGTTTCTATTACTGACACAAAAATAGGTATGTTGCTAGGCAACATATTTAGCTCCTAGGAACTAAAAAGGATGTACTGGACGTCATCAAGAATGAGGTTGAGACGCATTCCTGATTTGTTTCCGATTTCGGCATATTTGGCATTTCATACACAAATACACCTTATTATAGTTGAGTATTGCCAGTATTGGAATTATAAACATCTCAGTTGAGTATTTTTGTTTTGATCAGAGAAGCCTTCAAGATTCAATCACTTGCTTGATCTGTATTTCATTCGTTATTCTCGGGATGAATAACTTGTTTTTGAGTAATCACGGCAAGCAATTGTTTTTTTGTCTCAAACAACGATATTGTTTAACTTTGAGGGGCTGTATCTTTGTTGGGGGGCACTACGGAAAAAAATGTTACCGAGGTTTTCGTAATTATTTCACTCACTCTATATACTCCCAAAGTTTGACAACTTATTTTAGAATCACCTTGTATATACCTGCTGTAAGAAATAAATTTACGAATAAAATGAAATAATAATATAAAAGACGAGACACATTTACGTATTGACGTGGCTGACCAACAATATATAGGTTTTACATTTATAAAAAACAAGAAAATATACCACAGTTCACTTCACATGGAAAGACTAGAACCTATAAGCTAAGTATTCCTCTAAGGTATAAAAACATTTCCCTTTGAGAAGTTTTTTAACTTTATTTTTGAAGTGTTTCATATCATTTATACTTGTAATTTCCGTTACACCTGCTTACTTCTGTAAATCAGAGATTCCCTTGTCAAGGATGAAGTGGGAATATTTTAAAGAACATTCTCATAACATTCTATGAAAATAAAGAACATTCTCAGAAGGATCTGAGTATATACTTGAGGCGCATGGAAAATATTTCAGGGGTCGATATAGAAGGAAAATGTGTTCATTACTGTATTTTTTATTATCTCTTGGAGCGCACGAAAGGAAATTTCTATAATGTTCGAAGAACATCGTGCGTACCTATGGAGGATAGGGAGAGAAGGTGATATTATTATCCCACACACTTCAAGAAAATATCACCCAAAAACTGTTACAGTTCAAACATACAATTATTTATACATCTATCATACACGGATCATGAGTGCTTTACGAATATCACGATGTGTGAAAGCATATTAAATTTAGTTTCAGTCTATGGTTTCAGCCTCCCTAACGGGTAGGAAAGAAGTATTTGGAGAAAATAGCGGTAAATTTGGACTCACATCAAAGTTTTATCAGTATCAGCGGAAAGAAATTTGAATAATCAATGTTAATAATATTTTCTATGAACAGACATGGAGAATATTCGAACAATACATTCTATTATCATTCCTGAATAACATTCATAGAATATAATGGAATATTCTAGGAACGTTCCTAGGATACTAAGATGAAATGATCTATGAATAATCTCGTGAAACATTCTATGAATATTACGAACATCCTCATCATATGCGCCATGAACATTCTTCGGAATATTCCAAGGGGGGTATGTTATGTTGTGAACGCTGTGAAATTATTCATAGAATATTTTGTGCTGTCTGGGTGATAGGTCTGCAATTTTTTTTCTTGAAAACAAAGCAAGATACGAATAAAAAATTGATGGAACAAGAAAGTTGTATATCTTTCACTATTGAATCATAAAAATATGAAACTTAGAGAAAACAATGAAGCACAATGATTTTTACCATAAATATAGTTCAGGTAACCCTCTCTGGAGGTTCGAAAGCATAATATCAGGTTAGTTTTCTTGCAAAAAAATTCCCAATATGATTTCATATAAATCGACCACATTTTATTTCAATAAGCACGGTGATCGTTAATATAAATTCTGGATTTTTCATCCTCTAAATGTGATCTAGCTGGCATTTTTTTTGAAAAATGTACGCCGCTGAGCTCCAGAATACACCTCTTCTCTTCCTCTTCTACATTTAAAAGGAAAAATCGTTAAAATCGCTTCATAAATAAAATATGTATGATGGTGCCTGCTCTCAAATGGGTCACTCTGTATGTTTCATCCAAAATAATTGATTTTCAATAAAAAAGGTATGTTTTAATTTCATTTTGTTTTTGAATTACCTGCCCATTTCATGTATAGCCCCAAGTTCGGAAACACCTTGTAGAAGGTTCTTTTTCTACGCTTTGTGTTCTGATATTTTTCATTAAGAACAGACGTGTGGTTGAATACAATTCGGTGGAATTTCTAATGAAATTAAACTGTTATATGCATTCAGGACAAATCTTGTCGCCAAGAAAATATATCTATAGTTCGTACATAATTTCAGATATACTAAAACTGTGACATTTATATGAAACATGTTGGAACGTAGTCTAAGTATTGTACGATATCAAAATGTATATTGTGCAAAATGGAAGTTTTATATAGGGTGATTCACATGACTGTGTAATGATATGCTCACTTATATCTTCTGACAGTTTTTAGATATACTTACATATTTAAATTTTCTTGGGATAAGAATGGTTACAAATCTTTTGTAATACTCAGTCCATGAAAGAATAAAATATTTAACTGTTTATGGTCCAAAAAATACAAAATTTGTAAAGCAATTAGCTGAAAATCCACGCCAATTTCTGACGTGATCCCATGCATATTTTGTTGCATATTCGAATAGATATATATGCGCAGGCAATTTCAAAAAATCGCTATCGAAATTTGCAGAAGGTCTATTGAATGAGTTTCTATTGGAAATGAATTTATTTATAGGGCATACTCGACACGAAGCCAAAAATTCAACGTTTCTTTGGAATTAAATATAATTGATATAGGTAATAGGTAGGTATATGTAATGTTGAAAAATTTACTTTTTGGCGAATATCATTGAAATATTGTGGTTTTCATTCTTGAAAGTAGCATAAGTTTGGTCACCGATTCATTTTAGCCCTCCTTGTTATAATCAGAGTAGCGGGTTAGGACTGAAAATATTCCAGATAGAACGTCGTGCACATGGTCTATTTCTACTGATAAAAGAGTCTCACAGCTAGGTTGGGTTTTTTTACCTAATAATTTGAATTTTTCATTCATTTATCAAATTAATTGTGATAATAACATGCATCGATTAGCAAATAATCGACGTTTCATGTCCAAATATCTAGAAAACGATTGTTTTATAGTATATGTTGTAACAAAAGGGTACCATTTTTACGTAGATATGGTGGAGGAATCGCTTCCTAAGGGTAGCATTTTTACGTAGATATGATGGAGGAATCGCTTCCTAAGCTAAACTAAAAAATGTATTAGAAGTGCGCTCAAAAGAGTTATGAATCTTCAAAAAATTAAAGAGACGCGTGTGTATAGGTGGCGCCTCTTACGAGTATGAGCAATATTAGGTTCAAATTGGACATCTCAAAAAAACCTCTCAATAGCAATTCATCAATTTTCTTTTAATTAATTTCATTCTTTCGAGTTATTTGAAAATCAACGATAATGAAAACAAACCTTCAACACCCAGTATATCTTGGAAGAATCAACCTCCTTAACTTTGTCAATATATAGCCTCAAAAGCTATTGCCTGTTTTATCGACAATATTCGAAAACAATTATGTAGAATATTTGAACAAATGGAAAACCTCAAGTTATTGAAAGACGTGAGCCGTCTCAAGTTTTTTTACTTTCATTGTGGAAATTCACGATCATTTCTTGACATGAAAATAAGAAGTATAATTATCAGTTCTACCAACCCTGACGTGGCGCGGTTTGAAGGACAATAAAAAATGTTAGCTTCAATTCAGTAATATCGATATACATCAACAATATAAGGGTGTTTAATTGGAAAAGAAATACATTTTTCGACCTACTAGTTATTTTGCTGAGGAAAAAACTGTATTTTCTCATTCCCAACCTCAGAAATAATACCCTGTATATATGTATTTCAACTTCAACTATCAGTGAAAACCGCGTGACAGATTACTATGCAACCAATAATACATTCGTATCTCTTCAAAGTGTGTGGAAAAAATACGCCGCATAAAAAATGGTCACATAGCACCCAATCATTGTTGAAGACGTTACCTCGATAACGCAATATCAGGTGTCAGATCATGCGATGTTTTTAGAATAACGTAATTCAATCTTCAAGAATCGCCTTGTAAAATATTTCATCTCATTTCTATTTTGGATCACCTTGTATACGAAGTCAATTCTTATACCATTAGGTGACTAAAGAGCAGAGGCCTGTCTAGTTCTGTGGGCAAAAAGGTTAGAGACGGAAACAGCTAGTTGTTAAGGTCCATAACCTCAAACGTCGACAATGTCATTACTCATTACGTCAAAATCATATGTTCAATTTTATCAATATTGACAAATTGACCATTTTGGCATTTTCATTTTATAAAATGAAACTACATAGTAGTGGGTGTTTTTTATGTAAAAATATATAGTTTCTTTTGCATGTGTCGATAAATAGTTTGAACTTTCTGCTAGTGATTAAACCTTTGGATGATAGGTAGTTTAGTTTAGTTCTAACTTATGAGAAGTTGATTGATAAAAAAGAATGCCGAGCTCCATTCTATTCGGTATAAACAACGAAGGTAGAGTTCACACGCTTTCTACATCTGGTACGTTTTGGAGAGAACTCACATATGCTGGACAAGAGTTCAAAAAGCTATCAGCCATACCACATTTTCTATGGGCTCTAGGTGGGGACCACCAAATATACCTGTATGTTTATGGTTTAGATGTGCCAATACGGGTAGTAGAAGAATCTTACGAAAATGAGGTGAGAAATTTCAATAAAAAATTTTCAGAAAACTGAATCCAAGACTGATCTTATTAAACATGACTTATTCATTGTATGTACCTCGTATGTACCCATCTAGAATGGTACCAATAATATTCCTCAAATATTCTTGGATCAAATCTTAAAATAAAAAATCAAATTTCTGAACCAATGAATTATTCTTCACCTTGATATTCTCTTCTCATAGAAAAATAGGTTAAGATGAAAGAGAAATAATGGCTCTATGAACATCTGGGTAGAGAAGAAGTAATTCAGAAAAACTGATTGAAAATATCTCAAAAAATCAATATTTCAAACCAATCAATTCCTCACAGAAAAATAGAGTAAGATAAGAGAAAAAATTATGACTATAATGAAATTGACTTCATACTAGAATTCATACCTACATCTGTGAGGGAGCAATTTGGAAGGAAGGATTGAAAAAACCTCTTCCAACAAATCAATTCTCCATCTTGATTTTCCCACACAAAATGAATGGATGTAATACACATTGACTTACATACCTTGGGACTAAAGCAATTTGGAAAAAACGATTGAAAATATATCATATTTTCAGACCAATTAAATCTCAACCTTGATTTTCTCAAAGATAAATAAGTGAAGAATAGAGAAAAACAATGGCTCTATAAACATTTAAACACAAACCACAGGAGTGGAGCAAGTATGCATGGAGTTTTACCAAGAGTACCTTTTTGGTGGAGAATTGAATGATGTTCACGGGGTCAGTTTTTTTAAACACCCTGTATATGTCTATGGTTACATCATTGAAAACATCAACGCTGATAGACCAACCAGAATTGAAAGACAGCTAATGTTTTCTGAGCACATATTGCCTGTGGCTTGTGATTGGTCGGATTATGTGATGAGTGAAATAATGGAGGAAATAATCAAACCAATCAATTCCTCACTTTGCTTTTCCCTCGAATTTCTCGGGACGGGACCACAGGATCGACACTTCAGGTTATTCATTCATTCTTTTCTCAATTACATGGAAAATTTCAGGCACAACAAACATATTTTGATAAAAGTGGTATACAACAATCCTCCATGCAGTGTGGTGTTTTCTGGTGTTAGCCAGAGGGGTGTTTGATCTGTGATTAGAGTCCTAGTCAATGAATCTCATTTCCTGTAGCCATGCTCCCTAGAATGAGAAAACCCCGGAGTGGTTTACGAGAGAAAATTTAAAATAAAAACCTCCTCTAGTGCTGAGTCTCCTTGGACTCACGCTCTCTGACCACATCCAGTGGCCATGCCCAGAATCGGCCTCCAAGCCAATCATCTGGCTCAGGAGCCATGGTGTTCTCCTGAAATTTCAAGGACATCGCTTACGTGATGTCCAAGAAACTTCGTGAGCTTTTGGATTTTTTGAATGAAAATCTTACAGATCGTTCGGGAGTTTATTAAAAACATCGGTCTACTCGTATATCAATCCGTGCTTCTTATAGATTCCATGCTCAGCTCTGGTGGTAGTGATATTGCTGGTAACTTCCAGTTTGCTGGAAAAATCCTCATGAAGAACTAATGCAGTGACTTGAAAAAATTGAAGCAACTTTGGAGGGCAAAAATAGAGCAGTGGATAACTTCTGTAAGAACCTCAAGAAACTCTTCAATATAGAAGCAGCATCAAATTTATTTATTTTATTTGACTCATGTGACAACATTTGAATTAAACATTGTTAATATTATAAATATTTGTATTGAATTCAACAATTTCTTCCTATTTGTTTTCCTGCCTAGCTATCTGTTGGAGTTTCAATTCCTCCTGTTTGCTCCCACAGTTTGCTCCAGGATCATCAACACTTTACGTTTTGAATAATGAAAACTTCTCAATTAAGCTTCATCAAACTCATGATGGAGAATATTTCTCTTTACTTTATAAATACAGTGACGACAATAGTGGTACACTTCTTGATTGGTCTGACATCTAATACCTGTCTTGTATTCTCCATTCAGTTCTACGCATTCTTTTTCACTTTCTCAATGCTCTGTCTCTGTTTTTCGCGCTTGGTCACAAGAGATCCAACAATCAGACATGAATCTCTATACGTCAGTACCTTGGATATTAACTATTAAAATCCGTCGTTTGGGACTGGTAAGTCTCAGATTTTTTAGTTGATGAAATCTAAACCTAACATCAGGTGGGTACTTCGAAGGCGCAAATTCATTACTGCATGGGAGATACCCTTCATTCTCAGCTATTCAGTGACTTGACCATAAATGACATTCCGGAAACGACAGCCATTTAGAGGTCTATTGTCGTCACTCTATTCAATCTACTCTCTCTAACTGATACAGGGTGATTCACCATAAATGTCCCCCCTCTAGCTCACTTATTTTTGAACCGATTTAAAAATTTGAAAAATAATCTAAAATGATTTTTCTGAATTTTTTTCCCGTTGCATCAGAAAATACAGGGTGCTCGGAACAAATGATCTACAGAGTACTACTTGATTTTTTCAAATGGAACACCCTGTATTTCATTGTATTTTTAGATTCTTCCTGAAGAGATGATTTCATCAATGCATCACACTTGGGGTCTAGCGGGAATGATTACAGAGATATAGGGTGTTCAAAATCGAGATATTTAAAGTTTAGGATTTTTTTGTCTCGAAACTATTCATTATTGGTCGAAACGGCTTCTATGTTTCCATCTTAACTTTTGATTTACTGTCTACTGACAGTTAATTTGAACATTTACAGGTTGGTTCAAGATTCAGAATTCTGATCACCCTGTATATGTTCCAATTATTAAATGTCAGTAGATAGTAAATCAAAAATTAAGACATGGACATGAAAGCCGTTTTGACCGATGATGAATAGTTTCGTCTCAAAACAATTCTAAAGTTGAAAAATCTCGATTTTGAGCACCCTATATCTCTGTAATCATGTGATACATTGACCAAATCAGCTCTTCAGGGAGAATCTAAAAATACAATGAAAAATAGTTCCATGATTCCTTAATTGTTCCATATAAAAAAATTAAATAGTACCCTGTAGATCGTTTGTTCCGAGCACCCTGTATTTTCTGATGTAGCGAAAAAGACTGTATCGAAAATCATTCAAGATGATATTTCAAATTTTGAAATCGGTTTAAAAATAATTGAGCTAGAGGAGGGGACATTTATGGTGAATCACCCTGTATCATATCTGTCCTTTTTCACACATTTTATTCAGTTATACGCATTCTATTTCACTTTGTCAATGCTCTGTCTCTGTTTTTCGCGCTGTGGACACAAAACATCCAACAATCAGACATGAAACTCTATACGTAAGTACCTTGGAATTTGGGTATTAACTATTAAAATCCGTCTTTTGGGACTGGTAAGTCTCAGATTATTTAGATGATGAGATGGAAATATCAAATATCTAAACCTAACATCAGGTGGGCACTTCGAAGGCGCAAATTCATTACTGCATGGGAGATACCCTTCAGATTCTTAGCTATTCAGTGACTTGGCCATGAATGACATTCTGTAAACGGCAGCCATTGTCGTCACTCTAACTGATATCATATCTGTCCTTTTTCACACATTTTCCTACTGCAGAGGTGGTTACCAATCGAAGGATTCTCCTCGAGACTCCTACCGACCGACCGCTTCCACTTCTCCAACGCAGAGGGCACCGAAGACAGGTCCATCGACAAGATCCGACTGCCCTCAATGGCGTGGCAGTGGGACGGCGAGTGGCGCAAAGAACTGACCTTGAACGGGCAGCCGCTGGACCACGACGGTTGGACGTACGCCGTCGACTTTCCCGCCACTTACCACCCGAAGAAGCAGTGGAAGAGCTGCGTGCGACGGCGGTGTTGGGTGCGTTGGAGGCGGTACAGTGCTATGAGCAGCTGGTGCGCCATCGCGCCCTTGCACAAGGATGCTACTAATGTGAGTCACCGTTGTAGTTTTTTGTTGATTATACTTTAATCTTTGGAAGAAATCCATCAAAGTGGAGTGGTATAGGTCGCGTGCACGAAGACCGACCCTGGAGGCAAAATATTGAAACACAACCTCATTCTTCTGTGAATTATTGAAACACAACCTCACTTTTTTATTTGGTTACAGAGGAATCAAAAGGTTGAAATAGTTTTTCACAATATTTTGGCATACGAATCGTGTTTCTTGCGTTATTCATTAATTCAAGCATGCCTTCGCATTGTGCTGTTGTACAATGCACAAAAAATGCAGCAAGAGACTAGGGAATTTGATGTTTCAGGTAAATAGTAATCTCACATAGTTAGCATTATGAAATGTTGTCATTCCTTATTAAAATTCCTTCTGCCTTCTGCCACTTCTGCAATACAAGCTAATGCTGCTAATAGATTGAAAATGTCTACAACACACACGATCGTCAGCATGTCAGACCAGTCCTACCGATTGATTGCATGAATCCAATCTTCTTGCATTATTCTAGAAATTTCAGGTATATTTCTATTAGCTGATCCTATTGCAGAAGGAATTCCGATGAGAAATCAGAGAAATAACCAAATTTCAAAAATGAAAAGTATGTGAGTGACTATAGTAGGTACTTACTTTTGAATCATAAAGTACCATCCGGATTTCTTCATCTTCCACTGCAGTTTTTGTGCATTTTACAACAGCACAGTGTGATGGCATTAGCGAATTGATGAATAGCGGAAAAATACGATTCATTTGCCAAAATAATTGGAAAACTATTTCGATCACTTGTAAACAAATATGTTTTGCCTCCAGGGTCGGTCATCTGACAGTTCTTGCACGCGACCTATTGTTCATATATTTATTCTAACCTTAGTAATTTTCCGTGTTCCTGTCAAGATCCATCTTCCTGTCAAAGTTGTAGTCGAAAATTTCCCATGTTGAAACATTTGAAGTACCTACTTACACAAATAAGGGAAGCAGATAATACTAATATACAGGATGTTGCGAAATTCGACCGACAACGCTTGACAGGTGATAGCCCTCGTGATTTCATAATCACTGAGATAGGGACATACGGTCTCTAAGTGTTCAGTTCTCGAGATACAGGGCGTCGAAGTTGAGAAATTAAAATAGTTTTTCCGCAATATCTCAAGAAAAATTGGATATAATGCATTCAAATTCGGTATATGGTTTCATCTTTCCATGGTTCTATTTTCGACCAGAAAGACATTCCGAGAATGTTATCCAAAAGTGAGCTACAGGAGGTTGTGAAAACTTTTCCTCCCATATTTTCTACGCCACTGATGAAATTTCGATTATTTCCAATTCCTGGAATTGATTGTTCAAGTATGTTGAAAAAATGCATCACCTTCAACTGAGATAAAATGAACAGCTATCGAGATATTTGACCCAAAATAGAAGTTTGCAAAGTCATTTTTTATCTTCCTTATTAGTAGAAAATTACAAAAATGTTTGTTTTCTCTTTATGCGTGCAATAACCATTCCTGTTCAGCTACAGAATGGAATCTGATTAGTATCTAATCTACTCAACACCAGAAAAATATTTTTGGTTCATGGAAATTCATCAGTGCTGTGATGAAACATTACTGTTCACACTTTATCAAAATGATGGCATGCAAGCTAAGAATTAAAAGGTAGGAAAGGAACTGATTTACTTTTATATTGATAATTATAGTAATACCACAGTATACACCCTAATACCACAGTATACACCCTAACTAGGGTGTATACTGTGGTAATACATTGTCTCTAATCCTATATCAGATCATTATTATGAAATGAATACCTATGTGGCTCAAAAAGAAAATATTACCTGATGTTATTGGAATACATTTCATGTTGCCTCAAACTCACGTCATCATTGTGAAAGGAGTGTTAAAGAATTCACTCACCTCCACCTCTTGTAGAAGGGCAAAATGGAACACTGAAATTGAAGAAACAGCTAACCAACAACTAACTTGGAATTAGGCAATCAAATGAAAATTGTAATTTGTCTGATGTGACATTTCCAAAACTTCAATTGTCCATTTTGACAAATATTTCATTGAAACAAAAGGAATCTCCATGTTTTCAGTAGACTAGCGCCATTGCTAGGCAGACAAATCTTGTGTCAATGAACAGATAATATTTTATATCTCTCACATACTAACTAGGTTTTTATTTTAGCTTCAGAACAACAGTGTTGTATTCATCCATCAATTCAAAAAATATATGTAAACATTTTCCTTGTTGACGATATTTTCAGTGTGCCTCTATTTTGAACTAAATTTTTTATTTGTTATCCTAACCCTAGCATTTTTTTGTATGCTTGTAAATATTTACCTTTTTGTCAAGTTTGCAATCAGAAAATGTCTAATGTTTAAACATTTTAAGATGAATATCATGTGAATGAAGTATTTTATTCTACTCCTGGGAATCGTCCTACTTGTGAAGAAGGTCGAATTTTACCCACTTGTGACATTGAAAACCATTCTTCATATAACAGTGAAAAAATGTTTCAAAATATGTTATTATTACTTTTTTAGCATAATGTTTATTATAAAATTTACTCTGTTTAGGAGCCATTTATTGATGTTTCTATTGGTGGGCAAAATATATCTGGAGCGGAGCCTGGTATCATGCTAGTTTGGGCTGTCACCTCTCACAACAGAGTAAGTACCTATCGATAGGTTGGAGTTTCTGAAGAATTGAGATTTTTTGTTGACCTGTGTATCACAAGCCTACAAAAATATTCCCAAAATTCCACAATAATATTCATTAATGCCAATTCTTTGGTATCTTTGGGGATATACTCCAGAAATATTTTATATTCCCAACATCAAAAGGTCAACTTTCTTTGTAGGTAATGTTCAGGACCGGCGTCAGCACAAGATGCCCTGAAGGGGCCCGCTGGAACCACATTCAGACACCCAACGGCCATGAAGTAGGCCAGATCAGCGTGGGCCCTACAGGCCTGGTGTGGGCAACCTTACTAGACGGTAGGCTTGAAGATATTGAATTATCCAAATTTTTATTTGCTCAATTTCACAAATATTATTTCTTCCTCAACAGGTGATTGGATTAGACTGCTGTCTACCTTCCAATGTTGATTTTTTCAATTTATTAAAAATTAAAGGCGGTTCAATTTCACGCATGATACATACTGTTACATGTACAGGGAAGTGCTTAAAAAACGGCCAGTGCTGTAACTTCTGAATCAGTCAAGATACCAAATTGCTCATTAACTGACAAGACAATATTAGTTCTATCACTTCCGGTTTCACCGGAAACGGTCCCAACTTTTGATTTTTAAATGGGACACTGTATTTTATTCCATAATCGTTTAGGGATCATCATGAATAATTCAACGACACTGGGTTTGATAGGGTTATTTCAAACTATTACGAAGATATTCGCATTCAAATTTTCCATAATATGCTCAATGAGTGTGACAGAGAAAAAAGTTTCCATATTGTGAAGTCGCACCCATTGAGCATATGGAAAGTATCATCACGGTATCATGGAATTCGTCATGATAATTATAGATTATGGAATTGAATACAGGGGTCGTTTCCGATGAAACCACACCTTATAAATGTCAAAAATAAAAACTGAAGAACTAGGTTAGTTGGTCACGTGTTGGTCAATTCGGCTTCTGTATTGGTATACAGCAAGCCAGATGATTTTTAGTAAACAAAAAATATTACAGGAGATGAAAATTAGCGATCCTGATTGGCTCTCGAAAAACAAAAGTGAAATAGTCATTTATGATCTCCGAAGAGCATGAATTATTCCCGGTATTTTTTGGGAATTTTAATTAAGGATCGTGGGAGGTACTTGCGGGTGGGGTGATTTCTGAAAAAAAAAGGGTTATTGTCGGGTTGAAAGAATCTTCTCCCCCTATTTTCAGGCAGGGCTCTGGCCAGGACGGGAGTGTCTCGGGACAACCTGCAAGGAGACGCTTGGGCCGAGGTAGTTAGCCCCGGAAGCAACTTGAGGATAACGCAGGTATCAGTCGGTACAAATTCCGTATGGGCTGTTACTCAAGATAAGCAAATTTGGTTTAGGTTAGTCTAAAAAAAATTGATAGTTTTGTTACCAGTCTTAATACAGTTTAATTCATATCTCACCAGCTCACCTTGGGCAACTCAGTCCCATAATCTGTTTTATGGAAGCAAAAATCACAATCTCCTTCTTCACCGGCAGTATTCCTGATTTTTTCATAGATATACATTATATCATTGTGATCCTTTTTGTTTTGTTTATTTGCTATTTGGCTTGAAATACTAATAACTAGCTTACAATCACAAAATAAGTCCGAATACTGTCCTGAAAGAATCAGAATTCACTTTATAAAAATGTTGATCCCAATGCTGGGCAATGCTTATCATATTTTTTATTCACCTCCCAAGCAGTTTAAAAAACTGAACCCAGAGATCGCACCCTTCCAAATTGTTGTAAATCACTTCGTACCACTGACAAACTACTATCTAGACCCCTAATGCCATAACAAAGAAGCTATGCCAATCAGTAGATCGAACTTGAGGACATGAATCATGCGCATTCAGGACCTGTTATAAAGGGTGAGTCAATAGTGTGTTCTCCTTCAATATTAGCCAAACCGTCAGATATATAGGGAAAATTCGAATACAACAGTTATAGGATTTCATGAGAACCATCACTTAACAATTATTTTCATATCTATAGGGTGTTCGAATTCCCAAATATCGGCTGATAATGGGTTTTTTAAATTGGACACCCTATATATTATTGCATTTTCGGGTTTCTCCTGAAGAGCTGATTTCATCAATGCATCACACTTGGGGTCTAGCAGGAATGATTACAGAGATATAGGGTGTTCAATTTCAACTTTAGGATTTTTTTCGGGTCGAAACTATTCATCATTGGTCAAAACGTGTCACTTTTCCCTGTCCTAACTTTTGATTATCTAACTACTGACATTTAATTAGAACAATAAAAGGGTGGTTCAAGATTCAAGAATTCTGATCACCCTGTATCTGAAATAATTTATTCTAAGATTGTTCTTATCCTTCATTCGTTTGTCCCCCTTACGAGCAACCCTCAGAAGTCTTCGAGAGACTTGTGCGAGCAAGAAGTGACGGGAGCCTTACCTTTTAACGTGTGATCCCAAACATTTACTTAGGCCATCAGAACAATTCTACAGTCGTGGGATTTGAACCCGCCAACCGGCAATCCATCGTGAATAGAATACTGGCGTTTCAAACACGCTGCTAACCTGGCCCAGTTAAATGTCAGTAGATATTAAATCAAAAGTTAAGATATATGAAAATAATTTTTCAATAGCCAATATCGAAGAAGAACACACGATTGACTCACCCTGTATCTTACTCACTCTTACTCGTGTTTTCTAACCCCAAGAAACATGACTCGATGCCATGAATGACATTTTGGAAGTAACTGCGCATTGAGCAGAAGCGTTTTCGGGCGAGAATTCCGGGTTTCTGGGATATGACCGTTAGCAGTCTAGATAGTAGTTCAAGTCAGAGCTTCGTACTCATTGTCATTGATCTTCGCATAAACTTCTTCAGGAAGGGAGTAAAAGGAGAATGCGCAAGCATGAGCGAAGACTTGTCCATCGGCTGCGGCTGGGTCGAGATGGTGGGCAAGATGGCGCAGGTATCGGTTACCGGAAACGATCAAGTTTTCGCGGTAGGAGCTGACGACAGGTTGGTAGAAAGAATTTCTTCAAGAACATCCGTATTATTCGCGAAGACCAATCAGAACGATTTTGGCCGTCGCGGATGATTCGAATAAGTGACATTACATAAAATACCACGAGAGTTCATCCAAACTTCTATTTTCTTCGTTTCTTCAACGGAATTAGAGTGGCAATTTGAGTCAATAAAGTGGAAAGTGAAAAAAATAATAATCTGAAAGCTAGTAATATCAAGGCCTCAGACACACCACATGGACATCATACAAGGTAGATTCTATACCCTTACCAATTCCGAAATCGCAATTAGGTAAGCAGTCTGCTCTTGCCCTCATTAAAATGAGTAAGAACATTTTAAATCGGATATCAGTTCATGCTGTCACATCCTGGTTTGGATATCAAATAAACACCTTTCATTAATATCAATCGTCACTGGATGTTTTTATTGATGTAAATTACAATATCCTGGTGTTAGGAAGGTAGAATCACTACTGCTTGGATACGCAGTGTTTTATCAACATTTACAATGAAATAACATGAATAATCAGACAGATTATTGAAGTAAACAACAGATTCAAAAATAATAATAATAAAACAAAAAGGTCATGAAAAGTACATTATGACATAAATTATTGAATGAAAAATCATTTCTCTCAGGTTTGATTTTCACTTTGCAAGAGGATATGTTCCTTGACTTCCATTTTGAATTGGGGAATGGAATCCCTGGTCTAAGTATGACACCTTTTTCCTTTCAATGACTTGAATTTCTCGCTGAAAGAACGAATGAATTGAATCTTTGATAGAATCTTTCGGTATTTTATGCAAGATTTGTCTAATTGGCCAATAATGATGATTAGACAAAACGAATGCTTGCAGGTTGGTCTACCATCGCACTAACGTCTGCCTGGAAGACCTGACCGGCAAACGGTGGCGGGCTCTGAGGGCCCCCTTGCAGGTCAGCAGGGCCAGCAGTAACGCTAGCCTCAACAGGGACAAGTTCCATCGGAGCTATAATAATTTGGTGAGTTCGACGTGTAGGTATGTCATCAAAGTTATGGACAAAGAAAAATTGAATAGTGGTTCTGCTAGCTCATTTCTGCTTTCATATTAAAAATTCGTTAGCCTGAAGTACAGTAACTAACTAGAAGAATAAATCACTGGATGAATACAAAAACCATATAATGTAAACATACAGAAAATTCACAATATATCTGAAAAAATAAAATTTCAAACCAACCAATTCTTCAATTAAATTTTCTCACAGAAAAATATGTTAAGATGATATAAAAAGAATGGCGGTATACACATTGACTTACATACCTTAGCAGAGGAGCAACGTACCTTAAATGAGGAAATATTTGGAGAAAACGATTGAATATACCTGAAAAATGAAATTTCAAACCAATCAATTCTTCAATTCAATGTTTTGACAGAAAAAAAAGTTAGGATGTTATGAAAAGAATGGGTTGCGTACAAGAACTGTCAGATGACTGACCCTGGAGGTGAAACATTGAAACACAACCTCACTTTTCCTATTTGTTTACAAATGACAATAATTTGTGTTTTTGGTACAGTTGGTACATTATGATTTGGAAGTGAGTACCTACTATAGTCACTGTCACTCACATATAGTTTTCATTTTGAAATCTGGTAATTTCTCTGATTTTCCATCGGAATTTCTTCTGCAATGGGAGCTAATAGAAATACTCGTGAAATTTCTAAAATAATGCAAGAAGATTGGATTCATGCAATCGAACGGGAGAACTGGTCTGACATGCTGACCAAATATGATCGTGTGTTTTGTAGACATTTTCAATCTTTTAGCAGTATTAGCTTCTATTGCAGAAGTAGCAGAACAAATTTTAATAAGATATTACAAAATTTCATAATCTAAACTATGTGAGATAACTATGTACCTTAAAAATCATAGTACTTCGTCTCTTGCTGCATTTTTTGTGCATTGTACAACAGCACAATGAGAAGGCATGCTTGAATTAATGAATAGCCCAAAAAACACGATTAGTATGCCAAAATATTGTGAAAACTCTTTCAATCCTTTGATTCCTCTGTAAACAAATAAAAAAGTGAGGTTGTGTTTCAATGTTCTACAGAAAAGTGAGGTTGTGTTTCAATATTTTACCTCTAGGGTCGGTCATCGTGCACGCGACCTATGGCGGTATACACATTGACTAAAATATCTTGGGATAGGAGCAACGTATCTTAGAAGAGGAGATAATTGAAGAAAACGATTGAATAAACCACAAAAAATTATATGCAATTTGTGTAAAACGACCTGGACGATTTTTATTATATACAATCCAAATAATAGTAGGGAATCACGAGGAATTCACTAATTGACAGCCATTAATATTAATCTGTGGTTTGGAGTGGAGACAGCCGTCAACGTTCAACTAGCGCTCGAGCCCTAACGGTCATCGAGTAAAGAAACTGAAGTGAAGAAATTTGTAGGAAACTTCATTCACTTCAATTTAGGATAGGAAGGTTATTGGAGAAACGTTGATATTCATCGAGTTATAGGCAAAAAACCGCCAAAAGAATTATATTTCTCACTTTTTTTTGTATTGTTCTTCAATGTTGCGTTACTAAGAAGGGGCAAGTGGAAGAAGGGGTCAAGTAACATTTTCTGAAAATATTCGTTTGGCATGGAAGAAGGTGTTACGTGCATATGTAACTTGACCCTTTAGGATTTATTTCTATTCTTCATATCTGAGCAGATACACAGTGTTAGAAGGGGCTATGTTGCTGTTACATTAAACATCGAGGATACAATGGAAGAAGGAGCTATGTGCCCTTTGCCTACATGTCAATAAATGGAAGAAGGGGTTATGTTCGCATAAATCCAGGGCTACGTTCAGCGGCAGGTCGGACCATGGTCAATTAATCTCAATTCGTTCAGACCGTTGTCAGACTGTGGATCAGACCGTGGTCCATGTAGTCTTATTTAAAATGAGGCCAAGCATGGTCTAAATCGTTCAGTCCATTGTTTCCGTCAGTAAATGTCAGTTATATTTGTCATGAATTAATGACATTCGAATGCATTTGAATTTGAACGAATCTCTTCGCGGGTGAGATAGTATGATGGCCAACAAAATCAACATCAATTCAACAGATATTTTTTGTGAAGCAGATGCAATACCCTCACAGAATTCACCGATTATACATTGCACCAAGATGTAAAACCTGTGATTAATGGATCTGAATGGAAATAAGAGTGGTCATGTTGGTACAAAACATGTCTTCAATTTGATCTGCACACCTTTCACTTGACACAAATAGCATTTCCAGCATATATTTGAGAATGTCCACCGAATTGATTTCAACAAGCACCATCGTTCAAAAACCAATCTAACCACTTAAATGTCGAAATAAAAATGAAATCAAATGGAGGTTCTCATGACAACTTTGACAGATACTATATACAAATACAAATGCATGGACCATGAATGGATCGATGTCGATCAGAACTCCTATGCTTGTTGTGGTCCGACTACGGTGGTCCAGACCTGCCACTGAACGTAGACCTGGGGAAAATGCTGTAAATCCTAAAAAATCTACCTAAAACTGTTCGTCACAATGGCATGAATCGAATTATTGAACTAGCTTCCATTTAAAAATGCCAGCTTACTTTACTAAAACCTATTTTTCTCACAAAATCTTATTTGTAACATAACTCCTTCTTCCACTAATTGTGTTAGCAAACCTCAACCCCATAACTTGCCTTGTGAAAATACAATTCATCTGGCATAACTCGTCTCTATGCCATTCCAGACCCAGACTCGCCCCAGCAGCATGATCGAGCACTCGGCCGCCCATTGGTCCGACCACCCACACTCCGCCCCCACCGCTCCCGCCTCCCTCCCGGTGGGCGGGGCGGCAGAGGCGAATGGGCGGTTCGAGACGCAGCCGCGCAACCCGAGGGCGTGGAGCCCCGTGCGCTCGGTGGGGTCGATCGTCGGCACCGAGGTGCATCCGGAGACGGACGAGAGCGTGTGGAGCGAGTCGAGCAGGGAGTCATGCATCTTCGGGGAGGACGAGGAGCTCGGCTGGGCGGAGTACGAGGCGCCTTGGTCCTGTGTAGGTATCTTTATTATATTTTATTTATTGAAAATGTAACTTCCAGTCAGAATCAAGTTCTGGTATAAGGAAGTATAGTTAACAATAATACCTGAAACACCCCTGTATCTTACGTAATCCTTGGGTAAGGATCCTGAAATTTGCTGGAGCGAGAGATATACCTAAGTGGGACCATCTTCAAGATATACACTGCTCGCCAACAGCCATGGAACAACCCCAATTTCCGGAATTTCCAGTAGATACTTTTTTTTAAGTTTATTGTACCAGTATATCACCTGACGAAGCTACTGTATTAGCAGAACATGTGTGCTTGAAATCTTATCGTTTGTAAAGTTTTTACATTTTCCAGTAGATACCTCTATAATATACGCGACCCTTCAAATGCAAGGTTACTCTTCAGAGTATTAAATTGTGTTATCGAACTAACTCAAGTTGTCAGTATAACTAACAAGGTTCTGATTTCGTAAACAGTTCATCTGGCAATCTCAATGCAACAGTGATTCATCTCACAACAATGCAGGTGATGTCATATCTGTGAAATAATTTTCAGAATCACTGCATTCAACCCGGTTTTCTTTGTTTGATGCTATCAGGAACGGTCAGAAAAAGTTCTGCTTATAAATTGTCATTGTTATTTTCACAAACCAAACATATACTTGCTTTCATATTCATATCTCGTCAAAGCTTCATAATTGATAAACAATTAATTTGATACCTGTCATGTTTTATTGAATTCACTTACTTGAATTGAACAAATTTTGTTATTCCTTGTGGTGAGCGCTTTTTCCATCCTACCGATAGAATATTGCTTGGTGGCTATAAAGTCCTATAGGTACCTAGTGTACCAGACCATCTTCGAAATGAATGACCTGACCTGTATATGAGGTAGCATTTTCGAGTTTCAGAAAACTAGCTACTGCTTTAGGTACCTTATAAATCTGATTTTCACCCACAACCTGATTGATACAATTTTATATATTCTTCAGTTACTACGAATCTTCTGTCCACATCATTCTTTGTTTGCTTGAGTTTTACAATTAATATCGTTCCTGAATATTCAATATCATCTAATGTTACCTGATTAATTTCACAAATTCGACAAGCTCATCGGGAGCATTATTTATAAATTCACCAGTTTGTGTACTCGTAAAAATCGCTGATTTCTAGGGCTTGTAACCTTTCCCCTTTTGTTTCAGGAATGTAATTAGTTTGGGATATTTTGAGATGTCTATTGGATTGTAACATACTTTTAATCATTGAATAATTTGACCACCCTGTTGATGACTTTTGTTGCTGTACCAGTTCAGAAAAATAGGCAAATACCACCGTTTTCAAGAAAGAACTGCATGACTTTTTCATCCTCCATTCCATAATTCTTGAATACGCGGTTTCGTAAATTTTCCGCGATTTAGCTGGCAATAATTTTTGTGATGCTTCTTTCGCTGCCTCAACTAACTCCGGTGGAGAAAGAGAAAACTCGAATTCAAAAATTTAATTTCATTCAAAATAACTACTAAATCAATACATGACTTCGCAATGATTCTCAAATCAAAAATCAAATCACAGAATTAAATTGACAGAATATGACATAGCAACAAAGATGCCTACAATGGAGGTGTAAGAACTATGTAATATCTTCTCAATATTAAAGCACCTTTCTTTCTGTCACAGAAAAAAATATTGTATTATACACGGGAAAAATATTAGATTTTAGCTTACTGTTTGTTGTCTCCCGACGCGTAGCGGGAGACCACCACCTGGAGCTAAAATCTACTACTTTTTTCCCTTGTATAATGAATAATTATTTATTATATTCTTTGATAATTGATTATCAAATCGCGTGGTTGAAGGTAGAATCTGGGGCATGCACCATCGATCTCAACCAACTCCCTAACTGGTTCGGCGACACAGCATCGCCCAATGCTAGCGAGGAGCTCGAACAGCCGTGGCGGCGAAAAATCCTGGAAGATTTGCAGACGAGACTGATGTCCAAAGGTGAGTGCCCATTACTCATATACAGTGTGTCCCTAGACCAGTGGGACAGTTGAATATCTTCTGAACCAATAGGAATTTTCAAAATATTATAATTCCACATCATATCGCATCATGAGTGCTAACTTCAGGAATGAGTAAATTTTATACGAGGGGCGCAAGAAAGGCTCACAAAATCGAACATCAATTTTTTCAAATGGAACACCCCATATATTTCAACATATCTGAATTCTCATCCCTCTAGGCTAATTATCAGTTTTTTATTTTTGAAAATCCGACAAGGCGTTGCCAAGTTATACTAGTGTTTCATGAAATGCGCAGACATTTTTTTAGACAAACCCATCATTCATACTACTAAGAATTTATGGAATCTTTCAAGACTGTTGGTAGTCGGACTAGTCGGTAGCATATTCTATCATATAAAATACCCATCTTCTTCGAAAGTTATACAGGGTGGTAAGAAATATTGTATGATTTTCACGAAATTCAAACTTTCTTCACATCAATTTTTCAAATAGTGCACAATATGTATAATTTTATATCCCATTGGTGGTTTGATTGCTTATGGTCAATAGTTGTGAAAGAGAGATGTGAATTTCATCATCAGCAAATACAAAAAAATCATCAAACTACGTATTCTAGTGTAATTAACTACGTAAGAGTCCCTACAAGAAACTATCTTCTTTTTGAATATCTAGGCACGATAATATCATGCACCCCGGTGTGGTCTTGGAGAATTGGAGTCATGTCAGTTATATAACATTCGCTGAGTCAATAAAAATACATTAGTGCATAAATAATTATTGTGTTCCTCGAGATCATATCCAATAAAGTAGTTTGATTGTTCAAAGCCCCTTAAGACGGGTTTAGTTTGTTCCCCGTTATTTGTGGAAGAATATTGAAATGCCACAGTTATTTATTATCCAAAGGAAAATAAATGATTACCATTATTATCGTTATTAATAGTGTGAAGAATAATCTAGCGATCGAGTTATAAGTGAAAGTATGTGGGTAGATCACCAAAGAATGGCAAATGCATGCGTATGATTGATATACCATCCGATTTTTCGCTAACCGCTTGAGTTGAAAAGTTTGATTTTATGTTAAAAAATAGTCAATACTGAAAGATTTTCATTTAATTGGTGAGTTGAGAATTAATGTATATCAATCAATCGATCACCTTACAGAGAAGTACTCGCACTACGAGGCGGCTGTCGAGACGACCTCATGGGTGCACAGTGGGGAGGCGAGGGTCAGTACTGGTACCACTGGTTCAACGTTCGTCGATTGCATTCTGCAGCTGGAGTGGGTGTTAACGAGCGGCACGTTGACAGTTTTGCATGCTGACGGTGCTTCTGCGATGGTGAGTCGGTCATCAATATCATCAATGTGTTATTTTTGAAGGAGATATGTCTGATACTTGGTGTACCACAAGGTTAAATCTTTAGACCTCTTGTTCTCCATCTACATTTCGGTCATATACAAATTTACTAGACATTGCAAAATATTCCACTATGCCGATGACACACAATTAATTTATCAATTTCCGATCGAAGATTATAGTGAATACGGACTTGGAATCACTGTTCAATAATTCCAAGACGCACAATTTGAACTTGAATGCCAACAAATCCACGGTGACTTTTTTTCGCTCCAAAAGTAAAAGAACGCTAGCTTCCCAAAGGATTGACATATATTTCAATAATATGAGGTACGGACAGTAAATGAAATGCAAAAATATTGGATTGTAGCTTATTTAACAAACACGTTCGTTCTTTGTGCCAGAGCTCCTATGGTACTCTCAAAAAACTTCTTTCTCTACGTGACATCCAACCAAGGCAAATTAAAATTAATCCTTGAGACACATTAATGAAATTGGCTGGCTACGATTGGACAAAACACGTGACTTGCATACTCTTTGTTTCGCACACAAAATGTTGAAAACCAAAAATTCCCCATACTTGCTCAACACATTAGTGCTTACGGAAAATAATAGAGTGGCTGCAAGGAAAAAAGATGTCTTCATTATACCCCAACATTCCACAGCATATTTTACTCGCAGCTACTCGTATCGCGCTTGCAAATTATATACTAACCTGGAACCGACTTTCCGCCATGAATCACTGGACTGATAGATTTTTGTTTTGTTTTTGTTTTTGCTCATATTATTTGGAATAATACCAATACTTTCAATTGAATATTAATTACTCATACTAGATATCTCATCATTAAAGGTATGATTCATTATCGGCTAGTAGTTTATTACGAACTTATTTAATGTATTAGACTCTAAGACCGCACGACTTTTTGTTGAAATATTTTCGTTTGATTTTTTATTACACTTTTTATGGTTTCTCTCTGGAGAAGTTCGAAAACAATTTTAGCTGACACTTCACCGTTTCATCACACATACCTTTATCTTTTTTAATGTATAGTACCTATCTATATTTTTTGTTGTTGTTGTTGTGATGAATAAAAATGATTTATTATTATTATCATTATTAGGGTGGAGCGAAAATATCATCTTAAGAAACCCTCAACTCCTATACTCTTATTGTGGTCCCTTATTATCTTGTATTTTTTGCAGTATTCCATTAGTTTGTCTGACATAACCTGCGTACAGTTATGCAGTGACCCAGGAAACCCAAGACTAGCCGTACACTTACCAAGGCATCGAACGCCGATCATAAAACTACAGTTCAGTAGCGATTCCTTGCTAGAAGAATGGCAAGCTCATTTCGCTTCAACTTGTGGAAAAATCCAACATGCACTAGGTAGGAGAAAAATGGACTTGAAATACTTTTTCCGAAGTCTGAAACCAATGATCTAATAATTTTGAACAGCTTGATAGTGCCTAGAGAGACATAAGAGTTATATTTCGAATTTTTCATGCTGATGTTCGGTTAAAAAATTAAGAGAAACGTAAAAACTTCACAAACGATAAGATTTCCACAAACATTTGTGGAAATCTTATCGTTTGTGAAGTTTTTACATTTGCCATGGATTTCCATCAAGTAACGGCCGAGTCAATTCTAAATTAAGAGAAACAATAGGAGAATTATTATTGTTGGGACTTATCAGTATTTCATACACTTTGAGAAAAGATAAAATTCCCCATTTTGAAGAGTAACTGGGTGATGTCACTACTAGAAAACATACATAACTCTCAAATTGAATGGCCGATGAAATAATGTATGTGGTATTAATACAGGTAAACCCAGTGAAGAAAGCGTTTGGGCCACAACAGGTTTGGGGGACATCTTTGTATGGGACCCTTCGCTCGTAGAATCCCATCAACTGCGTGAAGATGACTTCTACGTTCAAAAATACAACCTCAGCAAACGCGAATCACCTTTCAAAGTTGCCCTACATGCTGGTTGCATTCCAGGGACTGTAATAACACTCACAGGTAATTATAGAAATATCAAGATTTACATCATTTCATTTGAAACATGAGGAAGTTCCTTCAGATAAATTTTCATAAAATTTCGGAACACCTCAGTTTTATGTCCACGCTGTACATAATGGCGATCGATAAAGTACAAGTCGTTTTTATTTTCAAAATAAAGCAATTTATGATTTTCAGGGCGGACTTCTGTGACGTTAAATCTAGTCTAAATATAGCTGATGATAGAGAATATAGCTAGCGAGCTAACGAATAAAAAACGAAAAAAAAATTAGAAGAAGAAGAAGACAACTTGGCGTCGTTGTTGATAATATCATGAAAAATAACGATGATCAACTAACTAACAAAACAACTATAAAATATAGACATAAGTGAAACTGTTAAACAAGAACATACATAACCGCAAAATCAGAGCAGCTCTCGGTGTGCCTGTCAGTATTTTGTGTGGTGTGGATAGGCTCAAAGTATTATCCGCTGTTGCAAGATATAATCTGCAACGTTCCTAGAAAATGGATCCGATTTATAAAGGAACGAATTCATTTGAAAAAAAAATACTGACAAGTTATGATTATCATTTTGTTATTTAACGAAAGTAAAGTATCTTCATTAGAAATCAACTTCGTCCACCAAATAAGAGATTCATGAGGACCTGCATGGCTTACCATTTATTTAGAATGAATCAAAATGTAGTGCCAAAACAGTTCGAACTCCTGAAAATATCGAACGTGTTCTAGAAGTCCTCGCCGATCCCAGGGCGTATCGTTTCTCTGAACAGGAATATCAGTTGGTATCTTTTTGTGAGGATACTTGAAAAACGAAGGTGGATCAGTTTTAAACACCTTCGTTTTTAGGTATCCTCACAAAAAGAAATCTCAGGCAGCTAGGTCCGGAGACCGAGGCGACAAACTAATATCCTTATCCCGATATGCCCTGACAAAGTTTACAGAACTAACTAGGGTCGGTGAGAACCTCTTGATATCCCTTGTCGCACACGAATTAGGATTGAAAAACATTACCCCATTGCTGTTATGATATAGTTATAATGTATTCAAAGAACCATTTCCGGAAACATAGACATATTGATAATGCCGGCAACGTCCCACTTACACAGGAAATCGTATTTTAACTCTGTGTAAAGTGATAAAAATAACTTCGGATGCGGAACTTTTCTATTTTTATTTTAAGTAATAATTCTGACATTCAAACTGACATACATAATAATGACATAAGAATAACTTGTCGACGATAACAACTATTGTTTTCATATAAAACACTATCTTGTTCTAGTCTTGAATATTATACAGAATGATTGATACTCATATTATTTAACATAGCCCCTCAATGTAAATGTAATAAACTCAAAGGAAACATTGTTTTTGAATTACATTTAGATTGCACAAGAATTCTCCTATTCACTTACTAAACACTCTCTAAACTTCTGAAATTTTTCTTTACCTAGAGCCTTTGTAAAAATATCTGAACAGTTTTCATTTGAGCATACATATTTGAGAAAAATTTGTTTCTTAACACACAGATCTTTAATGAAATGATACTTGATTTCTATGTGCTTACTACGTTTGGAATTTTCAAAATTTTTAACTAAAGAAATAGCACTAAGATTATCCAATTTCAGAATAATTGGATTGATCTCACCAAATTCTGATAAAATACCATTCAGATTGATGAGTTCTTGCGCTGCCACACCTGCGGAGACATATTCAGCCTCCATTGAGGACAGGGCTACACAGTTCTGCTTTCTGGAGTGCCAAGCAATGATGTTTTCAGCATGAAAACTAACAAATCCACTGATGCTTTTTCTACTTTGTTTGTCACCACCCCAGTCTGCATCACATACTCCTTCTATACCACTGCCTCCTTTTGTGAACTTCAAACCATAGCCTCTTGTAGTATTTAGGTAACGCAGAATTCTCTTGCCAGCCTTCCAGAGCTGCATTGTTGGATGATCTAGATATTTGAAAGTTTTTCTCCATTGGGGTTTCGATAGGATGACATTCTGTCATGTTAAATTCGCTGATCAGTCTTGAAATCATCTTTGTTTGATTGACCTTCAGTCCATTTTCAATTTTTGATATTTCCATTCCTAAGAATAAAAATAACTTCGGATGCGGAACTTTTCTATTTTTATTTTAAGTAATAATTCTGACATTCAAGCTGACATACATAATAATGACATAAGAATAACTTGTCGACGATAACAACTATTGTTTTCATATAAAACACTATCTTGTTCTGGTCTTGAATATTATACAGAATGATTGATACTCATATTATTTAACATAAAGTACATCATAGAAATGGTGAAGGAGCCAAGTTCATTTTTCATTTATTTTTTTCTGAAGTGAAATTTGATCTTACGAGGAAGAGAAAATATACGTACATATTAAACTTCCACATTGACAGCAAGAGTCTGGTATTCCATGATTGGTATCTATAAGGTTTCGAATTATTAATGAACTGTATGTACTGTAAATATCCGCATTTTATGTGCTCTGGTTGTATGGTTGCGGTTAAACATAGATACAAGTGAATTTATGTAATTGTATTATAGGTTGTGTTGCGGACGAGGCAGAAAGGATCGCTATCAACTTGGATGCACCTGTCACCTACAAAATCAAACACAAATCCCACACGGAACTCGAAAACACCTGCCTGCACATCAATCCCCGTTTTTCAGAGGGATGCGTTGTACGGAATTCCATGATTGACGGAAATTGGGGTGAAGAAGAGAAAAGTGGCCCAAATCCGTTCGTACCGGTAATGTTTCCTCCATGCTAATCACACTTTGAATATCAACATTCAATTACTGGTACTGGTGTCATTTTGAATGATTCACTACCAGAGTGGTCCTACCGACTGCGCCATTTTATTATGAATTCACTTATATTTCAGCGATAAAGTTCCACAAGTGTTTATATAAAATCAATACTTATCACCAAAATTTGATAGAATTTTTGAAATATAGCGTGTGTTAAACTTTCACAAAAATAATAGCATATTTGATTGTTGATATTTTTGAAGAAATTGATGTTGACTGTTTGTAAGGTTAATTCACTATGTATAGGGGCAAGAATTCACCGTTAAGATCGAGACTTCAGAAGACGCTTTTTTGATAAGCGTGAATGATCAGACCTTCACTTCGTTCAGACACAGGATTCCTCCACAGACCGTGTCCATTTTGAGCTATTGGGGTAGGATGCAGCTGTTCAAGTTGGTGATCAAGAGTCCCGTGCTCATCATCAATATGCTGGATCTGTACTGGAGGCAAATCGGTAAGACGATCTTGAATCAACTCTTTTCATTCTTCAATCTTCATCTCTCAATCACACTTCAGATTCCTTAGCTACATTATTTTATTTCTTAATGAAATGTATGGTATTTGAGATTTGGTATGAAGCTTAGTGGCCAGCGTAGCCTCGTGATAGAAGTTTCAGTTTCAATCCACGTCGGTTTGCCGGTATGTGGGATCGATAAAGTGCTGTTCGACATCTTTCGAGGTTGACAAGGAAAGGATGTGCTGACTGGGCTTGTCTAGTTCGTCTGATTGGTATTGCTAGTGAGGGGGCAACCGAATGATGAATAAGAGCAATTTTAGAACAATCAATTTCAAGGAATTCTAACCAAAAATACATTGGTGTTATACAAGCAGCGAGAATCTTTCCTTGCACTCGTGCAATTTAGACCATGTGGCTGGAACAACAGCGTGCTTTACCATTGAAAACAGTCATTGTGAGACCACTACGCCCCTGCATCGCCTGTGGCTCCCCACCCGCGTAAATTTCCCTTGCCTATAGTACAGGGTTTCTATAAATGATGTTATAGTTCGATCTCCATGAAAGGAAAGCGGCAAATCAATAAAATATTTCATTGGTCACTACGATGCTGCGATCATTTATAGAGACATTATATTTCCTAGACGTCACCAGTGTCCTAAAAGTTTTTCCCTTAGAGGACAACCTCACCATGTAACAATGTCTTTCTCCATTGCTTCAAATTTATTAATGCATTCTTTGTGAGTGAAATTTTCCATTTTAAAATTCGAAGATTGATATCATTTGTGATATATCGGTAGAACGTACCCTAGCCAATTTGTCTTGGGTGATATCCTCTTCTCTTTTCCTTCTCCAATCTATCCTATCGGCCTTTCTTTGGCCAATTTCTCTTTTCCTCTTTCCCTCCAAGCTCAACCTCACCATCAAGTGGTGTGGGGAGGACAGACAGCGGACGCTCGACAGATGAAGAATTTGTAGACTATCTTTGCTATCTCAGGGCCAGATGGAACAATTATTTGTGGGCATCTGTGGTGAGGATAGGTTGATTTGCTGATATCTGTCTAGGTGGCCAAGGGCTGGTCAACGAGGGTCTGGCAACCTAATCCAAGCTGTGGGAACCCGTGGCGATAGATGAATGGCACCGAGGTATGAGGTCGCTAACGGGGCCTCTGGGAAACAGGGCGCATCTCAGAGTAAACATCCTTAGATCTGTGCAGGGGGTACCACAGGGCTGGACCAACCTCTTCCCCCGTTACTCGTAGGAGAAGGAAAACTTATGGCCTTCTTCGTAGACGAGAACAGGGATCGGAAGTGTAATCTTCAGGAACCTGAACGAAAAGGGTCTTTGATATTGAAGTCGCCCTTAGTGAGCACCATGAGTCGTATATGGTAAAATTGATAACGGCGTATAGGTAAGATACAATGGGCCACTAGGCATAAGTGTTGTCGGTACATCAGTCAGACTAGGGTTCCTAAATGTACTTGACACTGCTGTTTTGAGGTTTTTTGTATAATAGAGTAAGGACACTAGACAAGCAGTGACAATCAAACATAACCACAAACGATTTTGAAGCAAATCATATGTTTTGCCAGACAAGGGCAAGAATATGTTTTTCGCTTAGATAAAGGATCCTCGCATCCTCCTTCCTCCACAAGTCCTGGGAAGAGTACATCCATATATCTTTCTCTGTCTTTGATTTTTGTATGAGAGTGCATAGCGTCTCCTCGAGTGGGTAAAATGAAACGATAAATTAATTAGAAAATTATTTCTTCTCGAAATATTCAATGATGAATACCTCGCAGATTTTGTGGCCTGAACCTATATTCCATGTCGGCCGCATCATATTCTGTTTCCATTTTTGTAGAATTACGTTATCCGATGGAAATTCGGATAGGGTGAATTGATTTCCTGTATTCTCACAGTTGGAAACTGCACAAACTTGCATCTTTCTTCTAATTCTCTCAATTTGTCAAACCTTTGAAATTCATGTCATGTACGTCCGTGTACTGTCAGTTCCCGCTTTTTCCATCAATTTATTTGTGGTTATGTCTGAATTTCAGTGCTTGTCATAGTGTCCGTACTCTAATAGGTCGCGTGCACGATGACCGACCCTGGAGGCAAAATATTGGAACACAACCTCACTCTTCTGTGAATTATTGAAACACAACCTCACTTTTTTATTTGGTTACATAGGAATCAAAGGATTAAAATAGTTTTTCACAATATTATGGCAAACGAATCGTGTTTTTGCGCTATTCATTAAATCAAGCATGCCTTCGCATTGTGCTGCTGTACAATGCACAAAAAATGCAGCGAGATACGAAGGAATATGATTTTTCAGGTAAATGGTAATCTCACATAGTTATCATTATGAAATGTTGTCATTCCTTATTAAAATTCCTTCTGCCACTTCTGCAATACAAGCTAATACTGCTAATAGATTGAAAATGTCTACAACACACACGATCATATTTCGTCAGCATGTCAGACCAGTTATCCCGTTTGATTGCATGAATCCAATCTTCTTGCATTATTTTAGAAATTTCATGTGTATTTCTATTAGCTCCTATTGCAGAAGGAATTCCGAAGAGAAATCAGAGAAATTACCAAATTTCAAAAATGAAAACTATATGTGAGTGACTATAGTTGGTACTTACTTTTAAAACATAATGTACCAACAGGATTCCTTAGTCTTCTGCTGCAGTTTTTGTGCATTGTACAACAGCACATTGTGATGAGTGAATTAATGAATAGCAAAAAAATACGATTCATATGCCAAAATGATTGTGAAAAACTATTTCAATCACTTGTAAACAAATAAGAAAAGTGAGTTTGTGTTTCAATGTTGTGCCTCGGGTCGGTCATCTGACAGTTCTTGCACGCAACCCATATACAAAAAACAGCAGTGTCAAGTACATTTAGGAACTCTAAGTCAGACGAGCCTACAAACAGGATGGAGTGTTAAGTGAATATACCCTGGAGTCAGGGGACTCCCACACTATCAAATGGGAGATTTCAACCACCAAAAAAAAAAGAATCTCACCATACAAACAATAGGCGATTCATGCTAAGGAGTACGCCCTCTACCGTTGTCTAATATAACTAACGTATGGGCCATTGATTGCTTTATTTACATTAGTTTGCGTGTATTTTGTATAAGAAGTAGTTGTGTTTTAATTGTCTATTATTTTGTTTGAGAACTTCTATAAACACTTAAAAACATGAGTCATTATTGTTGTGTACCTGATTGTTCACCTTGAGCAAAAATATCCCGAGTGTAGCTTTCAATCCTTTAAAAAATCAGGACAGTCTAAATTAGCATTTGAAACTAATGATTTGGGAAATAACGAAGTGATCGGTAGGAGAAAGGTGTGGATTCATAACTTGAAGATTGGAAAAAGTGTCTGAACATAATGAGAGATTGTTTTTTACACTTCACTGAAAATGTACTCATATATTATATTCTCAAATGTATGTTTATTATGAATATAATACCTACTTCTTGGGGTGATGGTAAAAAAAAACAAACAAACTTTGAACTGATTATATCTTTACTCATGAACAGTACAATTTTTAAACAGTAAAGAATGTTATCAATCAGGGTTTTGATGATTATGTTGTAAAAAGTCAAGTAGAAACTGTATACCTAAATTCACCTTCGAAAGAACATTTTATTCTCAAAAAGTATGCTGGATTTTCTTTTAAAAATATCATGCTATCAGGGGAATGTCCCTCTGTCCCTCGGAATATCCCAGCCATATATTCGAATTGGAAATCAACATCCCACACAGGTTTTCATGAGAATTCTTGTTCAAAAATGATAAAAACTTACAGCTTATGTATGTTGGTATATATGGAGTTCAACTAGAGGTAGGGACGTTATCTAATGTTGAACAGAGATAATATAGTGCTCAATCAAAACACAATAGACCGCTGGAAAATACAAAGTTCGAAAATTGACAAATAACAAAGCTGCACGGTCAAAAACTCAAAACGAAATGAACATAAACACCATTACCAAACAATGTAAACAATCCGCCAATGGCCCATAGAGTAGTACCGACATTCACCGTTCTGGCGCTACGATCTTAATCTCAGTCGCCTATACCACATCTGCACTCCACGAATCACGACTATCCCGTATTGATTGAGTGCTTTTGTCTTTCAGGCGGCCACCTGAAGCGGGTGGAGACCTGCCAGGCGGGTGTCACGTGGGGCGTGGGGTACGATCATACGGCGTGGGTGCATACGGGCGGCTGGGGCGGCGGGTGCCTCGGCACCCTTGACAGCCACGCCGTCCAGCCGATGTCCGATTCGCAGGACTTCAGGGTGTACGAGAACCAAAGGTGGAATCCAGTCACCGGATACACGTCGGCAGGTATGTGTATTTATTTATTTGTTTATTTATTGAGAATCAAGTAGGACAATAACAGACGACAAGGTCCAAAATATTATCCACTAAGACAGTAAGTAATATGGTGTACAGAGTATATTCGATTTACCCTCATGACTCAACTATTCTAATGTATATTACTTGGTGTTTGACATTGACAATATGAAAAAAATCACCTGCCTACCTATAATAATTACTTTTGCTTTATATTATCCATTTGAAAGCATTTTTCATGACAGAAGACTGAATTTAAAATCTAATCTGAAATCTAATACCTATGTATCTAACCTATATATTCAAGATTGGCAAAGATGTGACATATATATTTGTGCAATATACATTCTTCATTTTTATTTTGAAAACATTCAATGAAAACTGAAATAGATCGATTGAAGAAAAATTTCTATTATAAAGAGTTGACATTCTGTGTAGTGGTGAGTTTATTCCTGAATTTATGCGACGAAATGGAACTGAAAATAGCTCGTTTTGTCTAAGGATACGTGAAGGAACATGAAATGAGATATTTGATAATGAATTAGGAGCATCTACTACATTGTTCAGAATTTTAAATAAAAAATATATATCTGATTGTTCTCGGCGGGCCTCTAGTGAATGAAATTGGAATTGTTGCCTGAGTCTATATGTGCCCGCGAGGTAATTATATGTTCCACTGATCTTGTAATCCATAAATCGCAAAAATTTGTTTTGAATCAGCTCAAGTCTTTGTTTCTGAACGGTATACTGGGGACACCAGACAACTGTTGCAAAATTGATTTTGCTGTACACATAAGAATAAAATAATACTTTCATTGTATGAATCGAATTGAAATGTTTACATTGTCTTATAATGAATCCTAATGTTTTATTGCTTTTTGAAACAACATAGTCGATATGAGCCGAAAAAGTCATTTTTCTGTCGAAAATGATCCCCAGATCTTTGATTTGATTCACCTGTTTCAATATGGTGTTGAGATTATAATAATAAGAAAATGTATTGATGTTTTTAGTGAATGAGATGAAGAAGCATTTATCTAAATCTAAGAAAATTTCATTTGATTCACAGTATTTATAGAAACAATCAAGATCGCGTTGGATTAAGACACTATCACCTGGACTTTTGACACAAGAAAATATTTTTAAGTCGTCTGCATAAAGCACGAATTCACAATATTTAAAGCATGAACTAATTTCGTTTGAATATAATACAAAAAGTAAAGGTCACAGATGTATGTACAGAATGATTCAAAAATACTTCGACAAACTTCAGTAGGTGATTCCTCACAAAATTTTAATATGAATCTTAGATATTAGGTATGTCGGAAATGTCAACGAATCATCTTTCTCAAAAATGTTCTGAACAATCGGGGTCTGAAACAATATCACTTTGATCAGATCCAGTGCGCATTTAAGTTCAATTTGTGTCGTGCTTACGTGTTCGATTATTTGGTTTTTGTCCTTTTAAATGAAATTAGGATTAACTGAGGAGTTGATTTTTTTTTCAATAAAATAGGTAAATTATTTAATGATTCAAAGTGGAGGGGAGACCTCTGAAGTTCCCTAGCAGGCCTGATAAGCAGGCTACTTAATATTAACGCTGCGGCTAGAGACACGTTGATGTGGTATTTGTAAAACTTGTTGGCTGTTTTGATTATATGTTCTCTGATCCTTGGCAAATTACCACATCTCTCGTAAAGATCTGCCACTCTTGAGTATCTATTACCGTTGGTAATAATACGGAGTCCCTGCAACCTATTCATTTGAGTAGGTGGGATGCTGCAGTACACAGGACACGCGTTCGTCATCACAGGCCTGATGATTTACTTCCCAGCGAGCACAAACATCCCTGTGGCATTTCTTTGTTTGCCTACTGAGAGGTATCCCTGGGATGTTTTGGGATGTTTTAGAAATGTAGGCATGAGGATGTTTTTTTGAGGCGTAATATGCACTTCCCAAAGAGGTCTTAGAAGGATATTGAAAGTATTGACCACTTCTTTGTTAAAACTGTATCCAATAGAAATACCCAATCATTTGTCTTCCAATTCAATATAACAGACCATTACCCTATAGCATTAACAATAGATCTAAACCAAAGTTCACATAATAATATTCCAAATGGAAATAAATACAAGCAATATATAAACTTCTCATCATTAAAAACCGATTTGGAAAACGAGACATGGGTCGACCTATACTCGGTACGGGATATAGACAAAATGACTGATAAATTCATTCAAAAACTCAACTCATATATTGAAAGAAATACAAAAAATGTCAAGCTAAAAAAACAAAATATAAAACGAAGAAAATGGATAACCTCTGCACTCTTAACATCGATAAACAAAAAAGAGACAATGTATAAAACATCAATGAAAGACCCAAACAACCAAACTTTGAAAACACAGTACCATACTTACAAAAATAAACTAGATAAGATAATAAAAAATTCTAAAAGAACTTATACACAAAAATTAATCAAAAATAACATGAACCAATCCAAGGCTCTCTGGGAATGCGTTAATGATATCTGCAATCGATCCAAACCAGAAACAAAAATAGAAAAAATTATATCAACTGACGGTACACCACTATTTTCCAAAAAGCACATCTCTGACAGTTTCAATGAATATTATAGTACTCTGGGTCAAACATATGCAAGTAAAATAAAAGTTCCGGATGACTATATAGAACATGACACAAGATTGAAAAATTCAATGTATCTTTATCCCACCGATACCAGAGAAGTCCACGACATCATAATGCAACTGAAACCAAAAAAGGCTCCTGGTCACGACAATATACGCGCTGAAACCTTGAAAAACATATCAAAACAGATAACTGCCCCCTTAACCCATTTAATAAACTGTTGTTTCGAAAAAGGTTATTTTCCAAAATCATTGAAAATTGGAATCGTGAAACCACTATTCAAAAGTGGTAGTAAATTTGAAATGATAAATTATAGACCAGTCTCATTAATATCAAACTTATCTAAAATAATTGAGAAAATCCTCAAAATCAGGATACTCAGCTTTTGTACGAAATTTAACTTGATATCTGAATATCAGTATGGATTTAGAGAGGGAAAATCAACAGATGACGCAATTTACCAATTAGTATCTAATATTTATAACTCACTGGATAAAAGTAAACCATCACTATGCATTTTCGTTGACCTCTCTAAAGCCTTCGATACCGTGTGCCACAGAAAATTACTCGACAAACTAGACCATTATGGGATAAGAGGAAATATATACGGAATATTAAAAAGCTTTTTGACAGAGCGTGAACAGAAAGTAAGTATTGATGGGGAGTTGAGTGATAGTAGATATGTAACATACGGTGTTCCACAAGGAACTGTACTTGGTCCACTGTTGTTTACTCTGTATATCAACAGTTTACTTTCTTTAGGAACCAGGGGCAAAATTTTGAGCTTTGCAGATGATACTGCTATATTCTATGAGGCGAAATCTTGGAACACCTTGAAAGCAGAAGTGGAGGATGATTTTAGAGTTATAGAAAAGTGGTTTCGATATAATACACTAACTCTCAACCTGGAAAAAACAAAATATCTACCGTTTTCCTCATACTCCAGTGGATTACCAAATATGGGTCCTTTGATTATCGGACCAAATTCAGAAATACCTGAAGCTGAATCGATTAAATATTTAGGTATTGTAATTGACCGACACCTCAAGTGGGACCTTAACATAAGAAATATAGTCAACAAGTTAAGAGGTATGTTATATAGATTTAAATATCTGAAAGATTACCTTGATACGAAACACCTAGAAATATTATACTACGCACTGGTTCAATCTCATCTAACTTACGGTATTGTGGGCTGGGGTGGTGTAAATGACACGCACTTAGAAAACTTAAATGTCATTCAGAGATGGATATTACGAATTATATACGGTAAACCACTCAGATTCTCCAATGATAAATTACACGAAGAATCGGGAATATTTGACAGTAGGCAACTTTTCTGTCAAAATATACTAATCAACATAAAAAAAAACAAGATCTCTTCCCACCCTGTTACACACTCCTACAGCACAAGAAATAAAACAATATCGTTAAGCGTACCTCGTTGTGACAAAACCATAGGGCAACGTCACTGTGACTTTCTTGCACCAAAACTTTATAGTCTAACACCTGTTGATATAAGGAACTTACAGAGCATCAATTTATTCAAGAAAAAAATAAAAAAATGGATTTTGGCTTTTGGAAGGAGCAAACTACACGATTTTGTCAATCAAAAACTAAATTAATATATGGTTAGGTATTTTATACTCTTCAATCAAAACAATGAATGGTCTATTTATTATTTCTATTAGTAATATAATTTATACTCATGTTCTCTCGTGTTAATTGTATAAGTCTGAACACATCTATATATGTACGTATGCGAATATCTCTCAATTAGTTACTCAAATTTTTATATTCTGATACTTTTATATTTTATATTTGTACATTTTAGATTTTTAAACTTTTCCCTTTTAGCACTTTACATTTTACATTTTACATTTTTATAATTTTACATTTTACATTTTTACATTTTACATTTTTAAATTTTCATATCTTCACATTTTATATCTATATATTTTATATTTTCAAATTATTTCATAACGAATCATCTTCAACTAGTTATGTAATGATCACCTACTAAAATTGATGGAACATACAACAACATGAAGCCACGTACAAGCGATAGTTACTTTGGAACTAAAGCTTCTGTGGTATCCCCTGTTTATTTGCTGTACGCACTTTAATCATATATACCCTTTTTTGTAATTATTTTCTTGGTGAATAAACTTTATTATTATTATTATATTATTATATTGTTTTTGTTCTTTTGTGCCCTTTCTTTGTTTTCCCCACCACAACGTCTCATGCTTACGTCACAATACGATGAATTCTGATTTGTTTTCGATTTTGTTCTTCTTGTTCGCAATTGGCATTCGCGTTTGCAGCGTGTCACGCTTACATCACGCTGCTAACGAACAGAAAGGAATTTGGTGAAGTTTATTGTGTTAGAAGACTTATTTAGTTTGTAATAATGACCATCAGATGCAAGATGTGTTGTTCGGTGCCTCAGTGTAATCAATATATAAAAGTACGAATTCATCAATACACAGCTTCTCCGCAGTTGCAAAATTATGCATTGTGGAGAACATTTCAAAAATTGGGAAACCTATTTCCAATTATATGTCTGTGTGTAGTAAGCACTACTCAGAAACCGATTAAGAAGGTAATTTCATATCAAGAAAATATTTTTATGTTCAATCTATTTTTGATGCATTTTTTCATTCAAGGGAAATGGAATCCTAATGCAAAAGTTCATTTTGACAAAAGGCTTCAGAAAAGTACCTCGAAAATGTTTTTTTACAGCGATTTAATGTGAGCAAGAGGCGTTGAAAATGTTCTGTTGTGTCCATGAAAAGGCTTTAAAAAGAACTAGGGAGAAGGTAGTTTCGTGACATATCAAGGACATCTCGATAATTGCCGCCTGCGGCGGACATTTGCTGATCTATAATAGTTCTATTCATGTATGAACAGAACATCGCAGTGGAGGTTCAATGTCTCGAAATCTCGTAATTTTATTATCTCTGAGATGTATTTGTGCTTGCTGGGTTCTATACCAGGACCTTGTTCTCCATTGATAATGGAGACGTCCTGGATATCAGCGAATACATCTTCTTTGTAGCTGAGTTTTCTGTATGAGGTAGTTGGTGTTGGGCCTGAGAGTCATACGGGTGTCCAGTTTAACCCCCAGGTATTTCACGGTGGTTCTGTCTGCTACCTCAACCCCTTTGAGAAGAGGCTGGGTACTTAAATCAACGTGGTATGGTCGTTGCCTGTAAATACTACATTATTAAAAATTCATACATGTGGTCAAATTTCCTCATTCCGTTAAAATCGGAAGAAGGAATTTTGAATACGTTGAAGACGGTTGGACACGGTACCTAATAATGCAATACTGCACCATAAATACTGTCACAGTAAGATAACTGAGAGAAAATTAGAGCCTCACAAAGTTCTAGTTTGAGATTAGTGGATAGAATATCTCTATTTGGATACAACTGCCTATTCAGATACAATTGCAATATCGATTCATGATGTTTGTTGTAGGGCTGCCGACCGACAGATACATGTGGAGCGACGCGTCCGGCCGCCAGAAACGCACCAGGGACCAGGCGAAGCTGATGTCAAGCCGGTGGCAGTGGGTGTCCGATTGGATAGTGGACTTCCACGTGCCGGGCGGAGTCGATCGCGACGGTTGGCAGTACGCTGTGGACTTCCCCGCCACCTATCACGCCAACAAGCAGTTCACGGATTACGTGAGAAGGAGGAGATGGTACAGGTAACATCCTCAGACTCAATTACCTCGATTCATTCAAAAATCATTGATAAGTATCAATCCTAAACGCCAAACACGGATTAATGGAAAGAGAGATAGAAAAACCTTAAGATCTTCATTAAATCTGACGAGACCCTAAGGAAAGGTATAGACCATATCATATGATGCCACCTGTCACGCCAACAAACAGGTTACCGATAATTATTAGATCGAAATCATTTGTTGGAACATAATTAGATAGAAAATCAATTTATAAAAAAATCAAATGATCGAAAAATCAAATGATCGAATATCAATTAATCGACATATCATTATTTGATGGAACTTATAATATATATATACAGTATGATGCAAATGTATGGAATAAATTCATTTTAAAACAAGACGACTTCCGAAAAAAATCCAAAAAGTAGAGTTCAGAACTTTTTTATCGATGTATTTTTTCAACTAGACGACCCTTCGATGTTCAATTCTCAGTAGAAGATCTCTGCAAGATTCAGTCAACCAAATGATAATTCATTTTAATTTCAATCTTCTTTTGCAAAATTTTGACTATTGGATAGACGATCAGTAGACCTTTCAAACGAGGTGTCACATGACCCCTGTTTTCATTTGAAAAAATCGTTCATTACGTCATTACTCCAAATCCGGTGACGTAACATCTCTCATATGGATATCATGAGATGAGGCTTCAAAAATGAAACCTCACGTGTTTTTGGAATTTTTCAAAATGTCGCCCATTTCTGAAATAATGAATTTATTCCATACATTTGCATCATACTGTATATATATAATTAGAGTTTCTAATAATATATTATAATAAAATTAGATTGACTTTTTTGGCCACAATTCTGAATATTTTCCGTCGCAGTCAACGTGTGAATAACAACAAATTGGTCGTTTACTATGAAAGTTTGCGGTGCCGCCACGATCATCTTGAAATAATTTCTTGTTTTGTTATGTACCTCACCATAAATAATAAGTTTATAATTATTAATATTATATAGTTGTGAGGTTCTGATAATTATGTAGTTGAATTGAAATGAATACGATGTTTTATCTGAAAAATCCTATCGAATTGTCGATTTGGCAGCGGTTGAATGTGATATCTTTTCCGCAGAGGGAATAGACAAACTGAATCACTTTTCAAAAAGTTACTCCAAGACCTCAACGTTATATTATGGCTTTGCCTTTATCAAGAACGTCTGAAATAAACCCAGAATTTCGGAACATTATCACTTCACTTCTTAGATTCAAAATCTTGTTTTTTTGTTTTCAAGACCCATCGCGAGCTTTCTGGAACTAAAAGATCACGTGCTGTCGACTGGTCGAAGTCCACAGAATTTTAGAAATCATTTCTACCAAGTCTTCTAGTCAATATCTCGAAATGGTTTTGGAATTTCTGAATCTTCTCTCTTAGTAGGTTATCCTATTCGCGGTCGCCAAGGTCATTTGATGACATTATAATCCACGGGTAAACATCCTAACCCCTGGCATAGATTGAAAGTCAGACGTGTTTTCCGTTTTTGATAATACTTATAATAATAATACGTTTATTATTCCCCTAAAACCATGACAAGTATAAGGTTCTAGGTTGAGCATACTCAATGTGGCGAATAAATGATGTCATCAGAACATCATCTAGTGACCTTGGCGACCGCGAATAGTCACTGATGGTTATCCGATCCGACACATGATCTCTTTGGATCGGATTGATTACTGAGTGACCATGACCTTAATATCCTTATGACTTACTATTGACATAATATTAATGAAACATGTCTGACTGGCTGCCATATCCCATCAACGCAAAAATCTCATCCAAATTACTCTCCTGAAAACGCTTCTGTCCTGTTGCTCGGAAACATGAGTAAGGTTTTTTTTTCATGTTCTAGAGTGACGTGACAATATGTATCTAATTTTTGGGATTATTCTTGAGAAAGATATAAGACAGGTCCTGAATGCGCATACTCCATGGAACCAAGTTAGATCTCGTAAATGAATGAGCTTTAACCTTACGCCATTAGCGGTCTAGTTAGTAAATTGTTTCGGTGGTGACAGCTTAAGCTTTGTGCCTCCTGTCCCTTTCTAGGAGGTGTGCGATAGCTACTACAGGGCCCTGGCAGGAATTGGGACACACCAAGCTGCTGGAGGTGTCTCTAGAAGCGGTGAACGACTCTGTAGATAGTATGGTTTCTGTGTGGGGACTGGCTTCAGGGGGGCACGCCATTGTAAGAGTTGGAGTCTCCAGATCTAATCCGCTGGTGAGTGAATTATACATAAAAACTCATTACTTTTCTTCATCGAACAGTGAGAGCAGATAGAAGATCAGGTTGAAAATGCCACACCTCTGTATCCTAAATCAAAAATAGTTACGGACAATCAATTTCTCAATTTTTTTTCTGGCCGTTTTCTGTCTGTAAGTGTATTATAATTGTATATTATACATCTAGGGTGAGAAGTGAGCTATTATATAGCAAGCACTTTTGTATCAAGAGGCGCGAAGCGCCGAAGGATATAATGTACGAGCTATATAAGAGCATTCTCACCCGACGTATCTATAATATTTTTTCCACCAGCTATAGCTATGAAACCTACCATTATCTGCTCCTTTCCGAGGAGGAAAGTGTGTTTTTATTTCCAAGGTAGTTTTCGTCATTTTATGAACCACTAGACAAAGCCATCTCTGTTGTAATTAACCCGAATGCACTGCTCTGATCAGAGATTCCTAGGAATGGCACTCGAAACTAGTAGGTATTTATCAATAACGACTTGTCATATGCTTTCATAGTGACAATAGGTCCATATTTCGGTATCACAGCACTAAAATGATTGAAACATATTGCTAGTGATGTAAAAAATGTAATATAAACCTTGGTAGTAAAGAATATTTCCACGGGGACCTTATAACCCTCGGCTGAAGCCTCGGGATATAATCTTGGTCCCTGGGTAATAACGATATTCTTTGCTACCTTGGTGAATAAATAACTATTTCCACTAATAACACTGAAAAATCAACATCTCTTATCAATTCAGATTTTCATTTCCATTCAAGAAGCAATGTCATTCCTCGTGTTTATTCAGCATTGTTCAACTTATTATTGAAATTTTGATATATCAAATATAGCCTAGGAGTTCAGTTTTCAAACAAACTAAAAATAAATTCGACTTGGGTGTCAGAAAATAAACGCTGTATCAAGATTCCAGGAGAAATAATTGTAAATAACTACAAAACCCAGTAAGAATTGAAGTGAGATTCTTTTTGGCAGGAAGCTTGTACCCCGCCTGCATGAAGTTAGGAAGGATACTGATGAATATCACTAGTAGATATTAAAAATACAGTAGTCATTAATATGTTTTGAAATATTTTTACCTTATGAATAACACACATGATAGCATTGAACAATCATTGAAGTGGTACATCATTCCACGATATCGACCGCCATAGCTGAAATTGTTTTGCTTGGTCAAAAAAATGTGTCCTTACCGAAAGTCAGGGTTATTTGATTATTAGATTATTCCAAACATTTTCATATTTCAAAAGTTGCTTTCACCTTTAATGAGATTTATAGTTTCATTTATATTTGGTTTTAAGAATTTATCACTTTCGTTGGTTGCATATCGGTATCTGTGTGTATATTGAATAATATCATTGACACCATTGACAGTTCTTTTAGAGGAAAACCTCGAATAATGGTGAGTTTTCAGTTGAGCGGTGGGAAAGAGTTATTTCATTTCCATAAGCCATTTATGCCGAGTTGAATAAGATGTTTCATCCGAAAAATCTTTTTGAATAATCGATTTGGCTGAGGTTCCAAAGAGGTCCTTAGAATGTGATATCTTCTGTGGGGCATGGTATTCGGCTCGGCTGAGCATTTTTCATAAAAATGTGTGATTCTTGGTTGAAATCCTGGCGGGCCCGATTCTCGAATCTGTAGGAATTCGATCCTATAGGAGAATGATCTAATGTTTTCAGTTCTCATAGGAAATGATAATTTGTCATGACACCTATTCTTGAACCAGATGGAATCGTTTTTCCCAGGGGATTGAAAAAGTGCCGTATGTCGCAGATAGATTCTTGAACTTACATGAATTCACCAATGAAATAAGTGGAATTTATGTTAGTAACTGGTGGATGATTGAGATGAAATGTTGACATTTTGATTTTGACTAATTTTGAGGTTATAGTATAATATAATTTTGCGACTCTGAGATTATTGTGCATTGTATATTTACTATATTTCCTCTGAACGAAATGGATATGGATACAAACAATATTAAAAAACCACGTGGTGGTAGTATGAGCAAAGAGCAGACATGACTCTTGATAAAAATAATGGAGGCCTCTGAGGACTTGAGAAAAGGAAAATTTCAACCCCAATTCACTTGTAAGGATTCTAAAGTACCTATCAATTTTCTAGGAATGTCTGGGCAAACAAAAAACTTTAATAAATTGTGCAGCAGACAAACACTCAATTGGTCCCTTCTACGCAGAAACCTTCTTGTTAGTCTTCTAGCAAGGATTTCAGCCACTTCCAAATTTTGTAAAGCCTCTAGATGATCTAGTTCATCTATGTTTGCCATGTTTTGCAATGCATATGTTTTTCCGATTTTTCACTAATGTCAAGTTCCCATCACAAATGAGAATAACTTCGTATTTCATGAGTGTATCCTATGGGAAACATTTTGTTCCCAAGGGTATAACCATGGGAAGCAGTTCCTTCGAAATGTGTAGTAATAGTTTCCCATACAATATTTCAAGAATACATCATCTCAAACTTCCATGGGAAATAACGAGTTTTTCCCATGGGAATGAATTCCAACGGGTTCGAGAATCGGGCCCCTGGAAGTGGCTCCAATTCCACAACGATCTGTAGGTCCCGCGGCCCCCGCTCTTCCGAAACATGCACAAATTTCGACGTCGAAGTAGCGATATACAAATTTTCCACATTTTTTTTTTTCACCCTAAAGTATTCTTTGAACTCCTCCCCTTGTAGGGCCACGTCTGGGATCACGTCAATGCCGACCAACCCCTTACCAGTCTCAGCTGCGGCCCCTTCAGGCAGGTGTGGGCAGTTGGCAAAAAGGGGTGCGCCTACTGCCGCGCCGGCATCACCGAGGAGAAGCTCGAGGGTGAGCGGTGGACGAGCGTGGAAGCGCCGCAGGGGAGTCAACTCAAGCAGATATCGGTGCGTTTCATCAAAATATTGTTAGATTCTAAATCGGGGAGTCGTAGCCCACTAAACATGAAAACATAAATGTAATATTACATTGTTACTTTGTGATGTTATTCAGAGAGATGCTTAATGTCACAGATACGTTGCGGGAATAAGCTTATGTGCCTCTTATAAATATTACAATGTGAAGTTGATGGTAAATATTATATAAATATATCAGGAATCACATAAAATCAATGTTACTTCATAACGTATATTCAATGTTACTCAATACATCTGAAAAATATTGTATATTAACATTCCAATTATTTTCTAGGAGTTTTAAGGTTATGTCTATTTTGTCTGGAATCATCAAGACAATCATCTAAATGATCTTCACAAAAGACAGAGAAGAGGATCTATCCCTGATTCTGCTTATCATAAATCCAGTCATACCTAGCTTAGCTATATGATTCCTGCATAATCCAGTGCTCTCTTACTGAAATTCTGAAAAGTAATAGGTAGTTTTTGGAAGTTTCCTGACTCATTTTGAAATTGTATTCTATGTTCTTCTTCTAGCAATGATATATATATTTCACCCATTATTTTTGTAATTCGTGAAATATGAACACAATCCGTATTCACGAATCCCTCCAACTTTTTCACATATTATGAAATGCAAATACAGATTGGTTGCATTTCTATATTCCACCAAAGCGAACCTGGAATCTGAGTAGGTATTATGAGCAATTCATTTTTCTTTCGAATTTATTTGAGTCCAAGACTTGTTTAGTTCTTAATTTACTCTGATAACTAGGAATAATATCTGAAAATCCATATTTTCACTGATCACACTGTTTGACCTGTTACCATGACCATAATAGACTACAAACAAAATGGCAGGAATGGAATCGAATTGACTTTTGACAGTTGACAAGGGTACTAACGTAGATGGAAAAATATTATATCCTTGTATCCTTTATACATGTAAGCTACGTTATAAGGTGGTGAAACGTTGCACAAATAACATAGCAACTCTGTCTGAGATATATCTGATGAACCTAAAATCAACATATCATAATATTATCTAATGATATTGATTTCAATATTGATGCAACGTCTTATAAACGTTTTAGTTCATAATATTATGTTGGATACTTCAAAAGGACATTATCGCAATGTTATTTCAACAATATCACAAAACTTACAACTGAAAAATATTTTTGTTATGTATCATGTTTAGTGGGACATAGACACATTTTCCACACTTGAACGCATTTATTCACTCAGGATGATTTGTACAACTATGACCGTTTATAAAATTCAACATCGACAACCGACTCGCTTTGATGCTGATTAATAAGTTCGTTTCAATTGCATGATGATGACGAAACCGATGAATCGCCAGCTTGTGATAAGGAATTTCTTAGGCGTTCCATTCATTTCCGGTCTGATTTTGTCGCTAACAGTATATTATCCTAAACAAGACAGTAAGTTCAGTCACAGAAATTTGGCAATAGCGTGTCCCAAAACTCCAAATAAACACTATTCCGTTGACATTCGGATATAGAACGACGCGCCGTCGATGCGCACAGGGTAAAAAATGTAACGTCTGCCTTAAAGATCAAAGGTGCCGATGCCAAATAAATTTACTGTCTTGAGTCTTGTTTAGGATAACATATATCGTGGTTTTATCTATTCTGTCTGGAAGTTATTTGTTCAATAAATAAATAAATAAATAAAAAAAAAATATCTACTGGTGGATAGCTTGTATACCGAATTGTTAATTTTTTTACAAAATAATATTCATTGTAGAAGCAACCCATTTCTTCATATTTGAGTAGGTGTAGAATTCAAACAAATTCAAGATGAAATGAAGAAAATATATAAAATGAAATGTTGAAATTGTATAAGAAATGATATAGCCGATCATCTTTCACAAAAATGATTGATTTATTTTAAGCTATAGTTCCCGTTTTTTAACTTTGAAGAACCTAGCTATATACAAATTCCTAAATATTTTCAGAAATAATTAGTCTGTCTGTGTTATCGAAAAATCAGATGTCGAATGATTGAATGTTGAAATAATAACTCGAACTATTTGCACTTGAAATGAAAAGCGATTTCAAAAATCATCTTCATATGTAGATATAGTGGCGGTCAGAACTATTTGCTGTTATATTTATTTGAAGTACCTCGACGTTCGACATTGCAGTTTTGAATATATTTCACAGTGAATTTTCAAATGATTTTCGTAGTCTTTCGATTTTTTCCTTCCGATTTAATTTTGAGTGATTTTTTTTTGACTAACCTGGTCATATAAGCGAACATCACTGAGTGTAGTATAGTATGGTTTCCAAACCATTATTTATTTTTCAAGAATTTTACCCAATAATAGTTCCTAAACAAAACAGAATCAGTACTCATTTTGATATTGTAATTATTATTCTTCTACAAGACCACACTCATGATGTTCTACTACAAATCCGCCCATATTGTTTTCTACTTCAAAACCCATTATGCTTGGTATTGATTATCTATAACTGTTTTTGTTCATACGGACAGTTCTACTGTTGTTTCACTTACTGATGAGCACGTCTGTTGTATGTCTTTATTCGTTCACTACTCAAGTGCCGCATTCCACATCAACCAGATCACTCCCTAATGTCCGATGATGAATCACATTCTTGTGTTAGCTTGGTGATTGATTATTGGAATGAAACACTCTCTATTCACAATTACCCACTATATTCACAATAACTATAACAGGTACACAACCTGACCGTATCACGGCTAATTGAAGAATGTCTCATATATAGATAAATATTCTACTGACTACCCGTCACCCTCTACATAATCCTCGTGTGTCATCAACAGGTCAACACTCATATCCGCCCAGGAGGCGATTTTACTAAATATACTGCACGCTAGCACAAACCACGCCCACCATAATACGTCATATCTCCAAACATTACCGATATACTCGGAGTCAGCACATCGCACTAAATATACTGTGCTCCAACGCAAGAATACACTTTTTATGATTTTGACACGAATTCGACTGAAGCTCTCTCGTTGTCAATCTCTTGTACGCAGTAAATTCATACACCCAAATGGTCTACTGGTTAGCGCTGTCGACTTTCAGTCTGAAGGTCCATGGATCGAATCGCTGTGAACTTGAACTTTTTTTTGCAACTTTTTTTTCTCACCAATGTTTTTTTACTTCATTCTGGTTTTCCTTTTTCATAAAATATTTGAAGTCAAATAGGTTAATGCGTTTAGGATAAACAGTCTCATTTTATTCAATTTTGTTGAAGAACTCAACTTTTGAAATATATTATTAATCAATGTGTTTCTACACTCCATTCGGTTTTCCTTCCTCAAAAATATTGCAATCAGGGATAGGTTAGTTCGTTGAGGATAAATAGTCTCTGAGTTTTGCCTAAGTAAAGTACTTTGAAGATGAGATATAACGGTGGGCGTGGTATGTGCTAGCGTACAGTATATTTAGTAAAATCGCGCCCAGGAGCTTCACTTACAGGGCGTATCTAGCTACCATGAACAGTGACTCTCTAACACTTGCATATACTACAGTAGGCACTGTACCGGGTGAACAACTAAGAACAGCTGTCATCAATTCTTTTTCCAACTTTGATCGTCAATATCTTCCGTTAGCGAAAAGCTATCATCTTGCAGTTTTCGTTGGTCTCTTGAGATTTGGTTTCTCTATTTGTTCGTGTAATAATATGCACCCAGTACATTTTTAATTCACGATATCTATTGATACTCCAGATCACGCCGACAGCCGTTCTTAGTTGTTCACTTGGTACATATTACTATGTTTGGATTCAAATGATCGAAATGTCGAAAGAGCAAGTTTTTCATTTTCAATGAATCAGGGCAAAAAATTGGTATAATAACTGAATCACCTTGTAACAGGTGAACGGCGCGGGCGTTTGGGCGGTGGACCTCCAGGGGCGGCTGCACGTCAGGAGGGAGATCACACAAACGTTTCCCGAGGGAACGCATTGGCAGACCGTGGTCGCCGATCCGCCTGTTCTGAGTGAGTATGAAATACTCGGTTATCCACCTAAAATGCCCACCTCTTTTCAGAGTTGTCATCCATAAAGTCCATAACATATGAGTTATTATTATTATAGTATCAATACAATTATCTAATTTTTTTCTCTGAGTTGATAATGAAAATACAATATGGTTTTCTTCAAACCAGATTGTGAAAATAATTGAAATATTTCAGATGCACTAGTGCATAAAATTTCATCACAATAGTGGCTACATATAACATAACATAATATAACAATGTCTGGTACCACCATTCTTACCAAGACCACTATATCTTTGCTCGGTATTACCATCAGCAATACTCTGTCGTGGGAAAATCATGTCCGATACATCGCAGAAGCTGCTTCACAAAAACTCGGATTCTTGTTCCTTACGAAAATATATTTTACACCTCAACGGCTTTTCATGACCTACAAAGTACTGATATGGGGTTCAGCACCCTAACATACGCTGATGCTCTTAGATTCCATCGAGAGAAGAGACATTCGGCTTACTAACTCTTTGACCCCATTAGAACACCGTAGAGAAGCCGGCTACCTTTCACTTTTCACAAGACAGCACATTCCTTCGTTGTTTACCTTGAAAAATGTCGAACAACTATACCTCCTCTTTCTATCCTTCCTAGGTACGAACGATGTCCCACGAACATTATAGGAATTTCCTTTCGTGCGCTCCAAGAGATAAAAAAAAACATTCGATTTAACCGGCAGATGCGAACCAATAATGTAACAGCGAGGCAATAACCTGGTAAAACCTTTTTTTTCAATTCCATGCTATGTGGTGTGAAGAAAACAAAATTGTTCTCTTATTATTATCTGAATACAAGTTAATCACTACTGTCGACCTATTCAGGAGGAAAAAATTGGATATATCTTCTATCTAACTTCACTTTTTGTATCTATATAGTCATTTTCTTAATTTACCGCCACACCGTGATCGCGTGACATATGTCGAAATCGATTTTTAGGATATTGGACTTGCACAGTTGATCCCCGAGATGAAAATTTGTCGATACTTTTTCCCAATATTACAGACTCTATGGATGAACCTGTATGTATACAGGTCGTTTATTGAATTGTTACATATTTGGATAGCAACATCGCAAGTGACTGACGTCTTCGCTACACTCTCCGTTTCCGCTAGTCTCAGTCTTCGCCTCCTACAGAGAAACAACCGCTTTTCTCCGTAGCTGGCAATGTTGCCAAATTACATTCTTTCTAAATACTCCTATATGCAATGATTCGATAAACAACCTATATAACCTCCATTGAATTACATTTTGTTTGGCAGTCAATACTAAACAATTCGGTATAAAAATTGATGAAATGGAAACCAATCAATTTTTCTCACAGAGATAATAGAAGAAATGATTGAAAAACCTCAAAAATCAAAACCAATCAATCTTCCATGTCGATTTTCTTACAGAATATAGGTTGATTGAATGATTGATTGTCTTTTTATTATCCCAAGAAACATTGATGTTAAGAGGAGAAGAATGTGCGTGAGAATCGTTTTTTGTATTTGATTTCTTAAATACTAGGAGCACTAATGAGATTTTTTCCAAATTTCAACTCTGACTTCACGAGTTTCATTGAAATTGGAGAAATTACCATATATGGCACTAATTATTTTCGAATAGCAACTCTAATTTAAAATTGTAATGAACTATAGGGTGTTCCATTTGAAATAAGAAAGTTCCCTTCCAAACCTAAAGTGACCGGAAGTGCCAAAGCCACTGATGACGATATGTCAAATTGATGTCCATATTTTCTCATGTCCCAAATTTGAAAAATGAAAAATCGATCAGATTTTCTTACAAGCTGTTCAGTCCTGTCCAGATCTACTTGAGAAGTATTCAGACCTGATCGTTTTCTTCGATATACAGTGAAGGTTGGAACGAATTCGTTTAAAGTTTTATCAGCCCAGTTAGAAAAAATTGATGGGACTATCTAGTAGTTACTTGATGGCCTTGACGTGACGTTTTGAAATTACCTCATAGTGTTATAACAAGGTATAACTATGATATTTTTTTCCGATTTATAGATTCTGCACCCAATACGACAGGTTTCAAAAGTGTGAGTGTAGGAAACAGTCAAGTATGGGCAGTTACGGACGGTGGGGTGATTCTGAGGCGAGAAGGAATTTGTCCCAAGAATCCGGCAGGTTCCGGATGGGACATAGGAATTCCAGTAAGTCCTTCATATAATTTATTTATTTATTTATTATTATTTATTTATTTCAACTACGAAATAGATACAATGCTCAAAGTGGAATGAAATGTTAAATAAATACAAAAAGCTCAAAGTCATATCCACACAATGTTCATAAATGAACAACAATGGTAGATTTCGGAAGAAAAACAACTAATTTCCTGGCTTATCCACCCAGAACATTGAATTACATCCTCCCGAAATCTTTGCATCGACTCGTATAATCGAATACTGATTCGAAATCAATGGGCATTCAGGAAAGATTCACTTGTATCAGTATTCGTTTATACGAGTCGATGCATAGATTTCGGGAGGATGTAATTCAATCTGCGTAGCATTAGCCAGGAAAGTAGTTGTTTTTCTCCCGAAATCTACCATTGTTCTTCAATTTATGAACATTGTGTGGATATGCCATTGAACTTTTTGTATTTATTTTTATCTATTTATTTATTGAATCAAGTAAAATCTACATATTTTCTCATTGAATATTAATCACATGTACTTATATATATATTTCACATAGTATCTCCTTCACACAGGTTAGTGACCTGTGTGTGAAAGAGATGAATTATTTCATGTATAGAATTGTTTTTTCACAATATGAATACTTAAACTGAAAACAAATAATGATAGTTTATTTCCAAATATGATGCATGAATTAATTTTGAAAGGAGTAAAGGAATTTTGTAAATAATGAGTCAATTAGCTCACTAAAATCCCATGATTGGTTTGTGGGTATTATGACTTTGTCAACTTCAGAAGTCTCAAGAATTCTAAGAACAAGTATGAAAATACATAGAATTTAATATATAGATAATTGAATATGAAACATATTTCACATTTTTTTTCTTGCAGGGGAACTGGCAGTATGTAAGTGTGAGGGCCTTCAACTGAGATTTTTGCTTCAGCAAGTAATAATACCAAAAAAAGTAACTGATATCCATTTTCCATTGCTTGAAGTAACCTTGTCGGATTAGACCATTCAGGCTCTCGCTTCGTTCAAATGAACTGCTAATCGCCTTCATTATCAATTTGTGCCTCCAACATTAAAGAAAGAGGGAAATATATCTGCATCTCACCGAGAGGCCAAGATTTTTTTCTGCGGATAATCAGCATTTCGCACTTGAATAAGGCGAAAATTCTGGAGTTCTATAACTCAACATGTGGATTTTATATGAGCGAAGCTATATCCTTGAATGGTCGACGAGGGTACTAAAGATAATCATTTTTATAATATATTTGATATTTTATATAAAGGGTGTTAATCAATTGAGTGCCGATAATACAATGTGTGAATCCTCGGGTGATTTTAAGGAGAAAAGTTCTTATCAACATAATATTCCTTAAACCTCTTAGTTTTTCATCATAATTTTTTATCAGTTAGATATTTTTATGAAATTTTGTACTCACCTTCTCATCATTAAGGAGCATTTTTTGACCTCAAAGATTTTCCAAAATGTTCACCAGTGACGACCGTACGGAGTTTGAACTGACAATTTTTTAAGAAAAAAATGGTACGTCACTGATTTTTCCAAAAACCAAAACTATTTTTGTAATCCCCGTTTATTTTTAAGAAAGTGCGGTTCTTAGACTTACCTTCATTCGACGCACCGTTTTCGCGAAAAAAACTAAAAATCACAAAATGGTTTTTCCCCAGTTCATTGAGATAGTTTTTGGTATTTTGTAAACATTTAGTAGAAACCCACATTCTGTTTTGGGACAATAATCATTTTTTTACTTTTACCAGTGATGTTCACGTAGGCCTGATATTGAATGTTTTCATTAAAAAAAAACTTGAAGACTCTGATTTTAACACCCTGTAGGCTCAAAATCATGTTATTACGACTAGAAAATCAATTACATTTTATATATTATTTGTATAAAATGTATCAATGAAGGAAAAAGGTAACACAATAACCGAAAAATTAAATAAATGAATAAAAATAAATGAAAAATAAAATTAATAAATAAACTTTTCTCCTTGGAATCTCCCGAGGATTGACACCTTGTATTATCGGCACCCAATTAATTGCCACCTTGTATTAAATTTTTGGTAATAGTATCATTTTTTCATTTTGTTTTTATGTCTTTTTGTGCCATTTATAATTATCATAAGTTCAATTTAGATATGGCTTTAAATACCATTCCAGAAATGTATTTTTAATAATTTTTAACTAGAGATTGTGAATGTTGTTTTCATCATTATTCAGACTCCCCTTTAAGCTAGTCATTTTATTTTGTTGATTTGTTGTATATATTTAAAAATAAACTTTTTACAAAAATGAAGGTTGATATTTTAGTATTTACTCTCGTAATATGAGGAGTGGATATACCACAGTGGGTTCTCGACATGCTGGACAAGAATCTGAACTGTGTTTTTTTTTATCCCTCTTGATTTCCGAGATATTCTTATTCAGCATTGAGAAAATTCACCATTCGAGATCGCTGCTATGAGGGCACTGAATTTCTTTCCATGGGCAAAATACGTGAATCAATTCAGTTTCGCTAGAAATTCAGTAGTTCCTATCATATCTACCATCGAAAGAATGCAGAGCATAGTAAGGTCAAAAAAAGCGAACTTTTTTCTATCAATCCAGGGAGCTGTGCTTCTATTCCGCAGAAGGACGTCCCTGTATTAAACATTTGAAGTCTCTATGACAAAAGGTATCCTCGGTCGAAAAAAAAAACATTTTCTCCACATATTTCAAGGCATTAGAACGACTTGAAAATTTACATTCAAGGTGTTCTCGATGTGCTGCATGAGAATCTGAAGTTAGTTTTTCTCGATCCCTCTCAGTTTCCGAGATATTAGCATTTGGAAAAAAGTCGGAGCAAAACGCGGTCAAAAATTGCTACTTTTTTTTATTAAAGTTGAAGAGCTGTGCTTTTACTCCGCACTACACCATCCTTTGAGGACCCTGTATACCAAATTTGAAGACTCTACGACAAAGTTGATTTTTCAGTCTGAAAATGAAAGAAGGTTAACCCCTTTGAACTTTTTTCGTATAATTCAAGACATCAGAATGCGCTGAAAATTCGCATACAGCATGTTCTCGATGTGCTGCACAAGAATCTGAAGTTAGTTTTTCTCTATCTCTCTTAGTTTCCGAGATATTAGCATTTGAAAAAAAGTCGGAGCAAAACGCGGTCAAAAATTGCTACTTTTTTATTATTAAAGTTGAAGAGCTGTGATTTTACTCCGCACTACACCATCCTTTGAGGACCCTGTATACTAAATTTGAAGACTCTACGAGAAAATTGATTTTTGGGTCTGAAAATGAAAGAAGGTTAACCCCTTTGAACATTTTTCATCTAATTCAAGACATCAGAATGAGCTGGAATCTTGCATACATCATGTTCTCGATGTACTGCACAAGAATCTGAAGTTATTTTTTTTCGATCCCTCTCAGTTTCCGAGATATTAGCATTTGGAAAAAAGTCGGAGCAAAACGCGGTCAAAAATTGCTACTTTTTTTTATTAAAGTTGAAGAGCTGTGCTTTTACTCCGCACTACACCATCCTTTGAGGACCCTGTATACTAAATTTGAAGACTCTACGACAAAGTTGATTTTTCAGTCTGAAAATGAAAGAAGGTTAACCCCTTTGAACTTTTTTCATATAATTCAAGACATCAGAATGAGCTGAAAATTCGCATACAGCATGTTCTCGATGTGCTGCACAAGAATCTGAAGTTAGTTTTTCTCTATCTCTCTTAGTTTCCGAGATATTAGCATTTGAAAAAAAGTCGGAGCAAAACGCGGTCAAAAATTGCTACTTTTTTATTATTAAAGTTGAAGAGCTGTGCTTCTACTCCGCACTAGGCCATCCTTTGAGGACCCTGTATACCAAATTTGAAGACTCTACGACAAAGTTGATTTTTGGGTCTGAAAATGAAAGAAGGTTAACCCCTTTGAACATTTTTCATCTAATTCAAGACATCAGAATGAGCTGAAAACTTGCATACATCATGTTCTCGATGTACTGCACAAGAATCTGAAGTTATTTTTTTTCGATCCCTCTCAGTTTCCGAGATATTAGCATTTGGAAAAAAGTCGGAGCAAAACGCGGTCAAAAATTGCTACTTTTTTTTATTAAAGTTGAAGAGCTGTGCTTTTACTCCGCACTACACCATCCTTTGAGGACCCTGTATACCAAATTTGAAGACTCTACGACAAAGTTGATTTTTCAGTCTGAAAATGAAAGAAGGTTAACCCCTTTGAACTTTTTTCGTATAATTCAAGACATCAGAATGCGCTGAAAATTCGCAAACAGCATGTTCTCGATGTGCTGCACAAGAATCTGAAGTTAGTTTTTCTCTATCTCTCTTAGTTTCCGAGATATTAGCATTTGAAAAAAAGTTGGAGCAAAACGCGGTCAAAAATTGCTACTTTTTTATTATTAAAGTTGAAGAGCTGTGCTTTTACTCCGCACTAGGCCATCCTTTGAGGACCCTGTATACCAAATTTGAAGATTCTACGACAAAGTTGATTTTTGGATCTGAAAATGAAAGAAGGTTAACCCCTTTGAACTTTTTTCATATAATTCAAGACATCAGAATGAGCTGAAAATTCGCATACAGCATGTTCTCGATGTGCTGCACAAAAATCTGAAGTTAGTTTTTCTCTATCCCTCCTAGTTTCCGAGATATTAGCATTTGAAAAAAAGTCGGAGCAAAACGCGGTCAAAAATTGCTACTTTTTTATTATTAAAGTTGAAGAGCTGTGATTTCACTTCGCACTACACCATCCTTTGAGGACCCTGTATACCAAATTTGAAGACTCTACGACAAAGTTGATTTTTCAGTCTGAAAATGAGAGAAGGTTAACCCCTTTGAACTTTTTTCGTATAATTCAAGACATCAGAATGCGCTGAAAATTCGCATACAGCATGTTCTCGATGTGCTGCACAAGAATCTGAAGTTAGTTTTTCTCTATCTCTCTTAGTTTCCGAGATATTAGCATTTGAAAAAAAGTTGGAGCAAAACGCGGTCAAAAATTGCTACCTACTTTTTTTTATTAAAGTTGAAGAGCTGTGCTTTTACTCCGCACTACACCATCCTTTGAGGACCCTGTATACCAAATTTGAAGACTCTACGACAAAGTTGATTTTTGGGTCTGAAAAAGAAAGAAGGTTAACCCCTTTGAACTTTTTTCGTATAATTCAAGACACCAGAATGAGCTGAAAATTTGCATACAGCATGTTCTCGATGTGCTGCACAAGAATCTGAAGTTAGTTTTTCTCTATCTCTCTTAGTTTCCGAGATATTAGCATTTGAAAAAAAGTCGGAGCAAACCGCGGTCAAAAATTGCAACATTTTATTATCAGAGTTGAAGAGCTGTGCTTCTACTCCGTACTAGGCCATCCTTTAAGGTCCCTGTATACCAAATTTGACAACTCTACGACAAAGTTGATTTTTGGGTCTGAAAAAGAAAGAAGGTTAACCCCTTTGAACTTTTTTCGTATAATTCAAGACACCAGAATGAGCTGAAAATTTGCATACAGCATGTTCTCGATGTGCTGCACAAGAATCTGAAGTTAGTTTTTCTCGATCCCTCTTAGTTTCCGAAATATCAGCATTTGAAAAAAAGTCGGAGCAAAACGCAGTCAAAAATTGCAACTTTTTATTATTAGAGTTGAAGAGCTGTGCTTCTACTCCGCACTAGGCCATCCTTTGAGGACCCTGTATACCAAATTTGAAGATTCTACGAGAAAGTTGATTTTTGGGTCTGAAAATGAAAGAAGGTTAACCCCTTTGAACTTTTTTCATATAATTCAAGACATCAGAATGAGCTGAAAACTTGCATACAGCATGTTCTCGATGTGCTGCACAAGAATCTGAAGTTAGTTTTTCTCGATCCTTCTCAGTTTCCGAGATATTAGCATTTGAAAAAAAGTCGGAGCAAAACGCGGTCAAAAATTGCTACTTTTTTATTATTAAAGTTGAAGAGCTGTGCTTCTACTCCGCACTAGGCCATCCTTTGAGGAACCTGTATACCAAATTTGAAGACTCTACGACAAAGTTGATTTTTGGGTCTGAAAATGAAAGAAGGTTAACCCCTATGAACATTTTTCATCCAATTCAAGACATCAGAATGAACTGAAAACTTGCATACAGCGTGTTCTCGATGTGCTGCACAAGAATCTCAAGATAATAGTCGTCAAAAATTGCTACTTTTTTATTATTAAAGTTGAAGAGCTGTGCTTCTACTCCGCACTAGGCCATCCTTCAAGGACCCTGTATACCAAATTTGAAGACTCTACGACAAAGTTGATTTTTGGGTCTGAAAATGAAAGAAGGTTAACCCCTTTGAACTTTTTTCATATAATTCAAGACATCAGAATGAGCTGAAAATTTGCATACAGCATGTTCTCGATGTGCTGCACAAGAATCTGAAGTTAGTTTTTCTCGATCCCTCTTAGTTTCCCAGATATTAGCATTTGAAATCTCAGAGGAACATATTTCATATATCAATATGCATCATAATCATCTCGAGTATGTACATGATGTTCTCTAGAAGCTTATCACGAATAGAGACTCTTGTTACTTTATCTGCTGTAGTTTACATAATATACGTAGGATTTCGTATCAATTGCTTCGTCACCTGTATTTCCATCCATCAATCAATGGACAAAATAATCATAACTTTCTAAAGGGGTGAGAATAAGATGTAATCAGAGGGGCAAACCTTCATCAAATTAATATCGAGAAAATAAGTAAAAACGTTTGAGGAACCTTCAAATTCAGGATAATCAGCCATTTTGCAATTGTTTGTGAGTGAGCAGCTTCATTGCTTTCAATGAACATAGGAATCTGAGTGAATAGGCAGTTTACAGAAAATTTAAGATATATCAAATAGAGTAAAACTCAAATCATGTTCGTTGAGAATTTTTCGAAGACGATAGAACGGCCATTGCACTTACTATGGCAGTATATCCATGAGGACCACCAAAGGGTGTTGAAATAAATAGTCAGAAGACAATCAATAATTTATATATTTCTATTTTGTTCAATATAAACATTCCATAAAAACCCAACACATATAAACAATGAACTGTTAACTGTTAGAAAAAAAAACTCGTTATTTGTACAAAAAAAACTTGAATACGGATGAGCATGAGGTAAAAATAAATAAAGATTTTCAAAGGGGAAAACAATTGTTAAAACATGTGTAAAGAAGTGCTATCATCTGTACACAACGGTGAAGATATTGTACTTATAATTACACTGGTATATGAGGCTTGTTAGGACTAGTATATTTTTTGCTTATTACCGACCGTCACACGCTATCAGTTCTGAAAGAGAAAAAAACAGTATTATTGTATGTTTATATTGTTGAATATCTCAAAAATCATTACATTTAAATCAAAAATCGCAACAAGATTCACTATGGAAAATTCTAAAATGAACATTTCCGTTTCCATAGAATGAGGGCTGACTGTATGCTATGATAGTTCACCAGATTGCATAACTGCAATGTGAAACCTATTTCGGAAAATATTTTTCAGTGTTAATGTAGAAGATCCGAGGTAAGTTTCACATTGGAAGAAAAAAGCCAAGCCTGCGCAAGACAACTATAAATCGAGTTTTTGTATTTGTTTGCATAAGACATGCCATCGTTTTAGCAAAATTTGAAAAAAAAGCCGATCCTTCAGGGCTACTCATCAAAATTTAGGGAACTTTGACATTGAAAAAGCCCTCAAGCACCAGCAGTGAAACAGAATAATCATGTTGCCCCTTATTAGGTAAGAGTGTTTCCCTAAAATATTGGTACTTGTCAGAAATACACCTCATGAGCCTGGTGATATTGAATTCTTGTTCTGGTTCAATGAGGAGCTAACATTATGTATTGTCCATCAAACCGCGCTAGGGTCCCCTGATGCAAACTGACGTATTTGTCATCTAAAAGGGTACGGACAGATCATAGCTCCTTTCTCTTTGATTGATCTAGTGACTTTGGTTTCGTGTATTGGCGTCCCTGACATGACATTGCTGTCACGTCTCATTCAAAGGCGTTATAAAGATCTTAATACGACATTATTCAATTCTGTTTTAGAAGGATGGTAAATGTGCTGTGTTAGGCTGTATCAATCAGTTGGATGGCAAATTTAGATTTTTCAGCTTTCCATCAAATGCAAATGAACTTAGAACATGGAAAGTGAAGTGACCGAATGGGGAAAATTGCTAAATACATCAGCAAAATATTCGAGGTAAAACAAATACGAAATCACATATTATACTTTCTCATTGTGCCTATAATTATCCACTCCACAAGTTTTCGAATGCAATTTAGTAGAAACAGTTTTGATTAAAACGGAGGATTAAAGAAAGAGGCATATGCCCTACCATTCAAAAAAATATACCTACATTCAGGAAATATTGAGTGTTCGTGAAAAACCGCAAAAATTATTTCCAACATGAATATATACAGCACACATGACATATGAGCACATTAGTTTGAATATCTATATACAATTTTTCACCATTGCTCAACCATAAGGCTTAGTCTGAAATCAAAATTCATTTATTGATAGGTACTGCCTAAGAACAGTCCCATTTGGTAAAACGTATTGAACTTTCAGGAAAAATTTGCTCACTGCCTCAAAGATTATGCTGGGGTTGAAAAATCAAAAACTCGAAAATTATCATCATCATTTGGATATAATATGTAGAGTTGAATGAGAAATTACATGTGAAAATTACGTATGATACGCCAATGTTCTCAATATAACCTAAAAAATAACAAATGTCAGAAATCTAGTGTTTATCACCTGAAATGAATGAAGATGGAACTATATAACTGGTTCACAAACACTTTAGAGTGAGAGGAGACGAGGATCTGTCCGTACCCTGTGAAGATGACAAATACGTCGATTTACATTAAGGGACCCTATAACTAATCTCACGACAGGAATAAATCACTTCCCACCTCGGTGTGTAATATACTATTATGCAACTGGTTACGTGAAGTAAGACGTTTCAATACTTCAGTCGGTTTTGAAAAGTGTCAAAATTAGAAGAACATCTTGACTCGACGAATAGACGAATGTCTTTGCCAGTAACTGGATTAGTACTAAGTAGAGTCACTGGATGGTATTGGTTTGAAAAGAGTTCGGACACAGAAATGACAACGGTTAGGGTTTTTGAATGTTTAGATTTATTAAGTTACACACCTTGCATTGTGACAAAAGAGCACCATAGTCGTCCCACGCTTTTTCATTCAAAATTGTTTGAATTTGACAATGAATTTTATAAGCGTCAGAATTGAAATAAAATTTCATAATTATACTTGTTATGGAAATCACTTGCTGTGTAATGAATTGTGCCAATTCTAAAACAAATGGATACCATTTATTCAATTCTCCAAAACAAATATCAACCATTTGCTTATGGAATAAAGATATGAAACGGCCTGGAAGGAAAATCAATTTGAAGACGAGCAAAATTTGTGAGGTACTCATTAAGATTCACTTCTCATGACAGCATCTGATTAGAATGAAACTATATTTTAGGCCCGTTTTCAAACAGAAGATTTCAAAATCTGTTTGAGAGAATCTGCTGTTCCATCAATTTACAAAGTAGACGATTTCAAGAACAAAATTCCATTATTATCATCACACAAAATACAAAACAAAATAATCATGGAAAAAGAGGAATTGATCGCAAAATTACATAATGAAATTGAAAATTTGAAAACGAAACTAATAGAAGCAAGTAAACTACAACGTGATATATTATTGAATGGCGTTTTTGGTGCCGACCAAATTCAAAATCCAACAGTGAAAAGTGAATAGTCATTTATGTATCAGGGGAATTATTATAACGGCCTTAAATACGCTGGAGGTTATCGGTTTGGAGATATTTACAATTTCCTATATAGATTCTTAGGGCGCTACTTTTTTCCCATGAAATGTTTATCGAAAAATGATTTGTTCTCTGTATTTCGACACCCTGTATCTCCGAAATGAAGCATATCCGGACACAAGCTTATATAGACTATATTTTTTTATTGAAATTGTCTCAGGAATACTTCACTTGAACGTACTTATGTTACTTCCTGTATATTGACAATACCTACTTTTAACTCTTTCAAGTACTTTGGTGCAGAATTTGACCCACGAATTTCTTGGAGTTAGAGGTATGCTGGGACAAAATATATCCCGCTCTGCAATGGGCTTATGATTTGTGGTACAACGGTTTATTTTCTCTCCCGCCCCATATTACTCACTCATATTGGTTTCTTGAATCATATGTTCTAAGCTGAAGCGAATAAAACAATACATTATCAGTGAATAGAATAAACACGAAACTTGTTCCGAACGTTGTGTTTCTCCTCTCGAATTGCGGCTGCAAATTTATGTTATATTTTTTCAACTTATATGTTCATTTTTCGTTCAAAAAATGTGAAAATCTACGCTGTTTGAATTTTGTCCCACCATACAGCATGACCAAGACATTTTTCAAGGATAATGATGAGGAAAATGATGTCGAATTCAATTTTAACAACATTATACTGTCTGACAAAATTATCGAGACACAAGTACTTATATATGGATACATGGGACCCAGAAGATTTGATACCCCTATCGCGGAGTTGAAACCAGTGATAGAGAAAAAATGGTGTGGAGTGAATGAGATCGTTCAGCCAAAAGATTTCAATAGAACCTCTGGAGTTGCTCAAGATCGATAATCTCTCTCGTCAGTTCATCAGGAACAAATTATTGAATCACATAGTTTTCCATATACTAAGCAAAATTATCAGACGAATGGAAAGACATATTTATAAAGGAACAGATATTCATGAAATATTTACCTTGGATGCCGCTGTAGTCAACTCATATTCTATTCTTCACAGAATACTCTATATATTTCAAAGTTATCAATGAAATATTTGATCATTTAGTCGTCAATAAATATCAGTATGTTCATCGAGAACATCAATCGAATGGACGATTCAAATGGAGAAAAACACTCAGTCAAAGCCCGGTAATGAGAGTCACACAGGGTGCTCATCAACCTACCCGAACAAAGCGAAGGAGATAATGCTCTTTGCAAATCAGGAGAGTTTGAAGTTGGAACAAACTGGTTGTATGTTTCACTCTGTCTTGCAGAGAACAAAACATGTTTGCAGACGCTTCACAGTGATTTGAAGTGAGCCGATTCTCATGAAATCTTTCACCTTATGGAATGGTGGGTTAGATTTTGACCCACCGTTTTTTTTTGTAAAAATTGGAAAATTCTGAAATTATTTTATATTTGTTCGTATCTTTTGAGACATTTGGAGTTAGTTTTTTAATGAGTCGCTTGAAAATCTGGAGAAAAATAAAACTGTACATCTATATTATATTATATATTTCGAAATTCCTGTACCTGAAAGAGTTAATCTAATAATAATATCTTCATGTTTTATACTGATCACTGGAGTACAGTTTCACATACAATGAGGAATTATAGCTATAAGTTTATCCATATGTGTATATTTTGTAATATTAAAATGTTGTTACATGCATTCTATTCATTCATACAGTTCTGCTAGAACTGTATAAATTGAAGTAGGTGTTTGTACCCTATTTCCATTGTCTATCTGCGGCTATAATTGATTTGACAGGAAATCTAATCCCTAAAATCGTATCTGACAATCAGGAGCTAATAGGGAAATTGAGAAGACAAAGAGCAGAATATATGTCTTATTCATTTATTCACTCAAACCATCGTATTATAGAAAATAGAAAATGCCAAAAGTTCAGCTGTGTCCGAACTCTCATCAAACTAATACCATCCAGTGACTCTAGTACTAAAAAATAATGCAACAAGCCCATGGCCAAACTTACCTGCATGGAGATCTGCGGGTTCCTCTCCAGCCGCGAGATGTGCTGCTGCGCGTGCGCCAGCTGTCTCGTCGCAGTGCCCAGCCGCTCGTCGAGCGCCGCCGCCTCCAGCGACTTGGCCGACAGCCTGTCCGACAGCTCGGAGACGGTGTCGCGCCGCTGCCGGGCGAATTCGCGCTTGAACTTGGCCACTTCGCGCTGCACCTCGGCCACGTGCGCTTTGCGCATCGCGTCGAGGGCGGCGAGCGTGGCTTGCGTCTCCTCGGCCAACGCTTGGTCTTTCTCCTGTTTGAGCAGGTCGACCTTGAAAGAAGAAAGGGAGATGATACTGGTGGAGCAATACGCACTGGTTTACAATTCTTTGTTGTGTAGTCAGCTTTATTACAGTGTTGATAACAGGGATCATTTTCAAATCGAAATATTCCGAAAACGGAACACAGTATCGAGTTTCACCAAGGGTACCTTTTTGGTGTGAAATTGAATGATGTTCAAGTTCACATTAAATTTGGACTGAAAAATCTAACCTCAAAAAAGTTATGTTCAAAACTACTCGGTACGAACCGTGTAACTAGCGCCCTCTATGAGAGTCAGATATAAAAACAAATTCATGCGATGTGTCAGATTTCAAGAAACATCCATACGAAATTTCATTACAATGTTGCCAGTAGTTTCGGAATAATCGTGAAAAATGTGTAAAAAAAAAATTTTTTCAACACCTTGTATCATGAAAACGGATGCCGTTACGACATTTTTTCACTGAGCAAACCCAACTTATTTGGCAATGTTCTACCTACCCTAGCAAGGGGGTTAGGTTTTTGAAACACCCTGTATAAATAGTTGGTACTACTGTATGCCACTTCCTTTTCCTTTATTCTAAACTGGTCAACATTGATAACGACGTGGTCCGAAATATAGCCTGAATGGGAGACTTCGCCCCAAGTTGCCAACCTAAAAAACTCTACCAATGTAGAAGCAACATTATGGAAGTTTTATTACTCAAATAGCTTCATTTTGATGAAATCTGATTGTTGGAGTCTACTCAGCTCACGAAGAGAAGTTATTCAGAAGAAAAATTAATCTATGTGAACTCCAGTTCTGATTAGTTGAAAATTATGTTGATGCACCTGCTTTCATTCTGAAATTTGTCATATCTTCGTCAATTTTATTACTTGTCACATTTTTGTTACATATTTAAGATCATTTCATTTATGGACAACACTATTATTTATCATTATTTGGTAAAGAGGTTTGATCGTTGCAGTAGGAAGTAGGAATATATTTCATTTGAGTGCTAAAAATCGATCCGGACATGATTTAGTAAGAATAAAATAATGAAGTTTCAACCTTCTGAAATGAAGAATAACCCAAGGAAGTGTCTTTAAGTGGATGAAACCATGACTGTTTGGAAACGAAGAAATCACAGTCGATATCTTAAATAAAAATACTAACATACCTATGTAATTATAAACGTTTTCCTAGTAAAAAATATCAATAGGGAAAAGATATCGTTCAATAAATATTTTTTAAGCTTACATGACTCACCTTGAATAAAAACTGGTCAAAGTTTCCAGTCATAGAGATACATACTATCACAAATGTCGAATACAACAATATCAAAATAAGATACCTTTGTTCAAATAATTAGACACAGATAGATTTTTGGTAGTGGAAATCACAAGACTATTCATATATCACAATATTCATTTTAGCATGATATACCTATTACAGGTAGTGAGGAACAATGTTATGTTGATTACGACGAGTCGAGAGTAGCACTAGACCAGATAATTTTGGAACCCTCACATCCAGTTTATTATAGGTTTGCACGTTTCTCATGAGATATTCTTGATCATTATTCGAAAGTTCGAACGCGATTCGAACTGATTTGGTGATTCAATAATATTCCATTTTTCACTCGTGACACTACTGACACTATTGAAAGTATTGACATTTCAGTATTGACGTACCGCAGATGCACCACCATGATTTTCAACCAGTCAGATGTGTAGTTCACAAAAACTTATTTTTCTTCTGAATAACTTTCATTAGAAAGCTGAGTAGTCGCCTACAATCAAATTGCACCAAAATAAAGCTATTTGAGTAATCAAACTTTCATAATATTGCTTCTACAGAAGTAGAGGTTTTTAGGTTGGCAACTTGGAGCGAAGTCCCTCATTCAAATTAGAATAACTCACGAATTTCCTTACCAATTTGAAATCGGTTTTCACCGATGATCAGCCTAATCTCTTGACAGTTTGTTGTGACAATATAAAACTTCTGTAATTTCAGATAACATTGCTACAGAGTAATAATTGAATGGGTGTAAAATTGCATCGTGGTCGTCATCTTACCGTTTGAACAGATAATTTTTTTTATTTTTTTTCATCACCTGTATCCTCTTGATTGATGCTTTCTATCGAAACGTTTTCGGAATTTTCAAATTCAGAGCTTTGATAAACGTGTTATGAATATTCCTTCAGAATGATGCATTTCTTCGACGATTAATTGATACTTGAAAGGTTTTATACTTGTTTGAGTCTTTTGATGTTATCTCCCGGAATAATTGACTGAATGTATGTTAATACTTTCAGATTTTCTAGCATTATCATACCAAAAATTCAAATGTATTATGAAGAAGTAATACCGCAAATGGATTTATCAACATTCAAGTCTTTTCAGGAGTCCAGTAGTGTTTAAAAGTATTCTGGGTGGAATTGCGAACAATTTCAGAATATTTCCTGAGGCGAGTTCACTTTTAGGCAACTTTTGAGTCAGATTTTGAGTTTAGACTATCTGAAATACCGCCATGTCCGTCATTTCGTACATATTCCCTCCACAATCGTCTTCCTGTCATTCCGTATGGCAAGACGGAATGAAAATTTGGAACCAGTTTCAGAATTTCGTTCAATAAAACGACAAGAATTGTCATTCCAGTGGAAGAAGCTTGCCAATGTAACGCACCTAATGTTGACCAGTTCATTTTGGACCCTGTCGTCTGATATTGTCCTGTTTGATTTTAAATAAATAATTACCTCTTGCGCGTGCGCTTCTCGCATCTCTTGCACCGTCCGCCGGTGCCACTGCTCCATGGCCTGCAGCACGCGCTCGCCCAACTGCTGCAGGCGCTCCACGGCCGCCCGGTCGCCGCAGACGACCTGCGCGCCCCTGTAAGCAGCGCGCAGGTGCTCCACTTGCGTCAGGTACTCGGTGGCGAGGTAGGCAGGCCTGGCGTCCGCAGACGATTTCGATCTGGGAAAAAGAGGGACGGTCACGGTACAAACACGAAATATTATTTCCGTTTTATTGGCATTGCTAGTGTCACCAATGGGACAGAATCGTCGTTTTATTGACCATTCTATGAATATTCTGTGGAATTTCTTATCATCCTGGTGGCACTGGCCATTCGGTCTCGAAACATCGAATGCGTGGTGGAATGTTTGGATATTTTATAATATCGAATAACACCAATGTCTAGGGAATGATTATTGGTTAGTCATAGTTAGAAATTCCCACGTACCTAGCCCACTGCCCGCACGTATATACCAAAACCAATATTCAATATGTATCATCAATCCATGGATCCAATCCAAAGATCCAAAAATCTAAACTTTGATGTTTTTTATTGATGATTATTATGTCATTTTGATTACATGTGGTTTCCACACGGTTGTCTTCACATCAATGTCATTCTTCATTCTTTGTATTTTTATTCGTTCCTACACACTTTTTACACCAGAGAATCACAAACAAACGCGACTATTAATAATTAATTCAAAGTATGAAGGGATTAGGTATACAGAATCTCAAATATTCTGTGCATTGAGGTTTTAGGCAACTGGATCATATCAAATATGCTACCTTATGTTATTTCTCAGGAGTTCACTCGCCAAGCCCCAATGAATTCACTTGGCTTAGCCTGATTCACAGTATTTTATTGATGTCAAGACCATTAGACTCTGATAATCATCCTGTGGTCGTGGCATGTTCTGTGCTGTTCTAAAAATGTTATTGACATTTCCCAGTGGGCATCTCTCAGTTTGAACGACATCGAAAATTAATTATATATAAACATGAGCAAAGATGATCTAACCACAAATTGGGATGAAGATGAAAAGAAACATTCGATGATAGAAAAGGATAGATTGACAAACCCATCGACTCGACTCCTCTTGAGCTATCGTGGAATCGAGTCGAGTTTACACGATTCATTAGAGAAGAATACCAAATATCAAATTAAGATGGCCGATTCGACTCGATTCGTGAAATAGAATCTTCCTGCAGGCCATTTGTGTTTGGTCGGATGACAGCGAATTCAAAGGTCTCGCCGATAAGGAAAAGACATCACATTCTATGACCTCTGTGAAACCGTTGCCAAATCGATGATTATAAACTTAGTCATCGTAAACTACAGGGCTAGTTTTATTAATGTGAACACCCCTTTATCTGTTTTGTTTCACACTCATTCAAAAAAAAATTAAAGCAGATTTTATACAATTTTTCATACAGATTTCACTCATATTGACAATGATGCAATATCTCTTCAAATATACAGAGTATACTATAGAAAAATATATTTTATTCAAATGGAATGCGCCGTATATTTTGATAGATATGGATTACTCAATTTATTTCAAATATATGATATAAGGGATTCATATCTATCGAAATATACAGCACATTCCATTGAAAAAGTATATATATTTTCTGAATGCTCTGTATATTTGAAGAGATATTGCAACACTACCACTATGATTGGAACCTATATGAAAAATAATAATAAATAATCAAATCTGTATCAATTTTTTTCTGATGGGTGCAAAACAAAAAATATTAAGAGGGGTTCACATTAATAGAACTGGCCCTGTACGTAACAAAATGAAAAATATGGATTATTCAAAGATGAACATGGGGGCACCACAAAGTTTTATAGTAGACGAGCAATAATTGTTGTAAGAAATGCCATTTGTCGTTTTTATTATTGATAATGGTTTTTTGGCTGTTGTGTGATTAGTTTTTGATATATCAGTAATAACTCATTTGATATTATTAATCTGCATCTGACTATTTTGTGAGTGTCAAATCTATGAATAAAAGTTAATTACAAATAATTACATGATATTTCACAAGTACATAGAAATTTGGTCCAGTGACGACTGGCGGTCTTGTGAGTTCATTATATTGAAAATATCAAATAACCTTCCAAAGGCCTATATGATGTTTACAATAAAATCGTGATTTCATTCATTAATCCATGTTTGGCGTTCAGGATTGCTGGCGTATATTTTTCAATGATTCAATTTAGCGTGAGTTTGTTAATTCATATGATTACACTATACCAACTGACAGTGGAAAATGGATGCTAATACTAAGATAATCCTAGCCCAACCTAAATATTCTTGATATGAATTTGAAAATACTGTATTTTACTGAATTTGTGGTGTTTTACCTTGTGCATTTTTCGCCGAGAACAAAGTTTCAAGCATATCAGAACCAGTTATTGATTAGACTAGAATAAATTATATGGTGTCAATGAGAATTCCACCAAAATACTTAGTGAAATGATCGACAATCAGTGGAAATTTTCCTGTACGTTCAACGGAAAATCAGTAGAACTGAAGATGACGTCACGCTACCTTCTCGTGATGGTTTGGAATATCACATATTTCAATGAATATTCGAAAACTACAAAATTTTGAGAAAGATAATGACAATTTATTGAATAAAACAGGCCCGTTGTCCTTCTCCTCAATAGATAAACAGAGAGATAGGTGGATATTTTCTTCGTTTTCTATTCAAAATATTCGCAACACGAATATAAGTGAAAAAATACATCAAAGACATGTGATATCAAACAAAATATTACAAACATAAATAAATAAATGGTCTATACTCTATAGAGACATAAATAGCAAAATAAAATGCAGTAATGTAATTCAAATAAAAAAATCGTGTAGTAAAGGATAACAAATTCATTATGTGAAAACCAATTGAACCAACCTTTTCAACGTGTTTGGTTTGTCCAAAGAGACTCGCACCTCCTCTAGATCGTTCCTCAGCTTGATGCATTTCTGACAGATGTCGCTCCAACTCCTCAAAATGATCGCCTCCCCTTCGGTAGAAGGCACATCAAAACCCCCTCTCAACTCCATCACCTTGAACAGAAGTTTATATTATTGAATATATCAAACAACCACACTTAGACTTTACAAAATGACGTATCATTGTTACAATACGTGATAATTAGGTCATTAATGCACATACACACTTTCATAGAAATCCCAATTTATTAGATATTCAGTCCGAGCACTCATCAGTGTGTCTGTTATTATACCCACCATTCGCAATTCCATTTATTTATCCGTTATTGACGTTCAGTATTGTCGCGTATACTTTTCAATGATTTATAAACGAATCACGGTGTATACCTTTTGTTATGGCGTAGGCGTAGCACTTCCGCCCGAACCTCTCAATTATACAAGCGAACTCTGCCACCAGCCTTTCACCCCCCGTCGTCTGTCAACGCAGATGCGCCTACACCTCCTCGTTCTCCCTTCACACATTTATTGGAATCCCGATTAATTAGCTATTCGCGATAGAATATAACACATTGCGCCATCTGACGGCTACATTTGAACACTTCTCAGCGTTTTGTTTTGATGGATGACACCAATGAGCACAATCAAGAAACAAATGTAAACAGCTTTCAAAAACTCCGATAGGTAGCGTACGCTATATCTATGAAGATTATCAATCCTCTGGCAATGATTCCACAGTTTAATCCCCACCATTCGCGATTTCGTTCATTCATCCGTGCTTGGCGTTTAGAATTGTTCGCGTATACATTTTATTGATCTATGAATGAATCGTGGGGTCGATCTATTGTTATTTAGTCTGAGCAATCACCCGCAAATGTGAAAATGTCTGTTATTATCTCCACCATTCGCGATTTCATTAATTTATCCGTGTTTGGCGTTTAGGATTGTCGGCGTATAGATTTCAATGGTTTATAAATGAATCGCAGTGTCTCTTATTCAGCCTGAGCACTCACCCATAAATGATAAATGATTCCATTCATTATAATAATAATAATAATCATCTTTATTATTCCAGAGAAACATATATGTTTATAGCAGGGAAAATTATAAAAGAGCAAGTAAAGAAAAAAGATAATCAGATAATCATTTTTAAATCATATACATACATGTTGTTTCTGCTAGAGACTGTTGAATATAAGTTCTTGAATTGATTTAGGATGATATATAAGAGAATCAAAGACATAAGTATTTTTTCAGTTCTTTTTTCAATTTCTCAACACTTAATTTCTTCTTCAGTCTAGTAGGTAATTCCTTATAGAGAATTGTTCCATTGTTCAAAATAGATCTTTTACCCATATCTGATTTAATTTTGATGATAGTAAACATATCTTTTTGTCTGGTTATGTTTTCGTGTTTATGACAATTGCCTTCACAGTTCAGATTTGAATGTTTATAATTATATTTGACGGAATGTATGAAATTTAATATCATTATTGGCGTTTACTTTTCACAGATTTATGGATGAATGGCGTCAAATAATCGAAATCGATGAATGAATTTAAGAATATCTTATTTTCTAATATTAAAACTGATTCTCAAATGCCGGGAAATGATTGTATCTGTCATTTGTCATTTGATCACTATTGTCTATTTTTATTGTTATTATAGTTTTTTTAATCATTTCATTAATTGTTACTAGGATAGTGTAATGTACACTCATGTATGTCTGTACATATTACTTGTGTGAAAGTATTTATTTTTATTATCAAGCTAAGGAATAATTATTGTAATGTATATTAGTATGTATCCTACTAATAAAGATTTAATTCATTTCATACAAAACTGTACCTTGCTCGCCATCTCGTCCAAATATCCTGCCACCTCCTCCATCTCTCGCTGCCCCACCGAGGCGTAACACTCCCGCCCGAACCTCTCCATCATGCAAGCGAACTCCGCCTCCAGCCGCTCATCGACCGCCGTCTGACCGCGCAGGTGCGCCCACCCCTCTTCGTTCTCCGCCCACGAGGCCAGAGTGTCTGCCCGCCCGTCCACATTGTCGGTGGTGGTGGTGGTGGGGGAGAACTTGCCTGCAAGGACGGATATCCGGGCGTCTATGAGGGCCTTGTGGGCCACCACTTCGGCGTACTCGCGCAGGAGGTTGGCAGACGATTGGGGGGTGCGCTCCAATTCCACCCTGTACCTGCAACAACAGTCATTTATACAGGGTGTTCCGAAATTCGACCGACAACGCTTGCCAGGTGATAGTGAAAACGTTTGGAGAGAAAAGAGACTTAATTCTTTCTGGTAACTTGTTGAAAAATTTGATTGAAATATATGAAGCATTTTTTTCTGTTACCGCCAATCTATGTGCAGGGTAATTATAATGTATGTTTCTAGTGTTATATATTTGCGACTTACTCGTACCAAGACTAACTGTTAGTTCGTATGGAGGAATAAAATGAATGTGGAGGGATTATTTTATGAATAAAATTGTATTTTTTATTGTTGCTCCAGTAGTATAGTGGAATTTTGTTTCCTTTAGAAATGTGAGATTTCTCATCATCATCATCATCATTCCAAAACAACAATAATGTTGCATGTTTCTGGCTATAAATACAATATCTTGTAAACTATGAAAATCATCCATTCTCAAAGTGGCCCCACAGTATTCATAAATGAAAGAAAAGACTCTAAGTCGGTCGACCACACCTACTAACGAGGCGACCTCAAACTTTTCTAAAATTATCACACTTTCAGATATCATCCTGTAGGTCATGATTCCGAAAAGGTGGATAAACGTGAGAAAATGATGTTATACACAATTGAATGAGCAATCCGAATCCCAAATAAAACCAAAATCATTACCTCCAGTTCTGTTTCAACAGCTTGTTCAAACAATTCTGGTAGAGATCCGTCAGCTCCGCCACGCTCCTATCGATCTCCTCGTACAGCGCCTCGTTCACCGAATCGGCGAACAATTCCAACGCCGCCATCTCCGAGGCGAAAAAGCCGAAGAAGAACGTGTGATCCTCGTCGACGTTCGACCGGTAGATCTGCGCCGCCCTGTGCAGCACGTGGTTGATCTCCGAACGGATCAGCTCGGCGTTGACCACTTGTCTGGCCGTCTTCCCGAATTCGTTCAAGGTTTCGTCTGTCAACGCCAACGATCTCAAACGACAGGACCTGTCAGATGTCAAGCTCATCGTTTCCGAGGCCAGAGACTCGGCTAGCTGTGGTAACTTGAGGGCTTTATGGCTACACATACAAAAGAGAATACGAAATCTTTATTTCCATTGGTTGCGTGCAAGAACTGTCAGATGACCGACGCTGGAGGCACAACATTGAAACACAACCTCACTTTTCTTATTCGTTTACAAGTGATCGAAATAGTTTTCCACAATTATTTTGGCATACGAATCGTATTTTTCCGCTATTCATCAATTCGTTCATGCCATCACATTGTGCTGTTGTAAAATGCACAAAAACTGCAGCGGAAGATGAAGGAATCCGGATGGGACATTATGATTTAAAAGTAAGTACCTACCTATAGTCACTCACATATAGTTTTCATTTTTGAAATTTGGTTATTTCTCTGATTTCTCATCGGAATTTCTTCTGCAATAGGAGGTAATAGAAAAACACCTGAAATTTCTAAAATAATGCAAGAAGATTGGATTCATGCAATCAATCGGGAGGACTGGTCTGACATGCTGACGATCGTGTGTGTTGTAGACATTTTCGATCTATTAGCAGTATAAGCTTGCATGTATTGCAGAAATGGCAGAAAGCAAAAGTAATTTTGATAAGGAATGACAACATTTAATAATGATAACTATGTGAGATTATTATTTACCTGAAAAATCATATTCCTTAGTCTCTTGCTGCATTTTTTGTGCATCGTACAACAGCACAACGCAAAGGCATGCTTGAATTAATGAAAAGCGCAAGAAACACGATTCGTATGCCAGAATATTTTGAAAGACTATATCAATCCTTTGATTCCTCTGTAAACAAATAAAAAAGTGAGGTTGTGTTTCAATATTTTGCCTCCAGGGTCGGTCATCGTGCACGCGACTTATTGACTGAAATATAACGGCAGTATTCGCGGGAATCAATGCTACCAGGTGGCGCTATACGATATTATAAAATACAGTGACTGCATTTAACACAGTGACGACAACGGGCTGGCATCCGCCATGTTTAGGCTAATGTCAAATACTCTGTCTTTGTCTAATTATTAATTATTTGGTTATGTTTTTTGTTTGGGATATTTTGATAAGCATTTTGTTGTTATTTAGAATTAAATAATTATATTTCACTTTATTCAAACAATGTAATGAATATAGATCAGGTTAGGCTATGTAGATGACTTAGTTTCAGAAGAAGAATTGAAAAGCAGCCAATAAAGACTCGGAAGCTGGTACTCAAACCCACAGATAGGTACATGGACTTTGCTAAACTCAAAGGAATAACAAGTTTTCTATCAGTAGGTGAAATTTTGAGTCATTGAAAACAGTCTAATTAGATCTCTGGGAGAATCAGGAATGACTACTTCCAATAATTACTTACTTTTTCCAGGAGTGATGATTTCAACTTGAAGGAAAAAGAAAATATGTAAAGCTTCTAAGGTAAAAATGTACCTATACTTTGTCTACTCCCAAACTACAATGAAATAGAATTCTGCATACAGGATTTTTTGGTTGAAAAAACACAGTAAAGATAACATATCTGACAAAAATGGTGTATTGATCAGAACATCAGAGAAGGTGACATGGCAATCTGGAATATAATTCCTCTCTCAAGTAAACCAATGGTAACCCACAGAAATTAAAACAGATCTCATATGTACTTCCAATGATAATAATTGGTAATCCAAGAACTGATCATTTTGATTCTATGAATATGCTATGAATAGACTAAAGACTATACAGATCTTGCCAGTCTTACTAAATGTGTAGGTGTTGTGTGTACATAAGATTTGTTAAAGGAAAGGGAAAATGTGAATGGACTAGATGTTTACTTGCTGGAAATCAATCAATATTTTATGTACTTTCTAGGACACATATCAGATGAGATATTATATTGTGTGAAAATATCATTTTAAATCCACTTTCTAGTAAGTAGGTACCTTTATCCACTAGGGCAAGAGATTTGTGAAATTTTGTAGTTTCCAGTTTAATTTTGTATTTATAATGATGATCATTTTGTTAAATCATACCTAATTTGTTATGTTCAGGAGAAATAATCAAATATCAGTAAATTGATAACTGTAATAATGGTGGAATAACTACATAGATGTAAAAAAATATACCTATACTAATTATCAGTGTTGATTAATGTCAATCACCTTTGTGTCTGGCAGTATATTTGTGAGATATGTGAGAAATAAAATGAACTTTTTCCATAAAAATTATTTGTTATTAATAATTAATATTGTCAAAATAATAGTCAGAATACAGCATAGTGAAATCACTAACATTTTTATAAGAACAAAACATCATACTAGTTTGTGCAAATCAATGTCTTTTTTTATTAATGACTAGTTTTTTACTATTTTCATCACATTGTCATTGTCCACCAATATTCTACATTGTCTTCCATGAAAATGCACATACTCTTCAAGTAATTATAATTTCATGCTGTTTCAAGTCACTGCTTGATCATTTCTTTATATGTTTGGTATTCTATAGCTTCTCAATCACATGGGGTAGCTGGAGAGTGGAGTTATGGACAACATTATCATATTTCATCATCAGGAATCCATGCTGCATGCAAAGTTTTCATAAGAGGCTTCTAGGAGCTTTCACATAACTTATTGGATCACCCAAGCTGTCCAATTCAATAAAGTTATTGCAAACCTGCATACTGTAATACAATTTCCAGCCTCATTGAAATAAATATGCAACTTATAAAACTGGAGGTAGAAAATCTAAAAAAATAAATAAATGAGGTTAAACCATGATTATTAAAAATATTTCCTAACTTACCAATATTATGTTCTGCAGAAATATATGATCTTGATCGAATAGAAAATAAAATACCTACTGCATGAGGTAAACAACAAAACCCCAGAAATACACAGACATATTTCTGACACAATCAGCACTTCGGAATTTGTCTAAACATGGCGGACAGCGGATTTTTTAATTATTACATAAATCATTATTATTATGATCATTAAAAATATTCTTGAATTTGCCGATATTATGTTCTGTGTGAATATTTGATCAAATGGAAAATAATATTGCATGAGAAAAAAACAGGAAAACCACAGAAAAACACTACTATTTTCAACCTTTCAACACAAAGTTCTAGTCATTCAAATTTGCCGCGGGTTTTGCCTGAACATGGCGGATTTCTATCGACCAATAGAAAAGATGACATGCCATTGTCGTCACTGTGTTAAATGCAGTCTCTGTATTATAAAAGAAAACAAACTCAATATACGCCAACCATATATTAGAAGAAAATTATAGTTTTGATGATAATTTTGAAATTCTGCACGAAGAAAATAAAGGACTGAAACGCAATCATTTTGAATCACTAGAAATCAACAAACTCAAAAATGTTGACATTTTACTTAATGATCAATTAGACCTCAATAGTTCACCACTGTTGAATTTGTTTTCTTAGTGAGTAATAATATGTATTTGATATCAACTCTTTCAAGTTAATCCGGTATACTGTAATTTAATGTAGATATTGTGCCTAATTTCCGAAAATGGAGGTTTATCGTACCTGTCCACAGGTAACTAGTCCTTCAGGTTGGGAAAGTAAGATATATAAAGGTTAGGCAAGCCAACGTTAGTTTAGTTCATTGTACCTACCAGTATATCACGTGACGAAGCTACTGTGTTAGCGAAACATGTCATGTGTTTGAGAATTTTGTGGAAATCTTATTGTTTGTGAAGTTTTTACATTTGTCATAGATTTCCATCAAGTAACGGCCGAGTCAATTCAAAAAGTGTCTGTAGAAGTTTCCCCAGCAAATCACCCCTAATGAGACTATCAAGTGCAGGGGTGTCGAGATGCACACGGTTCCTCAATTGTATTATTAAAAAATGTTTGCTAGATGAGGATCAAGCCATAGACCAACAAACTCTACTCCATTAGCTAGAATGATGCTTTCAGCGTCGCATATCAGCAGAAGGCTGTAGTCTGGTTTGACATCTATTGGCGTGAAATTCATGAAATGAGTTTTTTATCTCTTGGAGCGCTTGAAATGGAGTCCCTATATTGATGCATTAGAGTCATCAGCAAATAATGTTATTATTGAAGAATCACTAGTACCCAGTATATTAGTAATGTTAATAAAAACAAGAAATAGAATCGGTCTGTTTACTCCACTAGTTATCATTACAGTGCTTGAATATTGGTTGATGTTGTTTATGCATAATTCAACGGATTATTGTCTCTAAGTTAGATAGCATTTCAAGCTATGCAGAGAACCCTGAATGCTATACCAGTAAAGCTTTTCTAATAGGAAAATCAAAAGCACGAAAGTAGACATAGGACAAACCTAGCTAGCAGAGTGTCTAGTTTTTGTTTCTCCTCTAGCAGGAGGTCCAGCGAAGGCCCTTTCGTCGCTACGAAGTTCCTGCAGGATTTGAAGCCTCTGGAAGCCGAAACCAGACACTTGGCCAGCACTTTGGACAGGTAATCCACGCTGGTCCTGCAAGGTAAGGGGTTTTTTTCGCTCGTGCCGTTCACTTTCTGCTGCAAGCCTATAATTAAGTAGGCAGTCTCTCGTATCTCTTTGTTGATCAACCTCTCGCAGACGGTTTCGCTGTTTACTGCTGTTAATAGCGCTTCCTGTATCCTGCTGACTAGAATATTTTCGTAGGCTACTTTCTCGGCTAGCATTTCCAGTCGGGCGTTCGCGTCCCACTGGTGGTTTTCTTGCAAGTGCATTTTCTTCTCGGCCAGGCTCGTTAGCTTGTCGAGTAGCAGGGTTTGGAGTTGTTTTACTACGGCGGTGGCAGAGGTGTTGATGACGTCAGTTTCTGCGGCGCTTAGAGAACAGTCTCTCTTGTTCAGGATGTCCAGAAGCTCGTTCAGGGAGTTCTCCAGGGAGAGCAACCTGAAAAATTCAAAGATCATGTAAAATCTACATGCATTATGCCATTTGACCGGAGTTGAAGAGAGAAAAACTGTCAAGTACCTGTCAATGCTGGGCGAGGAAGACCGCCTTCTATTCGTACTTTTCAGAATACCGACATTCTGCAAACATTCGTCGACTTTTAGTTTGGCGCAAGACAACAAATAGTCCACATCGAGGTTACTCTTGCCGTCCGAATTCGGCTCGTCTTTCGCCTTGGACAAATCCGATATGCTCCCGTGTAGCGTGTTCAGAGACTCGTTCGAAGTGTGGACGTTCGTCACCTAAATGACACAGAATCATGAATATGGTGCAATATATTACAAATTAACGTTATTACTATTTCTATTGAATTCATTTCAACTCCAGTCACGACTCTGCGGCCTCTGACGCCACGCAGAGTCATGCTGGATAATATCTAGTGACTACTCCCCACAGTCAAATACATACAGGGACTCTAGACAAACCTTCGAATTTGATGTCATGTACGTTTACCTACTGTCAGTTCTCGTTTTATTCCCTTTATATTTTTGTAGTTATGACGAACTGAAATTACTTATTAGAGCCGGTTTAACGAATGCCAGTAAACTGTTTATCATCCTCCTAGTTTACTGTGACAACTATTGTTCAGCTAATTCAGCTATAAGATGAACCTGGATCAAATAGCAGAACAAAATGAATTTATAAGGTACTTAAGTAGGACACAGATTATAGGAAGGAATTGTTGAATTCAATACTCATACATATAATATGAACAATATTTAATTAATATGTGCATTGTCACAGAAACCATGTAAAATGAATGAATTTGATCCAGTTTTCATATAGATGAGTTTCTTGCAGAATTGAACAGCTGTCCTATTTTGCCTTTCGAGCTGTTTCCTTGTCTCCCTTCAAATGTCACTGCGTTGGTTCTTTTTGAAGTTTTTTCTATTCTCTCTAAGATTTTTCGATACTTTTCACTACTCTCGACAATAATTTGCATTCACTTTCTCCAAAGTTTGCTACTATTTTCATATTTTTGTGGTTTATATCCATCTCGTGACTTTTTTGACAATCAAGATAATGACTGACATAATTACTACTATGTCGGTGAAGTAGACACCGATATTGAAAGTTATATCTGGGAGGATTCTTCCACTAATCAAATCTTTTGGTAATCACGGCTACCAACAGTCTCAACAGCTCAGAGTTATAGTCAGCTAGAAGATTGATATGCAGTGGATAAACAATAGGTGCCTCAACAATGACTTTGACTATTACTCAATGCAAGCTAATAGTCAGCTAGCATGCAGTTTTAGCTCATTATTATAGCTTTATTGTCGCTGCAATCGAATGTCATCGTTTGAACGTGCGAAGTGGAACAGACTTGGTATTCCGATAATATTGCACAAACATAACAGGATTCTCAAGATGCGACAACAAGATAGTTTGTTCTTGTTATGAAATGAAATGACTATGCAGTGTCCATATTCCGTAATAATTTGAAACCTAACAACACAGTGAAACCACTCAATTTTGCGAACATTTTGGGCTGCTTAAAAAAAAAGTTTTGTGATGACGTAACCAGCCGCCTCAAACCAGTGAATATGAGTAAAATCGCACAATTTTTGAAAATTTTGGACTGCTTCAATAAAAATGGAAAACATTTTTTTGCAATTCAGAAACACCCCTGTATAATCAAAGAAATATCTTCTTCGAACTGGTATTTGGTTTGATGACAGGTTGAAGTGGGACGAACATATTGATGTTTGGACAAAGAAAATATCTCTAATTATTGGTGCATTGAGAAGATGTCCCAAACTTGATATTAAAATTGCAAACATGATTCTCTACTCTCATATACTGAGTCGTACCAACTATTTAATAAATGGTTGGGAATCTTGTCAAAAAAATAATTTTAATAAAATATCAACATTACATAGAAAATCGTTAAAAGTACTGTATCATCTCCCATTTGATACACCAACCAATCAATTCTAAGAAATAACAAATACGTATTCTTTAAATGAAATATATAGAATTGCAACTCTTGAAATTTCATATAATATCATTAATAAAAAAATTGAAGTCGAATATTATTTTGATACGGAATTCTGAAATTCATAATCATGAAACTAGACAATATAACTTGTTTCATCTTGACGCCGCTAGCTCCATAGTCGGACAAAGAAGATTCACTCATTCAGCCTTAACTGAATTCAATAAACTACCTTGCAATATCAAAAATAGCAGAAATATAGGTACATTCAAAAATAAAGTAAAAAAACTGATTATTTCTAAGCGAACTGAATAAAATTCTTAATCAAGTTATTTCACTATGTTTTTTCTACAAATATTATTATTTGTTTGTTGATATATTTTGGATGATGAAATGTCTACCTATAGGTGAATAATTATGTACGTCCTTATACCAGAGCCTATTCTGTCTGGAAGTTATTTGTTCAATAGATGAATAAATAAATTGGGCGGTTATGGAATTCTATGGAAGTACATTGTTTTGGAATAGTTAATTTGCTTGTGTGTATCAAGACCTTCAATCCTTCTCATCTCACCTTCGACTCGAGCGTGCTGAGCCGCACGAGCAGCTTCATCGGCTCGGAGGAGGTGGCGCTGTCGAGACTTTTGCGCCGCAGCCGCCGCAGGTGCTTGTCGTCGATGGGGGAGGCGCGCTCGCTGCTCCTGTCGCGCTTGTAGCGCCGCTTCGACTTGCCGCGCTCCAGCGCGAGGATCTTCGCTTCCAGCTCGGTCACCTTGTCTTCGACCTCCTTGTTGATGGAGACACTCTCGCGACCTGAACGGAATAATATACATATACAACTAACTACTAATAATAATCGAAGTCATATCCACGACCTTTTAGTTAGATCTAACAGATCAAATTATTTGGTACATGGGACATTTACAGTGTGACCCACTTTAAACGCCCTCCCCCTCTATATCTCAGTTATTAGTCATGCGATTTCAACCAAATTTGGTGTGGTATGAATAACCATCAATATGATCAGTTTTACAGAGATGCACATTATTTTGGACAGTGCCGTGCGTATTTATTGAACTGAAAAGAGGTCGATTTTTCATAAAATCATATTGGACATTTTTTTACAGGAAATCTAACCTCATATTATTGTTCCTCATGCTTTCGAACTGCCATATGCAAAAAATTACCTTATTCCGAATCAACAGGATTGGCTTAATTTTTTTCATTTTCAGTCTCAAATAAATAGCGACTTCAAATCAACTACGAATTTTGGAACGTTCAATGGCTCCGGTAGGTGGAAAATCCTGATTTGGAAGGAAAAACGAGCTATACTTATTTATGTTGAACTCACCGTTTTCGAGTAAATAATTATTACGTTCGCAAAAATGCTGTTTAGATGTGCCTGTTCTTCTGAAAACCTTCACAGGCATCTTATGAAAATCCACATATGTGGGTGTGAAACCATGAAGAACAATATTATGAGGTCAATTTTTCTGTGAAAAAATGCTTAATATGACTTTATAAAAAACTTTATAAAAAACTGGATGAACTTACAATCATGCAATCAAACACATGTACCGAATTCGGAAAATCTATTCAAAATAGCAACGAAGATACAGGGGGGTTGCCCCAAAAAAGCTACTAACTCTACACGTTACCTTTGAGAGACAGCGACCGCCTCTTGTCCTTCGCCTCCGTCTTCGCCTTGACCTTCAACTGTCGCTCAGCGGCCACCGACTTCGCCGTCATGTGCTCGAGCCGCTGCACGAGCAGCTTCACTTCGTGCTCGTGCTCCCCGTTCAAAAGACCGATAGTTTCGGTCAGGCTGAAGTTGGCCAGCTCGAATCTGTCGCTGGTCTCCTCGCACTCTTTCAACGCCTTCTTGACGGCTCGGATTTCCACGATGGCTCGCTCGAATCGACCTGGAAATACAGAGCAGATTTTGTTAGCTTGAGACATTAACCACCGACCCATTACTCCATCTAGACTGCTAGTAGTCATATTGCAGCAACCCGAAAATGTAGGGTCAGTTGCTTGCCTGAAAACGCTTCTGATCAACACGCAACCTAGTATCCGAGATGTTGCCTTGAAACAAACAGCCTACCATCGCTGACGCAAACACCCTAATCTGGTGACTGGAGCAGAATATGTTGAAGGTTGAGGCCAGGAATAACTGCAGTCAAAAAACAGATGAATCAAAAGATACAATGCCAAAATACGATCGAGACTCATATATTGTTCCAATGGCTACCGTTCATTTCGGACCCTCGCTAAAGCAGTCGGAAAGAATTTCACTGCTAGTTATGAATATTAGTATTAAATTCAACAATTTCATCCGATAATCTTTTTTTATCGCTTGGAGCACACGAAAGGAAATCCCTATAATCTGTGTTTCTTACCTACCTATCTGTTGGAGTTACAATTCCTCCTTCAACTTGCTCCCGGATCATCAACACTCTGGGTTTTGAATAACGAAAACTTCTCAAGAAAGCTCCATCAAAATCATGATAAGGATCATTTCTTACAGTTGCAGTCTTAGTTCAATGCCATGATTATTGACACTAAAAAGATGAACCATCCTTGCAAGAGCAATAAAGCCGGAAATTCTATTCAGTAGGTGGCGGTATCTATGAGCGACGAGGTTAATTACTTTTTGTTGAGTAGCGAAGGGCAGAGATCGGTAATGCAAAGTTAGTGATTTTTCTGCTTCAAAAAGAATGATATTCCTAGATAGTTCCGCAACTTGCAGATAGATGGACTCGAGCATATTCCGAGTACAAATCGGTGGCCTACGAACCAGCCAAGAAATAAGGCAAAATTTGGCCTCAACATTTTACATGGAAGCATGGAGGTAGATCATCTTGTTAGTGTAGATGCTCAAGGCTCATAGTTAATTTGACTTGATCACCGCCATTGATATAATAAATATTCAAATGGAAAACTCATAGTTACCTTTCAGATCAAGACAGTATTCCCGGATCTCGTTCTGATTTAGATCGTCGATATCCAAGTCCAAGTTGATGTTAGTCAGCTCTCCGATAGAATCCGTGTTGAACATCTCGTTCTTGAAGTTGTACTTCCCCTCCAACTCCTGCATCCGCTTGTACAGCTTGTCGTTCTCTTCGCGCTCCCGCGCCAGCCTGTCGTTGCAGCCGTTCATTTCCTCCTGCAGACTCGACAGCGCCCGCTGCTTGGCCAGCAGGTCCCTGGTCAAGATGTCGCACTTCTCCTCGTGCAGCCGAGCGGATTCCTCGGCTTCCGCCAGCCGTCGTTGCAGCACCCGCTGCTCCTTGAGAAAGTCGAGTTCTATTTGGGAGTTTCTTTGGTTCAGTGCCGACTCGGCGTTCTCCAGTGTGGCGAGCATCTCCTTGGCTTTTTTCTCTCGAATGGCTGCGTCAGATTGAAATTTCTTCAACCTGTTTGTTGTGAGAAATCGAATTGTTATTAGTACATGATAGTACGACGGGAAGTTATTTTTCTTGAGGATAGCATTAGAACTTAAGTTAATTTGAAATTATGTAATGGAAATTGAGATATTTTGGATTGTATTGAAATTCACAACCTGACCAAGTTATATACAGATTAGATTCCATTTGAGTGGGGCGAATACCGCCTCTTCACTGCGACCCCAGATGGGTCTATTGTGGCTCACCAGAGGTTACAGTTCACTGTACAATCCACATCTTTTTACAAAGTCCATGGTTGAATTAGGTGAGATTTGTCTGAAATCGATAGGTTCTTAATTGGTAAAGCCAAATATGTCGAACCTCAGTCTCTCTAAGCAAGAGCATGAACATAATATGTGTTCAGCCGTTTCGTCTTTCACACAGCAGAACCGACAGTCGGTTTGTTGGATCAGACCCATTTTTCTTAGGTAGTATCTGAGAAGACAGTGTCCCGTAAGTAGTCCTGTCAGAATTCGCAGGTTACTCCTGCTCCATTCTAGGATGTGCCTGATATATTTTTCGATGGTTTAGGCAGAAACGCCTTTGAATGGTTTAATCCTTGCGGTGATGCAAATGCAAATTTAGCAGAAGGGCTTTGAATAGATGTGTGTAAGGTATATTTTTTTGTACACTACACTGTTTTACCACTAACCAAACCGATTTTTCAACGCCTCGACACGTGTTTCGCTAACTATGCTAGCATCTTCAGGAGAAGATTAAAACTCAACTTTAACTTAGGCGTTGAAAAATCGGTTTGGTTAGTGGTAAAACAGTGTAGTGTATTATCGTGCCAAAGGTTCCAGTCTTCGATATATTTTTTTTGTATTTAAACCATTCTCAACCTTTTTCAAAAAGGCGGAAATGATGTGAAAATATTATTGTTCCCACAAAGTTACCATTTTTTTCTCATATTCTGAAAGAACATATTTCTTTACAAGTCACATACAAATAGTTATTAATTATACAAGGAAAAGAAGTGGTAGATTTTATACAAAAAACCGTGAGCAGAAAATCTAATATTTTTCCCGTGTATAATACGCAATTTTTTTCTGTGACAGGAAAAAAAATCAATATTGAGAAGATATGACATCATATTGAAATCAGAAAATTATCGACGTGAATTTTGTTTTCAACAGGAATTGAAATAAAAGTTAACCAAAATTAATTCAAGATAATAGTCTCTATTTGTCACGGTCTTGAAATATTATGATGAGCTAGTCTGAACCAGAAGAAAGTAAAGACTCACGCCTAATCAGTGCCGATTTTCTGATGAATTTCGCCACGAAACCAACGATTCAAATCAGCAAAGGGCCCAAAACCTAATAAGCTAACCTGAACTAGGGTCCCTTGATGGAAATTGACGTTAAAGTCATCTTAACAGGGTACGGACAGATCCTCGTCTCCTCTCACTCTCCTTGTGAAACAGTTATATAGTTCCATCCTTATTCAATTCTGGGGATAAACACTAGATTTTTGACATTCGTTGTTTTTTAGGTTATATTGAGGTCACTGGCGAATCATACGTAATTTCCATATGGAATTTCTGATTCAACTATACCAAGATATAGATGAACAATCCTCTAGTTTTAGAGTTTACTACTCCAGCATAATCTTTGCGAGGTAGGGAACATATAAATTGTACTGAAAGCATAATATATTTCACCAAAAGAGACTGTTCTTAGACTGTATACGAGGGTTGACTGAATTGACTGAATGAATTCTGATTTCAAACTGAGATTGACAAATGGTGGAAACCTCGATGTGGGTATCTGAACTACTGTACTCATGTCATGTGTGCTGAATATATTTTCGGAAATCCAATTCAGAGAAGAATTCATGGAGTGACTTATATCACACTATGTATAAAACTTCGTCTGGGACGAAAAGTAGGATGATAAAAAGTGATACCTAATAGAATATAGAATAGAATATACAAGTCATTTTCGAATAATTTATTGATGAAAGTAACAAAGAATTTCAGGAATACGCAGTATAACTTATAGGCACGTAATTTTCACTCTTGCATCCTACATATTTTCTATTTGTGATAGAGTAATAATTATACAAACTAATGTCTTTCGCCATATTGGATCCGTCATCTTGAGTTTTCAAATTTTGACGAAACAATCATTATCTCCTACCCCGAAAACACCCAGATACCAATTTTGGATGTGACGTGACAGCAATGTCAGGGATGCCAGTAGACAAAACTAAAGTCTCTAGATCATTGAAAAAGAATGCAGCTATGATTTGTTCGTACCCTGTTATGATGACTTTAAGGTCAATTTCCATCAAGGGACCCTAGTCTGAACCAAGTTTATGACAAAGAATCTCATCTCATCATCTCAACATATTACTGTAGATAAGTTTCCCCAGATACCAAACATCACCTTGCAATCTCTTCCTCCAGCTGGCGCACACCCTCCTCGGCCTTGCTCAGCTTCCTCCTCAACCCCTCCGCCTCCCCCTCCTCCTCCTCGCTCCTCGCGCCGCCCTCCCTGATCGCGCAGTCCATTTCGTCGGTGGAGGTGCTGTCGAGGGTCGACTGCCGGGAGTGCCCGCGAGGCAGGCGCGGCTTCGGCCGCCCCCCGCCGCGCTCCTTCAGCCGTCCCAACGCAGACGGGCGCGGCGAGGCGGGCAGGTCGGTCCAGTCCTCCGAGCCCCTTCGACCTGGCCGAACGAACAGTTGTTTGTTTATTCGTTTTTCAATCACTAGCTATAAACCCTACCACTATGCATTCCTTTTCGAGGCGTTAAGTATGATTTACTACCAAGGTAGTTTTCGTCATTTCATGAACCTAGGGTCCCTTAAAGACACAGAATGCACTGTTCTGATGCGAATTAATGGCACTCGAGTCTAGTATGTATTCATGAATAACGACTTGTCATTATAATGTCATGGTCATGACTACTGGATTTTAATATTGGAATTGAAAAGAAGTGCTTTCATAGTGAAATTTGGCAAGGTGATCGACCGTTGACGGCGCTGTATCAAAAACAAGATGGCGGAGTTATCAGGGCACTTTGTTTACATATTTTGTGTGTTTTGCATACATTTTATTCCTGCTATTTAATCGTGTTAATTGTGTTAATTCTCGAAGTTATCACAGAAAATATCAAAAATCATTGTTGAATCATCATTACATCGTGTGTGTGATTGAAATAATACTGTCTTACGGATAGTATTACAGCTACAAAGAAGCCTTTCATCAAACCTGTGACATTCTGTAGGATATCAAAATGACCCAACCATTTCAACTATCGGTGAATTAGAAAGAAGCTGATATATTTGCAATGGCAATGGACAATCTCAGCACAAAAACTGACCAAAAGCGCTGTGCTAAACTGTCTACTTTCATATGACCACAACATGCTTATAGCTGCTGCCCCAGGGAAGCGCTTTTCAGCCAATATGAAGAAATAAACATTCCAACACACAGAAGTTTCAAGTTTATCAGTGATATGGGAATAATATCTCTCACAAAAAAAATAGAAGGTTCCAATAGATAGGACCTATAATGTATTAAAATAAATTTCCTGCACTTAAGAAGTCTTTTCTGATGTTGAAAAATCAGTTCTGTTGAATGGAAGGAATGGATAAACGTTGAGAATCAAATATGAATTTGAAAACTGGATGCTGGCAGCTCCAACAAAAACTTACTACCTTTCTTCACTTCATTGGTCCAATAATTAAAACAATAAGGTGAATTTGTGATTCATAGATATATTTATTACTGATAATTGACTCTTATTTGCAAGAGAACATGATTGAAATGATTAACAGTTCATATTCTGTTTATGGGAAAATGTCTCCAGGACTAGGACTTGGAAAAATAAGTATGGTAACCAAAACCCAGATTCAATTGATAGCATATGATATACAGTTTTAATTCATTCCTTGAAGCTGAATCCAAATTTTTAAGGATATATCACTGATTATTTAGGTACTTGAACATATCCATGACATTTCAAATTGTATCTTGGAATTACTTATTTATAATTTTGCTGCTTGTATGTTTTTACTAAACTGTATTTTATTCATAAGTAACAGTTCTAGTATTTTTTTGTGTTTTTGTAATGATTTTACTGTAGGTTTTCAAACTTCATATTTCAATCACAGGAAGGAAGGAATGCTCGAAGTCATCTCCACAAAAAAAAAAAAATTGTGGGGAAAAAAAATTGTGGGGATGACTTCGAGAATTCCTTCCTTCCTGTGAAATATTTCACTCCACTTTGAGCAATATGGACTTCTACCAAAGATTTCATATTTCAATTCCACAACTTCCTCAATCAACACCTCATTCTTTATTGATGCTGTAATATACTGGGATTGGGTAACACAATTAAACACCGATGTACACTGTCCGATCGTCCAGACACTAATGAATCTCCTTATCATTATTTCAACCTATCCGCATTGCGATGGTGATGATTCACTCATGTCTTTCTGATCCGTTTATTCATAATTACTGGATACTACATCTCTCCCTTGTTTTCAGCACTTTCAATGTATGTGAAGGAATACTTATTCCGATTAGGACATATCAATGATACTACTTAAATAAAAGTACAATCCTAATGATAATTACATGAAACACTAACGATATCCATCCTTATAACAATAATAATAATGATAATAATAATATAACTACTAATTCTAATAATAATCCTGATAGTGACAATGATAGGTTATAATAATAGTAACAGTTATATACAAATATAAGATTTGAATGAAAGCTACTAGCCAAAGTCAGTTGGTCTGCTCATACAGTATCGTATTCTTTCGGTAGTACTGTCCATTCTCCTTTGACTTCCTTCAGGTGGACTATGTTCCTTCTCAGGTTCTGTCCTGTTTCATCGTTTCTGACTTCCACATCTGTTCCATTTTTGTTAATGATTGTATGGAGGCTGGTGTGAAATTTGGATAGGTTTTATTTTCTCTCTGCATCTCTTTCACATAAACCTTATCCTCTTTTTGGAGAGAGTCGTCCTGAGCTTTCCTCTTATTGTCGCTATATTCTTTACCTTCTTCCTTCTCAATTTTATCTCTGTCTATTACTTCGTTGCTCTCTTCATTATCTTCGAGGTCTATGAGGCTTGGGATTTTATCTCTGAACTGTCGGCCGTAAAAGTTCTCCCGAAGTTTTACCGGTCACCGTGTGTGGGGTGCTGTTGTACATTACTAGATAATCTAGGAGCTCCTTTTTCCAGTCCTGTTTCAGCGAGTGGCTTATTTTGATTCGTTTCAAAATGTTTCGGTTCTGTCTTTCGACCTCTCCATTTTGTTGAGGCCAATATGGTATGCTACGGAAAACGATTATTTCACGTTGATGGCAGAATTGATGTTGTTCTTGGCTTGCGAACTGCTTACCGTTATCGGCTGTTATCGATGACGGATAGACAATTCGAGAGAAGATCTCCTGGAGTAAATCCACTGTTTTCCTAGTAGTTGTGTCCTTCGTGATTTTGATATTTTCATAGCGGCTATAATAATCAATCACTACTAATATAAAATATTTACCAGGAAGAGGGCCCAGATAATCGATAGCAATATCAACCCATGGCTTGGATGGTAATTCCCGTCGCTTCATAGGGTTAGGTCGTAATGGTGTCGATACTTAGATACATCCTCTTCAAGACTTGACTAGTTTTTCTGCGTCGCTATCGATCTTAGGCCACCAAACCTTTGTTCGCAATCTGCCTTTCATTGCTGAAATTTCTGGATGTCCTTCATGTGCTGCCAATAAAACATCTTTCCTCAGATTTGTTGGTATCACGAATTTGTTTCCTCTCAGAAGAATTCCGTCTTGATAACATAATTCTGATTGGAATATTTTATAAACGTTAGTCGACTGGTCCCAGTGGTTTTCAAATAATCCCTTTCTCACTTTGGCGAATTCCTCATCTATTTCCGAATGATGTTTGATATCGTTCAAAGAAATTGCTACAGGTCGTGAATATTTTATCAATAAGTGAACGCTTTCTTTGTCGAAAGGTTCAGATGGAACTATGATGCAAAGCCTTGATAACGAATCAGCTATATTCGATATTCGAAAATGACTTCGAGAGGCTTATGATCAGTCACTAACTCGAACTCCGCCTTGCCATACAAATACGCTTTGAAATGTTCGACCGCCCAGCCAAGAGCCAACGCTTCCTTTTCTGTCTGGCAGTATCTTCTTTCGCATTTTGTCAGACTTTTATTTCTATATCCGATGATTCGTGGTCCCCTATCGTCAAACTGAATACACTGTCAGTTGGATTATAGTATCCCAGTGATTTGATTTTTGTTGATATTTGTTTGATTAGTTCAAATGCCTTTCGTTGTTCGTCTTTTCAATGAGTTTCAATGTTTGCATGTTTTCCTAATTTCAGTCTCAGTATGTGTCGAAATGGTTCTGTTAATGTCGCTAGGTTTGGTATCCACTTGCCCACATAGTTGATGGGGCCTAAGAAACTTTGAATCTCGTCTACGGTTTTTTGGTGATCTGAAAGTTTTTATGACCCCCACATGGCTATCAAGAGGTGTGATTCCATTGATCGATAAAGTATGACCCAAGAATTGGAAACTTTTCATTCCATACAGGCATTTCGCCTCATTCAATAAAATATCATTTTTGCGTAATGTTTTCAATGTGAAACGTAGTCTAGAGTTGTGTTCTGTTTCATCTTTCCCAAATATAAGAATGTCGTCTATGGAATTAACAGTGCCTTCACTCTTCAGAAGAATTCGTTCTAATGTTTTCAGGAATATTTCAGGTGCACAAGATATTCCAAACACCAGTCTCTTATATCGAAACATACCATTACTACTGATGAAAGTTGTGATATGACGTGAATCAGGTGATATTTCTAATTGATGAAAAGCATTCTCTATGTCTAATCTGGAAAACAGTTGAGAATTTCTGAATATTGGGAGGAGTTCGTTCATAGTTGGGAGAGGATAGTTCCCTCTGATGATTGCCTTATTAGCTTCTCTCATATCTACGCATATCCTAACCTCACCGTTTCCTTTTAAAACTGGAACGAGGGGAGAAACCCACTTGGATGGACCGACCACCTCTTCAATTATGTCGGAGTCTAATAGTTCTCTCATTTTGGTGTTGACTTTCGTTTCTAAGGGGATGGGTAGGTACTCTTCTATATGGTTGACGAATTGGCTTGACGTTTTCATCGATTGGAATATCAATGAGAACGTTTTTGAATTTAGGGAAGGTGGACACGTTGTTCACCGACTCCAACCTGATTTTCAAGACTCCTAAATCTTTTGAGGTGTCTTTTCCTATTAATTATTTGTATCATTTTTGATTACATAAAATGTGGCATCTTAATGTTTGTTATTTATTCCTATTTTGGATACGAAAGAAATACCGTTAAAGGTTTATTGCTTCCATAGGCATTTTTTTAGGATGTTTTTCTTGATAAATGATTTGAACATTATGTTCTTTCAAGTATTCCCAGGTCTTATCCGTTATAAGATTACTTTTACTCCCGGAGTCTATCAAAATTTTTGTCTTTACCCCACCTAATAAACAAGTTATTGTTTCATCTTGGTATATATGGAAAACATGGTCAATTTCATTTTCCGAGTGTGAATCTTCTGTGATGAAACGAACTCCAGATTGTCTTGGTTTCTTATTTTTTGAAAAGTAATTCCTCAATAATTCTTCATTTTCCTTTTGGAAACTTCTGACTTTGGCTGGCGTGTTCTACAATATGCTGCAAAATGTCCAGGTATGTTGCATTTATTACAATTCTGCCGTCTAGCTGGATATTTTGAGTCGTTAGAAAAATGATTACTGCGACCACATCTAGTACAGGCTTGTTTCGATTTACCTTCAAACCTTGAATTCAAAGCATTTACTTGGTCGCCGTTTCCTGAAGAACTTCGTGAAATCCTCTCAGTTCTCTATTTACTGTTTCTAGAGATGTAGCCCTAGAGATGTAGCCTCGTTGATCACCCTTTCTAGAGTTGTCGAGTCCACAGCTGCTAATATTTTCTACCGTAATTTGATTGAGTTACCCTTTTTCACTATTTGGTCTATTCGATTTTCTTCTATATTGGAAAATTTACATTTTCCTGCCTGATTTCTAAGTCTCAAGAGAAATTTCTCGATTCCTTCTCCTTCTTCTTGCTTCATCAGACGAAAAACGTGTCGTTCATAAACTCCGCTATGTTATGGTGAGAAATATTTATCAAGTTTTGTGATGGCTACTACGTAGACATCCACTCCTTCCTCCTGGTTGACATTGGCTCCTGGTATGTTATAAAATATTTCTTGCAATCCTAATCCACCTTGATGTAGAAGGTTCGCTTTTTCTTCGAGGGGTTTCCAATACCGGCAGCTTCGATGTAAATAGAAAACGCTCTTTTCCATTTCTCCCAACGAAGGCCGACTGAACAAATGTCTCCCTCGACATCGAATTGACTAATGTTACAGGTATTTTGGTTCATCACGTCTAGAAATGATATATATATATATAATTAAGAGTGCCCATTGGTGCCCTCTATTTGAGCTTTCGCTCACACCTGTAGCCGTTTCAGGACCTACAGTATTCGGACTTGGTCCAGGTCTGTGACCCTCAGACATTTCGTCTGTTCGAGTTTTCACTCAGGCCTGTGGCCTATTCATGACACATCGGTCTTCGGACATCCTGGTCCAGGTCTGTGACCCTCAGACATTTCGTCTGTTCGAGTTTTCACTCAGGCCTGTGGCCTATTCATGACACATCGGTCTTCGGACATCCTGGTCCAGGTCTGTGACCCTCAGACATTTCGTCTGTTCGAGTTTTCACTCAGGCCTGTGGCCTATTCATGACACATCGGTCTTCGGACATCCTGGTCCAGGTCTGTGACCCTTGTCTGATAATCTATCATACCCAGTTCAAGTTTCCAAAGTATTTCATTCAAATGTGACGAATTGAAAAATATGAAATTGACTGCATTCAGAATCGACCCGTATTCAATAATTGCTGCACGTCACCATGTCAACGGTTTTTCATTCTATGATTCATATTGTGGACTGAGCGTATATTTCACTCTACAAACTAGAACTGGGCGAGCTAGGTTCAGATGTCTTTTGCATATTTCTTCTACTCACCCTGATTAATCAACTCATTCCAAATTATTTTTACTCGTCGCCACTGTAATATACTGGGATTGGGTAACACAATTAAACACCGATGTACACTGTCCGATCGTCCAGACACTAATGAATCTCCTTATCATTATTTCAACCTATCCGCATTGCGATGGTGATGATTCACTCATGTCTTTCTGATCCGTTTATTCATAATTACTGGATACTACAGATGCAATTTTGAAGTTTCACTTTATAATCTTCATTGATTCCTTTTAAAATAGGTACAAGTATGACCTACCTCTTACCTAGCAGGTAGATACCAACTTTACTTATTGTTAATTTGTTTCTACATGAATGAAAGTCCTGGATTTCAAATTCATTCATAATTGTTAATTTTTATGAAGGTATCTTGTGAAATAATTCAGGGAAAAACAGTATACATGAGCACTGAGGGGAAAAGTATACTGGTAGATCAAAGGTGGAATTTTTATCATGGTCATAGATAAATCATTTGTTCGGAAATTAATCGGTTACCAGCATGATTCAACCTATTAGTCATTCATTCGAGACCAGGTGGTGAATCAAGACAGTCTTATATTAGATGTCATCACGTACAGTCGAATTTTGTGATTGCAATTGAAAAATACGCGAAATGAATTATTTATCGTTCCAAACGGAGTGTTCACTTGAAAATGAGTGCAAGTATTGTGTTTTTGTATTCCTCATTCAATTCAGTGATAACATTATCGCGATCGTGTGCTGTTCTGGTGTTTCGTGTTGTTTCATCAAAGCTTCGCATTTTTTACGTTGGTGAGTGAATAGAGATTGTTTTTCCTTACATTTCCCTGTTTATATTCAACTTAATTAGGTACCTTATATGTTTTCAAAATAAGAAACGTCTGTTCGTTGAATACTTTCAAGATAATAATTCGAAACGAGCAAACCAGAAGAAAATAAGACGATTCGAAATTTTCTCATGGAAAAATACCTTTTTCCTACACAGGGTGTTTCAGATTTGAATGTACATACTAAACCTGTAGATAGAGGAAACTTTGGTGGTTTCAATCACTCCCTATGGATGTGTCTTCCATCTTTTACTCGATCTTTTATAATCAATATACACAGGGTATCTACACTATCTTTATATCGAGAATCAGTCGGAATAAATCCATGAAAATGTGCATGCTGATATTTCAGAATACGCTCTCTTCATGTAAAATATTTTCGTCAATGCAGTGTTGCCGCTTCTACTAGAAAGTAGTAGCAACATTGATATTTCAAATGGAATACCATGATGTATTTCATCGCATTTTTAGATTCTGCCGAGAGAGCTGATTTCATCAATATATTACACTTGGGGTCTATCAAATTCGCGATTTTTCAACTTTAGGATTTTTTTGTGTCGAAACTATTTATTATCGGTCAAAACGGCTCACATGTCCCTATCTCTACACTTGATTCACTTTTTACTGATATTTAGCGGAACAGATACAGGGTGGTCCAAGATTCAGAATTCTGATCATCCTGTATCTGTTCCAGCAAATAGTAAATCAAAAGTTGAGATAGGGACATATGAGCCGTTTTGGCCGATAATGTGTAGTAAAGTTAATTGTATTAACTGTGATTATGATCACAGGGTATATTGGTAGATGACAATAGCTAGACAACTTGTCAAATAAATAAATCATCAATCAACTCAAACAGTTGTTCTCCATAATATAATATAGAATTTCTATATAGAACCGCTACAAATGAATAGTTTCGACACAAACAAAACTTGAAGTTGAAAAATCTCGATTTTGAACACCCTATATCTCTGTAATCATTTCCGATAGACCCCAAGTGTGATGCATCGATGAAATCAGCTCTTCAGGGAGAATGAAAATACAGTATAAGTTGTTGCTACTTTTTGATAGAAGCGGCAACAATGCATTGCTGAAAATATTTTAAATGAAGAGAGCGTATTCTAAAATATGAGCATGCATATTTTCATGAATTTCTCCCGAATGATTCTCGATATAGAGATAGTGTAAGCTCGTCGTGACATCCCCTGTATAGTAAATCAGACATTATAATCGTTAAAGTAAAACTTGGAAACTCCATGGCCCACTAGCAAAAATCCATCATAGTCTGATGTTTTAGTGTTTTTTTGGAAATCTGGAAATCCTATGTATAAAGTTTTATGCGTCATTTTGAATAGAAACAAATAACGGATTCAACCTCGGATTCAACTAAATAATAATAAAATACATGTCGTATCTCCAAAATCATAACCCCTAAAGAATTAGAGTACGCCACTGAATTCTTCGCAAAAATCTCTGTTAGACGTAGTATTCGTAGTAACTCAGCACAACCTTATTTCTAATAACTTCGTAGAGAAGCCTGGCAGTCTAAGCCAAAATGTACATTTTAATCTGAAACACCCTGTATGCCTCCTTGTGCATTTTACACTCTTCGAGAAATTTGCTAGAGTTTTTCACTACTTCTGACTGTAAAATTCGTTCAAATCACCAGAGATTTTCGTGAAAATTATATTTTTAGCCTGTGTTTAATTTTTACAAATCGTTAGACTTTCGAAAATAATAGTGCCAGTATATACGTGTTCAATTCTTCATCTAATATCTTGTATACTATATATCTGTTCCCCCTGTATAATTTCATTGTCGTCATTAGTCATAGATAACTCATTTGTTCGGAGATTAATCGGTTACCAGCATGATTCAACCTATTAGTCATTCATTCGAGACCAGGTGGTGAATCAAGACAGTCTTATATTAGATGTCATCACGTACAGTCGAATTTTGTGATTGCAATTGAAAAATACGCGAAATGAATTATTTATCGTTCCAAATGGAGTGTTCACTTGAAAATGAGTGCAAGTATTGTGTTTTTGTGTTCCTCATACAATACAGTTTCATCAAATCTTCACATTTTTCACGCTGGTGAGTGAATCGAGATTCTCTAAAATTTCCCTCATATTTCCCTGTTTATATTCAACTTAATTACTTCATATGTTTTGAAAATAAGAAAGATCCGTTCGTTGAATATTTTCCAATGATAAGGAATACTTTCTTCTGATTTTCGTGCTTTCCGTTAAGAACTATATTTTTCCAGAAGATAATAATGTGAAAAGAGCAAACCAGAAGAAAATAAGAGGATTCGAAATATTTTCATGGAAAAAAACCTTTTGCCTATACAGGGTGTTTCAGATTCAAATGTACATACATACTATACCTGTAGATCACCCCCTATCGATGTGTAATCTTGAATTTGGCAAAATCTGTATAATCGGTATTCAAATTATATTATTCATCAGAACTAAATAGGAATCAAATTTAGAATCCAGAATTGTCTTCAGGAAAAACAGAAAACTTCTTCTTTTTCAAAAACCACACTGTATATATCAGAATTTTGTAGATATGTTTTGATATTTGCAAAGAGCGGAAAAAATTAATGAATTGGCATAATTCTCAACAGTGCGCTTCCAATTTGACATTTTTTTCATCATTATTTTTTTAAATAGAATTTTTATTGAGCTCGTTATTCAAAATTCAATTTTATTGCAAAAAATGATCAGTCCTCAAATTTCAACTTCATTAGAGTCAAATTAAGTGAACTATCGATAGAATTCATTGCATAGAATAATTTGTCAAATAGTTTAGATATTTTCGAGTACTCGTTACATTTTTACTATTTCAAGTGCAAGAATTGTGTTTTTGTGTTCCTCATTCAATTCAGTGATTACATTATCGCGATCGTGTGCTGTTCTGGTGTTTCGTGTTGTTTGATCAAAGCTTCGCATTTTTCACGCTGGTGAGTAGAGAGAAATTCTCTCAAGTTTTCCTCATATTTCCATCTTTACTTTCAACTTCATTACCTTATATGCTTTCACAATCACAAAGGTACCGTTTGTTGAATATTTTACGATGAAGATATACTCTCTTCTGATTTTCGTACTTTCCGTTCAGAACGGTATTTTTTCAGAAGAAAATAATACGAAAAGAGCAAACCAGAAGAAAATAAGACGATTCGAGATTATTTCATGAAAACATTTTTTTTTTGGCTATACAGGGTGTCAGAATGTACATACATCGATGTGTCTACCATCTTTTATAACTGTGATACAGAACGTAATCTTGATTTTGGCAAAATCTTTCTCTGGTCAGCTCATAACTTTTAAACCATGGTGTATAATCGATACATACTCGATAGGTTTATTCAACTCATATTACTACTTTTCAACAGGGTGCATCCAATTTGACTTTTTTTTCATAATTTTTTTTCGAAATAGAATTTTTGTTGAACTCCTAATTCAAAGTCCAATTTTATCACAAAAAAATAATCAGTCCTCAAAGTTCAACTTCATTAGAGTCAAATTAGTTGAACTATCGATAGTTTTCATTCCATAGAATAATTGTTAATTAGATATTTTCAAGTGCTTGTTACATTTTCAGTATTTCAAAAGATAATGATAGATGGAAAGTTATACATGGAATTCTTTTTTTTAAATCCTACTTTCAAGGTCAATATCTCCGAAACGAAGCGCGATATACTTTTTTTTTATATGAAGTACCAACATTATTTTGGCTCACTATTAATCCTATCATTTACAACATTCCCTTTCCGGACATCCTGTATAGTATGCAAATTTTTCCTAAAACCATTTTTCACCCATTTGGGATTGGATCAAAGTTGCCAATAACATTTAGATAGCTGGGGACACAGAAATGCCATGGAAACAAAACAGGCATTTTTTGACATCTCTGTCGATCTTTGAATTAAAATGGGTTATTCAGCAGTGGAATCATACGAAATAGCATAATTGTTAAATTATGAAAATATTGCGGAAACTTCGGTAATGAAGCAAGAATTTAGTCTGAATCGGATTTCTCTTCCAGATTAACAAGCAAACAGACAGTCGGAGAAAACCATCCAGTCAAGACGAACCGAACAAATGATCCGCAAAGAGAACTGACCAGAGTGAATTTTTCAAAATTCAGATCCTTATATTCGTACGGAAGGCGATATATTGATTTCCTGTCCAGATTCATTCTCAAGCAAACAGATAGACAGATATTCACCTTTATGTCTCTATGAAAACACGACAGGTACCCTTACGAGGGGAGAGTATCAACTCGGCGTTTATAAACCCTCTCTGCAAAGGAGGTAGACGCATGGTGGGTTAGGTATATACAGTGTGTTTCATTGCAGAGAAAATTGTTGTTTATCTGCCTGCCTCGTCTGCATTGAGATAGTTGATGAATTGATGAATAATTACAAAAATATATCGCATTTCAGTTACGAATGTTGAACACAATATTCAGACTTTATAGATTTATATTCTATGTGAGTCTCACGATTCAAATTTCAAATTGATGCTTAGTTTTAGATCCGAGCAGCACACTGTTTGGTATTCATGGTCCTTATTATAACCCACGAAATTCAAAATGTAGCAGATGTCTACTGGGAAAACCACTATTCGGAAGGAGAGCGAATATAAAGCATTCCAGTTACGGTCGTTGGAAATAATATTGAGGTATGTTTCAGATTCAACGTCAGTTTTAATTCTCATGGACTTTCTGATATGTGATGTTTAGTTGCAGATCCGGAAAGCAAAGTGTTTGATACTTGTCAATAAATTGGAGAATACCATCCAGTCAAGACGGACCGAATAAAAAATCCGCAAAGAGAACTGACCAGAGTATACGTTTCCGAATTCTGATCCTTATATTCGTACGGAAGGCGATATATTGAATTCCTTTCCAGATACATTCTCAAGCAAACAGATAGACAGATATTCACCTTTATGTCTCTATGGAAACACGACAGGTACCCTTACGAGGGGAGAGTATCAACTCGGCGTTTATAAACCCTCTCTGCAAAGGAGGTCGGCGCATGGTGGGTTAGGTATATACAGTGTTTTTCATTGCAGAGAAAATCGTTGCTTATCTGCCTACCTCGTCTGCATTGAGAGAGTTGATGAATAATCATAAAAATATATCGCATTTCAGTTACGAATGTTGAAAACAATATTCAGACTTTATAGATTTATATTCTATGTACGTCTCACGATTCAAATTTCAAATTGATGCTTGGTTTTAGATCCGAGCAGCACACTGTTTGGCATTCATGGTCCTTATTATAACCGACGAAAGTGAAAATGTAGCAGATTTCTACTGGGAAAACCGCAATTCGGAAGGAAAGCGAATATGTAGCAATCCATCAGTTACGCTTGTTGGAAATATTATTCAGGTATGTTTCAGATTCGACATCCATGTTCCACCTCTCATGAAAATCACTTTTAATTTTCATGGATATTTTGATATGTGATGTTTAGTTGCAGATCCGAAAAGCAGTGTTTGATACTTGTCAAAAATCGGAGAAAACCATCCAGTCAAGACGAACCAAACAGAAGATCCGCAAAGAAAACTGACCAGAGTATACTTTTCAGAATTCAGATCCTTATATTCGTAAGGAAGGCGATATATTGATTTCCTTTCCAGATACATTCTCAAGCAAACAGATAGACAGATATTCACCTTTATGTCTCTACGGAAACACGGCAGGTACCCTTACGAGGGGAGAGTATCAACTCGGCGTTTATAAACCCTCTCTGCAAAGGAGGTAGACGCATGTTGGGATAGGTATCATACATTCCATACCAAAACCAGGAGATATTTCATATGCAGACAGCATGCTCATAGCTGCAGCCCTAGGGAAGCCCTTTCTAAGCCAATATGAAGAAAGAAACAATTCAACTCACAGAAGTTTCAACTCACAAAAATTTCAATTTTGTCATGTGTAGAATAATGTTTGCAAATTTGGAATTATCCTTCAAAACAGCTCCTGAGGTTACCGTGAATTTATAGTAGATATCATCAATGGCCCAACCTCAGCAAGATTACTTCTAGCATCTTGGAGGATTTTTTATAGCACCACAGATATATTGAAAACCTGCAAAACTCTCACAGGTACCTTCTTCATGAATGGTGCTCCACTGCAACAATAATAGCAAATTGTCATGATCCTATATGTGTGTGATTTGTATCCACATTAAGTGTACTCATTTTCATAAGGACAATATAAGTACAATATACTTACCTACATCAAGTTAAGGTAGGTGGTATCCTAGATTTGGTGTTCATCTATATCTTGTGAAATTAGTTTTTTTTTTCACCATTTTGATGAAATCTGAGTAATCTGGAGTTCCACAACATAAAACTTTTGTTGTTTGTTGTATTGCAATTCAAAAGTCCATTATTACAATAGGTATTTGAAAGAAAAAGGGACATACTTATTTTTTCTAGTCCTAGTTTCTGGAGACTTCATCAGAAACTTACCATGCAAAATATGTACTGTTGATCATTTCAATCATGTTCTTTCAGATGGGCACTAAAAATAGTTAATAATCAGTAATAATATATATTTATGAATCACAACTTTACCTTGTTTTCATTAATTGGAGCAATGAAAGTGGAAAAAGGTAAAGGATATAGAAAGTTTTTTCAACTTTTTGTAGTAGGTACATATTTATACATCCAGTTTCCAAATTCACATTGGATGCTCCACGATTATCCATTTTTCCATCCAACTGAACTGATTTTTCATGTTCAGAAAAGACTTCTTGAGTTTACTAGTGCAACCATCAACAGAACACAGTTGATTTCTTGATTTTTGAGTGATATGTTGATTCATGATTTATAAAATAATGTAGAATTGTGTTGGTAATCAATATGAAGTTCTTGTCCTGTACTCAAGAAAATCATGAAAACGGAATGAAAGTAATTTGTAGAATGAATTACATGAAATATCAAATAAATTAACAAAATAACAAACAATAACAAAAATGACCTTGAATGCCCTGATAAACTGGTTCAAATGTGCCCACCATATGACGTATCGGAATCATCACCTTGCCAATAGGTTCAAATTTCAGTTTCACAGAACAAAAATGATTCAAATGTATTGCTAGTGGTGAAAAACATTTAATATTCACCTTGGCTGAAGCCTCCAGATATAATTTTGGTCCCTGGTTAGTACAGATATTCTTTACTACCTCGGTGTATAAATAAATAATACATTGATTGATTGCAGGCGGATAAGTGTTTAAAGTGTTTAAAAGTGTTTGAAAGTGTTTAAAAGTGTTTAAAAGTGTTTTTAACCGCCAGCTTAGTTGCAAAGCAACCCTCGAAAGTCAGAGACTTGTGTGTAGTGACATATATCAGATTGAATCTTACTGGGACCCTATTCTCAAATGGTGAGATATTTGAATAGGAATGAATAAAAAAAGGCATTAATCAACTTACCTCCTTCAGAAGCTGTTCTATACTCCTCATCGCTGGAAGCTAAAATTGACCTAGGTGTCGAAGGTGAAATAGGACTCTCTACTGTTACCGTACTTTCCATTATTGGTGTTGCTTTCTTCAGTGCCTGAAACCAAACGAATAACAAAAATATTAATTGTGATTCATGCCAACCCACGATCAACAACATACCCACTTTCATTCAAGGTCTGTCAAGTTAACAGGATGGTTCATTCCTTATACTTCAATATATGACAAAGATTTGACGTCATTGCGTTCCCAATGGTTCACAAGACTAACGCACCATCACATTGATGAATCTCTCATGGTGTGAATTGATTACGATTTAGTCTCATAAACTCAAACAAAACTATCACCAGTATGAGGGAAATATTATTAGTATAGCACCTAGGAATCTTTCCACATAGTAGAAGTGATAAATCATGATTCTGACAATTTCTGTTATTTCCAAATGTACTTTGACATCTGGCAACTGTGTTTCAGTAGTTATGAGTGACAAATTTGGACCTTTAGAATGAAATTGTGTGTTCTATCGTGATTTTGATACCTACAAACCATTCACAAATGTTTGAGAAACAATAAAATTGAAAGCATAAAGGGCGCCGTACATTATGCTATTTCTCGGCAAGTTTGAGGCAATGCAATTTACTCGCAATTTTCTCAATTTATTGCAAGTCGCCGTACATTGAGATAATTCTGTCATATTTTCTCGTTCATATTCACTATTTTCAGGTTTTTTGAGCCTTCAATGTACTTTTTGGTGTTTCAGGCCACGTTATGGAGAAAATTTGTATTTTATCAAGATGCTATGATGAATATTACTAAAAATTTTACTAAAGTTGCCTTGAAATTCCAGGAAAAATAGGACTGGTTCTATTACGAAACTTGCATGAAACTTGCCGTGAAATATCATAGACGCATGCGCATTGTTGGATTCAAAATTGCATTGCATCGAACTTGAATATTCCGTTTGGTAAGTTTAAAAATGTCGAGTAGTTTCTGAAATATGCCTAAAAAGCCGAAATTCAAACTGATATAGGGAAACAGAAGACACTTTCCCATTGTCACTTTTTAAGCTCTACAAAACAGCGTTCAGAAATTTTCCGTACGATGTTTCGTTTCGGAGAAGTCATCAATCAGCTTCAAGTTTTTATTTGGCCTGTAAAAAAAGTATACCCTATATTAAACAGCATATATTATTACGAATACAACGATGTATGACACAATATGATGCAGCAAATATTTAAATCGGGAAAAAGGTGTTTTTATTAAATTTTGAACACTTTGGTACAGTAGGCGGTAAAATGATGGCGCTGAGAAAATGTCAAAATAATTTTATCTACTCACCGCATCGAAAGTAGGCGTTTGCTCCCTCATTCAAGGACATAATTGAATTTTTAACCAGATGAATCAACTCCTCCACAGAAAACGCTATTTGACGATGAAGATTTCGACGATGAAAATTTTGACATTGATAAAAAAGGATGTACATTTTTTATCTGGGGGGTAAATACACGAGAGAAAATGTTTTTATCGATAAATAAATGCTTGATTGTATGAAAGTTTTATTGTCATGGCAAAAAACGAGAATTAAGGTAGTGAAAAATTCGCGAGAGCTTGCTTGCTCAGACAAAATTGCTCGACCTACGGTCTCACAATTTTTTCATGTCAGTTTTTCTCGTAAAATTAGTGATCGGCAAATGTTTATCAATAGCAAGAGAAATTTATCCGATAAAAAAAATGTTCACGGGATAATCCCCGAGTACACTGAATGGCTGACAATCGTTTTGTTCGCGTTCACAAAATTAACAGTCCGAAAACATGAAGAAGCATGCGCAGAATCACAAAAGTGTTCGCGTTTTTCCAGGACTGTTTTGTACTCCACAGGTTCTGAGTTTTCGTTTTATACGAACTAGTTTGAGACAGTTCATGACTGTCATGAATAATTTTTTGTGCGCTTGCGTCAGATCCCGATTTTCAATCTCTGAGCATTTTGAATTTTGGGAGACACTTTCAAACAAAATGAAGGATCTAATTACTTATGAATCGACCAATACTATCGAACAATGTACATATTGAGCTTCAGCTCATCATCTTCATCTTCACGTTCAAGTTCAGAGGATGAACAAATGTTCTTGAACATGTTTTTTTTGTAGAGGATACCATGAATCTGTACTGATATTTAAGGTTCTGGGTTCTTTCCAAGTCAGTGGATAGAGGTAGGTATATTTTAACGGAGATAATTTATATTCAGATCCCCTGATTCAAAACAAGTCCAATTTTTTTGTTTTTTCCTGGGCTAATCTAATTTCAATATAATCCCAAGTATGACCTTGATCCACGAGACGCATGACATTTGTCACTTTATTTTAGAAAGGAAAAAACCATGGAATACGCGTTTTTGTTTATCTGCTTTCCAAATTATCCTAGTCTCATCTCGAATTGAATTTGATGCGCACCTGAATTTGCTGTCCGAGGATTGTTCTCTCGTTTTTCTGTAAAACATTGAAACACAACCTCCCTTTTTTCATTTGCTTACAGAGGAATCAAAGGGTTGACATAGTTTTTCACAATATTATTGCATAGGAATCAAGTTTTTTTGCGCTATTCATTAATTCAAGCATGCCTTCTCATTGTGCTGTTGTACAATGCACAAAAAATGCAGCGAGAGACAAAGGAATATGATTTTTCAGATAATAGTATTCTCACATAGTTTTCATTATGGAATTTTATCGTTTCTTATTAAAATTCCTCTGCTACTTCTGCAATAGAAGCTAATAATGCTAGTAGATTGAAAATGTATACAACACACACGATCATATTTCGTCAGCAAGTCAGACCAGTCCTACCGCTTGATTGCATGAATCCAATCTTCTTGCATTCTTCCAGAAATTTCACGAGTATTTCTATTAGCTCCTATTGCAGAAGGAAATCCGATGAGAAATCAGAGAAATTACCAGATTTCAAAATGGAAAATGTATGTTAGTGACTATAGTGGGTACTTACTTTTAAATCATAATGTACTAACCGGATTCCTTCGTCCCTTGCTGCATTTTTTGTGCATTGGACAACAGCACAATGTGATGCGCGAATTAATCAATAGCCGAAAAACACGATTCATATGCCAAAATAATTGTGAAAAACTATTTCAATTATTTGTAAACAAATAAGAAAAGTGAAGTTGTGTTTCAATGTGTCACCTCCAGGTTAGGTCATCTGACAGTTCTTAAATATGTGGGTTGGGATTTCTGAAACAGATTCAATAGGTTCTTTTTTTCACAATTTCCTCACCTTGGAGCATTACCGCAATTAATTGAAACGCGATGTGGAAGGAGCCTAGGACAACTTACCGCTTGCAGAGGTTAGAAACTGTTGGTTTCAGCAGTATCTATCGAGCAGATTTTCGGAAAAATGGATAGGTATCACTCCGCTTGATTTTTTTCTGTGGGTATTGCAGAAATTATGATAACCTCCGTGTATTTGAGTCTGACGATCAGCTTAGGACACTAGTTCTTGAGGAGTTCGAGAGCATCACACCTGATATGTTGAGAAGTGTTTTAAATTCGACACATAGGTGTTATCTGTGTTTGTAGAATAATTGTAATTTGTTTGAATATTCTCTATAATCTAAATTAGTTTATTGGGTTTTTAGTAGGTAGTTCTCGACTAATTTGTTTAATTAATTAACATAATATGACGTGACCTACCTACGTATATGAATAAAGTTTTTAAATCTCCAACAACGTGATTTCAATTTATTATTCCGAAACAGGAGTAATAGTCTAATACAGGGAATCGATAGAAATTACATAAAAAACATTCTTTTCCGATTTGAATATTGCAGAATCATATTGAATCATACATAGTTATATTCGTAATGAAATATGCTATTCAATACAGGATATACTTTTTTACGAGCCATATAAAAAAAATAAAGTTGATGATGGTTTTTCCACAACGAAACGTAGTACGGAAAATCTCCAATTGCTGTTTTGTAGAGCTTGAAAAGTGACAATAAGAGAGTGTGTTTTGTTTTCCTATATCTCTCCACATAACGTCGGAAGAAAATAAAAGCGAATCGGCAAATTTCAGATTTTTAGGCATATCTCCGGAACTACTTGGAATTATAAAACTTTCTAAACCGCATATTGTGAGGCTTGAAAATACGAAACTTTTCTCTCATTCAACCATCTCCGTATCTCTCATGGTTTGCGAGATCCCCATGATAGACATCCTTACCTGGGACACACTGTATATATATTTTCATATTTTTAAAGCATGTTTCTTTAGTTTTTCAAACTACAATTTATTTCAACTTCTTTTTAGTTTACTTCAATTTCGCAATTTTGCCGATAGAATCATGATATCCAACTCCTAAAACCTCAGATGAAGAAAATTTTGAATATAATCGGAACATAATTACAAAACTCTTCCGCAATATTGGATCTACCATCTTGAATTCCCTTATTTTGACGAAGGAATTACAATTTTTGATCCCGAAAACGTCCACTCACAAATTTTGAATAGAATCGGTATATAATTACAAAACTCGTCCGCTATATTGGTTCCACCGTCTCGAATTTCCAAATTTTGACAAAAGAATCAGAATCTCCGACCCCGAAAACACCTAGGTAACAATTTTGAAGAGAGTCGGATCATAATTACAATACTCGTCCGCCATATTGGGTCCGCCATCTTGAATTTCCTAATTTTGACGAAATAATCATAATCTCCGACCCGATAACCAACAGATACCAAATTTGAATAAAATCGGATCCTAATTACAAAATCCGCCAATTTGGATCCGCCATCTTGAATTTCTTAATTTTGACGAAGGAATCATAATCATAAAGAAAGAAATGGATTATAATTACAAAACTCGTCCGCCATATTGGTTCTGCCATCTTGAATTTCAAAATTCCGCCCAAATTTTCAAATTCTGACGAAAGAATTAAAATCTCCGACCCCGAAAACCCGCAGATACCAATTTTGAATAGAATCGGACCATAATTACAAAGCTCGTCCGATATATTGGATCCGCCATCTTGAATTTCCTAATGGTACCGGGATAAAAAGTATCCTATAACCTTCTCCTGGTTCTAAACTACCTCCCCACCATATTTCAGCTAAATCGATTCAGTAGTTTCGGAGCCTATTCAAAACAAACAAGCAAACAAACAAGCAAACAAACAAGCAAACAAACAAAGAAACAAACAAAGAAACAAACAAAGAAACAAACAAAGAAACAAACAAAGAAACAAACAAAGAAACAAACAAAGAAACAAACAAAGAAACAACAAACAAAGAAACAACAAACAAACAAACAAATAAATAAACAAACAAATAAATAAACAAACAAAGAAACAACAAACAAAGAAACAAAGAAACAAAGAAACAAAGAAACAAAGAAACAAAGAAACAAAGAAACAAAGAAACAAAGAAACAAAGAAACAAAGAAACAAAGAAACAAAGAAACAAAGAAACAAAGAAACAAAGAAACAAAGAAACAAAGAAACAAAGAAACAAAGAAACAAAGAAACAAAGAAACAAAGAAACAAAGAAACAAAGAAACAAAGAAACAAAGAAACAAAGAAACAAAGAAACAAAGAAACAAAGAAACAAAGAAACAAAGAAACAAAGAAACAAAGAAACAAAGAAACAAAGAAACAAAGAAACAAAGAAACAAAGAAACAAAGAAACAAAGAAACAAAGAAACAAAGAAACAAAGAAACAAAGAAACAAAGAAACAAAGAAACAAAGAAACAAAGAAACAAAGAAACAAAGAAACAAAGAAACAAAGAAACAAAGAAACAAAGAAACAAAGAAACAAAGAAACAAAGAAACAAAGAAACAAAGAAACAAAGAAACAAAGAAACAAAGAAACAAAGAAACAAAGAAACAAAGAAACAAAGAAACAAAGAAACAAAGAAACAAAGAAACAAAGAAACAAAGAAACAAAGAAACAAAGAAACAAAGAAACAAAGAAACAAAGAAACAAAGAAACAAAGAAACAAAGAAACAAAGAAACAAAGAAACAAAGAAACAAAGAAACAAAGAAACAAAGAAACAAAGAAACAAAGAAACAAAGAAACAAAGAAACAAAGAAACAAAGAAACAAACAAACAAACAAACAAACAAACAAACAAACAATTAAACAAACAAACAAACAAACAAACAAACAAAAAATCAAATCAAAGTACAGATTAACAACTGACTAACTATCATTATCAGATATACAGAGCATCAACTATTTAAGTTACTTGAACAATCTCACCTGTAACCAGTTGGACCTGATGCCCTGCGCCAAAGCGCTCAATGTCAACGTGGGCCCCGCCCACCGGACCTCGAAGCCGTACTTGGACTCGGTGGGCACCTCGACGCAGTCCGTCACCGAGGACAGCTCGACGCTCAGTTCGGGCGCGCTCTGCTCGTCCTGGTCCCGGTATATCTGGAACATACAGTCGCGATGGCGGGTCGAGCAGGTTGTTCGTCGCCGGCTCCCAAAGAAAACGAGAATTTCAATTGTAAACATTGCTCAAAAAAAGTAGTGAACAAAGTGAAGTGCATTAAATGTAGTGACTACTTCCATCCAAAGTGTCTCAAGCAGTCTAGTGACCAAAAAAGAGCGGAATGTAAACATGAACCTGATAAACAAGCTGACGACACACCTTATTTATCTGAAGAAGAATTCCTGAGAGAAGAAAATAAATTACTCAGGCAAATTTCTGCTGATAAGGAATCCATAATTGCTGACAAGGAACAAGTAATTATTTTACTGCAAGAGAAAATTGCATTTTTGGAAGACAAATTAAGGCAAGATAAACCAACCCAAATCATGAAAAACAATATCACAATCCCAACAAAAAATGAAGAATCCGTTTATAAAGACGCTATATCCAAAAAAACGTCCAAAAGAAGTAACCCTGAAAAACACATCCAGCAACACAATGATGAATCAAACATTGAAAGTCTTCACAATATACAGGGTGTCCCAAGCAACGATTCAAAAATTGAACATAATCCACGAACTCAAAATCAAATAACTGCTCTAGAAAATAAACAGAAGAATCTCATGACGAATATCATCAATATGAATGATGAAAACGATAGCAATGATGGTTTTCAAGAGGTGGTAAGTAGGAGACGTAAAAATAAAAATACAATAAACATCGGCAGAGGCGAAGGTGACAGTAATTTTCATGGACATAATGATAAAGACAAAAAGATATGGTTATTCATAACTAAAGTACCTGATAACATAAAGGAAGAAAACATAAAGAAACATATAGAAACACAAACAGAACAATTGCCAGATGAAAATGAAATCGAAGTAAAAAAACTACTGACACTAAGTACAAGGCGTAATAACCAATCATTTATGATAGGGGTAGCACAGAGTCTGAAAGAGAAGGTATATGATCCTAGTTTCTGGCCAAAAAACATTGGATTTCAGCGATTCAACTTTAGGAGAGGCAATCATCTCCTAGAACACCAAAACACAAAAAGTGACAATCCAAACCAGCCTGCGACTTTTTTAGGAAGGAAGCAAATACACAACACCCTCAGATGAAAAATTTTCTAATACATCAAAATGTTCAGTCTTTGGGAAATAGCCTCAACATGATGCAAAAAGTCATTGAAGACCGGAAATGCCCAGTAGTCTGCATCACAGAACACTGGCAATCACAACATAATCTAAAGAACTACACCTTCAAAGATCACAATCAAGTTTCTAGTCATTGCAGAAAGGAAGGCCAACATGGAGGATCAGTTGTATATGCATCCAAGGAGATTGTTAGCAGTCCCATTGACGAAGTAAATGTCTTAGCTGAAGACTATGTTTTTGAGTGCTCCAGTGCATCCTGCAGAATGGGCGAGTCAAAGTTCAACGTAGTCTGCATCTATAGGTCTCCATCAAGTGAAGTAAAATCGTTTTTAACTAAATTTCAGAGCATGTTAGATATCTTATATGAAAAAAACTGTATATATTTTATAGCAGGTGATTTTAACATAGACACTTCTTGTCCCGAAAGTAATACCTGTAAAGACTTCAAAAATCTGTTAGCAACTTATAATTCTGTCTTAACCATTTACGAACCAACGAGGGTTACTATCCACTCCAGTTCCTGTCTAGATAACATAATTACAAATTTTGAAGGTAATAAAAAAGGTATAGTTTTTGAAACTGGAATATCTGATCACTTGGGGCAAGTGCTACTTTGTAACCTACAAAAATGCGAATCAATAAAGAAAATAGAGAGACGCAATTATAACTCCAAATCAATAGATGAATTTTGCACTAAACTAAAGTCCGAGAACTGGATGAATGTATACAGCGCGAATGATTTGAATGAAGCTTTCTCAAACTTCAGTGAAACCTTTAAATTCCACTTCGACTTGCACTTTCCGAAAACATGTAAAAACCGGAAACCTTCAGGGAAAAAGATTTTCAATTCACCTGAGATTACACAAATGAAGAATCAACTGATTTTTTATCAGTCAATTTCTAAAATCGATCCAGACTATAGAATCGCATATAAACAGTTGAAAAAGGACTATAACAATCTCTTGGAATCAACTAAAAAATCCTACTACAGAAATAGAATCGTTGAGTCGGATAATAAATCCAAAACAATGTGGCAGATAATTAAAGAACTCACAGGTACATCTCAATCCGAGCAATTTCAATTCGATAAGCCCATAGAGGTAGCCAACAGCTTCAATGAATACTTCATAAACTCCGCTCCTGAACTCTTGTCAACACATAAAGATATGGGTAAAGAAAGTGGTTTTGGAAGAGATATAGCCTTTCACAATCACACTCTGTTCTTGTACCCTGTCACGGAATATGAGTTACTCTCAATTATAAACAATATGAAGAACAAGAAAAGCACAGGTATTGATGAAGTACCCATACACATATTGAAGAGTTGTGCCCAAGAGATTGTATGTATTCTGACTTTCATTATCAATAAATCATTCGAGGAAGGAGTTTTTCCAGATGAACTGAAGATAGCGATAGTGAAACCACTCCACAAAAAAGGAAATAAGACGGACATGTCTAACTTCAGGCCAATTAGCCTATTGACATGCATATCAAAAATTATCGAAATAGCAATGGCTAACCGATTATTGAAATTCTGTGTCAACTACAAAATCTTTTCTAATAACCAGCATGGCTATCTGAAAAATAAGTCTATTGAAACTGCTCTGGTATATTTCAGCAACGAAGTCTTGGAAGCAATGGACAGGGGAGATCTTTCCTGTGGGATCTTCATGGACTTGTCAAAGGCCTTTGATTGTATAGATCATGACATTTTATTACGGAAACTTTATAAATATGGAATTCGAGGAAACTCGTACAACTGGCTCAATTCATATCTGAAAAATAGGAAACAAATAGTAGAACTAAATCAAAAAGATAACACGGTTAGATCAGAGGCTTTTGGTGTGTCTATGGGGGTCCCTCAGGGTAGTATCCTCGGTCCAATATTGTTTATTATATTTATCAATGATATCAATAAGGTTATAGCAGACATAAACACTGCCCACATGATTAACTTTGCTGATGATACTAATCTTCTAGTGACAGGTACAAACTTACCAGATATCATAAAAAATGGTAGCAAAATAATAGAACAATCCAAAAAATATTTTCAAGAGAATAAGTTAGTTTTGAACGATGGAAAAACAGATTGTATCATGTTCAAAATGAACAACAATATAGAAACACCAAAAAACATAATTATAGACAATCAAAAGATTATTTGTAACACTTCAGTCAAGTTTCTAGGTATATACATTGACGACACTTTAAGTTGGACTAGTCAAATAGACAATCTATGTAATAAACTATCCTCGATAACATATGCCATGAGAGTTCTGAAAAAAAATGTTGACCATGAAGCACTGATAACAGTATATTATGCAAATTTTTTCTCTGCTATGAGACTAGGAATAATCATCTGGGGCTCAAGTCATGGGCTGAACAGAGTGTTTCTATGTCAGAAAAAAATTATCAGGATACTTTACAATATAGATAGAAGAGATTCCTGTAGAGGAATTTTCAAGTCAAAAAAACTCCTGACTGTATCAGCAATTTATATCTTTGAGCTTATTAAATTCATTATCAATCATCCAGAACATTTCGACACACATCGGAAAACACATATCTATGATACAAGACAAAAGAAAGGCTTCTCATATCCCATCCATGCAAAATGCATTTATGAACGCAGTACTATCTATAGTGCAATGAAATTTTATAATAACCTCCCACAAGATGTAAAAGATATTGTGGTTGCTGACAGATTTCTGAGGTCTGTTAAGGAATTTCTATGCAACTTAGAGCCCTACAGTATCGAGGAATATTTTCTGGCCTGTAGGAACCCATGAATGAAATTTTTATTCGAAACCATGCTATCTATGTGTATATATGTATTTATTGAAAAGTTATGTACTTATGTCTGTTTAAATCTACATGTGAAATTTGTCACTTATTTTAAATTGTTTTAATAGTGTTTGAAACTTATATCCATAAACTCATGTGAATGTTTCATATCATTTTTAAATTCATGTATTAACCTATTGATAATTCTAAAAGTTCTTCTTGACGTATTTCTCAGACAAAAATATTCTGCCACTTTTGTGAATGATTATAGAATACTCTGTTGAAATAAATTTATCTATCTATCTATCTATCTATCTGGAGGGTGGGCGTGGTGGGGCAGCAGAGCACTATCCAACGGCGCGCCCAATCGGAGTTGGACGTTTTCATCCACAGCCAACCCTGGAAAACGAGCGAAACTTATACAGCGTTGCGAGACCTAGTACCTTTTCACTCTGTTTTGACTTGAAATATCCAGAACCGAAGGATACTTCGGCTATATTCCGAATTCAACTGGTCAGTACTATCAGTAGACCCACTGAATCTGCTGAAAATCTGTGTTCCCAAATATAAAATCAAAAATACAGTGCTGTAATTCGGGACACGTTTTCATGGTTTTAATCAGTAGTCAGCAGCAGTTGATCAGCTGGTGAAATTTGTCAGTCTGTAGTTTCTCGTTTATCTGGACTAGATATTTAATATTTAACATGGAAGAGCAATCGATTCTTGTAGCCTCCATAGTTTCTACGTTTATTGACGATGACGATTCAGGCTAGAGTGATAAAGAATACTTGGACATTTTGTTGCCATTAATTTCTCATGATGCACCAGATTGAGAATTGAAAGATTTATAGGAAAGGAAACGTAATGATGGTGAATTTAGGAGACATTTCAGGTTTATTTAGTTATTTATTTAGCCAATGCTGCTTCTTCTTTTGTTACATCTACTACTTCATCCTCAATATTATTCTCGGCGCTTATTATTTCAATAATAGGTATATTCTGATATTGAGAACAATATTATTAACAACGGAAATGAATGTTACATTCATTCCCCCTCTAAAATAATGACAGTTCACTGAAGCCACACTACCTTCTGATACTCAGCAATTTCAGCAGAATGTTAAGTCGAAATTTTTGGAATGAATAGTATGTCTGCTCACAAGCATCTTTCACTTCCAGTGAATTTTTTGATTTCGGAATGAAAAATCAGCAGATTCAGTACTGTCAGTTGAATTCGGAATATAGCCTTCAATGTGCAATATCAGTGAAATGTCATTATTGTCTTCCATTCAAAGTTTCGTCGTTATGTCTCATATCTGTCTGATCTGTACTACTGTACTATACAGTTCTGTACAGTTCATGGCTATATTCCGATTTCAACTTGTCAGCACTGTCAGTAGATTCACTGACTCTGCTGAAAATCTGTGTTCCGAAATATAAAATCAAAGATGCAGTGCTCTAATTCGGGACACGATTTCATCAGTAATCAGCAGCAGTTGGTAAGCTGGTGAAATTTGTCAGTTTTTCAGGTTGTCACTTCTATAGTTTCAAGTTTATCTGGCCAATTATTTAAATACAGGCATTTTCTGATATTGAAAATGATATTCTTAATTTATTATCGATAAGACAAGACTTGATGTTTGAAAAACAACGGAGATAAATGTTTCACTGAAGCCACACTACCTTTTGATAGTCAGTCAATAGTCAGTAATTTCAGCAGAATATTGAGTCGAAATATTTGGAATAAATAGAATGAATAGTAGTGATTTCGGAATGAAAAATCAGCAGATTCAGTACTGTCAGTTGAATTCGGAATATAGCTCATATTACATGTCAATATTGTTTATTGTCATTTGTCAATTGTCTTCTCGTTGCTCAAAGTTATGATTATGAATAAAAATGAATGACAGAATGACAATTGATTGTTTTGGAATGTTTTGAAAAATGATAATGATAAATGAGATATTCACAATATTCAGTGAATGAGTTCTCATTATTTTTTCCTTGTCTATACCCCCCACCTATCCCTACTCAATAGTAGGAAGTTTAAATGGAAATCCAAACTAGTACTTTTCTCGGAAAACTAGTACTTTTTTCGGTGATTTTTCAGTACATTTTGAGTTGCTGGGCTGGCAACGCTGAACTTATATCTTTGGGCCTCAACTGAATCTAGTCCACGGGACAGTACCTACCCCTTTTTTGCAAAAATTCTTGTACTTTACTGCTCACTCAGTGAGATATTAAAAACGAATATCCATAACTTATTATTTACCATCTCCTATTTCAATCAGAAAAAGTACAAATGAATTTATTTTTAATGTATTTCTATTTTAACCATAAACGTGTGTACGTGCATTGATAAATTATATCTCACGTATTCGTATACTTCATTGTGTTGCGTCTTACTGGGATTATTTGATATTTTCAATACTTTGAACAGGCATTTTATAGACAAAAGCAAGCCTTCAAACCAGAACTGGACCAAATTTCTACATACCTGTGAAGTGTCAGGTTAGGATATCTGTAACTCACTATTCTTTACAGATTTCGACACTGTCCTTAGAATGTGAGGTCTTTTCCGTAGAGGAAATAAAATAAATCTTTTCTTTGAGATCTAAACCTTCCTATCTTCATGACGATTTTTCTCGTTTGAAGAAAGCAAAGTAAGTTTTGTGATTCATTTATCATCAAATATCGACGGTACATATACAAAATTATCAGATAAACAGAATTGCACCAGTCATTTCAAATTCCCCTCAGTGGCTTCTTCTCTTCATGAAATTTGTTTGAGAGTGACACCCTGTATATGATCATTTATGGATTGAATAATTCCCCATGGTAAACATGGTTCATTACTTAACGGTTTTCTAAATACCACCATAATTTTATTACGTTGACAGTAACAATTCAGCAATCTATCGTATAGTGACGTATATACTTTAATAATGATGTATTGTTCCCTTCAAAATTACTACAATAATTCGAAAATGTTTATACTTCAATACTGAAAGTCATGTTATTACTTGATCCTTCACTATAAAAATTTTATTGTTTTATATAACTATCGCAATTGTTTCTGTGTTTCATATTTTATCAAGCTTTCAATAATTCGTGTAGTTTCTCTCTAAAGAATAAGTGAAACAAAGAATCCAGAAAATCTCCACTTTCTTTAAATAACAATTATTATTTCACCTTAGGAGACGTAATTTTGTAGTCATTACCGTCCCTTTTTTAGACGTCTGGTTGATTCTAAAATACATAAACTAGACAAGGGCATCAAAATTCATAGACATAATTACAAAAAATGATAAATAATTGATGCTTTGAAGAACATGTAAGGTAAACAAATAATTGCTATTACTGGTTGCCACGCCAGAACGATTATAAATGAGAAATGAACAAACATTTTGTACTGGAATAATATATTTCAGAGAAGGCATTGTCAGGTAATACTTATCTATCCTGTTTAGACAGGGCGCCAGTTGTATAAAGATTGATAATAATTGTTTGTTATTGTTTGTTCTGATAGTCTCAGTCTTCTATATTATCTGACTAAAGGTTTTATGATAAACAAATTCACTAACTGACTGATTAAAATATTCAGAATCATTCAAATTGATAAATTGATAAAACAAATTTGAATCAGGAATAAAAAAATAGCCCAAAGAATGTTCAACATGTTTGAGCCACTGATTTTTTTTCTGGCAATTAAAATTTGCATTCAAAGTTGTGTATAATGTTTATTCTCGATTTGAATGTAAATGTGTTGATTAAATGTAAATATGTCTACTCTCATTTCGAATATTTATCTTCATTTAAAAAAGAATATTTTGGGATTCCAATGTGTGTATTTCCAATGTGAAATTTTCAATCAATATAAATGTGGCTATTTTTATTTTGAATGTGTTCATTATCAATCTGAAATCTGAAAGTGTTTATTTTCGATTTAAGAGTGTTCTGTTCTCGAAAAATGTGATTGTTTTAATCCCTATCAAAGATCTATTCCCTCTGTCTTTCTCTAACACATGGGTTCTCACGGAAAATACCATTATTATGAATTTTCTGAATAAAATCCATAATAAAAATACAGGGCCGTATTTAAAAAATAACAAAGTTGAAGATAGCAGCTCAAAGACGAAATGTCGGTTTGAAAATCTGATAACACCATCTTGTAGAACAGAAGAAGTAGCAATGAGAATGTCTAATTTGTTATTATTATTACTATTACAACTATTCAAATAGATCCATAAAAAATAAAAATGAAATCGCGATTATTCGGTTTTTCCCAAAAATCATTGGGAGGTAAATTCGGTCCCAGGTAAATTGTTTTGTGAGGGGCTCAGAAAATAATAACATAAGAAAGGACTACTTTTTCCAAACAATCTGACCTAACTCGACCTAATATATTATATAGGTATATAAGTAGGTTATAATATGAGGAAGGAAAATATCCTTTCTGCATAAGAAGGAGACTATTTTTTCTTAACAATGTGACCTAAATCGATTATGCAGGCAAGTATTGTAGAACCCTAGGCAATTGACATGTTTGGGACCGAATTTAATCACCGATAAAAGGGTAGAAAATTTTCAATTCAGGGCCTATTTATGCATCATTGTCTCAGTCTTAGTCTTAGTCACTGTCTTTGTTTTTATCATAAAATCAAGTTATGAGCATACATTTCAATAGGTGAATTCATGCAACATTTTTAGTATCAGTCTTAATCATAATCATCAAATCATGACCTTGAAAGTTACAAACTTTCAATTTGTATGCTTATGATTGAGACCACAAAAGAAATGCGCATGTGTAGACCTGTCAACATATTTGACAATCACAAATGACTTTCATTTTCGTGTTTTTCACCAAAAAATCAGTGCCATTCTGTGCTGTGTTTGATTACATCATTCTGATAATTTGATTACATTTGCTTTTGGGTGTATGATAAATTGACATTCATCATACAGGGCGTGGAAAGAAATTCTGAATTGAGACTCAATCATGAATCTGCGATTAGAGGTCTATAAAAATCACAAGTTTCCATCGTTCAAGTTTGAACCCCCTGATTGGGTATGAAAGTGTTGAAAAGGAATATCCTCAGAAAAATTATGAACATACAAAAATGGATATATATTTATATGAAGCAATACATTGAGAATTCGCATTCTCTATGTGATGAGAATATCTACTCTTTTTCAGTTTATAAAATAGAAAACAACAAACTACATTCCTGGCTATATGCCACGACGAACATTGAATTATATCTATTGAACACACACGATAAGAGTTTGATAATAAAATATAAAAACTTCTGAAATTGAGCATTTGCATTCTCCTTCAGAATGATGTGTGCATATACATATTTTTGTCTGAAGGAGAATGCAAATTCTCAATTTCAGAAGTTTTTATATTGTATTTTCAAACTCCTATCGTGTGTGTTCAATAGATATAATTCAATGTTCGTCGTGACATATAGCCAGGAAAGTAGTTGTTTTCCATTGAATAAACTGAAAAAGAGTAGATATTCTCATCACATAGAGAATGCGAATTTTCAATGTATTGCTTCATATAAATAAATATCCATATTTGTATGTTCATAATTGTTCTGAGAATATTCCTTTTCAACACTTTGATTACATTTGATAGCAAATATCAAAAAATCATGAGCCTGGAAGAAGGAACCCTAATAGTTTTGGTGAAGAAAAAAAAAGGAGACTACATTTTACCTCTGGTGTATAGAATTTGCTTTTGTACCTATCTACTGACGGATCTCTTGATGGATTGTCAATTGTCATATCATAATTCTTAAGCCTAGAGACTGTGATGCATAAATGTCCAAAAATAAAGAGTTAATATTCTATCCACCTTGGTAAGACCATCTGCTACCTGTTGGGACCGAATTTACCATCACCCCTTTTTCGTACTGACCTTTTTGAGGTGCAACAGACCTTCGGCGGGCAGCGCCAGACTCGATTCCGGTGACCTGTCAGTGAGGGCTGTCGCGATATCCCTGAGTCTTTCGTTTCTCCAATCTCTCCTGACGCGAGCCTTGTCGCCCCCACGCAATTTGTCGCGGGTAGGCGGGGACCCGGAACTCATCAAATAATCTGGAAAAATTGTAACGATAAAATGACCGACATCAACAAGTGAGTCAATGTTCATATGAGTGAGTGTCCCTCTTGATACGTCTACTACTGGATATGAAAATGAAGTAATCAAATGTTGAATGAATTATTAGAAGGATCAATTATTACTGCATTCTCTTCCCAAATTCCCATTTCATCTCAGGAAACTACTAACTCATAATGAAGGCAGGTAAACGCTGTCAACTGGTTGGTGATGCCACACTCACTAATTCCTCGGAATCCTTCATTTTTGATATAATATGATTTAAATACCAAAGCAAAGACCTAGATGCATACTTGCACAACGGTCGGCGTGAGATTAGCAATGAGAATGAGCAGTTTCATTCCGGATATGAGGCATTATCAATATCGATATCTGTGCAGCGTATACAGGGTGTTAACAAATAAGTGTCACAACGGAGAACTGTAGATTACTCATAATAAAAGAAACATTTCTTTCCTCTTCAAAAATTTTCTCCGGGCTTCCGTTTTCAAGATACAGGGCGTCAAAAAATCAAAAATGTTCAGTTTAATTAAACACACTTTACAACACTTAACAAACTTAACAATTCGAAAACCAGCATCGAGACCAACATACTCAAGAACGTGACATTTGATTGAACATATTATTAGGCAGTTCTGAGGTGTTTATTTCTAGTGGATTTTCAGACGATTTTTAGAGATTTTGTATGTTCTTATTCATAAAGAGCCATTTTTCTCGGTAACTGTTCACTTTAGAGCATTGAGACAAGAGGACGTTTTTTGTGTGAAAGCTATTGGCGCTTCAGAATCTACTTTGAAAATTACAATTTCTCCAGTGGCATAAATGTTTGGGGGGTTAAACCCTTATGAGGCGTTGAATTCTCCTCCACTGACATGTCCAAGGAAATTGATCAAGAGCCCTAAAAGTAGTCATTATTGATGATAAAGTGTGTACGAAGGCTCAACTCCGTAGCTCAGACGGTTCCTGAGATAGCAGCAAAAAACAGATTTTTTTATATTTTTTTGACGTCCTGTATCTTTATACCGGAAGCCCGGAGAAAAATTTCGAAAGTGAAAAAATGTTTCTTTTTTCATGAGCAATCTACAGTTTTCCGTTGTGACACTTATTTGTTAACACCCTGTATATGATAGCTTGGCGAGTACGACTCATGTACGAGTACTTTCATTCCAGTAATGGGTCACTATCAACTTAAACATTTTAATTAGGAGTATGGTCGAGTAACCACTCGTTTGAGAGGTAATGAAATTATCTGTGCAGTGGCTATGATACTTTAGAGTTACGTGCATTTTCATCTTGGATAAAAATCACTATCAACATTGGAATATCGAATCATGAGTATGGTCGAGTGACACCTCATTTGAAAGGTGAAGGAATTCTCTGTTCATCGGTGATGATCATTTCGAATACCACGCACTTTCATTTCAGTTAGTTTATGATTTAAATAGCCGAGAAGAACATGTACACTTCTTGCACAACGCAAAAAATGTCCAATGAGAAAGTCCTCTCTGTATCAGAGCTTTTCTGTTCATCAACGGATACCTGATACTTATTCAGTTCCGTGCAGAAAGAAACGCCATAGAGCTAGATCAATTCGCTACGAAAATGAGCGATTCTCAAACTATCAACATTTAAATTCCAAACTATGAGTACCTTTGTCGAGTGACATCTCACAAAACAGATGTTATCATAATGTGTGCGTATATAATTATTTGGAGTACGAGTATTTTCATTCCGGTTATGGGTCACTCTCAACTTTGACATCTTTATTAAAAGTATGGTCGAGTAACCACTCATTTGAAAGGTAATAGAATTATCTGTACAGTGGCTATGATAATTTAGGGTTACGAGCTTTTTAATTTTGGATACAAATCACTATCAACATTGAAATATCAAATCATGAGTATGGTCGAGTGACACCTCATTCGAAAGGTGACGGAATTATCTGTTCATCGGCGATGATCATTTCGAATACCACGCACTTTCATTTCAGTTATTTTATGATTTAAATATCCAAGCCGAGACGAACATGTACACTTCTTGCACAACGCAAAAAATGTCCGATGAGAAATTCCTCTATGTACCAGAGCTTATCTGTTCATCAACGGATACCTGATACCCATTCAGGTCCGTGCAGAAAGAAACGCCGTAGAGCTAGATGAATTCGTTAGATAAATCCACCACCGGTCGGCGAATTATGAAAATATTTCGCTACGAAAATGAGCGATTTTCAAACTATCAACATTTGAATTTCAAACTATGAGTACCTATGTCGAGTGACATCTCACAAAACAGATGTTATCATAATGTGTGCGTATATGATTATTTGGAGTACGAGTGTTTTCATTCCGGTTATGGGTCATTCTCAACTTTGACATTTTTATTGAAAGTATGGTCGAGTAACCACTCATTTGAAAGGTAATCGAATTATCTGCGCAGTGGCTATGATAATTTAGAGTTACGAGCATTTTCATTCTGGATGAAAATCACTATCAACATTGGAATATCGAATCATGAGTATGGTCGAGTGACACCTCATTTGAAAGGTGAAGGAATTCTCTGTTCATCGGTGATGATCATTTCGAATACCACGCACTTTCATTTCAGTTAGTTTATGATTTAAATAGCCGAGACGAACATGTACACTTCTTGCACAACGCAAAAAATGTCCAATGAGAAAGTCCTCTCTGTATCAGAGCTTATCTGTTCATCAACGGATATCTGATACCCATTCAGGTCCGTGTAGAAAGAAACGCCGTAGAGCTAGATGAATTCGTTAGATAAATCCACCACCGGTCGGCGAATTATGAAAACATTTCGCTATGAAAATGGCCGATTTCCAAACTATCAACTTTCAAATTTCAAACTATGAGTACCTATGTCGAGTGACATCTCACAAAACAGATGTTATATTTGGAGTACGAGTGTTTTCATTCCGGTTATGGGTCGCTTTCAACTTTGACATTTTCAATAAAAGTATGGTCGAGTAACCACTCATTTGAAAGGTAATAGAATTATCTGTGCAGTGGCTATGATAATTGAGTTCCGAGCATTTTCGTTTCGTCTAAAAATTACTGTCAACATTGAAATATCAAATCATTAGTATGGTCGAGTGACACCTCATTTGAGAGGTGAAGGAATTATCTGTTCATCGGCGATGATCATTTTGAATACCACGCACTTTCATTTCAGTTATTTTATGATTTAAATAACCAAGCCGAACTTTGAGTACCTATGTCGAGTGACATCTCATAAAACAGATTTTATCATTTGTGCAGCGAATATGATTATTTGGAGTACGAGTATTTTCATTCCGGTTATGGGTCTCTCTCAACTTTGACATTTTCATTGAAAGTATGGTCGAGTAACCACTCGTTTGAAAGGTAATTGAATTATCTGTACAGTGGGTATGATAATTTAGAGTTACGAGCATTTTCATTTTGGATAAAAATCACTATCAACATTGAAACATCAAATCATGAGTATGGTCGAGTAACCACTCATTTGAAAGGTAATAGAATTATCTGTGCAGTGGCTATGATGATTTGAAGTTAGGAGCATTTTCCTTTTGGATAAAAATCACTATCAACATTGAAACATCAAATCATGAGTATGGTCGAGTGACACCTCATTCGAAAGGTGAAGGAATTATCTGTTCATCAGTGATGATCATTTCGAATACCACGCACTTTCATTTCAGTTATTTCATGATTTAAATACTCAAGCAGAGACGAACATGTACACTTCTTGCACAACGCAAAAAATGTCAAATGAGAAATTCCTCTCTGTACCAGAGCTTATCTGTTCATCAACGGATACCTGATACCCATTCAGGTCCGTGCAGAAAGAAACGCCGTAGAGCTAGCTAGATGAATTCGTTAGATAAATCCACCACCGGTCGGCGAATTATGAAAACATTTCGCTATGAAAATGAGCCGGTGCGCTAGAAGAGATGGAGATGGAGGCCGAATAGATGCGGACATGTGACCTGGAAGTTGCGCCGCAGAGGAGAGAGAGTAATAACCTCTCTGCAGTGGCGTAACTTCGCATCTTGCCCCCCCCCCTAACATAATTAGGGTTCTCAGATATAAAAAATGTTCATTAATTGCTAGAAAAAATACCAACATGGCGCCGTAGCCGAGTTTGTCTATGCGCTGAAATTCGCTTAGATAGCCGTTAACGATGCGAAAGTACTGTCGTTTCGAATCCGGCTATCGGCTGAGCATTTCTCTTCAAAATGTGTGATTCATTGTTGTAATTCTGGCAGCACCTCGATGCCCCAGAAGTAGTTCGGATTCCACTATAAGCTCTTCCTAACCCCGCACAAGTTCGACTTCTGGGGAGTTGGTGTCCAACTTTGAAGTAGCGATATACAAAACAAAAAAATTGAAGGAAGGTATCAAATTATAAATATATTCCACATGGAAAATCTTTCGTTTCAGTGCTTTCAACGTGACAATATCAAAATATAGAGAGGTTCTATGATTCTCTTCTTGTCTACCTACCATGCCGCAATCGAAGTAGGATACCTGAAATTTTCAGGGCGATGAATAGCACACTGCAATTTTGAATAGAATTTGGAGTGATTTCATTCCATCAACAAATTTTTATCTGTTTTTTTCATATTGTATCATGGAGTTCAATGTTATATATCGAAAAGGTTGTTTACTATTATTGATTGATCACGCTGTTCCAAAATGACAATGCGTTTAAAAATTTCACTATTCGCGATAGAGAATAACACGTCGCCCTACCTGACGGCAATTACTCGAACAGTTCTGAGCAGTTTCTTATGATGAATGTGACCATGTGAGCACAAACGAAAAACAGATTTGAACGCTTTGGACGTTTTGAAAACGAATCTGCTTACTTTTTCAACACAACAAAATGAATAATTATTCATGCAAATAATTTTATCTGTTCCGCTTTCTAACACTTCTCAGTGACATGTTCTAAATCTACATCAACTGAACAGGACACTACACTGTTTTACCACTAACCAAACCGATTTTTTCACGCCTCGACACGTGGTTTCGCTAACAATTTTACCATCTTCAGGAGAAGATTAAAACTAAATATCCTATTCTAGTGTGCTGCTTATATACAAGGCATATGTTCACCCAACCGTGAAAAACACTAACCGTCAAGCGAGCCGTCAATGTTTGTCATGATTGAGGACACATGTTAATCTTAATTTTTATATTACTAAACTATATAGAGGGCTATATGGAATAGGTCCATTGTCCTTATGCATTACTCTATTACTATTCTTAAATATCTCTAAGCTTTCATATGCGTCTAATTTTCTAATATTATAAACTTGCTTAACTAATTTGAGGTTAGTGATATGTGTGTTATGATTGTGATTGAACATATGTTCGGCTACAAACGATTTATCTAACCTACCATATTTTAAATGTGCTATGTGTTCTTTGAACCTTGTTTTCATGGATCTCCTGGTTTGGCCTATATATGTTTTTATCACAATCACACAGTTTTAATCTTCTCCTGAAAATGCTAACATAGTTAGCGAAACACGTGTCGAGGCGTAAAAAATCGGTCTGGTTAGTGGTAAAAGAGTGTAGTGTATTATCGTGCCAAAGGTTCCAGTCTTCGATATAACTGAACCGGAGGCAATGTTATTAATTCTCCTTCTATTTTCAATATCCTTTTTTTTAATTCACCAGGATCAGGAGTATTTGAAATCACAACTTGATATTCTGGTTCTGGTTTGTGCCCCCTCAGTGCGGTGTAGCAGTTACGCCACTGCCTCTCTACGGGCTCGCAGATAACAGCAATCCTAAATAGAATCGGCGATAAATAAATGAGGAAAACAAGAATTCGTTTGTCCATGGGCGTCACCCCAAAAATTACCAGGAGACAGACATTTATATTTAGAAGTAAAGTAGTTCATGTACAATTGCACAAGGAACAACAAAAAATTCGCCAGACGATATTTTTTTGTTCATTATAATATGGCTGACGGATCCACTTTAAGAATCCGATGTACATGAATCGAATGGAAAAAAGTAAGTTCTGATGCATTATAATATTATAATAGTTATGTTTTCTTCGATAGGACTTGATTTTCATGATTTCTGGTCGAATTGTTTTTCATAATAGTATTTATATAGGGTGATTCTTTAAGAATGGTAATATCTGAATTATACAACTGAAACACAAACATGTGAAGATTTGGCCCACCATGCCTTATAAACATAATATTCACTCAAGTTTCATCCATGAGACGTCGCTGCGATTAGTTCTCTGCGATATAACAGCGACATTATTTTTGATTATGCGATGGAAAAGCGATGTGTCTTTGCTTAAAACTACGATGTGATGCGAGATGACGAGAAAAACTTTCCTCAAACATGATGTGATGATACACTACTGACCTCTGATGTTATCTGATAATATTGATTATGCATTGTTGTGTCTGGTTGGTGGTCCCTCGGGTCTGCTGTTTATTCAATTGTTTTTTTCAGCGGCGCTATCCTTAGTACCTACGCATCTCCATCAGGATGAGATCAGTGACTCGTATTTGAATTAAAAATCAGGTAGTATGTGTCTGCGAGATGTAAGCAAACCAAAAATAGTTTGGTAGCAATTTAACGAATGTTTGTCAATTTAGCTTCACTTAGTTGAGTACCGTATAATCATGTATACTTTTTCACCCAACAAGAATATAAATACCAAATTTCTGAAATACGAAGTCCACATGTGTACATCGCAGCGATGCAACATTCGTGATATCGAAGTGTTGCTGCATCATGACATCTTAGAGATGTCATGTCACAGATGTGCTTGCTTCTGTACATCGCAGCGATGGAACATTCGTTCAATCGCAGTGTTGCCTCATCGCATCATCTCAGAGATGTCATATGTGTTTTGATTAAATTCTGATAGTTGAGTTTTGTATGAAATCTTAAAAGTGGATACTCGATATTTCCTGTGATGAAGACTTCTCATAAACTTCTCAATCATTTCTGAGTGGACAATGGTATGTGGAATCCAAATGACTGAAGAATATTCTAATTTTGGTCTGACAAATGCATTGTATAAAAGTATTGCGATATTAGAGTTAAATCGGTATGAATTCCTTAGAACAAAACTCAAATTTCTCAGGCTTTCATTTACAATCTTTGCAATGTGGGCATTAAAGCTTAATTTTCCATCAAAAAGTACCTCTAGATCCTTGAATTTCTCTACTTTTTCCAATTTAGTTTCATTCACCCAGTACTCTGTCTCAATGGGATTTTTCCTACGGCTGAATGATACATATTTACATTTGTTCTCATTTAATGATAGATCGTTTAGCTCACATAAATTGATGAACCTGCTGAGACCTTGTTGGAAAAAAGTCTGTCACTGTCATCCTTAATTACTCTGTATAGCTTCAGGTCATCAGCATAAAGTAAGTACTTTGATGTTGTGGACCTAGTATGGACCCTTGGGGTACTCATAATGCAGGGAATACTTCTGATTTTTCTTCTTCTTATGAGAGAAAAAAATCCAAATCGCCCTGAGAATATGAAAATGGACAGGGAGGGTGGACCAAATCGTAATTTTTATCGAGTCGAAATTGTTCTTCGTCGCCAAAAGCCAGAGGGACTGCTTCTTTGCCATCCTTTGGATACGCCCATGAGTGTGCCTATCGACGGACGCTAGATACACGAGGTCAAAACGAAATTATCGCCTGTAGCCGCTGCATCCGCATAAGAAATAGTGTTAGTCGATTCAAATTTATGAAGGCCGAAAAACAAGGATTACACCCCCACAGGGCTCACACCTAAAACTTAAATACAGGGTGATTCATGACTAACCAGCCATAGCCCAATGGCGGATAGAGGAGGTCAAGTTGAGTTGATATATATATAATAAAATATTTTTTGCCTATTCTTTACAGAAATACAGGGCATTATTTGAATTCGGGGCAAAACTCCAATGAACGATATTTCAGGAACGTCTCGATGTTATCGGCTGAAATTCACTAGCAACTTACCTCTAATGACACTTCACAAGATGACGTACTATGAATAAAAAATTCCAGATCCGGACTTGGAAAACTCATTTTCTCTTTAGATGTCAAAATTTTGACCTTCTGGATCGTATATTTCGAAAACTTTTATCAGAATCAGAAAGATCAGGAAAAATACTACAAGTATGGCTTTTCAATTCGTACGGCACACTTCGATCGTTTTGGTAAAAAAATATCAAACAAAATACCGATGAATTTTTCTTCGATTTCGTCGGGGCATATCACTCTCTACATTCGACTAAAAGTAATTAAATAAAATTTTTCCCTGGAAAGATTCAACAGCACACTTGAGAAAAGGTATAATTCAATAAAAAATTCAGGACCGGACTTGATTTTGGAAAATAACAAAAAAAGATTTGTCAGAATCTTAATATTGATCAAGATTCTCAAAATGTCCTCTTCCAATTTCTGAACATTTTCTGCATGTCTTCGGGGGACCTCTTATGGCTTTTCCAATAATTTGCCTATTATTTCTGATTATATCTGCAGCTCTTGAATTGTCATCACAAAAACCGTATATAAAAATAATATCTGCATATTCAACGTTAGTGAAATGCAGTGGCATTTTGAAGATATGAAATGAAATATGAAATTATAAAATTAGAAACAGTATGTATTCGAAATTATCAACAATGAACTAGATCTCATTTGACAGTTTCAACAACCGTCAAAAATCGAGTCAATGACATACACTACTATATCACAGCCTTCTTTTCATGTGTATTCAGAATCGATGAACTACTAAACTCACAATTTGATTTGCTGATTGGAAGAGTTCACAAGAAATGAGATCATATTCAGTATTACTTCAAATCAAAACCCCTCCATGTAGTATAAGTTGGCACGTATATCTGATTCGAAAAAAAATCTGCTACCAAAGCAATAATTGTTCTTATTGAATACAATGTTTTCACATTATCACAAGTAGAAGTTAGATTTCAATTGAAAATTGGGAGAGGATACAGCTGCAGATATAATCAGAAATAATAGGCAAATTATTGGAAAAGCCATAAGAGCTCTCCCGAAAAGATGCAGAAAATGTATAGAAATTGGAGAAGGACATTTCGAGAATCATGATTAATATTAAGATCCAGACAAATCTTTCTCGGAAATTATAATTGTTATTATCCAAAATCAAGTCCGGTCCTGGATTATTTTTCATTGAATTATACCTCTCCTCAAGTCTGCTGTTGAATCACTCTAGGAAAAAAAATGATTTAATTACTTTTAGTCGAATTTAGAGAGTGATATGCCCGGACAAAATCGAAGAAAAATTCATCGGTATTTTTTTTGATATTTTTTTACCAAAACGAGTGTGCCGTACGAATTGAGAAGCCAAACTTGTAGTATTTTTCCTGATCTTTCTGATTCTGATGAAAGTTTCCGTAAAATCCGATCCAGAAGGACAAAATTTTGACATCTAAAGAGAAAATGAGTTTTCTGAGTCCGGATCTGGAATTTTTTATTCATAGTACGTCATCTTGTGGAATGTCAGTAGAGGTCAGTTGCTAGTGAATTTCAGCCGATAACATCGAGACGTTCCTGAAATATCGTTCATTGAAGTTTTGCCCCGAATTCGCATAATGCCCTGTATTTCTGTAAAGAATAGGCAACAAATATTTTTTCACATATATATCAACTCACCTTGACCTCCGCTATCTGCCATTAGGCTATGGCTGGTTAGTCATGACTCACCCTGTATAAACTATGATAAGTACCCTATACTCTGGAAACTATCAAATTTTGGATTGAGGTAAATTGGACTAGATCCTCATAAAATTTAGCATCAGTATTATGCCTGTTAGCCGGGGTGTTAGGATTTTGTACACACCTTTCAAAGATGCCCTATAATTACTAGAAGAGTGATAACCTGACCGTAAAGGATACCAAAAATCAACAAATTGATCCCACTTTTTCATGCCTAACTCAAATGTAAACAGTAGACTAGGTTCTCTACCTTATGCTTATGTGATTCGAACGTGCAAGATGATCTTTGTAACTAGTTTAAATGAGCCTTCTAGTTTTACCCACATGTGTTTTCCGCACTTGTAACAGAAACGATTTGTTACATCTCAGTTATTATGTATAACATTGCAATGAGTCGTAGTGGAAGTGGAAAAGAAATGCACAAATATTGAAGTAGTTTTTTATCATCATTTTCCTATTTTTCGCGCTTTTATACGAATGTTTGCATTAATTGATAACGTTACGCATAAGATGTGAGTGTATCAATATTTTCAAATCGATTTTACTCGAAAATAATACATCTGATCCATGCGGAACAAGAGCACCTTTTTTAGTGAAACGGTGTGGATTTTCATAATCCGAGATTAAATTGTCGAAAAATATGTATAGATGAAAGTTTGAGCAATATTTAATGTAGTCCCACCGTGTATAATACACTCCTGATTCAAACTTTGGAATGATTTTATGTTCACCACATTGGACATGGAAGGTGCAGTTCTTGTTCCAAATTGCATCATTTTATCACGTATAGAGACGAAAATATTCAAGAAATATCATCTTCAGGGCCCCCTGGAGCCGTAGCTCCCTCAGGAGACATTTCTGGACTTTTCTTCTAATTCTTGGTCGTAGAAGCCGCTGGTGAAGTTTGGCAGACTAATTTCGGGACACCCTGTATACTTCACGTTCCTCGGGTCGTTGATTTTGCCATGTGTTGGCGTAGTAACTTAATTAAAAAACGCGAGTTTTTGAAAGTTGGATTTAAACACACTCGGGCGTTCTTTAAATAAGCATCATAGTAGGATACCAATGAAAAAATTGAATATTCCTCTAGATATTTTATCAGGCCATAGAAAATGGTGATTTTTTAGTCTGTCAAGAATTTCACAGCCGTATTTTGAACCACCCAGTACATCTATAATTAATCACAACGTTATCAAGTTATTAAAAAATATATTTCTATGTTTATCCTTACAAGACAAGTATTAGCCATGTGCACATAGAGATTAGAAAATTATTATCACATCAAGTAAAATGTTCTAAATAAACAAAAGCTTATGTTTGTCTTATCCAGCTATATTTAGAGTAGGTTAGAGTGTAAAATAAATAAACTGAGCAAAATAAACGAAGGATCGTCTCCATATTAGCATTCGGAGTATGTTTACACTGTGTGTTACGGAAAACCATCATCAGTCGTTGGCTTGATTCATTAAAAATTATACATTTATTAATTAATTAGCATTCTTCGAATGGAATATTAATAGGAATATTCACTTTCAAGTCTCAAATGTAGATAATCATTTATTTGAAGAAACATAAGTTCTATTCAGTAAAAATTCATTCAGAACTGTTTAGACAATTTTTTTAATGAACTGAATAGCGAACTTAGTCGATTTATATTTTTGAATGGCCTTTTTTTCGATGTCACTAGCATTGCTTGAAAGGCGTGTGATGACGTATGCGATAATATTCACAAAAATTCAATACCCATTACCCACGTCAATTATTGACATCTAATTCAGTAGAGTTTTCTGAAGCAAATTTAGTGGTCTAGGTACTACTTCATGAACCTTGAATCATCTAAAAATAATTTAAATATATGTATGAGTTCCAGTGAAATGTGAAATTCTCAGATAATTTTTCGAGGAATTTTACTTACCAATGAATTTCATTTCAATTTCTCAGAATCAAGTTCCTTGTTTCTTTTTGCTTACCCTGTATGTACACTGCTGCCCAAATAAATCGTAACGACTCGTGTGATGATTTCATCGAAATATCAGCTTGTGCTCACGGACTATATGTATGAGTTCTAGTGAAATGTTCCAAACATTTTTAGAGAGAATTTTACAAGGAAATTTACTACCAATAAATGTCATTCCAATTCCTCAGAATCAAGTTCCTCGTTTCTTTTTGCTTACCCTGTATGTACACTGCTGTCCAAATGAATCGTAACGACTCGTGTGATGATTTCATCGAAATATCAGCTTGTGCTCACGGACTATATGTATGAGTTCTAGTGAAATGTTCCAAACATTTCCAGAGAGAATTTTACAAGGAAATTTACTACCAATAAATGTCATTCCAATTCCTCAGAATCAAGTTCCTCGTTTCTTTTTGCTTACCCTGTATGTACACTGCTGCCCAAATAAATCGTAACGACTCGTGTGATGATTTCATCGAAATATCAGCTTGTGCTCACGGACTATATGAATGAGTTCTAGTGAAATGTTCCAAACATTTCCAGAGAGAATTTTACAAGGAAATTTACTACCAATAAATGTCATTCCAATTCCTCAGAATCAAGTTCCTCGTTTCTTTTTGCTTACCCTGTATGTACACTGCTGCCCAAATAAATCGTAACGACTCGTGTGATGATTTCATCGAAATATCAGCTTGTGCTCACGGACTATATGAATGAGTTCTAGTGAAATGTTCCAAACATTTCCAGAGAGAATTTTACAAGGAAATTTACTACCAATAAATGTCATTCCAATTCCTCAGAATCAAGATCCTCGTTTCTTTTTGCTTACCCTGTATGTACACTGCTGTCCAAATAAATCGTAACGACTCGTGTGATGATTTCATCGAAATATCAGCTTGTGCTCACGGACTATATGTATGAGTTCTAGTGAAATGTTCCAAACATTTTCAGAGAGAATTTTACAAGGAAATTTACTACCAATAAATGTCATTCCAATTCCTCAGAATCAAGTTCCTGTATGTACACTGCTGCCCAAATAAATCGTAACGACTCGTGTGATGATTTCATCGAAATATCAGCTTGTGCTCACGGACTATATGTATGAGTTCTAGTGAAATGTTCCAAACATTTTCAGAGAGAATTTTACAAGGAAATTTACTACCAATAAATGTCATTTCAATTCCTCAGAATCAAGTTCCTCGTTTCTTTTTGCTTACCCTGTATGTACACTGCTGCCCAAATAAATCGTAACGACTAGTGTGATGATTTCATCGAAATATCAGCTTGTGCTCACAGACTATATGTATGAGTTCTAGTGAATTGTTCCAAACATTTTCAGAGAGAATGGGCTTGTATCACGAAAAAAATTTATTTCATAATTCGATAGAACTCACCCAAACTAGCTCACCACCGCAAACCGTTTCTTGCTGTCAGCTCCCTACGTTTTATAAAAAATTATTGAAATCCTCGAGATTTCGGACCTCTGAAAACGAGGCGATGATGTGACGTCAAAACCCTGATACTGAAACAAGACTATTCCAGGCAGAGATGAACGATACATGATTTCTGACAGAGTGAATTAGCGCGAGATCACAGTTGAAAGAATTAATATATCAGTTGCCTCAGTCTCCGTCGGGCGTTTGGTATTTTCTTTTGACTATGGCGAGATGAGGTTTCTACGTCATAAGAGGGTCCGTTTTCAGAAGGTACTATTATTTATGTCCAAAAATAAAAACATTACAGTTAATTTTTAGATCGAATTATGTCGTCAATCATTATTTATGTATTAAAGGATCATTATAAACATGGTTTGAGTTAAAAGTTCTACTAAGATGTACACGCCCATTGTACGAGGAATTTTACTACCAATAAATTTCATTTCAATTCCTCAGAATCAAGTTCCTCGTTACTTTTTGCTTACGCTGTACATATCAGTTCCTGAATAGCTTTTAAACCTCGACGATAAGACAGTTGATCACCTATTGTTTCAATTTAAATTCCACTAATAACACAATAATTGAAATACCTCGCGAATTTTCTACATCGTTAATCCCATTTCTAATGATAAATTTATCAGCATATCCAATTAGAGGAATAATTCAGCGATTGTAATTAAATTTTTAGAATCCCAAGTAAGCCGAATCCAATTTACTCGGAATCGGCTAATGGAAGTCAAGCCGTAACCATAGGTGTAACCATTTTTTTTTCAGGAGTGGCAAAAGTTATTTTAAAAACCACCAAACTCATTTATTCGGTTTTGTAATATGATCTTATGTTATAATGTAGCAAGTACATATTAAAACTAACTCATTTTCGATCATGATCAACGATTGAAGTAGATATCTGTTTTGAATGTGAAAGCATGTGTCAACACTGGAATTACTTGATGAGGATTGTTAATCGTTATGTTGATTGAAAAATTGTGAGGTAGAGGCTGTAGAAGTTGAAGGCTGAGAAGAAAACATTTGAGCTACCTCAATTTTTCCCTTCACAGAAGCTCTATGTTACCTTCAGCAACTGCTGAGAATTTCCATCCTCCATGGACCTTTATTATTCGCGGGAATCAATGTTACCAGGTGGCGCTCGGTTTTCATCGTTCCATGTCAAAGTCACGTCAAAACTGGGGGAAAACAAACTCAATCCTCACTCAATCCCATTAGTGCCATTAGCTTTTGTAATGTGTACTGATAAGAGTGATAAGTTTTTAAATTTCTTGACATTAATTGTCAATATTCGATCGAAAACGCTAATAATGCCTGTAGATGTTCTTTTGGCAGATATTTTGCACTATTTAGACGGAAAAAGCCGACCAGTAGTGGAAGGAGAAGCAGTTCTTCGTGCTAATCATGTGATTTTGTGTGAGGCAGAAGACTTCAACAAAAGGCACATTTTTGCACTTTGTCTACAAACTTCGGCGATGAAATCTTTCCCACATGAAGAGTAAAATTGAAGTTGGGGTCCAGAGGAACTCCTGTAGAACAATGGATTTGTATTTGTTCATGCAAAGGAGGACAATCTGGGTATTGTGAACATGTTGTAGCTGTTCTTTTATATGTCGATTGATTTGCTCGTCATAATTAGTTTGAATTGTTTGAACTATCTCCAATTCTTCACCCGTTCACTGTTTACTAAACTAATAAAAATGTAATAATGTGAAAAAATCAACCAACTCAACCATCATCACTACCAACAGTGCCAACACTTTACTCGACACTTTATGTCATTGACAAGTTTGACTACAGCTACAGCAAGCTGAATGCAATGTAGTCTATATAAGCAACAGTTTTCCCCCAGTTTGAAGTTCGTATCATGTAACCTAGATGTCGCCCGCTTCGTGAATCTCGCGAATAGTGACCAATACCTACCTCGTGTCCCTATCCTCCCTAGGAACGCACGATGTTCTTTGAACATTATAGGGATTCCCTTTCGTGCGCTCCAAGCGATAAAAAAAAATCACCGCCTCCATTTGCTAAATGGGACACACTAGAAGGCCGAAAACAATGTTTTAAATAGCCGGTTGGGCAAATTCCCTCAGTTCAGGAGCGGTGCAACTTAAGTTTGCCTCTTCAGCCTTTCTCAAAAAAAAATTCAGATTTTCAATAGACCAACAATTTCAAATTATATCACTGGAATAATGATGTTAATTTGAATAATTTTTTCACCCATCTGTCAAATCTGGGAATAAACATTCAAATGTATTTTTATTGTCACCAACTATACTTACTTCGTATCATTCTAATATTTGATGTTTTTATTGATGAAATTTAAATAAGAGTACAAATGAATGCAAAACAGAAAAATGGTGTATTACACACATTTTATAAGACAAATTGACGAAACAGTGTCATATAAAACTTGTATAATAATATACTATTTTGTATCATTGATCCAGTTGTCATGTTTCAGACGGAAGAGGAGACTCAGATCAGTCCGGTACTTTGTCAAAGAAGTTGAGGTTTTGATCAATTTACCCTTCATTAATTGGAAATTTTCAGGCAGGAATATAGGGAATGTAAAATATCCCATGTTGTCTATCTTTCAATTCAAATTTTCGCTACAACTGAACAACGTGATCGAAGAAAATCTCGGTTCTTCTAGTTCACGAAACGAAAGAAAATCACTACTGATATTATATAATATGTATGGTCATGTATGGATATTTCCTTTTAGTACGCCCATGGCCAACCATGGACTTTTATATCGAAGGATAATACTACTCTTCATCTGCGAATATCCGTTTCATGGCTTCTCGGTATATCTAACCCTTCAGCAACTAATCCTGATATTCTTGACCTACATTCAACATGATATGAAATTGAATATCCCGATTCCGTTTTTTTTTCTGGATTCCACATCAACTTCTTCGATTCAAATCGATTCAAATACAACAGTCTGTCGTTTCGCGTATATTTGGTTCGAGATAAACTATACAGGGTGATTCATCAAAAAGAATGGGAAATCTCTGAACTACATATAGTTAACACTAAAATATTGAGATTTAGTCCAACATTCCTCATGAGAAAGGAGAAACAGGGTGTAATTTTTAACAGCATGAACATGAAATTTTGTAGTTTCAGGTTTTCTGACATGAGAAATACGAATTTGCAACTTATTTTGGGATAGCTAATAGAGGTAAATTACATCATATCTTCTTTGTCCATTTAATGATGATCAAAATATGAGACTGGAACCTTTGGCAAGATATTACTCTACACTCTGTTTTACCACTAATCAAACCGATTTTTCATACGCCTCAACACGTGTTTCGCTAACTATGTTAGCATCTTCAGAAGAAGATGAAATCTGATAAGATTAAAACAGTTTTGAAATTTTCCTGAAGATGCAAAAATAGTTAGGGAAACACGTGTCGAGGCGTATAAAAAATCGGTTTGGTTAGCGGTGAAACAGTGTAGTGTATGATCAAAATAAGTGAAAAATCTGAAGCTCTAACGTTTTTCGCGTTATTCGCTCTTTTGAAGAGATTTATGTTACACTTATAACATTTTAATAATTTTGAATTATAAAGTTAGCGAAGTAATAGTGAAAAAAAGACAGTAATCAATTATGACAATCACTAACAACGCTAACAACAAACAGAATTTCAAAGTAAGTGCTCGACCAAAGTTGAGGAAAAATTGAAAACAAAATCCCTTGAACACCCTCTGTTTCTGCAACATATTTATATAAGTAAAGCATGTTGGGTTAAATTTTCATATTTTGGTGTTTACTATCTTTAGTTAAGAGATTTCCCATTCTTGATGAATCACTCTGGACTGTCTAATAATTATGAAGATAATGAAGAAATACTTTTTGAGTCTCCTTTGAAGCATGGAATAAAAATCAAACGTATTTTTCTCATTCAGCCAATTTCAAACCTTCATACCTTTCATTGCTCAATTTGGAGATGCAAGAGAATTTTTCTCACTGCGGAAATAATGTGACCAACCAAATATTCCGCTTTATTTTCCAGAACCATTTAGGAATGATACACTCTGTGTATGGTCGACGAATGTCTATAAGTACATACCTACCTACTGATAAATGACTCGGACAAATTCCCAGACGAACGAGTCGTAAATAGACGTTATAGACTTGCCAGTGAACCAAATTTAACAAACCCGACCGAAAAAGACATAAAAACAATCTCTTCACTTGACCTCGCCCAAAAAATATACTAACCTTAACGAGGAATGGAATTCCTACTTGAAACATCTGTGAACACCATGATTTTATCACCAAACAAGTACCTAAACCTAATCAACCCACTCGACGAATGGTCTTTACATGATGGGTATCTATACAGGGTGTTCCAGAAATCAGTACATTAGTCGCAACCACGCAAGTACTCATAAAAACTAATCGAAATCGTCTTCCGCCAACGCACTATGATGCCAAGCGCATTCGGATTAGTCTCAAAACCAAGTTGGATAGAATATGGTGGAATCACATACAGTGTTTTGTTTCTTCCAAAACGCAATAATGGCATGTTATGGCGACACTTTTTACAGATTTCTTTCATGACAGAAAACAGAAAACGGCGCTTACACACCGCTTGCACCAGAAATAATAATATCATAACATAACCTCAAATCAGATGAGATTAAATTTGAAAGTACGAAACTGTAATTTTGGGGAATTTTAATTATCATCAGTTCTACCAACCTCGAATTTTGGTTGATTGCGCCATCTAACGGGTAAAATGCGACCTATATTCCGCGATATTGAGAAAATGCTTCTGTCAAGTAGGTCGTAGGTCAAGAACTTTGACCGAAAAACAGTAATGGGATTTGTTTTGTTCATCCTGCTCAAAACGAATAAGGCTAACGGTCCTGATGAAATTCCACCCATTAATCTCAAGAAGTGTGCAGCAGAATTGACAGGAAGGAAAGGAGCACCTGTTCAACAACTATAGGCCTATCGCTTTATTATCAGTTGTTTCCTAGGCGATGGTGAACATTTAGCTTATCAATCATCTAAAATTGGTCAGGAATCATTATTGATAGACAATATGGCTTTCGTCATCGAATATCAACTAGATATTTACTTGCAATCGTTCTATGGCAAGCTTAATTAGAAAAACATAAGGAATCTCTTGACAGTGTTTGGCACCAAGGACTTTTCCACAAACTATACCATCTGCCCTATTTTATCAAGTTTTATTTCAGACAGATCGCTCCATGTGGTGGTGATGGACAGAATATCTTCTGATACTATAGCCATCCTCCATATTCCGGCGTTCCACAACGATCAGTTTCAGCACCAACATTTTTTCTAAGAATTCCCATTTCTTCCTAAGAAACTAAGAGATCCTGACGGGGGCAGGTGAAAATTGTTCTCGCTCAAATTACAGCTTCACCAACCTAGTTGAATTGAACGCCCCAAAAACTCAAACCTATATTTTCTCAAGACATAACGAAATAGTTATTTAGACACCACGGTAGTGAAGAAAATCATTAGTACGTAAGTACATTTATTTCCGCAATATACACAGAACAGGTGTACATTTAGCCATTGGCATAAGGACAGATTAGTGTCATTCTACAAAATTATTTCCTAATGAAAAAAAATTTTAAGCTCCATAAATTTGGAAACTTCATCGTATTTCACTACTTCTAATGATTTTGATTTTGTTGGACATTATATCGTATACTTAAAACTACTTGAAACTAAAGGATGAATATTCTTTTAATTAGATGGGGAGCGGTATAGCGAAACATTCATTTAAATCATAATATACATGGTGGTGTAATAAGTCCTTCAGTGATTGTTTGAATTTTCTTATTGAAAGTTCCTTCATAAAAGGAGGCAAATGGTTGTAAATTTGTATTCCTGTGTACAAGGGTCCATTTCGAGTTTTTTCATACCTGTAGTTGGGCATTTTTATTTTATTGCTTCTTGTCATGTTTCTGAATGTTGAAGAACATCACGTTTTTTATGGATCAAAATGGCAAGTTTGAATATGAATGTGTTTGTCAAGGTGAATATCTTAATTTCAAGAAAATACTCTCTACAAGATTCTCGATAGTTCAATTTGAACAAAGTACGGATGGCACGTTTTTGAATAATAAACGTGGTTTGGGAACCAACGGAATTACCCCAGAATTCTATTCCGTATTGCATCAAGCTGTGAAAATATGCGAACAATACCATTTTAGAGACTTGAAAGTTTGTGTTCGCTTTGACAGTTCGCGATGCAAAAGTTGCTTTGTTGAGTTTGGTATTCAGCTGCTTTATGTGTTCCATCCAATTTAGTTTCATGTCGATAGTTATTCCTCAGAATTTAGTGGATTCGTTCGAGGAGATTGGTTCATCGTTCAAAATTACATCAACATGTTGGAAATTTCTATAAGGGTTGAACAGTATCTGTTGAGTCTTAGATATATTCAATGATAACTTATTCGCTGAAAACCAGTCTGCTATAGCGTCCATTGCACTTTGTGATTTTAAGGTAAGGTCTTCAACTGAATGGCCACGGATGATAATGCTAGTGTCATCAGGTAAATAGAGAAAGCTATTTCGGGAAGCTATTTCGGGAATGTTAGGGACTATGTCATTAATGTAGATGAGAAACAATGTTGGTCCGAGGATAGAACCCTGAGGCACACCACTTTTTATGTGGCACTTTTCTAACTGATAATACTCGACGTTGTTATGATCCTTGTGTTCTATTCTTACCAACATTTCTCTATCATGCATACAAGTTTCAAACCAATTTTCGACCGTCCCTCGTATTCCATAGAATTCTAGTTTATTTAGTAGTATTGAATGATCAACACAGTCAAACGCCTTGGAGAGGTCACAGAATATTCCAAGTGGAAACTCTTTGGATTCCAAAGAATTATGTGACCTCTCCAGGAACGTGAAAACCGCATCAGTTGTGTTGACATTTTGTCATTATGTTATTAACCAGGGACCAAGATTGAATAGCATACTTCCTCACCTGGTCTCAACAAAGAAGAAAAGGGGGCGTAACACAATACCGCGTTTCGATAGGAACGCTAATGAAAAAAATGTTATTGAAATAATAGCATACTTCCTCACCTGGTCTCAACAAAGAAGAAGGGGGCGTGACACAAGTAGGCGTCTCGATAGGCGCGCTGACGCCCACCCGGCCACGCCCCTCCGCCTTAGTGCCCTCCCTCTCGCGCAACGGAGGCGTCTCGAAGTTCGTCCGCGGACTGGGCCCAGTGACACTCAGATGCCGCGGTCGGGGCGGCTGCGGCGAGGCGCTCCGCCCCAAATGGGGCAGGCTGGGCGAGGCCCTGCCCCCCGGGAAGGTGGCGTTGCGCTTGTGCCGGCGCGGAAACACCGCGAGGCAGTCCACCCACCAGCGGGCGTCCTCTCGGCTAGCCGCCTTGACGAAGGTGACGCGGTCGGGACTGGTCAGGGCTAGGGAGTGGGCGTGGCCTGTGAGTTGTTCGGCGCCGGTCACTTCCAGCACTTGGCACATGTCGACGGATCCCTGGGGGATCGTGTCAGGCTGAAAGAATGATAATGTTTAGGCGTAATACTAACACCGGATGTCCCTTTATCTCAGTTATCATGAAATTACGAGAGCTATCACCTGACACACGCTGCTTACACGCTGCGGTCCATAAAAGCCCACTTTACGCCCTTGATACATAAATAACTATTACGTCAAGTGTATCCGCCCGTTTCTGCATATCATCATAATAATTATTAAAGGAAGTACGGGTTCACTTTTCAACGTTGTCTGCACTTTTTCTTGATGTAAGGCATGTCAAATCAATTAATTATATTTACATATATCACATAAAATTATTGAAGATTAATCTTGGCTTTGACACAATATATTGACGTTAATTCCAATTTGTAGTTTTGTTGTTTTATTCCAAATTAAAAGAGTTGATTATCAATTTGACTGTGTTAATCGACTTGAGTATATGTAAATTTCCAATTTGAAACTGTTTATTCTGAATTCGGCAAGTGTGTTTTTATTCTGAATTATTTTACCAATTTGATGTGTTCCAAGGTGTGTTCAGTTCAGTCAAATTGAATGATTGAAATGGTATGTAACAACAAAAGACGAAAGAAGTAGATAAAGTATATACCAATTAAACGAGTTTCATAAGACTATATTGTAGAAGTATGACGAGCGAAGCGAGGATACTTCATAAAAGTAAAAAATATAAACCGAAATTGATGACGATTTCTTTTGAACGCAAAATTTAATTCTAATGTCTTCAACTTCGCAAATATTCAAGTCGAGGAAATTCATAGAAATACTCTTGGAATACTGTCCATATTGTACATATTACATTATCGAAATCGAATAATGTGAATCGTTCTGAGATTTTTTATCTCGAATTTAAGTGTTACTCAAAGGTCAAACAAACTATTAAACTATATAATTATCGGAACGACCGATTAAATATCAATTAGGTTTTATGATCACTGGAATATGATTATGCTTTTTTAACGATTTCGGTTCTACAATCGTTCATTCATTTCCCAATAACTCAAAACAGACCCAAGGTTAGTGGGCATAAGTAATTTATTTGTATTGTAAATACCAAATATCATATTATAGGTACATGTGTTTGAGTAACCAGATAAATATGAGAATTTTCATTATTAATTATAGTTATTATTGGTATGCTGACTTTCTTCTTGTATTTCTTGAAAATCTATTTGATTGAAGGTGTAACAAAACCAACCGCATCATTTACGAGTATGAATTTTGAAAAATGTCAAAAAAATTGGAAATTTGAAGAATAGTAGTATTATACAAGGGAAAAAAGTAGATATTAGCACCAGGTTGTGTTGTCTCCCGACCGTGAGCTAAAATCTAATATTTTCCCGTGTATAATAATATAGTTACCCTATTTTTTCTGTGACAGGAAAAGGGACGAATCAATATCGGGAAGATATTACATTACATTAAAATCAGAAAATTATTATCGACGTGAAATTTGAAGTTTTTAACAGGAATGACAGCCGCGTTGCATTCATCTTCATCATTCTTTTGAAGTAATCAAATTCCTCTGGTTACTAATTAATTAATTTCTTTTTTCTCATTGTAGGACTATGTAATTTCTTATTAGGCTGATGATGGACATACGAATGTCCGAAAACATGTTCCCTTGATGTGATTATTCACAATGAATTGTCGTGGAGATGACTTTGTGTATTATTCAGTATTAATCAAATATCTGTCAGTCTGATTCTGTGATTTGATTTCAAAAAATTGCGAATTTAGTGGTTGTTTAGTAATTTACGTAACCACGAAGTCGAATGGAAGATAAAAGGACTTGCAGTTCCTTCTCGGAGGCGGTGTTATCGGCATATTTAACTAGGAGCACAGAGAAAATTATGTTTCATCTACTGAAGACTACACTATTCTACATTCCATCATTCAGTATTCCTTGTATCACTTTGTATAGACATCCTCAAGATTTTCTGTGTTCGAACACAATCACATATCCGACGACTATACATGCAACGTTGATTCTTCGAAAAAAAATGTCAACTTCCAATTTCATTCAATTAATCGTCAAAAAAATGCATCAGTTTGAATGAAAATTCATAACACAACACTGAAAAAAAAGATAGGGCTCATAGTTAATAAATATTTGTTTGGGTGCCTTTTATTTACAATGAATAAAGAAAAGAACATTTTATTTTTTATTAGGATATTTTATTTAATATTAGTAAACGCGATAATATGATTTGTTAATGAAAAATAAATAGTTTGTTTGAGGTCGATATATTTATAATTAACAATATAAATTTACTACTAATGAAATCGTTTGTTGGGTGATATTACTAAAATTGTATTCATTATTAATTTTGAGTTTATTCAAAGTGAATAAGTCTTAGTGCCAGATAATAAATATTCATTGAAAATACGGCGCTGAACATTAGTATAAAATCGCCTCGATAGGTGCCGTCACGCCGTGGTGGCTTCATAATGGGACACGTGTCACGTCGTTCGTCGGTCGGTGGTCCGGGTTTCGTGTTTCGTTCTTTCGTTGTTTGCAGTCGTGCGCGTGCGTTACTTGTGGTGGTGCCATTTATTGTGTTGTGTGTTGTGCAGCTTCTGTTGAAAAAGTGACAAGTACCTATAGGTATCTCTATATAACGCAGTTCACCAAGGCTGTCTCGCGCAATAATGGATCAGGTCCAGGAGCTGGAAAAGTTTCTGAATGACAACGGTTTTGTGGAATTGATAAATATATGTAAAGGTAATTTTGTAAAGAGTGAATTGATTCCAATTTCTTCCATATTGAATGTTCGATTTCAGAAGGCTCCTCTTGCGACGCTATTGGTTTATTAATAATCAATAATATTTTTTTATAACAAAAAAACCCAATTCTTCATTCATAAATTTTATATCAAGCTATACAAAAATAATAATACCTGATTAGCTATTAACAACTTTGTTCTCTAATCAATATAAATCATTGATTTAACAGGAAATTGTATTTGTAGCAAATGGCGTCGATAGCATAACGACACTCAAAGAAATTATTCGTGAACCTGACGAAAACAGAGTATTAGTACCCCAGTTAGGACAAAGGATTAAGTTAAAATACAAGTTGATGATTTTTGAACAATCTCAAATCGAATCTCAAGAACAGGCTAATAATATTATTATGTGAGTATATATGTCTGGTGTGAATTATGTTTTGATTTTACACATTGCAATTGGATATCTAATATATGTAGGTAAATGAAACACTGTAGTCTCTTTTATTTTTAGACATGACTATGACACCCATCACTATATTGAAGAATCTGAGCCACCCAATAAAATATACATTGTAGATGTAAACGATCAGTCTACGGAAGGTTCCAGTCATATTGAGGAAAATGATGAAAATGGCTCAACCTCAACATCTACCTCTCTCAAAGCCTCAAGTGGAACCATCATCAGTACTGAATCATTATTAAATGATTTCAATTTATCGGAGTTATTGGAAAAAACGTCTATGGGCAGAGCAATAAAAGAGCTATATAAATTGAAACAATGTTTAAGTTCTAAGTGTCAATCGTATTTTTTTATAGATAATAAAATATGTAAGGTAAATAAATATGCTTTATTTATTAGAAAAAATGCTGAGGTTTGTTATGTACAAACGTTCATTTTCAATGAATAAAACATATTAATAATAAAAATGTGTTTATTAAATGGTAATGACATATATAATATTAATAAATATTCCTAATTTATTATGAATAATGTTTTATTTACAGTTGATAAATCTATAGTGAGACATATATTTATTAGAAATTAATTTGAATTAACTATTAATGAGGAATATTCAAATAATTTTAATGCATTATTTGTTTCTAATAAATAAACGTTTATTCCGCAATATTCGAATAAATGATTTATTAGGTGTTAATTAATTTCGTTAACTATGAATAAACTGTTTTTTCAGTGAATTATCAAAGCTCTGAATTTGAAAATTCCGAAAACGTCAAGAGGATACAGGTGAGAAAAAAAATTTAAAAAATTATCTGTTCAAACGGTAAGATGACGACGATGCAATTTTACACCCATTCAATTATCACCCTGTAGCAATGTTAGTTGAAATCACAGAAGTTTCATATTGCCACAAAAAACTGTCAAGAGATTAGCCTAATCATCGGTGGAAACCGATTTCAAATTGGTAAGAAAATTCCTGAGTTATTCTACTTTGAATTCAGGCTATATTTTGGACCACGACGTTATCAATGTTGACCAGTTTAGATACCAATTCCTGAAAAATTCTCGATCAAACTCGATCAGCCTTTATATTTTTCCAATTCAGTCCAAGTTAGGTAATATTGCGTAACGCCCGAATTTTAATGATAGGAAAATGCCTTACTTTCTATCGCATACTGATGTATTTGAAACGAAAGTCTATAAAATATGTATGAACGTACTCCATACATTAAAAGGTTGTAAACCCGGTGACAAGACATGACAGTGAAAGTCAGATACAGACATCGGCCACACTTATCGCCACCTGTGTTTCATTTCTCTCGGTAAAAAAAAAATCACTAGGCCGTTAGATAAGCCAATTCGCGAATACCGTGAACGTGAATTGGATTCGTATGGATTAGAGTCACTGGATGGTATTAGTTTGATAAGAGTTCGGACACAGCTGAACTTTTGTCCTTTTCTATTTTCTATAATACAATGGTTTAAGTGAATAAAAGAATAAGACATATATTCTGCTCTTTGTCTTTTCAATTTCCCTAGTAGCGCCTGATTGTCAGATACGATTTTAGAGGTTATATTTTCTGTCAAATCAATCATAGCCGTAGATGGACAATGGGTATAGGGTACAAACACCCACTTCTAGCAGAACAACTGTTATATAAATGAAAAGAATGCATATAACAACACTTTAATATTAGAAAAGATACACATATGCATAAAATTATAGCTATAATTCCTTACTGTATGTAAAACTGTACTCAAGTGATGAGTATAAAACATTAACTTATTTATATTAAATTAGAGGTAGGTATTCTCAATATACAGGAAGTGACATAAGTACTTTCAAGTGAAGTATTCCTGAAACAATTATAAGAAATAAAGTCTATATAAGCTTTTGTGTCCGGAAATGCTTCATTTCGGAGATACAGGGTGCTGAAATACAGAGAACAAATCATTTTTCGATAAACATTTGATAGGAAAAAAGTAGTTTATTTTGACGAGACCTACCAAATACTTGGTTTTGTTAAGTTCTCAGCAACTCCACTTAGCGCCCTAGGAGCTAAGTAACATGGATCGATATAGAAAATATCTCCAAAACGATGACGTCCAGCGTGATTGAGGCCCTTATAATAATTCCCTTGATACATAAATAACTATTCACTTTTCACTGTTAAATTTTAAATTTGGTCGACACCAAAAACGCCATTCAATAATATATCACTTTGAAGTTTACATGCTTTTCTTAGTTTCGTTTTCAAATTCTCAATTTCATTATGTAATTTCGCGATCATTTCCCCCTCTCCATGATTATTTTGTTTTGTATTTTGTATGATAATAATAATGCAATTTTGTTCTCGAATTCGCCTGCTTTGTAAAGTGATGGAACAGCAGATTCTCACAAAAAGATTTTGAAATCTTCTGTTTGAAAATGGACCTAACATATGTATAGTTTCATTCTAATCAGATGCTATTATAAAAAGTGAATTTTAATGAGTACCTCACAAATTTCGCTCGTCTTCAAATTGATTTTACGCCCAGGCCATTTCATATCTTCCTTCCATAAGCGAATGGTTGATATTTGTTTCCGAAAATTGAATAAATTATATCCATTTTTTTCAGAATTGGCACAATTTATTACACAGCAAGTAATTTCCATAGCTGCTTTCATCTCGAATGTATAATTATGAAATTTTATTTCAATTCTGACGTTTATGAAATGTATTGTCAAATTCAAACAATTTCGAATGAAAAAGCGCGGGACGACTATGGTGCTCTTGTCACAATGCAAGGTGTGAAATTTTACTAATAACTAATAACATCCAGTGACTCTAGTATGGATCAGTCTATGCGTAACATGTTATAAAAACGTTATTGAACTTCCTCAATATGCATTGAGTGCAAATCCATCTATAATGAAAATGTGATAACGGGATGGAAAGAAATTTTGCAAAGAAAAAATAGAAAATACAACAAAGAACTCATGCAACATTCATTTCATGTTCGATACGTTCGACAATAGTAGATTGTTTAACGAGCACGGAATGATAGTGATTTCCTACGAGAATGAAGTTTGCAGCATGAGCCATAGGCGAGCACAAAAGCTCCAGCAAAACTGAAGAAAATGCTCGAGAAAATGGATTACACGGGAAAAAAAGATTTGTTGCATCAACAAATTGTTTATGCTTGAGTTATTTTTGTTGGTGTGAGCAATTTTTTGTTGAATCAACCATTTACATGATTATTCGATGGAAGCAGCTTGTTCAAATCAAGAATGTAGTCTAATTGAATCAACAGTATAATATCAATTCCATTAACAAAATATATGGTTTCTTCAAAAACAATTTATGTCGATCGAAAATAATGTCGATGTTGATTCAACTATAAATATTTCGTTGGTTTGATCATACAATGATCATTTTGATGAGAATATATCTTTGAAACAACATACAAGTTGTCTTATTCCGATGTATCAATGAACTCGTTTTGAACGGATCATTTGCTTGAATAGAGCAACGAAATATGTAATAGCAATGAAATATTTTGTTCATTCTACATCAACGTGAATTTTCGCCTCTAGATGGCGATAATTTCGCCTCGTCTATGCCTGCCCCGAGTTCATTATATACGTGAAGCCTGATTCTTCGTGTTTGATATATCAGCTGGATAAATCGAACTTAGGATGATTATAGCAATCCGAAATAGTTTTCCATCGGCTAAAGAGGAGTAAAGACTAAAGATCTATGCTAGGAGTCGACTAGTTTCCTAGTTTTGTTTATTCTATTGATTTGAAATTTCAGAAAATTCCCGAATATTGAATTTGGTTCAACAAACCATTTGTCGTATGGATATATAGTTTCTCTTGGATCAACAAAATATTTCATTGAATTAACCAAATATTTCATTGAATCAACCAAATATTTCATTGAATCAACCAAATATTTCATTGAATCAAGCAAATATTTCATTGAATCAACCAAATATTTCGTTGAACCAATTAAATATTTGATTGAATCAATATCTTGTTATTTTAACGTGCGAGCAAAGTGAGCGCGTTAATGTTCGAGATCATTAATCGCCTTATTTATATACGAGTTGGTTACAAACATTGAAGCCATTTATATACCCTCACCCTCTACATTCTTACTCCGAGACGCCGATGGAAAACGAACTTGTCACTGACATTAGTGACAATTGACATTTGTCGTAATGATCAACATGGAAAATAAATTCCTTTTGTTAGAAAACAGGGATTAAACTCGTTTCAGAAGTTGAAAAGCTGACCCGTTAACGTAAACTCTTAGATGAAATCCATATCTATCGTTTTGAATACAAATTCAGTAAGTTATAGTGCCAAAAATGAATGGAAAATGGAAGAGATGTATGTTTGGTTGCCTCTACTACAATCATGCATGAATTGACACATTGATCATTAATAGGAGTCATTAACGATCATTTTCAAAAACATTAAACATACTCGTTAATACCCTGAGAAAATAAATGAAAATTTGTATAACTAAATGTAATGGTGGTTTCGAATTAGTTTCATCAAACACAACACATATTCGTTATATCACTTATTTGAGTGATCAATACTTAGACAAACCTATTGCATACCACCTCCGAGCATTAATAGTTCGAATTATTATTCACCACTACATCAAATAACATGTTCCATATCCAGTAATAATTAATAAATATCTCTTATGTAGTGGTATTAGGATTGTGTTGAATGTTACTCCCCTGATATTTCTATTTACCACTACGTATTAGTGCGTACGGTAATAATAATAGGTTTACTTTTTGTGATGTACAAATCTACCACATCAGAGAGTAATATGCCGAAATCACGAAGCCGATCGTCGACGTTCGTTTTCAATGGCAGGTGGCTTGGCGTTGGTGTGGTCGTTTCATCAGTACATAGTTTATCTTTCGTTACGTTCGTCTCGTGAATTATGAATGAAATAAATTTCATTGGTCCATGGAGTTTTCATTTGCAGTGCATGTGTATATAGTGTAAGTACCTACATACCCACAAACTGTAGTACTGTTGTAGTAGTGTGAATTGTGGTAACTCGAAGAGTTGTTACCGGTGTTCAACAGTGAGTAAAATAACTATTCGTGTCATCTTGAAACTGAAATGGCAGGTGAACGTTGCACGCGTTATTGAGGAGAACGAGAAAATCTCAATTTTGTTGCACACAAAAATAAAATTTACACAACAATTCGATTTTTCTCTCATTCCCAACTTCATTCATATACTCAGATAATTATTTCTACTACCTACCTAATTATCATAACGTACCAGCAAATTATTGAGATTCCGTGATATTTTCCAGTTTTTTCTCCAAATCAGTATGTCCCTGACGGCGGTAAACAAAGAGTTTGAACAGACAAAAATGAACGAATCTATAAGTAGAAATCACTAGTTTGTAGTGTTGAATACGAACCGACGAGCTGCATGTTATGTATTATTCACTCATTTGTAGTGGTGAATAATAACCGTACAGGAAGGGTCCCTAATAACTAATCATATTGCCTTAATCATACTATTTTGTAGTGGTTATATTTGATGTATGTAGTGACTGGCGCCTAATTAACCACAACGCTTGGTATGCTATAGTGATCTTTAGGTATTTACAACGGATAATTTCTCTCAGTGTACGTGGTCGACAGAAAATAATATATATCAGAATTAGAAATTAAACTGAACTTCTTTGGACAAACAAATCACAAATCGAACAGTCACAAACGTCTATAATACCTATTACCTATCTTACAAATTATTATTCTTGGAGGGGGCAATTACCCCCATATCCCCCCCCCCTATGTCGACGCCCTTGCCCAAGTCTTCAATATCTCGATATGGTAATATCGGCGGTAATAGGATAGTTTGTTAAATCGGGCACGTTCCAGTGTTACATGTGCGATAAAATGGAAAGTAAAGAATTATTTCGAATTCAGAATACGAACACATTATCCAACATGTGTGTGTCTGTGAGCTAGTAGAATTCCATTTTGAGAAGGAATGTGAAAATATCGGAAAGAATAGACATGCCTTCAAGACGGACGGAAAGTGCAAACAATCCTATGATCTAATAATTTTAAACTTCTAGATAATGCCATTAGAGAAAGGGAGGAATTGACGACGATATAAGAGTGAGACGAAAAGCACAACGAAATCAGCTGGTAGGGTACAAACCCCGCACTATTTGTACGGAGAATGGGCATTCGGCTAATTACTCTGATTATTTTTTTCACATGTCAATATGTGACGTTTTCGTTGTTTCAACCAGTATCAATGCGTAATTCTAACCAACCATTAGATATCATACTGATAATGTGTTAGTAGCAAATTACAGCGATAATTTTTTCACATTTGGATCTTCGATGGAATGAATACATAAGGGGTGCCGAACAAGTCTATTCGAACAAAAATGACGCAAAACCGAAGTGTGTATGACCTAGCATATACTTTTTAGTTCCTAGGAGCAAAAGTTCAACTTTAGCTCCTAGGAACTGAAAGTGTTGCCAGCAACATACCTATTTTTGTGTCAGTAATAGAAACGTCAATTCAATAGCTAATTTTGGTATTAAAATGGATGACTTTTGTGTCGGTTGCAGAAAAAACAGATTTATAAATACTCAGAATGTTTCATTTCAACCATAATAGTTTGACGTTTGAAGAGGAATGTTTATATTATGAAGTCAAACATTTCATTTTCATAAATACCACACAACAATAGCTACTTTTATCTCGAGATTTATCTACTATTTACTTTATCAATTTCAGATAAAAATTGTATTCTTTAGTATAGATATTTTTGAAAAAAGCAGAAAACAAATATAGGTAGGTATTCATTGATATAAGTACCTATATAATTTTAGAACAGGTATATAGTACAAATATAACATTGCGAAAAGTGATGCTATCATTAGATTATAGCGAGGATTATAGCGTTCTTATTCGAAATTCGTAATATCCATACAGATTATAATAGAAAAAAAAAAATACATCCGCCACTTATACTTATCAATGCAAATTCCCACCATTATTATTGGCTATTACCAATTATTATGCAAGAAGCTGTACATACTTGGAGTAATTAGTCGAAACACTGCATGTATTGGCACCATTATCCATTTTTGTGTACGCCATCTTGAGAAACTGCATTTCAACAGACGATTGTACAGTGCAGTTCATAAAAATATCAACTACTATACAAAATGATGGCCACAGTGCACGATTAACACAGCCAAAGTGTTTAATATATTAAGCTTCATCAGGTGAAATACTGGTACAATGAAATGAACTAACCTTTTGGCTCGCCTAACTTTTATATATCCCAACCAGAAGGATTAGAATTGATAAACCTTCATTTTCGGAAAATAGGCACAATATATACATTAAAATACGGTGTTACGGATTAACTTGAAAGGGTTGATAGCAAATACATATATTATTCAACTAGGGAAAAAGCCAAATACCTTGCCAGGTGGCGTTCGGCGTTCGCGTTTTCATTTCGCGGACTTCGAACGCCTCGTATGGTATAAATGCTGAGATGCGTTTTACGTTGGGTCAGGTTCGCACCAGATAGCGGTCAAAAAGCTATCTGGGACAGCCCTGTACTGATGAGAGCCAACAGCTCGAAACCGGTCTGCAGGTAGTCAGCGTTCCTGAACCACTTAAGCGCAGCTCAGCGTTTAGGAAGGAAACACTTGTGATTTTATTCGTTTATACGAACTATCGCATAGATATCGGGAGGATGTAATGCAATGTTCTGCGTGGCATGTAGCCAGGAAAGTAGTTGTTTTTCCCTCGTTATATACCATTATCGTTCATTTTATGAACTAGTATGTGGTAATGACTTTTAGTTTCTCTCTCTTTGTAACATATATTATTGTCTACTAAGAAAACAAATTCAACAGTGGTGAACTATTGAGGTCTAGTTGATCATAAGTAAAATGTTAGATATTTTGAGTTTCTTGATTTCCAATGATTCAAAATGATTTTAATCCTTCATTTTCTACGTGTAGAGTTTCGAAATTATCATCAAAACTATGGTTTTCTTCTGATATATGGTTGGCGTGTGTTGAATTTGATTTCTTTTTAAAATCCTTCATGTAGGGAAAGTAGGAGATATGGAAGTTAGGCAAGCCAAGGTTAGTTGATTTCATTGTACCAGTATTTCACCTGATGAAGCTACTGTGTTAGCGATACATGTCGTGTGATTAAGAATGTTGTGGAAATCTTATCGTTTGTGAAGTTTTCACATTTGCTATGGAATTCCATCAAGTAACGACCAAGTCAATTCAAAATTTGGTTGAAAAATGTTCAGTTTCAGTTTATTCATCGCCCCTAAAACTTTTCGTTTTCAAACATTAATCAACAAAGTTAGGTGGATACGTATAAGTCATAAAATTGCATTTTTCAACTGCTAACAATACAAAAATCAGAATATAATCATCTTGGGATACATTTTAAATGTATTTTAATGTTTCGTAAACAGGTGACTAAAGAAATCACATTATCCAAAAACCATATCACCGACACCACCACTTGGATCAAAAGTAGTACAGAAAAAAATGTTAATTGAATTCAAATATATCAAATAGATGTGAACAACAATTTTTTTGAACGCCTTGTATATTAACACAGTCGAATTCATAAAACACCGAATTACTATAAATAAGGATACAAGAGAAAACAGTGTTTTCGGACAACAATTCAGAGTCTTCGTAGAATCATAAGCTTCATGCACTAGGTTCATCCATAACATTACTTTTTTATTGAACAGTGCCGTACTCCGATGACGTTCGTGCTGGCCTGCACTTTTTGCATTATTATATTAGGTAGATACATCAGCATCCCGTTCTACCTATCTTGTTTCTTTTCCCACAAGTATCGCCACTAATGTTTAATGTCACTATTCCGGCATCCTTTCCTAAGAGCACAAGCAATTTCTGCAAGTCGCCACTAAGATCAAGTTTCCACATCCTTTTCCCATGTGATCATCTCTCTCGAAGTAAACGGGCGACTATAATTTTTCACACCATTAGGAAAACCGCGTACCCGATGGCCCAACGAAAACAATACAAGCATTATGCATTACAAAGGTATAGTATGCCATGGACAATTGACGGCATCTGAATGAAAGTCAATTTGACACTTCTGTAATCATGAATTAATCGATCTGTATATTGCGAGGGGGTTACCACTAAGGAAATGCGTGGAACAAGTCACGAAATGCCATTTCTGAAAAACCATGAAATGCCTTGAAATCCTTGAAATGCTTTGAAATTCCTTGAAATGCCTTGAAATACCTTGAAATGCCATGAAATGGGTTGAAAATGCCTTGAAATACTTTGAAATTTCTTGATATGCCATTAAATTCCTTGAAATACCATGAAATGCCTTGAAATCCTTGAAATGCTGTGGAATTCCTTGAAATGCCTTGAAATACCTTGAAATGCCATGAAATGAGTTGAATTGCCTTGAAATGCTTTGAAATATTTTGAAATGACATGAAATAGAATGAAATGCCATTTCTGAAATATACCATGAAATGCCATGAAATCCTTGAAATACTTTGAAATTTCTTGAAATGCCATTAAATTCCTTGAAATGCCATAAAATGCCTTAAAATTTTTTGAAATATTTTGAAATGACATGAAATAAAATGAAATGATGAAATGATCCCGAAATGAATGAAATGCTTCCGAAATGGATGAAATACTTACGAAATGGATGAAATTCTTACGAAATGCATGAAATGCGAAAATGCTTGGGACACTTTCTTACAAGTGGCAGAGATTATACACTATGATCTCTGCTAGTGGTAACCCCCTCGGTATATTGTGTAACTCCATTTGAAAGTTTCGATTAGAAGTACGCGGAAGTACAGGGCTAGTTTTATTAATGTGAACCCCCCTTCATCTTCTTTGTTTCCTATACATTCAAGAAGATTCAAAGCTGATTTTTTTACGATATTCCATATTGGTTTCAATCATATTGAGAGAGTGTTGCAATATCCCTTCAAATATACAGGGTATACAGAAATATATTGGTTATTTATATGGAATGTGCTGTATATTTTGATGGATAAAGATCCTTCTATATATATGTTTGAAATCAGGATGATTTAGGGAATTCAAATTTATCGAAATATACAGGGCATTTCATTTGAAAAATATATTTATTTCTGTATACCCTGTATATTTGAATAGATATTGCATCATTGTCAAAATGAGTGAAATCTGTGCGAAAAATTGTATAAAATCAGTTTTGACATTTTTCGAATGGGTGGAAAACAAAAAAGATAGAGGGTGGTTTACATTAATGAAACTAGCCCTGTACGTTCGGAATATGAAGAAGCGTATGATATCATTGGAATTCAAAAAGGATATTATTATTTGTTTTATGATAGTGATATAGGCCCTGAGTACTCGGAATGCACGGATTTTGTATAGGTATATGAGGATGCATGCTGAAGCCAATTTATTTTACCTCCCACGGGAGTTAATATTTTTTCCTCCCGTGGGAGGCAATTGACAACTTTGTTTCCTTACATGAGGGAGCAAACTCCTACCTTCGATTCAATGAGTAGATGTAAATATAAATGTGGCGTAAATTCGACTGGTGCGAACAACCCCATTGCTATGGTGGACCCATCACTCTTCAATTGTTTCGCCAGACTAACTCTCGATATAAACAATTGAATTCGAGACCAAAGCGTGAGATTTTCAGATTCTATGTTCTAGATTTTTTTGGGCTCTCTTCGCTTCTTTCAAAAACTTTCAAAAAGCGTGTCGAGTCTTATGAAGTTCAGTCTGAATCTATCGAAGCTCTCCCATCACGTGATATGCTGAGATTCCTGTTATTCGAGTATTATTTGCAAAAAAAAATTGTGGACGCCGAGTTTGGTCAGAAAAATGTACTCTTTTCCGCTATAGTAGTATGGAATCGGCCCACTGTGTTCATTGGTGTATTTATTCTAGGCCTTCAAGAATGTGTTTCCCCTATTCTTTCGGGATCTAAGGATCCCGTTATAATAATTCTAGATTTTCTGCGAGCAAATAAGCAGTCGTCCAAAATGTATCACGTGATTCATTGTGACTAATAAGGACCCACATATGGAATTCTTCTCGTCAATTATTGTGGCAACAAATGAAAAATTATGAATCGATGACATCTTGACTCGACATCTGTTATCTGTCACGTTTTGGTCTTATTCATAATTTCGTTCAAATTTCAAATTGAAATATTATGAATCATTGTCAGTGGTATCACTGCGGTATTGATTGAAATTCCTAGTCATGTTTTATCTGATGATGATTTAACACGATCGTCACTGGGATATATGAAGTAGATATAGATATAAGCTATTTATCATGGACTGACGTTAATGCATTGGTTGCAGATCATATAAAAATATGAAAATCCGTTTTTTTTTTTCAGAACCAAAAGTGGGTGCCGGAATTATTGGCCACGTTTATACCGCGTCTTAGTTAGCTGACTAATGACTATATTTCAACTAAATACTATTGGTCACAATGGCCAGTGTGGTATAAAATATAAACTGTACAGTTGGTCAAGTTACCAGCTTGGTTTGGTCACAGAACTGAGTTCTGTGGGTTTGGTTTTGAACTTTCTATTGTAGTTGAAAACACCCTGTCAGTTTCCACAAAAATTGTGAAGATGAAAATGTGAAGCAAGCAAGATTTTCCCACGTTTCGCAATTTTTCGAAGTATGCGATATAAACAGATTTTCACAACTCTTTCCAATAGGATGTAATTACATCATTTGATTTTTTGAATTGACTTTGACTCGGCCGTTACTTGATGGAAATCCATAGTAAATTTAAGAAACTTAAACGATAAGATTTCCATTGTACGAGTAATTCACCTGAAGAAGCTCACTTATATGATCAGCAATGTTGTGGAAATCTTATCGGTTGCAAAATTTTCAACATACTCCATTCGAATTTCTATACATCTACACAGGGTTTTCATATACAGGGTAACTCACGGTCCATGGTACGTTAGACGTTTACGGAGAACGGGACATAGGATCATTCTGAAATTTTGGTTACTCACGTAGTTGCTCTTGGTCTATCGATCTAATATATTTTCAGCTCTGCGGCGTTGCCGCTTCTATCGAAAAGTAGCAACAACTTTGTTATTTTAAATGGAACACCCTGTATTTTATTGCATTTTCAGATTCTCTCTGAAGAGCTGATTTCATCGATGTATCACACTTGGGGTCTAGCGGAAATGATTACAGAGATATAGGGTGTGAAAAATCGACATTTTTCAACTTTAGGAATTTTTTTTGTCGAAACTATTCATTATTGGTCAAAACGGCTCACATGTCCCTATCTCAACTTTTGATCAACTATCTACTGACATTTAATTGAAACGAATACAGGGTGGTGCAGAATTCAGAATCTTGATCACCCGGTATATGTCCCAATTAAATATCAGTAGATAGTTGATCAAAAGTTGAGATAGGGACATATAAGCCGTTTTGACCAATAATGAATAGTTTCGACAAAAAAAATCCTAAAGTTGAAAAAAGTCGATTTTTCACACCCTATATCTCTGTAATCATTTCCGCTAGACCCCAAGTGTGATTCATCGATGAAATCAGCTCTTCAGAGAGACTCTGAAAATGCAATGAAATACAGGGTGTTCCATTTAAAATAACGAAGTTGTTGCTACTTTTCGATAGAAGCGGCAACGTCGCAGAGCTGAAAATATATTAGATCGATAGACCAAGAGCAACTACGTGAGTAACCAAAATTTCAGAATGATCCTATGTCCCGTTCTCCATAAACGTCTAACGTACCATCGACCGTGAGTTACCCTGTATATGCCCGATCATAGCAATGGAATAGTACCGATCTCTGCTCATGTTGTTTACACACATTGAATGCTTAACGAAAAGAAGTGCATATAAATCTTTAGAACCATTCCTATCACGTGATATGTTGAGATTCGTGTTTTTAGATGATTATTTGAGGCTGAATTCGGCCAGAGTGTTTTACTCTAGTCCACTAATAGTATGGCGTCAGCCCACTGTGATCATTTGTGTAGTGATTTAGGCGTTCAAGGATGTTTTTCCTTCCTCTCGAGACCCCGAGGGCCTTGTTAATAATTTTTCTACGAGCGAGTGATTCACTAAATCTTTAGGCTCTCGTGACCGAATGTGTTGTTATAGTTCAATCTCCATAAGTGGCAAGCAGCAGGCAGCAAATATTACACATTACACACTACATTTTTTTAGCTTCATCTGGAAGGGTGTTTGTATGTATATGTAACCGACTCTCTTGGACTCGATTTTGATCCACTTTAAACGGACCGATTGATTTGAAATTCGGCAGGTGTACATAATTCTGGTGACTATGCATCATGAAATTTTCGTTAGACATAAGGAAAAAACAAAATGGCGGCTCCAGAATGGCTGCCGAGTTTTGTAATTATGATCCGATTCTATTTAAAATTGGTATCTGGCGGCTTTTGAGGTCGGACATTATGATTCTTTCGTCAAAATTGACGAATTCAAGATGGTGGATCCAATAAGGCGGACGAGTTTTGTAATTATGATACGAATGTATTCAAAATTTTCAATTGGGGGTTTTCGGGATCGGAGATTATGATTCTTTGGTCAAATTTTGAGAATTCAAGATAGCGGATGCAATATGGCGGACGAGTTTTGTAATTATGATCCGATTCTATTGAAAAATTGTATCTGGGGATTTTAGGGATAGGAGAACTTAAAAAATTCAAGATGGCGGATCCAATATGGTGGACGAGTTTTGTAATTATGATCCGATTCTATTTAAAAATTGTATCTGGGGATTTTCGGGATAGGAGAAACTTGAAAATTCAAGATGGCGGATCCAATATGGTGGACGAGTTTTTGAGGGTTTTCGGGGTTGGAGAATATGATGCTTTGGTCAAATTTGGAAAATTCAATATAGCGGATACAACATGGCGAGCGGGTTTTGTTATCATGATCCAATTCTATTGAAAATTAGTATCTGGGGGTTTTTGGGGTAGAAGATTATGATTCTTTCGTCACTAAATGGGGAACTGACAAAAAGTATAAGAGCACTGAACACGCTCTTGCAGTTAGCGGAACTAAAAAATAGAAAATAAATAGAAGTTTGAAAAACTAAAGGCTGTTCAGTTTTTCAAACTTCTATTCATTATAGACCCGATATCTCCCTACTTACGTGTTCATCAACAGAATAATTCAGCTTGCCATCGTCATAGAGAACGAACCACCTGCGCTGCCATCTCTGAAACAGAAAAAAAAACGGCACCTGAATAAACACGTTTTGTTTTCGACACAATGCAAAGACGATTCGAATTGCCGACACAGAATTATTATTGAGAGAGAAAAAAATCGGTATGTACCAAGCCCCTTCACACGACGGATTACGGCCGTGAGAATATCTTCAGTTCGGCCTCAATTACCGTCATAAAGACGTAAACGAGGAAGAATCTTCGGGACCTGCGGATCGCCGAAGACATATTTCACGAGTACGGTTGCGTAAGATGCGAAAATCCAAATGACGGCGGTGTTGGATTGTGCTTATAGTCCAAAAGCCGAATGCACATTTCGACAGTCATCTGATAACGAAATGATATACAGGGTGTCCCAGAACAACGTACATTAAATTCAACAGGGTGAACCAGAGTTCAAAATAGGTCGATTGAGACGAAAATGCACCCGTGAGAGAATGGAATTTTTTTTTCAGATTTTATTGAATATTTCAAAATCCTTGAGAGGTAATGCTCTGAAATTTGGAAGGCAATCCACTATAAGAAGTGTGCATAGATAACAGGTCTCATCAAATGAGATCTTTATAACTCAAAAAAAAATTTAACCATATCCCTAAGGTTAAAGCAGATCCCAGAGAACATGCAAAACCTTTTTTCATTGAATTCGAAATTCTCACAATAACTAGTCTGTACATAATAGAAGCGATCATATTCGTACATAATAACAAACATAAGTATAATACTGGATCAATGATTCACAACTAAAATACACAAAATAAGGACCTTATTAGATTAACCAAAGTGAACTCGATGAAAACTGCTAGACAAACAGAATTTTATTACTGTAAGATATATAATACTCTACCACTATCATGGACCAAGTTTACTCTGAAAAAATTGAAATGGTATGTTAAAAGGGCACTTGTGAGTCAGGCCTTTTATTCCATATCCGAAGTTTTCAATTTCAAATAATAAACATGAATACGTGACCAAAATATCAACATGAAGGAGGAAGAAACCTGCAGAACACGATAACTCTGATCTCGACTCTGATATCTTGAACTATGGATGAGATGGAGGGACTCCGAAACAATTTTTTCTGATATCTCGTAAACCAAGCAAAATTTAGAAAGAAATGTAGTGAGAAAAAGATAGATAATTGATTTTGTTATTCAAGTAGATATTGAAATATTGTCAGTGGCGTACTAAAAAAAAGTTCTATGGATTTCCTCTGACTGTATATCGATTGCACTGATGAGACCTGTTATCTATGCACACTTCTTATAGTTGACTGACTTCCAAATTTCAGATCATTACCTCTCAAGGATTTTGAAATATTCAATGAAATCTGAGAAACAAATTTACATTCATCGCCCTCTCACGGCCCAACGGTGCATTTTCGTACAGAGGTAAGTTGGTCCCAATCGACCTATTTTCAACTCTTGTTCACTCTGTTGAATTTAGTGTACGTTGTTCTGGGACACCCTGTATAAAGGGACGAGGAGAAAATCCCGAAAATCTAGAGAAATGGAAATTCAGTGCGAAACTACTGACTTATTCAGTTTTGAGATCTTTGGGTTCCCCTCGGTTCACACTTTACAATTACTCGTCACGTAGATGAAAATTAATTATTTCAGCTAATTTTTTCCATAAATTTGGCACATATCTTCACATTTTGAAAGTATCTTCACTACTCTGATCGATTGAATACTATTGTTTATCTAGATAGTTTCATAACATATAAACCATCACCCTGTACATACCAACTGGCCATCGACCTTACGAGAGGTCCTTCAGCCCATGTGTGTTCTGTGTAGGCTTTGTTACTAACCCCATACGCCACCTTAGGAGCAGCACTGTTAATTGGAACGCAACAGGAAATTGCTATTTCGCCGTCTATGCTCATTGTAATATCTTCATTAGTTATTGAGATTGTATTACTATTATGTTAGATAGCATATTCGAACGGTGTGTTAAGCTGTGCTGTGGTAGTAAGTAAAAGTGTAAATTTTATATTTCAGAGCTGTCAGAAGATATTGCAGAAAAACTGATACTTACATAAATACAAAAAGCTCGAGTCATTTCCACACAGTTTTCATAAAATTAACAACTACTTTCCTGGCTAATGCCACGCAGCTCATTGAATTACATCCTCCCGAAATTTATGCATCGTCTCATATAAACTAATACTGATACAAGTGATTCTTTCCTGAATGCCTATAGATTTCGATTTAGGCAGGCCACGCTAGACACCTACAGACCGGTTTCGAGCTCTTTGGCTCTCATCAGTGCAGGGCAGTCTCCAGCCAGCAGTCCTAAGACCGCCGACTAAGCGTAGCCTAGCCAAACAAAAATCAAGTCGGCATTATATTCCCCCAGAGGCGTCCTCCATAGACAATATGAGAGCAACGCCATCTGGGTAGAAAAGAAGGAAAGAAACACTCCAAAACCAGAATTCCCAAACGTTGGCTGGTTGCCCAACTGGCGTAATTTCAATTACGAAATAGCCACAATGCTCAATGTGGAATGAAATGTTGAATAAATACAAAAAGCTCGAAGTCATTTCCACACAGTGTTGATAAAATGAACAACAATAGATGTTCATTGAACACTGTTGTTCATGACCATGGTTGTTCATTTCATGAACACTGTGTGAAAGTGACTTTGAGTTTTTTGTATTTATTTAACATTTCATTTCCATTTGAGCACAATGGTTGTTCATATTATGAACACTGTTGTTCATGGCCATTGTTGTTTATTTTATGAACACTGTGTGGAAATGACTTTGAGCTTTTGTATTCATTTAACATTTCATTCCACTTTGAACATTGTGGCTTTTTCGTAAATTGAAACTGTTAGCATCTAGCAACTAGATGCGCTACTGCTCAGTGGAATGTGCTTAGATCAGAGCCTATGACAGACGTGTGTGAAGACTGACTCATATAGTGTTCGGCAGGCAGCCGAATTAAGAGCAAGTGTAACCCTTGTCCATGTCATATGTGCTCGTGTTTATTGAATTATGACCATAATATAACAGAAACTGATAATTATTCGCTATTCTTCTTCAAAGGGGTGCATTTTCTTCCGGAAATGAGTTCATTGGGAATAATAACTTTGTGTTCGGATGTACTACATATCCGCCACTGAACATCTACCTACTAACCTAAACTCCAGTTTCTTCTCAGAGCTCTGTACATCTTTAAAATAATCGAAATCCACGATGTTTCGTAACATAAAAACGCGGGAAACAGCAAACTTAAGCATGACGAAATAAAGCGTGACAAATCCAACGCACCGTTATTTATTTTCAGATTTCGATGAACAAAAAAGCAAATGAAATGACTTCTCAAATACTATGAGAAGGCGCTAATAATTTTTTTTCAACTGCCCGCTCTAGAACACACCAATGCACGTTATCTTCGACCTGAAAAATTGTTTTTCTTTACTACTGGTCTACTGGTCATCAATAATAAATCTCTCATTGGCTGAATGAAGTTGATTACTAATAAAGATAAATTATGATATTTTGCGATAGCTTCTATTATTTTTCACTATTGTTATATTACAATATGTTATTCATAACTTGTCAGTCATTTTTTTGCTAATAAATTCGTTCCTTAATAAAACGGATCTGTTATCTTGGAAAGTTGCAGATTATATCTTGCAACAGCGCCTAAAATACTTCTTCGAGTCCGTCCACACCACTCAAAATACTGACAGGCACAACAAGAGGAAGGAGCCATGGGTGTCTGCTTCATTCTGTTTTGACCGATAACAGTAAATTAGGAAGGATAGTATCATTGAATGTAGCCGATAGTGAGTCATTGATTCAATGATATTTTCGTTTAGGATCGAGCTTTATTCGAGATATTTCAATGCATAAATGACAAAGCCATAACCCGTCAGAATGAAGCCAACTACCCCCTGCATTCCTGCTCCGAGTGCATTTGTGGTTATGTATGTTTTTGTTTACCAGTTTTACTTCTTCTTCATTTTTTTCATTCGTTTTTCTTTCGTTAGCGATTCGTTAGCTATTCGCGAGCTATATTCTTCACCATCAGCTATTTTCAGACTAGATTCAGAATGTACCGAGTGTACCACTAAGAAAGGACGCCGGCTGTATCTCGGAAACTATTTGCCGCACAGATTTCGGAAAAAAATATTCATCATGATAAAAATGGCCAAGAAAAATCTCTGGAAATTATTTTCAAGTTTCCAGGACAGCCGCTAGAGGGCATAATTGCATTGGCCAACTTAAAAAACGGGTTTTTATGAAAATTTGGTATATCAAATCTCGAGTAGATTTCCAATCATTTCGATCAAAAAAGATTGCGCTAGCTCTTTAAATAAAAGAGGGAGAGAAGGATGGATAGTACTCTGGAAAAACTCTTATGACTACAGTTTGGTGTAACGGAATGAAGCGATCTTGGTCTCATTATGAAGGGTTTCTTAAGATCTTTCCGATAAATCACGAATCAAGTCGATTTAAATCCCGTGGTGGCCGCTAGATGGCATCGTTTGAAAAATCAACCGATTTGCCTTTTTTTTTTGAGAATTTCAAATGGAACCATATATTTTTCCTGCTATGATATGAAAGTGAAGTGAACGAGAAGAAAAATGGTGAAAACCGCGAGTTGATACTTCTTGAAGAACCGGAGAAATACTCGGAATAATATTAAGATTTAAACTGTTAGCATGTCAAATGCCTCCTCATTCGTTATCGGCATTTTGACAAATAAGCAATCCACAGTGAAAACTCTCAATGGAACTTCAATTATATTTTGACGTTTATTTCATACAAAATACAAAGCCAACTTGCCTTCTCTCATTCCTGAGCCTATACTCACTACTTACATTTCAATTAGCTATGTCATTATCTAAGAGTCTCCTTCACTATTGTGATATATAACAGCAGTTTGTGAAACCAAAATAAATGAATTACTGAAATCGTAATTTCATAGATACAGGATATTTCTGATGACGATTATTGAAGTTAGATTCCTGTGGTGACTATTTTCATAATATTATTTCGAGTATTTCACCGGTTCCTCAAAAGGCATCAATTCGCGGTTTTCACCATTTTTCTTCTTGATTGCTCTGCTTTCATATTAAAGTAGAATAAATATATGGTTCCATTTGAAATTTTCGAAAAAAATGGAAAATTGTCTGATTTTTTAAACGATGCCATCTAGCGGCCACCACAGGATTTGAATCGACTTGATTCGTGATTCATCTGGAAGAACCAAAAAAACCCTTCATAATGAGACCAAGATCGTTGAATTCCGTTACACCAAACTGTAGTAGAGTTTTTTCAAAGTACTATTCATCCTTCCCTCCCTCTTTCATTTAAAGAGCTAGCGCAATTTTTTCGATCTAAATGATTGGAAAACAACTCGAGAACATGAAAAAAGTGTTTTTGATATGTCTTGATATATCAAATTTTCATAAAATCCCGTTTATTAAACTGGCCAATGCAATTACGCCCTCTAGGGGCTGTCCTGGAAACTTGAAAATAATTTCCAGAGATTTCTCTTGGCCACTTTCATAATTCATATTTTTTTTTCGAAACCTGTGCGGCAAATAGTTTCCGAGATACAGCCGGCGTCCTTTCTTATTAGTGGTATACCCGGTACATCACAGTTTGTCGCCCCGAAAATTAGACATTGCTTCAATTTGAAAATGAAAACGACTTGGACTTCATCGGTCGCCATTCTGTACAGCGTGGACATAAAACTGGAGAGTTTTGAACTTATTTTACGAAAATTCGAAACTTCCCCAATACTGGTAGTTGTTTGGTATAGTAGAGCTCACGATGATGCCTTTTTGATACTGTTTGAATACATCAGTGGTCTCCTCATTAACGCAATATTTCATGAGCACAACTGGTGTCCGCCCACGATGAAGATGAGAAAGTGGTTCTCTCGGATCAATTTGATAACCCGAGAGACAAAGCAGAGATGGGCACCTATTTGAGGCATCCATCCTTGTCCTATTACCTAATCGAAGCCACCTTACAGGTATTCGTGTTACGCGGGATTATCGCTCGTCGGAGATGTCGAAATACCTACACAAACAAAAAAAGTGGAGGACCTTCGATAGTTTGTTTTGTGATAGGGGATATGGGGGCGAAGATAAGAGGTATGGAGCGTAAAATCACGCTCGGAATTCTTACCGAACGAGAAATGATAAAAATGTGGAACACAAGAGTGATGTTTGTTTCTTTTGAAACATTTAATACCTACAGAGTGACATGAATTAGTAATTTATTGCTAGAGTTCTGTCACTCTAATATGTTTTGGCTTCCTTATTGTTTTTTCAGTTTTCAGGTAAAATTGATTTTCTAAATTCTATACTATATGGAATACGTTACGATGGTAGGTATATTATTATACAAGATTTATGAGACATTATTTTGTCGCAGGTGTTGTACGACGAGCCAAGCGAGGAGAGCTCCAAAAAAACTAGTGTGACAATAGGTATACAGGGTGTTTCATAATATATGCGCAGGAATTCAGGATCTGATCCAGAAATATGGAAATAAGTTTCCATCAACTTACCCTCTAAAATGCACCATTTTCAAGATACAGGGTGTTGAAATTTGGAAAAAAAAAAAACTTTTTTGCGAATATCTCTGGAACCGTTTATTGCACAGGGAACAGCTTTCGTATGCATTTTCTACTCATAAAAAGCTATATTTTGTGCGACGCAGAAGAGACTGGGCGCAACAAAAAATCCGTGTGGAAACATATCAATCTTGACATATCTGTCACGAGTGTCATGTTTTCAGCATATTAAAAATTTTGTTCCAATTTCGAATAGAAATGTTATAAAAGAAGAGCATTATTAGTTTATTAAGCAGGTATTGATATTGTATCATTAGTTGAGTGAGTGTATTGTGATTTCATCATGGACTGACTGCTGCAATGTGTGAGGATTATCAAAAAATCCAAACATTCGTTTTATTTTATGTTCCAAAACTTCCAAAAGTGAGTAAATAAACAGGATTTCCTTGAGTTAGGACGTCGTTCATGAATTCCCCATTGAAAGTCGAAAATATAACGCACTATTTCCATTTTCAATGAATATGTCATGATACCTGTATTTTTGATTCAAAACTTCGGAAATTCAGCAAGATTCTCCCACAACTCGCTATTTTTACAAAGTATGCGATATCGAGAGATTTCGAAACTCCTTTCAGTAGGAAGTGATAACACCATATGACTTTCTATAAATCTATGTATTTTCCATCATGCAAGGAAGCGTCAATGTTGAGTTGACATTTGCCATTGCCAAGGATACTTTGGTGATCGTTTATATAGAAACAAAAATCTTTCCTACCTGATTTTATTCGAATTAATGCAAGACTCTCTTCAATACTCCACTCAGGTATGTATCTCGGATAGGTATATCATTAATATGACTGTTAAATGTGAATCAGATACTTTTCTCGTTGTTACCTTGTGAGATTTTTTCTCATGGTCGATGAAGAATTGAAAGAAATTACAGTCTCGACGCCCCGTATATTTAGCATAACAGTATTACGCGGTACACTTCTATTAAAAAAAATCAAAACAAAATGTATAGTAATCATCTGTGGAAAAAGAACACGCTGGAAAAGAAATAATCCCAGCAGAATAATGAGATTATTCGCAAATAACAGATTATTGTGCACTGAGCGACCGTTATCAATCATTTTTGCCGTGCACATACCGTTTTGCACTTACTCTAAGCGAGCGAAGCAACAAATCGGAGAAAAAATGGGTTTGTGTCAGAGGAAAACTATTCGAGCTTGATTTGGAAATGGTTCCTCATCAAAGGAAATGCAAACACAAAAAAAAAGGTGTTCCATTCAAGAGAACTAGTTTTCACGCTCGGGGTTCACGTCATCACAAAAATGTAGTTCACCCTGTTTATAAGGTTATTGAGTTGAAAAAATAGTGGATTGGAATTGAAAATCGACTTGTTTCCTTTATAAACTTATGCATCACGTTATGGTCGCACTGTAAATATACCGGGTGGCTCAGAACTAATTTACCCCACTGTATCTTCGTTGCTATTTTGTATGGATGTTTCAAATTTGCTACATCGTTTTGACTTCATGAGTGTATAATTTCGCCCCTCGGTTTGACCATAAGTGCATCCAATTTTTCATTTCAAATATTAAGTATTCATATTTTTGACAATTACGATTCAGTATGAAATTACGTTCCCAACGATATATCACAATCATACTTTCAATCTACAATCTACTCATATAGTTAAGATTTTATAAAAATAGTATATTATGTAACGAGTGTTATAAACTTCCATTTAGTAACGACTTTTTTGAGCACGAGCGCAGCAGAACGAGTGTTTAATAAACGAGTGTCCAGAACGCGTTTCGATTTTCTGATGAGGTATCAAAGTTTTCGATTCCTCAGGTTTGTATCTATATTCTGATTGCATTATTTTTGCTTACATAAATGTTCTTACATTTACATATTGTCATGCTCAGCTTAGAATAAATTGCCCACAAAGATGAGAGCATCATTTTTACACAGAGTTCTTGCAAATATGTAGTACCTCAAACATTATCTTCGATTTCACTTCCGTCTACATTTCGCATACATTAATTCTGATTGTCACCGATTGCAAACTGCAACAAAATTCGAAAATGACAGTTGACAGTTCCTACAATTGACAGGCCGGACAGGACTCATCGAACGACTGAAGATGTGTTTAAAAAATTGTGTTGCCATGGTAATGTGTTCAAGAAAGTGTGTTGCCAATAAATCATAGATCGTCAATCCATGCTTAATCGGTCATTTAGCGTGGTACATATCCGTACGCTAAATGCCATTTTAGTTATGTGAGTAGAAAAAATACTTTCCGTATTCCCCTCGTAGGAAAATTATCAAATTAAATATTTGGTTGCGTCAGATTTTGCAGTTTCAATAATAATTCTAAACCAATAGAAAAAATTTAATATCATCACCATCATCATAATTATGCTATTGTTTCATTATCCATAGCACACTTTCGTGAAAATATTCCGTTACGAGGAGCATACACAAAGTAATTTTTTGTAAAATATATATTACTAGATTGTGGATTGAAAATACGACTGTGATATATTGTGGAAGAGGTATTTGTATACTGAATTGTAATTTCCCGAAAAAATACTTTGTTATACAGGATTTGGATGCACATCCAGTCAAATCAGAAGTGTCATAGTGTGTCTAATACTATAAAAATCAATGTACCAAATTTGAAACATCCATTTAAAATGGCAACGAATATACAGGGTGGTAAATTGGTTCCGGGTCACCCGGTATACCTTATTCGCATATTTTATACCTTGCCCCCATTGATAGCAATAGTCGATTATTATCGACAGAAATTCTCGGGAACAGACGGATACACACGTCATCACATAATGGCGTTTGAGGAGGATCCAGATTTGTATTCTTTAAAAATCACATTCTTGTCCAAATCGCCAGATTCCTGTGAGAGTATTTCAAAGAGTGCAGCAAAAGGCATACTCAGCGTTAGGAATGTGAGAGGTGCCTTTTTTATCTCTTGGAGCGCACGAAAGGAAATTCTTATAATGTTCTTGGGAATACTCCCATTGACAAAGCTTCGCCGCTCTATAGACGAACGAGTGTATAGTGTTGTTCGACATTTTTCAAGGTTAACGACGAAGGGATGTGCTGACTGAGCCTGCCCGCCTTTCTAGAGAAAATACAGGCATGGGTTTTGGTGACGTTGAATTCAACTAGGTGACTAGGTGACACTTTTTCCAAAACCGTGTGAAATCAAATTTCTCACGTCGATGAATTATTATTCTGCGTAAAATAATAATTTTGAATCCATGCGACTGTTGCGCGTGTTCCTGTACTATTATAGTCCGGAAAGAGCATCTCTACATCGCTATTCGATGTTTGCAAGACATTATTCGATTGTGACGCCCTGTACTATCGTCGATAAATAATATGTCCTCTGAAACAAATATGCGCACACCCACATTTATACCTACACCTCCTCATTGTCGAGAATAATCGTCAAATAATTGCCGCATACATGATAATGCAGTGCGGGATTAAGGAAAATTTACACTTTCTTCCTATCATCTGGGCTGTCATTAACACATCAGTTGTTATTGAAGAATTTCCACAAATCCTTGTTGATTCTTGAAATGTTGAGAAGAAAAATGTGTTCCATTTGAAATATCAAAGTTGCTACTACTTGCTGGTATAAGCGGAAAAGCTGCATTGCTGAAAATATTTTAGATCGATAGAACAAGAGCAACTACTCGAATAAACAAATTTTCAGAATGATCCTATGTCCCTTTCTCCTCATCCTCTTAGGTAGGTATATCATCGACCGTGACCCACCCTGTATAGAAATCGTCTCCTTATTTCGGCCCTGGATCAATGAGCATTAGAGCATTTGCCTACGAACAAAGGTGATTCAACTTTGCATATTATATTGGCACAGGATGGTTACAGCAAAAAACGATGTAAAAAATGATGTAGGATTGTCGAACCCACTTGGCTTTTGTCTTTTCACTTACCTATGCTTGTTTGAATGCTTCTCCAAAGTCGGTACTTACGAATTATAAAAAATAAACTCTTTCAAACTATTATTCTACATGATATCTATTATAAATTAAACGAAATGCTAGGTTAGGTTAGGTTCCATGTGAGGAGCGAATACCACCCTTCCACTGCGACACCAGATAGGTTTATTGTGGCCTCGATTGTGGCTCACCCTTAGAGGTTACAGTTCACTGTACAATCCACTTATTTTTACAAAGTCAAGGTTCTAACTGGTAAAGCCAAATATGTCGAACCTTAGCTAAGCAAGAGCATGAACATATAGTATGTGTCAGCCGTTTCATCTTCCACACAGCAGAACCGACAGGCCGTTTGTTGGTTCTGATCCATCCTTCTTAGGTGGTGTCTTAGACGACAGTGTCCCGTAAGCAGTCCTGTCAGAATTTGCAGGTTACCTCTGCTCCATTCTAGGATCTGCCTGGTCTTTTCTTTCGTTGGTTTAGGCAGGACCGCCTTCGAATGTGCTAATCCTGGTAATTCAGACCAGTGCGTGAGTCATTTCCCCTCCGCCGAGTTCGAGATAGTCGTTTTGGCCGCACTTGCGGAGACCCTAAAGTGTGGTCCTGGTCCTATTAACACACAGATTCGGTTCCCTATTTGGCGATGATGTCGGCTTTCTCGTTGCCCTCCACCCCCTGATGTCCAGGCACCCACAGGAACGTGACTCTGTTGTTAGCATCCAGGCATTCTAGGGATTCAATACAGCTCCATACAAGCTTGGAATTTATCTTGCTAGAGCTCAGTGCTTTAAGAGCAGCCTGACGAAAAGCCAACACTCCTACCGAAATTAATAATTGAATTGTTTTCATCTATAGTTATTTATACACCATGCTTATCAAGGGGACCGCCAGCCAGAAAGCTAGGGGGGGCCATGAAATAACTGAAGAGAAGAATCAAAAAAGAGAATAATCTTCTAGGGTTCTTTGCGAATTCGTTAGTCACTTTGTTGACGAAATCGTTCAAGTTTTTGAAAATGTGTTGCCTGGGTACATTCATCATTGCGATGCCATTGCGTCGAGCTTCAGACATGGTAATCCTCAACCAGGTTTTGTTTCTCCTATAAGGCTAGTACAAGGTAAAGCAACAAGGATCTTTAAAGCCTTCTCAATTTCAGAAAAAAAATCTTCAGTTTCCTCAAGAATTTCTACAAAACATTCAGTTTGATCGATTCTGGTTATTATACTCCCATATTTTTCCAAAAGCTCTATTTCATTTTTGATGACCGAGGGATATAAGGTCCAATGTTGTTCCAATGTTGTTCATCATTACCTATAGCTCCGTAGAACTGAAGAAAGTATTCTCATAGAGCACATGTTTTATCCTAAAATCTTGAAGACATGTAGCATTATTGAGATGTTTATGTTTATCATGCAATATGAATGAAATTATGCATTCTCTTATAATAGTTATTTATGTATCAAGAGCGTAAAATAGGCTTTGATGGACTGTAGCGTGTAAGTAAGATTTGATTGTTCATTGTAAATCTCGTTGTAAATACTTCTTCACTTCTCAAGAACGATGGAAATATATCATGGTTGCAGTGAGGAATACTCGGAGGAATATCATTGATGTAATCAACGTTTCCAATTAATAGGAATACATTTGCTGTCAATTAATGTCGTCTCAGATAACTTATTATTTTGGGCATCGTTATCAAACAGCGCTCGACAAAATGGCAAGCGACGAAATAGCGTGGGATAAAATAGCGCTTGGACATTTCACAGAGGGTCAAAATGCCAAAACATCAAAACGAATTGTCACATTTCTCGGTCAGAAAAAGGTGGTGTTATTTTGATTCATGAAGGATACAGGTACAGAAAAGATAAGGTACTTCATCTTGGAGATGTGAGGAGAAATCTTGCTTCAATTTCAAAAAGACTCTTCGATGTGTGCCAGCGTGAGCGAAGCTCTTGGCCGGAAATTTTCAGTTGATTTGATTCCGCGCCAATCAAGGGTACTGGCTATTATTTACTATGATGTGAAAACATTCGTTATTCAAATTTCTCGCCAATATCATTGATTTGAATTTACTGCCGATGCGCAAATCGCTCTGATTGGGAAAAATAGATTCGTGAACTGTGAAAAGTGTGAAGTAAACGCAAAGAAGACATGAAGACGACGACGTTGTGTTTCTGTCTATTTATCAAGATTACCACAGTCATTTATTATACAAATAACAGTTAAATTCGAACTCTTCTCAGATGCAACTAGAAGGAGAATATCAAAGATGTCTCTCAAACATTTTGAAATATGCGTGGGAGGCTGGTTGAGACTTGAGGCAGGCAGGATTAAGGTTGCAGATATTTTTTCTTGTTCATCATCAAATTATCTTACAATAAATGAAAAAAGTCAAACCAGAATTCAAAGTGATGGTCATTCGTTTAGACGTTTTTTCGAGCTGAGCTGCAAAATATGCAAATAAAACGTTGGTATTTTGGTACACTCGTCAGAAGGGAAGACACATACATAATTTATAGAGGAGTGATTCCTTGTGATATTTTAGGAAATAAAGTTTATATAAACATGTGTCCTAACTTGCTTCGTTTTCGAGATACAGGGAATTAATATTACCATGAAAAATCGTTTTTTTATTCATAGCTCAATTGTCTTTCCATCAATTTCAATAAAACGTTGTGGTTTTGTTAATAGTAATATGGAGCTTCTTGTGGTGCAATTAGATTCGAAATAATATTTCCAGTGGCGCCACAGTGGGTAAATTTATCGATATTTATGGTGAATGTCATTGTACGCCACCGGTTTTTCTGAGTTTCATATTTTCATTAGATTGAACTATTTAAATAACAACTTTTTTATCCCCTGTGTGATTTTTGTATCTAGCTTAGTTTTTGAGGGAACAATAAAAATTCGATGTAATGTAGGTGTTTTCAAGACTTCCATTGAGATAACTCAATAACCCCAATTAGAATCATTTTGAAATTTTGGGGCTTTCTCTGTCTCCAACAATACTGAACTTTGGCACCATGAAAGCTTATACATGGGGGCTATAAATTAAAACAATTAATACTTCCAACTTCAACATCCTGTATCTCAAAAACGGAGCAAGTTAGGACAACATGCTGTGTACATATTAACTTCATTGACTAAATTATTTCATCATGTCATAATGTACTTTTCATGAGCTTTTTGTTTTATTTATTTTTTTCATATTCTGTTGTTTATTTCAATAACTATAATTTAATTTGATAACGCATGAATAATCTCATACCAGATATGAATCTGTCTGATTATTCATGTTATTCCATTGTAAATGTTAATGATTATATTTATATTTATACGAGATGCAATGTAATGTTTATAGCAAAGATTGAAATAAAGATTGATATATTAATCATCCCTTGAATTTTTTCGGCGTTATTTAGATACACCCTGTATAGTTTGTACTGCGCCTGATCCTGATATTCATGCCTCCTTTTAGTTTTATTTGCGTAAGCTGAATTTGATATTGTATAGTCATAGATTAGAGTAAGGTGGTTCAGTGGAAATGTTGCGCCCTGTATAGACTGGAGAAATCTCGGATAGTCGATGGAAATAAAAGGAACAAGTTGCTAGGGGGAATAGGGGGATGAAAAGACAGAAAAAACGAAGGGAATAGAAGATGAAGGGAGAATCATCAAATGATGGAGTTGTTGGTGATCTTGAATTGTGAAAGATCGAAGATAAGGTTGCAGAGATATAGCTGTTGACGTTCCAGAGTTCCAGAGGTGGAACCCAGCGGCCATGCATCGGAGAAGAACGAGGTATTTTGTTGCTTTCGATAAAGGTGGATATATGTATGGTGAAATAGCTCCCTCTTACAAAACCATAGAAATTTTTGTAGACCTCTGGCCTACTTGATTATGTCGAATTCTATCACCGTAGTAAGGCCGCGCAAAACTAACGCTAGATGGCGCTATTCCCGAAGTGATCTTGCTATACACAATGGTTGTTTTGTTTTGTTGTTTACATTTACGTATATTAATTCGTAATTTGAAGACATTGAGAAAAAGTGATTGATTTAATGAAAAAGACGTGAAATTTCCATTATATCTGTGAAGTATATGTGGCACGATGTTCCCTACGCCATCTACAGTCAATCCAGTGCGGCCTTGCTACGGTCCTTCTGGTCTACACGTTTTGGAAAAAAACAATTGACAAGTGGTTACACCAGTCTATTTTCATCATGCTTTCGATATTTATTTTGATTGTGATTGACATTTCATAAAAGTTCATAGTGACAAGCAGTCTCAGTCAAGAGCAGATCGCTAATATACGGCATGTTTTCGGGATAATTTCCACTATTGATCAACTTTCTGAGAACCAAGTTAATGTTGAACACTGGTTAATGTTGCGAATTTGTTCAGGGTGTTAGATTAGGTACCTATTGTTATAGTCGGTAATAGATCAAACCATTGTTATTAGATTAGTATCTGAGATAATATTCCTGGCCGTCCATAACCTTTGTTATTTATAATCGGTAAAACTGCATTTATCATGCGATGGGTTTTTTTCGAATTTTTTTGTGATACTTACGTATTTTTGTCTGAAAAACACGAATTTGATAGTGAAAATGTGAACAAATCATTATTTATCAAGATATTTCACTATAAAGACACAAATTTCACTTTCTTTTCCGCCTGTCTTCTGGATTGCATTTAAAACAATTTGCCCTTCTTTTTCATCATTGGACAATTTATATATACCGGGTGGCTACGGAAGTATTGCCTACGGAATATCTCAGTTATTGTATGAAGTAGGTTTGTGAAATTTGGAGCGTCGATATAATGACATAAGAGCTAGAATTTGAGCATATTGACATGTCGAAGTTAACTTCCGGTCTGACCGGAAGTAACATCAACTTTCTTATTTTAAATGGAAACCCTATTTTTTTTTCTTTTAGCCTACATTCAGCATTCAATTCCCTTTCTAATGACATATCACAAGTTGGTATCTAACCAGAAACCAGATCAGAAAAAAATCTGTTTTTTTGTTATTTGAAGAATAATAATTGGATTTTTTGGTATTTCATTTCAAAAAATGAGTATCTATTATATCATTAGAAAGGAATGGTTATGCTGAATAGTACAGGCAAGAAAAAGTTGTATGTTCCTATTTAAGTTATGGACCTACAAAGTATTGTTTTTTTCCCAATTTTTCCAATATTTTTTTTGGCGGCTTTTTATAACGCCGACGAATGAAAATAAAATATCACAGTAGTAGCAACTGTTATCAAGTGACGTATGGTTCCCATAACCAACTTTTCAATTTTTGGCTTTCATTTTGCTTCCACGGCCTACTGGGTGAATTTCAATAATAATTTTTTCTGATCTAGTTTCTGGTTAGATACAAACTTGTGATATGTCATTAGAAAGGGAATTGAATGCTGAATAAAGCGAAATGAAAAAAAAATAGGGTTTCCCTTTAAAATAAGAAAGTTGATATTACTTCCGGTCAGACCGGAAGTTAACTTCGACATGTCAATATGCTCAAATTCTAGCTCTTATGTAATTATATCGACGCTCCAAATTTCACAAACCTACTTCATACAATAACTGAGATATTCCGTAGGCAATACTTCCGTAGCCACCCGGTATAACAATGTAAGACACATTTTTTTCTTCTATTGAGTCAACTAGAAATATGATTTTCTTGTGATTTATCCATATTTAGTGAAAAAAAGGAAGAATATCAATTAAAATAATGGCATATGTAATGTCATTCAAACACATTCAAAAGCAATCTGTTGACATCTCGTATTTTGATTGACTATTAATTAAATGGCCGTCATCTGGTCTTGTTCACTAAATATGAAAAACTCGCCATGAAAATCATATTTCCTGTTGAATTTTCTGTATAAAAATGTGTCATTGAAGAACATCATGAGTATATAAAGTGTCCAATGACAAAATAAGAAGAGCAAGTACCTGTAAATGCATCCAACACATGGGGAAAAAGAAGTCGAAATTTCGAACTTTTTTTTGAAACATCTTGATAAATAGTGATTTGTTCACATTATCATTGTCAAATTCGTGTTTTTCAGACAAAAATACGTAAGTACCAAAAAAAAAATTCCGAAAAAAAACCCATCGCATGCTAAATGCAGTTTTACCTTATATAATCAATATCGAAGTATTTCGTGTCTTGATTGTGATCCTCAGAACAGGAAAGAATCCAGAATGTATTGTAGCTCATTACAAGTTATAGATTGAGAGCATGTAATGCTAGTAGTGCATGACGTAATAATTCGAAGAAATTGGCGAATTTTGTTTGAAGGAAACTATAAATTGATCATTCAACGTAATAATTATTATATACAGTGTGACCCATTTAAGATGGAAGCACCCTTATAAAACTTACATTTTTCAATCGATTGGAATGATTTTTTTTTTGTTAGGTAGATATTCAAAAAGTCTATTAGGACACCAAATATCATGAATAAATCTCTATTTCCAGGGCCAACTAATCTGATTTTTCAAGGTCAAAAATCTAAAAAAATTACTAGCGATTTTTTTAGAAAAAATCTGACTACACCACTGGATTTGTGACATTTTCAAATGGGTAACATGTAAATTACGTTGAAATGCGTCAATCAATAAAAAAGTTATAAAGGAATGAAATTTGAAAAATATGCCGTTTAATCAACCCACCAATTCATGTTTAGGAATTTTATGAAAATTCTGTATACTCCACTGGATTCAGGATGTCTTGAAATATTACTGATCACAGTTTCATCGAAATCTGTTCAGTAATAAAAATTGATGGGTTGATTAAACGGCATATTTTTCAAATTTCATTCCTTTATAACTATTTTATTGATTGACGCATTTCAACGTAATTTACATGTTACCCATTTGAAAATGTCACAAATCCAGTGGTGTAGTCAGATTTTTTTCTAAAAAAATCGCTAGTAATTTTTTTAGAAAAAATCTGACTACACCACTGGATTTGTGACATTTTCAAATGGGTAACATGTAAATTACGTTGAAATGCGTCAATCAATAAAAAAGTTATAAAGGAATGAAATTTGAAAAATATGCCGTTTAATCAACCCACCAATTCATGTTTAGGAATTTTATGAAAATTCTGTATACTCCACTGGATTCAGGATGTCTTGAAATATTACTGATCACAGTTTCATCGAAATCTGTTCAGTAATAAAAATTGATGGGTTGATTAAACGGCATATTTTTCAAATTTCATTCCTTTATAACTTTTTTATTGATTGACGCATTTCAACGTAATTTACATGTTACCCATTTGAAAATGTCACAAATCCAGTGGTGTACTCAGATTTTTTTCTAAAAAAATCGCTAGTAATTTTTTTAGAAAAAATCTGACTACACCACTGGATTGGTGACATTTTCAAATGGGTAACATGTAAATTACGTTGAAATGCGTCAATCAATACAAAAGTTATAAAGGAATGAAATTTGAAAAATATGCCGTTCAATCAACCCATCAATTTTTATTACTGAACAGATTTCGATGAAACTGTGATCAGTAATATTTCAAGACATCCTGAATCCAGTGGAGTATACAGAATTTTCATAAAATTCCTAAACATGAATTGGTGGGTTGACCTTGAAAAATCAGATTAGTTGGCCCTGGAAACGGAGATTTATTCATGATATTTGGTGTCCTAATAGACTTTTTAAATATCTACCTAACAAAAAAAAATCATTCCAATCGGTTGAAAAATGTAAGTTTTATAAGGGTGCTTCCATCTTAAATGGGTCACACTGTATGTTGGTAATTGTTCGTGTTTCCCATTGTTAATTGTTTGACATGCAAAATATCATTGTGTTGACAATGGAGAAAAACCGTAAAAATCCGATGCCCACCTGTAGATTCGCGTTACGACTTTTACAGGCGATAAACGTCCGAGATTTATGCACGGTGTTTTATGGCGTTTTATCAATTATCGACAACGTGACGTTTACGGCCTTTGAAGTTCGAAACAACTGCTCGCGGCCTTGGCCTATCGCTGAAATTTTCTCGTCGATTGCAGATCGTCGATGCGAATGGAAATGCTTTTCCGATCTTTGCCAACTTTAAACAGGGTGTACCTTGATGATATGCTGATATTGAAGGGGCCGATTATTCGACCTATTTCAAGAATTAAACTTCATCTGAACGTATCTCGTAAACGTCCCAAGTTTTGAGATACAGGGTGTCAATGTTGAAAATATGCATAGATTTTTTTGTCCACCCTATATCATCTCGTGATGGCAAAATTCAGTCTGCTATGTGATGTATGAAAATTTCAAAATTTGTAGTCTGGTTTCGTTTATCCGTTTTTTCTCTAAAACGAAGCGTTCTATCGAGTATAAACATGATGTACATAATGGGGGAGACCACTGATTTTTAAAAATTACAGTATCGTGAACTCTATACTGAAAAACTACCAGCGAATTAATTTTGAATTTTGTCATTCATGCTATGACGATGAAAATAATAAATTAGAATATGTCCATCTCAAAACACACAATTCCTGCGCCATTTGAAATTTTGTCAATTCATTGGTGTGACTGGTGCGACGTCTTATTCCTAACACGCCTATTGTCCTTGAACTGACCAATCACACTGCAACCCTGCAGAATGACGAGGTATCAGAGAGAGATAGCTACAGTTTGGGACTAATACGTCACGACTCCACCATCATATTTGGCTGTTTGAAATATTGAATGAAATATGCTGATTTCAAAACGATATAGATTCGATTCCCTTCAACTTTAACTCATAATATTGATTGTACATCAAACGTAAATCATGATTCGTCGATTGAAAGTGGTTTGCACGGATTTCTTCTCTCAGTGGTCTTCCCCTCATAGCATTGTACGAAATTCGAAAATTTTTCGTCGTTGCTCACTTTCAAGTAAAATATAAACAATACTATTCCCGTAACGGTGCCACTGATAGAAAAAATGAAAATTTTTGTTTGTTGTTTTGTTGAAAATGCACCTTGATACATAAAAGACGTGTACCAAATTTCATGAAGATGTATACAATATTGTCTCAGTTATTATGGAAAAACTGAATATTTTTCAAAACTTCATCACCCAGTATCTCAAAAGTTAAGACTTTTAGGACATACGTTCATATGGAGTTTTCTTCTTGAAATGAATCAAAGAATCACTTCCTCATATATTATAGCATGTCTTTGAGGAACACCCTGTATACAGAGTGTCCCAAAATTGCTGGGACACAGAGCTACACGTGCAATACAGTTCAAAATAAGTTGATTGAATCTAACTTATTTATATAAGAAAATGTACCGTTTGTCCGTGAGACGAGTTCAAAGATTACATAAAAACCATATTTTTGTGCCCTGTTCAAAAATGACTGAAACAAATTGAATTAAATTTGACAAAAGTGCATTTCAGAGGATAACCCTTCTTTCAGTTATCAAAGAAACGTGAAAGGAATTGTAGAAGAGTTTTACAATACTTGCCTGCATAACCGATTTAGGTCAGATTGTTTATAAAAAGTAGTCTCCTTATTATGCAGCAAGGATATTTTCCTTCGTCATATTATAACCTACTAATATACCTATATAATATATCAGGTTGAGTTAGGTCAGATTGATTTGGAAAAGTAGTCTCCTTCTTATACAGAAAGGATATTTTCCTTCGTCATATTATAACCTTATAAACCACGGGAAATGTTCTTCGGAAATCTCTGCTATCATCCCTTCACTAGCAATACCAATCAGACGAACTAGACAAGCCCAGTCAGCACATCCTTTCGTTGTCAACCTAGAAAGATGTCGAACAGCACTTTATCAAGACTCCTTCATCCATAGAACGGCTAGGCTCTGGAATTCATTGCCTGTGGAAGTATTCCCAACAACATATAATCTCCAGAAGTTCAAAAAAAATTCCAATACTTACCTCCTGTCCATATCCTCCCTAGGAACGTACGATGTTCTTTGAACATTATAGGGATTCCCTTTCGTGCGCTCCAAGCGATAAAAAAAATAACCTACTTATATACCTATATAATATATTAGGCCAAGTTAGGTCAGATTGTTTGGAAAAAGTAGTCTCCTTTCTTATATTATTATTTACTGAGCCCCTCACAAAACAATTTACCTGGGACCGAATTGACCTATGCAGTATAAGGCAAAACAAAGTTTGGGACCGAGTTTACACCTTATTTTTGGCCTAATAATTCTTGGGGCCGAATTTACATATACCCAAAAGTTCATTCCTTTCCATTTTCCGACCTCAGATCGACCGTAATTTATTTTTTCTTTCATTTTCCTTATATACCTAATGGGTTTCATTCTACTATAATGTTTTTCCGTGAGGAGAGTTCACTATGCCCAAGTCTATGAACACAGTTAAAAGATATGAATATGGATATTCAAGGGTTCAAGAGGGGCGTATCTGCACTAGTTTATGTAACAATAGGAGACAAATTGAGTGCATAATGTGTTAATTACCATTTTGTGTGAGCCTCGATATGAGCAAACTAAAAGTTTTGTTTGTTTTTTTATTTGTGGAAGTAGATCAAATTACATGATATTTTGGAATCGGTCTCCTGAAAAACTAGAACCAATGCAATTTGATTTCTCATAATCGCATGTTGAGTTTCATGCAAATCCTGAATTCAGTTTACATTTCGAACAAAAAAATTGAATCATTCATTCTACTCCGAAACACGATCTCTCACATTGCGATATTCGTCGAAGTACAGGAGACATCGGTCTGGTTACATTTCAGGGAAAAGATGATGCTACGATCGAATCGATTGAGTCATGCGAGAAATCGCAACGATAAGATATTATGTTACGCTCAATAGTCGATTAAAAAACTAGTTTTGACCAACGAATATTTCCTTAGCCCGAATAATCCGAGGGAAATGCTGCATGTTCTGTAAAATGACGAAGGGAAATATCCCTTCTGGATAAGAAACGAGACTACTTTTTATGAGCAATCTAACCTAAATCGGCCTCAATGAACCTTCTTTCTAAAAAATATATCAATGTGCTGTTATATTTGTTGTATTTAAATGAAACAAGCAGAACTAGTGTTGATGGTCATTCAGAAATGTACAGGGTGGGCGAAATTGGGCACTTTTAAAGGGAAAGTGCTATTCCCATGATAAATTTGAAATAGTAAAATTACTATATCTATCTTTATTTCAGAGTTACAAGATGTTTGTAAAAAAGTCTTCATTTTCATGAAAATATTTTCAAAGCATTGTGCCAGTCATGAAAATTGATCCTAAGGCACTGAAATCAATCACCGTATACCTACTTGCATAATAGAACTTTTCTTTCAAGAAGAACAAGTTATATTCTTGAACTAGATATATAGGAAGGCCGATATCAGTGCCTCGAGAACAATTTTTATCACAAATTCAATGCTTAGCAGTTATTTTCATAAAAACAGACAATTTTTGACAAAAAAATATCTGTAGCCACTTTTCAAAAATGCCAGGAGCTATTTCATTACCAGTCAGCTGCTTATGATCAATAAGGCACAGATCCGACCTGTCCTGGAATACTGTTCCCACATTTGAAGTGCAGCACCCAATCACCCAAACATACCCTGAAACTGTTGGATTCTGTCCAAAAAAGGGCAATTCGTCTCGTGGGTGATGCCTCGCTCACAAATTCACTCACTTCTCTGGAACACCGTAGAAAAGTTGGCGATCTAGCTCTATTTTATAGATATTTTCATGGACGATGCACTTCTGAAATTTCAACAATTGTTCTTCCCTTGGCAGTCCCCGCGAGATTAACCCGTCGAGTTGAGGCTTCGCACCCCTTCGTGGTCACTTTGGAGACCTGCAGAACAATTCTTTCCAAAGACTCGTTCATCCAACGAGCAGCGAGGCTCTGGAACATATTGCCAAGGGAGGTGTTCCCGAGGCATATAACCTCCGGAAATTTAAGAAGAACACCAATTCCTACCTTATTTCCCTTGGTTCTCACGATGTTCTCTGAACATTACAGGATATCCCTTTTCGTGGGAACCAGAACATAAAAAAATATATCGATTTCACCATTGAGTTTTTCATGAGAATCGACCCTCAGGCACCGACATCAGTTTTTTTCCATCTGGTTCGAGAATAGTACTTTCCCTTTAAAAGTGTCCCATTTGGCCCACCCTGTACAGAGCTAGTTTTACATTTAAAATTGCTCAAAACTAAGTAGTTCTACTTATTTTGTATTGCTCAATAGCCGTACACTGTTGAAATTACGGGCTAAGCTAATATTCGTTGCTCAAAAACTAGTTTTGCGTATTTTTTTCGGGCATTGCCCAAAATTGACTATTGACCGTAACACTAACATCAGTTTCACCAAGTCGGACGATATCCAATAGGAAATCTATAGTCTTGTTGAGAAAATAACGATATCATTCGATATCCTCTACGTTCCGGCAGGCACGAAGATAACCATTCGACCATTGATTCCGATGGGTATCGACAAGGTGAAACCTGATTGAAATGATATGATATGCGGTGAGCGAGTTCAAGGTCCGTCAGATTATAATTCCACACACACGATCTCTCTGCTCATACTTACTTTATACAACACGTACGGTATGACAAGCCCCTGCAGTTCTCGGCAATTGAGAGACGAATAATATTCAACAGTGATTCGATTCGAAATCGATGAGGAAATGAATGATAGCAATATAGTATATTTCATTAAGAGTCTGGAAATAGGGATTTTTCGGTGCTTGACAACTATTCGAAGCTGAACACCAGCCAATGGGCGTGTACACCTTAGTAAAACTTTCAACTCAAACCATGTTCATAATGACCCTCTTGTACATAAATAATGATTGACGACATAATTCGATCGAAAAATTAACTGGAATGTTTTATTTTTGGACATAAATAATAGTACCTTCTGAAAACGGACCCTCTTATGACGTAGAAACCTCATCTCGTCATAGTTAAAAGAAAATACCAATCGCCGGACGGAGACCGAGGCAACTGATATATTAATTCTCTCAACTGTGATCTCGCGCTAATTCACTCTGTCAGAAATCATGTATCATTCTTCTCTGTCTGGAATAGTCTTGTTTCAGTATTAGGGTTTCGACGTCACATCATCGCCTCGTTTTCAGAGGTCCGAAAAATCAGGGATTTCAATAATTTTTTATAAAACGTAGGGAGCTCACAGCAAGAAACGGTTTGCGGTGGTGATTTAGTTTGGGTGAGTTCTATCGAATTATGAAATAAAATTTTTTTGTGATATAAGCCCATTGAGTTTTGGTTGATTTCCGTTGATTCTCCATGGAAATGTATGTGGTGTTGGCAAAGTGCCGTGAGAAAAAATATTTTTCCTCCGATTGGCAGCAAATATTAATTTTGCTGACACATATCGATCAGCAAAGTATTACTTTTCCTGCCTAGGCAGCAAAGTGGGTACTTTGCTGCCTAGGCAGCAAAGTGGTTACTTTGCTGATTGATATGTATCAGCAAAATTGAAAATCCATAAATCGTTCATTATTTCCTTCATATTCCATCCGAGACTTCTCCGGCAACAAATTCAACTCTATATTTTTTGCCACCTCCCTTATTAATGGAGGTAAGTATACTTGCAGGTCGCTATCACTGTCCATTATATAATAATTTAAATATACCGATATTTTTTCGCACAGTCAGAAATTTCATGAATTGTCAAACCAACAACTGCGATTTATATCAAATTTTATTTTAATTGAACACTATACAGGAAGAATGAAGAGATTGTGGGAATTGTATTAATTCGCAAATAAATTATTCTCCCATATCATTATGAACAATCGGAGAAAAAATTATATGTTCAACTCGGCAGCAAAGTAGATTGACTGCCTTAGCTGGATTCCTAGCCTCGCTACGCTCGGCTATGAATTCAGCCACGGCAGTCAATCTACTACTTTGCTGCCTAGTTAAACAAATAACTATTTCTACAAGCGTGCGTGATTCACCCTATACCCGCGCACGCAATTTAGTTTGGGAAGTGCCATTTTTCCGCAACAATGCGGAAAAAACAAAGATATGATAAGATCACAAAATATAAATGGTTGGTGATGGAATACAAAAGTTTAAGTTTGTTTGTTGCAGTATTGAGTATGTATGTTCAGAATCATCCATCAAATTGCACTATTTATTGTGAAAATTGAGAAATATTGAATAATTAAAATTGATTATTATAAAAATCCCCCAATAGATTTAGATTGATCTGATGGGAAACGATTATTGTTGTCATGCCAATCGAACCTCAAATAAGTTTGTAATTGTCGAAGTGACAGACACAGCATTACTGTCATTTTTGATTCAGTGGAATTGCCACAATGTGATCAAAAACGTCTAGCTATAGTGATTCGATACAGTGCGTTATTGCCAAAGAAGCTATACACGCGTTTTATTGAATGGTGCAAAATGAGGAAATGAAAATACCCAATGAAGAATAGGTATTTTTGGCTCAATTCCTAGAAGTGTCTGAAACCTAGAGATCAAACAGCTTATGCTGGCTTCCGCAATTAACCTACATAATGCGTCAAACTGTAAGTTCACAATAGCTATTACTAATAATTAGTAGATATTGTTAGTTGTTCCTATTTGCATAAATAATTAATCGAACAAATCAATCAATTTCCTACGCTTGTAGAAAAAATATTGGTCAACTCATGCGGAAAGTGCGAGGGAAAGTGTATTTCCCGCACTCGACTGCTTGCTCGAACTCCGCTTCGCGTCGTTCATGTCAACGGCAGTCGCGTGCGGGAAAGAATCACTTTCCGCACTTGTTAGGAAAATAACTATTCTCACAGTATGGGCAACACATGGTTTTGAAACTAAGTAAGCTATAAGAAATGCGGTACTTTTCATAGCAGTAGTAGAAAAATCATTTCTGGACGAGTAATGAACGATATTTTTCATTACACTTCGATGAAAATGAAAATATAATAATAAAATATTACATAAAAAAGACACAAAAGAAACTTGGAACATTTTTATTTTCACAGTTGTATAGGAATGAAAAACCTTGGATCTACTAGACCTGGATTTTTCTGGTAATAAATTCGCGGTCGCTGGTACCACTTGCTCTAGGAGCGAGTCTAGGAGATTGTCGGGAATTTCGTAATTTTTTTCTGAGTTCATCTTGTCGTCATAAATTTGATTGACAGAGAATAAACAATGCTGACATACAGTGTTTGGCTTGTATGACTCATTTCCATGGTTATTAAGTTTTTCCGTGCGCTGTTTCAGTGCGATAGCCCGAAAGAGCCTAACTTACAATATTAGTAATATAAAAGAAATTGCGGAAAATAATAATGAATTATGAAAACACAATTTAATCAATATGCAAGAAATACCGAACATAAAGTTCTTTCATAGTAAATGCTCAAAAATATTTCCGTTTGTTAAGTCATTTGCTTTTTCTAAAACTCATCTCCTTTCAACAGATCGCTTTCGTAAAAATCGAAAGATTTCACCGGAGATAATTAAGATTTTCACATTCCACAAATGGGCCTAGCGGAGACTTAAACTTGCCGCATTTGTCACAACTTGACTTAAACCGCGGAACACATACTTTGCTTATGCTTACGCCAGACATTCCACCCGTTGAGAGTCGAATGCCCGAAATCGTCTTCCGCCAACGCACTATCAGACGAATTTTGCTTGGTCTCAAGACGAACAAGGCTAACGGTCCTGATGGAATTCCACCCATTATCCTCAAGAAATGTGCACCAGAATTAACACCGATTCTCTGCAAGTTGTTTACCATCTCGTACAGGTCGGGTATTTTTCCATCATGCTGGAAGACAGCTAGAGTCCAACCAATCCCCAAAAAAGGGAACAAGAACCTGCCAAACAACTACAGGCCCATTGCCCTTTTATCAGTAATCTCCAAAGTGATGGAGAAAGCCATCAATATTGAGCTTATCAAATATCTAGAGAGCTCAGGAATCATCAATGATAGACAATACGGCTTTCGCCACCGAAGATCTACTGGAGATCTACTTGCCTACGTCACCCATTTATGGCAATCTTCAATAGAAAAACACGGGGAATCTCTAGCTGTCGCGTTGGACATATCGAAAGCATTCGACCGTGTTTGGCACGAAGGACTCCTCCACAAACTACCATCATACGGCTTACCACCTCAGCTATGCCATCTCTTATCGAGTTTTCTTTCAGGCAGATCGCTTCACGTGGTGGTGGACGGTGTATCGTCTGATACCATTGGCATCAATTCCGGCGTTCCACAAGGATCAATTTTGGCACCAACATTATTCCTGCTTCATATCAATGATCTGTTGGGAGTAACAACTTGCCCCATCCACAGCTTTGCAGATGATAGTACCCTCCATACTGCGTTCTCTTCCAGAATTCCCATTTCTTCCCAGGAAACTAAGAACTCACGGCGCAGGCAGGTCAATGCTGTCAATGAAGATCTTGCTGAAATCACAGCCTGGGGAACAAACAACCTAGTTGAATTCAACGCCACCAAAACTCAAGCCTGCATTTTCTCTAGAAAGGCTGAACTCAGTATGCCTGATATTGTAATGTCTGGCTCCACCATCCCCACCAAGCCCACCATATCTATGCTCGGTATTTCCATCAGCAACACTCTTTCATGGGATAATCATGTCAGATCCATCGCAAAAGCTGCTTCACAAAAACTCGGATTCTTGTTCCGTGCGAAAAGCTACTTTACACCTCAACAGCTTCTCATGATCTACAAAGCGCAGATACGGCCTGTTCTAGAATACTGTTCCCACATATGGGGTTCAGCACCAAAACATACGCTGATGCTCTTAGATTCCATCCAGAGAAGAGCCATTCGCCTGGTGGGTGACGCCACACTCACTCACTCTTTGACATCATTGGAACACCGTAGAAAGGTCGGCGACCTTTCACTTTTCTATCGATACTTCCACGGGAAATGTTCTTCGGAAATCTCTGCTATCATCCCTTCACTAGCAATACCAATCAGACGAACTAGACAAGCCCAGTCAGCACATCCTTTCGTTGTCAACCTCGAAAGATGTCGAACAGCACTTTATCAAGACTCCTTCATCCATAGAACGGCTAGGCTCTGGAATTCATTGCCTGTGGAAGTATTCCCAACAACATATAATCTCCAAAAGTTCAAAAAAAATTCCAATACCTACCTCCTGTCCCTATCCTCCCTAGGAACGCACGATGTTCTTTGAACATTATAGGGATTCCCTTTCGTGCGCTCCAAGCGATAAAAAAAAAAAAAAAAAAAAAATGCGCATGTAATGTTCTCTTTCTCTCGCTCTCTCTCTCTCTCTCTCTCTGAATATGGCCTCTTGTCTTGAGACATACAGCCAGCCCTTATTACGGAGAATCCATCCCCATCCGGCCTGGTTACCGGCGTAAATAATAAGGGTTTTGTTTTTGTAGCACCCTGGATGTCTCGCTCGAAGTGATACCAGATATTGTGCTCTTTTAGCGTTTCAAACTCACAATCACAAAAACATTAGCCTAACTTCCGACCTGAACACGCCGCCTGTCTCGCATGTAATGTTCTAGTCCGCTAAAGGCTGAATCACCTAAAACAGGTCTACCTGTCGTCTGCACAGGTGGCAAATTTACCCATCTAGAGAATCCTAGGTCCCTTCCGGTCCCTTCAGAAGTCTACTGCTATAAAAGACAATTAGATAGAAATAATCCCTGCACTACAATCTAATCGTCACTACAACTTTGTTTGGCAGGGGAGCTGGTGCCCTGAAGGATCCTGTTTTGGAAGTGGTGATGGTGACTAGAGTCTAGCCATTGCACAATAGCGAGGTAATATTGCGCTTCGCTCCCTGCTCGCTGGGCGCGAGAAACTGAAAATTTCCAGCCGATCCTGAGAAGAAACATAACTGAAATAACGAATCACCATCGGCCTAACCAATAAATGCCTCCATAGTATTTTTTCTGTTATTTACTTAAAAAAATATGAAAAAAAAAAGATTAGCTGGAGTAGGAATCGAACCCCGGTCTATTCGTTCGGAGGAAAGAACACTACTATAATTTATATTTGTAATATTCTCTCAACTGTGACTACAACACCACAAACTACAAAACAATTTCATACGCTCTTGATTTGCCACCGTGGCAATATTTCCCGAATAGTGGTGCTATAGCTAGGCTCTGATGTGATGGTGTAGGTGGGTCAAATTGTGTTCTCTAGGGTAATCTCATCCGCTATTTGGTGGTATTTGAGAGAAACTTGTTGTTTTTCCTTCGCTAACGAGTAACAAGGGACAGGTGTGAATAACATTATTCTACCTATAGTTGGTGTACTAAGTACTGTGACAAATCAAGCCAGGACTTATCCACTTAAGACAGTACAGTTCGTTTGTTCTTGAAATACGTAGATTATGAATTATCTGCGAGAACCGACGAAGAACACTATTTTTTGCAAAATACGCAAATTTGGCCTACTTTCAGTTCGCTCTAGCTCCACACCCGTTAGTCCTACATTCATGAGCAAGAATAACTAATGTAGAAAATTTCATCTACCTAATTTTTTTTCGAGTTACGGACAAAAATCTGAATAAAGTGCGAGAATTTGGCTGTTTTTTGCGAATATCTCGGAACGCTCTAGGAAATTTCATTTTTAAACTTCAGATTCTGATTCAGCACCCCCAAAACCTTTATAACACCGCAGAGAAACCGACTACTTGAATTTTTTTACCTGCAAATACCCTTTTAATGGACTAGTAGGAATGAATAGAAAAATATAGAGAATATAGTATATAATATACGCGTTTTTTATCAAAAGAAATGTTGGTGATTATTCTGGTGTTTTTGCAGGAACGATAGGGAGACAGGGACAGAGGCAGAATCTGTGCACAGACACCTGCTTCGCTCGAGCCTGAATACACGATCGTGAATGAAGTGTATAATGCTTGTATCATAATATACCATGTTTTATTGAAATTTGTTGTTTTCTCGATAACATTTCTCGTTTCAGATTTGTCAAACGATGTCAATTATTGTGTTTATCGCTAGTTGTTGCAAAGATCCTCGCCTCGACATATTATTCTGGACATATTATCATTATCAATCTCACGCCATTTATTCTAATAATAAATTTAATAATCCACGTCTCGAGTCTCGTTTTACAAATATGGCCGACGACTGCTGAAAGCCGATAACGTCCCATAAATATGCATTATTCTGTGCCGTTTTAGAGTTATGAATAGCTTGTGTCCGGTGAGTTTCTATAAGGATATTTTGTATAAGGAAACGTTATACTTGTCGTCCTTACCTGACCCAATTCCGATTTCGCATTTGGAGGTTGATCGGATATAAATACCTACATTACTTATCGTATACGAATTGAGTCATGATTTCTTGACAATTGCATTAGGTGATCATTTCATTTAGAGCGTTCGGAAAGTGACACCCATATATGTGCATCATAGTATACCGGATGACCCAGATCCAAAAATGTACCATCAACTACTAAACAGCCACAATGCTCAAAGTGGAATGAAGTGTTGAATAAATACAGAAAACTAGGAAAAACCCAAATACTCAGAGTGGAATGCAATGGTCACAAAGAGAGAGAAGCTCAAAGTCACTACCACAATAGTTCATGAAATGAACGAAAATTGTATAGATAACGAGAGAAAAACAACTACTTTTCCTGGCTATATGCCCGAAATCTATGCAATAATTCGTTTAGAGTTTAGACGAATAAAATCGCAAGTGTAGGATAAAGTAGGATATAGTAAAGGATAAATGGAAAAGTACATTCAAATAACGGAGACGAGAAATTACAAATGAAGAGATTTATACTGTATAGATATTTTGTAATGTTGCCCACCATGTAATGAATAAACTTGTATTAATTCAGTGGTACAAGAACCTGAAAAATAGTCAATATACCTATATCTACTATGCACTTTGTTGGTGAACCAAAAATTATGGCTATCTATACAAAATATAAGTGAAAGGACAAAAATTATGGTTAACATACCACTCATTTTGTTGTGAGATTAAAATCTGGTTGATAACCAATTTTCTTGATCAAAACAACAATTACATTCGTATGGTGACTAAACATATTCAACTATTGTTCGCTGGTTGATTTGATTATTGAACCATATATAGGCTCATTTTCATATGCTCTTTTTGGTTGATTTAACCCATAAATTTTTTTGAGTGTATTAATCTCTGAAATATATAGAAAAAATATTATTTTACTTGGGACATCATCCTGAAAATCATACCTCCAATATATATATATACACACCTGCAAATGAAGTTTATTGGACACTCGATGATATAATCATGGGTTATCTATCAAATAATTTTCTATATGGACATCATAATCCACAAAAATTTGGAACAAACATATGTATTGAGAGAGAATTTGCCAATGGAATATTTTATACTCCTACTCTCAAGCATCTCTTAACTATTCTGAATATTCGACGACAGTGTTTCCCAATATATTGCTAATGAACATCATTGAATTATGTTATTTATACAACAATACGAAGTGAATTCAGGTGGATCATTTCCACACCAAAGAAACAGAAATTACCTAGTGCAATTCCTCGTGCAATTCGCATTAAAATTTACTGAGAGTGCGGTATTTTTATCATCACAATTTATAAATGTTAATTCGCTAGTAATTCAACACTTCTGAATGCAGTACATTACACCATCTATATCAGTTGATAGTATAATCAAGGCAACAACCATTTCACTTGAGGAGTGTATAATCTCTGACCTGAAGAATATGGTGAATTGAAGAGGAATCGGCAGTGATATTCAACGAAATAGTTAATTAACATAATATCATAGGGATCTCCTTACTCCTTAGTTGTTTATTTCGGTCATTTTCATTCCCCGATGTCCGAAATTGTAAACCTCATTTTAGAGTTTACGTTTATTATTGGGGATGTAAATTTAACCTATTGTCGATGTGCACTGTACTACGATCGCATTCAGAAGTACCACGACTTTCAAACTGCAAAATTGTGGTGAATTCTTCGGCCGGATTTTTCTGCGTAAGTGTTATATATCCTCGGTTATATCGCTTCTTTTTGGTCTAATATCGAATACCAAACTGGTCGAAAAAGCCGACTCTGCCGACTTTAGTAGGAAGTAGGTTATTGAGAGGCTGAGGAAAATACCGTAATGCATACATAGGTACACACACAATAACAAATAGGCGTGAACCTATACGCCTGATTAGTTTAGTTGTAACCGAGGTTGCTACGATCTTGTAAGAGATACGAATTTTCACTTGTAATACCTATATTCTAAGCCCGAACCAACAAGGTTCCAGAGGTTAACATTCAACGGAAACAGCTATTACTGATTTTGTACAAATAAATGGTTTATGAAAAAATGGCAAACGGGGAGTACATTTTTGGCTTATTTTTTGACTTGTCACGTGCATTTGATTGTCTGAATTATGAATTTATTTTATCGAAACTTTCAACGATAGGATTTCGTGGACCAATACTGAACTGGATAAAATCATTCTTGAATGGACGGAAGCTAATAGTCAAGGTGAATGACCAAACATCAGGAGAATTCCTAGTGGATACAGGAGTTCCACAAGGAAGTGTCTTGGGACCACTGATTTTTTTGTTGTTTATCAACGATCTTCCTACTTACATAACTGATGGAACAGTATTTATGTACGCGGATGACACGTCGATAATTGTATCAAGTGTCGACAAAGCCGAATTGAACACAAAAATAAAAATTTTTGCACAGTAGCTATACTTATGATGTTATGATCAAAAATCTATATATCTAATAGGTAACATATACGCTCCCATACTTTTTTTTTTCATGTTCTGGATCCCACGAAAAGGGATATCCTGTAATGTTCAGAGAACATCGTGAGAACCGAGGGAAATAAGGTAGGAATTGGTGTTCTTCTTAAATTTCTGGAGGTTATATGCCTCGGGGAACACCTCACTCGGCAATGTGTTTCAGAGCCTCGCTTTTCGTTGGATGAACGAGAAAGAGATGTTCTGCAGGTTTCCAAAGTGACCACGAAGGGGTGCGAAGCCTCAACTCGACGGGTTAATCTCGCGGGGACTGCCAAGGGAGGAACAATTGTTGATATTTCTGAAGAGCATCGTCCATGGAAATATCTATAAAATAGAGCCAGATCGCCAACTTCTCTACGGTGTTCCAGAGAACTGAGTGAGTTTGTGAGCGAGGCATCACCCACGAGACGAATTGCCCTTTTTTGGATAGAATCCAACAGTTTCAGGGTATGTTTGGGTGCTGCACTCCAAATATGGGAACAGTATTCCAGGACAGGTCGGATCTGTGCCTTATAGATCATAAGCAGCTGACTGGAAGTGAAATAGCTCCTGGTCCGAAACAGAAGACCAAGTTTTTCGGATGCACTTTTAGCAATTGATCTCACGTGATTTTCCCAAGAAAGGTTATTGCTGATAGTAATACCAAGCATCGAAATGGATGTCTTCGACAAGCTTATGTTGGGCTTGGACACAGTGAGATCGGCTTTTCCAGAGAAAAGGCATGCTTGTGTTTTGTTTACATTGAAATCTACCAAGTTATTGGATCCCCATTCGAGAATTGTTGCCAAGTTCATATTCATGTTGGCAACATTTCTTCCTTGTTCGTTTCTGATTTGCCTGGCTGGTATTGGAGCCCTGGAAGAGAAGGCGGTATGGAGGGTACTATCATCCGCGAAGCTGTGTACTGGACATGAAGTACTTGTAAGCGATACATGGATTTTCGATAAATTTGTACTCATCTTTTGTGAAAATTACCCAATTACTTATCGATTTCGACTGAAAACTTTTACTCGAGTTTCATTTTGCATCGACTTCGGGTCAGTGAGCGCACCATGTTTTCTCTCGGTATCGAATCGTTCGACCAGATCGCTAAAACAATCGAATCACGATCGGCGAATCAAAGGGAATAATTTACGATGATTGGGGAAAGTGGACGCCGATCATATTATAATAAATAAATAAATACATGAAATAAATGATAATAGTAGGTATGGTGTAGGTTCACGGGCGCGCAAAACCCGATACCTTTTTTTTCAAATTCATTATTTCGTTATTTATTTAAAATTATTGAGGATTATCTCGTCGGAAGTAATAAGAAACGGATGGCGAATCACTTTCACTGCTCGCCAATCGACCGAAAATTGCAGGGGCGTCGAATATAAGGAAATTTAATTAATGGGCTTGTTCCAGAAAATAATAGCTGTTTATGCACTTCTGGGAATGAAAGGGTATACTGTTAAGTCCTCATTTCAAGATTAATGTGAAAACTTTTATTCCCTCAGGGATTAAAAGTGAATATTGAATTTTTTTCTTGAAAACCATAGCAACGTTTTCCATTTTCAATGTCAACAACAATATATTTTTTTGGATGTATGAAAAATTGATATTCTTTATACAGGGCGTGGAAAGCAGTAAAGAAATGAAGAAAGAAAACACATTTTTGTATTGTTACTTTATGTTCCTATTTACATACTTGCCTAATATCATTTGATGTTCCTTTTTTATTCTAACATATACCTATTCATTTTCCTCGTTATTCATTATGTGAACACTAAAGAATTATGTTTTTACCTAATTATATTCCACAACATCCTGTTTGTTATAATATATTTTTCATTTTGTTCATCAAAGTTCTACAATAAAAACTGGTGTGCGTAGAACTTATCATGGTATAGGTACACTGCTTATCATATACGTATTAATAAACAATACGGATCATAACGGGTGCCAGGATGAAGCCAAAAATATGAAACAAATGAATATCCATAAGGATTTGGTGGCATGATACGCATGCGCCATGCGCTATTATAGTAGTCATCAAAGACATGCGTTTCGGTGGACAATGACGTTTACTAGCCTTTCAATCAAAGCAGTATGTGTCTGATCGTTTCAAAACTTTTCCTTATGGATAGTCATTTGTCTTCAAGAATCGGCTTCATGTTTCGCTATGGAAACAGATAGAGATTATCCGTATTGATTATTAATACGTATATGCTGCTTATATGAATATGCCGGTCTTATGGTACGCGACACCCGGGAAACGAGTTTGCCGTTTTACTCCCATCCCAGAAAACGTCCAACGTGCCTATAGAATTTATTACCACTTCAAAAATGTGTCATGGGATAAAGCCAAAGACCTGAAAGATTAGGAATATTTTTGAGCCTGAAGGGCAAATCACCTCAAACCGGCACTGGACAGAAACATTGTACCTATTCAATTGAATATTATAAAATAAACAAGAAAATAAAGCATTCATGTTCCTGGAAATTCTGTAGATCCGACAACCGCGACGATTTCACGGCGACCGATCGAGTTTCACGAAATACTCATAATATGTATACATAGTAGGTATCTCCGTGACCTTGCTCGTCTCGAACACAGTTCTCGAATCTCGAAATCTCTTACCTTCGTTCTGTTGAGGGGTACCGAGAAGTCCCAGTCAGGTGCCACGAACAGGTAACCGCTGCGGGCTATGGAACGGCTCGCCTAAAAAATAAAAAGAAACGATGAAATGACGCTGTTTTCGTACCGTGCGGCAATGGCAGATTGTTTTATTAAGCTATTCGTACATTACAGACTTTTTTCTACAAACGTCAGTAAAAGTATAATTTTTGACGCATGCTGTCAATGTCTAAAATGTCAGTTTATGACACTGGTGTTAAAAGTAAATCATATGGAAGAGCAATCTCAATGGTGATTCGTCACTATTGAAATTCAACTCCGCCTTTAATTTTCTTCCGAAGTTAAATATGTTATATATATATATATATTATTCTTCTTATTCTAATGACTGTACCGTTGAAGAGGAAGAAAATAATAAAGACGATATTATTATTATTATTATTATTATATATTTTTATGAGAAAATATGTAAACATAATTCGAAATGAAGTGTTTATTCAATTGAAAGTACAATTAGCGAAACTACAATAATTATAATACGAAACTCCATGGCCAGTCTCATTGGTAGATGTGACAGAATTTATTTTCGTGAAGCTTGTACCAGGGCAGAGAGCAATATTATCTGCCGAAGTTTTCGACAAAATTTGATCTGCAATGTTCTGTTTCCTTTGTAGCGAGTCTTCTATATAACCCTCTGCTACTGTCTTTTAATTGTAGTAAGACTAGCACCAGAGTCCGCCAACCAACTAGTTGAGGAACGTCGGAAACAATGTCTAGTATATAGATGGGAATCAGGCAAATTAAGAAATTCGGCAATTTTGGCAGGCATCTTATCAAATGTGTCGATTCCAACTGGAGTCCTGGCAAATTTATTTTTAATGCATTTTATAAGAACTCTAGAATGATTAATATCCACTGGACGAAGAGCTATGTACTTTTTGTAGTAGTTCCGGAATCCTCGATATTATTTAATGTCAAATCGCACAGTTCTTCTCGACGACAGGCTCCAAAAACACCAAAAATCGCAGCAACTTTCTGCATTAGATATATTTTCATCTGGGGCTTCTGCGAGAAATTTGTCGATTTGGTCTCTTGTCAATACTTTTGACTTCTTCGGTCGATATCCTTCACCCTTTCGCTTCAAAAAAGCCACAAGCTTCAAGCTTGTGATATCTGCTTATGTCATGATCATTTGTTCATCATCGACTTTAACATAGAGTAATTCGACCAAAGCGTTGACGATTTCCATATTTTGGACTTTTCTTCAAAGTTGCAAGAAGCACTTTTTCACTGGCCTCCTTTCCACTGACATTTTTCTGATCACACTATTTCAAGAAACGTTCGTATGAAAACTCGTACTGTCGCTTCGACTTACTAGGCAATAATTCAAAAACAGCTTTATTGGCAGCTTCTTCAATTTGCGGCGGAAGAAATTCATTTTCTTGGGCTCTTTCCATCGAGGAACGAAGAAACGAGAAAGAATAATTCGTGATTAATTGACGTTAGTTGTCAAGAAAGATAAATCAACAAATTCAGTTTTTGTTTACCTTGGTAACTTCTTTCATGAATAGATTCGTCCCTACATCGTGGATCGTGGATTAGATTGAATTGGATTCAAAACTGATAATCTCGAGGCTGTTATTTTATCAATTAATAAGTAATGTAAAATAGTTATGCGTTAATTTGGACTTTTAATGGTGTTTTTAGAAAAAAATAGTGTGCTAAAAGGGTTTTTTCTTTTGTTCGATGGGATGGTACACTCCGTCTTCGGCGTCGTGTCCCAAACTTCCCTTCTCACAAAATAAAATGTCACTTTTAGCACTTATATCACAAATAACTATTTTCTGCAGTTCGGTTGCATGCAATATGAGTTGCGGATTAAAAGTGAAAATCGCCTTCATACATTTGAGCCTTTTTACTGCAGTTTTCCAAGCCTTGTTTGACATTTCATCAAATACACAGTTTAGATGAGGTTAGGTGGTGTCTCATCTGTGTACCTAGCTATTATTTCGTACTGTGGATCGTTCCAAAATGAATAAGTATTGAAAAACAAAAAGCTGTTCTGCTTATAACAGTCACTGCTGATCTTGCCACTAATTGAAAATCGAAGGAATAGAACTTGTTGGAAGAAACCATGGTTAAATACAAAAATGAGAAACTTGAGGATCATGAATGAATTTATAGATTGTAATGACTTGAAAGCCTTCAAAAATTACCTGCGTATGGATGAGTCCACATTCAATAAGTTATTGGGGAAAATTGAGTATGGAATAAAGAAAAGTGATACTTTCTTCCACAACAGTATTTTGCCAAGAGAAAAGTTGATTATAACTTTGAGAATGCATGTGAATGACCTCGAAAATTAAAATGTTTTTTAATTTACGTCAAGCCTAAAAGAAGCATCAAAACAATCCGACAGGCATGCGCAGTTGATATTTAAAAAAGTCCAGCAATCGAATTGCATGCAATTTCTGGAAAAAGTCTGTAATGTACGAATAGCTTTAGGATCAAAAGTGACACTTTGTTTGACAAGCGATTTTGCATTTGCGAGGCGGAATGTCTAGCGAAGCAGAGCGAAAGCAAAATTAGCGAGTCACATTTGAACCGAATGAAACATGCTAGTGAAGTAACCACCAATGTGACTCACTTCACAGATTATTATAATATGAGTAAGTAGATAGAAGCAAGGCCTCAGACTACTTCACTTTGTTACAATCCGTGTTGACATGCATTATGTCATCAGATACTACAGGCACGAATTCAATACTACCTATAACCGAAACGTGGATGCCGTGCCATATTTATGCAATGTAACAAATAATCCGTATGGTGAGAATATTCTACCTGCATTTACAGATCAGGTTTATTCAATTTTCAAGGATGTTCGAATTTTAGTTTCAATGTAAATACAACCTATTTGTATTCTATTGAATCGATGAATTTTTTTTGGCCAGGTGTCTGCCGTAATAGCAATTACCGCGCCAGAGCCAGGTATAGAAAAAAGAAGTGGAAAATGTTAGGTTAGTGAGCATATCAACAATGATGATATTGATTATTATTTATTTCTCTCCATATGCCACTGTGTTTGGCTCGGTAATCGAATGAAGGTAAACAATATCGTTTTGTGTGACAAAAAAGTATTGCTGGCCGTGATTATTCAAAAACTAGTTATCCAATCAATTAGATCCAGAGAATGAATGAATCATACAAAATATTCGGAAATGAATGGCAATACTCCAAAATGATCGGCACAGTCGGCACTAAATGGCAACAGTCGACATTGAAGAAGAAATGCAGAAATAGGCGGCATCAAGTCGGAATTATTAGGAAATAGACGACAATGAATATGAAATAGTCAACAATAGATCGGCAATATGTCGAAAATAGTTAGTAGGAATAAACTGCACTGAATGACGTAAGAGCGAAATACAAGAAATATTCGGCCAAAACAGGCAAAATTTAGGGTATATAGGCAATATGAAGGGAATATAGCCAATATGAAGTGAATACAGACAATTTTAAGAAAATACCAGAATACCAGCAATACATAGGCAATACAAGCAATATTTTGGGCACACAAGCAATATGAAGAAAATACAGGAAATTGAGTTCTGTGGCAATACCAGCAATACAGGTCTTTGAGTTATGTGGCAATACATAGGCAATACACGAGAATACATGTAAATATGTATCTATTGCTTTTAGCTAAATTCTGTTCATGACTATTCTTAAACAAGTTATGGGTGCATATAAGTCTAATATAGTGAACCATCGAGTAAACCTTCATCATGCTACTGCGCATGGCGGAACAGTAAACACGCTTTCGTTCCTGCTGTTGAATAATTCAATTTATTTCTATAAAAGTGATGAAATCATCATTAGCAGTCCTGTAATCTGTGAATCTGGTGTTCGTTGTCATCTAATAGCTTAAAAAAGTTTGTGGCAGAACAAATAACATCGATTGAATAACATACGAAGTGCATGTGTCAGCTCCTAACCTATAAATATGGGCCTTACAAGAAGAGATCTTGATGAGATCGCTGGCATTGTGGAATCAAAAATTAAAAATATCATGAACGATGATTATTTGCAGAAGTTCGCTGATAAAATTATAAGTAATATTTCAAGAAAGTATGATGAAATCATTTCAGACCTGAAGTTGGAGATGGAAGAACTCAAAAACAACAATAAAAAACTTGCACTAGGCAATGATAATCTAGAACAACAAGCAAGACTGAAAAACATTCGAATATTTGGTATTCAGGTTAATGAATCTGAAAATCTGAGAAGTGTAACTCTCAAAATCATTCAGGAGAAGCTGAAAATGAAATCAGTAAGTGATTCAGATATTACAAAATGTCACAGAATTCCCAGCAGAAATATAAACAATGATGGCTCAAAACCTCCCAGTCCACCTGCTGTTTTAGTGAGGTTAAGTGACATATCAGTCCGTGAATCTATTCTCAAAAATCGAAAATTACTGAAATCCACTGGTATTTCTATCCAGGAAGACCTTACAAGATATAGACTCACTCTAATGCAGAATGCAGTTCGTAAATTTGAAAGAAAAAATGTGTGGAGCCGAAATGGTAACTTGTACTACAAGCACAATGATGAAGTTCGAAGAATTTTTGATGAAGATGATATAGCAGGCACCCCTTCATAATAAATTGTACAATCCTCTGGAAATTTGATTGCATTAGTATTTTATGACTACTAATTTTTGTTTTCTGTGGCCACATATATGATTTGGTGCCTAATTGAACATTCATTCATATGTTGAGAAAGATCATTTTATGTTTAGAATTTATTACTATGTAGATGTCACAAATATGTTGATAGTACCTTAACTAATTGGTAATATTAATTTTTATGTTTATATATCAAGTGTTTATTCCAAGGTGAATTCCAAAGATATGTTTAAGAAAAACAAAATTCTACCTGGAATAGAAGTTATTTATCTATCCTACAGAATGAGTATGATAAGAACATTTTTATTTTGTTTACATAGTTGTCACAATGCACAAGAATTGTGCAATTCAATTAAGTTTAAACTGCTTAATTATTGGTTTTTTTTTGGTTGCTGGTGTAGTTATAGGCATAAAAAAAAAGTCTTCTTGAATAGGCATACCTACTTATGCATCCTTTTTTTTTAGCCAACCACATTTGTTTCACTTTTTTATAACTAAAATGTATCAGTGGGAGCAGAGTTTGTTTCATTGGAAATTATTGTACCTTCACAGGGTGATTCAAACATTGTATACATTTACATTTATTCTTTTTTTTTTTCTCTCTCTTTTTCTACTTATACATTTCTTTCATTTTCTTCTCTTCTTTTCTAGATGTCTCTGAACGTCTCACATGTGAATGTGAGATCTCTTATTCCACATTTTAATGATTTTCAGAGTCGTATCATTGATGCAGACTATGATGTAGTGGGAGTCACGGAAACTTGGTTGCATGCAGAAATTAGTAGTGAAACTGTACATCTCAATCAGTATACTTTTATTCGTAATGATAGACCAACTCATGGTGGTGGTGTTGGTATGTATGTTAAAAACAAATATAAATTTGAGATAATTCTTTATGAACAAAAAGATTACATTGAGCACATATGGTTAAAATTAATAATTTCAAAAGACATTACAATAATTATCGGTACTGTATATAGGCCTCCTAAATCTAATTTGAGTAATTTTTTCAATGAGATAGAAGATACATTCTCTAATATTTTCTCATCTTTTAATAACATAATATGTGTTGGAGATTTTAATATCAATATGTTTGATGTTGATTGCAAAAATACTCAGCAATTCAACTCTATTCTGGAATCGTTCAATTTTATCCAGTTGATAAATGAGCCTACAAGATATACCACTATTTTAGACCTTATCATCACTAACTTTGATATTTCTGACTGTATTCCAAGAGTTGATGATAACTTGATAGCTGATCATTGCCTTATTGCATGTCAAGTTAAACTGAACATTGCCAGCTCGAATTTCAAGAAACAAATTACATATCGTTCTATCGATAAGATTGACATTGATAAATTCCAACTTGATCTTATTTCAATGCCTTGGCATGTCATATTAACAGCAACTGACATTGAATCAAAAATTCAACTTCTTACAGACAATATTATTAATTTATTGAATATTCATGCACCCAAAAAATCTTGTTTTGTAAATATGAAAAAGTATTCACCATGGATTACAGAGAATATAAGACTCATGCAGAAATTGAGAGATAAGGCACTGAGAAGATTTAAGAACACTCATGTTCCAGAACATTGGTCTTATTATAAACAACTTAGAAATTTCACTACCAATGCCATAAACGCAGAAAAAAAAGCTTTTTTGAATTTTAAATTTCGTAATTCTGAATATAAAGAACAGTGGAAAGAACTGAAAAAACTCAATGTATCAAAGACTAAAAATAACGAGATACCGGAATCTTTACGAAATGCTGAAGACATCAATGCATTCTTTATCTCATCATCAAAAAGTATTAGACCTATTGATGAACAACTAATCCACTATTATAGTAATAACTTGAAGCAAGGTATTAATTCAACATTTAGCTTCCAGCCTGTTTCTGAGGAAACTATTTATAAGGTTATTAAAAACATTAAATCTAAGGCCGTTGGTGTTGATGATATTAATATTACAATTATTGATTTATGCTGCCCTTTTATAATTCCTTTCATCACACACATAATTAACCAATGCCTTGAAAATAATTACTTTCCCATCACATGGAAGATTGCTAAGGTAATACCTCTACCTAAAATTCAACTACCAACATGTTTCAATGACTTGCGTTCTATAAGTGTTTTACCCACTTTCTCTAAAATAATTGAAAGGATAATGGAATCTCAAATGAAGGAATACATCGAAACCCAAAATATTCTTCCCTTGAAACAATCTGGGTTCAGAAGAGGTTATAGCTGCAATAGTGCTCTTGCTGACGTAACTGACGAAATCATCCATTCACTGGATAAAAACAAAGTATTCATATTGATTTTACTGGATTATTCCAAAGCTTTTGATCTAATAAATCACAATATACTCATTTCAATGCTAAATTATTTCGGTTTCAGTGTATCAGCTTGCTCTTTATTAGGCTCATATCTCAAAGATAGGGTACAGTTTGTACAAATTGGTGATGAAAAATCCTCAACTTTGGAGGTACTGTCTGGAGTTCCTCAAGGAAGTATTTTAGGTCCATTATTATTTACGTTATATACCTCTAACTTTATCAACTGTTTACATAACTGCAATTATCATTTTTATGCGGACGATACGCAATTGTATTATTATTTTGACATCTCAGAAATAAAAGATGCTGAAACTTCTATTAATAATGATCTATCTGCACTTCATACGTTATCACTTGACCATGCTCTCGTACTTAATCCAAATAAATGTTCTGCACTGATTTTTTGTAAAGAAACTCAAAAGCAGCATTGTAATGAGAATATTTCACTCAAAATCGGCGACACACTAATACCTTTCAAAACTCAGTGTAAAAATCTTGGATTAACTTTAGATACTAGACTAAGTTTCACTTCACATATCAATAATAAACTTAAAGCTGCGTATGCCTCCCTAAAACTAATATATCCACAACGTCAATTTTTAACTACTGATGTTAAAAAAATGCTTTGTGATAGTCTAGTTCTTTCCCATTTTAATCATTGTGATGCAGTTTATGGTCCCTGTCTAGGTAGTATTGAGTCTCGTCGCATTCAAAAAGTGCAGAATTCATGTATTCGCCTTATTTATGGAATTAGAAAAGGTCAACACACTTCACATAAATTGACTGAACTAAAGTGGTTGAACATGTATAACCGAAGACAGCTGCACTTGGCCTGTCTATGCTTCAATTTACTGAAAACAAAAACTCCTCCTTATCTTCATGAGAAACTTTCATTCAGAACAGATGTACATAACTTGAATATTCGACGACAAACTCTTATAAGTATACCCAAACATTCAAAGGCACTGTTCAAATGCAGCTTTACATATGCTTCAGCGGTCTGTATCAATGATATCTTCAAATTCTTCAAAATGAATAACTCGTTTCTAGAAATTACATGTGAAAAATTCAAAATTATGTTTAAGAAACACTTACTGAGCGTTCAGTGACCCTCTCTATCTTTCTCTCTCTCTCTCTCTCTCTCTCTCTCTCTCTCTCTCTCTCTCTCTCTCTCTCTCTCTCTCTCTCTCTCTCTCTCTCTCTCTCTCTCTCTCTCTCTCTCTGTCTCTTGTTTTTTGTTTTGTAAATTGCATATATATGTATATATTATTTATATAATTCTTGCCATCAAATAGGTAATTTGAATTATTGAATAAAGGTGTCGGTGGAAGAACAGATTTGGCTGTTGCTGAAAGCTGAACCGAAAACCTGTTACCTTTATAATTATTGTATTTGTATGTATTGCTATGTAACATAATTCTGATGGGGTAATAAAAGTATTATTATTATATTATTATTATATTATTATTATTAAACAGGGCAAGTGGAAAAGTGAATTTTCTCACTGTATATTATTGCATATTTCAATAGATTTGTTTTTGTGATATGAAATATTCAAATATGCATGACATTAAACATTTTTACCGTCATGCATGTGGGAAATACTCTCGGAAATACTTATATTGATATATTTATCAAACTATCGGTGAAGGCAAATGTGTGTGTGGATCGAGGTGTGGATTGAAGTAGAGTAAATATCTCACAAAAGGGAAATGGGACAATCTATTTTCAAGAAATTACCGAGAAAACGATATTGAATATAGGATAATCCCTACATCGGGTATTCATGAGGGTAATCTGTAATCTATAAAGAACTAGATGTCAGGAGGCTGTTTATAATAATGCTCTATAACTCTATTTATTGTCATTTATTTTTATATATAAATTACCTACACTCTAAGAAACATGTCTATCCCAGTATTTCTTTCTCTACATTTTCTGGTCATTCAGAAGTATTAGGTATTAACTAGGAGATACAAGCAATAGACAGGAGGGATTCGTAGGGAATACAAGCAATACTGGTTTTAATGCCCATTAACAAGAAATTCTGGAAATAAATATATTCAAAATTTTCTGAAAGTATTGCCGATTTGGCAATACCTGTACATTTTTCAACCAGTGGTTCACCCCTGGACCTATACTTCTATCTGCTAACACGAGTGCTAACAGTAAGTAGTTTCTGTTTAGGCGATATTTTAGCTAATCTTTGCCAATTTCAAGAAACACATGCACAGAAAGAAATAAGTATTATATGGTATGGAATACAGATATGTTTAGAATTGTTAATACAGGCATAAGAAAAAACGAGTGAAAAACTGTTAGGTAGGTATTCTAGTCCTAAGCTGGGTCATAAGGCATTAATAATAATTTTCAGCATTTAGGCATTAGTCAGCAATATCAGAAATATATCGGCTTTCCGACAACTTGACACTTAATTTTGGAGCTTGTTCTCCCCCTCGAGAAAAAGTAATTTATGAAAAGCGACATTTTATAACCTGTCAACAGGAAGAAATGTCAAACTTTTTTCCCTTCACAGAAAAAAAGGTAGGTATTCATTTATTTTTCCGATTGTTGGTACTCAAAAAGCCCTAGCTAGGTAGTATCAGTAGTATCTCTACCACAGTTTAAGAAATCCAATCCATAGATTCCCTAAACTGTGACAGAGATAAGTTACCCACTTGTGTAACTTAACTTATCTCTGACTGTGACAATGAGGGCGATTTGCATGTTGTCTTTTCAATGGCAGACACAAGATGGGACAGACAAGTGGTTCGGGCAGACGGGCAGACACATTATCCACCTTGAGTAGACAATATGCAGCTGGATAGGCAGTAGGCAGTACCCAGCTCAGTATGCAGTACCCAGTCCCTAACTACCAAAACGAGTACCAAAATATACAATGAACATGACATCGGTTGCATGCGTTGTTGCACACATTGATAAGTTGAAATCTCGGTTGAGAGTTGAGATTGTTGAGAGGGGTCAAGATGCATCTGGTTACTGGCAACTGCGGTAACCTCTTACGAAAAAGAGGTTATATACTGTGCTGTGGTAGTTTGGTAGTGTATAATCACTAATTTGATTTTGGTCGCTACCACGGCTACTCACCCGGTTACATTCTAGCGCCTCGGCTGAATGTTCCTCTATTTGTCGAAAACAGTTAGCACATTTTGTCTTATGGAATATGTTCGGACTGAACTTCTTGCACTGCGACATGTTGCACTTGACTAAAAAAACTCTTTGTTTATTACTTGTTTGACCGCGGGCGAAATTCACGGATCGAAAGCAATTTCGACGGTATAACGAGATTGTTCGCCATTGCGACCTTTCCACTTAACAATATCGACATCACTCTTCATATCAAACGGATAAATATAAATAGCACTTCTCACAATGGTAATCCAGAAGAAAAAAACTTTCATTCCACTGAATAGTTTCTCATTTTGCGTATCTTCAACTTATCATGTCCCAACTTCATAATCAAACATAACGAACTGTTATTTAGATCTACCAGCTCAGTTCTGCTTTCTGCTTCTACTTCTACTTACTAGTTCCACTCTACTTCTAACTTCTACTCATTCACTTGGAAGACTTGTTACAGTGTTGCCGGACGCCCTGAATGAAATTTCTCAGCTGACCAACCAAAAAATCTCTGCTTTTCATGATTATTTTTAGGTACGATCAGGCGTAAAGTAGCACTTTACCGCCCTGTTACCATGGTAACGTCGATATTCCTCACTGCAGCCATGATGTATTTTTTATCGTTTTTGAGAGGTGAAGAGGTATTCACATTGAAAAATCGAATATACCGGTCGTGTATTTCGGGCGTAACTTGCTCTCATGGACCTAGGCGTGTTCCCAGCCAACACATCTGTGACATGACATCTCGATCTGAGATGTCGCGTTTAGGTAACAGTGCGATATCACAAACGTTCCCTCGCTGCGATGTTCAAAAGCAAACACATCTGCAACATGACATCTCTGAGATGTCGCGATGAGGCAAGACTGCGATATTACGAATGTTCCATCGCTGCGATATACAGAAGCAAACACGAACATCTGCGACATGACATCTCTGAGATACAGCGATGAGGCAACACTTCGATAATACGAATGTTCCATCGCTGCGATTTACAGAAGCAAATACATCTGCGACATGATATCTAGGAGATGTAGCGATGAGGGAACACTGCGATATCATGAATGTTGCATATTGCTGCGATGTAGAGAAACAAACTCATCTGCAAGAATTTTTCAAAAATTTGTTATATTTAGATTCTTGATCGGTGAAAAAGAATGCCTGAATATACGTTACTCAAAAAAGTGCAGTTGAATTCACTAACAACCGTTACATTGCTATCAAACTATTTTTGGTTTGCTTATATCTCGCCGACACACACTACATAATTTTTTATACAAATACATGTAACTGATCTCATTCTGATAGAGATTCGCAGGTACCAAAGATACCGCCGCTGAAAAGACGATTGAATGGACAGGGGACCCGAAGAACCACCAACCAGTTACAACAACACATAATTAATGTTAGATGTCATCCAAAGTCAGTGGTGCACCTATTATCAGACCATGTTTGAAAAAACTTTGTTCATTTTACGCATTACATCGTAGTTTTATCGCAAAAACACATCGCTTCTCCATCACAAATAACATATCGCAATTGCACAACAATACTCTCTGTCTCACACTTGGGCAATAAATATTGGAAATCAGTTGATAAGAATCATCGATATCAGGAAACAAGTTTGAATTGAAAATTTTCATCCTGTATTTCAATTATAGACGAATTCTTGAAAACGTTCCAAGTTAATAGTCTAAAATAAATAATGGCTATCGAGAAGGCCGTTTCTGATTCTGAATATACTGATTCGAATGGGTCATGGTTTTAGTCACCATTTTTGATTTTTTTTACTGAAATGAGATTTTGTCCTATTTTCTTATTATCCTGTTTATCCACAATAGTGCTTTTTTCTTCTTTCATTGTCCTCCACAAAACATGAGAACCGTTCTTTCCAATAGTCAGCTCAAGTGGAGTTCTAGAGAAAAAATTCAAGAAATGCAAGACTTTCGAAAAAAAATCGAATTTTTGTTCCAATGGCCAATTAAGGAGAAATCACGAAAATGTCCCGAGATGAGATGAGGTCCCAGTGTAGCATAATATGACTAACTTTTGATCAGAAAAAAATTTCTCGAGTTCTGGCAGCATTGGAAATGTATAGATCATAGTGTAATGGTTCCACTTTACACCCTGTGTAAGTTTTGTTCTGCGGACTTTTTCAGAGTGTTCTAGCTCTCTTTGAAGCCGATGAAATATATCACATCTGATATCGAAAACCGCATGAAGGGCGATCAATTTTTTCAAGAAATAACAGGTCTTCGAAATAGAGTCAATTTATGAGTGGTCCATTTAGTGTGTTGAGAACTGTAATTCATTTCTTGAAGGGTTTAAAAAATCCGGAATTCGGGAAATTTTCCGGAGACTGGCAACACTGCTTATTAAAATCAAGATAGAAAATAACACGTCGCCCCACCTGACGGCAACAACTTGAACACTTCTGAACGGTTTGTTTTGATGATATTCGTAGATATTATGACCAATAAGTACAAACCAAATAATGTGAACCAATGAAAACAAAGTAAACATGCTGCTTTGACAGCCCTTGCTCACCTCATCTTTTTTATTCACACATGATGAACAGAAACAAAAAATAAAATCGTTCTTATTGGTTGAAGACTTGTCAATGTCATAATTGTCATATCCAGTTGTCAAACTTGTTTAATTTGAATTAAGGAATTGAAAAATTGAAATAATTTTTATAATTTCCTGATTCTCTTGTGGGTTGGGATTCCGGTATCGGAAAATGTGTTATATTTGTTCTTAAATCACCTGAGCTAGGCTTAGTTTACAGAATTTGGTCAGAGTCTCTGGCTCTCGGTGTTGGTGGTGGGAATTATATAATCTGATGATTTTTAGAAAATCCAAGTATTGTATTAATTTCCTTCAAGATGTATGAAGAAGGAACAAAACACTATTCACTGTTCCAGCAATAATCCTGGGCTGAAAGTATTTTCACTTTATCTGCATCTATTTCTCAACTCCCTAAAATTTCAACAATGGATGCAGGAGGTGACAGGTATTCTTTAGGAAAGCTTTTGACCTATTTTAGAGTTTTCTCACACAATTTTTTTCAGAGCATTACACTCGACCAACATTGCATTAATTCGAGAGGTCTATGATAGTGAATATTCTCCACATTGTTTTTCTATGGAACTGGAAAAAGCCCTAGACAGCCATTGTTCATATATTGTTATTGAACCAACACAACTTGGTGATGAGACAGCTAGATGGATAAGCTTTGGGAATTATCTACACAAAACTGCCGTAATTTCAGGTTTAACATCAATTATATCAGGTTTAGCTTGGCCTGATAATTTTGCTCCTCAAGCCCCACTTAGTATTCTTTCTACCCTGTGCACAGGACTTTATACAGCATCTTGGCAATTTGATCATTGTGTTAAATACCAGGTAACTTCAGTAACAAGATTTTATGAGTATTTGTATTCTTGAGGAATTTTTAGGTTGAAAGGGATCCTAGGAAACTGGCCAGACTACCAATACTAGGAGCCCTAACTGCTGCCTCACCTGTTGTGTTAGTGCGTAAAGATGATACAAAACGTAAAATATTACATTGTACAGTCTCTTTGGCAGCAGCTGGTCTGTGTATATATAGGTTATATTGGACTATCAAGTAAGATTATGTGGTTATTTTGTGAGATAGTATATTACTGTTAGAAGCACCTCCTTTGGTGAGCATTCATATTATAGTTCCATGTGAGTTGTTTAGAAGAGTACAGAGATAGACAATATATTTTTGATTTTTATGAATATTTCAGAATGTATCCACCATATTGAATAAATTGCAACCTTCAAATGTTGATTGATATTTACTCTTCATTCATATTCCATATTAAATGCCTTGAGGTAATTCAGAGACAATAGAATTATAGAAATTATCATGCAAAAAGCCTCTTCATGTTCATAATTATATCTGAGAATATCCCTTGTCAATCCTTTAAAGACAACTATCAAATACACAGGAAAGTCAAATGCTATGGACTTGAAATGATGAATGATTTGTAATATACCCCATTCATCTATGTGCATGAATACAGGGTGTCCATAAAAGATTCTCAATATCTAAATGATCCTTGGAATATTTTCATTTGCTGATTGCTTCCTTTCACTTATGAAGAATCAAAGATTTGTGTTTTCTTTGTGAAGCTGGCACATATGGAAAGAATATTTCTACAATTAATTATAGTAACTAGATTCTCTGTGCACTGGTTGAAATAATTTCATCTCACAAAAACTAGAAGTGCTTTGAATAGCAATTGGAATTCTGCAGAAAAGCTCTGAAATTATGAAAACTTTATTAAACAATATAAGTAATAACCCAACTCAAATATATGTGCAATATTTAAATACCTATAACAATTATAAATAAAATAACTTTTTGTGAACATTTGGTAACCTACCTCATTTCTTGTAAGAAATTACCTATTTTATATAAGAGGCAGAAAGAAAACTTGTATAATAAGATATATTGGTGAAAATTTAGGAATTATTGAAATATATACAGGGTGTTTGGTTTATGACAAATATCTGAAAGGGGGTGATGAAAAAGAACATCTTGAAAATATTTAATAATATCTAGATACATACTATTATATACAAAGTGTTATGCATTTCCAGATATCGTTTTTCCGATTTTTAATGAATTTGGTGGTCCATATATAGGATTATAATAGAAGTTTTGTAAAACATTTCAACTGCAGATTGTGTATTTTTTTAAGGAGTTGGGTACCTATTATTTCATTGATATTGAACCATATACTGATTAATATGATATGATTTATATGTATTGAACACACAATGGGATCTCAATGTAATAAAAAATGTTTTGGCTACTGCGAATTTATAAGCTATGATTTCTGGAAAAGTGTAACACTATAATAATTACAAGTTACAAGGTTAAATATGTTCAGAATCACATTACCTACTACCTTCTTCCAGATATATACATCAGGAACCAAACACCCTGTATATATGCTTTTTAGTATTCATCAAATTTTGATTCATGCCAATTGTAATGAAAATGCCTGGGAATACAATTGTTAATGGACATATGTGAATGAATACTCAGCCAAAATGAATGCAATTTCCTGTGTACATTCAATTTTTCATAGACTTTTTTGCCCTTTGAGCCATAATATAAAAATACACTGTTGGCAGGTATTTCCTCAAATATATGGCCATCTATTCTTTGGTAGTAGTGATATATCAGGGAACCAAACACCCTGTATATTGTATATGCTTTTTGGTATTCATCAAATTTTGATTCATGCCAATTGTGATGAAAAAAATGCCTGGGCCAATTGTTGATGGACATCATATGTGAATGAATACACAGCCAAAATAAATGCAATTTCCTGTGTACATTCAATTTTTCATAGACTTTTTAGCCCTTTGAGCCATAATATAAAAATACACTGTTGGCAGGTATTTCCTCAAATATATGGCCATCTTTGGTAGTAATGTTGATATGACTACCTCATTTTTCTTCATAGCTACTGCTTTGATTATCTGCATTGCCACAAATTTAGAACTGTAGCCAGTTTCTGTAGTATGGTCCATTTTTCCATAAGTACTTCCTGATCCAGTCAGAGCATTCAAAGATAGGTTTGTTTTAACATAACCTGGACTTGCAACAGTGACAAAAATATTACTAGAAGTAACTTCTGCTCTCAGACTATCACTGAAAGCTTGCAGGGCATGTTTAGAAGCACTATAAGCTGATCTTTCAGGTAAAGATACTAGTCCTTGTATGGAGCTTACAAAAATGATGTGACCTTGTTTCCTTTTGATCATGTCAGGTAAAACAGCTGAAAACATAAGATATATGTAGATGTATTTTAAAATTGTAAAAATTCATGATTTCCTACCTTTAGTCAGAGCTACAGAGCCAAAATAATTCACCATCATTATGTTCATATCAACCTCATAGCTGGTAGAGAGTACTGTACCTCTATGAGATACTCCTCCATTATTCACCAATATATCTATTTTTCCTGTTATAGACATGATCTTTGTTACTTGATCTTTCAAAGTATTTATGTCAGCTAAATCTAGAGGTATGATAACAGGGGGATGAGTTTGAACAGTCCTATGGGAATGTAATAAGTCACTTCTAACTCTTTCTAATTCTTGGCGTCGTCTTGCACATAAGACTACCTGGCATCCTTGTTTATAGAACCCATGTGCAAGTGCTTCTCCTATACCTGAACTGGCACCTGTTATAACAACCACCTAGGAAAATGAACAATATGATGAGACTATAACTTAATAGATACATACATGCATACCTTCCCAAACAGTTCATTGAATCCTTTTTGTAAGTACAGTGCCTTGAACACTCTGAAAATTATCCATGGTAATGAAAGGGCCAAAGTTAGTGAACCAACTAAACTGAAGGATTCATACAGTTTTTTTGTGTCTTTCAGTTTGTTTTCTAATGCCATTTCAATTATCTGTCCTATTAAATGAAACATTGAAGATTAAATTCTCACACTTGAGACACAGTTCAGAATGTTGAAAGTGTATCTGGAATTTGAGCTAACCAATCTGTCCATATTATTATTTATATTTATGATCTCATCTCAAATTGTATTCGAATTCCAACAAAAGCAACAACAACAACAAAATGAACTAATAACAGTAATAACACAATAACAGACAGACAAACAGAGCAATGAGCAAAACAAAAACAGCAGAGGTTAACAGGTTAACAACACCTTTCTTCTTCCCTTCCTGGAGTTCCTAGCAAACCAACTTAAGCAAACCCATTAACCCAAGCAAACCTGGCCTCTTGTGGCTTTTGTCATGGGAGTCATGGGACATACAGCCAACAGCCATAGAGTGCCATAGCACCGAACAAAAACATAGACACTTTTTTCTGAAACCAGATTGAACCTTACGAAAGCGTATAAGCGCCACATGATATATTTCTTTTAATAATTGACAGATATAACTGTCAACTAGCCTAATTGACAGATACTAAGTCGTAAGTAGTATACTTGACAGATACTAAGTCGTAAGTAGCATACTTGACAGATACTAAGTGGTAAGTATAGTATACTTGACAGATACTAAGTCGTAAGTAGCATACTTGACAGATACTAAGTGGTAAGTAGTATACTTGACAGATACTAAGTCGTAAGTAGCATACTTGACAGATACTAAGTGGTAAGTAGTATACTTGACAGATACTAAGTCGTAAGTAGTATACTTGACAGATACTAAGTCGTAAGTAGCATACTTGATAGATACTAAGTGGTAAGTAGTATACTTGACAGATACTAAGTCGTAAGTAGCATACTTGACAGATACTAAGTGGTAAGTAGTATACTTGACAGATACTAAGTCGTAAGTAGCATACTTGACAGATACTAAGTGGTAAGTAGTATACTTGACAGATACTAAGTCGTAAGTAGCATACTTGACAGATACTAAGTGGTAAGTAGTATACTTGACAGATACTAAGTCGTAAGTAGCATACTTGACAGATACTGGCTCAGAGCTAGTCGACTTATCAATGATGATTCAACTGTAACATATCAATACAACAAAATACTGCATAAGCTCTTGTATGACATTTTTTTTTTAATTCTTAGTGTTCGACCTCGTAAAGCCTCATGAACGGCTGAACCGGCTCAACAACCTATATATTTTTGAAATCAGAAAAGGAGGATTCTCAGTTCATTCGAAAAATATGTATAGGGTGTTCCATTTAAAATAACGAAGTTGGTACCCATTTCTTATATCAGCACCTCGTACAGTGAAGATTTGGAGACTGGTTATAAGTACTAAAATACAAAATAAAAAGACCAAAAAATACCACAATACGTATTTTGGCAACTAAGTTGCCATCCTCAGTAGACCTGTAAAAATGATTATAGCTGACTCGCATAGTGGCTGACTCCTTAGTATCTTTCGGATATTGCAGGTCGACCTCTAGACAATATCCGAAAGATAAATCGAAGGAGTTATAGCTAATCATTTTTACTTTACAGGTTGGCAATTTAGTTGCTGAAATACGTATTTAGGTTTCTCTAAATATTATGGTATTTTTGGGTCTTTATATTTCACCTCGTACAATTTTCTGGATGTTGAGAACACACCCTCTACAACCTACAACTTTTGTATTTGAAGTTTGTTTCTATCTTCAATGATAAACCCTGTAGAAGCTCTTTAAATATTCAGGGTGTTTCTTGAGTACGTGTAAAAAAATCAGGAGCATGTTGCTGGCGTCAAAATAAGAAGAAAAGTTCGTATAAACATTATATGTCCGCAAGTTATTCATTATTGAGATACAGAGTGTCAAAGGATTCTTATTCCTGTTTTTTGGGAATAAATTTGGTATCTCACTCGAATTCACCAAAAACCGGAATGACAATGAAACTTTGACACTCTGTATCTCAGAAACGAATAACTTGTGGACATATGTTTATAAAAACTTTTCATTTTATTTTGACGTCATCAACATATGTTCCTGAATTTTGTACACGTACTTAAGAAACTCCCTGTGTACAGAAATGGCCCTGTACATGGTGCAGATTTTGATTCTGAAGTTAATTGTTGGGAATTGAGCAAATTGTTATTTAATATATAAATTTAAACATTGTCATGCAAAAATTGGACGTCCTCTGATTCCGAATCCGAAGTGATTTTCATCCTATCTTGTCTCCCTAATCCATTGTTGTTGGTTAGGTTGGCATTGTATTCTTCTTCTTCTTAATCTTCTTTTTTTTTTGGCGATGGCGAGTTTCTTGGCCTATCTGTCAAGTATACTACTTACCACTTAGTATCTGTCAAGTATGCTACTTACGACTTATGCTGCTATTCTGCACACCACTACAGACTCTGTAGGCTATGTAATATTGCATATTTATAGAATGTAAGGAAATAGGTATTCTGCCAGTGTGATTTTGTTATATTTCTATAAAATGACATAACATAGTATGTAGCATTCTTCCAGACCCGATTTTCTCACTGTAATTGCTTATATAGGTTATAAAATAATAACAATTATGGATGTTATGAGAAATCTTCAAATTTTCGGATTTATCATTCTAGAAGAAGCTGGGAGGTAGGTACCATAAGGAATAAAAATTGATGTTCATTCATAGTATCAATCAATTTTAGGAATTATATGACCATAGAGAAAAGGACAATTAGATAGTAAAAATCCTTTTGAAATACCAGATGCAGTATTTAAAATTAAAAATCTTTTTCGATTAGACAAACCAATGGCATTTGAGTTGATCAATTCATTAGAACCCCACTACAGGGCAAGGATATCCCATAATGCTATTCCTTTTCCTTTCTAGAAATTATCATGATTTATTGAAGTATTATCACATGTTTGTCTGAAATAGTCAATGATACAATATAATTGAGATAGATATAATTACTTTTTTCTGTGACGGGAAAAAAGTTTGGCATTTCATCTCTGTTGGCAGGTTATAAAATGTCACTTTTCATAAATTACTTTTTTCCCGTGGGAAAAAAGTGAGTACTTCTTTCCCGGATATATATCACATATATATACTCTGTTAATGGCTTTTGTTGTGCTATAGTTCCGAAAAATGAGTCAATAATACCGTCTCCGAGAAAGAACTGCAAGTCCTTTTATCTTCCATTCGACTTCGCGGTTTCCTATATTACTAAACAACTACTGAATTCGCAATTTTTCAAAATCAAATCACAGAATTGAACTGACAGAAGTGACATCAGATATTTGATTACTTCAAAAGAATGATAAAGATGTCTATAAAACGCAGGTGTCCCTACTGTTAAAAACTTGAAATTTCACGTCGATAATTTTCAGATTTCGAAATAATGTAATATCTCCTCAATATTGATTCGTCCTTCCTTCTGCCACAGAAAAAAATAGTGTATTATACACGGGAAAAATATTAGATTTTAGCTCACGGTTTTTTGTCTCCCTCCGCTACGCGTCGGGAGACAACACAACCTGGAGCTAAAATCTACTACTTTTTTCCCTTGTATAATAAATAACTATTTCTGAAATATCCATATCCAAATGTTCATTATTATTGAAATAAAAGTACCATAGTAAAAGTACCAAAACAAAGCAGACATGTGAGGTTAATGAATAATGAGTAGCTATGAGCTATGAAGTTAGCCATCTATCAATATTCAGTAAGCGGACAGGTGTAGATTCCGACACGAGGTTGAATGTTTGGCAGAATACCATGCTCTGTTAAATTTACAGAATCTGTAAGTACGTCTGTTACAGAGTCTGTATCATACATACCTTACATAAATATTTAAGCTACAGTGATGGTCGGCAGAATAGCAGCATTAGTATCTGTCAAGTATACTACTTACCACTTAGTATCTGTCAAGTATGCTACTTACGACTTAGTATCTGTCAAGTATACTACTTACCACTTAGTATCTGTCAAGTATGCTACTTACGACTTAGTATCTGTCAAGTATACTGCTTACCACTTAGTATCTGTCAAGTATGCTACTTACGACTTAGTATCTGTCAAGTATACTACTTACGACTTAGTATCTGTCAATTAGGCTAGTTGACAGTTATATCTGTCAATTATTAAAAAAATATATCATGTGGCGCTTCTACGCTTTCGTAGAACCTTGAATTGAATCTGGATAATCTTGTTTCGAAAGTCATGCCATTGCCATGCCTTTCGTATATTTCATCGTGAACGCGAACAAGAAATCACGAAAAGGCTGTCTCATTTCAAGGCTGAATCTGAACTTTTATTGAAATATTTACATTGACGCTAAAGTCTAAATAGCGGATTCCATTGGTAAAACCAGTGCGCACTCAGTGTGCACTAAGTGCATAAATACCGCACCAGTTCATGCCCGATGGAAACCGCTTATGGGCAGGAACTGGTGGAGTGTTTCTGCAATTAATGTATATGTTTCCTTCTTACTCGCATATGTTAAACAGAGGTAACTCTAAACTCAGTGGAGAAACACTTCATCATCAGTTCCTGGCAATGGAATTCGCTGTTAGGCCTAAGGCCTGTTCCTTTTCCGTGAAACTGTGGCAGTGAACTACACTTTTTCCAAAATAGCGTTCTTTTCCTTTAGTATTTTGCTTTTCCGACTACACCTTGGTTATATTCCGAATTCAACTGGTCAGTACTGTCAGTAAATCTACTGACTTTTGAAAATCTGTGTTCCGACATAAAAAATCTAAAATACAGTGCTGTAATTTGGAACACATTTTCATGGTTTTCATCGATAATCAGCAGCAGTTGATCAGCTGGTAAAATTTGAATATTATTCTCAGCGTCAGTTACTTTAATAACAGGCATTTTCTGATATTGAATATGCTATAATTAATTTATTATTGATGAGACAAGACTTATTAATGTTTAAATAACAACGGAAATTAAGACTGAAAGAAATGTGAAATTCCTCCCCCCTCCAAAATGATAACAGTTTACTGAAGCCACACTACCTTTCGACTACCTTTCGATAGTCAGCAATTTCAGCAGAATGTTGACTCGAAATATTTGGAATGAAAAGTATGTCTGCTCACAAGTATCTGTCACTTTCAGTGATTTCTTTTGATTCCGGAATGAAAAATCAGCAGATTCAGTACTGTCAGTTGAATTTGGAATATAGCCCTTGTCGTCCCTTTGTAACGGTGATTATGTGTAAGATATCTCCACCGAGGCTATAACCTACTATTCTTTGATAGAGGGTGCGACGGAGTGAAATACACTGACAGAATAGATGTTAAATCGTTAGTTTTGATAAGGATGTTTTGATAAAATCAGCGGATCAGAAAGTGGAATCAAAAGAATTATAAATTAGTGGATCATCTGCGTGAAACTGAATAATTAATCCCTTATCAATTGAAATACGGTTAATATTTTTGTTCTTCACAAGTGTACACAGCCCAGTGCCGAAATCACTTTACCATGGAATTCTTTGAGAAGGCCTCCAAGGACAGGAGACTGGAGCAATTTAGAATACTCCTTGCTAATTTTGAATCTATCTAAATAATTAGAACTGGCAAACAAAGATGGTAATTTCCAAGTAGGTACCCTTTAAGCCTCTCAAAGGCTATGACTTGATGCAAATGCAAATAGGTAGGCATCATGCTCATAAAGTTTTGAAAAATGAATCAAAACTGGTCGTGCTAAGCACTGATGTACTGAACAACTTTCTCATAGGAAATGTCGGCACATCGCACATCACATCAAAATTAGATGATAGTCAGAATAAGAATACCAGAATAGTCGGCCTGTTATTTGTTATTTCAGATAAGGGCCCAGTAACATCATCATGGGCTGCGAATACCAGAAAATTATTGTTTCGTTATGCTTCTACCGAGAATATTCACCCTGAGTGGGAAAATAATATTAATTGAAAACAAAAAAGTTCGGTCGGCAGTTAATACTTCAAAGATCTGGAAAAAAAAAATTTTTGTATGCTATTTTTGAGTTTTCACAGCGCCATGATTGTGAACAGAAATTATCTACACGATAAACACGATCTTCACTTTCCTGTTCCTCTAAAATCCCAACACTCATCTACACTATCAAATCAGCTGGTTTCCAGTGCTGGTGTAAATTACACTGAAAGCAAAGGAACAAGACTATGAATATTGCCAATTTTGACGGCTGACCGAAGTGATTGACAAGTGACGAATTCGTAGCTTCCTTTAACTGTCGTTTCGTGTTTCGTTTCGGTTTCGGTCTTTTTTGTCTTGCTCTTGTCCCTGAACTGAGTGTCTGCGTGATTTCTCTGTCCATTGTGAGGTATTTTAGGAAAATCTAATATTATAAAACAGGTAAGTACTACAAATTATAGGAAAATTGTTTGTGATGTTACAAAGAGCAATGCTTTATCGTTCACCAAAGCGTTTTTACTTTTTACGATCTAATGTTGAAAGGACGCCAAATTCATAGGTACATTACCGGGTGATTGCCGACATCAATGTTACTACTAATTTTGTTGAATTTCCTACTTTGCTTTGATTGTGGTGTCTATTCGACATCTCTGCATTTTTTTCTTGTTCCAACAAAGGAATCGGCATTTATTTTTTGAAAAATCGATTTTGGTTATTGAAATCGCGTCCCTTGTCTAGACAAAATGGCCGACGCCCAAGCAGGTCCTGATGCCGGTGGTCCACCTTCAGGTGCTCCGCAAAGAGGTGGCGGCTTCAGAGGACGTGGCGGACCAGGTGGCCGTGGGGGCCCTGGGGGACCCAGAGGACGCGGTGGCTTCAGAGGCCGGTAAGTCACTTGTTATATTTATAATAGTGTACATTTGGAAAATTTTCCATTCTGTTTATTATTTACAGTGGTGGGCCAGGTGGACCAGGTGGACCACCAGGTCGTGGGGGGCCCATGATGAGAGGACGCGGAGCTCCAAGGGGGGCTCCAAGAGGTAGATTTTCTGGTGAGTTCTCAATTATATTGAATTTGTGTATCATCTCAAGATGAAATTGTATTGGAATTTTGGGTGACTCATGGTCAGTTCATAGAAAGTATTTATATTTTATTTATATTTAATTTTAACTCCTTTCACTTAGATGCATTCATAGAATCTCATTTAACTTGTATTTAATTTAGTCTATTTCTTATGGGAAATAGAGCTAATGAATAAATTAAATATGAATGAGATTCTATGAACAGACCATTATACAAACTTTTAGCATTTGAGATTTAAGACTTGAGAGTCAGTTATATAAAAAACTAAAATTATAGGATGATACATGTCTTCTGTCAATACTGACATCTAGTTTCAGATACAGAACCAGATTTTCCAAGTTGAGTTAGTTAGAAACTGGTTGGAAACCAAAATTTTATGTTCTGATATCATTCTATTGATATATATCCAGAAAATGATATCCACATCTATTATATCCATATTGTTTTGAAAGTAGGTAATCCCTATTCCTTGCCTCACTCCTTGGATCTTTTGTCAAATATAGAGGCATCAGAATTAAGGTGACATTCTAGTGTATTTTTGAAGATAGGTTTTGTCTCCATATTTTCTATCAGAAGAAAAACAAATATTTAGGAACAGAAGATATTTTGAATAATTTTTGAAGGGCAGGAAATTGAGATGTCACTTTTGGATGTGCACTCCTTATTCTATTTATGACCATTTATCAGCACTTCTTAAGTTGGAAGTTGGCCATCTTCTCAAATCTTCATTGTAAAATCATAAGTCTTAGATGGTTTTATAACATAACCAATAATATTGCAATGTTCCATCTATCATAAGTGATATGCCTTCCACTCCACAACAATAATCATACCTATTCCATCATTTTAATAAACAATTTCTAAGTTACATTAGAGTTATATCAGTATTTCAATAGAAACATTATAGAATTGCATGAAATAGTGAAAATATCATGGGACTAAAGTGTCCTAAACTCTTGTGTGGTTGTGGTTGCTACTCTTGGACAGAGCCCTCAGGAATTCTAGAACAAGCTCCACTCCTCTGTCCTTATTGTCACTTGAGCCCCAAGTATGATACAGGGTGTGAAAATAACTGGGTACAAATTTAGGAGGCAATTATTTGTAATAGTTAATGAACAAAAGCTCATGTGTAAACATATGTCCTAACTGTATTCCTTTTTGAGTTACAGGGTGGCAATTTTTCAATAGGAAATAGATGGGTGAATAATTGAATATACAAAAGTTGGGTAACTTTCAAGGACATTTTGTTTACTATAGTTTTCAAATCAAACTTTGACAATTTTTCTTATTTGAGATAGGTAATATAATGAATATATCACTGGTCATCTGGCCAGTCACTTTTTTCAATAGATTCTGAAATATTTAGTTTTTTTCTGAATTTGACTGCCAGGGGACTTATGAGGGTTACAGAGTACTGAAAAAATACAAAACTCCTAATGTATGAAATTCATTGAGAGATTTGGAACAAATGTCTCAAAATATAATGATGGCACATCTTTCCAGTCCTTATAATCACTTGAGTAACTGTTGGTAAACCTCTAGATATTGTAATACATGGAAATTAATAACAATTCCCACATAGTACTATGGAAAGTAAACTATCTCAGTCATCACAACGGCCTTCTGCAATTTTTTTGACATAATATCACTTACATTATTTTACTTTGAGTTCTACTTTAACAGTATAAATTTTCTAAGAAATTAATAAATAATACATTATTCTCTCAAAATTGCAAAACTTAAACATTCGTATTTCTTTCAAAACAACTTCAAATCTCAAGCATATTTTTGTTAATTCCAAGGACAGGATCCCCCATATTAAAAAATCTGGTGTTTATTAATTGAGTTGCAATGATTGTAATGCTGCTTATATTGGTCAAACAGGAAGAAGTTTTGAGATTCGTTTCTCTGAACATAATAGACTAATCAACAACATTTTGTCCGCTGTCGATCCGAATTCTCCATCCTCTTTTGCTAATCACATCATAGATTCCAATCACTCTTTTGACGTCAATAAAAATTCAAATATTCTTCACATTTGTGATAAAGGTCCTAGGTTAAACCTCCTTGAAATCATGGAGATTCAGAAATGCATCAACAACCATAACGTTTCATGTCCTAATGATCAAACTAATTTTGAACGGAATCACATTTTTAGAACTTTACAATTTTCTTGATTTATTGGTCTTGTCCCAACTTTCTTCAGCCGATTCTCCGCCACTGTGGTTTTTAATATTGAAAATTTATCCTCTCCTTCTTTTGCTTCTTCTGGTTTCTTCCTTGAACTTCATTCTTCTTCTTTTTCCGTTCTCATCTTCTTTTTCGTTTCATACTTTGATCTTTCTTCTCAATAACAACTTTGTTTATTTCCTGGTGTTACTTACCACTGTTCTTTTGTGTCATTTTTGTTCTGTCATTCAATTCTTATTGTTTTGTGTTCAAGTGTCAAAGTCTTGTTTAGCTTTAAATTTGTCTACAATTTTTTCATTTCCGTGTTCCAGCGATCATTGATGTCTGATATGGCTTTCTAATTATATTATGTAGTTCATAAAAAAAACTTCAAGATAAGATGTTCAATCTTATCAGAGCCAGTTTTTTCTGGCTCTACCAAATTTAAAAAGAACCACATCTGCCTGACTGATAGCCCGTTGACGACTTGAGTTGCCCACATATTTGATTCTCCATAATGCTACCTGATAGCTTCATGCTCTGGTATGTTTTTAAAAAGTTTGTCACTTTCCTCTATTTGTATTGTCGTATTTCATCTTTCACAGGTACTTTTTTGTCTGATGATGGCCGTTGCGCCGAAACCGGTTACATGTAATTTTTAATATTTTTCATAAAGTGTGGTCGTGTGTTGAGTTTTTTGTTTTTCTTTCGAAACTTTTGAAATTGCCCACAGACTCCTACTCTTCCGGCGGCCCGCCCATCGGCGGAGACGGCCCTCGGGGCGGCGGCCGCGGCATGGGCAGGGGCGGCATGGGTGACCGGGGCGGCTTCCGCGGCGGTAGAGGCGGCGACCGCGGTGGCAGGGGCGGCGACCGCGGCGGCATGCGGGGCGGGCGAGGTGGGGACAGGGGCGGTGGCAGGCCGTTTGGCGGTCCTAGGGGCGGCCGGGGAGGCATGGGCGGAGAAAGGGGTGGCGGGATGGGCGGCCAGAAAAGGATGCCCGGGCAATACGGGGGCGGCCAGGGTGGGCCGGGCGGGCCGATCAAGAGGCCGCGGTTCGATAATGGCGGGCAAGGACAGAATGGTTATGGACAAGGGTGAGTTTAGTTGGTCGATTGAGTAATTTCATTAGAAACTTGGTGTGAAATTTGGACAAACAAAGTATACTTGAGAAAAAATTTCTAGTGAAAATTTTCTTTGATTCCATTACTCCACTAAAACATCTACCTAAGTTGAAAGAATGAGCATTTTTTCCATCTTGAGTGGGACTAGAACTGGTCTAATAGACATGATGATAGATTTTTCCACTTGATTAAGTATCTTCAGCAGTTGAAAACTTTCAGAATCATGAATAATGGTTTCAAAAGCTCTTTTTTTTTAAATGGCAAAATAATTTTGAAAACCACTTTTCAGGTACTAGTTATGACTTTGTCAATTCATTGCTTGTTTCCCTTTTGATTTTCATTGTTTTTTATATTTTTAGGGTATTATTGCAATATTGAATGATACATTGTTTCCAAACTAATAAAATTATACATTGTTTCCAAACTAATGAAATTGTTCATCATAATGGCTTTTGGCCGCATCAATTCTAAATTGATTTTGGGATATTTAAGTGCGCTCTCTCAAGGGTACGGGACCCTTTTTCCTGTAATACACCAGAATGGTTATTTAGAGCACCTTGTGTGTTCGTCAAGTTTCCCTTCTGGGACTTGACTTTTGATTTTATTCATAAGTGCGCGTTCTCAGGGCACGGGGCCCTTCATTTTAAATGAAAACCCGTTTATTCCTTTCAATTATTTATTCTTATCAATGATATTATGATGAGAGACATCGACAACTTTGTTAAAACAAACAATGTTTACCTCCATGTAAGTCAAAAATTTTTTCTTATAACATTTGTACATTTTCACGTCTCTACTTTTAGTAATTTCTTAAATACGTCTGAAGATGGACTTTTATAAGTTCGAAACATGTCCCGTTGAATAACTACATCATATTAAAGTTGTGGAGATGACTTTGAGCTTTCCTTCCTCCTTTAAAAATTCCACTCCACTTTGAGCAAACATGGACTTCTACCAGAGATTATTACATAATAATAAGTTACCGACGTAATTTTCATTTTATGTCTGAAACTTGACCATTGGTAACGCTGTTTGCTGGCAGTGGGCGAGAGGCAGTTTTTTCGCCATAGAAACGTTTTTAAGTGAGGCCGTGCCACAGTGATCTAAGCGTCCGTCTGCCAGAACTGAAGGACTCGAGTTCAGTCCTCGCGAGATTAAGTTTTTTTTTATTTCATGAAATCTCAAGAAGTTTTCCGTGAAATATACTTTATAGAAAGAAGGTTCACTTAGGCCTTGTTAGCTTCCCACTCATGGAGCAAGGTTGTCAAGTCACCAATTATAATCAAATTATCAAAAATATTTAAGAGTCCTGTCGTTGAATAAAACATAATAGGAGGAACCCATGATATTATAGTGCATTCATGACATTTTCAAGCAACCAGCATGTCCAAATATTTCTTATACTCCATAACAAAATATAAAGTCAATGTTGGAGACTTGGCAACATCATGCTGAATGCTGAGAAGGGACATGACCACGCCCACAAGTCGTGTGTGCCGTGTAGTCACGTTCACTGCTTCAAATGTCCTCATGCGAATTAATATAATTACTATTTACAGGAATGTGTTATAAGCAATGAGCCACAAATCATAAGGGAACATTTCAAAACAATTGATTTTGTATTGCTAAATAGAAATATTACCAATACATAATTGAGAATTTATGAATGTTTGAATAACTAATATTTCTGAAGTTCCCAATCGCATTTCAACACATGGCAACTGTGCTATGGTCTGCCCCTACTTATGGAATCGTGACGTCAGTTTTTACGCGCTGTTAATTTCTATCCGCTTGAAAATTACCGTGGCATTATTGACGATTTCAGCACCTAAAAATCGACCAAAAATTTCTAAAAAAATATGTAACTGAAAGGTAATTGAGTGATGATTCTAGTTGAGAAATAAAAAATAATCAGTCCACTCGCCTATTATAGCGAAATAATATTACTGTATTATATCATGATCTTCAATAAATTATTTCAATTATTATGAACATTCAAGGATCTGAATTAAAAAAAAAGTATTATAAAAAATCAAGAAAGAACTCAGATCAGTCTTATTTTTATAAAACGTGGTGGACCAATTCGCTGTTTTCATTAGCAACTTGCATTATTTAAAAAGCCTGACAAATTCATCATATTTGTAAGGTAAAAATTGATGCTAGATAAAATGATTCCTTATTTGCAACACATGCTTACGAAATACTAAGTGTGTTACTAAAGGGAATGTACAATACAATACAGTGAAATGAAAAAATGATTAACTATGGTATGAAACTTTTTTGTTAAAAGACACATCAACGTTTAATAGTCCAGTTTCTTGCACACATGGCACTGACGAACCATATTATACAGCAATTCAAACTCAATTTCACAAAAAACTATGGAATATCACGAAAAATACATTCACAACACTTCAAAATGCCAAACCACCATACAAATGTAAATAGTTCCTTCTCCTGTGGATAATAGGTCTATGGAAATAATGCATTCAAGTGAATCATCCAGAGATGTAATGCTACTTTTGTTGATATATAAGCAGTTCAAGTCACTCAATTTTGTAAGTTGATGCCTTTACCATTTGAAGTTTGGTCAATTTGGTCATCAATCAAAAACCCTGTGGTCAAAGTGTGGTCCAAGAGTCCAATCGAAAGCTCTCCTTACGTTGGCCCTTATTTCCATTTTCCAGCGGCGGCAACGGTTACGGCGGCCAGCAATCCTACAACAGCCAATACGGCAGCGGCGGCGGCGGTCAGTCGTACGGTAACCAAGGAGGTGGCGGCGGATACAGCCAATACGGTGGCGGCGGCGGCCAGGGCGGCGGCTACGAGGGCGGATACTCGACCTCGTACTCCTCCAACGCCGGTGCGGGCGGCTACGGGGGCGGCCAGGACTATTCGGGCGGCTACGGGGCCCAGCAGTCCGATGGGTATGGGGGACAGGGCGGTTACAACAGCGGGGCGCAAGGTACGTTGACACATCGACAAGGATGGAATGAATCATGACTAGGGGTGGGTGAGTCGCGATAGAAAATGACACGTCGCTCTACCTGACGGCAACAACTTGAACACTTCTGAGTGGTTTGTTTTGATGATGTGACCAATAAGCACAAACAAAAAACAAATGTGAACCAATGAAAACAAAGTAAACATGCCGCTTTGACAGATTCCAAGAAATCCAATAAGTGGCGTACGATTATTTTCTATGGCGAATAGTGATTTTGGATTATCGATTATCGATAATTACAATGAATCGATATTATCGATAAATCGATAATTTTATAATTGATTCAAACGAAATAAATCAGTGATTCAATATGTGAGTTGATTTAAATTACTTTTTTGATCGATCGATTTATCGATAAATCGATAATTTTTTATGACATTGATATTACCGATATTGCCAATATTTTTTGCATCAAGTACCCGAAAAAGAACATTAGGCGTGCTATGGGTAGAAAGTGAACTGTATACTACATTCCAAATAAGAAGATAGTAGGTGGCGCTTCTTTTGAAGGAATGTTTATGCTGACGCCTAATCCAAAATGATTGTAAAATCTTAATGTACGAGAAATAATTGGAATTTTATTATGTCGACATCTTCCCATAAAGAAAACTTCAACCGTTACGTCTTTTTAATTGGGATGGACTGTATGAGGAATACCATTAACAATCAGCGAATATTTCGAAAATTATCGAAAGTCATCGAAAATTTTATCGATAATTATCGATCTTGTCGAACTTATCGATGATTATTGATCTTATCGATAATTATCGAACTTATTGATATTATAGATATCGATATGATCGATAATATCGATAAACCTATAAAATTTTTCTGAATTTTTATCGATAATTTTCGATAAATCGATAAATTTCCCACCCCTCGTCATGACTTTCATAAAAGAGACAAATTAGTCTGACTTTGTGGATTCAGATTTTTTTGAATTGTTGAGGGTCAATAATTTAATTAATTAATAATGACGGATTCAATTATTCTCCACCACATCGCGCCACTGCAACATGAGGTCATGTGATTTGCCCTAAGCAACTTTTTTAATTTATTGTTTTCGATATCTTGCCATCTAACCCCACGTTTTGCCTCTTCATAATATTTTTTTAATTTACCACCATATCAGTGATCACGAGACATTTGTCCAAATCGTGAAGTTACGGTGATGAAAAAACCAGACAAGTCGTTACCCTCGAATCAGAAATTGACGGGTCCGAGCGTTTTTCAGGATTTTCATTTTAAAGCCCTAAAATCGGGATGTACAGTTTTCGTTGGACCACCCTCTATGTGATGATAATCATAATAAAGTTTATGTTATGGATATTATAACATCTATTTGAATAAAATTATTGTTTGACTTCAAGGCGGATACAGCAGTCAGGCTGGTGGATACGAAGACAGGAGTGGGGGATACCAGTCCGCGGGATATGGTGAGTAGATTGCTTTTTTCTTGGCCATAAGTAGCAATTGTCGTAATGAGTTTGTTTGTGAAAGATTTGATGAATCAGATGAGCAAGTTTCCCATCAAGATCTCTTTTCTATGGATGATATCTGACAAAAATAAAATGGAACTAATAGCTTGATGCTAACATGAAGTGGAAAAGATGGTGCATACATTTAACTACTGAAACTATTTGTTCCTTGAATCTGTTGATTTCTTCAAATGGCCAGCTCTTAAAATTGATATTTTCTAAAATATTCACCTAGGTCTTGAGTCTTGAATAAGTCGCAGCCTCAATCAAACAATTGATGATTTCCCATCAATGAAAATATATCTGGAATACTGAACAATAATTTTTTGACTTTTTTTTTCATCCTATCATCATAATATAAAACATTGAAAATGCCACAATAAATGAACTAGACATGGCCGCGAATCATGTGGCGTCAGTGTGCGAGCAATTTGGATTGGTAATGCCCTCACCATCTCGCGGGTGCCAATAAATTCCACAATGGACTTGACAAAGATGCCAATTTGGACAGAAAGCTATGAGTACACTGATATTAATTTCTTGATTTTTGTGATCATGTTCAATAACTCAATAATACCTACCTACCTGAAAATTCGTGGCACTAAAAAATTACATAGCATAGTTAGAAGGTTGATTTCTGTTGGTGGATTTTTTAGAATTGTAAGTGAAATTTCATTTTGTATTGAATTACAGTGCAGATATTCATGACATTCAGTTTCAAATCTCTTCCAGTAAAGTACCTTCAAGTTTAGTTAATCACCTATACATATATGTACCTACCTATACCAATATACCTACTATAGGGAAAGGAACAAATGTTGAATCAATCAATACTAAATAATTGCTCACTTGGTTCTATTTTTTATTGATTTTAGTACAAGCATCACTGCCATCTTGTCAATAATATTGAGAAATGAGAACAAGGAAGTCATGCGGAGAATGAGGTATTTTAACATGGCAACATTGTGTTAGCGCCATTAAAAAGTATACCAGAATTGTTCAGTTAGATTGTTTTTTAAACCTATTTTTAAACGAATAATTGAGTAAAAGATCGAATTTTGTCGCTGCTGATCCTACTCGACTACAAATTTTGTCTTCTATAAACTTGAATAAGAATTAGAAAAGAGGGAAACAACCTACACAATAAATACATACTATATTGGAAACATTTACTTCCTCAATGAATATCAAATTATCTCACCGGTTCGCGATTTTACTAAATATACTGTACGCTAGTATAAACCACGCCCACCGTAATATCTCATCTTCCAAGTACTTAGGCAAAACTCAGAGACTATTTATCCTTAATGAACTAACCTATCCCTGATTGCAATATTTTTGAGGAAGGAAAACCAGAATATAGTGTAGAAACACATTGATTAATAATATATTTCAAAAGTTGAGTTCTTCAACAAAATTGAATAAAATGAGACTGTTTATCCTAAACGCACTAACCTATTTGACTTCAAATATTTTCTGAAAAAGGAGAGCCAGAATGAAGTAAAAAAACATTGGTGAAATAAAAAGTTGCAAAAAAAAGTTCAAGTTCACAGCGATTCGAACCATGGACCTTCAGACTGAAAGTCGACAGCGCTAACCAGTAGACCATTTGGGTATATGAATTTATTGCGTACTAGAGGTCGAGAGAGCTTCAGTCGAATTCGTGTCAAAATCATAGAAAGTGTATCCCTGCGTTGAAGCACAGTATATTCAGTGCGATGTGTTGACTCCGTGTATATCGGTAATGTTTGGTGATATGACGTAATATGGTGGGCGTGGTTTGTGCTAGCGTGCAGTATATTTATTAAAATCGCCACCGGTTCACAGTAGGATCGACTCTAAATTGAGAATTTACTTTATATTTCCTCAAAATAAAACAGCTGGCAACGCATGAAAAGAGATTACACGTCAGTAGTGGCGCCGCCGAACGCAATGTACTAACATTCCATGAAATTGTAGGGTATTCAAATGGCGTTTTTTGAATTATTGCAGCACATTTTATCAAAAAATTATATGCAAGTTTGAATTAATTCACGCATTTGTCTCTGCCTATTGACCCCCAGGAAGTCAAAAGTATGTGAACACTCCTCTTCATATCTTATTTTCCGATGATGAATCTCATTTTGATACACCTGATATTCTAGACGATATGACTTCTCTAATACATTCGTTGACATCCAGTATGCCTGGTGCTTCTAGAATTCCAGACACTCCAAATGGCTTGTTAACTAAAATTCTTGTGATAATCAATGAATTACTGTACTATTTATTATATAGTTGTCAAATCTTTCACAAACAAATGGAATGTTTTCTTCTTGGATATACAAGGCAAATTGTAATTTTAGTCATTTACAAAAACCAAAAAAATGGAATTGTGGCAAATAATGAATACAACAAAAATCCATGTTTCAAAATTTCATGAAATTATAATACCTCAAATCGATTATGAAATAAGAAGAAATATTGATCAAGCTCATGAAGAAAAGCGGAATATATATAAAAAAACAAGCTCCTTTAATCAACATAGACCGTCTTGGAAAATATCAAAATGCACAATATTCAATCTGAATAGTGTTCCATTCCACATTTTGAAATATGAAGGACATACGCCATGTTTTAGTAGGGTTTATAGCATCATGAATGATATTTATACACAATAATGGTGATATATTATTATTGTCCGAGAAACAAGTTGAATATTCCAAGATGGTGTACAGAGCTCCAAATCTAAAAAAGGATTTATAAGGACTTGTATTTTTTGAGTATGAAACTCACATTATTTAACCAAGAAATATGTTGGTTTCAAAAATCCAAGAAAAGGAAATCCATAACACTGAATAATAATTATATTAACCTGACTTAATTTGCAGTTCTATCATGAGTGTGCATATCCACTGTTTTCAGGTACAGCTAGGCAGTATTAATTTAAGTGTTCCAAAAACTGCTCTTCTAGAAATTTGAGAAATGTGGGAACCAAGTATTACATGAAAATAATTCGAATAACAAAATACGGCTTTTCAACAAACGATTGATAAAGTAGGATGGTAGCATAATATAAAAGAATAATGATTTGAATTATTAATTTATTTTCTTGAATGTTCAGCCTGGATACTTTACTATTTTCAGATTCTGGCCAGGGTAATTGGTACTAAAAGTGCTACAGAAATTATTGATATAATTTTTAAACTGACCTGTATTTTGTGTTTAGTTGTGTAAAATTGAAATGGAACTTTTTTATACTTGTAGTTAGGTGTAAGTTTTATGAGTTGAAAATGTCACAAACTGACATTATTATAAAATGGAAATTAGTATTTGTTCTCCACTAAATATAATTTGTACATAAGAAAGAAAATTGTGTTTTGAATACAAAGTGGTCCGAATTCACGATAATGAAACATAATAAAAAGTCGTCCATCAGCTTCTATGCATTGTTTTTTTTTTAAGTCGAAGGACTAGAAATTTTCCGATGACAATACGAAATTGGAAATATAACATCCAATATCCATACTACAACCTGTTATAAAAAATATACCCGCATATTCATATCAATAAAATGATTTGCGAGAACTACAATTACGAAAATTTCAAATGGTAAAAGTATGATACAGAGTAAACAACAACATGATTATTCAGAAAATTCGAGTTTCCAGAGGTCCAGTGGATATTTTACTTCTTCAACTACAGGAGGTGATAGTACCTAAGATTCACATATTTTTTGAAATGAAGGATTTAAAACGTTCATAATTTAAAGTTTGTGATCCTGTCATTTCTTTTACAAAGCTATTGAATGAAAGTGTCTGCACATTGCATTAAAAAACTGCCAATGTCAATGTTTGGCAAAGTTGAATCACAATAATTTTCTTTCAAATGGTTTGACCAAGGATAGTATATTCTATAAACTTTGGTTCAACTGTGCTTCATGACATGATATGCAATAGTTATAAACTTAGTGAAGCATTTATCACAGCCATATTGTGAAAACACTTGAGTCATAGGAAGAACCAACTGGTAGATCTTATTCTAGATCATTATTAAATGTAAAGTCTGGTGAAAGACAGAAGAATTGTTGGTAATCTTCCATGAAACCGCAGACGACACACTTCCATTATGATAACGCCAGAATCGAAAAATTATTGAAAACACTAATAAGGGCTTTTGTAAAAATATTCCTCAAGATACCGTCATTATTTCCTATGAATTGTTGAAAAAAGTCCCAAGATCACAATTGCAACATTATAACTTATAAGTTATGTGGACTAAGGAAAAAAAAAAAGTTCAGAATTATAAAAAAAATGAAAGAGAAGGAACTACTTATAGTGGATTACTCAAGATATAGTCTCCAAAAGCAGAAGGAAATAAACAAGTTGAGATTGAAATTATGTGATGCCATGTAAGAATATAAACGGAATGAACCAATTAAGTATAATCAGTACAAGATTGATCTTGGATTCAGGAACTAACTGATATATAACAAGAGTTCCTTGGGATTACTGAATAATATTCAGTATCCTTAAAAAATATTCCAAATGTAAGTATGAGAAGCGTGAAAATATAATAATATGTATTTTTTTTATGGATAGATCATGATTATTGAAATAGTTCTGATTACACGGGGTGTCCATAATACGGCAACTTTCATCCAGCAATAATGTATTACTTACTTTCCAACATTCTATGTCCTAATTATTCTTTCAATATCATTTGTACCGCCTGAATAGTTTTTTCTTTGGAGGAAAACTAATGTATGAATTACTAGTTACTAGCCAGTTATTGTTAATTCACCATGGACACCCTGCATAGTGCATGGCATAGATCAAGTGCTCGTTTCACATGATATCAAATGATAAGTTTGATATTGAAAGTGTTCCAAAACTACCTGAAGACAATTTGAATTTTCAAGATTCATTGTCCTAAACACAAAAACAAGTACATTCATACAACTGCAAAGTACAAGGCGCAGGTTTCCAAAAATAAAGGAAATATAAAAAGAACAATAAATGCAATGTAACACACATTGATTTTATATAAAAACTATTGGAGCCAAAAATTCCATTCGATTTGATTGAGGTAAAGTATTGAATTATCCATACCTTTCTTTTCCTAATAAAAAGCGAAAAAGTTGATAATGAATAAACAAGTCTAATTCTCAAGTCTCCCTACACATTTGCCAATCAAAGAAACTCCAATGGAGAAATAATTATTGTTTCCTGTTATTACTGTCATATCTTACAGTATTTCAACCACAGTTTTTTTAATATGATGTTGAATTTTTTAGGTTGAATTGGAATGGACTTCGAGGGAGTTCAATGAATTCATCAGGTAAATCATGATCTTTGGGATACTGCCACAATCACAATGAATACCATCCAAGAGAATTCAACTGAATATTATGTGTATCTAACAGAAACAGCTTAATGCCAATGATTCCTGGAATGTGGCTTTTTCTGCCAGGTGCACATAATATTTTTCGCCGGTCGTTCAAAAATTGAGAAAAGTTATTGAACTTGATCATTGACAAAAAAAGGTCTTTATTGCTCGAGAATTCTAGCATTTTCATATTCAACCAGCCTTCGATTCAATTTTTGCTACGGGAATGAATATTTCAAGGTAAAGAAGATGAATAGGTGTTCCAATAGTTGTCTGTATTTATCGTTGCCCAGTCACACTTATATTGAAAAATTGACTCAACAAATACTTTATTCTCCAGATAATTTTCTATAGGTCTTTTTTCATTTCTGAATATTCGCTTCCGGAAAATTTGGTTGGTTTTTAATTCACATTGGCAACAGTATTCCCATCGGTCTGTACATAATATTTCTTCCTACAGGTTATAAAATAATCCTTTGATTCAGTTTAGCAATAGAATAAATTATTTGAAATAATGTTCCGAGTTTAGTATTCCCTTTCCCCTTTTTGATTTGAAAATATTTCTCAGTATTGAAATGATTTTCTGATCCAACTTTTCGTCTGAGCAACCGTCATCCACTTAATTTTCACAAATACGGCCCTGCTATCAGATTCGAATAACCCTTTCTGATTTCGACGATATACTACATATTGTGGTCATTGAAGTACTTTCTTCCTCAAGTTGAAGAAAATCAGCACAGTTCTACAACATTGATTTGACTGACACAGGATTATACAAAGTCCCCACCACTATTCCATTTTATGACGCAGACGCAACTACATTTTGCAATTGCAATGCATGTAACTTGATGCATCGCCGCGCACTGAATCGGCTTAGACTGGCCAGATCTTCTCAGAATCGCCAGAGAATGATAGATAAAGCCCTGGTTTCTCTGACCAGATTGGCCCGAAATATTTCGGCGAATGTCGGCGCACAGAACGATCTGGTCAGAGAAACCAGACCTTAAGGAAAAACTGCTTGCACGGTTATTGAGCCAAAGAAGTGTATGAACGAAGCTGCAAGTGTAAAGTTATGGCGGAACATTTGCATAGGTTTCCTCTTTTGAGATTGATATTATGTATTAGAACCTTGGTTTCTGTTTTTCTTATTCCTTTGTAGGCTAAGGCAATCAAAATATCTTCCTTAGATTCAGATCAACTAATTTTTTCTTGTGTTGAAATTGGTTTGTACCATACAGGGTGTCCGGAAATTATGCGCAAACGATCTAGGGGGTGATTCTACATAATGAAATAAGAAATTCATCTCATATGAACCTAGGTCCGGAAATGCACAGTTTTCAACATACAGTGTGTTGAAACTTTTAAAAATGATCGGTTTTTTATGAATATCTCAAATGTCTTTTCACCGATTTTCTTGAAATATGGCCATAATATTTTTAGTTATGAGGGGCTGATATACCCATAATTCAATTGGAATCTTGGAATCCAGTGGCGTCCCGATGAGCAACCTACCGAATATTATTGTCAATAAAATGTGCGCCACTGATTTTTTTGCATTCTGTATCTTCATAACCTATTGACCAACTAAAAATAGAACATTTTGGTCTCTTGAATTGTTGTGCTATTTTGCTGCTTCTTGGTGAAAAAAAAATAAATTCCAATTCATTGTATAAATTTGCGCAAAATATTGCATCAAAAACAGGGGTGAAATTAAATGTGACATCCATGTCCATAGACGTAGAATAAGAATGAGGAATAAGTATCTTCAAATATTTTATAATACATGTTTGACACACTCTATACTAGGGCTGTGCGATATTGAAAACTGGGTATCGATATCGATGCACGCTTTGGTATCGATATATATACCTCTGGGTTGTGAGTTCGACTCTCACACGGGGCGGTGGAGTTTTTTCATTTTCCATTGTCACTCGAAATTAGGGCTTTCCATCTTCATCATTATTGTATGTATCTTTTCGGTTGAGTAACCGACAAACATTATGACTTGACTCCTATGTATGATTGCCTTCGGACATTTCCGTATACAAGGAAAGACAATGCCAGAGGACGAACGGGGAAATATGGAGACTGTATAGTACCATCCTGCCAGCGATGCTTCGTATAGTGCATGGTTTCGAGTGACTTCGGGAATTGAAAGGATTCTGCCGCTTGGTGTGTGATGAGAACTCGACCTCCCTGCCGATTGATCGACGGACGACCCGTTGGCTCAATTGGTAGAGCGTTGGGCACGTAACCCAGAGGTTGTGAGTTCGACTCTCACACGGGGCGGTGGAGTTTTTTCATTTTCCATTGTCACTCGAAATTAGGGCTTTCCATCTTCATCATTATTGTATATTCGAAATGGCCAATCAGCAATTTGTGCTGAAACTATAGCCAATGAGACTTCACCTTCGCATTACCCAATAAATTGTTGGATCTAAAAACGAGCGCATGCGTCTCAAAAATATATCTAGATGAAAAGGCCTATTGCACAGTACAGGTATACTGTCACCTGGCACTGTCTTCTATTTTTTCCATCAAGGTTGAAGGTTCAGTGGTGGCGTGCACATTTTCGAATGAATGAGAAATGATTAGGTCCGTTCGTTAGTGTTACTCAATCTGCTAAAGTTGATTCATTTTTCATGGTTATTTCTGTTCATCGCTCTACATGAAATGATATGGTAACACAAAAATATCAAGTTCAGCAGGTTGAGCGAACACAAACGAACAAGACTAAAGAAATAATAAATTACTGTCTCTAAAGCGTTGATTTCAGATCATCACCATTTACTTTGAATGTCGCTGACGTCAGATAAATCACAAATAACTCAACATTGGCCATAACTCACAAAATCACTCACAGTCCCTGAAATAACTCACAAATTGGCAACCCTGAGACATAATGAATGTGCGCGTCCTCCTCAATTTGAGCATTCGTCCGTTTTTAACACTCTTAAGTTGGATTTATGCACACCGCTTTTTTATTAATCTCTTGCTTTCATTAACTGTCATTAAAGTTTGATTTTATTTATCTTTATTAATTTTAAACCCTTCTCCTTGAACAGAACATAGTCCTCAGCGTACTTAGCCCGATGAAAATATTTGTCTTATAATATTCAGTGATCACATAATTACAAAACGAATCATTCATTCACATTGTTTTAAGAGTCGAATTTGAAAATACTATAGAATTTTTAGAATTTTCAACCACATATTTTGAAAAAAGGAGAGGAAGAAATTGTATGTCTGACTTATGGCAGAATGGCGCCTGCGCCAGGCACAGTTTTATTTGTATTTGTCGTTATAGTTATTTATGTATCAAGGGCGTAAAGTAGGAGTTTATGGCCTGCGGCGTGAATACACGCCGAAGGCTATAAACGCATTTTACGCACGTGATACATACACAATTTTATGCACTAGTGGTTTATATCTTGAGTCACAAGTAATGACTAGATTTCAACAATACAACAATTCATATGTTACTGATGAATTCAGTTTTCAAGAGAAGCGCAATGTTTATGTGTATAATCTACATATTAAAATTACCGTACGAAATTCGCAATTATGGTGAGAGTAAAACTCTTTGTTCACTAACAGAGATTCACTCCTTGAGATGTAACAATATGTATACCCCCAGTATATAGCTACCTAAATTTGACGTCAATCAATCTGATGGTTGCTGTCTAGCAATAAATCCAGAAAACAAGCTGAAATTGTCATCTTTTGGCTAAAAACTTCAGACAGCCAGAAAGCAACTATTCAAAGAAGGAAGTTATAGCGATGATGGGATCGGATGAACAATACATGACAAACATGTATCATAATCATAACGATAGAATCAGCTGAGAGTTCAGATATAGGTATTCCACAAATCGATGTGTAGATATGAGGGACTTGAAACCAGCGGGCGGTAAAGTGCACTTTATGGCCCGTGGGCGATAATGGACCCGTGGGCGGTAAAGTACCTTTTTACGCCCGCAAATCTGGGCGATAAAGTGCACTTTACCGCCTTCTAGTGCATAAAAAGATATAAGATATAAGTTGGTCATCTTTTAGCGAATTTAAGTGTATAAATGAATGAACGGGAATGCCAAGTTTCAACTCATTAGTGAAATCCTTTTATATTAGATGATGTTAGCTTGTGTTTGTATGTAGAGCAGAATCTACGAACGTGATTTTGAGCCAATTCAAAAGTTCGAAACTTCGCACACTTATCAAGGACCGATGACTATAGCATAATTTGACATTATTGTTCCATTATCCTGATCAGGATCTTCAGGATGAGCGATTGATTTTTTTCTCGGATGAAATGGTGAATGATGTTCCGCCACCAAAATTTCAAAATGTTCCTCCACCAAAAATTCAAATGTTCGTTTATCGTCCGAATAACCTTATACAATGTTTTTTTATATCCAGAGACACGGCAGTATCTTGTAGCAAGTATACTCTTACGATATAAAAAAAAATATATATAGTTACATCCAGACAGACGGGAGTGTCTTGCACCAAGTATGAAATAAAGTGTCCGGAGAGGGAGCCTGATAAATGGTTACATAATCCAAGGAAGGCAACAGGCGCGCAAATTCCCCACTTTCACTGCGGGGCGTTACAAAAAATATAAGAAAAAACTGAAAAACACGCTTGTGTAGTTAGTCGCACTAAAAAATATAGAAAAAAATAGTAGTTAACTAAAGAAACACGCATTTATAGATACAAACAAACTGAAAGAAGTAGAAAATGATAGTTATTTCTACAGCAAGGTAGTAAAGAGTCATGTAAGAGCCTGTAGTTTTTTTTATTTGGAGAGATAAAAACTTGATTCACAAGGGTTATATTATCAATGATGGCGCTTCCCTTGAACTTAATGATAATTTTCTTCAATCACCTGTTCGATTGGAAGTAGAACAAACTTTTTTTTTCAAATGGCACTCTGTATATTTCTTCATCTTCTTCATCTTCATCTTATTTGCCTTAAAATCCTCTATTCAACTATGTATCACAATTCGATATTCGTTTATTCATTGGCTGCTGAATTGCATTTTCTTCACAAGTAGCCAAATGAAAAAACTCAGTTTCCATTATAGTTTTCTCAATATCGTGAGTTATTTTAGGATGATTCTTTCAAACTCAATGAAATTATTGGCAATCTTCTGGGACCGTTTAGGGTATGGAAAATATTCTGATAATATCGTCTAGGTAAGATAGGCTACAGAAATATATAGGGTGCCATTTGAAAAAAAAAGTTGGGTCTACTTCCAATCAAACAGGTGGTTGAAGAAAATTGTTAGTGGGTTCAAGGGAAGTACCATCATTGGTAATATATAACCCTTGTCAATTTCAACTTTGTATCACTTCAAATAAAAAAACTATAATCTGTTACATGTCTCCTGTGTCACCCTGTACATACAATACCTCCTATTTCCACTTCCGCTGAGAAATTATTCAAAAGTATGGCGAATGCACTTTGCTGCTTCGCCATTTGTTGCATCTTGTAGAATTCAAATGTAGTTTGACTGAGTTTGACTGGTTAATTCGATAAAAAAAAATCAGATTTGTCTCGAGATTTTTTCGCTTTCATTAGCGCGCAACATTCTTTTTTTTCTTGACGGTTTCTTTTGAACGTCATTAGTTTCAGCTGATCTGTTCATTAGATAGTTATTTCATGAAATCGATCAAAGAGGAAGTGATCACTTCAATGTCTTCGATATTGAGCAAATATTGATCCACAGGGTGATTCGATATAAATACCAGAGAATCGTGAAATTCAGTCATGCATAATTATAAAGATTTGAACTTTGCATGAATACTCTATCTATATATATTGACGTAGAAATGAATTTATATAATTTCTGATAACATTTTTGATCTTCTGATGACATGATAACAGAATATTATTACTAATATTGAAATCATGCCGTTTAACTCCTTTCCTTTTTTTCGAAAAAACATCTAATCACCCTGTATACCCTTGCACTTCAGTTGACCAATGACCAACTGTCACTAGAGAAGTCCTGACCAGTGGCGTACCCAGTAATGTACCTGGGGAAAGGGATAATATATATTTTGCAAAATACATTTTTATTTATGATTATTCTAGAATAATTTTGAGCATTTTACAGAATACAATCTAAGCTCCTCATAGGCTTCAGAGCAATTTCATCAATTATTTCTTCAATAGATATGACAACCTAGCTCTCTATGAAGCCTCACTTGATGAGCGGTAGTATTCCTGGAAGCGATTTTACTAAATATACTGCACGCTAGCACAAACCACGCCCACCATAATACGTCATATCTCCAAACATTACCGATATACTCGGAGTCAGCACATCGCACTAAATATACTGTGCTCCAACGCAAAAATACACTTTTTATGATTTTGACACGAATACGACTGAAGCTCTCTCGTTGTCAATCTCTTGTACGCAGTTAATTCATATACCCAAATGGTCTACTGGTTAGCGCTGTCGACTTTCAGTCTGAAGGTCCATGGTTCGAATCGCTGTGAACTTGAACTTTTTTTTGCAACTTTTTTTTTCACCAATGTTTTTTTACTTCATTCTGGTTTTCCTTTATCATATAGTTATTTTTGTATCTAGAGTGCGAAATGCTACTTTGGTGATCGAGATCTGATTTTTTTAACGAGGCGTAGCCGAGTTGAAAAAATAGTCGAGATGACCAAAGTATTTCGCGCTCGAGTTGCAAACAAAATTTTTTCTACAAACGTCAAAAAATATAGTTCTGAAGGAAAAATATGCTCAACTTGATATAAAATATAGTGTTGAACTGGCTTGAAAGGTCTCCCCCTATCCTCCCTAGGTACGCACGATGTTCCACGAACATAATAGGAATTTCCTTTCATGCGCTCCAAGAGAAAAAACAAAGTTATTGTTGAACATTCAGAAATAAATGATTTTGTGGATGTCTGCTCGATTGAGGACCATAAAGTTGAAATATAAATATCTCATTTATTTTACCTAACAATGCGCGAAGTAGGTACTTCGCGCACTGTTTTACTTCGCGCATTGTTTTGTGCAAGGAATAATGGTAACGTAGGAAACTGAAAAAAAGTGTCACTTCGCAATTTGTTATCAATGCGCGAACCTTGTCATTTTTTGACGTTTGTAGAAAAAAATATTTGAAGTCAAATAGGTTAGTGCGTTTAGGATAAACAGTCTCATTTTATTCAATTTTGTTGAAGAACTCAACTTTTGAAATATATTATTAATCAATGTGTTTCTACACTCCATTCGGTTTTCCTTCCTCAAAAATATTGCAATCAGGGATAGGTTAGTTCGTTAAGGATAAATAGTTTCTGAGTTTTGCCTAAGTACTTCGAAGATGAGATATTACGGTGGGCGTGGTTTGTGCTAGCGTACAGTATATTTAGTAAAATCGCCACCCGGTAGATACAATATCTCTTATTTTCACTTCCGTTGAAAAATTATTCAAAAGTATGGCGAATGCACTTTGCTGCTTCGCCATTTGTTGTATCTTGTAGAATTCAAATGTAGTTTGACTGGTAAATTCGATAAAAAAAATCAGATTTTTTTCGGGCATATTTTATGATTGATAGATGATAGATAAAAACCTAGCTCTCTATGAATTGACAGCGTCGTGGCTAGACCATTGAAGCCTTACTTGATGAGCGGTAGTATTCCTCGAATAGGTTTTGATGCGTTACAAGACTTTTGATTTTCAATCATGGTCAGACCATTGTCGTTCTAGATGACAACCTAGTTAGGTAGTTAGTAGGCAGGAGCTATAATATACCTCCTCGCACTAGGTCGCCTACTATGTTTTCATTTAGATCGACAATGGTCAGACTTCAAACTGAACGTATGTGCCCGGTCAAACCACAAATTTGACACAGCCTAGATTTTGATAGTCGGCCGTCAGATCTCAAGGAGATTGGTGTTATCTGGGAAAATGAAAAAGCGCCAGCACATACGCTAAGCCCTAAGCTAGTCGCACCAAGTCTCACCAAGGAATCCTTCTAAAGGTTAAAACGTATAGTTTATGCAAAGAACACATCACCGCAAGCCGTCGGTCCCTTTGAAAGTTCAAAGAGAGCGGCAGCGCGACCCGACATTCGTTTGATGATCTGTTCAACTGACTTTCCATAAACAATACCTAATACGTGAAGAAAAGTAGAGTGATGTCATTTTATCGGCATATTATAGGGGGGATATATCACTCTTTATCCTCCCTCGTAGGTACTCCACTGATGGGACCGACGCCAGTATGAATCCTCGCTGGTCCAGTCTGCATCTTGCATCTCCGCAAAGACATCCTTGCCCGCGACTTCTCGATCCTAAAACGAGAACTCGATACGGAGAACACGTCAAAATTTCGATTCACTCCGGTTCTCCGGTTGTTATTCTATTCAATTCAGTCGGCTCTGGTTCGTCCGCGGCGGAAGGCGTTTGTTAGCTGCGCGTTGGGACTTACCTACCTGATATCGCGTATAACTGGACGTCCGGTATATTTTATCGTTCCCATTATCGGTGGAGATAATCCTTATCTGTATGATATAGGAAATTCGCGAGCCAAACTCGAGACGCAAAATTGGTTGTAGAGGTGAGTGGGTTTTTGGTTTGTTTTTGAGCCACCACGTGGTCGTTGTCAAATCGGGTAATTTGAATTGATATCACGAATGATGATAATAACTCAGATAATAATGAAATAATTAGGTATTTTATATTCCTGCTTGAATGGATAAATATATACCAAATTGAAAACATTTACATGTTTAAATACATACTATACAGGGTGTCCCAAAACATGGATTAAAAGAAGGGGGAGTCCAATTATTGTAGATGGTTCAAAGGTTATATTTTTTTTTTTCATTTCTAAAATATGTACTTTCGCAAAACAAAAATATCCAAATGAAAATCTTCTTTTTTTTGTTTTCGAACATTGCGAAAGTTGATTTTTCGAAGCATTTCCGATCTATGTTTATATGAACTTTTCGTCTTAGAATCACCCAAATAACCATCCCTTGAAGTTTGGCCACATACTTAAATAACACTCTGAATATGATTATTGGTAACTATACAATAATTTCGAGCGTTACAGAATAACACGGAATAAAATCTTTGCGTCAAATTGGCTTCTGATTTTCAAACATCTATTCAAATATTCGTGTGACATTTTGATTTCGGCTTTGAAAATAATTTCAGGAATATCAGGTAGGACTATCAGTGGAAATAACTGAATAATTATCGAGGGGCGAAACGCTAATGAAGTCTGGTGTACACGTTGAAGAAGTCTCGATGAAGTCAGTGAAGTCACGATGAAGTCAGTAAAATCACGATGAAGTCACTGAAGTCTCGATGAAGTCAGTGAAGTCTCGATGAAGTCAGTGAAGTCATGATGAAGTCAGTGAAGTCATGATGAAGTCAGTGGAGTTTCGATTAATTCTTATACTGAAAATCGTAATGAATACGTACCACGTTTGTCTGAATTTACGCGAAATACCAGTCTTCTATTCTCGCTTCAATCCGAGTGACCCCTCCGAGGAAATTTATACATTTAATCTATGCATTATACATTATACCTTCATTATACCTTCATATACCTCACTCGAACAAAATATTAAAATGTTTGTTTGTCTATCTGTCTAGCCAACTCTGGCCTCTCGCTTAAAAAATAACCCTAGGTCCAGGCTCATTCAATTTTTTTGGCATAATTTTGGCAACTTTCTATCACGGAAATGATTTGTGTGTTCGTAAAACCCACCCAAAATCAGTCTCAGGTAATGTGATGTTGAAGATTCTGAAAACTGTGTCGCAAAATGTTTGTTTTCAAGAAATAATGTATTTTTTCTGTTATTAGCCACGTTGAACACTAATTCCATGATTTGAGACATTGAACATGAATTTCAAACTCTATTTCTGATTCTTCTCGATTGTTTCTCTCCCTGTATCTCAGGGAGACGAAAAGTGAATAGAAACTTTTTCATTGGAAATTTAATGTTGTTCAACTTTGTATACTTTCATTCTTCCGTTAGAGTTCGCGATTGTCGAATTATTCAACAAAATGACCTTCAAACGTTCCCCTACTGCCCCGCTCAACCCCTAGGGATCAGGACTTTTTGATGTTGTTTAAGGCACTTTCCTTCACCAATCTACAGAAATTTGCGACTACACGATTTTTTCCCCTATTTCTTGTTCGTTTACTGAACTACATAATGACGTCACTCCTCAACGAAATTGAATTTTCAATGATTTTCGTGATATCTCAATGAAAAATTTTGTCTCAAGAAGTACCAATAAAGCCACTTAAGTCTCGATGAAATCAGTGAAGTCTCGATGAAGTCAGTGAAGTCACGATGAATTCACTGATGTCTCGATAAAGTCACTGAAGTCACGATGAAGTCTGTGAAGTCATGATGAAGTCAGTGAAGTCTCGATGAAGTCAGTGAAGTCTTAGTAAAATGTGAAGTCTGGTGTACAAATTTTCGTCTGCGGTTCGCCCCTCGATAATTATGTAACTGATACTGCACCATGTGAAACAATTCCAATATCTTCGGAATGAATTTGTTCCTGACATTTGAAATGTTTATTGGAAGAAATAGATGCGGAATTTTCATTCAGCTGTAACAAGAAATCACTTCCATCAGTTCCAACTGCTGTAGAGATGAAAACGAAAACCTCGACGAAAACGAAATACGTGAAGAAAAGTGGTAGGTACGCCACTGCTGTTTCGATGTCACTGAGTCTTTGGAAGTAATTCTGCAAGTCTTTCAAAGTCACTGGAAGTCAGTCATTGGAAGTTACAGTCTTCGAAAGTAATTAGGATTCTATGAATAAACCGAGGAAAAAAATGAGTTTTATGAAATAATCTACCAATAAAATCGAGAATAAAATAGAGGGTGGAGCTCGAGTGGAGCTGAATACTCGAAGTTATAATTTTATAATGAGATTGTATGTGATTTGTCTATAGGGCTCTGTCTAAGGCTCGGTCTAAGGTATAAGAATTGTGAGAACTTTTTATCTCCCTTTCGGACAAGTGAATAAAAAATGGATTTAAGCCTTTTTGAAAGTAATGCGGCGAAACCTGATGTCATATGGTTATGCAAAATATTTACCAAAAGAGGTCAAGCGGCAGAGGAGATTGTGTAGATATGCGCGAGTGTGAGTGTAGATGATGATGGTATTAATATTATGATCGAGTTCAATTAATTGTGAAATAAAATAATTTTTTGTGGTTTCAATTCGCTGGACTATATTTCAATTGTGTGCGTCTCAATAGGTAACTTCATGACAAAAAACTTATCCTTATCCGTGCTTATTCGTTGTTTATCCTCACTTGCGGAAGTCACTTAACCCATTAGACTTTTATACGAGTTGTGATAACCGTTATATTATTGGTTGATAGCCCCTGTCCGTTAAAACAACCTTTATTACTACAAGATTGATATAAATAAAAACATCACTTCATACACGACCAAGTTTTTAGAGGAGTATCTTGTGAGAAGTTACATATTATATGATTAACATTCGTATGCAATCGACATAATATATTGTACTGTATACAGGGTGTTTTAAATTCGATCTTCACCGTTGGCATTTCGGTAATTATATCAGATGAGAGGATTCCTAAATTGGGGCAGAGACCGAGCTTGAGAACTAACTAACTAACAATATACCGTTTAGGAAGTTTAGATAATCATGTACCTACCGTATATGTTCGGCCTTATTCATTGGGGAGTCTTGAAGTGAATCTCACTTTTATCTCGACTTTTATATTGCCACTTTTTTCCTGACTGTCTTCCGCCTATCACCTTCAACTTAATTTTTCTCCATATTAGATTTTTTATGATTTTAATGTAACCTGTCATTCGGGAATTTTACGAATTTCAGAACGACATTTTGTTAGGCATAAAATTGCGCAACATATATATCTACTACTAGAAAAAGTACATATATGCGAGATCTCATGCAGTGATGAGGCTCGAATTCCAGCCACCGTGTACATAAAACCTTCACCCACCAGAGACATTTATTTTTCAACAGAATTTCATGGATCCCTTATACATTTGTCTATTGAGTTATTGTTCATGTTATATTATGATCACAATTCAATAAACACGAGCACAAATGACATGGACAAGGGTTACACTTGCTCTTAATTCGGCTGCCTGCCAAACACTGTATGAGCCAGTCTTCACACACGTCTGTCATAGGCTCTGATCTAAGCACATTCCACTGAGCAGTAGAGCATCTAGCAACTAGATAATGATATTATTTCGTAAATCGTAAGGCTATAAAAATTAACATTTCAAACATTTGAGCCAAAAGTCATTATTCTCCATAAGTACCTAACCTACCCCATTATGCTCGCAATGATTCACGAACTTTCAGATCAACTCACACGGAAATCATAATTGAAAATGGCAGAGATATATCGGATGCCGCATGAAAGAGATTGCATTTTGATGCAAATTCGGATCGCCCGTACCCGAAAATACAGCTGAATCCATTCTGAATCCATTTATTTCGAGAGCAACGGTCCATTTTGAGAGTCTCCCTTGTCGATACATCATTTATGTCCCCTAAATATTGACATACTGTGTTGACAATTCGGCGAAATCGAAATGGATTGGTAACGCAATATAGGAATGACAGAAATTCGATACAGCAGAATAGAAGTTTCGTGTAGTGTCCGAATGAATAAAGATAAGGGAAGTTTTCTATGTTCAGATTTTTTCTCTATGAAGTTCATGCATATGAAGAACCATTGTATCCCTTTCAGACCCAAGGTCAGAAAAACTATATTTTCTGTGCGAAATTCACATTATATAATTTATATACTCAACAAAGCATGCAATCGGAGGGGCAAATCATGTTCATGAATTCGGAGGACATTCAACAGGATCGCAAGGACACTCACCTCACATTTGTGATGTAATAATCAATGAAAAAGAAGATACTGTTAAATAATTTATTTATCTTTTATGACATTCCATGATTATGAGAGGTCGTAGACCAATCACTATATGCTCGGACAGCAAAGCTGCAATACTGGCTTTGCAATCCAATAGGATCACATCCAATTTGATGTCCGAGTGCAGAAAAGCCTTGGAAAACCTGGCAAAATCAAGAAAAGTCAGCCTCATGTGGATCCCGGGACATTCGGGAATACCCGGAACGAGGAGGCAGACAGACTGGCAAAGATCGGTTCAGGACGGACCTCGGTCGGACCGGAACCAATCTTGGGAATACCAAATAGCCTGGCAATGTCCTCTATGGAGGAACAGCTGCAAGAGCAATTCCTCAAAATATGGCAGGACACACCAGGAATGAGACAATCGAAGCTCCACATAATGGAACCTTCGAAGAGGCTCGCAAAAGAGGTTTTATTCCTAAACAGGCGAAACCTTAAAATGGTAGTGGGGCTCCTAACGGGGCACAACCACCTCAATAGGCACCTAGAGCTTATTGGGATCAAGGATGACCTCCTTTGCAGATGGTGCCTGGAAGATGATGAAACGTCATCACATGTCCTCACTGAGTGTCCAGCACTGACGCATCAGAGGAGGGCTGTCCTTGGCAACATAATTTTGAGGCCAGAGGACGTAAAAGAGATTCAGCTGAGGAAGCTGCTGAACTTCTCCAAGGCAGTCGGCATACCCAGCTGAATGTCGTGACATGTGGGCGCACAATGGGCCCAAATAAGAAGGCCCACGTGCAGGGGGTTCACCCGCCCACCAGTGCTTCGAAGAAGAAGAAGAAGACATTCCATGAAATGATTTCGGTCTTTGCTAAGGCACAAGTACAAGTCACATTTACTGCATTTTGTTCTTGATCGACTCCTACAGCTCTCAAGACGACAGTTCAATGGATGCTTCAGGCTTTCACTGATGTGCCAGTGATCGAAGCAGTCATATCTATTATCTTCACATGGCATTGGTGTACATCTGGATTTTTTCTCCTCATCTCTGGATCATCATCATCTGATTCATTTGATTCATCTGAAACTGATCTTTCAGAACCGATATCAATATCTTTGTCGAGTTGGGCAAGTAACAAAATATCGTCTTCGGGCTCGTCATTGTCGACTACGAAATCTGATCCACCTTCATCTTATAAATAAAAAATGGCATAAGGATTATCTTGAAGATGATCTAAATCAATGAAATGCCTGTCCTCTGCAAGAAATAAATTGAATAATCTCAACTTCTACGATATTCCTGAAGTAGTTGAGTCCTGACAAACTGAATAATGATAAGTTGAACGAAATAAATTTGTATTTGCAAGATGACATTTTTGCAGTTCAAGATAAAATTCGTATTATCTGCAATTTCCACTCATTTATCAATGTTAAAAACTAACTTTGACTATACCTACTATTTCGAGAAAGAGATAAAGAAGCTCGAAAGGTTGGATTTTTAACCCATTTCAAGACCACCTATCAACTAGTTTGTCAACAAAAGCAAATGAATAACTCACTAAACGTCACTAAAAGATAATTTCAATCATATAAGAGTACTTCTGGCTTTCCGTTGCTGGGAGCTATCCCGCCCTTTTGACACCGAACATAAACGTTTATTTTCGGTGCTTTTGATGAAGCTATGAAAATCCTCTCATTGACTAGGGGTACTTCATACCTATTGCAGACTTTTTTGGGATTTCGGACATCTAATTTTGAGAAATCTTGTTGAAGTAAACATAGGTATGTGGTATGGTATGTTAATGCTGTGGTAACAATTACATTGTTAGAGTAACAAGATATGCCTATTGCTATTGTCAGAAGAGCGAGGAAGTTAGGATGATAGGATTGATTGCGGAGAACTGTTTATGTCAGCATTTTATTCTATGAAAATTAATGAGGTAACAAAAAATTAATCGCATCACACATCTTCAAAAATGATTGCTGAATTTTCTCACAGACTGAACAATAATAAACAGATTCTTATAATGTAAATAAACTTGGCGCATTGAATTTATTTGCGTAGTGAAAAGATGGCCTTGCAGGGACGACCGGTTTACTGGCTCTAGTATAACTACACGCAGATGCAGTATATATAGGCACGTAAACCTGCGAAAATTCACCCAAAGATTCTCTATAGTGATATCACAAGAGAGTGAGAATAATATACATTCATCCAGATTTTTGGGATCTTCTTTCATCTATTCCTATATCTATACCTATATAAATAAAAATATGAGTATTATTTCAATATATGTGTAGTAAGGGCAAATCAGATGATTTGCCTCGAAATCCAAACTAGCTAGGTATATCCAACTCACATTAACATCTTCAACTTCCAGTAGGATCGTTCCATATTCAGTAAGAGAATTTTAATTCTCGAAAATCAGAAAGCGTGCGGCCCTGGTGTCGAACTGACCAGCAAATTTAACCAATTTAGCATTGTCAGAATTTTTTTTATGTTCTGGTTCCCACGAAAAGGGATATCCTGTAATGTTCAGAGAACATCGTGAGAACCAAGGGAAATAAGGTAGGAATTAGTGTTCTTGAATTTCTGGAAGTTATATACCTCGGGGAACACCTCCCTTGGCAATGTGTTCCAGAGCCTCGCTGTTCGTTGGATGAACGAGTCTTTGGAAAGAGATGTTCTGCAGGTCTCCAAAGTGACCACGAAGGGGTGCGAAGCCTCAACTCGACGGATTAATCTCGCGGGGACTGCCAAGGAATGATCAATTGTTGATATTTCAGAAGAGCATCGTCCATGAAAATATCTTTGAAATAGATCGCCAACTTTTCTACGGTGTTCCAGATAGGTGAGTGAGTTAGTGAGCGAGGCATCATCCACAAGACGAATTGCCCTTTTTTGGAAAGAATCCAAGAGTTTCCGGGTATGTTTGGGTGCTGCACTCCAAATATGGGAACAGTATTCCAGGACAGGTCGGATCTGTGCCTTATAGATCATAAGAAGCTGACTGGAAGTGAAATAGCTCCTGGCCCGAAACAGAAAACCAAGTTTTTCGGATGCACTTTTAGCAATTGACCTCACGTGATTTTCCCAAGAAAGGTTATTGCTGGTAGTAATACCAAGCATCGAAATGGATGTCTTCAAAGGTATGGTTACTCCTGACAAGCTTATGTTGGGCACAGTGAAATCGGCTTTTCTAGAGAAAAGGCATGCTTGTGTTTTGTTTGCATTGAAATCTACCAAGCTATTGGATCCCCATTCGAGAATTGTTGCCAAGTCCATATTTATGTTGTCAACATTTCTCCCTCGGTCGTTTCTGATTTGCCTGGCTGGTATTGGAGCCCTGGAAAAGAAGACGGTATGGAGGGTACTATCACCCGCGAGAATTTATAATTGTTTTGAGCAAATTTTGATTATTTTTCGATAGTTTTCGGACCTAACTATATCGTAGGTGATTGTTGTTTCAAAACATTTATCAAATGAACAAACCAGTGAGAGTGGAATCCATCAGGATACATTTTTCATGTAATATATACGAATTTACTTTTGGGGATACAGACTTGTGTGAAAAAAAAATTGGGAAAAAAAGTTTGTAGGTGTGTTTCTATCTATTCATTGTAGGTGATACTTGAGTTTTATTGCAAAGAAACACTTGCGAAGATGCCAAAATCATCACGTAATTCCAAAAACAATTGAAGAGCTCCAATTGGCGGTATATCTAGGTTAATTTACTATTCACCTATTTATTCTAATACCTGACTAGTGTGCAAAAAATACTTGAAAATCCAAAAAGAATTGAGGACAAAAAGTATATAGATATTCATGAAAGAACATATACATAGGATTAACTTTATTGAGATTGATGATTGTAAGTATTCCAAAATAAATGTGAATTATCAAGCATTTTGAAAACAACTTTTAATTAATATTCTTCAAGAAGTCTAATGTAATCACCAACCTAGTCCAACATATCTTCATTTTCTGAATTAGAAGCAGATAGAAGTAGAAAGGGATGGAGAAATTGAGAAATGGCAATAATACTCAAATAATTCCAGAGATTTGTTATATACATATAGAGGCAGTGGTGAAAAGCATTTTGAAAATAATATGAATTGATAAAAAAAACTGTATGCGTGCGTTAGCGTTTTTTGCTGTTTCCTGAAATATGGATTTTAAAATGACCAATTTACATAAGATCCTTATGAAAAATGTTTGTTGATCACCTTCAATCCAAAATTTGACGTTTTTCAGCGCCATCTAACGGATTGTGATTTTCTCGAATAGGTGTTCCAGCTCTATACAAGACCCAGACAGCCAAAACAATAGCATGGTTTATTTGACTGGCCTATAAATTGTGATTATGTGATATCGTTTTCGAATGTTTAGATTGCGAATAAAAGCTAACGAGCAGCCAGATAGAATTTCAACAAGGAAAATAAACTTCGAAAGGACTGATTGAGAAAATTGAATTTGTTAAAGAGGTCATAGGCGACACTGTGAAACTGAAATCAGGGGTGTACCTAATAATTTTTCAAAAACTCGCATCCAATCAGAACTCGTTGTGGCGAGCAAATTTTTCTGTCATAATTTCGGTCACTTGGAGAATTGTACACTGTGGTCTAGAATTATCTCCCGATACTTATTTATGAAAAAAAAAGTCATTATTTCCTATAAACTTATTCCCGAAACGAATGTGTTGAAGGCGTATAAATAATAGTACATCGTTTTATTAGGATCAAATGTGACACTTTGTGTGACAAGCGATATTTGCGTTTGCGATGCGGAGCGACCGCGAAGTCGAGCACGCAAATTTTTGCGAGTCAAACAGAGTCACTTTTGATCCGAATGAAACATGCTATTTTTTCTGCAATCGAAATAATTGATATATTCAATTGATAAAATATAAGTGAAAATACCACTAGTTTCAGTCGAAGCAGCTATCATATCAGCTGTCATCTCACACGTTTTTAGTTCTTAGGAGTTAAACTTCTACTTTAGCTCCTAGACACTAAAAGTGTTGCCTAGCAACATACATACTAATCATTTTATTGTGTCAGTAAGAGTTTCAGTCAAAGCAGCTATCATATCAGCTGTCATATCACACGTTTTTAGTTCTTAGGAGTTAAACTTCTACTTTAGCTCCTAGACACTAAAAGTGTTGCCTAGCAACATACATACTAATCATTTTATTGTGTCAGTAAGAGAAACTTCAACTTCAAGAGCTAATTTTGGAACAAAAATGGACTACTTTGGAGCCGATTGCAGAAAAATATATTTTTATTCCTATCCTCTAACAGATCTGGAATATCAAAACCATATTTTGACTGAGATAAAAGGTTATCTAGAGACCCTTTTACATACTATCAGTCAAACCCTTCTATCTTCTTTTTTCACGGAATATAGTTGTTAGTATTTCACGGTATTTCACTCTATTTTCAGACGAATAGACAGGATTCCAAGATGGCAGGTCAGAAAAAATCTACCGTATTTCCTACTTTTCATCAATGAAAATAAAATGGATGATAGATGTTATGGGAGAATTATGAGGACATACTCTTCATACCGTTCATTGATATATAAGCAATATACCAATCAACGTTTATATATATGTATACTATTCTGTATACCTAATATATGTATGAGTACACAGCTCGTTGTTTTTTCTTCAAACTACCGAGTGTAAACCTGAACGTTGGTACATTTCTAGATCTGAAACATTTCTTCAGTGAGAATAAAACTAACTCATTGCTCTCCTCTCCACAGCATGGAATACTAACTATCTCATTAACTATCTATATCATTGAAGTTCCATGTGATGAAATTAACATTTAAATTAGTTTAACATACAATTTACAATCGGATCTTTTCGGAAAGAAATGTTGTTCAGGTGATCGTGGGAACAAGATCAATGTTTTTCAAATTTAACGATGCACAAGTCGTCACTAGAAGATTTAGTATACCCATGAAAAAAATCAAAGAGAACTGTGCAGATACAGGGTGTCCCATCAGTCATATATCAACGGAAATAGGCTTGTGATTTGCGAAGTCATTCCGAATCGAAATAACCATCATACAAGGTGTCCCAGAACAACGTACATTGATTCTACACCACACGAAAATTTAGTTTTTCAATTGGTTATTCATAACCCTTTTGAGCCCTTTCGGCCGCTGCGGATTGCATGTCATCAATTATTAGCGCTCCAGTTTGTTTGAACTTCCGAATAATTACAACGACAGGCAGTATAATATCGCAAAAAACACGAAAATTCTTCACAAAAAGAAGAGCGCTTTTGCTTTTGAAGTGCACACGTGCGGCGACCATCAGGATTCCGTCTATTGTTCATATTTTGGGGTTAAATATAAGGCCTGTAAAATGTAAAGTGTAAAATGGGAGAACGTCATCTGTCTCCATCTCCTGGTCTACCATGAAATTATTTTCGAATGTGAAATATCGACTTTATAAATCCTGCTGCAGAAAAAAAAACACATACCTTTCATAGTGGGTGCCTGATCTCTAGTGATATTCAAACTCCGGCATCCGGTGCATGGGTGGGTAAAAAATACTTGATTATTTTACAGAAGGTTACAGTATATTATTTCAACAGAAGGTTAGAGTGCATTATTTGTAGATAATGTCCATACAATAAACATCAGTAGAATCTAGTTCGTTACGCAAAAAAATACAGCAGTAAATAAACAGGAGAGGGTACCCGACTAAGTTCATTCAAGAACTTGTCTTCGGGTATTACCAATCTATTGAAGTTTACTATTGAGATTATGTGTCCAGTTGAATCATTCGAACGATAGTGAATACTAAATGGAACAAATAATCAATACTAAAACTAGAAATATGATCTAATTGTGTATTACCCAACTATAAATTAGAAAATTAGAGATTTATTCAAAGTGATTCCGACACGTACAAAAAAAAATAACTAATGAGAAGAAGGAAAATGAAAGTTATAACAGTTTTCAGAAGTACATATTTTCTAGATTGAATCAATGACATAGGAGAAGTATGTTCTATCATTAGACAATATCCAATTTTTCAGTTTGACTTCCAATAGACGAGCCGAGTTTAGTTGTCTTAAGTCATTAGGTAATTTATTGAATAATTTTGAAACTGTATAGCGAAAATTTCTTTGACCAAGCGATTTCTGAATAGCAGGGACATAAATGACAGATGCGATATTTTGCCTGGTACCGTAGGTATGTGGTATATTATTTGAAATCTGCCTATTGGAGTGAAGGAAACAAAAAGCTCTGAAACAGAAGAGTTGTCGTATGTCCATCACCTTGGCATCCATAAATATCATAAGTATGATTTTTATGCTCCATTTTTGAATAACGTTGATTGGTTGCAAATAGTTTCTCCTAATACCCCCCCACCCTAGAATGGATTCTACGAATGCATAATAGATAGTTTTGAGATGGTGTACTGTTAGGAAACCAACTAATTGTTTGAATCTATGAATCATACCTCTCAATTTGTTCACAATATTGCGAGCCAGTAGATTCCACCTCAAGTAGGAATCAATGTAGATACCTAGGTATTTTACTGAGTGTACAAGTTCAATTGTATGATTATATACATAGGGCCGTTCCTACCCGGGGGTGCGAGTGGTGCGAGGAACCAGGGCGGCAAGGTAAGAAGGGCGGCGCCTTGTATTTACGATGCCACCCGCCACTGTATCTGGTCCGATCACCGATGTGTCCGATGTCGGTGAATTCAAAGCTGTCGCCGACATTGAACTCGCCGACTCTATTATATCTGGAACTTGGCATTTTTTATAGTGCAATTTTTCAAAGGAAATTAGAGTCCTGTCATTCATAAAAAATAAAGATTTGGATATTTCAAATTTTCTTCGACCTCGCAGTAGTCTCGATGGAGAAGAGTCTTCATCTTACTCTCAGTCTCAGCCCGATTCTACCTCGGAAGATGCGGACATAACCATTGCTGTCGAAGACGGAGACAGGTCGAGCTGAAGAAGTGTCGGAAACGACGGAAACTTTGGAGTTTGTTGCGACTGCGTCTGTACAAGAAAATAGTGTTGAAGCTGAAGACCGTCATGATGATTGTGCTATTGACCTTAAAAAAATTTATGATCTTGCAAAGTGACCAAATATCATTAGCGATAATTTGAAAATATTAATCATGAAGAAAGGTCCTTGTCAAGTTAGGAATGTAATTTTTTCTAAAGATAACCACGGGAGGACCTTTTCAGAGAATTATTACGTCAAAAGATTGCATAACGGTGATCGAGTCTGTACTGCACAAAAAACTCGGAGCTACAAATTTTTATGCGCTCTTAATATTTGGTACATTTTATCGAATGTCAATGTTGTCAGTAAGATTTTGCAAGGTGTTAATGTTAACTTACATGTTGCAGTAGAGCATTCAAGTTAACTGAAACAAATAATATCAACATTTCGAACAGATGAACATTTTACGGTAACCTCAAATGAAGCATCTGAGTTAGCCAAATGTCTTTTGATTGAAAATCAATTTCCTTCAGAAAGCCAGGTGAGGAGAAGAAAAAAGAGAAGACAATTTGATTATCAAGGCGATGATGAGAGTATCAGCATTCCGGAAAATAGCTTCAAGGTGAATTTTTTTTGCAGTACTAGACACTGCGTCAAATGCTTTAGCGGATAAGTTTGAACAGTTTCAGGCTTATAGAAATATTTGATTAAAATGACAAATGATGATTTGAAAATATTTTGCTGAGTTAGAGCAGAAATTATCTGATGAAAATGATGATAACTGTAAAAAAGATGTCTTAGGACTTGACCTTTCCAATATGGAACTGAAATTATTACCAATTTCATTAATGTCTCAGAAGTATATTCACCTGAAAGTGTTCTAGAATATATTTTAACAAACGTTCTACAGAGTGCTTTTCCTAAATTGACCATAGTATTGAGAATTATGTTAACTCTGCCTGTCACCGTAGCAAGTGGAGGGCGCTCATTCTCAAAGTTGATAAAATCATTCCTATAGAAAATGAGATATGTGAGTCATTAAATTTAATGTTAATGATGTTGTCAAAGATTTTGCAAATGCTAAAGCGCGAAAAGTCGATATCTACTAATTATATTATGGATTTTTTTACTTGCGATACTTTTTTCAGTTTTTTTGTGTGTTGATCAGTTTTATATTCATATTACATTTATTTATGTTGATATAGAAGTATGTATTATAAAATTGCGTTGCTATATTATTGAGTTTTTTATGTTGGCGTCACTAGGACTGTGATATTGTAAATGTTTCAGAAAACATAGTAAAATTACGGATCCAAATTTTTCCACAAAGGGCGGCAATTTCTCGTTTGCACCAGGGCGCACACTACCACAGGAACGTCCCTATATACATTTATTGTATCATAATTGGGCAGAAAGGGTTTGTAAGATGTGAAGGGTAAAATTTTCGTCTTCATAGCGTTGACTTTCAGTTTGTTTTCATCGAACCAATCAAAAATCATTTGGATGTCTGCTTTAGCAGTTTGTTCTTTTTCGACCCAGGAGTTGCCCTCATAGATAATGGAAGTATCATCTGCAAAGGATAATATCACTCCTTTCGAATTCAGCTGAAGCAGATCATTTAAATATATAATGAATAAAACAGGACCTAGGACTGTACCTTGTGGGACTCCATAGACGACTGTCTCTTTGTGACTGTTTCTATCATCAATTTTTACTACATGACTCCTGTCACTCAGGTAACTAGAAAATAAGTCATGTGCTATCCCTCGTATACCGAAAGTTACCGTATTATTCGAAATTTACCTAAACGGAGTGGTATCCTGCATATCAAGTATGTCAGAGAGTTCACTTTTGGTTTGGGAAGCGGTTCCCCTACCCTTCATTGATAATAAAAAACGTACCGCATGCTATGGCGGCAAAATAGCGTGGAATGCCCGCCAGTGGCGTAGAGTGCGATTTATTCGGGAAGAGAACATTGGCACAAATACGCAGAAAACGATGTCGATATGATCAAAAAGGATAAATGGAAACTATCGTTGATTGATATATTACGCTGAAGCGTAATATATCAATCAACGAAACTATATTATGACACTGGGTATTGTGTGTTCATTCCAAATGGAGAGACATTTTCACCACGGACTCACCGGATTCTCAAGATTCATGAATATGTTGGTATTATGGTCACGTTTATATCGTGAAATGTTGTATCCCTCTCGAACTGAACAAATTCGCTCAAACGGCTGTGAACGAATTGTGTTTTCCAGAATATACCGAACTTCAAGCCTTCTTGAAAAGATATCACAAGGGTTTGAACCCAATGAACCCAGCAAATTTAATTATAAATATCGAAAATACCGCAATAACGTGATATAGATTTCAGAGTATGTTCCTAATTTTTATTGCTCTATTTTCAAGGCATCAACAATGATTGATTGACTGATTGTTCTTCACGTCTTCATGTTCCTGCCGACTTCCTTTCAAATGATATGTAAATCGAGATTACCTTTATGTTTTTGGGGCGACTTCAAAGTGAAAAATGAATTTGAGTAATCAAGTTCGAATCGTTCATTTCCGATAAAGAACATTTCGTGTCTGACAGTTTGGTGTTACCAACCTTGACAAAATAAAAAATATGCGAATGGTAACAGAAGCTGTTTCGATATACGCATCAGAGACGCAAAATATAACAGGAAGACAATTTGAAAATGATCAGGACTCAATATTTCTTCAACTGATATACACGTCAATCAATATAGCAAGGAGGACAAATATTGAGGTATTTGTTCTTACATTACATGCAACCCCTTTACCTTGAGGGCAACTAGGTACCCCTGAAATTTAAAATGGCAAGCCCCAATTATTTTGCTATTTTTGAAATCCTCATGTGATACCAGATAAGTAACACTTATTTTCAATTTTCAAACTGCTAGCAGACCTTCCTTGTCTTTGGAATAACGGCTGTAATTGTGCTTACAAAACAATAGAGACCATTTTGAACAATTCATAAAGTAATTAGTAAGGTCTGTAAATCATTGTTTCATCATAATAAATGATTACAATTCGAAAATTGTGTGGGTTGAGTATTGTAATTAAAAAAAAAGAATAAAAATAGGTGTAACTTATCTAGAATCACATAAGGTTTTAAAAAATGGCAAAATAATTATGGATTGCCATTTAAAAATTTTTAGTGGTAGTTGCCCTGACCACCGAACATGTCTTTGTTTATGATCAGTGCCCTGACGCTGAAGGAGTAGATAGTAGAATGTAATGTAACAACAAATATTAAACACGTTACCATGGCAACAGAGTTTTTTAAATACATCATCTTCAGTCGTTCGAGTCCTGTCCGGTCTGTCGATTGTAGGAACTGTCAGCTGTCATTTTCTACTTTTGATGCAATCAGAAATGTTCAAACAATTTCTGTTTGTATCAGAATTCTTCATTGAAAATGTATGCGAAATGTAGACGAAAGTGAAATCGAAGAGAATGTTCGAGGTAGGTAGGTACTTGTATATTTCCAAGAACTCGAGGTAAAAACGAAGCTCTCATGGTTGTAGGCAATTCATTTTATGTTAAGCATATCAATAATAAATAAATAATAAAAGGTAAAGCACAATCTTTATGTGAGCAGAATTATGTAATCAGAATATGGATCATGGACGTAATGATATGGATACAAACCTGAGAAATCGAAAACTTTGACATCTCAGCGAATCGAAAAGATTTTATCTACTACTTCATATGAAATCTCATTTACAAAGGTCAGTAAACAAGCCATTTCACTAGAAATGTATATATCCTACGGACTGGACACACATCTACAACCAATATAACTAATACGCATGCAGTTGCATTATGTTCTCAATTCCCGTTCCCTTCGAATTATTTGTAGGTTAGCAGGTAGGTTATAATCTTATTTTCGGAATTATGGAATTTTATCGAAGAGAGGAATTATGAGTTCGTAGAAAAAGTATAGTAAGTAACGCGTTTATAAACTCTCCTAGACACTCGTTCATTAAACACTCGCTCCGCTCTGTTGCGCTCGTGCTTAAAATACTCGTTACTGAAAGGACGTTCATAACACTTGTTACATAATATACTATTAGAGTAGTAGAGCGGAGCAGAGCGGAGCGAGTGTTTAATAAACGAGTGTCTAGAAGAGTTTATAAACGCGTTACATACTATGCTTTTTCTACGAACTCCGAAAATTTCATTAACATACCTGCTATTCCTGCTAACCTACAAAATAATTCGAAAGGAATGGGAATTGAGAACATAATACATGCAACTACATGCAACCAGCAAGACACGTATAAGTGATATTGGTTGTAGATGTGTCCAGTCCATTGCTTACTAACCTTTGTTTCACGTTTATTGTCATGATTAGCGCAGAATAAATGAATTGTTCTTAAAGATGGATGCCTCATTTTTACACTTCTTGGAGATATGCGAGTACCAGAACATTCTCTTCGATTTCAGTTTCGTCTACATTTCGCATATATTTATAATGAAGAATTCTGATATGAACGAATATTGTTTGAATAATTCTGATACAAAATTTGAAAATAACAGTTGACAGTTAATACAATTGACAGGGCAGACATGTCTCGAATAGCTGAAGCTGTGTTTAATGAACTGTGTTGCCATGATAATGTGTTTAAGAAATCGTGTTGCCATGGTAATGTGTTTAATATTTTGAATAAATCACAGATCGACAATCCGTGATTAATCGATCATTTAGCGTGGTACATATCCGTACGCTAAATGCCATTTTAGTTATGTGAGTAGAAAATATACTATTAATCAATGTCATAATAGAAAATCTCGATGCCCTCATAAAGTTACGCCTCTGGCAAAAAAAACTACCAAGGCGATGGGTGAAACTGATTGTTAGACGACTGTGGACGTTCGGTATAAACCCTCGAGAAATTCCAATACATGAATTTCGGTTCGAGGTGGTCAGGTAAGGTGGTCCGCGCTTAATTTGGGCCCCATCTCCGGCTTGATCAGTAAAATAGACAGGTCAACAACTCAAGTGACCCAGGAAGTCACTCGAATATTTTCATTTCTGCGTGAAATCTTTATAGGCAGGATATAGCGGGTGTCCACGTAGTGGTAAAATAGACCGGTCAACAACAAAAGTGACCCAGGAAGTCACTCGAATATTTCCATTTCTGCGTGAAAGATCGGCCGGGTGTCCACGTAGTGTGGAAAAGCTCTATAGCTTCAGTGTGATAGGCGATAGACAAAATCTTTTTGGGGAAATGGAACTATATCGTAAGGTCTACAAATCAAAATTATTAGGATCTCTACAGTATGATTTTTGAACCCGGGACCACATGAAATATGATTTCTAAAAATGTAATACCCTGTGTTTCATTGCATTTTTAGATTCTTCCTGAACAATGTATCACGCTTGGGGTCTATCGGGGATGATTACAGAGATAGGTTTTCAAAATCGAGGATTTTCAATTTAGGATTTTCTTGTGTCGTATAACTATTCGTTATCGGCCAAAACGGCTTTCATGTCTCTATATTAACATTTGATTTACTAAATCTACTGACATATAATTGAAACAGATACAGGGATCAAAATTCTTGATCTAGAACCACCCTGTATTTGTTCCAATTAAATGTCGTCGGTAGATAGTGAATCAGAAGTTATAGTGACCGACCGAGTGACCGACCTATATAATGAATATTTTCGGCTCAAGAAAATCCTGAAGTTGTTCCCGCTAGACCCCAATTGTGATGAATTGATGGAATCAGCTCTTCAGGAAGAATCTAAAAATGCAATGAAATACCCTGTTGAAATCAGAAAAGGAAGATCTTTAATTTTTCTGAAAAATATATAGGGTGTTCCATTGTAAATAACTGAGTTGGTACCCATTTCTTAAATCAGTTTGTATAAAGTGCGTCCATTAAATTCAGTGCTCTCGTAAAATGGGGTCAGAATGTATACGAAATTTATGTGTAATAAATTTTGGAAATCAGATTTTCATGGAGATTCCAAAAAGTGAATAATATTTAGGGTGTTTCATATGATAAAATTGTCGCGGCCGTCATAACTCGAACGTTGATCACCCTGTATATTCAATGTTCACTTATAAATGTGGAAGAATGAAAAAAAAATCGACCTGCTGCGAGAAATTTGTCAAAAATGGACAGTTTGGCTAGAAATGAATTTATTCCTTTCATTTGCACCATACTATATATAGGTTTTATGTATACAGGGTGTATCTAAATAACACCGAAAAAATTCAAGAGGTGATTCCTTGTGATATTTATGGAAATAAAGTTCATATAAACATGTGTCCCAACTTGCTTCGTTTTTGAGATAAAGGATATTAATATTTCCATGAAAAACCTTTTTTTTTACTCATTTCTCAATTGTCTTTTCATCAATTTTAATAGAACGTTGTGGTTTCGTTGATAGTGATGGAGCTTCTTCTAGTGCAAATTGATTCGGAATAATATTTCCAGTGTGACGCCACTGTGGGTAAATGTATCGGTATTTATGGTGAATGTCATTGTACGCCACCGGTTTTTTCAATAAAAATTCGATATGACTCCAAATTTAATGTAGGTGTTTTGAAGACTTCCATTCATCCTGTATTTCAAAAACGGAGCAAGTTCGGACACATGTTTATATGAACTTTATTTGCTAGAATTTCACAAGGAAACCCCCACTTGAATTTTTTCGGTGTTTTTAAGATACGCACCATATATATATACAGTGTGATCCTATATCGCACGTAATTATTGAGGTAGGGTTCTGAAATTTGCAGGAGGATTTGCAATTACGTGAGATACGGGCGACAAAATTTAATTTTTCCGGACTGGAAATTTTCTAGGAAAATTATAAATAGTTAGTGAATTGGGCGTCCTGATTACGAATCCGAAGTGATTTTCAACCTATTTTGACTCCTAATATCATTTTCCGGAAACTTGGCTGGTTCCATGGCTGTTGACGAGCAGTGTTTATCACTGAAGATGACCCCACTTGGTCATAGAGTGCATTTTTGGAATATCTCTCGCTCCAGCAAATTTCAGGATACTTACCCAACGATAACGTAAGGTAAAGGGGTGTTTCCATTAGAAGTGGGCCACACTGTATATATAATCAAGGATATTATTCGCGGAAATCAATGTTACCAGGTGGCGCTCGGTTTTCATCGTTCCATCACTTCAAAACTGGGGGAAAACAAACTCAATCCCATCAGTGCCATTAGCTTGTGTACTGTGTACTGATAGGAGTGATAAGTTTTTAAATTTCTTGACATTAATAATTGTCAATATTCGATCGAAAACGCTAATAATGCCTGATGTAAATGTACTTTTGGCAGATATTTTGCTCTATTCAGACGGAAAAAGCCGACCAGTAGTAGAAGGATAAGCAGTTCTCCGTGCTAATCATGTGATTTTGTGTGAGGCAGAAGACTTCAACAAAAGGCACATTTTTGCACTTTGTTTACAAACTTCGGCGATGAAATCTTCCCCACATGAAGTAAAATTGAAGTTGGTTTCCAGAGGAACTCCTGTCGAACAATGGATCAATCTGGGTATTGTAAACATGTTGTAGCTGTTCTTTTATATGTCAATTGATTTGCTCGTCATAATTAGTTTGAATTGTTTGAACTATCTCCAATTCTTCACCCATTCACTGTTAACTAAACCAATAAAAATGTAATAATGTGAAAAAATTAACCAACTCAACCATCATCACTACCAACAGTGCCAAAGTTTTATGTCATTGGCAAGTTAGACTACAGCTACAGCAAGCTGAATGCAATGTAGTCTATGCACTTCATCCATAGACAACAGTTTGTTTTCCCCCAGTTTGAAGTTCGTATTATGTAACCTAGAACGGATAACATACCGATTCGAGCATTATTTGAATGATTAGACTAGGATAGTTTCAGTCCTAGCTCCTGTACCAATAAAACGAACGTCCTGGGATCCCCACTGGTTCGGTTACGACAAGTGTACTTACTGCTACTGAGTATACTGTCTAAGGCACACAAGGGAATGAGGCTCACATCCATCTCAGAGATTTCTCCGACGGAAGACACGAAAAAAACGAATCCGTTGCGAGAATGTTATGTTAACAATTAAGGATTATTAGATGTCAAATTAGGACTGAAATGGTGAACAAACCGGTTGCGTTCGTATTGTGTTCTCGTATCTTCATCCAGCGACTAGACAGCCTACCGAAGAAGAAACAGAACTGAGGAGAGTGGATGTTTAGTTCCTGCAAAGATCATACACACTCTAGCTAGATAGACACCGTAAATGTAAGAATGGACAACGCTCAGTTGGGAAGTAACACAGCGGTGGGTAATCCGCTGTGAGCATCTATTCATTAATACGCCGTGTTCCGTGTATTTCACCGACTCCGATATAGAGGTGATGACAGATCTTTTAACATTTTATTGGGTCTCAACACCAAAAAAGCTTGTGGCTCCGACGGAATCCCACCGATTGTTCTCAAGAAATGTGCTCCCGAACTAACACCTGTTCTCTGCAAGTTGTTCAACTACTCTTACGAATTGGGGATATTCATGCCCAACTGTAAAATTGCGAGAGTACAACCAGTTCCTGAAAAATTCAAAAAAAACCTACCTAGCAACTACAGACCTATCGCACTGCTATCTATTATTTCAAAGATAATGGAGAAAGCTATCAACATCGAGCTCATGAAATACCTGGAACACTCAGGTATTATCAACGTCATCAGATATCAACTGTTGACCTGCTCGCTTACGTCTCACATATATGGCAGCAATCTATCGAAAAATATGGTGAAACCTTAGCCGTGGAACTTGATATCTCCAAGGCATTCGATCGAGTCTGGCACCACGGACTCCTCGCCAAGCTTCCATCTTATGGCTTGCCTCCCCAGCTATGGTCTATGCTAGCTAGTTTTCTCTCAAACAGGTCTCTCCATGTAGTGTTCGACGGAGTTCCATCTGACTCTCCTACCATAAATACTGGTGTTCCGCAAGGATCAATTCTAGCACCAACACTACTTCTACTCCATATCAACGATTTGTTGAAAGCAAATTCATGTCCAGTACACAGCTTCGCGGATGATAGTACCCTCCATACCGCCTTCTCTTCCAGGGCTCCAATACCAGCCAGGCAAATCAGAGACGAACGAGGGAGAAATATGGGCTTGGCAACAATTCTCGAATGGGTATCCAATAATTTGGTAGATTTCAATGCAAGCAAAACACAAGCATGCCTTTTCTCTGCCGATCTCACTGTGCCCAACATAAGCTTGTCAGGAGTAACCATACCTTTGAAGACATCCATTTCGATGCTTGATATTACTATCAGCAATAACCTTTCTTGGGAAAATCAAAATCAAAAACTTGATTTTCTGTTTCGGGTCAGGAGCTATTTCACTTCCAGTCAGCTGCTTATGATCTGTAAGGCACAGATCCAACCTGTCCTGGAATACTGTTCTCATATTTGGAGTGCAGCACCCAAATATACCCTGAAACTATTGGATTCTGTCCAAAAAAGGCCAATTCGTCTCGTGGGTGATGCCTCGCTCACAAACTCACTCACTTCTCTGGAACACCGTAGAAAAGTTGGCGATCCGGCTCTATTTTATAGATATTTTCATGGACGATGCTCTTCTGAAATATCAACAATTGTTCCTCCCTTGGCAGTCCCCGCGAGATAAACCCGTCGAGTTGAGGCTTCGCACCCCTTCGTGGTTACTTTGGAGACCTGCAGAACATCTCTTTCCAAAGACTCTTTCATCCAACGAACAGCGAGTCTCTGAAACACATTGCCAAGGGAGGTGTTCCCCGAGGCATATAACCTCCAGAAATTTAAGAAGAACACCAATTTCTATCTTATTTCCCTTGGCTCTCACGATGTTCTCTGAACATTACAGGATATCTCTTCGCGTGGGAACCAGAACATATCCCTTCGTGGTTACTTTGGAAACCTGCAGAACATCTCTTTCCAAAGACTCTTTCATCCAACGAACAGCGAGACTCTGGAACACATTGCCAAGGGAGGTGTTCCCCGAGGCATATAACCTCCAGAAATTTAAGAAGAACACCAATTTCTATCTTATTTCCCTTGGCTCTCACGATGTCCTGAACCAGAACATATAAAAAAAAATCAATGCAAATTCAAATTTTATTGGTAACGCCGTTGCAAATTGATAATAATTGTTTAAGCCATGTTGAAAACCCATTAAAATCATCACTTGAAAATTGCATACATTAAAAAAACGTTGCAAAAAAATCTGTACTACCGGCCAGTCTAATATTGATATTTGTACAACGAATCGGCATAGCCGATTATCCGCCTGTCTGTTAGGTCCCATCGGAGGATTGTCAATTTTAATACAGGCGTTGTCTATCTAGAGTGTGTATAATCTTTGGTTCCTGTTCTTGCGTCAGTCCTTTTGAAAAAGTCGTCGCTTCATGTCATGTACTTATTCGTCCAATTTTCTTCGTTGCTCATCTGGAATGCTTGCATCATTCATTAATATGGGAGTTTGACAACAAAAAGTGGCATCAAGTGCTGCGTGGGAAAGCAATTCCTTAATCAAATCAACTGCCTACAACGATTTGGCTGATACAAAGGAAAAATACTGAATCAAACAATATATCGTGCATTGTTGACTTCATTGTGTAATAATCATCGCTGAAGAGACAACGTTTAAGAACACGTAACAGATAATAGTGGCTATATACTAGGATATAAGAAACCCTTGACAAAACATTGGAGTGTGTATATAGTTTCTTCCTAAAGGATCGCAGGGCCAAATCTGCGACATATTGAAAAATTTGACCTATTTGGCGTTAACTTCATTTTTTCATAATATGCTTCATATCAAATGTCCTACTTAGTTTTCTGTATACGTGCTTACTGAAGAAATTGATGTAATTTTTAAAGGAAATCATAGCCTGAAGCCCGAAAAAAAATTTGAATACTTGATGGAATGGAATGTTTTCATTTGAAATAAGTTTCTCGGATAAATTTGGCCCAACTATCGCACTAGCTTCTATGCCTCAATTCATAAATACTTTCGTGGGAAATTGAAACCTATTCATTATTGCATTTTGTCTCTATTCAAAACCCACAAAAACGAAAAGATTCATAACATATCAAAAGTTGATGATGCAAACACGAGATATTTTGTTAATTGACTATGATCTCGGCACTAATCTAATTGAAAACCAGATGCATATCAAAGTTGACATTTTTTTGGTGTCAATGCTTCAACATTCATGAAAAAAAAAACAAATGTACAGGTGTGCTGTCTATACCTCCTCAACCTAGAAAGAGTATTGAGTTACATCTGACCACATCCATGTCATATAAAAATGTATTATCATCATGATGATCTCTCATACATTGGCCTTGACTTATTCATATTTAAGTAGCTATAAGTAGTAAGTATGGTATAATGACGAATTACGAAAGACCGGAAATTACATACACAGTGTGTTTCCTTAAGATTCTTTATTCCTTTCTCAATTCAAATATATTCGGATTGATAGTTCTATTATTGCTGTCATACTTTTTGACATATTAGTAGAGAATCCGGAGTAACGTCGACCTCAACCCACCAAAAACTTTCGATGTATAATTATTATTATTCTATATCTGATTCATCGGAAGAACAATTTTGATTGTAGATTTTGCTAGACCTCTTTATAGCACGTTCACAGTCGCACTAAAATTTAATTTTTTCAAACTCGACAACCGTCCTTTAGGACAGACTTTTTGCGGGCAACCCTGTATCATTGTGTTGCAATCGATAATGATAGCGATAGACTAGTAAACAACAATATTTTGGAGCAACTGGTAGTATACGTATGAAAGTAATATGAAATATATGATAATTTGGAAGTTGATAAATGTTGAATAAATATAATAATTAGAAAATATTATGAATATATATTATTCAATTATAAAAGCTGCATTAGAGTGTACAAATGTTGCCATGAGTAAAAATTAGAAGGCGATGCATGGAATTTTCATCTTTTTTCAAGAAAGTGAATAAAAATGAACCGTCGAGAATTTCGAAATAAAAAACAAAACAACACTGGATATATTGTTCGGTATAAATATTTCATTATAATACACCATAAATATAAATATCAATAAGAAAAAAACTTTTGTTGTATAATTATTTACTTATGTCTGATTCATCTGAAGAACAATTTTGAATGTAGATTTCGCTAGACCTCTTTGTCTGACGTTCACAGTCGCACTAAAATTTTATTTTATTTAAAAGTTCACATCAAATTTGGATTGAAAAATCTAACCTCAAAAAAGTTATGTTCAAAACTACTCGATACGAACCGTGTAACTAGCGCCCTCTATGAGAGTCAGGTATAAAAACAAATGCATGCGATGTGTCAGATTCCAAGAAACATCCATACAAAATTTCATCACAAAGTTGCCAAGTTTCGACATAATCTTGAAAAATGTGTAAAAAAATCATTTTTTCAACACCTTGTATGTTGATAACGGATGCCGTTACGAAATTTTTTTACTGAGTAAACCCAACTTATTTTGCAGTGTTCTACCTACCCTAGTAAGGGGGTCAGGTTTTTTTGAAACACCCCGGAGAGTGAGTTGACAACTGTCATTTGCTGTTGTCGAACTAATTATTCACGAAATCCGATAGATTTCACGTGTGAAGAGGACCGTGATGTGAATATAAATGTTTGAGGTCGACGAAACAATTTAATATGCACCTTGGCGAAAAACTGTCTATCAATTTGCAGTGTTTCGTCCTTGGTACATAAATAACTATTATAGTCATATTAACGTCACGCTGATTTCGTAAATTTTTTTGACAAGTGATTGTCGAGGGTTGTAATAAATGGACCAACAATTAAACAGGAATCTGATTTATTACTGCTGAACTATTTCGTCTTAGACACTGGGATATTTTGCTATCTTCACTAAACCATTTTTTTTTCGTGAATGATCAGTAACGCCAGCGTACATACATTAGGCCTTGATCAGTTACTTTACGAACCAACCTCGTAGAAAAACCCTTCAGGATAATTCCCATCGCCCCCCATTTCATTTCCCGTGTGTTATTGTGAAAAAGCTGGAAACGACGCGGGCGTCGAAAGATTTAATTCAGAGATAACAAAAATACTGAATAACGTCTGCACTCGAGTCGAGATTCAGAATTCAAAAGAATCCAGGACACCTCGTCAATATAATACTGGCATTATTATTTCCATTTCGAGAGATCAGAGATCGCGAATCATTATACAGGGTGATGCATGGAAATAAGGCAAAAAGTTTCAATCAATCAATCAATTTCAATTAACACCTCAAAGACGATTTTCTCCCTATAACTTTGAAATCCTTCGCAATAAAGTTTCGAAAATTGGTGTACGCCATAAACATTTGATGGTAAATTAGACTCTGAATTCAAAATTTCGAAATTTTTTTCAGGGGTGTCACATAAGGGGAAGGGTAAGTGTAAAGACATCCCTCTTCTTTTGATATTCAAGTTATTGTGATTTACGCAAATCAGTCAGTTTTCAATGTCGATTTTCTCCTGAATGGTACACTCTATCGAAATAAACTAGGAGAACCTTTTTTACGTGAAAAACTGTAGAATTTTATAATTTTCAAACGAAATCACAATCACCTGAATATCAAAAGAAGAAAGGATGATTTTACACTCACCCTGAATACAATTTTGCGATTTTGAATTCAGGGTCTTTACCATCAGTTGTTTATGCCGTACACCAATTTTCGAAGATTTATTGTGAAGGATTTCAAAGTTATAGAGAAAAAATCGTCTTTGAGGTGTCTTATTCAAAGGGGCGTAGCTTACTCAGGAAGCATTTTCGGACCCTTATTGATAGGAACTTTTTGCCTTATTTTCGTTCAAGGAATACGCCCTTGAAACGATGCCGCTTACTTTTGAATCACCCTGTAGATCGTGTACAGTCGAAAGTAATAGCACGATTTGTGAATATTCATACTTACCACGAGAGCCTCAAGTATTATACCAGAAATTTCAATCAATCAACTTCATTATTTTCAAGTACCTTTAGCTAAACATGGAAAAATACGAGGTGCGTCGATTGAACCTCTAGTTATAAGTTTAACGGTTTAACAGAATTTGTTCGAAATCTTCACATGACATCGCAGTTGCATACTGTATAGGTATTGTGTAGTTGCTCGAAAAGCTTCTCAAATAACGTTATGAAAGTGATAATTGAATAGTCAAATAAACACTTCCGTGCAATACATACAATACAGAAGGTCATTCATGAAGAATATGGCAATCCTCTCTTCGTAATTTGTTCTTCAAGAAAACAGTCTTCAAATTTCATTACATTCGCAACATTATGTAGAGAGTCGTTCTAAAATCTGAGAAAAAATAATTTTAGTGATTATTTTGTCCAAAGTCTTGCCTATTGCTCTCTTGGAGTTCCAATTCGATCAGTACGGCAGTAACCACGAACTATACAGCGTGTCTCATTTTGAACGGCCCCCCCTCTGAATCTCAGCTATCAGTCGTGCGATCTTTACCAAATTTGTATCGGTATGGATAATCATCAATATGACCAGTTCTTCAAAGACAAACATCATTTTAGACAGTGCCGTGCATTTTTATTGAAATGAATAGGGGTCAGATTTTTATTAAATCATATTAGGCATTTTTTCACAGGAAAACTGACCTCATAATATTGTTCTTCATGGTTTCAAACACACATAATATGTGGATTTTCATAAGATGCCTATGAAGGGTTTCAGAAAAACAGGCACATCTAAACAGCATTTTTGCGAACGTAATAATTATTTACTCGGAAACGGTGAGTTCAACATAAAAAAGTATAACTCGTTTTTCCTTCCAAATCATGATTTTGCACCTACCGGAGCCATTGAAGGTTCCGAAATCTGTAGTTGATTTGAAGTTACTATTTATTCGAGACTGAAAATGAAAAAAATGAAGCCAATCCTGTTAATTCGGAATTAGGTGATTTTTACAAATGGGGGTACGAAAGCATGAGGAACAATAATATGAGGTTAGATTTCCTGTAAAAAAATGCCTAATATGATTTTATGAAAGATCGACCCCTTTTTAGTTCAATAAAAACGCACGGCACTGTCAAAAAAATGTGCATCTCTGTAAAACTGATCATATTGATGATTATTCATACCACACCAAATTTGGTTGGAATCGCATGACTAATAATTGAGATATAGAGGGGAGGCCGTTTAAAGTGAGACACGCTGTAGACAAATACTTTATTATTTAAGGTTTATAGGTCTGGATCCATCCATAACAATAAATCATTCAATCCCATATTATCTCTATCATCTATTTTGATGAGATGTAAATGACCACCGGCATATAGATTCATCGTATTCTATGAGAAACTATGATAATAGTATAACTGTATGTGTACTGGCTATAATGAAGTATAATTACTATCCCCATGTGAGTTTGAATCATTCGTATTATTTATTACTCTTCAACAGTCTCTGCATCGGAGTTTGATATTATTAGGGTTCAGTCGAGTGTTCAATACCAAGAACGAAGAACGATATATCATCACTCTTGTGTCTCTCTGTCTTTCAGTCTGTCTGTCACATACTATTATTTTTTCGAAAACGACTTTGGAATTTGGAATTTTCATGATGGCAAAAATGAAGAGTTGAGCATTTGAAAGCGCTCCTTTTGAGAAATTCATACTACTTGAATTATTTGTCTTCTTTCAATCATGTCAATCTCAAGAATAATTCAACAAAAAATAGGATATGATACCTTTAACTACTACGGCCACTATATAGGAAGTAGAGTCACTGGATGGTATTAGCACAGTTGAGAGAATATATACAATATTCTCTCAACTGTGGTATTAGTTTGATAAGAGTTCGGACACAGAAATGACAATGGTTAGAGTTTTCCAATGTTTAGATTTAATAAGTTACACACCTTGCATTATGACAAGAGCACCATAGTCGTCCCGTGCTTTTTCATTCGAAATTGTTTGAATTTGACAATACATTTTATAAACGTCAGAAATTAAATAAAATGTCATAATTATACTTTCGAGGAGAAAGCAGTTATGGAAATCACTTGCTGTGTTATAAATTGTGCCAATTCTGAAAAAAATGGATATCATTCATTCAATTTTCTAAAACAAATATCAACCATTCGCTTATGAACATTATAGGGATTCCCTTTCGTGCGCTCCAAGCGATAAAAAAAAACGGCCTGGGTGGAAAATCAATTTGAAGACGAGCGAAATTCGTGAGGTACTCATCAAAATTCACTTCTTGTAACAGTATCTGATCAAAATGAAACTATATTTTAGGCCCATTTTCAAACAGAAGATTTTAAAATCTGTTTGAGAGACTCTGCTGACGATTTCAAGAACAAAATTCCATAATTATCATCACACAAAATACAAAACAAAATAATCATGGAAAAAGAGGAAATGATCGCAAAATTACATAATGAAATTGAAGATTTGAAAACGGAACTAAGAAAAGCAAGTAAACTACAAGGAGAAATATTATTGAATATGGCGTTTTTGGTGCCGACCAAATTCAAAATTCCACAGTGAAAAGTGAATAGGCATTTATGTATCAAGGGAATTATTATAAGGGAATTATTATAAGGGCCTTAATTACGCTGGAGGTTATCGTTTTGGAGATATTTTAATTATTTTCTATATCGATCCATGTTACATAGCTCCTAGGGCGGTGAGTGAAGTTGCTGAGAACTTTACAAAACCAAGTATTTGGTAGGTCTCGTCAGAGATAAGTGGGTAACTTATCTCTGGTCTCGTCAAAATGAACTTATGAACTACTTCTATCCAATGAAATGTTTATCGAAACATGATTTGTTCTCTGTATTTCAACACCCTGTATCTGTAAATGGAGCATTTCCGGACACAAGCTTATATAGACTTTATTTCCCAAAAATTGTCTGAGGAATACTTCCCTTGAACGTTCTTATGTTACTTCCTGTATATTCCTGAAAATACCTTCCTTTAATTCAATATTAATAACTTCATGTTTTATACTTATCACTGGAGTATAGTTTCACATACAATGAGGAATTACAGCTATAAGTTTATCCATATGTGTATATTTTCTAATATTAAAATGTTGTTACATGCATTCTTTCCATAACAGTCGTTCTACTAGAAGTGTATCACTATGAATTGAAGTGGGTGTTTGTACCCTATGTCCATTGTCCATCTACGGCTATGATTGATTTGACAGAAAATATAACCTCTAAAATCGTATCTGACAAAGAGCAGAATATATGTCTTGTTCTTTTATTCACTTAAACCATTGTATTATAGAAAATAGAAAAGGACAAAAGTTCAGCTGTGTCCGAACTCTTATCAAACTAATACCATCTAGTGACTCTAATAGGAAGTAGGCAAGAACACACGAGATACAGCCTCAGTAAGTAGCTCTTTACGCACAGTAAGCACATCGCACAGTTTTAGTTTATTCCGCCAGAGGCATGTCATGATCGCGTAATCGCCGTCAACAGCGGATGACATAACTGTCAAGAATTATAATTGATACTGTTTGTCCAAACTTTTTTGATGTACTATATGGCAGTAAGTGAAGTTTATGCTTCTTACACCAGTCGAGTCAAACATTCCTTGGTTTTGACTTGACTGGTGTCATTCTGATGTTGTGTTTTGTCCTCAGCGTCATTATTGTCAATTGTCATTTGTGATTAGTTAACCTAATTCAACAAATTCAGACCCACATGTCGGTTCATTCTAATATTTGCTTTAAATCAAACTATTTTTGAAAACTAAGCTCTTATAGAGCTGTGATAATGTCTGTTCTCTAACCGCTCTATGCGCGGTTAAAAATAGTTTTTTTCACGTTATTTAAGTAGGTAATCTTTTTCCACCAACAATGGTGGGTATATTTAGATATTTTATCAATACTTAAAAACTAACATAGGCGTTGTTTCTTCTTACAGATTTTCTTTTCAATAAGTTGCTGATGATGAAGCATTAATCCTTCGAAACATGTCCTTATGTCCATGACCGTTGGCCATTATTAAATTGTTTATGTGGTGGAGTTGTGACTGTAAGTTCTTTCACCCCTCCTGAAATGAATATCTCAATTTTGTTATACTGAAGGATCAAGTATTGAGGTCAAAATCCTCTTGCATGGTTTTTGAATTTCAACAAAAATATCAAGTGAATCTCATTTGTACTAATGACTTTTCAAATCATTATATAACAATAATTAGGCACGACGAATACATCCACAGATTATGCGATTAGTTTAAGTGTGTGTCTCATTCAATGGGATTATGAGATTTCCCATACGATAATGTTGTCCTTTTTCTCAACACTCGAGTGCATTCTGAATATTTTCACAGCGAAGATGAAGTACATCAGCGATGTCCATTTGTTTGTAGTTTTTTTTCGGGTCGAGTTAATTGCATGCTAGAATTTGTTACTTCCTTTGGTCGTTGGTAATGATGGGATTACGGATAATTATCCAAATTGGTATTAATTCAGGTTTATACACACAAAAAACGTGTTGTATAGAACTTTGAGCACATTTTACTCATATCACCGAAACACTTACACATTTTTGTGTTGAAAATGGGAGCAAATGAGCACAAAGATGAGTGAAATTTTGTATCCTTCAATATATTCTTCTTTCTCAAACATTTTTCAAACAAGGTGTCACTGATTATAGATTAAATTTCTCCTTTTGGTTTCTGGTAGTGAAATTCCAAGCGCATTGAGATTTTAGAGCAAATCATCTGATGATTTGTTGTTTATTCACAATTTTCACTTAGCATTGGACGTAAATTCAAGATTAATTAATGGAAACATCCTGTTACTCATTCGATTGCCAACGTCACCAATTGTCATTGAGAACTGAAAAGTGTCAAGACAATTAAGAATTTGCTATTCAAATATCCATTTTTTATGTAGAAAACGGGAGAAGATTCGTTCCCGAAACGTCCAAAGATATGTGAAAATTTGATATTTTTTCTATATTTATTTCTCTTCTCTCAATATTTTTCATTACAAATTGTCACTGAGAAGCTATAGTGAATTTTTCTTTTAGGCTCTCTGATAAGAAAATTCTTTAAACGCAATGACATTTTGGGGCAAATCATCTGATTTGTCCTCACTACATACGTATATTGAAATAATATTCATATTTTTATTTTATATAGAAACGAGGAGAAAATCTCAAAAAACCTGGAATAATGAAAGTGCTTTTATGTCGTCAAATTTACGTGAAATGTACCACAACTGCTATTCAAGACACATTAGAATATCTAAATAACTCTCCACTGTGCCTTTTTAATGATCTGAGTCGCGCATTTGATACAATTGACAGAAGTCTACTGTTACATAAATTAGAGGCCGTAGGTGTCCGTGGGGTACCCCTTGACTGGGCAAAATCTTATTTATCCAATCGAACGCAAGTATCAATGTTTAATAACATTAAATCACAATGAAAAGAATCCAGCCTAGGAGTACCCCAGGGATCGATTCTGGGTCCCTTATTTTTTATTATATTTACATCTGATATTAAAAAGTGTTGTGACATTCCTGATCAAATTGTATTATATGCTGACGATACCAATATCCTAATGTCCCATAAGGATATAGGTCAACTAGTAACAAATAGTAACGCAGCTTCTGATGAGTTTCATAAGTGTTGCTCTCAGAATGGCCCCCAACTAAACGTTTCAAAAACATATTTTATGCGATTTATCCCAAAAAATGTATCTCCAGATTATAATCTCCGCTTACATATTCAAGGTAAACCAATTCAAAACACAGACGCTATAAAGTTTTTGGGTGTAACACTTGACCCGAAACTGACATGGGAGCCTCATATAGAATCAATTTGTTCAAAGTTGAGTACATGCTGTTACATAATAAGAAATTTGAGAGAAACAGTATCTTTTGACGTATTGAGACTGTTGTATTTCGGTCTGGTACAGTCTGTCTTACAATATGGTCTGATATTCTGGGGATCCTCATCACACTCTGAAAAGGCATTTATTGTACAGAAAAAAATTTTGAGAGCTATGTTCAATGTCCACCCATCAACTAGTTGTAGTGATTTGTTCACCAGAGCACGAGTAATGACATTACCTAGTTTATATATTCTATATTCGAGATAATATACAGAGGTTTGAGAAGAATGAAGATGTTCAGTTGCATGATACAAGAATGAAGTATAATCTACATTAAGCTTACTCACGTTTACAGGTCTGCCAAAATTCACCTAATTACATAGGGGTTAAATTGTATGTACAATAAATTCAAACAAATACACAGGAATTATGAAAACAGGGATAAGCTATGCTATTCGAAAGAGAACTCAAAAATTTCTTGCTTGAAAATGCTTTCTATGTATACAGTAGAACAGTTCCTCAGTATTTCTTCATGAAATTTCTTTCAATCTGTTTGTTAATGTATAGTAGTGATGAATAGTTTGTGATTATACAGGGTGTTACATAATTCAATACAAATATTTTAATGACATATTCCTGGGGTCAAAATAAGACTTTTTTTTCCTATGAACATGTGTCCTAAAATCCACCCCCTCCATAGCTACAGACATCGCGTGTAATGGTAAGTTATGACATACCACAATGTCAGTTTGGCATAAAAGATATTAATTAATCATTAGTTACCAGAGACAAACATAATCATAGCTCACTAAGTTTTTTTAGTATAATAATTTGAAAATACACCCCTTCCATTTACTAGCGATTTTCTCTAAAACGGTTAGCTAATTCAAGAATATGCAAGAGACTGAAATGTATGATTTTTTAGTGGCCAATTCAACGATGATGTTCGAATTCAAATTTTTTTGGAGGAAATAGAAAATGTTTGCCATCAAATCTGTATGCAACCCTCATTCACCCCTTTCGATTTGAGTTACCTTATTTTTGAATCAACAAATGAATAGATCGTCTAAAAATACAAGTGCCTGTGAATTTTCAAAATATTTGATGCATCATTGTAGCCACAATTCAAAATTCAAGATTTTTTTTGCGCATCTTGCGATGTCTGTAGCTTGGAGGGGGTGGATTTTAGGACACATGTTTATAGGAAAAAAAAGTCTTATTTTGACCCCAGGAATATGTAATTAATATATTTGTATTGAATTATGTAACACCCTGTATTTTATTTTGCTTATGTATGTACCAATGCATGTATTTAGACTAGGCTGATAAGTGTTATGCATTGTAATTTGTCTAACCTTTTATGCTGCAATAAATATTCTATTCTATTCTATCGTGAAGATGTTAAGAATATATTCATACAGCAAAAAATACTCACTTTACCTTGTGTCTATATTTTGGAATGTTTAACATTTGTAAAAAATAACCCTGATAAATTTACGTTGCATAAAAAAAATCATGATTACAATACTAGATATAGAAATCACATTTATCCAAATTTATTACGCCTGAACAGATCAAAGACTGGAACCTCTTACTATGGTTTGTCGACCTACAATAACTTGAACGAAGATATTAAAGACTTGAGTATGCCTCGTTTCAGATCTGTAATAAAATCGTTTTTGCTGAAGAATGCTTTTCAAAATATTCAAGATATTATTGATTCCATGCATTAGAAATTTGAAAATCTGATACAAGTTCTGTATAGTGTACTATTTTTTGTTATATACTTTTATCTTTTTACAATATTTTGTGCCGTGTTCTATACTATTGCAAAATGTTTTTTTTTTTGACAATGTAAGATTTCTTGTAAATTTTTAAACAGAATATATACTACTACTACTACTACTACTATTCTAAATGCAGAATTTCCAAGTGGGGGGCACGCTGTTCCTATTGGCCCCCTCACTGTAGGCGCCCATGACACTATGCATAAGGAGTTTCGAAAAAGCTGTTTACTTTCACGTTATTTACATTCGCGCATTCGTGTGAATTTTCTGAATGCATTTCAATGCGAGATTATTTGCTTTATAGGAAGTTTATTATCCCACTGACGAATATTAAAGTCAATAATATGATGGTCGTGCCCATTTTGTAATTGATTGATGTTTAAACGCATATAAATTCAACGATTAATTCAAGCATCGAAAAGTCATAAACATGTAATAGTTACATAGTGATTTCCTGGAATCTGTTATGAAAACTTATTTCCACAAAAAAATACGAGTTGATAGATTTTTTCGTATAAATCTAAGGCAGCTGTAGAACGCCAGAAATCGTAGCATTATGTCCTGTTGGCAGCTGCCGAAAAAAATGAAATTTTACGAAACCTGACGAAAATAACCTTAATATATATATACAATGTGACCCACTTCTAATGGAACCACCCCTGTATCTTACGTAATCGTTGGGTAAGGATCCTGAAATTTGCTGGAGCGAGAGATATACCAAAAATGCACTCTATGACCAAGTGGGGTCATCTTCAGTGATATACACTGCTCGCCAACAGCCATGAAACTACCCCAATTTTCGGAAAATGATATACTGTATATTTGGAATCAGAAGAAAAAGCACTACCGATTAGGACAATAAAATACAGGGTGTTCCGTTCAAAAAATACAAGTTTGTCTAACATTTTTAGGTTTACGATGCTTTTTTGCAATTCCTAGTATAGAATTCTGAATGGCCATAAAAATACTTCATATTTGCCTATTTGAAAGACCAATATCAACTGAGATAGTGAGTAAAGTATTAACAATCACCCTGTACTTTCTAGAAAATTATTATACACTGCACCTTTTCCAATTGTAATTCAGAAAGTGTAACTTGTAATTCAGATTAGTAAAATGTAAGTCAGAAAGTGTTATTTGTAATTCAGAATGATTAATTGTAATTCAGAAAGCGTCAATTGTAATTCAGATCAGTCAATTGTAATTCAGAATGCATAACATGTAATTCAGATTAGTGAAATGTGATTCAGAAAGTGTAACTTGTAATTCAGAATAGTTAATTGTAATTCATAAACCGTAATTTGTAATTCAGAAAGTATCACTTGTAATTCATAAATACCATCAATATTTTATATTTATCGACCAACGGGCAGATCTTGAAATGCCAAAGCTGCAGCATGGTGAATGGTGGTGTGTTGTGCAGGTGTGCAGCCCTAGCACAATCACCTCCAATAATTGTATCTTTGGCCTGGTCAATATTCTGTTCTACGGTGTCTTCCTACTTGCGTACGTCCGGCTTGCGTACAAGGGGCGTAACTGTCCAAGATGCGTACAACAAGAGATCGGTTAAAATCGTTTATTTTTTCAAGGGAGCGCTGTTGCCAAACTCAAAATTTTGATATCAAGTGCTGTTGGTAAATTTAATACTTTTCATATAAAATATTGATAATAAAATTATAGTATAAACTTTAATACATACTATGTATGTATATCTGTGAAATGTCTTCCCTTCCTTTGAAAATTGCCGAAGGTTTACCCTTCCTCCCTTGAAAAAATAAACGATTTTAACCGATCTCTTGTTGTACGCATCTTGGACAGTTACGCCCCTTGTACGCAAGCCGGACGTACGCAAGTAGCACGGATTCCTGTTCTACATAGGTGAACAAGTCGTTGTTCTCCAACACCTGGACCTCAAGGAGAATGGATGCATACCGGTTGTTCCTAGTTTCTGAATCATAAGTGATACTTTCTGAATTACAAGGTATGCTTTCTGAATTACAATTGACGGTTTCTGAATTACATTTCACTATTCTGAATTATAAGTTACACTTTCTGAATTACATTCAACTAATCTGACTTACATATAACGCTTTCTGAATTACAATTAACTAATCTGAATTTCAAGTTATACTTTCCGAATTACAATTAACTATTCTGAATTACAACTTATACTTTCTGAATTACATTTCATACTTTCTGAATTACAATTGGAAAAGGTGTAGTATAAGTACCTACTTATAAGTTGTCAATGTTATTTCTCAAGTAGACAAGTAAATCATAGATTAAATGAGTATATTATAGTTGACCATTTTAGTAGTTCGCTTTTTTGTCACAATAGATATATATACCTTCAGTCCGAGCTTCAGTCACTAGAGATTATCCCGTTTGGACGGAAATTAAGAGCATTTTCTAGTCCAAAAATGTCGTAAATATCAGGAGCTCAATGTGTATTTTATATAGGTATCATGATTATGTGTATAAGTAATGGAATTAATTTTCCGTTAATAACAATTGTTCACCCTTCAACAATCCTTTTAGACCTCCAGATCGATCCGAAACTATATGGCTTTGTTGTATAGTCGAAAATTCCGATCGACCTTTTATCCTTCGGTTTTCGGGGTGCAGTGGCGTATCAGTACAAAGTGTTACACAATGTGAAATTAGAGTAGCAAAAAATTTGGAATAATGAATATACCACCTCCTCGATTAACCTACAGACAGTATTTAGAGTAGCAAAGTTGAAAAATTGTTAATTGACTAATTATTCGTCGTTCAATAGAAACACATCGTAATCATTGAATTTTTCAATTCAACTAATATAATTCTGGAATACTGTTAGAGCAATAGTATCTACTAGATGTTATACCAGATATTGTTCTGAGTTAGCCTAAGATTATTTCAACATATTTTAAATAGATTAACAAGAAAATGGGAAAGTTACCTTCAGACGAATTTTCATGAAATAAGTTTGGTACTCCTAAATTTTATGTCCACGCTGTACAGAATGGCGACCGATAAAGTCCAAGTCGTCTCTATTTTCAAAATAAAGCTAACGAATGAAAAAAATAGTAGTAGAAGACGACTTGGCGTCGTTATCAAATAAATCATGAGAAATAACGAAACAACACCATACATAACCACAAAATCAGATCAGCTCTCCCGGTGTGCCTGTCAATATTATCTGTGGTGTGGACGGGCTCAAACGTTAGCTTAAAGTATTATGCGCTGTTGCAAGATATAATCTGCTACTTTCCTAGAAAATAGATCCGTTTCATAAAGCAACGAATTTATTTGAAAAAAATCACTGACAAGTTTCAATTATCATTTTGTAACATAACGAAAGTGCTAAATCATAGATGCTATTGCAAAATATCATAATTTTTTAATAGTAATCAACTTCATCCAGCAAATGCGAAGCAAATGATAGATTTGTAAAAATTATTCATAATGCTCGACAAAGTAGGATTACATTACATTCCCATTTTCGTGTTATAATATAGTTATCATCTCGGTTATAATGTATTCAAAGAACAATTTCTGGAAATTTAGACATTGATGATATCGGCAACGTCGTACTGACACAGCTAATTTCAACTCTGTGTGAATATAGCTTTTCAGAAAGAAGTGAGATGAAAACCTCAATATTGGAACTTCCCTATTGCTAAAAAATTAGGTACGCTCGACTCATACGGAGTTCCGTCGGTGCTTGGAACCTGCGGACTTGTTTGTCAACCTTATAAATACTAGTTTCGGAGGCGCAAGTATTGACAGTGCTATATTTACATACCTATTGTAATAAACCTAGTATAGTGTTGTGTTTCGGAGGTTTGATACTGTTGTCAGATTTTACGAACCACAGATTTATTGTAACAAAAGGAATGCGATGGAGGAAGTGAGGAAGTTCTGCTATTAACGACAGACTATTTGAGGAAAGATGAATGTGAATGGGAATCGGAGTTCATTGGATAACCAAGTATATAAGATAGCTTGTTAATATTTTCAGTTTGCAGTCCGGATCCAGATTAGGCATCCAAATGTCGAAGAAGACATACGAAATTAGTTGTGAATGACCAAAACATATGTAGGTCAAACAGGGGGACTCATTGAAACTAGGTTCAAGGAACATCTGCACATTCAAAGTATGTCAGATTGAAATAATCAAGTCATGTAGGTCAATAATGTTGTGCTTTTTGTTTTCAGTATACATATGTGACGATAGTATAGGAAATTACCGAATTTGTTTTATGATGCGCCGCTGTTTCCGGGTAAAAGGGGACAGACAGTCTTCCTGAAGTATTCAGTGAATCAAAACCTCTAATCGTGGTATGTCGTCTACCACCATAAATAAAGGAAGATTTAAGCCCGTGACAGCGAGTTGACAGTCGCTGTCGGGCGTTTTTCTCATTACTCCTCGTTTTCGATACCACCGAAACGTGGCATAGGTTTTCGAAACGTTATAGAGATATTTCTGGAAGGTTATTCTGTTCTGTCGCTCTGTCGGGATTTGTGTTGTGTTTTGCGGTTTCCTGTCGAACGTATGTTATTTATTTGCGGCAAAATCGTAATTCGTATACACACACATATAACTCTGTGTCTATATATATAGTCACATTCGAAATAATTAACTTTGCTAGGAGTTTCATTCAGCGATGACAAAATTATGTCGATTTTGGGAAAATGGAAAACGTGGCAACAAAGGAGAAGGAAGATGATCATCATGAGATTATTTTGAACCATCTAGAGTATCGAAACAAACACAATTACTCCAGAAGAACACCCAGTGTAGTTACCTTGTGCACATACACATCGAAAAATGGGGAGGAACTTGACCAGGTATATATTCTGCAAATTTCAGGCAGAATGTGCTAGAGTTAATAATCTGAGGGCTCATATAGAAAAAACATAACATCATAACATAGACTATATTGTGCATCTACCAGTCAAGAGACACCTCAACAAAATTGGGCTGACTAATGGATACCTTTCGAATGCAACAATGCAACAAGGAAGCAGAAACAAAATAAAAATATGAATATTATTTCAATATACGTGTAGTAAGAACAAATCAGATGATTTACCCCAAAATGTCACTGCGTTTAAAGAATTCAGAGAGCCTAAAAGAAACGAGGAGAGAAACTCCCAAAAAATCTGGAATAATGAAGCAGAAACATTTCGCAAGATCAGATCATTCATTATAAGGACAACCAAATATGAATCCAGAATATTATTCTAAACAATTCATATAGCTGATAAAGTGAATAAAATAATAATTCACGAGGTTGCAGTGACAAGGATGTTGATTACGGCTCCTATGGAAAAATGTTTCTTTGGTCCGTAGTTGAAAACGTCTAGAAATTTCACAAGTTAGTTTGTTTCTGCACTGACGATAGAAAGATGATTATACTGCTGAAATGCTGTCGATGTGAGAAAATGATGTATTTGCTACCTATCTTGCTCTTCAGCAACTCTATAGGTATAATCTGGATTCTCAGAGCAAACAACCTCCCACACTTCCAAACTAATGTTTCGACGTCCATGCCATCCACACAAATATCGATAAATTGAAAAGGCCAGAGTGAAGCTTTCCCTGCTGACTATATCGTCAATTGCTTCATTGGCTTCTTTCATTAATACGGAAATCTCAAGATGGATTTCGAAAATGTTATCTGAAATTCCACATTGAAAGAGGAATGATAGAGGGAAAGTTAACAGATACATCTGTCACAAACTAAAAGGACATCTTCTATTGGTTTTGGAGAATCAGTTGATTACTTCCAAGGCGTTAGGGGAGATCTCGGCATGAATTTTTAAACGAGCTAAGCTAGCTAGCATCTCTTCCGAGATCTCTTCTTACATTCTTCCTCTGAGCCAAGTTTTCAGGCGCCCCAGAGTGAAAAAATACTTCTCTGCTGTGGCGGCGCTTATGGGGAGAGTTGCCAACATTTTTGTTTATCTTCTTTCTATAGGATTATATAACTGGCAGAATTTTTCATATCTATGTATATACATATATTGTTAATCATATCTCTCTGTCACCTGTCTATTACCTTTCATCTGATACATGTGATAAAAAATCGGCTTCCATTAAGAATCAATAGTCGTCGTAGTTTCGCACACCTTGTCCGAATCGGATGAGTGACATTTGACAGATGCTTAACAATGGCAATAATTGTGTTACGATATACCTGCTCACTTGATTTCTTCTCGGAACAATTCAATGGTTGCTTGACTATAATGGAGGCTTCACACTTCAAAGTCGGAGATTATATTATACCTACCGATACCTCTACCCTCTTTAATACTCTATAGTCTATAGTCCCTATTCATTGTACTTATCTTCTTGGAATATTTTTGTTCTCTTCCATGCATATTAGATTATCTACTCATAAAAAGAAGTTCTGTATTCCTTTTTCTAAACAGTCTGTGAATTTTTGTGAATTTCAGTCAATTCCCATTGCGGATATTTTCCCAAAAAATCAATTTCACGATTATCTCTAATAAAACAAAATCTACTGGAAATGTCAAATCTTAATTATCAAGTTCTAAATTTTTGTCATAAGAACAGACGCAAAGTAAACGTTTCTTTCTGATGAATTTTCACCAAATCAGTTTTACCTAAGAACACTAACTAGCGTTATATTTTTGCAATCTAGAATGCTCAGGCGTAATCGTTGGATCTATAGTATGAATATACAGTTCTCAACACACCAAATGGACCACTCATAATTTGACTCTATTTCGAAGACCTGTATTTTTTTAAAAAATTGACCGATCTTCATGCGGTTTTCGATATCAGATGTGATGTTAAATCGACTTCAAAGAGAGCTAGAACAATCTGAAAAAGTCCGCAAAACAAAACTCACACAGGGTGTAAAGTGGAACCATTACACTATGGTCTACATTTCCAATGCTGCCAGAACTCGAGAAATTTTTTTCTGATCAAAAGTCAGTCATATTATGATACACTGGGACCTCATCTCGGGACGATTTCGAGATTTCTCCTTAATTGGCCATTGGAACAAAAATTCGATTTTTTTTCGAAAGTCTTGCATTTCTTGAATTTTTTCTCTAGAACTCCACTTGAGCTGACTATTGGGAAGAACTGTTCTCATGTTTTGTGGAGGATAATGAAAGACGAAAAAAGCACTTTTTTGGATTATACAGGATGATAAGAAACTAGGACAAAATCTCATTTCAGTGAAAAAAATCAAAAATGGTGACTAAAACTATGGCCCATTCGATCCAGTATATTCAGAAACGGCCTTCTCGATATCCATCATTTATATTAGACTACTAACTCGAGATGTTTTCGAAAATTCGCCTCTAAGTGAAATACAGGATGAAATTTTTCAATTCAAACTTGTTTCCTGATATCGATGATTTTCAATATTTATTGCCCAAGTATGAGAAACAGAGAATTGTTGTTCAATATACTGAGTGTTTTACAACTACGATATTACATGAGAAGTCTATCACAAAAAAATTTAATAGAAGTGAAACGCGATGGAAAATAAAATTTGTAACACTTTATATCAACTAAAACTATTCGAAAAGGGTGATAAGAAAATAGGACAATACAGGGTGAAAATTTTCAATTCAAACTTGTTTCCTGATATCGATGATTCTCATCATTTTATCAACGGATTTCCAATATTAATTGCCCAAGAGCATTGTTGTTCAATATACTGAGTGTTCCACAACTTATCTGACAAATTACGAACTCTAGAAAACAATAATGTTAGAAGAATGTGGTGACCAGCATTATCTCCAGATCTGAATTTGATTGAACATGTGTGGAGCCGAATGAAACTTGACCTATCGAGAAGGCGAGGCATCCCAAAATAATGACAACCTTATCCAGAATGGGCGGCAATATCAATAGACTTCATCAACAACCTCATAAAATCTATGCCAGACCGATTTCATGAGGTTTTGTTGAATCGGGGAGGCCTACCAAGTACTGAAATTTAGGATATAGGACTTTCTAGTTGGATCTTCATAGTGCTGAAGAATTCAATAATGTCATATTTCGCCAATAGAGCCCTTTTAGAATAGTTTTAGTGGATATAAAGTGTTACAAATTTTATTTTTCATCTCGTTTTACTTCTATAATTTTTTTTTGTGATAGACTTCTTATGTAATATCGTAGTTGGGGTTGAAATTTGTCAGATAAGTTGTAGAACACTCAGTACATTGAACAACAATACTCTGTGTCTCATACTTGGGCAATAAATATTGGAAACCATCAATATCAGGAAACAAGTTTGAATTGGAAATTTTCATCCTGTATTTCATTTAGAGGCGAATTTTCGAAAACGTCTCGAGTTAATGGTCTAATATAAATAATGGATATCCAGAAAGCCGTTTCTGAATATACTGAATCGAATGGGCCATAGTTTTAGTCACCATTTTTGATTTTTTTCACTGAAATGAGATTTTGTCCTAGTTTCTTATCATCCTGTATAATCCAAAAAAGTGCTTTTTTCGTCTTTCATTATCCTCCATAAAACATGAGAACAGTTCTTCCCAATAGTCAGCTCAAGTGGAGTTCTAGAGGAAAAAATCAAGAAATGCAAGACTTTCGAAAAAAAATCGAATTTTTGTTCCAATGGCCAATTAAGGAGAAATCACGAAATCGTCCCGAGATGAGGTCCCAGTGTATCATAATATGACTGACTTTTGATCAGAAAAAAATTTCTCGAGTTCTGGCAGCATTGGAAATGTAGACCATAGTGTAATGGTTCCACTTTACACCCTGTGTGAGTTTTGTTTTGCGGACTTTTTCAGATTGTTCTAGCTCTCTTTGAAGTCGATGAAACATCACATCTGATATCGAAAACCGCATGAAGATCGGTCAAATTTTTAAAAAAATACAGGTCTTCGAAATAGAGTCAAATTATGAGTGGTCCATTTGGTGTGTTGAGAACTGTAGGCATGCTAATTCTTGCTGTTCGTAATTAAACATCCGAACAAGCCAGAACTGAAAACCAATCAAAGAGGATAACAAAATAAGACTTTATAACCTTCTAGGTGAAAAACATAAATTAGTTTATTGTTTAACGAGCACGGAATGACAGTGATTTCCTACGAGAATGAAGTTTGCAGCATGAGATGAGCCATATGCGAATGCTGCAATCATTCGAGTAGGAAATTAGAATTCCGTGCAAGTTATACACTATTCGCGAGATTCACGAAGTGGGCGACATCTAGGTTACATAATACGAACTTCAAACTGGGGGAAAACAAACAGTTGTCTATGGATAAAGTGCATATAGACTACATTGCATTCAGCTTGCTGTAGCTGTAGTCAAACTTGTCAATGACATAAAGTGTTGGCACTGTTGGTAGTGATGATGGTTGAGTTAGTTAATTTTTTTACATTATTACATTTTTATTAGTTCAGTGAACAGTGAACGGGTGAAAAATTGGAGATAGTTCAAACAATTCAAACTAATTATGACAAGCAAATCAATTGACATATAAAAGAACAGCCACAACATGTTAACAATACCCAGATTGTCCTGCTTTGCAGGAACAAATACAAATCAATTGTTCTACAGGAGTTCCTCTGGACCCCAACTTCAATTTTACTTCATGTGGGGAAGATTTCATCGCCGAAGTTTGTAGACAAAGTGCAAAAATGTGCCTTTTGTTGAAGTCTTCTGCCTCACACAAAATCACATGATTAACACGGAGAACTGCTTCTCCTTCCACTACTGGTCGGCTTTTTCCATCTAAATAGAGCAATATATCTGCCAAAAGAACATCTACAACAGGCGTTTTTGATCAAATATTGACAATTAATGTCAAGAAATTTAAAAACTTATCACTCTTATCAGTACACAGTACACAAGCTAATGGCACTAATGGGATTGAGTGAGGATTGAGTTTGTTTTCCCCCAGTTTTGACGTGGCTTTGACATGGAACGATGAAAACTGAGCGCCACCTGGTAACATTGATTCCCGCGAATATAATTTTCGATTTCTTCGGCTTGTAACCATCTGATTTCCTGTCAAGTAATGCTCATCTATTAGACAGAGCTGTCATTGCTTGCAATTTGACATTTCATAAGCAATGAGATTTGTTTGAAATAATAACACAATGGAGTAATTGTGATATCAGATACGGAAATTAAATTGATGGCATACAAAGTATCTCATTGATGTATCGAACACAGTAAAAGTAGTACATTCATTTTGATTGATTATTTGGGATTTTCTCTTCTCGTTTCTATAAAATAAAAATATGCGTCTTGATTTCCCCTATTCACCATTTGACTATGTGAGTCTTCTCATGAATTACCCTGTATAAACGAGAAGAGAAAATCCCAAATAATCAAACAAAATGAATAATCAAATAATTCCTATTACCTACCGGGTGGCTACGGAAGTATTGCCTACGGAATATCTCAGTTATTGTATGAAGTATATAGGTTTGTGAAACTTGAAGCGTTGATATAATGACATAAGAGCTAGAATTATGAGCATATTGACATGTCGAAGTTGACTTCCGGTCTGACCGGAAGTAACATCAACTTTCTTATTTTAAATGGAAACCCTATTTCTTTTTCTTTTCGCTTTATTCAGCATTCAATTCCCTTTCTAATGACATATCACAAGTTGGTATCTAACCAGAAACTATAGATAGGAAAAAAATTATTGTTGAAATTCACCGAGTAGGCCGTGGAAGCAAAATGAAATCCAAAAATTGAAAAGTTGGCTATGGAAACCATACGTCACTTGATAACAGTTGCTACTACTGTGATATTTTATTTTCATTCGTCGGCGTTATAAAAAGCCGCCAAAAAAAATATTGGAAAAATTGGGAAAAAAACAATACTCTGTAGGTCCATAACTTAAATAGGAACATACAACTTTTTCTTGCCTGTACTATTCAGCATAACCATTCCTTCCTAATGATATAATAGAAAGTCATTTTTTGAAATGAAATACCAAAACATCCAATTATTATTCTTCAAATAACAAAGACAAAAAAACAGATTTATCGAAAAAAAAATAACGCCGACGGATGAAAATAAAATATCACAGTAGTAGCAACTGTTATCAAGTGACGTATGGTTTCCATAGCCAACTTTTCAATTTTTGGCTTTCATTTTGCTTCCACGGCCTACTCGGTGAATTTCAACAATAATTTTTTTCTGATCTAGTTTCTGGTTAGATACCAACTTGTGATATGTCATTAGAAAGGGAATTGAATGCTGAATAAAGCGAAAAGAAAAAAAAATAGGGTTTCCATTTAAAATAAGAAAGTTGATGTTACTTCCGGTCAGACCGGAAGTTAACTTAGACATGTCAATATGCTCAAATTCCAGCTCTTATGTCATTATATCGACGCTCCAAATTTCACAAACCTACTTCATACAATAACTGAGATATTCCGTAGGCAATACTTCCGTAGCCACCCGGTATATTAATTACAATCAACAAATGATATAACGTAGTAGAAAAAATATCTGAATGTCCAAAAAGACGATAAATGTTTCATACGGGGTGTCCTCGAAGATGAGGCATATCTCTTCAACATCAGGAAGTATAATAACAATGCCAAAGGCGTATACAGGAAGACCAAAATACCGTTAGTTCTATCCGATGAATCAGTAGACAGACAACAGACAACCATCTCATTTTCTACCTAAGAACCATGACCAATTCGAAATTGTACCATGCATAAAATGAGGAGTGACTAGATGAGGCATTAGTCAAAAATGCAGACGTTCCGATTAACACATTTGCACGTATCAAATAGACCAGCAAAACATGGATGTATAATTCATTATTTCTCCGTGACATGTTTAAGTATATGCTCGTGTATTACGAATAAGAAATTACCATAAATGGGTTCGAAATATGCAAGATCTCTAATCATCTCATCATGCAAATGCCAGTGATAAACATCGAGGATTTCAAGAAATGATGATGATGAAGAAAGTTGATGTACAGGGCGATGAATTTAAATTCCTTGATTGCGGCAATCTTCCACAATTTTGGACATAGACGGAAATTGATAATATATTTTGAAACATTGAAAAACAGTGTAGATTTTTGAACAATACAGAGATATACGGATTATGAAGTATGGACCGTACCGAGGACCGTACTTAACATTATATTTTTGCAAGGGTTATTTCTCTTGAAATTGGGTTGAATAAATTCAAGGATCTAAACAAGGTATCAATTTCACTGTCCCTCTTCCAGTTATATACCCATTTCATTTCAAAATTACACCGTTGCGATGATATCTACCCTGACAAAAAATTCATCTGCTGGGCATTGCCAAGGATACCCTTCAAACATTAGGAGAACATCCCCACGAAAGCCTCTGTCGATCGGAACAGCGTACATACTCGCCCATGATAATTTTTTGTTGATATTTCCCAATCTGAGTTGAAGAAATAAATGTCAAGCGATGATGATGAGATTACTTCTACACCACTAGAAATTCTGGAAAGAGCAGAAATGGCAATGGCAAAGGATGAGTTGTCCGAGGAGTTGTCTCGTGGAAGATACGAAATCGATAACAAAAAATTCATGGACTGGAAACTCAGAAATAATATTATGTCATTTTGAAAAAATATTCTGTAACTTTCAAAAACTTCACAATGACTATAAATAAACATTTCAAATGGTGATTTTATATGTTCATCAAATGTATTTTTTGTTATCAGTAAGAGACAAGCAATTTATTATACGATAAATCCACCTGACGAAGTTGCATGTCGTGTTTTGAGAACTTTGTTGAAATCTTATCGGTTCAGGAAGGACGTAGGATATCCCTGATGTATTGTTAGTGCGATTCATTTTGAAATCCTTCAGTGCATAAAGCCAGCAAAGAAGTTGAAACAATTTTACTAAATGTCAGTTTTTCCGGAGATCTCTGGAATTCTTGAACTTCGTGAACGGCCATATTGTTAGTTAGGAAAAACAACTTGGTGAGGATCGGACTTGAAACATCCTACATATACGTATCCGCTGGAAGAGTTCCTCCTCAAAATAAAAATTGACAGATGTTAGGGTTAGCGATTTACAAATATTTTCATCGATGTTGATTATAAGGGGGGCGATTAGAATATCTATACATCAGCTCGGCTTATAGGTTTATAAATATATCTTCTCCTTGTATATCTTGGTATATAATTACTATTGTAAACGTACTTTGAATTTCACACCGTTAGAGACATGTGTTCTTGGGAAATGTTTTATTTATAATGGACATAAAAATCGCACTCCAGGAAGTAGGACATGAAGGATATTTTTTACGATTTTAAGGATATATAACCTTCTGAAACAAACACCGGAATGTAAACTACCTACTTACTTTGTATCAATATGGCGGGCATGTTGCGAATGGTTATCGAAAATTCAAAATGGAGGGTATTCTGCAGTAGATATCTCGGAATGTATCAGATATCTCATCAATACTATGTGGCATATATTATGAGACTAAGAATATAGCCCTTTGAATTGAATATTCATGTCGAACTACTAATAAGAGTCCCTCGAACATCCCATTTTACGCTCTCTCAAGAGTGGGGACACGCTTGTCATGTTGATAAACAGCTGAACAAAAAAATGAGACACAAATATGTTTAATGAGAGATGGAATGGCATATTCCTGTAATTGATATTGGAGGGACGGACGCCTATCGCCTATTCAATTTTCAGACTGACGTTTTAAATCTGAGAAAGATGACTGGAAATGTCAGAAGTGACAAACATATCTACCCTCACAAAGAAATCTAGCTGTTTTGAAACCTTCCATAAATGAACAATGTTTTCAGGACATAAGAGATTGCTATACTATCAGCTATTACTTACAGAGTGTTTCCGAGTTGTAGTGACACAAGCCTAGGAGATATTGCACTTAGCAAAACATTGAAAATGTCAGATATATAGGGTGAATTTTTAATTAATAGCAGATATCAGTTTTCATGACTCTTCAACACAATCATAAGACATCTACTCCCATTAGATTTCATCCAGAATTTGAAGGGTAGTGAAACTTGAAAACGATGAAGCACAATGATTTTTAGACACTGGATTAATTTGTCACTTGACTGAAATTTTATGTTCTATCAATTCATATCATGATCTTTCCAATCAAAGATGTTCTTTGTTCATTCAAACAATAATGAGATACATCAAATAAACTTTTAATTGATGGAAAATATCTATGACACTCTGATAGCACGAATTTTTTTTTGATTCTGGATAATGTTTCACTCCCCGTATATCAATCAGTATTTGAAGATTGTTAAATGAACAATTTTGCAACCTTTTCAAAATCGTAAAACTCTAATGAGCTTATATCACAAAATTTTTTTATTTCATAATTCGATAGAACTCACCAACGCAAACCGTTTCTTGCTGTGAGCTCCCTACGTTTTATAAAAAATTATTGAAATCCCCGATTTTTCGGACCTCTGAAAACGAGGCAATGATGTGACGTCAAAACCCTGATACTGAAACATGACTATCCCAGACAGAGATGAATGATACATGATTTCTGACAGAGTGAATTAGCGCGAGATCACAGTTGAAAGAATTAATATATCAGTTGCCTCAGTCTCCGTCGGGCGTTTGGTATTTCTTTTAACTATGGCGAGATGAGGTTTCTACGTCATAAGAGGGTCCGTTTTCAGAAGGTACTATTATTTATGTCCAAAAATAGAACATTCCAGTCAATTTTTCGATCGAATTATGTCGTCAATCATTATTTTTTATGTATAAAAGGATCATTATAAACATGGTTTGAGTTAAAAGTTTCACTAAGGTGTACACGCCCATTGCCGAGCCCTGTAAATAACTCGTTTTGCCCCAAAAATGCAGATATTCCCCTTTGTTACTGCAAGCACAGTATATTATTATTTCACGTGAAATGTCTCGTGAAATGATAATATGTACATACAGTGTGGAGACTTTAACTGGAATAAATTCGTTAGCGGTAAGGTGAATATTCTTTCTGAAAATTCCCGGCATACGTCAACGATTTAATGTATTTACCTACTTTTTGCAAGCAGTATCGAGAATATATCCCTCCAGGGATAGCTGAAACCACCCTCAACAAGATTTTTTCAATTCAATTCAATTGAAATGTTATTTTAAAATTCATTCTTTTTCAACGTATCATTCGCTCAAAATGTGTGTTGAACAATTGATGGCTATTTTTTGCCACAACTGCTATCTGCTATTGTATTCCAGTGTTTTTATTGAGCCGCGAAAAGAGATTTTGTTTTTATGCCGTATTCACAGTTCGAAACGAAGTGTTATGGCAAACTGTTGGAGATGCCCTATATCACTGTCACTACAAGCTCTGGAATTCATTGCCTGAGGAAGTATTCCCAACAACATATAATCTTCAGAAGTTCAAAAAAAAATCCAATACCTACCTCCTATCCCTATCCTCCCTAGGAATGCACGATGTTCTTTGAACATTATAGGGATTCCATTTCGTGCGCTCCAAGCGATAAAAAAAATATGATCAGTACGCTGGATTCCTCTTTCAACCAGCTTCTCAATGAGGGGTCGCAAGCCATAGGGTTGCATTTGAAAAAACATGTTGGGGTTGATTCCAGTTACCCCTGAAGGGTTATATTCTCCAAATTGCTCGCCAAATCCAGGTGAATTCATTTAGGCGGCTCGGTGGTCGAGAGCGTGAATGCGCTGAGTTCGTATGGGGACTCCCACCGAGACATAGTTTCGAATCCTAGTTAGGCCATGGATGTTTGTGTTTGTATACTTACCTAACCCCGCACAAGTTTCGACTTATGGGGCGTTTGGTCCCAGTGCTTGGACCAACGAGGTAATGTAATTGTAATTGCAAACGTTGACGTGTATTGTGAATTTTCAGAAAAATCTTTCACTCCCCCAGTAGCGAATTTATTCCAGTTAAAGTCTCCACCCTGTGTACTGTGCTGCAAGGTCTTCACTTAGAGCCCAATCCTTATATTTGTTTCATCATTACTGAACGAATGTTCCCAGTGCTTATTCATTCAGCTTCCACAAATAAAAAGCGATTGTATGACTTGGTTAGTCCAAAATCCAGATTTATTCGTGCCAATGCCCATAGCCAAATCGCCGGAATGACTGGACTGGAATAAAATAAAAGGCCGACTGTTATTCCAAACGGATCCCGCAGCAAATTTAACTGGATTCGAACGAATTACCTTCTGCTCTGACCGTAAAATCCGAGCGGAGAGTCAATTGCGATCAGGAAAAGCACTCAGAACGCGAGGAGCTAAATGGGCCGTTATTCGGCCAGTCCAAAGCAGGCACCTCACGGGCTGAATATTAATGAAGGATGGAGAAAACATACGACTTTTAGGGGCTCCGGAAAAGGTTTTTCTGTGCCTTCTGGAACACACCCGATAGATGGTGGACTTGCCATCAGGGAAGATGCATCAGAAAATATCAAAAACAACGGATTTGCTGAGCTCGAACATCAAGAATGTTCTGAGAACAAAGCGTTATTATTGTCCAGCAGAAGTATGTAGGAATATTGTATATTTATACATTATGACTTATGTATATCCTGATTTCAGATAGATATATACAGGGAGGACCAAAAGCCGTCACCCCCTTATAATTTCTTTATTTCACTATAAACCTAAAATATAAAAGAAACGATTAAGAGTAAATATGATGTATGAAATCTTGATGAATTGAAGTAAAATTATTATAGAGGCCGAATTAGGTTGGGAAGTCAGTTCCTAATTATGAAGGTAACAGGGCTAGTTTTATTAATGTGAACCCACCTTTATCCTTTTTGTTTTCCACTCATTCAAAAATATTCATAAACAATTTTTCGTACAGGTTCCACTCATTGTGACAATGACGCAATATATCTTCAAATATACAGGGTATACAGTAAGATATATATATTTCAAATGGAATGCGCCGTATATTTCAATAGATTCGAATTCCTCAATTCATCCTGATTACAACAATATGGCCGTCCACCCCCCTCTATGGGCCTGTCCCTCTGAGGAACAAGGAGAAAGATAACAATGCTACGCTGCTGGTGAATCTATATCATTGATTATGCATCTTTGGTAGCTTTCCCGCTCCTTCAATGCTTCAAATGTCAGAATCCTATCTCAATGAATGAGCAAGTGAGAAAAGAATAATAGAGAATATACAGGAGGTTTCTGATTGTTCTCGGGAAAATTTGATAAGCGATAGAATTCGTAAAAATGAAAAGGGCAGTTCATGTTAACTTGTAGGTATTGAAGTTTTGTGAGAAATGTATTATTTAGAGCTCAACAATTTCTTAGGTGATTTTAGTTGAACTTCTCCTAAGTAATTCGAGATACTTAATTCAAATCAGAATAAGTATAGGTCTCCATTGTTATCAGGTAGGACAAGATATATCCAGTTTTTCCATGTTTTGAACACGAACATTTTTGTTCAAATTTTTTTCACATAATATAATATCCAGCGTGCTTACCACATCAATCTAATAAGTTTTGATAAGCCAACCTCGTGTTTTATCAATTCGGCGCCAGTGTGTGTGGAATAATAAACATCAGTAGATGTTACTAAGATTATACAATTTCAATTTTAATTATTGCTAATTGATGTGATTGATACATGGTTCGCAATCACATGAATATATTTTTGTTGTTTGGACCACCATCATGAAGAAATTTGATAATTTTTTTTTGTGACGGGAAAAGTTTACGGTAATAAAATATCACTTTTCATAAATTACTTTTTTCCACGGTATGTATAAAAACAGGTTTTTATGCCAATAAAGTTTGCACACCAATGTTCAGAAGGATAACCTGTCTTTCAAAACAAAAAAAAAACATCCAAATCGGACTAGTAGTTTTGACGAAAATGTATCTCAAACTTTCGGCTACTTGCGGTGGTGCGCTAATTTATTGGGGAAGTGCAGTTGCATTGGATTTGTCGCGGTGTATGTCGTCACGGTCATCTTTGTGGTTTTCCGCGTTTTTCATGTTCTGAAATATCGTTGATTTGGATAATTATTGAAAAAATCTACAATGTACAGTAAAACTCTGAGGAAAAAATGGTTTGTGACAGTGACCTAGATTGAGTTAGTACTCTAAAATATTCGAATAAAATGATTTACTAAAAAAGGCCCAATTCCGATATTCGAAAACATTTTCACAGAGTTTATATTATAATCATTGTATAAAGTATACTTTTGACTGCATGCGGTTCCCAAAATTCCTTTTACCTATCAGAAAAAATCAACTATACACGTTTCTCGTGCAGTTTAATTTATATACAGAAGAACGGCGCTGTCTTAAAATAAATAATTACTTGTCTAAAGATAGATTAAAGTATAAATTTAGGTAGACGGACAAACATTATATTCTAGACCCTAGAAAAGCGTGTGAATACTGTTCGTGAACTTGGTTGTGTTTGTGTTTTGTTTTACTATATTACTAGTCTATTTACATTCGCATGCACTGGCCACAGCACTGGCGCTGTTATAGTTGCGCGATCTCGCGTTCACTCAGTATACATGGTACATTAAAAATTGTACGTGAACTTTGGTAGGTATGATAGAACAAGAACAAACGAAACGAGTTCGTCTATATTTCTTGAACTATACTTTTGTATATCTTCAAATATTCTTTCCACTAGGGTTTGCAATCCCGGAGTAATAATACAATCCTGGGATTCCGGGTTCGAATTGATACGAACCCGGGATCCCGGGATTTCGGTATCGGGATTAGAATTTGGAAAAAGTATGGGGTATACAGTAGATACGTAATGATTAAATGAATACTCATATATGAATCAAAATTGTAATCTATACATCAGAAAGTAAAGAAAAAAAATTCACTTGTGAAGGTATTATCAGCGAGTCGAGTGCTGATTTTTGTGCAAATGGTACCAGCTGCGGAAAATACTCTTTCATATTCTACACTAGTGGGTGGTATAGTTGTTAGAAGATATGTACCTTTGTTGTCAACATTTTCGAAAAGGGTAATTTCCTTTGTTAAATTTGATGATATCTTATTGATTGATTGATTGATTAATAGCAGAATGATCAGTCAGGGTTCGAAGCCCAAAACACTGCAGCCTTTGGGCCTATTGTATTCCTGATCATGCTGCTGACTTAGGTGAACAGGTTCGCTACCTTGATGAGGTTTAGCAGCCTCTTCACCAAATCATTCTTTGAAAATGCCTCTTGAGAGTTTACTGCTCCCAGAAGGTTGTATCTCCAACGCGCTAGTGCTTCGCACTCCAATATTACATGGGTGGCAGTTTCCTCCTCCTCATCGCATAGTCTGCATATGGGTTCGTCTGTATAGATGCCCATTTGATGCATATGTTTCCTCAAGGGGCAGTGACCGGATATTAGTCCCGTCACTTGTTTGATCTGACTTCTGTTTAGGCTCAGAATGTCGTTAGTCACTGTTTTGGACAGTGTTCCAACCATCAGTTTACTGTGTCTTTGTTCTGGGACATTGTTTCAGTATGCCTGATGTCTTTCTTGCATCCACCTTGCCAGCCAGCCGCGTATTGAGGTTTTGGGGATACCGAACACAGGTTCCGGTCCCATAAACAACGCCGCAGACCCTTGCCTGGCAAGAGCGTCAGCTGCTTCATTGCCTTCAATTCCCTTATGCCCTGGCACCCATTGAAGAGTTACCTTGTTGTGGTTAGCCAGGGTTAGCAGGCTTTGAAGGCAATCCCAGACCAGTTTTGGTCTGAATGATATCTTATAGTGTAGAGGTTGAGTCAGTGACACACTCGGTGACGCTTGACTCGCAAGAGGAATTCTATCTTCCTCTTCATCTTGTTCATCAATTATTGCCTCTGAAACTATTGAGAAACGTTTTACCTGACTCACGAGTATCTCCATAAAAACTTTTTTTCAGGAACTTCGAATAATAATAATCTGATTCACTTGACGAGAGCGAAGTCTTATTGATCAAAACTAATCCCGAAAATCCCGGGTTCTAATCGGATGTGATCCCGAAATTCTCGGTATAAAAATATCACTAGGACCCAGGGATTTCCGGTATCGGTATTTCGGGATTGCAAACGCTACTTTTAACCTATGAAAGTTGCAGGGGACATTTTATTTTATCTTTACTACATAATTAATGAAATGTAGGAAATGAGGAAAGGAATCCTGAATACAGGGTGTTTCATTAATATTGTGAAAAATGTAACCGTAGAATCCTCGCATCGTTCGCACGTTCCACGATTTTCTTGAAATTTGGTAGGTTTATTATCAGTAGTAATTTTATAAGTACTTCAAAATATTTGGGTGATACATCGATAATTTCTTGCATAATTACAATGAGTGAACCAAATTGTAACACACTGTTACTTCTTCGGTTGTAATTAATTTTTTTTCCCGAATATCGTAGTGGCATCCTGAGGGACAACTTTTTTGTCTTTTGATTTTATTTTCTATCTAGCTTTCTATTCAGTCCTGTATATGTTGGTCCTCATGTTCCTTATGTAATATGCTGAATTCACCAACAATCAAAATGCATTCATTAGTCGAATGTATATACATGGTGTTTTTGAAATAAGTGCACACATTCAGCACATTAATATGATACAGTCTCAGGAATATCCTCATGATATCAGATGATCTCTAATTCTTCTAGAAATTTCATCCCAAAAATTGAACGAAATACGAGAAAATAAATCAAATACGCCACTTTAAAACAATTTGAATGATTGAACTCCGCGTGATTGTGCCTATATACCGCATGGAAATTTGAACAGAGGTGACGTCAGATTTGCTACAGTGTAGAACTTTGGATGGAAAAAGGGGTCTAACCTCAAATTTTATTTTGATCCCTAATTTTTTTTCATTGGTGCCATTCGATAGTACACGTCGAGATTTCTCAGTGTGTGAAATATTTGCACTTATTTCAATGCCACCCTGTATAGCCGAAAACTTCATAATCTTATCGAAGATGTTGAACGCACTGTATCCATTAACATCGATCGATCTATTTCGTACATGTGGAAAGTGAGAATTGATTTTCCTAATGGGGACCTTGAACCGAGATTATTATTCAGAACTGTTGATCTTGAATAATTGTTTTTGATTTCTTCTCTGGAATATATTTTTACGATGCAGAAGTACTTATACCGGGTGTCAACTAATCTATTAGACAAGCCATAAGAATAGGTACCTAGTTTATATAGTTTCCTCAATCAACAATACCAACGAAGGTACTTATGGAGGCTTATTGGTTATGGAGTTAGCTGATTTCATATTTCATTTTACAGCGATTTAATGTTGCTAACTTTCAGTTAATCATAGTGGTGATTCATTTACAGTTATATATTTTCTTTTTATGAAACAATGAACGTGTTGTACAAAACAGAATTGGACTATTATAATACCTTCCATGCACGTATCATTTATTTATTTATTCATTTATTTATTCGTCTTTCATCCATACAAACCTATTGGTTTAATTACATGGACAAATTATAAATTAAAAAAAAATTACACATAATAACTCACATGAGTTGATATTGATAGATAGTAAATAATGGACTATACTAAACTGAACTATAGATTACTTTTCTATCCAGGACCATAAAAGCAATCTTGATTTACACTGAGGACATTACAAGGTAATCAAAGATCTTCCTTCGAAAAGATGATCTAGATGATCTAGGGAGAAGTGAGCGCATATTTTTCCTAATTCAACAATTTTCAACAGTATTTTTGTGGACATAAATGTTTCTTCAAATTTTGACGAATATCATTCACACAAAAAAATAAGTCATAATGTGATTTTCAAAAACGATAATTGGACATTTTCAAGTTCTCCGATGATCGTTAATATAGTCATAAATGATCAGGTAGTAGGTCAGTTTCGAATTATAATCACCTGAATGAGTCATATTGCATTCTCGTAACGAGTTCACAGTTTTTAAAATAAGGTCGGTGCTTACCTTTCAAATTTCATGAGCAGTTCCAATAAGGTCAACACAAAGTAATTCTGTGAAACCCATGTTGCAACAAGAAAACAAACTATTTCCACTTGTTAAATTGTTACGATTGACTCTAAAAATTCGATTCTACGCTAATGGTGATACAAGAATATCACAACCACAGACAATTACTACGTTTCGTGAAATGACAACCTCAATTCAGCGAAAACAAAGAGCAATCATCGTATTTTAACGACTAACATACTGGTTTTTATTACAGGTCATGCACCCTCAACAGTTACTGGACAAGATGCCAACCACAACGAAATCAACGCATCTTTAACCTGGCACCGATGCTCCAGTACATTCACACCCAAAGATGACGTAAATCTGGAAGAATAAACTACAGGCAAAACATAAACTCTGCCTCTGGCACCGGAGAATAAAGTCTAGAAGATTCGACTCTTTGGAGACAAAAGAGGCAGCGTTTCTATAGCACAATGGCCAGTCGTTTGCTCGTGTTCCTAGTATTCTGCTCAGTCAATGTAAATTGTGACGGCCTACTACAACGAAGGCAACGAAAATCCCAGGCGTTCTCATCCGTAACCTCCAGGGTTGGGTAAATGTCACCAAAATTGATATTTAGGCCCTGTATTTATAGTCGTTTCCTCAAGAACCCCTCAAGTCTTTCTCATCTGGGAATTTCTTGAGGACTCCCCAGCACTTCTAGTAAAACTTGTTTTATAGATCCCCATGACTAAAAGAAGCACTCACACTTGGGCTATATTCCGAATTCACTGATAGTGAAGATACTTGTGAGTAGACATACTATTCATTCCACATATTTCGACGACTAAACATTCTGCTGGGATTGCTGACTATCAAAAGGTACTGTGGCTTCAGTGGACTGTTATTATTTTAGAGGGGAAAGGAATTTCACATTTATTCACGTTCTTCTTTGAACATTAAGTCTTGTCTTATCAATAATATCATATTTGATAACAGAAAATGCCTGTTATTGAAATAATTGACTCTGAGAATGATATTCCAATTTCACCAGCTGATCAACTGCTGCTGATTACTGATAAAAACCATGCAAACGTGTTCCGAATAACAGCACTGTATATTTGATTTTATATTTCGGAACACAGATTTTCAGCAGAGTCAGTGGATTTACTAAAGGCCTGTTCGTTTTTGCTTGCTCTACCTGCTGAACTTGCTTTTTTTCTATGACTTTCTCTGTTTACATCCATGCCATGAACAAAGACAACTATGGGAAAATAATCAGCTTTAGCAAGTTTAGCAATACAAACGAACAGGCCTATACAGTACTGACCAGTTGAATTCGGAATATAGCCTTGGTAACAGTAGTTGCGTTTTATTTATCCGATTCCGCTACCGGAATCACTTCAATGTGTTGTTTTATTTGCAACTTTACCGATTCCGGTTGCTACTTTTCATTCCGTCTCACTACAAGAAATGACGTGGAATGACTGTTGACAGTTGTCAAAAATGAAATTAGATTGACGAAAAACGAAACATATTGAAAGTAGAACACATTTAGAAGAAGTTTTATTTGCAACTTTACCGATTCCGGTTGCTACTTTTCATTTCATCTCACTACAAGAAATGGCGTGGAATGACTGTTGATAGTTGTAAAAAATGAATGGAATGACTGTTTCCAAGTAAGACAGGTTCCATATCTTCATTCCCAGATAAAATGAATTCTCTTCATCCCAGAGAACTTTCTCCAAGCAGCACATTCACTGCTTCAAATATGCGTTGATTCATTTTATTCATTTTCTTGATTTTTAAATCTCTAGTATTATGATATTGAAATTATTCGGAGTCGGAATATATAAATATAACCTCAATCATCTACGAGGTCATGAAGTTTATCGTTTTATTTATGTAGTGTTCTGTGACCAGATTTGTTGTTTCATGTCACGTGTTTGTCACAAAATGAAAAATGTCAAATTTGACAAAAAAAACTCAAATTTTCACTGTGGACATCGAAAGTATAATAATCCAGTAATAATCTTCAAAGGTTGATATATTGGGTCTGACAAAATATTGTTTCGATCACAGATGATTAACAGACAAAAAATATCCAAGGTTCCGCAAAATAAAGAAGAGGTCGAAGAGTTTATCGGTGACGATGTTAGAGAATTACAATACAAAAATTATTCTATTGAGAACGGAATGATCACTACATTCATTTTCATCATTCCATTCATGAAATCCAGAAAAGCGTTTCAGATCAAACACTATCCAAACCCGTGAAATTCATGTCCATGATATTATCCATAATTATCTACATATTCATAACATGAACTGAAATAATACTAGAAATTAGATCAAGGCACCTCTTTTCCTTCTTTGGAATAGACATTTCCTTGAATCTTCTTTCGAGTTCATATTACGACTATAAATAAAGGTATTTTTTAACGACATTCACTACATTTGCGACATACGTATAAAATCGGAAATGTGCAAATTGTTGTATGAGTTCTGTCATGAATCTGGTAATTTTGAGGTTGGAAATTTTGATTAAAATCCGAGTCGAAATCATTTAGTTTCTCTTCAATATGATTTATATTTTCATTCTAGTAGGTACGCATTCGAAAATATGAAGTACCTATAACAATTTTCTTCAATTTCAATAAAATTTTAGGTTATGTGAAGGGTACAGGGAAAGACGGCGGCTTGCCATTAGGAACTCGAAATCAGTTTTTCACGCCATCTTGTAGACAAAGACCCATTCTTTCTGTTGAGCCATTCGTTTTGGGCAAAAATGCATTAGGTCAGCTGTTATAAACGTTCAAAGATATTGAGTACTGGGCAATATCGCGGTATGTCCAATAATTGTCTTTAAAGGTACAACACAAGAAGGGGGAATGTCAATATGATCTTGATAAATTTCTCACAGGAAGCAAGTCAATATTTTCGATCTCTTTCTATTATTATATTATATTTTGCAGCTAATGAATATTATAGCATCATGTATACACGACCACTGCCAATTAAGCGGAATGTGCAGTGACAAAAATAATAACTGAAAGATTATAATCATATTTATGAGTCTTTCGACACTCCTCAGATAATCATTTATGATTTCATTCATCTTTGCTCTAACAGTTTTCAAAATTGGAAAAATAGTTATATTCAATCGAAAATATTATACGACATAACGCCTATTGCTTGTTTTATTCCTACAAAAATGTGAAGAACGCCTCATTTGAAAAAATCGTATGTCAACAGCTTATTCACTTGGATCCATGACAAAACAATCATGAATCATGCTTGAAAAAATCACAGCAGAATGCATAACTAAGCACAAAATTCGAGCTCAACACTTGGAAACGCTCTCCTGCAAACTTTATACAATGCGGAAGTTTCTTTCAGATAAATTTTCATAAAATAAGTTAGAAACTCTCCAGTAGTATGTCCACGCTGTACAATATCTGATTTTCGGGGCGGCAAACTGTGACGTACATTCTGAATCTAGTCTGAAAATAGCTGATGGTGAAGAATATAGCTAGCGAATAGCTAACGAATAGCTAACGAATAGCTAACGAATAGCTAACGAATGAAAAACGAACGAAAAAAAGAAGTAGAACTGGTAAACAAAAACATACATAACCACAAATGCACTCGGAGCAGGAATACAGAAGGTAGTTGGCTTCATTCTGACAAATTATGGTTCTGTTATGTATGCATTGAAATATCTCGATCCTAAACGAAAATATCATTGAATCAATGAATCACTATCCTTTCTAATTTACTGCCATCGGTCAGAACAAAATGAAGCCGACACCCATGGCTCCTTCCTCTTGTTGTTCCTGTCAGTATTTTGAGTGGTGTGGACGGACTCGAAGTATTAGGCGCTGTTGCAAGATATAATCTGCAACTTTACTAGAAAATAGATCGGTTTTATTAAGGAACGAATTCATTAGCAAAAAAATGACTGACAAGTTATAAATAACATATTGTTATATAACGATAGTGAAAAATTGAAGATACTATCGCAAAATATCATAATTTATCTTTATTAGTAATCAACTTCATTCAGCCAATGAGAGATTAATGGGAATTATTCATAATACTTGACAAAGTAGGATTGAGTTATGATTATTATGCATTCAAAGAACAATTTCCGGAAATCTAGACATATTGATGATATCGGCAACGTCGTACTGGCACATGGAATTGTATTCTAACTCTGTATGAATGTGGATTTTCAGAAAGTACGCCATAGGAATGATGGCGGAGCCAAATTCCTCTGTTATTTATTTTTTTCTGAAGTGAAATTTGATCTTACGAAAAAAAAGGAAAAATACTTATACAGTAATAATTATTTAGAAACTTCACTGTGAGATAAAAACCTCAATACAGGAAACTTCCCCATTTATAACTAACCGCCTTCTTCTCCTGTACCCTTCGTAAGTTACATTTAAGACAGTAGTAAATTGCGTCATGAATGTATAATTTGCGACGACCCCAACCCTGGTAACCTCTTCCAGAACCCACACCAAGCCTAACATCATCCTGATTTTGACGGACGACCAGGACGTGGAGCTGGGCTCACTCGCCTTCATGCCCAAAACCCTGCGGAGCATCAGGGACCACGGGGCGGAGTTCAGACACGCCTACGTCACCACGCCCATGTGCTGCCCTTCGAGGTCCTCCTTGCTCACCGGGATGTACGTCCACAATCACCAGGTCTACACCAACAACGACAACTGCTCGAGCACCCAGTGGCAGGCCACCCACGAGACTAGGAGCTTCGCCACGTATCTTTCCAATGCAGGATACAGAACAGGTGAGCCACACTTCGTCAGCTATTATTTTAATTCATATTATTCCAGTCACGACTCTGCGGCCTCCGACGCCACGCAGAGTCGTGCTGGATAAAAATCCAGTGCATGACTACTCCCCACATCCTGTCGGGTGAATAATCACTGGACCAAGAACCGTGTGCCCTGAGTAAACTCATTGATCCAAGTATGACGGCCTTCTGCATTCCACCAGCCAGGATGTATGCCTTATCGCGGCACGCTGGGATTTTCTTGATTTCCGAGAGCAGCGTATGTCGTGTGCCTCCTAGGGAGCTGATTATCAGGATGACCAATTCCACAGAATGGTCTGGATAGAGCCTGCGGAGTTCAAAGAGAAGATCCCGATATTTAGTCCGTTTCTTCTCTTCCTTCAAAACGTTGTCGGTTCGGCTGGCGCTGAAAACTCGATCACGAACAGGCTCTGCAATTTGTGTCAGGGACCTCCATACCCATGACACGGCTACGGTAGACGAGTGTTAAAAACCCCATCCTGGCATGCCATGATGAACACCTCTGTTTCCGATTTAAGCCCGCCTGACTTGGGAAAAGCGAAATTCAGTTCTTTGGATAAGCCCCGGTCTTCAATGGTCTTGAAGTAGACCGAAAGCATGGGCTTATCCATGTGAAGCTGTAGGATCTTTCTCACTTCTGCAGCTTTGATGCAGATTTTTCTCCGAGCGGGCTCTAGCTCAGTATTATTATTATTATTATCATTATTAAATTTGAACAAGGGCAGAGGCAAGGCCTATTGTGCCCAAAAATATATAGAACAGATAATTAGATTGGATATTGAAGTGTACAGAATATTGTATGGAATGAATGGATATAAATGATATACATATTGCACAATACATATGGATAGGTATAGTGCACTGAAACTGATATGACCATATCACCAGGTAGGCCACTTCGAAAATATTCAATTTGGAAAGACTTGTTGTCTAGCAGTAGTACGAAAGTTTTCTTGTTTCAGCTTCATGGGATGACCTCTCAATCAATCGTCATTCTGAAGTTGAAATAATCCAGAAATTTCTATACAGATAAGGAATCGTGCAGGATTATGTAAGTCATAATGGCGCCTCCTCTAATTCGTCGCTAACTGATGTAAAGTAGATTCAGGCGTGATAAACGTTGGTCGTAGGACATATCACTAATGCCTCTCACCATTCGAGTAGCATTGCGATGAGCTCTTTCCAAATGTTGAATGTCTCGCACTAGATAAGGAGACTAAACCTGGACGGCATTCTCTAGGTGTGGACGGATGTATGATTTATACAATTGATTGAAGATCCTTGGTTCAGGATAATCGAAACACTTATAGAGTAAGCAAGCTCGACTGTTATTCTTACTAACAACAGCTGCAACTTGGTTCGACAGTTTTTTGATGAAGATTACTCCTAGGTCGTTGTGGTTCTGTACTGCAGGTATGGTTTGGTCTTGTTGCCCAAGTAATAATCGAAGTCGGGGTTACTGTTGCCAGCGTGCAAAACAGATCACTTGTCTATATTCAAAGGTGTTGCACCAGTTCTACACGGACATCAGATCAGATTGAAGATCTTCATGACTGGATGATGGCTTTCCAAAAAACTTGCTATAGCCAGCAAGAACGCATGGTCAGATTTCAAAACTTCATGTAGATACGATGCATATAGGCAAGAACAATGTTGGTCCCAAAACTTAACCCTGAGGCACTCCAGATAAAACTTGGTGGGAGTTTGAGTGACAGACCCAATCAGAGAGGAATGCGGCTATCCATTTGTGAAGTTATCCTATTATACCAAAATGTTCGAGTTTATGTGACAGCTTGTCTCGAGGAATCTTATCGAGATGAGAATTATTATGCCATAACAATACCAACTGAATGGTAGCCACCCCTTAATCTGAGTCAAATCCAAGGAACAGCGATTTAATTGCTGCCGTTATTTCGGACATACTTATGTCATATGATATCGATGTGAAACAAAAAGCAAATAAAAGGATATCACCTTGGTGAATATCCAAACGTGCCAGGATTCAAACTGATCTAAAATAGTGGCAGAGCGTCAATATTTCCGAGAATATTTCGCCCCTCTCGAAAGATAATATCCGATGGACCAGTGTAAAACTCAACATGTGAATTTGAATACTTGTAGTGCGAGAACAACATTAGCACTGGTCCATCGGATATTGTCTTTGAAGGGGCGAAATGTTTTCGAAAATATTGACGCTCTGCCTCTAACTTAGATCAGTATTTTTCTTTCTTTTTCTTACGATTTCATCATTGGTGTTGAATCTGTAGTGCAATCGTATCATCTCGTGACGGCAGGAATGAAGTTTTGTCTGGGAGAGATTGCGTGAATTTAGCTCACAACAACCCGATCCCGAGATTCTGTCTCATGTGTCAATATTCTCTCGGAAACAGCATTCTCATTCCTTGATGAATCCTAGAAATTCGTGCTGTTACGGTGCAACGAGACGACACCAGGTCCTTTTGGGACACTTCAACCCCCATATATTTCCGGATGCGATCCTAGCCAGCAAATATGAAATTTGAACGTGGAGAAAACTCGGGTGCAGCGTCGAATATTATACTCGGATAAACAATAATTGTTCCACCGAGTATCATGTTCAGTAAATTGCCTTGTTTCACTTGGTTGTTTCGGTTACTAGTTTCATCTACTCCTATTCAATTATATATCAATTATCCAACTGCTTTCGAGCAATTGATAGTATCTATAAATAAACAACATGATTGGCGTTACTATAAAAACTGACTGAAATCACATTTTACGACTATTTGTATTGTTCGTAGTTAATCGCCCATTATTGCCCAGTATTTTCCAGACAGGATGAATTTTAAAACATTTATAAGAACTTTTCACTTCGAAATAAACAAAATGTATGGTTTTTACTCTGACTCGCCTTGTATAAGAAGTACCTACTTACTAAGAGCAGACTATAGTTGCTGTATAGATCTATTACAGTCAATTAGATCACAAAAGGTCCAGAAGGATGACTCAAAGAATGATTGCTTAGTCTAATTTTAATAACGATATTGCTCTGAATTCAACATCCGTCGAGGAGGTATTTTGGCATTATTATTGATTCGGTCTTGAATCTTTCAAAACGGAAACCTGTCTACTTGATAAATAATTGAAATTGACCCCAATTGTTCCAACTCAGTTGTTTATTATCTGGAATAGCAAGAGAATGAGAATCGATTTACTGCACTCTGTACTTGTGGGATATCAAAACTGGATATCGATATCAGTATCGATATTTATTGATACGATTCATCTGTATTATAGAAGAATAGTCAAATACAAAAATACCGTGAACACGTTAGAGGTGCCTACATCCTACATAATATACAGGGTGTTCCTTGACTCGATGCCCTTTGCATATTCCTTGCATAATTTTAAGTCGAATATGACCCATACTTTTGCCTTAAACTCGATAGTTCAGGAGTTATGAGCAATATAACAACTTTGTTCACCGATAGATTGCAAAATGTGGTCCAGTTGTTTGGCACTGAGGTCACCTGACTTAACGCCTCTCGACTATTATCTTTGGGGACACATTAAATGTCTAGTGTATCCAGATTAACCACAAACCAGAAATGAGCTAATTTGAAATATCATGACTGCAGCTGCAGACGATCCAGATACTCTTCAGAGAACAGAGAGATCATCGTCTTCGATAATTAGAAGAGCAAAACTATGTGTTGTGAAGCAGCGGAGGGACATTTTGAACCAAACTTTAATTGATTTTGGATAAGTAATGAAAAAATTCCTAGTTGATAAAATATTACATCACTTTATTCAACGTTCTCTTCACTTCATTCTATTTTATAGATATTTTCATGGACGATGCTCTTCTGAAATATCAACAATTGTTCCTCCCTTGGCAGTTCTTGCGAGATTAATCCGTCGAGTTGAGGCTTCGCACCCCTTCGTAGTCACTTTGGAGACCTGCAGAACATCTCTTTCCAAAGACTCGTTCATCCAACGAACAGCGTGGCTCTGAAACACATTGCCAAGGGTGGTGTTTCCCGATATATTTCCGCATATAACCTCCAGAAATTTAAGAAGAATACCAATTCCTACCTTATTTCCCTTGGTTCTCACGTTGTTCTCTGAACATTACAGGATATCCCTTCTTCTTCTTCTTCTTCTTCTCTGCACAGGTGGGCGGGTGCGTAGACCCCTGCACTCAGGCCTCTTCAGTCGGGCCCATTGTGCGCCCACTTGTCCTGTGAATTAGCTGGGCATGCCGATTTCTTTGACGAAATTCAGCAGCTTCCTCAGCTGAGACGCTTTCACATCCTTTGGGTGCAGTACAATCCTCTCAAAGGCAGCTTTCCTCTGATGCAGCAGCGCGGGGCATTCAGTGAGTATGTGTGTTGATGTTTCATCATCCTCCAAGCACCATCTGCAGATGGGATCATCGTTGATCCCTATGAGTTCTAGGTGCCTGTTGAGGTGGTTGTGCTCAGTTAAGAGCCCAACTACCATCTTGAGATTTCTTTTATTAAGTGACAGGATCTCTCTCGTGAGCCTTTTTGAAGGTTCCTTTATATGGAGCTTTGATTGTCTCGTTCCTGGTGTGTCCCGCCATGTTTCAAGGAACTGCCTCTGTAGCATTTCCTTCATGAGCAGGATATCCCTTTTCGTGCGAACCAGAATATTGAGAAAAAAACGCTCTGTTCAATTCGATATTGCGTTAGATAGAGTTTTGGACAAAATTGTATAGGACACTTTCGATATGAAATTGTTTAAGGAATATGTCTTTGAGCTATGGGTATCGAGTCACAGGACATCCTGTATAAACAACTATTAGATACTTTGCAGCCAAAAATCTGTGACCAAACCTGATGAAGAATAAGTTCAAAGAATATCATATTCAGGGATAACAGTTCGTTGTCTTGTCTTCACCCATTAAACAATTAACCAAACAATTTTATCTAGCATTTCAGAATGAGACAATTTTCTAGAACTACTTTGCTTTATTGTTTTTTTATCAAACTACTTTCCACAGACTGGAATTTTAATAAACTTTAAAAGCATTACCGAGGCAGTTAGTTATTCTTGTCACGAAAGTAGTGCTGCTTGAAGTGATGTTGAACAATCGTCTACCATTTGTTCGTTATGGCGAACTCAACAGGCCGTGACTGTTTTGTGAGAGCCCTATTAGACCTCTAGAAATCCAGAAATGGTACAACGGGTCCGTATACAAGGGTTTGCAACTAAGGCAAGATACAGGGTGGCACATCATAATTCATTTTATCCGTATACAAGGTGTTCCAGAACAACGTACCATGAATTCTACAGGGTGAACTAGAGACCAAAATAGGCCGATTGAAATCAAATTAGTTCCATACGAAAATGCACCGTTGAGTCGTGAGAGGCCGATGAAGAACCATTTTATTTCCAGATTTTCTTTAATATTCTGAAATTCTTGAATGGTACTGCTCTGAAATTCGCAGGGAAATTCAATATAGTGAATCTGCATGGAAAACATCTTCAATCCAATTCAATCAATATACAGGGCGTTAGGTATTTCGCATTATCTTTGATAAAAATTGATGTAACTTTTTTGGAGTACGGCACTGACTACATTTTGATATCTCAATTAATGACAGCATCAATTATATAACTTTTTTTAACTGCAGTTTTTTTATCATTTTGATTGGTTTTCGAGATAAATAACAAAATTCATTTTGTTGCTTCTCCATACTACTTGTCTATGATGTTAGAATCAAACAGATATTTCAATAATTTTAAAAATTCAAATAATCGAAGAGCTAGGTTATTTAATGTAGAATGCGTTGACGAATTAACATACAAGGTGATACATTTGAGAAAATCGCATAAACTCAGATCGAAGTGAACGAAAATGAAGGTAACATATTCGAATTACCCTGTATGAACATTAATGATGATCAGAGCATCACACGCTACTTTGGTGTTCTATCTCACTTCACCAGACGAAATTCAGATCTTCGAAGAAACAGCTTAATTGCAGTTATTTCATTGAGAACCCACTACCTATTTCTTGAAACAAAAAAAATTGATAACTTGGCATCGGCGCATTTCCTAGTGGTGTAAGGAAACGTATGGACGTTTCAAATGAACTTGTTGTTCCATTTGAAAAATATATAACACCCAGTGCATCTGAAACTATTTTCAAAACGTGGCCTTTTTAAAGCAGTATATATATTATATGAGACTTTTTTTATATAATACATCAACATTATCGATATATCGAGCAAATACGCTCTGTTGGCAGGCCCGGTATATTTATATAGTGCATTTCATAGAAACTATCGGAAAGTGATGATGTACTTTCAACTTTCCATGTATGTCTCTAGCAAATTGAACGCAGAACATTCCATTGAAAGAATTTGGTCCAGCTAGCAAGTACAGAGACTAATGTTTTTTTCAAGCTGATGCACCTTTCAAAATGAAAAAGAACGAAGGAATTCTTCATGTTGGCAATGTTGGCTACATAGTTTTAGTTTATAGCGTTTTACTTCTATTTTCCATTCTAAATATAGTATGTATATATTTCACCTCTATATCTAGAGACTGGTACTGATGGGTAAATAGACTTCTTAAAAAAAAACACTATTTCAAATTAACATAAACATCAAAATAAGTATATCAGACATGTTATGATCGGAGCATGATATTTTGTTGACTTAGAGAAAATACATACGGTCAATGATGGATTCGATCACTCACTTGATATTCGTTTCGAATTCCACAAGAAATACAATATACTGATATAGTTCATACAATCTGAACATCCATATAATTACACTAAACTAGGAAACTAGTCCACTTCTAGCATAGATCTTCAGTCTTTTCTTCTCTTCAGCTGATGCAAAACTATTTCGGATTGCTAATTATCCTAAGTTCGATTTATCCAGCTGATATTTCAAACACGAAGAATCAGGCTTCACGTATATAATGAATTCGAGGCATAGACGAGGCGAATTGATCGCCATCTAGAGGCGAAAATTTAACTTGCTGTAGAATGAACCAAATATTTCATTGATATTACATATTTCGTTGCTCTATTCAAGCAAATGATTCGTTCGAAACGAGTTCATTGCTACACCGGAGTAAGGAAGCTTGTATGTTGTTTCAAAGATATATTCTCATCAAAATGATCATTATTTCATCAAATCAACAAAATATTCATATTTGAATCAACATCGACATCATTTTGGATCGTCATAATTTGTTTTTGAGGAAGCTGCTTCCATGAAATAATCATGTATCTGGTTGATTCAACAAAAAATTGCTCAGTCCAACAAATATAACTCAAGCATAAATAATTTGTTGATGCAACAAATAATTTTTTTTTCGTGTAGCTTCTGAGATACAGCTGTTCACATTTTAAGTGCACTTCCAATAAATAAAAAATGTGGAGAAAGAACAAAGTGTCTGAAAAATGAGTATTGTTGGTACGGTAGTTTGTACACACAAGGGTACAATCACATCAAATTACATCAAATTGCATTAGTGATTCACACGAGACCAACGAGACGAGACTTTCATAAAGTCTCGTCTCGTCTCGCCGATGAAATATAAAGTCTTGTCTCGAGTCTCGTCTCGCAGCCCCGAGTCTCGTCTTGTCTCGCGTCTCGTACGAGAGTCTCGCAAATGTATCGCAAATGTATCGCAATTTCGTCATGCATAATCTTGTTTCAGTCTAGTACGGGATTTTTACCTTTACCTATACTTTTTAGGTATAATGTAGAAGTAGGAAGAGAAAATTACAACAAAAATAACATTATTTATTGAAAAGTAAGTACAGTGGGTAACTTATCTCTGATAATAGGTATGTACATACTTACATCATACATCTAAGCAAGAAAAAGAAACATAGCATTATATATTCTGAAGTTATAAAAATAAAATAAAAAGTGACACATATATTCAATCCAACGTTATTCCGCCGTTAGAGAGAGAATAGTCCGTTTTCGTTTCACGCATTACGTCGTTTCACAACAATCACGGATTGTGTTTTTAAAGTACCTATTTATGAATGAAATGTTCTGTCTCTCTGTGCTAAATAGTCTGAATTCTTTCTAAATATGTTGTATTATGAATGAAATTCTCAAGTCTGCAGTCGCCACGCAGAAATATTTACCTGCGAGACTCTCGCACGAGACACAAGAAGTCTTGCACGAGACTCGAGACGAGACCAATAAAAGTCTCGTCTCGTCTTGTCCGAGTCTCGTCTCGAGTCTTGTCTCGAAAACAAGACGAGACCATGCGAGACTCTCGAAAACGAGACTCTCGCGGGCACCACTAAATTGTATGTAGGTAACTCTGATTACGGAATTTTGAAATTCGCCATGTTAACATTAGCAAGTTATGCTCAGCACAGAGCTAAAAGGGTATTCGGAGAAAACATTTTTCACACTTTCAGAAAGTAGAAGCAACATCACCCGCGAAGTATACCTACTATAGATTTGTTGGATTATTTTCTGAAGAAAATGATATTTTTCTGTAGCCGTCTAGTAAATGAACATTTTCTAGGCATTCAAAATGATCTTTTTGGTATGTACCGAAAGTAGCTATTTACGGGACGATTTTTTTCATTTTCGGAACGATTTCTGTTGTATTGATTGATCCTCGGATTGATCACAATTCAATAAACACGAACACTACCACAAAATATACGATGGACATGGGGTATGCTTGTTAGAAGTTCGACTACTCGTCGAACACTAGTGAACCAGCATTTGCACATGTCTATGACAGCCACATTCCACTGCGAGCAGTAGCGTATCTGATTGCTAGACGTGTGCTCCAAGAAATAAAAAAATCTGGACGATCCTTTTTACTTTCGGGACGATTTTGGGTATCTATGTACATAGGCGGTTTTGATAATAACATGAACTTTGCATTTTATTGTGACAGTGCTTGCCATGCAACATTGGCGTATGTTTTTTCGCTTTGCGATTCCAAAAAACGGTTAAAGAAAAAATATTGTACATAACACGATCCAAAATTGATTTGACAGCACTCGCAGGATTTTTATTACACTCATCCCGTAAAAGATCACTTTCGGAACTTGCTACGTAAATTACTATTTCGGCAACCGTCAGGAAATTAACAACTTCTTGGATTTTGGGAAAGTGAAACTTTTCTGACCTAGTCCGGGAAGCACGTGTTTCCTGGACTAGACCAGAAAAAAAACACATCGTGTCCGATTTAAAAATCAAAATTTGGGGTTTTTCCAGGTTGAACCGGAAGTGATGAAACAAATCAATAAATATAATGAGCAATTCAAATTTCAAAATCCGATCCCGAAAGATACAGAAGTTATAATAAAAATTGTTAAAAGCTTTTATGACTTGTCCTATATAATAACTGTATGATCTTCTTGGATAAATAAAGGTATTCTATTCTATTCTATTATATTCTACAGCACTAGCCGTTTTCTGGGTATACAGGGTGTAACTGAATAAGTGTAAAACATTTAAGGAGATGATTCCTCATCGAAAAAAAGATAGGATCTTTCATATAAAGAAACTTCATTGGAGCATCCCTTGTTAAGATACAGCCCCTTAAAGGGGGTACATAAAATTTGTATAACAATTTTTTTCACAAACACTGAAAAAGTTACAATATTGAAATTAACCTGACGTTTTGTACTACCAAAAAGACACTTAGCCAGTAATTTATTTGGTTTACCCCATGGTTGTAAGGGGTGAAAAACGCAACCCCTAAAATTTATTTCCAATGTAACTTTTTGTCTTATTATTTGTTTACCATTTAAAAATTTATTTCCGATAGCCTGTTTCATTCTAAACAAAAAATGTCTCTTGGGTTTTTTGCCCAAAATAAACCAGTAAGCAGCAAAACATTATTTTACGAACAACTACAGAGATACATCGTCATAAATGCGAAAATACGAAACTAATCTATCTAGTAGGTCGCTATTAGCGATAGTGACAATTAAATTGGTATGACGCTGTCAGGTTAATTTCAATATTGTAACTTTTTCAGTGCTTGTGAAAAAAATTGTTATACAAATTTTATGTACCCCCTTTAAGGGGCTGTATCTTAACAAGGGATGCTCCAATGAAGTTTCTTTATATGAAAGATCCTATCTTTTTTTCGATGAGGAATCACCTCCTTAAATGTTTTACACTTATTCAGTTACACCCTGTATAGTTCTCTGATGTATGCATGGAACTTACTTGTCCAAAATATGATTATTTCATTTTATAAGGGATTTTCTCTTAGTCTAGGAGTTATTCGTGTTGAAAACGCATCACATTTTCAAAGATGAAAGAGACTACTTCGAGTCTCGATTTTCTTTCATTATCTTATCAAATATTTTCCCGAAAATTCAAAACTATCTGCCGATAGTGACCTCAAATGCTAATCCAAATGTGCTACCTATAGCATCGTATTTCAACAGCTTACAATATTATGGAAGTGAATCTCATCGATTTTCCATATAATTATTACTCTTGAGTCATGTAAGAGTTGGAAATTACCTACTTGCTGTCTAGACTATAATAGCCATCATTGACAGTAAACCGTTCGATTCGAGCGCAAAAATCCAAAATCGATAGAAAACATCGCCTCTGTTCGTAATACCAGATTACATATTTCAAATCAGTCGTGGCAGGGCTTACGAAACATGAAGTCTATTAACTGGAAGTAATCTGACACATACACCCAATCGAATCGATTTGTTAATCCGCGTAGAGTCCACGAGTGCTACCGTCTCCCGATATTGAAGGACTGGGTATATTATGTCATCGTAATCTGTATAGATTCATTTGGCACACATTCAAGTCTCATTTTTTAAATTTACTGAATCGAACGAAATATAATGGACAATTAAACACTTCCCATTAATATATCAATGCAATTCATCCACGATTATAAAAATGAACATGGAAATAGAAACAGGAACTTCAATCAATTTCTTATATTCTTATATAATCTTATATTCATTATTTCTTCATGAACCTGGCAGCATTGAATTTCGCATTTAATTTATAGGATGATACCTACACAGGCTAGTGAATGTACCTTTCTCAGAAGAAAGTTTCAATAAAATAAAGCAATACTATAAAACAGATTGCAGCAGGCGCGTATTTGAGGGAGGGAAGAGGGGGTAATTACTCCTCCCCAAAGCCCCTCCTCAATCCTCGAAAAATATTTTTGAAAAACTTGTGGTTATCTAAATGAATTGATAACCAGGACAGGGAAGTTTACAGTTACTCAAACATATAACTATTATCAAATACACATTATCACTCCTATTATTTTTTATAACGGTTTGTTTTTACTATTTTGATTTGATTCTATATTTACCTCTATTTTTTTCCATATTTAGTGGTTGTTTTGTTCATTTTTATTTTCAATAATACTCATTATTAGGTTTAGGTATGTGAATACCTAGTCATTATTTTCATAATGTTCCTTTTTTATTGTGATCTGTTTTGTTTCATTTTGTCTTGAACTTTGTTTTGTATAATATAACTACAAAAGGACTATATTTTTTGTTGTTGTACTTACCTATCCACCTTTTCCAAAATTAGATTATATCAGAAACCCCCAGATACCAATTCTGAATAGAATCGGATCATATAATTACAAAACTCGTCCACCAATTGGATCCGCCATCTTGAATTTTCCAACTTTGACGAAAGAATCATAATTTCCAAACCCGAAAACCCCCAGATACCAATTTTGAATAGGATTGGATCATAATCACAAAACTCGTCCGCCACATTGGGTTCGCCATCTTTTTTTTCAAATTTTGACGAGAGAACCATAATCTTCGACCCCAAAAACCCGCAGATACACATTTTGAATAGATTCGAATCAAAATTACAAAACTCGTCCGCCATTTTGTTTATTTTTGCCACCAGAATTATGTACACTTGCCGACTTTCAAATCAAACCGTTCGTTTGAAGTGGGTCAAAATCGAGTCCAATGGAGTTGGTTACATACATACAGGTAAAGCTAATAAAAGGATGTCAAAAAAGTTATGCTGAACATAATTAATTCGAAACAGTTTGAATGTATAATTTTTATGAAAGACCGTAATTATCATTGTTGTTGGTGACCATCGACAAACATGTTTTATTTACTGCCAACGCGGATCAGGATGGTTCACTGAAAACAACAACGCCTACGATATTTTTTATACATATACTAACAATCGTATCGAGTTTCTTCAATGAACGAACTCATGAATGAAACCATAGCCGAGAGTAAAGATACCACTATCTGACAATACTTCTGTTAGATGATGATAACTGATAAGATCAAATCAGGAAAGGTTAGCAGTCATTATTAGCTCCATTTAAAATTCGATAATAAAGTGTATCAGACAAAAATCATGAACAAGAACGATACGACTACAATGAAGTAATTCAATATATGGCTGTTGTGACGTCCAGTAAAGATCCGATTCATTGGCATATATTTTCTTCCTTGCATATGCTCATTGGAACAAACTATTCCTCGTGACACGTCAGTTGTCATACCTGTCAATTTCATTCTCTTGTATGTCAATATGTCAATATGAAGGTCAATTTATACGTCAGTTGCCATACCTGTCAATTTAATTCTCCTGTATGTCACTGTGTCAATATGAAGGTCAATTTAAATATACATGTATGATGTATGACTTTATGATTTCTTTATTTATCTGCTGCATTTTGCCTGTCTGTAACAAATGATGCACTGAAAGGAGTCAAATAAACCTGTGTTCGACCTGTCTATGTGCTTCTGATTTTCCTATCATAATAACAAAGGTATAAAATCAATAAAATTCCAAAAATCATAGTTGTGACAATCCGTATTTTGATGGTAGTAATTCAAACCAAGAGTAACGATTAGACTATTAGAAACATCTATCCATAGCACCCAGTAGTATTCCAGGCTTCACCAAGCGTCTGTAATTCAAGCCTACATTCAACAGCAACACTCTCTGTGTCGTCTTCGCTGTGCTACTTTGGGCCGCATTACAAACATAGTTTTGTGGAAAGCAGGTGAAGTAAACCACCTTATAAACAATCTGGCGCCCGAGACATCCAGACAGGTTCCAGAAGTCAGTTCAACAATTGGCGCTTCTGAGTAAAGGCTCCAGAAATAAAGGGCCTCACAAAATGATTATACAGTGTGGACACTTTCGAGGTGGAGTTTTTCAAATCTTTTGATCATGAAGAACTCATGAGCCATTTTTGAAGATTATGTCCAGTAGAAGATTAGCAGAAGAAGTACGACTCTTCCAAGAAGAAACTTCAATAAGTACGAAGAAAACCATAAACTGCGCAAGCTCTAGATATGGAGAATTACTATCAAAGTAGCCTTTTCAAAATAAATCTATCGAAAGTGGAGTCTCGCTTGAAAATAGAGAACTCAGAAGCAATACGAAAACATGATTGAAATCAATGAAATCGTCAATATTTGTGAGTCACAGCACAATCGGTCCAGTAGAAGAGTGGCCGAAAAAGCACTCAAAGAAGACATTTCATTATCTAAGAATCTGATAATTGCAATTGTCCATAATTCAGAATATCAACTCGCATCCCATTACCAAATATGGTATCTTCGTTAGTTTTGTTGAACCTGTAAAACAACGTTAATCTTCCGTTCGTACATAAGTAGGTGGTGAAGGAGTGTTTTTCAATCACCTCCAAACCTCATTTCAATGTTCGAAAATTCTAAAATATCTTGCCAGCGGTGTGTTTTCAAAGCCGAAAAACTGAACACCTAATCACGCCTACTCGCTCATCTCAATAGTTACAGTCTGTCAGTCGTGTAATTAGAAACACTCTATAGGTGGCGATAAATTAAAAGATAATTTCATTAATTCATTTTATAAAGGAGAAGACGTTTTTTTCGGAAGGAGAATTTCGTGCCGCAAGCTCGGTTTCAGATGATTAACGACTCCTAAAAACGAAGTGAATGCAATTACTTTCTCTGACTTTTTAATTATTTCGATGGTGACACCTCCGCATCCGCCAGATTTTCGAGTTTTCCACATTTTCCAGTAAAAGTAACGTCGGGAATTATGGAATATATCTGGTAGGAATACCCTATTTTTGACAAAACGACCAATCTATTCCAATTTGATATAATATCATTCCATTGAGTTCATAGTTATTCCACGAGTGTGTTTATCTACAATTATGGAGTCATTCATACAATGCTAACTCGATTTTCAACATTTAATGACAAACATTATTGTGATGAATCGAGTAATAAGAGTAATAATGACAGTAGGATGGCGTAATAAACTGTCATCCCATCGTCTTGTCAAATTCAACTAGTTCTACTGAAGCACACCACTATACACTGTTTGAAATACACGCAAATTCAAAAGACTCGCCTTACATGGTTCTCATCACCTTAATTCTACAAATACACGGAAAAATCAGAATTCACTGTTTTTCATTCTCATAACCATAAAATAGGACTTGACACTTGACAGTTGCAGATTGGCTCACACTTATGTGCGGGCTATTCGAATAGATTAGTACAGACCAATCAGAACCATGGAACTTCATTTTTGATAACTAGCGTCTAGAGACAGGGTACTACAATTAATTATCGCTGTGGGGAAATGCTACAGCGGAAGCAAGTTAATAAATAATCTGCAATAGTATGATTAATTTTACAACTGAAAAGTGAAATGGCATATAATACCTGGTATATAACATTGAATGATATGTGATTGCACAACTTTTGTCCTGTTAATAAAAGTTAGATACAACATTGTTTATCCTATTTTCACAATCAAAATTTCAATGAGTTTTCGATGAAATAAATGAGTATTTCAAATCAGATTTAGTGATTTTGCAATATAATAACCTTCATTATTTCCAAAGATATATTTCTGAACTCTCAGAGTTGCTTTGATGTTTGAATAGTTGTAGATGCACATAATGACTATAACCCACTCAGATGATTACAGCACTCGCCTTCGGCTCGTACTGCAACTCCAATCTTCGTGGGTAATAGCCATCATTATGCGCTCGTTGAATATTATACTATTATCCTGTAGGTATGATTGTCGTTTCTGACAATTTTGATAGATTTTAAACACATTTGGAAGTAATTTTATCTCATATTATTGTTTAGTGGAGTAGATGAATGATTTATGAAAGGTCCAATGTAGAGATAGCGCTCACTTTAGATAATTTGTATTTTTTTTACTATTCAACAACCGTAGTAATATAGGCGACAGTTATGGGATAGTCCATATTACCCGACCATTTTTTCGGCCAACAGAAATGTAGTATTCTTCATGATCCAAAATACAATTGTTTTTGTTCATATTTATCGGAGTTTGTTAACATAATTCGGCGTAATAGATCTTTTGGCTACACCATCACCATTTCAAATTTATATTTCTTAGTTCTTAGATTGGAAAGGGTTTGATAATATTCAATACATGATCCGATTCATTATTCGAAACGATTCTAGCCCATAATCAATTGCTCAGTACATATCTTCAGTTCATTTCAATTGACATTATATATTTTCACGCCTTTTTCACTCAATTGATTTATTTATGTCTCGTTCAAAATCTTACTGATTGGTGCATACTGATGCTGACGATAATTCAAGTGCACATACACTGCTGTTAATCGTTGACAGTTCGTAGTATAGGAGCCATTCCGCTTTAAGCGATTTACGACTAGCTAGAACACAGCAGAAACACTTCCTTTTTAACACACTCTTAAATTTAACTGATCCAATTTATTGCTATAAACTCGGAAATTATGGACGACAGTAAAGTGTTGAGCAAGTTGTACGAACGGATATGCACATTTGTGTATCATTACTGATGGTGATGACTATATTATTAAGCAACATGTCAAAGGTATCATACAACTCCCAAGCATGCAATGCTTATAACTTCTATTTGAAGAACGAATAATATGAAAAGAAAAATGTAAAATATCTTGATCGAAATTGGTGGACAAAAGGTAGTTAATGTCTGCGCATGGAGATCTCTTTTAGCGGTGGATTAATAACAACTGATGAATGCAATGTTGAATTATTGGTAATGAGTATCATCATAGAGAACATACTTGAGTGATACAGATAAAGATATTCAAACGTGCGAGTAAAGCTAGCGCGTTAATGTTCGAGATCATACTAAGTTCTATCCCTCTAGAGAGAATACAACTAGGTTGTTGGTTTCCCAGGTTGTCATTTCAGCAAGAATTTTCATTGAAAGCGTTGACCTGCCCTTGTCGAGGATGGAGAAGTTTCCTTCAGATGAATTTTCATAAAATTAGTTCGGAACACAAATCCACTCGGAGCAGAAATGCAGAGGGAAGTTAGCTTCATTCTGACAGGTTATGGTTTTGTTATTTATGCATTGAAATATCTCGAATAGAGCTTGATCCTAAACGAAAATATCGTTGAATCAATGAATCACCATCGGCTACATTCAATGATACTATATCCTTCCTAATTTACTGTCATCGGTCAGAACAGAATGAAGCCGACACTTATGGGTCCTTCCTCTTGTTGTGCCTGTCAGTATTTTGAGTATTGTGGACGGACTCGAAGTATTAGGCGCTGTTGCAGATGTAACCTGCAACTTTCCTAGAAAATAGATCCATTTTATTAAGGAACGTATTCATTAGCAGAAAAATGACTGACAAGTTATGAATAACATTGTAATATATCGATAGTGAAAAATTATATTTACTATCGCAAAATATCATGAATTTTCTTTATTAGTAATCAACTTCATTCAGCCAATAGGAGCTTAATGTAAATTATTTATAATACTTGACAAAGAGGGATTGAAGAACCTATTATATCCAACTGCATTTATGATATAGTTATTATGCTTTCGCAGAACAATTTCCGGAAATCTAAACATATTGATGATGTCGGCAACGTCGTACGGGCACAGGGAATCGTATTTTAACTCTGTGTGAATGTGAATTTTCAGAAAGTACGTCATAGGAATGGTGGAGGAGCCAAGTTCCTCTTTCATTTATTTTTTTCTGAAGTGAAATTTGATCTTACGAAAAAAAGAAAAAATACGTACATGTTAATTTTTTACAAACTTCACAGTGAGATAAGAACCCCAATATAGGAAACTTTCCCATTCTCAGTTTCCTGGGAAGTAATGGGAATTCTGGAAGAGAAAGCAGTATGGAGATGACTATCATGTGCAGAGCTGTTGATAGGGCAAGTGGTTGAACATATCATTGATATGGAGTAGGACTAATGTTGGTGCCAAAATTTATCCTTGTGGAACGCCGGGATTGATGGTTATATGATTTCAGACGATACTCCGATAACAATAAAAGATTACATATAGCTGGGTTGATAAACCAATGATGGTAGTTTATGGAGAAGTCCTTGGTGCCAAAGACTGTCGAATGCTTTCGAAATATCTAACACTTGCAGATAATCGTTGTCAATTCCGTTGCGTTTGAGAATAATGGGTGGAATTCCATCAGGACCGTTAGCCTTATTCGTTTCAAGACCAAACAAAATGCGTTGACGAAAGACGATTTCTGGCATTCCATTTTCAACGGGAGGAATAAATAGCGGTACTCTTTCCTTGGAATCTAAAGTGGGGTTTGCGGTTTGCTGCGAACATCGATGCAAACATGTTTGCTTTTTCTTTTGATTCTGCTGAGGTGCCGTCGACTTTGGAGTCACCTCTAAATGCGAGTAAAACTCGGATAATGTTCAAGATGGCAGCTACTATGGCAATCACTCGATAAGATAAACGATAGAGCGAGATATGTAATGAATGGTTCGGATGGAACATTATGGCGAATAATCAAACACCAATCGAGATAAGCGGACAGAGATAATCTACTCTCTCCCCACTTGAATATTGTCGTGTAAATTGCCGTATAGACCAACAAACGCAATTATTGTTTATTGTGGTAGGCGCGAGTACAATTCAGAATGAGCTACCCACGTGCCATCAATTGTAACACGTGTGTAGACTGGCGAAGCTCATCAGCATATGGCAGCAATTTGAGCGTGAATACAGATGAGAAAAATTGATAATAGAGGTAGAAATACGTACATAATGTTCTTCCGGATATGAACAAGAATATTCATGAATCTCTTCGTTATATTAAGACGACAATTTCCACCTACGAGCAGCACTGGAATGATCTTAGAATTCATCAGATTTATATCGTTTATCGTTTATTGTATCAACCATTCAGACCAACACCTTCATTCATTCTCCATCTGGATGATTTGAAAAAAAAGGTGATAATGGTTGGATGAAGAAGACTTTACTCATTACTGGATGCTGGATGCATACAATTTTTCATTAGCACCAATTGGAAACAATTAGTCTGAACTCATATGTTGTAAGCGAATCGTATCATTATTCGATTCTAAAATCACTGGGTAGATAATATAATTATTTTCCGAAGTTATATGTTGAAATAAAATTATCGATCAACATGAAATTTTTATGAAATAACATTCGTGAACTTTGGTAGTATTTTCGAATGATATTTTTGTATCGTACGAAGAGTGGAAGATAATATTCTATACAAATAGAACTTGAGATCCTTGAGACATGAAATCTCAGTAGAGCATGAAAGCAAAATTCAGACTTATGTCAAGGACAAAGATGAACCTTGAAGAAAAATCTTTGTATTCTGTCGACTTCAAATGGAGGATTACTGAAAAGTAGCCTTGGGGATATTTTCGAGGGACTAAAATGCACTGCGGTTCGGCCATGTTGGCTTTGAGAGAGTGATATGTTTATATATATTTTAAGCTTATCCGTCATTGGGGAAATCTTACATAAATGGTAACTTTGATCTAGCCACGGTCTCATGCAAATTTGATAGCTCATGAAACGTGTTGATAGCGATGAATCGATTTGAGGCGTGAACAAATGAATATTAATTCCAGCCTCGCCTGCTTCAGTGATGTGTCCGCGTCTCATCGACTATTCCATATCTCTCAAGATAATTATATTACATTTGCTTTCTCGCCTTGGCTCTCGTCTCTCGAATAAATTTGTCAAACGAAATGACAGCGTACATCTGGTCATATCTATTATTTATAGCTTGTCACGGCGTATAGGTTTTCCAGAACCATGATTTGAAGGGGTATTGTGAGAAAGTGAGTAGAGTATCAAAGCCGGTTCTAGATATCTGTCAAGGTTGCTTGGATAAAAGGACCGATTTGAGAATGGACTCGCGGGAGTTAGATAGTCTTGGAGAAGGGATGATGGCTTCGATTGAGGAAAGTTATTCCGGCTCTGAAGATTTTCTTGAAGGCCTTCATTAGTGGAGGAATGCGTCTTATAGCTATCAATATTTGCGATAAATACAACAATTTTTTGTTGGCTATACAACAATTATATAAGAAAGTGATTAAAAATGCTAACAACAATTTTGTTTTATATCTATTGGAGCGCCCGAAAGGAAATTCCTATAATGTTCATGGAACATCGCGCGTATTAAGGAAGGATAGGGAGAGGAGGTAGGTGTTGAGTTTTTTTAACTTTTGGAGGTTATGAGTTCTTGGAAATATTTCCATTGGCAAAGCATTCCAAAGTTTCGCCGTTCTATAAACGAACGAGTTTTGGTAGAATTCTTTCCGACATTTTTCAAGGTTAACGACGAAGGGATGTGCTGACTGGGCCTGTCGAGTCCGTCTGACTAGTATTGCTATTGATGGAATGATAGCAGAGATTTATGAGTAACATTTTCCGTAGAAGTATCTATAGAAAAGTGAAAGGTCGCTGACTACGGGGTCAACGGGTTGGTGAGTGTGGCATCACCCACCAGGCGAATGGCTCTCCTCTGGATGAAGTCTGAGAGCATCAACGTATGTTTGGGTGCTGAACCCCATAAATGAGAACAGTATTCTAAAACTGGCCTCGTAGATTGTGGCACATTGCGAACATATTGGTACATGACATTTGACACAGTAGTTGTTAGTTATGCAGTCTTTCGATGAAGTATAAATGCGATATCGAAGCCTTTTCAATTTTCCAGGCTATTCTAAATATATTTGCACACATTGAAAGAAGTTGGCGAGGTACATGTTAATACATGTGTCATATATATTTCATGAAATCATATCTCGATATTACTGATGTACTATTCACATTATAGAAATATTCAATATAGGCCAACAAAGAGTTCTTCTGGATGTCGAGTATGTAGCGCATTCGTCATCAAGAGCGTCGATTTATACTCATTTTCCCATGAAGATAATTTCTTGTGTATGAGGAAATGGGAATGACATCTCCCTCTTCAACTTCTTCCATTTCATTCTCATCTCTTCTATAATATATCATGTTCATCATTTCCTTTTAACTCGTCGTTTTTTTCGCTATCTCCCATAGGTCATTATATGGAACGGCAAAGCTTTGGAATTCTTTGCCAATGGAAGTATTCCCAGGAACCTCCAAAAGTTCCAATAAAATTCCAACACCTACCTCCTGTCCCTATCCTCCCTAAGTACGCACGATCTTCTTCGAACATCATAGGAATTTCCTTTCGTGCGCTCCAAGAGAAAAGAGACTGCTCTTCCAGAAAATATAAAATGTTCAAGTCTTCAGAAAGTGTTTGAATATAAAATGAAAAATATCCCCTTTCAAATTAACCCATATACAGTTGATGAGTTTTTTTTCATTTTTACAGAACTGATGATCCTTGTATGTATTGTTTTTATTCTATTTTAATCATTTTATCTTATTGTTAGTTATGTGTATTTGTATTGTTAGTGAATTTTAACTTGTCCAATGATTTTTGCGAGGTGTCATCCACTAGGTCCAATATGTGTATACTCTGCGTCCAATCCTGATGTAATCCGTCCAATCTTGACCAATATGACCAATCTCAAACTAATATGACCAATCCTAGTTCAAAACGTCCAATATCCGTCCATTCTGAGTCCAATCCGTCCATTCCTGAGCCAATATGTCCAATCTTGGTCGATTTTGGGCCATTCACTCTGCGTCCAATCCCGATGCAATCCATCCAATCTCATCACTATATGACCGTTCCTAGCACATTATGCCCAATCTCGGTCCATTATGTCCAATATTGGTCCATTCCGTCCAATCTTGGTCCATTCCGTCCAATCTTGGTACATTTCGTCCAGTCTTGGTCCATTATATCCAATCCAGACAGTTAGTATAGGTGCCTAGGTGCCTGTGTCATTTCGTGGGCAGTTCGATGACTGGAAGTAGCGACAAAACAGTCGGTCCAATCCCAACCAATATCGTCCAATGTCCATTATTGTCCAATATATTGTCAAATTAAGTCCAATTCTGTCCAATTCCGTCGAATATTAACAAATGCAATCTTTGTGTACGTTTTTTGGGCGGGTAAATCACCCCCCGAATTTTTTTAAGCTCGTTTTAATGGATCAATAGAACTACTTACTACTACTTGTTGGGAAAATAACTATATGTAGAGTGCAGACGCTTTTCTCGCCTACTTGTCTGTTGTATTTTGAATAAATTTGTCAAATTTTTCCGCACATCTGGCCATCTCCTCTATTATTATTTATAGCTTGTGCCGTGCCGGCCTATTCGGTGCCTAGGATTCCGAGAACCATGATTTATATGGGCATTGTTACCTCTTATTAGGGCCGTATTACTGCGTCCATGCAACGATTTTATAGCATTACGGTGTGATTGATGGGTTGGTTGCATTGTCGTGAACGTTGAACTCGAACTCTCCGAGATGCTCGAATCTTTATGGATGCTGCGAAGGATCCCGCGATGGGAATCTTTATGGTGGCAGTTCGGCTATCTGAGAATCGATTGCGAGAGTGATGGGTTCTTGTATGTGCGATGGAAGGCCGATATAGACGGTGATGGTTTGAATAAATTCGAAGCATCAATAGTAGACAATCCAATGCACATCTTCTTATTCGCTATAGAGACAGTCATATAATTCTCATATAATTGATTTAACATAATTCCGTAGTCGGTTTTGTGACATTGTTCATGGTTCTATGAAGATATATGAATTTCCACTAAGTTAAGTAATTAAAGAATATAATCAACAGTATTTGAACATGTCAAAATTATCGAAAAATCAAGAAATCTACATTTAGATGAGTAAATACGAAAAGTTGTTTTGCAATTAACATGGATACAGACTTGAAAGTATTACACATTTGCCCCAAAGGACGATTATTGAATCTGTTGAAAATTTATGAGATAAATGCTTATTTGAATGACAAGGAGTGTAGGTTCACTTAACGAACAGATTCATTTTGACAGTTTGGAATTTTTCAATTCATTGAATTTTGCTAAACGATCATGAAATTGTCATCAGTTTTTCTCCTGCCTTGATCTTCAACATATCCAATTATTGAGTAGTAATTTTATTGACTAACCATACTTTTGTTTCTTAACCTCAAATCGTTCGTCTCCTTGGGTATTCCACGGATTCGTCTATTGGTGCAGCTGTTAAACATTGTCAAGATGTTTCATGCCATTTGTCTTTTTTGTTTACATGTGACGTGTGACGCATGTCTTTGTTCTTTTTAAGCCTGGTCAGGTGTCAGGTGACTTCCGTCTTCAGTCGAGTACGTACCAAGATTGACACGTTCTCCCATTTTGTAATGTTGCAGATATGTGCACCTTGTGGTGGGCTTTTTTGGTGGACATATTATTTTCGAAACATGTACCAATTGATTTGATCGTCTGATCATATCAAAATATCGTGGAGATGATTTCGAGTACTATTCAATAGATAATCAACAGTATTGATGTGGTGACTCAAAAATATGATTTTTTTCTGCAACCGACACAAAAGTCATCAATTTTGATACCAAAATTAGCTCTTAAATTGACGTTTCTATTACTGACACAAAAATAGGTATGTTGCTAGGCAACATAATTATGTAGTTCCTAGGAGCTGAAGTTGAACTTTAGCTCCTAGGAACTAAAAACGATGTATTGGACGTCATCAAGAATAAACAACATTGTGACGGTTGGCTATTTGGGTTGAGACGCATAACTGATTTGTTTCCGATTTCAGCAGAATCGGCATTTCATACCCATGCTGGAGATATAAATACACCTTATTATAGTTTAGTATTGGAATTATAAACATCTCAGTTGAGTATTTTTGTTTTGATCAGGGAAGCCTCCAAGATTCAAATACTTGCTTGATCTTTATTTCAGTCGTTATTCTCGGGATGGATAACTAGTTTTTGAATAATCACGGCAAGCAATAGTTTTTTTTTGTCTCAAACAACGATACTGTTTAGCTTCATTTTTGATTATCAAGTCAAACACAGTGTAGTATGCCAGTATGGAGAGGAATAAATAATCACTATTATCATTGTTGATATGCTCACTAAACTAACATTTTCCACGTCTTGTTCCTATAGCTGACTGGCGCGGTATTTGCCATAAGAGCACCTGGTCCATACACAAATATGTCACTCTGTGGTTGTACCTATTTATATTGAAACTACTATTCGAACATCCTAGAAAACCTAACCTGCTGTTAATGCAGGTAGAATATTCTCACCACATGGATTATTTGTCAATAATTGTTGCATTGCATACATATGGCACGGCATTGGTGGTTACTTCACATGTTTATTTGAGTTAATTGTTTCGGTTGCAGAAAAAATAGGATGTTTCATTCGGATCAAAAGTGACTTTGTTCGACTCGCAAATTTTGCTTTCGCTCGGCTTCGCTAAACGCTCCGCCTCGCAAATGCAAAATTCGCTTGTCAAACAAAGTGTCACTTTTGATCCTAATAACACAATCTACTATTGTTGAAAGAGTGGCATCCATGGAGCTAGAACTTTTTCATGCAATTATCTGAATCAAATATGGTATTTGTAGGTGTTTTAGTTAAGAATTCACTCACCACTCAATTTGGCTGGTAAAACAAGTCACTAATAAAATTATAATGTTTTATCATAAACTAATGTTGATAATTTCCTTCTACGATCAATATCCATCTTATTGAAAATTTCTCAAAATTGAAGAGAATACGAAAAACCTATGAAATGACATCAGTTACAAGAAGCGTAAAGTGACGTGGAAACAAACGTTTTGTATCAATAAATTGATTCAAATTTGTTGTAAAAAACTGTTTTTATATGTAGGTATATAGTTTTTGAGATTCGTGCTTCAACATCACAGTGACACATTACTTCGAATTTGTTGTGAAGGACTTTTTTTAATAGATTTTTTTGAGATTCATTTGGTACAACGCTTTTCGACTTGGGCAGTTCAAGTAATTTTTAATATACCTACAGACTGAAGAATGAGATATCTGTGAAGTTTGATATGTTATACTTATACTAGATATTTATTTATAAGTATCTTAATCATTCATATTATAACATGAGGTGAAAAACTTGTCAAACGAGGTCCTCAGGCTGAGTTTGATGACTCAATTCATCATCAATTATTATCATAACATGTACGAATAAAGAATCATATTTTACCTACTATACCAATAAATGGAATCGACGTAGGTAGACATGCATTTTTTGTTGAAATATTTATTCCATGAACCAATTTTGACACTATATTTGATAAAAAACGAATTCTATAACTTTTGCAGTAAACTATCACTTTATCGCACTAGTGCGCTAAAGTACCTATCCTTTTACAGCACTTATATCAGTGTAATCTTTTTGAAGTAAGAATGTGTTACGAGATGTAACAATTACCCTACCAACGGATGGAAATAACACGAAAACACATATATGTTATTTTTTTCTGTGACGGGAAAAAAGTTTGGCATTTCATCTCTGTAGGCAGGTTATAAAATGTCACTTTTCATAAATAACTTTTTTCCCGTGGGAAAAAAGTGAGTACTTTTTTCCCGGATATATATCACATTATGTATACACTGTTGATGGCTTTTGTTGTGCTATAGTTCCGAAAAATGAGTCAATAATACCGTCTCCGAGAAAGAACTGTCCTTTTATCTTCCATTTGACTTACGTATATTACTAAACAACCACTAAATTCGCAATTTTTTGAAATCAAATCACAGGATTAGACTGACAGAAGTGACATCAAATATTTGATTACTTCAAAAGAATGATACAGATGCCTACAACGTAGGTGTCCCTACTGTTAAAAACTTAAAATTTCACGTCGATAATTTTCAGATTTCAAAATATTGATTCGTCCTTTCTTCTGTCACAGAAAAAAATAGTGTATTACACACGGGAAAAATATTAGATTTTAGCTCACGGTTTTTTGTCTCCCTCCGCTACGCGTCGGGACAACACAACCTGGAGCTAAAATCTACCACTTTTTTCCCTTGTATAATAAATAACTATTTCTCAATATATCTGTGTGGCTCACCCAAATTTTCGACTTCAACTTTTGGCGGGTGTGCAGAAAAATGCATCTCGCAAAATTAAAGTATATGAAGAAAAGTGCGACAATTTCCGTACGCTCGTAGGACTATATTTTATCTCGCATTTTATTATGAGATAACTATCCGTTCAAGACGTTGTGAAGAAGAAGTTATGAAAATCATTGCTTGCAAGACTTAATGCTTCAATCAAACCTGACGAAATCATCGACCATGACTGATCGGCCTATCATGGAAATATTCCGATTAATTTCCTTTGATTGGAAGTCGGCTCCAAAAACGAAAACGCCAGTGATCGATTATTTTATATTCTTGGAAACGTATGTAAACTGTTATTTGCATATTACACATGCCATTTGCATGGTAATGGCGGTTCAGGTGTACAGATTACATGATGCGAGGCTGTACTTAACATTTCAACGCGATCTGATGAAAAATAATATCGCAAATGGTCTACTTGTTTCACAGAACAGGGCCGGGTCTCAAGTCTGCGACGGCGCATTCTAAGATTTTTCTTCAAAATCTTGTGATAATTTGAAAAGGAATAATTTAAGATATATTGATACCTTCTCGGTTTATTCAATAGACTACTTTCCTGTTGAATAAACCGAGATGGAATTAATATTTTCATCACATGGAGAATGCAAATTCTCCATGATGTATTTTTTATATATACAGGGTGTTTCATAATTGAATGCTGATCCTGAAGGGTGATAATCCTTGGATGGTTTTTAAAAAAGTTTTTCATGTGAACATAGGTCCGTAACAGCTTCGTTTCTGAGATACAGGATGTTGAAATTTAACAAAAAAATCAGTTATTCCCCAATATCTCTGAAACCGCTCTGGCTTTTTTCTTCAATTTTGGTACATGCCAAGTATGAATAAAAATACATTTTTTCCATAATAAAGGATTTCTTAATTTCCATCAGTGGCGTCCCTGTTAACATACCCTGTAATATTTTTCATCAAAATAATGATACGCCACTGTCTTTTTTCCAAATGAATATTATTTTTGTTATTATCCTCTATTTTCTCATAAAAATGGTCCTCTGTTTTTTTTTGGCCGGCGAACGGTTTTTGAGTTAGAAAATAAAATGCATTCATTTGCTTGTCCCTATTCGATTTTTACTCTTAGTCATAATTTCACAATTGTGGTAACCAAAATATCTGAGCAATATTCTCATAATTTCATGGTACCAATTTTTTTTTAAGTTCTTGTAATGAAGAAAGAAGCCAGAGCGGTTGAGAGAGATATTGCATGGGGAATAACTGATTTTTTTGTTAAATTTCAACACCCTGTATCTCAGAAACGAAGCTGTTACGGACCTATGTTCACATGAAGAATTTTTTAAAAAATCATCCAAGGATTATCGCCCTTTATGATCAGCATTCAATTATGAAACACCCTGTATGTATCATTTTTTGTGTTCATGAATATATCTGAGATTATTCCTTTTCAATACTTTCACCCAATCAAGGGGTTCAAACTTGAACGATGGAAACTTGTTATTTTATAGACCTCAATCGCAGATTCGTGATTTTAGGTTTTCTCAATTCAGAATGTGTTTCCACGTCCTGTATGATGAATGTCAATTTATCATTCATCCAAAAACAAATGCCCAAATGACAGGAGTATGTCAATAAATCATAATAATTCTCAGATATCAGTTCGTTATAGTTTTAGCTATAGGGAGATGCGAATTGTATATATCATGTAGAAGGGCTGAAAGAATAACTGGACTTCAGGTTACCGATGAGGATATGATATCCGAAATGAGTTTTACTCGCGTTAAGTCATATAACCTGTTCGTGAGAGATATGATTTCCATATCACTGATACGAATGATTTTTTTGGAAGTTTCAAGCTCATCAAGATCAGAGTTCATACAAGTATACTTCTCATATACATTTCAATTTTCATTTCAATACTGAACATATCGGTAAGTTATATTTTTATATCATAATACATCATATTATTCTATTCGATTTGAGAGATAATGTCAATTCTCAATTTCGAAGGATTTTGATTTTTCATGCTCTCTATTTGGATATTCAACAGATATAATTCAATGTTCGACGTGGCAAATAGGCAGGAAAGTAGTTGTTTTCTGTTGAATATTCAGAATTATATTATATGCATATCTTTATATGAAGGAAAATGCAAATTCTCTACTTCGGAAGATTTTGTTTTCAAATTCTTATCGTGTGTGTTCAATAGATGTAATTCAATATTCGAAATTGGGGTGGTTCGATGGCTGTTGGCAAGCAGTGTATATCACTGAAGATGACCCCACTTGGTCCTAGAGTGCAGTTTTGGTTTACCTCTCGCTCCAGAAATTTTCAGGATCCTTACTCAACGATTACGTTAGATACAGGGGTGTTTCCATTAGAAGTGAGACACACTGTATAGATGGATAGATAATCTTTATTTGTTTTTTGAAATCGAAGCCTGAAATAGGCGTAGAAATTGTCAAGGTCAAGATATAGTTCACAAAACATTGATGAACAATTGCGCTCGTTACCTTCGGTATTATTGATCAATTGCTCGCAGATTCAACTTTTGATACGAAACACTCCCAACAAAATCGTGAGGAAGGATTGTATCTTAGAAAGCAGACTACTTTTTCTAAACAATCAAACCCCACTTGGCCTCAAGGAAACTTCTTCATAGAAAGTATACTTTTTAACACCGATCCATGATCGAAGGATACTACTTTTTCTGAACAGTCTAACCTTACCGCTCAAAAAAGTTAATGTTCCACCTCCAAAAATGGATGTTGAGTCATTGACCGTCATTTTATGACAAATTCAAACATATTGTCAAGAAGTACAAATCAAAGAAGGGAATATTTGTATTTCGTGCAAGATAATTTACGAAATACAAATCTTCCCTTCCTTGGTATATATTCACGTGCACACATCCCAGCAACCCTCACTAAGAAGTACAAATGCCTATGGAATAACATCACTCAAACTCGCGTTCATTTCATGATTTTTAATTATAAATCAACTTTTACAAATTGAAACATCCAGTACAGTGTAGTTCGATCAGGTCAGTGGATTTCATAGACGTCAGAATGTGCAAAAAACGCTTACCGTGCGATAATACCCAGATAAGCGATATCGAAAGGTAATGGCCAATCCCATTGCGGAAAATTGCAAACCTAGCATCGATTCCGAATATAAATAGTACCCTAGTCGATAAGGCATCATTATTATTAATACAAGTCATTAGTAATTATCACTTAAAAAATGTTCGCCTTCTCCCCGACTTCAATCCTGCTGGTCAACCCCATGCTAGACGTTGTAATGTAAGTACGTTTTTTTTAAAAGTGTTGTTTTACGTTGTGTTTCAATTATGTTCTTTTTCTTTGCTAACCTGCCATGTGGCAAGCATTTATCCACGATTTTTCCACTTACTCAATGAATGTCATAATTTATATGAAAACTGTCTTGACTCTTTATTTGGGGATGAATGTGGTTGGTTGGTGAAATGATCAAAACTTTGACGAGAGGTTTTGATCTCCAAGCGAGTAGCTAAGTTACGACCTATAGGAGGGTTCACTTCTGAGTTGGGGCAATATTTTGAAAAGATTTTTGTTCCAAAGAAATACTTTGTCGACTGGTCTATAAAGCACGGGAGGTAAAGGTTTCAGAACCACCACCAGGGTGACCGAATACAACGTGGATTCGCGATAGGAACGAACATGAACAAGCGCTGGTCGGTATTATGTATAAAGATCGGCTTTATGGGTGGTGCGATTCGTTTTTGTTTTTTTTTCGAATCTCGAATCTTCGTGGCGGCAACCTTCTATATCAAAATGATGCTTCTCGAATATAAAAACGATAAATAAAGGCAAACATATACAGGATGGCCCGAAGATCTATTTATATTGCATTATAAAATTTACAGTGCCTGTCTAAGGTACGCAACGAAATTTGGAGAACTCAAATAGGAGATGAAAACCAAATTTTTTATGAAAAAATGACAGCTTGATGTTTTGAAATGGCGGCTGAGCGTCATCTTAGTTTTTTTAATGTAACACAACGTTTGTTGTTCCATTTTCGAAATCTCTTCATCATATACTCTCAACAGCTTGAACGAATACACCTCAAGCCTGAATTCAATAGTTTTCAAAATACATATAATCGTTCGAAAAGTTATATTTTGGTCGATTTAAACCCAACCAGACCCAAGCAAAATCTTGAATTTTACTTTCAATCAAGTTTCCCTTGCGAAAAAATGGTTGTCGCGGTGACATTTTGTTATTTACTGTCAAATTTAACGTGATTGAGTTTTTGGCTGGGTTTGAAAAAAATGGCGAAAATGTTACTTTTCAAACATCAATAATTCAAAAACTATTGAATTTAGGAGTGAAGTGAATGGAATAAAACTGTTGAGTCATGAGAAAAGTTCAAAAATAGAATAATATATTAAAAAAATCGAGATGGTGCTCAGCCGCCATTTTAAAACTTTAAGCTATAATTTTTCATGATGAAGTAGGTATTGATTTCTTATTTGGGACCACCAAATTTTGTTGTGATATACCAGATGGTTCAAAAATTAGTATAGGGAGATCGGACTACATCAGAGTATGCTAGTTTTTCATATAATTTTGACATACGGTGCTCCATAAAAAAAATTAGGTTCATCACGCTTTCAGTGATCAAACTGTACACCTTCTGATAAGGGCCTCATTGTAGCATACAACTTCGGCATATTGTTTTATTTCAGTGATGAATAATAACGTGAATATAATAAGGGTGAGCCTCTTCAACAGATTACCCTGTGATTGGATAATTTGCAAGACATGCTCGAAAATAATGAATTCTGCAATAATGGTATTTGGAATTATAATATAACGTCTAGTGTTCTTTATTTTTCAGGATATTTCGGCAAATACCTGAACAAGTATAACGGTTCATACATTCCACCAGGATGGCGGGAATGGGGTGGATTGATTATGAATTCGAAATATTACAACTATTCTATCAACATGAACGGAAAGAAGATCAAGCATGGATTCGATTACCACAAGGTATGTCAGTTAACATAATACCTTGTTATCAATGTTTACCTAACTGATTGAAATTTTTCGCTATGCTAATGATTCAATATGCCTATGTTCCTGTTCAAACATATTTTTCGGCAACCGTTCTTCTTTGAGAAAGTAGCATTTTTCCGGCCTAGTCCGGGAAGTATCACATCGTTGTTGTCACTGTAACTATGACAATCTTGGTAGATAAGGATTTGATAAAGGACCCCGCACGAAAACACGGGAAATTGGCTCTCGTTTGAATTGGCTGAAATTTCACTATGTTGTTGTGGGATGGCTAATTAGAAAAATATGTGAGTTTAAGAAATTTTGTATGTTTAGTTTCTAAGATATAAGCCGACAAAGTTCGTGAAAACGTCGTATCGGGGTATTAGGATTGACAAAGAAAAAAACTGTTCATTAAGTATAAATGAAACAAAATAAGCTAGAAAATGTATTGATCGGAAATCATAAACATGTCTAGTTTTAATCACATAAATTATAATAAATCAGGGTGTCTACGAGGCACGGTCAAAAAATTCATTTTTCGGAAAAAAGATTCGAGCACTATTCCAAAACCAACAAGTTATATTCTGGTGAGACATTATAGTTTCAGTCTATTGTAGGCTTCGAAAATGTATTTTGATTCTTTTTACCTATCTATGTTCAAAATATGAATTTTTAGAATTATGTGTTATACCCCTTTTTGAAAACAATTGACAGCTTGTTTTTGATCACAAAGAAAGGAATTGATTGATACTGTTGATTGAATGAAAGCTGAGGTAACTCATTATCGAATTCAGTTGTTCAATATTGCCTTTCATTTAGATACAGGGTGTGTTACATTTTGTTGAAGATTATTTAACATGTTTCAATTGAATATCTCGAAAACAGTTCCGTCAATTTGGATCTCATTTTACTCACATTATTTTAAATATGTTGACTATCATATGCGAAAAGTTTTTCAATTTTTCATGTTTCGTTTCTGACATATCAATTTTTGAGTTTACAGTATTACAGTTATTACAGGGATGCATATCTCAGAAACGAAACATAAAAAATTAAAGAACTTTTTGCATATGATAGTCGACATATTCAAAATAGTGTGAGTAAAATAAGTAATTGTGTACTCGCCTACGGCTCTGCCTAGAATTTTGTCTATATACTCGTCCAAAAAAACAGTATTTTCCGGACTTGTTAGGTAAATTACTATTTTCGGCAAGTCTCTAATAGGTAGTAGTATAGTAGTAGTAGGTGAGGAGGCTGTAGCCAAGCAAGTAGTCCCCGATGGGCCCTTTTTTTTGCAATTGCATTACCTCGTTGGTCCCAGCACTGGGACCAAACGCCCCATAAGTCGAAACTTGTGCGGGGTTAGGTGAGCATACAAACACAATCATCCATGTCCTAACTATGATTCGAACCTATGTCTCGGTGGGAGTCCCCATACGAACTCAGCGACTTCACGCTCTCCACATCTCTACGATTCCTCCACCTAGATTTCCTTTACGAATCTCACTTACCTTCTAATGAAGGCCAGTATGTCCGTCCACTCTAATATGATCAACTCCTCCTGTTGGAGTTTGTCGACTCTGAAGATTTCAAATTTCAGCCTCCCGTACGCCTCGCACTCACCGAGAAAATGGAGTGACGTTTCTTCGTCTTCCCCACATCTGCGGCAAGTGGGGTTGTTGTCTATTTCCATAAGTGTTGGGTGTCTACCTAGCCTGTTGTGTCCTGTGAGTACTCCTATAAGGAAACGGAGTACTTGGCGGTCTCTGCCAAGCAGCCAGTCCTTCCTTGATTTCCTCGGACCGGCCACGAATTCCTTGGCCTGCCTGCAACCTGTGATATTCCTCCAGTATTCTCATAGTGTCTTGTCTGCCCATTCATCAAGGGCTGACGTAGTTTGGCTCCTTGCTCCGGATCCGGCCTTAGCAAGTTCGTCTGCTGTTTCGTTTCCGGGCACCCCACTGTGACCCGGGACCCAAACCAGTTCGACTTCCTTCGATTGGGCTAATATCTCAAGGGCATTTCCACATTCCTGTACCAATGCCGAGCTTGGTCTGGGATGGCAGATAGCCTTGAGTGCTGCCTGACTATCCGAACAGATGTAGATCTTCTGCTCTGATCCCTCTTTTACCTCTTGCCTCTCTGCTACGACCAGGATGGCGAACACCTCAGCTAATAATACGTAACTATACCTTACTAAAATGAATTATATTCTTATCTTTTCGATAGTTACATGACGAGAATATTTTTCAGAATTTGATTCATTCAATCGCTTTCCGTGTTTTGAATTTCAAGTTTTTACTAGCTTGTGGTGACTAAGAATGAATTCTTTGGATGGACAAATAAACAGTGCTTGTGAAGATGGCAGATGGCTAGCACCTCAGATAAAAGATTAAAATCTATCTACTTATGAAATCAGAATCGTGTCGCAGATAGAATGCAGAAAAAATCGAATTCTGAAAATAAAACTGCATTTAATTCAACAACTCATCAAATTTAAATGAGAATGCGGAAATGATTATGTCTTCGCGTGTGGTATGCCGCTAAAATTTAATTAAACTAGCGGCATTAATTCCTATCGAAACCTGGCGTTTAATTATTGCATTTCACATGATTGGAACATGGGTACTTGGACGAAAAATGCCGGGAATATGTGTTTGTTAATGATTAAAACACCGTGGGTAAGCATTTATGATTATCACATTGGAGGATCAACATTATTATACCGGTATACCTTCTTGATGTATATTGACTATTAATGTTCACAATGTAATCACAAATTGCACTAATTGTAAACACTTAATCGAGATATCACAAAATTATCACGCAGTTCATATAAGAGCAGGTGGAATCTTAATTTCTCTAGATTTTTTGGGCTTTTTTTGTCATCGTCCATGTTGATAAAAATATTGGTAGGTATCATTTCAATACCTGTAGGAAAGACTAATTAGATTTTCTAAAATGTCAGTGCTTTTGAAATTGTATTGCTGGGCTGCCGATGTTGGTATAGTGTAGGTGTCTCTAATGGTGAAATTTTCAAAATCATTAACACATTGAAATAAAACTTATTTTTTTTATTTGTAGAAACGAGGCAAATGATTTCCTAATTTTGAAATGAGTAGGTATTTGTTGCATCTATTACAGCAAACAATTTTCTCTCGTGCAATGGAACGTCGTAATCTCAACTAATGTCAGGCATGCTAACTCATCATATAACATTTCCATACTGACTGAGCACTGAGCAGTGAGCCTGCTTCCTGCTAAAAGAGACGATAAGTTGGAGACTTGCTTATCCACCGCGTGTATATCTGTTTAATTTTGCGAAGGTCGACTGGGTCCAGGACATCTCTCATTTGTTTTCTACATCTGTATATCAGCTGTCAATCAGGTCCATGTGCCGTCACGTATAGAATTCTACACGTAGAAAATAATGGAATAAAACTCAATCATTTCGAATCATTAGAAATCAACAAACTTACACACTTAAGGTACACCTTATTTTAATGTAGACGTTGTACAGTTGTGTGCATAAAGAAGTCGTTCAAGGTTTGTATGGTGTAAACCTGCCTATGATATTCCAGATTTCATTAAAAAGTAGTACACGTACACATTTGCTCGTTACTTACAAAAATAGTTTGAATTTTGACACTACTTGTCACAGTCGACAAGCAGATTAATCAAGATTGACAAGTCTGACTCACAATAGCCTATAACTGCTGTACGACCTGTTTATGCACACAACTGTACCTATTTTCCGAGAATGAAGGTTTCGAACCTTTCCATAGGTGATTCTAATCCTTCAAGTTGGGAAAGTAGGATATATAAAAGTTAGGCAAGCCAAGGTTAGTTTAATTCATTGTACCAGTATTTCACCTGATGAAGCTACTGGTGTGTTAGCGAAACATGTAGTGGATTTTTGTGGAAATATTATCGTTGGTGAAGTTTTTACATTTGCTATGGATTTCCATCAAGTCAATTGAAAAAAATCACTCAATCATATGCCAACATCAGTGTGTCAGTGAGAAGTGTCAAACTATAACAGCACAACTTTGAAAGATTAATATTTTTGCATTTTCATGTTGAGAACGGGAGCAGATTCGTACCCGAAACGTCCAAAGATAAGTAGAAATTCGATATTTTCTTCAAACATTTTTCCACACAAAGTGTCACTGACAAGCTCTTGGATTTTTCTTCCAGGCTCCCTGATAAAAAAATGTGTTAAAAGCAGTGACATTTTGGGGCGAATCATCTGATTTGTCCTACTACAAATATATTGAAATAATACTCATATTTTTATTCTATAGAAACGAGGAGAGAAAGTCCTAAATAATCAAGTAAAATGAATTAGTATATTGTTAAACCAGCACGGAATGATAGTGAACAGATAACAGCGGCATTTTCGATTTTTTCGTCTTGTAGCCATCTGATTTCCTGTCAAGTAATGGTCATCTATTAGACAGAGCTGTCATTGCTTGCAATTTGACATTCCATGAGCGATGAGATTTTTTCGAAATAATAACACAATGGACTTATGATATCAGATACGGAAATAATATTGATGATATACAAAGTACCTCATTGACGTAGGGGAGGTGTGGATATGATGGCACCGCTTTTTTATTATTTGTTTTCAGGGTCTGAAATACATTGAATATGGATAAAATTCACAAGACACATCAAGATTATCATTGTTGATATATATATAGATTCATAATTGCATGAAAACACATGTTCAATTATTTATTGTATTTATTTATTTATTTATTGTCGAGGGTGTCATCATAACAAACAACTTTCAATGATGGCACCCTAAAAAAAATGAACAGGTAACATAAGTGAAATCAGTCATCTTCGCAAATTACATAGCTGACATTTGAGCCCCAGCTCTTTGGATTTCGACCAAGAGTAGCGAGCTCGTTACAGTACAAGCATGCAACATCTTCAGCATCGTCATCTTGCTCATGGTTTATTATGGTACATTCCACATCTGAATCATCAGTTGCTTCAAGTTTTCTTATAGCTGCACCCTATGCTATCATAACAAACATCTGGGATGCCATCATATCAAAAGAGCAACACTGTGGATATCGTAAAATATTTTTTTTAACAAAAAATTATCAATGAGATAAAATGGAAGTTGAGAAGCTTATTAGTATACTTATCACAAGTGACTATGAGATATGAACAATATATGTGGATGCAACTATAAACTGGTGCAATAAATTAGTGAAAAGAAAAGTTTTTACTCACGAATAATCACAGCAACCTCGTGCGGCGGCTAAACGGGCCCTAACCATACGCAATTGTTACAGTAGCGCTATGATACATATTTGAATCGCGGGCAACACTCGAACTATCCTTATTCGAATAAACGCCGTTAATAATGTAAGGGTGCCATCATATCAGGTATGCCATCATATCCACACTTCCCCTATCGAACTCAGTAAAACAAGAGCAATTTTGTGTTATAGCCGTGGAAAAATATCATTTCGTTATCAGATGTCGGTCGACATTTGCAGTCGGCTCTTGGACTATCCAGCTTCGATGTCACTCAAAATTGTTATGAAAAAGTATTCGGAGGCGTTGCCGAAGAATCTAGAATCAATACAACGATTGGTGCGATATATCGAGTGCATCGCCGTGGAATTAGCAGAAAGAACCGGCAAACGCATATCAATTAATGCGATCAGCTCTCGATGGGCTGCAATCCGACCGTTGCCAGAACTCCTAATGGCTTTTCAGTGTTAGAACCGATTACCGAACAGAATTATCGTACGCGGTTGAACAAACCAATAAAAAAGGCAAGCGGCGCTGATTTTTACGTCGGGCTGCCGAGTACCGAGAAAAATGCAATGATCGATCCAATAATAAACCTTTTGAAACCATATGTGCCCAATATGCGCTATGCCTTCGCAATTTGCATCATCTTTTCACCAGTAATAAACTCTTATACTCGATCCACTCAAAATGTTGATGAAATAATGAAGTAAAAACTCAAGGTCACTTCCACAAGTGTTCCATAACAACGGTAGATGAGAGAAACAACTTCTCCCTTGGTTAATACCACGTAGAACATTGAATTACATCCTCTGTCGGCCATATCTCAGCAACGAATAATGATACAAGTTTGAGATAGAATAAATTTAATGGTATGCATATCACACGATGTAATAGAGAAACTAAATCTCAACAGACCAACGAAAACCGCAACATGATAGGTTTTTGCCAACGGAAGATATTAACTATCAAAGTTGGAAGAATGATAGATATTACAGCCGTTCTTAGTTGTACACTTATTGCAAATATTTCTTTACATCAGTGATGGGGCAGGGTACTCACCAGACAGCACTCTGAAAACTGCTATCCAAGTGAAACCTGACCCTGTAGTTGAAATAACGCCAGTCAGGTAATCAGGCACGTTCATTTCTCACCGGGAAGGGAATTTCAGTATTGGAATGTTTTCCTCTGGTCTAGATGCCGCTGTTTCCATGTTGCGATAATAGACCTCCAAATGACCGTTTCCGGAATGTCATTCGTGGTCAAGTCACTGAATAGCTAAAATTCTGAAGCGTATCTCCCATGCAGTAATGAATTTGCGCCTTCGAAGTGTCCACCTGATGTAAGGTGACCTTCCACTTTTTTATAAATACTTCTACGGGAAATTTTCTTCACAAACATCTACTATCATTCCACGACTAGCAATACCAGTCAGACGAATTCGACAAGCGCACATCCTTCCGTTGTCAATCTCAAGATATATACCATGAACTTATAATCTCCAAAAGATCCAAAAAAAACCAACACCTACCTACTCTCCCTATCCTCCCTAGTTACGCACGATGTTTTTCGAACATTATAGAGATTCCTTTGTGTGTGTACCAAGAGATAAAAAAGAAAAAAAAATTGACATGCCCTCAGTTAGATTGTGCCCAAACTGCTGTAAATATGCAGGAGCTGGTACACAGTTCCTCCCAAGAGCAACTAAAAAATGTTTGTTTGGGTATATGTCTGAGCTTCGTGGAGGCCAATTGATTACCTCCTTATTTAATTAAAATATCAGCTGGTGCTCTGAAGTAGCCTCAATCTGATTTAATCATTGATATTTCATGAAGTAACTTGGCAAAGATAGTTGAAAAGAATAGTGAATCAACTTCTGTATTTCAGATGGTGGTGTACGATTTTTGATTCTCAGTACTGAAATAAAATATCAAGCAACTAATAGCAATATTTCTTGTTCTTCACAGTGTTTTGGCCTGAAACAAATTCTGAATCTCATATGAAAAGATCATTTTATAATCCGTTCTGATGCTACGATGCTAATCGACTCAGCCTGCTTCAATCTTCGATCACACGATGATTACGAATACCGATGAGTCGTCGAAAATGTTCGAAATCAGAAAAAGGAACTCTTTCAAAATATGCAATAAAATATGGGGTGTTCCGTTTGAAGGATCATCACTTTTTCACACCTCCTGTAGGTACTTATACAGGGTGTTTCACAGGTAAAGATAAATATTTCAATGGTAGATAGGGGTCACCAAGGTGGTTCTGAAAATACCATATTTGATAGGTCTTAGAGTTTTCATAACGGAGATACAGGGCGATTTATCGATTTCGAATAATTATTCATTCGTCTGAAAGTATTGAACTACCCAGTATATTTTTCTAAAATTTGATATGGAGCTTAAACTTGGGACGTTGAATTCATTCATCTATCGGGCGAAGAGAAAATCCAGGTTCGGCTTCAGGAAAAATTCACATTTATTCGAAATATTAAAATAACACACTGTATGTAATAATTGACAGAGTTCATCAAAGGAATCGTAAAGAGGAGGAAAAACTGAACTGGATTTGATGCTTTTTGTTTTCCCGCCACCAATTCTCATTGTAACAATCATAAACAGAAAGCTGAAAGTATTTCAATTTGAAGAGTATTGAAATTATGAAACCAGTGTCAATTATGATTATTCGATATATTTATGTCAAATAATCGCTCGAAAGAACTTACTAAGTCTCACAGTTTTTATAACGGAGATACAGGGTGAATTATCGGTTTTGAATAATTATTCACTCGTCCATAAGTATAAAACTACCCAGTAACATTTTCTCAAATATGGTATGTAGCTTACTTGGGACGATGTATTCATTAACGTATCAGGTGGAATTATAATTCGATAATTCACCCTGTATCTCTGTTATAAAGACTATGATACTTTTCCTGAAGCTGAACCTGTATATCCATTCTGCCTGATAGGTCAATGAATCCATAGTCCCAAGTAAGCTCAATACTAAATTTGAGAAAATATTACTGCGATGGGTAGTTTAATACTTATGGATAATTCACCCTGTATCTCTGTTATAAAGACTGTGAGACTAAGTAAGTTCTTTCGAACGATCATTTAACAAGAATATATCAAATAATCATAATTGAAATTGGTTTCATAATTTTAATACTCTTGAAATTGACATACTTATAGCTTCCTGTTTATGATTGTTACGATGAGAATTGGTGGCGGGAAAACAAAAAGCATCAAATCCAGTTCAGTTTTTCCTCCTCTTCACGATTCCTTTGATGAACTTTGTCAATTATTACATACAGTGTGTTATTTTAATATTTCGAATAAATGTAAAGTTTTCCTGGTGCCGAACCTGGATTTTCACTTCGCCCGATAGGTGAATGCATTCAACGTCCCAAGTTTAAGCTCCATACCAAACTGGGTAGTTCAATACTTATAGACGAATGAATAAATATTCGAAATCGATAAATCGCCCTGTATCTTCGTTATGAAAACTCTAAGACCTATCAAATATGGTATTTTCAGAACCACCTTGGTGACCCCTATCTTCCATTGAGATATTTCCCTTTACCTGTGAAACACCCTGATACTGAATAAAATATCATGTTCGAAGGGCACCTCATTCGAGATTTTTTATTGAGCTATTCAATATTTTAATTAGTTTTTTAAATATTTAGTGCCGAAATCGTGTGAAGGGCACTTTCGACAGTATTTGTAGAAACAGAATATCATTCTTGGAACCGAAAGAAATGGATGTAGTCTTGTGCCAAAAAAGTGTACACTGGTTGATTGTGGTTTCCTTAATTCCGTACGTCCCTCTAATTGGACGCATCAGATGGAGGGTTGACGTTGCGGTCCTACTAAAATCCGGGAGCTTCGTGAAATTGGATTATAAGTTAGACGAGCACGTTAATAATTCAGAGAAACAATCTCCACGAATGAACCAGTGCGCATACATTTACTCTAGTAATAACACCCCAATTGCACACATAAAAACGGCAGAATCACCAGTCTAACTACTTGATTTGAGGTCATAGTTCTGTTATTAGTCTCTAGCAAGCTGCACCAAGTATGTACGGTCGAAATATGCTTCTTTCTCCCCCTGAATATATTAACCACAGATTTTGGCAAAGGCGTTTTATTCTGAATCAATTCTATAATTTTGACTTGAAGGTTTCAATTGATATTGTGCTAACACCAACCCCCATTTGTTAACGCAGCCCAGCGAGCACAAACATCCCTGGGATGTTTTGAGAATGTTTTAGAAATGTAGGCATGAGGATGTTTTTTTGAGGCGTAATATGCACTTCCCAAAGAGGTCTTAGAAGGATATTGAAAGTATTGTTTTTGTTCTTTCGTGCCCTTTCTTTGTTTTCCCCACCACAACGTCTCATGCTTACGTCACAATACCATGAATTCTGATTTGTTTTCGATTTTGTTCTTCTTGTTCGCGATTGGCATTCGCGTTTGCAGCGTGTCACGCTTACATCACGCTGCTAACGAACAGAAAGGAATTTGGTGAAGTTTATTGTGTTAGAAGACCTATTTAGTTTGTAATAATTATCATCAGATGCAAGATGTGCTGTTCGGTTTCTCAGTGTAATCAATATATAAAAGTACGAATTCTTCAATACACAGCTTCTCCGCAGTTGCAAAATTATCCATTGTGGAGAACATTTCAAAAATTAGGAAACCTATTTCCAATGGGGGAGACCACCGATTTTTTAAAATGACATTATCGTGAACTCTATTCTGAAAAACTACCAGCGAATTAATTTTGAATTTTGTCATTCATGCTGAGACGATGAAAATAATAAATGAGAGTATGTCCATTTCAAAACACACAATTCCTGCGCCATTTGAAATGTTGTCAATTCATTGGTTTGACTGGTGCGACGTCTTAATCCCAATACGCCTATTGTCCTTGAACTGACCAATTACACTGCAACACTGCAAAATGACGAGGTATCAGAAAGAGATAGCTACAGTTCGGGACTAATACGTCACGACTCCACCATCATATTTGGCTGTTTGAAATATCGAATGAAATATGCTGATTTCAAAACGATATAGATTCGATTCCCTTCTACTTTAACTCATAATATTGATTGTACATCAAACATAAATCATGATTCGTCGATTGAAAGAGGTTTGCACGGATTTCTTCTCTCAGTGGTCTTCCCCATTATATGTCTGTGTGTAGTAAGCACTACTCAGAAACCGATTAAGAAGGTAATTTCATATCAAGAAAATATTTTTATGTTCAATCTATTTTTAATGCATTTTTTCATTCAAGGGAAATGGAATCCTAATGCAAAAGTTCATTTTGACAAAAGGCTTCAGAAAAGTACATCGAAAATGTTTTTTTTACAGCGATTTAATGTGCGCAAAACGCGTTGAAAATGTTGTTATGTCCATGAAAAGGCTTTAAAAAGAACTAGGGAGAAGGTAGTTTTGTGACATATCAAGGACATCTCGATAATTGCCGCCTGCGGCGGACATTGGCTATTCTATAATAGTTCTATTCATGTGTGAACAGAACATCGCAGTGGAGGTTCAATGTCTCGAAATCTCGTACTTTTAACATCTCTGAGATGTTTTTGTGCTCGCTGGGGAGCAAGAGCAAAAAAGTGTCTGCTATTTCTTGTTCCTCCTCAGGTCTAAAGAAACAACCTGCCAAAATTATCTCCCATATAGAATAGTTTGTGGTCTAATCAAGGCCATTCTTGACGATCCTTCAGTCTGAATAACTTAGGATGAGATCCAGTGAGATTGCCCAGTCTAAGCAAGTAACCAGCCTGAAGGGACAGCCTACTGATCAAATTGTTGATCTTAGATGGGCGATAGTCCAATTTTGATCTGTGTCACCCCGTATAGTTACCGAGATATCACAATGATTAAAATTTGTCCACCCAAGATAGAGGAAATGGAAATGGAGTTATTCTCCTTACATTGAACATATTTTCTTCTGTTATTCGTAGAACGTAGATCACGCTCCACTGTCCTTTTGAAATTATATCATGCATTACTGTTCAGAATCAAATGTACCTATAGAACTTCATTCTTGATGGTACACCTATCCAACTCGGTTATATAAAAAACAAATGCATTGATCAATGTGTAAGTCCTGTATAGATTATCTTTCCGGATTTCTCACGAATCTACTGTTACCGCACCTAACACCATCATTATAGCCATCAGGTACTGATAGGCAACAAATATACTAGGTAATTGAGGAAGATATCACTTGTTCGAGATTGTTAATAGCATGTTTGTACATATGTTGATGTTTTTTATTTCAAATTGTTCTTTAATGGGTTAATAATATCTCGAATACACGGTTATGCGTGCTTCAAGAACATTCTCTTAATATTATTACCGATGGCATTTTGAGACCGAACATTTCAATTTGAACTAACAGAACAATAATTATCAGCGCTAACAGTACTCGTACACAATATCCATTTAGTCCTATATCTTCTATATATACTTTACTATTAATTTATTTTGAGTCGCATTGATCTGTACAATCATCAGCGACTAAATATCATTCAAATTCCAAATTCAATATGTAGATGTTTTATTTCACAAGTGTCTTCAAAATTATCTGCGAATGTTTTGCTGGATCTGATGTTTTTCTCTTTGATTTAAATACTTTCTACACACGATTATTACATGTTTCACTGAGTTCACAAAGATCACAGACTGATTCTTCACAGCATTTGATGAGGTATTCGTGGGTGAGGCGTGTTTAATTCATCGGAAGACGTGTGAGAGCGGCTCCCCTGAAGTTATTTAGTACGAGTTCTGGCCGCAGCATTGACAGCTTGATTTCTTTCAGTTTCGAAATATAATCATCCCATTGTTTTTTGCGATATCTGTGAATCTTTTGTCGGATACCTTTTCATCTGTGCTAACACAAACTACCATGTTTTCTTTCAGGCAGATGGCTTAGTGTGGTGGTGGACGGAGTCTGATACCATTGCCATCAATTCTGGTGTTCCACAAAGATCAATTATGGCACCAACATTGTTCCTATTTGCCACTTGCCCTATCCACAGTTTTGCAGATGATAGTACTAGCTCCATACTGCGTTCTCTTCTAGAATTACTATTTCTTTCCAAGAAACTAAGAACTTACGACGCAGAAAGGTAAATGCTGTCAATGGCGATCTTGCTAGAAAGGCGGAACTCAGTTTGCTTGATAAGTATAACAATGTCTGGTAACATCATTTCCACCAAGACTACTATATCGATGCTCGGTATTTCCATCAGCAATACTCTTTCACACCTCAACAGCTTCTCATGATCTACGAAGCACATAAGTCGTTCAGCATCCAAACATACGCTGATGCTCTTAGATTCCATCCTGAGAAGAGCCATCCGCCTGGTGGTTGATGCCAAACTCACTAATACTTTGACTTCATTAGAACTATTGCTATTGCTATTATTCCATCACTAGCAATGCAAATGGAAGTATTCCCAAGAACTCATAACCTTCAAAAGTAAAAAAAATCCAACCCCTACTACCTCATCTCCCTATCCTCCTTAGGTACGCACAATGTTCTCCGACCATCATAGAAATTTCGTTTCGTGCGCCCCAAGAGATTAAAAAAAAACTGTCGACTATCTCGTTTCCAGCACTGACATAACCACAATGTAGAAGTGTCTATACATCTTTACTGATATGCCTATCCCAGCAACTCGAAAATCTCGTCCAAATTGCTCGCCGGAAACGCTTCTGCTCAATGCGCAAGAACTCCCAAACTGTCATTCATGACATCGAGTCGTGTTTTTTGGTGTTCGGCAACATTAGTAAGAGTGAGTAATATATATGAAAGGTCCTGAATGCGTACTCTCCATTGAACCAAGTTAGATTTGAATGAGCTTCGGTCTTGAGGCATTAGGTCTAGTTAGTAATTTATGATGCAAATATTCACTGTTAACCAGGCGTTGGTAAGATGACCGAATTGACCCCCATTGGTGATGTGGGGTGTGGAAAACCCCAATATAAAAAATCGTTTTGAAATTCAGATATTCTTCATTTCGACTTTAAATATTATGTTTATGGAAGATACGGTATTGCATGATAGAAGAAAAAAACAATGAGACTTCAAAAATATTTACTAAAATAAAAATATCAGAAATTAGATAATGATGCTTCTTCGCGAATGCATATATTTGATGAGATTGAGATATAATATTGAAAAAAAAAATCCCATTCATAGTTTACAAGAGAGTAACCTATATTGATATTGAAAGATATGGTTTCAATGAAAATAGGAAAGAAAGAACGAGCACAAAAAATACATCTATAAATGTCATTGTTCCTCGAAATAGGCACATCTTTATACAGTAAAATTTCACATGTTTCAGGCATAGATAAAAAGCGCATTGACCACATGAGTATTTGGTTTCTCGATCTCGACTTCCCGAGCAGACACAATACTGTACAGTTGCTTTATTAGAACGTTTGACCATTTGGTATTTCAGATTTTCCAGCCATTTTCGAAATTTTCACATGTAACTTCTTTGGCAAATGTTGATTGTTATTACTGTGAATCAGTTGCTTGGTAATCCATCGCTATTTTGAAGACGGATTAGCTACTCACGATATAATGCAGTTTTCACATATTTATTGAGAAATCAAATGTAACAAAAGTGGTAAGGTGGGGTGTAATACACCCCAGAGCACTTTACGCACCTGTCACTCGCACCCGAACTGAAAAAATACTGAAACAACGACGGCAGACGATAGATGAAGAACTGAAACTAAGCTATAGATCACAATTTGTTTGTCCGTGGTGTTGCTCTGGCTTGGGCAACTTCTTACTTAGCTAATCGAAAACAAACTGTAGTCCTAGATACTATAAAATCCAATACAAGGGAAAGTTTCCATAAAGGAGTACCTCAAGGCTCTATCTTAGGGCCCCTCTTCTTTATAATCTTCACGAGTGACATAAAACAAACCTGTGTTACGGCAGACCAGATCATTCTCTATGCAGACGATACAAATATTTTAATGTCTAATACAAATGATGAACCACTAGTAAATAATGGCAATAAAGCATCGAAGGAACTTGAGGACTATTGCAGAAAAAATGACCTTGCACTTAATACCGCTAAAACTTACTTTACCAAAAAATCTGAATCCTGATAACGATATCTACCTTACAGTGAATGGAAAATCAATAGAAAGCAAGGAGAATATGAACGTCTTAGGTATTGTACTTGATAGAAAACTTTCATGGGAAGATCATATCACCACTCTGTGCTCAAAACTTAGTACAATCTCATATATAATTAGGAATATGAGGGATACAGTGTCAGCAGAGGTACTGAGGATTCTTTACTTCGGATTGGCACAGTCAGCTCTGCAATACGGCCTAATATTTTGGGGATCCTCGACTTACTTTTTAGAGGCATTCAGGTCCCAAAAAAAAATATTAGAACTATGAACAAAACTCACCCTTCAGAACCTTGTAAACCATTATTCAGAAAATTAAAAATATTAACGCTACCTTGCCTTTATATCTTGAACCTAATAATTTTTATAAAAGAATGAAAATTAATTTCCGAAAAATGACCAGATATATGGATATGATACAAGGAATAAGGAAAACATTCATCTGCCCTTTTCCCGTCTGCTCATTGGACAAAATTCCCCAAAATATGTTGGTATTAAATGTTTCAATATGAAGAAAAATCTAATAGACATGAGCGGTAGCATGTCAACAATTAGAATTAGGATATCAACATTTCTGAGTTATAAAGCTTTCTATAGTGTTGAAGAGTTTCTGGGCTCCTGAATATATTTTGAAACTATTTTGATAGATATCTGTTTTATTTCATATACATTCTTGTATTTATGTACTACACTAGGATAATATTGTATTTTTCATGTATATAATTTGAAATTACAGTCATTCGAATCTTGAATTGATAGGTTGTCCAAGTTTTATATGTTTATACCATTTTTAAAAATTGTTTTTATTCAGTCTATCATGTCTCTATGTATTACACTTAGTTTTTGTATTTTTTCGTTTCCTGACTAGTCCGATAAGTTTATGCATTCTGTAGTCTTCACCACACGATGTGTATTCTTTTGTCATGAATAAATGATTTCTGATTAGGATGCACATGCAAATATCTTATCAGCTCGCGAAATTGGCTGGGGTTTCTCACACCTCACATTACCAACTCCGGGTTACAGAAAAAAAATGGATTTTCGCTACAAACGAATCGCACATGAATTAATCAAGATAAGATATCTGGAGATTCCGATGCACTATAAAAATAAATTTGCTGCATGAGCGGGGTACTGACCTTGCGATACTACGAATTCTGAGAACAGTTATTGACCCCATCACCCTCTATAGCTAAGTCTTCTCGCAGGCATATACACGTATCACAACATAATTCTCTGAAGCATTACTAGATCTAATACAATAAATCAATTGAACTATCATATTTCATTATATTTCCGAGTAAGTACCCATAACAGAAACTTTGTTGCACATTCTAGGTGCGGAGCACAATTTTATAGCACGGGGTCAATATTGATGGTCTTCATGGTATTTTCACAATTTTATATTCAACTTTGATACTAACTAGGAATATACAATACATGTACTACAATCAATGGATCTTTGCATTTTTATTCGGCATCAACAATCGTAAATACTTATGTACAGGGTATCCCAATTTGGGCACTTTTGCGGGGTATCTCCCTTATCAGTAAAGATAGAGCATTGCGATTTTCGCGACAGTGTGCTACTTTTTTATGAAATTAATAATGGCGCAAGCAGAATTGTGATAGCTCTTCCGGTTGTCGAGATACAGGGTGGAATTGAAAAATATCACTTTTCAGGCACCCTCCGTGTCTCAGTTATCTTTGAACTTATCGAAGAAGTTAAATCTTGTTTTTATAGAGTTTTTCTCGTAGAATCCAGTGGCGTAGTTATTTTTTTGCTAGCACCTTTTGTTTTTTAGTTATGGAGCAAACATATGTTTTTTTAAATGGAACACCCTGTATATTATTTCATATATACATTGAGCATGAAGTGGGCTTTCCAAAAATATATAATTGTATACAATTATTTTCCATTTGAAAAAACATATGTTTGCTCCATAACTAAAAAACAAAAGGTGCTAGCAAAAAAATTACTACGCCACTGGATTCTACGAGAAAAACTCTATAAAAACAAGTTTTAACTTCTTCGATAAGTTCAAAGATAACTGAGACACGGGGGGTGATATTTTTCAATTCCACCCTGTATCTAGACAACCGGAAGAGCTACCACAATTCTGCTTGCGCCATTATTAATTTCATAAAAAAGTAGCACACTGTCGCGAAAACCGCAATGCCCTATCTTTACTGATAAGGGAGATACCCCGCAAAAGTGCCCAAATTGGGATACCCTGTACTAATGTGCTGAGTGTCTATTCAATGCATGACAACTAACCAAATATTATTTTCGTGCAATAGTACGCGAAGAAGGTACTTCGTGTTCTCTACACAGTATATACGCGAAGAAAGGTGGATATATGTATGGTGAAATAGCTCCCTCTTACAAAACCCTAGAAATTTTTGTAGACCTCTGGCCTACTTGATTATGTCGAATTCTATCACCGTAGTAAGGCCGCGCAAAACTAACGCTAGATGGCGCTGTTCCCGAAGTGATCTTGCTACACAATGGTTGTTTTGTTTTGTTGTTTACATTATTTACGTATATTAATTCGTAATTCAAAAGCATTGAGAAAAAGTGATTGATTTAATGAAAAAGACGTGAAATTTTCATTATATCTGTGAAGTTCATGTGGCACGATGTTCCCTACGCCATCTACAATCAATCCGGTGCGGCCTTGCTACGGTGTTTCGCGGTCTACACGTTTTGGAAAAAAACAATTGACAAGTGGTTACACCAGTCTATTTTCATCATGACGCGAAGTATAACTTCCCAGCCGTTACCCATAGCAACGGACGCCAAACCAAAGCCCACTTCCGAATTAGACATAACAAAATCGATCGGTGTCAGATCGATTTGTCAAGAACTGTCAAAATATTTAGTATTCAATCAAAATGTCATTTCAATTATTTAGTTCGATAATATGAATAGTGTGTATACAATGGATGCACATTTTTTTGGCGACCTCTAGATTATCTTACTTTTCTTTCGGCTTGCCAAAATGTTATTTCTCGGCCTAGGCATACAAATAAATATGTTTCCTACAACTGTATGAAAAAATTCAAAAAGGAATATTCTCAGATATATTTATGAACACGAAAATGGATGTATAAATAAAGAAATACATTGAGAATTCGCAATCTCCATGTGATGAAAATATTAATTCTTTCTCGGTTTATTCAACAGAAAACAACTACTTTCGGGCTATATGCGACGACGAATATTGAATTACATCTATTGAACACACACGATAAGAATTTGAAAACTGCATTTAATATATTTTTTCTAATTTTGACATGTAATGTCACACTTTTCAAAACTGACTGAAGTTTTGAAACGTCTTACTTTACGTAACCAGTTGCGTAAAGTAAAATTTTACATAACTGGTGATGTAATGTTCATTTCATTCATTCATTTCACACAACAAGAGTCGGCAGAACTCATGTAAAACTGGTCATTATTTTTGTTCATGCGAAATGTTTCGTCAAAATTAGAAAAAATATTGTACGTGACACGTTAGGAAACGCCATTTTGTGTAACTCTGTGATGTTGCGGGATCTTGCTTCGCTCGTCCCGCAAAATCCCATCGTTACACAAAACAACGCGTTTCCTAACTGATTACGTAAATATCTATTGTGTGCCTAAAGTGCACAATTATCAAAATACTGTTTCATTATTTTACGAAGAAGTGTGAAAAAAAGTACAATTTTTTTCACGGTTGCTGTTGGGCGACGGAATGAATGCTTGTGTTTTGTTCGACGAAAAAGTCTGTTTGAGCAAAAATGACGCAAAACCGAAGTGAGTGGCTGCAAAATGGTCGTTTTTGCTAGCCAGCGGACCCATGTAAAACTCTCGTCCTAGATAATTCGCCAAGGAATATCAGCCTTCATTATCCGAGATACCTATGTACGTTTTGAACAACCTTGTATATTTGAGAAACCATATGAGATCGTATCATAAAACAGTGTTTATAATCCTGAAGAGCAACGATCAAATGCAACTAGCGATGTTCATCTTACGCCAACTTTGATGTGGAAAGAATACTTCGAAAATATGATTCGATATGTGAAATCATACCTGGTTCGTCAGTTCTATTTCAACGGGTTTTCAGGTCTAACGTCTCGTTCGGTTCGAGAAAGTTCAAGCTTTTAGAATTTGACACCTAAGAATATACAGTGCGACTCAAAAAAAAAACAGTTTCAGATTGTGTCAAGTTAAGGTTTGTCTGCCATATTGTTTCTCAAACGAATATAAATCATAGTATTTTTTTTTTCAAACAAGACCGAAAAACAATGAAAAAAATTGTTGAACATTTCAAGTGCGGGGCAAACTTTTACAGCCATGTTTAATGTTTCAACACTGAACTTGACAAAAAAGTACAAACACTACAACAGAAGATTATGAACAATGGCGAAAGAATGTTTTTTCTACAGACGTCAGTAAAAGTATAATTTTCAACGCATGCTGTCATTGTCTAAAGAATGCCATTTAATGACATTGGTGTTGAAATTTCATCATTCATCCGGAAACTGCTAAGAATCACCCAGTAGCCTTGTCAACGACATTTGACATTCGTCGAAATGATCAACATAGAACATAAATTCCTTGTGTTAGAAAACAGGGATTAAAATCGTGTCAGAAACTTGGAAAGGCGAACCCGTTAACAGAAAATCTTCGATGGAATCCATATTTTCGATTTAAATGCAGATTCCATAAGTTATAGCATAAACAATGAATGCACGCGGTGTATGTTTGGTTGCCTATAAAATAATCGTGCATTAATAGACAAATCGTTCATTAATAGGGGTCATTGATGAACGACTTCATATACATTAAACTTAGTCGTTAATACGAAGTCGACGGAAAAAATACTCTTAGCACTAGTGCTGAAAAGTGGTTTATATTTGTGGAAAAATATGAAAAAATAAATCAAAATGAAATGTTTATTCAATTAAACGTACAATTAGTGAAACTGTAATTAAAAAATAAGAAACTTCATTGCCAGTCTCGTTGGTAGATATAACATAATTCAATTTGCTGAAGCTTGTACCAGGGCAAAGAGCAATGTTATCCGCCGAAATTTTGGACAAAATTTGATCCGCAATGTTCTGTTTCCTTTGTAGAAAAAATAGTGCATGATATACCTGTAAAACGTGATTTCATCTTGTTTCCTTCTCACAAAATAAAATATCACTTTTAACTCTTATATCATATAACATATTATTTTTTAAACTTTTTTCCAGGATTACTATTCCGACCTCATTGCCAATGACTCCATAGCATTTCTCAGGCATTCCAAAAAGCAATACCAACACAAACCTGTGATGCTCACGATGTCGTTTCCTGCCCCGCATGGACCGGAAGATTCTGCACCACAGTTCTCAGATCTGTTCTTCAACGTCACTACTCATCAGTAAGTACATTCATTTGATGCACGTTATATCTTGGTATCAAATTTGAAGTATCTAACTTGAAAAAACACGTTGGCGTTTTTCTTTCTCTCTGTCACTAGAAAATGTGAAAAAGTCTCGTTTGTTGCTAATGTTTTACGGCTAAATGCTGGATTGGGCTCTTGTTGTGTCAGGTATCGCCTCAGACGGAGCACCAATATCTATGCAGGTGGTTAGGCGATGCCTCAATTCAAGCACGATTCGGAATTTAGGAAAGAAGAAATACTTGCGAATATGTAATCAACCAGTATTAGAATAGTTGCGTTGATTTCGGAAGGATTTAATTGAATATTCTGTGTGGCACCAAATTGTTGAGTTTTTCAATCCCTATAATACCATCATGAAAAGGTACACTCCTTATCAAATTAGACATTCAAGTATTATTCAGCCTCAATTCCTAGAGGTTATTGAATTTATTTCATGTTTTGCATTGACAGCACATCATTTCGAATGACAACTCCTCAGAGACAAATTGGCCTAATAAATAAAAACTTCTGGGTACGAAGAAAGGAAGGTTCGTTGAAATATTGCTGTTTAATGCAAAATTCGAATCTAAAATACAGGTCGTGAATCGCGAGTGAACGAATAATAATTTACGCACACATTCTATATGAATGCAAACCGCTTCATATACATAATTACATAACCAAACCATAATAATTCTTGTATATAAATTTAATGTTCAGTATAGTATTTGTTTTTCCTATTCATGATTTCGATTCCTTTCAAAATAATCCAGATGCAAAGCAACTTGATGCAATAAAAAAAACTGAGATGACTGAATACGAAAATTCGGTCCATTTGACCCATTATGGAGTAAAATTACTTAAGTACATTGAATGGATCAAACTCATGTGATATGTGTACCTATTACTTTTGAAATATAACTTTAGATAATTGAAAGAGATACTGCCTCTTTCTTCACATTTAATGAATCCAGAAAACCTCACATTTTTCTGTTTGAATCCTCAGAACTAATTTCATCATTACACTTTAACGATAGTTACCATCAGTTAATCAGAATTGAGTTCGACCAAGTCCGTAATCAGTTTGTTCACTTTGAAAAGTATTTCCTGGAAAGTAGCGATATGAAACTTAAGACTCTCCCTAAAAGACCGAAAAGTTTTATCTTTCATTGAAACGTGAGCCGGATTCCTTTGCAAATTCCCAGATTAGTTTCCACTTGCGCCAGGGAAGTTAGAAACTATCGTAAACGAACTCCTGGGACTGAATTTGAAACACGTTAAGAAGAAATATAATTTTAGGATATGTGGGCAAAGGATATAACTCAAAAGAAAGTTATTACAAGTTTTGTAATGAAATATTTCAAGATATATCCACCTAATCATCGACTTACTCAACTCAACTAACTCAACAATCTGCTACTCTACGTAATCCAATTACCTATTTGATCAATAATAATCGGTAGGGCAAGTAAAAGTAAAGTAAAAGTGCATACTGAAGACTGAAGAGATAGTCCAAAGAATGAAATCAGACAAGAATTTATGAATTCAAGCAGTGGAAATCAAAACATTTGAAGAGTCTCAAAAAGTTTATCAATTATTCGCATGACAGTTAAAACTCATCACATGTTCACATGCTTTCTCACACTACATCGCCTTCTCTGGCACAAACTTAAAGAAGTAGATGGAGGATAACACATGCTGTTTCTGGAATCTCAAAAAACACAGACTGCTCCTACCAAGTACAGGTTCTCCAAAGATTAAGCCATGTTTCAACGCCTGCAGTAGTACAGAAAATAACCTTAGCTAGTCTCGACATGCTAGAATACAATAAATAGATGAGGTGATTAATTTTATTTCCTTACATTTGACTCAAAATGTCAATCTCAGTACTTGATTTATTCAGAATTATCAGTATAGGTTCCAGTGCTCAAGAACTACAAAGTCATTAGGCTTCCTAGGCAAAGATTTGCTGACTTAATTAGGTTCAACAGCCCCTTCTCCATTTTCCTTCTAAAAGCCACCTGTGAGGTATCTACTCCGAGAAGGATATACCTCCAGCATGTTAGAGACTCCACACTCTAGTATGATGCATACATTTGTTTATCGCTTGGAGCGAACGAAAAAGAATTTTTATAATGTTTGCATAACATCGTGCGTGCATAATCTTATCTTGGACGGTATTTTAACCATAACTTCACAATGCCTTTGCTTGGGAACACCGTTTCAGTAATCATAGTGGTTTCTTGTAAGTAACCATCTTGCCATATAGTCTAGTATTTCAGTTTCTGGTATTTCGAACACAGACTATGATCGTTGCTCATAAGCTATATCCTACTTTTGCCAGTGTTTCACTACTCACGATTGCTCTGAAACTCATCAAAGTAAGGTTTATTAATCTGTTGCCTTGTTCTGGTTTGTTAGGTGCTGGGAACAGGGTACCTACTCACAATGTTTGCAGAACCTGAGTGGCCCAAAATATTATTAATTCATGATAAATCTTATGTTTTTCAGTACTCCAAGTTACGATCATGCCCCCAATCCAGACAAACAGTGGATTTTGAAGTTCACGCAGGGCATGGAACCGATCCATAAGCAATTCACCGACCTTTTGATGACGAAACGTTTGCAAACGTTGCAGTCTGTCGATTCGGCGGTGCAGAGAGTCGTAGAGGAACTGGAAGACCTTGGGGAACTCCATAACACCTACATCGTGTTCACTTCGGATCACGGATACCACTTGGGACAGTTTGGGCTTATCAAGGTAAGACAATAAAATTTTTGCACTAGAAGGAATATTATGTCTCCACACAACCACGTTATGGCCAGAATCTTTCATTTTATCCTCAAGAGTTAATTCATTCACCTATGGCGCGGAATGACTCCACAGTTCTTGGAAGAAGTGATAATAGAGAAATTGGTCTCCATGGCTATACAGGCTGATTCACGATGGATGGCACATTAGACGTTTCTGGTGAACCAGACAACGGATCATTTTGAAAATTCAATGGAGGGCATATTCGGACATTCTCTAGCCAACTAAAATATTTTCGGCAATGTGGTGTTGCCGCTTCTATTAGAAAGCAGTAGCAACTTTGATTTTTCAGATGGAACACTATGTATTTTATTGCATTTTTAGATTCTCCCTGAAGAGCAGATTTCATCGATGTATCAAACTTGGGGTCTAGCGGAAATGATTACAGAGATATAGGGTGTGAAAAATCGACATTTTTCAACTTTAGGAATTTTTTTTGTCGAAACCATTCATTATTGGTCAAAACGGCTCACATGTCCCTATCTTAACTTTTGCTCAATTATCTACTAACATTTAATTGAAACAAATACAGGGTGGTGCAGAATTCAGAATCTTGATCACCCGGTATATGTCCCAATTAAATATCAGTAGATAGTTAATCAAAAGTTGAGATAGGGACATGTAAGCCGTTTCGACCAATGATGAATAGTCTCGACACAAAAAAATCCTAAAGTTGAAAAATGTCGATTTTTCACACCCTATATCTCTGTAATCATTTCCGCTAGACCCCAAGTGTGATACATCGATGAAATCAACTCTTCAGGGAGAATCTAAAAATGCAATAAAATACAGAGTGTTCCATTTGAAAAATCAAAGTTGCTACTGCTTTCTAATAGAAGCGGCAACACCGCATTGTCGAAAATATTTTAGTTGGCTAGAGAATGTCCGAATATGCCCTTCATTGAATTTTCAAAATGATCCGTTGTCTCGTTCACCAGAAACGTCTAATGTGCCATCCACCGTGAATCAGCCTGTATAATTGTTCTGTTACTTTGCCTCTGCCCTTATTGTCAGTTAATAATAATAATAATAATAATAATAATATTGTGTTATTGCTTATGTTTTGCAGATGTGAATATTTAGGTGTGATATGCGATAAACAGCTGCATCCCTAATTTTTAATCTTTTGGAGCGCACGAAAGGAAAGTTCTATCATGTTCGTGGAACATCGTGCGTACCTGGAGAGGATAGGGAGAAGAGGTAGTTGTTGGAATTTTTTTGAACTTATGAAAAGTTATAAGTTCTTGGGAATACTTCCATTGGCGAAGAATTCCAAAGCTTCGCCGTTCTATAGATGAAAGAGTTTTGGCAGAACCGCATACATGAGAATAGTATTCTGAAACTGGTCGTATCTGTGCTGTGTAGATCATGAGAAGCTGTTGAGGTGTAAAGTAGATATTCGCACGGAACAAGAATCTGAGTTTTTGTCAAGCAGCTTTTGCGAGTGATCTAACATTATTTTCTCATGAGAGAGTATGGCTGATGGTGATACCGAGCATAGATATAGTGGTCTTGGTGGTAATGGTGGTACCAGACATTGTTATGTCAGGCATACTGAGTTCCACCTTTCTAGAGAAAATACAGGCATGAGTTTTGATGGCGTTGAATTCAACTAGGTTGTTGGTTTCCCAGGCTATAATTTCCGCAAGATCTTCATTAACAGTGTTGGCCTGCCTTCGTCGTAAGTTCTTAGTTTCCAGGAAAGAAATAGGAATTTGGAAGAAAACGCATAGGGCAAGTGGTTGCTCCCAATAGATCGTTGATGTGAAGTAGAAACAATGTTGGTGCCAAAATTGATCCTTGTGGAACGGCGGAATTGATGGTAATGGTTTCATACGATACTCCGTCCACCACCACATGGAGCGATCTGCCTGAAAGAAAACTCGATGAAAGATGGCATAGCTGAGGTGGTAAGCCATGTGATGGTAGTTTGTGGAGCAGCCCTTGGTGCAAAACCCGGTCGAATGCCTTCGATATATTATCCAATACAACAGCTAGAGATTCATGTTTTTCTAATGGAGCTTGCCATATATGGGTGACGTAGACAAGTAAATCTCCAGTTGATCTTCGGTGGCGAAAGCCGTATTGTCTTTATTTGATGATTCCTGAGCTTTCCAGATATTTGATGATCTCAATGTTGATGGCTTTTTCTCCATCACTTTGACGATGTCTGATAACAGGGCAATTGGCCTAGTTGTTGGCAGGTATTTCTTTTCTTTTTTGATGATTGGTTGAAAGCATTACTAATAATTGATTCCAGTTCTTGCACAAATATGTATTTTTTTCACAGGGCAAAGGATTTCCTTTCGAATTCGACATAAGAGTACCGTTTCTAGTCAGAGGGCCAGGCGTAGAACCAGGCACGATAGTCAACGAGATAGTCCTGAACATAGACTTGGCACCCACATTCTTAGACATGGCAGGAGTCGTCCCTCCTCCACATATGGACGGAAAGTCCGTTTTGCCGCTATTCCTGAACCCGAAAAGAAAAAAGTTGAAATGGCCCGACACATTTTTAATCGAAAGGTATGGAATGGATGATAATGTGAACTAAGCTAGGGCCTAGATAAATAATTGGATATGAAGTATTTTTCAATTTTGCGTTTTAATGAACAAATAAAAGTACAAATGAATGCAAAATAGAAAATACAGTATATTACCCACGTTTTATGAGACATATAAAATAGTATACAATATAGACTAGTATCTTATGAAACTTGTATAACATATACATTTATCTATTTCAACTGAATTATTATATCATCTAGCTCAGGTCGTAGGGAGTTCCCAAACTTGGACAAATCAAGGTTGAACAGATACTCCGCTGCTGCCAATCAAAGATCTCCGAATTCTGGAGTTCATTCTACGACAACAACCACCATTGGATATGATTCTTTCAACTATTCCACTTCTGAAATGTCTACTGAAGAACCCCTTTTACCACGAGTCTATGACTCGAGTGAGGACAACGTTTCAGAATCCATTTCAGAAAATGATGAGGACATAGAAGACCATACTGAAACAGTAGAAGATGACGAACTAGATGAGGAAGATGGTGATCTAGAAGAAAAAACCAACACCGACAATGTTGGATTAGCAATGACTAATATGGACGAAGGTACCAACTTGCACATCATTCAAATACGTCTTGGCCTTTAGAAATTATAAATGTAATTTTAGGAGACATGCAACTGGACAACAGGCTTCTACCGGCTTTACCAGCTAGAAAATTGGAGAGACTTGCCATAGAATGTATTAGGGAGGAAATGAAGTTACCCTGCTTGCAAGGACAAAAGTGGTATTGCGTGAATGACGGTGGTAGATGGAGAAAACATAAGTGCAAATCAATTGACCATGGGCCCATAACCATTCCCTATCCTTCGGACAGAGCCTACAGGAAATGTGCCTGTTTCACACCAAATGGACTCATTTACAAAAAACTTCCAGTAAGGCTCAAACTAATGTTTCTATATCTTCAATACACGCAACTGCACTGACTTGATTTTCAGTGAATTTTTGTATCTACAGGGTGTTTCTAAAATTGGAGCGACCTAACCTAGCCGCCAACTGACGACGTATGGCATTGGCGAAATTTGACTGGAAATGTTCAGCCAACTCGTATGTCTCAATATCTTTGACGCATTAGCTCCATTGAAAGAAATAGTCTTTTTTATTCTTTCTTAAAATGTATAGGTGAAAATGATTTATTTCTTTTATGGAAGGAAAATGAAATTCATATTAGGAGTCGGATTCATTTCATTATGTTTTTTTTTGATTCGTTGAGAATTGAACGAAGATAGTGAGAGAATGGAAATTGAGTGAAGTAGATTGTCAATTAGCAATAAACTTATTGAATAACATTAATTTCGGCATTTCCTGTCTACACATACTGCTAAATAAAATCTTCTCCTTATTCTCCAGGGTTAGTTACACAACTTATTCACCTTCTCCCAGGGTGACATTGATTTAAATCATAAGCAATCATTCAACCCCCTTCAGATTATACATCACCCACTATTCCTCCCTGCCCTTGACCTCTGTCGGCGTGTCTGATCAGTGATCCTCAAAAGTTAGGTCAGTTTAGGCTTGAACTCCAAGATTCAATATCTTCTAAAATTTTTCTTCACATAAATGTATTCTTTCATTTTCTTTTGTTTTCTCGTCTTCTATTACCAGTCCACGGATTGCTCCTATTTTAGAAACACCCTGTATACAATAATGATATTACTTTATTTTCAGTTGCAAAATTTAACTAGAAGAGACCTGAGAATTGGCCGAATCAAAAGAGACTTGGTTTTGGACGACGTCGTATTCGAGGAAGATGACAATAAGATTCACAGGGTGACCAAAAGAGAAAGAAGAGTGCGTTTGAACCAATTAGAACATGCTCTAGAGAGTTTCGACGATCAAATGCACGGGATGACGGTGAGTTTTCAATATGTTTAATCCTAAGTAGGATTCTAAGATTTTCGATAATAGATTTTCAATTTCATTTCGATTCCAGGTTGAAAATGATACTACGAACAACGTAATGGCCCCCGAAAACAACATGAACTCAAACTCAATTTCAACACCTGCCTGTATAATCCAAAAAGGAAAAATAAACTGTTCGACAGTGATTTACAAAGACAAAAAAACGTGGCGCAGGTCCAGACATAGAGTCGAAAATGAAATTCAAGACCTCAAACACAAATTGGAAACCTTGAAGGAAATCAGGAGACATCTAAAAAATACTAGGCCGCAGGACGCTACACCTGGTTTTAATGGAACAGAGTTGAACTCATTCAATGATCTGACTTTTCAGCACAACAGATTATCTGTTGATAGAAGTAACCCTGCAAATAACCAGAACATGTTCAGACCCATACCTATTGATCATACAACTAGAACAAGTAGAAGAAAAAAGAAGAGACCACACAACCTGGACAGGAAAGTTTTCAGAACAACAACAATTGAGCCCAATGTTAAAATGAATAGAAACGAAGAAATGTCTTCGAATGACACTGTTCCAAGTGAAGTAACAACAGAACCTTCTTGGACAACATCCAGTCATCATAGACACAAACATAGACTTCTTACATCTTCTTCAAACTACAAAAGTTCAACTACACCTGCACCGTCAGTATCTACTTCTAGACCTAGAAGTGTGCCATCAACTCGCAAACCCCACCGAGAAGATGTGATACCATTCCCGAGAAAAAAAATCAAACCCGATCTATGCCACTGCGAGATCCGAGACCCTGATGTATCAGAAGAAAGGGATGCCGCCAGGGAAGAAAAGAGAAGAATAAGAGAAGAACGCCTGAAGAAAAAGCTTCGCAAGCAAAAGAAGAAAGATCAGTTGGAGAAGGAGTGCGGACATGAGAAAATGAACTGTTTCCACCATGATAATGATCATTGGAGGACGGCTCCACTGTGGACTGCAGGACCTTTCTGTTTCTGCATGAATTCTAATAATAATACGTATACTTGCGTGAGGACAATCAATTCTACCCATAATTTCTTATACTGCGAGTTTACTACTGGGTTTGTAGCATTCTTCAATTTAAGGATAGGTGAGTCTACACCTCAATTAATTGTAAATGCTTGCAGGGGTGCGTTCGAATATGTACTCTGTGAGGTAGAGTTTACTCATTTGCGTTAGAAATTTGTTAGATTGTGTATATTTTACTCTGTGACTGTCGTTCGTAAATTCTGAAGTTTTTGACGTCGTTTAACTCTTGTAACTCCACATTATAGGTGGGTATACTTCACTCCACAGATTCGACACACTTATTAGAGGGCGAACAAGGTTGAAGAAGTGTGTTTTGGTTTCAAGTAAGATTAAGTCCATTTGAAACGCAGTTTATGATTTTTTTCATATCCTCAAAACATTCAAACTTGGTGAGTACTTCTCAACATCATATTTTGATGAGGAAAAACATCATAAGATCCACAGAAAGTATGACACTATAATAAGGTTCTGTTGAGGTCGACAAATCTGATAGCAAAATATTCACTTATCTCAATTCAATCATATATGTATATTGAGTTTTATTGTATATATTTCATTATATCGAATTCCATTGGGATGCACTGGTGAAGTGTTTTTGCGCTCAATGTATATGTTTCCTTCTTACTCGCATGTGTTAAAAAGAGGCGAATATAGATTGATAGATAGGCTTTATTCAACACTGTTACATGTAAATGTTTAGTGCAAGTCAAAATGTAACAAAGATAATATTCATGTTCCTATCACAAATACTTATAAAGAACGAATACACATAGTGGTTAGACAGACATAATGACATAATAATGAAATATATAATATATAAATGGGAAAATAACTAAAATAAAATATGATAAAAATGAATCATTTAATCATTCATGAATGAATGTGCGAAAAACAGTTAAGTATCAGGCTTACATTTGACGAAATGAAAAAGTAGAGATTACAATTCGTGAGTGAGCGCCTCAGATAGTATATCAAAGGACATTTTTGAATCTGAATATTCTTGAACACTGTAGAAGCATTTTTTGAGAATAAACGACTTGATTGTATTTTTGAATTTTGAATCACTGAACAACTTCACGGTCATAGGTAGCTGATTGTATAGGGATAGATTCAAACTATTTTTTTCGAATTTTTTCGTTTATAGCGAGGGGTTTGTAGCAGATGGGCTGATATGGCACAGCACCAGGTTGTTGAAATATACACTCAGTGGAGAAACACCCCACCAGTTCCTGCCAATGGAATTTGCTATCAGTATAGCAGTACCCAAGACGTGGTTTCAAAATTATCTATCTGCGACTGGAATATCAAGATCTACTCCTTTATGAAATGAACTTACTGAAATAAACATGTCACATTGACGAACATTCAAACATGCTCATGCCAATAACGCAAAATTCCCTTGGAATAATACAGGGAATAGTAAATATCTCAGAGTAAACTGATAAAACCTTCAACTAAGTTCACTCTACTCTGAGAGTTATTAATCGTACGCACCCGTTGAATATACATAGTTAAATAATATCAGTTTTTTGTCTGTGGATGTTAAAAGTTCAATTTATCTTTTCTTTTCAAGATCCCTTTGAACTCCAGAACAGGGCCAATATGTTGAAACCCGAAGAAAAATCGTACTTGCACGATCTCTTGGCAGAGATGATGGCTTGTAGAGGTAGAACTTGTACGTCGGGGCACCATACTAGATCTAAGAGTAGTTCCAACGTTTTACCTTTACACAATGTCGATCAACCACATTATAAAAGAAGAAAATTAGCTGAAGATGGTAAGTCATTAAATATAACAATCCTAGTTAACAGCATAGTCAGAACTAGTGGTATGAAAAACATAAATCTAGTTCTAGAATTAGAACAATATCATAGCGATAACTAAGTTTTTCTATTGTACTGATAACTTATTCTAAATAAATTTGTCAGTTGGTAGGACACTTCCGTTAATTTATGGACATTCTACTAGAAATGATTTCTCGCAATTCAGCGATGTGTAAGTAAAACATTGTAGGAAGAGCATGATTCTGCGCTTCATATATTCACAATAAGATATTCTGTCGTCTCTGCTTCTAGATGTACCGCCTTAGAAGCATGCTTGAATGAACCAAATCATTAGGTCTTGAATTTCATTCTCGAAATAAAATGAATATAGAAAAACGCCTTCGACTCACAATGTTTCCATTTTTAATCAAAATAGCATGCTTTCATTTGATATTTCCATTTTTACTCAGTTTATAAAGTTTCTTTTTTATAGATCTTGGAGACGTAGGGGCACAAGACAGTCATCCAACAGCAAAACCAGACATGAAAGGAATCGACAAATCTACTATGAGAGCAGCCTTAAGAAGAGTAGGCATTAGAAAGAGGCGAAAAACATAATCATATTTCTTTCCCCAATCGACTGAACCGTTCTTTATTCAACGAATTGTGATCTCTAATTTATTAACAACCTGTAATAATTATTATTTCTAGGAGCTTAAGGGCTTTTTATGTATGTGTAAAAAATAATTTAATATGTACAGATACCAAAAAGTAAAGTCAGATGCGCTATTAGTACAAATTTGTTTCAATCCATGATTTTCAGTGTCTACAGAAAATAAAATTAGTTAGAACAATTATTGTTCTGTTATCAATTCCAATAATTTTCAATCACATATTTTGCCAACACTGGTAATATAGATTACATGAGTACCTACTACTGTAGTCAATGGTACTAAAATAATTTCAAATATCTATATGACATGTGATATGAAGGCATAATCTACCCTTAAAGTTATGCCCTGGGCTGAGAACTAGTCACAGGTGTGACAATGTAAATACATGATGCTTCAAAAGTTTTTATTTTGTTACTGATATTGTGCCATTTTTAAAACTAACCTGAATAGCAATAGTTTTTACAACTTCAAGAAAATGACAAATAATTCACAACTGATGATCAAATGTTAATTTGAATAGACATAAGATCAATTTTATTGGCCTGACGAACCCCTTTTCACTTACATTTTAGTTTTCAAATTAAAAGTTTTGTTATTGTATTGTTAGGGTTTGCACCTACTATGATTGAGATTGAAATCACTCACTTCAAGTATTAGAGGTTTTATTAGCCATTTCAGTGAGAAATGTTAAAATGTGAAATCATGCCATTTGGTGGTAAAAGTCGAAAGAGAGTGAGAGCTCGATCTGACGGCTGTCACTGGTCATTCTGAGCGATTAGAATTGCCATCATAAATAATAATGGCCATGCATACAGAACCGGCTGATGAAACAGTTATCACAAGAGATAGTTAATTTTGTGATAAGTAAAACACTGTAGCACAGTGATATCAACGTTCCTATGTGAAATTATACTAAAAAATGAATAAATTAGTTTTTATTCGCGAACATTCTTATCACAACACAAACCTACAATTTCGGATGTATAATTTGTTTTCTGTGAATCACAGACTGAAATTCCACGGAATACAAACCACTCCATCAGATAACACAGAATAATATGTAGAAATATTGAGATGCAAACTTTTTGTATAATGCTCTATTTCCTGTTTGTTAGCTAATAAATTTTCACAACATTTTATCATTAAATCCGGATGAATATTGTCCTCTTTCAGTAACTCTGACAGCTCCAGTTCTTCAATGCACTTTTTCACCAATGTCCGTTCGAGATGTTTATTACTAAAAAACATAACCAAACTATTTCCATAGACCGAGAAACAAGCAATGCTTGGAATAGGAATGAGTTTGATTAGGTTCAGGAGATTTGTTTTGGATAGGGATAATATGCAGGACACAGTACCAAACATATAAAATAAGGTGAGATCATTTTTATCAATAGCAAGCACATATTCATCTAGGGTTAGGTAACATTATGAATGAAACCAAGGAAATGAGGTTGCTCCCATAAAGCCCATACTTGAAAGACACTGTATGAGGGATGATGCAAGATCAAATGATTAAAGTGCAAATGTTGAGAGGGAATGTAAGCACCATGGATTAATGTAATATTTGGAAACGTTTTTACAGAAAAGTTTCAGAAATTACCTCTTCAATTTCACTTGAGACGTGGGATGCTGTGATTATTAACCAAACTAACCAACCAACCAAAATAAGATTTTGTATTATTTGTCAGAAAAACCAAAACAACAAGTCATGAGAAATAATTTCATATTATTTGCATTTGGGAAAACACTGGAATCATGATATATAAAAAATCAAAACAAACTGATTAAATACCCTGCAATTTTCGGAGTTCCGCATTTCTTATGCAGATCAACAATATGTTCTTTTTTGACAACTGGGTAATGATATCTAGAAGGATTTCCCTATAACTCCAATCTGGTATATTGATATCACAGATCATTTATGAAAAATTGAATAAGGATATGTTTGAAAAATGTTAAATGAAACCAATGAAAATGTATAGTTTTAGTTATCATCTTATGTCTTGTAAAGCAGAATACAGCACTCACCTTTGATATTCTTTGTTTTTCTCACAAGCATCTTGCAGATTTTCAGTTATGAAGTTGACTAGTAACTCACCAGGGATTGCTGAAGGTACTATAAACTGTCCAGTAGGTGATACCATCAAGGGTCCAGCTTCCCTAAGAATATTCAATAATTCTCAACACTTTAACACAAAAGCAGAAATTTTCTGATTGAATTTGGATCATTGTAACTTCCAATAATTGCATAAGCATTACTCTTCAGGTTGTATGACTTGGAACAAATACAGGATAGAAATTTCTTGTTTTTATTTTGACAAAACATTACACAATATCATACTTTTTAAATATTTTTGAAGAATGCTTATCATTTTTAAAGAGTACAATTTACAAATTCTGGCTTATATGGTGTGGTTGGAAGTTAAAAAAAAAGTATTTCATTTATTTGAGCAATGTAACTGAGTACTTACGTTTCCACAACTATTTCATAATCTTCTAGAGATTTAGGCCACTCTATAGGAAATGGTTTTTGCCCACTATAATCACTGAGAGAAGTAGTTATCTGTTTCAAGTTTTGTTCATAAGCCCCAGCTACGATTTTTGGCATGAATTTTCTAAAACAAAAACGTGAGTCAGGAAAAAGAACAGGGATAATTGACAACATAATCTAATAAACACATCATGTCAAGTGGATTAAAAACAATATAATGGTCATGCCTTATGTTAAATAACCAACTTCCAACCTTCGCACAACTTTGATATTCCTCAAGACATGTGATAGAGACTTCTCAAAAGCTGGTATTCTTGTCAATGCTGAATCATAATTCTTGATTTTTTTAATGAACTGAAAAGTACAAAATCATATTCAGTTGATATAGAACATTCTAGCAAATAATTATAATAGGCATTTCATTGATAGGCTCAGTTTCAACTATGTTTAATCTTTCAATTAATCATACCCAGCGAGCACAAAAACATCTCAGAGATGTTAAAAGTACGAGATTTCGAGACATTGAACCTCCACTGCGATGTTCTGTTCACACATGAATAGAACTATCGAGAAGTCCTTGATATGTCACAAAACTACCTTCTCCCTAGTTCTTTTTAAAGCCTTTTCATGGACACAACAAAACATTTTCAACGCGTCTTGCGCACATTAAATCGCTGTAAAAAAACCATTTTCGAGGTACTTTTCTGAAGCTTTTTGTCAAAATGAACTTTTGCATTAGGAATCCATTTCCCTTGAATGAAAAAATGCATTAAAAAAAGATTGAACATAAAAATATTTTCTTGATATGAAATTACCTTCTTAATCGGTTTCTGAGTAGTGCTTACTACACACAGACATATAATTGGAAATAGGTTTCCCAATTTTTGAAATGTTCTCCACAATGCATAATTTTGCAACTGCAGAGAAGCTGTGAATTGATAAATTCGTACTTTTATATATTAATTACACTGAGACACCGAACAACACATCTTGCATCTGATGGTCATTATTACAAACTAAATAAGTCTTCTAACACAATAAACTTCACCAAATTCCTTTCTGTTCGTTAGCTTCGTGCTGTAAGCGTGACACGCTGCAAACGCGAATGCCAATTGGGAACAAGAAGAACAAAATCGAAAACAAATCAGAATTCATCGTATTGTGACGTAAGTATGAGACGTTGTGGTGGGGCAAACAAAGAAAGGGCACAAAAGGACAAAAACAATACTTTCAATATCCTTCTCAGACCTCGTTGGGAAGTGCATATTACGCCTTAAGAAAACATTCTCATGCCTACATTTCTAAAACATCCCAAAACATCCCAGGGATACCTCTCAGTAGACAAACAAAGAAATGCCACAGAAGAACAAAAACAATACATCAATATCCTTCAAAGACCTCTTTGGTCAGTGCATATTACATCTCAAAATAACATCTTCATGCCAACATTTTCAAAACATCCCAAAACATCCCAGGGATGTTTGTGCTCGCTGGGTAGAAATCACATCAATAATTTTGTGATGACAATACACATAATAGATATTAGAAATAGGAACATACTTACATCTAACCAATTGTGTCTAACTTCTCCACTAAACAGCATTACATGGCCATCAAGACTTACACCAGTGAAAAATGAGAAAACCAATATCCTACCTGAAAAAAATATCAGAATACATATGAAAATAACTGAGGAGATAACTACAAACCCTTAACCAAAAATAACATGTTAAATATACCTTGCAAAGCTGTTTTGATATTGGGATGATGCTCCACCAGGGACAAAAAGCTCAGTAAACATCCTCTAAAATGTGAGACATTCCATCCACAGTCCCACTGTATATCTTTCACACCCACTTCCTCAACTATCTTTGTCTTCAACCTGGTTATCTCTTTTCTAAAAATATCTCCCTTTTCTGATTTCTCTAATGCTTCTACATAGTTTGAGCTCAAATAATTTCTCAACTTTTGTGCTTCTTGAGCCTCCCAAATATTCCTTTGCATTTTAACATGAGTATATATTGGGTGATTCTCATTGACATTAGTGAGATCTATGTCATTTTCATATCTGAATTTGAATTCAGGTTCTTTTGCAGACAATGGAGGTCTTTTGCTATCTACATAATCAGTAGGAAGGCCACAACTTTTCAGAATATTCATCACAGTGGAACGTATATCTCCTTGATTGAGATGTATTTTTATAAGGCGAAATGTCACTGAAAACAGTATGGATAAATTAAAATGCATTGGCAATATACACATTTTATGTACCTGCCTTCTTAGATTTGTCTTTTATGTAGAAACTTAAACTCATTGGCCGAACAGGGCGTGAAGCTTGTATACTTTCCAATATAGAACTTAGTTGTTGAAGGGATGATTCATTTATAGACTGAAATTGAAACTTTTCATGAAAATGCTCATCATTAGGTATAGCTACTTTACACACCCTTTCATTTGGGTATTTACCAAACAAATCTGGATGAACAGAAAAATAGAAAGGCCTCAGTGCTGTTGATACTTCCGTAGATGATAGATTTCGAGAACATATTATATCTAAAGTTTTGTTTATTTTGTAACTACAATGACAAGAAATACTATGATTGTAGGATTACTGTTATTATTCAATTATCCCATTCCTATTGCTGGGTTTATAGATTCAATTAAATTAACAATAAGGAATTCAATCAATAATAATTAGAGGCTGTGTATATACATAATATCTTGAGAATTAAATGTGAGATGTCTTTTGATGAAAGATCAAAATAATGTTAAGAAGTGATTTGGGTATGAACTGTATGAACACAATCTGTGGTATATGAACCCTCATAGATGTTTCCGTGTGTTCAACTTTTCAAGTTCATAGTTGTTAGTTTTCATTATTAGTTTAGTTGAATCCATAAACCAAGCATATAGAAAATTAAACAACTCACAAGTTTTGCAAACTACGAAACATCTTTGAATATTCCTGATATTCGAGAATTCTTCACATTACACTATAAAACATCTCACCTACCACTGATCTGAAAATTATTTTCATATAATAATTCATATTATTATTATTTTAATCATTATTATTATTTTATTGTAAACAGAACAATGACAGATCACGAGTCACGAGGACACGACCAGTGTTGCCGGTGTTAAAGAAACAGAAAGCGTAATGATGCGCACATATGCGCAGTATCTGGTACTTCGTTTACTGACAAAGCTACAATCCAAGACCGCTAGTGACCATAATATAATCCTTCAGCAACCCAAAAATCTCATCCAAATTGTTCTCCTGAAAATGGTTCTGCTCAACGCGTAGGAACCCCCAAACTGTCGTTCATGACATCGAGTCATTTCTCTTGCTGTGCGATCTCGAAGTGGCATAATATGCTTCTTTTTATGCTTATTAGCGGTCTAGACAGTAGTTACGTCAGTGATGAATTCTGGCTTTTGTTTTGACAGATTTGAAATTTTGCTCATGAAACTAGTTTACTGTCGATGTTGGTCTCGATTTTGGTACACAAGTCTGAGATTTTCGTAGCTTCCTTGTTTTTTCACAGCGTAAGGTTATGTTGATAGATCATTCAACAGCGTTAGTATTCAAAAGACGAAAAAGCACAATTAACCTCCGAAGTTGAAAAGCGCAATTATTGCGCTTTTTACGCCTTATCGGCAACACTGAACACGACAGGAGCAGTGGAGTGGAGCGTGGAAGGAACTGACATGAGTAAACAAGGTTGTCATGTTGTGTGCATGTTGTCAATGTTGTTGATGTTGATGGTATCTACAGGGTGTTCCAGTTTTGAGAGGGGACAGAGAACTCGAAAAATGAAGGAAGTTTACTTGATGAACAACTTCAGAAATGCATAATAACTGATGCACTATATTAGTAATAAGAATAAGGCATTGAAGTTTGATTACAAAAGCAATCCTTTTCAAATTTGGCACACTGCCTTTCCATACTAGCATTAAGGAAAATATTCCAGCTAATAGGTACAGAATATGAAAAATAATTAATGTTATATTAGGGAAGACATCAGAAGAAGGTATATTAGATTATTTTACTTACTATGGGTCCTACTTCAGTTAGTGAACTATAGAGAACTACCTATCTATTAGATATTTTTATTCAACACTGTTGAAATTTGGCTCAGTAGCTCTGATGGTTTAATATCTACATTGACAAAATGTTCTAAATGACTGGCTTCCTCTGAGTTCACAAATATTCCCAATGTTTTTGCAATACTCTGAAGATCAAATAAAATATGATTTGAACCAATTTGATAGCCATTGAAAATAGTCCTCTTGGTTCCATCTTTGAACATTTCAATTCTTTTTGTCCCTATATACTTCAAAAAGTCATAAAATTTGTAGAAATCCATCCCAAAAGTTGCATTGAGCATTACTTGACAATGCTCTTCAAAAGCATCCATTTCTTTGCAGTCTTCTATTTGCTTATATATTGCTGACAGATTTGATTTCATAGAATCATAAAATTTGTTTATATTGCAACCATTCACCCAATTATGGTTTATAGAAATAGTGTTTTCTAAATTCCACACTTGATGATGCCATCCTGAAGGAACAAATATAGCTTCTCCTGCATTTTGGATAATGGTAAAAACATGTAAATTATCATGATTCTGTATCTCTTCTGTGACATCATATGGCAAATTGCCCAATTTATCTCTCATCATCTCTTCATCACCAGGAGGAAAAATAAGCCACTTTTTCTTCCCATAGAGATTTGCAGACCAACTATAAGACATGAATACATCAGCATGGAAAGGAGTCCATGTGTCTTTTGGCCCCATATAGACAAAGCGATAGTCATCATTAGTGCATTGTAGATAATACTCATTCAACCAATCTGAGGCAAAGAATATAGGCACTTCATAGAAATGATCCTCTTCATGTGAGAGTTTCAAATGCCAGTCTTTCAGGTAATCTAGTTTATTGCTGTTCCTATGAGAATGTTTCTCAAAATATTGTAGGTATTCACTGAATGTGCTATCATGAGGTTTCTGACTGTTATAGTATCTTACCAAACAGTCATGAACTGTAACAGTGCAATCTCCGTATTTTCTGTGAAGGTACTCTGTGTTCAATGTATTGTTATCTTTGAACCATAATTTTGATGACTGCCAGTTAGTTGTTACACCTTTGATAACACATGGAATGTTTGGTAACATGAAGTTCTGGAAAAACTCCGCATATTTCAACTTGTTGGCATGTAACACTGGTATTTCAGTTAAAACAGAGTAATCATACGAATTATTTAAGTCATAAACTTTTTCAATATCAAACATTTTGTACCATTCTTCTCTGTACAAATCATTTCTAACCTGAAAAGTGAAAACTGGAGAAAAAGAAAAACATTCAATCACCGATCCGATAATTCGATCACCATGTCTACTAACCCGTAACCCGTGAATATTGAGGACGGGCTTTCAACATACCGGGTGGTCCACTTGAGGCTATCTACTTCCAACTAGAGTGACGTTGCGATGACGTTCAACGATAGGGAAAACATTCCTTACTCCTGGCATACTGGAAGTGAGACATGTTTTCTCTCCTGGCATAGATTGTTAGTTATCCATAATATGTTCTCCCGTAGTTTTCAAGGTCATCGCAACGTCATCTAATGAGCTTGACGGCCACGAATAGACCTGAAAAATGACTGCATCTCCCAAGGAGTAATGAATTTGCGCCTTCAAAGTGCCCACCTGATGTTAGATTATAGATATTTGTTATTTTAATTTCATCATCTAGATAATCTGAGACTTATACGAGTCTAAACACACCCCTTTCACATATATTATATAGTGACAGTAAAAATGAACAAAATAGATTATAAAAAAATATGTACAGGAAATATTCATGACAAAATAAAACCTAAAAACAAAACTAGGTTCTAATTCATTTTAATTGTTTATATATCAAAGAATAACTAGGTAAAAGTTTGAAACAAACATATTTGGGTACAATTATGAATACAAAATAGAGAATGTATAACAATAATTACTCTTTCATTAATAACAATAAAAATGGGTACCTACTACAGAGTTGGGGCAATGAGACAATCCAAAAATCGAATTGTTTTCATACGTATATGTTCCAGTTCAGTCTAATTGCCCCCTGGTTATTCCTGGTTGATGATTAAAAAAACATTTATATCGTTCTAGAGAGAGCTATAGTCTGACAAACTGAATCTGAATATATATAAAAAATATCAACTTCGTAAATATACGAAAGGAAATATGATGGATCCAGAAAATTGAAATCATTAGACTTTTTGTGAAAGTGATACTTGAATATATACGTACCAACCATCATAGAGGTAGGTAACTTTGAAATTATATGGATAAAAACATTGAAAAACCGTATACTATCTATCAAAAGATTTCAAATTCACAGAAAGCATTTTTAGTCGTGCACCTTATGCCTGCAACTGCAAGTAGCAGAACAGTATATGGCTAGTCTTTGTTTTCCTTGAGGCGTTTTTGTGTTACACAGCCAATATGGGTGTATATTGTGAAGTTGTTTGCAGTTGGACCACTGGTCAGCAGCTGGGCAAAAATTCGAACACAGTTTTCCTTTGCAATGTTTTTGGCATCCTCTGCAAGGTTCTCCCCTTCTATAGGGTCTTCCTAAACGACCTGGACGGTTACCACTGAAAAATCAAGAAATAGTATTTAGTATTATGTTAGGTATTCATCAGTGTGTGAAATTCATGAAAATGTGTGGGTTGACAATAGCATCAAGGGAGGAAAGGTATCTATTTCCTCCCGCATGTGAAGCTTGATGCACGACGCGTAGATTATTGTCTACATTCTCTACATTCTCTATGTTTTTTGGGCGACAATGAAGTATGAATTAATTTAAATAAAGTACTTTTTTTTTTTTTTAATCGAATGGAGCGCACGAAAGGGAATCCCTATAATGCTCAAAGAACATCGTGCGCTCCTAGGGAGGATAGGGACAGGAGGTAGGTATTGGATTTTTTTTTGAATTTTTGGAGATTATATGTTGTTGGGAATACTTCCACAGGCAATGAATTCCAGAGCCTAGCCGTTCTATGGATGAAGGAGTCTTGATAAAGTGCTGTTCGACATCTTTCGAGGTTGACAACGAAAGGATGTGCTGACTGGGCTTGTCTAGTTCGTCTGATTGGTATTGCTAGTGAAGGGATGATTGCAGAGATTTCCGAAGAACATTTTCCGTGGAAGTATCGATAGAAAAGTGAAAGGTCGCCGACCTTTCTACGGTGTTCCAATGATGTCAAAGAGTGAGTGAGTGTGGCGTCACCCACCAGGCGAATGGCTCTTCTCTGGATAGAATCTAAGAGCATCAGCGTATGTTTTGGTGCTGAACCCCATATGTGGGAACAGTATTCTAGAACAGGCCGTATCTGCGCTTTGTAGATCATGAGAAGCTGTTGAGGTGTAAAGTAGCTTTTTGCACGGAACAAGAATCCGAGTTTTTGTGAAGCAGCTTTTGCGATGGATCTGACATGAATATCCCATGAAAGAGTGTTGCTGATGGAAATACCGAGCATAGATATGGTGGGCTTGGTGGGGATGGTGGAGCCAGACATTACAATATCGGGCATACTGAGTTCCGCCTTTCTAGAGAAAATGCAGGCTTGAATTTTGGTGGCGTTAAATTCAACTAGGTTGTTCGTTCCCCAGGCTGTGATTTCAGCAAGATCTTCATTGACAGCATTGACCTGCCTGCGCCGTGAGTTCTTAGTTTCCTGGGAAGAAATGGGAATTCTGGAAGAGAACGCAGTATGGAGGGTACTATCATCTGCAAAGCTGTGGATGGGGCAAGTTGTTACTCCCAACAGATCATTGATATGAAGCAGGAATAATGTTGGTGCCAAAATTGATCCTTGTGGAACGCCGGAATTGATGCCAATGGTATCAGACGATACACCGTCCACCACCACGTGAAGCGATCTGCCTGAAAGAAAACTCGATAAGAGATGGCATAGCTGAGGTGGTAAGCCGTATGATGGTAGTTTGTGGAGGAGTCCTTCGTGCCAAACACGGTCGAATGCTTTCGATATGTCCAACGCGACAGCTAGAGATTCCCCGTGTTTTTCTATTGAAGATTGCCATAAATGGGTGACGTAGGCAAGTAGATCTCCAGTAGATCTTCGGTGGCGAAAGCCGTATTGTCTATCATTGATGATTCCTGAGCTCTCCAGATATTTGATAAGCTCAATATTGATGGCTTTCTCCATCACTTTGGAGATTACTGATAACAGGGCAATGGGCCTGTAGTTGTTGGGCAGGTTCTTGTTCCCTTTTTTGGGGATTGGTTGGACTCTAGCTGTCTTCCAGCATGATGGAAAAATACCCGACCTGTACGAGATGGTAAACAACTTGCAGAGAATCGGTGTTAATTCTGGTGCACATTTTTTGAGGATAATGGGTGGAATTCCATCAGGACCGTTAGCCTTATTTGTTTTGAGACCAAGCAAAATTCGTCTGATAGTGCGTTGACGGAAGACGATTTCGGGCATTCGACTCTCAACGGGTGGAATGTCTGGCGGCAGTTTTCCTTGGGAATCTAAAGTAGAGTTTGCTGCGAACATCTCTGCAAAAATATTTGCTTTCTCCTGCGATGTTGTTGCTAATGTGCCGTCGGATTTGGACAGTGGTGGAAATGAACTATTAGTGAAATTTCTTCCGACCGCTTTAGCAAGGGACCAAAACGAACGGGAGCCATTGGGGCAGTCTATGAGTTTCGATCTTATCTTGGCATTGTATGTTTCTTTCGAAGCATCTATTGTTTGGCTGCAGTTATTCCTGGCATCAACGTATTCTGCTCTAGTCGCGAGGTTAGGGTTTTTGCGCCAGCGATGGTAGGCTGTTTGTTTCAAGGCAACAGTTCTAGAACAGTTTTTGTTGAACCAGGGTTTCGAAGGTGATGATCTTTTCGAAAAATGAGGTATGTATGTGTCCATTCCGAGCATGATGATCTCGGATATTTCCGCAGCACACTGTGAAGGGTCCTCAGAGTCAAAGCATACTCTATGCCAAGGAAACTCGGAAAAAAACATGCGGAGACCGTCCCAATCTCCTGAATTGTAATGCCATATAAGACGTGGGGGTGCCGGGGCAGTTGATGGAATGAAAAATGGGCAGGTTGTGGAGATGAGTGTGTGGTCAGAATTGCCAAGTGGAGCTCGTACATCTATGGTGTAGGGTGCTGAATTATTAGTGAGGAATAAGTCAAGTATGTTAGCTGAATGGTTATTGGCATCGGGAATTCGTGTGGGTTCTTTGATAAGCTGCTCTAAGCCGTGAGTGATGGCGAAAGCTTCGGCTTGTCGCCCAGCTTCATCCGTTCTGTTAGAGTGTACGAGCCAAGCAGTGTTGTGTACATTGAAATCGCCCATGATAATGATTTATGCTGCTGGATGGTTCTGTTGAATTTGGTCAAGCTTCAGAGACAAGAATTCGAAGAGCTCTTCATAGGATGGATCATTTGGTGATAAGTAGAGACAACAAATGTATTTGGTCTGTTTCTGGCTATCGAGTTTGAACCACATGACATCAAACTTATTTGGTTCCAGAGTTTTTTCTCGTTGACATGAGAGATTCGTTTTAGAGTAGAGGCAGAGACCTCCCTTGAATCTGAAACGTGTGTGGAGTTCGTACCCAGGACAGAGCAGATAGGTCGTATTGGTGGATGAATTGACCTGTGTCTCAGTAAGAGCCAATATGTCTGGCTTCCCAATTTGAAGGTGTCGATGGACATCGTTGATGTTCTTACTTAGACCTCGGATGTTGCATAGGTCTATCTTGAGGACTTTTTGAGCCGATGGTGAACCCCCTCTAGCACCTCTAGCCCGGAAATCCGAATGGAGAGGTATTTTACTTCCGGATAATTTCACTTGAGGAGAACTCATCATCGCGTATTCTGTATAAAGAAGGGAGGTTGGCGTGGAAGGAAAAGGAAATTGGGTTGGGTTGGCCGGAACATCAACCAGCTACTGAAACACGGGTAAGTATACCCATTTCACAGTGCCTATGGTTGATGTGGTGGTATCGCACCGGGCGATGGCGTTAACCATCTTCCACCTATTGGCGTCCTTTTAGTCGCCTTCTACGACAGGCAGGACTTACCGTGGGGTTATTCTAATCCGACCACCACACGGACGATACCACCAAAGTTGATATTATTTGATTCGATTTACTTTAACTTACATAGGACAATAGTTGCATACATAGTTGTAGTATACTTTTGCTTTGGTGTACAAATAGTTTCCGTGATGGAGGCACTTTGCTATACCACAACCAATTTCATGGGTAGAGGCCCAAACCATTTGGGTGTAGTGTCCAATGATGGTTAAATTATTATTGGGTTTTCCAAACTTGAATAAATCCTTCTCTAACCACCATGTGTTCACAGCGAAGAACCTGTAGACGAAATTAAGATTCATGAAGAAAATCAGTGTATTTGGTTGATACTGCTATTGGTTTCTCGGAAGATAGCTAGAGCCTTGCGGTCCTCACGTTCCTATCCCACTTACTATATAGTGCTATGTAACTGTTTCCGTTTGAGAGATACAGGGCGAGTTTGAAAATTCATACTTTTTGGACCCCTTCTATAACTACAAAGTTATGAGGAATACTGCGTTGAAAACTATGTCTAACAGAGAATTCTGTGCAGAATCCAGTGGCGTACTTTTCGAGGTTTGGTTTTGGAGATACGATACAAAGTTATATATTATCTTCTGTAGTAGTACATACTCAACGTGGACTGGAATGATCAAGAAAGAAAACTCGAAGTCGTCTCCACAAGTTTAATATTAAATAGATGCAGTCAATCCTGCTTCAATAAGATTTGAAAGGTTTGAGACATGTTTAGGCAATTCAAATGGCCATCTCCAGCCAAATTGGTATACTTTGATGTACTTCAAATGAATATGGCAGCGAATTTTTGTCAAGGTAATATTTTTCTGAATATTTTTGAACCAATGAGGTACGCTTGTATTGAAAGAAAAAGTTCGAATAAAAAATTGAATAAAAAATATGGTTCGAAAAGACAGATCCGATAAAAAAGATATTGTTGTGATCGCCGATAGCGCACTCTTCCAGAAAATACATGACCTATGTGTGAGATCGTTAGAGTTGTTCCTGGAAAAGATGGAGTGGTAAAAAACATCGACTGGTACATTCATGTGTGAGGAATGTTGAACAAGAATCCCCAGGGAAAAAGAGAGTATAGTGAAGAAGCTTTACTAGGGGCGAGAAATGTTGAAGAGATATTTGTTAGTAATTGTTGAATATCAAAGATCAAAGGTACTATCCTTGACTAGATAACAGCAAAGATTTTTTTCAATAATTTAAATATCCCGATGCGGCATCGAACATTTATTAATAACCGAAGTATCTCGAAAATGGCTTACTTCTGCGGATTTCCACAAGAGTACTTTTTCTGGTCAAAAGTGTACAGAACAATGAACATTTCTTCCGCAACCGAGAAAGAAAAAATGTATACGGAGAAAAAAGTTATGACTATTTTAAACCATAGGAAGTGCATTAGTTTCCCCCTCCAATGGCCACAGTGGAAAAGTATCTGTATTCGGGTTTCGCATCCCAAAAAAACCAGACTGCCAACTTTCAAAGTTATTCGTGAAAAAAGGTTCTTCAATTTATAAATAATTCGAATTCCGATTTTCAAGTTTACCACACTGTATCTCGGAAACGGAGCTTCAAATCAGCCTGTTTTGACCTCAGGAATACTTATGTGCTGGGATTTCATACAGACCTTTCAGGGAGACCCCTGTATACTATTATACAAAGTGTTACGAATTTCGAGATATCTATTATCGTTTTTTCAAACATTTCATCTGATTGTCTATTCTTGGAAAGTACCAAACACGTTGTATAATAGTATATATAGTTAAAAATGTTTGAAATCTCATGACCTACCACCCCCTTCTGGATAAAGGTACGTCGGTGAACCAAACAACCTGTAGAGAAGGTTCAGAACTCACCAAGGTACTTGATGGGACGAGATGAATATGTTCTGCCCGCATGATCCATAATTATCAATAAATCGTCCAGTAGTATTGTCATGTGTCAGAAACACACAAGCGTCAGCCCATCTCTGAGCTGCCTTGGCTACATCTTTGTGCCATTTCTGGAAAACAGTGAAATTGGGTTTGTTCTCAAATCATTCGTAGAGTAGAGTCGGGGAATGTGGGATATCGTTATTTCGGTTAAGTGTTGAATGACACATAAATTTGAAATGGTGATGGTGTGGCCTAAAGATTTATTACACCGTATTATGAAAAAATCTCAGATAAATATAAAAAAAAATAATATTTTGCATTATTGAAAAATTCCACATTTCTGGTAATATGAAATACCTATAGCAGCCATATCGTTCTCAGCATCACACATATAGAAAACACATTAGCAGCCATTAGCTACCAGCTAACAAAACTCGAGATTTGTGTGTCGGAGTTCAGATTATCTATAACTTACCATTCTAAGCATATTTTTGGCACTTGGTTTAACGTTAGACCTGAAGAAATTATGATAAAGTACGATTTTCCTCTGTACTCTCAGTTTCTTTGGATCCAGGGATTTCATATTAATCAAGTCTCCCATTATTTTTGGTCCTGAAACAGATTGAAAGGTATGTACATCTTCGACAAGTTATTGTAACCGCTGTAAAACATGAGATTTTATACAGGGTGACATAGAAAAAAGTACATTGCATAGTGCCACACAATAGAGGATACTAAAATAAGAAAAAAAGTTCCTATGAACATGGGTCCGCAACAGGGGCGGATTAAATGTCGACAGCGCCCTAGACAAGCATCTCATCGGCGCCCCTCTGGAGGTCATAAGATATTATAAATCTTAAACTACTACTACTTTTTCCCGTCACAAAAGAAATAGTTATTTTTGTATTTAGTGCAAAAAATACTACCTACTTTGTTCTGTTTTCGATCACCAAAATAGCATTTTGGGCACTAGATACAAAAATAATTATTCATGTATAACTTTTAAACGGTTGCAGTGGTATCAATGATATTCGGCAACATAGATTAACTCATACTATATAATGCTTCTTTCGATATGTAAACGGCTGTTCAGTCATGTATGTAAATCAACTACCACAGCCATTCACTCCTATTATAGTGAGATAATTAGATTTATTGAGGCGGGAGAATGCCCTGTTGGGATTTTCTGTGATCTCAGCAGGGCATTTGATTGCGTTGACCATAACATTCTCTTAAATAAACTCTTCAGGTATGGTATTCGTGGTACTCCACTGGCCTGGATAGCAGACTACCTTTCTTTGAGGAAACAATTTGTTAAAATCAACAAAACACCATCTGACTTCATTTCAACAGAATTAGGGGTTCCACAAGGATCAATTTTGGGACCTGTATTATTTCTATTCTATGTTAATGACCTCGATAAGTCAATTGATACATCTATGACCATGTATGCAGATGATACGTCCATAATTATCTCTGATAAGAATGATTCAGCCCTCAACGATAAATGCAATCAAGTTTTTCAAGATTTGAATAGATGGTTTTCTGCAAATAACCTTTACTTGAATGTTGATAAAACAGTTTCCATTCGATTCCACAATCGTCAGAAAAGTTGTGATTTTATCACTTTCCAGGCAAAGGAAAATTCTGATCTCGTTATAACAGATAGTGTAAGCACCAAATTTCTGGGACTCTCTATCGACCAATGTTTGGGGTGGCATAACCATTGTGCACTATTAACAAAGAAATTGAACACAATATCAGATCAATTGAGAAACTTGAAACAAGTGTTGAATATTGATCAATTGTTGACCTTGTATTACGCACAGATTGACTCTAGACTTAGGTATGGTTTATGTTTCTGGGGCCTATCTACACACTGGAAAGATGTTTTTATAGCTCAAAAAAGAATAGTACGAATAATGGTAGGTGTTCCTATGAGAGAATCCTGCAGAAATATATTCATCAACTATAACATTTTAACATTACCTTGTCTTTTAATATTTGAATATTGTGTATTTGTTTTCAAAAATTATGATGAATATTTTGTTCTCAACAAATCCAAACATGATGTGAATACCCGGCAAAAAAATGATGTATATGTCCCATTTGGTAAATGTAAATTAGCATACAATTCTCCTAATCTCATGGCCCCACGAATTTTCAACTTACTGCCAATCAACATAAAAACTGTGAAACATTGGTTGTGTTTAAAAGAAGATTGAAAGAGTTTCTGTTACATAACTGTTTTTATAGTGTAGGTAGATGATTATATGTCCCTTTAGTTTGTAAGACCTATTGACGATTCCTATACAATATGAAATGTAATTGTCTAAAAAGGAAAATAAAGTTTATCTATCTATTATCTATCTATCATGTATTATACATCTTCTCTCTACAAAAATAGTATACATTGACCTTGTTTTGATCGATATTTTGTACCGTTCTAGAGGAAATCGCATTATAAAAACATATACCTACAGTGAGGGCGTAAAAAGTCCCCCCCCCCCCCCGTTTAACCTTTGAACGGAACAAGCTTGCGAGGTCGGGTATAATTCAGGCAAAAGGCACCTCTTTCACTACTATTTGGCATGAAAATGGCTGTGGTCCCGTGACCTAGTGCCAAGTGGGCACCATCAACCTTTTTTTTTTTTCGAATATAAAGAGGGGTCACGTGGTACCTTGTTTTGAAGGTCTTTCGATTTTCTATCCAATAACCCCGCCTTGTTTCTGCAAATCGGTCAAGCCGTTGGAAAATTACAGTAGTTTGAAATGTACCTCGGAAACAATAAATCACGTTCGGATTAAATTCCAAAACCGATTTTTTCGTGTCAATAAGTAAACGATGGACATTTCGAGCATGTTTGAGCACTTGTTACAATCCCTACTTGGAATTCTGTTGCCAGAATTTCACCAAACCTCGCTAGCTTGTTCCGTTCAAAGGCTAAAGGGGGGAGGACTTTTTACGTCCTCACTGTATATACCAACCTTTTCAAAGGTGATATAAACTCTATTTATTTAATATCATCATATGGTAGTTGCAATCATTGTCATAATTTTTTTGACAGTATTCAATACTTTGGTAACACAATGAAATACTTTGGTAACACAAATAACGTAGTCGTTAAAATTAAACAAATTCATAGAGTTACTTGATTATCACCTTCATAAGGACGTTTGATATCAAAATATCGTATATAACATGGGACCTTATCTGGCAATATAAATACATTGTAGGTACTTACGTCTGTTAGGATTCCAATTACCATATTCCGCAGTAGATTTGATTGAAACAGATATCACAAGAACTGTGAAATATATTTGAATTCTCAAATTCATAGTGTACCTAGACAAAAAATATGTTCTATGAGCATAATTGAGCTATATCCACGAAACAATTCATGTTCATTAAATGATCATGAAAGCCAAAATTTCGACTTTGTTCAGAAAAAAATAAAATATATATACTCAAAAGAATGGAATAGGTATAGGTATATCATGTATGTATTGTCAATGATAACTACATTATCTAGTTGTTGTCTGTCATGGAGAGGATCGCGAGTGCATCTGTTTTTCAATGATGAATCAGTTTTCAATGGATTATGAATTCAATATAGTACTCATATAATGAGTAGAAAACCTCTTGTTTGTTTTACTAACAATATTCGGACATAGACGTACCCATAGGTATTATACTTGATATTCATAGGAACATTATAATTGGTAGAAAAAGATTCAGATTTAGAATGCGGCCTTCGGGCTATCTGCCTCTACACCGCGACCAGATATATTGTGTCTGCCCTCAAAATCGTTTGGATAGCCTTTCTCTATGAGACTCCAAAGAATAGCTTTCAGATCCCCTGTGTAATTTTGGGCTCTTGGTTTTTCCTCACCCAGCATAAGGAACCTTGGTCTTGACAAGCCCTCACAGTGGCAAAGTATGTGTACTGCTGTTTCCTCCTATTTCTGACAGAACCTGCACAGCAATGCTCCAGCCAGACATATTATACTCATGTGTTTGTTAAGCCAACAATGCCCTGTAGAAGTTCCACTAGTATTCTAGTTGTACTTCGTTTCTGGATCAGTAGATTTTCAGTGAATGTTGGCGATGGTTTTTTAATAAACTCCTTTGCCTGTCTCATTCCTGGCGAGTTGTTCCACCTTCCACCATTCTTGAGATTTGGTTTGCATCCATGATTTGTTACTTGTATTTTTATATAGCTGTCGCAATACCACAAAAGTGTTCTGGGCCATTGATAGATTTGTTTGCCCCTGCTTTGGCAAGGGAGTCTCTTCAGTCGTACCCTGTATGTGCTGGTACCCGTGCTAGAGTAGGTAATAATTAGGTAGCGATGAAGTCACTCTTCACTTGAACTCATAAAAATTAAAATTCTCGTTTGTAGGAATCTTATAAAAGAAAATTTTTGATGGCATAGGCACCAATTAAATCGTTGTTATCAGAATATGTATACTCAATACGTCATTTCCGTCATTTTTGAATAGGCTTGAAATATGTTCATGTAGGAAAAAATATACCTTACACATAGCCATTCAAATTCCCTCAGTCAAATTTGCATTTGCAGTTTTCCTCTTTTATATCAGCCAAGGGTGGGAAGTTTGAATCACCCTGTACATTTGAATCGAAACACCCTGTATTTAGAAAACGCGCTTAACTACGACTATGGATTCGTTTGGCAACATGCGGTCTCTGTACAATCACTTCACCAGACCGAAACAATCATGAATAATTCATGTTGTGTACAGAGTACTCTTTTTTGTTATCTGAATGTAAGAAAAACCATTTGGTTTCTCGAACAGAATAATACACGATTCCCAAAAAACAACGAGTATAGGTATACTGTGCCTAAGATAAGGAGGGTCAGTATGGGCATCTCGGAATAGTTATTTTTCTAACAAGTGCGGAAAGTAATTCTTTCCCCCACGCGACTGCCGTTGACACGAACGACGCGAAGCTATTGTGAACTCACAGTTTGACGCATTACGTATAGGTTCATTGCGGAAGCCAGCAGGCCCATAATGTGTTTGGTCTCTAGGTTTCAGACACTTCTAGGAAATGAGCCAAAACTACTTTTTCTTTGTTCGGTATTATCATTTCTTTATCGTTAGACCATTCAATGAAACGCGTGTATAGCTTCTCATACCTTGAAACTTCGTTGGCAATATAACGCATCTGTATCGCATCCCTATAGCTGGAAGTTTTTGATCACATTGTGGCATTTCCACTGAATCGAAAATGACAGTAACGCTGTGTCTGTCACTTCGACAATTACAAACTCATTTGAGATTTGATTGGCATGACAACAATAATCGTTTCCCATGAGATCAATCCAAATCTATTGGGGGATTTTTATAATAATCATCAGTTTTTATTTTTCAATATTTCTTAATGTTCACAATAAATAGTGCAATTTGATGGATGATTCTGAACATACATACTTGATACTGCAACAAACAAACTTAACCTTTCATATTCCATCACCTACCACTTATATTTTGCGACATTATTACATATTTGTTTTTCCCGCACTAGTGTGGGAAAAATTTTCCCGCATTGTTGCGGAAAATGACACTTCCCAAACTAAATTGCGTGCGGGTATAGGGTGAATCACGCACGCTTGTAGAAAAAATACGTTACGTATTCCATTCGAAAAATCATAGTTTGAGTCGTATCTCCAAAACCATATCCTGAAAAAACAATGCCACCGAACTCTGCGTGACATTTTCTATGATTGGATAATATTTTAATTAGCATTTTCGCTGAGAAACTTCTTAGATATAGGGGGGTTCAAAAAGTATAAATTTTCAAAATCGCCCTGTATGTCATAAAAACCGCAAGGTTTTATCTCCAAAGATAACAGAGATATCACGCAAAAGCATCGAAAACAGGACACACTGTACAATAATCTGGACCATCACCCTGAATAGGCAGTTAAATAAAATAATCTATGAACACCATAAGTGGATACAATGTAACTACTTACTTTCACTGAGATGAGAATCAAAACGATATTATCTTCTTCCAGAGTCTGACTTGGTTTGTTGTAAATTGTGATGAGACTGATAGAAATCAGCGACACTAAATTGAAATTAACGATCTAGATTTATTCGATCGAGGTCTTTCGAATTGGCGAATCAATATTATATGATATTAAACGCTTCTACAAAGTTTACAGAATCTATTTTGCTTCTACCATGTACTGAAACACAGATGATTGAAATCAGTATATCTGTTAGGGAATTTAATATACATACGATGCACTTCTTGGAATTACCATATTATTATGAGACAATATAGGTCAGTCAATTTTGGAGTATGTATATTCAGTTCATGAAGTACTTAAAATATACATGTCCCGAGAAGAACTCACATTAAGATAATTTGAATAATATTGCTCCCACGAAGATATATTCTCAAACCCACCAATATTTTTTCCTACGAGCGTGCGAAAAATGAACTTTTCCGCATTATTTTCACTTTTCGGCACGATTTCGAAGGAAATACTAGGAGACATGTGGTGATAACTGTTGGCACCAGAATAGAATAGAATAGAATAGAATAGAATTCATTGATCTCATAATATCAAATAATGACATAAGACAGGTCAAAAAGAACAAATTAAAATTGGAAAGTCTAGCCGAAACTAGAGCGTTTACCTTAAAATACTAAAATACAATAAATACAATATACAATCACATAATACAAAGCTAGAACAGATAATTCAACGATTATTTTCAAAATATTCTTCAACCGAGTATGGACACATGTCAATGAGATAATTTTTAGTTTTCTCTTTGAATTTATGCACCAAGGCAATATCTTTAAAACATTGTGGAAGACTGTTGTATAGTTTAATTCCCATTACTCTAGGTGATTTCTTACAGATTTCTATTCGCTGGTAAGGTATAGAGAAGTCTGATTTATATCTTGTGTCATGAGCATGAATATCACTATTTCGTAAATAATCGTTTTTATTTCTATGAACTGATGTGATTAAATCCAATATATAAATGCCATAAATAGTTAAAATTCTCAAGTTGATAAAAACAGGTCGACAGGAATCTACAAATGAGATGTTTGAAATATTGAAATACATCTTAAAATTCTTTTCTGTGACATAAAAACACTTTTAGCATGAGGAGAGCTCCCCCAAATACCAATTCCATAACTGATCCTAGACTGTATTTCACTAAAGTAAAGTGAACGAATGTGATTTATATTGAGTGTTTTCCTTAAATTTCTAATTTGAAAACATTTGGAGTTCAACATCTTGGATAGATTTAAACAGTGTTCTTTGAAGGACAAATCTGAATCAAATAATACACCCAGAAATTTCACATTTTCTTTTCTTGTTATGTTTGAGTTGTTAACCAATATATTAAAGTTACGGATACAAGTTTTTTGGCGAGGATGAAATGATAAAAAATTCGTTTTAGTTGTATTAACCAACAAGAATTTATCACTAGACCAGGCAGAAAATTTCAACAAAGCATTCATAATTTTGTCCATTGAAATGTTTGAGTCTTTTTCACTAAACAAGAACGTTGAATCATCTGCATAAAGAGTGGTAAAAGACTCTGGTACAACAGAAGGTAACTCATTTATGTAAAGGATAAATAACAGGGGCCCAAGAATGGATTCCTGTGGAACTCCTTGTGAATTTACCATAAGGTCAGACATATATTTATTTCCTTTATCGATAATCTTGACAGATTGTAACCTGTTATCTAGGTACAAAGATAACCACTCGTAAGCTTTGCTCCTCATACCGTATTTATAAAGCTTGTCTTTCAAAATACGTACGTACCCATAGCAACAGTCGCTATAAAGTGACAGTTGTGGCAGTCAACAAATAAGCATTTCAAGCGTCATTTTTCCGTGTACGTAATTCCAATTGAAAATGGACAACTCAGGAAACTTTCAATAAATAATAAATAATTGATGCAAACACTAACCCTTGACGACTTGTCCGAACTCCGCTCCGCGTCGTTCGTGCAACAGCCGTCGCGTGCGAAAAAGTACTTCTTTTCGCACTTGTTAGGTAAATAACTATTTCTAGGAGCGACAAACAGCGACAAAAGCACCTCTATGTCAACTTTGGAGAATTATGTTGTGTTCAAAATCTGTATACTGCTATATATATTTTTTTATAAAGTTTAACCCAACATAACCTCCGTAATAACCTATGCATTCAAACTAACCTGAGAAATGCTTTCAACAAATCACTTTTCCACACGCAATTATTGATTCGCTGAAAGTGAAACATGTACAAAAGTGAATTTGTGAAAATTATTACTCAGGTGAGTTTGTTCCTCATTGTTATAATCAACTTTCATCAAGTAAAATCCGATTCAATTCAATATTAGAAATTATAAGAACTCCTTTGACCAGCCTAATATTCCTGAGAAGGTGCGAGTTCAGCAAATATGAGTCTCATTGAAATTCGTTATACGAAACCAACCGTGAGTATTTCATATCATGAAGATTATTAAATAGTGTACAGTTTGATAACAATTGGAGTGTTGGTTATGTTCAACTTGAGTTCTGTTATAATAAACTACTAATGAAGTTTTTATCTTGATTTGAAAATCGAGATTTGCTTCTATAAAATTCTATTCAATGCTGTAGGTTTATTGAAACGTTGCTAGAGGTGTCAGAATTCACAGAAACAGGTCCAGCTGGAATGCAACATCCAGGATTAACACAAAAAATAGAAAAACAATTTGACAAAGCTGCCCAATAGAGCAATCAATAGAGCACTGGAAGCCAGAGAAGTATAGAACGAACAACATCCTGATGCATGGATGTTTCAACTGCTCTCTAACGATTTTTTTTAAAGGATTAGATAGATATTGTGAGATTGGCTACAAAGTACCAAATGTCGGATGTGAATAAAATTGACGCCATTATTAAAGAACTATCGAATTATTAATGATTGAAAATGAGTGTAAGAACAACTTCTTGAACCCTTCGTATTCAAACTAATTATGATTTACAATGATAAATCAACACCTACACGGAAACGCAAACTACCAGTTACACGGAATCATCAATGAAGGTGATCATTATTGTTGTTTATTTGTATATTGTCATTGATTTATCTTACCAAAAGACACTCGAACTTTTTTTTAATTGGATAAATTTCCTTACTAACTCAAGCATTTTCCATCAGTTATTTCTCTCGAAAAACTGACATTAGACAAAATTGCTCGACCTACGGTCTCATGTCAGTTTTTCTCCTAAAATTACTGATCGGCAAATGTTTTTTGTTACTAAGAGAAATTTATTCGATACAAAAAAGCTCTTGTGTTTTTTCTGTTGACAAAAAACAATGCATTCGACAAATGACACTCAATTTGACAGTAACTGCTGCTGCTTCGAGTGAAATATGGCCAATTGCAGTAATGAAGAAGACCGTCTTCATCCTAGAAAGCAGAGACAGACCGCAAGGGCTTCGGCATATCCTATCCTATCAAGGCTATGCTGATGACATTGTGATTATTGCGATGAAGCAAATTTGAAGCAACCTTTTGCGTGACATAATTCAGAGAGGTCTAAGAAAATTCCTTTTCGGTTATTTCGATCATTATACCAAATTTGAATTAACAGTGTCAATGATGATACAAAATACAAACAAAATTTCAACCTTCCAGATGATTGTTTCCAAGAAGGATGTTTCGGATTGTATACGACTGTCTATCGTAGTTTCATGATGAATATACACTAACACGCCAAAAAAATACGGGCCACCAAATGATTTAGGAGAATTGTTTGCCATGTAACTCTTTCAATTCTTGTCCGATTTTGGTTAAATTTTGACCAAATCGTATACACATGCTTCGGAATGTTAGTCTGACTATTAGGCCCTTAGGAAAGCTGATGACTTGATCATTATACAGGGAAGAACAAAAGTTACAATTTCAGCCTTAACTTATCAACGGCCTGTGACAAAGCTAAGTTGTCAAACATAGCTTCATTATATATTTTGATCTTTCTCAATACAATGGTTTTTGAATCACGTCGGTAACCCTACTTCAAGAGGAGATACAATTTTTTGTTTTAAGAAGGCATGGGATTTTTAAATTTTTATTAACAATAATTCGAAACCTATATACTTGACATCTTCTGTTCGGAGCTTGACATAAACTCCAGAGGCCTTGTCAGAGACTCTTCGAGCTACCATTAGCCCATCAAGTAGAATTTTAGGCAATTCATCAAGACTACTTTAAGCTGTTTATCAATAAGTTTATGTAGGTTCTGAACATAAAAATTGAAAAATGCCATACTTTCCTAAAACACTGGAACTTTCTCTTGAAAATGATATATCAACGTGAATCGAAAACTATAGAGTTGAGAAGGGATCACACTCCAATCTAAAGCATATAATAAAAGGTGAAATAGTATCTTTGGCTTTTCCCCTGTATACTGATCAACTTATCAGCTGTTCACGGAAACTAACATTCAGGCTAACAGTCTGCAATATGAATCTATACGATTTGATCAAAATTTCACAAAAATCGGGCAAGGCTTGAAATAGTTACAGGGTGATCAATTCGGGCAATTTTTTGCCAGTGAGCCTAGTCCTTCACATCGATTTATTGTTTCATTTGAAAATGAGAGGACTGGTATAATATAGGTAATTTCATGATCGATATGTATATGCGGGAGAAAAACGTATAGGACTCATATCATACACACTCGTATACACATGAATACCGATTTAGAAATCTGGCCATGTTTAGTTATCTCTCCAGAACCAAATTGTGATAATCTAAAATTTTTGTACCTACCTTAAAATAATTGACGATACCTCAAAAGTTTAAATATTCCCATTGTAACCCGAGTAGAAGGAAATTGTCTGTTTTTAATCACTGTCGACTTCAATGGGACCTTGATGTGAGATAAGCAGGATATTTTCTTGAAAACAACTCTAGGAAAAAACATCCTTTAGGTCCAATACAATACACTCATCAGCCATAATCTCTCATGTATATTCAACGTCAAATTTATGTAACATACATTGATTAAATCAATTCTTCAAAGTGACGAAACACAAAAGGAACATTACAACATTTATATCGGAATAATGAGGGACAATTCGTTGAACCCGAAGTCTCTTGCTTTCCTCATTTCAGCGTACTTCCACCGAATATCAAGTCCAACTGAGTTACGAGAAGAATAAAGAAGTAGCCAACCGTGATGTCATGCTGTCTCTAGTCGCACTCCACAGAATCTTGATTACTATACTTGAGTTATTCAACATCAAATGCCTTAGTCCATCACGAGATTAAGTTGAGAACACACCCAATTATCCCTGAAACAGTTCAAACCGTTATCTACTTAGGGGTGAGTGCGGATTATTTATGTCTGAATGAAAGGGTAGTACTTGCGACTTGCGATGTAGTTTCAAGAATCTTGAAAGTCATCTGAGATGAATATCATTTTGAGGTCCTCTATGGCACATAAACTATGCTTTATCCTCAGTTTCAAAATTTGCCAGTTCTCATGATTAAATATCTCTCAATAGCACCAGATTCACATTATCATAATAATGCATGTCAACAAGTTGAAGAACGTTCCTTTTTCTGAGAGAAAACTGACCTTTCGTTTGGATGTGAATAACTGACTTGCTTCATGCTTTTTCAAAGTTCTGAGACCGTTTCGGGTGAATCATTGTTGTCTGTTGAGTGATCAATGATGCTACTAGCGATGGCGGCACCTAGAAAGCATCATAGACTGAGTGATAAAGTGGTGAGGTTTCCTCAGATTTTGGAGTGCGATAATATCGGAGATACTATGGAAGTGGATTCCTTAGACGGTTGTAATGAAGTAAGTATCACATTCATTATCAAACATAAGCATATATGAATCTTTAGGGTTTCACGAGACTCTCGAAATTCGAGATTTCTCGTCTCGTCTCGTCTCGATTTCGAAAATAACAAAGATAACAAAGTCAATAAAAAGGACAAAGGTATAAATAAATATCTTTATATTCTTAAAGAACTTTAACGTCTTGAACTATTGAAAACTATCAAATACGAAAATCAAATTTGAACACTCAAAAATTAACAAAACATTAGAAAATAAATGAACAATAAACAAAGTTCTTCAACAGAGAACAAAATTGTTGTTTACACACTTGTAAATATATCTCTGGTACATAGCCAAGAATTCAAACATAGTAAAGCCGTTGAGCCGATCGTTCTTTCCTGATGGTAAGTGTTGCTCTTGAAAACAGTCTTTCTGCCGGAACTGAAGTAGCTTGAATACTCAAGAAATCACGAGCCATCTTTGATAAATTCGAATCTTCAGCTAGGTAGGTTCCTACTCATTGATATTTCAACGCAACAAACTGTACGAGCATTCTAGTTATTGAAGAAGCTATACTGTTAGCGAAGTATGTCAAATTTTTTGTAAATCTTATCGTTTGTGAAGTTTTCTACATTTACTATGGATTTACATCAAGTAACGCGGAGTCAATTCAATATTTTTGTTTCTCTATATTTCGAAGCTTTTCTGAATAATAGTTATTTGTTTTACTATAGGCAGTAAAGTAGTAGATTGACTGCGGCTGTGTCCTAACTTGCTCCGTTTTTGAGATACAGAATGTTGAAGTTGGAGGTATTAATTGTTTTTATTTATAACCCCCTGTATCAGCTTTCATGGAGCCAAAAATCAGTATGGATGGAGGCTGAGAAAGCCCCAAAATTTCAAAATGATTCTAATTGGGGTTATTGAGTAATCTCAATGGAAGTCTTGAAAACACCTATACAATAAAATTTGAAGTCAAATCTAATTTTTATTGTTTCCTCAAAAACAAAGCAAGATGCAAAAATCACACAGAGGATAAAAAAAGTTGTTTTTTTCAATAGTTCAATCTAATAAAAATATGAAACATTCTTCATGGTGAATATCGATAAATTCACCCTCTGGACATATTATTTCGAATCTATAATTGCACTAGGAGAAGCTCCATATCACTATTAACAAAACCACAACGTTTTATCAAAATTGATCAGAAGACAATTGAGAAATGAATAGAAATAAGATTTTTCATGGAGATATTAATACCCTGTATCTCGAAAACGAAGCAAGTTAGGACACATATCGTGGGTCATCTCACGTAATGACGTATCTCATAGAAATCGGAATCTGAGATACTTCGTCAAGTGATTTATATTCTTGTACTTCATGATTTCACAAAGTGGCGTAACTCAATATTCAATGGTTTTCGTGCAATTGGAAATCTAATACCCAGAGCCTATCTCAAATTATTGGACTACCGAATCTCACGAAGTGACCTAACTATAGGAGTAACGTCAGTACGTACGAGATATATTTTCATTATGTGTTGGGTTTGTCGCGGAAATCAAAATATCTTGGGTGACGTATATCAAGGTACTGAAAGGAGGATTGTACAAGTGGAATGAATTTCTGTGTTTTTATGAATAAAAATGAATATTCAGATCTGTTATTCATTTGAATTCACTCGATATCCATGGGTGTATCTGAGGCTCCATTAACAAACATGATCTCACGTAGTGACGTATCTAATAACTTTTTTTTTTTTTCGTTTTTGGGGATGCTTTTTCGAAATCTCACCATATCATGACAACTAGTTCCGTTCATCCACTGATAAATGAAAAAATAATGATCTTTCATGAACAACCCTCTGAAATATGAGCTAATTAAGATGTTGAAAATCTTTGAACTGCTCTCTGCTGTGAAATTAGGAAAACTAAGATACGTCACTACGTGAGATGACCGTCGATATGTTTATAATATGAACTTTATTTCCTAAAAGATCACAAGGTATCACCCCTAATTGTTTCGGTGTTATTTAGGTACACCCTGTATAGTTCATATAGTTCATATGGTAACATGTCATTTGATCCATGGCCATTATATCCGCGACATTATATCCGCGCGACAATATATCCGTGGCTTTATATCCGCGTTATTTTATGCGCATATGTCAATAACTATTCATCATTTTGTTTTCGATCCATTCTTCTCACCTATTTGTAGACATTGCAGTGATCACTATTATCTTATAGGAGTGACTGAATTCCGCCCTTACATATTGTCTGATAAATTTTGTGTACCATCGAGGTTTTGATTATTTTGTAATTCGGGCAATATGAATAAAGACATATTATTATTATTATTATCAGGAACAAGAATACCCGAAAAAAAAACAGCACCCGAAACAAGCGTCTAGCTGCACCATTTCCATCAGTGACTCTCTGAATTCTCTCGAGTACGCCACTGTGATATCTGCGGGAGGAAATTATTTGTTCATAAAAATAATTTTTTAAATAGAAGAATGGTACAGCGACCTGTGAATCCGATTGCCACTTCGCGGCTCGTGTTCATTCTATGCAAAGGTCGACTGTTTTTCTGTTTGCAGGTAATTTTTTTCCGGTAAATATACTTTTTAGGATGAAGGTTTATTTAGGCCTAGTGAGGTTGAATTATTTACAAAAAGTTGTCTTCCTTTTGTTCTCACGAGTAATTTTCCGAAAAATATACTTTCTCAAGATTCATTTATGGACCGAATTATGTTAAATTGTCCAAAAAAAGCAGTCTCTTCTGTTCGCTCAAGTGAATTTCACAATCGTATATTCACTAGGAAGAAAGTTCATGTATATATAGGCCGAGTAAGGTTAGATTGTTTCAAAAAAGTAGTTTTTTCTGTTCGCTCAATTGATTTTCTAAATAATAAACTTCCTAGGAAGAAATTTCATCGAGGCCGAGCTAGGTTAGATTGTTTAGAAGGCTATGGATCGTCAAAAATCAAGTAGTCATTCTGAGAGAATATAATGCCGACTTGATTTCTTTTTGCTACGCTTAGTCGGCGGTCTTAGGACAGCTGGCTGGAGACTGCCCAGCACTGATGAGTGTCAAAGAGCTCGAAACCGGTATTAAGGTGTCTAGCGTGGCCTGGCTAAATCGAAACCAATTGGCATTCAGGATAGAATCACTTGTATCAGTGTTCGTTGTTTTTTTACCGAAATCTACCATTGTTGTTCATTTTATGAACATTGTGTGGAAATGATTTTGAGCTTTTCGTATTCATTATTTTATTGGGTCTGAAAACCAACAAAGCTTATGGCTCCGACGGAATCCCACCGATTGTTCTCAAGAAATGTGCTCCCGAACTAACACCTGTTCTCTGCAAGTTGTTCAACTACTCTTACAAATTGGGGATATTCCCGTCCAACTGGAAGATTGCAAGAGTACAATCAGTTCCTAAAAAAGGCCAAAAATTTCAAAGATCATGGAAAAAGCTATCAACATCGAGCTCATGAAATACCTGGAACATTCTGGTATTATCAACGATAGGCAATATGGCTTCCGTCATCAGCGATGTTCTCTGCTAGCTAGTTTTCTCTCAAACAGGTCTCTCCATGTAGTGGTCGAAGGAGTTTCATCTGACTCCCTTATTATAAATGCTGTTGTTCCCCGAGGATCAATTCTACGACCAACACTATTTCTACTCCATATCAACGGTTTTTTGGAAGCAACTTCATGTCCAGTACACAGCTTCGCGGATGATAGTACCCTCCATATCGCCTTCTCTTCCAGGGCTCCAATTCCGGCTAGACAAATCAGAAACGAACGAGGGAGAAATGTTGACAACATAAATATGGACTTGGCAAAAATTCTCGAATGGGTATCCAATATCTTGGTAGATTTCATTGCATACACAGCACAAGCATGCCTTTCGTCTAGAAAAGCATCCATTTCAATGCTTGGGATTACTATCACCGATAACCTTTTTTGGGAAAATCACGTGAGATCAATTGCTAAAAGTGCATCCCAAAAACTTGGTTTTTTGTATCGAGCCAGGAGCTATTCCACTTCCAGTCAGCTGCTTATGATCTATAAGGCACAGATCCGACCTGTCCATATTTGGAGTGCAGCACCCAGACATACCCTGAAACTGTTGGATTATGTCCAAAAAAGGGACAATCCGTCTCATGAGTGATGCCTCGCTCACAAACTCACTCACTTCTCTGGGACACCGTAGAAAATTTGGCGATCTTGCTGGCTATTTTATAGATATTTTCATGGACGATGCTCTTCATAAATATCAACAATTGTTCCTCCCTTGGCAGTCCCCGCGAGATTAACCCGTGGAGTTGAGGCTTCGCACCCCTTCGTGGTCACTTTGGAGACCTGCAGAACATCTCTTTCCAAAGACTCGTTCATCCAACGAACATCGAGGCTCTGGAACACATTGCCAAGGGAGGTGTTCCCCGAGGCATATAACCTCCAGAAATTTAAGAGGAACACCAATTCCTATACCTTATTTCATTTGGTTCTTACGATGTTCTCTGAACATTACAGGATACCCCCTTTCGTGGGAACCAGAACATAACAAAAACATTTTGTTCCATTTTGAGCATTGTGGCTATTTCGTAGTTGGATATCAAAATTTTGCAGACAAGATTGAGAAGGAAAATGTATTTCAATGTATAGATTATATTGTTTATGTATCAAATGTGTAACTTTTATGTATTAGCTATTGATGCTAAATAAAAACTCTCTTCTTTTAGTTCAATTCTATTCTTCTCTATGCAATTTTGAATTCTCAATGGAGCGAGTGGCACTCTTGCCCCCGCGTATCCGGCGCCTATGATCTGAATCGTCTAACTCTAACTCAAAAACCCTTTCGACACTTTCAGGAAGCACAAATAGAAACCGCGATCGCCGAAGATACCGATCAGAATCCGCCGAAGCCTCCGATAAAGCACCTGAACCTGAACGGATTGTGCAACAAGAGAGAACGGCCGGAAGAGATCGCCTCGATCGAGGATTCCATTCAGTCTTTGGCGGAGCTCAGGGTGCTCAGTTTGCGCTCGAACGGTATCCAGGACTTCCCCAGCAGCGTGCTCCAGCTGACCACCCTGGTGACTCTGGATCTGTCCGACAACAGGCTGTTGACTCTGCCGCCGGAAATCGGCCAACTGAAGCAGTAAGTACCAGTATTCCAGTGGCGTAACATGAGATTTTTGTACATCTTTAGGCATAATCCTCAACACATTGCGTGCCATGTTTCTCATATATGAGCGACATTGAACTTCCCCAGGGTGCTGTCTCTCATATGTGTGTGTGTCTCTCTATCAGTGCGTGTCTCTCACAAATGCATCACGCTGCCGTACATTTCAAATGTGAAATGTAGAGAGTGGCCCCTGGAGAAAACCATGTGAATCTTGGTATGAGCAAAATTGAAAACATAAAGACTTTGTACTTCAAAAAGTCAAAACTAATATCTCCGTACAAAATGAGGTAAAAAATCAAAGTAAAAATTAATAGTAGATGGTTTTATTAGGATCAAAAGTGACACTTTGTTTGACAAGCGAATTTTGCATTTGCGAGGCGGAGCGTTTAGCGAAGCCGAGCGAAAGCAAAATTTGCGAGTCGAACAAAGTCTCTTTTGATCCGAATGAAACATGCTATTTTTTTCTGCAACCGAAACAATTAACTCAAATAAACAAGTAACCACCAATGCCGTGCCATATGTATGCAATGCAACAAATATTGACAAATAATCCATGTGGTGAGAATATTCTACCTGCATTAACAGCAGGTTAGGTTTTCTAGGATTTTCGACGAATTGTAGTTTCAATATAAATACAACCACAGAGTGACATATTCGTGTATGGACCAGGTGCTCTAATGACAAATACCGCGCCAGTGCCAGCTATAGGAACAAGACGTGGAAAATGTTAGGTTAGTGAGCATATCAACAATGATAATAGTGATTATTTATTTCTTTCCATACTACACTCTGTTTGACTTGATAATCAAATGAAGCTAAACAATATCGTTGTTTGAGACAAAAAAACTCATGCTTGCCGTGATTATTCAAAAACAAGTTATCCATCCCGAGAATAACGAATGAAATACAGATCAAGCAGGTATTTGAATCTTGAAGGCTTCCCTGATCAAAACGAAAATACTTAGCTGAGATGTTTATAATTTCAATACTGAACTATAATAAGGTGTATTTATATATTCAGCATGGGTATGAAATGCCATATCTGATGAATTCGGAAACAAATCAGGTATGCGTCTCAACCCAAATAACCAACCGTCACAATGTTGTTTATTCTTGATGACGTACAGTAGATTCTTCAAGTTTAGCTCCTAGGAACTAGATATGTTGCCTAGCAACATACCTATTTTTGTGTCAGTAATAGAAACGTCAATTTAAGAGCTAATTTTGGTATCAAAATGGACGACTTTTGTATAGGTTGCAGAAAAACTATTATATCTCATTGAAACATGTCAAACAAATTTGTGGATGATACGATGAAGTAGATGCTTTTGCCGTTTCAGTCCTTTGTGGTTTGTCCGAATTCTTCAAATCAAGTAGGTCTGCGGCTGATATATCTTGAAATGCTCGTTTCGAGATTTTTTTTGTGGCCCACTTATAGAAAACCCATGAAACAAAAGAGAAACCGTCACTCATATTTGAATCACGTAGCCTCCAGCGATAAATTTGCCTTTTTTCTGCTACAGGGCCACGCGAGAGGCCACGTCTCTCACATATGAGTGACACAACGAAACCAAGAAAATATAACCAAAAACTATAAACTACACATAAGTATCAAACAAACCTTCATTTTAACATAAAATATTCACAAATGATAGAAAACTTTGGTTCGACCCCCATAGCCAATCCCCAATCACGACTTGGCACGCAATGTGTTGAGGTGAGCTCATCCCTCAAGACATCCTTAAGGACCAGCTTTAAATATATAGTCGAACTATGAGCTCGAAGAAAGCCTCAAGGAAATATCAATACCAAGGATGATAAAGAGGTACCTTGATCCAATTTCTAGTATTATTTAAAGTTATGTGAACACTTCACCAACGATAAGATTTCCCCAAAATTCTCAATCACACGACATGTTTCGCTAACACAGTAGCTTCACCAGGTAAACTAACCTTGGCTTACCTAACTTTCATATATCCTACTTTCCCAACCTGAAGGATTGAAATTACCTGTGGAGAGGTTCGATCAGCCTTCATTTTGAAAAAATGGGCACAATATCCACATTAAAATACGGTGTACTAGATTAACGTGAAAGGATTGATAGCAAATACATATTATAACTTTTTTTTTAATTGACTCGGCCGTTACTTGATGGAAAGCCATGGCAAATGTAAAAACTCCACAAACGATAAGATTTCCACAAAATTCTCAAACACACCACATGTTTCGCTAAAACAGTAGCTTCGTCAGGTGATATACTCGTACAATGAACGATGTTCGCTTACTTTTACGCAAGAATTGACAATTTTAATGACTGAGAAATTCGAAACACGTATTCTATGCATATAAACTGTTGGATATTTGAATTGAATAATCCATATTTCTAGACGCACTTTGATCCAAGACCAAGGCTGTCAAGTCCAAGACCAAGGCTGTCAAGACCAAGACCAAGACTGAGCCAGTTTCGTCTTGGTCTTGAAACATCAAGACCAATACCAAGACCAAGTCTTTATATTTATTTTTCGAGACTGATCAGTCTTGGTCTCGAATGTCCCGTACTTATTACCATTCGGCGTTCGTCACAAGTTACTGTAATTTAAAGAAAAGTATGGGCGGATGGCATTGCCAAACGTGTAGGGTATAGATACGATGATGTGGCATATAATGTTGTTAACAATGTTTTAATTGAGAGTTATCATTTGTTAATGTTCGACATTTTGTGAATTAAAGAAGTTAATATGATCGCCGAACATTTTGGTTGAATCCAACCACCTCGGTGTATGTTTGTCTTTAGGGTGTAGCTGTAGACTGAGTATGCGCTTCATCATACATTAATAGTCGGCATTGATTTTATATTATTTCAAAATGAAAAAGAAGTATGAAAAATACATAATCAATGGCATAGATATTGACCTTCGTAGATTTAAAATCCAACTTTCGTTGACAATATCATTTCTTTTATTAACGTTCGGCGAAGCTGTTTTATGTTAATCAATAGTATAATAGACGTAATTATTATGTAAACCCCGAACAGGTATGCTGGAACACCATATAGTACCGTAGTTCATCTGTAGCCAATTTATCAGTGCCCATTTGTTCATCCTTTCTGATTGCCAAGATTATAGCAAGAAGAATGTTGAAGCAGTTCATTAAATTATAATTAAAGTGATTTCATATAGGTATGAAGTTTCTCAAATCCCACCTCATTTGGTCTGACAAGAATTGAACACTTATATCATAGGTCATAAACCAGAGAGAACAATACACGGCAACCATAAAATATACCCATAACCACATGAATCATTAGTTGCTGGCGTATCTGAAACAGTAAATCTCTTGATCCTACAAACATAGAAACTGCAGCGAACGAACTTCCGTTGTTTTTGCCACGGTCCCCTGATCTTCCGAGACGCGCATATCATTAAATCAGATAGGTGGCTCGTGCCAGCAGTGGCACACTTACTTACAGGTAATTTTAGACATAGGTTGTACATATTCAAATTGGTTCAAGCCTCAATTATCAACTCGAACACGATTACAATGCTCGTGCTGGCCAATGAAGCGGAGGCTACTTATGTACTGTCGTAATAACTTCAATAAGATATTGTAACTGATAACATCACTAATTATTGCGATAGAAATTTTAGTTCATACAGCTAGTATAATCAAATTGCATTTTATCAGAATGACAATTCATCAAGAAGTTATTTCATAGTGGTACTGATTCATCAAATCATCATACTTCTTGTATCATCTTGACCGTATTTTGTCAGCAAATACATAGGATTATATCAGCCACTATAACATTATATCAATTATTGCGTGGTCGAAACTCTAGGGGTGAATCAATGAATACGTACTCCCAAGCTGCCAACGACTTTTTTGTTGTTGTTTTGTTTGTCCAGAAAGTGTCATTTATTTCCTGATTTGAGAAACTATGAGCACGGTGAGCTAAGATATTATTTGGCTATGCAAAATATTCCAACACGCGATCCTAGGGTTGACTGTTGACAAACCAATGGATAGCTCACTGAGCTACTGCACTCTCGAGTGTTATTGTAATATAAGAATAATTGAGTGTGAATACACACACATTAATATAAGTGGTTGGTCATCTAGCCTAGGATAGTCTGCTGAACGATACGCTGGCTATAGACTTCACATACATAAAGATCTTTTGAACTATCCAAACAAAAACAAAAAAAAATAAGAGTGCGGCAACCTTGATATACTGTAGAAGTGCCTCGAAGTTTAAGTCAATGATTCTACCAACGTGTCAGTTTGATGATGATTTAGGAAGTAATAAACATTCTCATCCTTCTTTGTACCTCTTCATTTTGAGGTTTTAGACCGGAGAGCATGCATCATCAAAAAAAGTTAGTAGAAAATATCAGTGCTAGGAATGTCCTACAGATTATTTTTTTGAAATTGATGAAATACATATCTCGAACATCAATAGATCTGAAAGAAACTATATCAGATCCCAGGGGTGGTCATCTGTTCTTGTGCCTACTCACTTAATGATCTTAACTTTTATCTGTATGGTTCATATGTTGTTACGCCAATGATCGCGATTTCAATAGACAACCCGACCGTAAATCCCAAACTTCTTCTTGCTTCTTCTCCACTAATCTTCAGACCTCATTTACACACTTATTACCAGAAAACAACGATAGCGATACCTACGTAGAAATCCATCGATTTCCAGTTGATATACTATTGATCACAGATTAACAAACCTTAATCTGTGCTATTGATGGAGGAAGTTGTGAAGACTGTTTGTCCTTGTCAGTGTCCCGCATGTGCATCCGGCATACTAGGAACATAACCTCGACATCGACTTTCGATTTCTGCACAAAGTAACCCGTCATTTGTGTTTGTTGCAGTTTGCAGGAGCTAGTGCTCGATCAGAACCTGCTGAGTGTGCTGCCGGTGACCTTATGGGAGTTGAAGCTGTTGAGAGTGCTCAGGGTGGCGAGCAACAGGTTGACAGTTCCACCGGATAAACTGGCAACAATGCGAGCTCTAGTACTTTCGGTGAGTAGTACATGAAAAATATACTTCAGGGGAAAATCGCTAATATATGTATTGTAGTACCTGTAGATTCCATAGATTCTAGCTGCTTTCGTCTAGGTATTTTCCAAGCATATGGAAACGGGAATTCATCGTCCCAATCCATGAGTCGAGATACAGATAGTTAGTTCAAAACTACAGGCCAGTATCAAAACTCTTCATCCTTGCCAATTTATCAGAATATTCGAATTTCTCAGCTATGACATCATTGGTATTCTCAACCTAACTCGAACAATAGAAATCAAGTATACGCAGTTTTCACCGACTTCAGTAAGACTTTCAACAAGATAGACCATCGGTTGCTTGTGCTCAAGCTGGCTGAGGTTGGTGTTAGTGGAACACTTTTGAGCTGGTTTGATTCATACGTTAACAATCGCTCTCAGGCAACAACTATAGGAAACTATGTATTACAAACAATTTCCATAACTTCGGAGGTACTCCAAGGCTCGCATCTGGGGCCTCTTCTCTTTAACTTATACATAAATGATATTTCGAAATGTTTCAAGTTCTTGAGATTTATAATGTATGCTGATGATTTGAAGATCTTCCACAGTGTATAGAGAATCCACCGGACGCTTCATTGATCCAACAAGATTCAGACAGATTTTATTCACATTGCACAGAAAACGCTTTATATCTGGATTTCAAGAAATGCCATCAGATCACTTTCAGTAGAAATAATGATCCAATCATTCTAAATTACAGACTAACAAGTCATATACTCGATATTGTCAATGAGGGTGAATGATTTGGGAATACTTTTTGATACTCAAATGTTGTTCCACAAGAATATCGTATATATTTCTTAAAAGGCAAATAGGATGCTAGGTTTAATTATCAGATCGTGTTATGATTTTAAAGACCCTAAAACTGTTCTTATCCTTTTCATGTCCTATGTCAATAGCACCTTGAGTTATGCCTCTACAATCTGGAATCCCCAGTACATTATATTTAATAAAACAACTCGAGAATATTAAAAACACGCTTCGTGTCGATGAGAATTGTATAAGCAGAAAGTTGAATTTACTTTTAGTCTCGAAAATGAAAGAGATATTTCCGATATAAAATTTTTTGTTTAAGTTGGTGAATAATCTGATAGACTCAATCCCAATTAGTGATTTCATCCAATTTAATTTATTTTCAATAATACTCCACTCGAAGTCATCAATTATTCCACACAAAAGCGGCAAACACAAATTACTATTTGAACTACCCCCATCATCGCTGCTTCGAAAGCTATAATTCAATATCAAATCTGATTGATATTGATATATTTTGTAATTCATTTACCACCTTTGTGAATATACTTAAAACATAATGTTTCTCGAACCTTTGAATCTTTGTCAGCACCTTGCATATTTATTGTAGGTATTTCTTCAGATATATTTATTCAGATATATTTATTCAAAATCTTGTATACCATCCATAATTTTGAAATAGGTACCCCACTAAATTTCTAATATAAGTAATATAACTATCATTTTATATAACTTCCCCTTCCTGTGAATACTGTTCTCAGTCTCGCCCTGTTTGTATTCCGGAATATATATATAAAAAAAATAATAATTTGGCCGCGGGCTCTAATAATTTCTCATAGAGGTGGTTTGAATTTCACTTAATACTTTAAAATCGAAATATTTGGTGTATAAGGAACAAGGAAGTAACTTTAGTTCCACAATACATAAACGACCTACTGTCAATATTTCAATTCAATTCGAACAGATACTTATGCTGTTAGTTTCCTCATAAATAAATAGGTGACTCAGCAACGATTTCATAGGTTCTGCAAATTTTACAAAAAAAAAATTACGCATATATTCATCCTGTTAGTTTCCTTAGGAAGAAAATAGGTAACTTAGCAACGATTCACTTTGGTACCTATATAGAGAATTTTCCACTTCGTCCCTGATTGAGAGTCTGAAGGGCACTTTTCCCGGAATCACCCCTACTGATTGAATTTGAAAAACAAAAAAAAAAGGAGTTCCATATAGGACGTTACTAATTATAATAATTCGAAATATGTGATATCGATAGACTAAAATAATATCACCGACCACCATCAATTCCAATATTGTTACACGTTTAGACAATCAAATCATCAAGTGAAGATCTCAATAACTATGGTTTCAGTTCCGTAGTTGAAAATCAACAGATCAAACATAAATTGATAATTATGTGGAAATACAGTACATTTAACAAGCATCCACTTTCTCCTGTGCTATGCGAATAAATTAATTACGTGAAAACTTATGTAGGCACATCTTATGTAATACTTGCGAAATTTCAGGAGCCCGCAGGTAAATCCAATGATTCCAATGGACTGACAACACTGAATTTGAGAGCTAACAGGCTGAAAGGACACATCATCTTGGGAAATTATGGGGTAAATATTATAAATATACATGTACTTCAACAGTATTTTTCGAATGCACATTTTTACAGAGCCTCACCCAGTTAGATGTGAGTGAAAACAACATAGAAAACTTGGATCTCAGTGCTGTTGAACAACTGCAAATGCTTCAGTGCTCCAGGAATTCCCTGACAACTGTGACACTCTATGGAAAAAGACTGACATCGATAATTGCCGGTAACAATAGTAGGTATTCCTATTTTTATAATATTAACCAAAAACTTTGATAGTGCCGATTGTTCTGGATGACTTATTTTCTTCTCTTCTCAGAACTGAAGAACTTGACAATCATCCACCTTCCTAGTGGCCTGAAACACCTAGACGTGTCCTACAATGAGTTAGAAGCCCTTCCTGATTGGCTGTCGAGCTGTCATGAACTCAGATCTCTCTTTGCGAGCAACAACGCCTTAGTCACCTTACCAGAACACCTATTTTGTCAAGAATTTCCATTCCTTCATACAGTACAGCTAGCATACAATCAGCTCCAGTATATTCCTATTCTTCAGAAGAAACTACCGATACAAGAAATGTTTCTCCAGAATAATAGTTTGTCTAGTTTACCTGAAAACTTCTTCACGTGTATTCCTGATATCAAAGTACTGAATTTATCAAACAACAGGCTGTGTGATATACCAAAGCCCAACGAGGTGTTACTCATCGAAAAACTATTCCTTACGGCGAACTGCCTTATTGATGAATGTCTCGAAAAGCTAGCACCGTTCCTGAAGAATATTAAATCAATTCACGCAGCCTACAATAATTTTACTTCCCTACCAAACAATTGTTTCATCTTCTGGTCTGAACTTGAAGAGCTGGTAATGTCTGGCAATAAACTGCTGAAGCTACCTGAAAACATTGATTCCATGAAGCACCTTTCTGTATTGCGAGTGCATTCAAATCTCCTACAATCAATTCCTAAGCTATCCACACTTCTGTCACTAAGAGTTTTGGACCTAGCCCACAATCAGTTGGATCGGATAGACCTAAGCTCTCTGATACCACCAAACCTCAAATTTCTTGATCTATCTTTCAACACCAAGTTACATGTCGATTCTCATCAGTTTAATGTGTATAGGACCCAACGACCAATGAGTCTAGTGGACGTATCGGGGAAAAACAGAACTACCCTTCCTTTAGCACCTTCACCATACTGTGAGAGTGATTTAACAGAAAATTCTTGGTCTGTAGGATTCTCAGAGACAGCTGGGTGCAAACAGCGATTATACATCTCACAAATTCGCTTACCGGCTTTCTGTAACACAGAAGCTCTCTTCGGTATTTTTGATGGTGAGTCCAACAGCGAATTACCTAATGGAGTGGACAAAGCTGTGCCAAGAATCCTACTAGAAGAGAGGACAGTCAAGGAAACAGCCCAAGACTACATGAAATACTCTATGCTATCAGCGCATAAAGAACTCAGAGAACGAGGCCAAAAGCAAGGACTGAATGCAATATTAGTACATATATTGAAAGCGAAGCAATCTCCTGAATATTCCTTCTGTGGAAGCATGAGGAAATATGTGATGAAAATTGCAAGTATTGGGGACATCCGAGTGGTCCTCGGTAGACTATCTGGCCCCGTTCGCTTACTTCCTATGAAACTCAGAAAGCAGATAAGGACTAACCCACAAATCCACTTGACGATCCCTGATCCAGACGTGATGGACATTTATCTAGAAGAACAAGACGAGTACATGATAATCGCCAACAAGCATCTGTGGGAAGTAATCAGTCCAGAAAACGGTATAAAAGAAGTAACACTACAAAGGAATGTAATCCTAGCCGCCAAGAGGCTACAAGATTTAGCCCAGAGCTACGGCGCAGAAGAAAATCTAAGCATAATAGTAGTCAAGTTCAACCTTCTGGATACAGATGTCGATTTGCTCATGAGAGAACTGCGACAAACCATCAAGATGAACAAGTATCAGAACGAGCCTGGCAACTCTAACACTGGGGGTTGTCAGTCTGGTTGTTGTTGCGAAGCATTGAACAAAGAATGTTTCAATTGTTTCGAGCAAATACCCATACCCCCACCAATGATGGTTAGTGATGATAGATCATCGCCTAGTGGGCAAAGTGAACAGTGTTGCAGTGATTGCAATTCGTCAGCAAAACTCTTCATTAACCAGCTGAATAAGCAGAATGAGATAAGGTCTGCTAGGAATGTGGCACCTTCGATATTTGAGACTGTAGGGATGGCAAAGAGCCCAGAACGTAAGAGCTATAGAGGTGTAGCCAAAGCTTTGAGACAGAGGAAGGAAGAGGAACGAAACCGAGAGGATTCAGATTCTGCGTTGTCCGAGGAACAGTTTAAATGTTGGGAGTATATGTTGGAGCAGAACACACAGTTACTGTTCGATAAAGAACTCAATACTTTGAAGAGCGTGAGGGGTAAACTGAAGACCCCTTCTTTATCCCGAAGTTCTCCACATTTAGCTGAAAGCAATACCAACCATCAAGGAACCTTCTTATCGAAACAGTTCGGCAGTGCAAGGTCATTCAATCCCTTGTTGCCAAAGTCAAGTTCAAGATATGCATTGGACCAGAAGCAATTATTAGGTGGGCCTAACGCGGCATATTTTGGTAGTTTGCAAAGACTGATGCCGTATAATCTGGAGTATGATTTTGCTGTTATGCACGAGAGAGGATTGGCTGATTCTTTGGATTTGGACAGAATGCAGCAATACTGGGGAGTCACAACAACAGAACTTTGAATAAGTAGATTGTACTGGGAGTAATGCAAATATCAGAGAATCATGTTCGTATGGATCAGTCATTCACTTATTGACAGTACGAGGAAGGTAACGCCAGAGAAATGTAAAAATCAGGTTTGAATCGAGGGATATTTTTATTTGAATCTGAATTGGGCAATATCATTTGAATGGTTGTTGAAATTGTGAAAATATCAAACTATATAGATATAGATGAAGATATGCAGAGGGGAGAATTAAAGAAATTGTGAAATATCTTCAGTATAATTTATTAAATAATCCACATGTAAAGAAACAATTGTTACACTTCGTTCATGACGTTATGAAAATACTGCAGAAAACAGAGCTATGCATTATTGTTTACCTACTTTTCACTCTCTTTTTTTTCATTGGTTCATAATTGAATTCATCTGTGATGTTTACTGCTGGCTATCGATTGGTATTTCTCTGTTCGTTGTTATTGATTCTAACTCAATTTTTGCTGTAAATAAGGAATTATATTGTGATTTTTAGCCTACTAGTTATCGTTATTGCATACCTCTTGGTCAGAATGTTTTGTTTACAAATTTTGGTAGGTAGGTAGTTGGTTCCTGGAATTGTCACACATGACTGATTCAGTCCACAGGTATTTCGCCAAATTTCATCTTGAATTTCGAGTATATCATTCTTGTAATTATTGTTGCCGTTATATTTCCAAATAAATATCATTGTTATGTAATTATTGTAATTATTGAAAATGTCACTGTCAGCTTGATGACGTTTAGTCTCTATTGACGGTAATGACACTAATGACGGATGACCACTATTTGCGAACCTCTGCATGCATCTTCTCGAATTTTCGACATTGTCATCATGGAACATTGACCCATAGTTCCCTTGCTATCATCACGAATACGGGCTCTAACGGCTCACAATCAGCACCATATCTTGTTATGATGATTTGGCACTCTGTATCTTCGCCATTATGTACCTGTTTGTTGATTTGGCACTAATTCCTTGTAAGTATGGGCGTTATGGGTTATGTTACATGGTGATAAAGGGTCATCGCACGGGAAGAAGATGATGACGTATTTCGCCCCACTATTCAGGTCTACAATGATCCTCAGTTGCGCATGACCGCGTTTGAATATTTGAAGTTTCAAATCCAAACAATAATAACTGGCAATAATATATTCTGACTTGAAATAAATGGTGATTTAATGATATTCCTTCTTTTCTGATGGTCTAGACACCTCTCTTGATATTATCGACATAGTTTTCACTACCATGGTGAGGTAGAAATGCCATGTACAGGGTGTTCGCGGGGATATCTCCCGCCTATAATTTTATATCGTCCGGTGATTGATGTGTGTGGGAGTATAGGGGAAGATACACAAAAAAAGGGTGATCTTCCGGTGAGATGTGGCAAGGACAGCCCCTTCGATCTTCATAGGCACCATTTTGTCTGCAGCAGTCTACCAGCCTGGTCACAAAAGTAAGCCGTGAGATCTGTTTCTTGAATAATTTCGAATTTGTCTAATATTCGATTTTCCATTACTTAGTGTTGGGATTAATTAGGAAAAGATCTCAAATTTGGGATATCCATTATCATCGCTGGGATGATGGGATTCCTGTTGCCTCTATAGAGGGATTCTTCGTGGCTGAAATCCACGTGGCCGAGCCGACCTGCATCACCACTTCTGGAACCCACACAACATCCAAGGTACTATATATTCTTTTAATCATCAGCTGCTATTTTCTTGTCATTCCTTGTGTTGGTAAAATAACGCACGATTGTCGTCATTCCATATAGGGTTCCTTTTATCGGGCCAAAGCCTCCTCTCCCGACTGTCGCACTCAAGTTTTGCGCCCCATCAGCTCGGACCTGGGACTGTCTTATAGTCGTCGGCAGTCAACGCTTCGCTGCGTCAATTCGCGTTTTTGGGGCCTGCTCATTTGTGGCTGAAGGGCGACACACAGGAGACACCACCTGACAACGCTGCCTGACTTCACCTGATCCCCCTGTACATCAGAGCCAGATGATACACATCAGGACCTGCTCATAATTTGGTGAGTTCGTTCCATGCACCACCAAGGATAGTATTTTACTTGGGATAAACTACCACCAACCATAATTCATCAGTTTTAAATTTCATTCAACATAATATAATTGCAACATGACATTGATTTAATAGACACTCAGTATAGCTACAAAATATACCCCTGTAAACCAAAAGTGCACTGCGGTAAAATAGGCCTTATTATTTCTTTTGTCTCATTGATACTGATTTACTGAGTTATTTTGTTGATTAATAAGCTATATATTATCATACTGTCTCAGAGAGTTGATTTTGAGCAGTGATTGTACTATTTTACACTGATCTGAAGAGTTGATTTCAGTCAGTCAATTTATATTTCTTGTTGTTGCAATAATTGTACACTGTTCAGGTAATATTACTATTGATACTCAGTTACTTTGGAAGTCTTGAGCCAACTATAGTATCATTTGGAGCACATTATTTGTCATTTCAGAATTTAATTGTGATTAAAAGCATATTCATCCCTATCAAACTTAGTATTTTACTAAGCCTAACGTACCCACCCATTTGTCCCGCTGAACTACCAGTGTCTAGTTTCTACGGTATCAAACTGGGCACTAAAAACACTTTTTCTGTTGTCAATACATTTAAGATTTAAAACACCTAATAAATCTTAGGTAATTCATCAACCAAACTCAGGGGTAAATAAAATTCTATTCCATTTTTCTTACTACTCACCCCCTGAGATTTAAAGGAATAACAGTGGCGCCCAACGTTTATCAGTGGCACAATAGGGTGAATATGTTGGACTTATGAAGTAATAATTGGTGGTAGTGAATTTTTTTTTTGAAAATTTATATTTCTCAATTTGGCTTAAATTTCACATAATTCTGTATATTTTTGAATCTATTTTATACTGTGAATCGCTCTTTTGTTCCGGAAACATTGAATCCACAGGGTGTTTGGACAAAATTACCATTTATTTTTGGAGTTGATGATCAGGAGAGATTAATAGAAGATTACAATTCAGACAATTTTTCTAATGACCTGTGTATTCTGTATAGACTGTTGAGAACAACCTATCGTCAATTTTTAATTGTACAGGGTATTCAATTTTCAGGTACATTATTTCTCCTTCACAACTTAAATTTCTATTTGAAAAAAAAAACAAGGAATATACCAACATCAGCTAATTATTCTTAATGTAATCAAAAAGTTAGTGAAAGGATTTTTTTTTTTTTCCCTTTTTTTTTTGAATTTTGAATACTGAAATGTACAGGGTTAGGTCATAAAATAATATAGTCAGTTATACAGTATTTGAAGATAGCATTTGTCAATTTTATTAGATTGTATATTTTACAACAGTGAATTAATTTATACAGGGTCATTCCAAAAATCCATTACACTCACATTTGTTATCATTGATCATTGGATATCAATATACAGGGCGTACACATACAGGTGGTTCACAGTAATAGATCAAACAATTGATAATATATATATATTTTTCTTATTTACTAGAGGTTTACTCTGGTGAACATAAAATTTTCAGGTCGTGTTTGTTATTGTACAGGGTGGTCAGCGTGCTGGGTGTATCCGTCTAGGTGTTGTCAAATTTTAGGGATTGTTTCCTTGTTCGTTTTTTTTTTTCTTCTCTGGGAAGGGAGGGGGTATGCAAACTGTCGTTTGCATGTGCAAATATTTTCATTTTCCCTGATAGTTGATTTCCCCATGTTTTTTGTCTGATATTTCAAATTGAATTTGACATTTGATCTTGAATTTTTTTTTTTTTGAATTTTTGATTGCGATTATTAACTATTTTTTTTGCTTATCGATCATTTTCGATTATTTCATACTTATTACCAGCCTATTTTGACTTCGAATTTATTATTGCCGAGATTTGAGACTGAGAAATTTCAATCGTGTTATTCTATAGTGAGCCAGGCGTGGACTTGAATTTATAACTGATTTTTGGGGTACCGAGAAATTTTAGGATTATCATGGAGATCAATAGACTACGTAGCGATGAGCTAACTTATGAACTTTTGCTTCGCGGTGCATGCCTAGGAAATGGAACAGTTCAGGAAAAAAGGGTGCTATTAAGAGCTGCGTTGCAGGCTGAACAGGAAGGTTCATTACAAACATCCACCATGCAGTTTGATCCTAAAAATGAGCTTTTGATTTGTAATAATAAAGTAACTGAATTATTAGGAGATGTTCAAACATTTGATGAGGACAATTTCGAAAATGAATTTAAAAAAATTCAATCGCGGCTCATTCATGTCTCCAAACGTATTGATAGGCTTCCAGCTAGAATACCGGAAGATGAGATAGAAAGATTGAAATTGACCACTGTAGCCAATAATTTGAAACTTGCATTAGATTGTGCATATAGGGCTGCTAGGAGAAAATCATCTAATACTACTTCAGCCAGTAATACTGTTCCCACAAATAATAATACTCCTCCAAATGCCAGTTCCACCAGCCATTCTTTTGTAGATGATCTGATTTCATTTGACGAAGCAGAGGAACATGTCAATAGTTATAGTGAAAAGGCACCTAATGCTAATGGTAATCATGTAAATTCCAATATTCCGGCGGCACAATCTTCCCAGCCTAAATCAACCTTGGATCAAGATATGGAAAAGGACATTGATGTTTCAATTTTAACTAACAAAATTTCAGAAATGATGCGTGACATGAATGTAACTTCCGTACGTCCAGCACAAAATGTTAATGATTTTGGATTAAACCTCCCTAGTAGTCGTTGCGCTACCATAGGCACGACTCAAGTAGATCCCTTTTCACCGGTCAATTTTCATACTACGAATGATAGCAGGAATATTTCTCGTGTTAGTTTCGAGTCTGGTGTACCTCCTCAGCGATTCGTGGATGTGAGTCGTTGGAGACTAAAGTTTAATGGTACTAGTAGTGTCACTGACTTTTTAGAAAAACTAGAGGACATGCGAGTTTCTAGAGGTATTTCCAAAAATCAACTTTTTGATTCAATTCCAGAATTATTAGAAGGAGACGTATCTATTTGGTTCCGTTTTGCGCGCAGTAACATCAGAACATATGATGATTTTGTTTTGGCATTGCGAAATAGCTTTTTACCTCGAAATTACGAAGAGAAAATTTGGGATACTCTTAAGAGAAGGACACAAGGTCCGAATGAAAGTGTGATTATTTATATTTCATATATGGAAAACCTATTCGATAAACTGAATTCTAAACCGAATGAAGAGTATAGGGTTGCTTTCATTAGAGGAAAAATGCTACCATATTTACAAATGGCTTTTGCGGGAAAAGGTGTCTATACTTTAACAACATTAATCTCAATAGGTAGGGAAATCGAAGAGGCCAATCAGAGCGCTCAAGATTATAGAGCACCTTTAGTGAGTCCTAGGTACTCAGTCGAACCTGGACTGGAGTATCAGCGACCCCCTAATTCTCGTGTAGCAGCGGTTGACTCCTCGATAAATCCTAACTACTTTGATTCCCCACAGACCCAAAATAGTCAGCACTATACATCAAATTCTTTTTCACTTCCTAATGCACCTAATACCTTGGAATTAAATTCAGTTTCGCCTTTAGCCATTAATGCTGCTCCTTTACAGCCTACTTTTCCAGATTACGGACAACAACATAATAAATTTACTAATAATCACAGGGATGTTGACGGTAATGCCAGTAATCCTACTTTTTCTGCTGATGTAACCAATAATTTGTTTCCACATAGTTCAGATTTAATGAATTACTCAAACAGTTTCATTCAAGCTGCTCCTATGAATTTTGGGCCTAACCCGACTCAGTCTACTCCGCTCGCTACTAGACCCTCTTCAGGTCCAACCTGTTGGAACTGCGGTCAGTCAGGACATATTAGGAATAGGTGTACACAACCCAAAAAGTTACATTGCTTTAAATGCGGTAGGCCTGAAGTCACAGTAAAAACTTGTCCTAACTGTTCGGGAAACGGGCAACAGAGCCGTTAAGGAGTCGTGTGATGTGCTCTGATAAATTAGTAGTCGACTCATTTCAAAATAGGGATTCTCAAACAATTTTGCCAGTACTCTCGTATATTTTGTCACACTGTGAAGGTGATAATCGACCATATTTATCAGTTGAAATTTTTGAGATTGAATTCAAAGCTTTGTTAGATAGTGGGGCAAATAATACAGTTATGGGAAAAATTGGATGGGATGTGTTAAAAGGTTTAGGTCTCAATTTAAATAAGTCAAATATCACTTCTTGCGTTGTTGCCAATGATCAGAATTGCGTTGTATTAGGCTCCATTTCTGTACCGATAAAATTAGAACATAAAGTTAAGATTTTAGATATTTTGGTTGTTCCTGAGCTAAATCACTCCATCATACTGGGTGTTGACTTTTGGTTGGCAATGAACTTAATTCCTGATTTGAAGCGTGGCTGCTGGTCATTTTCGAATCCTTCCTCGTGCATCAATACCATCAGTTCTGTCACTAAAGTAATTCCAAAGGAAGTTTTGAGTGATGAAGAGCAATCACGATTGGATCAACTAGTTAAATCCTACTTTGAACAACAAGGAGATAAATTGGGTTGTACTTCTTTGATTCAACATAAAATCATAACCGATTCAGAGCCGATTAAGCAAAGGGCATATAGAGTATCTCCAATAATGCAAGAACATATTGATAAAGCAGTTAAAGAGATGTTGGATTTGGATGTAATAGAACCTTCTTCTTCAGCTTGGTCAAGTCCTGTTTTGTTAGTGCCAAAGAAGGGAGGCGAATATCGATTCTGTGTTGACTATCGCCAACTTAATAGAGTTACCAAGAAAGACGCGTACCCACTCCCCTTCATTTCCTCAATTTTAGACAAGTTACGAGGCGCAAAATATTTAAGTTCTGTGGACATTAAATCTGCCTACTGGCAAGTATTGATTGCACCCGAGTCTAGGGACTATACAGCTTTCACTATACCAGGTCGCGGACTTTATCATTTTAAAAGAATGCCATTCGGTCTTTGTAATGCGCCAGCCACATTTGAACGTCTAATTGACAAAGTTTTGGGTCCAGAATTAGAACCGAATGTTTTTTATTATTTAGATGATGTAATAATTGTTTCATCTTCATTTGAAGACCACTTGAAAACTCTGAAGGAGGTATTTGAGCGTTTCAAAAAGGCCGGACTAACTGTCGCAGAATCGAAATGTTTCTTTTGTCGCCCTGAGCTACGTTACTTAGGTTATGTTGTAGATAGTCAAGGTCTCCATGTCGATCCTGAAAAAGTCTCGTCAATTTTGAACATCCCACCCCCTAAAAATGTCACTGAGGTTCGTCGAGTACTGGGTGTTGCATCGTGGTATAGGAGGTTCATACCAAATTTTTCCACCTTAGTTGCTCCCATGACTGCGCTTCTTTCTAAGAAAAAGAAGTGGTGTTGGTCAGATGACTGTCAAATTTCGTTCCAAGGCATCAAAAACGCATTGGCTTCAGCTCCGGTACTAACCTGTCCTGATTTTAGTCGACCTTTTCAAGTCCAGACTGATGCATCTGCATACGGTATAGGCGGTGTTCTGTCGCAAAATTTTGACGATGGAGAGCATGTTATATGCTATGTCAGTCGATCACTAACTCGCCAGGAACGGAATTACAGCACTGTAGAGCGAGAATGTCTGGCTGTACTGTTTTCGGTGGAGAAGTTGCGACCATATCTTGAGGGGTACGAATTCTCGGTCATCACTGATCATCACAGTTTAGTATGGCTCCATAATCTAAGAGAACCTAAGGGTCGAATAGCACGTTGGTTGTTGCGCCTTCAACAGTTTAATTTCAAGATTTACCATCGTAAAGGTCGTGATAACGTGGTAGCTGATGCATTGTCGCGAGCTGTACCAGAAATCAGTGTTGTCAACGTCTCTGATGTTACTAGTCCATCTTCAGATCCCTGGTATCTCCGAATGGTTCAGCATGTTTCAGATAGCCCATTAAACTATCCACAATGGCGTTTTATCAATGGAAAACTATATAAATATGTTTCCTGTTCGTATCCTGGTCTGAGAGACACGGCGGATTATTGGAAGGAGGTGATACCAAAGGAAGGCCGGAAAAAAGTTATCAGTGACAACCATGACAACTTGGTAGCTTGTCATGCTGGCGTTTTTAAAACATATAAGAGGTTGGAACAACGGTACTTTTGGCCTAAAATGCGAGCGGATGTTGCTGCTTATGTAAAGAGGTGCCAGACTTGTATACGTCATAAGCCAGAATTGAAACGTCCAGCTGGTTTGCTTGGAAAACACCCAGAGCCAACTGTTCCTTGGCAAATGATCTCTGTAGATCTTGTTGGACCGTTGCCTCGCACAAAAGAAGGTTACAAGTTCATCTATGTGGTTACTGATACTTTTAGTAAATTTTCCTTATTTTTCCCTCTGAGATTGGCTACAGCTGCAGCAGTGACTAGAATAACTGAGGAACATATCTTTTTGATGTTTAGTTGTCCACAAATTCTGATTTGTGATAATGGGGTACAATTTCAATCTAATCTCTTCAAAAAGTTGTGTCAGGATTATCATGTCCACATCAGATTTACACCATTGTACCATCCACAAGCGAATCCAGTTGAGAGGGTGAATCGAGTTTTAAAGTCTATGCTGTCATGCTATGTGGAGGAAAATCACAGAACATGGGCTGAGTTATTACCAAAGGTTGGCTGTGCTATCAGAACTTCCGTTCATGAGGCTACTGGGTTAACACCTTTCTTTATCAATTTTGGACGTGAGCATAAGTCTAGTGGCAATGATTATGATCATCCTCTGGTTGAAGCAGATAGCGTGCCTACCTCAAGAAGAGCTGTGGAGGAATTTAAAAATATCTATGATGATGTTCGAAAACGTCTGGACACTGCACACTCAAAGTCTAAAGTTCGATACAATCTCAGGCGTAGGCCCGTTAGTTTTGCAGTTGGTGAATCAGTTTATGTGAAAAATCATGCACTGTCGGATGCCACGAACCACTTCACAGCAAAGTTTGCACCAAACTTCAATGGACCTTTTGTGATCAAAAGGAAGCTTTCTCCAGTCACCTATGAAATTGTAGACAGCTCTAACAAGTCGAAAGGCACTTGGCATGTTCAGGACATCAAGTCTCATCCACCTGATCAGCCATCTGATGATGAGGACGGTCATTCCTGAATTCAATATGAACCCATATCATAGCAGACAGTATTTTCGTTTTATTTGAGATTTACAGGTAAATCTCTTCGGGGTAGAGGGGGAGTGTTACACTTCGTTCATGACGTTATGAAAATACTGCAGAAAACAGAGCTATGCATTATTGTTTACCTACTTTTCACTCTCTTTTTTTTCATTGGTTCATAATTGAATTCATCTGTGATGTTTACTGCTGGCTATCGATTGGTATTTCTCTGTTCGTTGTTATTGATTCTAACTCAATTTTTGCTGTAAATAAGGAATTATATTGTGATTTTTAGCCTACTAGTTATCGTTATTGCATACCTCTTGGTCAGAATGTTTTGTTTACAAATTTTGGTAGGTAGGTAGTTGGTTCCTGGAATTGTCACACATGACTGATTCAGTCCACAGGTATTTCGCCAAATTTCATCTTGAATTTCGAGTATATCATTCTTGTAATTATTGTTGCCGTTATATTTCCAAATAAATATCATTGTTATGTAATTATTGTAATTATTGAAAATGTCACTGTCAGCTTGATGACGTTTAGTCTCTATTGACGGTAATGACACTAATGACGGATGACCACTATTTGCGAACCTCTGCATGCATCTTCTCGAATTTTCGACATTGTCATCATGGAACATTGACCCATAGTTCCCTTGCTATCATCACGAATACGGGCTCTAACGGCTCACAATCAGCACCATATCTTGTTATGATGATTTGGCACTCTGTATCTTCGCCATTATGTACCTGTTTGTTGATTTGGCACTAATTCCTTGTAAGTATGGGCGTTATGGGTTATGTTACATGGTGATAAAGGGTCATCGCACGGGAAGAAGATGATGACGTATTTCGCCCCACTATTCAGGTCTACAATGATCCTCAGTTGCGCATGACCGCGTTTGAATATTTGAAGTTTCAAATCCAAACAATAATAACTGGCAATAATATATTCTGACTTGAAATAAATGGTGATTTAATGATATTCCTTCTTTTCTGATGGTCTAGACACCTCTCTTGATATTATCGACATAGTTTTCACTACCATGGTGAGGTAGAAATGCCATGTACAGGGTGTTCGCGGGGATATCTCCCGCCTATAATTTTATATCGTCCGGTGATTGATGTGTGTGGGAGTATAGGGGAAGATACACAAAAAAAGGGTGATCTTCCGGTGAGATGTGGCAAGGACAGCCCCTTCGATCTTCATAGGCACCATTTTGTCTGCAGCAGTCTACCAGCCTGGTCACAAAAGTAAGCCGTGAGATCTGTTTCTTGAATAATTTCGAATTTGTCTAATATTCGATTTTCCATTACTTAGTGTTGGGATTAATTAGGAAAAGATCTCAAATTTGGGATATCCATTATCATCGCTGGGATGATGGGATTCCTGTTGCCTCTATAGAGGGATTCTTCGTGGCTGAAATCCACGTGGCCGAGCCGACCTGCATCACCACTTCTGGAACCCACACAACATCCAAGGTACTATATATTCTTTTAATCATCAGCTGCTATTTTCTTGTCATTCCTTGTGTTGGTAAAATAACGCACGATTGTCGTCATTCCATATAGGGTTCCTTTTATCGGGCCAAAGCCTCCTCTCCCGACTGTCGCACTCAAGTTTTGCGCCCCATCAGCTCGGACCTGGGACTGTCTTATAGTCGTCGGCAGTCAACGCTTCGCTGCGTCAATTCGCGTTTTTGGGGCCTGCTCATTTGTGGCTGAAGGGCGACACACAGGAGACACCACCTGACAACGCTGCCTGACTTCACCTGATCCCCCTGTACATCAGAGCCAGATGATACACATCAGGACCTGCTCATAATTTGGTGAGTTCGTTCCATGCACCACCAAGGATAGTATTTTACTTGGGATAAACTACCACCAACCATAATTCATCAGTTTTAAATTTCATTCAACATAATATAATTGCAACATGACATTGATTTAATAGACACTCAGTATAGCTACAAAATATACCCCTGTAAACCAAAAGTGCACTGCGGTAAAATAGGCCTTATTATTTCTTTTGTCTCATTGATACTGATTTACTGAGTTATTTTGTTGATTAATAAGCTATATATTATCATACTGTCTCAGAGAGTTGATTTTGAGCAGTGATTGTACTATTTTACACTGATCTGAAGAGTTGATTTCAGTCAGTCAATTTATATTTCTTGTTGTTGCAATAATTGTACACTGTTCAGGTAATATTACTATTGATACTCAGTTACTTTGGAAGTCTTGAGCCAACTATAGTATCATTTGGAGCACATTATTTGTCATTTCAGAATTTAATTGTGATTAAAAGCATATTCATCCCTATCAAACTTAGTATTTTACTAAGCCTAACGTACCCACCCATTTGTCCCGCTGAACTACCAGTGTCTAGTTTCTACGGTATCAAACTGGGCACTAAAAACACTTTTTCTGTTGTCAATACATTTAAGATTTAAAACACCTAATAAATCTTAGGTAATTCATCAACCAAACTCAGGGGTAAATAAAATTCTATTCCATTTTTCTTACTACTCACCCCCTGAGATTTAAAGGAATAACACAATGAATAATAAATAAAAATAAATACTTTTGACGACTAGAATATTAAAACAGACACTTATCATCAGCTTCATGATCTCTTTGACTAGAACAGTACTGTACACGTCTTCTCACGAAGATCAAAACAATATCTAGTTGGATAATCCAGTTCCTTTTCACACATAGCAGACACCATCAGAAATATGAAAAATATACAATTCATAAGAAGGAAGATTCCTTCCTGCATTATATCAGTTTTTCACATCCTCTTTGTCATTCAAAAGATACCTGATATAGGAGGTGAATTTTTTTTAAGTCTATCACAGAGATTCTTGAAATGAAAAAACATTTTAATTTGCAACAAATTTCAGTTTTTTGAGTTCTACTTCAAATCATTTCATTATCATCAGATTCAACAGCTGCTGCTGATTCAAGATTTTTAGAACGCGATACATTTTAAAATTTAGATTCAAACATTTTGTGAGTTACATTATGGATATTAGTGCTATTTCAGCCTATTCAATTATACATATGGAACCGTATACAAATTTTTTATGCAATGAAATTGACATTCAATATGAGTGATATTCTTTCTGCTGAACTAAATGAAATATCCCACTTGAACTAAATCAGTTAACATGCATTCTATAGAATTGAAGTGTTTCGAAAGAATGCATGTTTACTTATTCAGTTCTCTTATAGTGGAAAATTTCAGTTGATTCAGATTGAGAGAATATCATTATGGTTATCATTAAACAAAATAACTTGAGTTGATACATATGTCAAATATAATTTTCTTGACAAATTATTCAAAATAAGTTGCACAACTCCTCCATATGAAATTAGTATTTATGGAACTAGAAGCCTTTCAATAATCGGCAGGAATGAATTGTTTGATCTAATGCGATATCTATCGAATGTTGAAAAACTTCAACTAGATCTATGGAACTTCGTCGATTAAAAATTTCTCCTACACGAAATTGAAAGTCGAGCTATATATTCTGAATGCAAAAGTTGAAATTCACTTCCAAAGTATTTGATCTATTAGAATCAATATTTGCAAAACAAGGTGATAGCAAAGTTCATAACAAGAAGTATGAGTAAGATATCTAATGATATACTTTAGAAGATACTCTGACCAATGAGATATTCCTAATATAATTTCCATTCTGATAAATTTACTAATGAATTTTCATTTTTATTTTGAGTATTTTAGATCGTACAATGGTCATAATGATAATACAGAACAATTCAAGAAATATTATTTGGGTTGGGCCCAACAAATGTTGAGTATTGAGTTGGACACAAGGGAATAATGTGCTTGAAGTTTTCTCAGATGCAAGATTTGCATTCTGGCCAGTCTTTCTAAACAGTTCATGCGATAATTTTGTAAAACCTGTTAATGATTATATTGAAGCTTCTTACTAGTCATACAATAGTTATTTATTACACAAGGGAAAAAAGAAGTAGATTTTACCAGGTTGTGTTGTCACAAGACAAGAAACCGTGAGCTAAAATCCAATATTTTTCCCGTAATGTACTATTTTTTTCTGTGACAGAAAAAAGGACGAATCAATATTGAAAATTATCGACGTGAAATTTTGAGTTTTTAACAGTAGGGACACCTGCGTTGTAGGCATCTTTATCATTCATTTGAAGTTATCAAATATCTGATGTCACTTCTGTCAGTCTAATTCTGTGATTTGATTTAAAAAAATTGCGAATTTAGTGGTTGTTTAGTAATATACGTAACCGCGAAGTCGAATGGAAGATAGAAGGACTTGCAGTTCTTCCTCGGAGACGGTATTATTGACTCATTTTTCGGAACCATAGCACAACCAAAGCCATCAACAGTGTATATATATGTGATATATATCCGGGAAAAAAGTACTTACTTTTTCCCAAGGGAAAAAGTAATTTATGAAAAGTGACATTTTATAACCTGCCAACAGAGATGAAATGCCAAACTTTTTTCTTGTCACAGAAAAATAAATATATGTTATGTTCTTGAGGAAGCAAAACTGTTTTTTCTGAATTATATTACACTTGGGAGATGTTTAATCGAGATATCTTGCAGATCTGAGATGGATTCTAAGTGATCACGATAGTGAATACCTAATGTGAGAAAAGAAACGAATCCCCATCAACAGAACCTTCATTATCACAGCCAATTTCAATATTTGAGTAAAACACTACTTTGTACAATAATTTGAAATTGACCGAGTATTGTGCACATCAACACATGTATGATACACGAATGAAAAATCTTTGGAATGTCTTTGGAAGCATAGCTTCGGGCGAGAAGATCGATTATCATCTCTACTTCATTGATATTTTTTGGGGTGAAGGGGGGTCAGTAGTGTGCACTGGACGGTTCACCAAGCCAGGAGTCGGGACTGGGAGGAAAGTCTGGGTACCCCCTGGGGCTACTGTCGTTGCTGATGTCAGTGTCTGCACCTGGAGGGAGGTTGTGAACCAACGACATACCTGGACCACCTTGACCTGTAAAATTAATTCGAGTTATCTCTCATTAGTGTCTTTGGGATCCTTCGATAAGGATGTGGCTGATTAAATAATCATATAAACCATAGATTGAATATTTGGATATTTGTATTTGGATTCACTCAAATATTCAATCGATTCAAGAGATTCTGTAGTATATATGATTCTCTAGGAACGTGGGTGCATGTTATGAAATGAACTATTGGTTTTTCAAATGATAATTGCCAAAAATAATTGTCATCAATGAATAGCATTACTTGTAGGCAATTCAGTGCAGTTTTGATAAAAAGTCAATGGAGAGGATCTTATCGTTAAGGGTGTCAATTGTAGTACATCACATAACAAGAGTACTGAAACGCATATACGGGGTATCCATAAAAGTTCTATGCAAAATCTCAGCACAAATTCCTGAGGTCCAAATAAGCCGATTTGAAGCAACCTGCCTCAGTCCGAAATTGCTCGTTTCTGAGAAACAGAGTGGTGAAGTTACAAAATAAAAATCGACAAGTACACTTCAAAAGAGTATTGAAACCTGAAACCGAAATCTCTTTGAATAGGCTTGCTTTAGCGGATTTCCATAACGAAACATTTTATGCTTAAAAATGTTGAAAACATTATTTCCTCAATGAGAAAATTAACATATTACACTGAGAAAAGAGTTATGGCCATTCTAAAGTACATTTGGTGAGCGCCTTCTAATGGTCACAGTTAAAAGTTGTCCGTATTCAGGTTTCGCATTCCAAAAAAAACCCGTCTACAAATATTTGAAGTTAAACCTTTGAAGATTCTCATGAATTTTGGAAACTTCGATTTTTGTGATATCAGATACGGAAAATTGATGAAATTCAAAGTACCTCATTGATTTGTCGAACACCGTACAACAACATTTTGTGTTATAGCCGTAGAAAAAAAATACCTTCAGCCCTGTTACATTTTGAAAAAGTTTTTTTCCAGTTTCATTTCGCCACGTTTATAGATAAATCATAGGAATTTACTTCATGAGAATTCATCTTACCTAAACTAGCGTACACTGACAATTGATCGGAGTAAGGCGGAAAATGGTCATGACCATGGGGTGGCGTGTGTCCAGGTAGGTAAGATGGAGATGTCGTCCCGTGGAGGAACGAAGGTCTTCCTATGCCATTGTGCGGTGATGATACATCTTGGTCCATTCCCATATTAACTACTGTTCCGTAACTATCATCACTGAGATCTGAAAAATAATAGCTATTTATATACCAGAGGTATCCTTTTTTTCTCCCGTGCATGTGGTTTGATGTCCATCTCCATTAACGCCAAAACGAAGCATGATGGTGCCAATACATTTCACCTTCCACATTTTTGGAATCAGGGATCAAATGTCTCTACTTCCGATTCAGCGGGTAGATAAATATAATATAACTGAGGAGATAGAATGATACTGCAGACAATCCTCGAATTCCTCAGAGTATTGGCACTAATTAAACTATACTTGATTTTCTATCAGTTGCATGATATGAGGATGAGTAGTGTAGAATATATATAAACTGGTGAAATTAAGAAATTTATTCAGACATAACCTCGAACAATCAACTAAGACACCTACTTCGAACTGAATATTCAAAGTTATCTGCATGTTCCTTGCAGGGATCAACATTTGCATTGAGAATTTGGCCCAGAGAAAATAAATTTTTCATTAGCAATATCTCGAAGGAAGTGACTTTTTAGTTGAAATGGCTTTTAAATTGATCCAATATGACTTACACTGCTCTGGAACCGCACTTTATGAAAAAGTCGAGTCAGGGCCACTGTAGTGGATGTAAGAGACGGAAACTATTGCAAGAAATATTCACTTATAATACCACAAGAGCTCCAATTATCACCGGAATTTTTTTCGAGAAGAACACTAATTTTATAAATATTCGAGTTCTAGAATGAATTCGGTTAGAAAATTTCCGATATTCGAAAAAATACTAGGATGAGATTACTCTAAATAGAATACAAAATACCGACTTCAGTTACGCAAAATATTGATAAGGCAACTGGTGGTAGTTCAAACTACCATTCCTGACTGAATTTATTCCACTAAAGTTGGTGGACATATACTTTGTTACAAGGAACTCGACAGTTTGTAGTTTTGATATAATTTATGTCGATAATATTTTAGGTTGAATAAAACACAATTAACTTACTTTAGTTACACAAAATAATAAGAAGTAGGTCGATAGTATCTCAATTTCTCAGTTTTCCATAAATGCATTTTACTAAAGTTGGTCTTCTCACAAAAAATTCGAATTACAATTTAGTATCAATGAAATTTGCTTGTAGTATTATCAAAATATGTCGATAGTAGCTCCATCCCACAGTTTTTTACACATTCATTCAGCTAAAGTTGGTGGAAATATAATTTCTTACAAGGAACTTATCAACTTATAGAACGAATTCGACGTAATCTAAAGTAAAATGTAAAGGTGATTTTACCTATGAACGTAAAAATATTCCAGTGAAATCTCATGCTCCTTTCAAACAAGGAGAAGCAAATTTCTAGAAATGTGTTTAGTTGCTATGGTAATAACTACATTAAATACATTTATAATTGGTCGAGATGTTAGGTGTGAAATTTTTGAGCTCGATCCACTTCCAATATCTTCTAGATAAAGATCAGAAACTCACCATGATGACTAAAGCTGTCTAGGTCTACCTTCATCTCGTCTTTATCTAATAGTTTGTCGTGCCTAGGCGAAGATCCACCCTTCATAGATCTGAAGTATTGACTCCACCTAGTCCTACCTGCATCTTTCTTAAGTCTCTTTTCTTTTGCTCTCCTGAAATGAAAATACAAACATGAGTGTGAACATAATGTAATCTTCGATTCGTAATAATTTTTGTGTTTAGTAATACACACCTATTTTGGAACCAAACTTGCACCACCCTCATATCTAATCCTGTGTCTTGACTAAGTTGCTCCCTGACATGCCTGGCTGGTTTTGGACTATTGTTGTAGGCGGTTTTCAAGGTTTCTAATTGTTTTGCGGTTATTGTAGTCCTAGGCCTCTTGTTTGGTTGATCACCGTCCAAGCATTCAGCAGCTATGAAAATAGCAATGGTTGATTTTTAAAAATATCAATAACAATATGAAAACTTCACAAACGATAAGAATTCAACAAAATTCCTAAAAAACTCAATCATTTGGAACCTCAAAATTCAGATATTTTGCATACTTTCCGGAATGTAAGATTTGAACTATAGCGTGTCTGCCGGGAATTATAATCCTTTGGGCAGTGTTGCCAACAGCCAATTTCAAAAAGGGCTAGATTATCGTTATCATTTTTTAGTAAAAACAAGAAATCTGACCAGGGACTGCGAATCTGACATTGTAGTATTGACATTGACGTCGTATAACGTGATGTGTTGACGTCATTGACGTCAATGTCAATTTGTCAAAACGGCACAAAGCATGATGGAGCACAAAATCCATAGAGATATTAGAAATATAGACTGGCCTGAATTTGACTCAGATTAGAATGATTAGATCGTGAATATAATGAAATATCTATGGGAATATTATTATCCGCCAATCAGAGATTTAGAATTATTTCCATAGTAACCAATTCATACATAAACATACATACATACAAATAAAGCGCGTCGTAAAATGTTGACGTTCGTACAGAACTAGTAGAACTACTCTAAAAATAATCACATCAAACAATTCGAACCTCAAAATATTCTTGGGTATACATCTCGAACTTCCTGCATAATTACAAAGAGTGTCAGTTTGACAGTTGAAATAATCCGACCACGAAGTGGGATGATTATTTTGATAAACTGGCATGCAACAAGTTATCGATGTATATAACTCGAATATTTTGAAGTTCTCAAAGTATTACTACCGAGAATATTTTTATAGAAAATCAGAATAAAAAATAGGTAGCTAGAAAAATGGCGAAATGACTAGATGCAAGATGATACCTAGTAGCTAGATGAGTGTAAAAATGGCTTGAACTAGCCATAAAATGGCTGAATTAGCAACACTGCCTTTGTGTCCGTTAGTACAAATACAGGGCCTTTTCGAGATTGAGGCGATGAATAAAATGGGCTGTTGTATGAGACATAATGACATGAAGAATCGCAAAAACCAATTTCATTTACATTTTTTCGAAAATGTGCGCTCTCACCATATCACATATCTATGAATCTTTTTTGAACGCCCGGCAACATTGCAAAACTCATCTTACTCATCAATACCTCCGGTGCTTTTGACCTTGCCGAAACAAATCGCTTGGGTCAAGAAAGTAATCTCTGATTAATGATTCATTAAGAATTTTTAGATATACTCCATTTTGTTTTATTCTTTAGTTTTCTATTAGCCATTTCATTTATTGCCCTAATTTCGGAAACACTCTGTAAACATTAGGTTAAGTTATTATCCGAATATTTCACGTGGAAGAACTACTTACTGTGTTAGCAAAACATGTTGTGCTATAGAGAATTTTGTGGAAATCTTATAGGTTGTGAAGTCTTTTACCTTTACTATTTTTGTGTTGAATTGAGCATTTATGCATCTACGTCTTACTATTATGATTTTTCAGGAAGTTGAATGAAGAAAAAAGTAATTATTTATGTACACCTACCAATTATCTTGGGAATGCACGTATATAGAGGATGAAAAAATGTTTCATTCGATTTGCATGCAGTAGATTTCTGAATTCACCTTTCGCTACATCTAATAATAATAATACAAACAGAAGTATAAAAAAGGAAACAGTTATTGCTTTTTAAATCATGGTGGTATTAGATCACCAGTGGCAATAAAGTAATTGGAAATAATGCCTGATTGAGACAACATTTTAATAAAAACAGATGATGACGCATTGAACAATTTTCTGAGAACGACACACCTCATTGTCATTTTTACTATTATTGTTGATCAGTATAAAAACTTTTTATGTAGTAAGTTTTCTATGCCAAATATTGTGCCTGTTTAAGATGCAGATTGATCTGATTTTGAGTGTGAATAATCTACTATGAACTAAGATAACCTTTGGGCAGTTTCTATAAAAATCTGCATAAATATCTAGGAAAGACAAAGATAGATAATGGAGAAATAATTCATATTGAATTATTGCCAAGAACCTGGTGAGGTTTCTGATCCTAGCTCAGTTTCAACGAATGAGTATACTTTCAATAGTTTTGATCGTAGGTAATATTTCACGAAAAATGGCAGATAGCCGACTATTATTTTATTTATATGTCCAACGAGAGTATCTTGAATTGCGAAATTTGATGAGACCATATTATGATCATGATATGATTGGAAAACTATATTACTATTGAAAGCCGACATTATCGCTGATGACTTTTTACCGCAGGATAATGCTTCATTTCTACGGCAAAACGGGTAATATGACAACGAGTAGTAAGAATAATTATTATCCTTCCATACTTATCTTTCTCACATAACTTCTAAACGGCTGAACCGAACTATAAAATGCACACAGCACGAGATTCTATCTACTCTATTTTTTCCAGTACCAGTAGATTTTATGTATAAACATACAGGAGATTCTGAGGAAATGAGAATAGGTGTAAGTATACAGGGTGTTTCTTTAGTGCGTGTAAAAAAATCATGAGCATGTTACTGACGCATCTGTGGAACCACTGCTAAATCGAGAGAATTTTTTTGATAAAATATCTAATGAAACGTGCTGAAACTGCGTACAGGTAGCCTAGGAACGTGCAAATTAATACGTGCAAGAAGGTATGGGCAGTCCATGCGCGAGACTAAGATCTTGTGTAAAAATAAAATTCCCAAATATGTACGATGTTCTTCTAGGGAGTTGACTTGAAATATAGAAAGAAGTGTATCCTGCGGTATACCCCGCATCGGATAAGTGCCATCACATCTGAAACTGATGTACCTACTTCAGAAATCGCCTCTGAATGTTCTTCAAACTCTCACTATACGTGATGTATCCAGGATTCCAGACAACGCAGCCATATTCAAACCTTGACCTCACAAGCGCATCAAGAAGGAGTAAGTAGGTTTTAATCCCAGACAACCATTTGGAGTTTCTGATAATGAAACCCAGTGTTTCAAAACCATTCGTGACAACAGTGTTCACGTGGTGAGTTTCGAGTCGAAGATTATGTCTAGATCTTTGAACTCAGTCATTTTTTGCAGACGCTGGCCGTTAATGGTGTAAGCATAGGTAACTTTTTGCGAGTGTAAGTAACATAATTACACTTTCTTATATTTAGAGGGAATCAGTTCATTATACACCATTGATTTAACTTGTCGATGTCATTTTGAAGACGGTCGCAGTCATCTAAAGAATATGTCTGCCTAAACAATCTACAATCATCTGCATATAGGAGGATTTCCGAGTCCAATTCTACGATTAGGGACGCATTCTTTTGATAATAACAATATGGCTAAGTTCAGTAAAAGTTGCTCACATTTTCTCACCTTTGCTCTTGGCCACCTCGTAATCGGGCTTGCACACCAGCTTCCTGTCCTCCATGAGATAGAACTCGTCCCCGGTGTTGAGCTGCCTGGCGCACATGACGCAGGCGAAGCATTGCAGGTGGTAGACGTTGTCCTGCGCCCTCCTCACCACCTGCGTGGGCGGGATGCCCAGATCGCAGCCGGCGCATTTGGTGCCGAACCTTCTGCACCCACAGCACCAGACATATACACAAGCTGCATTGTTACATCCGAACTACTCTACTGACTCTACTTCGAGAATGGACTCTTGCACAAAGTATATAGAGGGTTTATCTCGAAAACCTCGAAATTTAGACTGTTATCTCGAAATTCAGAATGTTATCTCGACTTTCATGTCGAATTTTCGACTCGTATCTCGAATTTTTGACTCGTATCTCGAATTTTTGACAAAGCACTTTCAACTGAAAATTTTGACTTTCATATAAGAATTTCTCGGAAATCCGACGCACAAGTATTAAAGAGAGAGGTTTACCTCATTCTATAGTTCTAGATGTGTAAAACTGGCTCATCCAATGCTTCGTATTTTTGAGAACCTATGACAACTTTACGTCAACATTTGGTTAAGCATCATTCCCGATAGCCCTTTTTACTCAAATAGGATATGACGTTAATTTCTCTCTCTGATATATGCTTGTACGCTTTTTACAACTGTACCATGTTCATCATCTGTACATTTATCATTATTATTATTGTTATTATTCGAATTCATATTATTCGGATAAAATCCAGTGACTGCTCCCCACAGCCTGTGGGGTGAATAATCACTGGGACCAAGAACCGTGTGCCCTGAGTAAACGCAATGATCCAAGTATGACGGCCTTCTGCATTCCACCAGCCAATATGTGTGCCTTATTCAGGCATGAAATTATCAGAATGACCAATTCCACAGAATGGTCTGGATAGAGTCTGCGGAGTTCGAAGAGAAGATCTCGATATTTAGTTCGTTTCTCCTCCTCCTTCAAAATGATGTTCGGTTCGGTTTGATGGTCGAGGAGGACTACATCAGGATTGTTTGCTTGTATTTGTCTGACGGTGAGGAATGAGAAGTTCCAATAAATTCGGCACCTCTCATTCTCCACAACGGACTCAATATCCTCCGGAGCATAGGGCAGCACTGGGGTTCCGTCTATTCCGTACGAGTGCCTCAAATGGTAGCAGAGCACTCGGAATGCCGCAATGTGTCTATGGATATAGGCCAAGACTGCATACACCGTGTCAGATGACAGCAGGTGCATAATTGTCTCGGGTGCCCTGCGGCAGGCCCTGCAATTTATGGCAGGGAACTCCATACCCATGACACGTCTACGATAGACGAGAGTGTTAAAAACCCCATCCTGGCATGCCATGATGAACCCCTCTGTTTCCGATTTGAGCGCGCCTGACTTGAGAAAAGCAAAAGTCAGTTCTTTGGATGAGCCCTGGTCTTCAACTGTCCTGAAGTAGACCGAATGCATGGGATTATCCATGTGAAGCTGCAGGAGCTTTCTCACTCCTGCAGCTTTGATGCGGGCCTTTCTCCGAGCGGGTTCCAGCTCAGTAACTGAGTCCTGAGTCTCGCGCTCGGAGTCGAAAATCAGAGACAATTCATCGGCTGCTCGACGTGCTGCCCTAAAAAGAAAAGTTCCTACTCCTGCCTCTTCATGGGTTTGAACCATTTGCAGGAGGGGATCCGAACTCCTGACGACTTTGCAGGCGCCATCCAGAATCATTCTGTTATATGAATTTACTCCAAGCTCAAGAGTCCACGGCTACCCTGGTCTCTAGGTATGTCTCCTATTATTATTATTATTATTTTTATTATTAGCATTATAAATAAAGTGGAGATTTTTGTGCAAGAATCGCATTCTGAATTGAATGATTTTTTTCGAAAGATATGGTTCCTCAATCTGTACCTACTCAATAACATTTACTAAATTATCTTTTCTAAATTACCTACTGTGTTGGTTTAGAAATCAACTTCGACAGACAAAGCAGCAAATATTCCATAATTTCAAAGAATTTTCCACTATTATCACCTATGTAATATTATAATGAATGGTCATTTGAAGAATATATGATCTCTGGGGGCTGATTTCAGGATTGCTATTTCTATATTTGGGTATTTTTTTTCCATTCTTGGTGAATAATAGATATTTAGTATACAAGCAAGGGAAAAAAGTATCACGCGCGCATAGTGGAGGAAGACAGACAAACATTTTTCCCTTGTATGATAATTCAGTGACTGAAAAAAAGACGATTAAATATTGAGGTGCGGTAATTTGTGATTGAGCATTTCAATAAAATCAGAAGATTATCGATGTGGAATTTGAAGTTTTCAACTGGTAGAGTACCTGCGTTGCAGGCATTATCTTTGTTGCTATGGAAACCTTCAGAAGTAATCAAATATCTGTCAATTTAATTATGTTATTTGATTAAAAAAAAATACGAACTTAGTGGTTGGTGGTAATTTACGTAATCGCAAGGTGGAATGAAACTAATGGAAGATAAATAGGACATTCGGCTCCTTCTCGCAGACGGTGTTATTGGCTTATTTTTCGGAACTGGCCCAAAAAAACTAACAAAAGCCGTCAACAGTGCACCTATGTATCTTAGAAAAAATTACTCACTTCTTTCGCATGATGAAGAAGTAATTTGAAAAAAGTGACATTTTATCTGCCAACAGAGATGAAATGGCAAACTTTTTTCCCGTCACAGAAAAAACATATATTTGGCATTGAGATACATATTCAACGCTTACTTATTTCTATTGTGAAAGAGATATGATACTTACTTGAAGAAGTCGTCTTTGCAGAAGAGTTGGCCATTTCGCGCAAAGCACTTATCCGTCAGTTGCACTCGACAGTCACTACATTGAAGACACTTGGCATGCCACGTTCTGTCGGCTACTTTCAAGATGAATCTATCGAGGATCAGCTCATGGCATCCCCCACATTTCGGAATGGTGGCTGAAAACAAATATTCAGTGAAAAAATAACATTTGTAACTTGAATCTAGAATATTGGTTACTTTCCATTACTCATTCCAGGGGCTGATCCAGGCGATTTTTGTGGTGGGAGGGGGGTTGTTTTAAGTCGGTATTATGATTTCATTTTCATGTTGGTTTTCAAAATCTAGTTGAAAATTTTATATTCTGGGGATGTATGTACAAATGAGAAATAATTAGTTATTTGAATTTTTTAATTAGTGTTCTCTTCTATGATATCAATGGGAAACTGATGAAAGATAAATCTGAGACATCATGCTAGTTTGGCCGCAATGGCCACATAAATAATCATTGTGAATTGTGGATGATCTACATTTACTGCCTTGTGAAACATATAATTTTTCCTCCAAATGTTTATAAAACCATTTTTCTGTGATTTTTTCGTCAATTTTTATCACCATTTCCATCGAAATTTCTCAGAATGTTGCATAGCAACACACGTTCTCTGTCTAGGCAGAGAAAGTACACATTTCCTGCCTTATGTTAATTGTCAGAGAAAAGCCACTTTCGCTGCCGCTTGAAGAAGAAAGGAATTTTAATTGATACCTTCTGAGGTGGTATTCAGCATATCTACAGTTTTACATATCCATGAGGCTTGTGAGGGATGGGGGCATGGCCCCTATGGCCCCCACCTTGGATCCGCCATTGACTCATTCTACTCTTATTAAAATGAATACGAATTAGCGGGCGTTATATGATTCATAATTCCCTCCATAACGCCCAGGGCGTTATAATAATAATAATAATCGTTTATTGTCTGCCAATGAACAAAATAACAAATTCCATGTTTGAACAATTATGTTAGTACAAAAAAAAGGTATAGGTGGCAAACAAAAGGTGAAGTGATAGGTCAGTAAGAGCGATTCTTCCACACTCCCCTAGAAACAAAAACAAAACAAAAATACTAATAATATAAGTTATGTCTTTCAAGTAAATGTATATCGAGGCGATATAATTTCCAGAAGATGAACTCTATCATAATAATATATTATAAATCAACTATTATTGATTGATTTTTTTCTTCGTTTCGTATCACTGCTGTGAAAGGAATTTTTTCTTAAATTTATTTTGAAATGAATTCAATGATAGGGAGAAATTCGGTATATCCAGAGAATGGCTCATCACAGTCGCAATCTGATAGGAAAAAGATGACTTATAAATTTCTTTATTATGCGAAGGTATGTTGATACCATGCTTTCTTCTCAGGTTTAAATTGTGAATATCAGTCCTATACGTGATTTTCCTGAAGAGATACTCTGGCTGTTTAGTTTTCAGTACTTTATAGAAAAGGCAATACGAATGAAGTCTACGACGATTGTACATACTCAACCAACCCATTTCCTTGAGTTTATGAGATACACGATCTCTTTTTCTTATTCCATGGATTAAACGAAGACATGAATTTTGGACTTTCTGTATGCGATATGCATCTGATTTGCGTAGAAAAGGTCCATATACTGTATCACAATGATTGAAATGAGACAACACCAAAGAATCGCATAACATTTTCTTTGTAAGTGGATTCATGTTATGTCTATGAGGATACAAAAGTTTAAGAGAAGCATAAGCTGTTCTAATTTTCATTGTAACATGTTTCTCAAACCTTGACTTTGAGTCTAAATTCAGACCAAGGTTTTTGACTTGTTCACTGAGTTGGTCATTTCCAATGAAAATTTGCAACTGGCTCTTTGCCGCTTATGGGTCTGTTGATAGCAACCGTTGCCAAGGTATTAGAAAGCAGTAATGGACAAGTTCCAAGGTGCGATTTGTAGCTCGAGGGCGAAGCCCTAGAGATACAAAGCACCGAGGGAAAAATACCATTCTGTCTTCTGTCCTGAGGTGTATATATACTATTTTTTATGCTGTTTTGTCATAATTAGTATGGTAGTATAGTTTGTGGAATTCGTATCTTGACAACATGTATCCTGTTGACAACCCATAGTGACAGCAAATATCAAACTGACATTAATGAAAATAGCATTGAAAATGGTAAACGGTTATGGAACGAGAAATCGAGGGAAAACCCCAAGAAACTATTGCTACTGCTTCTGCAGTGATTCTTAATTTGCTACCAGTGAGATCTAGAAATCTGTATGATGCAGCTTATACTCGCTTCAGAGTAGTGTTGCCCGCGTGAGTCTCGTTTTCGAGAGTCTCGCATGGTCTCGTCTCGTTTTCGAGACAAGACTCGAGACGAGACTCGGACAAGACGAGACGAGACTTTTATTGGTCTCGTCTCGAGTCTCGTACAAGACTTCTCGTGTCTCGTCTCGAGTCTCGTACAAGACTTCTCGTGTCTCGTGCGAGAGTCTCGCAAGTAAATATTCCTGCGAGCCGACTGCACAATTGAGAATTTCATTCATGCTAAAACATATTTAGATAAAATTCTATAAGAAAACATCGGAATCGCCTTAATAATGAATCTGCACGATGTTTGTTATGTCTTAATGATTGGGTGAAAAACAAAAACATTTGCGGTCGTGAAGGTTGATCTGACTGATAAAGGTTTTTTTTTTCTTCAATCGGCAAGGATAGTACTTTTTCCTGCTTCTTTACAGGCAGAAAATGTGTACTTTTACTGCGTAGGCAGAAAAAGTTTGTTGCTATGCACCGTTCCAAGAAATTCTAATGAAATTAGTAATCAAAATTGACACTGACATTGGGTGAACACAAAATGGTGGAGTTTTCAATAAAAGAAGTACACAAAATTGGTTTTATATCATTTGGAGAAAACATTCTGTTTCACACCGCAGCAAATGCAGATTGATTACTTTTCTGCCTAGTAAAACAAATAACTATATTCTTAGATACCTATTGCTCAAATAAGTTAAACAATGTTGGATTGAAGTTTTTGTTTTGTTTATTTGTTTAGAATATACGTGTTACTTTTTATTTTATTTTTATAACTTTGGAATATATAATGCTATGTTTTTTTATTCTTGTTTAGATGTATGATGTAAGTATGTACCTATTAGGTAGTTATACTTACTTATCAATAAATACTGTTATTTTTGTTGTAATTTTCAATTCCTACTTCTACATTACACCTAAAATGTAGGTAAAGGTAAATATCCCGTACTAGACTGAAACAAGATTATGCATGACGAAATTGCGATACTTTTGCGAGACTCTCGTACGAGACTCGGGGCTGCGAGACGAGACTCGAGACAAGACTTCATATTTTATCGGCGAGACGAGACGAGACTTTATGAAAGTCTCGACTCGTTGGTCTCGTGTGAATCACTACTTCAGAGAAGGGTTTTCCGAAAAGAAAGCGCAGAGCTACTCGCAGAGCTACACGGAAAATGTAAAGTTGGTATAAACTCCCTAGGGAGAAAATATGTCACATTTTCTTCCCAGGGAATGATACGAGAATTTTGCCCCTCTTATACCTACAGTACCTATATATCTCTGTATTCTTTTCAGAACGCATTAAGTTATGCAACGGTAAGGGTTGATAATTGAAATGTATAACAAATATGAGCCAGTGGTTTGAAGACTGAAGATAATAATTGAAAAAACCTTCTGAAAGTTCCAAATATCAGCAACCAGATCAATTAATCCAAGTATCGAGTGATGAAACGGCCGAAAGCACGAGTGATTCGCGCTGGCTTTGAGCGGACCTGAATATTTGACTTGGAAAACCTGTACATTGAAGCCAACAGCACGATAAAGGAATAGAAAACCCAATAAATTCAATATTAGGAGACTGGAATCTATAGACCAGGCCTTCTTACTATTGGTCTCTAAGATATTATGTAACTTGTATAAGACGTGAAGGTGAAGACAATATAGAAATATATGTAGGATTTGCAATACAGGAAACGAAACTGCTAACGCATAGTACTGCGGTGGTTGACCAAAGCTAAATACATCTGGAAGGAGATACTCCATCTATCCAACAGGTGTTATATCTCGCTTACTGCAAAAAAATTACCTCCTCAAGTCAAGTAGAGTCTTATAAAAAGTATAAGATTATCCACAAACAGTGTGCCTATAGGCAGATCAACCAACAGAGTCTTGAATGTTGCGTTTCTTTGGAACTGGATGTAAGTCAGTGTACTTACTCAGAAGCATCTCAGGCAAATCGTCAATGGAAATGGGAGGCACTCTGAACATCTCGATCTCCAACCCGACTCCGTCCCTAGTACCGCTGATCATTTTCTTCGAAAAATTTCCCGAGCTTTCCCGCACTTTTACGCACACTGCCGTATAGACCTCGTCCTCGGGCGCCACAGGACGAACTGTGAACTGTCAGGAAATTCCCTGATTGCGCCGTCGCGTAGGAGCTTTATCGACCCTTTGTTCTTTCGACGCGTCCTAGATTTACGCGACGCTCCCTTGTTGTCGGTAGGGAGACGCCGATTGGTGGATAGCGGAGATGCCCCTCCTCCAATCGCATGCTTCAACTAGGGGAGGTTCGAGGTTGGGGGGTGGATTAGCGTTCGGATTGAGGGTGGTTTCAGGATCAGGTTTCAGTATCGAGGATGTTTGGCTGATTTTCAGGTTTGCTCGCAACGCGTCTTGAAATTGTTGAGAAAAGCTCAATTTTGTAATTCGAATAGTTGTAACATCGTTTGAAAATCCATTTCATGTGTCCCTTTCCATTTACGGAGAATCTATGACAGTGATGACTATTAGATATATAAAACAAATATTATAGAATTTCCATATGGTGGACAGGGGCAAATGAAGCGAATATTTTAACAACCACTAAGATGCTACAATCTTTTTTTCGAATAATTGCAATAGGAATCGAGATGAAATGTCTATTTACATTTGATGGAATGTATATATTGACAATCCTGTAGATCATACTAAAGCTGATTTACCAATAAAAATAAGTTTTTGCTCATGACTATTTCTGGAAAGGATGGAAATTATTTCAATTACTTTGTTTCATACCTATATCCTGATGGGAAGAATTCGATCTCTTCTATTTTCTCGTAGAAGTCTAAGTAAGCTTGAGACATTACAGCACAAAAAATTTCATTTTGCAAAATTTTGGAATTAAAGCAGCATATTCTGCGTCAATTGAATATAAGATAATGGAGAGATATAATGAACTAAAAAAAGTATAATTTTTCAGATTTTTGTGCTCCACAATTCATTTGAAAATTTAATTCGACTGCAGATAAAATAGTTATTGACATTAATTGTGGAAAACAAAAAAGTTCTAGATTTCAGAGATTTTTATGGTCCTTTAAGGCAGAAATAAAGTTCAAATTTCAAATTCAAATTTTGATTTGTAACCAATTACTACAGATGATCGACAGGTTTTTGGAAATTAGTCCTGAGCATCAGGACCAACAGCTTTTATTCAACTTCCGAGGTTCGTATGTAAGTATGTTTGCTTAGACCAAATTTGCAGCTGAATTTTGACCCACTTCCAAATGACTTGAAAGTTCATAAATCTGGTGATGATCTTCAGATGAGAGAAAAGAAAGAAAATGGCGGCTTCGAGGTGGCAGATCTTCTGGATCTATATATGTGCTGGTACCATGAATCTGTAAGCATTATTCGAAAGAAAAAAAATCTGGTTAATTTTGCTAGATGGAGAAAACAATGTATATATATAGCTGGATGTTCTGGAAAGTCAAAAAATTATTGTATAAATGAAACAAACAAAAAAATAGTTGATATGTAATATAAGAATTGTACTTATCGGTGGCTATATTGAAATATAAATAAGTAATTATATTTTATTTTTCATTAATTGACCCATGAGGAAGCGGAGTACAAAAACGTAAACAATGATTTCCATTATCAACACAAATATTTCAACCAATCAAACACGTGTATTTTGAAATGCGTGGTATAATCTCACTAATTTTTTTGTTTTACAGAAATGTTCTCGAAAAAAAAGTATCGATAATGAATTATTGGAACGTGGATATGAATGTTACGTTTTCATCGCTTACATTTCGATTCGCTTGAAACCAATTCTTTGGTGGTCTATCAAGGACAGCGATGAGAGTAATTTATCTGTATCCGTACACAGAACAATGAAAAGTACCACAATTTACGATATTAAAATGGATATTGAAAATCGCCTATTATATAATTCATTCATGTTCAAGGTTAGCTCATGTATGTCTTTCAATCATTAGATTCTTTTTTACATGAAGTGATTATTTTTCCAATGTTTTATAACGAAAAGCTTGTTACTTTCAATTACGCTTATTATAATTTTATTATTTATAGGTTAATATGATTATGCCTTGGACGACAATTCAACTTATGATAATTCATTGCGCTATAACAGGGTGTCTCGAAATTAACCTGCCAAACTTCACCAGGTACGCGTCGTGATGTTCCACGAACATTATGAGAATTTTCTTCCGTGCGCTAAAAGAGATGAAAAAAAAGTGGATTTTATGACAAGAAATATAAATAAAAGTTTCAATGAACATGAGTCGAAGAATGTCTGTCAAGGGAGGTACGGCCTCCTGAAAAGGGGGTCCTGAAGTTGATATTTCTTGAATATTTCCGAAACGCCATGGGGTACAATAGTGCAATTTGGTACAAGAAATTAACTTCAAATGCCTGATACAGTAAAAATGAAATCATTCCAGAATGTCATTCAGGAGTATATAATACAGGGTATTCAATATTGCTCAAACTCTTTTATATGCATGTTTTTCGACAATATAGAGAATTATAAATAAAAAACCGGACCTCTCTACAGAAATATTTTGACAACCATTATTATGTAAGCCTTGTGAAAATTGATGATGAATGAAAAACCAGATCTCCAAAGAGCAATTATTGAGCTGGTCTTTAGTGAGAACCTATCCAACCTTTCTCTTATGGGTTCTCATTAGACCAGTACAATAATTGCTCTTTAGAGATCTGGTGATTTATTCATTTTCAATTTTCAGAATGTTTACATAATAATAATTGTTGTCCAAAATAGTTTGACGATTTCTGTGACGTTACACAAGTCAGGTCTTGTTAGTCATGTGTCAACTTCGGTGTTTTTGCATTCATTATTTCAGCACCTTCTGCTCTGTCATTTATCAAGTTCACTTTAACACGACGGTATGCATTCACCTGAGATGTTTATAATTCCTCTGGTGTGCCCACTCTTCAATTGTTTCGTTAGACTAGCTCTCGATATAAACAATTGAATGCGAGTTCGAAACGTGGGGTTCTGATATTCGATGATAGATGGCGTGAACGATGGACAATTTCTTGAAAAATTTCAAAATGCGTTTCGAATCTTTTTATGAAGTTGACCTAGACTTTAAAGAATGTGTTTTCCTTCCTCCGGAACCTGGAGAGTCCCGTTGATGATGCACGAATTCAATAATAGCTGATAAGAAAGCATCTAGACATAGGACGCAGAAGAGACAGGGCGCAACAAATAATCCGTGCGGAGAATCTTGATCTTGACATATCTGTCACGAGTTTCATGTTTTCGGCTTATTCAAGAATTTGTTCAAATTTTAAATAGAAATATTAGAAATAGAGAGCATTAGTAGCTCATGAAGCAGGTATTGATATTATGTTATTATAGTTGAATGAGTGCATGCATGCACTGTATTGTGCTTTCGTCATGAAATGATTGCTGCAATGTTTGAGGATTATCTGAAGATCTGAAAATCGTTTTATTTTATGTACCAAAGGTGGGTTGATGGACTATTATCAAATGATTCTCTTGAGTTAGGACTCCGTGTCGTTCATGAATTGACGATTGAAAGTCGAAAATATGTCGCACCGTTTCCATTTAAACGAAAAGTTGTGAAAATGAAAATGTGCACTTAAATGAATGTATCATGATGCCTGTAAATTTGGTTCGAAACTTCGGAAATTCAGCAAGATTTTCCCACGCCTCGCTATTTTTGCAAAGTATAGCCGATATCGAGAAATTTCGAAACTCCTTTCAATCGGAAGTGAAAACACAATTTGACTTTCTGTATATCTATCATTCAGCCATTTCAATTGAAGTTGAGGGTGGCTTTTCATTGGTAGATTGACAGAAGTTGCCATTGACACAATGGCTTCAGAGTCATTAGGGTTTGACAAAAGTGAAACATTTTCAACTTTTTCCCAAGCAGTATATATAACTGATATATTGACTGTATGAAAACATCTGGGACACCCGATATATTGTTTTGGGGTTACAGTATTCGTATACTTTTTGTATGACTTCTGATGATTATCTGATGAGTACATGAAACAAATTTTATCATTCACCCTCGTTAAAACACTTCTACACTTCTAAACTTTTCTGTCGACCTCGTATTAACGAGTAAGTTTACTGTTCATGAAATCGTTCATTGATGACCCCTATTAATGATCAATTTGTCTATTAATGCACGATTGTTTTATACTGAATCTGCATTCAAATCGAAAATATGGATGTCATCGAAGATTTTCCGTTAACGGGTTCGCATTTCCAAGTTTCTGAAACGATTTTAATCCCTGAACACAAGGAATTTATTTCAAATGTTGATCATTTCGACAAATGTCAAATGTCACAGGAGAAATGAGAAATACAGTCGACGGAAAAATTGTTGAACCAACTCGTATATTAAAAGGCAATTAATGATCTCGAACATTAATGCGCTCGCTTTGCTCGCACGTTAAAATATCTCGATCATTAATCGTCCTCATTAATACACTAGTTGGTTAAATAACTATTTCATCACAGTGCTGGACTAAATTTTTTCCATTTATCCTGCTATCGCTATCAGTGTCCCCCGAACTTTTCAATATGGAAATACTTAATGACTGATGACCTATCAGATCCTATCTGTAACCCTGAGATGTGTACACCCCCTGTCCTGTATCACCGTCCCAATCTGATCCATTAGTCAATGGCATCATTGGTATCAGCTAAGTCCTGGTGTCATTCAGCCCCGCATTTAGCACCCCCGCAGGGTGGCTGCGTCATAATCCAGTCCATTTGGCAAATGTCCCTGCACATTCGGGGTGCAAGTGTATACATATACAAACGCATGGAACGGGAACGCACTGAACATGTTAGTTATTCATGAATATGCGGTGGCGAACGCTTTTAACCCCGCTTATTTGCTAAGTGCCTGGATCAGCGCCCATACTTGGCATAATTAGGGGCAAATTAAAAGGAACTGGATCGTTGGGAATTTCGGATGAGCAGCAAATTAAAAACGGGTGTTTGTTTATGAGCGATGAAAGTAAGCGCTGGAAGGGATGGTTATCTTAAGAACACATCATGATTAAAAGCAATCTATTAACCATAAAGCATACTGAAGTATCAACATAACTACAGTGATTCAATCCTCGCTTCACCTAGTGATTCACACGAGACCAACGAGGCGAGACTTTCATAAAGTTTCGTCTCGTCGATGAAATATGAAGTCTTGTCTCGAGTCTCGTCTCGCAGCCTGGAGTCTCGTCTTGTCTCGCTTCTCGTACGAGAGTCTCGCAAATGTATCGCAATTTTGTCATGCATAATCTTGTTCCAGTCTAGTACGGGATATTTACCTTTACCTAGTTTTTAGGTATACTGTAGAAGTAGGAAGAGAAAATTACAACATAAATGACATTATTTATTGGAAAGTAAGTACCTAATAGGTACATACTTACATCATACATCTAAACAAGAAAAAAACATTGAATTATATATTCGAAAGTTATAAAAATAAAATAAAAAGTAACACGTATATTTTATACAACTAAACTAAAAAAAAACTTTGATCCAACATTATTTTTCATATTTTAGAAGAAGGTATCTAAGAAAAAATCTTTATCAGTCTGATCAGCCTTCACGATCACAAATGTTTTTGTTTTTCACCCAGTCGCTAAGACATAAAGTTATTCTTTATCTTAGACTAGTCGTATTTATGAATGAAATGGTTTGTCTATTTGTACTAAATAGTCTGAATTCTTTCTGAATATGTTGTACCTATTATGATTGAAATCCTCAAGTCTGAAGTCGGCACACAGAAATATTCACCTGCGAGACTCTCGCACGAGACACGAGTCTCGTCTCGAGTCTTGTCTCGAAAACGAGACGAGACCATGCGAGACTCTCGAAAACGAGACTCTCGCGGGCACCACTACTTCACCCAGTAGGCGAAACACGCCAACATAGAAAAGGATATTTCAATAATATTCAACCGTCATCTACAGGGTGTTTGATCAAAATCCTCCAAATGACAAGATATTTTCGACTACACAAATTTTTGATCGCACTTCGGAGATGATCAGGTATAGTAGCTCTGGTGGACATTTTGAAGATTCAATTGCGTATGTTTCGAAGATAAGCCTCTTTTATGATGATTCGAAAACGATTGACGATTACCATGGGGACTTACATATTGTTTATCAATCGTTACATATAGGAGTTTTGAGGAAATATGGCAATTGGCAACATGGCCAGTAACGGAAAATAGCAATTGCTTCACTGTGGTGTCAGTGTAGCCAGGTCTACCGTTTTTGCGCTCGATCTACCGTTTTTAACTAATCAACTACCGCTTTGCAAAGCCTCGATCAATATCTCCCGCTGAAATAGGTAGGTAATAAGGTAATAAGGTAATACCACAAGTCCTTCAAATATTATCGGTAATTTTTTCTATTTCCTATACGAGAAATTTTTTATTTGGCAAAACTATTGAATCCAACCGACTGATAAAATCAGGAGTTCGTAGGACGAGTGGTTTTATCTAATTCGGTTTGTTGAAAATAAAAAATATCGGATTTAATTTGAGGGACGAGTTGTATTTGGGAAGATTATTTTTTCCACCGATTTTGAGAAAAAGACACATTTCACGAGTCGAAGTAATTCTACATACCTCCATTGTGTTAATTTTCCATTCAGTTATAATAATCTTTATTTCTGACAGTGACATTATAAGCTTATATCGTCATAGTTACGATATCTATTATGAGGGTCATAACTCCCTTGGGATGTTATAGATGCTATAATTCCCTCTAGCTAAAATTAAATAAGAAATGCATAGCAACAACCACGCAATAACGTAGCAATAAGGAATCTCCTATTCGCGGTAGTCAAGATCATCATCTGACGTTCTGATGACATTGAAACTATACGGAAAAATATGTCTAACTTCCAATCGGGAAGGTATCTAATGAATGAAATTAGTCAGAAATAAAATTATCTATGTATCACGGGAATTATAGAGCCTCAATAACCTCTGGCAATTGCTGTCCCTCGGGCCAGAGGCCCTCGGGACGCAAACTTTGCCATCGGTAATTAAGGCCCTCATAATTCCCTTAATACATAAATAACTATTATTATTGATTCAATCGTCACACTTATAAGTATGAGAAGAAAATTAACGCAGGTGCATGAGTCAAACTAGTTTTGAACTATAACTTAGGAATGCTATTGTTTATGAAAGGAATAGTTATTATTCAGTCCGGTAATACCTACACCTATATAAGAATAAGATAATTAACGAAGTATATAGTTTTGTTTTGACAGTTCGATGTAAATTATCGAGGACCATGCAGTGTTATCAGTATAATACGAATGGATGGCTAATAGAATAACAGAATGCTATTGTTTGAATCAAAGAATACGTCACATATCGACATGTGAAAAAAATGAACTTCAATATTTTTTATTCTATTCATAGTTGAATCCCCAAAAAAAGTCGCTTACCAGCGAATTCTGTTCGCTTTTCCTGTGAATTTTGGCGACATTTCATTCACAGCAACTGGCAACACTGTTTACGTGTCAGGTAGTAGTCGAATATTGGCATGAGTAAGCCAATGACGGTTGAGAATACGAAACCTGATTTCTTGATAATTCTCAAATGTTCACGTTTACAATAAGGAAGAAAATATTCAATTTTTGAAATTGTATTTGTTACATTTATTGCAGCGGATAATTTCTTGTATGTGATGGATTCTCAACTGATGAGTCAACAACGTCACGTGCAAACTCATCACATAGCATTTTCATACTGACTAAGCACTGAACAGTGAGCCTGCTTCCTGGTAAGAGCGGCGATGTGTAGAGTCCAGTTGAATGCTTGATTGATCGCATGCATATATCTGTTTGATTTTGAACTGATCGGCATCTCGTTCCTTCATTTGTCAATTCAGCTTGATTCAACGATTTTTTACTTCTTTTCCAATGATTTTTGGTCAATATCTATTGTGAAATTGTTGCTTTGCATTGGAAATTCCTTATAACCTGGAAGGTATTAGCTATCTATTCAATTAAAATATGTGGGAATTATTTGGAACATGAATGCTGAATTAATCCAGATAATATAATTTCCATAAACATCGAAGCCCATAAACTTCATACCCTACTGACTATGCAGAACCTAACCTATATACGGCTTTTAATTCGGTAAATCGTATGAATTTATGGATGTCGTCAATGAAATGTTGGCTCCATTCAAATGGAGCATGAAAATAAAGTAAGATCATAGACGATTATAGCTGAACGATAAAAGGCTTTAGTGAATTAAACCTGCTACCCCATGGAAGTTATTCAGTGCAGTCCAGATAGGACAGGGGCGGATTATACAATTATATGAATACTTCGTGACACGTAATATGCGATCAAAATGGGTTGCGTGCAAGAACTGTCAGATGACCGACCCTGGAGTTGAAACATTGAAACACAACCTCACTTTCCTTATTTGTTTACAAGTAATTGAAATAGTTTTTCACAATTATTTTGGCATACAAATCGTGTTTTTCGGATATTCACTAATTCGCGCATGCCATCACATTGTGCTGTTGTACAATGCACAAAAAATGCAGCGGAAAACGAAGGAATCCAGTTGGTACATTATGATTTGAAAGTAAGTATCTACTATAGTCACTCAAATATAGTTTTCATTTTGAAATTTGGTAATTTCTCTGATTTCTCATCGGAATTCCTTCTGCAATAGGAGCTGATAGAAATACTCGTGAAATTTCTGAAATAATGCAAAAGAAGATTGGATTCATGCAATCAAACAGGAGGACTGGTCTGACATGCTGACGAAATATGATCGTGTGTGTTGTAGACATTTTCAATCTATTAGCAGTATTAGCTTCTATTGCAGATGTGGCAGAAGGTATTTTAATTAGAAATTACAAAATTTCATAATGAAAACTATGTGAGATTACTATTTACCTAAAGAAATCATATTCCTTCGTCTTTCGCTGCATTTTTTGTGCATTGAATAGAATAGAATAGAATATAACTTCAAAAATATACATTTCATAGCAAGGGTTCGAATGTACAGGTGCTAACATAAGTAACATATATAAATATTGAACATAGCTGAAAGAAGAAAGTTATAGGCGAATACAAAAAATACAGACAAAAATAATCATCATCAAGTAGAGAAAAGACATAGTGTTTGGTGAGAGAAAACTCATTCATCACGAAATAAAGAGTCTCAAGATGTTCCAGATATCGTTGGAAATGACCTTGTGCATTGTACAAACAGCACAATGAGAAAGCATGCTTGAATCAATGAAAAGCGCAAAAACACGATTCGTATGCCCCAATATTGTGAAAAACTATTTCAATCCTTCGATTCCTCTATATGAACCAATAAAGAGAGTAATGTTGTGTTTCAATATTTTACAGGAAAGTGAGGTTGTGTTTCAATATTTCACCTCCAGGGTCGGGCATCGTGCACGTGACCTATATAGTATGAAGAATATTGAGATCATAATTATACAGCGTGTCTCATTTCAAACGGCCCCCCCTCTATATCTATGCTATCAGTCGTGCGATCTTTACCAAATTTGTATCGGTATGAATAATCATCAATATGACCAGTTCTTCAGGGACAAAATTCATTCTAGACAGTGCCGTGCATTTTTATTGAAATGAATAGGGGTCTTTTATTGAATCATATTAGGTATTTTTCCACAGGAAAACTGACCTCATAATATGCCTATGAAGGGTTTCAGTAAAACAGGCACATCTAATAATTATTTACTCGGAAACGGTGAGTTCAACATAAAAAATGATAACCCGTTTTTCCTTCCAAATTATGATTTTCCACCTACCGGAGCCATTAAACGTTCCAAAATTCCTAGTTAATTTGAAGTCACTATTTATGCGAGACTGAAAATGAAAAAAATGAAGCCATTCCTGTTGATTCGGAATTTGATGATTTTTTGCATATGGAGGTTCGAGAGCATGAGCAACAATAATATGGGGTTAGATTTCCTGTCAAAAAAAGCCTAATATGATTTTATGAAAAATCGGCCCCTTTTTATTTCAATAAAAACGCACGGCACTGTCCAAAATAATGTGCATCTCTGTAAAACTGATTATATTGATGGTTATTCATACCACATCAAATTTGGTTGGAATCGCATGACTAATAACTGAGATATAAAGGGGGGCCGTTTAAATTGAGACACGCTGTATATCATGACAGATTGAAAAATTGATTCAAATATGACTTCGCAGTGAACCAGTTTGAGAGTATCAGGCGTCCTAATAGCCAGATTAAGTAATCTTATGATCTTGGCAAGTACCACTTACCTACAATATCCTCTAAATTACGTTGAATGATGTTTACAGTAATAAATAATCTCCAAGAGGAAACAGATATCTGCCAACAGACTGTCATAGTAACCTCCATCAGAATAAGAAAGCTGGATGATCCATACGTCCGTACTTGCCTTCAATGATGAGGTTATATACAGGGTGTTTCATAATTGAATGCTGATCCTTAAGGGCAATAATCCTCCGATGATTTCAAAGAGAAAAGTTGATATCAACATATGTCCTAAACCTCTTAGTTATTGAGCTACAGGGTGATGAAATTTCATGAAAAAAAATGAGTTTTTCATCATAATTTTTTATCCCTCTTAGATATTGTTATGATATTTTGTATACACTTTTTCATTATTAAGGCGCATTTTTTCACGTGAAAGAAATTTGAAAATTCTCACCAGTGGCGTCCGTACGGGGTTTGAACTGACAATTTTTGAAGAAAAAAATAGTACGCCACTGATTTTTCTGAGAACCAGATTTTTTTTCGATTCTTATTTATTTTGGAGCAAATTTGGTTCCTAGACTTACTTTCATACAACGTACCGTTTTCGCGTAAAAAAATAAAAACCAAAGAATTTTGTTGCTTCAGTTCTTTGATATTGTTCTTGGTAATTCAGTAGACACCCACTATAAGTGGAAACATATTTTGTTTTGGCACGAATATCAAACTTTTACTTTCACCAGTGATGTCCTCGTAGACCTGATATTGAATGTTTTGTTTAAAAAAAATGCTGTACGCTTCTGATTTCAACACCCTGTAGCTCAAAAACTAAGAGGTCCAGGACATATGTTGATATGAACTTTTATCCTTAAAATCATCCAAGGATCATCGTCCTTTAGGATCAGCATTCAATTATGAAACACCCTGTATCTTGAATGAATAGAACGTATTCTAAAATATTAGCATGCATATTTTCATGGATTCCTCCCGAGTGATTCTCGATATAGAGATAGTGTAAGTTCGTCGTGATATACCCTGTATGCTCCAATATTGCATTTTAAGTGACTACAGATAAAACATCACATTGAGGATGGAGCAACGGTTATCATCAGAGTTTCAGATTATTCCATTTTCTAATCGCAGTTTCCAAGAATATCAGCGAGCCAGTCCAATCCTGTGCTTGACACAACTGGCATAGTGTCAGTGGCCAAAGTTAAGTTCGCCAAATAGGGTGCTGATGCTCAAATTGAATAGAAAAATGCACCATCTGTTGACGATCCTCTCTGGAAATGCATGCCATATTTTTAGCACGTAAAGTTAACTCAATTTGTCCGAGCGATCCTTTATGCCTTCACACACAAAATTGATTCTAAATTCTCCGATGCATTACATATTTGATTTATGGTGGTGCATTATGCAGATTGGTGGTTTAGTTCGTAGCCATTTTCTACATTATTTAAAATCATATTGAAAAATACAAAGTAGCACTTGAAGCATCTTCTTCAATTTCTCGTGGAAATCCACATGTGTTGGAAGTTATTTCATTAACATTTGGCATTTCATTAGTGTTAGTGAAAATAGCCCTTGAACCTACCATTACTTATACTCTTCTTCAAGTTGTGAACTGGTATTAATATATTATGATATATAAAGAATATATCGACTAATCCATCTGAAAATATCCATTACAACCAACCATATTTTGGTTCTCACGAAAAGGGATATCCTGTAATGTTCAGAGAACCAAGGGATATAAGGTAGGAATTGGTGTTCTTCTTGAATTTCTGGAGGTTATATGCCTCGGAGAACACCTCCCTTGGCAAAGTGTTCCAGATCCTTGTTGTTCGTTGGATGAACGAGTCTTTGGAAAGAGATGTTCTGGCAGGTCTCCAAGGTGACCACGAAGGGGTGCGAAGCCTCAACTTTAATCTCGCAGGGACTGCCAAGGGAGGAACAATTGTTGATATACCAGAAGATCATCGTCTATGAAAATATCTATAAAATAGAGCCAGATCGCCAACTTCTCTACGGTGTTCCAGAGAAGTGAGTGAGTTTGTGAGCGAGGCATCACCCACGAGACGAATTACCTACTCTTATTTGGACAGAATCCAACAGTTCTAGGGGGTATGTTTGGGTGCTGCACTCCAAATATGGGAACAGTATTCCAGGACAAGTCGTATCTGTGCCTTATAGATCATAAGCAGCTGACTGGAAGTGAAATAGGTCCTGGCCCGAAACAGAAAACTAAGTTTTTGGGATGCACTTTTAGCAATTGATTTCACGTGATATTCCCAAGAAAGGTTATTGCTAATAGATAGATAGAAATGGATGTCTTCAAAGGTATGGTTACTCCTGAAAAGCTTATGTTGGCACAGTGAGATCAGCTTTTCTATTGAAAAGAATATTTCTATAGGTACGAGAAGAGATATCCCGAAAGTTAGAGAAAAGTTTACCTGAGAATACTTCTTTAATTTTTGAATAAAGAACTGATACATTATGTATTCTGTTATCCGTCGAGAAGTTGTATACGTCGAGTTAAAAAAGTTAAAAAATGTGATGAATGAAAAGAAAACATTGAATATTTGAAGGCAAAATTCTGTACACGTAATTTCTCACAGGAAAAGGTATAAAAGGGAGCCCTAATATATCTCCTTCGAGGAGGAAACTGAGCGCAAACTTCGGTCCAGATTAGCCGAGTTAACATTAATAATGCAAGATACTCGGGAGATTTTCCAGCTAGAGGCCACGCATCTTGAAAAATGTATGGAGGATCGTAAGATCGGGGAAAAGATTCACAAAAGGAGAACCCAGTGGAGTCAAGAGAGTTCATTATACGCAAGTTCAATATTAGCAAAATCCTAGTCAGTATCAACGGTATAGCGATGGATTAAAGAGTCATCAAAAGAAAGCTTGACCAAGGGTATTTTTGTATCTATTTTGCGCGAAATGTTACTTTGGTGATCGAGAAATCATGTTTTTAACGAGGCGCAGCCTACAAACGTCAACAAATATAGTTATATATATATATATATATGTATTGTGATCACTCTATATGGCATTCGCATCTTTAACAATTTATGACACGATCAAATATGAATGTTACTTGGGGGAGGGTACATGTCAACATAATTCTCCATGATGCAATATCGTAATAACCCTAATGGCAAGTGTGGGATCGTTCTGACTTTTTATCGATCACCGCACGCTATACCGCTTTCTAGAGTATGAAAAGTATTAAGGGTAACATTTGTACAATGTCTATCGAAAAGTAGGTGGTATATTCCATTTTTCAAAGCAATCTCCAAAGGATCTCTCATGTAATGAAAATTAAAGTAGGAACGTTTTTGTTTTATTAGCGTCAAGACCTTTTCACATATAAAATTGTTTCCACTTCATTTTGCGTTAGAGGTGTCCTGCAGGCCGTTTAATTCTGAGCAGATGCAACAATTTACAGGGTGCGCCTCTTCAAATGAACCACCTCTTAACTCTCTTGATTTAAGAGACATGAAAACATGTTGAATCAAAAAGTTGTTTGAAACGACCCGAACTCCTATTTTTTGGAGTTATTTTATATACAGGGTCATTAGTTTTTCCGGATTGGACATCCACTATGATTTTTTAAATGGAACACCTTATATATTTTTTGATATTACGATAGAGCTTCCTTTTCTGATTTCAGATATAAAAATAAGTTGTATATTTGAGTTATTTATGATAACAATTAACCAAAATACCGCATAATCCATTCAAACAGTCCATTCATTGTTTATTTCATTGAGATCGATTGAATGATTTCAAATCCATAATTGACAATATCATGATATTTTCATCGAGCTATATTTATCTCTTAGAACTCACGAAAGGAACTTCCTATAATGTTCGTGGAACATCGCGCGCATACCAAGGGAGGATAGGAAAAGGAGGTAGGTGTTAGAATTTTTTTGGATCTCTTGAAAGTCATCAGTTCTTGAGAATACTTTCATTCACATAGAATTCCGAAACTTCGCCGTTCTATAGACGAACGAGTTTGAGGTTGAGGACGAAGGGCTGTGCTGGCTGAGCCTGTCGAGTTCGTCTGACAGGTTATGCTACTGATGGAATTATAGCAGATATTTCTGAGAAACATTTCCCGTGATTATCCAAAGATAAGTGAGGTCGAAGAGTTAGTGAGTGTGGCATCACCCACCAGGCGAATGACTCTTATCTGGATGGAATATAAGAGCATCAGCGTATGTTTGGGTGCTGAGCCCCATACATGAGACCAGTATGAGAAGCTGTTGAGGTGTTAGGTAGATTTTCGCACGGAACAAGAATCCAAGTGTTTATGAAGCAGCTTTTGCGAAGGATCGGACATGATTTGCTCATGAGAGAGTATTGCTGATGTTAATACCGAGCATACAGGCTTGAGTTTTGGTGACGTTGAATGGGCGTGTACACCTTAGTAGAACTTTTGACTCAAACCATGTTGATAATGATCCTTTTATACATAAATAATGATTGACGACATAATTCGATCGAAAAATTAACTGGGAATATTTTATTTTTGGGCATAAATGATAGTACCTTCTGAAAACGAATCCTCTTATGACGTAGAAACCTCATCTCGCCATCGTTAAAAGAGAATACCAAACGCCCGACGGAGACTGAGGCAACTGATATATTAATTCTTTCAACTGTGATCTCGCGCTAATTCACTCTATCAGAAATCATGTATCATTCATCTCTGTCTGGAATAGTCTGGTTTCAATATTAGGGTTTTGACGTCACATCATCGCCTCGTTTTCAGAGGTCCGAGAAATCGGGGATTTCAATAATTTTTTATAAAACGTAGGGAGCTCACAGCAAGAAACGGTTTGCGGTGGTGAGCTAGTTTGTGTGAGTTCTATCGAATTATGAAATGAAAATTGTTTATGATATAAGCCCATTGTCAACTAGATTGTTGGTTTCCACAAGATCTTCATTGACAACGTTGGCTTGCCTTCGTCGTAGGTTCCTAGTTTTCTGGGAAGAATTGGAAGAGAACGCAGTATGGAGAGCACTATCGTCTCGATAGGAGAAGTGGTTGCTCCCTATAAAGATCATTGATATGAAATGGAAACCATGTTGGTGCCGAAATCGATCTTTGTGGAACGCCGGAATTGATGACAATGGTATCAGACGATACTTCGTCCCCCACCACATGGAGGAATCTGCCTGAAAGAAAACTCGGTAAAAGATGGCATAGCTGAGGTGGTAAGCCATATGATGGTAGTATTTGGAGCAGTCCTTGGTGCCGAATAGACTCACTGGATGTTATTAGTTCATCTACTAATACCATCCAGTGACTCTAGTAATGTTCTTCTAATGAAGCTTGCCATATATGGGTGACGTAGGCAAGTAAATCTTCAGTTGATCTTCGGTGGCTAAAGCCATATCGTCTATCATTAATGATTCCTGAGCTTTCCAGATATTTGATGAGCTCAATGTTGATAGAAATCCCTAATTGTTCGAAAAACATCGAATGCGTTCCTAAGAAGGATAGTGAGTGAAGATAGATATCGGATTATAAGTTCTTGGAAATGAATTTTAAGAAAAACATAGTTGTAGGTGCCGACCTATATAATATATGATTTTAGGAGGCAAAAATCATCACTTGGAGTGGAGAGAAGGGATTGTTGAGTTCTTTCAATCAGGTGATTCGAAGATAATATATCAACACCTTTCTGTCTATACATCATGAACATGAACTTTTCCACATGGGTATTTTTTATCAATAATGATGACACCCTATATAACGTTGTTTTGAAAGGAAGAGAATTTCAGTTTACGAAAAAAGAATTTAACATCTATTGAATCAAGCGAACATAGGAAACATATACAGTAACGGGAGTCCTAGACACACTTTATATGGGATATAATTATGATCTCAGTCTGGCTGGAAAAGTTATTAGTATATTTAATTCTTCAACTATTGGAATTAGTCATTCCAAACGTGTTGTAGATTATAATTCCTCTCTCAGGATTTCAGGAATACAAAAAATACGCCCAGACAAACAGTTTATGATATCTCAGTGACATGTTGGACGTAACCGTATAGCAATAGCAGCGAGTATGCGGACGGTTCGTTGTTCGGAGATGCGGACAGATAAAGTAGCTTTTTCGGATCTGAGGCAGTGTTGAAATTATCCATTCTAACTAACACACATGCGGTGAGCGGTGTCTATGTCGAAACACTCCATATTGGAATTAAAGCTATAGTGTGTGTATCTTCAGTTCAACTCAATAGGAAACATTGAATACTGAATAGTCCAAATGAGGTGACATTTTACTCAGAGGATCTATTGATAAATCTCATTGATTTTTGGCTTATATATTTCAAAATGTAACCAACATGGTCAATGTCAAATTCACACTATTCAGTGTTAGATGTTCGGACGACAAGACGGTGTAAAGAGTTATATGAGTGTATAATCTCTGGTTATATCGTAGTATATTCATACTGTCTAGAGTTATTTGCACTTTGTCGAATTTTCGTGTTTATAAGGGATCGCGAGAGGTGGAAATCATTGCTCCTATGTCCACCCCCTTAAACCCACCCCCAAACCAGATACAATAGTTGTGACAATCTGAAAAACTAACATTCGTCCATTATCTGGCGTACTGCTGGTCACGCGTTAGTCGAAATGCTCCCCTGAATACTATCGAATTGACATCTACTTATTGTCGAGTACATGTTTGCTTGTCAGATTAAACAAAACAATCATGTTTGTAAGGGCTGTAATTACTGGCTCTGATCATTCAAGGATATTGAAAATACTATACGTCATCCATTCGCTAAGATATACTAAGTAGGTATACAGGGTATGTCACGAAGAGCTTACACTATCTCTGTATCGAGAATAAGTCGGGAGAAACACATGGAAATATGCATGCTTGTATTTCACCCTGTATTTCATTGCATTTTTAAATTCTTTCTGAAGAGCTGATTACATCAATATATGATTACAGAAATATAGGTTGTTCAAAATAGAGATTTTTCAATTGAGGATTTATTTCTGTCGAAACTATACATTATCGGCCAAAACGGTTCACATGTCCCTATCTCAACTTTTGATTTACTATTTACTTATATTTAATCGGAACAGATACAGGGTGATCAGAGTTCTGAATCTTAAACCACCCTGTATCTGTCCCGATTTAATATGAATAAATAGTGAATCGAAAGTTGAGATAGGGACATGTGAGCCGTTTTGACCGACAATGGATAGTTTCGACACAAAAAAAATCCTATAGTTGACAAATCTCGATTTTGAACACCCTATACCTCTGTAATCTTTTTCGATAGACCCCAAGTGTGATGAATCGATAAAATCAACTCTTCAGGGAGAATCTAAATATGCGATAAAATACAGGGTGTTCCATTTGAAATAACAAAGTTGTTGCTTCTTTTTGATAGAAGCGGTAACACTGCATTTCCGAAAATATTTCAAATGAAGAGAGTGTATTCTAATATAAAAGCATGCATATTTTCAGGGATTTCTCCCGACTGATTCTCGATATAGAGATAGTGACATACCCTGCAGATTTATTTCTTCAAAATGATTAACAGTTCGAGAAGATAATGTCACAATTGCATTTGTAATAGTTCGAGAAACAATTTGGCTGCCTCAGATTACCTTCACTGTTTAGGTACTATGAATAACAAACATGATGAATTCGATATTCATCATACACGGGAAAAAAGAATAAGATTTTAGCTCTAGGTTGTTTTTCTCGTGTATAATACACTATTTTTTTCTGTGACAGGAAAACATCGATTCAATATTGAGACGTTTTTAACTGGTAGGCTTCGACAATTACACCTGCGTTGCTAGTTTTTTTTTGTAGGCGTCTTTGTTGTTATGAAAACCTTTTGAAGTAATCAAATATATCATGTCAATTCGGTGTTTTGATTGTAAAAAAAATGCAGACTTGGTGGTTGTTTAGTAATTCACGTAAACGCGAAGTAGAAAGGACGATAAAAGGGACTTGCAGATTCTTTCTCGGAGACGGTGTTTTTGGCATATTTTTTGGAACTGGCCAACAGCAGAAATCAACAGTGCACCTATATCCCCGGGAAAAAAATACTGACTTTTTTCCTGGGGGAACAGAGTTCTTTTATGAAAAGTGACATTCTGAAATCTGTCAACAGAGATGAAATGTCACAGAAAAAATAGTAGACTGTTTTATTAGGATCAAATGTGACACTTTGTTAGACAAGCGAAATTTGCGTTTTGCGAGGCGGAGCGACCAATGCTAGCATTCTTGTTCATTTTATGAACATTTGTAGAAATGACTTTGGGCTCTTTGTATTTATTCAATCTCTCATTCCACTTTTAGCGTTGTGGCTATTTCGTAGTTGAAATTACGCCAGTCGGACAATCAGCCACTCCCATTTTTGAGTATTTCAGTTTGGTGGACTGTCCCTTTCCTTATATATGCTCTAGATACCGTTAAACCCGTGTGGCACAACTGTGCCCGCGGGGTATTCCTCTGAGATCATGAATATTGCCGATTGGAATTTGTTGGGCCAGGTTACGCTTAACCGGCCGGCGGTCTTCGGACTGGCTGCCTGGAGACTACCCTGCACTGCTGGGAGCCAAAAAAGCTCGAAACCGGTATGTAGGTGTCGTAGCGTTAACACTTGCATTAGTATTCGTTTATACGTATCGATGCATTGATTTCGGGAGGATGTATATCAATGTTCTGCGTGGCATTAGCCAGGAAAGTAGTTGTTTTTCTCCCGTCATCTACCATTGATGTTTATTTTATGAAAATTTGTGGAAATTACTATGAGCTTCTGTATTTATTTATACACTCACCGGCAAAATGAACCGGCAACCAAAAAATTTGCCGAAATTGTTCATACTATAAGTTTTTTAATCCTTGTCAGATTCTTGTGAAATTTAGATCAAATCGTAGATTCATCTTCCGGAATGTTATCCGATATATTAGTTTTCCTGAAAAGCTGATGATCATTATACAGGGAAAAACCAAAGTTACTCTTGCCCTGTGGCAAAATTACGTGATTGAACATGGCTTCATTATGCTTCGAATTGAAGTGTGATTCCTTCTTAACACAAAAGTTTTTGATTCACGTCAATATCTTATTTTTAAAAGAAGATACGAGTGTTTTAAGGAAATATGGTGTTTTTCAACTTTTTTACCAATATTCAGAACTTACATGAACTTATTAACATTTACCTTACTTTCTTAGCACTTACAAGAAACAAACAAGAAGCAGACCTGTAGGCAATAACGAGTAGGCTCTCCTCGATATAGAATTAGAGCATTCAACCGCAGTGGCATCGAATTGATCAAATTACTCAAGTAGCCTTGAAGAATTGCCTAAAATCCTCCTTGAAGGGCGAATCGTAGCTCTTGAAGAGTATCTGCAGGGCGAAGGTGAATGAGCCTCTAGAGGTCACCCCTAAGATAAGTTGATAGGTTATGAATTATTGTTATTGAAAATAAAAAAAAATCTATACTTTCTTGGAACACTTGTATCTTCTCTCAAAAAGGAGATATTGACGTTTTGCAAGAACCGTTGTATGAAAGAGGAACAAAAGAGGATCATACTTCAATTTGAAACATGATGAAGCAGAAGGTTGGAGAATGGTTCTGAATTATTGTAAATAAAAATTTTAAAATTCCATACTCTCTTGAAACACTTGTATCTTCCTTCAGAAAGTGATTATCGACGTGAATAAAAAACCACCATGTAGAGAAGAGATCACTCTTCAATCTAAAACATAATGAAGCTAAGTTAAACCACACAGGGCGTTAAGAAGTTAAGGATGAAAACGTAACTTTCGTTTTTCCCTGTATAATGATCGAGTCATCAGATTTTCTTAGGAACTAATACTCAAGCTAACATTTGAAAACATGAATCTACGATTTGGTCGGAATTTCACCAAAGTCGGACCAGAATTAAAAAAGTTACAGAGCGAACAATTTGGCTAAATTATTTGGTGGCCGGTTTTTTTGCTGGTGAGTGTATATTGAAGATTTTGAAAGAAACAAGTTTTCAATTCACATAAACCGTATGAATTGTAATTTCCTTCTAGTACTCTTGATAATCGTGACAAACGAGTCACACGCGTTATCCCAACAGATTGGAATTGAATAAACAAACAGTCAATCCATTAATACTATCGCCCTTTCAATCTAGATTACTCTGGCTGGTGCTTGTGTCCATTCATAGTGAATGCGTATGCTCAAAGCAAATTTAGCGTCCAGCTTAGCGAAATCAAATCCTCATGCTCGCAATTTTGTCACGATGAACTAATTACAGCAGAAAATGTAAGTTTTCAACGTTTCCAATTGAAAGAGAGAGGACCCATAACTTTTACAGCAATGTCACCCCAGTCACAGTATAAGGAATGGGTATTCCCAGCGAGCACAAAACCATCTCAGAGATGTTAAAAGTACGAGATTTCGAGACATTGAACCTCCACTGCGATGTTCTGTTCACACATGAATAGAACTATTATAGAACAGCCAATGTCCGCCGCAGGTGGCAATTATCGAGATGTCCTTGATATGTCACAAAACTACATTCTCCCTAGTTCTTTTTAAAGCCTTTTCATGGACACCACAAAACATGTTCAACGCGTCTTGCGCACATTAAATCGCTGTAAAAAAACCATTTTCGAGGTACTTTTCTGAAGCCTTTTGTTAAAATGAACTTTTGCATTAGGATTCCATTTCCCTTGAATGAAAAAATGCATTAAAAATAGATTGAACATGAACATATTTTCTTGATATGAAATTACCTTCTTAATCGGTTTCTGAGTAGTGTTTACTACACACAGACATATAATTGGAAATAGGTTTCCTAATTTTTGAAATGTTCTCCACAATGCATAATTTTGCAACTGCGGAGAAGCTGTGTATTGATAAATTCGTACTTTTATATATTGATTACACTGAGGCACCGAACAACACATCTTGCATCTGATTATTACAAACTAAATAAGTCTCCTAACACAATAAACTTCACCAAGTTCCTTTCGGTTCGTTAGCAGCCTGATGTAAGCGTGACACGCTGCAAACGCGAATGCCAAATGCGAACAAGAAGAACAATATCGAAAACAAATCAGAATTCATCGTATTGTGACGTAAGCATGAGACGTTGTGGTGGGGCAAACAAAGAAAGGGCACAAAAGAACAAAAACAATACTTTCAATATTCTTCTAAGACCTCTTTGGGAAGTGCATATTTCGCCTCAAAAAAACATCCTCATGCCTACATTTCTAAAACATCCCAAAACATCCCAGGGATACCTCTCAGTAGGCAAACAAAGAAATGCCACAGAAGAACAAAAACAATATTTCAAAATCCTTCAAAGACCTCTTTGGTCAGTGCATATAACGTCTCAAAATAACATCTTCATGCCAACATTTTCAAAACATCCCAAAACATCCCAGGGATGTTTGTGCTCGCTGGGTTCCCTTAAATTGTGCCCCAGTGAACCATCAATTGGCTTAATATTGGCATCTTTCAATGGTAAGTGTCTATTTAGTCAACTGTGTCTTCGTCTCAAGTCTCAGTCTCTGTTCTAGTCTCAGTCTTTATCTTTAATAATGATAAGTACATGACTTTTTATACAACTTATGATATTAGGACTTAGGACTCCGACAAACGACACAAATGACATATAACCAAACTTTTTTCATTCTTCTAAATTTCATTGTTGATATTCTCTAAAATGAAAAAAATTGATTGCTGTTATAATCAAGCATTAATCACAACCAGTTGGTATTTTTTGAAAAATGTTAGTGTTATTTGAAGGAAGTTGTCGTTTGCCAATAATGCCATGCACACACTGAGCATGTGCACTGACGTCATGGTCTTAGTCCTAAGCATAACAGTTGAAAATTGGAAACTCTCAAGGTCACGTTTTTAGGACTGAGAATTGAGATTGTGACAAATACTGTTGTATAAATGCTCTTTTGCGAATGTGTAAAATTAGAATACTGACTGAGACTGGGACGAAGACATCAGAGTTGACTAAATATACCCTAAATCACTTGCCGACTAACGCCCATATTGGTGAAGCAGTAGTTCCATTTATTGCTCTTCCATTGTTGGCCCAGTGAAGAGTGACTGACGTATTAACAATACATTTTCAATGGAAATGACACAAAGAATTTTGAGGTTATGCAGAGAAAATATTATTTCACCAATGGTGATGATAATAGTATCATTCATTACTGCAATAAAACTTCTTGTTTTATCTAATATAAATCCAAATCTGATTTCAGCTATTAGCCAAGTGTTTACGAATTCCGTTTCAGTTGATTGATATTTCTGGAATATCTGCATAATGGCCAAAACTCGAGATCCTCTCTCCAATTCGTCAATTCCAAGATACCTGTGAGTCACAACTGCATGAATTATCTAGCCTGCTGCAGCCATAGTTAGGTGGAAACAAGGAGGTAACAGAAGTACATTGTTTTTAGGACTGAAACTCCATGTCGGAGGTAGTAACATATCACGATGAATGTTCTCGAAGAAGAATATCAGTTTACCCAACTAAATTCTTCATTCAAATTTGATGAGATGGCATAATAATGCACTCATACTACTTTCTATATATTCATTATCATTTCATTGATGACTTTATGACATTGAGGAACCTATATATCCTTCATTTAAAGTTCAATCAGTACTGTTCTAGTGATCTTTCTGAAATGGATTATATACATCGATTCCCCAATGCAGTAACAATAGTGTAATCTTGATTCACATAAATCAAGCATAGGGAATATAATATTGAACCAGCACAATGGAAGTGCAACATACGTATTATATGATTGAAAGAGCAAAATATTATATCTTCCTTTCAGTAGATGATATGAAGAATAGAAAAGACACGTCAATTTCATATTGAGGGTGAAAAGTTTTTTAATTGACAGGGTATTTTTCGGAAACTGATGAACAGAAAATGATGAACTAGGGTTTTCTTCATGTTCCTGGTTCCCACGAAAATGGATATTCTGTAATGTTCAGAGAACATCGTGAGAACCAAGTCAAATAAGTTAGGGATTGGTGTTCTTCTTGAATTTCTGGAGGTTTTATACCTCCCTTGGCAATGTGTTCCAGAGCCTCGCTGTTCGTTGGATGAATGAGTCTTCGGAAAGAGATGTTCTGCAGTTCTCCAAAGTGACCACGATGGGGTGCGAAGCCTCAACTCGACGGTTTAATCTCGCCAGGACTGCCAAGGAAGGAACAATTGTTGATATTTCAGAAGAGTATCGTCCATGAAAATATCTATAAAGACGAGCCAGATCACAATTTTTTCTACGGTGTTCCAGAGAAGTGACTGAGTTTGTCAGCGAGGCATCACCCACGAGACGAATTATCCATTTTTGGACAGAATGCAACAGTTTCAGGGTATGTTTGTGTGCTGCACTCCAAATATGGGAACAGTATTCCAGGACAGCTCGGATATGTGCCTTATAGGTCATAAGCAGCTGACTGGAAGTGAAATATCTCCTGGCCCGAAACAGAAAACCAAGTTTGTGAGATGCACTTTTAGCAATTGATCTCACGTGATTTTTCCAAGAAATGTTATTACTGATAGTAATACCAAGCATCAAAATGGATGTCTCCAAATGTATGGTTACTCCTGACACGCTTATGTTGGGCACAGTGAGATCGGCTTTTCTAGAGAAAAGGCATGATTGTGTTTTGTTTACATTGAAATCTACCAAGTTATTGGATCCCCATTCGAGAATTGTTGCCAAGTATGTTGTCAACATTTCTCCCTCGTTCGTTTCTGATTTGCCTAGCTGGTATTGGAGCCTTGGAAGAGAAGGCGGTATGGAGGGTACTATCATCCGCGAAGCTGTGTACTGGACATGCAGTTGTGTCCAACAAATCGTTGATATGGAGTAGAAATAGTGTTGGTGCTAGAATTGATCCTTGCGGAACACCAACATTTATGATAATCAAATGAAACTCCGTCGACCACTAGAGAGAGACCTGTTTGACAGAAAACTAGCTAGCAGAGAACATAGCTGTTGAAAAGAGAATTTAAGGCCCTCTAAATTGATGTGCCACTTGACCCCTCTTTCCATTTGAGGTTCCAAGGGTAACCTTCACCCCTTCTAGAGGTTGAACCAAGAGGGCTGAAAATTTACATATTGAAAATAAAATTGAACTGTCTTCTCGATTCTCCATACTATTCACTGGAAGATAAATATTGAGGGTGGGAAGTTTTCAAATTGTCACGACCCTGTATATGTTTCACGATATATTATAAAATTGAGAATATTCGATTTGACACTATCAAATCGAACCATCAGACACTAAATACTAACTTCACTCTCCTTCAATTGTTACTGCTCGTAAACAATTTGCCAAAGCTTTTCAGTTGCCCAGCAAACACGTCCTCTATTATCGATGAACGATAAGCAGGAAACACAATCTCGCAAACGCGCCTCATTCGAGGATGTACAGAGGATAAAGGGAGGTTAGGCCACATGGCGGTCACGTGCCTCGAAGTCCACCAAGTGACACGTGCGGTCTCATCCATTCCCATTCGGTGACGTTAGGCCACTGGCAAGGATTCCTATTCTTGATGGTCGGATGACTCGGATGAAAATATAAACTACGGCAGTTATTTTGATTGAAAATGTGATACAGATGCCACAAAAATAATCTTGGCCTGCAGGGATTTTGCTAAGGGCGACTATGTAGCTTTCAATCATATTTTAGTCTATGCCCAAAGATATCATTCATCTGCTTCACAGACGTCTGAAAGATCTTTGTATATAGTTATATGCTTCCAATGAGACAAAGAGGACACTTTTGTAGTAGTCGGTTTGACTTGCCGAAAGCCTTGTTTTAACAATAGTGCCTAGATCCTTGATCATACGTTCAATGCTCTTTAAAAAGAGAGGAGGTCAAACATTCATTTCATCATATTTTTCAGATGACATTCCTCAGGAGGTAAAGGGGTAAAAATGTGAAAAATCAAACTATTATTTTGAGGTTAGATCGAAATGGTTCCAATTGAATTCATTGGTACAGAGTGGTCACCATCCGATTGGGAACAGTGGTCACTGGTTTGCAAATATAAATCAGTGTCCCATTTATTCAATTTCTTATCGCAGAAAGTGATCATGCTTTGACCAAAACCAAGAAATCTTGCTTCAATTGGAAATGTCCCTTCATAAATTATGGAAGATGCACTTTGTAGTTCAAGAGAACATGGACTTTCTGTGAAAGCAGCTGCAATACGATACAATATTTTCAAAACTACTCTCAGATTATATCTCACAGAATTTCAAGAATATGATATAGCGAATGTAACTATACAGGAATTAATTAAACCGTTTATTCTCTATTGTAGAAGAACAAGAGCTCTGGAATTAACTTCAAATTTGTGCGACATTGCATCTAGTCCATGATGCCACCAGAGAAAATCCGGGAATTTGCATTTTCATTAGGAGTGGCAAACAACAAGCGAATTTTGCAGCCTTGACAGGAAAAGCAAATAGCATGTATTGAGATATTCTGATCAATAAATATATGCTTTAGTGTATATTGACGGTATGGCCATTGAACCATTCGTTTCTTTACCATACTGATTGCATTGAGAACGGTGGTCACAAACCAAATATTTTTCGAAGAGCCGTCCAACTGGACATTTTGCATTTTCTTCATAAACATTGATTAAACCGCGTTTCTAAATCAATTTTTACTTCTATTGATCCAATTCCAACACTGCGAAGATTTCTGATTTTCAAGATTTCCTAATATATGAAAGAGGGTGACCACTCTTGGCGGACCTCCCCTAAGTGGCATGATGTTCCTATCAATTGATCATGAATTTGAAAACACATGGCACAGTGGGACAACATTAAAATCATGGAAAACGAGCATAACCAAAAAGTTAAGCAAGTCAAGGTTGGTTTAGTTCATTGTACCAGTAAAAACATGTTGTGTGTTTCAGAATTTTATCGAAATCTTATCGATTGTGAAGTTTTTGCATTTTTTTTGTAAGTTTTGTAAAAGTGATATTTTCAAGTAATAAATGATATACTTCGGTATTCAAATAATAACTGAATAATTCGAATGACGCATTCTGAAATTCTCATAACTATTTGGGAATACAATGAAAAAATGTGTAGTAACTCAGCCAGAGTTATCAGTTGAGATTAGCAAAGTCATCAACACACAGATGTTCATTATGAGCAATAACCCGAATACACCTCTATTTATCCGTGTGCAGCCAGTCCGTACACGGTATAATCCATGCCCTTTTGGGCCAATCTGTCGTTCGACGCATCTGAACCCATTCACCGTGATTAGGGACAAAACGATCTCCGCTTTTCTAATCAAACAAAACCCGCTGACTTTTCACAACAATACCCCCTACCCTCCGCCAGTCCTATTGAAGCCGTGTAATGCCGGGCTTACAACCCCCGGTATTTCATCGGGCTCCATTCACTTGTCTTTCGGATCCACCCCCATCGTATTCTGTCTTGCATGTGTTCGCGGGTCCATGCGAATTCGTTCGCTCCGTTTGACTGTGGCTTTTATTGTCTTCGAGATTGATTAAAATGGGGTGGATGTTGGTTTTTCGATCAGGGGTCAATGACGATGATGCCAGAACGCTGATGCTAATTACTCTTCCGATGTCGTCGATGTCGTTGCAAGAGTACAACTAGTTCCTAAAAAATGCAAAAAGACCCTACCTAGCAACTACAGACCGATCGCACTGCTATCTATTATTTCAAAGATTATGGAGGAAGCTATCAACATCGAGCTCATGAGCTCGAGCTCTGGAACATTCAGGTATTATCAACGATAAGCAATATGGCTTCCGTCATCAGAGATCAACTGGTGACCTGCTCGCTTACGTCTCACATATATGGCAGCAATCTATTGAAGAATATGGTGAAACCTTATCCGTGGCACTTGATATCTCTAAAGCATTCGATCGAGTCTGGCACCACGGACTCCTCGCCAAGCTTCCATCTTATGGCTTGCCTCCCCAGCTATATTCTCTGCTAGCTAGTTTTCTCTCGAACAAGTCTCTCCATGTAGTGGTCGACGGAGTTTCATCTGACTCTCTTATCATAAATGCTGGTATTCCGCAAGGACCAATTCTAGCACCAACACTATTTCTACTCCATATCAACGATTTGTTGGAAGCAACTTCATGTCCAGAACACAGCTTCGCGGATGATAGTACCCTCCATACCGCCTTCTCTTCCAGGGCTCCAATACCAGCCAGGCAAATCAGAAACGAACGAGGAGAAATGTTGACAACATAAATATAGACTTGGCAACAATTCTTGAATGGGGATCCAATAACTTGTTAGATTTCAATGCAAACAAAATACAACATATCTTTGCTCTAGAAAAGCCGACTTCACTATGCCAAACATAAGCATGTCAGGAGTAACCCTACCTTTGAAGACATCCATTTCGATGCTTGGTATTACTATCAGCATGGGAAAAACACCAATTGCTAAAAGTGCATCACAAAAACTTGGTTTTCTGTTTCGGGCCGAGACCTATTCCACTTCCACTCAGCTGCTATTCATCTATAAGGCACAGATTCGACCTGTTCTGGAATACTGTTCCCATATTTGGAGTGCGGCACTCGAACATACCCTGAAACTGTTGGATCCTGTTCAAAAAAGGGCAATTCGTCTCGTGGGTGATGCTTCGCTCACAAATTCACTCACTCCTCTGGAACACCGTAGAAAAGTTGGCAATCTGGCTCTATTTTATAGATATTTTCATGGAAGATGCTCTTCGGCAATATCAACAATTGAACCTCCCTTGGCAGTCCCCGCGAGATTAACCCGTCGAGTTGAGGCTTCGCACCCCTTCGTGGTCACTTAAGAGACCTGCAGAACATCTATTTCCAAAGACTCGTTCATCCAACGAACAGCGAGGCTCTGGAACACATTGCCAAGGGAGGTGTTCCCCGACGCATATAACCTCCAGAAATTCTAAAAGAACATCAATTCCTATCTCATTTCTCTTGGTTCTTACGATGTTCTCTGAACATTACAGGATATCCATTTTCGTGGGAACCAGAACATAAAAAAAATTATTGATGATAGGGCTTCGAGTGGCCAAGACCAAGACCAAGACTGATCAGTCATGGTCTTGGTATCGGGAAATAAATGTAGTCTTGGTGTTGGTATTGGTCTTGATGTTTCAAGACCAAGACGAGACTGGCTCAGTCTTGGTGTTGGTCTTGATAGTTTTGGTCTTGGATCGAAATGCGCCTAGAAATTTGAATTATCCAATTCAAATATCTAACAGTTTACATGCATATAACAAGTGTTTCGTATTTCTCAGTCTTAATTTTTAAGAAACCTTGAATGAACATTAAATGAGATACAAATAGCAAACAAGCCGACGCCCAGAAAAAAGATTCAAAAGGGTCGGAACTGACAATAATCTGATATTTCAAAAAATTTCAATTTCAAGACAAATAACTTTTGTATTAAATTTGTTTCTATCTCCAATAGGAGGAGGAATCGACCACTGTGACCTTACAACATACATCTATTTGTTGTCAACTTTGAGACTGCAATACTGTATTCGGAAAATGTATTTCGGATTTCGAGTGAACAAAAATTAAAAACCTACCATATGACGAATGAATAATTGAAATAAAATGCCCATTACATTTCCCTTCAGATTTGTCTTGATATTGATCGAGTAGATTTGGGTTCATTATTTTTCTTTCGAGGCCAAGATCATGACTCTTGGGAGATAGTTGGTCTTGGTCATGGTCTCGAAAGACAAGTCTCGGTCTTGGTCTCGGGAAGATTTATTAAGTCTTGGTCTTGGTCTCGCAAAGCCCTAATCGACGAGCTTGTTACTACAACTTATCAAATTTTCAGTAAGCGTCCATTGTATTTCAGAAAAGTCATAGTTAATATCCCGAGACCATGAAAATTAGCCGACCATTATATTTCTCATAATCCCATCGAGAGTACCTTGTATTTTGAGAATTTGACCATATGAACATTAACACGTTACGGGCCACGTAGTATAATGCGTGTGCCACACCAGTTATGTTCTTATATAGGGATTCGCGGCACACACATACTGTGTCCAACTACAGCTGGTTTTATTAGCGTACGTGGCTCGCACAGTGTACCGCGCTTCTGTAGTTTCTGTATGGAACTTGAATATATGTGACCCTGAAAGCCAAGTAGTGATTTTGGTCCGGTGAATTTTTTCACCTGTGTTGACCTTGACCATTTGTCAGTTGATGGGGATATATAAAGAAGAGGGGTATTTTCCATTGATAATATCAGTTTATTCAAAATATAAAAACGTTATATCTAATGAACTGAGAAACAAATGGAGAGGACTCTCATTTACATTTTCTAAAACAGAACAAGGGTATTTTTATTGATAATATCAATGTATTCAACGAGAGATATTCAAAATATAGAAATGGTGTGTAACAACAAGTAAAGATGACTTCTCATTTCCATTTTTTCAACATGTACACTGAAGAAGCATTGAACGCAATAGTGTTTTTTACACACACAACATAGCCATTTGCTTCGCGCACTTTTATTTGTTGCAGCTTTCCGGCCGTCACTTTTTTTTTTAAATTTTCGTAGCAAATGACACACCTCAATCTTGAATCAGTCAGTTGATTTTCCTCGTTATTTCCGGGATCAAGTTCCTCATCATCTGCATTTTCAATACGCAATAAAGATTGCCATAGTTTTTTTTGGAACTCGGTTATGGACGTTTTTTCCATATCAACTTCTTCATAGACCAAGGAAGTATTCACGACGTGGCCCCTCAGGAGCCATTTGATCCTTAGGAACACGTGATACGAATGTAATGTCACAAATAAAAATTCAATTCACAAGTTGAAATTATCGATAAAAAAAGTTGGAACGTGGGACCAAAAATTTTGATTTCATGGTAGCGGTTGACGTGTCAATAATCTGAGTTATTCTATGATTATTGATGTTTATATGGTCCAATTGAATGGGGTTTGAATCGATCATTCCGTGTATAAATAGTATTTGGTGCAATCATTCATTATTTGAAATCATCGCAATTTTTTTTTTCAATACTCGAATGCGGTGACTTTGAAAAACGCCAGGTTCGATGACGTCATGAACCGAATTCTGACTTTCGCATCAAAATTAGGACCACATATTTCAACGCTGCCAGATTTGTAACTAGTAAATGCCTTATGGGATTCAATATGATCAATGACAATAGTATTCACATCCACAGAGACCTGGTTCCTAATAATCTCTTATCGAATACTCACATACTTCAGTACCAATAAAACTATACTAAATAGTATTCGTAAAAATGATCGAGATTTTATTCAATGCCAAATTATTTTGTGGCGTGGGCAACAGTGTAATGCCTAAGTTCCCAAAAATACAAAAAAAGAAGAAGAAGACAAACTACTTTGTCAACCTAATGTTGTGATCTTTCCTTTTAGTACATGGGAAGAAAGAACCTTTTCTAATGGTAAATGGTCACAGTGATCACTTAGAAGGTTTGAAAAGGTGGTGAACCAAAATAACTAATGGGTAGCTTTTCCAGTAGACGTTTATTCACTTCGAGGACGATGGTAAATTTCACAAGACAATCACAGAGTGCTCAGTACAATAAGTTAGTGATGTTGACTCAAGAATAGTTGCGTTCTATCTTACTAAAACATGGCTTCCCTGAAGGCATATAATTTTATGGACGAAAGTTTTGATAATCTACTGTCGTGAGAAACGAAAGATAAAATACAATTTATAAGGGCACAATTTAGTATACTCTATACTTCTTTCCACTATAAACTGCTGAAGTTGATTTTGCTGAGACTGAACTTAGATACTCGAAGTAAGTTTTGAAATGGATATTTCACAAGGTATCAAGTGAAGTTTCGTGAGCTTTCAATGCTACGTGATTGATAAGAATTATAGTTTCAAGTGTCTACTGAGAATATCTGATTATATTATATTTCAAGCAACTACGAATGATAAGAAAAAATCCACAATAATTCTACGAACAAAATAATATTGAATAATTATATGAGGGTTTGCAACATTAACTTCCTGAGGTTAATATCGGCTGTCACCTTCGTCGTCAAATCCTTTTTTCATCTAGTGAAGATGCGAATATTCAATTCTGCTAATATCATTGCGTGTTATAGATAAAAGAAGAGGAGAATAACGCTATTTGATAAATCGAAACAACATTTATACATTATGCAAAAGTATATGACTCAACATGCAATTGTACATCGATTTATCACACATTCTATTATCGAAATCCTTGAACTTGGGATGTGAGTATATCAAGTTTTCGATATTGACCTTTATTTAAGAAATAATGCTATGTTTCACAATCAATAATTCAGAATTTCGAATTCTGACAAAAAACAATATTATATAATCACTCAGATAAAGATGAAATATAGATGATAAAATAAATTTTATTTTTATATAAGCACGCTTTCAACTCGCTGCCTCAATTACAATCTAACAGTTGGCTATGGGGAAGCCATAAGTATTAAAACGAACTAGTTTCCCCTCTCAAAACCCATAAAGAACATCACAGGTATAAGTAGTTATGCGACAGGTGTGGCTACACGCTAGTAATAGGGTACATCCAAGCTGAAATCATCCCTATGGAAGGAATAATATCCCTCAAGGGGTTCGGATATCCTCTAGCCACATATGGGGTATTACTGGAAACTGTATACTATATTATCTACCTGATTGATCCAGGCACTGAAAATAGTTATATGTATGTAGATAGCATTCATTTTACACATTATTCTATATACGAGCATTTCACCTGAACCTGAATGAGCTACTATATGTTTGAGGATATTGTGGAAATCTTATTATTTCTGAAGTTTTTTACATAAAACTACCCATTTTCAAAAAGTTACGTTGGAAAATATGATGGTGAAAATGTTAAAGCAAACATGAAGTTTCTCTATGGAGAGAAATCATTACGAGAAAATGAAAAAACAAAACTCAAAATAATCTTAACAATTTACTACGATTGGGGCTGGTCTTGGACCTAAATTCAATTCGTAGAAATGATTGAGAGTTTGCCATGACATTTTCCATTATTTATACACTTCTTCCTCTCTATAGTCGTTTGAACGATTGAACATCTTTTAGAGTGATTATGACATGATTATGATGTGATGTGATGTGTCGATTTACTGAAGACAATGCTTATTTGAAATTGAATCTGCGATGAATGCTTTGTCACAGGCCTCCGGTTTGGAAGGAAATCGTTTTCACCATCCATTTTCTCAAAACAATTTCGGAATCTTTCGAATTGTCACACTCATTACTGAAATTGAAACTAAATAGTTTTATAAGAGAATATTGGCTGTGTGTTCTTTTCTTTCTGTTTCGAACGGTGGTAAAAATTCTTGAAATGATGCCTATTATGAACATATTCATTAATACAGGGTGAGTATACAATAATCATTGACTTAGATTCTATAGTCAATAAAATAAACATCCAGAAACTGTGAACAAATTGAAAACAGGTTGAGGCAATCGAAAGTTATGATGAGTCAAAAATTGTAGAGAAAATTCTACTTTACCTTTTCAGTGACTCAACTTAATGTAGTAGGATTCGTTTTATGAGGAACATACTTGAATTTTCAGCTCTAACAACCCCTTGAGGTATTTTTTGGGACCTTTTTGGATTCATTGGTGTGATGCGCTATGATTAGTCCCACATTTTGTCACAGCAATATGAACTTATCATGGATTCACTACATAGGAAATCTCTAGCTGTGAAGTAGGGGATATATGGGTAGATTGAAAGAGTTTATCACATTTATTTTGGTACACGAATCCTGTTTTTGGACTATTTATTTATTCAAGCATGTCACATTGTGCTGTTATACAATGCAAAAAAATAAAAAATGCGAGAGACGCATGAAATTTTGTTATTTTTCTTCACATCAGAATTTCTTCTGCAATAGGAGCTAATCGGAAAACTTGTGCAGTTTCTGGAAGAGGCAAGATGCTTGGATTCGTGCTATCAAATGGGACCAAATATGGTCGTTTGTCGTGTGTGTTTTGTAGACATTTTCACTAGATTACTTTCTTTTGCAGGAGTTCTGAAGAGAGATGAAAAAATTCCAAAATGAAAACTATGTGAGTGACCTCAGTATGTACATGGATCACAATTCACCTGAAAAATCTCATTCCTTCGTCTCTCGCTGCATTTTTTGTACATTGTATACCACTGCACAATGTGATGGCCATTCTTGAATACATAAATAGCACTAGAAACACGATTCATTTGCCATAATGACTGTGAAATACGATTTCTTACCTTTGTAAACAAATATGAGAAGTGAGGTTGATCTCTGGTAGGAAGAGCCCCGTGCCCTGAGAACGCCAATCTGTTATAATAAGAAGTCAAGTCCCAGTTGACTCGTCAAGCTCTCCTTCAAGCTTTCATATCAGGAATAAACTAATTGACCTCACTAAAAACCTCACGGTATACGCAAGAAATTCTATCTCAGATCATTCTTCGGGTACTGATAAATCTGAAAAACATCCTCGAGTGTCTTGACGAGTAGGTACTGCAATTAACGTAGTGAGCTGAAGCCATGATGTTAGAGGACTTGAGTTCAACTCCCTGACCAGACTCAATCTCTATCATTCAATAATATTCTGTTTTGGTGCAAAAATATTCTAGCTACATTCCGTCTCCTAAATAAAATCAAAAAGCTGCAGGAAAAAAATCGATTCCCTGTACTGTGAGAGGAGGAAATTTCAATGTTCTAGCTCATCCATAATTATCTTTCATCGAGGAATATCACTGCATATCCCTGGAGAGTGAGTGTAAATACCATCGTCAATTCAACCTACAAATTATGCCGTGAAGCATGACTATAATATGGTCCAAATAATGGGCACCCTCGAACGGGGGCTAACTTGATGTTTCACCCCTTGTGCAAACTGCGTTCCACCCCTGCGGTTTGATTTCATAAAGCGCCGGTATTGTTTACTTTAATTTTAATTTTATTTGTTTTGCTCGTCTATCAAGTACTTTTTGTTTGGATTTAGCTGGTGAAGAGAGTTCCTTGGAGTGAGTATGTATGAAGTTCATTAAAATCAATGGATTCAACAGATTTTTCTTCAAGTTAACGAAATGAAGTGTGTGATCCCAATTTTTGGAGTTACGAGTAGATAGTTTTCACCGGTTCTGGGTCTCCGCCCAAGGCCAGAGGAGTGCGACCTTGGGCGGAGTGGCCTTGGAGTGCGACCTTGGGCGGAGTGGCCTTGGAGGTGACCTTGGGCGGGAGTGACCTTGGGCGGAGTGACCTTGGGCGGGAGTGACCTTGGGCGGGAGTGACCTTGGGCGGGAGTTTCCTAGGGTGGAGTGACATTGGGCGGGAGTGACTTCGAGCGGGATGGTTTTGCGAGGAGAATTCTCAACAGATTGGCCTTGAAGGAATATGGACGACCTCGATGTGTAGGAATTACGTCAATCATGTTATAAGCTACTCAGAGAGATAGAGTGGTGGCATTGAGTTTTGCAGGTGATCTATAGGGTGAAGTAACATCGAGTTTGATGTACCCTCGGATTATTCGCATTTGCCATATGCGAGACTTCGTCAGTGATGTTGTTGTTAGGTACTCATAAGCTCGGACAGGGTAGTGACCTCTGATGTTGCGGACGATCCCGTGAATTCGGACAGAGTGGTAATTTTTTGGTTTGAGAAGTGGAGTAACCTTGAGGGGTATTGATTCACGCGATGAGTGACCTCGGATTATTTGAAAAATTTCGTTTTGTATTCGATATATGCGAGATTGCGTCAATAATGCTGTTAGGTATCATTAAGCTTGGACAGATTGGTGACATTGGATGTTGCGGGCGATATCGGGAGCAGATTAACCTCGAGAGGTCTTGATTCACCCGATGAGCGACCCCGCACCATGAGTGAATCATTTATCCTCGAGAAATGTATATTTATTCTGAATATGTTAACCAAAAATGTTTTTTTCGATAGGAAGGTGACCTTGCAAGAAAACCGATTCACTGAATGAGTGACCTCAGGCAAATTGTGGATTGCATTTAATATAGCCAGAACTCTTGGAAAATGTATATATTTAAAAAAAAAATTTCTTTCTTGACGAGATTTGAACACCTTGCGAGAGAGACCCGATTCACCCCGATGAGTGACCTCGGACAGATTATGGATTGTTTTTGATTCAAAATGTATATAAGTATGCAAGATTATGTTGATGAGTCACATACCTACGCATCGATTCTATACAAAATAACGGATTTCGATAACAAAATCTATACCTATATGTAGATAAAACTCAGTATCGAAATTTCGGGTGCTTATTGTTCAGATGAAAGAAATAATACTTTTTCTCATAAACTCGCGCCCGCAAAACGCTTCCTCACCGATCTATTTCGGAATATTCAGATCGAATTTGAAACAAGGGCTGCGTTTTAGGGTTCACACTATCTATACAGCATCATAAGTAATTGTAAGAATCTACATAGGTATATTTACAAGGGGTCAAGACCTTTTTCACTCCATAAACTTTCTTGTGGCGCGCCACTGATAGATATTGATGTACGAAATGAGCTCTTTGTTCCATTCGTGAACTTCTTTGTCGATTATTATTTCAATGCATCTGCGACCGTTATCATTTCTCCATAATTCGCTAGATTTAATCAATATTCTTGAAAAAGGGAGAGTGGCCAATTATCACGATTATTTTAAAACAAACAACGCTACATAATATTCAGTTCGTGATCTCGAATACAAGTTTCCAAACATAGCCTAAAGAATTAGAAAACGAACAAACCTTGATTTTATATAGAATGTTTTTCGAAATTGTGGCGATTTATAAAATGGGGGATGTGTTTTATGAGACATAATGACATGATGAATCAAGGACAAAAAAAATGTTTTGAATATATTTCAAAAAAGGGCGCTCCCACCATAACTAAATCTTTCAACTAAGCATTATTGAACGTCCAGCAATATTATTGCAAAAAGCAATTGACAATTTCCGATGCTTGTGACCCCACCGAAAGGGGGGCTATTAACCTCTGATCAATAATTTACAAACATATCAGGCAAACTTTGATGCTCAATATCATCCAAAATATTTTTTTTTCGACAAAAATTGTATTCTCACATTTCGTTTTGTTTTCACGTCTTCTATCATCCATTTCATGGATTGCTCCAATTGCGCAATCTCAAAACTTCAATACTCTGTATGTCGGCAACGAAGCGTTTGCGGACACATACTTATAGGAAAAAAAAGTATTATTTTGACCTGGAAAATAAGTCTCTGGAATGTTGGCACCGAATTTTCATAATGAAGGGTGAATCCCCTTCCTTTACCTATTACGTAATTCTATGAGGCCGGTGAGATAATTACACTCAATTTTGAAGTAACAAGTTTAAGAATAAAGTAGAAGGTGTTTTCAAGGGTCGCTGTTAGAAGCCAATATATCGTTGAAGGGTTTGGTCGTCACATCAGCGCGAATAATATGCCTCTGGTGCGTAGACAATTCTTCATTGACAACGCTGTAGTTGCAGCATTCGAATGCTACATATTTATCACTGAAAAAAACAACGATCGATCATCATCAACGGGGGAATTCTGGTTCAAAGGAAGTGACATAGCGAGATATTTGGGGATATCGTCGCCCAACCAAAGCTGTTTCAGATAACGTTAGCAGCGAATGGAAACGTGCGTGGAATGATTGTGTGAAGGGTATCCAAAAATTGGATACCCCTGTTGCAACTCCATCAAATTGGCAGCCGCATACAATATTGATCTCAGAGCCCGGCCTTTATGCCCTCATCACACGTTCAAAAAAAACCAGAAGCCATCAAGTTTACGAAATGGATTTACGAGGATGTATTACCAGCATTGCGAAAAAGTGGGCAGTTCAATGCCCACCGCTGCTGCCGTCATCAAAGAAAATCAGAAGATGCAGAATCAACTGATACTCACACATCAAATGCTTATAGATTTTAATAGACCATCTGATGGAAACAAACAACTGAATATGTAGAGTCAGCCCGCCATGATGCGATAGCCTTGTCACGTCGTCTAACCGATATCGTTCAGGATGTGATAGCTAAACCTCAGGAAAGTAGCTTATTACACACCATTGCCTTACATGAGTTGGAACACGGCTGCGGTGAAGTGGTTTTCACACGCTGTCAACGTCGCTCACTCACCAACACATTGAAACATCTACATAAACGCCATCCATATGCCAAGGAAGTGTATCGTACGAATTATGTACCGAATGGCGTCAATGTACTAAATTGCGTTAAGGAAGCATTGAGAACGTCCAAAATTCCATACAAAGCCCATAATAATACATTGAAACTACTCAACGGTGCTAATACTGGTGATTTAGTCGCACATGTTCGCAACATAATTGACTGTAACGGAAGAAAATGAATGAAGGTGTATATTTTATTACATGTAATTCATAAATCTATAGTGCACATATTTCAGAATATGTTTCAAATTATTGTATAGATACATATTATACGACTATTCAATATGAACGACACCATACAGCTGAAGTGTTCGGAATTTGTTTTATAGTTAGAAATTCGGCAAATCAAAAACATTATAATACTCTGTATAAGAAGTAATTTACTTATAAATAAATTCCCGAATACTTTGCAAACGGAAAGACAAAAAAAACAAATTTCAGAACCTACATAATATTATGATTATTACTGGATAACCACAAGGGATATTATTTTTTATCATATAGGAGGGTGTATATGAAAATCATCGCGAGTTTATTCTCAATTTCAGCGCCCCTGTAACATCAAAAAACAAAGCTTCTCATGACCAAAAAATGCCCATAGGAACTTTTTATCCTTCAAATGAGATCTCTTCTTTCGATTATCAAAGTTATGTTACTATATATTATAATTACTATTACATATATATATATCGCTCTGGCAGAAGTACCATCAGCGGAATAAAATATCTATATTATAGCAAATGTTTCACACCCATTCTCCCCATTTCTGTGACAATAAACGCAATACCTATTCTCAGTATCTATTACCCGATTTTAGGAATTCGAATGATTTGAGATTATCGAAAAAATCATATATATATATATATATATATTATATAGGCGCACCAATTCGAATACCGCTTTCCGGGACATACTATTATTTCTTAGTTTGGTTTCTACACCTCGTATACGTTTCTACAGCTGAAAAACAAATGTTCTCTTATTATACCTTCTATAGAGAAAAATCGAAAATATCTTGATATACAAGTTGGGAGTTGAAATAATACTCGAGTCCGATATGATATATATAGTGTTCGGCCCACATATTCATCATTGGGGAAATTTTTGTTGGTTATACGGGGCTTGCATCGATTAAAACTGTGTCACTCATAATTATTGAATTTCAGGTCACAGTGTATTTCATTTTTTTTTATTAACTGCAAACATTATGCGCATGTGCGTATGTGAGAGGAGGAATTACATTTTAGGTATTATATTTTTCATATAGTGCCCGTCTATTGAATAAATACATAGCCAGACGCAACTGCATCAATAATGATGATTATAATATATATTATGTTTTACTGGTTTGATGAAATAGAACATTATGATTCCCAGTATTTTACTTGATTCATCTCACAAAAAATATTACTACTGAGTTATCTTATTGATTCAACAGGGGTATAAGGTTCCTATATATATATATATATATATATATATTCTATACTTGATTCATCCCACATCAAATCCTTATTACTATTAAAATACAAAAATTATTATTACTACAGAGTTATTTTATTGATTCGAAAGGGGGCCCAACCACCACGCCCCCCGAAAGGTTGAATGCCCAGGATCAAGTGCCGCCATATAACTAGCTTACGTTATATGATAACACCTCATCCCCATGCCCATCCACCCCCACTCACTAACGAGTGGACTTCAACCTTATGCATTTGGCGATCTGCATACGTTTTATAAAATCCCCTTACTTGGTTTCAGTCTTCCGACTTTCAAACCATTTTGTCTGATGAGTATATTCCTAACCTGACTTTGTGTGGGGGTTCTCTACCCTAATGGGAAGCAAGATTTGAGTTTAGGTATTATTATTATTGGATAACGTTTTCATAGGGTATCAAAGGAGAGACTTTTTTGTTTAATCATCAAATGATTAGTATGCAACTTTTATTAATATTGATTCATTTTTGTTTGTTTAATCTTATATTTGGTGAATTGGGCGCCTGTATTTTATCCTTCCGAAGCGCGGGGTCTTGTTTTAATTGTCTATTAGTCAGGTCGTGCAGTATCGAAAGAGGTATAAAGTTCCCTATATATTCTACTTGGAAACATTAAATATGCTTTCCGACCACCCATTCCACTTCAATTTGTATAGGGCTATTTTGTTAGAAGGGGCGCGGTCATCAGGTAGCTCCGAAATAGCGTTCAAACGATTTTGACCTATATTCGATATTCAAGCTATGAAGAAACTCTGACCGAGCGGACTAGGTTCGAAATCGCATTGAGTCCAGACTTTTTTTATTTATTCATAGTGAAACAAATAGGGAAAATACCATTATGGGAATTATTGAATAAGAGTAGAATGATTATATTTGAAAAATAATTGAGATAATTTTTGCAAGTTGATGTAGGATGTAGAGGAAGAAAAATAATAATTTTCCAGTTTGTCGGTTTGTTGAAGATATGTAGAAAATCAGATGAACTTGGTTAAACTAGTTGAATACAAATAATTACAGGAATCCTTAGTCTTTCAATATGATACGTGTCGCCACCATTGCCAGAAAAAAATTTAAAATCATCAGAAATATGGGGAAATTCCAAAAAAGATGTTTTTAATTTCATTTTTTTGGGTAATTATTCTCAAGGTCATTTTTGTGTAAAAAACGGGGAACCCCCCGGGCCCCCCTCTAATAGCCCTTTTATCCACGCGTCCGCAGTGGGACCATAGAGGGGGGAGGGGGGCCCCAGCCGCCGCCACTTGACTAGCATGCAACTTTCAGCTTTAAACGTTTCCGTTTCTTAGCATCCAACGCATTGGCCAGTCTGAGTGGCTGATAAAAGTTTACTAAAATATTCTATTTCAGGTACCCTTTTCAACCCATCTCTCTCTATCTCGCAACGCGCCTTATGCTCTATAGCAATCAATGCATTGGGCTCTGTGTAAAACAGCCGAAAATTATAAACTATTCAAATTTGAACTTGGGACTAAGGTTGGTTCCATAATACAATTGGTATGATCTATATATAATTATCAATACGTCGATTATTCTGACCGATATCACGCGAATAATTAGAAAACGCCATTGGCGATGGTGGTCTTTCCGCAATGTTTTAGCTTATGCATGCGAAACTTCTGAGATAAATTTTCGCGATGGTATTATATAGGTACTAGCTGTTTTTCCGATTAGCATTATCCATTTTACACACACACGCAAACAATCATTAAGAATTTTTCGATAATTATAATAATACAAACATTTTCGTAACGAATTATTTTTTTGCCAATTACCTGCTAATCCTTCTAAACTTGAGAAAAAATAATCAATTTCTCGCACATGATTACTATAAAATGACTACTTAATGAGCGTTCTAGAGGCATCAGAATATAGTAATATTTATTAAGTTATTGTTTATACGGAAAATAGATATAGGTCCTTATGGAAGACATCATGTTTATGAAATCATCGTGGAAATTGTAAAAAAAACATATGTTTCTGCAATTTCTCAACATGTTTGGGCAAAAATCCGCGTCTGGTTTGCCCTCACTATACGTATATTGAAATAATACTAATATTTACATTTTATATAATGGAAACGAGGTGAGAAAATCTCAAAATCTGGAATAATGAATATTACTTATTGCATGATAAAAAGCTTGATAAAAATGTCTAGTTTCTTTTCGTATTTTTCATCCATGCTCTTGGAATTTTTATAATCTCACCACGAAAAATGGAGGGTGTGCTTCAATCGGAAGTGATGAGCATTTCAAGAAAAATGTTGTGAGATTCAAACGATAACAGCAGGTCAATATAAATCAATGACTTACCCCTTTGACGGATTACCGTTATAATCTGGCTTAGGCGGTGGTCCTTGAGGTCAATATTCCCCTGTACTTGAATTTGCGGTGAAGGCACATTGAAGAAACACGCGAGCAAACATTCGAGTGAGTGATAATTTCTTATAACAGAAAGCGAGTGAATACTGCGGGCGGCGAGAGATTACCGATCTCTGTTTATTTCGCGACCACTCAACAAAATACAACTTTCCGTGTTGTTTATTTTTTTTTGTCGCACCATGCCCAGGATGGAAAACTTCGCAAAAAAGCCGGCTAATTGAAAAGCTTTCCTCCCTTTTTCCATCCACCCCTCGCATTTCCCGTATGCGAGTCGTCAAACAGCTGTGAATATAATAAATGAGTTAGTGAACAGAGTGACGTTCGGTACGCCTTTTCTAGTTATAGCTAAAAACGAATGATTTATAATAATAGTAATATGTGAAAACTTACGCACATTTTTCATGCTACAAGATGGGGCAATACGGCTCTTCATTATTTTTTCTTTGCACCACCCGACACTTTTCGCAACGCGGATTTGGGCAATTTCAAACGTTTGCAATTACTGGTTTCCTGAAATTCGTCCCCACTACTTACCGAATCGACGCTCTCTGGAGCGAGGTATTTTTCATTCCTTTTCATTTTACCATCACAGTAAGCGATTTCTTTATCAAATTGCGCGATCACTGCCTTACAATTTACTATCGATGTGATGCACATATTCCGATCCCGCTCAATTTTCTCTAACTTTTTTTCCAATGGTTTGCGTTTAGCGAGCCTCTCTACCTCTACCTTAGTAAATTCATCGCTATTTTTTCACTGCAATTGAAAAATATGCACATAGTGAACTATAATGAAATTTTATCATTACCTCGCATGAACACCCTTTTCAAAATAATATCGTATTAATACATTTCAACATCAGTTCATGCATTATGTGCCGGGATTCGTGAATTCTCGATATGGATAAGCTGGATACAAGATTGTTGTACTCTTTATAATAGGTAGATACACGATCAAAACTTTTTTTGGACTGCGATGTTTATTTTGTTGGTTATATTCACAATGGTTCACCCTTGTGAATTCTTCATTCAATTCAAAATATAGTCAGAATTCGCAAAGTTGAGAAATGTGAAATTATATCGGCAAAAATAATACTATATAATATTTACACGTTGGCGCCGATTTTTATGATTCAGTGCAACTCTAATAGAGTGATACCTTTTTCTCAGTAACTGTACAGATTTATATATTTAATTCCTACAGAACAGGCAATAGTGAATATTGTTGAAAATATGAATGCCATAATAAATAGAATTATGACCTATTCAGTGGCGTAGCTATGGTAGGATTGTTTGGTGCGCCTCAATTCCAACCTTATTATATTTTATGTTTCTACTTGTTTGAAGTTGATTATCGATATTAATATCTCTTACCACTATGATTTACAGTGTGAATAAGGGGCGCCCCATGTCCACCAACTCTGCTATAGACGCGAGTAACGCGCGATCACAGTTGACGGGTGGAAGAAACCATTGAACGCTTACATGCTGAATATACTCATCTGTGGAACATTCACATCACATTGAAGAAAACACGTGTCATTCAAGTATAACGTTGGATTTATTGTTTTTCCGTTTTTTCAGATCAAAAGAATTCAACTTACTGGATTCATACCCAAGAGGTGAATATATGCGAATTTTCATTTTCAACTTCCATTACAGGTGACTCGACCATGAAAAAATGAAAAATCCCACCTACGGTGCCGTTTTTGCTATATGTAGGCCACAACTTCATCAGATGTCCAACTCACGGCACGCTATTTGAAAAAATCAATTTCTACATCATCGTTTTTCAATTTCACCATCATCTACCTTGAGCTCTAGGGGGTGGATGAAATTTTTTTCAATGACCAAGGGCCCCTCAACCGCCGTTACTTCGAGCCCCCGAAAAATCTCGCTACGTCAATGGCTGTATCACTATTTTGAAGAAACTCATATTGTAATGGAATCCTACCCGCCCTCCAATAATGGCATAATTTTTAGTTTCAACTCCCATAATAGGTAAAGTAGGTACAATATATCCACTAAAAAATTGTCAATCATATAATAAATCTGAAAGTTGTTTTATTAGGGGTACAATATTTCAGACTAATTCCGAAAGAACTCACATTTAATCCTCCAATAAACATTTACATTTCACAAAATTATTCATACGCCCAATAATGCAAGCCAGTTACGGACTCAGACTATATGGTTCGAATTCGCTAATATTTCGAGCCCCAAAACTTCTATACTTACTTTGTTTTTTTGCCATCTGCTAATTACTACTCAATTTAAAACACACACATATCGTCGCCGGTATTCACTGACATTTGGTAACAGCTATCTGGTAATTACATCTCAATTTGAAACACGCACATATCGTCGCCGATATTGATTTTTTTCTTCAAGAGAAACTATTATATATTCATATCTCCAATACCTGATTTTGAGATTACCCATATGTGCCAATAATTGAGTATATCGATTGAAATACTATCTATTGACTCAACTGAATATACTTTTTTTTGCGGGAGTATCGAAATTCTTGCGGAGGCAGGTAAAGCGGGATCTATAGCTTATAGTGGAATTTGAATGACTTCTAGGACGTTGAGGTGCTGTTCACGATATTGTACTTTTTTTTGCATTCTTTCAAGTATGGCACCTAGTTTCAATGGCACATTATATGAGAGATTTCAATTATTTCAGTTTTGTATTCTAGTCAATTATTGATGGATGTCGAATAGAGTGTGCTCGAACAGAATAAAAGTTCCATCACAAATACATGATTTTTGGTATTTATCTCAAAATCCATCCAACTTTCGGAAAACATAGAGAAGAAGAAAAAGTATCCAAATAAATGGAAGAATCTTGATGAATGCAGAATTGAAAGCAGAAACGGCATGCAAAAAAAAGTTGAGAAAAGTTGAATTGGGGTACAACCTCCTAAAGTGTATCAGCTTGTTGGTGATTGAGGGAGGTCTTAATATAGCCCTAAATATTGAAGTATCATAGTTGTAGCGAATTTCAATTCACTATCGTGGAAAAATAATGAGAGAAAACCCGAAAAAACGTCAAGAAGATCTCTCAAGCTTTCGGAATATTATATTTTCCACCATCAGGAGAACTACAAAATTATCATTAGGCCATATTCATTATTAAAGTAATTAACTTACATTTTTGTTGAGGGTGTTTCACATTTATGTTAGTTATTGAAAAAATTGTATGAGGCGATGATGACATAGTTGAGAAGACGAACAAAACAAACTGGATCAATCACGATTTATGTGAATTTGTTGATTCGTAAAATGTAGGAATACACAATTCAAGCTGCAAGTAAGTACTACTATTGTTTGAGTGAATCTCCTTTCTACTTTCTCGACTATTTCTTTTCGACTGAATATTGATAAAAGTGTGGGGAGGGGGAGGTGTCATGAGCCACAGTGGAAATTTGGCTTATCAGTCAAAGCGTGAAAACTGAATGAGAGGAAGATATATTCATTCTCAAACTATTTTTGAGAATGAAGTCCAGTTTTCTCAAAGGGTATGGGATATTTGTATTTATCCCAAAGTTACCCTCTATATCAAATATATAGACAACATTAATTTCACTTCAGATATCGTGATTTCCGTATCATTTTTCGCACCAGCAATATCAGAGGAACCAAATCTACTGAGTTATCTGAATTGGTCAGTCCAACTCTGGGTTCGTAATATTTCTAACGAATTTACCTACTATATATAGCGGGGCTTAGATTCTGTGTATTTTATTCTATTCACCAACGCTTTCAGCATCAAGTTGTATAGATTTTTTTGCCAACGCTTTCAACAAGTTGTTTCCGAAGTTCGCAATTTCCGCCAGAATGGTTGATAGTGAAATGTCATTAACGCAAATTTTGGGAGAAATACGTGTACCTGAGGCAGTGGACCCAATTGAAGAGTCAACACTCGCGGTTGATCAATCGCATATAATAGTGCCAACGCGCCATCCCACGAAACCGCGACCACCACCACCATCAGCGGTTAAAAAATCGCACCCCATAGGACCAACAGTTATGTCTCCGAAAAAAAAGTTGCCAACGGAAGACAAATCGCGACCGACAGGGGGTAGGAGTTCAATAGTGCCTCCGCGTGAACCCCTCACTAAACCGCCAACGGTAGGCAAATCGCGACCGATAGGGAATACGAGTTCAATAGTGCCTCCGCGTGAACCCCTTACTAAACCGCCAACGGTAGGCAAATCGCGACCGATAGGGAATACGAGTTCAATAGTGCCTCCGCGTGAACCCCTTACTAAACCGCCAACGGTAGGCAAATCGCGACCGATAGGGAATACGAGTTCAATAGTGCCTCCGCGTGAACCCCCCACGAAACCGCCAACGGTAGGCAAATCGCGACCGATAGGGGGTACGAGTTCTATATTGCCACCGCGTGAACCTCCCACGAAACCACCAAGGGTAGGTAAATCGAGGTCGATAGGGGGTGCGAATCGAAAATTATGTAAAAATGGTGGGTGTAACTTCGTTAGACCAAGTCGCACCATCGTGGAGATCGCTCGCACCAAGCATATTGGCTAAAGTTAAACAAACAATAGCACCACCAACCGCGGAACGTGAGAAGTTTCGAAGATCTTCAGAGCTGGATCGCGAGGATGTTATACGTGAAGCTCACGTTAGCAACGATGATGATGATATGCCACTTACTCAGGATGCTGAACTTCAGGAAGCTTTCAGAGTACTACATAGGCACAATATTCAAATTAGTTTGCGTCGAAATACGGTAGAGGGTAGGAAAGTGGTAGCTAAACGAAGTGTGAAAGGATATGAGGAACATCAGAAGGTATTAGAAATGGAGATCGAAATGACAAGTTCAGAAATCTCCAATGTAGAAGCCGCAGCACAGGACCGTTGCACTGCTTTGAGAAAATCCGAAGACAAAATACTCGCCATTATCGAAAAAATGCGAGCTACATTACGAATGGAAAATGCAAAATTGGATCAAGTACGTGATGAATTTACTAAGGTAGAGGTAGAGAGGCTCGCTAAACGCAAACCATTGGAAAAAAAGTTAGAGAAAATTGAGCGGGATCGGAATATGTGCATCACATCGATAGTAAATTGTAAGGCAGTGATCGCGCAATTTGATAAAGAAATCGCTTACTGTGATGGTAAAATGAAAAGGAATGAAAAATACCTCGCTCCAGAGAGCGTCGATTCGGTAAGTAGTGGGGACGAATTTCAGGAAACCAGTAATTGCAAACGTTTGAAATTGCCCAAATCCGCGTTGCGAAAAGTGTCGGGTGGTGCAAAGAAAAAATAATGAAGAGCCGTATTGCCCCATCTTGTAGCATGAAAAATGTGCGTAAGTTTTCACATATTACTATTATTATAAATCATTCGTTTTTAGCTATAACTAGAAAAGGCGTACCGAACGTCACTCTGTTCACTAACTCATTTATTATATTCACAGCTGTTTGACGACTCGCATACGGGAAATGCGAGGGGTGGATGGAAAAAGGGAGGAAAGCTTTTCAATTAGCCGGCTTTTTTGCGAAGTTTTCCATCCTGGGCATGGTGCGACAAAAAAAAATAAACAACACGGAAAGTTGTATTTTGTTGAGTGGTCGCGAAATAAACAGAGATCGGTAATCTCTCGCCGCCCGCAGTATTCACTCGCTTTCTGTTATAAGAAATTATCACTCACTCGAATGTTTGCTCGCGTGTTTCTTCAATGTGCCTTCACCGCAAATTCAAGTACAGGGGAATATTGACCTCAAGGACCACCGCCTAAGCCAGATTATAACGGTAATCCGTCAAAGGGGTAAGTCATTGATTTATATTGACCTGCTGTTATCGTTTGAATCTCACAACATTTTTCTTGAAATGCTCATCACTTCCGATTGAAGCACACCCTCCATTTTTCGTGGTGAGATTATAAAAATTCCAAGAGCATGGATGAAAAATACGAAAAGAAACTAGACATTTTTATCAAGCTTTTTATCATGCAATAAGTAATATTCATTATTCCAGATTTTGAGATTTTCTCACCTCGTTTCCATTATATAAAATGTAAATATTAGTATTATTTCAATATACGTATAGTGAGGGCAAACCAGACGCGGATTTTTGCCCAAACATGTTGAGAAATTGCAGAAACATATGTTTTTTTTACAATTTCCACGATGATTTCATAAACATGATGTCTTCCATAAGGACCTATATCTATTTTCCGTATAAACAATAACTTAATAAATATTACTATATTCTGATGCCTCTAGAACGCTCATTAAGTAGTCATTTTATAGTAATCATGTGCGAGAAATTGATTATTTTTTCTCAAGTTTAGAAGGATTAGCAGGTAATTGGCAAAAAAATAATTCGTTACGAAAATGTTTGTATTATTATAATTATCGAAAAATTCTTAATGATTGTTTGCGTGTGTGTGTAAAATGGATAATGCTAATCGGAAAAACAGCTAGTACCTATATAATACCATCGCGAAAATTTATCTCAGAAGTTTCGCATGCATAAGCTAAAACATTGCGGAAAGACCACCATCGCCAATGGCGTTTTCTAATTATTCGCGTGATATCGGTCAGAATAATCGACGTATTGATAATTATATATAGATCATACCAATTGTATTATGGAACCAACCTTAGTCCCAAGTTCAAATTTGAATAGTTTATAATTTTCGGCTGTTTTACACAGAGCCCAATGCATTGATTGCTATAGAGCATAAGGCGCGTTGCGAGATAGAGAGAGATGGGTTGAAAAGGGTACCTGAAATAGAATATTTTAGTAAACTTTTATCAGCCACTCAGACTGGCCAATGCGTTGGATGCTAAGAAACGGAAACGTTTAAAGCTGAAAGTTGCATGCTAGTCAAGTGGCGGCGGCTGGGGCCCCCCTCCCCCCTCTATGGTCCCACTGCGGACGCGTGGATAAAAGGGCTATTAGAGGGGGGCCCGGGGGGTTCCCCGTTTTTTACACAAAAATGACCTTGAGAATAATTACCCAAAAAAATGAAATTAAAAACATCTTTTTTGGAATTTCCCCATATTTCTGATGATTTTAAATTTTTTTCTGGCAATGGTGGCGACACGTATCATATTGAAAGACTAAGGATTCCTGTAATTATTTGTATTCAACTAGTTTAACCAAGTTCATCTGATTTTCTACATATCTTCAACAAACCGACAAACTGGAAAATTATTATTTTTCTTCCTCTACATCCTACATCAACTTGCAAAAATTATCTCAATTATTTTTCAAATATAATCATTCTACTCTTATTCAATAATTCCCATAATGGTATTTTCCCTATTTGTTTCACTATGAATAAATAAAAAAAGTCTGGACTCAATGCGATTTCGAACCTAGTCCGCTCGGTCAGAGTTTCTTCATAGCTTGAATATCGAATATAGGTCAAAATCGTTTGAACGCTATTTCGGAGCTACCTGATGACCGCGCCCCTTCTAACAAAATAGCCCTATACAAATTGAAGTGGAATGGGTGGTCGGAAAGCATATTTAATGTTTCCAAGTAGAATATATAGGGAACTTTATACCTCTTTCGATACTGCACGACCTGACTAATAGACAATTAAAACAAGACCCCGCGCTTCGGAAGGATAAAATACAGGCGCCCAATTCACCAAATATAAGATTAAACAAACAAAAATGAATCAATATTAATAAAAGTTGCATACTAATCATTTGATGATTAAACAAAAAAGTCTCTCCTTTGATACCCTATGAAAACGTTATCCAATAATAATAATACCTAAACTCAAATCTTGCTTCCCATTAGGGTAGAGAACCCCCACACAAAGTCAGGTTAGGAATATACTCATCAGACAAAATGGTTTGAAAGTCGGAAGACTGAAACCAAGTAAGGGGATTTTATAAAACGTATGCAGATCGCCAAATGCATAAGGTTGAAGTCCACTCGTTAGTGAGTGGGGGTGGATGGGCATGGGGATGAGGTGTTATCATATAACGTAAGCTAGTTATATGGCGGCACTTGATCCTGGGCATTCAACCTTTCGGGGGGCGTGGTGGTTGGGCCCCCTTTCGAATCAATAAAATAACTCTGTAGTAATAATAATTTTTGTATTTTAATAGTAATAAGGATTTGATGTGGGATGAATCAAGTATAGAATATATATATATATATATATATATATAGGAACCTTATACCCCTGTTGAATCAATAAGATAACTCAGTAGTAATATTTTTTGTGAGATGAATCAAGTAAAATACTGGGAATCATAATGTTCTATTTCATCAAACCAGTAAAACATAATATATATTATAATCATCATTATTGATGCAGTTGCGTCTGGCTATGTATTTATTCAATAGACGGGCACTATATGAAAAATATAATACCTAAAATGTAATTCCTCCTCTCACATACGCACATGCGCATAATGTTTGCAGTTAATAAAAAAAAATGAAATACACTGTGACCTGAAATTCAATAATTATGAGTGACACAGTTTTAATCGATGCAAGCCCCGTATAACCAACAAAAATTTCCCCAATGATGAATATGTGGGCCGAACACTATATATATCATATCGGACTCGAGTATTATTTCAACTCCCAACTTGTATATCAAGATATTTTCGATTTTTCTCTATAGAAGGTATAATAAGAGAACATTTGTTTTTCAGCTGTAGAAACGTATACGAGGTGTAGAAACCAAACTAAGAAATAATAGTATGTCCCGGAAAGCGGTATTCGAATTGGTGCGCCTATATAATATATATATATATATATATATGATTTTTTCGATAATCTCAAATCATTCGAATTCCTAAAATCGGGTAATAGATACTGAGAATAGGTATTGCGTTTATTGTCACAGAAATGGGGAGAATGGGTGTGAAACATTTGCTATAATATAGATATTTTATTCCGCTGATGGTACTTCTGCCAGAGCGATATATATATATGTAATAGTAATTATAATATATAGTAACATAACTTTGATAATCGAAAGAAGAGATCTCATTTGAAGGATAAAAAGTTCCTATGGGCATTTTTTGGTCATGAGAAGCTTTGTTTTTTGATGTTACAGGGGCGCTGAAATTGAGAATAAACTCGCGATGATTTTCATATACACCCTCCTATATGATAAAAAATAATATCCCTTGTGGTTATCCAGTAATAATCATAATATTATGTAGGTTCTGAAATTTGTTTTTTTTGTCTTTCCGTTTGCAAAGTATTCGGGAATTTATTTATAAGTAAATTACTTCTTATACAGAGTATTATAATGTTTTTGATTTGCCGAATTTCTAACTATAAAACAAATTCCGAACACTTCAGCTGTATGGTGTCGTTCATATTGAATAGTCGTATAATATGTATCTATACAATAATTTGAAACATATTCTGAAATATGTGCACTATAGATTTATGAATTACATGTAATAAAATATACACCTTCATTCATTTTCTTCCGTTACAGTCAATTATGTTGCGAACATGTGCGACTAAATCACCAGTATTAGCACCGTTGAGTAGTTTCAATGTATTATTATGGGCTTTGTATGGAATTTTGGACGTTCTCAATGCTTCCTTAACGCAATTTAGTACATTGACGCCATTCGGTACATAATTCGTACGATACACTTCCTTGGCATATGGATGGCGTTTATGTAGATGTTTCAATGTGTTGGTGAGTGAGCGACGTTGACAGCGTGTGAAAACCACTTCACCGCAGCCGTGTTCCAACTCATGTAAGGCAATGGTGTGTAATAAGCTACTTTCCTGAGGTTTAGCTATCACATCCTGAACGATATCGGTTAGACGACGTGACAAGGCTATCGCATCATGGCGGGCTGACTCTACATATTCAGTTGTTGTTTCCATCAGATGTCTATTAAAATCTATAAGCATTTGATGTGTGAGTATCAGTTGATTCTGCATCTTCTGATTTTCTTTGATGACGGCAGCAGCGGTGGCATTGAACTGCCCACTTTTTCGCAATGCTGGTAATACATCCTCGTAAATCCATTTCGTAAACTTGATGGCTTCTGGTTTTTTTGAACGTGTGATGAGGGCATAAAGGCCGGGCTCTGAGATCAATATTGTATGCGGCTGCCAATTTGATGGAGTTGCAACAGGGGTATCCAATTTTTGGATACCCTTCACACAATCTTTCCACGCACGTTTCCATTCGCTGCTAACGTTATCTGAAACAGCTTTGGTTGGGCGACGATATCCCAAATATCTCGCTATGTCACTTCCTTTGAACCAGAATTCCCCCGTTGATGATGATCGATCGTTGTTTTTTTCAGTGATAAATATGTAGCATTCGAATGCTGCAACTACAGCGTTGTCAATGAAGAATTGTCTACGCACCAGAGGCATATTATTCGCGCTGATGTGACGACCAAACCCTTCAACGATATATTGGCTTCTAACAGCGACCCTTGAAACACCTTCTACTTTATTCTTAAACTTGTTACTTCAAAATTGAGTGTAATTATCTCACCGGCCTCATAGAATTACGTAATAGGTAAAGGAAGGGGATTCACCCTTCATTATGAAAATTCGGTGCCAACATTCCAGAGACTTATTTTCCAGGTCAAAATAATACTTTTTTTTCCTATAAGTATGTGTCCGCAAACGCTTCGTTGCCGACATACAGAGTATTGAAGTTTTGAGATTGCGCAATTGGAGCAATCCATGAAATGGATGATAGAAGACGTGAAAACAAAACGAAATGTGAGAATACAATTTTTGTCGAAAAAAAATATTTTGGATGATATTGAGCATCAAAGTTTGCCTGAAATGTTTGTAAATTATTGATCAGAGGTTAATAGCCCCCCTTTCGGTGGGGTCACAAGCATCGGAAATTGTCAATTGCTTTTTGCAATAATATTGCTGGACGTTCAATAATGCTTAGTTGAAAGATTTAGTTATGGTGGGAGCGCCCTTTTTTGAAATATATTCAAAACATTTTTTTTGTCCTTGATTCATCATGTCATTATGTCTCATAAAACACATCCCCCATTTTATAAATCGCCACAATTTCGAAAAACATTCTATATAAAATCAAGGTTTGTTCGTTTTCTAATTCTTTAGGCTATGTTTGGAAACTTGTATTCGAGATCACGAACTGAATATTATGTAGCGTTGTTTGTTTTAAATAATCGTGATAATTGGCCACTCTCCTTTTTCAAGAATATTGATTAAATCTAGCGAATTATGGAGAAATGATAACGGTCGCAGATGCATTGAAATAATAATCGACAAAGAAGTTCACGAATGGAACAAAGAGCTCATTTCGTACATCAATATCTATCAGTGGCGCGCCACAAGAAAGTTTATGGAGTGAAAAAGGTCTTGACCCCTTGTAAATATACCTATGTAGATTCTTACAATTACTTATGATGCTGTATAGATAGTGTGAACCCTAAAACGCAGCCCTTGTTTCAAATTCGATCTGAATATTCCGAAATAGATCGGTGAGGAAGCGTTTGCGGGCGCGAGTTTATGAGAAAAAGTATTATTTCTTTCATCTGAACAATAAGCACCCGAAATTTCGATACTGAGTTTTGAGAATATAAATCTACATATAGGTATAGATTTTGTTATCGAAATCCGTTATTTTGTATAGAATCGATGCGTAGGTATGTGACTCATCAACATAATCTTGCATACTTATATACATTTTGAATCAAAAACAATCCATAATCTGTCCGAGGTCACTCATCGGGGTGAATCGGGTCTCTCTCGCAAGGTGTTCAAATCTCGTCAAGAAAGAAATTTTTTTTTTAAATATATACATTTTCCAAGAGTTCTGGCTATATTAAATGCAATCCACAATTTGCCTGAGGTCACTCATTCAGTGAATCGGTTTTCTTGCAAGGTCACCTTCCTATCGAAAAAAACATTTTTGGTTAACATATTCAGAATAAATATACATTTCTCGAGGATAAATGATTCACTCATGGTGCGGGGTCGCTCATCGGGTGAATCAAGACCTCTCGAGGTTAATCTGCTCCCGATATCGCCCGCAACATCCAATGTCACCAATCTGTCCAAGCTTAATGATACCTAACAGCATTATTGACGCAATCTCGCATATATCGAATACAAAACGAAATTTTTCAAATAATCCGAGGTCACTCATCGCGTGAATCAATACCCCTCAAGGTTACTCCACTTCTCAAACCAAAAAATTACCACTCTGTCCGAATTCACGGGATCGTCCGCAACATCAGAGGTCACTACCCTGTCCGAGCTTATGAGTACCTAACAACAACATCACTGACGAAGTCTCGCATATGGCAAATGCGAATAATCCGAGGGTACATCAAACTCGATGTTACTTCACCCTATAGATCACCTGCAAAACTCAATGCCACCACTCTATCTCTCTGAGTAGCTTATAACATGATTGACGTAATTCCTACACATCGAGGTCGTCCATATTCCTTCAAGGCCAATCTGTTGAGAATTCTCCTCGCAAAACCATCCCGCTCGAAGTCACTCCCGCCCAATGTCACTCCACCCTAGGAAACTCCCGCCCAAGGTCACTCCCGCCCAAGGTCACTCCCGCCCAAGGTCACTCCGCCCAAGGTCACTCCCGCCCAAGGTCACCTCCAAGGCCACTCCGCCCAAGGTCGCACTCCAAGGCCACTCCGCCCAAGGTCGCACTCCTCTGGCCTTGGGCGGAGACCCAGAACCGGTGAAAACTATCTACTGTTACGTTCACTTTCAGTGTAGCATTGATGTGCTGTATTATTGAAGATCAAGATGATCTTCATTATTATATAAGATCACGTGTTTGTATGACATTCAAACAGATCATTTTCCATCAACAGTTTCAACACAATTATGTACAGGGTGAACAACTATAAGAACGGCTGTCATTAACCATTCTTTCAACTTTGTTCGTTGATATCTGCCGTTAGCGAACGTTTCTGTTGAGATTCAGTTACATCACATTCGCTATTTTTTCTTTAAATCACGATATCTATCGATATTCTAGATCATGCCCTATAGCGGAAATGGTGATATGGATATGAAACCAATTCAAATCACAGTTGATAGAAGAGGAAGAGGCCTTCACAACTATCCCAAGATTGTTGAATTCGGTTGAAGAAAACGAGAGTAATAGACGTTTAGAAATAACATAATTCGACGTTTCCACGCACCACTTTGATTCTTGAGATGGGACAAGAAGTGTGAAAAAAACTAGGAATTTATCAAAGAACAAACTGCAAATATTTTCAGTACACATTGTTTCTACTAAATAGTGAGGCAATTTCAATTTTCTCTCTATTTATAGCCGTTCGCTACCTAGCGGTTATTCTAGAAACCTAAAAATATTTCCCATCTATTTTTTAGTGTCACTTTTCTTGAGATTTTCTTCAAAAGTTGTATCATTCTTCGTTGCTGAGATATTGCAAACATCAGCCGTTCGCAGTTGTTTACCCTGTATTGCATGATATTATTATCATAGGATTATGATAAGATTGCACTTGTTTTGACCTGTTGAATTGGAATATGTAAAAATACACAGGGTATTCCATTTGAAAATGAAAAGTTGGTTGCATTTCTGGAAAATACAGAAGTCCGTCATATTGGATTGTTATGTCATCGAATCCGAAATGGTTGCTTTTAGCGGTACCAAATTTGAGAAAAATCCGTTCACGAATGCAGAAGTTACAGTGTGGCTTGATACCCTGTATAACCCGGTATATTATCAGCTGTTCTGGATCATCTGATGATGCTTTCAAACCAATAGTCTTTCATCAGCAGAGGACTCAATTTCACTAATTCTTACAATTTCGGAATTCACTTTTTAGAAAATAATATTGTTATTTATTCGAATGAAATTTCGTGGGCGTACAAGCAGAACCCTGTAAGTCCACTTTTTTCGGAAATGAGTCCTCACACATAAGTCCATATTAGCGTAACGCTCCAGGCAAATAAACATTCAAGTCCATTTTGCGTTTGTTTCCGGAGATATAGTCAATGAATTTAGTTATGATTTTGACATGCAGAATCGGTCAAGTGCACTTGAACGATTTTATATTATTTTCTGGACTTACATGATTCTGCTTGTACGCCCACGATTTGTTATTGAATCAAAATGACATTGAATGAAATTACATATGTCGTCAATTAAAATGTATTCATTGTGGCAGATATTGTATTATAGAAGCTGAATATTCTATGATTGAATGAATTCCACCAATTACCGCTGTTGATCTGCATCGATAATGATTTACATTAATTTGCAGTAACAACATGTTTTTTTTATTCATATGGCATTCCGATTTTGTTAAATTCACGACATTTTTGTTGATCTGAAGAATATTTTTTCACCGTGTATATTTCATATTCTAAATACCTACTATACAAATAATTTTAATAACTTATGTGATTCGCCTTTCTCTATGAATTATCAACCATATTATTCTACATAATGAGCTTCTTCATCAAATTATGCCCAGCAAGAGCACCAGAAGAGTTGGCTTTTGACACCATATGTAGACTTGTTTCTTCTATTATACCTAAACAATGTTCAAATCACCCTATTCCATAGATGAGCTGACCAAACGCGTGTATGAAATTTTCACTCCACCCAATCACTAAAATAGATCAAATATGATAAAAAACGGCGATCGGAAAACCAGATAGGTAAATGACCATTACATTACAGTGGGTGAATCATGTAGAGTGGCAGATGGCCTAGCTTCGCTATCACGAACCATACTGGGGGTTCGAGTTCGAATAAGAAGCTCTATAATATTTCATTAGATGATGCTCTATATCGATATCACGGAATAATGGTATAACAGATGAAACAACAAAAGTTAGAGTTAAATGTAGCACTCGAAGCATGATAAGGCTTTGTGTGTCGGGTTTTCGGGGTGGAAAAAGGACACCCCGTGGATCTCAGCTGTTTATACTTCAACATATTTTGCTGATAATTGGGCTAGATAGGATGATGAGTGAAAAATGCTGGTGCTGGATGACTTTAGTGCATCTGGAGGATTCACTCCCTTCTATGCACACAGAAAAAAAATTGTTGCACCAACAAGTTATTTTTGTTGTTGTTGAATTGGATATATTTCAACAAAATTGACAAATTATACCATGGATGATACTCTTGCTGGTGGTAAACAAGTATCATAAAACCACAACTTAACCTCAGTAATAAACGTAAACCGTAATCGGCTGCTATCGAAGATCTGTCTACTGCAATTATTGATTAACTGTCACTTTCAACAACTTCATTTATTGTTGAAAACATTTAGATGAATTCATCAATATTTTTATAATACTCATTATTTCAGATTCTTCTGGGATTTCCTCTCCTCGTCTCTATAAAATAAAAATATGAATACTAAACTGGTCAACATTGATAACGTCGTGCTCCAAAATATAGCCTGAATTCAAAGTAGAATAACTCACGAATTTCCTTACCAATTTGAAATCGGTTTCGACCGATGATTAGCCTAAACTCTTGACAGTTTGTTGTGGCAATATGAATCTTCTGTAATTTCAGATAACATTGCTACAGGGTGATAATTGAACTGGTGTAAAATTGCATCGTGGTCGTCACCTTACCGTTTGAACAGATGATTTTTTAATTTTTTTTTCTCACTTGCATCCTCTTGATTGATGCTTCCTCTCGAAACATTTTCAGAATTTTCAAATTCAGAGCTTTGATAATCGTGTTATGAATATCCATTCAGAATGATGCATTTCTTGACTATTAATTGAATGAAATTGAAAGTTGGAATTCCTCTCCGAAGAATCAACGTTGTAGGTATGTATAGTCGTCGGATATCTGATCGTGTTCGAACACAGAAAATTCTGAAAAAGTCTATACAAAGTGATACAAAAAATACTGAATGATGGAATGGAGAATAACGTAGTCTGCAGTAGATGAAACACTGTGTTACTAGTGGAATAATGGAGTGTTACTTCGTCATGAGGATGTTTGGTGTCTGACCTCGAAATGGTTCTGTAATTTCTTGGATCGAAGGTCATATGATGAGAGAACGCATTTTTAATCGAAATGATGCATTTTCGTTGAGATAAATTATAAAATTCAAAAAATTACGATTGTAGCTCCAGAAGTATGAAATGCGTATTTATTCTTGACGATGGATATACAAGGTGCGATAAAAAACAACAAACTGTCAAGAGATTAGGCTAATCATCGGTGAAAACCGATTTTGAATTCAGGCTATATACTGGAGCACGACGATATCAATGTTGACCAGTTTATTTCAATATACTTGAAGTGAGGACAAATCAGATGATTGGCCCCAAAATGTCACTGATGCGTTTAAAGAATTTTTCGATCAGAGAGCCTAAAAGAAAACTTCACTAGCTTGTCAGTGACAATTTCTATTGAAGATGGTTTGGAGAAGAGAAATCAAGGTATATAGAGAAAATATCGAATTTTTACTCATCTTTGGACGTTTCGGGAACGAATCTGCTCCCGTGTTCAAAATAAAAAATTGATTTTGTGTATGGCAAATTCGTTTTGTTTTGACATTTCTCAGTTCTCAGTGACAATTTGTAACGTTGGTAATCAGATGAGTTACAGGATGTATTCATTAATTAATCTTGAATTTACCATTTCCATTTTCAGATTTCTGGTTGTCATCTTCTTTCCCAATGATTTTAATATTATTCCACTTTACCATAATGTTGTACATCTGTAAGGATATGTTCGCTAGTTTCGATTTGTCGATGTGTCTTTTCTTTATATTGAATTTATGTTCCTTCGTCCTTACTGAAAGAGGTCTGTTGGTTTAAGTTAAGCTGTTGATTTGAATAAATAATGGTGTAATAAATGAATTATTCTCAGTTGAAAATTTGAAAAATATTCATTGTTCATTTGAAATTGTTTCCGTTCAGGGTATATGATTGAAAATACCAGTTATATATAGTACGATCAGCGGGCAAACATTGATACTTTTGATTCGAATCAATCGAAGAATGTCAAATTTCAGAAATATTCTGATAAAATGTTAGTTCAGGAATCTATAAAATATATTGTAGGATATAGTACTACTAGTAATATAAAGTGACTCTATAGAACATCCCAGATGTCACAAAAAGCCAACGCCACCGAATAGTGTTCTATTGACGAATTAACAAGTGCATTAATCTAATGAATCGAACGTAATTGCTAGTGAAAAAACTCCCCGTATTGCATAACACACATTGGGTGTGAAATCAATTCATACAATAACCGTATGATGTCAACATCCTGTGTGGCATCGACGCTCCTTCATTGATCGCATCACCGATTTTCAACAATAGTGTCGGATTTATTGTGCGTTTTATCGATAGACGCGTTCTGAAACAACAACTGCGATTTATTGCTCAAGTCCGAAATTTTTCTGGAACTTTTTTTTTCCATCTCTTGGAGCACACGAAAGGATATTCCAATTGATGTATACGTGGAACATCGTGCGTACCTAGGGAGAATAGGGAGAGGAGGTAAGTGATAGGTATGTTTGGGTAATGAACCCCATACATGGGAACAGTATTCTGAAACTGGCCGTATCTGTGCTACATAGATCATGAGAAGCTGTTGAGGTGTTAAGTGGATTTTCACACGGAATAAGAACATGAGTTTTCGTGGGGCAGCTTCTGCGATGGATCGGACATGATTTTCCCATGAGAAAGTATTGCTGTATTTATAGTCGTTTCCTCAAGAACTCCTCAAGTCTTCCTTATCTGAGGATACCTTGAGGACTCCTCAGTACTTGACGTAAAACTTGTTTTATAGACCTCCCTTGAGCATTCCTTCTAAAAGGAGTCCTCACACTTGGCAACAGTGTATAATTTTACTGTTCTGTGACCAAATTTGTTGTTTTATGTTACGTGTTTGTTACAAAATGTAAAATGTCAAATTCGATAATATTTACTGCTGAGTGTGGACATCGAAAGATTCTAATAATCCATCAAAGGTTGGTTCAAATTGGGCCTAACAATATATTACTTCGATCACACACATAATATGTCCAAGGTTCTGCAAAATGAAAAAGGGGTCTAAGAGGTTGTCGATGATGATGGTGGAAGATTGCAATTCAAAAATTACTCTATTAAAAACGGATTCTTTCAAGCTGCAATGGAATAATAAACCGGGAAAGGAAGAATATCCATTTTATTGAATACTTTGAATGAATTTGTGATTTTGTGTGGATGTATTTCCATTACTTGAATTAGCTTCTACTGGAAATCGATATACTCGAATCAGATTCTCTGTACAAATTTCAAGACTTGAATATCCATTTGATTACTACATTCAATTTCATCATTCCATAGGTCGCGTCGTCGATGAACGACCCTGGAGGTAAAATATCGAAACACAACCTCACCTCACTCTTCTGTAAAACATTGAAAGACAACCTCACTTTTTTATTTGTTTACAGAGGATTCGAAGGATTGAAATAGTTTTTCACAACATTTTGTCATAGGAATCGTGTTTTTGCGCTATTCATTATTTCGAGCATGCCTTCTCATTGTGCTGTTGTACAATGCACAAAAAATGCAGCGAGAGATGAAGGAATATTATGATTTTTCAGGTAAATAGTGATCTCACATAGTTCTCATTATCCAACTTTGTCATTTCTTATTAAAATTCCTTCTGCCACTTCTGCAAGTGAAGCTAATACTGATGCCAATAGATTGTAAATGTTAACAACACACACGATCATATTTTGTCAGCATGTCAGACCAGTCCTCCCGTTTGATTGCATGAATCCAATCTTCTTGCATTCTTTTAGAAATTTCATGAGTATTTTTATTAGCTCCTATTGCAGAAGGAATTCCGATGAGAAATCAAAGAAATTACCAAATTTCAAGAATGAAAACTATATGTGATTGTTTATAATAGGTACTTACTTACTTTTAAATCATAATGTACCAACCGTATTCCTTCGTCTCCCGCTGCATTTTTTGTGCATTGTACAACAGCATAATGTACCAACCGTATTCCTTCGTCTCCCGCTGCATTTTTTGTGCATTGTACAACAGCACAATGTGATGGCATGAGCGAATTAATGAACAGCCGAAAAACACGATCCGTATGCCAAAATAATTGTGAAAACTTATTTCAATCACTTGTAAACAGGAGAAAAGTGAGGTTGAGTTTCAATGTTTCACCTCCAGTGTCGGTCATCTGACAGTTCTTACACGCAACCCATTCATGAAATTCATAACATAACCTGAAAATACTAGATATTGGATCAAGGAATGCTCAAGGTAACTCTTTACCTTTCTTGGAATTTACATTTCCTTGAGGCCTTCTTCCAGCTCATATAAATAATAATAATAATAATAATCGTTAATTTTCTGCCAATGAACAAAATAACAAATTCCACGTTTGAACAATTATGTTAGTACAAAAAAGGTATTGGTGGCAAACAGATTGCCCCAATGGCTCCCGTTCGTTTTGGTCCCTTGCTAAAGCGGCCGGAAGAAATTTCACTAATAGTTCATTCCCACCAATGTCCAAATCCGACGGCACATTAGCAACAACATCGCAGGAGAAAGCGAATATTTTTGCAGAGATGTTCGCAGTAAACTCTACTTTAGATTCCCAAGGAAAACTGCCGCCAGACATTCCACCCGTTGAGAGTCGAATGCCCGAAATCGTCTTCCGTCAACGCACTATCAGACGAATTTTGCTTGGTCTCAAAACGAATAAGGCTAACGGTCCTGATATAATTCCACCCATTATCCTCAAAAAATGTTCACCAGAATTAACACCGATTCTCTGCAAGTTGTTTACCATCTCGTACAGGTCGGGTATTTTTCCATCATGCTGGAAGACAGCTAGAGTCCAACCAATCCCCAAAAAAGGGAACAAGAACCTGCCCATTAACTACAGGCCCATTGCCCTGTTATCAGTAATCCCCAAAGTGATGGAGAAAGCCATCAATATTGAGCTTATCAAATATCTGGAGAGCTCAGGAATCATCAATGATAGACAATACGGCTTTCGCCACCGAAGATCTACTGGAGATCTACTTGCCTACGTCACTCATTTATGGCAATCTTCAATAGAAAAACACGGGGAATCTCTAGCTGTCGCGTTGGACATATCGAAAGCATTCGACCGTGTTTGGCACCAAGGACTCCTCCACAAACTACCATCATACGGCTTACCACCTCAGCTATGCCATCTCTCATCGAGTTTTCTATATCTATGCTCGGTATTTCCATCAGCAACACTCTTTCATGGGATAATCATGTCAGATCCATCGCAAAAGCTGCTTCACAAAAACTCGGATTCTTGTTCCGTGCGAAAAGCTACTTTACACCTCAACAGCTTCTCATGAGCTACAAAGCGCAGATACGGCCTGTTCTAGAATACTGTTCCCACATATGGGGTTCAGCACCAAAACATACGCTGATGCTCTCAGATTCCATCCAGAGAAGAGCCATTCGCCTGGTGGGTGACGCCACACTCACTCACTCTTTGACATCATTGGAACACCGTAGAAAGGTCGGCGACCTTTCACTTTTCTATCGATACTTCCACGGGAAATGTTCTTCGGAAATCTCTGCAATCATCCCTTCACTAGCAATACCAATCAGACGAACTAGACAAGCCCAGTCAGCACATCCTTTCGTCGTCAACCTCGAAAGATGTCGAACAGCACTTTATCAAGATTCCTTCATTCATAGAACGGCTAGGCTCTGGAATTCATTGCCTGTGGAAGTATTACCAACAACATATAATCTCCAAAAATTCAAAAAATATTCCAATAACTACCTCCTGTCCCTATCCTCCCTAGGAACGCACGATGTTCTTTGAACATTATAGGGATTCCCTTTCGTGCGCTCCAATCGATAAAAAAAAACAAAAAAAAAACAAAAGGTGAAGTGATAGGTAAGTGGACCGATTCTTCCACACTCCCCTAGATTATTATTATATTACAACTATAAATTGGAAACTGGTACTTAAGGATGCCTTAAGGGATGAGGTCACCTAGAAGAGCGACTATAAATACGGGCCATAGTGGTCTTGGTGGTATCAGACATTTTTATATCAGACATACTGAGTGCTGCCTTTCGACAATGAAACGGGAAGAAAGAGAGAAAGTACGCCATGATAACCAGATGGGGGGAAGCAGGGAGAAAAGGCAAATGAGGCGGTCGATGATGCGTGGTAGCGCGGGGGTGGATATGCCGCCAGCTTGTAGCACTCACCCTGATTAGACCGGGGTGGGGGCGGTATCTTCTGCCGCTGCTGTGCTGCCTCGCCCGCCAGATATACAGGGTGGCCCTTGAGTTTTTTTTTTATCTCTTGGTGTGGACGAACGGGAAATAATGTTCGTGGAATATCGTGCGTACCTAGGGAGGATAGGGAGAGGAGGTAGGTCTTGGAATTTTTGGTAGACTGTTGTTCGACATTTTTCAGGGGTAACGACGAATGTGCTGACTGACCCTGTTCAGTTCGTTTGACTGGTATTGCTAGTGATGGAATTATGGCAGAGTTTTCTAAGGAACATTTTCCGTGGAAGTATCTATAGAAAAGTGAAAGGTCGCCGACTTTTCTACGGTGTCCTAATGAGGTAATTTCAGTTTGTAAATGCTTTTGATTCAATATATGTTGGAATTATTATTGTATTTAGCCTACAATTTTATAATTGCATATAAACTGCTGACTATTTTCATGTAACTCACTTGTGAATCTCAGTGATTTGCTATTTGTAGTCTATGTATTAATATGGCCAATAAAGATAACTCACTTACTTACTTGAGTAGAAGAACGACAGATTGTTGACTTGAAAATATCTCGATTTTGGCCAACTCGTTTCGATTAAATATTGCTTATAAGGAAAATACATTTTTTTTATCGCTTGGAGCGCACGAAAGGGAATCCCTATAATGTTCAAAGAACATCGTGCGATTACTTCGAAGTTTTCAAAGGTGAATACATAACAATTTCGAAACTAAGAGTTTTCGAGCAGAAGAAATCATAGTTTGCTAGCCACTTCAATATAGGTATTTTCTATATAGAGTGCCACATAGTCCATTCTAGTGGCATGAATTCGCACTTCAGTTTCTTGTTCTCCAAGTCATTACCTTTACTAGGTAGTTCCATGGAGAAATATAGGAGACACAACTGTAATTTTAACAAAAATGGTATTGGTACGTCATAGAAAAACTCCAAATCTTCTCCACTTATACACTTATATTTGATAGATTATTGATTATTGATTGGTTTCGGTTATATGTATATTCCAATGGGGGAGACCACTGATTTTTAAAAACGACATTATTGTGAACTCTATACTGAAAAACTACCAGTCAGTTAATTTTGAATTTTTTCATTCATGCTAAGTCGATGAAAAAAATAAATTAGAATAAGTGTATTTCAAAACACACAATTCCTGCGCCATTTGCATATTTGTCAATTCATTGGTGTGACTGGTGCGACGTCTTAGTCCCAACACGCCTATTGCCCTTGAACTGACCAATCACACTGCAACACTGCAGAATGACGAGGTATCAGAGAGGGATAGCTACAGTTCGGGACTAATACGTCACGGCTCCACCATCATATTTGGCTTTTTGAAATATCGAATGAAATATGCTGATTTTAAAACGATATAGACTCGATTCCCTTCAACTTCAACTCATAATATTGATTGTACATAAAACGTAAATCATGATTCGTCGATTGAAAGAGGTTTGCACGCATTTCTTCCCCCAGTGGTCTTCCCCATTATCAGTCTCATAATAGGTACAGGAATATATCAGGTGATGAAAAAACCATTGATTTTGAAACAATAGGATTAGGTTCGGACTAATTTTATTATTATTAGGCTCATTATGGTGGATGAGAGTAGTAATAAGGTGAGGTTATGAGGTAGGAAGGAATGAGAAATAAGTTATCATTATCAATTTCAAAAACTGACAGTATATTGTAGATGATCGCATTTTAGAAATCAGCTGCATAATTCTCATTCAATTCAATAAGTATAAGAAATATAACCGTATAGTTTCAGGCGTCTACATAATGTCTTCAAAGCTTGGAAATATCGACGTCATAGGCAGTTGTTGAAAAACAAATGATAAACATCAGAGGAGTGAAAATAATGGAAAAAAGATCATACTCATTCCTGACGTCCACCCACTAGCTTGATACTCTCAACCTGTCAAAACATCAGTATACAATGTCATTCATAAAGTCGGCATCATATGGGAAAAACTTTTATTGATGATTTATTTTGGAATTTGAGTTGGACGTTGAGTTTTGCTTCAAAAAATATGAAAAATGGCCTACTCAATCGGGGTCACGTGACTTTCGCTACATGTCAAAAGTGACATTTTTTCAAATTAATCGCTGAAAGTAGGCTTATTTGTTCGAATATCGAAAAAGTTTACTTGGAAAAGTTGTTTCTATTTCAATTTTACATATGTGACTCGGATTTTAACCTTCTATTACATTTTTTAGATTTCGATATTTTTTAAAATTTTTCGAAGTTCCTGTAATATTAAAAGAAGTGTAAATTCGATAAAACTACTTCATATCAGTAGTTTCATCATGCTATTAACTTTCAATTACTAATTATCACTAATTATCGACAAAAATATGATTTTCTTCAGAAAATGATTATCTCCGCTTCAAAATTTTGTTATGTTTGATGCAAGCATAACATCGAAATTCTGTTATGATTGAGTCAAGCATTTAGACAAGAAATTCATTTAAATTTATTTTTCCAGTACTGAAAAGATCTGTTTAAATGAATTTCTTCTTCTTGACGATGTATCAACTTTGCATCAAACATAACAGAATTTGAAAGCATGTATTATCATTTTCTGAAGAAAATCATATTTCTGTCCATAATCAGTGATATTGAAAAATTGAAAGTAAGCAGCATGAAAAAGCTACTGGTATGAAGTAGTTTCGTGGGATCAATAATTCTTCAAATATTACAGAAATTTCGAAAAATTAAAAAAAAAACAAAATCAAAAAGTTGCAAAAGAAAGATCAAATTCGAGAAGCATGTATAAAATTGAATTAGAAACAACTTTTTCAATTAAACTTTTTCGATATTCGAACAAATAAGCCTACTTTCAGCGATTAATTTGAAAAAATGTCACTCTTGACATGTAGCGAAAGTCACGTGACTCCGATTGAGTAGGCCATTTTTCATCTTTTTGGAAGCAAAACTCAACGTCCAACTCGAATTCCAAAATAAGTCATTAATGAAAGTTTTTCCTATATGATGCCGACTTTATGAATGACACGACTGTATATAGCATAGACGCTGAAACGTCCATATTGCCCCTAGTAATGTCCCTAATGAATTAAACGAGAATTATGCAGTTGATTAAAAGAATTCGAATATTGTGTGAAGGTTTGGAAATAACAACAGGTTTAACTATTTTTTGTCAAATTATGTGTCTTCGATATTTTTTAATGAAAATGGCGCTAACTCAAACAACGAAACAGTTAAGTGCGCATTTATGCCACCAAAGTTACTTATGTGGCTCCCTCTAGAAAATACACAAATATCGAATTATGATTTGAACCCCCTCAGGTTCTAAACTGTTGTGTATCCATATTAAAAAATGTCGAAGTAATAATGATAATACCAAACTTTGAAAAATTCAACTTTCCAACCCTGTATCCCCCTTATCAGGAATATTTCATCAAGTTGCCTCAAAACGTGATGTCCTGGAGTCAAAAACATACCACACCCTATATACAATCGCTTGAGGACCATCCTGTATATAATCACCCGCCGCTCTCGATTCTTTTTTCCTTGCTGGCAAAATTGTAAGCTTGTGCGTTAGCCCTTTATGACAAATCTATTATTGTTACGAAAATATTTTCAGGAGACATAATAGCTGAATGATTTTCTCGATGTACAGAGTCTTTATTTATAATACGAGCCCCTTTTTTCCATTTGTTTCCACCTTATGAAAACATTTCAGTGCATAGTCTTTTTAATCCCCTCTGGATTGAATATAATTATGATCATAATGAATTCATTTTCAATTCTTCAATTCACAAAAATATGAAACTCGAATGAACCAACTCATTTCATCTATGACCATGGATACGTCCATGTCTATGACCAACTATATGCACCATAAATATCGATAAAGTAACACACAGTGACGGCGCACTGGAATATTAATTTCAAATCCAATCACACCAACAAAAGAAGCTTCATCTTACTGTTGATAAAACTCCCAAGTTGTATTAGAATTGTCAGAAAGACTTTTGAACCAGTCATAAAAAAACAATTTTTTGATGAAAACTGACTGTGATGTTGTTTCTGAGATTTAGGTCTTAGATGAAAGAAAACTATTTTTCTTGAAAGCAAACGTTTCGTCAATTCATTTTGACATCCTCAGGGCAATAAGAATAGTTTTCCGTGTTGAACGAACGGTGATGAACCATAACAGGTTTCTGATTTGACAGATGTATATATAAAAATGAGTTCAAAACACAACACTGGAACACATTAAGAATTTTGATAAAATAATGATAATGACCATCTGTTGAATATGCAAAGTGGAACTGTTCAACACGGAAAACTATTCCTATTGCCCTGTAGATGTCAAAATAAATAGACGAAACGTTGGCTTTCAAGAAATATAGTTTTCTCTGATCTAAGACCATAATCCTAAAAACAACACCACATTCATCTTTCAAAAGGTCGTTAAATAATTGAAATATGATGAAAACATTGATACCCTGATGTATTGCGAAAACGTAGCACAAGTTGGGACTAATGTTGAATTTAATTTCTATTGACCCGGCCGTTACTTCATGATTGTTCATAGTAAATATAAAGGATTTCACGATAAGGTGAGGTTTCCAGAAAATTTTCAACACGACATAATATCTCGCTAAAAATTTTTAAGAAGATTTTTCAATAAACTATTTAATATAATTGATAATACCTACCAAAACTGGAAGAAATAAGATGAGGTTGCACATCTGCAACACTACGTGTATTCTTTTAACTGTGTTGGTGCAGATATGCACCTTGTGGTGGTCTTTTCAGTGATTCCCACCAAAACTCTTAGATTCGATGTTGTTGGGTTCCCCTCTGCTTTTGCGAAAATGAATCCCCCACCGTTTTTCATTCCCGACATGATTAGTGTAGCAATTTTTTGATTAGGCTGATACCAATTGATTTGATAATATTGAAATATTGTGGAGATGATTTCGAGTTTTACTCAGTAGTTTTAAATAATATTGATTGTTTTTTTCAAAAGTTTTCATCGTGTTCTCATGGATAACTGGAGGTTAGGAGAATTGGAGTATTGAAATCAAAATATATTGATGATTATGAAATACTGATTTTGTGTTGTCAAAACTTCATGCTCTGATAATAACGAAATTGAGCGTGACTATGATGACCATGCAAGACTACCAGACGCCATGAATGTCTTTTCTTCAACTAACACTATGATGAATATGTCATTGATGAAGACTCCAGCGATGACGAAATATTTACAATGGAGAACCTCAGAGGCGCTATATTGAGTGCTAATGCTGAAACTATTATGAATATCAAAGCAACTGGTCCAGTGAGAGGAAATAGGATACCAGAATCGATAATAAAGACTGGTAATGAGCTTAAAATACAATGAGAGGAAGCTTCGAGTATGGAACGAGACGAAAATCTTATGATACGTCACTGGAATGAAAAAAATAAAGAGTCACCATTGCTTCCAATTATGAATCTGTGGTGTGTGATCCTGTCTGAAACACCACAGTTGATTTTTAATAGCTCTTGAGTTATCACAGTTTTATACTAGAAAAAGTGATCGTTAATAAGTGATTTTTGAACTGCACCACAAGTAAGATTTTGCTGATGTGTAGATACCTGTTAGATCAATGACTTTAGTTAATAATCTGATATTTGATGAAGTAACTGCATTGAATCTATTCCATTGCTTTCGACCAACATTCACTCAAAAAACTCATCAGGTCTTCCCACCATTTTTTGCTGAAGATAAGAATCTAGTAATTGATAAAGATGGATCAAGTAAAACCAAATTCCAGTGGCGTATCATTCCAAGAAGCACAATTTGATTTGTTGATGTCTCAACTGAACATTCTGACCGCTGGTATGAGCGAAGTGCGAGCTTTGCTAACTGAACAAAATAAAAAGATTGATGGATGCATCGCCAACATCGCTTATTTGAAAAAAGAAAACGATAACCTGAAAACTGAAGTGGTGGAGCTTGAAGAGAAGGTGAATATTATGTCACCTTCGAATATATATGCAGAATTTGCCTCTAGAAATTTGCGTGAGAAAAATATCATCATCTACGGCCTGGATGAAGCGACTGATGATTTCAAGGCTGTAACTGAAATTTTAACTGATTTCGTTCCATCAAACACCCCAAAACCAATTAAAATAACAAGGTTGGGTAAACCCACTGGTAAAATACGTCCTTTGAAGGCTGAATTTTCAAGTCGTGAAGATGCCATAGCAATTCTCTCCAAAAAATCTGAAGTTCCATTAAAATTCTTCCCGAACGTGAAAATAAAAAACGATTATAAGTACTCCGAACCAAAGAGAGGTCCTTTCAAAAACATATCGAGAGCTGGAACATAGAAATTCTAATGGTGAGAATCTGAGGATCAAATTTAATTTTGGCCAACCAACACTCGTTCCTGCTTCTCAAGAAGTCGTGAAGAAGACGAATCGCCAAACAAGAATTTGACCAAGATCTCCAAATCACGTCAAGAATCATCAAAAAACTCTCACTGACTTTCTGGAACTGTCACGGTCATTCAAATATTTATAACTTCCTTGAAGAGAATAATGATTTTGATATTTCATCATTATATCACTTTGAATGTAATTTCTTACTCTATTGACCCTGATCAGAAATGTCCAGTATGTAACAGAAATGAAAATGAAACACTTTTTCATATAATTTTTGAATATCCAATCTATACTGTCATGAAGCAACCTGATTCATGCCTACGGAATTTGGAAACATTCATTGAAGCTTTAAAAAATATAACAATTGTTAATGCCAGATTGATTTCTGAATATATTTGGAATATACTTAGGTTAAGATCGTTCATTTTAAACGAATAGTTTCAATTATTTCTCTTTTCACCTCTAGGTGGTGTAACTCTAAGAGCATTTTGTTTTTGTTTTTTTATACATTTTGTTTTGTAATTAATATTCTTGTTACAATTATAAAAAAAAAAAAAAAAATCTGAATCTGTACTACCAATAGCTAATTTATCTCAAAAATAACCATAATATGAGAGAAGAAGATAGGGCTGACCAGACTATCAGTCTATACTGGGTGAGTAACAGAAAGAAAGTGGTACTCAATACTCATCAATACTTGATCATTGCCTATGGCTATCCAAAATACATGGCAGCTCCATTGCTAACATCGCGAAAAAAAGGACTGATATCATTTTCATAGGTCCCTTGCTGGAGGTATTTTGGAAACCTACAAGAAAAATACCAATCGAGGGCGTGTCCAATCGGATGTAAGCTAGAATGAATTCTCACGGTTTGATGCAGTAGGGATCATTTGATTGTATATCAGGAAAACCAGATACGATGCCGATCATGTCACAAGAAAGTGCAATTCAAATGAAAAAAGTGCAACGAAGGTTTGAATCCTAAAATATGTTTTTTGAGTAGGTACCTACGATACTCGTAAAACTCGTTCACTAATCTCCACGAAATTCGTGTATTATTCAGTAGTGACTACTTCACTATACTTTGAGAATCCATGGACTTCTACCAAATATTGTTTACTCATACATTCACATCACTTTCTATTTTCTATCATCAGCTCATGAATAAATGTATTATTCCTGCAGTGTATCCCCCTACTGCCCCTCATTATACTGTCAAGAAGTACAAATGTCTATGAAATAACTTTCGTTCATTTCTAGATCTTCATTCATAAATTAACTTTTCCAAATTAAAACATCTTGTACAGCGTTTCGATCAGGTCAAAGCGGAGTTCATAGACTCTAGTTCCGGTAAAATTTGCATGAAACCGCTTAGCTTGCGATGCGGGCTAAGCTATACGCCCGGTATCGATTCCAAATATAAATAGATTCCGAATCGATAGGCCATTCATTACTGATTTTTGATTATTATTGATCACCCATTTCTGATTACTGATTATTCATTACTGATTTCTGATTACTTATTCATTACTTTTATAATGCATTTCGATAACACTTTACTTGATTCCGTAATTGAATTACTTATTCACGAGTGTACCGTCCTCCCGACTTTGATCCTGCTGGTCAACCCCATGTTATATGTCATAATGTAAGTACTGTTTTCCATGTTCTATCCGATTTGTTTTTTCTGTATTGTCTTTCGTTTGGTAATTCACTATGGTTTGTCTCTGCTACTTTGCCATGTGGCAAGCATTTATTCACGACTTTCCCATTTAAATCAATAAATGTTAATTATATACGAAAACTATCTTGACTCTTCATTTGGGGATGAATATGGTTGGGTGGTGAAATGATCAAAATCCTCTCATCGAGCCAAGCGAGTAGCCAAGTTGCGATCCATAGGAGGGCAACATCTGAGTTGCGACATGTGGTGGACACGCCGTTTGCCAAATAATCTACCAAAACCATCTGAGTTGCGACAATACCATTGTCCTTCAGAAAGGACGCTAATTTTTTGTTTTACTCTGATAAAAATGAATTTCGGGAGTATCTGGGTTTAACGATCAACTATCACACTGTCCTTATGTATATCATCGAGAAAAACATATTCTAGGCACCGTTTACAGTGAACCCCTTTGGTGGAAAACCGGAAATCGACAATGTCCGGCGCGTGGACGCCTTCTGCCGTCCAAATGGAAAGCAACGGCTGTTAATCGACGGGGAATCCCCTTCCAGCTCGAGGGCCCAACTGTTGACACCCCCGTCTCGCCTGTCGTGAGGCTTCCGGTCAGAACAATGTCTTTCCGCGTTATGGCAAATCTGTGTTTCCGGGAGCTCTTAGTTCGGAAGGGTGTTCGCGGTGATAGAAAAATTAGTTCAGCTTTCGAAACTTCAAGGGATTCGTTTCCGGGATTTTATTTAATGGTGAAGGGTTCATATTCTGTTATTAAATGATGATATTACTACCTATAAAAGTAGCACTTACGAGATTCCTTGGTGTACATATACAGACAGCATAATTGAAGAATAACTATCTTAATTATATCTGCTTTGAAGAACAATCTCTTCCAATTTTACTAAAAAATAGCTAAAATCTTCAAAGTGGAAAACAAATTTGATTTTGATAGAAAAACTCCAGGAGAATAGTTGATTTTCTCACATTATCATCATTGTTTATATAGCACTTGCGGAAATGACTCGAAGTTCTTGAATTATTATTATCTTATAACCACTACCGTATTCAGGCCGAGATTCAGGCACGTTATATGATCTCTATTTTGAATTACAACTTGAAAGCTCTTTGCCTGGCTACAGATGAAATGCATCTTTGATCAAATCAGTTCATAACAATCACTCGCGAAAGACACTGCAGTTAATCAGTTCTAGTTAGCCGGTCAAACAGGAATCCGGAACACAATTTGGTTCTTACTATTATATCGACATATAGATTATTTTATATAAATTGTATTATTCCTCCTAGTCTTTTATCACATGTATTTCATCAATAATGTTAGTCACTTCATTTTATTATTTATCTGATGGCATGTCATAATGACAACGTTATGTCACTCAATTTTGATGACATAACCAAGCTCATTATGGGACTAAGTACCATAATGAAATTCTATAAGGAAAACATGTAATGGTTTGATCAAAAAAGTTTATTCAAAATGCATAACTATGTACAAAACTATTTTTTATAAATGGTAAAAGAACAATTACTACAATTTGTAATATTAATATAATGGCAAAGCACAGCTCACTCACCTACTAATATTTGAAACTACACAATACTTACTCCTTTAAAAATAGTTGTCATTGTGACATGTCGAAAATGCAGTTTTTAATTTTTCGAAAATGTATTGATATAAATGCCATCAGATAAAATTTTGTATGTAATACGAATCATAAACAATCATTATGGCACACGCCGTGTTATCGGACTCGGCTACGCCTCGCCCGATAACATTCACGACTTGTACCATAATGATCGTCTTTATGATCCTTATTACATAAATAACTATTATATTCACTACCATATATGTGTATTGTAATCCTTCTCTTTTCAACTTGCGAATGAACTCATTTTCATTTCATTATTATTATTATTATAACAAAACAACAACAAAAACAATATAGTTCAGTAATTCTCGCGACATCGAACATTTCATTTCCGGCTATCAATCATTTAAGTTCGTTTTCTAGCATTCGCACCAGCACTCGCACACAAGGCATTCGCGTTCGTGATACGGACAATCAAATCCACAGTTTTTGAGCACGTCGATCATTTCTTGTTCCTTCGCGACACGGACATTCGAATTCGAGTCCGTCGTTCATTCCTAGTGATTCCGCGACACGGACATTCAAATCTATGAATATTTTAGTATGTCGCTCATTCCTAGTGCCTTCGCAAACAGACATGCAAATCCACGGCCATTTGAGTCCGTCGCTTGTACTCAGTGCCCACCTTCACGACACGGACTGTCAAAACCATCGTTATTTGACACACTGTTGGTCAATCTGGAATCGTATTTTCCTCGCGATGTTGTGAATCATTCACCTTTATCGTGCTTTCCTCAATCACACATCTTAACTCTCATCCATCCGTATTCTGAAACTCGATAGAGAACCACCAATTCGTACATTCTCACAAAATACAACAATTCGAAATAGGTGTATATAGGACCATATACCGAACCATACATAAGGATTGATGAATATAGCGTAGCGAACTCAAACATGGGCAGACATACTCGTAACGTGAAAACCTTCCTTTCGTTTTCCTTAGTTCATCTCTAAGGAGATAGTCATCAATGATTTGTTACAGTTTCGAAAATCATGACTTGTCAATAAACTGTTTCATTTCAGATAATAGGGCTTATCTATTATAACGTATCAGAACAAATTATGCCACACGATTCTTCCATTTGCATTAGTGTAGTTGCAAAAAGTCTCATTTGGTTATATTTAGCCATTTGTCTCCCCATAAGAATGGATTTACTCAGTAAAGTAAGCACTCAAATTATGGTATATATTAGGGTGGAGTTTTTAACGACATCGCTGAAGCGAAAGCGTTGAAGAGGATGCATAATTGAGGAACAATCACAATTCGGGGTATGTGATTTTATAATTAGGTTAAACTTTAGTTGCACGGAAAATTCAGTTATAAGTAACTGTTTGCTAGTGAATTATTGATTATCTTCAGAGTTAAGTAGCGAGAGTGTCTGATTTTCACTAACTTCATTACCTGATGGAAGTTCATGTACCTTAGGCGGTCCACATTTCGTCCAGCGACATTTTCAAAGTGAAAGTTCGCTGGAAGTTAAACCTCCCAGCATCCTCTGGGTTTCAAAATCAATTCACGAAGTATACGGATTCGTATAAAGTTTTGTTTCGAGGCTGCTTCGTCTTCATCTGGATCGGGTTTGATAACAACTTCGATGCAAACTGCTGTGCATCCGATGCTTCTAGAAGATTAGGCCCATCAAAAGACTTGCCAACTACTCTCAGATCCACTTCTCCAAGTCTGTCCAAGTGGAAGAAGATGTTTTGTTATCTCAATTGAGGAATTCGAACGATCTAGATTCTATAGGAGATATACAACTTTCCTAGAGCTCGTCAACATACAGACTATGGTTGAAAAAAAGTGGATTGAACTGTTCGCTCACAACAGAGATGATGACAGTTATTATCTCGCTCTACTGGGTGTTCCCTTGACACAATGTTCTGTTTTTCATAAAAACGGACCCTTCAAATGATCTTAAACACTCACAGTCACCATTATATTCGTGTGAAAATCCTTTACCCGCCACTTTACTTGTTTGTTCCACTAAAGAACACAGTCAAACGTCGCATTATCATATTAAAACCCCATATAGAGCGGGATCGGAAGCGTATCCAGTGTCACCGGTCGTAATTACACAGTAGCGAAGTGGTGGCCTTTTTTGTGGCACGTGCGGGGCGGGATGGTCACGTGCCTCGAGACTAGAGTTACAGGAGGATGCTCTATCGGCTGCCGCAACAATTTCACATGGGAAATTATATGCCTGTTCTCCGTGGATTTAATCTTCGCGGAGATGCGCGTAGGGCTGGTTTACCCTATTCGTTAATTCGATTTGAATTGATGTTCTTTTGTCGGGAAATCAATGAACGTTGATGATTGCACATCAGTATGTTTGTTGGGTTGGGTACATTTTTGCAGAATCATTAATATGGATCAGTCTCTATAGGTTAATCGAGGAGGTGGAACGTTCACTCTGCTTGAGTATCGAATCAGAAATGAAACCATAATTGAAAAAAAAACAACAGAATCACACAAAATATATCAATAAAGTAGAAAAACAGTCACGCGTCAGGCATCAAACTTCACACGCAGAAGGAAATGGATACCTTTGCTCCCTTGATATATAAATAACTATATACATCAGAGGAACGCAAGAATGAATATAAATATTATAGAAATTTTCTCAGCAATCTTATCAGGACCACGAAAAATGATTTTTATAAAAGTAAAATACATGAATCTGGCAATAATTTTAAAAAAATTTGGGATAATATAAAAGATATAAATAATAGTAAGAAACATCATGATTCTCAAAATTTTCAAATTCTTGATGAAAATGGACGGAAGTGTTGCACAGATGAAGAAATAGCAAATGAATTTAATTATTACTTTATTAATATTGGAGAAAAAATGTTAAATAAAATTCAGAAACCATTATCCTCTGCTCCAAACAAAAATAAACGCATGAAAAACTCGCTCTTTCTTCATCCGGTAACGGAAAATGAAATTATTGTAATAATTTCTGGTTTAAAAAATAATACATCACCTGGTCCAGATAAAATCTCGATATACTTCATTAAAAAATACCATACCTATCTTTTGAAACCACTTTGTCATATATTGAATTCAATTTTTTTGTCTGGAAAAGTTCCTTCTGCTTTTAAAGAATCTGTTACAACTCCAATTTATAAATCTGGAGATAAACAAAAAACGAGTAACTATAGGCCCATAACAGTCATTAATAACTTTGCGAAAATATTCGAGAAGTGTCTGAAAAAAAGAATAGTGAATTTCTGTGAAAACAATGATATTATATCTAATTGTCAGTACGGTTTTAGAGAAAATTCATCAACTGAAAATGCTGTCTTTGAATTAACAGATAAAATATTCAACTGCTTTCAAGAACAAGAGAAATGTATAAGTGTATTTTTGGACTTAGCTAAAGCATTTGATACGGTCAATCATAACATACTTTTTCAACGGTTGGAAAATATTGAAGTGAGAGGTGTTCCCTTAGATATTTTGAAAGACTATTTATCAAATAGATTACAAAGGGTAAAAATCAACAATGCAAGTAGTAATCCACTACATATAAAAATGGGTGTACCGCAAGGGACAGTTATGGGCCCTATATTGTTCTTACTATATGTTAATGATATTTTTGACATGCAAAATTTCAATGGTAAACTAATATCTTATGCAGATGATACGGCTGCAGTATTTGTTGGAAAAACCTGGAATGAGGTATATGATAAGGCAGAAACCGGAATGAAGCAAATATACATCTGGTTGAATAATAATTTATTGAGCCTTAACATAGAGAAAACAAAGTTCATGGCATTTTCGTCAACAAAAAGAGACCAACCCAACAAGAAATTTCTTAAGGTCCACCAATCTACATGTATATCAGCAAATTGCTCTTGTTCGGAAATCAATAAAACTGAATCACTTAAGTACCTATTTGGGAATAATGATTGACCAATTTCTACGCTGGAATGATCATATAGATTACACGGTGAAAAGACTCCGTAAATTAATCTACAAATTTCACCAACTTCGAAATATTCTAAGGAGAGATGTCGTGCTGATGATTTATGGTGCTTTGGCTGAGTCCATGCTGAGTCTGTAATACGTTACTGTATTATTCAAATCATCTCTGCACAACTTGGATATAATTCAGAATACCCTAATCAAAATAATGTTGAAAAAAAAATCGCAGATATTCCACTGAAGAATTATATCAAGAAGCCGGTAAATTTAAAGTAAGGAAACTTTATGCCTATGAGTGTCTACTATGGATACTGGGCAAACCTGTAGAAGTAATTTCTCATCCACATAATACACGCTTGGCTTCAACCCATGCTATGAATATTCCACGATGTAGGCTGAGTCATAATCAAAAATTTATCACTTATTTTGGTCACAAATTGTATAATCAACTACCTGTCTCTATAAAGAATATCAAGACACATAAGAAACTGAAATCAGAAATAAAGTTATTTATTGCAAATCATTATGATAAGTTTTATCATGGATGTATATGTATGTATGTGTATGTATGTGTATGTATGTATATATATATATATGTATGTACGTATGAGGGCTATACTCATGACTTTCGCAGTCTGAAGTTCCACAATACAAGCTCAGCTTAGGTGGCCTCAGATTGTTAAGCATGATGTACTTCTTTTTTTTTTGACTTCGTATAATGTTATATTGAAAATGTTATCAATCTGAATCTGAATAGATCTATCTATCTATCTATCTATCTATTCCTCATTGATATTGCAAATTTTTTGTTTTCAAGAATTGTTCAACAGGTGTCAAAATGAGAGGATGTTACGGTCCCGTATATAGTATTCACTGTATACTGGAGAAAAATCCACATACCTTCAAGTGCCTTATTTCGGGCCAACAAAGCCAAGAGAACGTCAGAGTTGGGGGGGCCGTCCATGCTGTGGGGCGGCATAATGGGCTGAGACACTGGGGGCAGGCCCTGGATGTGGGGCAGGCTTCTCGCTTGATCCAGGATCGACATGGCAGCCGATCAGCCAGAGGGGAAGTCACAAGTCCTTCTGGAACCTAGAAATCGTTTCCGATCATATTTCATTGACGGCCAATTCATCAGTGCTCAGAACAACAAAAACAGTGTTGCCGCCACGACTTATAAAGATTATCACACGTTAAACTGAAAATGTACCATTTTGGTACATTATTTCAAATCAGCATAAAACACAATTATAACGGACTTTGAAATGGGTTCTCGAGAAGTAGATGGCTCGTTCTCATCAGATTTGAGTAAATAAAATAGTTTTAGAAATAAGATTTCACTCACTTATCCATCCTTATATTCCTTATACTTAGGTATGAGAATTGAAAACCAAGGGAATACGACATACAACCGGCGATACAACCGTTGGGGAATCACAGGTAAGGTATTCTATGCAGAATCTTCACCATACAATTACACGGGTAGATGGCGCCCGCATACAGAACACAAAAATATGTTTTGGATGAAGAAAAGTAGCACATCACGTGTCTAGGTTGCTATACAATATGTGGTTTGCTAACTGATCATCCAAACGAAAGGGAATGCCAATGATAATTGAATAGAATGAACATATGAATATTATGATTTTATACATAGGAAACATGGAATTGTACCAAAAATGCCCTAAATTCAAAATGTAGTTTCACCTTACGAAACAGGATAAGATGTACCACATTGGGTGCAGATGTACCACCGCGGCAACACTGAACAAAAAGTGTCATCATGAGAGAGTGAACAATTTTGAACCCTTTTCAGAAGATATCTGGATGATTGAAGAAAAATGGTAGATAACGGGAGGAAACACATATTCTCCTGAAGCCTACATGGATATTACTGATTCGCAGACCAGCACATAATATTCTACGAATGTGCTCACTACGTTCACAACATACCTCCTTCAGAATATTCCGAAGAACGATCATAGAATATGATGAGTATGTTCTGAATAGTCATAGAATGTTTTACGACAATATTCTCAGAACATTTCATCCAAATATTCTAGGAACGTTCCTAGGATATTCCATTGAATTCTATGAATGTTATTCAGGCACGATCCTAGAATGTATTGTCCGAATATTCTAGGCATGTTCGCCTGCTGGTACGTTCATAATATTTAGACACTCTGACAAAAATAAACATTTTTGATTCTTATAAACACATATCCTAACACTTGCTTCGTTTTTAGTATACACGGGGTGAAATTTTTCAGGAAAAGTAGTTTTTCATTTATTATTCAAATTTCTTTTCGCCAATTTTGATAAAAACTGTCATGCTTATCTGCTGTATGTATGTAGTTCGTGACACTTTCCTTCACTATACTGTACGAAAATAAGCAACTACACCATGTTTTCCCCTTTTCTACCTTTTCTGACACTCGTTGATTGAGCTCATCAAAGTCTACATACATATTATTACTATGGGTGAAATAAAATTCGTCTGTACGCGAGCACTAAGTGATTCTGAGAACGTTCTCAGAATATTCCCGCGTGGAACATCTCGAATATACTCAGAATGTTTCTCCGAGAATATTCTGAGAAAATGCAAATGGGACGAAAATTCACGTTCCAAGAAAGTATGCTCATAATATTTTTCAGAACATTCTCAGAGCATTTTATGAATATATAGAACATTCTCAGAATGATCTAGGAATATTCTCAGTATGCAGGAAAATATGTTCATAACTGTATGTGTCCATAAGTGACCATTAGGGTGATATTTATGTCACACATTTCAAGACAACATTACCCAAAAACTATTATAGTTCAAACATACATTTATACATATACCATATACAGATCATCGATACTTCACAAATATCATACGATGTGTGAAAGCATATTAAATTTTTGTTTCAGCACCCCAAAAGAGTAGGAAGATAGTCATTTAAGGAAACAGCGGTGAATTTGAATTTTTCATCAAATCCCATTGCTAGTTTTATCAGAATCAGAGAGAAGCATTTTTAATGATCTATGAAAAATCGAGTTTTTCGGGAAAATTCGACTTTCTTTCTCAGAGTATCTAAATAATATATTCTATATGAACATACCTAAAATATTCGAACAATAGAATTATATGGAATGATCTATAAATATTCTCGTAAAACAGTCTATGAACATTCAGAACATCCTCATTATATTCTATAAACATTTTTTGTAGTATACTGAAGGAGGTATGTTGTAAACGCTGTTAAAATATTCATAGAATATTCTGTGCTGTCTAGGGAGTCCTATCTCAAAACAGTACTTACTGGTATCTGAAAAGAAGTTTCAATGATATCTCTAACTTCTTGAACGTTGCTCATCCATATTTATTCTCAAAACTGCACTCCTGTGACACTAAACTCCCATATTCGCGAAAAATCTTCGCAAAACCACAATATTCATCACAGAACACTCATAATTCCGAGCTGGAAACTGATTCTCTTTGATTCAGTACCCATAAGCCGACATAAAAGTTTTATATATCTAATAATTAACTTGATTCATTCCACTGTCTACATTATTAACAAATACGGGCAAAGGCGGTAGCAGATAAGATATGTTTTATTGGAGGTACAGTAATAAAAGAATGTATTCTCAATTTGTATTTGCGATACATAGCTTCATAACGATGTATATACATTCGGAAATCTACAAAACTTTGATGAAAGTCAAACAAATTTATATGTAAACATCTTGTTGATAAGTTGGCCGAACTGAAATTAGGTAGCAAACCAATTATTAGGTTTGTAGCCTTCATCAATAAGTGATTTTAGGTATAGGTAAGTTAGGTTTCATCATCTAATATTCGTTCCAGGAGCCTATGGTGAAGCAATGTTTCATGATCGTGCAGATACCTGCAAGGTAGTATTATTAAAGAATTTCAAAATTTATGCTTAGTCGGATCTTGTGTGGAGTAGCTATTCTTGATTTCGTAATAATGGAGCTGAATAATGGATAAATACCATCAGCACATGTACATTTTCATCTCCAAAACCAATATCATTATTGATGGAGGCCTGAAAAGCCTCAACAAAAGACAATGCTCTCATTACCACATATACTTATATGGAATGGATGTGGAATTGACTATACATACCATGTTGTTTCTAACAAAATGGTGCATCACCAAATTATCTACACATTGTCACATAATATCTTGATCGAAATTTTCCAAATCAATGAATAGAAAAAATAAGACCTATTGAGTAGCCAGCACTTTTGCCTAATATGAAACCTTCGAATCCATTTCTGTAGGAACATTAGGAAAAATTAGTGTATGGAACATGACTGGGCAGCATTTCTAACGATTTTGAAACATTATTTCAGAATATACTATAAATGGTATATTTAATAAAATTCTATCTTGAAAATTCGTGTCAGAATCTATTTTTTATTTTTCTGTCTAACTGACATTATTATTTTTTTATAATATACTATATGTACATGAAATTAACACAATCATAAAAAGAACATCTTCAACATTTCTCCCCCCTTAGTTTTGAAGCCATATCATGTCGATAAATTCAAAACTTATAAAACTAATCTTCGTCTTTTCGTTGAAATTTATTATGATAATCTTCAATTAGCAATTTCGTGAAACGATGTTTTGGGTCTAGGATGATGGGAAATTTCTGGAAAAAGTTCAAGTCCTCAGAATTTTGAAGTCGTCCTTTGATTCTCAGGATTCCTTCCTCGTCTATGAACGGTGATAAAGAAAGTAGCTTGCTAGTGTTACATACTGATTTCTCTTTCTTTAGATCTGATATTTCTTCAGGAAAACAAATGCTCTGAATGTATTTGAGTAAAATTCTCTCAGCCCTCTCTATTTCATCATTCTTCAGCTCGCCTGTTATTTTCTCTCTTGTTCTACAATTTTCTATAAATCTCATCATCCATGCTGTTGTTCGAACAAGTCTTCTATATTTTGAAAATCGTTGAACATCAGGTAGATAACTCTCGATTATCCTTGTGATCAAAACTTTTTCTTTTTTTATTTCCAGCATATCCAAGTTCAGTTCTTCCCTCTTTTCTTTTGGCCAAGATCCTGAGGTAGACCTTAGAAACTCTGGACCATCTAACCAATTGTTATTTTTGTTTGGAATTTGCCGAGTGCTCTCATCTGCAACATTTTCTTCCCCAGGAACCCAACACCAACTGGAGACGTCTGTCAGTCCTAAAATTTCGCCGACTCTATGCGAGACGAAGGTCTTGAATCTTTTTGATTCTGATCTTATCCAATACAGTACGGTGCTCGAATCCGTCCACAGATAAGATGTCGATATTTTGATTTCTAAATTACTTTGAATGGTGTTCATGAGTCTACTCAGCATAACAGCTGCTTGAAGTTCGAGTTTCGGTATACTGAGTTGTTTCAATGGTGCTACTCGAGTTTTAGCACTGACGAAGGCTACGTGGATGATATTTCCAACCACAAAACGTAAATAGACCACTGCAGCGAATGCTTTTTCACTGCTGTCGCAGAATCCATGGAGTTCTATGCAGGTACTTTGTGATAAATTAGGTCCGTACCACCTTGGAATGAATATTGTTTCAATTGATCGGAATTCTTGCATCAGGTGAGTCCACCTGGACTCCATTTCTGGGGTAATCATGTCATCCCAACCAATTCCAAGGCGCCATATATCTTGCATGAAAATTTTGAATTTTATAATCAAAGGTGACAAAAATCCGAGTGGATCAAAAACAGACATAGTCAACTGAAGAACTTCTCGCTTAGTTGGGAATTTCGAAGAATTCATCACATTTGGATTGACTTTATGGCAGTGAGTAGAGAATGTGAAATCATCAGTTTCTGGTCTCCACCATAAACCCAGAATCCTCTCTGATGGCTCCTGACAGAACGAATTCAGTTTTTTCTGAGATTCAGATCGAAGTTCATCTGGAATGGTTCTCAAAACCTCCTGGGAATTGCATATCCAATTGCAAATCTCGAAACCGCCCCGTCTGTGAACTTCAATTACCTGAGATATTAGTTGTGCTGCTTGAACTTCAGAGTCTGTTCCATCTAAATAATCGTCCACATAGTGCTTATCAATGATGGCTTTGGCTGCTTCTGGAAATTCGTTCAGATGATTTTCCGCATTTCTGTTCTTCACAAATTGCGCCATACAAGGGGAGGATGTTGCACCAAAAGTCATGGCCTTCATTTCGTATACATCTGGAAATCTAGATCTATCATTTCCTCTCCAGTAAAATCGTTGTGCAGAACAGTCTTCGTCTCTTATTAATATTTGATGGAACATCTCTCTGATGTCTCCACAAAACGCTATTTTTCTCTGTCTGAATTTCCATAAGATGGCAGTTAAACTCCTCAATAAATCAGGGCCTTGTAAAAGTTGAGTATTCAAGCTTATACCATTTGATTTGGCTGCAGCATCAAACACTAACCTCAATTTGGTGGGCTTATTCGGGTTAATCACACCAAAATGAGGTAAATACCAAGTTCTTGGTCCGTCTTCCTTAGCCTCATCTGGTTCAAGTTTTCGTATATATCCTTTCTTCAAATATTCTTCAATTTTAGCGCAATATCTTTCAGAAAAATTAACATTCTTGTCCATTTTTCTCTCCATACATTTCAGTCTATTCATTGCCACCGTTTTGCTATCTGGTAGAATGTCCGCGTCGTTCCTCCACAATAATCCAAGTTCAAATCTTCCTTCAACCATCTTCAGAGTCTTTTCCATAATTTCTAGTGCTCTTTCGTCTTCTTTCGATCTTCCGTTTCCTTCAATTATTTTAACGCCAAAATTTTCAGTCTTAAATGAGTCTTTCACAAGATTATGCAAGTATTCGTCATTTTCTTGTGATTGACTGCAACACAGATGAAATACCAGAGATCTATCAAGATTCTGTTTGAACTCAGGTTTTCGTCCATGGATGACCCATCCCAACAAAGTTTTCGAAACAAATGGCGTATTCCACGAAGAACCTTGGTATAGTTTTCGTGCTATTGTTAAAGCACATTGGTCTTGTCCGATCAATATCATGGGCTGAGCATCTCTGAAGGAAACTACTGGAACTTGCTTGATATAGGGATACATCTTTGCCATTTCATCTACATCTATTGTCTGTTTTGGTAAGGATAGATCTCGAACTGTTCTTGCGCCAGAAATTCGGTAAGTTTTCGCCGTTTCATCCACCCCAGAAATATTTAGTGAAACTCTTTTCGAATCGTCTTCATTCCTGCTCACTTCGTTCAGCCACTGGTAACAAAGGGGCTCGACCGGTCCATCGAGTCCTATTTCCTCTGCAATCCTGGAGTCAACCAGAGTTGTAGTCGCTGCTTCGTCGAATAGAGCAAAGGTGAAAATTTCTTTATTGTGACTTTTCAATTTCACTGGTGCTATGCGAAGAAGTATTTCTGCCTGGTCGTCCCGTGAATGATGAATTCTCTCTGAATGATTGCTTTGATAATCTGAAGACTCATCTTTAGAAAGGAAGGTCTTCACCATGTCTGGATTATGTAGAATAGAATGATGAAATTTTTCACAACCTTCAATGCTGCACTTTTTTCTCTTTCTGCATTTGAAAACAGTGTGAGCAGGTCGGAGACAAGCGAAACAAAGTTTTTTCGATGTTACATACTTCCATTTCTCGTTAACATCCATTTGTTTGAAAGCATCACATTCTTCTACAGGGTGATAACTTTTTTTACAGACATTGCAGTTGGACTTCTTTCCTGTCTCAATTTTTCCTGTTGAAAACACGTTTTCTTTCTTCCGTCTAGATTCGAAATTATCATTTTCGAATACTTTTTTGTCGACTATGCCTGCACTAATACATGAAGAAGCTGCTATGGCGATTTCTCTCAACCAGTCAGAAAATTCCTTCAATGTCACGTCAGTTCTGGTAATTGTTGTTTTAGCCCATTCTAGTCTAAGAAATGGTGGTAACTTCACAATTACTTCAGATAACAATTGTGGATTGTTCATGTGTCCAGTACTGTTGAAAACTTGCATAGTCGTCACTAAATTTTCAACTACGTTTGAAAAGGGTAGGTAAGTTTCGAATCGTCCTTCTTTGGGAGGAGGAGCTTTCCTTACCTTTTCGATCAGTGTAGAAATTATAAATTCTGGTCGCCCGAATGTTATTTCAAGAGTCTGTATGATTTTGGATATATTCGAAGATGATATCAGAAGTGGAAGTACAGATTCTCTTGCTCGTCCAGTGAGACACTTCTGCAGTCGAATAATGTTCTCTTCATCCGAAATACGATATATTTCCGTGGTTCTCTTGAACTGATTGAGAAATATTGCCCAATCTTCTGGATTACCGTCAAACTTAGGTAAGCTTGAATAGTTTGATGATCCAAGTCCTGATGTACCTGGTTGGCAGTTTTTTCTCATTATTTGGCATATCTGGTCCAAATGCCCTGAAGTCATCTGAATAACGGGATTGTTGGGCCCTGTATATGAATGCATCATAGCATTTTCATGTTGTGGTGAATTCATCTGCATATTTGGTACATCTGCGACTTCTGCAATACTCAATTGGTCGAATCCGTTTGGAATCTGATTCACCCACTCAGTCACTGGATCATTTTCGAGAAAACTTTTTGGAGAAATGTCAACATCATGCTCGTGAAGGTTCAAACTTTCACTACGTCTGCAGCTCATTTGAGAGTGTCTTTCTTCCAACTCCAAGATTTCTGCTTCACGTAATTGTCTTTCCATCTCGATAATCTTCAGCTTCTCCTTCAAGGCTTGATCCAACAAAACTTGTTTTGCCTTTTCTGCTTCCAATTCAACTCTTTTCCTTAGAAGTTCAATACTACTCTTAGAACATTTGGTATGAGTTGAATGTCGAGAAGTATGATTCGATTTGTTTGCTGACTGATGAGAAACAGATTCATGAGTATCGATTTCATTAGTTTCTGTTCTTTTATTTCTTTCGTCGGTCATAATAGTCCTAGCTGAAGCAAAATTCTCGGGCCAAACGTAATTCTTATCTAGGTTTCTATTGATTCCTGCTGTGAGTCTCTTGCCGTTTGGTTTTTCCATATACTCAGTATTCTGCTTATCGTAAACTGCTGTCCACAGTGTTGGTTTCTATATCTCGAAGGACCAATATTTCAGAATATACTATAAATGGTATATTTAATAAAATTCTATCTTGAAAATTCGTGTCAGAATCTATTTTTTATTTTTCTGTCTAACTGACATTATTATTTTTTTATAATATACTATATGTACATGAAATTAACACAATCATAAAAAGAACATCTTCAACAAACATTGTCTACTTCTTTACTCGCAATCGTTAAAATTTGAGCTGAATCTACTTCTAATCATCACGATGGTGATTTGAATATTGTTGGGAGTAGTTTCTCCTTGAAGATATTTATGATCCATAGACTGGTTCGCTCAATCGACATATTGATGGCTGTATAAAGATATCTGTCTTGTGTATGATAATTTTAGTTTCAAACACAGGAAGAAAAATCCTAAGAAATATCAGAAAGGGAGAGAGATTTATATAAGAAGAAGGTACAAGTGGATGTAAAAGTAGAAATCAAAAACGAGGAGTGAAAATCCAAATAGCTTCAGCAATAACAAAAAAGTGATAAAAAGGAGATATAAGTGGAAGGTCATTCGATGAACAAAGATATAATATGAAATCATCACCGCCATTCTCGAGACTATCATAGAACGGCCAACCAAATTCTGCAGTAGATAAAGAAGTGTATCCTGATAATATTCTCTGACTCTCATGTGATAAAATTTGCTTTGTTATACGACAACTCAGAAAACGAAGAGTGCAAACTCACAGCTTCAGAAATAACAATGAATTCATAAAAATTAGATAATACCCTTCCATATGAAGCCAACATCCCATATTCTCGAGTCTATCACAGAATGTTCAACCAAATATCGTGATAGATAAAGGAATGTATCACTGCAAAATCCTAATAATGTTCTCTGACTCTCATGTGATGAGGCTTGCTACGGGTATCTGACAATCCCAAAAACAAGAAGTGCAAGTTCAATAAGTTCCAGAATTCACAAAAAAATTATCAAAAAAGAAATAGTAGATAAACAAAGCTATAATTACCTTTCATAGAATGGTCAACCAGATTTCGTAGTATAGATAGAGAAGTGAATATATAACCTCCAAATCTGGATACTGTTTTCTGGTTCTCATGCGTAATGAAACTTGCTCCGGTATATGACAATTCCAAAAAGGAGGAGTGCAAACTCAAGAAGCTTCAGGAATAACAATGAATTCTAAGAAGGAAATAGATGTGGAAAGTCAGGCGATTAACAAAAATAAAAACTTTTTATTTGAAGCCATTCGCGAGTCTATATAGCAGACTGTTCAACCAAATTTCGTAGTAAATAAAGAAGTATATCAATGCCAATTCCAGATAATGTTCTATGTAGAGCTAGCTCCGGTACATGACAATTTAAAAAAGGTACCAAGTGAAGAAGCTACAGAAATTACAAATAAATCACCAAAAGGAGATAGAAGTAGAATGTCCTGCGATGAGCGAAGACAATCACCTTCCATATAAAGCCACCATCACCATTCTCGAGTCTATCACAGAACGTTCAACCAAATTCCGTTGTAAATGAAGAGGTACATTTCTGCCAAGGCAGGATTGGATGTTATGACTTTGGTGTAGTGAAACTTGCTCCGGTATCTGACAATTTCAAAAATGAGGAATACAAACCCAAAAAGCTTCAGCTTATCTGAAAAGCATAAAAGGAACATATACATGAGGAAGGTCATGCGATAATCTATGGCACTAATGTAGTGAAACTTGCTCGGGTATATGACAATTCCAAAATCGGGGAGTGCAGATTCAAAAAGCTTCATGATTCATGAAAAGGAGATAGAAATGAAAGGTCATCCGATGCACAAAGATAATTACCGTTAATATGAAGAACGTTCAACCAAATTCCGTTGTAAATAAAGAAGTGCATTACTGCTAAGGCAAAATTGACAAAACATTCATGAAATGAGATAGAAGTGGAAGGTCATGCGTTGAACAAAGATAATCACTTTCCATATGAATCCATCACCGCCATTCTCGAGTCGATCACAGAACGTTCAACCAAATTCCTTAGTAGATAAAGAAGTGAATCAGTGTCAAATGGAGGTTTCTTTCTCAAATTCTCATGTAGAAAACTTGCAAACCCAGAAGCACCAGAAAGTATAAAAAAAAACATCGAAATGTAGAAAGTCATGTGATAAGCGATAATCTATGCCACTGATTCCAAAAACGAGGTGTGCAAATTCGAAAAGCTTCAGAATTCACAAAAAGCAGATCGAAATGGACGGTCATGCGATAAACAGAAATAATCAACTTTGATATGAAGCCTTCACCGCCATTCTCGAGTCTTTCACAGAACGTCCAACCAAATTCCTAAGTAGATGAAGAAGTGCGTATCAGTGCTGAATGAGGATTTCTTCTTCAAATTCTCATGTAGAAAACTTGCTGCGTTATCTGACAATTCCAACGAGGAGTGCAAACCCAAAAAACTCCATAAATTATAAAAAAACAACATCGAAATATGGAAGGTCATGCGATAATCTATGCCACTCATTTCAAAAACGAGGAGTGCAAATTCGAAAAGTTTCAGAATACATAAAAAGCAGATAGAAATAAAAGGTCATACGATAAACAAAATAATCACATTTGATATGAAGCCTTCACCGTCATTCTCGTGTCTATCACAGAACGTTCAACCACATCCCGTAGTGAATAAAGAAGTGCATTTCTGCCAAGGCAGGATGTGTTGAGACTCTCTTGTAGTGACAATTTCAAAATCGAGAATGCACTTCTCGAAATGCTTGAAAAATGACAAAACATGAGATCAAAATGAGAAGTGGAAGGTCATGGCGCTAAACAAAGATTTGAATCCATCACCGCCATTCTCGATTCTCGCGTTGAACAAAGATAATCACTTTCCATATGAATCCATCACCTTCAAATTCTCATGTAGAAAATTTGCTTCGGTATCTGAAAATTCCAAAAAGGAGTGCAAACCCAAAAAAACCCAGAAATTATAAGAAAAAATCTTGAAAAAAACATCGAAATGTGGAAGGTCATGCCATCTATGCCACTAATTCCAAAAATAAGGACTGAGATGTGTAAATTCGGAAAGCTTCAAAATTAATAAAAAGCAGATACGAATAGAAGGTCATGCGATATACAGAAATAATCACCTTTGATATGAAGCCATCACCGCCATTCTCGAGTATAAGAACGTTCAACCAAATTCCTAAGTAGATAAAGAAGTGAATCAGTGCCAAATGAGGGTTTCTGTTACAAATTATCATGTAGAAAACTTGCTGCGGTATCTGTCAATGCCAACGAGGAGTGCAAACCCAAAAAACACCAAAAAATTATTTAAAAAAAAATCATGAAAAAACATCGAAATGTGGCAGTTCATGCTATAATCTATGCCACTAATTCCAAAAACCAGGAGTGCAAATTGGAAAAGCCCCAGAATTCATGAAAAGAAGACAGAAAGGAAGGTCATGCGATAAACAAAGATAATCACCTTCCATATGAATCCATCACCGCCATTCTCGAGTCTATCACAGAACGTTCAACCAAATTCCGTAGTGAATAAAGAAGTACATTTCTGCCCAGGCATGATAATATGTTGAAAATTTCAAAACCGAGAAGTGCAATCTCGAAGAGCTTCAGATATGCCAAAACATTCATAAATTGAGATAGAAGAGGAAGGTCATGCGTAAAACGAACAGAATTACTTTCATATGAAGCCATCACCGCCATTCTCGAGTTTATCACAGACCCTTTAATCAAAGTCCGTATAGCAATGGTACATAAAGAAGTAGGTATATCGGTGCCAATTTCTCATGTATAAAACTCACTGCGACTTATGACAATTTCAAAATCGAGGAGTGGAAACCCAAAAAGCTCCAGAGATTATAAAAAAAATCATAAATGGAACATAGAAATGTGAAAGGTCATGCGATAATCTATGGCACTACTGTAGTAGAACTTGAATCTATGCCACTGATTCCAAAAACGAGGTGTGCAAATTCGAAAAGCTTCAGAATTCACAAAAAGCAGATAGAAATGGACGGTCATGCGATAAACAGAAATAATCACCTTTGATATGAAGCCTTCACCTCCATTCTCGAGTCTATCACAGAACGTCCAACCAAATTTTTAAGTAGATGAAGAAGTGTATCAGTGCCGAACGAGAGTTTCTTCTTCAAATTCTCATGTAGAAAACTTGCTGCGTTATCTGACAATTCCAACGAGGAGTGCAAACCAAAAAAACTCCATAAATTATAAAAAAGCAACATCGAAATATGGAAGGTCATGCGATAATCTATGCCACTCATTTCAAAAACGAGGAGTGCAAATTCGAAAAGTTTCAGAATACATAAAAAGAAGGTAGTGACAATATCAAAATCGAGAATGCACTTCTCGAAAAGCTTAAAAAATGACAAAACATGAGATCAAATGAGAAGTGGAAGGTCATGGCGTTAAACAAAGATAATCACCTTCCATATGAATCCATCACCGCCATTCTATATTCTATCACAGAACGTTCAACCAAATTCCGTAGTAAATAAAGAAGTACATTTCAAAACCGAGAAGTGCAATCTCGAAGAGCTTCAGATATGCCAACACATTCATAAATTGAAATAGAAGAGGAAGGTCATGCGTAAAACGAACAGAATTACTTTCATATGAAGCCATCACCGCCATTCTTGAGTTTATCACATACCCTTTAATCAAAGTCCGTATAGCAATGGTACATAAAGAAGTATATCGGTGCCAATTTCTCATGTATAAAACTCACTGCGACTTATGACAATTTCAAATCGAGGAGTGGAAACCCAAAAAGCTTCAGAGATTATAAAAAAAATCATAAATGGAACATAGAAATGTGAAAGGTCATGCGATAATCTATGGCACTACTGTAGTAGAACTTGAATCTATGCCACTGATTCGAAAAACGAAGTGTGCAAATTCGAAAAGCTCCAGAATTCACAAAAAGCAGATAGGAAATGGACGGTCATGCGATAAACAGAAATAATCACCTTTGATATGAAGCCTTCACCGCCATTCTCGAGTCTATCACAGAAGTTCCGTAGTAAATAAAGAAGTGTATCACTGCCAAATCCGGATAATGTTCTCCGATTCTCACTCAGTAAATCTCGCTAATTCGGCCGTGTTACGTATGCTCCGTGTAGGAGATATTTTTCAATTTGCGCCCCCAAGTTAACTCCGTCTGTCCGATTAATTTCGCTAAGTGTTCGACTTGAGCCGGCCCGAGATTCACTGCCTCCGAAGACCCTGTGTTTGCCGCCCCTCTGGCGGCGCCTTCCCGTCGACGCCATCATTAAAATCGGTCTTCATGATGGCGTGTGACGTCACGAGACGCCCGGCGTCGGCGCGCCTCTTCCGGACACTCCCATCGAAGGATGTGGACGACGATCGGGACGATGTCATCGAGTATATCGAGAAGTTTTTCGAGTGGAAAGACGAGCGAAAATGAATGATTTTGTGATACATGGAAATCTATTGAATAAAATCAACCAAGTACATCCGAATATCAAATTTACTCTAGAAATAGAATTAAACAACAAATTGAATTTTTAGATATCACACTCAACAAAAACACTGACAATAATCTCCAATTCATCATTTACAGGAAACCCACACCAACATAAAATGACCGCATTCAACTGTTACATACATAGAGCATACCTCTTTCTTCAGTCGAACATCAAGTCAGATTGAACATTTTGAAACAGATAGCTTACAATAATAACTACAACCTAAACTAGGAAGAGATTATTGGTAGTGATTCACACGAGACTTTCATAAAGTCTCGTCTCGTCTCGCCGATGAAATATGAAGTCTTGTCTCGAGTCTCGTCTCGCAGCCTCCAGTCTCGTCTTGTCTCGCGTCTCGTACGAGATTCTCGCAAATGTATCGCAATTTCGTCACGCATAATCTTGTTTCAGTCTAGTACGGGATATTCACCTTTACCTTCTTTCTAGGTATAATGTAGATGTAGGAAGGCAAAATTACAACAAAAATAACATTATTTATTGAAAAATAAGTACCTAATAGGTACATACTTACATCTAAACAAGAGAAAAAAATTATTTGTTTTTCAACATCGTGCAGATTCATTATTACTATTATTAGCACGTGAGAATAATCTTTTCGCCGGGAATGAAGTAGCCGGTATGCTTTTGAGATCTCGTGCCATCAAAGAATGGGGAATTCTGAAGCATGAATTTTCCACCATTGCAATATATCTGTGTTTTGATTTCACCGAGGCACAGAATAATATTTTTGAAGCTACTCCATCCATACTCCCGTCAAAACAAAGTTATTCTTTATCTTAGACTATTTAGCACAGAATGACTCATTTAAAGATTTTCAGGTAGTTATTTATTTAGTTTCCGCCGCCATAAGAGATCATGATTTGTGTTTTTGAAGTATTTATGAATGAAATGTTATGTCTATCTGTGCTCAATAGTCTGAATTCTCTCTAAATATGTTGTATTATGTATGAAATTCTCAAGTATGCAGTCGGCACGCACAAATATTTACCTGCGAGACTCTCGCACGAGACACGAGAAGTCGCACGAGACTCGAGACGAGACCAATAAAGGTCTCGTCATGTCTTGTCCGCGTCTCGTCTCGAGTCTTGTCTCGAAAACGAGACGAGACCATGCGAGACTCTCGAAAACGAGACTCTAGCGGGCACCACTAATTATTGGACATAGCCCTCACACACGTGTTTCGGGCTTTCAGCCCTCATCAGTACGGTGAAAGGAAGCGCAAAGGATAGGCAGCACTTGGTAGAGAACGAAACAACAAATAAACGGAGTCAACAAACAGAAGCCAGTCGCACATTTGTGATTTCGGTCAGCAGACCCTGAGGTCTCAGAGAAACAGCTAACGTCACCACGGAGGCAGCTATAGCTACCTGCCTGACATCCGTGTCCAGGAGTACACAAAATGAGATGCAAAGATTATCGAGGAAACTGTAGATTAACTAGGAAGAGATTATTGGACATAGCTCTCACAAAAGATAATAAACCACAAATCATATGGGAACATTTTGAGACAATTGAATTTTAAAATAATTAGGAATATTACCATTACTCAATTGAGAATTTATGAATCATCGAATACCTAATATTTCTGAAGTTCCCAATCGTATTTCAACACTAGTGGGCCGTGATAGGATATTAGACAAAGAATCAGAACTAACATACTTACGTGATTCATAAAACGTAGGTATCTAGATACAACAAATAATTAGTAATACAATACATAGTTCATAATAGATTCAAGAAATTAAAGAAGTACCTAATAATTATAATAATGATCCTCAAAGTAAAACTTGAATAATTCATGGTCCACTAGCAAAAACTCATGATTCAATGTTTTAGTGATTTATTCGCATTTCTGAAATCCCATGTATGAAGTACTTAACATACGTCATTTTGAAGCAACAACAACAAAAGCAACAAAAAAATTAAGAATTCAATGAGATGATAAAATACCGGTTGTTCCACTAAAAATGATAATTTTGTGTCACGTATCTCCAAAACCTTCTCCAAAAAAAAATTTAGTACGCCACTGGATTCTGCTTAACATTGCCTGTTAGAGGAAGTTCTTAGCGCAATATTATTTCTAATAACTTTGTAGCTGAAATCAAAAAGTATGCATTTTCGAAATCGCCATGTATAAATGGAAAGAGTTATGCCAAATCTGATAAGGCCATCTTCAGTCTGAAAATAAAATTAGGAATGGAAACCGCTAAGTTCTTTCTTCAACAACAACCGAGGAACCTGGCAATCTCAACTAAAATGGGATGCACTGTACTCATCCATGAAATGTCCCCTGACATAATATAATAAATTCATATCGATTGTGTATTTCTCATCGGCCAAGGATTTTTAGTGGCATGTCGATGTGGCGGGTTGCCAAGGAAACGCCGCCCCAATGCTGCCAACCACACCCAGCAACATTAAACACTATCGAGTCGTCCCTCTCTCGTCCTGCGGTGCAACAAGAATACGAACGAGGTTTTTCCTTTTTCCTCTATTTCGGTTTTCACCGCATACGAGGATTACGGCGGGATTTTTCCTCACGACGACGAAAAATATATTTTAGATAGGGTATCTAGACATACTAGGATATCATTTTCTACTCACAAATAACAGTAAAAGAAGCTATCGAGGCAGCAAGCTGAGGTTATTAGAGTACCGAGGTTTAACTGAAAAATATGTAGAAATTCGACTAATATATTTAATTTTTAATATTTTTTACTTAAGTAGCTTAATTAGAGCATAGCAGTGAACATGTCCCTATACTGACACTCCGGAAGAGTGATGGTTCACAGACCGTCAAGGTCTAATCTCTTCCGAAAGGAAATTCATCCAACGTTTCGAAGTAGATGATTTCCATTCACATTTTGTGATTGGATCAGCTATTGTTGAGCTATATGTTGGGAAGTTGACGGAAGGTTAACATGTCAACATTATCGAACTATTCTGGAGAATGTCATGCTTTCAACGGTTATCCAGTTTTATCTTTTATTGGGTCTCAACACCAACAAAGCTTGTGGCTCCGACGGAATCCCACCGATTGTTCTCAAGAAATGTGCTCCCGAACTAACACCTGTTCTCTGCAAGTTGTTCAACTACTCTTACAGATTGGGAATATTCCCGTCCAACTGGAAAATTGCAAGAGTACAACCAGTTCCTGAAAAAAGCTAAAAGACCCTACCTAGCAACTACAGACCGACCGCACTGCTATCTATTATTTCAAAGATCAACATCGAGCTCATGAAATACCTGGAACATTCTGGTATTATCAACGGTAGGCAATATGGCTTTCGTCATCAGAGATCAACTGGTGACCTGCTCGCTTACGTCTCACATATATGGTAGCAATCTATTGAAAAATATGGTGAAACCTTATTCGTGACACTTGATATCTCCAAGGCATTCGATCGAGTCTGACACCACGCCAAGACTCCATCTTATGTCGTGCCACCCCAGCTATGTTCTCTGCTAGCTAGTTTTCTCTCAAACAGGTCTCTCCATGTAGTGGTCAACGGAGTTTCATCTGACTCTCTTATCATGAATGCTGGTGTTCCGCAAGGATCAATTCTAGCTCTATTTCAACTCCATATCAACCATTTGTAGGAAACAACTTCATGTCCAGTACATAGCTTCGCGGATGATAGTATCCTCCATACCGCCTTCTCTTCCAGGGCTCCAATTCCAGCAAGACGAATCAGAAACGAACGAGGTAGAAATGTTGACAACATAAATATGGACTTGGCAACAATTCTCGAATGGGGATCCAATAACTCGGTAGATTTCAATGCAAACAAAATACAAGCATACCTCTTCTCTGGAAGAGCCGATCTCACTGTGTCCAACATAAGAATGTCAGGAGTAACCATACCTTTGAAGACATCCATTCCGATGCTTGGGATTACTATCAGCAATATCCTTTCTTGGGAAAATCACGTGAGATCAATTGCTAAAAGGGCATCCCGAAAACTTGGTTTTCTGTTTCGGGCTAGGAGCTATTTCACTTCCAGTCAGCTGGTTATGATCTATAAGGCACAGATCCGAGATGTCCCGGAATACTGTTCCCATATTTGGAGTGCAGCACCCAAACAGACCCTGAAACTGTTGGATTCTCTCCAAAAAAGGGCGATTCGTCTCGTGGGTGATGCCTCGCTCACAAACCCACTCACTTCTCTGGAACACCGTAGAAAAGTTGGCGATCTGGCTCTATTTTATAGATATTTTCATGGACGATGCTTTTCTGAAATATCAACAATTGTTTCTCCCTTGGCAGTCCCCGCGAGATTAACCCGTTGAGTTGAGGCTTCGCTCCCCTTCGTGGTCACTTTGGAGTTCTGCAGAACATCTCTTTTCAAACACCCGTTCATCCAACGAACAGCAAGGCTCTGGAACACATTGCCAAGAGAGGTGGTCCCTGAAGAATATAACCTCCAGAAATTCAATAAGAACAACAATTCCTACCTTATTCACCTTGGTTCTCACGACGTTCTCTGAACATTACAGGATATCCCTTTTCGTGGGAACCAGAACATGAACAAAAATGATTGGAGCTTAATTGAAGTGAAAATGTTCGGATCCTCACACTCCGGCAGAGTGATGGTTCACAGACCGACCAGGTCTGATCGCTTCCGAAAGGAATTATTTCATCCAACGTTTCGAAGTAGATGATTTTTCATCCACGTTTGTCGTACATCAAGAGTGGTTTGCCAATGGTTAGTAGAGGGTGCTATCGATATATTACCGTGGCGTGCCAGAAGCCCTGACCTGAATCCTATTGAAAATGTATGATGGAAAGTCTTTACAATAATGCCTGCCACGCTGCAAATGGAAAGGAACTGGCAGACAATATAAAGACAGTCTGGAATGAACTTCCTGAAGTTTATGAGGGATTTGGTTGAATCAATACCTAACTGATAATCAACTTGATTAGCTCAATCGGAGCTAAATTGGAGCATAGCAGTGAAAGTGTTTTAAACCTCACACTCCGGCAGAGTGATGGTTCACAGACCGATAAGGTCTGATCGCTTCCGAAAGGAATTATTTCATTTAACGTTTCGAAGTAGATGATTTTCATCCACGTTTGGTTGGATTAGCTATTGTTCAGCTATAGGGAAGTTGACGGAAGGTTTACACAGATCAACATTATCGAACTATTCTGGAGAATGCGGAACAGAACTTCATATTCCGACAGGTGAATCAGAAATATCACAAAGCGATTATAAATTATGTAGTTCAAACAGAAATATCATGACCAATTTTTTTTAAAAGGATAATTCTCTAGATCGTACTTCAAGAGTGGTTCGCCAAATGGTTAGTAGGGTGCTATTGATATATTACTGTGGCCTGCCAGAAGCCCTGACCTGAATCCTATTGAAAATTTATGGGGATACATGGCGAGACATCTCTACAACTACCACGCTGCAAGTAGAGAGGAACTGTCAGACAATATGAAGACAGTCTGGATTGAACTTCCTAAAGTTAATAAAGAATTTGGTTGAATCAATACCAAACCGATAATTAAAAGTGCTTGCGGCTTATGTTTCCAAACGCCAAGCTACGTTGATTGAACATTTGCATAGGCAACATTTTCACTCATTCTGATATGAAAAAAAAATCACAAATTCACCTACAAATTCGACGACATGATATCTGAAACCCTCCCTTTACCGACCTGAACAAATTTCCAGTTCCTGGGGGATTCGAACATGATAAACCGAGGCAACCGATTCTGGCGACTGGAACATCAATCACCGTGTCGAGGGACTGGAAAGTCCGGGAAAGTCTCTGCGGTACATGTAGCAGGAAGCTACAGGAACGCGGATGCGAATGAGGCATGATTGATGGTGGCCAGAGTCAAGTTAACGAAAATTAAAGCAAACCTAACAGATAAGCCATCTTGTAGGAAGTGGACTTCAACCACTGACGCGTATCAACCTTTTGAGGCGATCCATCCCAGTTAACACAAAATCATCTCAGAGATGTTCGTAGGCTTCACTTTCATGTTACAGATCACACCAGTGAGTCGAAATGTGACTAACATTAGTATCGCCAACACTTCTATTCGGGGCCCCCTTGACCGGCTTCAGGAATTACAATGCGATGCCTAATGTGACTCGAAATCTGCTAAATGTGACCTACTACTTCTCCTTCAAAATCGAATGCACATTGGGGTACTTTTGATGTTATAATGTGAAGTCGAATGAATCGTTACTAATTACATAATGTGAATCACAATCCGTATCACTGAATATGTCACATTCTGATATCAAAGATGTATTTTAATGAAGTATTTTGTAACTCTCATTCATGTCAAAAACACATGAATTCCAGATGTTGCCAGAGAACTCACAAATTGGGTTTATCAGACCACATTTGTGATACCTTTCAAAAACTACGTACCTCACTTGTTTATATACCTTCATCAAATTTGGTACACGTCTTCTATGCATCAAGATACATTTTTTGATGTAGGTACACAATCAAATTAATTTCTTCTCGACAAATTCATTTTTCTCTATTATTTTCGATTGACATACGTTATTGAACTTAGTTCTCGACATATTATGACAAAATGTTCAACATTTACGTTCTATTTCGTTTTGTAGAACGTGAAACTTCGCTGACATTTTGAACAGAATGTCACATCTGCAGACAGTTTTTGAAACATATATTTTTGTATCTAGAATGCGAAATGATACTTTGCGTTCGAGAATGAAAATTATTTTGCCGAGCTTCAGCGGGACAAAATAATCATTCGAGGAAAAGTGTCTACTGAAGAGCTTTTTAGAAACCTGAAGAAGTCCTGAAGTCCATATGTTCCTCAGTAGAGGTAGGGAAAATAAAGTGAAATGAAATTGTAGGAATAAATTTTGAAGCAAGCTCTACATTATATCGCTGCTACGGAAGTATAATGCCACAACTGCAAAAATTCACTTCTGAATCACAACTGAGCAATGTGTCGTCATTCTGCCGGAGAGGGGGGTCATGTCAGAAATGAAAATTTCCTGAGAAGTTAGAAAGATTGATAAACCGCTATAGACGCCTGTTCACATTTAATTATCTTGAAATATAATAAATGCGAATCACTTACTTATCCTTGAGACATTATACAGAGATTCCAAAGAAATTTATTTTCAACGCATTCGATGAACGTACTTGATATGCTAGATAGACTCACAAATAGACATTCATATTTGATTCGGATCGACCAAAGTGTGAGTTTCATTGTGAACCATTCATCTTAATTCGTATCCCGTAGCGGTAACAGCAACTTATAATTTCGATTCGCATTTTCAACATTTGGTGACCTGAATGCGACATCTCATAGAGGTTTGTGTTAACTGGGATCTCACAGTGGAGTGAAGATAATAGGACATGCAGGAAAAAAATCTTACAGTCAACTCCACTAAAACTATACTTCATTGCATCGTCTGGGGGACATGTTCCGAAGCTTCAAAGCTTCATCATTAACACAAATTGTTACAGTAAATACTACAATTAGATGAAGAGCCATACATGTACCTTATTACTAACATTACATTTTTGTAATGTGTAATTTGTAAACTTTTTTCTTCAGCATGTGAACAAACGAATTTTAGCTAGAATAGAGGTTAGGGTGCTACAATGTTTATTTTGTCTGAATATTTTGTCTGACATGGATTTTCTTTTTATTGAAGTACTTCTTGTCATTTCTGCTGATGATGAAGCTGTGAAGCTTCTAGAAATGTCCCCCAGATGTTGAAATAATATTACATTATACATCAAGGGACAGAAATGCAAGATTTTTTCCAAGGTGCGAGGGCGAAGCCTGAGAGATACAAAGCACCGAGGGAAAAATAGCATTTTGTCCTGATGTGTAGGTACTATTTTTTACGTTGGCAAAAACACAACAATTGAGAAAGAATACAAATTTGGTCAAAGTGTTTTGTCACAATTAGTAGTAGTATAGTTAGTGGAATTCGTATCTTGACAACATGCATTTTGTGACAGCAAATATCAAACTGAAATTCATGAAAACAACTTCGAAAATTGTTAACGGTTATGGAACAAGAAATCGAGGTAAAACCCCAAGAAACTATCGATACTGCTTCTACAGTGATTCTCAACTTGCTACCAGTGAGATCTAGAAATCTGTTTGATGCAGCTTATACTCGCTTCAGAGAAGGATATTCCGAAAAGAAAGCGCAGAGCTATACGGAGAATGTAAAATTGGTATAAACTCCCTAGAAAATATGTCACATTATCTTCCTAGGGAATAATACGAGACTTCTGCCCCTCCTTTGTCACCAGAGAAACTATCTTCTACTCTCGCCGACGTGAAAAGTATAGTTTTGGTGTAGTTTACTGAATGACTTTCTTCCTGTCCTACTGACGCATATTAGAGTCACTGGATGGTATTAGTTTGATAAGAGTTCGGACACAGGTGAACTTTTGTCCTTTTCTATTTTCTATAATACAATGGTTTAAGTGAATAAAAGAATAAGACATATATTCTGCTCTTTGTCTTTTCAATTTCCCTAGTAGCGCCTGATTGTCAGATACGATTTTAGAGGTTATATTTTCTGTCCAATCAATCATAGCCGTAGATGGACAATGGATATAGGGTACAAACACCCACTTCAATTCATAGTGATACACTTCTAGCAGAGCAAGATTTATATAAATGAAAAAAATGCATGTAACAACATTTTAATATCAGAGAATATTATACTTACATATGGATAAACTTATAGCTATAATTCCTTATTGTATGTGAAACTGTACACCAGTGAAGTATTCCTGAGACAATTTTAAGAAATAAAGTCTATATAAGCTTGTGTCTGGAAATGCTTCATTTCGGAGATACAGGGTGTTGAAATACAGAGAACAAATCATTTTTCGATGAAGATTTCATGGGAAAAAAGTAATTTATTTGGACGAGACCTACCAAATATACTTGGTTTTGTTAAGTTCTCAGCAACTTCACTTAGCGCCCTAGCTAAGTAACATGGATCGATATAGAAAATATCTCCAAAACGATATCCTCAAGCGTAATCAAGGCCCTTATATATAATAATTTCCTTGATACATTAATATCTATTCACTTTTCACTGTTGAATTTTGAATTCGCGGCAGCACCAAAAACGCCATTCAATAATATATCACGTTGTAGTTTACTTGCTTTTCTTAGTTTCGTTTTCAAATTTTCAATTCCATAATGTAGTTTTGCGATCATTTCCCCTTTCTCCATGAAATGGAATGTTGTTCTTGAAATCGTCTGCTTTGTAAATTGATGGAACAGCATTCTCTCAAACAGATTTTGAAATCTTCTGTTTGAAAATGGGCCTAAAATATATTCATTCTAATCAGATGCTGTTATAAGAAGTGAATTTCAATGAGTACCTCACAAATTTCGCTCGTCTTCGAATTGATTTTCCACCCAGGCCGTTTCATATTCTTCCATAAGTGAATGCTTGATATTTGATTTTGGAAAATCGAATAAATGATATCCATTTGTTTCAAAATTGGCACAATTTATTATACAGCAAGTGATTTCCATAGCTGCTCTTATCTCGAAAGTATAATAACTATGAAATTTTATTTCAATTCTGACGTTTATAAAATGAATTGTCAAATTCGAAAAATTCTGAATGAAAATGCGCGGGACGACTATGGTGCTCTTGTCACAATGCAAGGTGTGTAACTTTATAAATCTAAACATTCAAAAACCCTAACCGTTGTCATTTCTGTGTCCGAACTCTTATCAAACTAATACCATCTAGAGTCCCTGTATATAACTTAGACAAGAGTCCGGACACAGCTATACTTCTGTCCTTTTCTATTTTCAAAAAATGCATTGATGATTGAATAAAGGAATAAGACATATATATCGAGCTCTGTCTTCTCAATTCCCCTAGTATCATTGATTGTCAGAAACCCTTTTGAGGGTTAGATTATTTGTCAAACCGTTCATAGCCGTAGGTAGAAGTGAGAAATAGGGCTATTTTAACTAGAATAACTATTAGATTTTCGAATAATGAACAACAGGGTGTTCAAATTTCGAATCGATAGTTTTCATAATCAATTCCTGAGATGGCTATTGCAAATTTTTGTCATCAGATATTTCTTCACTTCATTAGATATAAGAAAGATAATTTAAGTGTTCTAGGTGGTATCTGTTGGGATATAAAAAAATAGAAGATATATAATTGTTTCAATATAATTTTCTCCGATTCTCTCAATTTAATAACACTCATCAGAAACAAAAGTGACAAAATCAAAACAACAATATATTTGATAGCGAGTGCTTTATTAATTGTGTTTCCCACCTCTTTCTGCAGTCTACATTCACCTGTACATTTTGAATTTGATCTGAATTAATAACACCGTGGACTGATCATATAGTACATTGCAGTTTCCCTAAATCTTCTAGTTTTGATTTCAAACTTTCAATTTCTTTCCGCATCATCTCATTCTCATTTTCTTTTTCTGCGAACGTATCATTCAGTAATTCCCAATACGATGACGGCGGGACTCTTTTTTTGAACGTCTCTATCTCATAAATCGACGGCACAGCAGACTCTTTCAATTTGAAATCCATCAGCTTGAGAAAATCTCTATCAAAATGGGCCTAAAATTCATCCTTTTTGTACTGTTTTCACAAGTAAATTTGAATATTTACCTCACATATTGCGGATTTCTTGAAATTAATTTTCCATTCTGGACGTTTCATTGCATTCTTCCATGACATTGTCTTTGAAGGATCATTCGGAGAATTGAATAACTTGAATCCCTTTTCTAATGAATTATCGCAATAATGTACGCAGCAGGACATTGAAATAATTTAAAATGCTAAATTTTGGCGGTCATAAAATTTCAAAGTGACAGTGACAGACATATTCGGAATAATTAAAAGAAGCGGGCGGGACGACTATGGTGTTTCGTCACATTGTCAGGTGGGCAAACCAAATGAAACAAAATATTAAAAACCCCAACGTCTGTCAGTTTTGTGTCCGGACTCTTGTCTAAGGTATATACAGGGACTCTAATACCATCCAGTGACTCTAACGCATATTATCTCACCGTGGCAACTGTCAGGAGTCGAACTCGAAAAGTCTAGACAAATAGCAACTGTGAGGAGCCAGCGAGAGAACCGATATATTGTCCAGAACCACCTAGAAATAAGCCAAAACCTACGTAAAACAATTTTTTTATGTGTTTTCAAAAGTTTTATCCAAATTTCTCCTCTTCCTAGTCATTTTTGCTGATGATGAAGCTGTGAGGCTTCGGAAATTGTCTCCCAGATTTTGAAATAGAGTATAGTTTTGGTGTAGTTGACTGAAAGATACTCTTCCTGCCCTATTGACGCATATTATCCCACCGTGGCAACTGTCAGGAGTCGAACTCGAAAAGTCTAAACAGATAGCAACTGTTAGAAGCCAGCGAGAGAACCGATATACTGTCCAGAACCACCCAGAAAAAAGCCAAAACCTACGTTAAACAATTTTTTTATGTGTTTTTAATCGTTTTCTTCAAATTGCTACTCTTCCTAGGCATATTTGCTGATGATGGGGCTGTGAAGCTTCGGAAATTGTCCCGCAGATGTTAAAATAAAGTATAGTTCTAGTGTAGTTGACTGAGAGATTTTCTTTCTCCCTACTGACGCATATTATGTCACCTTGGCAACTGTCAGGAGTCAAACTCGAAAAGTCTAGACAGATAGCAATTGTTAGAAGCCAGCGAGAGAACCGAACCACCTAGAAATAAGCCAAAACCTACGCCAACCAATTTTTTGATGTGTTTTCAATAGTTTTTTCCAAATTGCTCCTCTTCCTAGGCATGTAAGTCAATGTTTATACAGTAATTATATTTCTCTCACATCAACCTTATCTTCTTTGGAAAAATCGATTTGAAGAATTGATTATTTTGAAATTTTAATTTTTTCAAGTATTTTCAATCGTTTTTTCCAAATTGGTGCTCTCCCAAGGTATGTGGGTTAATGTTTATACAGTCATTTTTTCTCTCTCATTTTCACCTATTATTGTTTTTTTCCGTATTACTCCTCTCCAGAGTTATGTAGGGAAATTTTTATACAGCCATTCTTTGTCTCTCATCTAAATCTATTTTTCTATGTATATGAATCAAAGTCAAGAATTGATTGGTTTGAAAATTGTATTCATTGAGGTATTTCCAATCGTTTTTTCCAACATCCTCCTCTCTCCAAGGTATGTAAGTCAATTTTTATTCAGTCATTCTTTTTCTCATATGTTAACCAATTTTTCTATGGAAAAATCAAATTGAGGAATTGATTGGTCTGAGAAATTAATCATTTTTCCGAATTGCTCATCTTCCGAGGTATATGTTAGTCAATGTCCTTTTTCAATTGAACTGTTTCGGTAGTATTCCTGTTGAGCTCTTGAGCTTGTACTACTCTTACCAATATATCTTAAAATGCAAATATATTTTGTAGAAGAAATCTTGTAGACATTTGATTTGTGCAAGATGGGAATCTTATCATGTGTATTGAGGGGATTCCGATAAAGATTTGAAATCATAGATCTGATATGGATCAGATTTTCTTCCGGTGAAGTTGTTCTTCCTAATCAAATATTCCCAATCACACATAACTTCTCAATGAATGTCCCGCATATCCCCGCTAATTTTCATAAATAAGGGTCGGGTGCGGAAGAGATGAAATAAGTTTTTATGGCTCCGTAATGTATAGTCGAGGCACCGTTAAGGCCCGTGCCAGGGGGCCCTGATTCAATTAAACCGCCGTTCGCTCCGGAAAGTCGAGAGATGTTTGGATAAACGAATTAGAAAACACAGAGCAGCAGGCCGCAGGACGCACGCCTCGCATTGCCGTTCGATATTTTTAATAATTAAAAATTACTGGCGCCCCGAGCGTTCGTTCTTTTCGTTATTAATCTGCTTGCCGAACTGCTCACTTTTTCAGCTACATTCACATTCCCCTCTGTTACGTGGTTTCTGAACCTATATCTGTTAGGTACTTTCGAGCACCCATTGTTCTGAAATTGTTCTAAAATTGTTCTTAAATTGTTCTAAAATTGTTCTGAAATTGTTCTTATCCATCATTCGGTTGCCCCCTTACGAGCAACCCTCAGAAGTCTTCAAGAGACTTGTGCGAGCAAGGAATGATGGGGGACTTATCTTTTAACGTGAGATCTCAAACACGTTCTTAGGCCACCAGAAAAATTCCTGCGGTCGTGGTGGGAATCAAACCCACTACCGGTATTCCAAGGTGGATAGAACATTGATGCTTCCACGAGGTTACGCTGGCCAAAAAACTGGAGGTGAAAAGTTTCTGCTGATCAGCAGCTCATTAATAGAAATGTTGGGTTGAGTTCAGTGAGTATTTTGGGGACATCCATCCGTTGAGAATTCTTCAATTCACTTGTTCGTTCTTTCCGTTATTAATCTGATCTGCTTGTCGGGCTGCTCACTTTTCAGCTATTCTCATTCCCCCCTGTTACGTGGTTTCTGAACCCATATCTGTTAGGTACTTTCGAGCACCCATCGGATCCCACATCTTGTTTTTCCTTGTCCAAGTTCTCGAATTGAAGTGTGTTGACCAGCTTGTGGAAGAAAAACTGGAGGTGAGAAGTTTTTGCTGATCAGCAGCTCATTAATAGAAATGTTGAGGCCACGTTACCCTGATTCCCCACATGGGTCCTCCTGGTTCCTCTTTTCAATTAGTTTCCACCCTCTCGCCAGGGCTGGTTATGAATGCTTGATAGCCAGTTTTACTCAGGGTTCATTCAGTGTTAATTCCCAATATTCAAAATTCCTCATTTCTAATGGTCACCTGAAGTCCAACAGTTTCTTGTTCATCGTTCAGCCAGTATTCTGTATGTCTATATATGTCGTAATATGTATATTTGTGGAGGACAAGATGGAAATGCAAGTTGTTCTGCTGATCAGCAGGATATGATGGGTTGAGCTTAGTGAGTGTTTTGGAGACATCCATCCGTTGAAAATTCTTCTATTCATTTGTTTTTCACTGTCCTTCGTAAAACTCTCACAGGCTCAACAAACAAAGAAGAACCCTACTTCCTATAACCATCTAGACTAAACTGAATACAAATATATCATTGCATCATTTTTATCTAAGTTATGTACATCATTCACATCTGAACGTTAGCTCTACCTCGGTAATCCTTGAATCTTGCAGCCTTAGGCAGACATTTTGTGTTATTTTTTATTGAAAAAGTAGAGGTGCAGAAGTTCTTGATGATTAGCATTCTATGAAGGTTGCAGCTCAATTGGACTTTCGAGGTCAGTGTTTTGGAGAACTGCAGCAGAGGATCTATCTTTGTTGTATTATCTTTCCAATTCCATCAGTTTTTTTCGCGGAACTCTACCTTTCTCAATATACTAAAGTCTCTCATAGCTCCATAATACTTCCCAAGACGTCCTACAGCCTACCGGATACATATTAATACCAATACATCTTAATTCTTTGGGTTATATTAGGATGTGATGAGATATTCAGTTTCTTGCTTACCAGTCAATATTGCCATGAGCTCTGTACTTTTTCACATTGGAATATCAGTAGTTGATCCATCTAGCCCAGGATGAGTCATGAAGGAAGGAAGGAATTGTTTTTCACTATCGTCTCCTTCATATTTTACATGAAGTCGAGGTTCCTTCTCGCAGTAATCAATCCCATAAGGTGAATAAATATGATTGTGCAAAGTGAAAATTCGATTGGGTATTGAAAGCAACCCCAACACAAATATGAATTCGATTATTAAATTGTTTTTATCACATCGACTCTATCCCTCCCTGGGCCCACATTCATCAAGTCAATTCGACGACCTCCGAATAAATCAAACAGCGGGCCGTCTTACACCGCCCCCTAGCGCGAAAGGAAGGAAACTCTGGTGGCGTAACGACCCCCCGCAGCTACCCTAGTCTCGCGCGACGATAAATATCAATTTGGTTTTTTATGGTGGCGCTTTTCGACGTGTTAATTTCGATTGTGTATTGACATATTGGGTGTTGTAAATAGCTCGCGAGACAATGGCAGGGACGACTTGCGATGAATCGCGACATATGGCACGATGAAATCGAAACAGTGTCAACGTATTCATATTTTCGGTGAGGGTAGAAGGGTGAAAAAATACTGAGGTTACCCTGTTTTTATGCCGGAGTGGTCGGCATCCTCTATGGACACCATGATGGACCATTCCTTTCATGATAATATGTGAGTCCCTGTATGTAGGTGTTATTTTCCATACTGCTCAGAACACTAATCATTTTAATCCAAGTATTATAATATCAGATGTTGTGGTGGAAAAAGGAGACACTGTGAAGCTCCTGGGTGTTTTTCTGGATAGCGACCTCAATTTTCGTGCACATTGCACTCAACTTAACAGAATTCTTAACAAAATTTGTTATCTGTGGAGAAACCTGAGAAGAATTCTTGATAATTAAGGTCTACTCCTATATTATTTTGGAGAAATTCAATCCAGACTCAGCTATGGAAATGGGGAAATTCTCCATCGGCACGATGTGCTGTTTTAACACAAAAACAAATTATCAGAATAATTGCAAAAGTATCACCTCTAGAGTTATTCCGAAATCTGTTCAAGGAGTTCAGAATATCACCTTCAGCAGATCTCTATATCATGGAAATCCTAGTTTTTGTACACAAGAATAAAGATAATTTCATGAAAAATAATAATAGGAACCAGAACAGCTTTCATTTGACTACGACACGATTGTCTCTGTTTCAAGTCTTTGAAATCTCTGAGACTTGCATGTAATTTCTTTCCCAGAAAATATAGAATGTTCGAGTAATGAGAAAGTGTTTGAATATAAAATAAATAATCTTCTTCTCAAAATTAGCCCATATACAGTTGATGAGTTTTTTTTCATTTTTACAAAACTGATGATCCTTTTATGTATTGTTTTCATTCTGTTTTAGTCATTTTATCTTATTGTTAGTAATGTAAATGAGTTTTTGTAATTTTCGTGCATTTTGTCTCGTCCAATAGCTTTTGTAAGCTCGTATCAATGGATCAATAAAATTACTACTACTACTGCTACTACTACTACTACTACTACTACTGAACACAAACTTTTCCATCCGAAAAATGATGTCCACAAAATGCTATCTTCCGAGCCGCCGCAGCTTGTCCTTCTTGCACTGCACAGGTTACTATCCAAGACAAGTTAAAAAATGGTGAGTATCCGGCTAGGGTAGGTACCTGGGGAATGCCATTCCCACAATCACAACAATCACAAAAATAATCGGTAGTGAATACCAAACGTTTATTTGAATAGAAGCCAGTCATTACATTCATCAAATAATACCACAACAATATGCTATAGGGATCATACTATTTTGTAGTGGTAATATTTGATATAGACTATTATACAATTTTGTAGTGGTATCATTAGATGAACTGGCGCTTGTATTACTTAACGTTTGGTATTTTCTACCGACTCTTTTTTTCTGTGTGTGATTTTTTTCCCACAATATCAATACAATCAACAGGATATTTCAATGTTCCAACCCCACAATCACATTGCCTCAACGACGATAATGGTAGATGACGAAGAAACAAAAAACAAATACAATCCCAGCTAATTCCATGTAGAACAATGAATTACATCCACCCGAAATATATGCAACGCTTTGTATAAACGGTTACTGATTGCAAGGCCCTATTTCTTCAATGCCGAATTGTCTAGGTTATAGCCAGGTTAACGCTTGACACCTACGAGTTTTGGGCTTTTGACCTCATTTGTGTAGGGTAGTCAAAGTGGAATGGAATGTTGATGAAGAAGCAAAAACTCAAAGATATAATTTACATAGTTTTATTTGAACTGGCAATATTTCGAAAAAAATAATTGTTTCCTTTTTACGACTCCGTACAGATCAGTTTGTCATTATATTAGGTATTTGTATTTCCTTTTGAGTCAGTCAGCTTCAACAAGTATATATAATAATTCAAATATGAAACAATCTGAGAAGCAATAATAATGTTCTATTTTTAGTTTGTATTGTGAGCTTAGTAATCCACAGAGTGCATTTTCATGTCTGCTGGACCACAGAAACAAATCAAGTCTTGGTCCAATATGGACCGTACTAATTTAAAGTTAAAGTTAAGTATTGTAGTCGTGGTGGAATAATTAATACGAACCGGCCACAACTACAATGCTTTCAACATTGCAGGAGAAAATTAAGACATTGCCGAAGAAATAATCTTAAAAGCTTATAGCCAAACTATCTGTTTCACGATCTTTTTACGGCCAATTCTGAAGAGCGCTTTATGACAATCGCTTTATGGTAGCTCTTGGCGACTTCGTCCCTCGGGAGAAACGTTAAAGTATCCCCATTCCCAACTTGTACACCCTGGAAAGTTCTACTTTGGCGACCGTGTTTATAGCCCGACTAATTGTCCTGAACCAGCTCAGAGAAACAGATTTCAAGTCCCGTATATCCTCGCCGACGTTCATTCGTTAGGAAAGAAAATAGAGAGATAATGAAAAAGGAAGCTTTTTTGAATGGGAGTTTGGGAAAGTTGTCTACGAGAGAGTTCAATAAGTCTTACTATTCAAGGTGATTGAAGTTTTCATTGCTGAGTATTTCAGGACAATTTCATCTCGATACCTTCATTCAATAGTTATTTATGTACGAAGGATGAAACACGGTCTATTAAAGTAGAGTGTGCAAACTCACTCTCCGCGCGGACTAGGGTTGCAGTTCGATTTTTATACCATCAGTAAATACCTGTACAAAAATTCAGTAGATTTCAATAGTGAAAATGAACAGCAAAAATACAAAACAGAAGCCCAAAACTGCATCCACTAGTTACACATATAATACTCTGATGCTGATATTTTACAATAATATTAAATATTCAGTACCTGGAGATAACACAAAGATAAATTCCGAATTTAGATCAATCAGACGAATATATGGTTTCTAATAAGTGCCCTGAACTGACTCAATGATGTACAATCTATATCTACGTTGCTGCAATATTCATTAAAATTATCACTCATTCTACTCATTGGCGAGTTCAGTCCCAAATTGGTGTGACAAAAATTGACATTCAAAAATATTTTAAGTCTTGTGGGTCTAGACGGTACATGGAATGATATGAGAGATAGCAACATAGAAGAACTAAAATGATTCCTCATTATTTTATAGATGAATAATGAATCAGACATAATTCTACGTTGCTCCAAGGTTATAAGTTCAAAAGAGCGTCTGGTTTGGTTAATACTCTCTACAACAAATGAATTGTTCACTCTGAAGCTCAGAAATCTCAAAAGATCATTTTGAATTCTCTCTAATCGAACTTTGTGGTTGGTAGGTATAATAAGGACTCCTAATGATACTTGCAAAACATAATCGGCTATATACGTAGGCATAATATGATGTTTTGATTGAATTTTGAGACCGAAAATATTTACAAGTTCTTTTAATGAAACCTAACATTCTATTGCATTTGTTAGTAACATAATCAATATGCATTGCAAAACTCAATTTGGAATCGAAAATAACTCCAAGGTCCTTAATATGAGATACTTTTTCCAAATGGGAACCATCCAAATTATAATCAAATGTACTAGGGTTCTGATTTCTAGCAAAGCTTATACTGCAACATTTCCTTGAGTTCAAAAATAATCTATTCTTTTCACAATACACATCCCACCCTATCGAGATCATTATGGAGTTGCATACAATCGTCCAACGACATAATTCTCGCGAAAAGTTTCAGGTCATCAGCATTGATCGATGTCATTGATGAAAATAATGAATAATAAAGGTCCAAGATTTGACCCTTGGGGCACCCCCGAAAAAACTATAATTAGGTTAGAGTTAAATCCATAAATACTAATGATCTGAGACCTATTGAATATTTAAGATGAGAACCATCGTAATATATCACCATGCATACCAATTTCATCAACAAAATATTATGATCATTCTTGTCAAATGCCTTGCTGAAATCTGTATATATAGAGTCAGTTTGTATACGATTATCGAGTGAATCTGATATAAACTGATTATAAATCATAAGATTGGTTTCTATGGATCTTTTAGAAAAGAATCCATGTTGTTCTCCCATAATTATGTGTTTGAGGCTGTTGCAGATTAGATCATATAATATGCTCTCGAGGATTTTACTAAAAATACAAAGTTCACTGTTATAACAGAGGTATATGAAAGATTGAATTTGATCTGAATCAGATAAAGTAGTGCCCCTTTTTTGGTTCATACACATCATTAGAACTTATATGTACATATATTACTCATTTTGTAATATTAATTTGAACAAAGCATGCTGAAATATCATGCAATTTATAAGTGTATCTGATTAACTAAAGCTTAATAATAATTTGGGTATAATTATCATGATAAATAGGTGTCAAAATATTTTTCAGTAGATTATGAAAGGTTTCAGTAGATATATGCAAATCAGGAGATCTGCTGAAAATTCAGTAGACCTGGCCGTCGGATATTGTCGACGAAAATAAAATCAAGAGAATGATGTTACTAGAACAATGAAAGGGTTACTGTTTGTGATTTTCTTCGATTATATGATTTGTACTTCTGATACCAAGAGGAATTAGCGCATCAAAACCATGTATCACATACATAATTTCATTGAATGCCAATCAACGCCTAATTTCAATGGTAATGTTGATTCCATCAATGATAGTCCTGACTGCAGTCATGATGAATTTCTATCGTTCTTGAGAGGTGAATAGATATTCACAATGAAAAATCAAATATACTGGTCATGCATAAAATGTTGTATTACCGTTTGTACCTATATCTGGCAAAAGTTCATCAAATCAATGAATACCATCCTCATAGACGTCAATGATTTCTAATAGACCATTATCTATGTCAAGGTCGAATCAACCATTCAGTGCCACTGTTTATTATATAACTTTCTTCATTTCCTTGTTACAGATGCTATGAGAATCGTGGAATCTTGTTCGTACAGTTCTACTTCCCAACTCGCAGTGATTGAGTACTTTCACTTAATTACCCAGACTGACAATCGTGTCCAATTCAATTAGCATTTTTAATCTTACGTGAGAGATGTGCAGGACAGGATTTTGATCTGTCTGAGATTCTCGAGGAGATTCTTCACACGACGACAGAATATGGAAAGGAACAGCAGATTAAATTGATGTTTCTGGAACATTGTTTTACATTACTGATTTTCCTTCATGATGTAAAAACTTCACAAACGATAAGATTTCCACGAAATTCTAGAACACACAACATGTTTCGCTAACTCAGTAGCTTCGTCAGGTGATATACTGGAACAATCAACTGAACTAACCTTGTTTTGCCTACTTTTTATATATTCTACTTTCCCAACTTGAAGGATAAGTTACCTGTGGACAGGTTCGATAAACCTTCATTTTCGGAAATTAGGTACAATATCAACATTAATATACAGTGTACCAGAGGTTCATAGCAAATACATATTATTACCTACTAATAAAACAAATTCAACCGTGGTGAACTATTGAGGTCTAATTATTGATCGTTGAGTAAAATGACAACATTTTTGAGTTTAATGATTTCTAATGATTCATTCCTTCATTTTCTACGTTTAATTTCGAAATTATTATAACTATGGCCCTCAGGGGCTCACGACTTGTGAGTACGGGAATGGCAATCCCGAGGTACCCTAGCCGGATACTCATTAATCTTCAACTTGTCTTTGATGGTATCCTCTTCACTCTTCAGTTTCCAATCTTTTTCTTCATCGGCCTCCCTTGGTCACTTCTCCTCTTTTCCTTCTCCCCTAAAGCCCAACCTCACCATAGTGCGGGGAGGACTAGCCGCGGCTGCTCGGCAGATTGAGCATTTTGGGAACATCTTTGCTGTCATCACTCAGATGGGACAGTTTTGTGGACATCTGAGTGCGAGGATGGGGCAATTTGTGAACATCTGCTTATGTGGCCGCGGATTGATAACGAAGCTCTGGCAATCCCCTCAGGGGCTCACAACTTGTGAGTACGGGAATGGTGAACCCGAGGTACCCTAGCCGGATATTCACCATACTTCAACTTGTCTTGGGTGATATCCTCTTCTCTCTTCCGTTTTCAATCTTTCTATCGGCCTTTCTTGGCCAACTTCTCTTTTCCTCTTCCTCTCCAAGCCCAACCTCACCATCAAGTGGTGTGGGGAAGGCAGGCCGCGGCCGCTTGACAGATGAAGCATTTTGGGACCTGCTATCTTCTGCCAGATGGGACAATTTGTGGACATCTGTGGCAGGGAAGGGGCGATTTGATGATGTTTGTCTAGGTGGCCGAGGACTGGTCAACGAGGCTCTGGCAACCTAATCCAAGCTGTGGGAACCCGTGGCGATGGATGGATGGCACCGAGGAATGGTGTCGCTAACGGGGCCTCTGGGAAACAGGGCGACATCCCAGAGTAAACAGCCTTAGCCCTGTGCAGGGGGCACCACAGGGCTGGACCAACCCCTTCCCCCGTCACTCGTAGGAGAAGGAAAACTTTTGGCCTTCTTCGTAGACGAGAACAGGGATCGGAAGAGCAATCTTCAGGAACCTGAACGAAAAGGGTCCTTCATAATGAAGTGGCCCTTAATAGGCACCATGAGTCGTATGTGGTAAAATTGATAACGGCATGTAGGTGAGATACAATGGGCCACCAGGCCTAAGTGTCGTCGGAGCCTACAACGGGGTGGAGTGTTCAGTGGGTATACCATGGAGGGGACTCCCACACTATCATATGGGGGATTGGACTCATATGATTTCTATAAAAGATTTCAACCACCTCGGCGAAAAAAAAAAAAAACTGGTTCATTATAAGATGGTGAACATATATTTTTTGTCAGTAAAGTATAATATAGTCTTTATAGAAGTGGAAACTTCCATACTGAAGAGAATGTCACATAAGAGGTAGAAAGAGTTCAATTCACACCATTTGTGAATATATTTCTAACTCTATCGAAGGCATTTAGTTAAATTTCAACTGAACCAATTTACTAACAATTTATTTATCTTCAACTCGAGCCGTTCCTGTTATAGTACAAGATGAAGATTGGATTTCCATGACGAAATTCGTCGGTTTGTGTCACATACTGATAACTTTCACTCTTCACAATACTAATATTGTCTTCATACATAATAAGCGTATGAAAATATAAAAATATATCTATCCAAATAATTATCAAAACCTGATAAATTTGCTTTATTAGTAATTACTACTTTTACTCCACTCTGAGAAATCATGGACTTCTACAAAAAAAAGTCTGTCGTTATTATCTTTTATCATCATGAAAACCATTGTATTGTCAAATTGATCATCTTGTCCCAGAATTCTGCTTGATTATTTGGAATTTTCTGTCCTCGTTTCTGTGAAATAAAAATATGAGTATTATATCAATGTACTCGTAGGACGAATCAGATGATTTTCCCCAAAATGTCACTGCGTTCAAAAATGTTTTCTATCAGGGAACCTTGAAGAAAAATCCAATCATTGGTCAGTGACACTTTGTTTTGAGAAATGTTTGGAGAAAATATAGATGAACATGAAAAATGTGAAATTGTATTAGCCAATTTTGTTTCCTTATGACCCATTTTTCAAGCTACAAGCACTGATTTTCACCAAGCCACTTGAATTATTATTTCAAATATAATCGAATCAAAATGAACCTCTTTTACGGCTAACAAATACACCAAGTTCCGTCAGAATTGATGAAAGGACATTTCGAGTAATTAATAAAAGCCCAATTTTGTAAAGGAACATTCTCAGATATATTTATGAACACAAAAAAATGGATATATATATAAAGAAATACATTGAGAAGTTGCATTTTCCATGTGATGAAAATATCGATTCTTTCACGGTTTATTCAACAAAAAACAACTACTTTCCTGGCTATATGCCACGACGAATATTGAATCACATCTATTGAACACACACGATTAGAATTTGAAAACAAAATATTCTGAAGTATAGAATTTGCATTTTTCTTCATATGAAGATATGCATAATATAATTCTGAATATTCAACAGAAAACAACTACTTTTCTGGCTATTTGCCACGTCGAACATTGAATTATATCTGTTGAATATCCAAAAAGGGAGCATAAAAGATGAAAATCCTCTGAAATTGAGAATTTTAACATCATCTCTCAAATCGAATAGAATAATATGATGTATTATGATATAAAAATATAACTTACCGATATGTTCAGTATTGAAATGAAAATTGAAATGTGAATTGAAATGTAAAGGAGAAGTATATACTTGTATGTACTCTGATCTTGATGAGCTTGGAACTTCTAAAAAATCATTCGTATCAGTGATATGGGAATTATATCTCTCACAAACAGGTTATATGAATTCATTTCGGATATCATATCCTCATCAGTAACCTGAAGTCCAGTAATTCTTTCAGCCATTTTGTATCAAAACTCCGTCACCCCTGTTTTTGAAAACAAATCAAGTTTTAAGACACAAGTAACATGAACTTTTTTTACAAAAAATCGTCCGCTAGAATGGAAGTCGATACTCATGATACCGTGAGAAGTTCCTATAATACATGATAAACTCCCAAGTTCCCGGCTATTCCTTAGGGATCCCACTCTCGGTAGTCTGGGCGTTTTGATATAATTAGTCTAGGCGCTGTCCCCATTTCGATTCAACCACTTCTGGTCTCTGCTCTCAAGGGTGTCGTACCACTCGCTAGAGAAACATTCCGACTACATTCGGTATCAATTATTCTTCTGCCCTTCTGGCCCATTAGTTCACGTGGTTGAAGGCAATGCCCACAATATTTCGCATAGAGAAATATTTTCAAACGGTAATAATACTGAACAAAGTAACCCTGAATATGGAAGAAACTATTTTTCAAGTCTTTGAAAAAGAAAAACGAAATCGAATGAAAAAAATCTGGAACTATAGGAAGTGAAAACAATTGCAGATCTGATGGGAATGAATGATATGCAATAATTGGTTATTTTCAATGATGTTTTTCATCTTTTCACAAAAGCTATGGCGAACCTCGCATCAAAAGTAAAATAGATGTGATTTGAACTATGACCAAATTTGTATGAAAACTGATAAGTAAATACTACATACATATATTACGTCAGTTTTTCACTAGTCTCAGTATTTTGTGTAGATTTCAGTTGAATACCTTGATTGCTGAAGCCCTTGAAAGAAAAAAGAAAGACTCAATTTCATGAATAATGTACTACCATGAGGCTCTAATTTTGATCTTCTGTATCAATCTTGAGGAACTAATAAGGGACACTAAGCATGAACAACGATATCACCATGATAGTTATACATAGATAGCTGTGAAGAACTATACAGAATTCGGATGAGAAGGATATTTTGATTCGAATTTCAATCCTCAACAGAAATTGAAAATTCAAAAATGAATAAATTGAGATTTTGTTGAAACTGAGACTCTCATGTCAAATATTCTTGTTTTGATTCGATTCGTCGAATGACTGAAAAATTACATGAAAAAAATCTTCATGGAGTTTATCCATCCTCTTTTCAGGAACTAACTTGATTGTGATATAAATTGGTGTTCGGTTTCTATCAAAACTCACTAATTGACTAATCGATGTATTGTAGATATATTTGTTCATCTCCAAATGACATAGAAAGTGACACTGACACTGACACAAAATGATAGTTTCCAATGAAAAATACGAAAAATTGGTTTTCTAACATTTGGTGAAAAAATTATATGTTTAACATGATATGTAGATTGACTGCCTTGGCTGAATTCCTAGCCTCGCTACGCTCGTCTATAAACTATTAGCCGCGGCAGTCAATCTACTACTATGCTGCCTAGTAAAACAAATAACTATCATTTTGAAACTTGTATCCTCTGACCAGTCAACTCAAACTCCAGCGAAGCAAGTTTTCGAATAACATGTTTATCTAGTCTGCCAGAAACGAAATTCAAATAACTTTCCTACCGAAAATCAGAGAAAACAATAACAATTCATTGATTTTTCAGAGGAAAATATTTTTACTTCTGTAAATATTTTGCACTCCTAAGGTCTTATCAAATGAAATTCTAGAATTTTTTGACCCCCAGGGATTTAATTGTCAACAGATCCTCTATATAACTCCGATGAATGTAGTTTATTCATAATTGTTTCTACATAGTTTCCACCATGAAGATCTCCGTAATGATTGCTTGTTTTGTGGCCATTATGGCTCTGGTGAGGAAAGTTATTCGTTTAGTCTTAGTCAAATCATATCAGAGAATTGAACATTCAGAAACTCTTTGCGAAATCAACCAGTGTATAATAATGTCTACTATATTTTTCCTGCAGTGAAGAAAATTTGGTTCGCGAATTCATCATTCATCTAGAAACTATATTATCTACTAACCATCACCCAGTAGACATGGATGTCAATTTAACACTGGCATCTTGGACATTTGACATTTTGACGAAATAATCAACATGGTGAAAAAATCCAAAGTTGTGTTACCTAGGGTCCCTTTTGATGTAAATTGACGTATTTGTCATGTCAGATGACAAATACGTCAGTGTGACCCAAAAAACAATCTGAAAACAGAATTCCAATAGTGATAGGACGCGGTGTATGTCAGGTTGCATATACCACCACAATCGATCTTTGATAGACGAATTGATCGTTAATTGGGGTGATCCACGATCAATTTCGTGAAAATCAAACTTCTTGATATAAAATCGTCGGAAATTATAATTTTTTGTATTGACTCGTTCGTTACTTGATGGAAGTCTATATATATATATATAAGAAACATCACAGAACATGAATATTTCACAAAATTCTGAATATCACTAGTATCACGACATATTTCACTAATATTAGAAGAAGCAACTGTGTTCGACCGAACTCGGCTAACACGTTGCCAAGTAGCAAATTATACTTTTTGTAAGCGAGTTAAATCCGTAGTGGTATTTCAGGTAGAAGAATGGCATGACAATAATGTATCATTGCATTTTATGAGTAGCTGATATCAGCAAGATCTTTAACCACACTTCTTGCTATGTGAACAAACATTCAGTAAATATCCGTTGGTGAGCCGGCAACTGCGCTTGGCGATGTCTAACAATCTGTGGTCTAACTATAAAATCAAAAGCATCCGTGTGGAGATTGAGAATGAAAGATGGAAATGAAATATGTTCACTAGCCCATTGTCAAAAGTCTACAAAGAGGAAAGTTTCATCAATGTGCTCCCTTCTGGAGATTCATATAAACCCTTATGGTTGGTTGTACTTACTTTCATGTCTGTATTTCAGAAAGTATAGGTACTTTGTTCCAGAATCCATGGAACCATAGCGAATTTCATTCGTTAACCTGGTGGTGCACTTGTTTTGCACCAGTTTTGCATCTGCACTACGTTACTTCTCTCCAAAATGTGAACTGGTGCATTCCCAGTGGAATACGAATTGATATTATAATAAAATCATTGTTGGAGGTTGATTCGGATGAGTTGGTTCATCTTCGTTTATAACTTTTCCGCATCCTGAGTTTTTTCCTTAACTCCAATTAAAAACAAAGAAAACGTTTCATGGAAATAATTTTGAGCACTATTTTCAATGAGTACCTCTTCATCATTGAATTTGCAGAATACTTTCAACAGAATTATGAATTCTGGGAAGTCAACTCCTTTCTTTTCTTGAAACCTCCAACTTTTCATCACTATTTGATTATGATGATTAGATTGTCACTAACAATTTGGTTTTCAAACTATTCATATTCAATGTTTCCGCAATTTTCAAAACTGCATTGACTTCGCACGACCTATTAGAGCTCGTGCGAGAGTCGTTGCACTGACCACTTAACTATGTGAAACAGTTTTCCAATGGAATTTAGAACCCGACACCAGTTTTACCAATGGAATACGAAATATGCACTTAGTGCGAGCCAGTTTTACTTATGGAATTCGCTATTACTATATTTTTTCAGGCTGTCGAAGTGACTGGTAGGAGCGTAAGATCCTTGGATTCTTTCGAGGAATGCCAAGCTGACCCACCAACTCGCGTGGATGAAGAACTATTGAGAAAGTTTGGGAAGGGAGAACTCCCTGTCGAAACTCCTCTAGCCCTTCATGCACTGTGCATGAATGTCAAAAAAGGAATCCAAAGTATAACGGGTGATATCAACGTAGAAGGCTTGAGGGCTTATTTGAAGCTGGGTGGTAGACATCCAATGGATTTGGTGGACAGAGTGATGGACGAGTGTGTGAGCAAAAAAGGTGCTTCGGCTCAAGAAGCTGCAGTAGGTCTGCTGCATTGCATCTATAACATCATTCCACACGAGAGTGGAACTTTTGGAATATACTCTTACTATCAGGTGAATTAACTAAAGATAACTCTCTGTAGATCCAAGATCCAAGGGAGGCGTATGAACTGATTTTTTTGTCATATCAATACATATTATTCTGGACTGATTCGTAGGTAACCTTTGCTCAATAACTTTATACTTCCATTGATAAATGATGTATATCACAGGGTTTTCGTAACAGCGTTACAATTTAGCAAAATATACCGGGTACCCGGATCCAATTTACCCCCTGTATCTTCGTTACTATTTTGTGAGGGTGTTTCAAATTTGGTGGTTTGATTTCATGAGTGCTCAATTTTACTAGTGTCAGACCAAATATGGCACTTCCGGTTCAAATTTTCTTCTGGTAGTTACGATTCAGTATAAAATTACTTTTCCACGATATATCGCAATCATACTTTCAATCTACAACCTACTCAAATTATTGAGACTTTATAAAAACAATACTTTCTGTATTCCCCTCGTAACTTATGGAAGAAATACCAAATTAAACATTTTGTAACGTCAGATCTAGCAGTTCCAATAATAAAATTCTGAACCCATGGGAAAAAACCAATATCGTAGCCAACTACTATGGAGTTGAATGGGTCAATAGAAAATGTAAGTAGGTATAGCGTGAGGATTATCTTCATTAAAACTAAAAAGGAAACAGAAAATTGAAATACTATCTTGTCTTGTTTCTCAATATGTATTTCCCGTCAAAACCAGAAGTGTTGTATTTCGTATAATACTATACCAGAATCATATAATCATGCAATTAGATCGATGTACCGAATTTTAAAAGTCCATTCAGAATAGCAACGGAGATACAAGGTGGTAAATTGGCTTAGGGTTACCCAGTATAGTAGTTCTCACAACACTCTCCAAGAATGAAAACAAAGAATATGCATCGCGTTTCATTGTTTGGTGGATGAAGAGTACAATTCTCTTTCCTGAATACCCTTGTCAATGACATTTTTTCTAGAAGAAGTTCTTGACGGAAAAGTTCCGTAGGCATTTGATCAAAAAATGTATGGTTTGGTAATTAACAGAATCCCTAATAATTACAAAGTTATTAATGGCTACAGACTCCTGATTTGGAGACCCATATGTGATCATCGTACTAATTATTTCAGCCTCCTCAAGTAGTAGCATCTATTCCGCATGAAGAAGAACTACATGAAGCAAAAGGAAGCGATATACAACACGGAACTCTCAGCGTACAGTTACATTCTGATGACCATCCCCTCAAGCAGGTGAATATTAGTTATCTTCACTTAGTATTCTTGAAAGAACATGAAATCCAATAATCAATCGTAGTAGTTGGAATATTACCTGAAACATACCATGTTATTCCCTCAGCCTATGAAAATAGACTTATTCCATCAATTCCACAACGACTGCCAGGCTGATCCAGCTTCCCGAGTAGATGCACAACTATTCCTTAGGATTCTCAAGGGTGAGCACATAGAAGAACCTACATTCGGACTCCACACCCTTTGCATCAATGCCAAAGGTGGGCTCCAAAGCCAGAATGGCGATATCAACCAAGAAAATTTGAGAAAATTTCTTACCTCATCTGGAATTCTTGACAGCACTGTGAAAGATGATATCATCAAGGAATGCGGACACAGGAACGGTGTCACTGCTTCAGAGGCTGCTGTTGCTCTTTTGAGGTGTCTCATGAATCAAGAGAAACGTTCAAAACACCTTGAGGAAAACGGGGACCAGGAACAACATGGAAACAATGAGCTACTGGCTCATGAGGTAAAAACAGAATAATCTTCAGAAATATCGTACAGAAATATATCCAGCTTCAGGCTACATGGAGGGATGCTTCCATTCTCTAGAAATACCACATCTGTCATTCCATATTATTGGTACGCACAATATTCGATTCTTCCAGGCCATAATAGCACAATATTATATTCAATGGAAATCATCTGGATTTCCAGTTAGAATATATTCAAGGATCCATGATCTGGTAACCAGGATACACAGATGACGATTCTCTCCACCAAAGATTAGGATATTCAAGGAACGCTTCAAAATAATCTTATCCTTGAATACCTGTCTTGGAACATGGGACATATCTTGGATAACCCAAGAATGTATTTCTTGCGCATTTTATCGGTATATTCATTGTCATTCCGTCATTTCTTGCTCGCACAAGACTCTCGAAGACTTCTGAGGGTTGCTCGTAAGGGGGCAACCGAATGACGGATAGAACAATTTTAGAACTACAACAAAACAATATAAACATGACATGTAGGTTGATTTTCACAATGGTGCACTGCCCATAGCACCCTAGCATAAACCTTTGCCTAAATTAGCCTCATCTATTCCCTTTGAATCTGGTTTATGTAGACATTCATTCAGTTAACATGTAATTGAGAGTCATTTTACTCAAGCATACTTCCACAAAGTAGCATACATACAAAGTTATTTCTGGAGAGAAAACCAAGAGACATATTTTTCAGTTCTACTGTAATTGCTACTTGCCAAAATATACAGCATGTCTCATTTCAAACGACCCCTCCCCCCTCTATATCTCAAGTATTAGATGCGATCTCAACCAAATTTGCACCTGTCTGGATACCACGAATATGATCAGTTGATCTGAGACGAACAAAATTTCAGACAGTTCCGTGCCTTTTCATTGAATTGAAATGAATTAGATCTTCTCATGAAATCATATTAGGCATTTTCTGACTTGAAAACTGACCTCATAATACTATTCTTCATGATTCCAAACCCCGATATGGAAATTTTCTATCTAGGATTTCTCTTCTTCGAAGTGGATCTCCAAAAAAATTCGAAGATATATATTTCTAGGAAATATCTATGATACTCATAGTAATTTGAAAACAGCAATTTGAAATATTTTACTACGGTTGAATCAATTATCATCAGATGATGGGAACTACAAAAAAACAATTTCCATGTACCATATATCAGCCTTTCGAAATGTCATTTAAATATTATATTCAAAACTAGGAACTTCAACATCCTGAACAGATTGGAAAAAACCTAGACCATGATCAAAAGGAAGCCGATGAGAGCCATGCGATCATCACATAGGAATCAAGTCCAGCACGAAAGTGATAAAGAAATAAAGAAGACTGATCATCATTAAAAATAAGAGAATGTAATTACAAATTAAATATCTTTGAACAAATCCATATACTTGTTTTTTATTGCTTTACATACCTTTAGTATGAAATTTCAATCATCATGTAATATATACAGGGTGATTCAAAATTCGATGTAAATATTGCAAGGACTTATTGTTGGACTTTTTCTTCACATTTATAAAATACAAATGTCTGATAATGTTGCTATATAATTAGGAAGATCCAAATCTGAAACTTTTGGAGTGTTTTTTGAATTCTAGAAATGAAAAATTGAAATAATTCATAAATTGAAAACATTATCAACTCGAGTACCAAGTTGTTTCACACCATTTCCACTTTGAAGACTTTTTTTACTGATTGCTTGATTAGTGGTCATAGGGACTCTTATGATTAAAATAACATCCAGTTGATTCGTGTTGATTTCCTATTTTTCCCGCAATCCAGATCAATATGTAGACATCATGATAATAGCGATCAATTTAGAATTTACATGCTTCAAACATTTCAAAATGAAGTGTAACTTCTCTGATCTTCTTTCAGATATACACTATTTTCCGATAATGGCTAAAATACGTTTTGGTACTAGCGTGCGGAAAATTCCACTTTTCCGCACTCATTTTGAACTTTCAATAATAAAATATGTGCGGAAAAGGGACATGGACATGGAATATTCTGATATTTTTTGTCTTTTGATGATTGATATATCCTTTTTGCTAAGGAGATTTAGGGCGAACAGAATCTTAGACAATGACAACATTTTAATGACAGAAAGTAGATGAAAATGTTACTCAATCTACAAAAACTGTTGAGAATGAAAAATAGTTCAATCTTCTTCTCATTGACTGCCAAAATCTTGGACAAACACCAGAATCGATTCTTATTGGGTTGCTCACATCAATTATTCGAATTTTCGGGTCTTTCACATTTTCTTTTGATATTAGTATAAACTCAAACGGTTTTCTGCAAAAATTGTTGTTCGCCCTGTAACTTCGGAACAGAGACGTTCGTCGAAGGACAAAATATTCTTAGAATAGTGCAAGGAAAAACCCCTTGAATTTTTGCCGCATGTTCAATGAACATTCTGTATATTATATACCAGATGATTAAACATTTTCCCCCTCTTCCCATGAGATCTAAATACTAGATACGCTATTGGTCTGTTAGTTGTATTTTTTGATATTTTTATGAGTACTCACTTAGCAATATTTTTGTGGCAGGTATAGGTACTTTTCAATATTGGTTATTTTCTAATCGCCCACATTTACTTGTTGTGTTTCATGTTGAGAATCCAAAAGTATTCGAATGAAGGACGTCCTAATCGAGGTTTTATCATTGTTGCATAATAACAAATCGAACATAATAATTATTTAATGCTTTATCGGTGATATTTATGCGTTATCATGTTTTTTGAGAGTTCAATAACATCAAAATAACGTTAGCTATTGGGATGAGGAGTGAAACCTCGAACAGTTCACCAAAAAATAAAAAACTTAAATATATTTTTCATCTCTTAGAGCGCTAGATAGGAAATTCCTATGATGTTTGAAGAACATAGTGCGTACCTAAGGAGGATAGGGTGAGGGGGTAGTTGTTGGAATTTTTCTCGAACTTTTGAAGGTAATAAGTTCTTGGAAATACTTACTTCCATCGACAAAGAATTTCAACGCTTTGTCATTCTATATAGACGAACGAGTTTTGGTAAAGTGTTGTTCGACATATTCCAAGGTTGCTAATGAAAGGATGTGCTGACTGAGCCTGTCGAGTACGTCTGAGTGGTATTGCTAAAGGTTTCTGAGGAACATTTTCCGTGGGAGTATCTTCAAAAAAGTGAAACTTCGTAGATTTTTCTACGGTGTACTATTGGGGTCGAAGAGTTGGTGAGTGTGGCATCACCCACCAGGCGAATGGCTCTTCTCTGGATGGAATCTAAGAACATCAGCTGAACCCCATACATGACCTGATCATGAGAAGCTGTTGTGATGTATAGTAGATTTTCGCACGGAACAAAAAAAACGAGTTTTTGTGAAGCAGCTGTTGAGATGGATCGAACATGATTTTCCAATGAGAGAGTATTGCTGATGGTAATACCGAGCATAGTTCTAGAGGTCTTGGTGGGAATGGTGGTACCATCAGACAATTTCATATCAGGCAAACTGAGCTCCGCCTTTCTAGAGAAGATACAGGCTTGCGTTTTGGTGGCGTTGAATTCAACTAGGTTGTTGGTTCCCCAGGCTGTGATTTCCGCAAGATCTTCATCGACAGCGTTGGCCTGATGCCTTCCTCGCAAGTTCTTTGTTTCCTGGGAAGAAATGGGAATTCTGAAAGAGAACGTATTATAGAGAGTACTATCGTCTGCAGAGCTGTGGATAGAGCAAGTGGTTGCTCCCAATAGATCGTTGATATTAAGTAGGAACAATGTTGGTGCCATGATTGATCCTTGTGGAATGCCGGAATTGATGGCAATGGTATCAGACGATACTCCGTCCACCACCACATGGAGCGATCGCCCTAAAAGAAAACTTGATAAAAGATGGCATAGCTGAGCTGGTAAGCCGTATGATGGAGAAGTCTTTGGTGCCAAACACGGTCGAATGGATTTGATATATCTTGTGCTACAGTTAGAGATACCACATGTCATTCTAATGAGGTTTTTTATATATGGGTGACGTAGACAAGTAAATCCCCAGTTGATCTTTGGTCGCGGAAGCCATATTGTCTATCATTAATGATTCCTGAGCTTTCCAGATATTTGATGAGCTCAATGTTCATGACTTTCTATATCACTTTGGAGATGACCAATAACATGGCAATTGGCCTCTAGTGGTTCCTATTTTGGGGATTGGTTGGACTCTAGCTATTTTCTAGCGAGATGGAAAAATACCCAACTTGTAGGAGATGACATATAGCTTGCAGAGATTCGGTGTCAATTCTTCAAATCTAGGGCACACTTCTTGAGGATAATGGTTGAAATTCCATCAGGACGATGCGTTGACGAAAGACAATTTTGTAATTTCGAGCATTCGACTTCCAACGGGTGGAATGTCTGGCGGCACCCTTTCGTGGTTTGGAATATCGTCAACAATTCACTTCTGTGAATATATTGCACTGCAACCGTGTTATCGAATGATATTCTTGATTTTGTTGACCTTCACTGATATAATTGTCAACAGATCCTCTATAAAACTCCGATAAATTTTGAATATTCATAAATATTTTTGTTCTCCACCATGAAGACCTTCGCAATGATTGCTTGTTTTGTGGCCATTGTGGCTTTGGTGAGGAACGTTATATTTTTAGATTCGACTCAAAGAATTAAGCGATTAAATAATCTTCTCAATAATGACCCAATACAGAGTTAGTTGAAATCGAGAATTGATTTTTGGAAAAATGAATTGAAAGAAACCAAAAATAAAAGTATAATAATTTACCAGAAGAAACAGCTCCACATACTAGCCAGGAAAGGCTAGTGGGATTGACTTTATCGAATATTGATAGAGATATTGAAATCGATATATAGATGCTGTTATTGATATGTTTTCAAAGCAATGTAAAAGAAAAATGGACTTTGTTTTATAATCTAGTCACTGAGGTACATAATATTATGTTAATTTGATTAAATCAAGAGTTTTGAATGTCGAGTTACCTACTTCATATTATCTGATGGTGGAATTGATAGACGATTGTTTCTAAGAACGCATAAGAAATGTGTTATTTTATTGAGATAATTTATCTTGATTTGTTCATTTAAATGAGTGACAGTTGTTTTTTTGTTAATTATGAATATTCTCAGATAAAGAAACAGCTTCAATGAAAGTTTAAGCTAATAGATCACAATTTTGTGTTGATTAATTATGAACCGAAACGCGCTATACTACTAGACAAACCCTCCAAATCATAATCCCATTTCCGCTGCTGAGTACCCCCTCTAGAAAAAAAAACTAACTACGCGACAGACGGCCTCTCGACATTGATATACCCATGATATACCTATGGTTATTGGCTCAATGACCAGATGAGTTCTGTAACACGAAAATACGGTACAGGGCGTATCGAATATTTATAAATAAAATAACAAAGTAGAGAAAATGGTGAATTGAACTAGAGTAAAAGTATACACATCCCTACTCTTTGTTCCAGAATCTTTTCACAGCAAGTCCAGTAATGAAATTGAGTGTATTTTTTCAGGTTATTGAGGTGACTGGTAGGAGCGTGAGATCCACGGATCCTTTCGAAGAATGCCAAGCTGACCCAGCAACCCGCGTGGATGTAGAGCTGCTGAACAAGTTCGGGAGAGGAGACCTTGAAGACGAAACTCCCCTGGCCGTCCATGTGCTGTGCATGAATGTCAAAAAAGGACTCCAACGTCCAACGGGTGAAATCAACGTTGAAGGCTTGAGGGCTTATTTGAAGCTGGGTGGTAGACATCCTATCGACTTCGTGAACAGAGTGATGAACGAGTGTGCCAGCAAAAGAGGTACCATGGCTCAGGAAGCTGCAGTAGGTCTCCTGCAATGTATTTATGGCATCATGCCACATGAGATTGGAACTCATGGAATATATTCTTACTATCCTCAGGTGAATTAACTACTAACTAACTAGATTATATCTATGAGGATGGCGTTTCGACACTGAAAATAGTGGATATCATTGGGAACTTTGTTATCAATTTCAAACCAGTAGAATTTTCAACGCTTTCCAAGATGAAAGAATGAGAAGAACAATTATCAATCATCGCGTTCTAGAGTTCGGGCAAGAAGTAAATATCTTTCACCGTAAAACCCCACCTTATAATATTTTTTTCAGGCAGAACTTCAAGTTCTAGATAAGTAACTGTGAGTCTAGGACATTTCTTCTATAGTCATATTTTGTATCTCCAATGGTAACAAAGTTATCAATGGTTGCAGCCACCGTGTGATCTGCAAATATCGTCTTATACTCATTATTTCAGTCTCCTCGAGTAGCAAGAAGAAGTATTACACAACGTGGGATTCTCAGCGAAAATGTACATTCTGATGTCCATCTCCAGCAGGTGAATATAAGTTATTACCTACTCAGTACTCCGTAACTTCCTATTTATAGGCATATATTTTTTTGAATGATCAATCCTAGAACAACTCGAACTGCGATAATGAATTGTACCTATCTAGTGGTAGTAATATCATCTATGATACTAATTCCTGAATTGAAGAGAAATTAATATGGAAAACCAACATAGAATTCAAAAGATCCAACGCTTACAGATGGAAATTCCATATGTTTTTCCATATCAATGCATTGTCGAAACCTTTAAATGGTTGTCACTTTCTGTTGAGTACCATGCCTGCTTCTTGTCTAACGACACTCTCAAGGTTCAGCCTTCAGTGTTTTCTAAGTTTATCAACCTAGATTATCATTGAAAGATTTTCAACTTATTGTGATATAAAAAACTCATATTATGTAAGCAGTTATTGAATGAACTCATGATTATATATAGATTGCCATATAATATGCGTTACTTAGGCAAGCAAATACCCAGTTGATCTCCGATGACGAAAGCCATATTGTCGTTCATTTATGATTCCTGAGCTCTCCAGATGTTAGATAATCTCAATGTCATGCCCTTCTTCATCATTCTGGAAATATCTGATAACAGTGCAATATGCCTCCAGTTGGTGAGGATGTACGACAAGATCAAGTAGAAACCGAGACTCACACCAATGAAAGCTCCAAAAATTTTTGATCCAAGTAAATGAAAGCCAATGTGTTTTGAAAGGATCTAGAATCGAGGGTACCAATCTATACTGAATAATCATCGATCACCTATTCAAATTCCTCCTCACACCATGTTCTAATTCCTCATCACACCATTTTCTATTTGCAGCCTATGAAAAAAGATTTATTCCATCAATTCCACAACGACTGCCAGGCTGATCCAGCTTCTCGAGTAGATGAATATCTATTCCTCAGAATCTTCCAGGGTGAGGAAATTGAAGAACCCACATTTGGTCTCCACACCCTATGCATCAATGTCAAGGGTGGACTCCAAAGCCAGAATGGCGATATCAACCAAGAAAATCTGAGAACATATCTGACTTCATCTAGAACTCTCAACAGCACTGTTGTAGATGAGATTATCAAGGAATGCGGACACAGGAGCGGTGTAACTGCTTCAGAGGCAGCTGTTGCTCTTTTGAGGTGTCTCATGAATCAAGAGAAACGTTTAAAACACCATGAGGAACACGGAACACTGGTTCATAGGGATCATCACGATCAGGTAAAAAAAAATCACGACTTTCACAAAATACGCAGTTCACCAAAAGCGGGGATAACTTAGAAACGTTTCCAAAGAACCTTATCCTGAAATACATAATTATTTATCTATTCTGGGGAATATTCAAACGTATTTAACACTGTGTGACATGTAACATACTTATGGATAGCTTCACCATTGTCGATCTAAATGAAAACCTAGTAGGCGACCTAGTGCGAGGAGGTATAGCTCCTGCCTACTAACTACCTAACTAGGTTGTCATCTAGAACGACAATGGCTTCACCGAGACCACTGCACTATAGGATGGCTACATTGGAGCACCGACCTCCACTTACCATCTTCAGGTCAATGTATTCAGTCACCCAGTAAACATCAAATTTCCGTCTTCAACCTTTTTCCGTGACTTCTTCTTGAGAAAATTTCTGCAAGAAAGTGTCCTTGTTATGGTGAATTCTGCCATTATCTCTCTTCTAGTTTCTTGTTAAAAATAACAAAAGATCCTATTACAGAAGGTATCAATAAGATTTCACCTCTCTTGCTAATCTTAATCAGCCGTGACTTTCAATAGCTCCCCCTCTTAAAGATCGCCTAAGTCCGTCCCTTATTATACCACAGTTCCACTTTGATGACAAATTAGTTGCCAAAACACATTTCTCCTATGACAGACATATGAATGGAGAAACTGTGATTCAAAATATGTTTGATATGTATTGAACATTTTTTGAATCGTCTTTTAAATTTTATGTTTTATTAACAACATTATATAGGAACTCCTACCTCCTGAATAAATTGGAAAAAAACGTAGAACGTGAACACAATACGAAGCCCATGAGAAATCATGCCTAGAACACAGAAGAAAACAGGAAAGGAAGGAAACTGGTCATCATTAATGAAAATAAATAAATTGAACAAATTCGTATCTATATACGGGTTTTTATTTCCTGTTCTTATAAACTAATATACAGTTTCTTTATTGTTAAGATAATGGGCTTATATCACAAAAAAGTTTTTTCTGTGACGGGAAAAAAGTTTGGCATTTCATCTCTGTTGGCAGGTTATAAAATGTAACTTTTCATAAATTACTTTTTTCCCGTGGGAAAAAAGTGAGTACTTCTTTCCCGGATATATATCACATATATATACTCTGTTAATGGCTTTTGTTGTGCTATAGTTCCGAAAAATGAGTCAAAAATACCGTCTCCGAGAAAGAACTGCAAGTCCTTTTATCTTCCATTCGACTTCGCGGTTTCGTATATTACTAAACAACTACTGAATTCGCAATTTTTCAGAATCAAATCACAGAATTGAACTGACAGAAGTGACATCAGATATTTGATTACTTCAAAATAATGATAAAGATGTCTATAAAACGCAGGTGTCCCTACTGTTAAATACTTGAAATTTCACGTCGATAATTTTCAGATTTCGAAATAATGTAATATCTTCTCAATATTGATTCGTCCTTCCTTCTGTCACAGAAAAAAATAGTGTATTATACACGGGAAAAATATTAGATTTTAGCTCACGGTTTTTTGTCTCCCTCCGCTACGCGTCGGGAGACAACACAACCTGGAGCTAAAATCTACTACTTTTTTCCCTTGTATAATAAATAACTATTTATTTCATAATTCGATAGAACTCACCCAAACTAGCTCAACACCGCAAACCGTTTCTTGCTGTGAGCTCCCTACGTTTTATAAACAATTATTGAAATATCCGATTTTTTGGACCTCTGAAAACGAGGCGATGATGTGACGTCAAAACCCTAATACTGAAACAAGACTATTCCAGACAGAGATGAATGATACATGATTTCTGACAGAGTGAATTAGCGCGAGATCACAGTCTCCGTCGGGCGTTTGGTATTTTCTTTTAACTATGGCGAGATGAGTTTTCTACGTCATAAGAGGGTCCGTTTTCAGAAGCTACCATTATTTATGTCCAAAAATAAAACATTCTAGTTAATTTTTCGATCGAATTATGTCGTCAATCATTATTTATGTATAAAAGGATCATTATAAACATGGTTTGAGTTGAAAGTTCTACTAAGGTGTACACGCCCATTGAAATACACCTTTATTGAATCCAGAAATCAAAATGTAGGGAAGGAAAAAAAATATGATTCGACAAAATTTGGCAAATTAGGGATATACCTTTCATTCAACCCTGTACAATGACTTGAACCTACTTTAGCATTGGATGAAATACTCCGGATATGCAAGTTGAAATTAGTCATTTTATCTAGTTTTATGGGAAAAAATATTGAAAATTCAACCAAGAATTGAAAAGTTATGGGACCTCAAATTTGTTGCGTTTTTCTGCATTTGAAAGTAGTTATGAAAAATTTATATAATCTACTGACCCCTACATATAGAGATAAACTTCATACTACGGTACTATAAAAATGATTTGAAAACATCTTTTCTTCATATTACAAGTGGTTTGTTTATATTAGTGACATCATGAAAGCCTTCTCAGTGATTGTTTGTGTGGTGGCTATTGTAGCATTGGTGAGTGAAATATATAACCTCCATTTATTTCAAATATCAATTCTCATCGCAGTGCAGATCAATATGGACATTCTGAAAACTCCCAAATATAGTTTTTGATATTCAATAACATTTTTCCTCTCGAATTCGAGTAGATACAATACAATACCATCATCAAACTACTACAGGGTGTACAACATCTCAGCACATATTTATGAGGTCGAAATGAGCCAATTCAAAGCAACATACTTCTGTCCCACCAACTAATTTGCCGTCATTGTTGTCCCAAATCACTCCATTTCCGGGATACAGGGTGGTAAAGTAAAAAAATGAAAATCGAATTTTTCAGAATTTATGAATATGTTTGAACGTATACTTCAAGAATTGGTATCTAGGGTTATTTTGAGATGGAAAACCTGAATACTGTGGCCATCAGAAGGCACTTACCAATGCACTTTTTATGGTTCAGAATGATCATGTAACTTTTTTCTCAGTGTAGTTTCTTACTCTGTTCGTTGGGGAACTAATGTTCTGAACATTTTCAAGCAAAAAAGGTACGATGGTGAAAATCTGCTAAGGTAAGCCGATTTCGAGATATTTCGTTTTCAGTGTTCGATGCCGCACCAGAATATTTAAATCATTTTGTATAAAAAATGTTTGCTATTATCTTCGTGGATGTGATTTGGCCAGTGAATGAGCAGAGCAAAATGGATTTCTAGAAATACTTCCTCGGAGTGTAGTTGTCAATTTTGATTTTTTCAATTGATCACCCTGTATCTCGTAAACAGAGCAATTCCATACTGAGGAAAGTGGCTCTAAATCGTCATATATTGGCCTGAGGAATATGTGATAAGATATCGTATCGACATTCTAGGGACACCCTGTACTATATAAATTGGGGAATTTGTTTAATTCGTTATTCAACACGGTTGTCGAAAGAAAAAATTATTATGCCGGTAATGAAAGTGTATTTTGGACTATAAGAATCTGAAAAGGAAATGGTGATGAAGTTGATCATTAATTTTCAGGTTTACTGAAGTCGTTAATTTCCTTGCACGCATAGGTACTTATGTTTGACACTATTCTCGTGCTAGGTAGGTACATTTCAATATTGGTTATTTTTCAATCATCTTTGGATGGAAGGTCGTACAGGTCATATTACTGTTGCATAACATACCAGATTAAACATAATACATACAATGCGCCTTATCGGTAATATTAATTTGTTATCATGTTTTTGAGAGTTGATTAACAACAGAATAACGGTAGCCACTGGAAGAAAATCGAGTTCACTGTATCGATTATTTTTCGACAATGTTACTCATATCTGAGTCATAAAGGTAAGCAGGTACCTCTACGAATAAGTACCCTTCACGTTATGGTGCATTATGCTATCAAAATAAGATTTGGGGCAAGACTCTTTTTCCTACCCAAAATTCTACCATAAAAATAGGAGAATCGCAGAGAACTAACCGACGTAGCCATAATTCATAAAAATTGTGAGACAGCAAAAAACGTGATAGTGTGGCTCGACAGTGTTAGTTTCATAATTCAAGTCAATCAAGTTCAAGTGATTATTTCAAGAAAACTCGGATAACGTCGAAAATCACTGACAAGAAAACTAATTACCAAGAATTCGACTAATCACTAAAAAGCAACTGCTAGTAGTAACCGACTGAACCCACAAGAATGTCATCACACTCGAGCTCGATAGCTCAACAGAAAAATTAGACACAGCCGAAAGTGGAGTAAAAACTTGAGGATCATCAGGAGTTTTTCCTTCATTTTCACAACTCAACGATGAACATTTCATTGTTCTGAGAAGGAACTACTTCAGTGAAATATTCGAAGACTGAATTCGAAATGTTAGAATCACTAGGATTTCAAATCTTTTTTCCAATTTTAGACTAGACAATTGAAGAATCAAGTAATATAAATCGAATATCTCTAGAATATTGTTACAATATATCGTATTGCTGTATTTAATAAATCATGTATTCATCCCGATGACATCCTGTTTGAGAAAAAAATAATAGCAGAGAGTTACTAACAGGCTATATTCTTTCGCATCTTCTGTGAGTTCTGGATAGGTACCAACCTACGGATACTTTTTCGCATATTCTTGGAAAATGCTTCTTCAGATGACACTGAGTTGTACATTGTGATACATAATATTCCTCATCACGAAGAAAAATCCGAAGCAAATAGGCTGCGTTCATAACTGAAATTATTAGTTCATATAAGTATATACATATAGATGAAAAATTCCCACTTCAGATTACATCGAATTCATTCATTAAGTTGATAAGTTCCTTGTAAGAAAATATATTTCTACCAACTTTAGCTAAATGCATTTGTGAAAAAGTAGTACTTCGAGTTACTAAATATTTTTCTCCCAGCTTCTCTGAAATTTATTTGTGAAAAACGGAGGAATTTAGCTGTACTATCGATTTATTTCATATTATTTTGTGTAACTAAAGTATGTTAATTGTGTTTAATTTAACCTAATGATGTTTTGCATATGAATTATAATAATACTACATACTGTCGCGTTCCTTATAATCAAGTATATTTCCACCAACTATAGTGGAATAAAGTTGATCAAGAATAATGATTTGAACTATACTTCCAGCTGCCTTATCAATAATTTGCGTAACTAAGTTTGGTAGTTAGTATATTATTTATAGCGTAATCTTATCCTAGTGTTTTTTCAAATTTCTGTTCCTGAAGAATAAAAAACATATTTTTATCAATTAAAGCTTCACACCAGTGATTTTCATACAATTGAATTGGGTTTTTATGACAAATTACCATAGCAACGTATGTATTTTAGTGTACTTTTTTTTTTCTCGTGGGTACCCACCAGCGTATGAAATCGGAAATTTTTATAAGATGTTTCAATGACAGAATAATATTTTGACGTCCTGAAATAGTGATTTTGTGCCACTTCAATTGGGTAGAAATCAACAATTAATAGGCTAAGAATCCATTGTTGCCCTAACTGCATCTATTATATAGATTGTAATACCACTACCTTACAGTGTAAGGAGTTTGAAAATTATCCCTCGTCTCCGACTCGGAATTTCCAAAATATCAATGAGCTCGAAAAAATTTCCGTAAATAATTTGACCTCTAGTGGTATTACAAGTGAGAATTCGATGGTGCGGTATATCCTTCTTATCCTATTTTTATGATTTCTCACCTAGAAACTCTAACGTTTTCAGAGTTATTTTCGTTTCAGACTGTTGAAGTGTCGGGAAGACCTGGAAGAACCCACTTCGAAGAATGCCAGTCTGACCCCAACACTTACGTGAACGCAGCCCTTATCCGGAAGGGCTTGAGAGGAGAGCTAGCCGACAAGACCCCTCTTGGTCCACATGCTCTCTGTGTGAACATCAAAAGAGGGTTCCAGAACCAGAACGGGGACATCAACGTAGATGCCCTGAGGACTTATCTGAACCAGGCTGATAACCGCGATACCAGTTTGGTAGATCAAGTTGTCAGAGAATGTGGTCAGAGGAATGGCACCACCGCACAACTAGCCGCTTTGGCCCTCTTGGATTGCATTCATCGCATCATTCCACACGACGAACAACATCATAAGGTGAATAATTATTCAAACTCTTTGCTTTGAGATACAGGGAGTTCCTGAAAGGTCTGTACAAAATGATACCACAGACTCCTGAGACCAAAGTGAGATGATCAAACCAAATTTACATCTATATCAAAACGCTCCGCTTAGGCCTTACAGGGCGTTGGAATTGAATATTCATGTGAATTTGTTTCGTTTATCACCATATTATCTAAACGAGATGAATCTTAAAGTGAGGTTTTTTTTTCAGCAGGGTATACAGTGTGACCCACTTCTAATGGAAACACGACCCCTGTATCTTACGTAATCGTTGGGTAGGGATCTTGAAATTTGTTGGAGCAAGAGATATACCAAAAATGCACTCTATGACGAAGTGGAGCCAACTTCAGTGATATACACTGCTCGCCAACAGCCATGGAACCACCCCAATTTCCAGAAAATGATATTAGGAGTCAAAATATCAGGACGCCCAATTCACTAACTATTCATATATTTTGCACTTTTTACGGAAGCATCACCCTCGTATCTTACGTAATTGACTTCATCTTTGGAATTTCACTTCCTCCTGCAAATTTCAGAAGCCTACGTCAATAATTACGTGAGATACGGGGGTGCTTCCATGAGGAGTGAGACAGAAATCTTTTTTTTTTTAACTGAAAATTTTCTAGGAAAACTATGGAAAGTTTGTGAATTGGGCGCCCTGATTACGAATCCAAAGTTATTTTCAACCTATTCTGACTCCTAATATCATTTTCCGGAAATTGGGGTTTTTCCATGGCTGTTGGCGATCAGTGTATATCACTGAAGATAATGTGGTCATAGAGTGCATATTTGGTATCCAACGATTACGTAAGATACAGGGGTGTTTCCATTAGAAGTGGGTCACACTGTATATCTCACCAGAATAGGTTGTTTGACAAAAAATTGCTCACTTGAAAATATCGAGGATAACGGAGGTAAAGTTATTGAATGATTTGAAGAAGACTCCAACTATGAAACATTTTTTTTACATTTTCTCAGAAATGTTCAAAAAAGCCGTTATAAGTTCAGCATTAGAAACATACGCTACAATTGCATTATTTCATCAGAAACACTAATCAAAGACTTCTCTTTACATTTTCAACCTATTAATTATCGTTTTGAAGTGAATCAAAAAACTTTAGGAGGAAAATGAAGCCTGTTAAATAAAAAACCTCACTTTCAGATTCACCCGGTATAATATATCGTTCTGAAATTTTGTTGGGATACTAAAAGGACTATTATGTCCTGAAAAACATTCCATACTATTTCGATTGACACGACATTGACAGTACTATTGATCGAAAAAATAATAGAACATTTTCTGAGTACGCCACTGAACAGATTTTACTGTTGTTATCTATTATCTCATTCAATTCCTAACTTTCAGACTACTTGAGAGTTTGTGATATTTCTATTGGTTTGCAAGTTAATTGGCCACTTTCAATTTGATGCATATACCTGATACTCTTTAGAATAATATAATTATTGTTCGTAGTCAATTTTCGTATGAAATCATCAATCGATCATATCAATGATATTCAAAATGTGGCACATACTTCCTCACGAATTCAAGAGACAGGGTGTTGCATTTAAATGAAAAATAAAATCAATTTCAACGCCCTCTTTAGCCGGATAAACAGAGCTTCTTGGAATAAAGGTAAGTTTGGTACAATCATCTCACTTTAGACTCAGGAGGCTTGTGATATCATTTGGTACAGATCTTTCAGGGACACCCTGTATGATTATACTTGTCATGCATTTCACATTGCCATGGTTTAATTACGCGCAATTGGTCAGGTTTATCGATAAGGGTTTTCTTATCACTTGTGTTATCTCAGTTGGAGTATGCATCTAATATTTGATATCCCATGTATCATATTCACTCTACTTCCTTAGAAAGGGTACAAAATGAATTTTTGAGATTTTGTGCATATAGATTAGGTATTCATATATATATATAAACACGACTATTCAGATATTTTACGTGAAATGAATAACTCCTCAATGGACTTATATCGGGTCCGGAATCTTAGACATAATTTTTTATTCCACTCACCATTCGATTTTGCAAAGTATGGCAAGCATGCACCCTTGGAAAGAACTCTGAAGTTATTGAACGACATGAACATCAATATATTTGGATTGTTTTACAATATGTTCAAAAAATCATTGAATAGCTTGAAAGTAGAAATGAGTGGTATTTGATTAGTCATCGAATTTGTTATTGTTAGTTTCATAAGGTTTCTAGTCTCATCTATACCATACATTCATGTGTGAACTAGTTACATAGACATTGTTGGGTAGGCATACGTTTCATATACTTACTAATAATGAATAAATGAAAGAAAAATTCGCTTCTCATTCCAGGAATGCCCAAGCAGAGAGGAAATTGATGAAGACCAATATTTCGATGCTTTGAAAGGAGCGCACGAGAATGAAGCTTCCCTAGCCCACTATGTTATTTGCCATAATGTCCAGGACGGCATTCAGAGCCGAAATGGTGATGTCAGTATTGAAGGGATAAGAGCATATCTGACGGATGGTCCAAGACATAACGCCACCGCTGTAGACATCATCGTCAAGGAATGTGGTCAACGGAAAGGTGCCACCGTCCAAGATGCTGCATGGGCCCTAATCAGGTGTCTTCATCATCATATCATTGCTATGGAACCCAAACATGATTAACAATACGAAGAATAATGTTTCTGTAGATCGAATTAAACTGCTCGAATCTGATTTCAGAATGGACTTTCATTATGTTTTTGTCCTTTCTAGGAAGTCGTTCTCTAAACAGTATATTAGGATCTCCCTTTCATTTGATTCAGACCAGGGAAGAGTTCCTCTTATCCTGATATCTATTATGAAACAAAAGAAAACGGTATTAAAGTTTGATGCGAACAGCCCTTCTGCCCCAAATAAGTTTCAGAAATACTGTCACGAGTGGCTCTAACGCCCACTATCGCAACTCGAACTTACTCGCTTGCAAGAGGTTTTTTTGAAAATGATAACTAAATAATTCAACTCCACTTCACAAGTTTATTCATTTCGAATAAAAATAATTAGGGCATGAAATAAATTGACCATTAATTATCCAGCAAGATAAATCCAACTCAAATCGAAACAAAACAGGAAAACTAAAACTAGTAATACTCAAAAAAGGTACTTACAGAAGGGCTCGCTTTTCGTTAGAGGATTGGAACTGCCACTCACGAAGTTTAGACATAATGCAAATAAGTTTGAGATTCACTTCTATTAGAAGATTTGAAAAGACTTTACGGTCCACTGTCCGAACCACAACTGCCGGTTTTTTCTCTAATACTTTTTCATCTCGGTTTTGGTTCTGGTAGTTGATTCAGCATAAAAACAAGTGTATTCACCTCGATTAGGAAAAATCCAAAACCAGCAGTTTCTGCCCGTCAGCGACTTTACTTGAATAATAATAAAATTGAAATCCGAACTATAATTTCCTTTGAATATCGTAATTCTCTACTGATATCCTGTGAGCTAAATAATTCTAAGAATATGATCTAGACTAGGTTATTGTACTGTTCTTGAATGAAATGAGAATTTCAAATATTCTCAATAAAATTATAGTTTTTATTCATTCTTGACGATACATTCTGAGAATTGCAAAAGATCGAACGGAATGAATAAATATAAAAACTTGAGAATAGTAAATTTGGTCATAATGTCGATATTCTCTCTAGTTCATGGACAATCTCGGTCTTTTTAACTTTGATTGATCACCTGGGTCATAATCAACTGCATTTCGAAGAAGCAGATTCTCATCATGAACCTCAGCTTTTTCGAAGGTTTTGATGTTTGGTTCTCTAATGACTGTGCCTAGCTTAATATACAAAATAGTGTTGAACTGGCTTAAAAGGCCTTTCCCTAGCCTATCTAGGTACGCACGATGTTCCACGAACATTATAGGAATCTCCTCTCGTGCGGTCCAAGAGATAAAAGAAATATTGTTGAACATTCAGAAATAAATGATCTCTTGGATGTTTGCTCGATTGAGAACCATCAAGTTGAAATATAAAAATCTCTCAAACCGAATTTTTAAACGCCTTATTGAAAATCTCTTACCAGAAAGAGGATATCAAAGAAGTTGAAATGAACGTGTTTTCCTCTCTTCATGATATTCATTTATATTTCTAATAATAGAATATGATATGACTACTGAAGAATCCGATACTTTCTGCAGTTTGGAGTGGTTTCACTTCAGAACATTTCATTGTTAGTCAATTTCAATGATATTTCGAAATCCAAACTTTTGTGAAACAAAGTGCTATGTTGTGATAGTCCAATTTCATCTTAGTATTCAGAAAAATCAGTGTGATATTATGATGGGTACATGATGGTACCTATACCTGCCATGGAAACCTATGGTCATACAGAGGATTCCAAATAACAGCCTCCTATTGTTTAATAAATACATAAAAGTGTAGAATCGTCAGTTTCCTGGATTACCCCATAGAATCCCCTAGTTATTTACTCATTGGAACACTGCACGTGGAAATTTATATACTTAGGTAGATATTGTTTCATTCTTTGTTTCAATGTAACATACCACGAAAGTGACTGTTCGATAAACAATAGAATGTTTGATACAGGTTGTCCTATATCGAATACCATCCCCAGGAGTCTCCTCAAGAGGCAGTATAGTTCCTTTTTAGTGACCATAGTATTCAACTAATGTTTCTTTCTTTTTTTTTCATTTCTGATCGTACAATGTACTGTTAAAGTATTACACCCTATAAAATGAAAAAGTTATACCATAGACTACAGAAGATATCACCCACTCAGTAGGTATATACGCTTAACGCATAAGAAAACTATAGAAGAAGAAAATGATTATATAATAGAGGTTGCTCGTGGATCATACAATAAGTAGATTAATAATAATATATTTCATAAAATTATTATTGGTTACAGTCGTTCTTTTGGGATTATTCCGTAATCTCAAGACTCCTATGGTGAATTGATAGTGTTTTGAAATCCGGGTATAAAAATAATAGTTTGACCTCTGACTAGATAAGTGTCTTTGTTGAACACTATAAAAATGGATTGATAAACATTCTTTATTATAGTTTGTCATCTACTTTTATCAAAATCATGAAGACCGTTGCAGTTATTGTTTGTGCTGCTGCCTTTTTGGCTCTGGTGAGTGCATTTTTGAGTATCGATTTATTAATCCCATATGAGAAGAATAAAGTTCATATGAATCATTTCGTGTCAACTAGAAGATGATTAATTCCAATTTGAAAATGATTTGTCTCAATTTTTAGCTTAAAAATGTATAGAAGTTTTCCCTTGCAGCAAAGAATATTCTAGAATATTCCAATTGAATGTTTTCCGAATGATTATAGAATATTCATATCCTGCGACAAATATTCTGAACATTCAATTCGACTAACTCTCAGACTACTCGTTTTTAATATTCTATTAACATCTATGTTGACGTATTCCCAGGGAATCCTTTTGAATATTCTGAGAATATACAGGATCGTATCAAAATATGATATTGGTGTTAGTCTTGTATCAATATTTTTATAATGTTTCTCCTGGTCCATCCTATCATTCTCCAGTCTCAATACTGATTATTCGACAAATGAAGTGTTGAGATCTTGCTGTTCGTATTATTCATCAATAAGGCTCGCAGCGCAGTGAAAGAGGTGTAAGGTTTGTAAAAATTCAATCACTAGTGAGTGGTTCGCATCTCCACTGGAGCAAGTTTTTTTAAATTTTCTTCTATCTTCTATAATATAACAGAAATATTCTCAGAATATTTGGAACAGTCCATTCCGAATGTTCATAGAACGTTCCTAGAATATTTGTATCATATTGTGGGATTATATTGAGAATATTCATATATTTTCGGAGAATATCCTATGAATGTTCATTTAAAATAACAGGATATTGAATCAATCGTGGTGGTTTGCATTTCCACTAGAGCAAGTTTCTTCAAATTTTCTTCCATCTTCCATAATATAACAGGAATATTCTCAGAATTTTTGAAACAGTCCATTCCGAATGTTCATAGAACGTTCCTAGAATATTTGTATCATATTGTGAGATTATATTGAGAAAATTCACATATTTTCGGAAAAATCCTATGAACGTTCATTCAAAATAACAGAATATTGAATCAATCAAATATTTTGTTGATTCAATGAAATATTTCAGTGATTCAATGAATTTTTTTGTTGGTTCAAAGCAATAATTTCGTCGATTCAATGAAATAATTTCGTTGATTCGATGAAACATTTGGTTGAATCAATAAATACCGTATTTCATTTCGACAAATTATTGTTTTGTTGAACCATATTCATTCAGGAATTCACTGAAATTTCACATCAACCGAATGAAAATCTCGGAAAATAATATCGACTTCTATATCGATCTTCTACGTCACTACTACTAATCCAGTTGATATTAAAAAACGACACGAAAAAAAAAGGATTTGTTGCATCAACAAATTATTTATTCTCGAATTATCTTCGTTGGACTGGGCAATAATTTGTTGAATCAATGAGAAACATGATTATTTCATTAAAGCAGCTCGTTCAAATGAAGAATGTAGTCCGAGATGTAGTCTAATTCAATCAACAGTATAAAATCAATTCAATCAACAAAATATATGGTTTTCTCAAAAACAAATCAAGTCGATCCAAAAAAACATTTTGTTGATATGATCAAATAATGATCATTTTGATAAGAATATATCTTTGAAACAACATACAAGTTTTTCTATTCCGATGTAGCAGTGAATTCATTTCGCACGGATCATTTGCTTGAATAGAGCTACGGAATATGTGATACCAATGAGATATTTTGTTCATTCTACATTTCGCCTCTTCTATGCAGAAAATTCCCAAATTAATAATGAATTTGATTTAACAAAACAATTGTGTCGAATGGAAATACAGTTTCTCTTGAATCAAGGAAATATTTCATTGAATTAACAAAATATTTGATTGAATCAACCAAATATCTCATTGAATCGATCGAATGATTCATTGAATCAACTAAATATTTGATTGAATCAATATCTTGATATTTTGAATTTAACAAAGTGATTGTTCGAGCCAATACAGTATCTCTTCATGAACAATACATGGATGTTCTTGATTGAATAAGATCCAGAGTTCATGCAAGACATATTTACTCAATTCAAACTTCAAAATCGCTATGAAACAAGATATAGATTTACTCATTACAAGATTATATTTTGTCGTGCATATATGGTACTTTTATTTGCTTCATTCAATTGAATTTTGCTTGATTCAGCAATTATTTTTTCTCTGTGGACGAATCAAGCTTTCTGTATATTTAGAAATCGAGGGATTCATAGACGAGGCGAAAAGATTGCCATCCAGTGGCGAAAATTTGACTTGAGGCAATCTGAACATAGTGCTTTTTCATTTCAGTATGTCAACGGTAGTCCCGAATCCGACAGGCTCATCCAGATCCACAAAGAGTGCCAAGCTGATCCAGCCAGCCACTTAGACGAAGACCTCATCAAGAAGGCCGGCAGGGGCGAACACGTAGACCCGTCCCTCGTAGGCCCTCATGCTCTCTGCATGAACGTGAAAGGGGGCGTCCAGAGCCAAAACGGTGACATCATCGAAGCGGGTCTGAGGAGTTTCTTGAACAAGAAGATCCATGACAGCGCCACCGTGGATGATATCGTGAAGGAATGTGGCAAGAGGAATGGCGGTAGCGCACAGGAATCTGCGGTGGCTCTTGCTAAGTGTCTTCGTGATCATGCCCCTGGACTACAGTTCCATGAGCATCATGGAGGTCATCATTAAAAATAGCGTAGACAAGGAATAAACACTTTTTTAAGAAATTGTTTGATATTATTTCATATCTTCCTCACTTTGAATCGTTCTTGAAGCCAAATAGAGACATCATCAAGGCAGGTCTGAGGAGTTTCTTGAACAATAAGATCCATGACAGCGCTACTGTAGATGATATCGTGAAGGAGTGTGGCAAGAGGAATGGGGGTAGCGTACAGGAATCTGCGGTGGCTCTATCTCAGTGTCTTCGTGATCATGCCCCTGGACTTCAATTCCATGAACATCATGGAGGCCATCATTAGAAATAGCGTAGAGAAGGAATGAACACTTTTTTAAGAAATTGTTTGATATTTTTTCATATCTTCCTCAATCCTCACTTCGAATCGTTTTTGAAGCCAAATAGAGACATCATCAAGGCAGGTCTGGGGAGTTTCCTGAACAAGAAGATCCATGACAGCGCCACCGTGGATGATATCGTGAAGGAATGTGGCAAGAGGAATGGCGGTAGCGCACAGGAATCTGCGGTGGCTCTTGCTAAGTGTCTTCGTGATCATGCCCCTGGACTTCAATTCCATGAACATCATGGAGGTCATCATTAAAAATAGCGTAGACAAGGAATAAACACTTTTTTAAAAAATTGTTTGATATTATTTCATATCTTCCTCACTTTGAATCGTTTTTGAAGCCAAATAGAGACATCATCAAGGCAGGTCTGACGAGTTTCTTGAACAAGAAGATCCATGACAGCGCTACTGTGGATATCGTGAAGGAGTGTGGCCAAGAGGAATGGGGGTAGCGTACAGGAATCTGCGGTGGCTCTTGCTAAGTGTCTTCGTGATCATGCACCTGGACTTCAATTCCATTAACATCATGGAGGTCATCATTAAAAATAGCGTAGACAAGGAATAAACACTTTTTCAAAAAATTGTTTGATATTATTTCATTTCTTCCTCACTTTGAATCATTTTTGAAGCCAAATGGAGACATCATCAAGGTAGGTCTGAGGAGTTTCTTGAACAAAAAGATCCATGACAGCCTACTGTGGATGATATCGTGAAGGAGTGTGGCAAGAGGAATGGGGGTAGCGCAAAGAAATCTGCGCTGGCTCCTACTAAGTGTCTTCGTGATCATGCTCCTGGACTACAGTTCCATGATCATCATGGAGCTCATCATTGAAAGTAACGTAGATAAGAAATAAACGCTTCTTTTTGATTTTTTGATATTATTTCATTTCTTCCTCACTTTGAATCGTTTTTGAAGCCAGAATGGAGACATCATCGAGGAAGGTCTGAGGAGTTTCTTGAACAAGAAGATCCATAACAGCGCTACCGTGAATGATATCGTAAAGAAGTGTGCCATAGAAATAACGGAGAAATCTGCGCTGGCTCTTGGTGTCTTTGTAATCATGCCCCGTAGACAAGAAATATACGAATTCTTTTTTAATTTTCTTGATATAATTTCATATCTCCCACTTTTTGAACCCAGAATTCCCAGTACATTGGCCAGAGTGGTAGACGGATCCAAACCAGAGTCAATGAGCATATTGAGTTTATAGAGGAAGCCACTACACTACAACACTAGTACTTCCTTCGCCAACCATTTTTTCAACTTCCAACACTGGTTTAACATTGACAGAAGCTCAAAAATTCTACATGTTTGCCAAGAAGGCCGTCTATTGAATCTTTTAGAAATTTATGTAATAAATTCGTCATTGAAAAATAACAACGTAACTTGTCTGAATGAACAAATTCACTTTGATTGTCCCAAATTTGCTAAATAATTCTCTTCTTACATTGCTCTCTGTTATAGGTCGGCCGATTCGAGACTCCATATATGTACCAATCTTGATTTTTGTTACCAATCTGACGTAGTGTCGTTCTCCAGTGTTCTATGATTATGTCCATGTATCTAGTTTTGTGTTACATAATCTGATGGTTGACTTGACAGTTGCAAATAATTGTTGTGTCAGGGTCACTGCATAGCCACATCATAGTTTTAATAGTTTGATATTTTCTTGGGTAGTTGTCACTTTTCGGTGAGCCTTTAGAAAATATGAACCCGACCTTCTGATAATTATTTTGTATTTTTGTTTACTGTTTATAATGAACAAAAATTTTATATAAATAGTGGGTTTTTCCTATTGTGAACTTCCTTTATAAATTTATTTACTGTTTGTCTTCCAGATCATAGAGCATCTGCCTTTGTTAGCTCTGTTATTTTCTTCTTTATTTGAATTTCACCTTTTTTCACTTTCATGTAAATGAGCAATCATTGCATCTATATCCTAAGTCAATATCTACCGATTTTTTCTAGAACTCTGAACTACTTATCGGCTGATGATTTACCTTCTAATGATCTCTGATCAATTCAATAAAACTTGTGGAGATGACTTTGGATATGAACAACCATTAATGTTTTCATATATTAAAAAAAGAATGCACTAGCGAAAAAAATATTCGTTATTGATTGCCTTATCAACTCCGCACATTCAGATGTTCGACCTCTTATGATTATTGCTTTCGGAAGCAACTATATATAGTTGGAAAATAAAATGAGAAGTTTAGAGCTCGCTCCCAAGTGATATCATGAAGATTGTGTTTGTTGTTTGTATCGTAGCCTTTGTGGCAATTGTAAGTACCTACTTTGTTTCAACCCCTATTAGTTTCTTGTTACTAAAGATGAAAAAAATCGAATCCGGAATTTACGTATAGTACATGAATATGCAAGTTTTGACGTATTAAATTGATTCCTGTCATTTGCCGCTTTTGCGAAAATGCGACCGAAACCGCGGAACATATAGTTTGCTCCTGTGTAAAGTATTCAGTCCGCCGAAGGCTGAATCACCTAGATCCTAGGTCTATCTCACGCCTGCTGAGGTGGGAAATTCAACCGTCAGGAGGATTCTAGGCATCATCAGGAGTCTAGGGTTAGAGGACCAAAACTACATAACGGTAATCACAATAGATCTTCTACAGGGTGGGCCACCAGTAACGCCTCGGTCTCTAGAAGGCTAACCACTTATCTTCTTGGAATTCTTTCTCTCTAGGAAGTTGCATGTCAACATAGGCTACCATTTGAAATTATTTCGAAACATACCCAAAAACCATAAAACACTGAAGTTAAACTTTTTTCTATCGAACACCCTATATATTATTTCATTTTGAGATTCTCCCTGATGAGCTGATTTCAACAATCCATCAGGAGTCTAGCAGTCTTAAGTCTTAAATCATGTGTTTCTTAGGTCACAGCTGATGAGGCCAGGCATGAAAGAATCGAGAAAATCAAGAAAGCTCACGATGAATGCCAAGCTGACCCAGTCACCAAGGCAGATGAAGATGTAATGTCAAAATTCTTCAAAGACGAACCAATCGATGAAACCAAGTTTGCTAAGCACGCCCTGTGCATGAACGTCAAATCGGGAATCCAGAAAGAAAATGGCGATATCGACAAGGACGTTGTGAAGATATTATTCAGCAACAACGAGAAGGTGGATGAGATTGTTGTAGAGTGTGGAGAGAAGAAAGGTAGCACCGTTGAAGAGGCTGCACTTGCCCTGTACAAATGTTTCAGGAAATATGACTATGGACATGAACACCATCATCATCATTGAGTTGATCCAGATCGGAAAATATAAATATATCTGATATACTATTTTGCGTCGACTTTTATTTTTGTTTCAATTTTCCTATCTTACACACAGATCTGTCCTAAAGCATTGTGCTTAGTGCTCGTAGCACTATTCGAAGTTACTAAGCACTAAGCCTTTCCATACACACTGTTTGTCTAACATGGGAACGTACTTAGCCAGAAGCATGTGCTACTAGTCGTATTCATTCCACCTCCACCATATCAGTTTAATTAACGCCACACTTATAAATTAATAACGAATCATAGGCGAAGCACTGCGTTCAACAAAATGAATAAATTTACTTTTTCTCCAAATGACATTGGAAGTGGATTTTTGATGACACTTAACAGGCAGAAAAGGTGTACTTTCACTGCCTAGGCAAAAGAAGTTTGTTGCTATGCAACGATCCAAGTAATTTGAATCAAATTGGTCATCAAGATTGACAATGACTTTGGGTGAACAAATAATGATGGATTATTTGGACTTTGCGTGGAATTGGAAAGAATCTTGAGTAAAAAATATGTTTCACATGGCAGAAAAGAAGATGTTAATGCCTTTTGGCTGGTTTCATAGCCTCGGCTGCACCTAGGCTATGAAACGCCAGCCGTGGCAGTAAACCTTGTACTTTTTTGCCTAGTGGAACAAATAACTATTTATTATTCGCTGTTTCGTTGATATCTTGGATTGCATTTGACGTGATTAATCTAGATACAAAACATTCAAAAACCATTCAAGAAAAATTCAGGTGTATCATCCTATGCAGAAGTGCTTAGTGCTTGAGAATTTCGATTACTTCTTGGTAGTGCTGAATAAAAGCGAGCATTTTGTCAATAAAAGTGCTTAGTGCTGGAGATTCTGGAGAACTTTTAAAGAGTGCTTAGTGTACTATATTCAGTATCACTCCAAACTAGAAGGACTTTGTTTTTGTATGTATGACAAATTGATATCCATCATACAGGACGTGGAGAGATATTCTGAATTGAAAAAACCTAATCACGGATCTGCGATTGAAGGTCAATAGAAATAACAAGTTTCCATTGTCCTGTGATGATTTTAAAACCATGAGAAAATAAGATAACAACCAGAAGAGGAAAAACCACTGAATCTGCTTGCATTCTTCTGAACGGAGAGAATAGCATTGCTTCTTGTTTAGTTGATATAGAAAGAACATGGTATTCACTACTGAAATCTGAGAAGTGTCAAGACGAATACGAATTTGCTATACAAATATCCATTTTTTATGTTGAAAACGGGAGCAGATTCGTTCCCGAAACGGCCGAAGCTAAGTGAAAATTTGATATTTTTTTCTATATACCTTTATTTCTCTTCAATAAACCTTTTTCAATACAAATCGTCACTGACAAGCTAGTGCATTTTTCTTTTAGGCTCTCTGATAGGAAGATTCTTTGAACGCAGTGACATTTTGGGGAAATCATTTGATTTGTCCTTACTACACGTATATTGAAATAATATTGATATTTTCATTCTATAGAAACGAGGAGAGAAAAGAATCTGGAATAATGAATTTTCTCGTATCTTCCTCAAATTGAATCGTTTTTGAAGTCTAAGGAGTTTCTTGAACGAAAATATCCATAACAGCGCTACCGTGGATGATATCGTGAAGGATGATTCATATTATAATATGCTTGAGAGAATCTACTCGGATTGTCAGGCGGCAATCAATGCAGTCAGCTCAATGCAAGTTAACTCAAAACTTGTCTGAGACTGCCTAGAAACCCTGAATGAATTGGGCAGTCAGAACAGACTGACTCTAGCTTGGGTACCCGCAACAAACAGTCTCACTTACCTGAGCAGGAGCGAATAGAGCTTTGAATGGCCCAGAATCCTTTTGTGGTATTGCGAAAGCTATACAAAAGAGAAGTATCAAATCGTGGATGCAAACCACACCTTACGAATGGTGAAAAAACCATTGGCCTGGAATGAGACAGACAAAGGAGTTTATTAAATAACCATCGCCAATATTCACAGAATATCTACTGAGCCAGAAACGAAGTTTAACTAGAAAACAATAGTGAGACTTCACACAGGGCATTGTAGGCTGGCTCAACAAACACATGAGTACGATTGGTCTGGCTGAAGAACTGCTGTGAAGATTCTGTCAGGGAGAGGAGGAAACAGCAGTACCTAATCATACTTTCTCAGTGTGAGGACTTGTCATGACTAACCTTACCCTTGGTGAGGAAAAATCAAGAGCCCAAAGCTCCACAGGGAACCTGGAAGCTAGACTATGGAGTCTCATAGAGTAGGCGGGGATATCCAAATATATCCAAACGGTTTTGAGGGTAGACAGAATAGATATGAAAAGGTCGTGGTGTGGAGGCGAATATCCCGAAGATTCTGAATCTAATCTAGTCTAAGTCGAGGGCTCATAGACTCAATTATTCAGGTATATAGTTTATAATTGGGTGTTTTTAATGAAAGTTACTGGAACTAAATCAAATATTTTTATTCTCCGCATTAACCCCCCCTAGAAAAAAAATATCTACGCCCTTGACGAGGAAAGGAAACCTCAAAACTAATATTCATTTTCAATTTCAACTTCAGCCTACATTTAATATAGATGAAGGAATGACGTCTCATATTGTGTTATTCTAGCTTCTCAGGTTTTTTCTTGTTGTTTCATACAGTGTGTCCACGTTAGGGCAAAATCACCCCTGTGAAACCTTCTTTTCTTGATCGATCTTGCATTTCATTTCAGATGCACATTCAACAAGTGCAAGCATATTGAAAAATATGTATTTGTTATTGATTGTCTTATCGATTCCATTTATTGAGATGTACGACCTTTTATCATAATTGCCCTAGGGTGCAACTATATATAGTTGAAAAATAAACCGATAGTTTTACAGCTTGTTGCCAAGTGAAATCATGAAGACCATTGTGTTTGTTGCTTGTATTGTAGCCCTTGTGGCTATTGTAAGTACCAAATTCATCTCTCAATTCCATAGGATGTTTCTCATAAGTGGCTCTTCGTTTTTAAAATATTAAAATGGAATCCGCTGTTTAGGTTTATAGTACATATATATTCAATTCCTGACTTATTCAATTATTGATTTCAGTCATTTCGCGTTTGATCGGAATTCACCGTTACTTTTGGTTTTGAAAGCAACACCCGGTATATTTTCACTATTTCCAATTGAAAATGACATTTTTAGTACAATGAGAACCCATTTATCACTCTCTGATATTTATCATCCTGAAATTCTTTATTTTCAATCTAGAGTTCCATGAATGATTTGAAACGGTTGATATTGGATCAGGTTGCCAGGGAAAAATAGTTTCGTTTGAATTCATCATTTCATTTACAGTTTCATGGAAATATTACAAAATTGTAATGATGTTCACTGAATTTTTCTAATAGAACAAAGGTTGCTCATTACCATACCTAAATGGGCATTGTGTAATGAAAAATTTGATACTTCATAATCGATATTTTGAATGAATATCAAGTATGATAATCTGTCATAACACTCTAATACTAATTGTCTATCGAGACGGCTATCAACCGTCATATAGTAATCAAAACAATTTGATTTAATCAATCTCCATGTCAATGACAGTTATGTATGACTAGAATGGCACTTTTGATTCTGATGCTAAAAGTTTGTACAATTCTCTGAGGGAGCAAGTCGCTTTGTCCTGTGGTTCACTGCACTGCAAGAGAGGAAATAATGAAAATATAATGATCATGAAAAAATTTAAAGCAGTAGGTAGGCAAAAAATAGGATTATCATGAGTACAATTTTGTAAATTAGAATGAACCTGTAAAAGTAATGAAAAGTGAAACTTCATCGAAACTTTTTTTCCCTGTCAGCTTGATTCAAAATCAACCGTTATGACTCATTCTTGGTACTCTAGGTTGAAGTTTTGAAATTTTTAATTCTAGAATGATATTGAACTCACAATGTGATTTTCAATTGCAATATGCAACCAATATAGAAGATTGGTAATTTCTGGTCAAATGTGAATAAGTGACAGAAAACAAATGAATACGTCAAAAAATGTATTAGAATGCCTATTACTCACTGATGTGAGATTGGTTGGAACTGAATACCTGTCACTCTACCACCCGTCATGGCTATATTAATGACTCCTTATGTTACTCAACTATCAGTATGAAACTTCTTCGAACTGCTCTCGATCATTTTGTTCCTCAGGTTTTCGCTGATGACACCAAGAAGGAGAAAATAGAAAAATTCAAGAAAGCTCACGATGAATGTCAAGCCGACTCAGCAACCAAGGCCGAGGAAGACGTAATGGAAAAAAACTTCAAAAATGAACCCATCGACGAATCCAAGTTTGGAAAGCACGCCCTGTGTATGAACGTGAAATCAGGAATCCAGAAAGAAAATGGCGACATCGACAAGGACGGTATCAAGGAATTATTTAGCGACAACGATAAAGTGGATAAGATTGTTGAAGAATGTGGTGAGAAGAAAGGTGCCACTGCTAGTGAAGTTGCCATCGCTCTGATGAAATGTATTGGGAAATTCACATCAGGTCACGAACATCATCACGAACATCATCATGAACATCATCATGATTGAATGCTCGAACTCGAAATATAAATTTATCCGCATGATATTCTCGTTTCATTGAATTCCACTTCCATTGCTTGGTGAGATTTGGTCAAAGAGGTTTAATCAGGGTAATGGACCGAATTCTGGAACAATTGAATAATGTTATGAAATTTGAATTGGTTTCCAAGATACCGGAATTTTTTTAATGAGATTGATCATGATAGTCCATTCGAATAGTGTTAACGTATATTGGAAATCATGGAACCATTCATTGTCAAAGTAGTCCAGTATTTTCGAATGAAAAAAACAACAACTAGGTTATCAATGTGTGACTAATTGTTTCGGACATCATCCGTTACGAAAAAACAAATGGGTTGCGTGCAAGAACTGTCAGATGACCGACCCTGGAGGTGAACCATTGAAACACAACCTCACTTTTATTATTTGTTTACAGAAGATTGAAATTTTTCCACAATTATTTTGGCTTACGAATCGTGCCTTTCGGCTATTCATTAATTCGCGCATGTCACCACATTGTGCTGTTGTACAATGCACAAAAAATGCAGCGAGAGACGAAGAAATCCGGTTGGTACATTATGATTTAAAAGTGAGTACGTACTATATAGTCACTCGCAAATAGTTTTCTTTTTGATTTCTCATCGGAATTCCTTCTGCAATAGGAGCTAATAGAAATACTCGTGAAATTTCTAAAAGAATGCAACAAGATTGGATTCATGAAATCAAACGGGAGGACTGGTCTGACAGCGTATGTGTCGTAGACATTTTCAATATATTAGAGAACAATTTGAGATTCGAATAGACTAAAGATTTTTATGTGGTCTAAGGACATGCAATAATAGTTATTTATTATACAAGGGAAAAAAGTCGTAGATTTTAGCTCCAGGTTGTGTTGTCTCCCGACGCGTAGCGGAGGGAGACAAAAAACCGTGAGCTAAAATCTAATATTTTTCCCGTGTATAATACACTATTTTTTTCTGTGACAGAAGGAAGGACGAATCAATATTGAGAAGATATTACATTATTTCGAAATCTGAAAATTATCGACGTGAAATTTCAAGTTTTTAACAGTAGGGACACCTGCGTTTTATAGGCATCTTCATCATTTTTTTGAAGTAATCAAATATCTGATGTCACTTCGGTCAGTTCAATTCTGTGATTTGATTTTAAAATATTGCGAATTCAGTAGTTGTTTAGTAATATACGAAACTCCGAAGTCGAATGGAAGATAAAAGGACTTGCAGTTCTTTCTCGGAGACGGTATTATTGACTCATTTTATCGGAACTATAGCACAATAGAAGCCATTAACAGAGTATATATATGTGATATATATCCGGGAAAAAAGTACTCACTTTTTTCCCACAGGAAAAAAGTAATTTATGAAAAGTGACATTTTATAACCTGCCAACAGAGATGAAATGCCAAACTTTTTTCCCGTCACAGAAAAAATGGTTTTTATTTTTATCTCGAGAACAAAGCGAGATACGGAAACACCCCATGAGAAAGAGAAGTCGTTACATTGGTTGTTCAATCCGAGAAAAATATTGAAATTACAGAAAGAGTTGGTTATATAAGGTGCTCCTCAGGACGCTACTGAACTTGCTATATTGTTTTCTATCAATGGATGAATAGGTCTCTTATACCTCATGATTAACGTTATCAAATTTTAATGAAATTGAATGAAACATGTTTGAAAATGAAAAATCCCATCACTAAGCCAAATTTGAAAACCTTCCATTTCAAGAAATCAACCTCATTTGGAAAAAAATATATTACACATTTTCTGCTTGAAATTGAGAGAGGTTTCGCTCCTTTCATTTCGTTAGAGGCGTCAGGAAACATCCTGTATATCAATCCCAATATAAAACGTCGTCTATATGTCAGCGTCAAACAGTGAAATTCGTCATTCTCTGGAATGCCTAGACATTTCACGTATTGTCGGCAAACAGCGTAACTCTAGATTTCGTACACCGTTTGCCTAATAATTTCAGGCAGAGTGGGCTTAGGTTGAAGAAGAAGTCTACTTCGTTCTCTCAAGAAATTTTCTGAAAAATATACTTTCTAGTAAGGAGGTTCATTCAGGCGGAAGAATAGTCTCCCTTCTTATGCATATTATGCAGAAAGGATATTTTCCTTTCTCAACCCTCCGGCAAACAGAGTAACGGCTGAAAATGGAAGTTACGCTGTTACGCTGTTTGCCGACAATACGTGAAATGACTAGGCATTTCAGGGAATGACGGATTTCACTTATTGACGCCGACATATATATTATATTGAGAAAAATTCAGGTTTAATAAAGGTCTCCAAAAATGTTCATGATATTCTTTTTTCTCTAAAAATATGCCTGATTCATGTCATCTATAATCGATCCTAGTTGGCCATGTAATATTGCAATGAGACGAATTAATATTCTACAGAAATATAGATAACATTGAATATCACATGTTAACTGATTAGGTGGATTTTTCCAGAAATATATGTGAAATAGCGAAAAACATAATAATATTATATGTTATAGGTTGACTATTATCATATCTGTTTCTTCAAAATTCTAGACCTCTTGTGATAACTGCATTCTGGTGCGATTATATAAAGTTGGGAGATAAAATCGAAATGTTACTACTTTTTTCGAGTGAAATCATGAAGACGATAGTGTTTATTGCTTGCATTGTAACCCTTGTGGTTAACGTGAGTATAGCTATTTTTCTTTCTGTAGTAATTCTGAATATACCATAGATTATAGGTTTAACATATTTCAAAATTTATTCCATTGTTACCTATACAGGGAATAACAACGCGAATTCTCCCTTATTCCTCCCGAAACTAAAAATCTTTGTTTCTTTGAGATTCGCTGAGACCTTAAATCTCTTTTTTCTGCAACCGACGCAAAAGTCGTCCATTTTGATACCAAAATTAGCTCTTAAATTGACGTTTCTATTACTGACACAAAAATAGATATGTTGCTAGGCAACATATTTAGTTCCTAGGAGCTAAAGTTTAATTTTAGTTCCTAGGAGCTAAAGTTGAACTTTAGCTCCTAGGAACTAAAAAGGATCTACTGGACGTCATCAAGAATAAACAACATTGTGACGGTTGGTTATTTGGGTTGAGACGCATACCTGATTCGTTTCCGATTTCAGCAGATTTGGCATTTCATACCTATGCTGGAGATATAAATACACCTTATTATAGTTTAGTATTGGAATTATAAACATCTCAGTTAAGTATTTTTGTTTTGATCAGGGAAGCCTTCAAGATTCAAATACTGAAAATATACAAGATGTTCCATTCAAAGAAATGAAGTTGCTGTTATTTCCAGAAAAAAAAACCGGAAGTCCGGCATATTAGATTGGAATGTGATCAAATTCGAAATAGTTGCTTATATAATCATGTCAGATCCATCGCAAAAGCTGCTTCACAAAAACTCGTTCCGTACGAAAAGCTACTTTACACCTCAACAGCTTCTCATGATCTACAAAGCGCAGATACGGCCTGTTCTAGAATACTGTTCCCACATATGAGGTTCAGCACCAAAACATACGCTGATGCTCTTATATTCCATTCAGAAAAGAGCCATTCGCCTGGTGGGTGACGCCACACTCACTCACTCACTCTTTGACATCATTGGAACACCGCAGAAAGGTCGGCGACTTTTCACTTGTCTATCGATACTTCCACGGAAAATGTTCTTCGGAAATCTCTGCTATCATCCCTTTACTAGCAATACCAATCAGACTAACTAGACAAGCCCAATCAGATCCTTTCGTTGTCAACCTCTAAAGATGTCGAACAGCACTTTATCAAAACTCCTTCATCCATAGAACGGCTAGGCTCTGGAATTCATTGCCTGAGGAAGTATTCCCAACAACATATGAACTCCAAAAATTCAAAAAAAAAACAATACCTACCTCCTGTCCCTATCCTCCCTAGGAATGCACGATGTTCTTTGAACATCATAGGGATTCCCTTTCGTGCGCTCCAAGCGATAAAAAAAATACTCGACAATACATTGGAAATATGTACGCTCGATTATCAGTGACGAACTTCTTCGAACTCTCACCAATAATGTGTTTCTCAGGTCACAGCAGAAATCTCCAGGCAAGAGATGATTGACACACTCAAGAAAGCCCACGTCGAATGCCAAGCTGACCCAGCCACCAAGGCAGATGAGGATTTGATGCAAAAATTCTTCAAAGACGAACCCGTCGATGAATCTTCGTTGGCTAAGCACGCCCTATGCATTAACGTCAAAGTGGGAGTTCAAAAACCAAACGGTGATATCGATAAGGAAGGTTTCAAGAAATGGATGGGCGGTAGTAATAATGAGCAGCAGATAATTGAAGAATGTGGGAATAAGAAAGGTAGCACCGCTGAAGAATCTACACTTGCTCTGTACAAATGTTTCAGGAAACATAGAAATGAACAAGGAGTTCATCATCATCATGATTGAGTCGACTCTGTTAAAAAAATATAAATATATCTGATATTCTATATCCGAATAAACTTTTTGTTCTTTATTATATTCCTTATATCTATGAAATACAAAAAATTACAGGATTGCACATTGATATCGGAGCATTCTCATGGAAATTTACATCGCTGTTTAGGTATATTGCTTTTTTCTGTGACGGGAAAAAAGTTTGGCATTTCATCCCTGTTGGCAGGTTATAAAATGTTACTTTTTATAAATTACTTTTTTCCGTCGATAATTTTCAGATTTCAAAATAATGTAATATCTTCTCCATATTGATTCGTCCTTCCTTCTGTCACAGAAAAAATAGGTAGTGTATTATACACGGGAAAAATCATAAAAATATAGTTGGGGAGATTTTAATCAGCTCTTATTTAATACCAAGAATATTAATTGTGCGAAGCAATAAACCTTCATACTGCCCTTTTCCCCTCCTCCGTCTCACCTTCTAACAGCCCACTTTTGGGTCATTCATCGATTAGACTAATGTGTTCCATAGACATGCAAGTAAGTGATTTTTATTTTTTATCGCGAGAACAAAGCAAGATACGGAAACACCTCATGAGATAGAGGAGTTGTTATATTGATTACTCAAGCCGAAGAAAATATTGAAATTACAGAAAAAGTTGATGAAGGTGCCCCTCAGGACGCTACTGAACTTGATATATTGTTTTCTATCAATGGATAAATGGGTCTCCTATACCATATGATTAACGTTATCAAATTTTAATGAAATTGAATGGAACAAGTTTGAAATAATAATGAAAAATCCGATCACTAAGCAAAATTTGAAATCCTTTTATTTTGAGAACTCAACATCATTTGGAAAAAAAAATAATATACGTTTTCTGCTCGAAATTGAGAGAGGATTCATACCTTTCATTTCGGTAGAGGCGTCAGTGAACACCCTGTATATCAATGTTTGGATGCTGCACTCCGAATATGGGAACAGTATTCCAGGACAGGTCGGATCTGTGCCTTATAGATCATAAGCAGCTGACTGGAAGTGAAATAGCTCCTGGCCCGAAACAGAAAACCAAATTTTTGGGATGCACTTTTAGCAATTGATCTCACATACATCAAAGTAACCAGTATGAGAGTGGAATCCATCAGGATACATTTTTCATGTTATATATGTCGGCGTCGAACAGTGAAATCCGTCATGCTCTGGAATGCCAAGTCATTTCACGTATTGCCGGCAAACAGAGTAACTCTAAATTCCGTATACACCGTTTGCCTAGTAGTTTCAGGCATTCCCTGTAATGACGAAAAGAAGGTTCATTTAGGCCGAGTCAGCTCAGGTTGTTTAGAAGCAGTAGTCTCTTCTGTTTTCTCAAGTAATTTTCTGATAAATATACTTTTTAGGAAGAAGGTTCATTTAGGCGGAAAAATAGTCTTCCTTCTTATGCATATGCAGAAAGGATATTTTCCTTCCTCAACCCTCCGGCAAACAGAGTAACGCCTGAAAATGGAAGTTACGCTGTTACGCTGTTTGCCGACAATTCGTGAAATGACTAGGCATTTCAGGGAATGACGGATTTCACTTATTGACGCCGACATATACAGTGTGTCCCACTTACCATGCTCACCATGGGTATCTTTTTAACGGTGAGAGATACGAGGTCGGTTGAATCACATCAAATATGGAGTTTGTCAAGGCCAACTATAATGTGAAGAAATATTTTGATAAAATCTATTCGTTTTTGTTTTATACGCAAAAAACATATTTTGGTCATTTTCATGTCTCCTCCGTAACTTCTTTATTTATGAAAATATTCGAATAGGAATTTCACATTCTCATGGCAGTTTTTCAAAGTGATTTCGAAAAAAATATGAAATCCATACCAACTCTTCTAGAATTTGAGATATCAGCACCAACTTTAGTTTTTCAAATGTAGGTCATAGCTCACTATGACTTAGTTACAAATAACTTTTTTTTCTCTTACAGATGATATGTCGCAGTAATAGTTTTGTGTTGATAACAACGGAGTTATCGTCATTTATAAAAAAACTAAAAATTATTTGGAAGCCGACATCTCGAATTTATGAATTTTAACAAAAAAATCATGATCTCCGACCTCAAAAACCCCCACATACCAATTTTGAATGGAATCGGACCAATACTTGACCGCCATCTTGGAGCAGCCATTTTTTTTATTTCAACAAAAATTCCATAACTCCGATTAACTAGAAATTTGGCAGGTGTTCATAATTTCGGTGAAAATACATTATGGAATTTTTGTTAAAATAAAAAAAATGGCTGCTCCAAGACGGCGGTCAAGTTTTGGTCCGATTCCATTCAAAATTGGTATGAGGGGGTTTTTGAGGTCGGAGATCATGATTTTTTTGTTAAAATTCCTAAATTCGAGATGTCTGCTTCCAAATAATTTTTAGTTTTTTTATAAATGACGATAACTCCGTTGTTATCAACACAAAACTATTACTGCGACATATCATCTGTAAGAGAAAAGAAAGTTATTTGTAAGTAAGTCATAGTGAGCTATGACCTACATTTGAAAAACTAAAGTTGGTGCTGATATCTCAAATTCTAGAAGAGTTGGTATAAATTTCATATTTTTTTCGAAATCACTTTGAAAAACTGCCATGAGAATGTGAAATTCCTATTTGAATATTTTCATAAATAAAGAAGTTACGGAGGAGACATGAAAATGATCAAAATCTGTTTTTTGCGTATAAAACAAAAACGAATAGATTTTATCAAAATATTTTTTCACATTATAGTTGGCCTTGACAATCTCCACATTTGGTGTCATTTAACCGACCTCGTATCTCTCACCGTTAACAAGATACCCATGGTGAGCATGGTAAGTGGGACACACTGTATATTATATTGAGAATAATTCAGGTTTTATAGAGGTCTCCAAAAATGTTCATGATATCCTTTTTTCTCTAAAAATACGCCTGACTGATTCTTGACATTTATAATCGATCCTAGTTGGCCATGAAATATTGCAATGAGACGAATTAATACTCTACAGAAATATAGATAACATTGAACATCACATGTTAACTGATTAGATGGATTTTTCCAGAAATATATGTGAACTAGCAAAAAACATAATAATATTATGTGTTATAGGTTGACTATTATCATATCTGTTTCTTCAAAATTCTAGACCTCTTGTGATAACTGCATTCTGGTGCGATTATATAAAGTTGGGAGATAAAATCGAAATGTTATAACTTTTTTCGAGTGAAATCATGAAGACGATAGTGTTTATTGCTTGCATTGTAACCCTTGTGGTTAACGTGAGTATACCCATTTTTTTTCCTGTAGTTATTCTGAATATACCATAGATTTTAGAACATTCTTCAAAATCAATTCTATTGTTATACAGGGTATACCAACGTAAATTCTTTCTTATTCTTCCGGAAACTAAAAACCTTTGTTTTTTTGAGATTCGCCGAGACCTAAGATCTCTTTTTTTGGGTCAGAAGGTTTATTTGACAGTCGAGTCACCTTAATTGCTTTCACTCTCTATTCCCTAGCAACTGAAACTTTGAATTCTCAAAAGAAACCTGCCAATGTATTATTTTGAGTCATTTTCCATGGACTCTTCTTCTGACGAAAAACTTTACTCGATGGATATTTTAGCGTGTATAGATATGTGTAATGGGAGAATAATGGAAGATAGCAGATTCATATAGATATCTAACGTAATTTTAAGTTAGCGCGGAAGAGAATGAAGTTTTATTTCAATTCCCTAGACAAAAACTTTATATATAGCGACCAACGAAAGGAATTTTATTATACCTCGTGGATGAATAAGATGTGGTCAAGGCAATCCACAATGAGTGTGTGTGTTTAGTGTGTGTGTGTGTTAGTGTGTACTATTGACCCATGTTTCTCTAGATTCTAGAACATACAATGAGGAACATAATGACATATTTGAATTTAGGTGCAGTAACAAATTGTATACATTCAAAAACCAACAACTATAGTTCAAAAATTTCCATGCAGTTCGAATAACTTCAATTCTTTCAGAAAAATTATATAATTATGACATAAAGATTGCACTTGCTCAACTTGAATATGTAGAACGATATAGGGTGCTCCATTCGAAAAAACAAAGTTGCTGTCATTTCCAGAAAAAAACGGAAGTTTGGCATATTGGATCGTAATGTGATCAAATCCGAAAAAGCTGCTTATATACTCGACAATACATCCGAATATTCTAGCTTAACATCCGCACTACATGCCGAACTTCTTCGAACTCTCACCAATAATGTGTTTCTCAGGTCACAGCAGATATCTCCAGGCAAGAGAGAATTGACACACTCAAGAAAGTCCACGTCGAATGTCAAGCTGACCCAGCCACCAAGGTAAATGAAGATTTGATGGAAAAATTCTTCAAAAACGAACCCGTCGATGAATCCTTGTTGGCTAAGCACGCCCTATGCATCAACGTCAAACTAGGAGTTCAAAAACCAAACGGTGATGTCGATAAAGAAGGTTTCAAGAAATGGCTGGGCGGTAGTGATAATGGGGAGCAGCTAATTGAAGAATGTGGGAATAAGAAGGGTAGCACCGCTGAAGAATCTACACTTGCTCTGTACAAATGTTTCAGGAAACATAGAAATGAACATGGAGTTCATCATCATCATGATTAAGTTAACTCTGTTAAAAAAATATGAATATATCTGATATTCTATATCCACACAAACTTATCGTTTTTTATTTTATTCCTTATATCCAAGAAATACGAAGAATTACAGGATTGCAAATTGATATCGGAGCATTCTCATAAATATTCATATTGCTGTTTAGGTATATTGCTTTTTCTGTGAAGGGAAAAAGTTTTAGATTTCATCTCTGTTGACATCTTCTTCTAATAGATGTCGCTGTACTAGTTATTTTCATAATGGGAATAAAAACTCGAACGTATTGATAAGTTATATTTTTATATCATAATACATCATATCATTTTATCCGATTTGGAAGATGATGTCAATCAATTCTCAATTCCAGAGGATTTTCATTTTTCATGCTCTCTTTTTGGATGTTCAACAGATATAATTCAATGTTCGTCATGGGATATAGCCAGGAGAGTAGTTGTTTTCTGTTTTATAAACCGAAAAAGAATTGATGCTTTTTTTTATTGTTTCAAAGATTACTGAAAAACATTTAATACATTCAAATGATCTATCATTTCTGGATAGTTTCCATATTGCATCGAATATTTGAGACAACATATGGAATATCTGTTGTACAGTTCGAGGATACTTCCAGTTCAGAACATGCGATTAAATAATGCGACTTCAGTTCTCTAAGCACTTCCCTTCGCAAGCAAACAGGTCTGTGCATTCCAGACCACCAGACCAGCCTTCTTGCTCTTTTTGAACCAGTCTCTGCATTTGTAATAGATGAGCTCCCTGCAGATCTTGGATAATCCGTTTGAAATTACAAACTTATGACCGTTCGAATAGGTCGACCCTGAGAGTTCATAAATATCATGATAATTTTCCATTGAAGCGATAGTCAGAGTGTCATAGACCTATTATCTATAATTTTGGAAACGAAGATCAATATAGGCACGTTAGAATCAACATCTGCGTATCATAATTTCTAGAAATGTTTCTAATTACTTATCTCAGCAACGCCACAAACGGATTGCGAAAATAAGTCATTTAGAGAAAAGTATGGACTTCTACATAAGATCAACGAATGCTAGTCGAGCAACTTTGGTCCAAATCCTGATACAGAGGAAAACCACTGGTTTTGATGTATGGTTCAATAGAGAATGCCTCCGCCATAATTTGATATCTGGATACATTTTAATACATTTTCAATACATTCAAAGTCACGCAGCTATTCTTCCATGAAAGCCATCTCTATAGCACAGAAAATATGGATAAAACAGGGGATCGAGAGACACTACGTTAGGATGACTGATATCAACAATAAATTGAAATGGCTCTACAGCGAACTAACTTCTGTGCTACATAATACTGAACTGGATGATCTGTTCCCTTCTCTCATGAATCGTGTGGAGGAACTAGGTAGGTCTCTCCATGTAGTGGTCGACGGAGTTTCATCTGACTAACTTATCATAAATGCTGGTGTTCCGCAAGGATCAATTATAGCACCAACACTATTTCTACTCCATATCAACGATTTGTTGGGAGCAATTTCATGTCCAGTACACAGCTTCGCGAATGATAGTACCCTTCATACCGCCTTCTCTTCCAAGGCTCCAATACCAGTCAGGCAAATCAGAAACAAACGAGAGAGAAAAGTTGACAACATTTATATGGACTTGGTACAGTTCAATGCAAACAGAACACAAGCATCCTTTTTCTCAAGAAAAGCCGATCTCACTGTGCCCAACATAAGTTTGTTAGGAGTAACCATACCTTTGAAGACATCCACATTTCGATGCTTGGTATTACTATCAGCAATAACCTTTCTTGGGAAAATCACGTGAGATCAATTGCTAGAAGTGCATCCCAGAAACTTGGTCTCCTGTTTCGGGTCAGGAGCTATTTCACTTCCAGTCACCTGCTTATGATCTATAAGGCACAGATCCAAAAACTGTTGGATTTTGTCCAAAAAAGGTCAATTCGTCTTGAGAATGATGCCCCGCTCACAAACTCACTCACTTCTCTGGAACATCGAAGAAGAGTTGGCGATCTGGCTCAATTTTATAGATATTTTCATGGATGATGCTCTTCTAAAATATCAACAATTGTTCCTTCCTTGGGAGTCCCCGCGAGATTTACCCGTTGAGGCTTCGCACCCCTTCCTGGTCACTTTGGAGACCTGCGGAACATCTCTTTTCAGTTTTCAATGACTCGTTCCTTCAACGAACAGCGAGGCTCTGGAACACTTTGCCAAGAGAAGTGTTCCCCGAGGCATATAACATTCAGAAAGTCAACCAGAACACCAATTCCTACCTCATTTCTCTTGGTTCTCACGATGTTTTCTGAACATTACAGGATATCCCTTTTCGTGAGGACCAGGACATAAAAAAAATTATGAAAAAGAACTTTCCTTCGAACCAGAGATCAATATACAATATCAATAGACACAATAATCTTCAGAATTTCAAAATTTCAGCAATAGAAAAGGAACGTGTCATTGAATATGATAATTTTCCTAACAAACACTTGTTGAGGAGTGAAATTCACAGATCCTTGAATGATGATTTTTCTCTACCAAATGGCACAACTTCAATCCAGATATCAAATGCTGCGAAAATATCTCCAAAAAAATCTCTGATAAAAATCTTTCAGTAACCAAAGCCGATAAAGGCAATTGCCTCGTAATTTTTCGATAGATCAGATTATGTTGACAAAATGGACTACTTCTTACTCTCTGCTAACTTTTCCAAATGATCTATCCATCTCACCCAAAATTTTTTTAATAATATGAAAACAACCCTCATCAGGTGTATTGATACTATTACTTATTATGAGTCTTCCAAATTAACATTGAAACCTATGAATCCTTCTTTTCCTCTGCTCTATGGCCTTTTGCCTAAGATACACAAAGACAATATCCCCATCAATCTTGTATTGTAATTATCCTTCGTCCAAACTTGCCTCATGGTGAAACTCCTTAATTAAAGACCTCTCATATTTCCAATACCCTTCTTCCATCAAAAACACTGTTGACCATACCAATAATATATAAAATTTCGATATTTCTCCCACTGCTATTTTATTGTCTTTCGATGTAGTGAATCTCTTTCCCATTGTCCCCCAAGAGGATTGTATCAGGTTAGTTCGTAGCCTACTATTTGAATCAGATATCCCCACTCACCATTGCTTGAACTTATTCTCTCTGTTAGATATAGTTTTGAAACATAATTTTTTTCCAATTTGGTCAGTCATTTTATGCACAACTTTCAGATTTGGCCATGGGCAGCAACCTTTCCCCTCTCCTAGAAGAAATTTTTCTGCAAGACTCTGAAAATTGACTGAAGGATTTTCATTTGTTTCGTAAGGTTCGCTTTTGGTATAGATATGTCGATGACTGCCTAGTCCTCTTTGACGGTTCGATACAGGAAGGCAATCTTCTTCTGGAATTTTGGGACTCCCTACACCAATCTATTCAATTCACCATGGAACTTGCTCAGAATAATTGGTGAGAGCGTTTCGAAAACTTTCGAAAACAACTTTTTTTTCTGATTCATCGTGTCATTATGTCTCAAAAAAATTCCATTCTTTTTTGGAAACATGAAACAATGAAACAAAAAAGAACAATCTGCTGCAGTCGTCTGTAATGGTGAAGATGGAATATGGAATATGAATTATTGATTATTCTTGTTATTGTACGTCTTATCGAATTCATATTTGAAAAATGTTTGACCTTTCACGATAAATACAGTCCGATGCTACTATATGTAAGTATAGGTAGCATAATAATATAATGTTGAAAAACAAAACAGTGCGATCTCAAGTGGAATCATGAAATTCTGTTCATTGGCTGCTTTCATTGTAGGCTTAGTGATAATCGTGAGTAGCTATCTTCAATCAATGCATACAGAGTGTCCCCATCCACAATATCTATAGGTACCAATTTCTAATTTTAAAGGCCGAAAAACCAGATTTTTATTTCGATGCGGTACTTTTTCAGTAAAAACGTCAATATTAATTCTTTATTGGAACATACAGTTGGGTTATTGAGAACGAATATCATTAGAATTATTATGAACATGAAAAAAATTAATACCTCAAAAGGGATTCATTGAGTTTTGAAAAGGAATATTCTCAGATATATTATGAACATAAAAAAAATTATACATATAAACAAATTAATATGAATGAATTAATTGATTTGTAGATTGTTTAACTGCATTCGAAAGTTTTGATTGAGTACGTTCCAAATATGATGAAATGTATGAGATCATTTGGGATTCAAAAATAGTATTGTTATTTATTGTTTTATGATGGTGATGAAGACAAGCATTACTTGAATTTCACATATCTGCATGCTGAAGATAATTTATTTCATCTTCCACAGGGGGTATTATTTTTTCCTTCCGTAGGATTGAATTGGCAACCTATTCGATATATTCTACAGAAAACAACTACTTTTAAGGCTATATGCCACGTGCCACGACGAACATTGAATCATATTTATTAAACACACACACTAAGAATATGGAAATAAATTCTTCTGGAATTGAGAATTTCCATGGGTTATCATGAAATCTCAACGAAGTTTGAAGAATTTTTATTCCACTATAACAGCAACCATTTGAATTCAATCATCATCAGTAATGGATACCCTGAGATAACTGTAATGAAGAAGTTGTTTATTCACTGGCTTCGATTCAATAAAGATGCAAATTTTTATTATTGAAATCCACCAACCATGTTGATTTTCAGAATTGGTTCACAATTCATTTGCGACGACAATGTGAACTAGCATGTGAAACTATAAAAAATTTCATCTTCTCATTATGAGATGATGCAGATTAATTCGAAAAATACAATCTCCAAGGGCCTTACTACAAGTTGTTATAGCTTATTCATCAGTGCCTTTAATCGACTTGAGGGAATTTTATTATAGCTTCTCTCCAATAAATATCACAGTGAATCACGAATCACCTTCTTGCTTGTATACTCCGGCCCTGACGAAATGTTATCAATGATTGTTTCTTAACTTTTAAGTGTAGTTTTTTATGGAAGACCAAACTCACTGAATTGTGAAACTAGGAATGAGGTAGGTAAAATAAGTATTTACCATTTATGAATTCTGAATCTCATATTCCTGCTAGATAAGGTATCGTCTTCAAGTCACCAATATCACTCAAAAGATGGAGTATGATTTATGAAAAAGGCTACACATAATACATAAAGCAAATGGCCAGTTGATGTACACATACGAACATCAAATTCCCTTCTCATAATAAAGTACATTCTTTGAATTTCAATGTGTAGAAATGGATAAAATTTTATAGAATATATCAAAAATTAGCAAAAAGGATTGATACAATTCATATTGTTAGAGTCTATTCTCGTTTTATTCTTGGATCATATTAGTTGATATGCCATCTCGGCTTATATAGCTTATCAATATCTCGAAAAAATGTCATCCTATTCTTTTTGAATGTTCAAAGTATATACGAACAACATTCAGTGAACTGTAAAGAAAGGAAATATATTCAATGACGAGTAGGGCCCACATCCCATACTATTTGGAGAAAATCTTCCATGTGAGTCCTCTGAATGTTTCCAGGCTGCCGCTGATGACATCAAACAAGAAACTAAAGACAGAATACAGAAATTCCACAACGAATGCCAGGTCGACCCAGAAACCAAGGTGGATGAAGCCATAATAGAAAAGCACCTCAAGGACGAACCAATCGACGAATCTCAGTTTGCGAAGCACATCCTGTGCATGAACGTCAAATCAGGAATTCAGAAAGAAAATGGCGATGTCGATAAGGATGGTCTGAAGAAGTTGATCATTGCCGATACTGATAAGGTGGATGAGATTGTTGAAGATTGTGGGGAGAGAAATGGCATCACTGCTGAAGAATCTGCACTCGCTTTGTTAAAATGTCTCAAGAAACATATACCCAGACGTGAACATCATGATTGAATGCAACAAACTCAGAAAATAAAGATGATTACATCATTCTTGCGTGGTTCATTTAATATTCCATCTATATAATTATGTTCAAATATCTCAGGATTTATGAGGCTGCAAATTTCGGATAGATTTGAGAAGAATTGGGTATTTTCTTCCCTTTTTTGCTATCTCAACCAAGTATGATCGATTAAAAGTGCATATAGAATTTCGAGAAACGTCTGAAAACCCTGTTCCCAATGTTCATCAGGATAATATCATATGCAAAAGCGACTCTCATTATGGGATTTCAATTTATGTATAATGCAAGAAACGTTTCAAAAGTATTATAATACCATGGTCATATTTAGATATTCTGCAAAACTAATTCAGTACCTGAACCGTTTTGTGTTTATTGTACCAGTATTTCACCTGAAGAAGCTTCTGTGTTAGCGAAGAATGTGTGATTACAAATTTTTGTATAAATCTTATCGTTTTGAAGTTTTTTTACATAACAATATGCGTTATCAAATTTGTTTTTTATAATTTTCGACCTCCCGTGATAACTGCATTCTGGTGCGACTATATATAAGGTTGAAGAATAAAATCGAAATCTCATAACGTGTTTTGAGTGAAATCATGAAGACCATAGTGTTTATTGCTTGCATTGTAACCCTTGTGGTAAATGTGAGTATACCAACCAATTTTTGTCTTTGTATAGTGATTCTGAGTATACCATAGTTCTCAGGTTAAACAGTGTTTGAAATATAGGGTGTGCTATAAAATTTGCTCATTTGGAACAAGGAAACAGATTTTCTTGACATTCGCAGGGACCATTGATCTTTGTTTTTGGCTCAAGAGGTTTCTTGACAGTCAAGCCACCTTGATTACTTCTACCCTCTAATCCTAAGCAACCAAAACTTTGAATTTTCAACGGGATCTACCCTACTTCCAACACGTAATTTTTCAGCACTTCCCATGTTTTCTTGTTATGATGAACATCTCCAATCAATGAGACATTCTATCATGTAGTTATTCTTATCAACGCCTCAGGGTATCGATCTACGCCTCAGGGTATTACTTGCGGGGTGCCACAGGGTAGTATTCCTGGTCCACTATTCTTCACTTTTTATACATCACTTTTTCCTGATTCGCTCAAGTTTTGTGACGATCACCTTTATGCTGATGACACGCAGCTATATTTTCCATTTCAATATTCTGATACACTGGAAGCAATCTAGTGCATCAGCAGAGATCTCGAGGAGTTATCCAATACCTCGCGCAGCCATGCACTGTCTAAAAATAAACCTCTTATAATCGAAAGCGCTCATATTTTGTAGTGACAATACCTTAGCACTTATCAAGGATAGAGTATTACTTGAGATTGCTGGTACCTCAATTCCAGTTGAAACCCATTGCAAAAACTTAGGTCTAGTCCTGGACAACAAATTGAGGTTCAAAGAACATATATCCTCCAAACTGAGAGTTACATATGCCTCACTGAAAATGATTTATTCCCAACGGCAATTCCTCTCGTGTGAAATTAAAAAAATGTTATGTGACTCGCTTGTACTACCACATTTCAATCATTGCGATGTCGTGTATGGTCCCTGCTTAGACAGTAATGATTCTAGACGAATTCAGAAGCTTCAAAATTCTTGTCTTCGATTGGTTAACGGAATAAGAAAATATCACCACATCTCAGGGAAATTTAAGGAAATGAAATGGCTGAATATGTACAACCGTCGAACTCAACACTTTGCATGTTTGGCCCATACAATCTACACTTTTGAAACATCCCCCTATTTACATAACAGACTCACTTTCAGAACAGATGTTCCTAATCTGAATATCCGACAAAAACCCTTCTTCGTATGCCGAGACATGAAAAAATTATTTATGAACGCTCGTTCTCTTATGGCCTTGCAGTCTGTATCAACAATATGCACAGATAAGATCCTTCACTGCTTCATCTTCTACCAAATCATTTGAATTTAAGTATCTTTTGTCCACGCAGAAATGATCTTACAAATCACCTAATCATCATCTATGTGTTTCTCACTTTCCCTATCTTTTTCATTTCTTCCTTCTGGCTCTGTACTTTTTGCCTCTTCCTCTTGTTTCCTATTATTTTCTTCCAAAATATCGTTTCATTACATTCAAATTATCATTTGCTTCTCAAATTTCTTTCTTCAATTTCACTGGCACTGGTGGAAGAACAGTTATAGCCATTGTACCTTGTACTATTTATATATTTTGTGGATAATGAATGTATTATTATTATTATTTTTATTATTATTATTATCAAGTTTTCTGTGGAGTACAAAACACTCACTCAAGTAATAACAGTGAGATAAGCTTCATGACTGGACTGTAAAAGTTATTCAATTTTGTGCAATATTCTCTACAATGGTCTCCTGAGAGCATAAGTGAGATGATTGTAAGTAGTGTACCTACGTATGCACGGGACCACACATAGGGAAATCAATGTGTTAGACAAAGAGCATGGGCTGGATAGTGAATCCGACAGAGATAGCGATATGGTTGGCTATAGCTATTGACGTCTAACCTAACCTATCTCCGTTTTAGCCCACGTCAGCATCTTACATATGACAGGTGTCAAAAATAATAGGTACTACAGTACCTTCGACCGAGACCCTCCACCGTGACCTTTCGTCGTGACCTTTGACCGTTGAATTTGACATTTGAGCATGACCTTTAATCGTGACCTTAGACCTTCGACCGAGACCTCTGATTATGACCTTCGATCGTGACCTTTGATCGTGACCTTTGATCGTGACCTTTGATCGTGACCTTTGACCATTGCCTTCGACCTTTGAGCGTGACCTTTAATCGTGACCTTGGTCTGTGACCTTTGGTCTACCTTCGACCTCAGACCTTCGATCGAGACCTTCGATTGTGACCTTTGATTGTTACCTTTGATTGTGACCTTTGATTGTGACCTTTGATTGTGATCATTGACATTAAACCGTAACCTTCGGCCTTGATATGTTACCTTCGACGTTCAAACGCAAGCATTGACTAACGATCTTCGATACATGACGGTAGTTTCATGTTGATCTTATGACTTTGTTTCCACAAAGGCCTTGGCCTCATATGATCTTATGACCTTGGTATAATATCGGTCTCGAGTTGTTTCTCTCACGGTCCCAAGACTCAAGACTCTAGACTCTCAGTTCAGCCCTCTCTGGTCACGTGACATATAACCAAAATGGTCGAAGTCATTTTATTCGATCCCATGGGTCGGCTAGTTATTACGCCACTGAGAGCGTTTCTTGAAATTCCAGCTGACATCGCGATGCAATACATGAGAACAATGGGTCCATTGTTTGCAGGTGGCCGATGAGACATACTTATCTCGACTTCGTAGAACAATGCCGCCTTTGTTTGCCATATGTTATCTAGCCTTCCTCTATTGGGAAATTGCGACGCAATATACGAGAACAATGCCGCCTTTGTTTGCAGGTGTCCGATTACGTAACAACCTCATCCGATTGCATTATCCTTATCTGTGTGAGAAAAATGGATCCATTGTTCTGACGCAGGTGGCCGATGAGTCATTCAATAATGCTCGCTAGGAGACATCCTGAAACAGTACCTCTATCTACTTCCTGTCGACACTGATTGTCAGCGTTTCTTGGAATTTCGTCGAGTCAGCTATTGGGAAATTTGCCTCAAGAACAATACCTTCGTTGTTTGCAGGTGGTCGATGACGTCACAACCTCAAGCCCTATATAAGGCGGTCAGAACGTTCGTAGGCGTCATTCCATTCTGAACTTTGACAGTGGTCGGTCGATCTGTTCCTGTATTAATCGGTTGCTCCTGTCTGTTCGGTTGTTCCTGTCTGTTTCATTATATTTTGTGTGGGTCGTGCCAGCTGAAAGGTGAGTTCTTTATTCATTACGTTTCAAGGCCATGTGGTCATTCCTATTTGTGACTAGTGATCATTCCACCCAATACTAGAAGTAGTAAGTTTCTTATCAGATGGATGTTTCAGTTATTAACGCTCAAGCTGCTGCCTTCAAGCCAACTGTCGTACTAAGTAGCTTGCTCATCAAACAGCCCCACCCCATTGAAAATATCAGGGTGATCCAGACGCTATTGTGGTTGAACTTGAAGCATCTAACGTCTTTCTGCCAAGCAGGGTAGTTGGCATCTTCAAGCCTCAGCTTCCGGCTTTCACCCCAGGCAAATAAAGCCTGATTCACAAGAGGAGTGACACCAGACCTAAAGCCCTCCTTGAGATTATCGAAAATTAGTGGTGAGTGAAATATTATTTTCCGTTTGATATTTCTCGCAACATGAATGTCAATAGTATTGCTTCCGCTAGTGATGCCGTTGTTGAGGAATGTAGAAGAGCAATGGAAATTTTGAGAAAGAAGACGAACATATCTGCAGAAGAGAGACTGTTATGGAATAGGCAAATAGGGACGCATATAAGAGAATTCAATAGGGCAATCAGGGGGACCAATTCGACAGCAGGGGTTTTGAGAAAATTAGAAACAAATGTGGGGCATTTGAAACGTTTTCAAAGTTTGATTAGGAAGAAGAATCATATTGGGGCGGGACTTGGCAATCGTAAATATAGAGTTACATGGAGACTTGTTCAATCTGTTTTTGAGAGTAGAGTAAGGACAGGTGTTATAATCAATTTAAGTCATAAGGAGTTGATGCAATTTTTGCAGGACGCATCGCATATTTTCAAAATTCAAATTAGAAAAATATTGAGGGAATTAACCATGCTCAAAGTCAACACCACCTTCTGTGGTGAGTTTATCAAGAAATCGGATGACGCGGAGATTATTGAATTCAAATATTTCAGTACGAAGAATGCTACAATGGATGAAGGAACGGATTTAGATTGTTGGTTTGCGGAAAATGTTATTGATACTGTATTGAATAAACTTTCGGAATTCCAGGAGAAGGGTAGTGGCTGGGCCTTGCGGGAAATCGTTTCTTTAGAGGTTAATGTTAATAAATTAGTGATTGGCAATGGTTCATCATTCATTGGATTACCTGACCAAATTTCCAAGAAGCAAGCCTGCATCAATGTGAAAAACACTGATGAGGCATGCTTCTTCTGGAGTATCGTGAGCGCTTTACATCCTGCTAACCGTAAGGTAGACAGGCCCAGCTCGTATCCTCATTACAGCCAAGTTTTAAATACCGCAGGCTTGGATGTACCCATCACTCTCAACAATATTCCTAAATTTGAAAAACTCAATGATATTTCGGTGAACGTTTACGCCTTGGAACTGATTCATGTTAGAATGGCAGAGCATTTTGAAGTAGTACCCATAAAACTCACGAAACATAAGCAGCCCAGACATGTCAATCTACTTCTCATTCAAAGTGAATATTTCCCCAAGCCCAACGATCATGATGTCTTGCCTGAAGATGATTACGACGAAGACCTCAGGTATCATTATTGTTGGATTAAAGACATGTCCAGACTGCTATCTTCACAACTAAGTAAGAATAAATCAAAAAAACATTTCTGTGATAGGTGTCTAAATTATTTTTCAAGCGAATCCAAATTGGCAGATCACAGTGTTGTATGCGAGAATGTCAACGACTGCAAAATTTCTTTCCCCAAATACGATTCAGTTGTTTTCAAAAATCATATATATAAGCAAAAGGCCGAATTCATCATCTACGGTGATTTTGAATCGGTTTTGGAGCACTGTGATGACAAAATCTCTCAAAAAATGTCGAAATATCAAAAACATACAGCCTTCAGCGCAGGGTACTATTTCAAATGCTCATATGATGATAGCTTGTCCTATTACAAGAGTCATCGAGGTCCTGATTGCATGGATTGGTTTGCCACAGAAATGGCAGATGTCGCGAAATTTGTACAGTCTAAAATCAAAGACATTATTCCTCTGACTCATTTCCCAGATAAGGTTGGTGTAACACACTGCCATATCTGTGAAAAGGCGTTTGCAGGCACTGATATCATTGTGAAAGACCACCATCATTTCACTGGCGCCTTCAGGGGGTGGGCGCATCAATCTTGTAATTTGGGGTACCGCAAGTCCTTCGTAGTGCCCATAGTGTTCCACAATTTTTCTGGATATGATTCTCATTTCCTTCTGAGAGAGATTGCTAAACGTGGACAGGTGAGCGTACTTCCGATAAATATGGGGAAATACATTTCTTTCACCCAACACAACTCTGAAACCGGTATCAAATTTAGATTCATCGACTCTTTGAGATTTCTGGGTGCTAGTTTGGATGAATTGGCATCCAATTTAACGAAAGATAGCTTCCAAAATTTAAGAAAAGAATTCAACCAATTAGACGCTTCTAAATTCGATCTACTCACAAAGAAAGGTGTTTTTCCATATGACCACATCAATAGTCCGAGCAAATTAGACGAAACTGAACTTCCACCCATTGAGAACTTTTATAATAAATTGAACGATGAACATATCGATGATGTGAAGTACGCTCATGCTCAAAACGTATGGCGACAATTTGGATGTCAAAATTTAGGTGAATACTCGGATTTATACATGAAAACAGATATCCTTCTTCTGGCAGATGTTTTCGAACAATTCAGAGAAGCTGCTTTGAGGACTTATACCTTAGATCCGGCTTGGTATTACACCCTTCCGGGTTATACGTGGGATTGCATGCTGAAGTACACGAAATGTTCGTTACAAATTTTAAAAGATGTTGACATGCTGATGTTTGTCGAAAAGGCGATAAGAGGCGGTATTTCGGTTTGTTGTAACCGCTATTCTGAAGCCAACCATAAGTACACTTCAACATATGATCCTACTAAACCACCAAAGCATCTTCTCTACTTGGACGTTAACAATCTATATGGATGGGCAATGTCAAAGCCCCTCCCTTATGGGGGGTTTGAATGGACCAATGCCAACATTGACGTCACATTGATTCCTGACGATGCGTCAGAAGGATATATCTTACAAGTAGATTTGGAATATCCGGAAAACTTGCACGATCTACATAAAGACTTTCCGTTTTGTGCCGAACACCGCAAGCCACCTGGTTCCAAGTTGGCAAAATTGATGACCACGTTACACCATAAAAAGGAATACATCATCCATTATGTTAATTTGAAACAAGCACTGGCTAATGGCTTGAAGCTCACCAAAATTCACAGGGTAGCGAAATTCGAACAGTCCACGTGGTTGAAGCCCTACATTGATCTGAATACTGGATTGAGGGCTGCAGCCACCAACACATTCGAAAAAAACCTATATAAACTTATGAATAATGCCGTGTTTGGAAAGACGATGGAAAACATCCGTAAACATCGCGTCGTCAAATTATGTAGATCGTGGAATGGACGCTATGGGGCTAAAAATATGATAGCCAGCTCAAAGTTTCGTGGCCGGACGATTTTGAGCGACGATCTGATTGCTATCGAATTGGCTAAATCTGAAATAGTCTTCAACAAACCCCTATACATAGGGATGGCTATCTTGGATTTATCCAAGACGTGCATGTATAATTTCCATTACGATTTCATGCTTCCAACAATGGGGGTGGAGAAATGTAAGTTAATGTATACAGACACCGATAGTTTTATTTACGAACTTGGCTGTGATGATGTATATGCGGAACTTATCAAAAATAACTTGTCCAAATTCGACACATCCGACTACCCTTCTGACAACCCGTATGGAATTCCACAAGTGAATAAAAAGGTCTTGGGAATGATGAAAGATGAGACAAATTCGAAAATAATAACACACTTTGTAGGCTTACGTTCAAAAATGTATGCCTACAAAGTGCAGGGGGGTAAAGTCACCAAAAAATCCAAAGGGGTTAAATTTAATGTGGTTAGGAATAAGATATCCTTCAATGATTATGTAGCTTGCTTGAAAGACTTCAAGGAGCAGACAGTCACACAGCGGACAATCCGTTCCTTCAACCATCAAGTATTCAGTATTGAACAGTCAAAAATTGCGCTAAGTCCTTATGACACCAAGAGACACCTACTTCCAAATTGTTATGACACCCTGCCTTTCGGACATTCCTCCATAGCTGACATATGATTCTCCCTCCATATACATTCCTCAACAATATCACCTTCAGGTTCTGAGAAATGTCAACTGATAATATTTTACCTCCACCACTGATTTTTTCAATCTAGTTGTATATATGCTCACTATTTTTTACTCTATACACTTTATTCATTATATGTTGTAGATTTTGTATTTTAGTTTTTGTATACACTATGTATTTTTCACTATGTTCAATAAAAGTTTCTTGAAAATTTGGTTGTTTCATTGCTGCAAATGAATGAACCTGCTTCAAAACGTCAAAAACGTCGAAAAAACGTTGAAAAAACGTCCAAAAACGTCAAAAACGTCAAAAACGTCACGTTTTTAACGTTTCTAACGAATCAACGTTCAAAATGAACCTGCTACAAAACGTCAAAAACTTGAGAAACGTAAAAAACGTCAAAAACGTCGAAAACGTCACAAAAGTCGAAAAAACGTCGAAAACGTCACAAAAATCAAAAAAACGTCGAAAAACGTCAAAAACGTCGAAAAACGTCGAAAAACGACGAAAAACGTCGAAAAAACGTCAAATACGTCGAAAACGTCACGTTTCTAACGAATCAACGTTCAGAATAAACCTGCTACAAAACGTCAAAAACATCATTCCATTCTCGGGAAATTTCCCCATGAGATAGGGTGAAAAATCGTGAAACAGCATGGAAAAACGTGACGATATCGTGACGCAACCATCACACTTAGTGCGTCGTACGCGTTATGCGTTATACATTCGTTAAACAGACGTCGAATATTATTTTTCGAAAACATCAAACGTGAGTTGCAAGCATCGAAAATACGTCAAATGCGACAAACTTACCTCGAAAAGGCCAATATACATTCAAAACTCACAACAAACTGATAAATGACGTCACAAAACGAAATCATACGATGAAGAAAAATTTTAAAGGCGATAGGAGCAGAATAAATAGGGTGTGTGAGAGAACGATTCATGATGAGTGGCGGATATATGACAAATGCTTACATCCTACCGACACTGACTTGCTTAATAGCTCAATATAGGATAGGTCGAAGAATTGATCGATGAGATTGGTGAGGATTGATATTATACCGCTCTCTGGACACATCCAAGTTACGGAAGGTTAGACACATCCGATTCAGGATGGGTAGGTAGAACGTTCATACACTCACTTTCCTTGTATCTTTTGCAAAACGTTGAAAATGTTTATGGAATTATCAAAAATGTGGGGGGAAAGACGTCAGTAGCGTGCATCGTGCTGCCATCTATGTGATACATATCCTCACTAACACATCAATTTGTTTGATTGACCAAAGAATATCCTGAAGCCTCAAAGTCCCAAGAATTCGAACAGGATAGGTTAGAGAGTAGGCCGACATCATGGGTTGGGTCTGATGCTATATCGATCTGGACTATCCAAGCTACGATAGGTTGGATCTATTTTTTTTTTATGGTGGCTTGTTTGAGATTATCAGAAACGTCAAAAACGTCAATAACGTCAAAAACGTACACATAAAACATGTGTCAAAACATCACCAACGTCAAAAAACGTCGAAAACGTCAAAAACGTCAACATTGCTAACAAAACATCACCAACATCAAAAAAACGTCAAAAACGTCAAAAAACGTCAAAAAACGTCGAATGACGTCGAATAACGTCGAAAAACGTCAAAAACCGTCAAAAAACGTCGAATAACGTCAAAAAACGTCAAAAATCGTCAGAAACCGTCAAAAAACGTCAAAAACCGTCAAAAAACGTCAAAAACCGTCAAAAAACGTCAAAAACGTGACGCTTTTGACGTTTCTCACGCTTTCGACGAATGCATTCGACGTCCTATGAAAAAAAAACATGTGTCAAAACATCACCAACGTCAGAAACGTAGAAAACGTCAAAAACGTCACGTTTTTCACGCTTATGACAAATCAACGTTCAAATGGCGTGCCAAAACATCAAAGACGTACGTCAAACACATCAGATACGTCACGTTTTTCACGCAGCTATGATAGGTTAGACCTATTGTTGTTTGGTCGGTCTAGGAACACCCAAGCTACGATAGGTTAGACCTATAGACACATCCAAGCTACGATAGGTTAGACCTATTTTTGTTTGGTGGCTCAATTGTGATTATCAGACTCGCTCCGCTCGTCTGATAAACATACAAACACGCCACCAAACAAAAATAGGTCTAACCTATCGTAGCTTGGATGTGTCTATAGGTCTAACCTATCGTAGCTTGGGTGTTCCTAGACCGACCAAACAAAAATAGGTCTAACCTATCATAGCTGCGTGAAAAACGTGACGTATCTGATGTGTTTGACGTACGTCTTTGATGTTTTGACACGCCATTTGAACGTTGATTTGTCATAAGCGTGAAAAACGTGACGTTTTTGACGTTTTCAACGTTTCTGACGTTGGTGATGTTTTGACACATGTTTTTTTTTCATAGGACGTCGAATGCATTCGTCGAAAGCGTGAGAAACGTCAAAAGCGTCACGTTTTTGACGTTTTTTGACGGTTTTTGACGTTTTTTGACGGTTTTTGACGTTTTTTGACGGTTTTTGACGATTTTTGACGTTTTTTGACGTTATTCGACGTTTTTTGACGGTTTTTGACGTTTTTCGACGTTTTTTGACGTTTTTCGACGTTTTTTGACGTTTTTTGACGTTTTTTGACGTTTTTGACGTTTTTTTGACGTTGGTGATGTTTTGTTAGCAATGTTGACGTTTTTGACGTTTTCGACGTTTTTTGACGTTGGTGATGTTTTGACACATGTTTTATGTGTACGTTTTTGACGTTATTGACGTTTTTGACGTTTCTGATAATCTCAAACAAGCCACCATAAAAAAAAAATAGATCCAACCTATCGTAGCTTGGATAGTCCAGATCGATATAGCATCAGACCCAACCCATGATGTCGGCCTACTCTCTAACCTATCCTGTTCGAATTCTTGGGACTTTGAGGCTTCAGGATATTCTTTGGTCAATCAAACAAATTGATGTGTTAGTGAGGATATGTATCACATAGATGGCAGCACGATGCACGCTACTGACGTCTTTCCCCCCACATTTTTGATAATTCCATAAACATTTTCAACGTTTTGCAAAAGATACAAGGAAAGTGAGTGTATGAACGTTCTACCTACCCATCCTGAATCGGATGTGTCTAACCTTCCGTAACTTGGATGTGTCCAGAGAGCGGTATAATATCAATCCTCACCAATCTCATCGATCAATTCTTCGACCTATCCTATATTGAGCTATTAAGCAAGTCAGTGTCGGTAGGATGTAAGCATTTGTCATATATCCGCCACTCATCATGAATCGTTCTCTCACACACCCTATTTATTCTGCTCCTATCGCCTTTAAAATTTTTCTTCATCGTATGATTTCGTTTTGTGACGTCATTTATCAGTTTGTTGTGAGTTTTGAATGTATATTGGCCTTTTCGAGGTAAGTTTGTCGCATTTGACGTATTTTCGATGCTTGCAACTCACGTTTGATGTTTTCGAAAAATAATATTCGACGTCTGTTTAACGAATGTATAACGCATAACGCGTACGACGCACTAAGTGTGATGGTTGCGTCACGATATCGTCACGTTTTTCCATGCTGTTTCACGATTTTTCACCCTATCTCATGGGGAAATTTCCCGAGAATGGAATGATGTTTTTGACGTTTTGTAGCAGGTTTATTCTGAACGTTGATTCGTTAGAAACGTGACGTTTTCGACGTATTTGACGTTTTTTCGACGTTTTTCGTCGTTTTTCGACGTTTTTCGACGTTTTTGACGTTTTTCGACGTTTTTTTGATTTTTGTGACGTTTTCGACGTTTTTTCGACTTTTGTGACGTTTTCGACGTTTTTGACGTTTTTTACGTTTCTCAAGTTTTTGACGTTTTGTAGCAGGTTCATTTTGAACGTTGATTCGTTAGAAACGTGAAAAACGTGACGTTTTCGACGTTTTTGACGTTTTTGGACGTTTTTTCAACGTTTTTTTTGACGTTTTTCACGTTTTGAAGCAGGTTCATTCATTTGCAGCAATGAAACAACCAAATTTTCAAGAAACTTTTATTGAACATAGTGAAAAATACATAGTGTATACAAAAACTAAAATACAAAATCTACAACATATAATGAATAAAGTGTATAGAGTAAAAAATAGTGAGCATATATACAACTAGATTGAAAAAATCAGTGGTGGAGGTAAAATATTATCAGTTGACATTTCTCAGAACCTGAAGGTGATATTGTTGAGGAATGTATATGGAGGGAGAATCATATGTCAGCTATGGAGGAATGTCCGAAAGGCAGGGTGTCATAACAATTTGGAAGTAGGTGTCTCTTGGTGTCATAAGGACTTAGCGCAATTTTTGACTGTTCAATACTGAATACTTGATGGTTGAAGGAACGGATTGTCCGCTGTGTGACTGTCTGCTCCTTGAAGTCTTTCAAGCAAGCTACATAATCATTGAAGGATATCTTATTCCTAACCACATTAAATTTAACCCCTTTGGATTTTTTGGTGACTTTACCCCCCTGCACTTTGTAGGCATACATTTTTGAACGTAAGCCTACAAAGTGTGTTATTATTTTCGAATTTGCCTCATCCTTCATCATTCCCAAGACCTTTTTATTCACTTGCGGAATCCCATACGGGTTGTCAGAAGGGTAGTCGGATGTGTCGAATTTGGACAAGTTATTTTTTATAAGTTCCGCATATACATCATCACAGCCAAGTTCGTAGATAAAACTATCGGTGTCTGTATACATTAACTTACATTTATCTACCCCCATTGTTGGAAGCATGAAATCGTAATGGAAATTATACATGCACGTCTTGGATAAATCCAAGATAGCCATCCCTATGTATAGGGGTTTGTTGAAGACTATTTCAGATTTTGCCAATTCGATAGCAATCAGATCGTCACCCAAAATCGTCCGGCCACGAAACTTTGAGCTGGCTATCATATTTTTAGCCCCATAGCGTCCATTCCACGATCTACATAATTTGACGACGCGATGTTTACGGATGTTTTCCATCGTCTTTCCAAACACGGCATTATTCATAAGTTTATATAGGTTTTTTTCGAATGTGTTGGTGGCTGCAGCCCTCAATCCAGTATTCAGATCAATGTAGGGCTTCAACCACGTGGACTGTTCGAATTTCGCTACTCTGTGAATTTTGGTGAGCTTTAAGCCATTTGCCAGTGCTTGTTTCAAATTAACATAATGGATGATGTATTCCTTTTTATGGTGTAACGTGGTCATCAATTTTGCCAACTTGGAACCAGGTGGCTTGCGGTGTTCGGCACAGAACGGAAAGTCTTTATGTAGATCGTGCAAGTTTTCCGGATATTCCAAATCTACTTGTAAGATATATCCTTCTGACGCATCGTCAGGAATCAATGTGACGTCAATGTTGGCATTGGTCCATTCAAACCCTCCATAAGGGAGGGGCTTTGACATTGCCCATCCATATAGATTGTTAACGTCCAAGTAGAGAAGATGCTTTGGTGGTTTAGTAGGATCATATGTTGAAGTGTACTTATGGTTGGCTTCAGAATAGCGGTTACAACAAACCGAAATACCGCCTCTTATCGCCTTTTCGACAAACATCAGCATGTCAACATCTTTTAAAATTTGTAACGAACATTTCGTGTACTTCAGCATGCAATCCCACGTATAACCTGGAAGGGTGTAATACCAAGCCGGATCTAAGGTATAAGTCCTCAAAGCAGCTTCTCTGAATTGTTCGAAAACATCTGCCAGAAGAAGTATATCTGTTTTCATGTATAAATCCGAGTATTCACCTAAATTTTGACATTCAAATTGTTGCCATACGTTTTGAGCATGAGCGTACTTCACATCATCGATATGTTCATCGTTCAATTTATTATAAAAGTTCTCAATGGGTGGAAGTTCAGTTTCGTCTAATTTGCTCGGACTATTGATGTGGTCATATGGAAAAACACCTTTCTTTGTGAGTAGATCGAATTTAAATGCGTCTAATTGGTTGAATTCTTTTCTCAAATTTTGGAAGCTATCTTTCGTTAAATTGGATGCCAATTCGTCTAAACTGGCACCCAGGAATCTCAAAGAGTCGATGAATCTGAATTTAATACCGGTTTCAGAGTTGTGTTGGGTGAAGGAAATGTATTTCCCCATATTTATCGGAAGTACGCTCACCTGTCCACGTTTGGCAATCTCTCTCAGAAGGAAATGAGAATCATATCCAGAAAAATTGTGGAACACTATGGGCACTACGAAGGACTTGCGGTACCCCAAATTACAAGATTGATGTGCCCACCCCCTGAAGGCACCAGTGAAATGATGGTGGTCTTTTACGATGATATCAGTGCCCGCAAACGCCTTTTCACAGATATGGCAGTGTGTTACACCAACCTTATCTGGGAAATGAGTCAGAGGAATAATGTCTTTGATTTTAGACTGTACAAATTTCGCGACATCTGCCATTTCTGTGGCAAACCAATCCATGCAATCAGGACCTCGATGACTCTTGTAATAGGACAAGCTATCATCATATGAGCATTTGAAATAGTACCCTGCGCTGAAGGCTGTATGTTTTTGATATTTCGACATTTTTTGAGAGATTTTGTCATCACAGTGCTCCAAAACCGATTCAAAATCACCGTAGATGATGAATTCGGCCTTTTGCTTATATATATGATTTTTGAAAACAACTGAATCGTATTTGGGGAAAGAAATTTTGCAGTCGTTGACATTCTCGCATACAACACTGTGATCTGCCAATTTGGATTCGCTTGAAAAATAATTTAGACACCTATCACAGAAATGTTTTTTTGATTTATTCTTACTTAGTTGTGAAGATAGCAGTCTGGACATGTCTTTAATCCAACAATAATGATACCTGAGGTCTTCGTCGTAATCATCTTCAGGCAAGACATCATGATCGTTGGGCTTGGGGAAATATTCACTTTGAATGAGAAGTAGATTGACATGTCTGGGCTGCTTATGTTTCGTGAGTTTTATGGGTACTACTTCAAAATGCTCTGCCATTCTAACATGAATCAGTTCCAAGGCGTAAACGTTCACCGAAATATCATTGAGTTTTTCAAATTTAGGAATATTGTTGAGAGTGATGGGTACATCCAAGCCTGCGGTATTTAAAACTTGGCTGTAATGAGGATACGAGCTGGGCCTGTCTACCTTACGGTTAGCAGGATGTAAAGCGCTCACGATACTCCAGAAGAAGCATGCCTCATCAGTGTTTTTCACATTGATGCAGGCTTGCTTCTTGGAAATTTGGTCAGGTAATCCAATGAATGATGAACCATTGCCAATTTCTAATTTATTAACATTAACCTCTAAAGAGACAATTTCCCTCAAGGCCCAGCCACTACCCTTCTCCTGGAATTCTGAAAGTTTATTCACTATGGCATCAATCACATTTTCCGTGAACCAACAATCTAAATCCGTTCCCTCATCCATTGTAGCATTCTTCGTACTGAAATATTTGAATTCAATAATCTCCGCGTCATCCGATTTCTTGATAAACTCACCACAGAAGGTGGTGTTGACTTTGAGCATGGTTAATTCCCTCAATATTTTTCTAATTTGAATTTTGAAAATATGCGATGCGTCCTGCAAAAATTGCATCAACTCCTTATGACTTAAATTGATTATAACAGCCGTCCTTACTCTACTCTCAAAAACAGATTGAACAAGTCTCCATGTAACTCTATATTTACGATTGCCAAGTCCCGCCCCAATATGATTCTTCTTCCTAATCAAACTTTGAAAACGTTTCAAATGCCCCACATTTGTTTCTAATTTTCTCAAAACCCCTGCTGTCGAATTGGTCCCCCTGATTGCCCTATTGAATTCTCTTATATGCGTCCCTATTTGCCTATTCCATAACAGTCTCTCTTCTGCAGATATGTTCGTCTTCTTTCTCAAAATTTCCATTGCTCTTCTACATTCCTCAACAACGGCATCACTAGCGGAAGCAATACTATTGACATTCATGTTGCGAGAAATATCAAACGGAAAATAATATTTCACTCACCACTAATTTTCGATAATCTCAAGGAGGGCTTTAGGTCTGGTGTCACTCCTCTTGTGAATCAGGCTTTATTTGCCTGGGGTGAAAGCCGGAAGCTGAGGCTTGAAGATGCCAACTACCCTGCTTGGCAGAAAGACGTTAGATGCTTCAAGTTCAACCACAATAGCGTCTGGATCACCCTGATATTTTCAATGGGGTGGGGCTGTTTGATGAGCAAGCTACTTAGTACGACAGTTGGCTTGAAGGCAGCAGCTTGAGCGTTAATAACTGAAACATCCATCTGATAAGAAACTTACTACTTCTAGTATTGGGTGGAATGATCACTAGTCACAAATAGGGTTGACCACATGGCCTTGAAACGTAATGAATAAAGAACTCACCTTTCAGCTGGCACGACCCACACAAAATATAATGAAACAGACAGGAACAACCGAACAGACAGGAGCAACCGATTAATACAGGAACAGATCGACCGACCACTGTCAAAGTTCAGAATGGAATGACGCCTACGAACGTTCTGACCGCCTTATATAGGGCTTGAGGTTGTGACGTCATCGACCACCTGCAAACAACGAAGGTATTGTTCTTGAGGCAAATTTCCCAATAGCTGACTCGACGAAATTCCAAGAAACGCTGACAATCAGTGTCGACAGGAAGTAGATAGAGGTACTGTTTCAGGATGTCTCCTAGCGAGCATTATTGAATGACTCATCGGCCACCTGCGTCAGAACAATGGATCCATTTTTCTCACACAGATAAGGATGATGCAATCGGATGAGGTTGTTACGTAATCGGACACCTGCAAACAAAGGCGGCATTGTTCTCGTATATTGCGTCGCAATTTCCCAATAGAGGAAGGCTAGATAACATATGGCAAACAAAGGCGGCATTGTTCTACGAAGTCGAGATAAGTATGTCTCATCGGCCACCTGCAAACAATGGACCCATTGTTCTCATGTATTGCATCGCGATGTCAGCTGGAATTTCAAGAAACGCTCTCAGTGGCGTAATAACTAGCCGACCCATGGGATCGAATAAAATGACTTCGACCATTTTGGTTATATGTCACGTGACCAGAGAGGGCTGAACTGAGAGTCTAGAGTCTTGAGTCTTGGGACCGTGAGAGAAACAACTCGAGACCGATATTATACCAAGGTCATAAGATCATATGAGGCCAAGGCCTTTGTGGAAACAAAGTCATAAGATCAACATGAAACTACCGTCATGTATCGAAGATCGTTAGTCAATGCTTGCGTTTAAACGTCGAAGGTAACATATCAAGGCCGAAGGTTACGGTTTAATGTCAATGATCACAATCAAAGGTCACAATCAAAGGTCACAATCAAAGGTAACAATCAAAGGTCACAATCGAAGGTCTCGATCGAAGGTCTGAGGTCGAAGGTAGACCAAAGGTCACAGACCAAGGTCACGATTAAAGGTCACGCTCAAAGGTCGAAGGCAATGGTCAAAGGTCACGATCAAAGGTCACGATCGAAGGTCATAATCAGAGGTCTCGGTCGAAGGTCTAAGGTCACGATTAAAGGTCATGCTCAAATGTCAAATTCAACGGTCAAAGGTCACGACGAAAGGTCACGGTGGAGGGTCTCGGTCGAAGGTACTGTAGTACCTATTATTTTTGACACCTGTCATATGTAAGATGCTGACGTGGGCTAAAACGGAGATAGGTTAGGTTAGACGTCAATAGCTATAGCCAACCATATCGCTATCTCTGTCGGATTCACTATCCAGCCCATGCTCTTTGTCTAACACATTGATTTCCCTATGTGTGGTCCCGTGCATACGTAGGTACACTACTATTGTATCAAACCAATAAATATAATTCAATGTTTGTCGTGGCATATAGCCAGGAAAGTAGTTGTTTTTTATAGAATAAACTGAAAAAGAGCTGATATTCTCATCACATAGAGAATGCGATTTCTCAATGTATTGCTTTATATAAATATATATCCATTTTTGTATGTTCATAATTTATCTGAGAATATTCCTTTTCAAGCCTTCCATACCCAATGGGGGGGTTCAAACTTGAAAGATGGAAACTTGTGATTTTTATAGACCACTAATCGCAGATTCATGATAGAGTCTCAATTCAGAATTTCTTTCCACGCCCTGTATGATGAATGTCAATTTATCATACACCCAGAAGCTTGAATTTTATATTTAAATTTTTCCGCATATTTCGATACTGTCTATGAATATCGTTCTGAAATTTAAAAACATCCTATACCATTCCGATCGACACACATAATGTTACATATTTGGTAAACTGTTGATGGAAAAATTAATATGAGTTCTTCTGAGTACGCCACTGAACAGATCTCAATATTGTTTTCTATTCCTCCATTAAATGCTTTACTTTCTCATCTCTTGAAATTTTGAGAATCAATATGTGGCACACATTCCTCCAATAATTCAAAAGACTTGATGAAACATAAAGATGAAAAATAATAATTTAATTTCATCGCCCTGTCGCGGCTTCACGGAGCGTGCAGAGCGGTCTGGTTTAGAGGTAGGTTAGTTCGGTTTAATCATCTTACATTGGTCTCAGGAGTCCATGTTGTCATTTTGTACAGACTTTGAGAAACACCCTGTATACCTGTGTTTCCAATGCAATGAATCCTATAATAGGGCAGGGAGAAAATCTTACAGTCAACTCAACCAAAACAAGTTATATTTTGATGGAGTTGACTGTAAGATTATCTCCCTGCCATATCATCTTCACTCCACTGCAAGATAGATCGACTCAGATGACTGAATCCTATATAGATCAAGCGCCATGGGGTGGGAAAATGACCTCTCGATTCTCAATGATATTCTTCTTCGAGCTCTTTCCGATCATCATGTGTTTCTCAGGTCACAGCAGATGACACCACCTGGCAAGAAAGAATTGATAAACTCAAGAAAGCACACGTTGAATGCCAAGTCGATCCTGCAACCAAGGTGGATGAAGATTTGATTGAAAAATTCTACAAAGACGAACCTGTCGATGAAACCAAGTTGGCTAAGCACGCCCTGTGCATTAACATGAAAGTGGGAATCCAAAAACCGAACGGTGACATCGATAAGGAGGGTTTCAAGAAATGGATGAGCGGTATTGATAATGGGGACCAAATAATTGAAGAGTGTGGGAACAAGACAGGTAGCACCGCTGAAGAAACTACACTTGCTCTGTACAAATGTTTCAGGAAACATAAACATGAACATGGACTTCATCATCACCATGATTGAGTGTATTCTGTTCAAAGAATAAATGAATATATCTGATATTCTATCCGCATAAACTTTTTTTTTTTTATTCAATTTCCTATCTTACACAGATGAAAAATTACAGGATTGCACAATGTGTAGGTTAATTTTAACTCTACAGGTGATACAAGTACCAACTAATACCAATAATTCAGACAAATTAACCTGACATCTTGAATCCCTTCCGACTGCTTTCTTGCTAATATGGCTCAACCGGATTTGAAAAAAAAAAGATCCAATAGAGATATTAAATACCTCCCCAACGAGGTGTAACTTGACCCTTCGTACAATTTCAATTCACAAAATTTTAAAGATTTGATCTGTAGGGTAGCAAGTTGACAGGCGATTGAGAATTTTCATGTGCAAAAATAGAAATGCAAGAATAAAAATGACTTGTCCCAGAAAAATGTCTTTTTGATCACACTCGACAGGCATAAAAGGTGACTTTCATTGCCTGGGCAATGTTCTGAGTAATGATATGAACCAAATTGATTATCAAAATCGACAATGACATTGGGTGAACACAGAAAGATAGCTCACACGAAGGAAGGAATGCTCGAAGTCATCTCCACTTTTGATGATATTGTTTCATAATCATGAAGGACATATTTCGGTCTTACAAAAAACCATCTTCAGCCTAATTGGAAGCTTTGGAGTCGAAGAAATTTTTCATGCTACTATTTCTTGAATTGTCAATGCCCATAGCCAAGAATTCCAAAGGTTAAAATTCAGAGAACAAAGTTGAGGAATATTTACTATTTGAAGTTCAGAGATTTTCCATTCTCATTGAATCACCCTGACTAACATGTATAGACCAAGAGTTTCTAGACGATTTTTCATGTACTGTCTGTTTGACACAAAGTCATCTGAAATATCTGTCAAAACAACCGTGTAATGGAAGAGATCACTGATATCCTCCAAGGACCGTCTTCCAAACAAGGGTCCGTATATAGTTCCAGAGCGAACTCTCTCCTTTTCGAAGAAAGCTTGAAAGTTGAATCCAAAGAAGTCGAAAATGTCAGGATCACCCCGGCCAAGATGGTATTTTGGGACGCATATGATGGAAAGAAATTCACTCAGTCCTTTACAATCATTAATGTGGGGAAACACCCGGCTCTAGTGAGAGTATTTTCCCCTACCTCAAAGGTAATTCCAAATCAATTAAGTATATCTTTTTTCCGATGTCGGCTTCTCATCGAATCATCATGGTGGGTTTTTGTCAGGGAAAACCAATTATCAGGTGGTTTCGATAATTGAAACACTCATCGAAACATAATCCCATACTAGTATCATTATCTTTTGCTAACACCAATTCTAGAACTGTAAATGATGATGATTGAATGCATATTTTGAATCGACTCGGCCATTACTTGATGGAAATCCAAGGCAAATGTAAAAACTTCACAAAATTCTCAAACACACGACATGTTTCGCTAACACAGTAGCTTCTTCAGGTGATATACTGGTACGATGAACTAAACTAACATTGGCTTGCTTATACAGGGTGATCCACGGTGGATGGCCTATTAAAAGTATACAGTCTGTCCAAGATAAGGTTGAACAGCATGGGGATCTCGAAAACGGTAGGAGATACGAAGTCGGTTGAATAGGGGAAAAGTTGCGCATTCGAGGGCTCATATCAAGAACCTTCGAAAATTTTTTCAAATTATTGTTAGTTTTTGAGATATCAAAAAAAGTTAATTTTCGGAATATCTATTTCATTTTTTTTTTCTCCGTCATTATTAGAGATACAGAAAAACTGGAAATACTTTTTTATAGCAACTTTTGATGACGTTCAACGTGGTGATACTGATTTTTTTATGCGACGTTTTGTATTCGTAGAACCATCATCAACTTTTGTTTTTCAAATACGGTCTTGATAATTTTTTCACAGATTCTGGAAGATTTTTTTATTCTGGATTCAACCATGTATTATACAAGGTGGTTTATGTGTGTTTCGACCTATTTTTAGCCATCATCAATGTTTTTTCGAAATTCCAAAGGAAAAATGCCATCAGTTCCACTTATTTTGAAGGAAAATTAGTCAACACACTAATACCTCATCAACTAGTTTCAATCAACAACCCATTCCATTTTGCGGAAACAAAAATTCCATCCATACAAATTCAGAATATGTCAAGCGCTAAAACCAGGCGATGACGAAAGGCTCAGGACATTCTGTGAGTGGTATACCAGGAAATGTCAAAATTCTGCAGATTTCCCTCGAACAATCATATGGACTGATGAAAACATGGTCACTAATCATGATATCTTCGATAAAAAAAAATACACATTATTGTTCACGAGAAAATGAACATTTACACATTACAGCGAGACACCAACATATCCAACATCGTTTCGGCTTTAATATGTGGGTTGCAATAATTGGTATACGAATTATTGGTCCTTTTATTTACCATGAAACCCAGACTTCAAAACGTTATAGAAATTTGCTTGAGAATCATCTTGAGGAAGCTCTGGATGATTTACTGATTGCAGAAGTTCAGAACTGTTGGTTTCAACAGAGATTATACACTCCCCAATCTCTGGTTTCAACAAGATCCAGTACATAATTCCAGAGAAGTCCGTGCGTTTTTATCCAGAAAAATGGATTGGTACTCATTCTACAGTCCCTTGGCCGGCGCGGTCGCCTGATTTGACACAGCTGGATATTTTCTTAGGGGATATATCAAAAACTTTGTATACGCAAATAACTTTGATGATAAAAATAAAATAACCCCAGAAATGCTAAGGAATGCCTTAGAAGCAACTGTGAGGAGAGGATATCTTTGTTCAGAAAATAATGGTTATCATTTTAAACATTTGTTATGAATGTTTCTGTAGGTATTGTCAAAGTTAAGTTGTTGAAGTAATTCGTGTGAGAATTCATCAACAATTTTAAGCGCTGCATCGAATGAAGTATGTAGTGAAATATTTTTTATTCATTTCTCAGTATTGAATATCTAATCCATCAATGTTTGACACTAAATGATCAGAAATAAGTGGAACTGATGGCACTTTTCCTTTGGAAATTCGAAAAAACATTGATGATGGATAGAAATAGGTCGAAACACATTCTAATCACCTTGTATAATACATGGTTGAATTCAGAATAAAAAAACCTTTCAGAATCTTTGAAAAAATTATCAGGACCGTATATAAAAAACAAAAGTTGATGATGATTCTACGGATACGAAACGTCGCATAAAAAAATCGGTATCACCACGTTGAACGTCATCAAAAGTTGCTACGACAAAGTATTTTCAGTTCTTCTGTATCTCTCATGAAAACAGAGAAAAAAAAAATAGAATAGATATTCCAAAAATTCACTTTTTTCGATATAACTCAAAAACTAGAAATAATTTTGAATATTCTCGAAGGCTCTTGATATGAGCCTCCAAATGCGCAACTTTTTCTCCATTTTAACGACTCCGTATCTCCTACTGTTTCCGAGATCCCCATGCTGTTCAACCTTATCTTGGTCAGACTGTATATCTAGAGAAGAAAGAGACAGAACATTCTGAAAATTGGAATGCTTCGATAATTGAACATTCTCTATCCGTAATATTTTCATCGATACTGTGTTGCCACTTCTATCAGAAACAATTAGCAACTTCGTTATTTTAAATGGAGCACCCTGTATTTCATTGCATTTCTAGATTCTTCACACTTGGGGTCATGTCAATATGTCGTTTGTTTGAGAATTTTGTGGAAATCTTATCGTTTATGAAGTTTTTATAAATGCATATTGATTGGATTGGCTGGCCAGTTGCCCAACCACCTGTGATATCAAAAATTTTTGAGTATAGCATACTTGATTCTCTAATAAAATTTCTAATAAACAATAATGTTCGACAATAAAATCAACATGGATTTCATGAAGGTCGCTCAACAATTACTGCCATATATTCACTTTAAGAGGAGATTCTGGAAGGTCTGGAATCTAATGAAAATCCTGAATCTGTGTTTTGTGATATGAGTCGAGCATTCGACTGTGTTCAACATGATTTTTTATTGGAAAAACTCACAATCTAGGCATCAGAGGAAATATTCATGAATGGTTTGACTCGTACCTTAAAAATCGCACCCAGTGCGTAAAGATATTCCATAAACTAGAAAATGATAAAACTCACTTTATATCATCCCAAATACATAATAAAATAGGCGTACCACAGTTCTAGATTATCTATTCAATTAGAGAGATAATGTCAATTCTCAATTTCAGAGGATTTTGATTTTTCATGCTCTCTTTTTGAATATTCAACAGATATAATTCATTGTTCGACGTGGCAAATAGACAGGAAAGTAGTTGTTTTTTGTTGAATATTCAGAATGATATAATGTGCATATCTTCATATGAAGGAGAATGCAAATTCTCTACTTCAGTAGATTTCGTATTCAAATTCTTATCGTGTGTGTTCAATAGATGTAATTCAATGTTCGTCGTGGCATATAGCCAGGACAGTAGTTGCTTCTGTTGAATAAACCGAGAAAAATTTAATATTTTCAATATAATATATCACATGGAGAATGCGAATTCTCAATGTATTTTTTTATATACAGGGTGATCCGTTCTTTAATACGGAAAATTTAACAGCGTATAGTACTCGTTGAAATAATAAAAAAAATTCCTATGAACATATACTTTTAAACGCTTCGTTTTTGAGATATTGGGTGTCAAAAATACGCTTCTGAATATATTTTCTTAATCAAAAGTTAGAAACGGTAGATAAATTAACGAAATTTCTCACAGATACTAAACTTTTTCAGCTTTATTAGATTAAATAAAAATTATTCATGAAAACTATTCAGTGGCGGCTGAATCTGGGGTGGCGAAGATAATAGTTACACAAATTTTTCGGGTAATTATTTCGTTTACGGATTTTGTGATTGAAACGCAGAGGCAGCAGTTCGGGAATACAGAAATCGCTTCCCTAGGAGAAAGGTGCCTAATGCACGAGTCTTTATCAATACTCATTCACGTTTCCGTCAATTTGGGTTACGTGGCAATAATGAACAATACCGAAATAATGGCCCACTGAGAAGAAATGATAACAATCACATTCTTAGATTTTTTGATGTTAACCAACAATTCAGGTCTAGAAAAGCAGCTCAACAGTTGCAGGTAATTTATAAACTAATATCATGTCATGCTTTCAGTAATGTTGGTTCTCTTTTTTCGTTTAATACTATAGTTATCAGTGTATACTATTGCAAGCATAAATAGAAGTAATAGTTTTCAGGTTACAAAATAGAAAATTTCATGAGTCTTATGAACTATATTTTGAAAACGAAGCGTTAAAAAGTATATGTTTATAGGAAGTTTATTCATTATTTCAACGAGTACTATAAGCTGTTAAATTTTCCGTATTAAAAAACGGACCACCCTGTATATATCCATTTTTTTGTGTTCATAAATATATCAGAGAATATCCCTTTTCTATGTATATATTCCTTCATCATTATTATTATTATCAAAAGTATATATGACTATTCTATATGCATGACGAATTATGAATATTATTATGAAAAATTATTGTTAAATTATAACATGCTTTGTAAATGAGTTAACACTTCGGGCAATGAAGTTTATTTGAGTGATTGATTGATTGATAGATCACGTTCATGTCTTGATTCATCCCAATTGCTTGAAACAATACCACTACAAAGCACATAAAGGGCATTATCCGCAAAATTCAATGTTTTTAGTTCCTTTCAGGCGTTCAAAATGAAACCACTACCTAGAGGACGTTATCTAGCATCAGGCATGAGCATCACACGAAAGATAACCTACACCTACAACAGTGCTATGGCTCTTTCTCAGGCTTGCTTGTCAATCTATGTGAATGAAAATCTGGTTGTTTACGACCTTCAAGTGTAAAGTATATCTACATCGCTCCTATCTAACAATCCTTTCCGCTATTGTTTTAGTTTGCATTCATCTGATGACTATTATTCATGATTGAAGATTGGCAGATATACAAGGTGTCCCAGAACAATAGGCCGATTGAAGTCAACTTAGCTCTAGGCCGATTGAACTCAACTTAACTCCATAAAAAAATGCACCGTAGAGCAATGAGAGGGTGATAAATAACAATTTTATTACCACAGATTTTCTTCAATATTTCGAAATCCTCGAGGGATACTGCTCTGAAATTTGTAGGTCAATTAACTATAGTGAATGTGCATGGAAAACATATTTATGGTTCGCTGGTCTGGGACACCTTGTATAAATATTGTTATAAGAAATTCGAATACCCTTTCTATGTATTGCTTTCTGAATTTGAATTCGAATTTGAGATTTAGTGACTGCATGACACTGCATACCAGAGGGCTTCGTATTTGTTTCAAGGATCCATTATAGATTATTACTCTGACTGAATAAAGCTCATGCCCAATAATGAGATTTTCATAATGGGCTTATATCACAAAAAAAATTATTTCATAATTCGATAGAACTCAACCAAACTAGCTCACCACCGCAAACCGTTTCTTGCTGTGAGCTCCCTACGTTTTATAAAAAATTATTGAAATCCCCGATTTTTCGGACCTCTGAAAACGAGGCGATGATGTGACGTCAAAACCCTAATACTGAAACAACTATTCCAGACTTAGATGAGTGCATGATTTCTGACAGAGTGAATTAGCGCGAGATCACAGTTGAAAGAATCAATATATCAGTTGCCTCAGTCTCCGTCGGGCGTTTGGTATTTTCTTTTAACTATGGCAAGATGAGGTTTCTACGTCATAAGAGGGTCCGTTTTCAGAAGGTACTATTATTTATGTCCGAAAATAAAACATTCCAGTTAATTTTTCGATCGAATTATGTCGTCAATCATTATTTATGTATAAAAGGGTCATTATAAACATGGTTTGAGTTAAAAGTTCTACTAAGGTGTACACGCCCATTTTATGTATTATGAGAACGAGAAACTATGATTTCGAACCATACCATGAAATTCATTTTGTTCACTCATTTGAACAATGTGTTACTGAAAACTGGAAATTGTTGAGATAGATTATAATAATATAGTTGTTTCCTGGTAATTGGTCAGTCACTTTGACATTCGTATTTTTCTTATTTTTTTTTAAATTTTCTATGACCCTGCCTGTCGACAATATATCCCACATTATATGATGGTATATTATATCACCATCATTACCGAAATTACATTGTGTGTACTTTTTATAATGTGAGACTTCCATGCAACCTCCTGCATATAATTGGTTGTGACAATAATTATTCTATTAAGACTTCCATTGCCAGAGTTCGGAAATATTTCATTGAAGAAATTCAAGAAAATGAAGGGTGACACGCAACTTATTTAATGATAGATGATTATACAATTTGAAACAAGAATGATTGAAAAAATGCAAGCATCTTTGATAGCAGATTTGTAGAAATTTGAAAAACAAGATATAAAAAATTCAGAATGACCGGACCTTTTGCAAGCACGGATGTACATCTTGATTGGACTAGTTGTGAATAGGTTATAACTGTTCGGTTGAAAATCTAAGTTCAACAGTGATAAAAAACAATTCATTGACGGTGTATCATAATTTTGTATAGGTATTCCGATATCACATCTTGGTTAATCCAGTGAAGTAGTCACACAATGGAGGAACACTCCGAATAATTAAACGTTGTAACTTCTACAGAAAGATCTCTGTAGGTCAACAAAAAATTTATGAAATTGAAGTTGAAATTTTTTATGACGATCTATATGTTTTTTCTAGTAATAGTAACTAATTCGAGGAAATATTCTCCATACATAACAATTTTCATTGTCATATCAAATTGTCATTCTAATACGACAAAATTGGTATGTTATTTATGATCACATCAAGCATTGGTATTATCATTATCTCCTTGCAGACTTTGGAAAATGCCTGTCTGTCATTCTTTTTGTACAACAACTTTTCATCAATAGAGATGATTTAATATGTTACTGTGTGGCGGAGTGTATGAAAAACGGTTTTCTTGAGTTTTCAAAATGATGAACCTCAACTTTAGTTTCATTGATTTGATTTTGATGAAACTTCCTAGATTTTATTTCAGGGTAAATATAAAAAGGCAAGAATTCTGAAATTTGCCATTGAATAACTCACACCCTGTATATAAGAGATATTGCTTTCAAATTTCGAATGGAGGTATTTCAGCAATGCTTGAATCGAATAGGCTAGTCAGTATTCCAGAAAGAAGTTGCCTAATATAGTCGTTTTTGAAAATTTTACCCCTACAACAATTTAAGTAGGCCTCGGAGATCTGAATATTTCAGAATTTCCTCTCAGTGCAGAAAAGTTACTCTTTCATCACTGAAATGTGTGAGGAAAAGTGTACTTTTCGGCACGCTAGTAGAAAAAGTAACTTAATATAGCGGTGGGTCTCTTCGATGGATACCCCAGTGTATACCTATAATTTTTGTTGTTCGTGAATATAATGATATTTCAGTTCTATATACCAAGGTTGAGTTTACCTTTTTTACTACTTTTTGAAAGTAGACATTCCATAAAGTTTCCATAAAAAGTACGATAATTCACTATACGAATTGATTCAATTGTTTGTTACCCGGAAGGAGTTACGATGAATATTATTATACGACAAAATGATTGTCAATGTCACGGTTGAATTGTGTAATTCCTTGGTTCAATTTTATAGTTTAGTTGGTGATTTCATTCATTGTGTTCCGAGCGTGAGATATCAATTATTATTGATGGATTCAAGTGACTCTGCAGGTTCTTCAGCAATGAAGAAGATTGTTTGTATTTTCACTATACAAAATATCTCAGAGTTTCGAGGCAAACAGATATCTCGGTTATCAACAAGAAAAAGTATAAAACATGAAACATTCTTTTATCTTCATTTTTCAATATAGGGAGACCAAATCAAACAATATCAATCCAAAAGAACCCATACTCCTGACTCTGGTTTTCCAAATTGCATCTCTGTATCTTTTCGTTTGGCTTATTTCGAAAAGAGTTGCTTTCATCCTAAGAAATGATTCAGAACTTCCAGGTTTAAATATAGACCAGTCTCCCTGTCTTGGTTATCGCATCTAATCCAAATGCCTAGGAATAAAATATCTTCCGCTATGTTATTGGTATATTAGATATACAGATTAATGTATCTTGTACCACTCAAATACTTGAAATTGATTTATGTCGCTTTGATTGAATTAAATTGCAGTATTTTTATTTATTTATTTATTTATTTATTGAAAATGTTACTTCCAGTCAGAATCAAGTTCTGGTATAAGGAAGTATAGTTAACAATAATACCTGAAACTATATACAATTATAATAAACTAATAAATAATATAATATTTGAAAACATCAAGTATTCAATTTTGACAAATCATTTCATATTGGTGAGTAAAAATCAATTTGAATATGAATCAAAAGTTGAGAAAAAAAAATCAACTATTTCGTTCAGAAATAATAAATTTTTCAAGTTGGTATTTGAATTTTATTGTATTTCTGCATTTTTTTATATTATCTGGTAATTTGTTATATTCCAAGAGAGCAGCGTGGGTGAATCTTTTTTGGCCTATGGAAGAATAAGCGATATCAAGTATATGATATCAATCTATTGTACTGGAGCTAAATCTATTATGAATCCTATGGAATCTCTTGAGAATGAAGTCATCATAATAGTTATTTATGTATCAAGGGCGTAAAGTAGGCGTTTATGGCCTGTGGCTTGAATAATGACACGATGGCGCTAGCCGAGGGCCATTACACGCTGAAGGCCATAAACTTCTGATACTAATGAGTATCACACCAAACAAAGTTATCATTTGAAATCTGTCACAATGAAAATCAAATTTGAGAAAATTTAATCACTTATATTTTTGTACCCAACAACAGAATAAAATGTTCATCTTCCATTTCATTGGATATTATAGATTCGTTTATTTATTTGTTGTTGTTATTTTTTCTTGTGTCCCTCCATAAACTTGTATATGTTTCTTGGGACCAATGAATATTATTATTATTATTATCTGATAGAACTTAGATCAATGGTATATTACACACACACACAGATAGTTTTCAATGTATTCACCTTCTGAAATTTCGAATTTGAAACATTTTATTGAGAAATGCCTGCCCTATAACACAGTTTGAGGAATGGGTATTTCCTTAAACTGTGCCTATAACGATCCTGTACAAACTTCCATTTCTTCATCAATTTGAATACAACGTCTTCAAGTAATATCGACAACCCCAAAAGAATGAGCTACAAAGAAACATGGGGCTACAATTTGAAAAACCCAAGATAGAACTCTGGAACACTCTTCGTGCTAGGACTGAAGATCTTGTCAGCGTCCATTTTCTGAAGACTCATAATTTCTTCCATTTCAGGTTTCAGGGTTCTTTCATCTGCAATCAATACTATTAGACCGGCAGGTAGTGACAGATTTTGGACGTGATTTCATCCAGTATGCCTTCTGGAAGGTATCATTATGAATATATTTTGATGTTAATGAATGATACATGAATCAATCATTCAATCAATCATACATTCAAGCATGTTTTCAAAGTTTAGGTGTTTTTGGACATGCGCAAATGTAACTACACCTGACCTTATCTACCTTTTATCATAGATCTAAATATTGTATTTAGATCTATGCTTTTATGCTCAGGCAACGGATATGCTTCTGTATTTTTAACTACGCATATCACTTATATTGAATTTTGGAACACGGGCTATCGAAACGTTTAGTTTGCGAAAAAATAATGTTGAAAAACTTTATTATTGTTTATTGTTTATTGTTTATTGAAAAACTAGCTTCCAGTCAGAAATAAAATTCTGGTATGAGGAAAATGATTACAAACAACAATAATAAAATAATATAAGGTGACAACAACAACAACAAAAAAATCCAAAAAATCTAAAAATGCTAAATCGATCAAGTCATAAAAATAGCCACAGGGACTAATCAATAGATGGCAAATTATAAATTTTATCCATTTCGTAATGAAATCATGTATTTTTTCAATTCAATTTTGAATTTTGCAATATGTCTGCAATTTTTGATATTATGTGGTGATTTATTAAATTCAGCTAGAGCAGCGTGAGTAAATCTGTTTTGGCCAATTATAGAAGTAGCAGAATCAAGATGAAATAAGTTTGATTGTCTCGTGTGATGACCATGAATTTCTGAGTTTCTTATCAAAATAAAATTGGATTTCAGATTATTGTTTATTATATTATATGAAACTTTAAGAGAATCTATTTTATATAATTTTATCATATAGGTAATACGACTGAGTATATGAGAATGAAGTACTATGTTTATGACTTTTTTGTCAAGTTTAGGACATCTTCGCAAAGCTCCAATGATCGGAGATATTTTTTGTATCAGAACCTCTATATGCTTGTCCCATCTCCATTTTCCATCAATCCACATACCAAGATACTTCATTTGTGTAGTTCTTTTCATTTTTAATTTGGAGATTGAGACTAATATTCTGTTTATTTTTTTGATGGAATATTATATAGTTAGTTTTATTGGTATTAATTGATAAAATGTTTGAATAAAGCCATTTTTCAATTTTTTTCAAATCTTCGTTAATAATATTTTCTAGAATGATGGGGTTTTTGTTTTCGTACAGTATCATCTGCATATATAGTATAATTACCTGACAATCCAATTTTAGAAATATTTTGAATATATAATAAATACAAGATGGGTCCTAGAACAGATCCCTGTGGAACACCTTTATGCATAACCTAATGATACCCTCTAAGACGCTTAGTGGGTGAAATCACGTCCGATAATCAGTCACTATCTGCCGGTCCATATAAATATTTCAGTTATTATGTGGAATTTCTTGTTGAATCACTTGATCTAACCTGCTGATCTCCATTATTGACTCTCCTATTACTCTTCTGCGTATGGAATCTATAGTGTACTTAGTGAACCATTTTTCGTTTTCAGTTATATCAGCAAGGCATACATTACTTTGAAGCCGAAGATTTTGAATTTTGGCGAAATCGACGTAGGAACAGCTTCTGAGCAAATGGCCGTTCAGATGATCAACAAGGGCCACAAGGGTGCCCAATTTGTAGTGGATCTAAGTCGAAATGTATTGGAATTGATCGTTCATCCAATGAAGGGAGTTATTCAAGTAAAACACCCAAATATCTAATAAAAACTACTCACTTCATATTGAAGAGCAAACAGATCATAGGTATTACCTATACAGGCTACAGGGTGTTTCATTGCGGAAGGTAAATATTTCAGTTGCGGGTAGGGGTCTCTGAGGTGATTTAAAAAAACCAATGGTTAATGGGTCTCCATCTTGGAACACTTACTCAATCTATTCTTTCGAATTGAATGAGGCATCAACGAAAGATTAAATCTAGGTCCGGCTTCACATAAAATTTACAAATTCTTTCTGCTCGAGAACGATACCTTATACATTTGAATTTCTCTATTTTCTTATCATATCTGAAAAAAGCACCAAAATGTCTATACAACGATTCGCTTTTTATTCGTGCACGGACAATTTTTAATACTCATATTATGAACTGAAAATATTATTTTTCAGCAATCGGCTCAAAAGTCGTCCATTTTTGGTCCAAATTTTGATCATGAAGTTGACGTTTCTCTAACTGACACAATGAAATTGTTACTATGTATGTTGATAGGCAACATATTCAGTGTCTAGGAGCTAAAGTTGAAGTTTAACTCTTAGGAACTGAAAACGTGTTGAAACATATTGAGGAATTTGAGTGTGTAGGGTGTTGTTTTCAGGTAGAAAAAGTTTGTAAATTTTATGTGAAACTGGACCTGGGTTCTATCTTTTGTTAATTACTCAATCAATTCGACAGCGTTGATTGAGTAAGTGTACCAATTCCGGTGGAAATATACAGGTTGGTTGAAATGTTATGAGACAATATGCAAAATATCGAAGACCCATTAACCATGGGTTTTTTAAATCACCTCAGTGACCCATCCACACTTGAAGTATTGACCTTTCCCAATGAAACACCCTGTATGGTCCAATCATTATGGCAAAAATATCCCCCTACTTGGAATAAATGACTTGGCATAGGCATAGTTCCGGAAGCTGCGTGGTTCCGGTATTCTCAATGTTAAAATATGATATTTTTTCTGAAAATTGTTAAAAAATCGATCGAACTTTGTTAGTTTCGAATGTTCATAAATTGAGAAACGAGGGAAATAATTATATGGAGTGCGATATTTCTGAAAACTTCTTCGAATATTCTTTTTAATGGTGAAGAAATATATAAAGTGTTCTATATAGGAACGATTTCCTCGTTCGCATATTTATGGAATTAAAAGCAACAACTCTCTTTTTATATTATAAACAACAATGTTTCTTCGGATGATACGGGCAATCAGTCATACTCAAGATTTGACATCATGCAACAGATCTTGTAACTTCTTTCAAATTGATGCAGGGAGTGGTGCAGAGTCCAAAGCTTCTTCCTAAAATTTGTATCAATGTTAATGGTAGACTGCTAAGACGTTCTGTACCGAATTTTTTCAAATCACGTTCAGAAAATTCACAACTTCAAACCTACTCACTGAGTAGTGGTTATTATTCTTGGACTATTCAGAATTCAGATCTGATTGCAGTCCCTATATTTTTCTAATAAATCAACAAAGAAGCGAAGAAATCACTGACATATTGATATGAAATCCGCTAATTATCTACTGTGAATTGTGAATGCAAATATTCATCTTATCTACTCCAGAACAACAATGTGTTTTTTGTTCTATTGTAATTACATATTTATATAATATTATAATTTGCTGACGATAGAAAAAAAAATGTTTGTATAATAATGCAATTATCTCCCAATCATTATCATTCTTTGTGAATGTGAAGGGATTCCTTTCATTCGTAGTTGATCGGTTCACTAATGAAAATCATTGGAATTAGCTCAGAATTTTGATTGCTCAGGAGAACAGGAATCTCAATTACTTTGCGTTGTTAATTTTTATAACAACTGAGTTAGCTGTATCTAAGTCACTCAATAACTGAGTTTTCAATCCAAGTAAAACCAGAAATTGCTCGATAGAAAGATAGAAAGAAGGTTATCTAACATCTACGATGTTTTTCACAAAACAAAATTCGTTTCTACAATGTGACCCACTTCTAATGGAACCACCCCTGTATCTTGCGTAATCGTTGGGTAAGGATCCTGAAATTTGCTGGAGCGAGAGATATACCAAAAATGTACTCTATGACCAAGTGGGGTCATCTTCAGTAATATACACTGCTCGCGAACAGCCATGAAACTACCCCAATTTCCGGAAAATGATATTAGGAGTCAAAATAGGTCGAAAATCACTTCAGATTTGGAATCAGGACGCCCAATTTACTAACAATTCAAATTTTTCCTGGAAAATTTTCAGTTCGGAAAAATGAAATTTTGTCGCATTTTTCATGGAAGCACCCCCGTATCTCACGTAATTGACTTTATCTTTGGACTTTCTCTTCCTCCGGCAAATTTCAGAACCCTACCTCAATAATTACGTGAGATACGGGGGTGCTTCCATAAAAAATGCGACAAAATTTCATTTTTCTGAACTGAACATTTTTCAGGAAAAATTTGGAAAGTTAGTAAATTGGGCGTCCTGATTCCAAATCTGAAGTGATTTTCGACCTATCTTGACTCCTAATATAATTTTCGGGAAATTGGGGTAGTTTCATGGCTGTTGGCGAGCAGTGTATATCACTGAAGATGACCCCACTTGGTCATAGAGAGCATTTTTGGTATATCTCTCGCTCCAGCAAATTTCAGGATCCTTACCCAACGATTACGTAAGATACAGGGGTGGTTCCAATAGAAGTGGGTCACACTGTATATGATGAGTATAGGATCGTTGTGACCCTTTTCGAATGTGAAATCATAATTCATCATCACTTTGCTACTAAATATCAATATAGAATAGGAGGAAATTAGTGATATGTTCCCAATCAACTCTTCACTCTTTGGGAAGAGAGTGTCGGTAATAGTATAGGTACGTCTCGAAACAAGAGACAATCACTGCAAATTATCGGCTATAATTGCACAAGTGCATAAAAATTACCAATAATTTTGCAAGAAAGCATGTTATCTAAAAATTGCAAGAGTTTATTCTGATATCTTGGCGAAAGAGCCCGAGTCCGAATGCAATGTGTATAAGATAACACGCTTGAATGCAAAATTGTCTAGTCATTTTTATGCACGAATCATTGGAATATTTCACGGAGTTTTTTTATACATACCATTGAAATTTCAGATTTATCCGTTGCCTGGTTTGCCAGAACTAATTAACGCTTACCGTGAAAAACCCTGTATAGTTTTGATGATGGCCCTGCAACTAAGTCTGGAACAAAGAACGATATGAAATACTCCTTCTGAAAGTAATACTCACGTATACTGAATAGGAAGTAATAAAATTAATAAATCTCGTCTGATTCCAATTTTGTATCCCAAAATGAGCAATTATAATATTTTGAGCACATAATATGAATAGTTAAAATCGTCTGTGCACGAATAAAAAGCATATCGTTGAATAGAAATTTTGATGTTCTCTTCAGATATGGCAAAAAAAATGAGAAATTCGAATGTATAGGGTGTTGTTTTCTGGCAGAAAGAATTTGTGAATTTTAAGTGAAGCCGGACCTGAATTTTATCTTTTGTTGTTGCCTCAATCAATTCCACAGGATAAATTGAGCAAGTGTACCAATTTTTAAAAATATATACAGGTTGGTTGGAAAGTTATGAGACAATGAAGATATGGACAAAATTGATGAAACATCCTGTATCTCGGTTATAAGAAGTCGTAGACCCATCAACCATGGGTTTTTTGAAATCACCCCAGTGACCCCTATCTACAGTTGAATTATTCACCTTTCCCAATGAAACACCCTGTATATATAAATAAAAAATGGATGTTTGAATAGCGAATTCGTATTCGTATAGTGACAATTGTCATAGAGAACTGAGAAGTGTATCCATTTTTTATGTTGAAAACGGGAGCAGATTCGTTTCCGCAACGTTTGAAGCTAAGTGAAAATCTTATATTTTTTCTATATACCTTTATTTCTCTTTTCCAAACCGTTTTCAATACGAATTGTCACTGATAAGCTAGTGAATTTTTCTTTTAGGCTCTCTGATAGGGAAATTCTTCAAACGCAGGGACATTTTGGGGCAGATCATCTGATTTGGCCTTACTACACGTATATTGAAATAATATTCATATTTTCATTTTATAGAAATGAGGAGAGGAAATCGAAATAAATCTGGAATGACGAACACCTCCACACATTCACACTTCAACACAAGCTATTTCAATACAGAAAATGTACGATTCTGCACCTTTTCCAGTTGTATTTTAGGAAGCGTCAATTGTATTTCAGAATAGTTACTTGTTTTCCAGAAAGCATCATCAATATTCCAGAATAGTGAATTCAATTTCCGAAAGCGTCAATTGTATTTCAGAATAGTCATTTGAATTTCAGGAAGTTCCAATTCTATTTCAGAAAATATCAATTGATATTCAAATGACACTTTCCGAAATACCATTGACTATTATGAAATACATTCTCTGTATTGAAATTAATTAGTATATTGACCCTTCCTGAAACTGAATCGACTTGGACTGGAGAAGGTGTAGTGATAATGACAATTGAAGACCATTATTCGGATTGAATCTGTTCACAGCCATTGGAGACGCGGGAAATCAGAGTGGAGATCCTCGGTTCTGAAGAAGGCACCTTCCTGAAAGAATTCTGGATAAAAACGGAACCACCGCAGAGAGTATGGATCACAGGAACGTTCATTTCGCCAAAGCTCGTGATGCAACGACCGATCACTACTTCTCCTTTGACTGTCATCGATTTCCCGAAAACTTATTACGGCGCTGAAAGCACCAGGACTCTGATAATCGAGAATAGTAGTTCTACGTCCACGATGTTCTGTACTTTTGCCGAACTTCAAGGAGATCAACTAATGGTAAATGGAATAACCATCAGATATTCATTTCCATTATTTGTTCATTCTTCACATGCATAAAGCTGAATTGATGATCAATCAAAATTTCAAACCAGTCACCGACACACTGACATAATATGGTAGATATCAACGTATAAAATTATTTTTACGCCGGTGGCAGTAGGAGTTAGTTTCTCTGGTAACAGAAGAGGTGTAGAAGTCTCCTAGGGAGATAATGTGACATATTTTCTCCTTAAGGAGTTTATACCAACTTTACATTTTCTGCATAGCTCTGCGTTTTTTTTTCGGAACACTCTTCTTTGAAGCGAGTATAAGCTGCATAATACATCAGATTCCTAGATCTCACAGGTAGCAAGTTAGGAATCACTACAGAAGCAGTATCAATAGTTTCTTGGAATTGTCTCTTGATACCTTGTTCCATAACCGTTAACCATTTTCGAAGCAGTTTTCATAAATTTCAGTTCGATATTTGATGTCACCATGTTGTCGAGATACGAATTTCACAAACTATACTACTACTAATTATTATGACAAAACACTTTGAGCTACAAATCGCACCTTGGAAAAAATCTTGCATTTCTGTCCCTTCATGTATAATGTACTATGTGATGACCAACACGATAATAGAACTCTATTTTCCTCAGGCTTCTTTTTCAATCTCGCAAATCCAAAATCAAGACATTCTGATATCAGACTTATCCAATTTTTGCATTCATGATTGGTGGATATACTTGTGACCTGAAAGACCCATTATGGACCGCTTTTTCTGCTTGCTATACATGACGTGGTTTTAGCAAATCTCGTAGTCCTATTCCTATTAGAAAATCCAGGATTTGAGGTATTTCTTCGTAGGGTGACTCTTCGTTTCCTACCTCTTTTATATGTATGTGATCTATATAGGGAACACACACCGTCCATGTGCGACATGTTCACTGAAGACGAGTGTTCCTAGCTTCGTCGCTATTTGGGTCTGTATGGTGAGTGAGTGTGCACGAATAGATGCTTCTTCTGCTTCTTCTTCTTCTTCTTCATCTTGTTTCTTTCACCTCGGCTGTTTTCTGCTACTGAGGCTGATCACCAACGCCGGTCAGCACACTGCCCCCAACCGGAAATATTGCCGAATCCTCTGGTGTTCCAACCAGAGGTAGGGATCTTCAATTCTTTAACGAGTCCAACACCCATAGCCTCGGGACCGCCGGCTTAACATCCCCTCCGAAGGACGGCATATCCGTACTATATATTGTACTCATTGATATGGTAGCTGTAGTACTAACCGCATATGACACTGCTTCACCTCAGATATCGAACGGCTTGTGCCTTACCTGAGAAGCTAGGGAGATGCCCCTTCTTCTCATTCTCTACCACAGAGCATGGAGTCTTCTGTTACACATGCGTCTGAGCTCTGTGATCCATTTCTAATATCTGTTCAACTTCTTCTACTCTATAGTTACTTCTTATATATCCAGAACTGCGGTTAATTCAGTAAAAATAGCTATTACGTCATGGATTACTTCACATCTTGCGCTTACAGTGCACTGAAATGAATCTACACAGCATCTGGCGTATTCTGTAGAGCTGCTGGTTCTCAAGGACAACGTACTGAAGTTATTGTATATTTGTTACTAACTGATCAAAACCTGAAGATTTCTGATGTGTGTGACAAGTTATTTTTGTATTATCTTGCATAGTACGTACCTCAGTGCTAAGTAAGTATCACAAATCTCTCCACTCAATATTTCATCGACGTCTTATCGACCTCTTCATAGCTGCTTGATAAGGATTGGAATATTATTTCTACATCAGCTTTTCACAAGTCTCATTCTGCTTTCAGTACCTACCTAGTTCATTTGGTCCCTTCTATTTGCTTTCATTAATTCATTAGTTCAATGAAGTCATCATAATTGGCGCACTGATACCAGAGGGTTTCAGTAGAATTTTCTGAGCGCGCTCAGAACGTGGCCTGAATCAATGACTGTTGATTCGTTTTGACCATCAGAGCCCTTTGTCAACAAGGCATACTTACTCGGTATTGGCGATGACGTAATATTGATTGGATACGGTAAACAAATAGGCAGGTATTTGAACTGCGTAATGCAGACATAGTGCTCTGGTTTGTTCAGTTTTCGTACATTTCTCAATGGCGAATCATTTCACACTGATGGAACTAATGGAAGTTACAAAAATTAAATTGACATAACCTCTAAAAGTTCAGTACACTTCAATGTTCAATAAGCAACTCCCTACTTAGACCGAGAGGTGAGTGAAAACAGTTTTCTAAAGGCTGATACTTCGATATTATATCGTATGTAGGTTGTATAGGAATAGACTGCCTTCAGTCAGTCAGTTTCGTTAGCGATCGGCGCAGGAGCGGCTTCAAAGTTGTTGTAAAACCATGTATGTCGCAACAGTTTTCTGAAATCTGAAAATAGGTTTATGAAAAGTGAATCAACTGAAAAATGATGTGGATTCCGTCAGTCTTCAAAATATCGTAACGGAACTCACCTCTCCGGCTCATACGCAATAGATACGATGGATGCCGAATGTACATACGAAAAAAGCAGTGTTGTCGTTTTCCGGGCAATAATCCAGCTGCAGCCGTATGGAAGATCTATAATCTTGAATATTTAAAATTTTGTATATTCCATCAGGTTGTCTTTCAGCGTAGTCTTGTCCTACGAAGAGTGTTTGGAGTTTGCTCACTACTTCATTCTCCTTCACTCCGCGTAATATTTTGAAACCCAAAGAAGGGTGACTGTTGGCTAGCTCTAGCTTGTTCATGACTCCCAACAAAATATGGGGTATTTGAGGTGCTTTAAATTTTATTTTCAGTGTTTAGACGCGGCAAGAGAGGTTGATGATAACTTGAAAAGTTTTTATATATCCCCCAAAGAAGGCAGACTGATGGCGAAATACAAATGTGCAATTAAAATCAAGTGAGTATTGAACAAATCATCGAACCATACAAACATAGTCAGTTACATAAAAATTCTATTTAGCTTCTCTCCTAAAAAACTGAAGAGTTTCAGTCGGAGTTATTGTATGGTTTTCATCCAAATTGTTAAGGTGAATTACAGAGACGGAGTCATTGAAGGTTCGTATCAAGAATCAAATCTCAGTATGATTGATTCATCAATGTTTTCTATCCTCATTTTTTCATTTCAGAAAAAGACATTGAGGTGAAAACCTTTTCTAGCAACATAGATCTAGGTGAGTTTTTCATAGAAAACTTGTCATCATTCCTGAATATCACGAATCTGTCCATCTGACTCTCTAAAGTCTATTCTATAAAATATTTTGAGATCAATGTAGATGAACTGTTGTATTGCAGACCAGTACTCAATAGCTTCGATGCAAAGCATTACTAAGTTTCCTACTGAAGAAATTGAGGATCCTAATATCTCTCTAAGGGTCTGCTTATACGGTGAAATAGAAGAGGCTTCAGTTCAGCTGATTCCAGATGCCTTAGATATCGACCAGCTAGTAGTAGGCCAAAGTTACATGAGGACATTCACAATGAAGAATAAATCAAACTCCACACCCATAGCTTTCAGATACGACAAAGTTGCTTGCATCGAAATGGACCCAAATGAATTGTGTCTGAAACCTAATGGAAGTACCGACATATCCGTCATAATTAAACCATCCAGAATTGGCCAGGTAAGTAATAATTCAAGGTAGGTGGATACAATATGCGCATGTTCGCAATATGTGCACGGCCCGTAGTTTGCTTGTTTCATGAGCGATGGCAGCACACATTATACACATACACACAGTTTTCTGTTAACACACTGTCAGATTTTAGTCGGTTAGACAGCAAGATGCAACCGCGTTATCATACCTAATGATGAACTGTAAAATCTCGTGTTCCGTACATGGGTATTGGAGCTTAGATTGTGGTGATAAGCAATCGATTTAAGGTAACACTCAAGACAGAAAACATAACCTCACGTGATTTAGTTTCATGTGTAGCAATGTGCCCATCATGCGGAGTCGGCAATATGCACAAGGGCGCTACAGTACCTAAATCTACTTCAGTACCTGAAAGAAGTGTCAGATGAAAGAAATGTCTGATATGCGCCTGTGCATTATCTGCCAGAAAGGTGTTCATAAGGATTGTGTGGGTTTGCTAACTGAGGAAATTTGTTAGCCAACACTGTGTAAGGAATATAGCTATTTACACTATTTTCGAATGGGATGAGGAATTCACCAACCAATTTTTCATGGCAACTATTTTTTAAGGTTCTGAACATGTAAAACTTTATCATGAAGTGATTGCCGTAACTCATTATTCACAATCATCTATTCTACATTAAAAAATCGCTTATTATATTCACCAATTCCTTATTATGTAAGCCTATAAAACGAAAACTATTTTTAATTGATTTGTATGTTTATTTACTTGTATTCCAGTACTTCATGCTCTCCATCCATAGGGCAGGTGACAGTAGCAATTGAGTCCCTATGTGCAAACTGTTCTCTTTATCAACTTCTTCATCTCCATTAACTTCATTCTACTTCACATCTCTTGATCGACAAAGATTTCACTTACTTGTTTTTCAATACCATAGGAGCTATTTCACAATATACAGCGTGTTCGGAAACGTTCTTTCAAACGGTTGCCGTGGTATCAATGATATTCGGGCAGCTACAGATTGACTCATCAACCCTATAATTTACGTTCACCCTGTATAGGCTAATTGTTTCAGGTAGAAAACAAGATTGGCCTCAAGTTGTTTCATCAGAACAAACAGGGCAGTAAGTTTCAAGTGGGTAATGCATTTCTCTGCATCAAGTATGTTGCCACCATCGACACTTCTATCGGAAGACCACCAATGACTAAGCCTAGGTTCAATATGGGGATAACCCCAGCACTGACGAATGAAGTGGGATTCTTAGTGGGCGATGTCAGATTCAACAGTGAAATCAAGAAGCCTATCCAAGCCATAGTGGATGGGAAATTGAAGTGTTTCAAAAAGGATAATGATGCATTGATAGCATTCCCCAACGATAGATCGAATAGTTTGAGGCCGTGGAGAAGTCAAGTACCGTCAGTCGCATCTATGTTTTGAGATGCTCAATTCCTAATTCTCCTCGTGTACTTTTCAGATGTAAAACTATTTTTGCCGGTATTCCAAGATATGACGATGTTGATGATGAAAAGTATACCCTATCATTAGCCGAAAAGGAATTCAAGAAATTCAACAAAAAATATTATGAGAAATATTTGAGGATGAAGAAGAGGTATAAAGACACGCATATCTCCTCTGGTCCTGACTCTTCCGACTACGATATCACTGGGAGACATTGCTTGATGAAAGAGAAGTTCACTCTCGATACCTGTCCATCTTTGCGATTTCAAGAAAAAATAGTGCTACAGCATATTCCACTACGACCTGAGAGTTTGACACGCGTCCAGATCAAACCACGATATATTCAACTGGGAGAAGTTGTTAAATTATCATCCATCGATTCACCCCGATATTAATTGATTGTTTTTCAGATAGCTCCTTACACATCTTGCAGTGATTGCTTCGTCATAAAGAACAATAACCAGTTTTCAATCAACATAACCATCAGAGCACTGAGTAACTCGGTTGTGATAAAGGGCAAAAGACGGATCATTATTGAACCATTCCAGACCAAAAATATATTCTTCGACTGCTACTCCCACGGCCTCGGAAAATACTACGTTCCAGTATACATTATCGTCAATGATTGTCACATTTTCGACGCAACTGTATTTGCCGAAGTGGTGCCCACTACAGTCAAGTGTCGATTCCAAGAAGTAAGAGTTTGTCCAAGAAGCCACGAAGCTTACTTCAAAATATCGAACCCGGTCAACTGCAGTATCACTTACAGATGGGATGTGCAAGACCAAAGCTACGATATCGTTCCGAAATCAGGAAGCATTCCATTTCGACGAAATATCAACTGCAGGGTGAGATTCACCCCTCAGAAAGACGCAGTCTTCGCTACCGAAATATATCTCATGTCACAAAGTGGAGCTAAGCAAATTGTTAGAGTTGTGCATGACAATGTTAAGCCAGACATATCTTTCCACACAGACGTCTTAGACTTCGGAAATATTCCTTTAAATACGCCAATTACCAAGGATCTGATAATGAGAAATTCCTCAGAAGAAACCATCATGGTGTTAGTACTGAACCCTAATCCTCTGGAAGGAATAACTGTTTCACCTACTTCCATTACACTACAAGGAAGATGTGAAATGTTCTTCAAAGTTTCCGTACACTTTAAAAGTGTAGTCGATTTCAAATGTGCCCTAAATTTTGAACTGAAAGATGAATATCATCATGCCATAGATATAACCGGACATGTGACTTACCCTGAAATAAAAATCGAGCCGAATTTCATACAGATTCCTAAAATAGTAACAGGTGCATTCAGAAGGAGAGTGTTCAGAGTAACGAATAAGAGTGCTACCAAGAACAGCATCAAGTTTTTCTTCAAATTTTCCTCAGAATTCACTATCACAGACGCTGAAACTAATACTCCCAAGGATAACATAGTATTGGATCCTGAGGAATCTAAAGACCTCTATCTAGAGTTCAGACCCATAGAACCTGCTGCATACTCTATATACCTACCGTGCATAATCAATGACTTGCTTGGGCCACCAGTTCTTAATAATCCCAGCTCCCTAGATCCTCTTAAGTATTTTGAGAAACTTGATATTACTCTTTCTAGACCAATCGTTTGCCCCAAATCACTTCCATTGGTGAATGTAAGATGTGCAGCTGGCGCACCTTGGTTCACTTTTTCCTCGATGCGATTGGAGTTCAACAATTACGATGGCAAGAATATGGACCATTTGATTATTAAAAACATTTCTCAGGTATCTCATACCATAAGGCTATCGTTGTCAAAAGTTGAACTACCTTTCAGCATAGCAATGCATTGTTGTCAAGGGATTTTCGAAGTTAGTGAGCGCTATTTCAAGGTGAATCTAGCACAGAATCAAGACGTCATGTTCAACATTGGGTTCAATCCAGAAGAATACGGGAGCTTTCGAACCGAAGTGCCGATACTAGTTGACCAAGACAAGTGTCCTTTCAACATTCTCACTCTGCTTGGAAATAACCCGATGCCAGAGATACTTTTCGAGCCTGAAATTTTGTACATGCCAACAATAGCTGTTCTGGAAAGGATCGTCAAAGTCGTCAATTTGACTTTCCTGGCTCACAAGAGTGACTGTAAAGTAGAAATAGAAGTTGATGATGAAAATATAGAGTTAGTGATGGAAGAAAAGAGATATTCCACAGACTTTTGTTCCAAGCTCGATATAACAGTAGTGTTCAAGCCACAATACCAGTGTCATGTTGTATGTAAGATAACAGTGACTTGTTCTTGTGGAATAAGTTGCGATGTCGAAGTGAGAACATCATCATGTAACGCTAGTCTTGTTTCTTATCTTAATAATATGAGTTTGGGTACAAGAACAGATTTTCCTTACTTCCCAAGTGAGGGGGCCGATGGACGGTTCTTGAAAGAAATGACTTCACTAACGACAAGCTTAGAGATGTGGTTGCACTCACAAGGGTTCTACTACAAAAACTACTATAAGATACCTGATACTATTTCAAGGTTTCCTTTTGAGATGCATAAATCAACGCCAAACAACAACAAAACCTTCCATTTGCCTTTAGTTCAGCTTCTTGTGAATATAATGAATAAATCAATTTTGAAATTCATCTGTGACACGTGAGTAAAACGGGGACATGAAAGTTCATAATTGAAATATTTTTATTTTTTCAGGAAATCCAAACCTTCGCCCGATTTAATTCAAAGAACAATATATGTCTATAACGTATACAAAAATATTATACATTTCATGGAGTCCCAAAAAGTTTTTGTGCAGCAATTATGCCCTGAATTTCTGTTACCATACAACAAATACCTCATACTGAAAAACGTTCTGATAGACAAAGATGCTGTTTCAACTAGAAATGTATTGAACGAGGCACAATTCTATCGAATGAGTAAGCAATGTTGGATCGATTTACTCCTTAATATCTACAAGACGTTTGTGTTTGATAGAACACTGAGTATCGTTAAACCAAGAGAAGAGGAAGTGATATACGAGAAGGCATTTTCAGAATACGTAGACATGAATAAATGTAAATTCCCAAAGCATACTGACGAAAATGAAAATAAACTGCTCTTGTGGTTAGAGTTTCATTTCAACAAACAGAAGTCAATACTATGGCCAGGACAAGATATCAAGTCCAGGAGTATCAGATGCTTCGAAAAGGATATCAAAGACAGTATGGTCCTAGCCACCTTGCTTGTGGCGTATTGCCCATATATCTTGAATGTACTTCAAGATAGTTACAATGATTCTGATATGAATGGTGATATGGATGTTTTGCTTTTCCACAATGCATGCTCAGTGTCAGGAGCTTTGAGGAAGCTCAATCTTTCTTTCACGATGAAGATATCCAACATATTCGAACCTACCAAAATTGAGATCATCATGCTACTGACATACTTGTACGACGTTCTTCCGTATTTCTATCCACAAGAAAGTATAGAAATCAAGGCATCACTCGGCGAGACAGCGTCCAATAATATAACTCTGAAAAATTGCGGCAATGTCCCTATAGCCTACTCTAACAGTCTCTTCTTGAATGAATCCGAGCAGTTTCAGATCGACTCTACATTGATTGTGATACCTCCGATGAAAGAAAAAGTTCTGAAAGTTTCCTACACTGCGAAAAGTTTCCTCAAAGCCAGAGCGGTCTTGGTTCTGTCAGGGGAAACTATCGGGTACAGGTTTGCTAAAAGTAGAGCAATCAACTTGATCGGTATACCAGATATTTTCTTCGTGACTGAGGAGTATAACTTCAAGGTCAACACGTTCGAAACCATCAACAAGGTGTTGCACATATCCTCACCGTACGAGCAAAGCTATATGGCTAGCATTTACTTGTATGTGGAAGATGAAAATTCGAAGACTGAAGACGAGCAAAATTTTGTAACATCAAGCACTTTGATAGCGGACAACGTACCCAGACAGATTTGTATAGTCCCCGAATGTTTATTCGACGACGAAGGGAGCTATGCGATGAATTTAAAGCTGTGCTTCGTGACTTGTGAAAACTACATGAGATACGTGTATTTCATGAACAAAGATGTCGGTGTTTTTTGCATCAAGATATCCATCCAAGCAAGCTTCAATAAAAAAATCTTCGAAGATATCTCAATCAAAGTACCCAGGAATTTTCGGGCCACGGAGCCATGTAACTGCAAGAGAGGAGTTCCCAACAATCTTTGTTCCAAGTTCTTTCACTTTGAAGTACCCTATAGGAATCCATTTTTGCTTGAAGGACTGAAGAAGATGATAAATAATTCGTTGAATCCGGATGAGTACGACTTCTGGGTCAAAAATCTAGGTAAAGCATCTGTTTTATTCACTGATATTTGGAAAAGAATCATACAAAGACAATCTTCAGCTCAGATGATAATAATGTCAATCATTGTCTCAGAAATTTGAAATGTATTCTCTTGGTATGTTACCCCTAGAATAGCTATTTGTGTATTTAGAGCGCAGAGTGATAGATTACCGCTCGTCAAAGAAAGTTACCGCGCGATGCGGAGCGGAACGCGGTAATCTTTGGAGAGCGGCAATAACACTTTGTGATCGAAATACACACAAGATTTTTTCTACTAACGCAGCTTTTGGAAATAACTGCGCTGAAAGTATGAGCGATTGAAATAGTTGATAAACTTCTTATCCATATTATCCCATATGTCCAAAGGAAACAAAAAGAGGAAAATTGAAATAACTGACAAACCAGAAAAAAAATGTCAGGCCTACCATGAATTGAAACTGGACCACCAGCGTGGCAACCTGCGCTTCAGACCTCTGAGCCATAGTACGATAAACTCTGCAATCAAATGGAACATTACTCATTGATGCAATAAAATAAAGATACACAGTCTTTCTGATGACAGCAAAGACTTTAAATATAAAGTATAATTAATTCATCGTTTTCAACAGATATGCTTCATCGGGAGCTCCTTGTAGAAATTTGTTGGTATATATCTTCAGCGGTGAATGTATCGGATTTTTCTCGCTCTATATCCAATAGATTGTTTCTTGAGAAATGCGATAAGTTTCAGATACTTATTGATTCCGATATTATCTTTAACATTGAAGCATGTATACGTACCATCGAATATATAGACCAATGAGTTGATAACTTCAAAGTCTTTGATTTTTCACCAATATGAGCCAGTAAAACGTTTTCTGAATAAATATTCACCATCTCGGAGTGGCACCAATTCATGAATATATCATATTGTAATTCATATTTCTTCCTTGATTTCTCCGGTAAGAGATTCAAACTCTTGCGCTTTCTGCTATATCAGGAGGAGTGTTTGATGATTCACTGTCACTATTTTCCATCATGGAATAATTGGGGGTTTCCAAGAATAGATAAGTATAGGTTACAGAGATGTGCGACCGTTTTTTCAATATTTATGCTCACGAGCGCAAATGTATAATTAATTCATCGTTTTCAACAGATATGCTTCATCGGGAGCTCCTTGTAGAAATTTGTTGGTATATATCTTCAGCGGTGAATGTATCGGATTTTTCTCGCTCTATATCCAATAGATTGTTTCTTGAGAAATGCGATAAGTTTCAGATACTTATTGATTCCGATATTATCTTTAACATTGAAGCATGTATACGTACCATCGAATATATAGACCAATGAGTTGATAACTTCAAAGTCTTTGATTTTTCACCAATATGAGCCAGTAAAACGTTTTCTGAATAAATATTCACCATCTCGGAGTGGCACCAATTCATGAATATATCATATTGTAATTCATATTTCTTCCTTGATTTCTCCGGTAAGAGATTCAAACTCTTGCGCTTTCTGCTATATCAGGAGGAGTGTTTGATGATTCACTGTCACTATTTTCCATCATGGAATAATTGGGGGTTTTCAAGAATAGATAAGTATAGGTTACAGAGATGTGCGACCGTTTTTTCAATATTTATGCTCACGAGCGCAAATGCTGTCAAAGAATGACATTTCTGGGGAAACGTCAACTTTGTGCTGGAATTTGAAAGTGTCAAAGGCTACTTTGTTAGACGTTTGTAGAAAAACAATTGAGGAGAGTTTATTGTTACCAACGTCGAACGTACGCCAAAAATTTGTTATAAAATTTGAAGCATTTGGGATAACGATCATTATTTCTTATGATTGAAAACTTCTCTGAATATTATTAACAGTTATTTCACGATATTGCTGCGGATAAAGGCAAACTTGTTGAATTTTGATAAAACACACATCCTTAGGTGATAATAGAATTTGTAACTTATTCAATTGTATTGAGGTTACACATGAAAGGAATTATTAGATGAAACTGAAAATTTTGTTGCAAATCTAGGCAGAGCAAAATGTATCCATAGCCAGCTTATTCAACCAATTAGTACCAATAGGAAGGAAGATATGATGAAAAATTTGTTTCGTCTGCTGACTATTGAATACCTTATATTTTGGTAGATATTACATTGTTTTATTGGGATCAAATGATCCAGATGAAACATGCTATATTTTCTGCAATCAAAATACCTAATTGATATCTAATTGATAAAATATGAGCAAAGTTACCACTATTATGAGTCACTTTATTTTTATTGGGTCAGTAAAAGGAACATCAACTTCAAGAGCTAATTTTGGAACAAAAATGGATGACTTTTGAGCCACTTAAAGAAAAAAGACATTTTTAGGAAAACGTATCTGAACTTTCTTCATGATTCAGCTTTCCTTGCGTCAGAGCTATCAGATTCTTAATTCGTCATGAATCATATAAACTTTTTCACCATAACAATTTTTTATTTCAGTTCATCCGAAAGGTTTTCATCTACTCAGTAAATACCTAAGCAACACATTTGACGATCGTTTTCTTCCGTTCAAAAACATATTGGATACGACTGTCACCTACAAGGCTACAGTCAATCGAAAACGGTATGTGATTGACCCTCTCATTCTGATGACGGACGTCACTATTGAAGGAGGTTGTAAAATATTCATCCACTGGGAGTCCGAGGAATTACCCAAGGAGGAAATGCTGGTTTTGGAAGCAGACCACGGCAAAGAGATCAGGCAATATAGATTGGTGTTTGTGAACAAATAAATATACTTCTAGATGTTTCCTTTGTAGTATGAATTTATGTATGTATGTAACCGACTCCTCTGGACTCAATTGTGACCCATTTTAGACGGACCGATTGATTTGGAATTCGGCAGGTATACATAGTTCGGGTAGCAATGCATCATGAAATTTTTGTTTGACAAAAAAACAAAATGACGGCTCCAAAATGGCGGACGAGTTTTGTAATTATGATCCGATTTTATTTCAAATTGGTATCTGGGGGTTTTCTGGTTCGAAGATTATGATTCCTTTGCCAAAATTAGTTATTTACAAAAAATATAAAAAAGCCGAACTGAAAAATAGAAATTTCATAGAAGTCAAAAACAAAAAAACAAGCTTTCATAGATATCCAAACTGAAAAAAGTTGAAAATTAATAGTGGATGGTTGAAAAAACTGAATAAACATGCTTTCATAGATAGTGAAACTAAAAAGAAGTAGAAAACGTAATAATAAAGGTGTATTGATAATAAAATGATTTCGTGTTTTATGAATTAGGCTTTGCAAATATATCTCATAGCTGTCTTCTGGAATATAGAAACATTGTGAAATAATTGTGAGTTACATATCCCCCTAAACGAAATCCTTCAGCTTCAATCAAAGAAAAATAAGCAGTCCTTGCAGCTGAGTGAGCTAACTCGTTCGCTATAACTCATATTGCAAAGCATCCAGATGCAAGTTAATTACAGAGATGTTTGATATGATTTTTGAATTTCATTTTATTATCAATATCTGATACAAGGAACGGTATTTCGGTTTTATATTCAATTTTAGCCTCTGCCAGTGATACGCAAGGAAAAACAGCGGAATGATGTTCGTTTTCTACAAGTTGAATACTACGAAGTTAGAATCACACCATTGCTTGATATTCCATAAATTGCTTTCTTTTGTTCCTTGCAATATATTGGATGATTTGTTATGCCATTGAATGGTGGTATCATCTGCAAAAACCGTGATCTCTGTCGTTATGATATCATTGATATAGAGAAAAAACAGCATTGGCCCCAGAAAAGATCTCTGTGGCACTCCATATTCAATATTTGCAACTTTTGAGTCTCTTCTACCGCGAAATAACTGACTTCGTTCTTCTAAACAAGATTTGAACTACTGAAAACTTGTATTACTGATGCCATAGCGTTGGAGCTTTTTGTGATCCACGCAGTCGGCTGCTTTGAAAAAATCACAAGTATTTATATTGCTATGAAGTTCCGACATAAATAAAGACCACAAGGGAAAAGGGGGAATGTCACAAGAAGTAAGTTTCGAGACAAACGCATTTCAAAGTTTAAAATCTCCTTACTTTTTGGAAGTTGAAGGAAACTGAAATCAAACCACCTGGGTTCATTTGATGGAGTATAATGAGCAATAAAGTAGGACAAATAGAAATAGAGATTATATTTGAATGGCAAAATCATCGAAAACAAAAAATGAGTCCAAAGATTCAAAAGAAGAACGGGGAATGTCCAAATAAATTGTCAAAAAACTCCAGCAGATAATTGCGAGTAAACAATCCATTGTTTACTCGCAATTATCTGCTCTGGTACATATTTCCATTCTTGCCTGACCACCTGATGAGCGGTAAGTTGTCATATAGTACAGATAGCATCGCTATAATTTGATCATTTTCTATCAATTCTACGAGATATCATATCATTATTTTATTCCCATCACTCAGACGTACTCGAAAAGCCCAGTCAACACACATTTTTGTCATCAACCCCAAAATATGTCAAACAACTCTTTACCAAAACTCGTTCATACATAGAACAGCAAAGCTTTCGAATTTTTCGTCCAACAGAGTATTCCCAAGAACTTATAATCACCGAAAGTTGAGGAAAATCCCGATACCTACTTCTTCTCCCTATCCTCCCTATGTACCCACAATATGTCCCGAGAGATGAAGAACATGTGGCCGTATCGCTTTTTTTTCCTCAAATATTGTTTGCCTGAGTTCACTTTGACCTTTTGACAGTGTGAAAACAACCTATATTAAAATCACAATGGAATCTGATGTATTCAAGCAAGCACTAAGCTTGGACGTTCCCCTTTCTTCATATTTTTGAAGTGATCATTCCGCGTTTTTTCCATGTGAACGTATTTTCGAACGAGCATGTCAGCTGACTATGCTGCGTTATTACTATGGACTTCTGTTTATACTAAAATATAGTGGTTAGGCCATATTGTCGTTCTAGATGACAACCTAGTTAGGTAGTTAGTAGGCAGGTATTATACCTCCTCGCACTAGGTCGTCTACAAGGTTTTCATTTAAATCGACAATGGTTATAGTAGATATGGAATTGAAGTTTACTGAGCAGATATTTCTTTAATTCGATTTTGAATTTTTCTGCTTCTTCTATATTTTTCAACTCTAGGTAAGGAGTTATATAAAATTATTCCATTATGAAATATTGATCGTTTACCAAAATTTGACTTATAATTATTTGCTGTCAATAAATTAAATTGCCTTGTTTCATGGGCGTGAGTCGTATTAACTTCATTAAAATTCAAATTCGATATTTTCAATTCCTTCCTGATAAATTGAATAAAACAACAAATTTTTAGTTTATATAATGAAACTAGATTCAGCAAGTCTTCAGGTTTGTATAGATTCACAGTTGATTTCATGAGTGGCTTCAAACGTGAAATATTTGTACTTCCCCAAATAGATATAATAGATATTGTATATTTGAATGAAAAAGACAGAAATAAATACTCTTTCGGTATCTAACAGGAATGACATTTCGGATTTTATATATAATACCAGCAATAGGATTCATTTTTTCCTCAATTGATCTATATGTAGAGTCCACGATAATTGTTCATCAATATAAAGACCTAAAAATTTTGTTACATTTGTATATTCAATGGATATGTTATTGAAACATATTGGGGTATTATTCAATCCGTTGTTTTTTTGAGATGTATATATACGTAGATTTGCTATGATTAAGAGTCAACTTATTGGTCGTTAGCCGAGATGATATTTGTTTCAAATCATTTTTAATATCATTATTGATATCGTTAAAATCTTTTGAAGTGTAGATGTGCAAATAATTCTAGTTGCCCTTCCAATTTTAAAGTAGATATTGAGTTAATATAAATTAAAAATAAAATTGGTCCCAAAACTGACCCTTGCGGTACACCACATGTAATATTTATCAAGGAACTACAAGTATTATTCACATCAACATACTGTTTCCTATTCTTGAAATAATTTTGAAACCAATCATGAATTTTGCCTCTGACACCTATATTGATGATAATTTAGTCAATAAAATATTATACAGTGTCAAAGGCCTTACACAGATCCAGAGACAGAATGCCGCATTTGTGATTGTCATCTATTCGTAACTGAATATCTGCAATCTGCAATTTACTAAACAATAGGCCATTATTTTCAAGATAATGTATTGGACGGTTATTCATAATTTTTTCTGAAATTTTGGAAAAGGTCGGGAGAACAGAAATTCATCTATAATTATTCAAATCATCTTTCTTTCCATTTTTGTGAATTGGTAATACTCCATCAATTTTCATTTTGTCAGGAATTATACCAGTTTTAACAAAATAGGAGCTAACTCAAATTTGATTACTTTTACAATCTCAACAGTAATATAATCAAATCCACAGCATTTTCGAACATCCAGATTATCAATGATATTCTCAATTTCTGAATTATTCGTTGGAATTAGGAACATAGATAGAACACTTGAGTGATCTTTCACAGTGTCAGAAATTGTAGTGATTTTTGACGATAAATTTGGGTGAGGCTATCAGATGGCGATGTCAAGTCAATTTCCAGTATATTGTAACATTCTCCCGTTTTTCCCCTGTGGTCTTCAATGTTAATAAGGCATCATTGGTTCAAAATTGCTTCCTTTGCATGATGGACATCATAGTTGGTACTAGCTGAGCTTTTAAAATTTTACTTCAGTCGGTAATTCTGATACGTATGAGTGAGATTTAATGATTCGACCAAATAAAGAAACAACAAACTATATAATGGTCTCTCGAATTGATCTTTTTGTTTGACTCCAGAACAAATCGAATAGAAAGTTCAGCATTGAATTCACCACAAGATCGAAAAAAGTCAGTTCTGGAATCCCATCGAGGTCAGAGTTTGGCTTCCACCCATTACCAATGTCAAGGTCCAGCCTACCACTCGTTAACCGAAAACAAAGACGACAAAAATGTATTTAAATGTCATCTTGGACGGCATCTCCATTAGTCAAGACCTGCCAATTGTTCTATGAAGGGCACCTCACGTTGTCTATAAAAAGAGAATCGGTCGTATACCGAGTTTTATTCTCGCTTTTATTCAAATCCTCCTCCAACTGAAGTGAGCTACGACAGTGTTGGTAGCAGTCGAGAAACAATCGAGAAACAATAAGATCCGAGAGTGTGTGAAAGTGGGCAGAGATTTGTTTGGTGTCGGTTGGTCCGAGAGGAGAAAGTGATTTTTGAGTTTGTACCATGGACTCACAAGAATTCAGGGAGTTTGGCAAAGCCGCTGTTGACTACATTGCCGATTACTTCGAGACCATCAGGGAGAGGTAGGGAGTTTTTAAATTTTGATTCATCACCCAATTTTTTCTATTTCCAACAAACTTCTCCAAATGTTTTGTACTCGACTATGGATCTGCGTAACGATCCTCCTCAATTTGGCATAGGAACTCAACATTTTTTAGTTTGCTTCCATATGAACTGAAACTTCACTCAAGCACCAGATATTTATCAATGTTCACTTTTTGACATACTATGGATAAATAGTATCTTATTGCGAAAAATTGAATATTCTTCGAAAAAATTACATGAATGAGTTTTGATTATCTCATTCCATTAATTTGATTTCCTCAATACCCTTTTTGCACAATTCACGAACAACTTGTTTCAACTCAATATGTTTATTTGGTCAATATATAGAAATATCAACATAATTTCAAATCAATTGGATTGAAGACATAATATATTACGCGTACAGATTGACAACTAAACTTTACTGTAATAGCCTGCGCACTTCAGTAATTTCAAGTTTTTGGGTTCATATAATTATACATACAATATAAATTGGGGATTCTGTTGATTTCTTTCAATTTGTGATGGAGTTCAACATTGACTAAGTGATTCTCTGAAGTACCACGAACTTCTGTTGGGCGGTTTTCAATTAAATCTATTTATTATTTTCATATTGAATACCTTGTATCTCTTGAACGAACCCTAAATTTATCGCCTTTGAAAAAAGGAGTATATTTTTTGAGCAGCTCTTTCACCTATTGAAGTGATTCTAATATATTATGAAACATCCTACATATTATGATAAGAATAAAAAAATGTTATATATCATTTATTCATAGTTTTGACTCATCATAATATAGGCAATATATTCCAGAATGATGATGAAATTTTTTTCTACATCTATAACAGATCTCATCTCGAATGTATATGATTAGAAACTCACCTTTTGCCAGTCTTAAAATCATTCATTTGAATAATGACTTTTCAATTCATTTGGATTGAGTATTCAATTTTCCGAAGAGAAACTTTGCAGGCAAATTATAGAAATATCACCATAAAAATAAGATCAATTTTGAAGTAGTATCATAAACTTCGATTCTATCTTTATTTCCATTGTTTCAATCACACCTACTCAAATCAGAATGCTGATAGAAAATATTATGATGGTCTTATAGTGATTTCATTGGTTAAAATTCATGGAAACTGAACATCTGGAATTGATATACCATAAATAAATAGTCGAGAAAGAGTTATTCATGAAGAATATGATCAATATTTTCAGATAGCTGTGATGTTTCAAAAATATTCTCATATTACTCCAAATTTGGAAGACGATATCGTTCAATGTAAATAGTCAATCATTTTCTATGGGTTAATCTAATTATTATCGTTGAAATACCATTAGCTCATTGAGATAGTTATTACATATTATATATAAGTGTGAAACTTATGATGCCCTTCTGAAATATCAACAATTGTTCTTCCCTTGGCAGTCCCCGCGAGATTAACTCGCCGAGTTGAGGCTTCGTACCCCTTCGTGGTCACTTTGGAGATCTGCAGAACATCTCTGTCCAAAGACTCGTTCATCCAACGAACAGCGAGGATCTGGAACACATTGCCAAGGGAAGTGTTCCCCGAGGCATATAACCAGTAGACATTTAAGAAGAACACCAATTCCTTTCCTATTTCCCTTGGTTCTCACGATGTTCTCAGAACAATACAGGATATCCCTTCTCGTGCGAACAAGAACATAAAAAAAAGATGATAGAGTTTATATTCATATATTCGGGCTCAGAATAATTTGAATATCATAATATGTACTAGATTCAGAAATCAGGAAAATTGATAAAATGAATCATCACATATTTGAAGCAGTGATTGTGGTGATTGGAAAAAGTTTTCTGAGAACGAGAAAATTCATTTTATCTAGGAATGAAGATATGGAACCTGTGTTACTTGAAAGAATCATAAACTTGTGAACCTCACGATAAAAATGTCTTGTAAACGTCGTCTACTTTCAAAAAGTTTCGTTTCTTGTTAATCCAAGTCCATTTTTTGACCACTGTCATTCCACGTCATTCCTTGTAGTGAGGCGGAATGAAAACTAGCAACCGGAATCTGAATAGTTGCAAATAAAACGACACATCAAAGTGATTCCGGTGGCAGAAACGGATAAATAAAACGCAACTAATAACACCTTATGTCACTTTGTACAGTCCTTATATTGTGGTTGGAATATGAAGTACCTAGTGAACGTCTGAAATCTCAATCGAGTTCAACATTACCTCCAAGAGAAGGTACACTTCATTAAAATATCATAAAAATTCAATTTTCTAATTATTTCTGACGTCAATATCGCTACGATGCAGATACGATATTGTTCTAGAAAAACAAATAAAAGTTCTTATCCGTCATCGTGTGATCCCGAACACTTTCCATCAGAAAAACTCTGCAGTCGTGGGAATCGAACCCACCAACAGGAAATCCATCGTGAATTGAATACTGATGCTCAAACCACGAAGCTAAGCTGGTCTCCTGAGGATATTGAGCTGGTATATTATACTTGATTAAAATGAACTGTACTGAAAAATTATCAATGAACATTTCACACCAAACATTTCCGATCAATTTAAAGCCTGTATTTCGTATCGTTACCATACCAACTAAGCCAATTTCTTGGAATTTTTTCCTCCTCATTGGGGGACAGGGCATGAAATTACACTGGAAATTTTTTGACGTTTATTCATTTACATTCAACTTCAGATTATTTCGAGTTCATTCTATAAGTCAAAAAATCATTCATCAACATTTAACCATATAATGTTATGTAGGTATACTTGCAATATAATATTTAAGTGAAATTTTCTTACCGAATACCACTTAAGCTTCAATTAATATCCAGGATTTTTTTCTTGAACACGAATATTTAGAAAATTCGTGTTCTCGAAATAGTTTCTGGGAATAATTGAAGCTCTCGTGATATTATAAGTGAGCATTTTATATATCCATGCAAGTCATGGCTTCTTTGGAACCGTAATAGAAATATTGATAAATTCACATCACTATTTTGAAAACTCTTCTCTCCTTGACATCGGGCATATCGCTTGATATGCTGATCAGTTTATTATCAATGCATCAATCCATACCTCAGGTACTCAGGTCGATATTCTAACCATATCCACAGCATAGTATTACGTTGAGAGTTCACAAATTGAATAAATTGATCGAAGGATGATGAAATTTACTAGAGTATGTATGGGTAGTAGAAATGTAATTCAAGTCCAGGTCAATCGAATAGTTTGGTTTGTAATTTTGTTCAAGTGAGGTGTCGGCAAAGTAACTCTAAGTGTAGGTCACCGTTACACATGATTTAGGGATATTATTCCAGAAATACGATGGGAATCCTAATGATACCTATTTATTTTATTGATCATGGTGAGTATTGAGGCTTTTATGCTACCTGTCTCTATCTGTTCCGTTTTAGTTCGATTATCTTAAGTTCTATGGAAACATTGAAATTAACTCATCATACATACTAACATTTGCCACCTCATTTGGTGAATAAAAATATAAAATATCTCTTTCATTTTCTAATGCAGACGTGGTACATTCCTATTTGTTATAATGAAGAGGTACAAGAGCTACATATATTCGAGAATATTTTATTTTCACTCAAATTTCAGGAAAACATGCATTTGAGATTTTAGTATTATAGTGTATACTGAGTTTGAGAAAAAGAATATAGACAATATTACGAATAGGGTGAACTAACGGTATGATATATAATAAAAATAATAAAAATGATTATGATAATGATAATAATAATATTAATAACCTTTATTATTCCCAAAAAATATAGAAGAGCAACTAAAAAAAATTGAATTAGATAATCAGATAAACATTTTTAAATCATATACATAGTACATATAATGTTGTTTCTTCTAGAGACTGTTGAATATTTATGTTCTTGAATTGATTTAGGATGATCTAAGAAAATCAAAGACATGAATATTATACTCAAGAATATAGTTTTAGAAATCCCAAATGTATGTTTCTAGTTTTGTTATCTTTCAGAATATGGTTTTCAGAAATTTTATAGAGAATTCATATATTTTATTTGTAGGTGATTAATGAATTATTGGATTTTTATTGTGATGAAAGTGATGTTATATTGGAATTTCATGATGGGAAATTGTCATAAAAATATTGGGGAAAAATACGAAATATAGATACATTTTTTTTCAAACTGATCGACACATTTAATGAAATTCTACCCTATATGAGTAGAATTTCATACTAAACAACTTTTTCGACAACTTTTCGAATGAGCAGGTTTTTCATTGGGTTTATGAATAATGTACTTTGAAGAGGAATCATCAACAAACAAGACACATTATACGCTGCCATGAATATAAAACAAATTGAATATAAATTTGTCTATCAAATGCTTCATGAAAACAGGCCCTGAGTTTCCAGTGCCTTTTTCTGATATACAGTTCATTTATGAGTTTCGAAAAATTTCTCCTAGTTTCTATAAATAGAAATATTAGTATCCATTCAATATATATTTATGATGAGGACAAATCAGATAATTGGCCCAAAAATGTCTCTAAGTTAAAAAAAATGAGACGATATGGAATACGTTATTCGACGAATAATAATATAAAAATATTGGAGAATTTAAAAGTTTTACTCATTTTTGTATGTTTTGAAAACGAATCTGCTCCCACTTTCAACATAAAAATGGCAAAACATATTTTGCAAAGAATCTTCTAATTCGTAATATCAACGGTTTTTTTGATCAGTCTCTCTTACGAGAGGTCATTCTGGCGGTAACTTTTTTCCATATTATTTATAAGTACGTACCTATTATTATCTATAGGTGAAACTTTTTCACACTATTTCAATGACATCACCTAGTATCTGAAGGGATGCATTTTCTTTGCTTTCAATCAGATATTTCTTCTTCTAATTGGAAGTTATATACCGTTCAAAGTTAGGTGGGTGATAAAATAATGTTCGTGAAGCACCTGATGTTAACAAATTTGGGTAGGTATATTAATGACTACACAATAAATCTAGCACAGATTAAACAATAACAATTGCGAGCTATGCTGTGGCTCCAGTAGCTTCTTTCCTTATTCATAATTCTTGTATTCAAGTTCAAAGTCCAGGAAGAAAGTTCAATTCCGTTTTACGTTCATCGTAAGACCAACATCTCGCGAGACATTTAAGTGGGTTACGTTACGTTACTCATTAGTGAATTACATAAACAACCTGCCTCCGATGTTACATAAAAATCGAGCCCAGTAATATGTCGGAGATTTATTCACCTGATTTGACTTCTACATTATCTAACCCGAGATAATTGAGACCAGAGGCGTACACGAAAAAAAGAGGAATTGTTGAATCAAGCAAAATTTAATTGAATAAACCGAATGAAAGTCTCGACAAGATATATGCTTGAAATGGGTAAATCTTCATCTTACAGAGCGAATATGAAATTTGAATTGAGTAAATATGTTTTGAATGAACTCTGGATCTTATTCAATCAAGCACAGCATCCATGAATTGTTTATAAAGAGATATTTAATTGGCTCAATCATTTTGTTTGAACCAAAATACCAAGATATTGATTCAAACAAATATTTAGTTGATTCAATGAAATATTTGGTTGATTCAAAGAAACATTTGGTTGGTTCATTGAATTATTTGGTTGATTCAATGAAATATCTCGTTGTTTCAAGAGAAACTGTATTTCCATTCGACAAATGGTTTTGTTGAATCAAATGCTGTATTGATTCGAGAATTTTCTGAAATTTCACATCAATAGAATAAACTAAACTAGGAAACTAGTCGACTTCTAGCATAGATCTCCAGTCTTTACTTCTCTTCAGCTCATGCAAAGCTATTTCGGCGAAGAATCAGGCCTCACGTATATACCGAATTCGAGGCAGGCATACACGAATTATGAGGCGAAATGATCGCCATCTAGAGGCGAAAATTTAACTTGATGTAAAATTAACAAAATATTTCTTTGATATTACATATTTCGTTGCTCTATTCAAGCAAATCCGTTCGAGACAAGTTCATTGCTACATCGGAATAAGAGAACTTGTATGTTGCTTCAGAGATATATTCCCATCAGAATGATCATTATTTCATCAAATCAACAAAATGTTTATAGTTGAATCAACATCGACATCATTTTGGATCGACATAATTTGTTTCTGAGAAAACCATATATTTTGTTGATGGAATTGATATTATACTGTTGATTCGATTAGACTAAATTCTCGATTTTATCAAGCTGCTTTCATGAAATAATCATGTATCTGGTTGATTCAACAAGAAATTGCTCAGTCCAACAAAAATAATTCAAGCATAAATAATTTGTTGATGCAACAATTTTTTTTTCTTCATGTATCTTGAGTTTCCTATCAGAGGATGGGACCAAAATATGAGAGCAACTGCACCGAGAACAAAAGTTTTCCATTTTTCAAGGCAGTAGTAGTAGTGGTAGAGGCATTGTCGATCCAAATGAAAACCTAGTAGGCGACCTAGTGCGAGGAGGTATAGCTCCTGCCTACTAACTACCTAACTAGGTTGTCATCTAGAACGACAATGGTAGAGGAGACCCATGGACAATTTTTGCCAACTCTTTTTCTCATTCTCCTAATTCCATTCTTCATTTCGAACTTCCGTGGCCTTCTGATGAAGGTCATCATGTCATTCTATCTTAAATTGACTTGATCTTCCTGCTGAAGCGTATCTGCACCAAAGATTTCGCATCTTAGCACTCCATACGACTCACACTGACGCAGGTAGTGGTATGAAGTCTAGACAATTGAATCAGTGCCCCCATCCATATCTCTCCTAATATGTGTGAAATTCGTCAGGAGCTACCTACTCCAATGCATCTTCATATATCTTCAACAGTCTGCAAGTTCCCGCATTTCCGGGGAGTGTGATCGAGTCTCGCTGCTGATGGTCTTGCTGAGCATTCCTCATTCTTCTTTATAAATTAACAGCTGAGTTCAAAATGCATAGTCGCTCAGCAATGAATTGAGAGGATTTAATGATCCTCATGATTCAAAAATTTTAAAGTGATCTAGATGATGAAGCTTTATCGCTCTCCTAATTCCCTAGCTTCAATGAATGACACACCACTGATGAAGACATAGTTTTCCTGACCATTGTCGTTCTAAAAGACAACCTAGTTAGGTAGTTAGTAGTATGCGAGAGCTATAATATTGTCTGTTCATTCAAAAAGAAAAATGAAGAAAAGCTGTACCTCAGCGACATATAAGTGAACTGGGTAATCTAAGCTATTCATTCTTTATCTCTAACCGAAACATTTTTCATGTTCCTGTCAAGTTTGTAAATAAAAATCTGTCATGTTGAAACCCCAGGAACCCAGGATAAAACATTATATCACGAAAGATATCATCTAGTATGAAAATCATCTACCTATACTTGAATGGAAGCAGGAGGATCTTTAGGCAATGCTGTATCAGCATGATTTGTGATGCAACTTGAATTTAAATAGGAACTGCGGAATCCTCGGAAACTCATCAGTGCTGAGATGAAAAATACATTACTGTTTAGACGTTTTCGACATGCAAGCCAAGCAGAAAGGTAGGGGTTGCTTATTTCTTCAATATTTTCGATAAGTTTACAGTGAAATGATTTGGTTTTAGTGATGAACAACCACGTCATAAAATAATTTTACGATTGGGACATCTCATGAAAGAATCTTCTTCTTTATCGCCTGCGTATCGAATATCACGTCAATGATGGAAATCACGTCTGTGGTTGAGTACAGATTGAAGAAAAATAGAAGAAGAGAATGTCAATCTTATATTGTCTATTTTGATATAAACAAATGAGCTCTTTCCATAGTCTCTTCCCCAGCGCCACTTGACAGGCAGACATATTTCGATTCACTGAACAGACAATATTATTACCTCCTAGCACTAGGTCGCCTACTAAGTTTACATTTAGATCGACAATATCCTGACAAACTATGATTAGTTTATGAGTTTATGAAACTTGATGTGTGATAAACCATAATGCGAAAAATATCCGAAACTTGACTAGGAAAAACCATTAGCTATGGAACATTTTCTATAGCGATAATAAAAAACTATCAATATTTACTCGTGGTATAATGATATCTGATATTTAAAAGTCTCCTGTCCCTGCCACGGTGTTTGTTGCCAAACTCCTCCGAAACCTCCGATTTTCATATTTCTCATATTCGGTAGGTCTGAGGATCGGTCGTACCCTTGTGAATACTCAATGGTTGTAACCTATTTTTCAAATCGAAAATTCGATACGGCGGATCGAATTTGTAGTCCGATTTTATTCCAAATTGGTATCTGGGGTCGGAGATTAGGATTATTTCATCAAAATTTGGAAATTCAAGATGACGGATCCAATATGGTGGACAAGTTTTGTATTTATGGTCCGATTCTAGTCAAAATTGGTATCGGGAGGTTCCCGAGGTAGGAGATTATGAATCTTTCGTCAAAGTTAGTAAATTAATGATGGTGGAAGGCGGACGAGCTTTGCAATAAATAGTACATCGAAAAACTATGATTGAACACGCTTTTATAGATAGCCAAACTCGAGGTCAAACTAAAAAGAAGTAGAAAATAGATAGTATAGTTTACTACAGAGATAGATTGTCGAAATTAAAAGAAGTATAAAATAAATAGTAGTTTCGATAACTAAAGAAACACGTTTTCATGGATAGCCAAACTAAGAAGCAGGAAACGAAGTAATAAAAGTGTATTGAGAAATATTTAACTAAAAAATATTTTCTAGAGATAAATGAATTTAGCAAAACAACGTTTGCCGGGCCAGCTATTGAAATAAAGAGTAGTTTTAAAAACTAATGAAACACGCTTTCATATAGATAGCCAAATTGAAGAGGAGTAGGAAATAAACAGTATTTAAAAAAGAAAGAGATAGATTGCCGAACCAAAAAGAAGTGGGAAATGAAATAACGAAAGTGTGCTGATAGATATTGGAAACCAGGAAAATATTTCCTAGAAAAATTGTTTCTTTTATTTAAGTATGGGGCCAAACCCCAAGGGGCGTTAAATTTGGTGATGGTGGGACGAAAATTTCATATGAACATTAGATTTTAGATTTAGAATGGGGCCTTCGGGCTATCTGCCTCCACACCGCGACCTTTTCAGATCTATTGTGTCTGCCCTCAAAATCGATTAGAGTTCTTCGGCTAGCCCCGTCTTCTCTATGAGACTCCATAGGCTAGCTTTCAGATCCCCTGTGTATCTCTGGGCTTCTGGTTTTTCCTCACCCAGCGTAAGGAACCTTAGTCTTGACAAGCCCTCACAGTGGCAAAGTATGTGTACTGCTGTTTCCTCCTCTTCCTGACAGAACCTGCACAGCAGTTCTTCAGTCAGACCTATCGTACTCATGTGTTTGTTGAGCCTACAATGCCCTGTGAGAAGTCCCACTAGTATTCTAGTTGAACTTCGTTTCTGGCTTAGTAGATATTCTGTGAATGTTGGCGATGGTTTTTTAATAAACTCTTTTGCCTGTCTCATTCCTGGCGATTTGTTCCACCATTCTTGAGATTTGGTTTGCATCCATGATTTGATACTAGTCTTTTGTATAGCTTTCGCAATACCACAGAAGGGTTCTGGGCCATTCAGAGCTTTGTTTGCTCCTGCTCGGGCAAGTGAGTCTGCCTCTTCATTGCCCTCGTACCCTGTATGTGCTGGTACCCATATGAATACATACATCATATGAACATTGGTACCGAAAATCTTTGGTTCTAAGATATAGGGTGCTGAAGTTCTAAGTATGGATTTTTGTTTTTCATGATTAACCTTGCATAAGCTTTCATAATGGCAAAATGTGGTCTAGCTGGTAACCCATTGCGATGCCACGCGAATCATTATTTCGAATCTAATTACACCAAAAGAAACGTCTCGATACCGTTAACAAAATTACTATGTCTCATTGTAATTGGAAAACAGAATTTGTAGTAAATGATGGAAAAACCATTTTTTATTGAAACTTCTACACCCTGTCCGAGACCAAAATAATCACCTCTCGAAGTTACATAAATAACACCCTGTATGTATCTCATCATGAGTGAATGAATAATGGAACAATTATCAATAATCCGATCACTTTTATTCATCTACAGGTAGATTTACAGCTTGCTTTAAAATTATGCATCCATGCATCATATTATATGAAAGTTTCCCATTATCTTGTGTGACCTTGTGTTTTCAAGTTTATTATTTTTATAACTGTTGAACATAACCCACTTGTAATTAATTACATACTCATTCTGCTTTTACTCATGCAATCAATAATAATTAGTTGGATATCTTACAGTGTGTCATGCTTCAAGTGTATAACCACGCACGATTCAATTTTTTTTTATGTTTTCAAATGTTCTATTCAAAAAATCTTTATTCGTGCTTTCATGGCATTCTGAGTTGGAAATAACGTTTAAAAAATATTTCAATACTTACGTTCTTTCCCTATCCTCCCATTTAACACAATGTTCTTTGAGATAGAGAGTCCCTTCTATGGACGTATAAAACGCTTCAAGAGAAAAAAATGTTAGGCATTATTTTGTGGTGAGTACATATTGCTGCATCCCACATGAACCAGACATGGTAAAATGAATTTTGTAGAAACAATTTTTGTTTCCATGACATCTCAATCCTCCGGAAATGTTTTCATGAGAACAATCTGAATGGGTTTCAGCAAGTTTCAAAAATTTTACATTTTCCAAAAACACCTTCTAATGCTGAAACGGTGATAGATATCGATATCAGGTTTGCTCTTGATTCATGGATGGGTCTTTTTGAGTGGTATATTTTGAAAAAAAACATTTCTGTGAATCGTTCATGAATACGAGGGTAGTCAAACCTAAAGCGGGGCACACCGTATATATAGATAGGTTATATTATTCTTGTTTCAGATGGTCCAGATGGATTAACTCTGCATTGTTTCCCTAGTATTTCTATCAGTCATTAATAACCTTAGATCCTTCAGAAAAGCAAAAACACCTATATTCAGCAGAACGAATTTTTTGGGATACGAAATTGAAACACTAAAATGATGATAACAAATGAATATATATGACTCGTGCACAGCTGCTCAATGACATGACTTGTAGATAATTTAACCATTTTCCAGTTTACTTTGTTTCAAAATGATGTTCGTTACAGAGTGAGCTGAAGTCGATGTATCAGTTCTGCTATAAAAGAAAAGGAACGAAGAAAGAAACAATCTGAATGAGATTTAGTAAGCTCCATTGCCTTCCAAATTTTTTTTGCCATATTTGGAAACTGAAGTAATGACGTCATGAATTTTTTTTCTGGGAAGATACCTATGTTTTGGCATAACTCAAAATGTGGTAATTTTTTCAAACAAAGCATATACTTAGAACAAAAAAATCCCTTAACATCTCGGGTGCTGCGCCTCGTTAAAAAAATATTTCTCTCACCAAAGTAGCATTTCGCGCACTAGATGATGAAAAAAAGTTGAATTTAATGTACTGTGAGTAGGTATACATAACAATATGTGAATGTGAAATCGAAAAATCATGAAAATATAAGAATAAAAATTTGGAATTTTTGCAATTCTGGTATTTCTCGAATCGACAATTATCTATCATTCTCCTATTCCAAGAGGAGTTCCAAACCCGCCTATAATTTCAAAATGATAACATATCTTATCAGACACGAGGTGGAAATAAAGACTACACAAAAGAAGTAAACTATTAGTAATCTTTGGTGGTAACATTAACAAATAAAATTATAATGCAAATACTGTGAACTGGAGTTGAATTGATATTTATTCAGTCTCAATTTGTGATATCGTTGATAACAACTTCCATCTTCCTGCAATCGCGAAAGAGATAGAAAACCGTTATTGGAGACCTATTATATCTATACAAACATTCGTCCTTGAAATAAATCATTCTGGTCAGAGAGATAAAATTCAAAAATCAATTTATGAATTCCAATATCGCTCAGTCCTAGTTGTAATTCTTCATTGTTTCTGTTTCAGACCTGTTTTGCCTTCGGTCAAACCCGGATATCTGGGCGATCTCCTCCCGAAGGAACCCCCACAGACAGGCGAATCATGGCAGGACGTGCTACAGGACGTCGACAGGATCATAATGCCAGGACTCACGCACTGGCACTCCCCCAGGTTCCACGCCTACTACCCTACAGCCCATTCCTTCCCAGCGGTGGTAGGGGAGATGCTCAGCGCTGGATTCGGCTGTGTGGGATTGAGTTGGGTAGGTATACGAACATTATGGCACTCGAAACTTTTTTTCGTTCTGGTTCCCATGGAAAGGGATATCCTGTGATGTTCAGAGAACATCATGAGAACCAAGAGAAATAAAGTAGGAATTGGTGTTCTACTTGAATTTCTGGAGGTTATATGCCTCGGGGAACACCTCCTTTGGCAATGTATTCCAAAGCCTCGCTGTTCGTTGGATGAACGAGTCTTTGGAAAGAGATGTTCTGTAGGTCTCCAAAGTGACCATGTAGGGGTGCGAAGCCTCAACTCAACAACTGTTGATATTTCAGAAAAGCATCGTCCATGAAAATATCTATAAAATAGGGCCAGATCGCCAACTATTCTACGGTGTTCCAGAGAAGCGAGTGAGTTTGTGAGCGATGCATCACCCACGAGACGAATTGCCCTTTTTTGGACAGAATCCAACAGTTTCAGGGTATCTTTGGGTGCTGCACTCCATATGAATAGCTAGGAAGTATAGTATCACGGATGATGGAAAAATAGAACAGAAATTAGCTAATGGAGCAAGGAAATCAAACAAGATATATTATTCATTGAATAAGATATTAGGAAAAACAGAATTGACGCAAGAAGCCAAACTAAAAGTATATAATTGTTATACCAACCATACTATACACTAGTGAGAATTGGACGAAACAATATGAACACGAGAGTAAAATAAATGCAATGGAGATGAGATACCTAAGAAAGATAGATGAAAAGACGAAGCTGGCCCAAAAATATGAAACGAAGCAATAAGTGAAAATCTGAAGCTGCAATCAATAACCAACAAGATAACAAAAAGACAATTGAATTGGTATGGACACATGATGAGGATGGAACCAGATAGAATAACGAAGAAGATATACGAAGCACGAAGCATAACAGAGAAGAAGAAGGGAAGACCACGGAAGAAATGGATACAACAAATAACAGAGGCAGGAAGAAAAAGAGAAAAGTCGTTGAGAGAGATGAAGATACTGATAGAAAATAGGAAATCATGGAAACAATGGGTAAACGACACAACAGAAAATCAGGACAATTCCCACGCCCAAGAGGGTGAATGGAAGGGGAGAAAGAAATTAAGAAAGAAACTGAAAATGAAATAATTGATAACACTCATGGATTGGTTGGAAAAATTGTGAAATAAATTAAATCTGATGAGAAGATGAAGAATTATGACCTATCGCAAATATGTAACAGGGACAATTGAACAACCACTAGGACAACACTAAATAGCGAAAGAATATTCAGCGATAAATGAGGAACAGATGGAAAAATGGCTATGCCAAAATAGTGACATTTCGTTTCGCTTGTTTCAATAGTATTTTTTCTCGCTATTTTGTTTTTGGTACTGTTTGGTATCGCTATTTTTTATGTTGTAAATTGTCCTAGAACTAAACATTCCTGAAAGCATGATTCATCAGGAAAACTGTTTTGGAGTTCGTTCTCAAATATTTATCAACAAACTGACTGGATCACGAAAACACACGCAAATATGTGCCTCCTACAGAATTTTCATTTTCCATTCTCTCTTTTTGGATATTCAACAGATATAATTCAATGTTCGACGTGGCAAATAGCCAGGAAAGTAGTTGTTTTCTGTTGAATATTCACAATGATATTATATGCATATCTTCATATGAAGGAGAATGCAAATTCTCTACTTCAGAAGATTTTGTTTCCAAATTCTTATCGTGTAATCAATAGATGTAATACAATATTCGTCGTGGCATATAGCCAGGAAAGTAGTTGTTTTCTGTTGAATAAACCAAGAAAGAATTAATATTTTCATCATATGGAGAATGCGAATTCTCAATGTATTTCTTTATTCATATATCCATTTTTTTTGTTCATGAATATATCTGAGAATATTCCTTTTCAATGCTTCATTTTAAGTTGAGAAACCTGATATTTATCGCTTGTGACCTGAAAAATGAATCCATTGAATCATCAACCAATTTCGTATTCTAGGCTGAAAAATGCTGAGCTAGTTATAGAGAAAAGTTGACATCATAAAATGGATTTGAAGCTGAGGGGTTTCATTTGGATCATTTGGCGAAGGAGTTAGATTAGGATTAGAATTTCCTTTATTTTTGTTTTATTGATTCAGCTGTTACCTGACGGAAATTGATAGTGATTGAGAAAACTTGAATTACTATAAGTTTCTACAGAATTCTCAGAAACATGACATTTCGCCAACATAGTAGCTTCCCCAGGTGAATATTAATGAATAATAAACCATAGGTTTGTGAAGATATTACAATTCTATAAGATGAATATTCGAATTTTATAAATTGCAGCCTATACAAAAATTCTAAGCATTATTATATGGTTGTTTCCCGTTTTCGTATACTTCTGAAATATGATCCTTGCAAATATTTTTAATACCAGAGTGGATATTATGTGCAAGAAATACATCACATTCATCGTTCATTTCAGATTGCTAGTCCTGCCTACACAGAATTGGAAGTGGTTATGATGAATTGGCTCGGAAAGCTGCTAGATTTACCAGAGGAGTTTCTGAATTGTTCAGAAGGTCCTGGAGGAGGGATAATACAGGTAATCCTCGGAAGAGTAAGGAATTCTGAATAGAAAACAAAATATGACTATCCAAGACGTGGGATATGATTTTTTCGAATGCCATTTTGAATTTGTAGTTGAAAAGTATAATACTACTTTTCAACTACGAATTTGTACTGATTATTCCCAAATTGAAAATGATCAATTTCGGAATGATACCTTCCCAATTTTCCATAATCGATTGAGTACATTCAGATTCAGAAAAAGAACTTCAAGATCAGATTCACAAGTAACAGTATTCAGAGAAGGATCGATCTCAAATCAATACTAATAATGTTTGAATCATTTGATTATTCATGAATATATGACGTATTTGCAACACAATCATGTGACTGATTGTTGAATCATATTCTAATGGAAATTCAACTCTAACTCTTTCCGTAATCAGGAGTATACTTCGGACCCAATTAAGAATGGTTCTTCTGGAATGATATTCAATTTCCTATTTCAATATTTCAATTCTCATACTGCAAGTGCTGAATGGTAACTTCTAGTGGTAGTAGTAGTATTGTGGGGAGGCTGTAGCCAGGCAAGTAGGCCCCCATGGGCCCTTTTTGCCAACCCCTGCTCTCCACATATCTACACATCCCTCTTTTAGTTGTCCTGTTCGAACCTTCCCGTCCTTCTGATGAAGGTCAGGATGTCCGTCCACTCTAATTCGACCAAATCTTCCTGTTGTAGTTTATCTACTCCAAAGATTTCGAATCTCATCCTTCCATACGCCTCACACTCTCCGAGGAAGTGAAGTGATGTCTCCTCATCTTCTCCGCATTCACGGCAAGTGGGACTATCTTCCACACCTATGAGTGATAGGTGTCTGCGTAACCTGTTATGCCCTGTCAGTATCCCTGTGAGAAGGCGCAGGACTTGGCGATCCCTGCCCAGCAGCCAAGCCGCCCTTGGCTTGCTTGGACCGGCCACCAGGTCTCTCGATTGCCTGCAGCCGCCTTTACGCCTCCAATACACTTCTAGTGCCTCGTCCGCCCATTTGTTAAGGGCAGACGAAGTTTGGCTTCTTGTTATGCCCAGTGCAGGCTCCGGTCCCCAGAACGGTGTCGCGGATCCGATTCTAGCCAGCTCGTCGGCCACCTCGTTCCCTGTGCCCCGGAACCCATACTAGTTCGACTTCCTTCTGTTCAGCTAGTTTCTCAAGAGCATCGCCACATTCCTGCACCAAAGCTGAGCTTGGTTTAGGATGGCAGACAGCCCTGAGAGCCGCCTGACTATCCGAGCAGATGTAAATCTTCTGCTCTGGTCCCTCTTTCACCTCATGCCTCTCCGCTACTGCCAGAATGGCAAAGACCTCGGCCTGGAAAACTGTGGTATACTTTCCAAGAGCGTAGCTCTCCCTTATGCCTAATCCTTCTAGGTAAATTCCTGCGCCTGGTAACTTCTAACTAGATATGATCAAGATTTGATGTGTAAGACCGAATAATTGATATTTTCAGGGATCAGCAAGCGAGGTGACCTTCATAGGCTTACTAGCAGCCAAAGAAAAGAAAGTCAAAGCCCTCATGGAGCTCAACCCAGACCTCAAGGAATCCGACATCAAGGGAAAACTAGTAGCGTACGCCTCCGATCAATCCAACTCCTCAGTAGAAAAAGCCGGCCTGCTGGGTTCCATGCCCATGAGACTGCTGCCAGCCAACGCAGAAGGAAAGCTCACAGCCTCAACTCTCCTAGAAGCGATTCGCCAAGACAAGAACAACGGTCTGATACCTTGTTATGTAGTGGCCTGCCTGGGAACCACTCCCACTTGCGCTTTTGATGATCTGGAAGAATTAGGCCCCATCTGCAACAAAGAAGAGATCTGGCTTCATGTAGACGCTGCCTATGCCGGTTCAGCCTTTGCGTGCCCCGAGTACCGATATCTGATGAAGGGTGTGGAATTCTCAGACTCGTTCAACTTCAACCCCCACAAATGGATGCTGGTGAACTTCGATTGCTCCGCTATGTGGGTGAAGAACGCGAAATACCTAGTGGAAGCGTTCAATGTCCAGAGGATTTACCTCAAAGACCAACACAAGGGCTTGGCTCCTGAATACCGACACTGGCAGATATCGCTCGGCAGGAGATTCAGAGCCCTTAAGCTCTGGTTCGTCCTGAAGATATACGGGGTTGAAGGGATCCAAAAGCACATACGTCACCAAGTCGACCTGGCAAAGTATTTCGAGGAACTGGTAGGGAGAGACAAGAGGTTCGAGGTGTGCACTTCAAGTATGGGGCTTGTTACGTTCAGGTTGAGAGGAAACGATAGTCTGACTCAACAGCTGCTTGAAAAGGTTGATGATAGAAAACATATTTTCGTTGTGGCAGGACGATCAGATGGTAAATTCGTGATCAGATTCGCTGTTTGTAGCCGTTTGACAGAAAAGAGGGATGTTGATTTCTCTTGGGAGGAGTTGTTGTCGCAAGCTGAGGAGATTGTTCCTTCAAAGAACAAGATCAATACTGAACTGAGTGATAAGAGGAGTATTGCTTCTATAGAGTTGACGGATGCCGCTAGAGAGAAAATACGAATGGAGAAGTCCAAGTAGTGTTTAGGTCAAATTTTATGTAAGATATCATGTAGTATAATTTTTCCCTTATTTATTATTAAGATTTCTGAAGTTTTTGAATAAAGCTATATTTTGTGTTATCAAACTGGTCTTAGATATGTTGATTTAGATATTCAAGTTCTTATTGCATTATTGGATCCATACCGAATAATTTGATATTGACGTACCAAGAAAATATCAGTACTAGCATGAGGCAAATCAATAGGAAAAGAGCATGTACCAATAGGTTCGTACCAATCCATACCAAAGTATTCGCAATATTGTATACACGTTCATCGACAATTCATGGCTCCGAATTTTTTATTTTTTTTTTTTTTTTTTTATCGATTGGAGCGCACGAAAGGGAATCCCTATAAGGGATTACAAAGGCAGGTATATACATATAATGAGTGAGTGGAATTACATGAAAAATGTTGCATAATTGTTAAAATATTTCGATAGAAGATATATGACATGAAAAATTAGGCATAGATATCGAGATATCAATAAAAATAATGGAGTAATTAAAATTTGTGGAGATGTCGATGTCGATGTTCCTTCCTTCCTGTGGTTAATTTTATTATAGTTGTTCTTTTGTTTATCGCACATTCAAATAAATTGTATCTGTTTCTGTTCAAATTTCTCCCCATGATCATCAAATAATTTTCTATCCTCATAACCCTCAAACATTGATGAATGCTGTCAGCCTGTCACATTTTTTAACAACTTTCTCAAGCTCGATGCTTATAGGCAACTGAACTGACCGACGCCGTGTAACTAGCTTTCGAAATCTCTTTGTACCAACAATTATCAATGTCCCTGGGTCATTACTACTGATAATGAATTCGAAAGAACACACTATTATCTGTGGAGAAAATTTATTTAGATCTTGATTGCTTCTTGCTATACAGGTCTGGCATTGCTCAAACACAACTGAATTAATTTCTTTTTCACTAACATAATCATGTACATTCGTTTTTTCCATATTTCAAATGAATGCGTGTGATTTCATTTGGTGGTGTTGAATATGAAACTCGCTCTGTGCGGACAGGGGAACTTGTGTAGTCAAAACGTCATATTTTTGTCTATTACGTTTTCAAACGAATGCCTGATCGAAATATATGCATCGAAATTGTATATATGCACGACCAGTGCGTAAAGTAGTCCTTTACCGCCCGGTATTGCCGGCATAAGGTGGCACTCTAGCGTATTATTCAAGTTAACGCAAAAAAATACAATCATCATCTATGAAATTGACACCTAGTTACCCCTGACCAATCACGAACAAATCAAAACCGTGTATGGAACATCAGATTTAGGGCTAATATAATTCTTTCATCGTATTTAATTCTCCCATGTGGATAAACAATGTTTCTGATGTTGAAATTACCCCCTGAAAAAAATGAAATGAAGAGAATGAATAAAAATTGTGTAGGTATATCATCATCCACGATTGATTGGTGATAATAATTGATTCACGTATTATAATATATGATGATTTTGAAATTGCGAAGCTATAAAGTACTTATATCAAACAAGATTGAAACATAAAATTGAATATCGATGTATGAATTTGGTGCACAGAAAAAAATTGAGTAGATATCTTGATAGATGGCGACACTATCGCTCCTTCAACGCTCGTTTCTTGACAGCCTTCAAATAATATCAGCTCAGAGATGTTTTGTGAAGTACCAACTCTCACTACAATGGACCATTTCATACACTGAAACTTATACGGTTATAAATACAATCTGATTTATTTCACAATTTACAAAAAATCTATTATACAATACGCCAAATGAGTATTGGTACAAGTAATAGTGATTCCTATTCACTAGTTAATATCTTGAAGTGAAAATTGGGTTTTGCCTTCATTCGAAATCCCCAATAATCACATTTGAGTAACTATAATGAACAAATTTCATAGTTTCCTCATCAACATGTTATAAAAATTTTCAAATCAGCGCCCTACTATATACCTATATCCGTTAACGTCAATCGTGGGTATTTCCAACAATTAAAATTGCATTAATATTCAGAATGAAATTTTTGAACGATTTCTTGGATTCATTTGATTCATATACACTCGTGATACCAGTGGAACAAGGAATTCTGACTGCTAACTGTCGTATCTGCGCATCATTGGTCACAATGAATCACGTGAAACATTATGAACGCATGTGCGCCTTCGAATGATTCTGAAAAACATCCTCATTAGTTTTATTTTATGTTCTGGTTCCCACGGGATATCCTGTAATGTTCAGAGAACATCGTGAGAACCAAGGGAAATGTGGTAGGAATTTATGTTCTTCTTAAATTTCTGGAGGTTATATGCCTCGGGGAACAGCTCCCTTGGCAATGTGTTTCAGGGCCTCGCTGTTCGTTGGATGAACGAGTCTTTGGAAAGAGATGTTCTGCAGGTCTCCAAAGTGACCACGAAGGGGTGCGAAGCCTCAACTCGACGGGTCAATCTCGCAGGGACTGCCAAGGGAGGAACAATTGTTGATATTTCAGAAGAACATAGTCCATGAAAATATCTATAAAATAGAGCCAGATCGCCACCTTTTCTTCGGTGTTTCAGAGGAGTGAGTGAGTTTGTGAGCGAGGCATCGCCCACGAGACGAATTGCCCTTTTTTCGACAGAATCCAACAGTTTCAGGGTATGTTGGGTGCAGCACTCCAAATATGGGAACAGTATTCTAGAACATGTCGGGCCTGTGCCTAATAGATCATAAGCAGCTGACTGGAAGTGAAATAGCTCCTGGCCCGAAACAGAGAACCAAGTTGTTGGGATGCAATTTTAGCAATTGATCTCACGTGATTTTCCCAAGAAAGGTTATTGCTGATAGTTATACCAAGCATCAAAATGGATGTCTTCAAAGGTTTGGTTACTTTCGTCACTGCGCATGCGGTCTTATTGTTTACCTCTTGTAAATATTGAAATATAGCCAATCTATGTTGATGATGTCTGATTCTGGAGATGAGCAAGAATGGCTTGTCATTTGACAGTGACAGATGGGTAAAGAATGGTGAATGGTGAAGTACGGTGAAGCACAGAGGCTTCAAGCACTAACCAGAAAGAATGCGTTTCTGCCTATTCTTCTTGCTCACAAGTTCAAGGCTCTTTCGTTGGAAAAAGTGAATCATAAATTTCTTTCGAAAATAAGTCATACAAAAATGTATTCACAACAATTATTCAGTTGTTTTTGAGATATTCCTGGAAAACGATTTTTATTCTACAATTTTAACACTGTATCTCCCAAGCTGTATAACCACTCATGTTCCTACCGAATTCTCCATCAAATCACGATGGTATTTTCTTGTGAAGCGAATTCATATACCCTGCAGATAAAATTCGTAGTAAGTACGTCTCTGTCTTTATCAAAATATAATAACTTGACCAAGATAATATAAAGTGGTACAAAATTATTTGATTCTCTGTTTGGTTCACTTCCGTTGTTTAGAAAGTGCATTATTATTACCCATTAGTTTTTTCGTAAATCATTTCAATAATAGTTCAACATACCTACTAGTTTTGCGATGGATACTCAGGAATTTCGTGAATTTGGTAAAGCGGCTGTTGACTATATAGCTGATTATTTCGAAACGCTGAGAGAAAGGTAAAGACATTAATAACTAATCGACTCATAACATCAGTTTGATAATTTAAAGCGCGAGGAATGCATGTACAGGGCGATCTACCTCAAATTCCCCCTTGTGACTTCTTGTTCATTAAGATATTCGAACAAAATCTCTTGGACAAACAACAAATAAGTTCGACAGAGAAATATGTTGAAGCAACATCAATATTTATTGAATTTTCAACAGGAAATATTGTTATATAGAACCGATCATTTTGTTGAACACAACCATCAACAGATATTTTGCATGAATCAAATATTTTGTTGATTGATCATTTAGTTGCATTCCTTTCCATCTTCCATGAGCTTGCCTCACTTGCCTCGATTGAGGTGAAAACATTCCTATCACGGGAGATGGGGAACTGAAAACTACCGAGAAACTGTATTTATTACTAGACATACCATGCTACAACTGAGACTGTTTTTTAGAGGCATCATTTCAGTGAATACACTAGAGGGAGTCAAGAAACTCAGACAAAATTTCGAAAATTCGCCGTTGGCAAAATTTTTTCGGGGTTCGAGGTCATATGTTTTCAGATTGAAAATTTGATTTCTTGCAGAGTGATAATAACTCCATCAGTGAATACCGGGGGAGGGTCCAGAAAATCTATCTCATCTCCTTAGTTTGTTGTAATTTATTGATATAAGACAGATGATCTGAAAATAAGAACAATAAGGAGAGCAAGTGAAATATGTCATCTCTTATTTCAGGTGTATTCAGGTTCATGTTTATCTATTTCACTTCCAGTCAGCTGCTTATAATCTATGAGGCACAGATTTGACCTGTCCTGGAATACTGTTTCCATATTTGGAGTGCAGCACCCAAACATACTCTGAACCTGTTGGATTCTGTCCAAAAAAGTGCAATTCGTCTCGTGGGTGATGCCTCGCTCACAAGCTCACTCACTCCTCTAGAACACCGTAGAAAAGTTGTCGATCTGGCTCTATTTTATAGATATTTCCATGGACGATGTTCTCCTGAAATATCAAAAAGTGTTCCTCCCTTGGCAGCCCCGCGAGATTAACCCGTCGAGTGGAGGCTTCGCACCTCTTCGTGGTCACTTTGGAGACCTACAGAATATCTCTTTCCAAAGACTCGTTCATGCAACTATAACAACGAGGCTGTGGAAAACATTGCCAAGGGAGGTGTTCCCCAAGGCATATAACCTCCAGAAATCCAAGAAGAACACCAATTCCTACCTTATTTCCCTTGGTTCTCACGATGTTCTCTGAACATTACAGGATATCCGTTTTCGTGTAAAAAAAGTATGATATATTTTTTTCAATTACTGTCGCTCTTCAAGTAGTTCAAGTACTGGTGCAATATCATGTGTCTGTAGTGGGATCAATTTTTTTTAGAAAATCAGGGAAGGCAATGGTCCTCACCCTGCCTCTCCCCCAAATGACGCTAATGTGGTTTATACAGGGTGTTCCTACCGGGAACTGCATCGATCAATATATAGAAAACCATAGGTGGGCCGAATTTGAAAATTTGGGAGTTTACTATTGTTGATAAGTGCTATCTGGCTGAAATATTTTGAAGATTTTGTCACCTCTGGTTGTACCGGAATTGAACCCCAACTTCGTTATTTTAAATAAGACACCCTGTAAATTATCGAGGTTTTAGATTTAACGCATGATTCTGAACATGATGTTCTATACCCAAGTCTAACTGTAATATTTTCTTCTTATTTCTGGACATGATCATTTATTTTCGATTGTATATCGATTTATTCGTAGGAGAGGACCCAGTTCAGTAGAATTTCGATATCAATTCGATTACAGTTATACAGGGCGATCATGAGAAAATGATATAGATCCGGTTGAAAAAATTATTGTGAGTCGATTTTTTCAAATGGAAACCTCCCAATTTTATATTCTCATTCGATTCGGCATCGAGAATGAAGGTAACTTTAAATGAGGTTATCTATGCCTACACTCAAAAGTTTTCGAAATATTGGCGAATTAACATGTTTCAGTTAAAAATAATTAATAGATTTAAGTAATCCCCTTTCTTCATTCGAATAATTCAAACGACCCGGCATGATTGATTACAATGTAATCTCCGTGGCAGTTGATTGTTTCCAATGCAACTGCGGGCGCCATGGTCAACTAAGAATAAGTAAACTCAAGAATACGAGATTTCCTGGAACTGAGACATGTTAATTCGCCAATATTTCGAAAACTGTTGAGTGTAGACATAGATAACCTTATTCGAAGTTATAGGAATTTTTTTGTGGCAGGTTGGGTTTTAAGGGAAGGGGGAAAGCTTCCCCCCCTGCTCTTTGCTGGGTATGCCGTTGATTCCAATTGAACATTCGTTTATGAGCAATCATCAGCTGATGGCCTAGAACATGATGACGCTTGCAACCTTTCCTATAGTATCAGCTGCGGAAGAGGATATTTCTAGTTAGTCTCAATACTTTTGAGATACAATTTTTGGGAAAATATTCAACTTTCAATATTCTTTGAAACATAAGAAACATAATACGAAACTAAATGGAATTTCAATGGAATAGTTCATCAAAATGGAATGCATTTGTCAATGTCATTGAATCAAGAGAACATTTGGATATAGTTAAAAACTGCCATACTAACTGAGACTTGTGTCACTTGGATTATGTTTCATGTTTCATCAATTATTTATAACTTGATCATTTCAATAAACAAAATGCGTTCATGAAAGCAGATAGAAGCAAAACATTATTTTTTTACTACTGCTATGAGTAGTAGCGCATTTCTCATAGCTTACTTAGTTTCAAAACCATGTATTGCTCATACTGTGAGAAATATTTTTTCTCACGGCACTTTGCCAACACCACATACATTTCCATGGAGAATCAACAAAAATCGACCAAAACTTAATTGGCTGCTGTTCAGCTTTGAATAGTTGTCACAAATGTCAGAAGAGGTTTTTCAAATTCTTTAGGGTACTTCTCATTAGTGCTTCAGATGGAAATCGCAGTTTCCCTCAAATATTATTCCAACAATTCATAATGAATGATATGATGTATATGCATATACATGTGACGATTTCGATAAATACACCTCCAGAGACATAGGTAATGGAATAAGCTGCGAAAGTTGGATTTGTTTCCGGAAATTTCTATAAAAAAGTATGGATTGACATAATTATATGGAAAATTTATCGAGTCTAAAAAAATATAGAATGCCACATTATAAAATGAATACCAATAAGTTACATTACTTGGATTCTTTGGATAAGTACAGTTGTGGAGAAAAGTACTTTTCTCACTCGTGTGTTTGCATCACTCGCCCTTCAGGCTCGTGCCACAAACTTTCGTACTCGTGAGAAATGGTGAACTTTCCTCAATATACTATTTTCGACAAACGTCAAAAACTGACAATCAATCGAGCAAACATCAATCATTACGATTTTCTTGTGATATGTGTGTGTGAATATGATGAGATCTCACATTGAAAAATACTTCTTATGAATCCATAATTATCTCTTCAAGAAGTATAATTATTTTATTTATCGATTATCGCCCAATCCAGTGCCCAATCAAAAGCCTCAACTACTTCGTGAACTACCTCAGTGAGGTGGTTTGTGTGGTTGGTTGATTATTATCACATTAAGTCATTGCTTGGAATACCCTTCGAGGAAAATTCACTGGTTGACTTATTGTAAACCCGGATTGCGTGGTTTACTTCGAGAAACAATGGGTACTGTTCCGCTCCTGCTTACAATTGGGGCAACTGGGTTCATCCTAGATAACTTAATTATGAGAACTGGTTCAGTGAATAACTTTTCAGTTGTTGATTTTCGTTGACTTGTCTACAATACTTTGAGGTATGAAATATGAAACTATACCTACCGACAAATGGACAGAAAAATTGCGCAGAAAGTGTTTTGAGCAAATTGCGAATTCCACGACGTATTTTGAAAGCAAATTCTGGGCATTGACCTCGATTATCTTGGAATTCTTGAGTATGCCGAAAATGTTGTAAGATGTCGTAACAATGATACTGATTATCATTTGTCAGTTATAACTCATCATAATAATTTATCTCAAACTTACACAACACCAAGGCTATTTAACTCTATAAGGTTGCCTCATATTGTTCTGGCCTGACGTCACTGTTTCCCCAGTCGTCTTTTGTCGAGCGGCAAAATGAAAATGGAAAACAAACAAATTTAGCATTGTACAATCCAGTGAATTTTGATAAATTTTGAGGTTTTCCAATAGGTTTTTTTATTCATGAGATAGTTTACTGTTTTCCCAAAACATGCAGCAAGTACAATAAACTGAAAACATAAATCTAGAAAAATATATGTTATGTTCCTCAGTGCTCCTGTTGTACAGAAACATTACAAAATCTCAGTCAAATTCTTATTGTAATATCACTCCATCAGGACTGATTACTGTTGGCATTTAAGGATATGGAGGTTGAGCTACTGATGAAGCATTTTTTAATGAAGAAAATGATATTGGGAAGTCTGAACCTAATGATGTAATCATGGTGGATAAGGGCATGCTGACAAGGAATGTGAAGAAAAATTCTTGAAATTGATAAGGCCATCATTTCTGAGAAAGAAGAAACAATTAATCAATCAATCGAGGATTCCCTACTGGATGAATTGAATGATTCTAACTCAATGGTTTTTCAGTATCAATTTGGGAAATATTATTGTTGGAAAATGAAATAATTAGACAATGAATCAATAATGAAGACATTATCACAAATCATTCCATTTTATTAATGCAATAAAAGTGCAACATAATGGAAATATCTTTAAGATATCTTCCGTATAAGATTAACATGAAATGTTTCATAAAATTAACTGAAATTTCTATGTAAGTTTTGGAGGAAGAAGAATTATACAAGAAAATTAGTTTTTCTGCAACCGACACAAAAGTCGTACATTTTGATACCAAAATAGCTCTTAAATTGACGTTTCTATTACTGACACAAAAATAGGTATGTTGCTAGGCAACATATTTAGTTCCTAGAAGCTAAAGTTGAATTTTAGTTCCTAGGAGCTAAAGTTGAACTTTAGCTCCTATATAGGAACTAAAAAGGATCTACTGGACGTCATCAAGAATAAACAACATTGTGACGGTTGGCTATTTGGGTTGAGATGCATATACCTGATTTGTTTCCGATTTCAGCAGATTTGGCATTTCATACCCACGCTGGAGATATAAATACACCTTATTATAGTTTAGTATTGGAATTATAAACATCTCAGTTAAGTATTTTCGTTTTTATCAGGGAAGCCTTCAAGATTCAAATACTTGCTTGATCTGTATATTTCATTCGTTATTCTCGGGATGAATAACTTGTTTTTGGATAATCACGGCAAGCAATAGTTTTTTTGTTTCAAACAACGATATTTTTTAGCTTCATTTGATTATCAAGTCAAACACAGTGTAGTATGGAGAGGAATAAATAATCACTATTATCATTGTTGATATGCTCACTAACCTAACATTTTCCACGTCTTGTTCCTATAGCTGGCACTGGCGCGGTATTTGCCATTAGAGCACCTGGTCCCTACACGAATATGTCACTCTGTGGTTGTATTTATATTGAAACTACAATTCGAACATCCTAGAAAACCTAACCTGCTGTTAATGCAGGTAGAATATTCTGACCACATGGATTATTTGTCAATAGTTGTTGCATTGCATACATATGGCACGGCATTGGTGGTTACTTCACATATTTATTTGAGTGAATTGTTTCGGTTGCAGAAAAAATAGCATGTTTCATTCGGATCAAAAGTGACTTTGTTCGACTCGCAAATTTTGCTTTCGCTCGGCTTCGCTAAACGCTCCGCCTCGCAAATGCAAAATTCGCTGGTCAAACAAAGTGTCACTTTTGATCCTAATAAAACAATCTACTATTCTTTCAAGTTCATTAGGGACATTTTAGGGCCATTATTCCCCACTGAATTTATCCATAATAAGTGTGTCTCTCTTTCAACTTCACATTTTTTATATCTCCTAACAAGAAATGGCATTGTTCCACAAAATGTTCTGAACCATTTTCTTTACCTCTGAAAATTCAAAAAAATAATTCAAGCTGAATGTTATACACATTATTCAACAAACCGCTATGTATACGGACCTCAGTAAGGACACTAAGTATTTCAATTATTTCCATGGTCTTCCTTCTTGAGAAATAATTTCATATGGAGAGAATCCTAACCATGGAAGATATTGGGACACAAATTTGTTTGCATGATTTGAAATTCAATATTATTTTCAATGAACATTTTGAAAGAGCTTCGGATTCATATTCAACTCCATGCTGAACAAAGTTATTTGTAAAATCCTTTGGAAAGAAGAAGTTGATTGTCTTTTTCCCAAGACTCCTTGCTATATGTAAAAATGAAGTAGCAAGTATAGCCTGAAATAATTGAAAATTAATGTATACAGTTGTTAAGTATGTATGTTAAGTATATCACTTTTTTCGATATAACTCAAAAACTAAAAATAATTTTAAAAATTTTCGAAGGCTCTTGATATGAGCCTCCGAATGCGCAACTTTTTCCCCATTCAACTGACTTCGTATCTCCTACCGGTTTCGAGATCCCCATACTGTTCAACCTTATCTTGGACAGACTGTACATATACACCTTGGTAGCAACGAATATTATTACCACGGGATCTATATATTACCCTTCGGCTGTGGCTTCTGGATAAAATCTTGGTCCCTGGGTAATAATGATATTCCTTGGTGTATGAATTACTATTTTTTGAGCATTGAGAGTATTTATCTCCAGAAATAAATTAGTCATTGTTCTTGTCGTAAAAGTCATGTTGGAATAAAACATAATCCCATTTGAATTCAGATCTGTACATCATTCGGTCGAACCAGGATACTTGTCCGAGCATCTCCCGAAAGAAGTCCCAAAGAAGGGAGAATCGTGGCAGACTGTCCTAAAGGACGTAGACAAATTGGTGCAGCCTGGCTTAACGCACTGGCACCATCATAATTTCCATGGATATTTCCCAGCTGCAAACTCTTATCCCGCCATTGTGGGAGAAATGATGAGTGCCGGTTTCACATCGATAGGAATCAATTGGGTGAGAAATCATTACGACTTTATTTTACTCATCTATGTAGAATGGAGTTGTGCACACTATGTAGTCGATTTCACACCACAAACCTATTTCACATTGATCATTTCGTGTATAAATACTATTTGATTCCATCATTCGTCATTCAAAATCATCGCAAATATATTTATTTCAATAATGAAATTCGCCATATATTTTTTCACACTAGAGGAGATATGATTTGGTAAACGTAAATAACAACACAGGATTGTTGGCTTTGTCTTGTCAGTATCAGAGTGTAGCACAGAATTGCCAAGTCTCTAGCCTAGCCAACATTTTTCTTTTGAAGTATGAGAAATATTTCAACAGCTGGTTGCTCGAAACAGACACAAATTAATGACTTTAATATCATGGTATCCTCTTGTTAGGTCAAATGAAATATTCAATTTGGATGTAGTTTTATTCAGAGACAGGGCTCAACAACTTCTCAATAACTTGATTGTAATTGGTGACTTGACAATTTTGCTTCAAGAAGGGAATTGAAGATTATCTGACCAATAATGAAACAGCATAAGAATTGACGTCACCACATATCCTACGTATCGAAAAACACGGCCAAATGGCGGCCATTACGAAAAGTTTGAAATGAGCTCTAGAATTCAACAACTTCGAACAACGCATATGCCACTTATTCACTACCAGTATTAGTGAATAAGTGGCATTCGGTTGAAGATGATTAGAACGATACATTGTTTTCAGATGGCAAGTCCTGTATATACCGAATTGGAAATGGCCATGATGGACTGGTTAGCACGGTTGCTCGATCTACCAGAAGTTTTTCTGAATTCTTCAGATGGTCCAGGAGGAGGAGTTTTACAAGTCAGTATACACAATGTAGTCCATGAACCGACTGCAAATTTCGAGCGTACACTATCTTCATATCGAGAATCAGTCGCGATAATTCCATGAAAATGTGCTTCCTTCGTTTAAAATATTTTCGACATTGCAGTGCTGCCGCTTCTACGCAGAAAGTAGTAGCAACTTTGATATTTCAAATAGAATGCTATGTATTTCATTGCATTTTTAGATTATCTCTGAAGAGCTGATTTGATCAATGTATCACACTTGGGGTCTAGCCGCAAAGATCACAGAGATTGATTTTTTGTGTCGAAGCTCGTAATTATTTATTATTGGTCAAAACGGCTTATATGAGGTACTTGTCCTTATTTCAACATCCGAATTACTCTCAACTGACATTTAATGGATAGATATATCTTTATTGAAATAGGGACCCCTAAAGTTCAACGAATAACATTCACATAAATAATATCAATAACACTGCACATCATTAAAATAATTACATAATGATAATAACAGCAGGCACTAATACTCATAAAAATAATGAAGGAGAGTATGAATTGAATTTGAATTTGAACAGAGAAAGGAACATGAACAAGTTTTTGAAAATTACATCGACAAAAATTTCTTGAGGTTGTTTTTGAAACTAATCAAAGAAGTTCTGTATTTTACTTGTTCAGGTTGTTTGTTGAATTCGTAGCCTTTGATGAATAATGGATTCATTGTCTGTTTAGAGTTTATTCTGGGTATATGAATATTGTTGCAGTTTCTTGTTGAGTGATTATGAACATTCCTGTTGAGAATTGAATATAATAATGATAATAATAATGTCTTTATTCAATAAAGAAAAGGCGGAATTCAGTCACCTCTTTCCAAGGAGAAAGGCAACTGCTCTTCCATTCAACCTGGGAAAACGGCAACATAGCTAGCACATTTCGAGGTAGCATGAAAGTGAGAAAATCATATACATCAATTATTCATCTACATCAGAAGATAAAATAAAAATCATACAATTCAATGAAAAAGAGTACTGACCTATAAGATAATGAAACAAAATACAGCTAATAGATACTGATAAAATAAAGTACATATTATGAATCGGTTTATTAGGATAAGGTCCAAATGACTTGGGGGATGATATCGAAGGAGGAAATCGAAAGGCAGATAGATATGGTTCAATATGTGATTACTACTTGGCGCGAGGACGACTCAACTACCTATATAGAAAAGTGAATTTACCTTCTAAAATGTATTTTCTCAGTTCTGATGTGAAAAGACGCAAATATGCATTGAAATAATTTGAAGCCATATTGTTGAATATCTCGAAGACCAAAATCATAGTGAAATGATATATTGATCAATTGGAACAGATACAGGGTGGTTCAAGAGTCAGAATTCTGATCACCCTGTATTTCATTTTACTTAGTTCTTTGGGATTTTCTCTCCTCGTTTCGTTAATCAGATGATTTGCCCCAAAATGTCACTGCGTTTGACAAATTTTTCTATCAGGGAGTCTAAAAGAAAAATCCAGTAGCTTGTCAGTGACAATTTGTTTGGAAAAATTTTTGAAGGAAAGAAATATAGATATATTGAAAAAATATCGAATTTTTACTTATCTTTGGACGTTTCGGGACCGTTTCTGCTCCCGTTCTCAACATGTGAATGCAAATTATTTTTCTTTGAAAGTTGTGCAGAAACGGTCCCGAAACGTCCAAAGATAAGTAAAAATTCGATATTTTTTCAATATATCTATATTTCTTTCCTTTAAAAAATTTTTCCAAACAAATTGTCACTGACAAGCTACTGGATTTTTCTTTTAGACTCCCTGATAGAAAAATTTGTCAAACGCAGTGACATTTTGGGGCGAATCATCTGATTTGTCCCTCTACAAATATATTGAAATAATACGAATACTTTTATTTTATAGAAACGAGGAGAGAAAATCCCAAAGAACTAAGTAAAATGAATGTACCACCTCCTCGATTAACCTACAGACAGCACCCTGTATTTGTTCCAATCAAATGTCAGTAGATAGTAAATCGATAGTTGAGATAGGATCATGGAAGCCGTTTTCGCCGATAATGAATAGTTTCGACACAAAAGCCCTGAAGTTGAAAAATCTCGATTTTGAACACCCTGTATCTCTGTTATCATTCTCGCTAGACCCCAAGTGCGATACATCGATTAAATCAGCTCTTCAGGAAGGATTTAGAAATGCAATGAAATACAGGGTATTCGAAATAACAAAGTTGTTGCTACTTTTAATATAAACATGCACATTTTTAAACATTTTATTTCGTCGAACGGCACCTGTGCCAATCGCACTTGCCCGAGCAAAATTATTGAAGAATATGCACAAAATTTCGCTATAATTATATGCAATCCGATACCATAGCCGATACCAATTGGATGGTGGATGGATCGTTATACAGGAGAAAAATTCCCAAATAATCAAGTAAAATCAATAACTCCATCTCCGAGAAAGAACTGCAAGTCCTTTTATCTTCCATTCGACTTCGAAATTATCAGACTGACAGATATTTGACAACTTCAGAAGAATGATAAGGATGCCATGTCATTACTGTAAAAACCTTCAAATTTCACGTCGATGATCTTCTGATTTTAATACAATGTAATATCTTCTCAATATTGATTTGTATCTTTTCTTGTCACAGAAAAAATAATGTATTATAATCGGGAAAATATTAGATTTGAGCTTACCAACCTGGAGCTAAATGCTACTACTTCTGTCCTCTGTATAATGAATAACTATTATCTTCGTGTAATTGAAGGTGGATAGTCCAGATGACCACCCAGTATAATACCCAATAATCATCCTGAATACTGTTAATAGCATCAGCAATACAATTATCAAATTTCAATTCAATTGTCCATTCAAAATATTCGAAACTCAATCATGCTATGAGATTATAATTTCAGGGATCAGCAAGTGAAACCACCTTCCTCTGTCTGCTAACTTCAAGAGAGAGAAAAATACAAGAACTGCAAGCTGAAAATCCCGATCTGAAAGGCGAAACCATACTCGGAAAACTAGTAGCCTACTCTTCAGACCAATCCAATTCGTCCATTGAACGAGCAGGTCTCCTAGGATCCATCCAGATAAGGCTGTTGCCCGCTGACGAAAATGGAAAACTATCTGCCAGTACCCTTTCAGAGGCCATACACGAAGACAAATCCAAAGGCCTCATCCCCTGTTGCTTAATCGCTTGCTTCGGCACTACAGCCACCTGTAGCTTCGATGATCTGACTGAACTAGGCCCTGTGTGCGAGAGAGAGAAAATCTGGCTGCATGTGGACGCAGCCTATGCAGGCGCAGCCCTAGCCTGTCCTGAGCTGCGGCATCTGATGAAGGGCATAGAATTCTCAGACTCTTTCAACTTCAACCCGCACAAATGGCTGTTGGTGAATTACGACTGCTCGGCAATGTGGTTGAAGGATTCAAGGTGCATGCAAGAATCTTTCAACGTTGATAGAATCTACCTAGAGCACAATAAGCTGGCGAATATCCACGAGTACAGGCATTGGCAGATTCCGCTTGGTAGGAGATTCAGGGCCCTGAAGCTATGGTTCGTCTTGAGGATGTACGGAGTGGAGGGTATTCAGAAATATATCAGGGGCCATGTCGCTCAAGCGAAACTATTCGAGAAATTAGTGAGAAGTGACGATAGGTTCGAGATTGTTACGTCTGCTCTGGGGCTGGTTTGCTTCCGGATGAGCGATGGCGATATAGTGACGCAGAAGTTACTGGATAAAATCATGGAAAGGGGGAATTTGTTCTTGATGTCTGCGACTTTCAATCAGAAGAGGATGATTAGATTTCCTATCTGTAGCAGGTTTTCCGAGGCGCAGGATATCGAATATGCTTGGAGGGAAATATGTTTGGTAGCAGATTCAATTTCAACCAGTAGAAAGAGGAAAAGGATAAGCAAATACGTGATATCTAGAGAGTTTCCTTATAAAAAGGCGAGTTATTTATGATAGTGGATAATTCTCTCACGTATGGATTAGCAGACAAAACTTGAAGTTCAATCTTCATTGATGATGGATTTTATGAGTTGTAATTCCATAGGGATCGACAAACCCTGACAACGTTCATCAATCTGTTTTACATATTATTATGATGGAATTTTGACTAATTTGATTTATTGTTCATATAATCATAAAATGTGTCTTCTTCATAAATGACTATCATATTAAAATCTCAGAAATAAATAATGTAAACACAAAAACCACACAGCCACATTCCTTTCGAAAAAGCTTTTATCCTCAAATGTGAAGGTTGAAACCTAGATATCATTAGAGAAGTTGATGATACTGAGCATTCACTGACGCTAGTGTTGATTCTTCGCATAATTTCGCTAGGCCAGACACACTAAATTAACAAGGAAACAGTCCTGAGGCATTTGTCCTTGCATTAGCATGATCGATATGCGTTTATCAGCATTGTATATGGCGGCAATACTCTGAAATTTATGGGGAACGTCATTATTTTTTTATTGTGAATTGTATATGAATTATCAATTATCGTTATGTTAATTGAATGCGATGATAAAGAATGCAAATGTATGCAAAGGTATCAATTCAATTATTTTGATAAAATTATTTGAGAAAAAGAAGAGCTTGATTATGCACATGATATTATCTGATATCCTCTTGTGCTAATATATTCTCACCTGTTTTTATTTATTGCTATTTCGTAAGCTGAATCTGAGAGGTATCATTACAGCATCTTGGTCCATGCCCCTTAGCAAATTTTGTTCATAAGCAGAGAAAGTTATTATATTGGTAAGAAGAAATTTTACACTTTCAGTGTGTCGTGAAGTGTGTTACAAAATGGAGATCGAGGATTTTAGAGAGTTCGGCAAAGCCAGTGTGGATTATATAGCAAATTATATTGAGAGTATCAGAGAAAAGTAAGTAGCATCAAGATTATTAGCCTATACCATCTGACACAGGAGACATGTAGCAGCCTGTAGTTTTTTTATTTGAGAAGATAACATTTTGAAATTCACAGGGGATATATAATAAATAGTAGCGCACTTTACGAACTTAACGACAATTTTTTTCAACCACCTGTTTGACCAGAAGTGACCCAACTTTTTTTTTTCGAATGTCACCCTGTACATTTCTTCAGTCTATCTTTTTCGCCTTGAAATTCTCTATCCAACCATGTATCACAAAGTGGCATTTATTTCTCAATTCGCTGTTGAATTGCTTTTTATTCATAAAGAATAAGTTGGCTGTGACATGAATTCGATGATATATCGACTCTTGGTAGGCTTTGAAATTTAAAGATCATTAGTGGACCGATATGATTCAAAATGTTTTGATATTCTGATCACTGTCTGCAGGTTGTCAATAGCTTGTTTGAGTCAAGATGAAAACCTTCGAAAATAACTCATGACATTGAGGAATCTAAGATAGGAACATATTTTTTAGAATTCAGCTACTCGTATAGAAACTATCTGTCTTATGTTTTCGCCATATACCTATCACATGATCTTCCCATTTGGAATAATAAAACTAAAATTGCCCCTCTTATAAGATGATCCACAGGGCTATCAGTCTATTTTTTCATAATTATTTCACTTAGTAGGCGGTGTACCTACACAAAATGTTTTATGTGTTTGACAGGAAGATTATGTAGGTACATGGCGAAAATAAAAGACAGATAGTTTCTATACGAGTAGCTGAATTCGAAAAAATATGTGCCTATCTTAGATTCCTCAATATCATGAGTTATTTTCGAAGGTTTTCATCTTGACTCAAGCAAGCTATTGAAAACCTGCAGACATTAATCAGAATATCAAAACATTTTGAATAATATCGGTTAACTAATGATCTTTAAATTTCAAAGCCTACCAAGTGTCGATATATCATCGAATTCATGTCACAGCCAACTTATTCTTTTTGAATAAAAAGCAATTCAACAGCGAATTAAGAAATGAATGCCACTTTGTGATACATGGTTGAGAGGATTTTGAGGCGAAGAAGATAGACTGAAGAAATGTACAGGGTGACATTCGAAAAAAAAAGTTGGGGTCACTTCCGGTCAAACAGGTGGTTGAAAAAAATTGTCGTTGAGTTCGTTAAGTGCGCTACCATTTATTATATACCCCTTGTGAATTTCAAAATTTCATCTCTCCAAATATAAAAACTACAGGCTGCTACATGTCTCCTGTGTCACCCTGTATATCAGCCTATACAGTGTGTCGCACTTCTAATGGAAACACTCCTGTATCTTATGTAATCGTTGGGTAAGGATCCTGAAATTTGCTGTAGCGAGAAATATACCAAAAAATGCACTTTATGACCAAGTGGGGTCATCTCCAGTGATATACACTACTCACCAACAGCCATGGAACCACCTCAATTTCCGGATAATTATATTAGGAGTCAAAATAGGTTGAAAATCACTTTGGATTCGTAATCAGGACGCTCAATTCACTAACTATTCATATTTAATCTAAAAATATTTCAGTTCTGAAAAATTAATGTTTGTCCCAATCTTCATCTTCTTCTTCGTATCTTACGTAATCGTTGGGTTTTAGGATCCAGAAATTTGCTGGGAGCGAGAGATATACCAAAAATGTACTCTATGACCAACTGGGGTCATCGTCAGTGATATACCGGTTGTCAACGAATCTATTAGACAAGTGATAACTTCTAGACCATAAGGTGTATCAAAATGAGATTTGGTATAGGTAAATGGTATGTGAAGAGGAGAGTTTTCACATATTTTCCACTTTCCGGTCATACATTATTTTGACGGAAAATTGAACTAAAATTCAAAGAAAATCAAGAAAATTTCACCTTCTGCTCTTGAAGCTTATATCACTGTCATAACCTAAGTGAGTGTTTTGTTCTCCCAAGAAGACTTGATCGAATTAACTGCAAAATATTATGCATCATGCCTATCCTCGGCACACTTGACAAAAGTAAATAAATTATTATGAAGTATTTTCGTCAGTATTATTTAATTAATGTTCTTATTTGTAATCCAATGGCAAATAAATTAGTGTCGTTAGATTCGTCAAAATATCCTTTTTTCGAAAAGTGCTTGTCAAAAAATGGTAGCCATTCGAAAAATAATACTTTGACACGAAAATGTAAAAAATTTGCCAACTTGTTTTATTCATATCTATCATACTTGTCACTAAAACTTCGCGATTGTAATTTTCTGACATCACCTGAGGTTCTTAGATTAGTTTACTTCAAATCATGGCCACCTAGATGTTATTTTAAAAGTAACTTCGAAATAATTGAGTAGGCATAAAAACTTTCGAAAATGTCACATTCTGATCTAGAATTGTCTCAGAAATCCAAAATGTTACAATATACAGGGTGTTCCATTTAAAAGTTTAGAACCGGAGCCATTTCCGGTGAAACCGGAAGTGACCGGAAAGTAAAAAATATGTGAAAACTCTCCTCTCCACATACCATTCACCTATAGTTAATCTCATTCTGATACACCTAATGGTCTAGGACTTATGACTTGTCGAATAGATTCGTTGACACCCGGTATACTGCTCGAAAACAACCGTGGAACTAAACACAATTCCGGAAAATAATCCTTCGGATTCTGAAAGAGGACGTCCAATTTACTAACTTTCCATATTTTGACGCATATCATTATCACAAACGAGACTTTTCGAATTTATTCATTCATAAAGAATTTCAACGACATTTGTCATGATTTCTGATCCATTGGATCACTCCTGATAACCCATTCGACTGTACTAGTTCTGATCGTTATTTTATTATCCCTGATGAGAACTGACTTAATGATTATCAATTTCAGAACTACCATTAAGTGAATTTTTCGATTTAACAAATCTTTCCTCCTGGAATGTCCTTGGTTCTGTGGTTGCTCGCGAGCAGTGTATCATTGAAGATAATCCTACTTAAAGTTGGACCACATACTTGAATATCACTGTATGTAACGATTCGGTAACAACCTGTATAATATATCTAGTTCATTTATATTATTGAGATTTCATTGGATATTTATTCGATACATTGCCGCCATCACTGAGAGTCGAGTGTCAAAGTGGTCAATAATCTTGACCAGAATAATCCTGGATAATCTAGAAGATCCAAGAGGATCAGAGAATGTTCGAGAATGCTCTAGAATGATTCAAAATCTTCAAGAATATTCCTAAATCTCCTAGAAGGTTCTAGATCTCCAAAAGGATTCCGAAACAAAACCAATACCAATATTTGGAAAACGATTTCTAGGCCAGTACTACCTTCAGTGGAACCAGGATACTTGAGCAACGAGATACCAGAAACCGTTCCATTTTCTGGACAATCCTGGAAACACATCCTACCAGACGTGGAAAGGGTGATAGTTCCTGGACTAACGCATTGGCATTCTCCACATTTTCACGCCTATTTTCCCACGGCCAACTCTTATCCAGGAGTTGTAGCAGAATTATTCTTATCTGGATTGGGATGCTTATCCATGGATTGGGTGAGATCATTTAGATTGAATAATATTTATTTAGGACATCTACAATTTGTAAAAGGAGAAGATGTTTATGAAGTGTTTATTTGAGTTATCAACCCGCTTTTTTGCACAAGGCTTTCATATAAGTCACCTATTTTGTGTCTGATGATAGCTGTATAGTATGGAAACTTGACACAAAACAGCAAAGACTTTTTCAAACTTAAAACAAATACTAAGTGGCCAATTTTATGTCATCATTATGTCAAAATCAACGGTTGCAATGTTAAACTTAAAAACAATGAAAACTGCGTACAACACGGAAATCTCTTAGACAAACTGTATAAAACTAGTATTAGAGGTATTCAGCATGAATGGTTCGTATCATATCATTCAAATCGCACCCAGACTGTCAAAATACAATATTCGAGTGAAAATTATAACGAAACTTCCTTTTCTGAACAGTTAATCAATGACATGGGTGTACCCCAAGGATCAGTTTTAGGACCGATCCTCTTTATTGTCTATGTCAATGAGCTTCCAGCTGTTTTGCCAAAGTCATTCACTTTTTTGTATGCTGATGACTATTCTCTCCTATTCAAATCAGAAGATTTGATTCAACTGCAACAAAATATCAATTCTGATCTTGTCAGCTTGCAAAATTGGTTCAGTTCGTTATTTCTGAATGCTCATAAAACGAAAACAGTTGCTTTTCATACCGCCCAAAATACTAACACAGTAGACATTATTATCGAAATATCCGGTGTTGAGATAGAAAAGGTGGAAATGTGAAATTTCTAGGGCTTTGAATATACGGATTTTCATATTTAAAATCAAATATATTATTCGTATATCTCAAAAACTGTACATTCGGCAACGTCGAAAATATAAAATTTGAAGTCGCTGGTCCACATTAGCAAATTTTTGTGGTATCTTACGGGGTGTTAAAGATGTTTTATGTTTTCATGTTTCCATACTTTACGCGTGAACTGTATACATTTTTGTAGTCTGTACCGACTTCGTGTTTCTGTTTTTCCTTCAATAATTGGGATGATGGGAGAAAAATATCGAATATCAGTAATATCACTCAATATATCAAGTACTTTTTGCCCTAGATTTTAAAGTCGTCTGAACTTCCTTCAAATCAGGTAAACTAATTTCCATAAAAAAATCAGAAGTCAGGTTTATAACACATGAGTGTTATTCAGAATGTTATTTTCAACATTCAAGCAAACAACAAACAAGTATTCGAAAATGTTTTTGTTCTGAATGGGTTAGAATCACGATCTTTCGTAAAAACCTTTGTAACAACTACTAGCTACAAATCTGAGTCGATCGATCAATATAGCTACTCATTTGTTTTTTTCCCTTGATAAGCGATCCAATCCGGCATGTGTGGAATTAGAAGTGAGGATGATGGATTGGCTAGCAAAAATGTTAGGATTGCCAGAACATTTCTTGAATGACTCTGAAGGACCAGGAGGAGGTGTTATACAGGTAATACATTTTCATTTTCAATTCATTGGGTTATCATCCTACCTCAATGAAAGGACTCAAACAGTCGAACTTGATATAATACTTCAACCCCACTAGTAGTTAAATCAGGAGTTCAGCAAAGAAGTATTTTAGTGTCACAATTTCACTAACGCAATAAAACACTGTAACTATCACTACAATCACTACTGTGCCAGACGATACTCAGAAGTACCTCTCGTTTGAACCGTCTGAGATAGATGAAGCACGGTATGCAATCTAGATGCAATTTCCTCACGGCGTTTATTGAGAATCAATCTAACAAATCCTCAGCCATGATATTTTGCAACGATAATCATCAAGTTCACATCAGTAATAACATGACTCTTGATTGATTGTTGACTCTAACATATCACTTTGAAATTGAGAAATTCTTACTCAGCCTTAAAATTATTATATCCACAGAGAGATTTCCTTTCATTAGATTCTAAAAGAAATGTATGTGATACATTAATACTGTCGCAGTTCAATCACTGATATTCGTCGAGTTCAAAGAAACCAGAACTGTCGTTGTATTCGTATTTTATAGTATGAAATATCGCGAGGGAGTTTCTGATGAATTGAAGGAATATGAAAAATAGAAGGCTTCATCACATGGGTTGTTTTTATCACAAATTGATTCTTACCAGCGCAGCCCTATTTATTCAAAAAAGTTTTTCACTGAACGGATGTGCAAACTTCAATATGAGGCGTCAAACGATTTTAACAATTCCAAGTCATTCCAAATCGATATTTGAACGGTATTTTTCCTATAACAGTCCATCGAGTATCGTAGATCACTAACCTCATTCAAAATTGAATATAAAAGTATTCTTCTGAACACTCAATATAGCCGAAAGTTATTCTCATTTCTCTTCTTTCTCTCTCCTCCTTCACTCTTCTTTCTTTCCCAACACAATATCATTCATAACTTATCCTATTATTTATCCACTCTTTCATGTTTTTTTGTTCTTTTCTTTCATTTGCCAATGATATACTTGCCAACAATTTTTTATTTTTCGTTCGAATGGCATTGGTGCAAAATTGTTTGTTAAAAGGTATCTGTCAAAATATATCTACAATGTGAGTCCACATGTCATGATGAACACTAAATGTATTATCATCAAAAATACAGTTCTTGATCGATAGCTTAGGAGGAAAATTCAGGATCAACTCCTAGAGTTTCCTTATTATTTAGGAAAATTGTCTGTGTGTATAGTTACCATTCGGGAGTCAATAATCATTGATCATCCTATTTTTTCGTACCTTCAGTTTCTTCTCTTCCGCAATCAGAAGTTGTTGTTTATGTAGTTATTAAATGATTTGAAATACCTTCAGTAGACTTTCAAAGCCATCAAATAGTTTATTTCAGAATACAACGACCATTCATAAATCTATTTCCTTTGTCGATTATTGAATGACATACAGTAATGCTCAGATTTCCATAATGAAAACTTTCTCTAGATGTTGTACTATATTATTTAATTCGATGTATATTGTTCATCAGAATGCAGCAAGCGAATCCACTTTGGTCGGCTTACTCTCAGGGAAACAGAGAAAAGTCAAGGAAGCTCTCAACACCAACATCCATATGACTTCAGAAGAAGTACGAGGAAAACTAGTAGCATATACATCTAAAGAATCCAACTCCTCCGTAGAAAAAGCCAGCCTTCTAGCTTCAGTACGTACATGCAGCATTTCAAACTGCTTTCATAAATAATCAAATCTGCGAACGTAAAATTGCATTTTATTTGTTATAGGTTCCAATGCGTCTATTACCCACAGACACCGACTGTCGTCTTCGAGGAGAAGTTCTTAGAGAAGCAATAGACAAGGATAAAGCTGACGGATTGATACCCTGTTGTGTCGTGGCCAGCTTGGGCACTACTGGAACCTGTGCCTTCGATGATCTGGAAGAACTAGGGAAGATTTGTGAGGAAGAGAATATCTGGCTACATGTGGATGCAGCTTATGCAGGAGCAGCATTTGTTTGCCCTGAATACCGATATCTGATGAAAGGTAGGGAATAAATCATCAATCAATCATTTAAGTTCGAGTACTATTAACAGTCCTCTCATTATCAACGTTCGATAGTTATAGAAGTGGAGGATACAATTTCTGTAACTCTCTGATTGAATGAATGATATTTCTGATGATGTCTATGGCTTTCTGTCCAAACTATTTCCAGATAACCCTGCTCTAGTAAGGCAAGATGTCAATTTTTAAAAATATAGAGAGATAAATATCTGAAGGAATAGTAAATCTCAAAATCATCTCCACGACATATAAAGTTTAACATAGTTATGTTACAATTGGAGGGACATTTTTCGGGATTATGATAGGCCCATCATCAGCCAAGGTTCTATACTGAGTAACTGAGCACAAAAACTCATTGAGTAATCAAGAACTCGGCATCTAGGCGGATATATAACACAAATTACTCCTTTGCTAACCATGTTTCAAATCCACAACATAGTTTCAATATTGAAGAAAATTTTAAAGTTTCACATGTTTGTCAAAAACGACGTTCACTAAATTTACTAGAGATCTTTGGGATCAACTCCTCATTGAAGGATAATAATTCTATTTTCCTTAATGAACAGGTCAACTTTGATTGCATAAAAGTTTCCAATTCGCTAAAGTTTCTTCAAGATTCATAATCTTCCTATACTCCCTTGTTCCTCCATTGTTAATTATTTGTTTTCAACTCGTCTCATGTATGTTTGAAAAATATTGCATTTTCACCATTTCATCTGTCATCTGTCTCACCCGGACGTTTGACATTGCATTTTTCTATGTGGATTTTCCTTAAATTCTCGACCAATTTAGTACAGGCCCCTCTCAAAATGAAAATACCTGTTAAAATCAAAATATTTTTTCATGTTTCATAATTCAATTTGATAATGTATCACAAGTATTAAACAGTTTTTCCATCCTCATGTAAGTAAAATCAGCTATCTCCTTGTTCCTGTTACTAGTTTGCACTATAGTAGGACGTTATAGAACCTTAGCTGATGATAGGCTGATTATAAGCCCGAAACATGTATTCCAAATTGTAACATAACTATGTTCAACTATCAAATGTCGTGGAGATGATTTTGAAATTTACTCTTCCTTTAAACACTACTACTCCACTCTGAGCATGAGCAGTATGGAGTTCCTCATACGTTTAGATGAATATCTGTTGGTATTTTTGTCAGTTATTGTGGATAGAGATCATTCACCATAGTTCAACTTCTACGGCTTCCTGATTTCGTTGTATCAATTGTTTAATTTTCAGGTATTGAATATGTTGACTCATTCAATTTCAATCCTCACAAATGGTTTTTCACAAATTCGGATTGCTCAGCAATGTGGTTCAAAAACACCAAAGATGCAGAAGCAGCCTTCAAATTGAAAGCCGAAATACCCGAAGAACCTCTTTACGAGCCGCAGCTGGAAAACTGGCAGATTCCAACGTCCAGACGATTCAGAGCTCTGAAGCTATGGTTTGTGATGAGGCTATATGGAGTGGAAGGTATGCAGAAGTATATCCGCCATCAAGTATCACTGGCCAAATATCTGGAAAGCTTGGTGAGAAGCAATGAACAATTTGAGCAGTTGGTATCCAGCTTAGGAGTAGTTTGCTTCAGATTGAAAGGGGATGACTCCTTGACCCAAAAGCTTCTAGACAGAATTGCTGAGCGAAAGAAGCTCTTTATAATGCCCTATTACTACCGGAAGAAACTACTTGTCAGGTTCGTCATTTGTAGTAGGCTAACTGAGAAAGAAGACATAGATTTTGCGTGGAGAGAGATCACATCTATAGTCGAGGAGCTGCAGAAATCTACTAAACAGGAGAAGAGCAACGCTTTGAGTGCCCCAAACTTATTGGCTAAAGTAGCATCCACCACTTTTTCTCCAGACCTAAATGAAAAATTGAATGTTGGGTTATTCTTGTGATTATTGTTTGCATGATATTGGATATTCCATAGATCTTTATTGATAAATCAGAATTGTTATATTTTATAATTCGTATTGTTTAATGAATGTTATCATAGTTGTTACCTCAGTGAAGTAATATTATAGAAATTATTCACCATGATCTATTGAGTTAATTGAACTAATGGAGAAGAATAACATCGACGAATTTCTATCTTTCTTATTCATATCACAGACCATTCTCACTTCACATAATTACATAATATTCAAAAAAAATTACAGGAATGAAATTTATTTCCAAAATTCGATAATGACTTTTGGTGATGCACTAAAATGAATTTTTCTTATCCATTCCTATCCCTTTTTACGGCCACCCCCACCACGTTAACCGGCAGATTAATATTTTTCGGTTATCAGAAACACTTGGGGCGCATACACTATCAATGTCTGAGGCGCTCGAGTTTTTCTATGTGACTGTTTTTTTTACATTTTTGAACATCTGTACACGCTCTCCCCACCAGTGAAAGTTCATTTATATCATTTAAACTCTTTTTCATTTTTGCATCTAATCTATTTAGCCTATTTGCCTCCCCTACTATTTGTTGTGACACAAACCAACAGATTCATGAATCAAGTGAGCAATTCAATGACAATGACTTTCGAATAGCGTAAATGTACCTGTATCAAAAACGTCATTCTGAATCTTCATATTTCACCAAATCAAAATTTCAGTGCAAACAATGTTGTCCCTAGTACTAAGACCGCTGAATCATTACATCTGCAAACATCAAAGGCAAGTATCAGCAATGTGAGCATCCTAAGGCCATAACGGTTCGGGCTATTTTAGGCTTCTCAAAGATCTGATAAGGAAATACAGCAAGAAACATAATCCGCCTAAACATGCAGAGAAAACAGAATTGCAAGTATGTACCATTTCGGATTGTATGGTGGATCCTTGCAAACCAGAACCTTCAGTGGTGATTATTGGTGCTGGAATGGCAGGGCTATCAGCAGCTCAGCGACTTGTGAGATGTGGTATTAGTAATTTTACTATTCTAGAAGCTACAGACAGGTAAGTGCACGAGCATATAGTCAGATGAGTTTTTTGGCTCATCATATTCCAACTACGAAAAAGCCAAAATACTCGAAATGGAATGACATTTTGAATAAATAGATACAAGCATGTAGGCATTTCCACAAATGCTCATCAAATGATACTATTGTTGTTCATTTTATGAACATCTGTGAAAATGACTTTGAGCTTGGATCTATTTATTTCCTGAACAGTTATGTTTCTTGGGGGCAATAGATTCGACTTTTTGATTCCAGAAGAAGAGTTGAAGAATTGATTGATCCGAACTTTTTGAACTCATGGGTCGAGCATTATTAATTCACGGAAATGATATGAAAAAGAGTTGAGATCCATAAGAATTGATACTACGTTCATTAAAAATATGATGATGTGAATATATTGATTCTTTTTCTTCAATATGTCTTATTGTATCATTGTTGAACTCATTAAGTTCCGTTTCCTCCTGGAAACTCATCAGTATACAGGGTGTCTGTAAAAGGTCTTTACAAAAACATACCACTTGTTCCTTAGGCCAAAATGAGTCGATTTGAGTGAAATTACCTCAAGACAAAGTTGCATCGTTTGGGCTCCAGGGGGCATTGAAGTTACAATTTTTGAATCGTTTTTCCCATATAAATTTAAAACGACATATGCGATTTTGCTGAAATTTGGTATATTGATAGAGTTTTATGTGGCAAAAAAATGGTGTTGAAATTTTGTCCGATAATAATACATAGGCGTAGAACTTGATTTTTTAAATAATTGCACTTTCAAAAATTCTACGCCAATGGAAGAAAAGGAGTTTGAGTATAAAATTTAGATTGCGCAACTCATTAACTTTGATTGATTGGTATAAGTTGATTTCGATCAGCCTATTCAGGTATCTAGTCCACCCTGTGAATGAAACGTTTGTTGTGGGACACTTTTTTTCACATCATCAGGTCTTTGAACTGACAAGTACCACTTCAAAGTGACAATTGTCAGTTCAAACTGACAATTGTCAGTTCAAGGTGAAAATTGCTAAGTTAAAGCTGTTGGCCCTTCTACGCCTTCGTACATCCTCCATCTATTTCTCCTTTAATAAATTGCCTAATTACCTATACTTATCAACTAATGTGAAGTAATATTAGTTTTATTTTGAATCTCCGCCACCTACTAGTGACATTCTATACTAACAGTCGTGAGCAAAACGAAACAACAGATATTAAGTTTTCCTTTGAAGAAATCTGTGATCTCATGTCTCTGTATCCAGTTGGGAACCTCGACTAAAATACTACAGATGGCAGTGAAAATAAGGTGTGAATCTATATAGGTTTGAATAGTCATTGTAGGTTTGAACGGTATAGGTTTGAAAAATGGGGTGAGGGGAGGGGAAGTGGATATTCGTGACGTAACAAAATGCTAAAGATAATTTGCCAAGAATATGTCTCCAGATTATTCTTTGAAACAAGGGTGTCACCGACTGTCGATAAATTTCTCTTTCAGGATCTTCAATAGATTTTTGACCGCTATATTGGTGTCATGACACGAAGTAGATTTTCATGAAAATTGAGAAGTCAGAAATACCAGGTCGTCAATTTACATCAATGGACGCTATCAAATGTAATCTCGGAATTCCCAAAGGCGGTCCCATATGTTGAGAAAAACTCGCATTTTGAGAATTCGCGAGTTAATCTTGTGTTTTGTTGTCCGCAGACCAGGAGGCAGGATCCACTCCTGCTGGCTGGGTGACGTCATCGCCGAGATGGGAGCCCAGGGCATCGACGGCGCATGCGTGGGCAACCCCGTGTACAACTTGGCCGCCCAAGAAGGCCTCCTCAAGCCGCCCCTGAAGAGGCGCGACCCCTCGCGGGGCATCTACTGCACCAGCGACGGGCGCGTCGTGGACAGCTCGGTGTCCATGATGGCGTATCACGTGTACAAGCAGATCGAGCAGGAGGCGGAGAGTCTGTTCCATATGGGGTGCGGAAGGGAACATGGGTCCCTGCAGAATTTCCTAGGTAAAGACCATCCACAGAACTTCAGAACTATAACCCAGAGTAGAATATGGATATTGAGTTTACCAAAGCGTTTATGCGAGGGCGAATTCGAACGTAATGAGGCACAGGCGCAATAACGTTGTGTTAGGATCGTTGTTTATGATCATAGCTGTGTCATGAAACATTTTATTTTATGAAAATTCGAAAGTATAATCAATCAAGTGATTCAAATAAACATCATATTCTATTACTCAGTACAGTGCAGACTCGATAATCCGAATTCTTCAGTAGTCCGAATAAGCATTTTTAATACATTGAGTACTCTATAATCCGAATTTCATAGTACTGGATAATCCGACCCCATACCTTTAGGCCTATTTATTTCCTATAGAAATTGTGAGTGAAATGTTCAGGGATTCCCCTAATTGTTCTTTTGTTAGTATCTGGGATTCACATTACGCAAGGAAGAAAATAATATTCAGGATATTCTTGTACTTCAAAGATTAAAAGAAATGGCCTTTATAAATAATCAAAGATGTGTTAAGCAAACAAAAATTACAAATTACTTTAGAAACTAGTATTATATTTTTACTTTTATACATATTTTAGTGTTACTTTTTCGTATTTATGTTTTTTTTTGCATTTCGTAATAAAAAATTCAAAAAAAAAACTGCTTCGGTAATCCGAATTTTTTGTTAATCCGAATCGCCTTGGTTTTTATTAGTTCGGATTATCGAGTCTGCACTGTATATATTCTCTATAAGGAAAGACATCAATTCTGATGTCTAATTCTGAAAGCGATTTTCATTAAAATTTGGACTAGATACTTCCATAAAAAATCTCATCAAAATGTTACCAGTAGTTTCGACACAATCGTAAAAAATGTGTAGAAAAAAAAATGTTTTCACCACCTTGTATCTTGAAAACAGATACCGTTACGAAATTGTTTTACTGAGCAAACCCAACTTATTTTGCAGTGTTCCACCTACCCTATCAAGGGGCTCAGGTTTTTTTGAAACACCCTGTATTTGTGTTATAGTATATATACGATTTTCTGCAACGTGTAGCTTCATCCATGAACATTTGTTACATCGCTATCAAACTATACTATTAGTTCGCTTACACCTCGCCGAAGATCGCTTCATAATTTTAGATACAAATAATATGAGTAGCTAACGATATTTCAATATAGACATTACATTCACATAAAATAGCATTTGAATTCCAAAAAACGTCAATAACTTGGTAGATTTCAATGCAAACAAAACACAAGCATGCCTTTTCTCCAGAAAAGCCGATCTCACTGTGCCAAACATAAGCATGTCAGGACTAACCATACCTTTGAAGACATCCATTTCGATGCTTGGTATTACTATCAGCAATAACCTTTCTTGGGAAAATCACGTGAGATCAATCGCGAGAAGTAAATCCCAAAAACTTGGTTGTCTATTTCAGGCCAGGAGCTATTTCACTTCCAGTCAGCTGCTTATGATCTATAAGGCAGAGATCCGACCTGTCCTGGAATACTCCCATATTTGGAGTGCAGCACCCAAACATACCCTGAAACTGTTGAATTCTGTCCAAAAAAGTGCAATTCGTCTCGTGGGTGATGCCTCTCTCACAAACTCACTCACTTCTCTGGAACACCGTAGAAAAGTTGGCGATCTGGCTCTATTTTAGTCTAGTTGAGGCTTCGCACCCCTTCGTGGTCATTTTGGAGACCTGCAAAACATCTCTTTCCAACGACTCGTTCATCCGAACGAACAGCATGGCTCTGGAACACATTGACAAGAGAGGTGTTCTCCGAGGCAGTTTTCCTCCAGAAATTCAAGAAGAACACCAATTCCTACCTTATTTCCCTTGGTTCCCACGATGTTTCCTGAACATTACAGGATATCCCTCTTCGTGGGAACCAGAACATAAAAATAAAATATTGTATTTCAGAATAGTGAATTGAATGATAGAATACGTTCTCTACGAAAAATGTATTGCAAACATGATAGGAGATGACTGGTATCAAGGCTGATTTCCATCAATAAATGAATATAATAATCGATCAATAATGGATTTATGTCACTCTAGGAACGCACTGTATGGCTTCGAAAAAAAAATCTTAAAAATAATTATATAAGCTTCAACATCCAATATTTTGAATGCAGGGTGGGAGCGCTGAACACCCGATACATTCTCACATGAAATGTACTTTCTACCAACCAATCAATCTTGATGATTCTGAAATAAAAATTACGCTCATCCTTCGGATTGCACGAAAGGGAATCCCTATTATGTTCGACGAACATCGTGCATTCCTAGTGAACATAAAAAGAAATTTATTTTTTTCAAGGATTGAGAATTCAACAAGAGCTACAAAAATTCCCAGAAGATCAACGATACGACGTATCCAGAATAATGTATGGACTGACCCATAACCTGAGGAACATAATAGGAGATGACCTAACAAATGTCAGCGCTGATAATTTCGGCAGTGGCATGAGAATTCCAGGTGGACGCGTTCAACTACCACTAGGTATATCGTGTCAATATTGCAGAATGTACTGATTCTAACACGTATAGGTATTTGACAACAGGTTATGTCGGCATATTGTCTCCACTCCTGAGAGAACTACCAGAATGCAGTCTCAAGTTTGGTAAACCAGTGGGTTTGATCAGATGGGGAGCCGTCCAAAGCAGGAACAAAGGCCCAAGGGCTGTGGTGCAGTGCTGCGATGGGGAAGAACTGTCCGCAGATTACGTCATCATCACGGTATCCCTAGGTGTTCTCAAAGAACACGGGGAAAAAATGTTTTGTCCCGCACTGCCTGCCAATAAGATTGATGCCATCAAATCACTTGGTGAGTTTCAAATCATCTCCATTCAGTTTAGAGTTCTTATTTCTTTCCAATTTTTGTTTCATTTCCCAACCTATTCCTCTTCATCATTCCAGATGTGCCTCAATTATAAATCCTGTAGTTCATAATTCTTGACAAATGACACTAGACCAAAGGAGTTATGTTGTAAGTACTCAATACATGGAATCCACAATGCCAATATCTGTTGGATAGATTCACGAAAAACGAGATTGCATATTTTAATATTAGCTTCGGCTTTTCACCCGATATATATATGCCAAGCGAAGATGCCCCTTTTTCTTTTCCACATGAAAATATCCAAGACCGACCTAGTTATCAAAATGAAGTGCTAGATTTGTTTTATTGAAAAGTCGTCAATGGCACGGTCCCGCTGGGTCTCGGGTAGCCAAAGGCTCATTTGTTTGGTACACTGATTGTTAGAAAATAAGAGAAGGGGTAGGCCTTGTTGATGTACATGGATGTAGGCTATCTGAAGCCTTAGGGATCACTCAGCCACCATTTTCAGGATGAAATTCATTACATCAAGCTATGCTCTCAAAAGTGTCCAAGCAAAAGACTTAGGAGTGCCAATATTTATACCTGCCAGAGAACCACTTCAAGCAATTTTTTACACGGAAATCTACATGTGGGATTGCTTTGAAACACTGATGTAACTGGGAAGAGATAAAAGAATCACACATGTGGGTTCCAGGGCATTAAGGAATCAAAGGGAATAAGGCAGCTGATGGGCTTGTCAAAAAAGGTGGAGAGGCTGAATTCTTAGATTCTGAGCCTATTTGTGACGCAAGCAAATGTCACCTAATGGCAGAGCTCAGGAAATGGGACTGACCTAGAGAGCAACTCCAGGTCAACGACAAGCGAAAAGGTTCATCAGCCATTCACAAAACAAATCCAATAAGGAGCTGCTCTGTCTCAGAAAATTAGAGCTGAAGCTTATGACAACCACCAAAAAGTATCCAAAAGTTTGAGATACATTTTCGTCTGAACTACTTGTCCGATTTGGACGTTTTTTTTTTGTTCTGAATGACAGGTAATTCCTTTCTGAATATTGGCGTGCAAATTGTATTCTCATAATAACCTCTTTTTCATTCATACCGGGTGTAGCAATCATAGTGTGCTTTTTCATCATGGAATGTGTCATACCCTGTAGTAACAGTGTAACAGTTAATTATCAAGTTAGAATTGAAATCACACTTGACGTGTAGGTATAGGTAACAAAAGATCTTCTGAGCTGCAGTGATCCAGTGGTTTTCCTGCCTTCACGACCTATACCTACAATCTACATAGTATCTTCAAGCTTAACATTTTCTTTCCAGGATACGGATACGTAGACAAAGTATACATGGATTACGAACGTCCCTTCTGGGTGTGGTCGGATGGAACTATCAGGCTAGCCTGGTCGAAAGACGAACTAGCACACAGAACTGATTGGACTAAAGGCATAAGTACCATCGAAGAAGTGGAAGGGAGCAAGCACGTACTATGCGCGTACATTTCTGGACCAGAAGCAGTGGTGATGGAGCACGCTTCAGATGAAGAGGTAGCCGAAGGAATAACCAAGGTAAGATTTATATCGATTTCTTCAATAAATTATACATAGTAGATGAATAGATAGATAAGATTCCTGGGCGAGTCGTATGTGAGTCCATACACAATGAGGAAGTTTTCTCCAGATGGATTTCATAAAATAGGTTCGGAACTCTCCAGTTTCATGTCCACGCTGTACAGAATGGCGACCGATGAAGTCCAAGCCGTTTTCATTTTCGAATTAGAGCAATTTATAATTTTTGGGACGGCAAACTGTGACGTACAATCTGATGGTGAGGAATATAGCTAGCAAATATCTAACGAATAGCTAACGAATGAAAAATGATTGAGAAAAATAGATGAAGAAATAAAACTGGTAAACAAAAACATACACAACCACAAATGAACTCAGAGCAGGAATGCAGAAGGTAGTTGGCTTCATTCTGACATGATATGGTTTCGTTCTTTATACATTGAAGTATCTCGAATAGAGCTCGATCCTAAATTAAAATATCATTGAATCAATGAATCACTATCAGAACAGAATGATAAGCCGACACCCATGGCTCCTTCCTCTTGTTGTACCTGTCAGTATTTTGAGTGGTGTGGACGGACTCGAAGTATTAGGCGCTGTTGCAAGATATAATCTGCAACTTTCCTAGAAAATATATCCGTTATATTAAGGAACAAATTCATTAGCAAAAAAATTACTGACAAGTTATGAATAACATATTGTTATATAACGATAGTTAGAAATTATAGATACCATCGCAAAATATCATAATTTATCTTCATCAGTAATCAACTTCATTCAGCCAATGAGAGATTTATGGGAATTATACATAATACTTGACGAAGTAGGATTGAAGTACCTATTATATCCCATTGCTGTTATGATGTAGTTATTATGCATTCAAAGACCAATTTCCAGAAACCTAGACATATTGATGATGTCGGCGACATCGTACTGGCACAGGGAATCGTATTTTAACTCTGTGTGAATGTGGATTTTCAGAAAGTACGTCATGGGAATGGTGGAGGAGCCAAGTTCCTCTTCTAGATATGTTTTTTTCTGAAGTGAAATTTGATCTTACGAAAAAAAGAAGCAATACGTATATATAAATTTTTTTCTGTGACAGGAAAAAAGTTTGGCATTTCATCTCTGTTGGCAGGTTATAAAATGTCACTTTTCATAAATTAGTAAGTACTTTTTTCCCGGATATATATCACATATATATACACTGTTGATGGCTTTTGTTGTGCTATAGTTCCGAAAGATCATCTACGAGAAAGAACTGCAAGTCCTTTTATCTTCCATTCGACTTCGCGGTTACTTATATTACTAAACAACCACTAAATTCGCAATTTTTTGAAATCAAATCACATAATTAGACTGACAGAAGTGACATCAGATATTTGATTACTTCAAAAGAATGATAAAGATGCCTAGAACGTAGGTGTCCCTACTGTTAAAAACTTAATTTCACGTCGATAATTTTCAGATTTCAAAATAATGTAATATCTTCTCAATATTGATTCGTCCTTTCTTCTGTCACAGAAAAAAATAGTGTATTATACACGGGAAAAATATTAGATTTTAGCTCACGGTTTTTTTCTTCCTCCGCTACGCGTCGGGAGACAACACAACCTGGAGCTAAAATCTACTACTTTTTTCCCTTGTATAATAAATAACTATTCTACAAACTCCACAGTGAGATAAAAACCTCAATATAGAAAACTTCCCCATTCTATATGGATAATGAATGAAAATCGAATCTCATGAAACCCGTTTCAGGTATTGAGGCAATTCACCGGAGACGCCTCCCTACCCTACCCCTCGACGGTCTTCAGGTCCAAATGGGGCTCCGACCCCTACTTCTGCGGCTCCTACAGCTACATGAACCTCGCCTCCAACGTGGGCCACCAGTGCGACCTGAGCTGCCCCGTCCCTGGCACTTGCGACCCTGTGCCCCCCATCCTGCTGTTCGCCGGCGAGGCTACTTGCGCGGGGCACTACTCCACGGTGCACGGGGCTAGGTTGAGTGGAATCAGGGAGGCCGAGAGGGTGCTGCAGCTGACCAGGAAGTACGGTGGACCGCCGCCAAGGGATTGCGCTTGATATATACATTTCGATAATTTAAGTCACTATTATTTTTGTCATGTATAGAACGCTCGTATCTCATACCTATGCTATATTTACAATAAATGAATTCTACTCATCCTGATGCGTTCTCTGGGGAAGACAAGGAGTGAGTCACACCGTCGGTATCACGGAGGAAATGTCCTCTTACTGGAGAGCAACTCCAAGTCAACCACAAACAGAAAGCCAGGAAGGCTCATCAACCATTTGCAGATACAAAAAGTTTATCAGAGCTAAACCACAGTTAGGGCTCACTGCAGGTAGGGTCCCATGATGCAAACTGACGTATTTGTCTGACAGGTATTTGTCTAACAGGGTACGGACAGCATATACGTATTAATAATCAATACGGATAATCTCTATCTGTTTCCATAGCGAAACATGAAGCCGATTTTTGAAGACAAATGACTATCCATAAGGAAAAGTGAGATACAATCAGACACATACTGCTTCGATTGAAAGGCTAGTAAACGTTATTGTCCACCGAAACGCATGTCTTTGATGACTACTATAATAGCGCATGGCGCATGCGTATCATGCCACCAAATCCTTATGGATATTCATTTGTTTCATATTTTTGCCTTCATCCTGGCACTCGTTATGATCCGTATTGTTTATTAATACGTATATGACGGACAGATCATAGCACCTTTCTCTCTTAATCATCTAGTGACTTTGATTTCGTGTATTGGCGTCCCTGACATGACATTGCTGTCACGTCACATTCATAGGCGGCGTTAAAAGAGATCTTACAAAATTTTAAGTTCATACTTGATCTTAAAACGACATTATTCAATTCTGTTTTGGAAGGATGGTAAAATGTGTTGCGTTAGGCTGTGTCAATCAGTTGGATGGCAAATTTGAAGTAACCGAATGGGGAAAATTGGTAAATACATCAGCAACATATTCGAGGTGAAACTAATACACTCCACAAGTTTTTGAAAGCATTTTAGTAGAAACAGTTTTGATTAAAACGGGGGATTAAAAGAAGAGGCATATATGCCCTACCATTTAAAGAAGTATGCCTACATTCAGAAAATATTGAGTGTTCGTGAGAAACAGCAAAAATGATTTCCAACATGAATATATACAGCATACATGACATATGAGCACATTAGTTTAAATACCTACATACAATTTTTCACCATTTCCCAACCATAAGGCTTAGTCTAAAATCAAAATTCATTTATTGATAGGTACTACCTAAGAACAGTCCCATTTGGTAAAACGTATTAAACTTTCAGAAAAAATTACTCACTGCCTAACAAAGATTATGCTGGAGTTGAAAAATCAGAAAACTCCAGGAGAATCTGTCCGTACCCTGTTAAGATGATAAAAACGTCAATTTACATCAAGAGACCCTAACTACAGGATTTCTCACAAGTAATTACTCTGTGACGGGTTCCTGTGAGGTTCCATCCCAAAAAGATGAGCCTAGTAGAAGCTGACACATGCGCCTTTCGTAACAACATTGATGAAACTACGGAGCAGAATATTTTTCTCCATGTACTAAATCGCTGAAGGTTGAATAACCTTGAAGCGGTCCACCAATTTTCTACTAAAGTGGGAAATTGAACCGTCAAGATTAGCGTTGAAATCTTCAGAAATTCAACAGAACATAATTTGAAGTTATCGAATCGTGTTGTTATAGTGATTGATAATTGCACTGAATGCAGTAATCAAAATTCATTTGATTGGCTAATATGGTCACTTGGTCACAAATACGTAGATATGATGGGTTCAAATTACATGGAAAAAATTGCCTCTATAAGTACATTTTCAATCACCTAAACGTAGGTAATCTTGATTCATTATCGATTCATTATAGATTGAGAGCCATCTATTGAAACATAATTATTATGAACAATAATTTCATTCGTATAGGTAGTGGAGAAGTGCATTATAATACATGACTCTTAATGATTCTTGGAAAGTGCCATAAAAAATGAAACTGGACTATGATGCAGAATAAGGTGAGCACCTGATGACTATTAAAATTACAAGGGGGGAGGGGAGTCTTCATCAAGGAATTGCGCTTGATATATTTATTTCGATAATTTAGGTAAGTACATTTCTTGGTCATTTATTGGACATCCGCTTTCCATACTATAGTATATTTACAATAAATAATTTAAACTTAGCCTACGTTCATTGTCATCGTTACAATTGTCTTCAATGGCTATCTCTATACAGTGAGAATCGAGATATTTTTCAATTTAACAATGATATGGATTTCTGAATTCATTCATGACTTCTTGGAATAAGCTGAAAATATATTTTTGTTTTCTGTTCTATAACACAACGGGAAATGTTGAATTTATATGGGCTCTTATATACAAGATGTCCCATTCCAATGGAAACACCCGGAATATCTCTTGAAAGAAATGTATTATGAAGAATCATCGTGATGTCGATTATTATCATCCTGGCCCACACAGAGTAATATCCTTAACATTTCCAAATAGGATCATGGGTTGATTGATCAAATTGATAGTTCGATTTTTTGAAATTTTTTCAAATACACAAAAATTATGAGTATGACCCAGAGGAAATATCGGATCTTAAATGATGAATCGAATTTCTTGTTATTTCCAATAGTTTCAACCAGATTCCTGGTCATCAATGTTGATGTTGAGTTTTAAAATAGTTGAACTCTATATTAACTTCTCACTTCCCAACTCATGACAAAGCCACTGATGTTTAAAATTACTAATACCATGTTATATGCTCATATATTGGGCTCATTCTCATTCATGCGTGATCATAACCAACAACATATCCGAAACTGCATATATAATTCCGATTCACACTGTATATAGTTTCATAATAATATCTAACGACAATAGGTAGAATATATCATGTCATAATATAAAATAAACAGATAAATAACATAACATTTAACATTATTTTAACATCCAATTTGCAGTACAGCTAGAGATTCGCAGAGGCAAAGACCTTGATGAATTTTGGATAGTGAGACTGATGGAATTATAAGTTCCCTTTATTTCTTATAAGAGGAAGTCATTTGTGAAAATAATTAATCTCCATCGTGATATACTGTTCAGTAAAATCAGAAAAATTAAGTGATAACTGCTTGTTTTGTGTATAACTTCCAGAAATTCATCTTTCCATCTCAGCTTCACAGAACTCTAGCAGTAGCATTAATTTTCCATCTAAGAACATCGAGTTTCATGATAACAAACCATTCAATCCGCCTACTTCTTCGCCAATATTTCATCAGCAGTTTCTTTCACCTCCTTCCAAGAAACATCAATATCCGACATCTCAGTTTGCTTCGAACATATCGCCAATCTCAGGAAATAAGTGTCCCTAATCTTGGAAGGCACCAAGTGTATGACACCTTTACCGTTCAACCTCTTGAGAAACTGCTCGTTCATCTCGTTCGACCCCGTCAACCGAAAACAAACCAAGCCCATGGTGACCTCCTGAGTGATCTCGAACCTCTCGTCGGACCTCACCAGAGCCTCGAAGTGGTGAGCCATCGCGATCTGCTTGCGGATGTGCGCTTGGAGGTTCTCAATGCCGTAAAGCCTGAGCACGAACCATATCTTGAGCGCCCTGAACCGTCTGCCCAGAGGGATCTGCCAATGGCGGTAGTCAGGGGCGGAGCCTTGCTGCTCGTGCTTGAGGTAGAGGGGGTCCACGTTGAAAGCGTTGACCAGCCAAGAGGGGTCCTTGAGCCACATGGCGGAGCAGTCGAAGTTGATCAACAGCCATTTGTGGGGGTTGAAGTTGAAGGAGTCTGCTCGTTCTATGCCCTTCATCAGATATCTGAATAATGATAACTCCGATTAGGACAGTTGTGCACGAATGTGCGGACTCAAATAATATTGTATGTCAGAGCGAGAAAAGGTAACAGAGTCTAAGAGCTGACAACAAGTTGCATTGTCCGATTGATAAATCGATATTTCCTACCTTATCATACTACCAAAACATCATTAGAGAAACTGATCGGGATGTCTGGCAGGTTTTCAGTGGTGGAGGCGGCCGTGGTATGGCCGAAAAAGGTTGGAAAAGAAGATCAATGCAACGTACGATCAATAGAGCGCTGAATTTTTGTCTTCCACAAAATAGAGACTTGGGCCAATTTTATTTTCGTTTTTCGTCACTCATCAAAAATTATTTTCATATCTATAGGGTTTAGGAATTTCAAAATATCGGCTAATGTTGAGTTTTTCAAATGGGACACCTTGTTTTCAATTGCATTTTCGAATGCTCCATCCAAATTGCTACACAACTGTTTCATGTATTCTGAATTTGACTCCCCCGTTGCAAAGTTATTTTTTTGTGGAAAAACAAATTTTGTTGAGTCCTATACAAAAATGTATTGTGATTTTCATCTCGACATTGAAACGAAATAAATCCATACGAGGAGAGACCATTCGTTTCTACAAAATCACTTCGAAATATTGAACACTGTCAATAATAGTCGGAAAATCTTTTTTTTTCACGTCAACGGTTTCAGATCCAAATTAACTAAAATTTTCATTATTGTATATTATGGATTCTGCCGTTTTCGATATAAATTGATTTTTTTTTCATCAAATTCAAAATATATCAAATCCGAAAAAAATGAACACATTCTTTCCGAAGTACTTTTATAATTTGGCAATGTATTAGAATGCAAATAAGATGAAGGTCAAAAGTGATATGAACAATTCCTTCAAGAATATTGTTGTTCCTACTCAATTCCTCTCTATCAAGAATGCTTTATGATGAAATACTGAACATGCCGAAGATTCAAAAACCTTCTTGGAGTACATATGGTGAAGCTATATCAACTTGAGCCAAGCATGACTAGGTACACTTCAGGCCAATCAAATATATCGACTGATAAATCTGATTAGATTAATGATTACTCATACAATCAATAGGGTTCTTACCGATATTCTGGACAAATGAATGCTGATCCTGCATAAGCCGCATCGATGTGAAGCCATATATTGTACTGGTTGCAGACTGGCCCCATCTCTTCTAGATTATCGAAAGTACATGAAGAAGTTGTTCCTAATGTACATACAGCCTGGAAAAAAAATGAATTGGTGATATTGAAGTTTGTAGACTTGAAATACTCATTCTTTGGGTAATAGATTGTTTACTGATGTTGATAATAATTTATCCTCACATAGAATGGGATGAGCCCAGCTTCAATATCTTCCTGCACAGCCTTTTCCAGTATTTCTCCAGTTAGTTTATTGGAGTCGTCTGGTTGGAGTGACCGCAACTTGATTCCACCGAGGAGACCAGCCCTTTCAACTGAAGAATGACTTTGACCTGAGAACAGAGGAATCAGAATTATAGCATATAGGTTGATTTCAAATGGAGTATAATACCATTGCGTCTAAAAAAGTGCGAGAGCGACGATATCGGCATCGCTCATCTTCGAATGTTCCGTCTTCGGAATGGTGCCAGAGTGGCCTCACTGGCCGTGCTCTGGAACACTGTGATTTGCTGAGGCAGTGCCCCAGGCAAATTCACAGTTTCAAGTGGAATTCATCCCAAATACCATCGAGATATTTGAATTTGAACAAAATCGATCTCAAGGACCGTATTGTGCATTGCATATTTAATATAGGGGTCACATCATGTGTCTCTCGATATATGATACAAAATATTTCACTTTTTCAATAAGGGGAAAAACCAGATTCTGGAAGAATTGATAGTGATTATATTATGATTGAATGCGTCTATAAGAGCTTTCATAACATGTTCAACTTTTTGTTCCAGCTGTTTCCATGTCTGCTTCATATAGAATGAATCATCATCTGCAAAGCCTACCTCGCTTATTAGCTTCTCATTGAGAACGACCATGATCCGACCAAATAAGAAAAATGGTAGTTTTCGACAAGTTTCACTTTTTCAATAAGGGTAAAAACCAGGTGTTGGAAGAATTGATAATGAGTACTTCATGATTGAATGCAGCTTTTATGACTTTGATATCTTGTTCAACTTTTTTTTCAGCGATTTCTATATTGACTGTATCATCTGCGAAGCCTACCTCGCCTACTAGCTCCTCATTGAGAACGACATGGTCCGACCAAATAAGAGAAACAGTAGTTTTCGACAAGTTTGCCTGCCTTTTTAAATAAATAAATAAATAAATAAATTTATTAAATCCTTCATGATCAAAAAAAATGATATAGGATACGTCAGACAACAGATGATACACAAACATTTTAAACATAAATTAGTAACATTACAGTTATACATCAAAAGTAGATATAAAATGAATATAAATAAAATAAAGAAATGGGTCCTAATAACTAAGATATTCATCAGTACTATAGAAACAACCTTCAATCAAGAATTCTTTCAGTTCTGCCTTGAAAATATGTTTACTACTTCGGTTTTTTATATCATCCGGTAGATGATTGAACAGTTTTGCTCCCACATATGACGGACAGTTCTCATAGAGACGAGTTGAATGTTTTTGGAGCCGTATCAGTTCACCATGCCTGGTAGGGTATGCATGAAAATCACAATTTCGGTTGTAGTCATGGATATTTGTTTCGAATAATAAAATGCATTTGTATATATAAATGCATGGAACGCACATGATTTTATTTCGAATGAAGTATTGTTTACATGATTCTCTGTAATTTAATCCAAATATCAATCGTATAACCCTTTTCTGAGAGATGAATATTTTATTTAGTTTTGTGCAACAGCCCCACACAGCAATGTTGTAAGAAATATGGGAGTATACAATTGCAAAATATACATTCAAGAGCTGTGCCTTACTGAATGTTGACTTCAACTGTCTAATTGCATAATATCCAGTGTTTACTTTCTTGGTAACTTGATTCATAGTCGACTCCCAGGTCATGTTACTATCGATGTAGGTACCCAGAAATTTCACTTCATTTGATGATTCAATTGTCTCATCGCCTACTCTTACGTTGAAATTATCAATTTTTTTTGTACCTTTGGAGTAGAACTGCATTAAAACTGTTTTTCTCGAATTTACTACCAAACAATTCTTTATACACCAGCTTGTGAACTCCAAACTTAGCAAATTCAATTTTTCTTGAAGTTCCTCTGGGGTAGCGGCATCCGCGGCAAGCGTAGTATCATCAGCATACAGAACTATATAATCTGTGCTTATATGATTTGGCATATCATTAATAAAAAGGAGAAAGATTAGGGGACCCAATATAGACCCCTGAGGAACTCCTAAGTCCATATCATACGACTGTGATCGACATTCATCAACTTTCACATGTATTTTCCTAGAAGTCAAATACGACTCAAGCCACGAATTGAAAGTACCTCGAAAACCAAGGGAATATAGTTTTTTGGAAATAATACCGGGGTCGATGATGTCAAATGCCTTCGACAAATCAAAGAAAAGTGCACCAACGTATCGTCTTTTGTCAAGTGAGTCATAAACATACTTGAAAAAGCTGCAGAATGCACTTTCCGTTGACCTACCTGGGCGGAATCCGTGTTGAAATTTAGATATGATATCGAATTGATCGAGAAACGCTAGCATCTTCTGATAAACACATCTCTCAAAAATTTTACATAACACTGTAGGAACTGTTACAGGTCTGTAGTTCTCAATTAATGTTGACTCACCTTTTTTTAAAATTGGTGTTATTGACCCAACTTTTAGTTTGTTGGGGAACTCCCCCTTTTCAATAGAAGAATTTATCAAAAATGCCAGTGGTTCGCAAATGAAGTTTCTGATATTTTTGATGATTTTTGTGGAAATGCAATCTACCCCTACTGAGTTCGTATTTTTCAGGTTAGATATAATGTCCAATATATCATTTGGAAGTACAGGGGTAAAATAGAAGGTATGGATTACATGCATAGTTGTGTAATCATTGAAAGATGTCGACTCAAAATGTAAATCAACTGTATTTTTTGCTATAGTCGAAAAGTACGAACCGAAAGCATCGGCGATCTCATTTGTGTTGTGGACCAATTTATTATTCAGTAATAATTCGCGATCTATTTTTCGTCTTTTTCTTCCAGTTTTATAATTAACTATATTCCAAATTTTTTTCTGTTTCTCCTGTTGAGTTTTATTTTCAAGTGAGCCCTGATTGAATGCATACTTTGCCTCATGTATCTTCTTCTTGTATATTTTTTTCGAATCATTGTAATATTGTGTAACTTCTAAATCTCTCACATTTTTAGATAACCAAAAAAGATTTTTCAAGTCATTCCCCATGAGAACTATATCTTCTGTGACCCATTGTTTTCTACTGGACTGAATATCGTGATTAATGGTTTTTTCCACAGAAGGACACGTTAAATTTATTCAATATATAAGTATATTCAGAAATGTTTCATAGGCACATTGAATGTTAGGAACACTTCCATAAATAGAATGAAAACTTTCATTCTTCAAACAATCTTGGAGTCTCGCGAGATTCTCAGAGCAGGTGTTCATAAAGCTTATTTTCTTTCGGGTATCTCTCTTATCTAAAGTTTGATCAGAGAGTTCGAAAGAGAGGCATGAATGATCCGCGAGGTTCACATTTAGTATTTTCTCTAGATATAGAGACTGACAAATATTGGTTAAAAAATAGTCAATTTTAGAGCTACTCGTTCTACCACTTGTGTCAGTGAAAATTCTGGTTGGTTCAAAGTTTTTGAAGCTGAGGTTGAAACTATATAACAAATCTTTCAGTAATATTTTATCGTTTGATTCACATGAATAGTTGATATTTTTTATCAACATCGAATAAGGAATCTGGAAGAAATGCTGACTCGAAGATACTCACTAGAAGTATATCCGACCAATTTAGCGACGATATCGGCATCGCTCATCTCCGGATGTTCCGCTTTCCCTGTGCAGATGGCACGTGCCTTAGCGCCCAATAAGGCCACCAGAGTGGCCTCACTAGCCGTGCCCTGGATCACTCCGCCGCCCTTGCCCCCCGAGCAGGCCAGGAAGGGCTCTGGCAGAGCAAGCATTTTCCCCAGCCAGTCCATCATCACGACTTCGAGTTCGGTGCATGCCGGGCTGGAGATCTGGGAAAATAGATGGTTTGTGCTATACCGAAATAAGGCCAATCATAAATGAATATAGAATGATTTCGTGCAAAAGGTTATGGCGTTTTGAAACTTGCCAGGATTTTTGTAGGTCCTGGAGAAAAACTTCCTTTTTAAAAAACTTGTGTGCCTAGGACCACACGTAAGAAGAGATAACTTCTGCTTATTCTTTCTTCTGAACAATATGAGGGAAATCTGGATGAAAATACATTGATTTCATGTCATATTTCCACGTATTCGCGAGAAGGATGAACTAGAACTGAATAACAATTAAGTAACAATAGTTATTCAAACACCAAGGAAGGTTAAGCATAACATTATTACTCAGGGACCAAGATAATATATCCCGAGGCTTCAGCTGAGGTTGGATTATCCTTTGAACTTTTAGAGGTTATACGTACAGACGATCGAGTATCAGTAAAGTGTTGGTCGACAAATCTCAAGGTTGACAACGAATGGATGTACTGACTGGGCTTGTCGAGTTCGGCTGAGTGGTATTGCTAGTGATGGAATGACAGCAGATATTCCTGAGAAACATTTCCCGTGGAAGTATCTATAGAAAAGTTAGAAATCGACTACTTTTCTATGGTGTTCTAATGAGGTCAACGAACTAGTGAGTGTGGCATCACCCACCAGGCGAATGGCACTTCTCTGGATAGAATCTAAGAGCATCGGCGTATGTTTGGGTGCTGAAGCCCATATGTGAGAATAGTATTCTAAAACTGGCCGTACATGTGCTTTGTAGATCATAAGAAGCTGCTGAGATGTAGAGTAGATTTTGGCATGAGATAAAAATCCGAGTTTTTGTGAAGCAACTTTCGCGATGGATCGGACATGATTTTCCCATGAAAGAGTATTGCTGATGGAAATACTGAGGATCGATATAGTTGTATCGGTGGGAATGATGGTGCCAGACATTAATTGTTATATTATATTGTTAGTGGAATTGAATTGGAAATCGCAGATTGTTTTTTCTCCATTCAATCTATGTAGTATCTGCTTGGCTATGTTTTTCTAAAGTAGGCAGGAACGCCATCGAATGTGTTATTCTTAGTAGATTCGACCAGTATATACGTGCCGTCTAAACTGAAATTATTGTTTGATCGCACTTGTGACGACACCAAAGTATGGTTTTTGTCCTTTAAATACAGAATACAGGAATAGGGATTCAGTGCAGTTCCATACAATTTCGGAGTTCATTGTGCTGGAGCTCATCGTGCTTTGAGAGCAGCCTGACTAAAATTCCTATCAACTAGAGGTCTGTTAGTATTGCACACAATGCAATCGCACAAATTCCAGAGATAGTATGATACTTTCCGAGATTGACTTCGGACCAATAGTGATGACGACAGATTAGTGATAATCAGTTATCTTGAAACCATTAAAAATAATTTTTTTTCAAGCATGGTTAATTCTAATAAATTTCAAATTCTCTAAAAATTGCCTGACGCTTGAAAGCACCCTATATAGACCGCAATAAATATTTCTAGAAGATGATTCCGAGTATTATTCAATAGGAATGATGGATTTCCACCAAAGATTAATTATTAATAATTTAGACGACAAAATCCGCATTCTATCTCTCGTCGCAGGTAGTTAACGACTGAAGTATTATACTACTATTCTCCCGAGATAACGCTCCAGTAGTTCCCTTTAGTCGTTCTGAAGGAGGAAATGATCCTTTCCAACACAGAGGATTACGTCCTTTATGAACGCAGCACGATTGTTCTCGCTGCTTTTGTTTTGTCCTGAAGTTATATCATCGCTCAATATTTCGAGTTGGGGATAATAATTCACCTATCCACCAGCCTTCGGTTTATATTTTTCATTCAAATGAATTGATTCGAAATGATGATTTCAGCCGATCATGTCCAACGGTCTGGAACGTATACACAGGCCGTTTTTGTTATAATATGTTCTACCACTATATTGGTTCCTCGAAAACGGTAAAAGATATATGAAGTTGGAAAATCAAACAAAATTTGCCTATTTAAGTGAACAATGCAACGATGTATCCAAATCGGACGTCACACATTGATATTTAAATTTCTCATGAATAGTAGATTGTTTCATTAGGATCAAAAGTGACACTTTATTTGACAAGCGAATTTTCGTTTTGTGGGGCGGAGCATCTAGCGAAGCCAAGCGAAAGCGCGAGTCAAACAAAGTCACTTTTGATCCGTATGAAACATGCTATTTCTTCTACAACCGAAAAAATAAACTAAAATAAATTCAAGTAAGTACCCACCAATGTGAGCCAATTGACAGATTATTATAATGATATGAGTAAGTAGATAGAAGCAATACCTCAGAATACTTTACTTTGTTACAATTTGTGTTGACATGCATCATGTGATCAGAGACTACAGGCACGAATTCAATACCACCAGAAACGTGGATGCCGTGCAATGCAACCAATAATCCATAATAGAAAATACCGTGCCAGTGCCAGGTATAGGAGAAAGAAGTGGAAAATGTTAGGTTAGTGAGCATCTCAACAATGATGAGTGCGATTATTTATTTCTCCCCATATTCCACTGTGTTTGGCTGGGTAATCAAAAGAAAGTAAACAATATCGTTACATATGCGACAAAAAGGTATTGCTGGCTGTGATTATTCAAAAACAAGTTATCCAATCAATCAGATCCCGAATGAACTACAGATCGAGCAAGAATGTGAATCGTAAAGGCTTTCCTGATCAAAACAAAAATACTTAATTATAATATGATGTATTCATATCTCCAAGCAAATCTGGTATGCGCTCCAAACTAAATAACCAACCATAACAATGTTGTTCATTCTTGATGACCTAGTACATCCATTTTAGTTCGTAGGAGCAGAAGTTCAACTTTAGCTCCTAGAAACTAAAAGTGTTGCCTAGCAACATACCTATGTTTGTGTCAGTAATAGAAACGTCAATTCAAGAGCTAATTTTGGTAATAGAATGGACGACTTTTGTGTCTGTTGCAGAAAAAAGTTGATTTCTCTTAAAGACAGTACTCAAGTGAGTCCGTTTAAATCTCAAAAGAACTGGTAGTGCGCGGCGTATGTGCTGACCGACTTCAGAAAGATTATACCTGTTTTAGTAGAAAATCTTGGAACGCCTACTTATATTATAATGCTAAATTGCAAAGATAAATCTCGCAGTTATCCCAATTGACAGACTGATTTTGCAATTTCAAACAGAACAATGTTTTCATCGCATCTAGCTTGATTGACAATTTCATATTGCCATTTTGTCAATTGAGGTAATTGCAAGATTCATCAATTATAATTTTTGAAAGAACTTTGTTTGCGTTATGTTAGTTCAATTCAGTAAAGCGCCTGCGTAAATTTCAATACTCCTGTTCTAAAAAATTTCGCAAATCACCTATGCAAGTGTACTTGATAATTATGATACTGGTTGCTAAACTCAAAAGTGATATTTCAGTAAAATAGTGTCAAATGGAAATTATTCTGTTCCAGATGTGAAACCTTGATAAACCTAATGATCACATAAATTCTCTTTCATTTCAACAGTCAACGTGTGTCGAAAGAATTGGTAATAATAAATTCAGTGTCCAAAGGAGATTGACCATTATCCAATGATCATTAGACGAACAGAATGGAGAACAAGTAGTGTACATAAGATAATGCAACAGCTACTTTACATTGTTTATTTTTTATAAACCTGATTCATTTTATGGTATATGATACTACTGGTCGAATCCTAATGAATCCGACATGGTTCAATTCTTATTGCTATGTCTTATCATTGTTATCTGAAGCATTCAGGTATTTCAACATCTTCCTATTTCTTCGGTGTTTCAGAAATTAATTCCATCTGCCAAATTCGATAGTATGATGATAATATCTTCTATGTCAAAACGTATCGAAATACTGGCTCTTTTGGGGATATGAATTTCATGAATTTCAAATTCGCATCCAAGAAGGCATCAAGGTTTTTGGGAACAAGATATACAAGAATTGTAAGTAACTAAACTGACACTGAATAAAATGATATGTGGCCTTATTAGGCTTACCGTGAAGCAAATAAGACTATATGCATGTGAAACATGAAGTAAAGCAAATAAAACATTTGAAAATATTTCTCTATTCTTCAAACTTATGAAGAACGATAATCCATAATTGTTGAATCAACGCTATAATTATGCTGTCGCGGAAATCAATGTTACCAGGTGGCGCTCGGTTTTCATCGTTCCATGTCAAAGCTACGTCAAAACTGGGGGAAAACAAACTCAATCCTCACTCAATCCCATTAGTTTGACTACTACAGCTACAGCAAAATGTATGCAATGTAGTCTATGCACTTTATCCATAGACAACAGTTTGTTTTCCCCCAGTTTGAAGTTGGTATTATGTAACCTAGATGTCGCCCACTTCGTGAATCTCGCGAATACCATATTCGAATTTGGCAATTAGACTTTCTAGGAACGACATGACTCCATATATCAGAAGAACCTCATATTAGGTAGATCATTGTCGATCTAAATGAAAACCTTGTAGGCGACCTATAGTGCGAGGAGGTATACTATTGTCTCTTCAGTGAATCGAAATATGTATGTCTGTCAAGTGGCGCTGGGGAAGAGTCTTTGGAAAGAGCTCATTTGTTTATGTCAAATTCAAGTTGCATCATAAATCATGCTAATACAGCATTGCCTAAACATCTTCCTCCTTCCATTCACTTATAGGTAGATAATTTTCATACTCGATAATATATTTCGTGATAATGTTTCATCCTCGGGTTTCAACATGACAGATTTTCATTCACAAACTTGACAGGAGCATGAAAAAATTTTCGGTAAGGAATAAAAAATGAATAACTCAGTCTTCTTAGTTAACGTAGATGTCTCCGAGGTACAACATTTCTTCATTTGTCTTTTCAATGAACAGACAATATTATAGCTCTTGCCTACTAACTACCTAACTAGGTTGTCATCTAGAACGACAATCGGTAGATAGTTCAGGTTCGATTGGTTCCTAAATTTGATTTCCCAGTTCCGCAGTAGTTCTCATGAAATCAAATTATCAGCGGAGTAGATAAAAAATCTATAGACGAAATCACCGCAAACTCGGAGATATCAAAACTTACCCAAGTGAAACCAATGCAAGCGATTGCACCGCTCAGTATGTCGGCAACTATTGCCGGATAGGAATTCGCAGTAGGATAATAAGCGTGAAATCTGGGTGAATGCCAATGCGTCACCTAAAAAAAAAACATAAAAACAATAAGATAAAGTAAAATAATGGATTGTTTTTCAACCAAGCCCCCAATTTTATAGAGCCAAAAATCCAGGACACCCTTTCTTTCTGGCGCTTCCTGATGTTTATGAAATATTGAGATTGTCGATGAAAAGTATTCTCACCCCAGGCATAACCACTCTCTCGATATCTTTCATAATATCCTCCCATTTATCTGGTTTCTCAGGAGCAGTTTCTGGTATGAGCGGTCTCAAATATCCCGGCTCCACAGTTGGTAAGACTCGCCTGGAACAAATATAAAGTTGATCCAAGTTGAGCATGTTCCCCAATTAGTAGAGACTTCTTCATAATCGAACAAGCAAAACTGTTTAAACTATTAATGAATAAGAATTTCAACATTTTGTTCTTCACAGTTTGAGTGAAACTTCTCTGAATGTATGCAGGTCTGTACTTGTATATAAACGGCGTTTCTGGATGAGTTGTGTATATGTTTTCCTCTACTAGCTCATCCATTCCATCTTCAACCTGAAGAATGAATTTTCTTCCATAATATCTTACTACTACCTAGAGCCCACCAGAGTGAAACCACAACTGGCACGCATTATAAGCAATCAGGTGTACACGTGTTTTCCAATGGTGTTCGCTATGATATATTGTTATTAGTGCAACACTAGTTCCTAATCAGTGCTACATTAGTTCCTAATCAGTGCATCACTAGTTCCTAATCAGTGCATCACTAGTTCCTAATCAGTGCTTCACTAGTTCCTAATCAATGCATCACTAGTTCCTAATCAATGCATCACTAGTTTTCCCAATGTTATTCACTGTAATTCAGTGAAGCACTAGTTTTCCAATGGTCTTCGCTATTAGTTTCATCATGTTCTAATATGAATTGTTATCATCTGCTTTGTAGAAGATATATACATATTTTTTAAGTGAGCGTTGCAGTTTTCCAATTATAACCACAATAATTCAGAACATCAGATCAGCTTTCGTGTGGATGGTGTTGACTGACTCATTTTGTGGTAAAAGACTTTCTTTCGATATAAGATGATGCACGATAATGCGATTTGAAACAGCATTCGGAGCATGTCATATTTTTGGAAGTTGGTTTTTCGATGGTTTAGACTACTCGATGAGATAATTTCACACATTGATAACAAATTGCGAAGTGACACTTTTCTTCAATTTCAAATAACGAAAGAAATAACTATATAGGAATGAATGCGCCATCCCAATAAGCTTGCTTCAAAATTTGGTATCCACTTACATCTCAACCCTGTAAGTGTTATTCAAATTCAAAGGATTGTCAATTTGAGAAAAATAACGAGATCAAGTTTGTAACTTCGAGTATTCACAAATTAGTGAAGAATCTAGTAGTGAAAATACTGAACATTAGTGATGAGATAACCCAATTCAGGTTTCCAAATAGACCTGTCTCCATTAGTACTAAGGGAAGCAAGGCACTTGCATATTTTTACTATTTCCTTCGTTTCATAACCACGAAGTTTCATACCATATGTCAAAAACATTGTCAACCAATTCATTCACAAACTTTCGTTGACAGAACCAAAATTCAAGTTTTCTCCCAAAATAATAATGAACCGAAACCTGATTGACCTTCCGTATCCTGATCACAATACACGCCAGTATGTCTCTAGGGTCTGCTGCGATATCATAGAAGATATATTGAAGAAAACCTACGATGAAGAAAATCCTTTGACTACTGCTTCGGAAAAATGTTCTCAGGGTACTCAGACCGAACAAAAACATTATTTTAGATTGATGGTACAAGAGAAGATATTCGAAGCTGCAACTAATGGCTTCCCATAAGGCCAGAAAATTACTCTGAGTGTTACTGTTTAAGGTTTTGTTGTAGGTATACAGTTCTGTAATTGTATGATAACAATAAATTGCTTCGACGGCTGAATATATGTCACATTACAAGAAAGTTACAATAAGCTGTGGGCATGGTGTCTATTTTTTCAGCAGCTGATTTTATCAAGCAGTATAATCCTGCTATAGAGTAACTTCTCCGTCTGAAGGACTGCTTTTTATATTGTCATCTTCAAATGTGAAAAACTTCATCTACGTTATGATTGACATGATATTCTCAATATCACGACACATTAAGCTAACACAGTAACTTCTATGTTCAAGTTAAATACTCGTAAAATAATTCAATTGATTTTCCTTATAACTTATATATACCTATAAGAACCCAAAGCACAGATTGACAAACCTTACCTACTCAAAGCAATTTTGAATAATGTTTTTATGGTAAGATAAACTTTTTTGATTCGTTTTTTCACAGAGTTTCTTTCATTGCTTATCGAACAACATAACCTACGTCCATTGTTGACTTTCATGAAATTTTCCTCTAGAAGAGAAACATTCACTTGCCTGCCATTTTATGTTGATAAGGGTGATTTGATTTATTATATATGCATAGTGATATCAGTGTGGGAGTGTCCATGTTTCATTGTCGATACACAATTTTCAGATTTTTTCTTGTAACATGAATATTCATGCAATCAATCATTCCATGAATTTTGTCCCAACTATTGCAACAAGCCGACTGAACTACAAAATCAGAATATCACACCTTTTGATGATTTGTTTTTATATTAATTGGAAGGAAATATATCTGATATGAATATATTAATTATGATTATAATTTGATATACCACCTGATTGGGTCAAGGGTGATAAACAAGAACTTTCACTATACTCTCAAGCATGTCATGAAATAGTTCACAATCTATAATACCTACACCCATTATTATGTTTGGGTTAAGAGGAGGATACACCATGCATCAGTGCAATGAAAACATGATTTCTCCGCCCCCACTTTTCATTGTTCAATATTGATTTTTTCGGAAAACAAAAAATATGGTGAGATGAAGAATTGAAATATCTAGGTTTCTCTGGAAGCAGAATTTTGAAAAAATTCACCGATATTCTGCAAAAAAATCATGAACATTGCATTTTTCGAGTATATTCAGAATTTTTTTTTGGAAAAACTAAGACAAAAACTCAAAATCTGCTTCCAGAGAAACATCCGTTCATCCTTTGTGAAGAGCCCAGTATTTTTTGTTTCAGGAAAAAAAAATTTTTAGAGGGGGAAAAGTGGGGGCGCGCGATCCCATGTTTTCCAACATTTCGACACTGATTCCTAGCGTCCTCACCGGAGAATGCTGAAAACTGTGTTTCAATATTGGAATACAAGCTTATTTTGCGTTTTTGAGATTTTACCAGAGGGATTCAAAAAGTAGGGCACATTTACGTTTGTACTTCAGCTATCTATATCATTTTTCATCATTTCTGTTTCTTCATCCTATTCCTTTTGAGCTTTTATACTGTCCACAATATCCATACATTATTTTATATTATCGAATGGGAATTATAAGATAATTTTAGCATTCCAGTAAGGAAGTATAGCACGATGTCCGTGAATCCTCCTCTCCGAAATGATAAATAAAAACATCAGATGATGTCATAGGTGCGGTGTGAGGTGAAACGTTTGTCGGCAAAAGGGGAACCGGCGAAAAGCCGCATTTCGGACCATATAAAGATTTTTTTTGAAGCGGGGAATTTCACATAAGTATAGACTTTCAAGGGTAGAGAAGATATTTTGTATTAGGTATATCACAGTAGAAAATATCGCCTATAATGGTATTCGTGAAATAGTAGCGGTAGACTTCGCGAGTGTTTCGAGTGTTTACTTCGAAGTTCAGGTTTTTATAATTCATGGGAAGGATAAATACGAATTGATATTATGTAAATATATAAGTATATACAGCATGTCTCACTTCAAATGCCCCCCTCCCTCTATATCTCAGCTATTATAGCTATCAATCGTGCGATTCTTACCAAATTTGGACTAGTATGAATTACCATTGATATGATCAGTTTTTAGGAAAAGAAACATCATTATGGACAGTGCCGTGCGTTTTTATTGAAATTGAAATGGGTTTCATGAATCAGGATTTCTTGTAGGAAAACTAACTTTACAGTACTCATGTTTTCGAACCTCCATGTGCAAAAATTCAATACTTTCAAAATTCTATAGAATGGGTCAAATTTCTCTCTTCATTATCAGCCCCGAATAAATAATGACTTCTAATTAACCGCAAATTCTGGAACGTTCAATAGCTCCAGTAAGTAGAAAATTATGGTTTACATAAAAAGAACAAGGCATAGTTTTTTTGTTGAACTCAATCATTTTCGAATGAATAATTTTTCCTACTCCCATTTTATAAAAAGCGAATTAATTATCTCGGATTTCTATCATGATACAGATCTTAACCAATGAAGACACGTTCTTTTCATCATGATAACAAATTTTTGGCCCATAAAAACACGTAGTACTAGGTATAATCAAGTGGGTCTATGTTTCTATCTCACTTGCTTGAGTTGTTTGACATTTAATTCCAAATGACAATCATAATGACAACGCGAATGCGTCAAAAGTTCATGCAATTCATGTACTTATGATGGTGGAGAATGCTGAAATATAAATAGTGAGAAATTATTTGATTTTTAGAGCTATAATTTCTATAGGCCAGTTAGGCACTTTCTGGGATAACAGTAAACCGGCAGACTCGCGTCATGGAAGCAAGCGTACCAGTGTAGGTATATCTATTCATGTGAAAACTCCACAAACGATAAGATTTCCACAAAATTCTCAAACACATGACATGTTTCGCTAATACAGTTGCTTCGTCAGGTGATATACTGGTACGGCCGAGTCAATTCAAAATATCTATTTATGTTGATATGCGATGGCGGTTATATATGTTCTCGAGTCTTGAATAGCGTAATACATGCGTCGAAGTCACCAATAGTCGATCTGATCATATTGTGTTCTCGCTGGGATTACGAAAATCATTCATTTCATTTATAATACACAGGGTGAGTAATGAATACTTCTGATGAGATGCAATTTGGAAGTTCTTAGTCGCAAATGTCAAATTTCTCTATCAATATTTTCATATTTATTTAGTTCATCCTTTTCGTGTATACGTGTAAATATTTCATGAAATTGATATAACTTCATTCAGATTTCCCCGTATTGTCTAAAAAATACTGGAAATACTATACCGGCCATCGAAGTTGTCACTTCCTACTTGTGGTCCTACAAAAAATAGTGTATGAAACTATCATGATATTGAACTATCAATACACTCCTATATACATGGTTTCCGCGTGATCGATGCATAGAATACTAATTTACGTTCGCCAAAATGCTGATGCTGATACCCTCCACAGAATTCGTGTGAAAATTCTTATAACGTTGCAGAACAATATTATGAGGTTCGTTTTCCTGTTGAAAGATGCCTTTTCATGGAAAATCGACCCCGTTTTATTTTAATAGAACCCCAGATACAGAATACCAGTCCAAATTTGGTAAAAATCGCCAGACTAATAACTGAGATATAGAAAGAGAAAAGCGTTTTTTCAAGTGAGGGACGCTGTATATGATAAAAAAAGTTCCATCTACTACGATGTGAAATTGCCATTTTAGAAAATATGACTCATTGTAATTTGCTGAAATTTTGCAGCTTTTGCAGCTACGTTTCTTTATCGAAACTATTCCAGATGGCACCTTATGGAAAAAATCCAGATCCGGACATGGGAAAAATTCATGTTATACTGATTTCTAAAGAGTTCACTTTGTGATCACTTTTCGCGAGAATTCTTATCAGAATCCGAAAGATCTGACGAAATGCCATAAGGACTGCTCTTCATTTTCAGGGCACGACACTTTGACCGGTTCAATGAAGAAATATGAAACAAAAAAGTTCGAATGAATTTTCAATTTTGACCTGACTGATGAAGTAAACAGTACTTTCAACTGGAATCATGTAAATAGATTTTTTGTACATTTTTGTTGGGTAAAAATTGACAGAAAAGAGTGAACGAGAAAAAGCACAGTACCACTAACACTGATTTTTGTGATGATTTGCAATATATGTTATAGTTCTTGATCGAAATTCTAGATAGATATTAGTAGTCGTGCCTCGAGTCGTGCCCTATTCTTTATTTCATGATGTGACGTGTGATTCTTGCACTCAAGATGTCACTTTATTTTTCAGATGCTGAACATGGAAAAAGTTCAAATGTTTGCAATGTTTAATACCATAGAAGATTTACAGACCCAAGAATATGTATAGGAGTAAAACCTTACTACGGCTATAACACACAATTGCTCTCGTTTCACTGTGCTCGATACGTCAATGAGGTACTTTGTATATCATCAATATTATTTCCGTATCTGATATCACAATGTGTTATTATTTCAAAAAAACCTCATCGCTCATGGAATGTCAAATGTGAGCAATGACACCGCTGTCTAATAGATGAGCATTACTTGACAGGAAATCAAATGGCTACAGGACGACGAAATCGAAAATGTCGCTGTTATCTATTATAGCCGTCGAAAAATTATGGCAGCATTCGCCAATATGGCTCATGCTGCAAACTTTATTCTCGTAGGAAATCACTATCATTCCGTGCTCGTTAAACAATTTAATAATTTCATTCATTACATAATCTGATCAATCACATCACAACCTGTGTAATCGCGAAAACACAAGCGGTCTTTCAATTCAAAGACTGTCAGTTTGGCATGAAAAAATTATATCTGTCGTCAGAATATGAATCGCTCATTTATGAGAAATTCTCTCTCTCTCTAGCAAATCACAACTCCGTTCTGAATATGTTCTCATGATTCTGTCTTTCATTGTTAAATAACTCAATTGTGTTGAAATACCACTCGTCGTGGTGTTGCCCAGCAGCTTTCGTGAACAAGGAAGCGACAGAATTATCTCGAATATTCAGAACATCCTGATAAATCTTCATGCCATAATTTCACCAGTACCCATCTTTTCGGAATATCAACAGATGTCACGTCACGTCAAATGATGAAAAACACCGCCTATACTATATCATTATTACTTCATTGATATTTGCAATATTTGTAACGAGAAACAAGTCACGATGTCGATCAAAAACGAACACTTCAAATGACCAAAAAAGCAGTTCTGTGTTTTTTTATCGACTACTTATATCTGCCGATTTCTATCATGAATTCCGATAAATTCACATGAATCCAGTTGAAATGAGAGAGTTATCAGCTAGGTTCAAATTGAAAATTCAATCGAACGTTCTTGTTTCATATTTTTTAATGAACCGCGATCAAAGTGTGTCGTGCAAATTGAAGAGCAGTTCTTATGGCATTATGTCTGATCTTCCTGAATCTGATGAAATTTTTCTAGAAAACTGATTACAAAATGAGCTTTTTCTATATAACAAGAGAACATGAGTTTTTCGGATCTGATTTTTTATAATATGCCATCTTGAATAAAGAAACGTCACTGCCTAATTGGGATGAATAATATCTGAAATGTCGGCCATTGAAATCATAATATGGCAATTTCACATAATATATTCGTTATTGAAGGCCAACAGAATCGTTCATACATGAAATCTCAACTTGTTTTGTTTTCCACTACTCACCATTTGGCTATGTGAGTCTCTTCCTGGATTGCCCTGTATATCAAATTTGTCCTATAGTTTCTAAAAGCATCTTCCCCATATAGGTCAATATACAGCAAACTGATGAATATATTCAATAACAATATAATCCTTGTTACTATTTCACTCAAAAGTCGAGAAATATGGTGCATTGATCAAGAGAATTTTGATGAAATCATCGTGAGAAAAAGAACAGCAGTTTCGCATTCATGCTATGATATGACCCTTCTAACTATCATACAGAAGAGCAGCTTTGAAAATTCACGGCAACTTATCTCACAGCATCTAAGAAGCCTTCGCTTTTCTATATTTCGCTCTCGAATAATCTTGGACATCCCCTCGTATGTCTTCTTCGCGGCAATAAGATACGCCTATCGAACGAGCAAGGCGAAGTCATTGAGTGAGAAAGACGGAGTCCGTTCTGGAATTTCAAATATTTACCTCGTCTTCTACCCCTTAATAGAGGAGAAACTGAAGTATCATCGATATCATCCACTTAAGGATATATACAAACGCATAAACCTTGATACAATCATTTTTGACTTGACCTAAAAAATAAGATATACATAATATATTGTGAATACAAAACTATAGGTATAAATACAACCTATCCTATAATAGGAATAGTGAACTGATTGATTCCTTAATCATCACACTGATAGTTTAAACTTCATCATCTTCGAAACCATATCTGAATGGTTTTGATGTGCTAAAACGATTTTTTTTCAATGATCTATCATAATGTTCTTACCTGTCTCGTATATTCTCCAGATATCCTGCGACGTAGTCTATCATCTCCTTTCCGAACTCCCTAAACTGATTAGCCTCCATTTCTGAAAGCGAAATTCAATCTTACATCGAGTTTAGCAGAATATGTATATATCAGCAGTTTTAATTGAATATCTGATGAGGACATTTTCATTTCTTAAAAGGTGTTGACATTTGGGTAGTGTGTTTCATTTTGTGACTTGAACCTGCGAAAGCCTATAATAAGAGCCATGGGTTTTTTGTTTTTCTTTTTATCTTTTTTTTCTGTGACGGGAAAAAAATTTGACATTTCATCCCTGTTGGCAGGTTATAAAATGCAACTTTTCATAAATCACTGCTTTTCCACCGGAAAAAAGTTAGCACTCTCCTATTTTTTGTGCTAAAAATAAGCCCATAACACCTTTTTCGAGGAAGAACTGCAAATCCTCTTGTCTTCAGTCACAGAATTAGACTGACAGATATTTGATTACTCCAAAAGAATGAAAAATATGCCTCAAAAAATAAGCCTCCAACGCAGAATTTTCTGATTTCAATATAATATAATATCTTCTCAATATTGATTCGTCGTTCGCCTTGTCACAAAAAAAATAGTGTAGGGAAAAATATTAGATTTCAGCTCTCAACCTCGAGCTAAAATCTACAACTTTTTTTCCTTGCATGATAAATAACTAACAATCTTTTCCTGTAGATGCTTTGGATTACACTTTTCTCTTCATATTTATGTTCAGTATAGCCACTGCTACCGATAATACAGGGTGCCTCAAGTTTAACTCGTCTTACTTTGAAAATCGATAGCAAAAATCAAAATATCAGTGTATATAATCGAGGATATTAGATACGTATTTATTTCATCTGTTTGTTTTCATCATACGGGGTTAGAGTTCGCATATTTTTTTTATCTCAGTTGAAACAGAACCTATCGCGATCTGAAATTCGGTGAGCACTTCTCTATCAGCAATATGAATTAACAGTCCTTATCAATTGAATACACTGGGTGTTATTCTTCTTCGAGCCCTCTGACATGGAACTCATCAGATTTTTTTATTGGGACGCTAGTAGTGGATTGAACCTAATGAAAAATCATTATTATTTCTTCACAACACTTTGTGTTCTTCATTTCTTTCAATATATTTCGTGTCCGTGAACTATTTGATATTCAATTTGAATGATAATTTGATGTACTTCAGATAAACGTTCAGGTTAAGAAACTGTTATTCACAGTATAACATCATTACTGAAGGTAAGTAAATGAGGACAAATTTCCATCAGCTATAATTCACCAATAGTGTCCCAATTGAGAAAATTTGTAGGGTTCCATATCAGTGGATATAAACAAAATTGATACCCAGTGTAGCTAAGTCCCCTCTTAACTGTTCATATTGCAGATAGAAAAGTGCTAAACGAATTTCAATTCGCTGGGTTATGTTTCAACAGAGATAATAAATGAAAACCAGAAACTTATGCGAACTTTAACACCCCGTATAATGAAAACAAGTGTCTCCACGACAAAACTAATGCCCGCATTTATAGTCGTTTCCTCAAGAAGTCCTCAAGTCATCCTCATCTGAGGATGACTTGAGGACTCCTCAGCCCTTGCCGAGAAACTTGTTTTATAGATCCCTCTTGAGTAACCCTTCTAAAAGGAGCCCTCACACTTGGCAACAGTGTATAATATTAGTGTTCTATGACCAAATTTGTTGTTTCATGTCACTCAAATTTTTACTGTGGACATCAAAAGTATAATAATCCAGTAATAATCTTCAAACGTTGATATATTGGGCCTAACAACATATTTCTTCGATCACGGATGACTAACAGAAAAAAAAATCCAGAGTTCGAAGAGTATCGGTGACGATCGATGTTGGAATCACAATGCAGCAATAAGAATGATCCATTTGATTGAATACTTCGAATGAATATGTGGTTGTTTGTTTTCAATTTCATGACCAAATTATCAAGATGATACCTATATAATTGTAAATATGCTGAGTTTCCATCATTTGTACTGAAAAATCTATTATTTGAAATGAATAAAGATTGCAGCACATATATTTTTTCGAGATCGAGAAATCTCGAAATAAATTCTCGTTCTCGAAAAATCTCGAAGTGCTTTTCTCCATCTCGTCTCGAAAAAAAAAAGTTAGTCTCGTCTCGATCTCGTCTCGAAATCGAGACGAGACGAGAAATCTCGAATTTCGAGAGTCTCGTGATACCCTATACTTGAAGCTTCCTTCGAGCAAATATTTCGACTATAAAATGGAGACTGGTCCTTGAGGATGCCTTAAGGGACGAGGTCACCTTAAGGAGCGACAATAAATACGGGCCTAAGAAATACGTGTACCATAATTAAAAGTTTTGCTATCGATTGTCAAAGTTGAAAGAGTTAAACATGAGACACCCTGTATAGTGTTATGATTGAATCTGTTTATGTTTCATCCTTTGTTTCATGTACCATGTCAAAGAGTGAATATATTTGACAAAGGTTAATTCCATGATTTCATCACGCTTCAAGATATCCGGCAAATCTAGTTAGATGATACACTCTGACCCAAAATTAATTTCACAGCATATAGTTATCACATCATTAGGTGAGATAAATGATCGAAAAATTTGCATACCAGACCTTGTAATAATGTGGTAAATATCCTGAAACAATGAGATTTCACACAGGGTCGTGCAAGGACATGAAGTTGGTACTTATACTGAGCTTTCAATATTCATACTTCTACTTTGATTTTGGAGAGTTATTATATACAAGGTGTTTTTGAAACAGGTGCACATATTCAGCACAATAATATGATACAGTCTAAGGAATATTTCCATGATATCAGATTTTTTCTGATTATTCTAATTTCATCCTGAAAATACGATAAGAAAATCAAGTATGATTGAACTCCACGTGATTGTGCCTACCGCATGGAAATTTGAACAGAGGTGACGTCAGATTTGCTACAGTGTAGAAATTTAGGTGGGAAAAGGGGTCTAACCTCAAATTTCATTTTGATCCCTAATTCTTTTTATTAGTTCCATTCGATAGTACACGTCGAGCTTTCTCAGTGTTTGAGATATTTGCACTTATTTCAATGTCACCCTGTATATTATATTAACATTATTATGAGAAATCATTAAGGAATCCAGATATCTCTCAATGAACCTTGACAAATACTTTTCGAAAATGATATAGGTACATATATCTACTTACGTATTGAAAATTCATTGAAGATGCAGTAATGTTGTCCTATCAATAATTATTGTTATTATAGGCCAATAAAAACTACAATTATTATATGACAAAAAGAGAGAATTGCACAATCATGTAGTATAATGATCTGGAAAAAACGGTATTTAAAAGTGAAGATAAATGATTTCGTGATAAAATTCGCGAGAAAATTCGCTCAGGTACCTAGTTATTATATAAAAAATGAATACAACTACTGTACTAACATGCAATGATATTGTATAATACTAACCGTTCATTCTCCTGAATTTCCAGTGGGCTTTTTGACAAAATGAATTCATTTATAATCATTTTATGATAAAAAAAATACAGATTTTTCATGTAATCATGTAATGTATATTCTCTACGAGTTCAATCTGTGAATTGATGTTACATGAGAACATGGTGACTATAGGTACTTGGGTACCAATAATTATTATATCCCCCAATACGTTACAGTTTGATATATAAATGAAATTACTGACAATGAAGTTAATAACTTTTATATAGTTCTAGAAAAATAATGTTAGGAAGTTTGAATAATTATTGCAATTGCTATTATGAGAATTAGTGTTATTTCTCAATTGTATAGTGAAATACTCTACAATGAAAATAGAAATAAAAAATAAATCAATTTTGATCGTAAAAAAATTATGTGTGCATCAACATGTGCAATATAGTTATTTGTTCTACTAGGCAGAAAATCACAAGATATAATTCCGTGGCTTCAGTTGGAATGTTGCATAGCAAACTTTTTCTGCTTAAGCAGTAAAAAATAACCTTTTATGCCTGTTAATTATTGTCATCAAAAAAGCCACTTCGAATGGCATTTTCATGAAGAAAATTGTTGTTTGTCTTACTAGGCAGCAAAGCACAAGATTTAATGTCCCGGCTGGCGTTTCATATAGCCAAGGCGAAGGTGACGCTATAGGAAACCATAGTCAAAGTATTGTACCTTCTTTCCTGCTATGTGAAACATATTATTACCTCAAATTTCGTTCAAATGTCACGCAAGGTATAAATATTTAATCATTTCATGTTCACGCAATGTCATTATCAATTTTGATTAACAATTTGATTCAAATTATTACTTGTAACATTGCATAGCAACAAACTTTTTCGGCCTAGGCAGTAAAAAGACATATCTTATGCCTGTTAAGGTCATCTAAAAGGCACTTTTAATTTTATTTGGAGAAAAAGCATATTTGTTGCACTCATCATGATTACAGTTGTCGACATCAACTCGAGTTGCAAACTTTTTACACTATAGTTGCACAAACAATACACACAACACATTAATCAAATATACTCTAGTACTTTTAGGTTTGAATAATGTTATAATGTTACTTTTCCACAGAAAAAATTAGAAAAATCTATCTACCTATTTTGTTCGCGATTATATTGCTATAGGCAACAGATCAAACATATAGAAATAATGAGAAGATCGTATCAACCATTCCTACTCTTGAAAAAAGAGTCAAATCATATGTTACGTTATTATACCCTCTGTCAAATAAAATTTGGTGGTATTATTGATGTAATAGCAACAGTGTTAAATTCTTATTAGAAAATATTCTTCGAATGGAAATAATATCGTGAATCTTTTATAACTATAACAACACATATTGATTCATCAAATACACACCAAATTCTCCACATCTATAGCTATATACCATGGCCGATATTGATCTGATTCTCTAATATGAATAATCAGAATTCAAATGCAGCAGGATTCAACAAGAATTGTCATTCGAAAAAAAAATGATTAAAACATCACTCTTTCATTGGAACCATCACATCCTCGAATGAAAGATACGACTGTGAAAATGATATTTTTGTTTGCAAAATGTGCAATCAACATTTTGAAAACATGCTTCTGGTATTTCAAAACAATCAATGATAACAGATATATCATCATCGTATCATTAATTTCGATATCAATAATATGGCAGTATCATCATGAGAAAAATTGTTTAATAGGTAAATTGTACCAGTTTTGAGAGTTTTATTGAACCAATTACCTATGAGGTTTGTTTCACCAATCAAAATTATGGATATGATTGCTCCAATCAATAAATTGATTTATTTATGACTGAAGATGAAGGTATCCTACATACAAAAATGATAATAGAAATTAGATATATCATTTATAGGAATTTTAATTTAAAATTATAACAACTTCTCTAGTTGTATTTCAGAATAGTCGATTGAATTTCAGAAATCATCAATTGAATTTGAGAATAGTTACTTATATTTCCGAAAGCATCAATTGTATTCCACAATAGTCAATTCAATTTCAGAAAGCGTCAATTGTATTTGAGAATAATCAATTGAATTTCAGAAGTATGAATTGTATTCCTGAATAGACAGAAAGCGTCCGTTGTATCTCAAATGGTATTATCTGAAATACAATTGATGCTTCCTGGAATTGAATTGGCTATTCTGAAATGAAGACCACAGGGGAAAAGGGGGAATGTCACAATATAGAGGAAAATATGAGAAAAAAAAAGACCACCTTTTTATAATCTCTTGGATTCTAGGGAATCTCTATAATGTTGGGAAACATCGTGGGTACCTAGGGAGGATAGGGAGAGGAGGTAGGTATTGGGATTTTTTCAACTTTTGGAGAATATAAGCTCTTGGGAATACTCTGTTTGGCAAAAAATTCCAAGTAAACAATCCAGTTTTTTGACAATTTATTTGGACTTTCCCCATTTTTCCCTTGAATCTTTGGACTTATTTTTTGTTTTCGATGATTTTTTCATTCAAATATGATTTTTATTTCTATAGTTGTTCAACTTTATTGCTCATTATACTCCATCAAATGAGTCCAGGTGGTTTGATTTTAGTTTCCTCCAACTCGGAAACAGTAAGCAGGTTTTAAACATTGAAATGCGTTTCTCTCGAAACTTACTTTTTGTGACATTGCCCCTTTTTCCCCTGTAGTCTTCAAATACAATTGAAGCTTTCTGACATACAAATAACTATTCTGGAATACAGGTGACTATTCAGAAATACAACTGGAAAAGGTGTATAGATTCAAAAATGGTTATCATACGACTTTTTCTCCCAAATATTACTCGAATCCCTTCTTTGCCAAACCACACATGCATCCATTCATAAATTATTACTTAGGCAACTCCCTGAACTCCCGAAAACTCCACACTCCTTGATACCAGGGACACTTGTTGAACCCTCAACAGCACTTCAGTCAATCTTCGCTCGATTAATCTCCACTCGCGAATATTTCCTTCGGATGGAAAGAGCCCGCGAAACACAAGTCGCAGAACGTTGGACCAGCTTTAAATCACGGCCCGAGCGAACATATAGTGGGGTTTCTCCGTCTACAGACAGGAGGAGAATAATAATCATCGCGGCGGGAGAACGCTACAGCGCTGGACCGCGGATACTGATCAGTGATCACCCCAACGAATATAGGTAGTGAAGCATAGAAAAAAAATTTCATGACAATTGTGCATTTTGTATTACAGGCATACAATTTTCACCATTGTTGTACATAGTATGATATTGATTTCTAGATGTTGGTTACCACTGCATGCCCTTTTAGGGCTCTATAATTAACCCCAATGTATGAACAATTTACAAGTTCCTGTCCGCCCAACGTGTGCACTTCTTGAGAAAAAGCACTTTTTTCTTGTGCTGAATTTTCTTGTTTTTCCGCGATATCATACTGCCTGCCGTTGAAATATAGTTAGGAAGTTAAAACAAACTGAAGCGCTTATAATTAGGCCCTCCGCACACGGGTCGATCGGCGACATGGCGACGCGATTGCAATGACGTCACAATTTCTGCATTCGTACGATTCAAGAGACGGGAGTGTGTGTCATCCGCATATGGGTCGACGTTTTGTGTAGTCGACTCGCGTCTGATCAAGTTAGTTACTCTCCTTTTTGCAACTTCAAACAGGAAGTTTTCGCTAAAAATGAGCAGTTCCAGTGACGAGGAGGACATAGTCATGTTTTTGTGGCACCGGCAGATCAGGAGAAGAAGAAGACAACGAAGTTATGGGTGCATCCGTACATTGCACGAAATTTTCACACTCGACTTCTTGTTGCTGCACGTGAAATGCAAGAGAGTGACACAAATTTTTTGGCATTTTATAGAATGTCGAAGGAATCATAATTATATTGATCTAGTGGATACTCTTGCTCCAGCCATAAATTATGTGGATACAAATATGAGGGAATGTGTCAGCGCAGAAGAACGCATACTAATAACATTGAGGTATAAGATTCTTATATTTCAAAAAATCAAACAGTTCCTAAATTTGAGAGTATAAATTGGAAACATAAGATTATATGTTCAAGTTACTGAAAGTAAAGAACTCAAGGTAGTTAACACAAATAATCACAATGATTGAAAAATTATTGAACAACTTTCTCCATTGAGACGCACGATTCACTCGATCAAACTGCTTCCTTGCTAATCGCATGCGACTGAAAACGAGGAGATCTTAAATCGTACGTTTCTAGACGACCACTAAACGACCCGTGTGCGGGATCCAAATGCTTTGCTTAGGAAGTCGAGTAGAGGGGAGACAGTCGTACGATTTGAATCGCGTCGCCCATGACGCCGATCGACCCGTGTGCGGGTGATTCACACAAGACCAACGAGACGAGACTTTCATTAAGTCAGTAAGTTGTTATCAGTAATTTTTTATTGGCACCTCATTTATCCACTACTGAATTTGACAAACGTACTGTATACAAACTATATATATGATAGATTTTCGATCTCAGCTTTCCATGAAAATTCCAAATATTAATTTTTTTATCGCTTGGAGCGCACGAAAGGGAATCCCTATAATGTTCAAAGAACATCGTGCGTTCCTGGGGAGGATAGGGACAGGAGGTAGGTATTGGAACCCTTCTTGAACTTTTGGAAATTATATGTTGTTGGGAATACTTCCACAGGCAATGAATTCCAGAGCCTAGCCGTTCTATGGATGAAGGAGTCTTGATAAAGTGTTGTTCGACATCTTTCGAGGTTGACAACCAAAAGGATGTGCTGACTGGGCTTGTCTAGTTCGTCTGATTGGTATTGGTATAAATGATACATAAAGGCTGTTCCATTAAAAAATCCTGTTACGGACGCCATGACTAAATCGACGTGTATCAAGAGATCATTCAGAAATGGACAGTTTGGTTAAAAATGAATTCATTCAGTACTTTACGAAAGCACTGTATATTCAAATTGCTCCCATATCTAACGCATATATGTATAACATGAAGTGCCCCAATTTCTTAGAATCAGTTCCATATAATGTACTAACAATGATAATAATTTCAAGCTTGTATTACACAATGCACAATTGGTATACTATGCCGCTTCACTAATGTCGTTAATTGGCGCAGATTCAAGTCTACAGTAAATTTCTGCCCGAGAGATACGCTCACGGCCGATCCTGAAGAAAAACTTCATTGAAATTGCCAATCACTATCTGCCTCAACTGTAAATGCCTCCAGCAAAGTAGTTTTTTCAGGAAAAAACGAAAATATCCCTTCTGCATAAGAAAGGAGACTACTTTTTCAAACAAACTACCCCTACTCGGCCTAAAATAAATGAACCTCCTTCCTAAATGGTAGATTGTTTTATAGCGAAGCCGAGCGAAATCAAAATTTGCGAATCAAACGAATGAAACATACTTTTTTTCTGCAACCGAAACAATTAGCTCAAATGAATATGTGAAGTAACCACCAATGCATGCGCGTATAGAAACATGACGTGGAAAATGTTAGGTAAGTGAGCATATCAACAACAATAATAGCGATTATTTATTCCTCTCCATACTCCATTGTGTTTGACTTAATAATCAAAAAGAAGTAAACAATATCGTTGTTTGAGACAAAAAACTATTGCTTGCCGTGATTATTCAAAAACAAGTTATACATCCCGATCTGGCTCCCCTGATCAAAACAAAAATACTGAACTGAGATGTTTATGATTGTTATACTTTTCTATAATAAGATTCATTTATATCTCCAGCATGGGTATGAAATGTCATATCTGCCGAAATCGGAAACAAATCAGGTATGCGTTCAAATCCCAATAACCAACCGCAACAATATTGTTTATTCTTGATGACGTCTAGTACATCATTTTTAGTTCCTAGGAGCTGAAGTTCAACATTAGCTCCTAGGAACTAAAGTTCAACTTTAGCTCCTAGGAACTAATTATGTTGCCTTATAACATACCTATTTTTGTGAAAGTAATAGACACGTCTATTCAAGAGCTAATTTTGGTATTAAAATGGACGACTTTTGTGTCAGTTGCAAAAAAGGATATTTTTTGGATAATCACTTGGGGAAACGCTGTAGTCGCGCAGTTGCTTCCCCGCGGCAATGATTATCTTTTTCCTCCTGTCTGTAGTGTAGTCGCTAGTCTCTTTCAACTCGCTTCGGATATCGATCAATGGTCCAGTTCTGTGATACATCACAGGCCCAGAGCGCTCGGGATTTTCCCATCCACTGGGTTCGATGGGCTTTTTCTCATTTTTTGAATGGTTGAATGAGAATTACCATGTGTCATGCGAGTCTATTTGTATTCAAGTTGTCCACTCTAGAATTTTTCAGAATTTCGTTAGCAAGCCACTAGGTATATCGGCTATAAAAGAGTGAGGACACATATACTTTGTCATCATGTCTTGAAATATCTGAAGAAATACAATTCATTCACTTTTGTATTAGGTGCGTAAAATTATTGTTTTTTCAATGGCGGTCTCGGCCTAAAATTCTCTCGAATGTGTCATGAAAACAAGTATTTTATACACGAAATACAAACAACATTTTTTTTACAACTGTGAATGTGAATTTACAACATTGAGATTTCTAGCAAAATATTGAATTGTTCATCTTCTTCCAAACAAATTGAAATGTCTGATAAAATTGTGGAATCAACGTTTCTGATCAGCAGCAACATGGAACATCTCCGAGAATTTATGTTGGAAGTTGAAATTTTACTATTAATTATTATTCCAATGATTGAAATTGTTTTAGGGTGAATAATCAATTAATAATTACTCTGTTGAGAATAAATCCTCTATAAAATTATAGTTTATGTTGATTTTGTGAATTATTGTGGCAGTGAAAGAAGGTATTTTTTTCACGGTAAGAAAGGAGGTATTCGACAGTTGTACAAAAATACTTTTTTTCCACCACAATCTATATAGAACCGACCATTATTTACTCCTTTTCAAGGCATAAAGTGTGTTTTTGCTACCAAGGTACTTTCCGTCATTCTATGAACCACTATAGTCAAAAAAGACATAGCCACCTCTATTATGATCAACCGGAAATTCACTGCTCTGATGCGAGATTCGCAGGAATGGCACTCGAAATCTAGTAGAAATGTATCAATAACGACTCGTCATATATGATCATGACTACTAGATTTTAATTAGAATTGAAAAGAAGTGCTTTTATAGTGACATATAGGTCCATATTTCAGGTTCACAAATATAATGCTGATAGAAGAAAAAAAATTCTATAGGTATAGCAGAGATCTGTGGAACAAATATATCACTGCATAATTGCTTTACGTTTCATTGTCAATTATTGATCGGATTTTTCTGTTGAATCACTATATTATTGAGTTTCGTAACAATTATTCTAAAAATATAAATTTCATTGTAAATCAGTAACATTACCTACCAATATTCTATTATCAATATTCTATTATTTGATGTACAACTCTTCACAAAATGCCTCAGAATCAGCACAGCAATACAGGCAATCCTGCCTAGGCTTAATGTTTATTCTGGGTCGTTTTTAACAATTTGATATTTATAAAATTCATAATTGTACTCAAGCACTAAATGAATAAAATTTGATTTGATTTGATTTGATTTGAAATCATAGTCAAACGTGATTTCGTGATTAAGTATAATAAGAATATATCATTCTGAATTAGTGAATTGTAGATTCTGAATAAGTGAGTTGTAGATTCGCAAGGATGAATTGTTAGTTACAAGAGAAGAAATATTCACATTATTTTATGCACTTCCGGAAAAATCATCATGCTCTCATGGAGTTTCTTTATTTCGACAGTATGCTTTGAAATAGAGTTGTAGTAATTTAGCATTGGTTAATTTCTCCAGGGATGACACCTATGGTCAAAATAATATCGTTTCTCTCATCTGAAAACAATCTCCCACATCATTGGTGGTTTAGATATATAATATCATAAATATGCAATTTTTATTCATGCCGGCTTATTAGAATTCAATATCTTACACCAGTCGCTATTCATCATGATTCATTAGGTTGCCAGTATTCTTGAAAGTCATGGTCTAACCACTTTCCATTTCTTCTTAGCTGTTGTGTCGCATGAAAACTGCGACCATGACATAATAAACCCCATATCAGTTTCGGACCGTACATATCGGGTGCTTTATACGGATAAATCGCCTATGTTGGTTGAATTTTGAATTCAAAAATATAAACATATAACTTCCACTGGACAAAAGAACATCTCGTCACATCAGAAATAGTAGATTGTTTCATTAGGACCAAAAGTGACACTTTGTTTGACAAGCGAATTTTGCATTTGCGAGGCGGAGAGTCTAGCGAAGCCGAAGCGATTGATATTTATCGATAATTTTCGATAAATATCGATAAACATAAAAAAAAATCGATAAATATCGATGAACATCGGTATATCGATATTGAAGCAGACATATCGATATCGATATTCACTTTTCAATATCGTACAGCCCTAGTATCTACTATGACCTATTGGCAGATAGTTGAAACACTCTATATACCTATCTGCCACTATCTACTTAGTATTTTTCACTTCATACAGCATATAATAGACGCTTTGGAGGATGATACATTAGCATTTCAGGCTTATTTTTAGACCTTTCCAAGGCATAAGATTGCTTGAATCACGAGATATTGTTAAATAAGCTATGAGACTGCTGAATAAGGGGACCAGCACTAAGATGGTTTAGATCATACTTGAAGGATATAAAACAAATGGTAAAGATCACAAAAGATGGAGCTGAGGGAAAATCTTCCGAAAAAATCACGAACATCGGTATTCCACAAGGCAGCATTACGGGACCATTGCTTTTTATAGTTTACGTGAATGATGTGAATAACTTCATGAAGCTTAACGGAAATTGTAAGTTGATCATTTATGCTGACGACACGAATTTGCTTGTCAAGGCTCCGGATATGTCAGTCTGATGATTGGAAAAGCAGAATTAAACTTTGAAAAAGCCAAATCTTGGATGTCACAAAATAAACTGGTTCTCAATGAAAATAAAACAAATCTCGTACTTTCCAAAACAAACTATGCTCGCACTGACATGCCTTCTAATGTTAGATTAGGTAATGAGAACTTTATAGTTAGTAAACACTAATTCTTGGGGGTCTATATAGATAGTTTTCTATGCTGGGACATCCATGTTGAGCAACTCTGTAAGAAACTGAGTCAAATCTGTTATTCACTCAGGGTAATTGAAAAATATGCAAACTCTCAAACACTGAAAATTGTGTATCACACATATTTTGAATCAAGAATACGATATAGTTTGGTATGCTTTGGTAATAGTCGAAATATTGAAAATGTGTTCTTGATTCAGAAACGAGCATTGAGAATAATGTTAAATTATTTGAAGTTCAATGAGTCATGTAGGGGCCATTTCAGGAAAAATAGGTTTCAAACACTGCCAGCTCTATACATTCAAGAATGTCTGTTATTTCTGTTCAGAAATAGGTATGTAAATCTGCGGTATCCATCAATACATAGACTGAGTGTAACTGAAAATGGGGCACTATACTCTCCTATCAAATGTTTCAAGAAATATATAAATAATATAAAAAAGAACTATACGATATGTTAATGAGCTTGGAACCCTATACAATGGAAGAATTGTATGGTATCTAGTTGTTTTCGAGATTGACCCTATTTTGTTCAATGGTTGCTCTCTACATGCAGTGTATTCTGATTATTTCTGAAAAAAAAAGTTTATTATTATTATCATTATCAATAATTCCTATTCTTTATTCAGCCCGTGTTGTGGGACAGACATGAGTAAATATTGAATATTCCGACTCAACTATGTGATTCCCAGTTAATGTGAAACGTTTGTGATTGAGGACTAAACGAGTGATCATTGACGTGATGTGTACACCACATCCGGTTAAATGCCAAAACCAAACCAATTCGCCTAATCATAATTGATTGAGTCCTCAATAATATTCACCCTTCGGAATTCACCAGTACTATAGGATTTTCAATCACACAAGTTCACAAGAATAATTTAGAAACATTGATCGATTTGAAATCCAATTGAAAAAATGCCTGCAATACACTCACAGGAGTCATTTTGGTTCATTTGATACACAGGGTGTTTCTAAATAATTGCGAAAAACTTCAGGGGGTGATTTCTAGTGAAATTCTAGGAAATAAAGTTCATATGAACATTTGTCCTAATTTGCTTCGATTCGAGGTACAGGATATCGATATTTCCATGAAGAATGATTTTTCCATTTATCAATCAAAGGTCTGATCATTTTTTAATAAAACTTCGAGATTTTGTTAATAGTATCATCGAGCTTCTTTAGGTGCAATTACATTCGGAATAATATCAAGAGTGGCGTCACAGTGCTGGGTAAATGTATCGCTATTTATGTTTTTTCTGAGTTCCATACATGGATTCAATTATTGAAATAACAACTTCATTATTTACTGGGTGATCACTGTATTTTGCTTAGTTTTCGAGGAAACAATAGAAATTCAATTCGACTCAAAATGTGTATGTATTGGTGTTTTCAAGACATCCAATGAGATTACTCAATAACCACAATAAGAATCATTTTGGAATGTTGAAGCTTTGTCAGTCCCCAACCATACTGAATTTTGCCACCATTAGAGCCCATCATAAATGAAAACAGCTAATACTTCAACATCAACATCCTGTATCTCAAAAACGAAGCAAGTTGCGACACAGGTTTATGTGAACTTTATTTCATATAATTTCACAACGAATCACCCCCTGAAGTTTTTCGCACATATTTGAAAACACCCTGTAAACTATGAATCTCCAATAATAATGAATTTTCTCTTTGAGATAGGTTCAGGCCGGAAACCGCTGTTTCAAATCATCTACCTATACTGGTCCCAATGAACAAATAGCTCTAAAATCAACTACAGTAGATTTTTTTAAATGTTCTGGTTCCCACGAAAATGAATATCCTGTAATGTTCACAGAACATCGTGAGAACCAAGGGAAATAAGGTATAGGATTTGATGTTCTTCTCAAATTTCTGGAGGTTATATGCCTCGGAGAACAACTATTATATATCATTTCAATCTCAGAAAAACGTTTGATTAAATGAAATTGATCTTTGGCTGTACTATCAAGAAAACAATGAAATGCAATCAGTAATTGCGATATGTTCAATTAATATGCTGATAGTTAAACTAAATAGAGTTGTCTGTCGAGTATTGAAAATGATCAAATCTGGCCCCTTCACTATTAATTACTATTGTGTAGGTTGTCTGAAATCACTAATATTGACCATAGTATTGACCCAAATTTTCATTTCCGTGCACCAATCACAAGGTTACAAGCATTCTAAATTTTGTATGATATTACTCATTCACTGTTTCTCCAACTATTCCATAAAATGCATTCCAGATTCATTGTGCCTCTGTGATCGGTGAAATTATCCAATGATATTTGACCTATCTTCAAAAAAAAAAAAGTAGGCTGATTTTTATTTTTTTTTATTTGTTGGTAGGTAATGCATTTGTCTTAAAAAAAATAAAGATGTGAAAATTTTTTCAAAGCCTCCTTGATGGTGGTGGAATAACTCGAACCATGATCTATTCTTAATTTTTGACTCACCCTGTGTATTAATTGAGTAATGGCATAGAAAGTGCTTACACCCTATACGAAAGAGGCTTTCTTTGCGAGCATTTTGATTTTTTATTCATTGATTTATCTCTAAAATTTTCCGAATTACAGCTTTTCTTGCTAAATCTTTGCAGATTACCAACTTTCTGAATTAATCGAGAAACAATTTTTTGATGAAATAAACTGATACCAATGATTTTGAAAAACATTCTTATTAAACACAAAATTATAAATTGGGATGACTGCTCAATACCGTGTATTGCCTCCTCTAGCAACTCTAAGAACTTCTAATCTACGAGGCATACTGGAAATTAAGTTGCTTATCGTTTCCATTCAGTTCCATTGGTATACGATCCCATTCTTCCACTAATGCATCTGCCATTTCTGCGAGACTTTCCGGAGACCTCTCGCGAGAACGTACCCTTCTCCCTCATTCATCCCACAAATGTTCTATAGGATTCATATCGGGGCTTCTCGCAGGCCATTGTAATGTGGTAATACCAGTAGGTTCTAAGAAGTTTCGCACTATTGCTGCGGTGTGTGGTCGGGCATTATCCTGCATCAATATAAAATTATTGCCCACTAACTCTGCATAAGGTAAGACATACTGCTCTGAAATGTCAATGTGAATTTGGGCATTCATCGATTGCCTCACCGGAATAACATGAAGGAGTGTCTTTCCATTGAAATCCCTCCCCACACCATAACGGTTCCCCCATTAAAACTTTCGCATTCTGTTATTAAATTTTGATTAAACCGTTCATTAGTTCTTCTCCACACTCTTTTTCTTCCATCCACCTTTTGCAGGTCTCCTAGCTTTTAAATTAACTTCTTTTGGACGTCTACATACCGTCTGCTTACTTACTGCAACATTACGAATTTGGCGAAGATCTTGCTGAACATTTACCGCAGTATTTGATCGATTCCGTAAAATCCGCAATCTCAAGAAGCGATCATCTCTTGGAGAAGTTTTTCGGGGGCAACCAGAACCGACCCTCCGAGCGGTGCTTCCTGTTTGTTCGTACTTGCGGATTGCTCTACGAGCAGTTGCTTTATGAACTCTCACTGCACGAGCGACGTAACGTTTACTACGCCCATCGTTTACTAACGCAACTAATCTTGCTACTTGTTCAGGATTTATTCGAGGCGTTTTATGTAATTTTAGTCAATAAAACAAGACACTTAATTATTGACACAACGACAAATGGTCAAATATGGAGGCATACAACAAATTAGTTGCTATGGCAACGACATTTGTATTTTTTAAGACAATGTGAAAGTACCAGAGTACATCCCAATCAATTTTGAGTACTCTGATCCTTCAATAAATTCAATTTGTGGGATAAGCGTAAGGTATCAGCAAAAAAGCTGTAATTCGGAAAATTTTAGAGATAAATCAATGAATAAAAAAACAAAATGCTCACAAAAGAAGCCTTTTTCGTATAGGGTGGAAGCACTTTGTATACCATTACTCAATTAACACACAGGGGAGTCAAAAATTAAGAATAAATCATGGTTCGAGTTATTCCACCACCATCAAGGAGGCTTTGAAAAAATTTTCACCTCTTCATTTTTTTTTGAGACAAATGCATTACCTACCAACAAATAAATAAAACGGCCTACTATTTTTTGTTTTTTAATTTAAGAAGATAGGCAAATATCAAGGGCGTCAGTTTTTTTGGAACTGAGTGTATATGCTGTCAATGAAGTCTTCGGTACTAAGGTTGATGTATTTATTGTTTCTCATTTGAAACCATGACTTAAGATGATCAAATTCAGAAAAAAAGGATGATATTGCCACATGTTTTTATCATTTAAATACTAGTGGTAGCTAAATAATCCTGATATTGTTTACCACAGGACTAAAGCGATCCATTCAATCCTACGAGTGGAGCTTGATTATGTTTTTCGAGGGCAACAACAGAGGAGAATATGATTTTGCCATGTGTTCAAATCATTTAGTGGAAGTGGAAGCTGAATAATTTTGATATTGTTCACCACAGGGCTAAAGGGACCCATTCAGTTCTGCGAGTGGAGTTTGTTTGACGAGGGCAACAACCTTAATACTTACGAATATCCACTCATAGTATTTCATGGTCAGTGATTTTTTGGTAACCTGGTATAAAATAGAATTCCTTCTTCATCAAGTGGAGAAGGTAGCGTGTCCAATATAATGAGTATGGGGATTTGCTTGTTATCAGAGATTTTGATAAGTATTTGAGAGAGGAGACTAAATATTATATACTTTCAGTTTCGATTCAACAATTAACAATATCAGAATAATAATCATCAGTCATTTTTAAAATAACTCAGCAGCACCTCAAGAATACTGGGAGTTATTTAATGCTCAAATCACATAATTCTTTCACTATTCGAATCAAAATCTCTTGCCATCATTTTCAATTTTCTTACCTATGTATGTACATGTCGTGTATGGGTATACTGGCGCCTGATATTTGAGATGAACACACTGTATAAAATTTATAGCGAGAGAAGGTATTCATCAAAATCGAATAAAATTTCATTGAGCACTATAATTTCACTCAAAGTTTATAATAGGCACTTCAGCTAAATCCATGGTAACAGGCTATTATAACAGAAATATGCCATGAAAATCTGAAAGCCCTTTCCTGGAAGCAATTAATTTCAGGTTTTATTTCGTCAGGGATATAGCACCCGGGACGTGATTGCATCAATTTCAGTTTATTTTCTAGTGTCCGTGCTCGAAGACCCGTTGCCAAGACAACAGAGTGCTTTCAGGATGCAACAAGTAGATGAATGGTAAATGGAAAGAGCTGAAGGACCCATAAGCGCCGGAACTGATATTTCAGCCAACTATTTTTCATCATTAACATTTTGGAAAAAGGGTAGCTCAAAATTCGGAAGTGTTATAATGAATACGAAATACAAATACGAATTCAATATGCACGTCATCTCATGCACAAGTGTTCACGTTACCACTGATACAGGAATGCCAAAACAATAGTGATTCACACGAGACTAACTAGACGAGACTTTCAAAAGTCTCGTCTCGTCTCGCCGATGAAATATGAAGTCTTGTCTCGAGTCTCGTCTCGCAGCCTCCAGTCTCGTCATGTCTCGCGTCTCGTACGAGAGTCTCGCAGATGTATCGCAATTACGTCATGCATAATCTTGTTCCAGTCTAGTACGGTATATTTACCTTCACGTCCTTTCTAGGTATTATGTAGAAGTAGGAAGACAAAATTACAACAAAAATAACATTATTTATTGAAAAGTAAGTACATACTTACATCATACATCTAACAAGAAAACTGAAGTAGCCGGTATGCTTGAGAGATCTCGTGCCATCAAACTTGGGAACATGGGAAATTCAGAAGCATGAATTTTCCACAATATTGCAATATATCTGTGTTTTTATTACACCGAGGCACAGAATAATATCCTGCAATTTCCTGCATCCATACTCCCGTCAAAACAAAGTTATTTTTTATCCCAGACTATTTAGCACAGAATGACGCATTCATAAATTTTCAGGTAGTCATTCAATTTGCGATCTGTCGTTATTGCAGAATTGCCTTCATTTTCCGCCGCCATAAGAGAACATGGATTCTGTTATTAAGGTATTTATGAATGGAATATTTTGTCTATCTGTGATAAATAGTCTGAATTCTTTCTAAATATGTTGTATTATGAATGAAATTCTCAAGTCTGCAGTCGGCACGCAGAAATATTTACCTGCGAGACTCTCGCACGAGACACGAGAAGTCTTGCACGAGACTCGAGACGAGACCAATAAAAGTCTCGTCTCGTCTTGTCCGAGTCTCGTCTTGTCTCGAAAACGAGACGAGACCATGCGAGACTCTCGAAAACGATACTCTCGCGGGCACCACTACAAAACAATCAGATGTTTCCATAGTCTGACCTCAATAAATGGTGGTTCACCGAGAGCGATTAGTCATCTAGTTCCGATATTGTTTTTTTGGATAGTCACCTGTTGTTCTGTTGTTCATGAAAATAAATAATGTTTTGATAGATGCATAAAAAATCAAATGGTGTTATCACTTCCTATTCAAAGGAGTTTCGAAATCTCTCGATATCGCCTACTTCGTAGAAATAGCAAGGCGTGGAAAAATCTTTCCGAAGTTTCAAACCAAATTCAATGGCATCATGACACATTCATTCGAGTTCACATTTTCATTTTCAAATTTTTTTCTTTAAATGGAAACGGTGCGTCATATTTCCGACCTACAATGGTGAATTCATGAACGACATAAAGTCCTAACTGAAAGAAAATCCTGTGATAATATAGTTTATTTACTCACTTTTGGTACATGAAATAAAACGAATGTTCGGATTTTCAAATAATCCTCACACATTGCAGCAGTCAGTTCATGATGAAAGCACAATACATTCACTCAACTAAAATATCAATACTTGCTCAGTAAACTACTCATGCTCTTAATTTATAATATATTTGAAATTTGAACAAAATCTTCAATATGCCGAAAACATATGTCAAGATCAAGATGTTGCTGCACGAATTATTTGTTGCACCCTGTCTCTTTTGCCTCGTGTTTCTAGATGCTAGCTATTATTGAATTCATGCATCATAAACGGGCCTCTTCAGGTCCAGATAGGAGGAAAACCTCGAGGAAAACACATCCTTGAAAGTCTACTTCAACTTCATAATGAGATTCGAAACGCATTTTGGAAATTTTCAAGGAATTGTCCATCGTTCACGCCATCTATCATCGAATATGGGAACCCGACGTTCCAAACTCGCATTCAATTGTTTATATCGTGAGCTAGTCTAACGAAACAATTGAAGAGTGGGCACACCAGAGGAATTATAAAAATCTCACTGTATTATTGTGCTGTGATAAGTTGGAGTAATTACAATGCCTTATACAGATGGTGAACCCGAGGTACCCTAGCTGGATACTCACCAAACTTCAACTTGTCTTATTGGGTGATATACCTACTCTACTCTCTTCCTTTCTCAATCTATCCTATCGGCCTTCCTTGGCGACCAAAAAAACCGAATGAACCAAATCGAATAGATGAAACTGAAAATGAAAATCATAAAATTACTTAAATCTATCACCATTTACATCCATACATCTACCCCATCCACTTAATCGAAAAAGATCTACAGGGTGATTATTACCCTAAGGAAAACTGAATCCAAATAAAATAATATGTTGATTTCCATTGGCTTGAAGCATTTAAAATTCAAGTCTCTAAATCATTTTTTTGTGAAACTTCCCCGTTTTTTTTTCAGGAACGGTCCTGGATTTTCCAGATTCTGATTGAATCAGTCGATCAGAAAGTATATAGTAGCAGAATATTCCATGAAAATTTCAGACGAATCGAAGAAACTGTGGATGGAAATAAGTTATGACCAAAAAATGGTTTTGCCAAATCCTTTAAATCACCCTATATATTAGTGGAGAAGTGGAGAAGTCCACTTCTGATGGTCATAAGGTATTCTTCTAAGGGACCTCTATGTATGGATGTACAGTATATGTATACAGTTCCTCCACCGGTATATACGTGTTCTTTTACCAGAGTGCCAATGAATTTATCGAGGAATGGTCAAAAAATTCACGTTTTCAGTTCATTACCAATTGATCAACTAGGTACTGATTCAAAAACTGAGGAAACTTTTTATATATGATAAGGACTCCATTTCATGAAACGGTCATTTACAGAAATCATTCTGTAGATCGAATAGCAAGTATATTCGTCTAATTCAGCTTCTACAAATAATATACTGACAATTTACAGTTTCACGAAACGGAAGATGAATATTTATTCATTTCGTTTTTCTTATTATCAATAGCTTTATCTACTATATAGGTTGTTGTACCTACCTATAAAAAATATTTATTCATCGATTACAATTACCGGTATATCAATTATATATTTTACAATCAGAGCAATAATTATATAGGTAAATGGAACATAGACTAATAGGCAGGTATATGTGCATTGTGCAGGTAAACTGATCGAGATATTTCTAGAGAAAAACAAGCAACACAACGTCGGTCTACCACACTTTATATAAAAATCATCAGTAAAAAGTAACCGGTCTCGACCATCATCAGACAATGGTACCAAACAATATGGGACTCAACATATAAAACAATAAATAATGGTACTATACGAGATGATTTTCGTCAACGGGTTGGCAGAATTCCCATCATTTTGTGTTCACACATTGTCAGTGTGAATCTTGATTACCAATTTCATTCAAATCACTTGGAACGTTGAATAGCAACAAACTTGTTCTGCCTAGGCAAAGAAAGTACACCTTTCATGCCTGTTAAGTGTAAGAGAACAGTCACTTTTTATGCCGTTTGAAGAAAAACGACATTTTTGACGATTTTCAACGATTTGTTATTCAATCATTTTTCAACAATTTCAGTTCCGCTGGTTCAGCACTGAAACATTACGATCTACACGTGAAATATACCATGACGAACTACATCATCCTCAACAGGCTATATCGTCGCTCGATGCCTGAAAAATTATGATAAAGTAAAATATTATCAATGAAATTCTGATCTTTCGTAGCGATTACATGATGAGAAGGATCAAAAAGTTCTTCGTGGAAGTGAAATCCATTTCAACCTCGCAAACTTCAAGCTCCTTGGGGAACCCTTGAAGCGATGAGAGTCATTATCCTTTCTCTGCTGCGTGCATAAAAAAGCATCCAGGAGATTTATATTATGTAAGGACAAGTACAGATTGATTTTCCTTCTCTGGAGGTCTGTAGTTTTATCCCCTCTTCCATTGCTAATAAGATTTCATCGATTGCAGTCTACACTTGATATCTTTCATGATTATGATTCAAGAAGTCATTATGATCTTCAACAAGAAGAACTTGTGAACTGTATGATGAAATGAATTCGAATGAGAAAATGATGAAATAGTTCGACGTATTGCAAATGCAGCATAGTTTATTAATCGCATGAAAACAGGCGAGGTTTTTATTTCATAAGAATCCTATATTATGATGTTGTATGACCGTACCCTATGTGTATGTCCAATGTGTTTAATGTATTTCGATCGATGCCCACCTTGATTTTTGCATTTTCAACAACAACTCACACTCGATACTTACCTGAACCATAATAAATAATTATATCCACTCAGATTGTTATAGAAATGAAGGAGAGGCAAAGTAGTGGCAATGACAAAGTCAGATACTGTTCGTTATTATCTAACACTATATGCCAGCCCAGATAACACACAGACACGTCCTGAAGACATCCCAGTAACTTTCTCAAGACGTCTCAGAACGTCCACCTGTTTCCATTATCTCCATGCGAATTACTCCTCAGAACATCCCAATGGTATTCTCCACACACGTCCTCAAGACGTCTCAAGAACTCACTGAGCAAGTTCTGAATGATGCACTTATGATGTCGAGAAGCAGCTGCAAGACGTCTGTAGGACGTTCACCGGTTACCATTTTCTACATTCGAATGTCGTCTAAAATATATCCTCTCATAATCCACCAGCGACCTGAAGACGTTTCACAGACCTTCTGAGGAAGTTGATGTTTACATCTTAACCAATGATACATTGGGAAGAACTTGATACAAAAATGGGAGATATTTGTCCTTGGGTAGTTTGTCAACTATAAAGCTTTTGATAATATTTTGAGAAATGTATAGAATGTACCTTGAAATGTACTGTTGCGTGCATAAACCAAATCGTACATGATTTGTATGGTGTGAACCTGCCTATGATGGTCCAGATTCAATTAAAAGTAGTACACGTACACATTTGCGCGTTACTGACTAATATTTCGAATTTTGACACTACTTGTCAAAGTCTATAGAGAGATTAATCAAGATTGACAAGTCTGAATCCCAATAGCATATAACTGCTGTACGACTGTCCATGCACACAACTGTACCCAGGCTTTCTTCGATAATCTTCTGATTTAGGACATTATTAGTGAAAATTTGCAGTTTAATAACGGTAGTAGGACGAAGAGAATAGAACATCTTCTTGAATATTCTTGAACATTCTAGTGATATTTTGAGGATGTCCTTTCGAACAGACCGTGCTAGTCAGCCATCTGATGTCGATCTTGATGTCTTCGATTGTTGACTACACCAATCTTGCCAAAACTTGGACAATACGTTGCCAATTGGCAAATTGTAGTTAAGCTCTATTAGAAAATTGCCATACGCGAATATTGTGATTCGATATGTCCCTAGTAGTATTTAGTAGTCGATAATCTTTGAACGAAATGCACATCTCCATCCCATGTGAGGATGGCATGGCATTGCATCATTGCATTTTATGTGTACAGTTGTAATAAAAAAAAGTGTACAAGTATATTTGAGAGAGAAATTTGCGTAAAATGGGCTATCGGGAATGATTGTTGATCAAATGTTGACAGTGAAGGCGTCGTAGGTTCTTTAAAACACGAAGCATTGGATGAGCCAGTTTTACACAACTAGAACTAGGATGAACTAAACCTCTATTTCCAATACTTTTACGCTTTTTTATTGACTTCCACTGTACCGCGAGACGTTACCAAGTGCTAGGTGAACAAACATTCAGTGAATATCCTTTGGTAACTTGGCAACAGCGCTCTACGCTGTCTAACTAAGAGAAACAATAAGATGCTGAGTGATATAGCCATATAATCTCACATAATATATACTATCAGTATAAAGAAAATATCAATCAGTTGAGAATAAATCGACTAAAAGTGATATCCTATATATTAGGAGAGCAATGAACCATTTATGAATGCTTATAGCCAGACAATTTCTTTCATTTCCAGTTGTACTTCCACATCTGGCAATTTTGTGGCAACCATGTGTTTCATTCACGTTGTGAGTTCATTATTTGTAATTTCTAGACATCAGAAATATTTTTGAAGATGATAAAATTGAAACTATCAGCGTGATGATTGATTAATCAATCAGTTCACTAGCCCATTGTCAAACTTTGTATAAATATCTATGTCATATATTATTATCTCGTTGAGATACACTCTGTATTTGCCATTCAGTCATATTCAGTCTTGTAATTCCTGTCACTCTGACATCATATCATCTTCACAATTGATACTGCATAAATGCAGAATCAGACATTCACAGTGTGAAATAAACTATGACGAATTTTCTTCCAAATTAGACGTCCGTGAGTTAGTCGATATACCGAACCATGGGGAAATTTATGGCAGTGCTGGCTAGTTTTGCGGCTATATCGATGAACTTCCAAATTTTCAGAGAAACTCAAGACGCTGGACCTGGACCTCTGTTATCGACCTACATATTCCTTTTTGCCTTCTTCCTGCTGCTATGGGATCTGACTCTGTATCCGAAAACATTGAGGCAATTGGGACGTATAAGTCAATTTTTCATGGAGGTAAGATAGTCATCGCACTCTCTGTCAATTTTTCAAAATAGATAAAATTCAATTATGTATCTTGTATGCCACAAACTATTGAATTTACTGTTCCTAGCCAGATTCTTCATTCACATTGTACGATAAACACACTGAAAATCATTATATATTTTTTATTCACAGCCGACAATCCCACATTCACATTTCATTGGTTTTATTATACTATGAGTTAGATAATTCAATTAACATAAGCGAGTCGATATGCTATTCCACCCAGATCTCAGCTGTTGATTGATATCAATTTGATTGAAGTCTATCATGACTTGAATATGATTAATGTCTCATATTGTCTCAAATAATAGCTACTTCACAGTTACTTTGAGCTTTTATTGGATACCACATTATTCCATACCGCCTATCCTCTAGAAAAGCCGATCTCACTGTGCCCAACGTTAAGCTTGTCAGGAGTAACCATACCCTTGAAGACATCCATTTTGATGCTCGGTATTACCATCGTCCACCAATAATCACGTGAGATCAATTGCTAAAAGTGCATCCTAAAAACTTGGTTTTCTGTTTCGGGCCAGGAGCTATTTCACTTCCAGTCAGCTGCTTATGATCTATAAGGCACAGATTCGACCTATCCTGGAATACTGTTCCCATATTTGGAGTGCAGCACCCAAACATACTCTGAAACTGTCTAAAAAAGGGCAATTCGTCTCGTGGGTGATAGTACCATCTATACCGCCTTCTCTTCCATCAGGGCTCCAATACCAAATCAGAAACGAACGAGGGAGAAATGTTGACAACATAAATATGGACAACAATTCTCGAATGGGGATCCAATAAATTGGTAGATTTCAATGCAAACAAAACACAAGCTTGCTGTTTCTCTAGAAAAGCCTATCTTACTGTGCCCAACATAAGCTTGTCAGGAGTAACCATACATTTGGAGACATCCATTTCAATGCTTGGTATTACTATCAGCAATAACCTTTCTTGGGAAAATCAATTGCTAAAAGTGCATCTCAAAAACTTGGTTTTCTGTTTCGGACCAAGAGCTATTTCACTTCCAGTCAGCTGCTTATGATCTATAAGGCACAGATTCGACCTGTCCTGGAATACTGTTCCCATATTTGGAGTGCAGCACCCAAACATACTCTGAAACTGTCTAAAAAAGGGCAATTCGTCTCGTGGGTGATACCTCGCTCACAAACTCACTCACTTCTCTGGAACAACGTAGAAAAGTGGGCGATCTGGCTCTATTTTATACATATTTTCATGGACTATACTCTTTTGAAATATCAATTGTTCATCCCTTGGCAGTACCCGCGAGATTATCCCGTCGAGTTGAGGCTTCGCACCCCTTCGTGGTCACTTTGGAGACCTGCAAAACATCTCTTTCCAAAGAATCGTTCATCCAACGAACAGCGAGGCTCTGGAACACATTGCCATGGGAGGTGTTCCTTGAGGCATATAACTTCCAGAAATTTAAGAAGAACACCAATTCCTACCTTATTTCCCTTGGTTCTCACGATCACAGGAAATCCCTTTTCGTGGGAACCAGAACATGAAAAAAGGGAGTTGTAATACTTGGTTCGCTGATAGCATGGCGTCAGCCTACTGTGTACTAACTCTGGAGTCTGAAGTCTGGATATCTATCTTTTATTCGATGGTTGGAATACTTTCTCCTAGCTGAATGAGATTTGCAGTTTCACAGATCCTTTTACTACTAATATGGCCCCTTTTATCATTCCTCATAATCTCACAATTTTTGAATGTATGGATGAGTCTATTCCCCGAATTGGGTTCTACTCTCTGTTCACCAGGCCATTTCCTGCGATGCTCTTACAAGAATGTTAATCTTAGACTTTATAGATCTGTTCTCTAATAACATCTGAATTCAAGAGAGTATGTCGAGGATCTCATCGATTTTTTTGTTTTCAGTTCCTCATTGCCACATTCATGACGGAATGCATCATGATAGACTTCTGGTTTCCCTTGGAGAAGATGGTGATGAACATCCCCGCCAAGATGGCCGACGTGATAGACGACATGCTTTCGAGCGGTGAATGGAGGTGCGACACTCTTTGCGACACCCTCAGGAGCCAGGCTCTCACTTATGTGGTCAGCTATGCTGTCAGTGTGTCGTTCCTCGTTGCAGTACTACATGCCACCAGAGTGATCGATCTGAGAGCCCTGAGGTAATTGAAGCTGAAAGTGTTTATGATTACTTTTGGTCGCTTCTGATGGGACTGCTACTAAGCACAGGAACATGTTGAAACGTTGAATTCATCAACTAGTGTCACCATTATCCCAGTGTAGAACAACTTAGTAGAATGTTAGTTAATTTATATCATTTCAATTCCATGGTGAACTTATTCTATTACGATGAATCCACCGTTATTTCATGTTGACAATCACGATGCGATGTCAATGGCGATGTTCATAAAGGTTCACTTGGATTGGTGGATCTGCATATGGGTTGCCCCCATCCTGCATTTCGCAGTACGTCCTGAATTTGAGGTACTTTGTCCTGCGCCCTGTCGAGATCACTCGCAGGTAGCCTTTCCTGAATTTTGTGGCCTATCGAGGTGGCATCATCGAGATCGTTGAATCAATTTCTTCCGCTGTGAGTGAGTATTTATACCTATCTGTAGGTATTCAACACATGCAATTAAGAAGGATAGATATATACTGAGTGCCGGAATACTTCACCAGTTTCATTCAATAGAACTTGATATGCACTTTTTCTTCGGAGACGCACTTCACTTTCTGGAAGATTTTTCTTTGAGGAAATAGCACTTATGATCCTGATTTTATGAGGTTAGGTTCAGTGCTTTCATATTAGCTTACATTCAAGAGAACTGAGTGGTGATAGAGTCCAGCCGCTAATTAGTACAATGGAAGACAGAGAGGGAGCAAACGTCTATTAGGAGTGCATCAGATATTTGAAAACTAAGATAGCACTTCGAGACGAACAGATCCAATGAAACCTCGCCAGCGACGTATCATAAATGTTCATCAAGCTAAGAAAATGATGAAAGACAGTACTCTCGTACTCGTAGCGGTAGTTTCATAGGGCTTACTTTGTTGACTGATGGGTAGTTATAATAATTCTGCTTTGGAAGCATTGATGCTATGGCGTTCGAGAAAGAATGCCAGTATCAAATTTCATTCCCTGAGAGATTTTTGTCGGTTACTCAACCGGAAAGATCTCGGAAAAGATACATATAATGATAAAGATGGAAAGCTCTAATTTTGAGTGACAAGGGAAAATGAAAAAACTCCACCGCCCCGTGTCGTGAGAATCGAACTCACAACCTCTGGGTTACATGCCCAACGCTCTGTCAATTGAGCTAACGGGTCGTCCGTGGATCAATCAACAGGAAGGTCGAGTTCTCATCACACACCAGGCGGCAGAATCCTTCCAATTTCCGAAGTCACTCGAAATCATGCACTATACGAAGCATCGCTGGCAGGATGGTACTATACAGTCTCCATATTTCCCCGTTCGTCCTCTGACATTGTCTTTCCTTGTATACGGAAATGTCCGAAGGCAATCATACATAGGAGTGAAGTCATAATTTTTGTCGGTTACTCAACCGGAAAGATACATATAATGGTTAAAATGGGAAGCCCTAATTTCGAGAGACAATGGAAAATGAAAAAACTCCACCGCCCCGTGTGAGAGTCGAACTCACAACCTCTGGGTTACATGCCCAACGCTCTGCCAATTGAGCTAACGGGTCATCCGTCGATCAATCGGCAGGAAGGTCCATCAGTTCTCATCACACAGTTCGACTCTAACACGGGGCGGTGGAGTTTTTTTATTTTCCCTTGTCACTCGAACTTAGGGCTTTCCATCTTTATCATTACATAGATATATGCCTTTTTTATTCCTTTATATTCTGCTGTTTAAGACCACTATATTGGTATGCATTTTCCAGAGAGGGGCCTTCATGTTTCTTCGGAGACATCGTGTTCAGATTGAAAAAAGTCATCAAGAAGCAACTGAGAATGTTCGGAATCGGTGCCAGGCGCGTAGAAATGAATTCAGACATCAATGTCGATCTCAGTGCCGATATCTGTGAGAGCCTCACCCAGAGGAAGCCTAGGAGAAGTAGTAGAAAAGGTAAATAATATCCATTGAGCTGAATCAAGGGATTCCAAAAGATTCGCTTAGGTGAGGCCAATGAACAGTAAGCGAAAAATAGTCGACACTGTCAGTGAACTCATGATGGGAGTGAAGAGGCACGCACTTGCTGCGATCTGTGTTTGCATTTTTGATTTTGATCCAGCACTTTGATCAAGTGTCAAATTATTTGATATTTGTCTCGAAACAACTAAGATCATTAAGGTAGGTTCCTCAGAAATCTGTGCTATCATTCCATCACTAGCACTACCAGTCAGATCAACTCGACAAGCCTAGTCAGCATATCCCTCCGTTGTCAACCTTCCAAATATGTCGAACACCGCTTTACCAAAACTCGTTTGTCTATAGGACTGCAAAGCTTTGGAATGATTTGCCAATGGAAGTATTCCCAACAACTTATAACCTCCAGGAGTTGAAAAAAATACCAATACCTACCTCGACCTCTCCCTTTCCTCCCTAGATACGCACGATACATTCTTCAAACATTATAGGAATCACCTTTAGTGTGTTCCAAGAGATAAAAAAGAAGAATTATTATGACAATAATATCTTTTATGAATTGACTCGGCCGTTAACTTCACAAACGATAAGATTTCCACAAAATTCTCAAACACACGACATGTTTCGCTAACACAGTAGCTTCGTCAGGTGATATACTGGTACAATGAATTGTACCATTTTGTGGAAATCTTATCGTTTGTGAAGTTATACATTTTACAATAATATCCTCGTGTATACGTAGGTTTCTGCATAGGAGAAGGAAAACTTTAGGCATTCTTCGTGGCCAAGATCTAGACTCGTAAGAGTAGGCTTCAGAAACCTGAATGAAATGGTTTTTCAAACGGATTTCAGATGGTACTGTGAGCGGTAGTGCTCATAGTTACATTGAAGGTATTTGGCCCCCTTGGATCGTATAACAACATATTCCAAGTAAAATAAAATGAGCCAGGAGGACTGAGTGTCATCAAATACTACAGACGAGCCTTGAAAGGAGATGGAGTGTATATAGTGGATATATTAAGGATTTTGACCACATCCGAAATTAAAAAGTTGAATACCTGAATATGTATATTGTACTGGTCGACTGGCTTCTAGTTCTTACATACCAATAATTTTTTCTTGTATTATCTAAACTGCCCACATTTGAAGTGAGACAAGCAAAGATTTCTATCATTTTCGAACCATCCTAACTTTGGATTGCATCAACCAATTTTAGATTTTTTCCAAGATTCTAATAACTCATTTCATTGAGTACAACTCCACTATTTTTTGGTTATCCCGTTCTCCCAACATGATGACTTATATGTTGATATCTGAATATGTGATAATTCATATGTACATATAGTTATGCTTCATCTTTTATCGCCCTCAATAAAACAAATTAAAAATACCTGTCAAATGGAGCAATTCCAAACTTTTCGAAAATTATCACATTTTCAGATATCACCCTGTAGCTCTTCATGTCGAGAAGGTAATATAACAAAGAAGTACCGACATTGTACTAAATGAAATGATCTATTAGAATATTGAAAGAAATTGAAAATTGGTTGATCCAATCCAAAGTTATAACGGTTCGAAATTTTTAGTTGCCACTTCAAATGTGGGACAGTTTATATAAGGGTCCAGTGCTGGACATGAAATTTTTGGTTTGATTTCTAGGTAGAAGACAGTCGAGTAAGTCATCTAGGGACAAGAAATGCAAGGATAAATCCATCGCGCGAACAAGGTCAAGAAGTAGGAGTTCATGCGTTATTGTCGGAAGAGAGACAGAGGAAAACGTGCCGTTTTTGGAAAAGTTGGGGTGCAACATCATTTGAAAAATTATCAACATTCATTATTCTGTATGAGTAGGTACATAGTACGTGATGAAATTATCTTGTGATATAAAACAATAAAGACATAATACACTGAGTATCCTTCCTTCCTTGTTTCTTTAACGACGGCTTTTTTTCTGCTACTGAGGCTAACCACCGACGCCGAGCACACTACCCCCAACCAGAAATTTTGCCGAATCCTCTGGTGTTCCAACCAGAGGTAGGGATCTTTAACAAGTCCAACATCCATGGCCTCGGGACCACCGGCTTAGCGTCCCCTCCATATCTTATGCTCATTGATATGGTATAGCTGTAGCTATGATATGCTATTCCGCTACAGATGTACGGGTTTACGCGGCGTTTCCTCGAATGGTCACCCATCCAAGTACTATAACGGCGCGCTCGACACTGCTTCACTTTAGATATTGAACGGCTAGTATTGAAGTTGTTCATTCTCTTCCACTTTTCTGTTCACAACACATAGGTACTATAAATAGAAATAATATTATGTACAATTTAAGAACTGTATAGATAAAACCCTCAGAACATGGCAGAGGTGGCTGGTGTTGGCCAAGGAATGTGGGTGCATATATGCGAAGTGTTCGTCACAGAAGCCTCCCAGCGGGCACAAACATCCCTGGGATGTTTTGGGATGTTTTGAAAATGTTATTTTGAGACGTAATATGCACTGACCAAAGAGGTCTTTGAAGGATATTGAAGTATTGTTTTTGTTCTTCTGTGGCATTTCTTTGTTTGCTCCACCACAACGTCTCATGCTTACGTCACAATACGATGAATTCTGATCTGTTTTCGATTTTGTTCTTCTTGTTCACAATTGGCATTCGCGTTTGCAGCGTGTCACGCTTATATCACGCTGCTAACGAACAGAAAGGAATTTGGTGAAGTTTATTGTGTTAGAAGACTTATTTAGTTTGTAATAATGACAGATGCAAGCTGGTTGCTCGGTGCCTCAGTGTAATCAATATATAAAAGTACGAATTTATCAATACACAGCTTCTCCGCAGTTGCAAAATTATGCATTGTGGAGAACATTTCAAAAATTGGGAAACCTATTTCCAATTATATGTCTGTGTGTAGTAAGCACTACTCAGAAACCGATTAAGAAGGTAATTTCATATCAAGAAAATATTTTTATGTTCAATCTATTTTTAATGCATTTTTTCATTCAAGGAAAATGGAATCCTAATGCAAAAGTTCATTTTGACAAAAGGCTTCAGAAAAGTACCTCAAAAATGGTTTTTTCACAGCGATTCAATGTGCGCAAGACGCGTTGAAAATGTTCTGTTGTGTCCATGGACAGGCTTCAAAAAGAACTAGGGAGAAGGTAGTTTTGTGACATATCAAAGACATCTCGATAATTGCCGCCTGCGGCGGACATTGGCTGTTCTATAATAGTTCTATTCATATGTGAACAGAACATCGCAGTGGAGGTTCAATGTCTCGAAATCTCGTACTTTTAACATCTCTGAGATGTTTTTGTGCTCGCTGGGCTATCTCCTAGGGCGAAGCCCTTTATATAGGAGGTAATTTCACTGAAGTTACCCAATGGGTGAGGGAGTCGTTCAGACGCTGGGAGTTGTGTTTTATGGAGGAAAATAAAAATTCGAAAACGGCTAGTGCCTTACCTGAGATGCTAGGGCGATGCCCCATATAGTCGGGGCTTGCTTTGCGAAAAATCAAATTCTAGAAGCATTTCATGTAACAATTGGATAAATGATGTTAACCCCCTTTTACGACCCCGCTGAATCCGAAAATACCGTTGATCAAGTCGAAATTCCAACCGGAAGTGAGATATTCGAGATGGCGTCCGAAATACCCCTAAAATCTAATTATTTTCTACTTTCGGTCAGCTATACGATTGAGGTGTCGATGTATATGTTTTCGGGGGTGTAAAATACGATGAGACACTCAAAAAATTATTTGGAGCATTGAAAGTTCATCGAATGATCAAATTTTGACGAAATAGACCAAAATTCCTAAGAACTTGTGAAAACGTGTTGAATAATGTATATGCTTGCATACGCTTTCGAGGGTGCTCAATAAGTTTATGAGCCAAAAAAGCATTTGAACATTGTCCAAGCCTTCATTTCTTATATTTTGAGAGAGCCCCTTGCAGCCACGAGTTCCAAATTCGGAAAATGAATTGGGAATAGGTGGCAAAGTCATCTGGATTGGGACATATCGTCCATCAACAATTTTCCAGCCGTAATTATTCGGGTCTTATAAATCAGGATACTGATCATGGGCCTTAATCCACACTAGTATCTGAACATAACATTAACATCCTTCGATTTGTTCAATTTTCTTCTACCTGGAAGTAGCACCGGAGAATGTGTTGACGGAGGGCGTCCGTGGTAGATGGCGAAAAGCATTTGCACTGTCCAAAAAATTGCAACATGGGCTGCGTCTGCTGTTGTAATGTCCGGTCCAACTCAAAATAAAAATGGTAGTAGTATCGAAACGGCTAATAGTTCTTATTCACCATGTGTCTCAGAAAAAGGAACGCAACAAACCTTGTATAAAGCTTGCACCACAAACTGTTCAACCAAACGGAGATCATCGGGGGCTAGATCGAGAGTTTTTACAAGCTGACTGAGGAGTTTACAGTAGTTTTCTTCTATGTACTTGCTTCCACCGTTCTGTTTTTGTGACTGACGCTAACTCAAATGTAGTATCACATCCAGTGATTGCGTGGAAAGCCATCAGGTTTTTTATCTGTTGTGGTGCAAGTTTCTTACATAGTTCGTGAATTGGAATATACTCCATGCGTAAAAACCGAAAGAGAGGCTGTTGTTGTTTCTGTTAAAGATACTAGTGTGATTTCATTATTCATCTATCACTTTGAAAGAATGAAATGCAAGGAATGCTGGGTGATGTGTGGTACTTCCCGAGATAGCAAGTATATTCCAATTCATGAACTATGTAGAGAGCTCACATCACAACAGATCAAAAACCTGATGGATTTCCACGCAATCACCGAATGTGATACTAAATCTTGATGAGGGTCTGCCACAAAAACAGGACGGTGGAAGCAGTACATTGAAGAAAACTACTGTAAACTCCTCAGTCAGCTTGGAAAGACTCCTGATATAGCCCCCGAGGATCTCCGTTTGGTTGAACAGTTTGTGGTGCCAGCTTTATACAAGGTTTGTTGCGTCCCTTTTCTAAGACACATGGTGAATTAGAACTGTTAGCCGTTTTTATACTAATATCATTTTTATTTCAAGTTGGACCGGACATTACAACGGCAGACGCAGCCCGTGTTGCAATTTTTGGGACAGTGCGAATGATTTTTGCCATCTACCACTGATGCCATCCATCAACACATTCTTCGGTGCCACTTCCAGATAAAATTAACAAGAAGAAAGAGAAAATAGAAAAAATCGAGGTACTAGTGTGTGGTTTAACGCCCATGATCAGTATCTTGATTCACCAGACCCGATTAATTGCGGCTGGAAAATTGGTGATGGACGGTAAGTCCCAATCTTGATGACTTTGCTACCAATTCCCAAGTCATGTCCCGAATTTGGAGCTTGTGGCTGCATGGGGCTCTGCGGCCACTGCGGCACGAAGCAGTGTGGCTGCAGGGAGCCGAATGGAGCAGAAAAGATGAGGAAGACGACTAATAGTGAACTTTTTTTTTCAAAATATAAGAAATGAAGGCTTGGACAATGTTCAAATGCTTTTTTGGCTCATAAACGTATCGAGCACCCTCGAGAACGTATGCAAGCATGTACATTATACAACACGTTTTCACAAGTTCTTTGGAATTTTGGCCCATTTCGTCAAAATTTGATCATTCGATGAACTTTCAAAGCTCCAAATCATTTTTTGAGTGTCTCATCGTATTCTACACCCCCGAAAACATAGACATCGACACCTCAATCGTATAGCTGACCGAAAGTAGAAAATAATTTGATTTTAGGGGTATTCTGGACGCCATCTTGAATATCTCACTTCCGGTTGGAATTTCGACTTGATAAACAGTATTTTCGGATTCAGCGGGGTCAAAATAGGGGGTTAACAGCATTTATCCAATTGTTACATGAAATGCTTCTAGGATTGTAACGGAGGGCTTTTTTTGGAATTTAGCCCCGACTAATACTGAGTATTCAAATTATTTGAATTTGTGATGCTCCAGCTGGAAGAAAATCAATTGAAAATTTGGTGGAGGATAATATTGAGTATTTTCTTCGTATGATTTTGAACCAGTCAGAACGTTCAATTGAGTTGAGTCTGTCAAGCCATTGTCGATCTAAATGAAATAAATCTAGTACGCGATCTAGAACGAGGAGGTATGTTAAGCTACTTTGTTTGATTTCGAATATACATAGATATACATAGAGTAACTCCAACAATCAGAAATTTAGAATTATTTCCATAGTAACCGATTTCTATTGTTACATACAAAAACGAAGCGCGTCGTAAAATATTGAGGTTCATTCAGAACAGAAAAATAATCGCATCGAATGCAATTCGTTACTTCAAACTAGGCTAGGCTATACATCTCAAACTTCCTGCATAATTGCATATCGTTTCAGTTTAACAGAAGAATATCTCAACTGTCAAACTGACACTCTTTGTAATTCTGCAACAAGTTATAACAACAAGGTATTACACGAATATTTCACAAGCGTTTGAGTAAAAAAAATTAAAAAAAAATTGACGCACCACAGGAATTGAACCCCAGTCACCACCGTGGAAGTCAGATATGCATAGACCACTAAGCTATCGCTCTACTCGTAGTAGTTGTAGTTACTCAATATAAAGAAGGATTAGAAGGAAGAAATATCATGTGTTGTGGGTGACGTCCCTTGACTATCTATATAGACCCTTGTGAATATTTTGAAATACTTATATGGGTTGCATGCGTGCAAGATCTGTCAGATAATCGACCCCGCAGGTGAAACATTGACACATAACCTCACTTTTCTGATATGGTTACACAAGATTGAAATAGTTTTTCTGTTATTCATTAATTTCCGCATGACATCAGCACTCAGCAATTAATAGTGATCTTTTCACTTATATTTTATTAATTAGATATCAATTATATCGATTGCAGAAAAAATAGCATGTCAATTCGGATCAAAAGTGACTTTGTTGCGTGCTCGGCTTCGGATAACAAAGTGTCCTAATAAAACAATGTACTATTATTCTTGATGACCTAGTACATATCCTTTCAAGTTCCTAAGGAGCTAAAATTCAACTTTAGTGGCGTAAACACCAAAGGCACATAAAGCTCATTTTGTAGTTATATCAATATTACACCATTGAATGTATTTTTATGAAATGAATATTGGAATTCGAAGCTTTAACGAACACTTGAAATATCTTCTCGTCTTTGGGCAACTCAATATGAATGGTAACCATATTCGAAAACATTTTCGCGGGGACCCCTATTCAATTTTCGGCAGTGAAGAGTCAAATCTGAGGATGATGACAATTCTGAAATGTCAGTGTTGACAAGCGTGTCCATTGTTCAAAGGGCGTGTAATGAAATGTTTGAGGCACTCTACCTACCACCTACGTCGGTGAACCAAACACCCTATAGTTATTTATTTGAAACCATTCGAAACTATGCTGCACAGAGAGAGACCTGCACAGACTTGTCAGTCAGTGAGAAAATGTCAAAATCACAGTGCCAAAACACGTTTATCATTTGAGATTGCCATCGCTGAAAGAAGATGGGAAAATTTTTCGCAGTGCTACCAGCTCTTTTGCTGATTCTGGCCGGATACCAAGTATTCAGAAAATCCGCTGACGCTGGCAATGGACCTCTAGTTTCCACGTACATCTTTTTGACAGCTCTGTTCCTCCTATTGTACGACCTTAGGCTGTACCCAAAACAACTAAGGAAATTGGACGGACCTTTTCAAACGGTGATAGAGGTAAATAATTAAAAACCTTCTGGTAATTCAACTACCCACCTAAACTAATGGAGTGAGTACGTTGTTTTTGAATTAATTTGAGTTTTCAAATCTCTATAGGTAGTATATTTTCAGCCACAACACAATCCACTTAAGAGGGTGGTCCAAATTTCTGTACATCATTTTTGAGAGGTGATATACACTCGCAAAATAGGAATGCACTTCATCACAGAATTTCGAGTTTTTTTTATATTTCCTTCTGACTATCACTAATAATTCAAATTCACAACTTATTCAATGACCTGATCTGAGATATAAGAATAACCATCCACCTTCCAGCCAAAATCAAAGTTTTTTGCTCTCTCACCGAACGTAAACGTCTAATCTACCATCGACCATGAGTGACCCTGTATATCTCTATCTCTCAGGGAGAATCTAAAAATGATCTCTACTTCGGATCTCCAGATATGTCTATAATGTTCCGTCCACCTTGTATATACAGTGTGTCCACGTCAAGCACTTGCCAACCCTGATCCATTACGAAAAACTTCATTTCAATGAATAGGTATCTGAAATGTCCTTCCAACAAGAGAGTATGATCTCATTCTTGGACTGTTATCGTTGCCAACTGCCACCAATTTTATTTACCCATATGTCAGAAAGAAGGTACTATTAGGGATTTTTTCTCACAAAAACATTGATGACGTTGAATCAGGATCACTTGAAACATACCTGTACCGATTTTGACCATCATAATAAAGCAGGTGGTCCGAAGAAACTCATTATAATGATGAAAATCGGTACAGGCATGTTTCCGATCATTAGTTTTTCTGAAAGAAAATCCCCAATAGTACTTTCTGAGACATATGGGTCAATAAAATTGGTCACAGTTGGCCATAACACTCCAAGAAAGAAATCACTACCTTGTTGTCTGGACACGGTGGTAAGCGACTAGCTCTCGATGATCTCTATATATTTTCTTCATATATGTTTTTCAATGGTGCCATTTTCAAAGTATTCCTCAATAAACCTTCTTGAGGGATTAAACTTCATTTGGATAACACCATCCCATATGGCACGAATACGTCCCCAAAACGTACTGACAACGTCTGGTCAAGACGTTTCGTACGTAGTGGGGACGTCCAGATTAGGACCGTAGACGTATGTACTATAGGTAGCTACGTACTGGGGACGTAACGTGTTCTCCGCCTATTCAACGTTGAATAAATGATTAAAATCGTACAAATATGGCCTGTAACAAATACGACACTTTTTAGTTTCTCATTGCCGCATTTCTAATGGAGAACATCATCATGGACTTCTGGTTCCCCATCGAATCGGTCATCAACAAGGAGATACTTCCAAGGATAGCTGAACTGATCGAAGAAAGTTTCAAACAGAGAGATTGGGACTGCCAAACTGTCTGTGAAGTTTTCCGCAGCGAAACAACAGCTCTTGTTTGTAGTTACTTCCTGAGCATTTTCTTCCTGCTGGCTGTTCTTCATGCCATCAGAGCCATCGATTTGAGAGCTTTACAGTAAGTCAAGAACAATTGTTATCAACATGGACGTACGTCTATGGTCATTGACGAGGTGCAGCCGAGGATATATCATAACAACCGCATCCGTTATTGCGTATCGATCGTGTGTCGTTCAAGACTTTTCGTAATCCCGCTGAAAGATCACATTTTGATTCCAAGGAAAAAAACAAACTAGGTACCTCATAATTCTACAGAAATATCCCGCAACATCGTGTTGTTATGGAACAGTTATAACGGCCGCCGGTCGTTAAACAATCTTAACGGATGAAGGCTGTTAACATTAACTTTGCAATTGTCATCTGAACACCGTTAAATCAAAGTAACAGTATGGGATTACGAAAATGACAATTTTCATCTTTGAAATAATTATTCTTCATTAAGTCATTTAATACGCACCCCAAAGCATCTGGAAGATAGAAAATCACTCGCTGTGGATTTATATAAGAACGGTAACTCCCAATCCAGCACCAAACGCGAGACCAAACGTCTTTGGACGTATAGGTACATACAGAGAAGTGCACAAAAAACGGCCAGGACTGTAACTTTTGAATTATTTGAGATAGGGTTTTCAAAATTGGTGGGCAGCTAGTGTACTAAATTGCTCATTAATTGACGAAACAAATTTTGTTCGATCACTTCCGGTTTTACTAGAAATGACCCAAACTTTCAATTTTCAAATGGGACACACCCTATATATTGTATTCCATAATCGGTCATGGATTACCATGACGAATTCTCAACAGAACGAAAAAACCTGCAAACGACTTGTTATCAGGAGGTGCAAACTGAAATCGACCGATCTGAGCATTTTTTCGTATTACGCTATTTATCACCCAAAATCTTCCTGTCAAGTTGAAAATGGGCCAAACATCAACATGAAGGAGGAAGAAACCTACAGAACACGATAACTCTGATATTTTGGACTATGGATTATATATGGAGGGACTCCCAAAGAATTTTTTCAGATATCTCTAAACCAAGCAAAATTTAGAAAAAAATTTAGCGTGAAAAAAGATAGATAATTAATTTTGTTATTCAAGTAGATATTGAAATATTGTCAGTGGCGTACTCAAAAAAAGTTCTATGGCTTTTCTCCAATCAGAATGCTAAATTTGTATCTGACTGTATATCGATTTCATTGATGAGACCTGTTATCTATATGCACACTTCTTATAGTTGACTGCCTTCCAAATTTCAGAGCATTTCCTCTCAAGGATTTTGAAATATTCAATAAAATCTGAAAAAAAAATTCCATTCATCGCCCTCTCACGGCCCAACGGTGCATTTTCGTACAGAGGTAAGTTGATGGTCACAATCGACCTATTTTGAACTCTAGTTCACCCTGTTGAATTTAATGTAAGTTGTTCTGGGACACCCTGTATACATTCCAGAACTATTTTGTCTCATATGCGCCAATGCTTCAAATGGCTCAGCATAATGAAAAATTAACGATTCAAATATCGACATTAGTTTGAGCCTCGACGTCAATTATTCAATATTAATAATGTATAAATGAATCAAAAACTATTCAAAATATACATCTCTAGAACGTTAATTGATTTTTTTTTTGACGTAGGCTCACGACGTTTCGACATTTACTATTTACTAATACACGTCTTCACCACTCACGTCTCTAATAAGACGTACTTATTTTGGCTGATTGGGCTAACCTCATAACTGATAACATTTATGGAAGCTCGAACACAAAATTCCACATGTAGAATACAGAAATCAAAATGTGACAGTTTATTTAGGAATAAGGTACAGTTAAATGCAATCTGTTTGAGAATATGATGATGTTGCTAGATGTTCATAACTCGATCCTTACTTCATGACTTGTACCAAATATGCCTCAATAAAATATGAGTGAGGGTTGCTGGGCTGTGTGCACGTGAATATATACCAAAGAATTAGGGAAGATTTGTATTTCGTGCAAAATAATTTATTCAATATTTTTAGCAGAGCGCTCAATAAAATATTGCTGTAGAAAACGATACAGGGCGTTTCAAAAAAATATTGACCATAAACTAATCTTTATTATTATTCCCAAGAAACATACATGTTTATAGCAGGGAAAATTATGAAAGAGCAACTAAAAAAAAAAACAAGAAATGTAATTCACCATCAATAATTATCTGACAGTCCAAAGCATTACAATCTTCATAAATGAAATAATATTTGGAATACCCTTCCGAGACATTGATGATCTGTTCAATATATTGCCTCATCCTCGAAAACAGATGAAAATATCGTTTTCAAACAGGAGTACCAATATAACGAAGAAATCATGATTATGTCATATATTTCAATCAGAATCACTAAAAACTATCGTCAAAAAAATTTATCAGCCGATTTCATCATCAGGAATCATTCACGTGGCGCCTCCTGTAACAAATCATAGAATAATACATAAAATAATATTCCCTGTATAAAATTATGCCTCTGTGCCGATTTTGATAACAATTGATGAATATACAGTGAAATTATTACCTAAAAACGAACAAAATATATTTGACTTCAACGCCCTGTATCTTTTATGCAGCAATATTTCATAAGGCATATTTGCTCCTATCGCCATATTCTCATCCAAATAATCCGCCCTTTAGCCCAATAGTTATGAATCACCCTGTATAGGAGTGTATCAGTGAATATATGAATAACTTCTTGACATTCTCAAAATTCGATAAATCGAAAAAGGTGAGAAATAGTCATAATAAAACGTACCGTTAGATGCAAAGAACATGTCGCGGTTGAATGGTCTTAGCGATCCTATCGAAAAATATGCACTTCTCAATCCTACATCGAATGGTAAAAAAATATGATGAATCAATTCAAAATGCTCGGAATATAAAAAAAACAGTTTTAGCCACCCTGAATTATTTAGCGGCATGAAAATAAATCGACGCCCTCCTTGTGCCTCACCCTGTATAACAAAATCATTATATTTCCAGAGATGGACCCAGTTGTTTCTTTGGAGATATAGCTTACCGCTTGAAAAGATTTTACCGAAAGAAAATGAAGGCCTTTGGTTTTGGCGGAAAAAGGAGGGTGAAAATCAAGGAAAGCGTAGAGAAAACTTGTAGGATTGCCAAGTCCAAGAAAAAATCTGAACGACAGTTCGCTGATGACCCATGTCATGATGAAATTGATTATGATGGCATGAATATGGAGGAACAAGATTATTGTGGAGACATGGAAAATTATCAATTCGATGATGATTCTTGTAAATCTTATAGTGATTTTGATATGGCAGGAGATGATGACTTCTGAAAATGTCAAATCAATCACTTTTCTTTATTCTGACCCAACTCTATACATCGATGTGCGTTTTTACCGTGCTTGTTCCAGTACATTGAATAAAATGTATGTAAAGAATATTATTGTTTTTTTTATACACATTCTTGAACTTCTATAGCTTTCTAGTTATGTCTCAAGAGCATACGAGCGATTGATTTTTGTTAAATGGGTGATTTTTGGTATGCAAACCTATTGATTCCCACCGTAACTGTTTTTTTATTATTATTATTATTAGAAATTCGTTGCGTTTATCTTCGATGAGTTCAGTTCCATAGTGATAAAAGCATTTCAAAACAGAACCATGGTAACGTCAAAAGTTTTATCAATCACCAACAATTCTGAACTTGAAACATGACGGAGTTTTGTGATATTCAAAAACTTGCAGAGTTACTCAAAATCCATAGACCGGAACATTCTGATTCTGACGATGAACGAGAAGAAAATCCAATCCAGTCAACAAGTCAAGGTATAAGTATATATGACAAAACTATTAGACAGGATGCAACCCTGTACCTTATCTTTCACAGTTGGGCAACAATCAGGTACAAGTAAGAAAACCCCAAAACAGAAAAAGCCGAATCCATACAGTAAAATAGAGAATGATGAAAGCAAGAGAAAAGAAATCCTTGAAACAGAAAGCGAGGAATATGATGGTCTCGATGATCAGGAACACAGAACTCAGTCTGATTGGAAAAAATCTCCACAGTGGGATATCACTTATAAACAGCAAGTTACGGCTTCTGATGTATTTTTGCAGGTGGGTTATTCTTCAAAACTCCATTTGCAAAATATGCTACAAAACAAGCTTTGTATTTTAGATGGGTTTCAAAAATCCAGGAACAGCCAGTTGTGAAGATATGATCGTTACCATAAACTTACCTGGGGAGAGTAGACACAACATTGATTTGAATATTTTCAAAGATACACTGAAGCTGGTTTCTCCAAATTTTTATCTGGATCTTCCTCTACCTCACCCTGTGGATCCAAAAAGAGGGAACGCACAATTTGAAGCTGAATCAGAAAAATTGATAGTGACATTGAGGATGGACCGCGACTTAGATCTAGTGAATTTTTGAAGTGCCAGTTTGGATGAAGAGGAAGAAAAATAAGTTACAATTTAAAATTAATTATTTATTTGTTCTCTGTCACTTTATAAAATATAAAAAATATCGATCAATAAAAAATATCACAATATAGTTAAAACAATCCTAGAAGCCTCTACGGTGCATAATACTATTCTTCAGGAACACTCAGTAAATGCTTAGGTAGATATCTTTGGTTTCCAAACTTTTATCACTCGATCTTGACTACCAGTTATGATGAACTCTTTACGAGACGATATGTCGATAGTTTTGATTGACCCTACAAAGTAAAAAAGAAATGAGTAATGAGAAGAAACAGGAAAATCTCTGTAATTTAGGTATTTATTGGGTTTCCCTGGAGGTATCTTGGTTTGAAACAATAAACGACCTTATCGTCTTCAAATGAACAAAAATGATGAAATTTTCACCTATAACCTCCCTAGGAAATGAATTATTGCCGAATATTCGAGAACATGAAATTTTTTTGAATTATCACAAGTCGCAAAGCGACGAAGGATAATAAGTTCAGGGTATTGAATAAAAAAAAATTATTACAAATAAATTTATCTGGAATCATATGGGTAAATTTAGAGATAATACTTTCGACATCCAGCAAAGCATGCTCTATATTTATCAAAGTGAGATGATTTGATACGTTCTTGGCCCTACAGTTAAGTGATCATGAGAGACAAGTAAATGCGCGCAAGGCAATTTCTACTTTGGGAAAACACCATTATAAAGAATTATTTATTGAAAGTTAATAAAATTGCAGTTCCAGAGGCTCCTGTTTTGTTGCCGTGGATGACAGTAGCCACATATGTTTTCAATTCAGCGAAATTAACTAATTCATCGCCTAGGCTTTGTAAGCTCTGACCATTATTGGGGATTTTTCCAAAATCTTTCTTGCTGTAAGAGACTTCAGCTGTCGAAATACTCCAAAATGACTAGTAATTTAATGATATGCTTTCATGCGTTTAGTTGAAGCAGACAGTATGTTATCAAAAATGACAATAAACACTTGAACTTCAAAACGTTGTCCAGATGTTTGATATTCGACAAAGTCGTCGAGTGTAGTGGAGCCGCTGAAATGGTCGTACTTTGTATTTCGCTTGATTCGTCTTGATGTCTGTTGCTGGTATTCTTCACAGTCGGTCAGATCTGAAGCTTTTTTTTCAAGTCAGGCAGGGTGGACAGTCATTGGAGCGCAGGGCCCCCTAATACGAACGAACTTTGAATTATTTTTTTTTATGTTCTGGTTCCCACGAAAAGGGATATCCTGTAATGTTCAGAGAACATCGTGAGAACCAAGGAAAATAAGGTATGAATTGGTATTCTTCTTAAATTTCTGGAGGTTATATGCCTCGGGGAACACCTCCCTTGGCAAAGTGTTCCAGAGCCTCGCTGTTCGTTGGATGAACGAGTCTTTGGAAATAAATGTTCTGCAGGTCTCCAGAGTGACCACGAACGGGTTCGAAGCCTCAACTCGACGGGTCAATCTCGTGGGGACTGCCAAGGGAGGGACAATTGTTGATATTTGTAGAGAGCATCATCAATGAAAATATCTATAAAATAGAGCCAGATCGCCAACTTTTCTACGGTGTTCCAGAGAAGTGTGAGTTTGTGAGCGAGTCATCACCCACGAGATGAATTGCCCTTTTTTGGACAGAATCCAAAAGTTTCAGGGTATGTTTGGGTGCTGCACTCCAAATATGGGAACAGTTTTCCAGGACAGGTCGGATCTGTGCCTTATAGATCATAAGCAGCTGACTGGAAGTGAAATAGCTCCTGGCCCGAAACAGAAAACCAAGTTTTTGGGGTGCACTCTTAGCAATTGATCTCACGTGATTTTCCCAAGAAAGGTTATTGCTGATAGTGATACGAAGCATCGAAATGGATGTCTTCAAAGGTATGGTTACTCCTGACAAGCTTATGTTGGGCACAGTGAGATTGGCTTTTCTAGAGAAACGGCATACTTTTGTTTTGTTTGCATTGAAATCTACCAATTTATAGGATCCTCATTCGAGAATTGTTGCCAAATCCATATTTATGTTGTCAACATTTCTCCCTCGTTCGTTTCTGATTTGCCTGGCTGGTATTGGAACCCTGGAAGAAGGCGGTATGGATGGTACTATAACCCGTGAAGCTGTGTACTGGACATGAAGTTGCTTCCAACAAATCGTTGATATGGAGTAGATATAGTGTTGGTGTTAGAATTGATGCTTGAAACTCCGTCGTCCACTACATGGAGAGACCTGTTTGAGAGAAAACTAGCTAGCAGAGAACATAGATGAAGAGGCAAGTCATAAGATGGAAGCTTGGCGAAGAGTCTGTGGTGCCAGACTCGATCGAATGCCTTGGAGATCTCAAGTGCCACGGCTAAGGTTTCACCAATAAATTGCTGCCATATATGTGAGACGTAAGCGAGCAAGTCACCAGTTGTAGTTTGCGGTCAGATACTTGAAAAGTGCTCGAAAAACTCATCCTCCTTGATACGGATTTGCAAGCGCATATATTTTGGTGGCTGAGCGCTCCCATCAATGGTGCAATGAAATTTGTTGCCGCTGTAGCACTTCTAAGTCAATAATAATTTAATCTCAAGGAGATCAGTGTTATCTGGGATGAAAACAAGTGAAAAGTATACCTGAGTGTGCTGGCATCTGCAGCAGCAGTTTGACCTCGAAAATATCCCACACAGACAGAGTACCATCTTCACAACCAATAGCCAGCAAGAAATCGCACCACCGCAAAGAGGCGACACTCGCGTGGAACGTTTTACTGAAGACGGGCATGCCGGCCGTCACGTCGATTATCTGAAAGGACTTGTCTCGACTGCCCACGGCTAGTTTCAGTCCGTCGGGACTGTAGGCGATCGCACTAATACTGGAGGTCTGGAGATTGTACTTCTTGAAGAGAGTGAAATCGATCACCTCCCATATGTAGATGTCGCCGTCTTCGGTTCCAACAGCCAAGAATCTGTTATCGCTATAAAAAATCAACATTTTCTACTACACCTTTTCCAACTCTATTTCAGAAAGCGTCAATTGTAACTCAGAATGGTCACATTGTATTTCAGAAAGCATCAATTGTTTCTCAGAATAGTCAATTGAAAAGGAATATTCTCAGATGACCATAAAAAATTGACATACAGGGTGGTCCGGTTTGTAATACAAGAAATTAAACAGTGTGTTGTACTTATTGAAATAATAAAAAAAGTTCCTATGAACATATACTTCGATTCCTAAATGGGACACTCTGTATATTATTCCATTTTCAGATTCTCCCTGAAGAGCTGATTTCATTGACCTATAACACTTTTGGTCTAGCAGTGACTTTAAAATTTTTTTGTGTCGAAACTATTCATAATTGGTCAAAACGGTTTGGATGTCCCTATCTCAACATTTTATTTACTATCAATTGATATTCAATTGAAATAGGTTACATGTACTGGTAGAATCAGATACACAATATTATTATTAAAGTTACATTACTAATCATTGTAGTATAATTACTAGTACAACAGGTGGTAAGCAATGAGTTCATCCCTGAAACTGTCCACACTTACTTGTCAAAATTCAAACAGTTGACTTGCGAGTTATGATCAATGAGTTTATGAAGACACTGTATCGGCTTGATCACCCCGTTGGTGTTCAACCCCTTCCAGACCTTGACGGTACAGTCTCCGCTGCCCGAGACCAATAAATTGTACTTGACACCGAAACAAAGGCACGTTATAGTGTCTTCGTGTGCCAGAACACTTTCTGTCACTCTACCATAGTCGAGATCATATAGATAGCTAGAAAAAAATTAAGGATTAAACTTCAATCGATAGATAATTTTCAACCAGTGGAAGAGTTATATTTCACTTAAGTTATTCCTTTTGGTGATATGATTGGATTTAGTCTTCAGGATACCAGAATCACAATCACAATATTTCATGAACTGATCAAAGTCATAGAATGACAAATTTTTTTGACTAACCTGTCCTGAAAATGGGATGCATTCAGATCATTTGAGAAATAAAATAAATTCAATCATTCATTCGTTCACGTTGCCCCACCTGATGGCAACAACTTGAACACTTCTCAGCGGTTTGTTTTGATGATATGACCAATAATCACAAACACAAAACAAATGTGAACCAATGAAGACAAAGTAAACAGGCCGGTTTGACAGCTTTCAAGAACTTCGATAGGTGGCGTACGCTTATTTTCTATCGTGATTAGGCATTTTATTCAAAATCCAAAATATCATTCTTATAAAATATGTGAAGTGTATTTACTTTTGCCTCATTTATTCAAATTTACAATATTTCATTCCTATATGGGTGAGTACAAATATTTCACATTGAAATCCACTAATGAAATTACAAGACAAATAAATTGAGTCCATTTTTTATCCACATTTTCTAGAATCAACAGTAAATTCATACAAACATAGTAATTTTCTGAATGTGAAAACTTAAAATATGTTGTTTTATTCATTTTACCAGGAACAAATTGAACACACCAAACTTAGCTCTTAATGAAGTCAACATACAGGTCATCATGGGACTAGACAATTGAATCACTTGATAGTGAATAAATTCGAGGTAAACATTGGCAAACAATCTGTATTTCATAATGGGATAATTTTATACAACTCATTACCGAATGAGTTGAAAAATATACATGATGCAAGAAGATTTGAAATCAATCGTAAACAATACCTGGTCAGGACAATTTGATTGAGAAATACGTGGAATGATTCGATTACTCAGAATTGAAATGTGATAACTTTTATCTTAGGAAAAAAATAAGAATTTTTCGCTTCCATTGAGTGTAATTCAATATTTAACCTTTTTTATACATATTTTTTTATATTTGTTCCTGTATCCCTATTATAAACAGATTTACTCAAGGTTTCTCGGTTGTTTTTGAAGATAAAACCTTGCGGTTATACGTTCCTGTAATATATTTTTGTGAAACTCAAGATGACCTTATCAGATTTTGCATAAATGTTTCTTATCAGATACAGGACGATTTTGAAAATATATACTTTTTAGACCCGTGAGAAGTTACACGTACAAAATGCAAGATCAATTTATGTTCAAGAGTGTTTCATGAAGTATCACACTAAAATGAGGTTGAATGAATTCTTCATAACTTGATTATAATAGGCTCATATTTCCACTACCTTTATGTCCTGTTACATTGTACATTTTATTATATACAAAGACAATACAAATTGGTGTAACTATTGTATTCAATCATTCTATTCGATAGAGTCATGGCTCAGAAGAACTGGAAATTAAAAGTGTTCTAGTGAGGTATATATTGAAGATTAACCAGACATTTAAAAAACGTCTTCAGGATGTCCAGTTTACGTTCCATTGGACGTAATAAAGACATCTTCAATATCCGATTTTGTAACAGCGGACGTCTTGAAGACAAGATTTGACTGAACGTCTTGCGTCAACGTCTTAAAGACGTTTTTATGACGTCATTCTGGGTATGTGTACATAACCAATCTCCAAAACGTGATATGTCAATGTATCAGTTAACCTGTTTCAATATCTGTAGAAAGAGAACAGTTCCCCAAATACTTACATTTCATTATCCCAGCTAGAGATAACGAGTACATTCACATTTGGCAACTGTATACAACTGCTCAAAGGCATATTTCCTATGCTCGCACTCCTAACCTGTTTGTTCTGAGCCAGAGAAAATATTTTGAGCTTTGAATCATGGCCTACTGAGGTTATTTTAGTACCATCGTCACTCACAAACACATGACTGACGGTATTCTTGTGAGAATTGAAACTGATTTGTAAATCCAGCGCGCTCAAGTTCTTCCAATTGTCTGCAAAAAATGTCAATTTCAAAGACTAGTGACTCGGATGTGATGAAATAGTTTCTGATTGAAATATTATGGAGTAGTACCTTCCATCTCATCAACTTGTTGTATTTGAGACGGCTCAATTGGAATCATTGATCCGACTTTTTTCCGTGGATGCGGTACTTTGAAAACTTGTTTAGGGATTTGTCCAAACTCCATGATTTGGACTTCTAGAGCATGCCTTTGGTTTAAATCCGTAATCGAGTCCAAATCCACCGCTCCTTCATAACAAAGATGATAGTACACTGAAAACAATCTATGAACAAACTAAATACCGGGTGGCCCTGATGAAAAATTATTCAGTATTCACGTATATTTTGAACTTTTCTTTCACCCAAATAGAACCCTCCGCTGTTGTCAAAACAGTCATGAAAAAAAAGTGAAATGAAAAAGGTCAAGAGCTTCATCTATATTTTTTTAGAGCCGGGATTGGCGCAGCGGAAGAGCGTCCGTCTCACGACCGCAAGGTCGTGGGTTCGATTTCCAGCACGGGCAAGGAACTTTTTTCAATATTTCATTTACGAATTAAATATTGTAAAGTTTCGGAGCATCGGCTGGGGATAGTCCTGCACGATTCGCTGTTGCGTTCCAATTAACAGTGCTGCTCCTAAAGTGGCGCATGGAGTTAGTAACAAAGCCTACACAGAACACGCAGAAAGATATGATGATGTGGTTGTGAGCATCAGTGAAGAAGTAGGACGGTGTATGTAGGTGGGTGTGGAAAACTACCAGCTGAGCGTGAGAGCGGGCCAGCTGCTTAAGTAGACCTCGGTCTCGGGGGTTAACGATGGTAGTTAGCAGGCCTGCCACTGCGCATATGGTAGTGAGTACATTACTAGCCTACAAAACACAGCTGAAATACTCTGAAAGAGAGCTGATGGGCGGTGCCTGAAAAGGATGTTAGCCAGCTCTCTTGAGCGAACCACATCAGTCATTGAAAACACTTTGGGTTTGCAAAAAGGAACCATTGGGGACTAGTTGCTGACGTGGAAACGTCCCCCACCAGTACCAGTACCAGTACCAGTTCATCTATATTTTTCAAACACACTGTCACATGATTCAAGAATGGAATATATTTTTTTGTATATTTTAACATCCAAATTTTAGGGAGTTGAATTTTCAATGTATCTTATATAAAATACACATCTTTTACATACACAGTAAGTTTTTCCAATAACTTCATTTTTTACAGTATCATTAACTGATTGTATTCCAGATCATGGAGCATATTTGTTTTGGTTAGCCCTGTTTTTGTCTACACTATTTGAATTTCAATTTTTATTTCCTGTAATTAAGAAATTATTGCATCTATATCCCAAGTCATTATCGGTTTTCTAGAACTATATCCTTAAAATCTAACCATGTACCTTTGAGTGATCTTTGGTCACTCTTAATCAAAGTTCTCCACTCCACTTTGAATTACCATGGACTTCTTTGAAAGGTTGATGGGTTGATCGGAATGGAAATAATGGAAATAATCTTAATATGCATTATTTCAGAGATTTGTTGCTCAAAAAAGTGCATGTCAAAAAGAATGAGAATCAAGTGGAATATGGGTCCAACTGTTTTTTTTTGTAGTATTCGAAGAATATACCTTTAGATGAAACCCTACAAAATTTTCATATATTCTTTATAGCTCTTTCAAGAGGGTTGGAGAGAGATTCAAAATATACGTGAAAACCCTGTTTCTTGAATCTGGACCACCTGTCAGCACTATTGTGTTTTCCTTACAGTTATGAGAAGCCATAGCCTCAGCTCCTTTTTGCTTGTACCCAAAGATGAGATCTATCCAGTTATGCAAGTTAGCCGATACTATATCACTCTCTAGCGCTTCCCGTAGCTTCCTGATAAAGTCTGGAGGATTTTTAGCCCAAGGCGGCAATTCCACATCGCCCACTTTCACATTGTTATGCCTATAACCGAAGTTGATACCCATGTGGTTCAACAAGAACGCCCCTTCCCTAGATACATCGTAGAACTCGGGTATCAGCTCCTTGAAGTCGGACATATTGTTTAGGCAGTTCTTGAAAGCATCAGAAACCGAATTGAACATTCTATCGGGATGGTCGAACCTACCGCTCTGGAGGCACAGCACGTAATGGGGATGGAACCTCGCTAAGTAGTAGAGCACGAACCCGGGGGTTGAGTAGTGCGATCCGTAGATGAATTTCGGATGCGGCATTTCGTGGTACCTCTCTAATAGCCGTTGCAGTCTGGCATCGTTAAGTGCTCCGACGGGTTTCGACAAGTCTCGGTAGTTGTCGGGATCGTCGAGATCTAATTCTTTCGAGACGTAGTTGGATATTATCCAGGGGAAGACTGGGTATTGCGTGAGGTCATTGATTGTTCGATCGCCTAAGCTGCAGAATAGGAAGAATTTTCGAACCGATTTTGTCAGAATCCACCACCGTAACGTACTATCTTGAACTGTCATTCATCACATGAACTTGTTCGGGAATATGAATGAGAGCTATGATATATGATAAGAATGTTCTCTCTACCTCTCTCTCTGAATATATACCGGGTGGCTACGGAAGTATTGCCTACGGAATATCTCAGTTATTGTATGAAGTAGGTTTGTGAAATTTGGAGCGTCGATATAATGACATAAGAGCTAGAATTTGAGCATATTGACATGTCGGAGTTGACTTCCGGTCTGACCGGAAGTAACATCAACTTTCTTATTTTAAATGGAAACCCTATTTTTTTTTCTTTTCGCTTTATTCAGCATTCAATTCCCTTTCTAATGACATATCACAAGTTGGTATCTAACCAGAAAATAGATCAGAAAAAAATTATTATTGAAATTCACCGAGTAGGCCGTGGAAGCAAAATGGAAGCCAAAAATTGAAAAGATGGCTATGGAAACCATACGTCACTTGATAACAGTTGCTACTACTGTGATAATTTATTTTCATTCGTCGGCGTTATAAAAAAACGCCAAAAAAAATATTGGAAAAATTGGGAAAAAAACAATACTCTGTAGGTCCATAACTTAAATAGGAACATAAAACTTTTTCTTGCCTGTACTATTCAGCATAACCATTCCTTCCTAATGATATAATAGAAAGTCATTTTTTTGCTTTCATTTTGCTTTCACGGCCTACTCGGTGAATTTCGATAACAATTTTTTTCTGATCTAGTTTCTGGTTAGATACCAAACTTGTGATATGTCATTAGAAAGGGAATTGAATGCTGAATAAAGTGAAAAGAAAAAAAATAGGGTTTCCATTTAAAATAAGAAAGTTGATGTTTATTGCGGTCAGACCGGAAGTTAACTTCGACATGTCAATATGCTCAAATTCTAGCTCTTATGTCATTATATCGACGCTCCAAATTTCACAAACCTACTTCATACAATAACTGAGATATTCCGTAGGCAATACTTCCGTAGCCACCCGGTATATAGCCTCTTGTCTTACGACATACAGCCAGAGCCCCTATTACGGAGAATCCGTCCCCATCCGGCCTGGATACCGGCGTAAATAATAAGGGTTTTGTTTTTCGAGTATCCTGGATGTCTCACTCGATGTGATACCAGGTATTGTGCTCTTTTAGCGTTTCAAACTCACAATCACAAAAACGAAGTCGGCAGTCGAATCCCCGTTAATAGAGCTGATAAATATACTTCTTTTTTCGTGCCATTTGGCATCTTCCTAAGATATCTGATCCTTCTACGGAAATGTGAGAATTGGTCGTAAAGTTCCACATTGAGAGTAAAAAAACGTAAGTCGGCTTAAGTCTTTCGGTAACTTGAGATTTTCTATTCCTTCAAATATTCTACATAATTTTTTTCGAATATTTTCGATAAAACAGGCCACAGCTTTTATATTTTTTATTAATTCACAAAGAATAATGCAGCGAGAGGCGAAGGAATATGATTTTCAGGTTAAAATAGAACCAGTTGTGAAAATAGTGATCTCACGTAGTTTTCATTATGAAATGTTGTCATTTCTCATTAGAATTCCTGTCACTTCTGCAATAGAAGCTAAAACTGCTCATAGAGTGAAAATGCATACAACACACATGATCATATTTCGTCAGCAGATCAGACCAGTCCTCCCGTTTGATTGCAGGAATCCAATCTTCTTGCCTTCTTTCAGAAACTTCACGATATTTCTATTGGCTCCTATTGCAGAAGATATTCCAATGGGATATTACAAAATTTCAAAAGGAAAACTATATGTGAGTGACTACAGTACTTTTAGATCACAATGTACCTACCTCATACCTTGCTGCATATTTTGTGCATTGTACAACAGCACAATGTGATGGCATGCTTGAATTATTGAATAGCCAAAAAAACACGATTCTATGCCAAAATAATTGTAAAAAACCATCACACTCCTTTGTAGACAAATAAGAAAAGTAAGATTAGAATCTTGTCATTAGCAGTCTAGATAGTAGATTATGTTGGTGGACTCCACAAATGATCCATCAATATACCGAGTGACATAATAGCAGTCTCCAACTTCATCATTGATTGAGATAAATTCGAGGATAAATTATTGAAAGTCACAGAACAATAATTGAAAAGGATTTAGAAAATTTTACTAAATCTTGTTGAAAAATCTTGTTATATGGGTAGATTCTCGGGTTAGTTAGTTTAGTTAGTAATCTGTAGTTGAAACATATTGAACAGTCTGAATGCATGTGATATTTCTGTCTGATTCCTGTGTATTTGTGCTCCAATAGATAAAAAAAATACAGAGGTTGCTGAGGGTATGGAATCACCTAGCATATATCTCGAGATATATCTGCAGTGGTTCATTCTCAGTAATGTTCATTTATAGTTACTGTTCCACTTCCAAATTTCATCTGAAAGGAAGAATACACCATTGCAATAGTACCTATATATACAGGTGGTTCCACAATATTAACTCTGTATGAGTGTTCCATTTAATAAATGATGAGGGCCATCAATATGAATTGACCATATTGTGACCTACAACGTTTGTTTCCAACAATTCGTTTCTAAAGAACCTCAAAAATATAGAGGTGTTGGATAATAAACATTTCATGAAGCCAAACTGATGTTTCAAAAGGTGTTACATTCCTGACAACTATAATTTATTTTGTTATTCTCTCTGCTTGAAGCATACCTGTTTATGTATAGAAGATAGTCATAATTTGAAATCACTCCGTTTTGCCATTGCAAGGTCATCACATCTTGCTGAATTTCGTTCATTCTGAGTTCAGGTTGTTGTAATAACTGATCGAAAATGGTATCCCTCATAGCCTGATTTCTGAATGAGAAATAGGCATGTGGCATAGCAGAATTTTCATTACAATATATTTCGAGGCCCTCAAAGAATATAATGTAATATAATCAAGAGCAGAAAGTAATGATGAAAATACTTACAATATGTCTTAGGAGAAATCTCCTTTTTACTATTTGTTTGATACTTTTCAGATCGATCTTCACTGGATACTGAAATGTAAATATAACCGTCAAATGAGTCATGAAATCAGCTAAGGCAGAGAAACGAGGACACTTTGAAAAATGTGTCTCATGATGTTAATAGGCACCATCTGAGATTGAAAATTCAATGACGTCATATACACTGGGGGCAATGAATTTTCTTTTGAAATATCATATCATAAATCATATTTATATTGTTTATTTGAATTTTATTGCCAATCATTTGAACATCTCATGATCATGCACCTTCAAAGTAACATCACACCTCCAAGAATGTATGTATATAGTATGTAGTGAGTCACAATTGGCATGCATATTTTATTTTTCCTGTTTTCATGTTCTTGGAAGTGACATTCTTCCAGTGTATTAGTCATGACTACTTCCAAAACATACCTTATATCTTTGTTATTCTTTTATTAATCATTAAGAGCTTTTATCAATCATTTCATATCATTGGAATTAATTTTTGTGAATGTTGCTACAAATGAGCATTGCATTAATAACTTGATATGATATCTCTTGTGTTATCTCAAACCTTGTGATATTTTTCTAATAAAGTATATTTTTACATCTTTTCTTTGATTAGGTAACCTAGTTCATAGCTGATTATTTTTTTTAGCTTGGGTTTCAGGTTTTTAGACTCAGTTTCAGTTCATTCAAAAGGAGTTTCTATATTTTTTATTACTGGGACATTTAAAACCATATATCACCAGATATATCATGAATAGTTTTATTGAAATTTAGTTGAAAACAGATGAATATTCTAGGAAAAACCGGAAATAAGCTGATGGTTCATTTCCTTATTGAAAATAATAAGTTTTCATATGTATGTACTATTGAAGCTTCTTCTGGGCTTTTTCTCAAGGCAATTCTTTTCTAGAGTACCTCACTTTGCTAGACAACTCTTCATGAAAAGAAATCAGACTTAGGATATTTTTCCATAGAAAAAACACATTAAAAGTAAATAGATTGAAGAAGAAAAATCAATGGAAAAATACTACACCTCTGATATTTCATAAAGGAATAAATTTGAATAAACTGAATAATAAATTCAGTTCCTCAATATGTAATAACTTTTTTTGTAGTTCTAGAGAAAGCTAAACATGAATTTTGAGGAAAACATGATTCTGACTTTCTTGAATTTGTTCCTACTAGGCAGCTACAACAAAGTGAACAAATTGTACAACTTGTAGATACAAATAGAACATATAACCATAATAGTATTCAAATCATATTAGATCAATAGAAACCCAGATAGAAACAATAAATAATGGAGGTTTACAAGTAATAATATAGGTACCATAAATTACAGGTAAGTACTTACTTCTCCCATTTTATTGTAGGGCTGGAAATACAGTTTTGAGGATGATAATACTATTCTTCCAGGATTAACTACTAAAGGAGTTACTATATCAGCCTGTGATTCCATGATGACTTTTTCATATAAATCCATCCATCTTGGATCAAAATTATCCCTAGACTGTCTTGAATGAACAATGGTTGCAATCTGAAAATTTTGAAATATTGAGCCATTGATCCTCATTATGAATTGTGCATATTTTTTACCATATCAGCTTGCTCAGCTGCTGGAAGAGTGCTGGCCCTATGCAACTGGGAAATCTGGGGCAAACAATTCAATATATTAGCATAATTCAACAAAAACAAGAAATTTGCTTGTCCTTTGAACTGATATGGAGCAATAACATTCTTTTCAAACATTTCAATGTACTCCCTACAATTCACACTCAATACATTGTTACTGTTCAGGAATTTAGCACTTCCTTTCCATTGCTCTATTACAATGCAATCTTTGAGGAGAATTTTCACTATGGGTTTGCTGATTTCTTTTGGATCAAAAATCAGAGATTTTGAACACATCTTGAGCCGCCCGTCTTGCTTTTTGGAATCATAGGTTTTTGGTGTTGTATCTGGTGGAATAAAAATTGCACTAAAATCCTCAAAGTAAATTTCACCTGGATCTAATTGAAGAAGTGAAAATCTGAAAAAAGTATTGGTTTTGTATAATAAATGCCTAAATGAAGGCATAATGAAAATATTTTCTAGTTTAAACTAATGATTATATTTTTACCTTTCTTTCTCCATTTTTCAAAATATTATACTAATAATTATTATTAATTAAAACTTCATTTCTTATACAAGAAATTGAGATGGAATGAGGGACAATCCAAGAAGTGTCTGCTCCTCAGTAATGTTTAATTCGTCGTGTCTCGTCTTGACATTGATGACAATCTTGACCTACTCAATAATTTTAATTTTGTCTCGAATTTTACAGTAAACTTTTCGTTTTCCTGAGTTTTCCCGTTCGGATTGTTTTCCGAATTTTTTCTTAAATTTTTGAGGTTGACAGTGTTGGTGTTGACACTGTTGACAGTTTCGACCTTTTCGACCTCTGTTTTGATCGTTTCCAGTGTTGACACTTTGACCCAATACCAGTAGACAATTCAGTGTTGCCGTTTTATGTATATTCATACAAATTATGTATAATTTGAAGGTCCGTGTATATTTGTTATGTATCTTTCGATTTCAATGTGCAGTGACTGAGTACATAAATTCTGTGCTGCAACCGCTTGGCACAGAACTGAATTGATCCAGAGAATGCGAAAATTCAAGGAATATGTCATTGTTACCCCTTCTAACGTTCCATGTTCTTGCCAGCAGCTGGCAACTAGAGTTCCTAAATGTACTTGACACTGATGTTTCAAAACAGCTGTGTCAAGTACATTAGGAATTCTACTGGCAACCACTGATAATGAAACCTACGTGAAGTGGGCTGCCGAAGCTGGCTGTCAGAATTTCCGAACTTTCCCGATTGACCAGCGGTACGCTTTTCCCCCCTTTAACCATTTGGCTTTTGGGTCTCGAATCATTTTCTATAGAATAATCATTCCTCGTCAAATCATAGGTATAATTTAAAACAATTTCCATTTTTGATACTTTTGCAAAAAATTGCTCAGCTGCTTTCGGGTCAGGGAGATAGGTAATCATCCATACGATTTGACAAGGAATTATCTTCTGATATCATGATTATACTACTACACATAATTACCTATCTCCCTTACTTGAAAGCAGCTAAGCAGTTTTTTGCAAAAGTGGTTTTTTCGTGTGGAGTCTACCATACGATCTCGCAAGGAGTTATTTTCTGATAGCATGATTCTACACATGATTACCTATCTCCCTGACCCGAAAGCAGCTGAGCAGTTTTTTGCAAAAGTATCGAAAATGGAATATTTTTGAAATGTTAGACTTTCAACTTTCAACCCTTTGATTTGGTAAGGAATGATTATTCTAATATATACAATGATTCGAGGCCCAAAAGCAACTGTGCAGTGTGATGCAGTGCCTACACAAATTCACAATGTTATTGTTTTTTCAAAGTAGGCTGCTCTAGGGCACTTAATAACAATCATTATTGAGAGGAATTTTGATATTCGATTATTCGATACCCAAAAAGGGGGAAACCCGTGCCACTGGTCAATCGGGAAAGTTCGGAAATTCTAGCATCCAGCTTTGACAGCCCACTTCACGTAGGTGATAATGTGATAAATAGTGATAATGAATAAAATAATATAAAGTTAAATAAGAGCACAGATAAAAATGACAGATGAATGGAATTATATTGAAATTTCTCAATTTTATTTGAAATAATGGAAATCAAAAGAAAATAATGAACCAGTTTTAATATTCCCATATCCTATAAGATGAGCAATTTGTTTGATGATTATGGAGAAAGTGACGATATGAGCGGAACTTCTGCAAATTCAGATCTCAACAAAAACGAAAAACAGGTAAAATAGTATACACAGCTGTCTTCAAATTCACCCTTGATCGTCTCTCACTCAGATGCCTCCATAGAATCTCATTTAATTATATTTGATTTAAGCTGTATTATACTCAAAGGAGCTCCAAATATCTGTTGCAGAATGATGAACTATTATATTTTCGTGAAAAATGGCAAAATGAGTTGTCTCTAAGGACTCAGGAAGAAAAAGGGACCCACTCCAAACAATCATTTCACACCAGAACTGAACAAGAACCCAATGATGCAGAAACTAAAGCTAGACAACTATTTTTCAAAGGAATTGAACTGGAAAAATCTGGGAAAATATATGAAGCTCTTCAGTACTACAGACGTGCAATTCAAATTGAACCTGATATAGAAATGAAACTATATAACAAAACTAAACCCAAATATACTGAAGAAGTCTCAGAACCTCCACATAATGGTGAGATGTTCAATAAACATGAAGCCTAACAAGTAATTCATTACTTTTTCACAGAAAGGCTTGATGAAGATGATGGTAGATCCTCTGAAGAATCAGATGAGGATAATGAAGAAGAACTTTTGCCAAGGATACAAAGAAAGCATCAAGGAAGAACTAGCCTATGCCTTCCAAAATTTGATAGGGGTGTAAGGTGCCATTGAATGTCCTTCCAGAATATATTTAACAACTCCTTATGATTTTAGACAATACACATTGGCCAATTGCCTGTAGAAATTTTACTTTACATCCTTAGATGGGTGGTGTCTGAGGAGCTAGACTTGAGGTCTCTAGAGGCTTTTTCTACTGTGTGTAGAGGGTTTTACCTATGTGGAAGGGATCCAGAAATATGGAGATTAGCTTGTTTAAGGTATTTAATAATTTCCTTAGTAATAATATTTATACTCATGGAATTTATTGTTTGAGAATTCACAATTTGATAGCTCTTGTGAAGAGAATCTGATATGCATTGTCAATTATGTTTGTAATGAATTATTCTCTTGTTTTTTTCTCCAGAATATGGAAGTTCAACTGTGGCTCTTCTCCAGGGGAATACAAATCCTGGAGAAGCATGTACATTGAAAGGCCAAGAGTTCTTTTTGATGGTTGCTACATAAGTAGAACCTCTTATATTAGAAATGGTGAAAATGCATTTCAAGACCAGTTTTATCGACCATGGTATCTGGTTGCATACTATAGATTGTTGAGGTGAGCACAAAAGACTTCAATAGTTCCTGAACCAATAGGAATGAGAGATAATATTATATTCATCAATTTTTAGGTTTTTTCCTGATGGTACAGTTTTGATGCTGACATCTACAGAAGAACCAGCTCAGTGCATCAGTTCTATGAAGGCTAAGAGTGCACGCTATCCTGTCATGTCTGGCTACTACAGGTTGAAGGGTGATTCAGTTAGTCTGGTAGTTCATAGACAGGATACTAAAATGGTGTCCCAAGGACTGAAAAAGGCACAAAAAGAAATTTCTACACAGACTCATCACATGGTAAGATCAAGACATGAGTTGTTTAAATTGTATTACTATTTTAGGGAATTTTGTGGGGAATTTTTGATATCTAGTGATGTCAGTGAATTTTCATAATTTTTTTTTAATTGAATCCCACTATGGAAAATACCAATTTCAGTCAGTCAGATTGGTTTGTGATTTTGATGAAATACATAATTTTCCTTGAATTACATAATCATGTATATTAAATTATACCTTATTCACATAGCTTATAGTGACTTGTGTGTGTGAAAGTGAGACATTATTTCATGTATAATTATTTTTTTGGCAATGTAATTACCTGCTTGAATATAAGTAATCAAGATATACATGGGAACAAAAATAGAAGGAGAAATAATTTTGATTGCATTTACATAAATCATATTTTCAACTCTTTTTGATGTTTTTTCAATCTCATTATACATTTTAGTTCCAATAAAACTAGAGGGTTGTTCCATAATTTCAATTTTGTGTTCATCAAGTCATATTGTTTATTTTGTTCCTCTTTCTTGTCTCAGAAGTACAATTGATTTCAACTTGGAATAGTTTTTGTGGATAAGGAATATTTCAAGAGCATTTCTATAATGTAATTTGAATTTGTTAAGATTTCTTCAGTTTTTATTCTTCTCAAAATCTGCAAAGACTGCTTAAATTAATATTTAGGTTGTAAATTGAATCTCTAAAGGTATTGAACTCAAACTAGCAACATGTCTCTAAGAATGAGTTGAAAAAATCAAAGTAAGATTATTCAAAGTGAAGTGTTTTGAAAGTGGAAATATGAGTATGCATAAAATACTATTTCCAAATATTTTCCCTTTATTACTGTTATTATTTTGGAAAAGTGAGCTCATATTAGAATGCCTATTCTTCACACTTAAGAAGTGTGAAATTCTAAAGAACTTTGAGCCAGTTCAGTCTACATCAGTTGTAAATAATATAATCAGTGTCATCATTTTGAGGTCCACAGCATTGTGAATATCTTCAAATTTTTGCTTATTCAAATTTGGAGCTAATATAGTTTTTGATTTGAGAATGATGCAAAATCACGACGATTTTCTTCTCTATAGAATGGCTATAATTGTGATTTTTTTTCAAAACCATCTCACTGTGAAGGATCTTGAATTGATGAACACTACTTTATCACTGGGGCGGTGGGGTATGGAAAACAAATGACCGTCTATTTGGGTTTCGTCAAATTTTGATTGATTTTTCTGAATTATTCAATAAATATTTCGGAAAATCACATGATGAGTGAAACACTATGACCGATTCTGTGTGGATAATGAATTTGTTATCGGACATTCAATCCATGGCAAATGTGAAAACTTCACAAACGATAAGATTTCCACAAAATTCTCAAACACACGCCATTTTGTGGAAATCTTATCGTTTGTGTAGGTTTATTACTAAAATTTGAGGAACATTGAAAACATTAATTCGTTTGTAACCATAACATCTGATATTACATACATGTCTACATAATTTCAAGTGAAACTGAGTGACTTTTGCCAATGAGGAAGTTTCCTTCAGATGAATTTTCATGAAATAAGTTAGGAACTCTCCAGTTTTATGTCCACGCTGTACAGAATGGCGACCGATAAAGTCGTTTTAATTTTCAAATTGAAAATTGAAGCTATTTCTAATTTTCGGGGCGGCAAACTGTGACGTACATTCTGAATCTAGTCTGAAAATAGCTGATGGTGAAGAATATAGCTAGCGAATAGCTAACGAATGAAAAAAATAGAAGAAGAAGTAAAACTGGTAAACAAAAACATACATAACCACAAATGCACTCGGAGCAGGAATGCAGAGGGTAGTTGGCTTCATACTGACAGGTTATGATCTTGTTATTCATGCATTGAATTATCTCGAAGAGAGCTCGATCCTAAACGAAAATATCATTGAAGAATCAATGAAGCACTATCGGCTACATTCAATGATTCTATCCTTCATAATTCACTGTCATCGATCAGAACAGAATGATGCCGACACCCATGGCTTCTTCTTCTTGTTGTGCCTGTCAGTATTTTGAGTGGTGTGGACGGACTCGAAGTATTAAGAAAAAAAAAACTATTTAGTGCCCAAACAGGTACAAGACCCACTACAGGACAGCTTTTTACAATGTGTACATGTAACTGTGAACAATTACTAAAATCTAAGAGCCAAATAAAGTATTTTGATAAATCATTCAGTAGTTGTAGAAAGTGATTTCAATTGTAAATAATAATGATAATAAAAAAAAAAGGAAACGGAAGGAAACATAATAACATGTATTAATGAATAACATATGAATAAAGAGGGATTTTTTCATATTTGCCTCGTAAACATCACAAGGTAGAAAAAATATGTTTTATTTCCTTTTTGAACACTCCATTGGGAGTTGAAAATATATCAGTTTTTTCGCATATCTGATTGAACTTTCTGCACATCGAATGAATTGGAGATTTCAATTGTATATTTGTTCTTGGAGTAGGTAAATAAAAACAAAGTGAAGTTCTACTGTTCAAACGAGGTATGTTGAAATTTAGTTGAGATAATAACTCTGGGCAATCAGTCAGGTTGTTTGTGAGTTTATAGATAAATATGCAAGAGTGGTATGTTCTACGGTCCTCCAGAGACAATAGTGAAAATCTGTTTAATAATAAGTTATTATCTAAACCTTGTTCAGGATAAATTCCATCAATTCTATATACAATATACTTCATGAATTTCCGTTGAATTGATTCGAGCAGATGAATGTGATTCAAGTAAATAGGAGACCAAATCAGCGAGCCATATTCTATGCGTGATCTCACATATGAGGTAAAGAGAGCAATGAGGCTATCTTCATTTTTGAAGTCTTTGCAATTTCTATTATTCGCTGTTGCAAGATATAATCTGCAACTTTCCTAGAAAATAGATCCGTTTCATTAAAACGAATTTTTTACAAACTTCACAGTGAGATAAGAACCTCAATATAGGAAACTTTCTCATACATATAAGACAGAAAAATTATCACTTATTCCAAAGTTAAAAGGAACTAACAAAATTATGGCCATAATCTTCCGAAGAAGCCTTCTAATCGGTTGAAAATGAATTTATAGAATTTTCAAATGATAAACCATTGGCGTTTTAGTCATGTCTGTATGTTCACTGATAATCTCCTAAAGAAATCACTTTTTTTTCTTCTAGGAGTTTCTAATCAAACCAAGGCGACGGAAGCACACCCAGCTCGTGTGGGACCGCCATTCCGTGTTCGTAAAATCGAAAAATGGAGACGAGAGTACCTGCAACTTTGAGCTGATGGATAACCGTTACCCTCCGCTTATATTTTCTCGCGTGAAGAGCTTCTCTGCAGTGTCTGAAAGTCCTCTGGTGTGACACAAACCACACTGCGATATTTGTTTGGAATGTTATGATAATTTGTAAGGATGGTAGATAGATTATAATTGTTTGTTCCTGGGTAACTAATCTGATAACTAGGTACAAAATGGTTATTTATGCTTAGTCCAGTCGCCGAGGTACATATTACATTTTTTCGTCGACCTCAAACACTTATACCCACATATCGGTCCTATTCACACATGAAATCTATCGGATTTCGTGGATAATTAATTTGACAGCAAATGATTGTTGTTGTCAACTCACTCTCCGCGCGAACCAAGGTTGCCAGTTCGATTTTTTATGAGTAAATACCTTGTCAAAAATTCAGGTCTATTCAATGCTATACAAACTCCAAAAAAGGATAATGAAATTAACCTATGATGTCAAAACATTATGTACTTTTAGTATACAGAAAAGTAATCAATTTTCAACAAGATAGAAACAAACAAAACAAACATTCTCATAAAGAAATAATCATATTCCTAATTATTCTGGATATAAAAATACCCACAATCATCACATAATGCAGTTACATAGGTACTTGCGTACTTGTGAGATTTGAGTACATAATACACAGGAAGGAATAGTAAAAATTAAATCAAATAAAAAAATTTAACACAACAAATAAAGTGTTTTAACAGAAAGAGGTATACACCGTGTCCCAGCTAAAATGTCCCCCCCTGTAAAAAATCAACCGCGCGATCGAATGACTTGAAATTTGGTCACCCAGTATATTTGATGATGCTCACTCGAAATATGCAATTGAATAAATCGTAGGTATACAGGGTAACACCGAAGTGCACCTAAACTTTCCTATTTGAATAGGGACACCCAGTATATTATTTCATATCATTTCATATTCAGAGTTCAGATTTTTTCAAACGACTACGAAGATATGGCAAGAAATAAAACGATACAATAAAAATATTATATAATTAGATTTTATTAGTATAACAGGATTGAAATCGAATGAAAAAAAAACCCCAACTGCTCAATATGTCGTCCATTCTGCTGTAAACATTTCCTAGCCCTTTCGATAACGTTCATTGTGAAAATATTATGTATCACGTTGCTATCAATTTGAGCGCATAAATTTGTGATTTTCTCTTTCATTTCTTCCATATTCACAATTAGCGACTCATAAACCTGTTGTTTCAAGTAGCCCCACAAATAAAAATCAAGTGGGGTGAGGTCTGGCGGTCGAGCTGGCAAGTTGCTATCACCATCGAGACAATTGGTGCTTATTAGATTTTCTCCAAATCGATGGCGAAGATAATCCTTTACGGGTATGTAGTTATGTGCAGGACACCCATCATTCGATTTCAATCGTGTTATATTAATAAAATCTAATAATATAAATTATTCATTGAATCGTTTCATTTTGCCATATCTTCGTAGTCGTTTGAAAAAATCCCATCAAACCCGCCGGCATTGCTAAATTTGAATATAGAATAATATACTGGGTGTCCCTATTCAAATAAGAAAGTTGAGGTGCACTTCGGTGTGACCCTGTATAGCTAGGATTTATTCAATAGCATATTTCGAGTGAGCATCATCAAATATACTGGGTGACCAAATTTCAAGTCATTCGATTGCGCGATTGATTTTTTACAGCGGGGGACATTTTAGCTGGGACACGGTGCATATAAAATTAATTTGATCAGAATCAGATAAAGTATTATCCCTTTTTGGTTTATACATATCATTAGTACCTATATGAATATTGATTACTTATTTTGTAAAATTAATTTGAACAGATATACAATTTATAAGTGTACCTATATGATTGATGAAAGATTTATAATAATATAGGTAATTATATTTATAAATAAGTGTCAAAACATATTTCAGTAGATTATGAAGTGTTTCAGTAGAGCAGTAGATAAATGTGCAAATCAGGAGAACTACTGAAAATTCACTGGCAACCCTGCAGCGGACAAAAAGTGTTTGCTGACGAAAAGTTAGTGTCTGTGGACGAAAAGTACTTGCCTTCGGAAATAGTCCGTTTTTCGTTTGTGGAAATTAGAACGTAAATGTGATTTTTTGTAGAGGTCGACGAAAAACTAATTTTCCATAGTAATTCAGAAATTCATCACTTTCACTCACTGCAGATGAATATAGAGACCATAAACAACAACTAATTCAAAAGCTTTAGATTTTCCAACTGTGAACCAAAAAGTTCCTTGAGTAACTAAAAAAATTAGGAGTTCAGTAACATTACAGGTTTGTCATTAGAAAACGAAACAGCTGATTTTGGGCACCCTAGATTATTTTCGAAAAAATGCTCAGACCCACCCATCAATTTTTGATTTTAGGAGGAAACATTTTCTTGTCAGTTTCACTCCCTGAACGAAAATCCTCTAGCTGGGGTAAGACACCCCTAACATCTTAAATGGAAAGATGGGTCCAGTGATATCTTATTTTGAAGGTATTTTTACCTAGACTATTCGCGAGATTCACGAAGGGGGCGACATCTAGGTTACATAATACGAACTTCAAACTGGGGGAAAACAAACTGTTGTCTATGGATAAAGCAGTGCATAGACTACATATTGCATACATCTTTGCTGTAGCTGTAGTTGTCAAACTTGTCAATGACATAAAGTGTTATCACAGTACACAAGCTAATGACACTAATGGGATTGAGTGATGATTGAGTTTGTTTTCCCCAGTTTTGACGTGGCTTTGACATGGAACGATGAAAACCGAGCGCCACCTGGTAACATTGATTCCCGCGAATAACCCCCGAGTTTTACATCGTTACAATTTACGTAGCCCATACCAGTACCCCACCAAAATAACAAAACCGGCTACACATAATTTTTATATTGTTATTAAAAAATGATTTTTTTGTAACAATGAGGGCTATCATATTCAGTCGCACCCACCACAAGAGCGTGTCAAAGTCTCAACATTTTGTTTTGTTTGTTTGTTGTACGGTCTATTTTTTCTATAATTTTCTGAAAAAAAAGGAGCTCAAGTTATGGTTGGACTTGATCAATCTTTCGTTTTCTACTCTCAATGTGGACTTTCACACGTAATTTTTACAAGCTGCTTCTGGATTTATGGTGAGCCACTGTATGGGCTACGAAGATAGTAGCGATTTAAAACTTGAGGGTTATAATCTTGGTAAAAATACCTTCAAAATAAAATATAATTCGAGCCTTCTTTCCATTTAAGATTTTAGGTGGATCTAAACCCTGCTAGAGGGTCTTCTTTCAGGGGATGAAACTATCAAAAACATATTTTCCCTCGGGTCTGAGCGTTTTCTCGTAAATGAACTGGGGTTCCGAAAATTGCCTCTGTTTGGTTTTCAAATGGCCACCCTGTATAGTAACATTTCAACCAGTGGATATAATATAAATTACCTAGGTAAAGGTCAATTATCTGTTAAGCTTATTATAGGGAGAGATTTTATTTTCACTTATTAATTTAGAGGAATTAAATGAAATTGATGATTAAGGTGTTATAATAATTAATGTAACATATTGTAAATATATAGCAGATTATGTGAAATATAAGTTACAATTTCATAAAATCGACATCAACATTTCCCCAATAATCAGTTCATTCCAAAGGGTACAAGGTTCGAAATAGTCGGTTTTTGAAATATGCACTTTTAGTGTTGGGCAAAATACTTAGTTTTGGAAGCACTATAAATGAGCCACATGTGCCATGAAATTCAATCAAAACAGTGGAATGTGTATGAAATCACAACATATGCTACACTATCAATTTAATCGGCGATGAAAAGATGACACGCGTGCCTATGTGTTATAATTGCAAAGAAGCTGTCTTAGTAGGAAACTTCAAGTTCTCTGTCATAAACGTAACCTACTATCTAGACTTATTCATATTATACCTCAACAACCTGAACATTTCGTTTGAATTGCTCGCTTGAAAACTGTTTTCAAATTGTCATCCATGGACAGTGAGTAGGAGTTATATTACAGAAACCTCTAACAACGTGGAAGCAACATTATGGAAATTCACCTAGGCATGCAGAATGTTATTACTTTTAGGTTAGGTATTGATAAAACTAACCCAATTTGACAGTTCATCTGTCTAAGGAAAAAATATGCCACTGCTTACTGGTTCACAAAATTAAGAAATTAAAACTTTGTAATTACATTACCGATTAATAACTTGGATCGGTATATCTATTTTCATACTTTTTGCTACATGGGTTCTGGAAACATTCAGAGAAATCTTAACTTGGAACTTTCGTATTGAGAAAGAGCCGAACCCACAATTTATTAACTGAGTGAGTATCAAAAAGAACCTTATTTCAATTTCCCAGGACTTGTGCATGGAGGAAGGAAGATGCGAGGATCCTTTATCTAAGCGAAAATAAACATATTCTTGTCCTTGTCTGGCAAATCATATGATTTGCTTCTGAATCGTTTGTGATTATGTTTGATTGTCACTGCATATTGTCTAGTGCCCGTACTCTAGTGTAAAAAAACGTCAAAACAGCTGAAATGATTTAATTACCCATTCAACTGCCGGTGCTGTGATTACTTTCTTGGCGTCCTCCCAATCATTCTGAGGACGTTGGGCGCCATCGAAGAGAGGGGGTTGATTGTTATCAAGGGTCAGACTTCCAGGAAAGTGTTTTTCTATCAGAAGCTCTAACGTTTTTCTTCTAGAGGTCGCGAATGTGCCGTCAGGTCTTTTTATCGACCCGATTTCAGCAGTCGGCTCTCTAGAATCTTGTGAATTCTTGTACTGAGAAGTATGTCAGATATATTCTCACAAAACTTCCTCCAAGACTCCCGTCCGGCCTTTCTAGAGTAGTTCTACCCATGAAGCTCCCAGCTCCCTTCTTTATTTCTTAACTTTTCAATAAGGCCTTTGTTCCACCAAGAGCAGTTCTGATCATCTCTTTTGGTTATTGGTGGAGTTTTCGTGCTTCACTGATGAGTTCACTGCTTCGCGTATTTGTTCCGCTACAGTATCTATCCCATCACAACTGTGTATTGCAGTGAATCCGTCCCCAAATTGCGATTGGAGGGAATTCTTTGTATATCCGCTTCAGTCCATAGCTTTTGGGTGACGATATTCCACTACTTACTGGTTTTGGGCCTGTTTCAATGTTGAATAGTAGTATATGTCTGATCTGAACAAGATGGTTCAGGAGATACTGCCCAGTGCCGTTTCTTATTGCTCAGGAAGCTAACGACGTCACCCTGTGCCTATCCAGAGGCTTGCTGAAAGGCATCTCGGGTTTTAGGGCAGAAGTGAACCTGACCAAAACCAAAATATGGTTTAAAACCCATCCTCTCCAGCGCAGCCATGGACCCATCGTCGACAGCGAAGGTTCACGTTTCACCCGGGCCTGTGGTTTTCTTGTGTAGCATAGTCCACTCCAAGGTTGCCAGGCCATGGTTCATTTTCCTCAGTCTAGTGAGGACCTGTTCGGAGGGTCTGCGACCACCTTCATCAGACAGGTAATAAGCCACACATATGTGTGGCTTGGGGAGTTGGTCGCTTAAGACGCATTTCAGGGAGACACCTCACCATGGCTGGATGGTATTAGCTACACCAGCCAGCTAAGAAGCGCTCTCCTGATCATCGCAGATGATCTGTAACCATCCAGGCCGAAATGTACAGCTCTGGAGTCGCACTTGTTGGTCGTCATCGGGAATATCCTCCACAGCAGCCATAATGGCATACTGAAGAGAATCCAACCAACTGACTGGCCAACATTGAGATTTGTGAGTCAGTTTTACCTGGCACATCGTCTGATTCAGCTGTGTAGGGCTTCTTCGCCTCTGCATGGTTTGGATGCGTAAGCGTTTGCTCGAACCAGCTTACTCAGCTACCTATGAGTAGACTCCTACAATATATCGGATTCAGTCAAAATAATGCCATTCGAATATTCAAACTTCCATAATATTGTATCCACATTGGTAGAGGTTTTTAAGTTGGTCACTTGGAGCGAAGTTTCCCATTACGCATGCTTCATGGAATCCAGTTCGATCTCGTTAATGTAATGAGTTTCTGTCTAATGGCGAGTCTAGCTAGATATTATGTATGGATGGAGAGAACTGACGAAAGTTCATGGTTGACAGTTGGCAAGTATCGTTTTTATAGGATGCTTCAAATTCTGTCACCAGAGGAGCAGGCACAACTGAGAAAATTGGTGATAAATTAGTGCCGCTAATAGTGTCTTTATTATAAGTCGAGAGCGTGTCAAAAGTAATAACATTCTGTATTATTGTAGTTCAAATTCAACGTATTGGGGTTACAAGGGGTGCTCACTAGTGTCATATCAAGTCGAAACAGTCTCCAAATGGTTGATCCTAATTCGGGGAGTATAAATTAAAATGTAGCAACCTCTGGATCTATATTTTAAAAGAGCTGTTTTCAACGCCCTCTGACAGAAGGATTGAGAAGATACAGTTTTATGGTTTCTCATCTTAATGAGAGTTTTTATAATTCAAAAAATATATAATATCGATACGAAATCTGCAAGAAGGTGTGATATTGAAAATTACAAATATCCGTCAAATTAAACTTCATTCTTCTGGGGATTCGTTCTCTGATTCGGTGGGAGGTTCAGTCGTAGTAGGTTCCTCTGTAGTAGCCGGTTCTGTAGTGGCAACTTCTTCAATCCCTGGTTCTTCAGTCGTCGGTGGTTCTTCACTAGGAGCTGCTGGTTCCTCTGAAGGTGTAGGTTCTTGTACTTCCACCTCTTCAGCTACCTTATCCTCGGTAGGCTCGGTGGCTGTAGGTGGTTGTTCCTCTGGATTCTCATCGGTGGCAGGTTCCTCAGTGGGCACATCTGCAGGTGCTTCACCTTAAAACAGAATAAATAGTTTTCATGTGATTTCATTTCAAATTCTATCCATCTTGTTCACCTTCAACAGCTGCTGCTTCTACAGCTTGGGAATCTCCAGCTGTTTCTACTTCAGTTGAAACTCCTTCAACAATACCTCCTTCAGGTATCACTTCTTCTGCTGGTGTTTCTTCCTGCTTTACATCATCAGCTGCTTCAATTTCCACCCCAACTTCTGTGGTCTCAACGTGTTCAACTTCGCCAACATGTTCTTCTGTAGCTTCTGGTAATTTTTCGTCCGGGAAGATTTCTGTTTTTTGTATTACTTCTTCTTCTATTGGGGTTGATGGCGGAGGAATTTCCTCTTCAGTCTTGTCTTGTGCCGTTTTCGGTGTAACTGGGTGGGCTTGTTCTTTGGTAACTGTGAACAAATGAGCTAACTACAAGACAATTTAACACAACTAGAACTAGGATGATGGAATACCACGGTACATGCGGTAGCTTATTGTTATATTGGAAAAACGCCTGTTTGGTACAGATACCTTGTTCTTTGGACATTCTCGTTTCAGCTTGTTTCTTCTTCTGGGTAGCAGCGGGGCCAAACAATTTGAATTCGTTTGGCAGATCTTCGTCTGTGTACAGGGTGTCAGTGAAATAAAGACGGCGAATTCGAGTGTTGGCATGTATTTGTACCCTCATAGTTTCCATATAAGTCGTACCTGGACAGTATAATATAAATTATAAATACAGAAAATTAATAGGTTTGAGAGGAGAAATAGGTTACTTCGTGTTTTATAATAGGTATTGGGCTGATATAATTCATCTTTATTGGGACCTCGTGAGCCATTAGAGATACAGAGTGGGTCGGTAAAATTATGGATAATAGAATGCCGTTTTGAATAGATAGTCATGAGAATGAGGTCCTTACCATATGCTCGTTTGGTGAAATCGGCTAAATTGAACTGAACTTGGTTCCATCCTGAGCTCAAACCGATTGGCATTGTTGTACAAAACGGCCTAACTTTAGTTGTTGATTGGAAGTTCGACACACGAAATCTTCGATGCATTTCTTTGTCATCTAAAATAAAAACAATTCCATACCTACATAAGGTTTATTCAAATAATAATGGGACTCATTTGTTCTTCGAGTCATCCCCTGTGAATAACTTTTAATTACTTATTATATGGGATTTGTTTTCAAGATCTGAGGAAAATCGTACATATATATTCGCACAATCAATTTGGGTTTCACAGGGTAGCTCAAGAATGCTAATAACATTGATCGGGTGAAATTTCGTGAATATTACCTACAATGAGTTCGGACACACCAGAACTTTTGTCCTTCTCTATTTTTTAAATTACAATGCTTGAGTGAATAAAAGAATAAGACATATATTCTGCTCTTTGTCTTTTCAATTTTCCTAATAGGGCCTAATTGTCATATACGATTTTAGAGGTCACAATTTCTGTCAAATCAATCATAGCCGTAGATGGAAAATAAAATTAAATAGAGTATATTTACACTCACTTCAATTTATAGCGATAAGGCACTTTTCGCAGATCAACAGTTGTCGATAAAAATGAAAAGAATGCATGTAACAACATTTCAATATGACAAAATAAACACATATGGATATACTTATAGCTATAAGGATGTCGATCATTTGGTATAGTAGATGATGATGGAAAACGAAACGGAGCATCGTACGGAAAATGTATTAAGTCTATTTTGTAGAGCTTCCAAAAAGGGAATGAGAAACTGTCTTCTGTTTTCCTATATCTCTTCGATTATCGTCAGAAAAAAAAACGATTCCCATGATAGACATCCTTATCTTGAACACAGTGTATATCACGTTGCAATTTACTTGATTTCCCCAGTTTCGTTCTCAAATTTTCAATTTCATTACGTAGTTTTGCAATAAATTCCTCTTTCTTCATGAAAATTTTGATCTGCGTTTCGTGTGATGATAATAATAATATATATATTTTTAAATAGTTAGTTTTGTGAATGGATAGAACAGCAGATTATCCTCTATAACGGATTTTGAAATCTTCTGTTAAAAAATGGGCCTAAAATTTATACAGGGTGATTCAGGTTTTGAGGCACAAACTGAAATGGAAGATAGATCTCATCATTTTAATCAAAAAAGTTTATATAAACATTAGTCCGATCTCGTTCAATAGCGGAGCTACTGGGTGTCAAAGCTGAATTATTTTTTTCTATTAGTTGAAATATCTCGCTTTCTTGTCAAGATATCGTTTTTAAATTCGGTGTGGTCAATACTTTCTAGAAGATGATCATTTCAAGCCATCTAAAGATTTTCAAAATCTACAGGGTGATACGTTTATGGGGGTAGACGCTTCCTTATTCCCCCCAAACTTTTCCGTGATACGCCTCTGGCATCTTTCAGTGATCAAATTATGTGGATCGTTCATTAGAGGCTTTTTTTGCTCTTCAAGTTTTCTCGAGAAACGAACCGTTTTTGAGATAAATGAGCATATTCGTTCTGAAACATGTTAATTTTGCCTGTTTCACTTAAATTTTATTCAACTGAAAAAAAAAACCTTGACTTTTTACCATCTGTATCCCCAACACTGATTCAGATTGGACTCGTGATTGCAATTTTAGTGAGTACATTTCATTGCATTTTCAACGAAAATAAAATGTAAGGACATTTTCATTTATGCTTTCTTCTCAATAGTTTATGAAATTATAGGGGAAGACCACTGATTTTTTAAAACGACATTATCGTGAACTCTATACTGAAAAACTACCAGTGAATTAATTTTGAATTTTTTCATTCATGCTAAGACGATGAAAAAAATAAATTAGTATATGTCCATTTCAAAACACACAATTCCTGCGCCATTTGAAATTTCATCAATTTATTGGTGTGACTGGTGCGACGTTTTAGTCCCAACACGCCTATTGTCCTTGAACTGACCAATTACACTGCAACACTGCAGATTGACGAGGTATCAGAGAGAGATAGCTACAGTTCGGGACTAATACGTCACGACTCCACCATCATATTTGGCTGTTTGAAATATCGAATGAAATATGCTGATTTCAAAACGATATAGATTCGATTCCCTTCAACTTCAACTCATAATATTGATTGTACATAAAATGTAAATCATGATTCGTCGATTGAAAGAGGTTTGCACGAATTTTTTCCCTCAGTGGTCTTCCCCATTCGGACGTTCATTCAGACAATTTTGAATGAAAAAGCGCGGGACGACTATGGTGCTCTTGTCACAATGCAAGGTGTGTAACTTAATGAATCTTTAATATATCTTATCTTAATAAATCCTTCACATAAACATTCAAAAACACTAACAGTTGCCATTTCTGTGTCCGAACTGTTGCCTACAATAAGCCACTAGAAAACAGGCCCACTGTATGTTTTGTTCTATTAATTACCGGAGTCGCCTTACCCTGTCCGCCAAATTTTGAAAAATTGACTCCTGCACTCCAAATGATTTATATTTCATTGTTGGCATGTCATTATCAGTGTTAATAAAGTCACAAATATTCAGGAATCATTTGGCCGGAGAAAGAGAGAAGCGATGGGGCCTCAGTTATTCACCTGTCTTGCTGTAAGAGCTATTCATCTGGAAATACCTCACACTTTGAATACAGATTCAACAAATGGTGGCGAATGGTGGCGAGGAGACGAAAACCAAAGACAAATTCTTGTAACAATGGTGTAAATTTCCGAAGAGCAGTGAAAGAACTTCGTCAGACTCTGATGAGGACACTGAATGCATCTTCATTATTCGATGCGATGACTTCTATCAGAACCAAATTCAGATTCAGTTGTTTTTCAGCTTCACACATAGGTGGAGTCTGGGAGAGACTCATCGGGCCAGTAAATAAAAAGGGTTATTGGAAAAATTTTATATGGACAGTCACTAAGGGACGAAACACTTCAAACACTATTTGCTGAGGCTAAAAGTATCGCCAGTTCTTTTCCATTAACCACGTTGTCCACAGATCCAAAATATTCACAGCCACTAACTCCAAATCATTTCTTGATTGGAGACGCAAATGAAAATTGTTCTATTTGGAAAATAGACCCAGATAAAACTTGTTTGAGACGAGAATGGAGAAAAGTTCGGGAACGTAGGACAAGAGTATATTTGCCCACACTCAACAAAAGAAATAAGGGAACCGGAGATCAAACTCCCATAAAAGTGAACGTCTTAGTTGATGATAACACACCAAACCATGATTGTAAATTGGGTTTTGTGAATAAAACAGTAGTAAAACATATGCAAGTTAGAAGTTGAAGATGTTCAACATACTTCCTCACCGGAGGCCTTGATTGTTGATACTTGTTATACGACGCTATACCTATATATAGGGGAGTATACTACGGCCCTGCCAAAAATGCTATCTCGGAAACTAAGCGAGATAGAGGTATAGTTACTTTGGAGAAAATGATCCCCATCGAATTTTGAGCAACTTTGGTTTTTGTGTGTGGTCTGTCTGTCTGTACTCTGTGGTAATCATAAATCGATATATCCCCGGAACCCTTTGACATATCGACTTGAAATTTCGTCATCTTATTGTACTCAAAACAATATCATGTCATTAATATATGAAGGAAATCGGAAAACTGAGGTGGTTTTTCCTGGTTTTTTCGATTTTTCACCGGAAGTTTCTTGTAACCACTCTACAAATCGTAAAAGTGGTCCGATCGATTTCATTTTTTGTGAAAAAAAAAACTCTATCAGGGTGAGACGAAGCCTATTGAAATTGAGCAGGGTCGGAAAATTCCGAGTGGGTTCTTCAAGGAGATTTTCCGAAACACACGGTTCGCTTCAAAACGACATATCTCCTGAACCAATAGACTAAACCCAAATTTGAAAAATGCACCGTATGCCTCTTTGATGACGCAACAAATTATTATGTTACCATTTTTTCGTGCATTTATCGGAAAATGGAAAAACAAATGAAAATCAGAACATCAAGATTTGATATCCTTTCAATTCAATATATATCGAAAACAAATGGAAAAATCGAAAATTATGAGAAGTGCAAAGTCATCCACTGGAACATTTCCTACAAATTATTACCAATAATTTTTTCTGTAAACCCAATAGTACAGGAAATGAAGTGAAAAATATGAAAAAAATAATTTGAACGACCCATATAGGGTACCATGGAGATATATTGAAAAACAAAGATTATCGATAGATGATGCTCATCGACTTCCACTGAACCATGAAATATTTTTTCCTTTTTGGATGATGGAACAAAAGTGTTGAAAATTTTATTCTCAGATAATTCCAAATATCTCGAAAACAACTGAAAATATCTGAAGATGTTATGGAAACAAAACTATTCCTTTCGATAGAATCTACAAAAAATTCCTATATAACATTTTTTTCTGAATTCAATAGTTCGGGAGATACGATGAAAAAACTAGAAAATTTACAAGTTCCTAGATAAACACTCGCCAATAGAAAACAAAACAAAAGAAAGTAAAAAAAAGCACACTCGACCGTCTTGATTTTTTTCTCATAAACTACGTACCTAGCTCACTCGACTGTCTTCATTCTTCGCCAATAAACTAGGTACCTAGCTCACTCGACTGTCTTAATTTTCTGCCCATAAACTACGTACCTAGCTCACTCGACTGTCTTGATTTTTTCCCACAAACTACGTACCTTGCTCACTCGACTGTCTTGATTTCCCACAAAGAAGAAATATGTTGGCATTGTTTTAACTTTCTTTTGTTTTTGTTTTTTTAGTTCCTATTGGCAGTAGAGTGGGCTAGGTACGTAGTTTCTGTGGAAAAACCAAGACAGTCGAGTGGGCTAAGTACGTAGTTTGTGAGAAAAATCTTCAGTTCTCTGAACTTTCATAGCATCATATACACATCTTTGGTGCCCAATGATAGTTTCAATATAAAAATATGCTCATGATATGGTGCCATGGCCTCTACTTCAATCTTACATGAGCAATGATGAAATATCATCTGCTTTTATAGCGTCGTATAAATTATCTGACCTCTATACTAATCTAATACCTAATGAAAACTACATCTATACTAATCTGATACCTTTCAAAAACTACGTACCTCACTTGTTCAATAATAGTGTTGTTATATTTGATCACGATAGTGGGTGATGATTATGCGTTGATATAATTATGTCATGAGAATAAATGGGAAAGTAGTCAGATTAATATAATGTGTATCTGTTAATTTTGAAAGTAAAAAATACAAAACACCTAGTACATACCTATCAATTATCGTGACCCTTACCTAAAATTTGTATTTCGAAAGTAAAATACTTGTTCATATTTTTGACGATCATGACGAAGAACGGTAGTTTGATCCCCAGAGAAGCTCTAGGTTTGATGGGGCACGTAACGTAGGTGGTAGCTACATTGGTTCCCGATATTTCCAAGACCAGCGATTTGATCTCATCGTCAATAACTCTTCGGATGTGGCCATTTTTTACCTAAAAAACAAATTAATTGAACTTGACTGTTTTTCGACAGCCATCAGTATTTCATGAACGATTTATTACAAATATATTGGTACCTACTCCATTTTGAGATATTTTCGGAACTCGCAACTGAATGAAAAAATCATGATTTCTCTCCTCAACTTCGTGAACACGAATTTTTGTAAAATAATGACGTTCAAACCAGAATAACAGATTATGTAGGATGTATGAAAGCGTTATAAATTGTAAGTGTTTCATAAAATATGGATCCTACAACTAGTCCTTGAGGTACTTCCAATGTATGCATTTTAACCATTATATGCCAGTTATCATGTATAATATATTGAACGAGGATACTGTGAGTCTTATATTGAGCACGTACTTGATCATGAAAGTCGGTAAGAACGTTTTATCGATATCAGGAAAAGAGTTTAGAGATGTTCTCAGGAACATTTCGAGATAGCAGTTAGATATGGATAATGAACACCGGCCATATATTTCATCAGTTATAATTACCGTGAAGGTTATTTCGGAACATATTGTCTCGAATGAACCATGGTTTGAATCTGCGTTTGTGCAAGTTTTATCGTTCCAATTTTACTGAAATTTACTGACAACTTTTTCGCGAGTCATTGCAAGGAACCCTGCTAAGAGGCTAAAAGTATACTCTGTTGGCTACTGGTGCAGAAATGGTGATGTAGTGCCAGTATCAAGGTATGAGTCGATAAAAATTATATATTATCATTTTCAAATACTTCGGGACAATGTATGAATTCGAACTGGAAGAGGCAGTAGACGCTGAAACTGTCACTAATCTACGAGATGGTTTGTTATGAGAAATGTTTATTCCTACTTTTGATATCAGAATCGCTATCAGATGATATGTCTTCTGAGATAATATCATTAATCACCCTATCCATCATTTTGATGTGAGTAAAGAAGATAATGATATAAGAATGATGAAAATAAAAACCAACAAAACCAAACCACCAAAAATCTGAAGATCATATTATGTTATGGTTATGTTTTGCTGCCCTAGGTTCTAAATTTTGTTCTAAAATTGTTCTATCCGTCATTCGGTTGCACCCTTACGAGCAACCCTCAGAAGTCTTCGAGAGTCTTGTGCGAGCAAGGAATGACGGGGGTATTACCTTTCAACGTGTGATCCCAAACACTTTCTTGGGCCATCAGAAAAATTTCTGCAGTCGCTGAGAATCGAACACACGACCGGCAAACGAATGCGGATTAGAATATAGACACTCTGTCCGCACGGCTACCTGGCCCCTAATACCTGGTACCTTATATACTTAGTTCATTTCATCAAATTTCTCTATTGATAAACCTTGAAGTTATTAGGTACCTACTACGTATTTAGTCAATTAGTTGAATATCCTCTGGAACACTAGTCCAAGAAAAAAAATTAACTAGCACATGCCCCAAACCTGATGACTCGTTCTCACAATACAAAATCTAGTTCTGTTAATAGATTGGACACCATGGGAAAAATATGAACTCACAAGTAGCCACAATAGGCCTCGGATCGCAGTGGATGGACTGCTTTAGACGCAAAACGAGAGCCAAGGCTATATCAAAGTATAAAAGTTGAGGAATGTGTGCTAGGTGCCTAATCCAATAATCTGCATTTCATCTCCATCATTTGAAACAATCACGAGGAGGTCTAGACTCGGCTTTGGACACGCGGTGAAAAAACTTATGAATTATTCGGTTATTACATCCCCGCACTAAAATCAGCTTAATTTTCTTTGGAATATCTAATTACGCTGTTGGATATCGCAGCTGTGAATCGTTTTTGTTGTATGGAAATGGTAAAATGAAACTTGTAAATCAGGCTTTCCGGCGCTAAATCCGCCGACAGAAAACTTTTTAATTGGCTTACTTGTTTATCCCAGAGTGCTAAAGGATTGCTTCCGACGCTGTAGAATATCGAAACGAAGCCGCTCTGGTAGGAGTTTGAGAACATCACTTGGACTGGATGAGGTGGTGTCTTTAGATGGATGTGTCGAGCTGTCAGGTTGATTATCACGACATCATGACACTACTTTGACACGGGTTCAAGACACTTCGCTGCGGATCACCGGATATAAGTTGCCGAAAGTGGTCATGATGCCGAAACGTATACAGGATGATAAAAAATCCGATGTAAATATTGAGGACATATTGTTGGGATCAAAATAAGACTTTTTCTTCATATAGACATGTGTCCTAAAATTCACCCCCTCCAAGCTACAGCCACTGTAGGTTATAGGTGAAGAAAATTATGACTAGAAAAACGGATCAAATTTTCTGAAAATTGGCAGGCCCCTGTCCCTTTACAATTTACAATTTACAATTTAATACAATTCATTACAATATATATCATACATACATGTTCGATACAGATATTTCTACATGTAGATTCTAGATTTAAACATGCACCTAGGTGTAACACCTGTGTGTGCATTATTTTCTAACTCATTTAAATAGCTTTCAAAGATTTATTTCTTTTTCTGAAAAACTGTTATTTTCAAGTCAAGAACTAATATATAAACTAATCTCAAAAAAAAACACAAGGACAGTTTTTTTTTCTAATTACTACAACTACCTACCTATTTGATATCCAGACAAGTTCTGAATGAATTATAATTATTATTGTTTATGTAAACTCTACACATCTTAGGAAACATTTTATATTTATCAACATTTCTGATCTCAGTTGGCAGCATATTATAAATTCGGGGGGCTATATTTTTTGCAAACCTCTGAGTAGAGCCTTTTTGACAGAAAGGTACGGATAAATATTTCTTTGTAACTTGACGTGTCTTATATGAGTGAGATAAAAAATTTTGCGAACATTTGTTTTTGAACATGAATTGACAGTTACTGAGGAAATATATAGCATTCTGATATTGAGTACATTGCTGTCATAGAGTAGAGCTGTCGGGTATATACTTATCTTGAGGATATCATTTTGTATAACATTTAATGGGCTGAGTGCATTACTGTAGAGACCTCCCCACACCAGAATTCCATAGCTCAGAATAGACTCTACTAAAGCTTTATACACTGTAAGCAGGAGTTGCCTTGTCATGAATTTTCTCAATTCATAAAATTTGTGAATAAATCTTCTCAACCTGTTCGTTAAGATTGCAACATGCTTCTTCCATTTTAGATTCTTGTCAATAGTGATTCCAAGGTATTTAGTAGAATCTGATCCCATTATTTCTAAATTTGTATTCTCAATATTTAGGGAGCTAAAGTTTGGTCTACTTGCATTATTTAAGGAGAAGGCAATATAAGTTGTTTTCTTAATATTTAAAGATAGCTTTTGATGATCTAATCAACTTTTTACTATTGATGTTCCATTTTCTGCTTTTACTTTCACTTGGTTCCATGTATCACCTTTAAATAAAATGACAGTATCATCAGCGTATGAAATCAACGTGCCATCTATAGGAGAACATAATAAGGAATTAATGTAAGTGATGAATAATAAGGGACCAAGAACTGTGCCTTGTGGGACACCCATAAGAACGGTTTCTCGATCACTGATTTGATCCCTGATTCTTACATGTAGCTTTTGAAAACATTCAACACGGTACCCCGTACTCCATAGTGTTCGAGCACATCAAGAAGTTTTCCTTTAGGTTTAGATATTTCATTCTTTATTCAAAAATTATGTAAACCCAGTTTTGAGAGAAAGGGGAGGGGAATTGGAGGGGTCCTCACTTTTATTAGTCGAAAGGGGGTGCATCTTAGGACACATGTTTATATCAACAAAAAGTCTTATTTTGATCCCAACAATACATCCTTAAAATATTTACATCAAATTTTGAATCACCCTATATAAAACGATACTGCATAGATCGAGAATGTACGTAGAAACCGAAAGCTATTTTACTAAGAACTTACGAAGAGGGTAGTTCAACGCTGTCAATCAATCATATCCTATCCTTCGCGAATGCTGCTTCACATTTTCATTTCGTGCGAAAATCAACTTCACACCAACAACAGTTTTAGAATACTGTTCTCATATATGGGGTTCAGCACCCAAACATACGCTGATGCACTTAGATTCCTTCCAGAGAAGAGCCATCCGTCTGGTGGGTGATGCCACACTAACGAATACTTTGTCTTGAATAAAACACCGCACAAAAGTCGATTATGCCAAAATAGCTGTTCGGGCATTTAGCTGAAAGTAGTGAGTTTGCCGTAATAACTCTTTAGATTTTTTTCATATTTTCCCTTGTACTCGAGAAATTGAAAATAAAAACTAACATTTGCTCGTAGTTGAACTGGTTGAGAACAAAATAGATTGCTACGAACGTTATGAATACTTATCGAAACGTTTTTTTGTGGTCTCGTTTCCGTTTTTTCTCGAAAACGAAGCGTTCTATCGAGTATCAACAGAAGGATCATTTTTGTACATAATTAAATAGCCTTTTATAGCATTGTATGAAATTTGAAAATTTTTCGTCGTTGCTCACTTTTAAGTAGAATATAAACAATAATTTTACCGTAATAACGGTGCCACTGGTAGAGAAATGAAAATTTTCGTACATCAGAAAATGCACCTTGATGCATAAAAGACGTGTACCAAAATTCATACAGATATATTCATTATCATCAAGAAACGGAATATTTTTCAAAACTTCATCACCCTGTATCTCAAAAGTTAGGACTTTTAGGACGTTCATATGAAGTTTTCTTCTTACAATGAGTCAGAGAATCATCCCCTCAAATATTAGCATGTGTTTGAGGAACACCCTGTATAAGAATTCAAAACATGGAAATGCTACTTGTTGCAAATAATTATCTTCAAGTAGAAGCAGTGAAGTTGCTATAATACGAAGCACAGCAATTTTCCTTCAATAATGCATCTACGGTATCTTTCCTTCAACTCACTATAATAAATTCTTGATTAATGGCGAAGATTTGATCGTGTTTTTCAACTAACACCAATAAATAAACAATGAACAAAAAAACAGCCGACATACAAATATCGATGTGCAAGAAAACACCTAATTTGTCTGTTGAAGAATTTTGCGTGATAGGTGATGAAGATTTGCATCTGCATCTAGCACCCAAATACCTGTTTCACTGAGATTGCATTTTCAAAAACCGCTATAGGTGAGTTGTGAAGACGTTATGAGCTCTTCTTTTTTCTCCTATTGGAAAGGAATGAAAGAACAATGGCAGCAAAATTTTTATTTGGAGGCGTCAGTGCCCAAGAATATGGAAATACATAGCATCAATTTCAACAGGACATTGGAATATCGATGGAAAGATTACACGGTATGAATCCACCGTCGCCATCACTGATACTTCTATATTCTACACTCAGTACTTCCTCGCCAGGATCTCCTCGATCTTCATCTTCTGCTTCTCCGTCAGCCTGATGATCTCTTCGGCTCTTGGAGGAGCGATGACCGCATTACAGAACTCCCTGTGTATCCTCACGCCGTCCAGCGCCTTGGTTTGCAGCAGCTCGTGGTCCTTGATCTCCTTGATGAATTGCGACCGTTGCTGCACCCCCGCTCTCCGGTACCTTTGGCGGCATATCACTCGGCTGCAACAAACAGACGTCAGAGTTAGAAGATGGAGATGGAACAAGGACATAACTACTATCTAGACTGCAGGACCTCTAGAGAAGAGGGCATGAATACTTCTATTGCTCTATGCGATTTATCAAGAGCCTTCGACTGTGTCTGCCACGCTACTATAATTGAGAAACTGCGTTTGTATGGTGTCAGAGGCTTATCTCTCGATCTGATACAGTCACAGTTGAGTAATTGAAAACAAGTAGTCCATATAAATGAGACATGTTCTGAGTTTCTGACTATTCCACATGGGGTACCTCAGGGATCCGTCCTTGGCCCGTCACTCTTCATCATTTACGTGAACGACCTCTTTCACTTTATGTCTCCTCTTGAATGTGTTGCATACGCCTACGACACAACCTCAATCAACACTTCTACTCATGCAGAAAGTCTCTTAATCATCATGGCCGATTCGTTGGATAGGGCCCAAAACTGGTTTAATGCAAACAACCTCAAATAATAGCAAAATCCAAGAACTGGTCTTTGCTAATGGAATTGCGGACAGGGAAGAGAGTGTCATGCTTTTAGGAATAGTTATCGATGAAAAAACTATCATGGTCATCCCATATTGAGCAGTTATGTCAAAAATTTTCCACTTCAACATAAAAAATCAACTCTGCGAAAGTACTGTGCGATCCTGTTACTTTTCTTCCTTTCATACACACATAAATTATGGCATACTGTTATGGGGAAACTCTGTTCACTCGTGTAATGTTCTCAAAATACAAAAAAGAGCGATAAGAATTATTGCCGGTGCAGGGTACCCTTGTCAACAAATTTTCAAACAACTCTCTATTATGCCTGTCCCTTCCCTATTCATCTACTCTACTCTTCTGGAAATTCAGAAGAATAAAAGAACTTTGTGTGCCAACTCCGATTTTCATGAGTACCAAACTCGTGGAGCAAACGACTTGAGGCCTCCCCGATATAGACTCAACAAATCCCGAATGAACTCATTGAATATTGGAATCTATAATTTCCTGCCTCAAGAGTTCAAGATTCTCAATTATAACTGCTTCAAATTGAACTGAAAAGACACATGCTGTCCCATTGTTTTTACTCTATCGATGAATATCTGAAAACACCACCACTTCTCGATAAATTGTGTTGATTACATTTCGAAAACAGCAAAATTTATATTCTAGATTTGTTAGATTAGTGAGAATGTTGTATGTATGTTTGTTCATAGCTTGGGTGTTTATTTTATTTAATTCTGAAATTGTTTTTGAAAAACATTTTGTACTTTCAGTGACTTGCCAAAAACAGAAGAATTGTAGCTTGGTCAAATAAAATTCTATAAATAACAGCAATACATTCATTACATTCATCATCCATGATTTTTTGGGATTTTCTCTCCTCGTTCCTATAAAATAAGAATTTAGTAAGGACAAACCAGAGGATTTGTCCCAAAATGTCACTGCGTTCAAAGAATGTTCCTATCAGAGAGCCTAAAAGAAAAATTCGTAATTTTCGAAATTTTTTTTTACTTACGTATTTTTGTCTGAAAAACACGAATTTGATAATGAAAATGTGAACAAACCACTATTTATTGAGATATTTCACTATAAAGTTACAAATTTCACCATCTTCTCACATTTAGAACAATTTGCCCTTCTTTTTCCATCATTGGACAATTTATATATATCACACAATGTTGGACACATTTTTTTTATCATATGAGTCAACTAGAAATATGATTTTCTTGTGATTTGTCCATGTTTAGTGAAAAGAAGGAAGAATATCATTTGAAATAATGGCGTGTGTAATGTCATTCCAAAGCAATCTATTGACAATTGACATCTCGTATTTGGATTACATATGGATTAAATGGCCGTCATCTGGTATGCTTGCTCACTGAATAGGAAAAACTCGCCATAAAAATCATATTTCCTGTTGAATTTTCTATCTTAAAATGTGTCAGTGAAGTACATCGTGAGTATATAAAGTGTCTAATGACAAAATAATAAGAGCAAGTACCTGTAAATGCATCCAACACAAGGGGGAAAAGAAGGCAAAATTTCGAACTTTTTCTTTAAATATCCCGATAAATAGTGGTTTGTTCTCATTTTGGTTCAAGTTTCGTTTAGCTGAAATCAGTTATGGAAAATTTGTTGCTATGGCAACCATTGTCATGGTAACAGGTAAACAAAAAACAAAATCCCGTGGTGAGGAAATGCATGGTTGCCAAGTTGTATCGGGTTTAGTATAGCTGAAATCAGTTATGGAAAAACTGTTGCCATGGCAACGATCGTCATGGTAGGGAGTAAACAAGAACCCGATTCTCGTGGTGAGGAAATGCGTGGTTGCCAAGTTGTATCGGGTTTAGTTTGGCTGAAATCAGTTATGGAAAAACTATTGCCATGGTAACGAGTAAACAAAAATCATATTTCCGTATATTTGTGTCCCTTAAATTTGGACTTGCAATAAAGTTTTGCTGGCACCAAACCTTGACTCAGAGCAAATTCATAACTCTTTCTGATATCTCGGAAGAGAAAGTTCGCCGAACGAAGACATTTTGAACTGACACTCTTGTGACAGAGCTAGACGAAATAGCGCATAAGGAAGGATACTTTTTTTTTCTAAACAATCTAACCTAACTCGGCTTAAATGAACCTTCTTAGAAATAATATATTTTTCAACATCGATCAGATTTGGTACCAAGGCATCGTTCGTGTGTGTTTGAAGACTGCATAAAAAAGGACACTACTTTTTCCAAACAAACTAACCTAACTCGACTTAAATCAACCTTCTTCTTGAAAAACATATAATTTCCAACATCGTTCAGATTTGGTAGCATGGCACCGTTCGTGTATGTTTGAAGACTGTTGCTGAATCGAAATGTGCGCGTGAAGAAAGGTATGGGTGAATCGGAATGAAGGCAAATGGAAATGTGGGTGGGCCTAACGAGATGTTTCCATCTGTATTAGACAATCAGTAGCTGTGGTCTCTCTTCCTATATCCTGCGCGATACCTCGTAAAGAATATTAATTCCAAAATGTCTCTGTTTCTTTTTCATTTTGTCGAATAGCTCCGGCACGCGAAGGATGGTTACATTGAAGAGTGTTTTTGAAATTAATGAATGAAACAATAATTCTCCGATACAACTTGGCAACCACGCATTTTCTCACCACGGATATATGATTTTTGTTTACTCGTTACCATGACGATCGTTGCCATGGCAATAGTTTTTCCATAACTGATTTCAGCCAAACTAAACCCTATACAACTTGTCAACCACGCATTTCCTCACCACGGGAATCGGGGTTTTGTTTACTCCTTACCATGACGATCGTTGCCATGGCAACAGTTTTTCCATAACCGATTTCAGCTATACTAAACCCGATACAATTTGGCAACCACGCATTTCCTCACCACGGGAATCGGGTTTTTGTTTACTCGTTATCATGACGACCGTTGCCATTGCAACAGTTTTTCCACAACTGATTTCAGCTAAACGAAACTTGAGCCGAGAGGAATGAAGGTATATAAAAAAAATATCAAATTTTCACTCAGCTAGTTATTCTGAATGATCAACATGTTCACTTTCGAGATTTGTCACTTTCAGGAAATTTTGTTGATTTCGGAATGTAAAATCAGCAGATGTATTACTGATGACCTCAGTCGGATTCGGAATGAAGCCCCTGTTACAATGTTGGCGTGTTCCTGCGTTTACTACCAGCAGTCAATATGAGCTTAGCGAGTGCCCTGAATGTTATATTGGGGTGTTATATTTTCAGAAATTATGACCCATCTCTGACCCATCTATTTTATCATGGCAGCTTCTGACCTGACACCAAACGAATAAGGATGCTACTATACTTTGAATAGGGTGAAATCGCCATGCATACAATATAGGTTTCAAAGAATAAGTAGGTACTCACTATGGAAGTGTCAATCTGCTATAGCTGGGATCATTGCTATCATTTATGTTCAGTTGGAATGGCTTTGGTTGCTCAGGTTCTGTAGGGATGAAACGGGAATCAGACATAATAATTATAATGATGCCCAATATTTGACTACACAAGCAACGTCTATCAACTGTGAAATGTTTGTTTGAGTTGCCTAGGCAATGGGACCTTGCAAGTTGTAAACTGGTATACCCATAAAGTGACCCCCCAGCGAGCACAAAAACATCTCAGAGATGTTAAAAGTACGAGATTTCGAGACATTGAACCTCCACTGCGATGTTCTGTTCACACATGAATAGAACTATTATAGAACAGCCAATGTCCGCCGCAGGCGGCAATTATCGAGATGTCCTTAATATGTCACAAAACTACCTTCTCCCTAGTTCTTTTTAAAGCCTTTTCATGGACACAACAGAACATTCCCAACGCGTCTTGAGCACATTAAATCACTGTAAAAAAACATTTTCGAGATACTTTTCTGAAGCCTTTTGTCAAAATGAACTTTTGCATTAGGATTCCATTTCCCTTGAATGAAAAAATGCATTTAAAATAGATTGAACATAAAAATATTTTCTTGATATGAAATAATCTTCTTAATCGGTTTCTGAGTAGTGCTTACTACACATAGACATATAATTGGAAATAGGTTTCCCAATTTTTGAAATGTTCTCCACAATGCATAATTTTGCAACTTCGGAGAAGCTGTGTATTGATGAATTCGTACTTTTATATATTGATTACACTGAGGCACCGAACAACACATCTTGCATCTGATGGTCATTATTACAAACTAAATAAGTCTTCTAACACAATAAACTTCACCAAATTCCTTTCTGTTCGTTAGCAGCGTGATGTAAGCGTGACACGCTGCAAACGCGAATGCCAATTGCGAACAAGAAGAACAAAATCGAAAACAAATCAGAATTCATCGTATTGAGACGTTGTGGTGGGGCAAACAAAGAAAGGGCACAAAAGAACAAAAACAATACTTTCAATATCCTCCAAAGACCTCTTTGGGAAGTGCATATTACGCCTCAAAAAAACATCCTCATGCCTACATTTCTAAAACATCCCAAAACATCCCAGGGATACCTCTCAGTAGGCAAACAAAGAAATGCCACAGAAGAACAAAAACAATACTTCAATATCCTTCAAAGACCTCTTTGGTCAGTGCATATTACGTCTCAAAATAACATCTTCATGCCAACATTTTCAAAACATCCCAAAACATCCCAGGGATGTTTGTGCTCGCTGGGCCCTCTAGATAACTTTTGAACTGCTTGGATTGTTGACAATTTTCTTTTTCACCACACTGGAATTTCAAGGGCTACAGTTTGATTTCGATATAGATATGAATCTTTCTGATTAGCACCTGGACGCCATTATGGAGTGGGGGGTCGAGTAATGCCTCATTTGACAAGTCTTCCAATAATTCGCATATTGAAAACAATAGTAAATATGATAATTAAAAATTTTTAGTTTTGAGAAAATCGAATTGGAGAATTGTCAGTTCTTAGATGTGGTGAATTTTCTTCTGGTGTACCTCATTCACCGCCAAAAGTAACTTTCCTGTTAGTTCAAAGTGTCATAAGCTTACATGCGAGTTGTTCCAGTTATTTTTTTTTTCGAATTTTTCAAGAAAAAGTTTAGAATTGTTACAGTTTTGATTCATCATATTCGACAATGTTTTGAAATATCACATATATTATAAGTAGGTATGGATTTCAGAAGTTATATCCCTAGTACATTGATAATAGACGAGACAATTTTATGACAATCGAAGCTCGTTCCTTGGTAACAGCTCGAATCCGAATGCTAAGGGCTGTTACGCTTGAGAAATATTTAATAAAATTATGATGCTTGTCAATTGTCCGAGGTATAATCGGCCGAAAATAATTTGAAGTTGTCAAAGTCGATCGTGTTGTCATAGTGATTGATAATTGCACTGAATGCAGTTATAAAAATCTATTTTCATTTTCAAAAAGCTCAATAATTCATGATTAGTCTTATTTGAGAGGGGCAAGGTGCCCTGAGTGACTGTCATTTTAGCAAAACCCAAATTGTGCCCGGTTGTTGAGCATCACTCTTTCGGTAGGTTTTTTGATATCCTTAATTTTCCGAAAAGAAAAAAAGGAGTATTTTCATAGGACAAGTTTAGAGCTGAATAGCAAAACTTCCTCTGACAAGTCGCATAAAGTTGACATAGTCTATTTTCTTCATGCATGATTGGAATTGAAAAAACACATTCTTGAGAATTTTTTTAAAGAGGAGAATAACATTCTCCCAAATTTTAATTCAAAGGAAATACATTTTCCAAAATTGGAATTTGAACATAAGTGGGTACCGAGTTGAAGCATAATATTTCATGCAAAGGCAAATATTCAAATCACATACATTCGGAAGTATCATTCTAAGTGTTGTTTTTCTTCTGAATATTTTCGAGGGCTCCCTTCTCCTTGTTGTTATTTTTTTTTATAATTTTCTGCATGCAGGTTTCGGAAAACTCCTTTTTTTTCTTCATTTCATCGACTGCAACGCATGCAATAATATATTCCATATTGTGAACGTTTCAACTCAGAAGTTCGTTGCATTTAATTCATTATTTCATTTACTGATGAAAAAGCAAAAACGTGACAACTCCAAGGATTACAAATTGTTTTTAAACAATAAGGTAGCTTTATGGCTTGTTATATTATTCACCATAGAAATTTCTTCAGTCGAAGTCAAAGTAGGAGGCGTATCCTGCGAAGACTTTGGTGACAACGCCGAAAGTCACTTTATTGCTCAGCAGTAGCAGCTATTCTTCTCCTGTATTGCAATAACGTTACCAGCGTTGTTAGGCGGCAGCAATTGGACCTAGAGATGTCACGATACTCTAGAGGTGTAGATCTCGAAATTAGCTCTCCGACGGTGGTTCTGATTCAGAAAATCATATTATCTTGAGTCACACTATTTTTTCAACGTGCAAATTGTCAACTCAGTGTTTTTCAAACTTTAGAGGGTGCGCCCTCTAAGAAGGGCGCATTTACATCATGATTGAGGAAGCACAAAATTGATTGAGAATAAAATGATGATGAAAGAGTGCTATAGATAGATTTCAAAGAAATCAATATGGAAATTTCATTGAACAATGATAAAGGAACATTCCAAGAACTATTGGCATACATGAGATTGTTTTTAGGCGCACAATTTCTCCAAAGTTGGTTCCATGTCAGAGATGGCAACTCTACTCTGATTTAATTTTCTATGTTTTGGCTAATAGTTTGGCTCAGATGTGGCTTATAATTAGTCAGATTTTTGCATTAAAACGACTCTGCTTTTGACTGACTTTTACTCTATTTTCAATAATATTGACAACTAACTGTCCCAAATTAAACAACTATACATGGTGATAACTATATACAGAATATACAGAGTATAACCAAATATTCTTCAACATTCTACTTAAAGTTTATTTCTGTATTTATAGATATCAAGGGCAGAAAATCCAATTTCACAAAGATGAGACTTAGACTTTAATAACAGAGTAGTCTTTCGGATGCTCAGTACAGAAGTTTGTTAAAGGGATGTTAACAAAAGTTTGTCTCTCGTGAGTTGTTCTTCTTTTTCTTGTATATAGTGATAGTCCGACAGGTCTATTTTCTCCAATGGATTCGAAATTCAGCTCCAGTCTACAAATTGATATTATTTTCTGCAATGGCTTTCAACGAAATTCATCTACGGATTCGGGAGGGGAGCGCGAAAACTTAAGTTTGAGAACCAATGGCATACGACACCAGAATTTCAGACAAAAATATTCATCCAGAATAAAATAGCGGATGATCTATTATTTTCAACTCTCTCTTGGTATCCAGAAAAGTCATCTATTCAGAGAAAGTTATAGAGGAAGCCATTTTCAATGAATCCTCTATACATGAACCTAGAGAGGCAGTATAATTTTATTCAAATAACAACTACAACATATATACATTCGTATACAAACATACGTATGCTTCGTAGAAGTTTCGTAGTTTTATTTGAATTTCTCGCGAAAAAGGTTGATTGTATTTCTGTTTACTTTACTGCCACTGTATATAGAAATTTTCGTTGAAACTCGGAGAAGTCGATAACAAGAGAAAGACGAGGGAGACTGCTGCATGGCAGAAAATGTTAATGAGCTGCTTGAAAGTTTACCATAGACGACTGTGCAAACTTTCCGTAATTTTTTTCATCGTTTTCTTAGGAAATCTCTCTGGAAGTTTCGAATATATTCATATTGTTATAATGTTATGCAATGCAGGTAGGTATATGTAGGTTAGTAATTATTCGCCGTTCTTATATGAGTCGAAATGATTATTCGAATAAATTTCTTTCTACTTATGTAAATTCAACTCAAAATAGACAAGGTGGATACTGAGTCACTTCAGTCAGCATTGTCTCTGGATGAATCTGTAACTATAATATACAGTGTATGCGATTTCAACTAGCAACATCTTCCTGATTTGGAACCCGTTGACCGATTTTCCTATGACAAAATTTCTATAATATAGACATTAGCTTTCTTTGAAAATGTGGACATATGAAACTGGAATATCCAGATTCGCCTACTATTGTTTGTTGAATAAGGAGTCAACATTTCAGGTTGAATTGAAAAAGCAAAAATATTGGAAGTTCCCAACAAACAATGGCCTAATATATTTTTCCCATACCTGACATCAGCGGCCCAGTAAATGGTCCCATATGCGGGACTCTATAATATATCAGTACACTGCGGCCGGCAGCTGGTCCCAGTACTGGGTACCCAGCAATCATATTCAGTTCCCCGGCAAAAGGCCAATACAACATAATCGACACATTGAGTTTTCCATAGCAAGCCCATCATATACATAAATGATGGAACTGTAATGGCCAATTAACGACATTGGTTACATACTATCGAGGTAGGGGAAGGGTATGGGATTTAGGGGTCCAATGGATCTGAAAGTTCTAGTACCTCTTTATTTCACAATATAACCCTCTCATCATGAATCAGACACATACTAGATTTCAAGAAAACAATTTTATGAATGACACAATGATATCTCTTCGTAACCTCTCTGTTCTTCAACGATGAAACTTCTCGGAGTGACTGGCTTACTGGTTGGTATGTGATATCTATATCTTATTGGGTAGCATTCCTTCAAAGTTGATTCTTCGTTGTGAGGTACTTCTGAAATATAAAGTGCATCATTACTTATATATTAGTGGCCTATGAGTTGCATGAGTTTATAACTTTTAGTTAGTCTGATGACGTTATAACATGGAGCTTTTCAATTCTCATTATTTTCTTGGCACAGGTATTTCTGTAGCTGAAACCTTATTCAGTTCTTCAATATGGAGACAGGTTCACATAACCTAAGATTGCTTCTGATAGCAACAAACACATGCATTTAATAATGAAAGTCGAAACACTATGTAGGAAGATTGATACTCACAATATCATCATAATTGAAGAATCTTCTATCATTATCAATTGAGAATACTCCTGCCATCATAAATAACCACCAGGGAAAGAGAGGACCACATTAATTCGACATAAACAAACTAGTACGCGTTCACCACTCACGAGAGTCAGCCATCTTAGTCACATATAATATTGATCAGCTGATTGTTGATGTAGACGTTCCCAGAACATCCACCAGGGGGACGAGTAGCGAACATGAAATTGGCCAGCAAAAGGCCAGATCTCGTTAGTATTCAATTAGTTCCAGACATTTTACCATTACAAGGCCATCATCGTATTTTTAACTGATGGTTACTTGGCATAGGAAAATCATCGGCCCATTACCTATACCCCGGCATCGTCACTTTCCCAGACTAGCCTGCACTAGGCCGGACTTCTCGCGCTAGTTCAATGTTTGCTGGGTTGCCATTGAATAACTTCATGAAGTATTGCTTAAAAGAATCAGATATTATTATATATTCACGTGCACACAGCCCAGCAACCCTCACTCATTATTATAAAGAACTATTGACATTACTATGTGACTGTGAATCTACTATAAACTCTCGACCTCTAACGTACATTTCGGAAGATCCATATGATCTTTTGACAGGAAACATTTAGTTAAAAGCTATAGATATTCACAGACTCTGAGATAAGACTTACGTAAACGTTTTAGAAGCGAGTGTCTAGCAGAACTGGTCAAAGAAGATCTACAGAGCTCCAAGTCTGCGAAATAGTTCTCGTAGGATCGGATGGTACCAAGCGAGTAGAGTGGCCATTAGGAAAATTTGTTGAAATATTTCCTGGTCGAGATGATATTTCAAGAGTAGCCAGGATGAAGCTTCAGAATTCTGAAGTGATCCGACCATTTCAGCGATTATTTCCACTAGAAATACCCTCATGTGAATGTTATCAGCCCCACTGGAGAAATAATCCGAATAATGCAAGACAAGGAAGGAGCCAGAAAGAAGAAGATGAAGATGCAGAGGATGAAGAAGAGGCAGCTAACCTGAAGAGTGAAGAAATCAGGACAAGAGCTGGACGTTTGGTGAAACCATGTACCACAACGATTTCATCATTGATTTTTTTTAAATTATAATTATTTTTAATTGAAACAGGTGGGAGTATGTTGGGAAATAAGATACTTTGTATAATTGTGTATTCATTTTTATAAAATCCAGGGAGATGAGAAGCATAAGTGACAGGTTTTGTTAAATAAATAATATTGAGAAGTTGTCAAACTATTTTCCTAATTACGATTTTTTTCTCTAGAATTCTTCAATAATCAATAGGATATATTATATCTCTCCAGAATAAGTTGTTTGGCAGAATATTGCTGATATCAAATATTTGAGATAACGGAGGTACAGGTATATAAAGGTTTAAAGAAGATTCCAACTATAAAACATTTTGTTCACATTTTCTCAGAAAAACAAAGGAAAGCCGTAATAATTCCAGCATTAGATACCTCTTTTCACATTTTCAACCTCTTAATTTTCGTTCCGAAGTGATTTTTTTAACATATTACCTGAGGGGTGCCAACATATATATCTGCTCAGATAGCCAAGCCGCACTAAAAGCCCTAAAATCATTCGTTTTCACATCAAAGATTACATGGGACTGCTTTGAAACACTCATGCAACTGGGAAAGGGCAACAAAGTCACACTTATGTGGGTTCCAGGGCATGAAGGAATCAAAAGAAATGAGGCAGCTGATCGCCTTGCAAAAAAAGGTGCAGCATCTGCACTTTTTGGTCCTGAGCCTTTTTGTGGGATAAGCAAATGTCACCTAAAGGGAGAACTCGGGAAATGGGGAGAGTCCTCCTACTGTAGAGCAACTCCAGGTCAATGACAAGCGAAAAGGTTCATCAACCATTCGCAGAACCGAGCCAAAGAGCTACTCAGCCTCAGCAAACCAGAGCTAAAGCTTATCACAGGCTTTCTCACAGGACACGGCCCACTGAGGTACCACTTCAAAAAGATGGGTCTGGCGGAGACTGAAACTTGCCGCTTTTGTAACAATGCGACTGAAACCGCGGAACACATACTTTGCTCATGTGAAGTATTAGTCCGCCAAAGGCTGAACCACCTAGAACAGGTCTATCTCACCCCTGCTGAAGTGGAAAAGTCAACCGTCAGGAAAATCGTAGGCTTCATCAGAAGTCTAGGGTTAGAGGACCAAAACTAGATAGGGGTAATCACAATAGATCTTCTAGGTCGCAGTGATCGAGAGGTCTCTCAGCCTATACGACCCATCTACAATCTACAATCTACAAACATATTACCTTTAATAAATGTTAAATTGATGAAGTTAGATTTTTAATGTACAAAACCTTGAAATGCCTCCACCTCCGTTATCTTACATTTTATACATAAACAATTTTTGGCCGAACAACTCATTTTGATGGGCGTTATATATACGCTGTCAAATGAAAAACCTCACTTTCAGTTCACACTGTATGCGAAAGTTGAAAGCCACAAGGAGGCCTTTCCAGGGCACTCATCAGGATTTTTACAGGGTAATCCCTGAAAATGTTTTCCATATTTTTTTCGAAAACTGTGATTCTTTGTGATCGCACAATAGTTATTTGTTTAACTAGGCAGCAAAGTAGTAGATTGACTGCCGAGGTCGAATTCATAGCCGAGCGTAGCGAGGCTAGGAATCTAGCTAAGACAGTCAATCTACTTTGCTGCCGAGTTGAACATATAGTTTTTTCTCCGATTGTTCATAATGATATATATATCTCTTTATTTTTCCTGTAGTGTTCAATTAAAATAAAATTTGATAGAAACCGCAGTTGTTGCCGTTGTTGGAATGGGTGGTTGCTATGGAAATGTCCATAATAATTATAGTTTGACAATTCATGAAATTTCTGACAGTTGTGCTAAAAAATATCCGTATATTCGAATTATTATATAATGGACAGTGATAGCGACCTGGAAGTACTTGTACTTCCAGAAATAAGGGAGGTTGCAAAAAATATAGAGTTGAATTTGTTGCCGGAGAAGTCTCGGATGGAATATGAAGGAAATTATAAACGATTTATGGATTATTAATTTGCTGATACCTATCAATCAGCAAAGTAACCACTATGCTGTCTAGGAAGCAAAGTACCCTCTTTGCTGCCTAGGCAGGAAAAGTAATACTTTGCTGATAGATATGTGTCAGCAAAATTAATATTTGCTGCCAATCGGAGAGAAAAATATAAATATACAGTTAGTTTTATCCTATTTTCTCTACATTATTAAAACTTTTTCAACCCCATATAAATCAATTTTGTCTATTAGCTTCGACAAAATATCGTATCAGCGATGGAGAATATATTTGATAGTTGTATCTTGCATCATGATCGGAAACATTTCCAAATTGATTGGGTGATCATACTCCCCAGCAACATTTTTGATAAGGGCCATGAGAAGGCGTTATTACGGCATTCAATTTTCGCATTGATGTTTTTTTTGTTTCGGTGGAAAATAACGTTAACGTACATTATGATCGGTAGTCCAGACCTCAGTTTTGCTGTTGTCTGAACCTGATTGTCACTAACAGAAGCATCGGTATCGATTGCATTTTTGGAAAATCGAGTCGATGAAAGAGGAATAGAAGAAGACAATCCAAGAATATTCATGGTGTAGTATTTCTAATGGAAGAACAGGGAGTGGTTCATGCTCGGGTTCATGACTTGACTAAGGAATCCTATACCTATCGGTCAGTGTCAATTCAGCTATTGTTGCCATACCCCCCATTGCACTACCCTTCCAATGCACCATTACCAGTATAGCAACTCTGATGGTTTCAATAGCAGCAAAACGAATCAGTGAAATATGAATAATGAAAGAAATTCCAAAAAGACCAATAATACAGTATTTCCAGAGAAAGGTTACCAAGTTGTTCATGACCTAGACATGTAGGCATTACGTAGTCTTTTGGAATTGACTGGTGGGACGATGATCTCTTCCATATTTTACGATAAATCCAAATGTTGAAGCACTGCTATCAGCATAGAAATTCTGGTTCAAATATCAGGAAACCGGATCAGTAAAAGACGACTAATGAAAGGAACAATAAGGAGCATACTATACACCAGTATTTTCAAAGAAAGCTTATCAAGTGTAGGTATAGCGCTGTTTATTGTAATTGACTGTTGACCAACGAACTGTTTCACATTACCAAGCTGTTGATGATAACAAAATTTTTGCATACTACCTTACCAACGAATCTACATTAGTAGCAACTTTGGCGTTAGTAGAAGCAGATTGAATTTTCCCTTATTATACACATGCTAGATACCTCTAGGGACTTCTCACAGGGCATTGTAGGCTCAATAAACACGCATGGGAACGATAGGTCTGGTTTAAGGTCTGGTTGAAGAACTGCTGTGCAGGTTCTGTCAGGAAGAGGAGGAAATAGCAGTATAGCAGTATAGCAGCATATTCTTACTGTGAGGGATTGTCAATACCTTCGATCAATACTAAAAGCTTCCCTATACGCTGGGAGAATACGAACTAAGAGCCCAAAGATACACACGGGATCTGGAAGCTAGCCTATATGCACTCTCAACAAGAAGGTAGGGCTAGTCATAGAAATCTAAACGATTCCGAGGGCAAACACAATAGATTTGGAAATGTCGCTGTATGGAAGCAAATTGCTCAAAGGCTCCTTTCTAATTTAATTTCTACCTCTACTTTACCTCCAATGCATCAGGCTCAATAAACACATATGAGTACGATAGGTGTGCTGGTTCAGCCAGGAGAAGAAGGAAACCACAATACACATATTCTTTGTCACTGTGAGGGCTTGTCAAAACTAAGGATCCTGACACTGGTAGAGTGAAAACTAAGAGCTCAAAGATACACATGGAATCTAAAAGCTTGCCTATAGATTTTGAGGGAAGACACGATAGATCTGGGAGGGTCGCGGTGTGGAGACAAACAGCCTGAAGGCTTCATTCCATCAAATCTAATATAATCTTTTACTAGTACCATTCGCCTCCAGTTGCATCAGTCGCAGTAAATGACGAATCGATCATCCGCTACCTATGCACAACTCAGAAGATCCAAGTTGGAGTAATTCTGAAGCTGGTCATGAATTATATAGATACGTATATCGGCGTCTTCTGATGATTGATTGCCGACCAGTCACTCGTGAGCTGCCCGAGGCGTTTCGAATCTCCTCAGACATCGCCTCACAAATCGTGCTCGATGACCACGATTTCTGCAGGCCGCGTGCCTCGGCCACCTTGATTACATAACGGCGGAGTGTCCCACAGTCCCACGAGGCAGTGTGAGGGTGGTTCGCCGTCGGCCATTTTTAGCGCCGCTCGGGTCTCTTCGGAGGCACTCGGTCGCGTCGGAGTCTCTCCACATCGAGTGCGCGTATACAGCCGCCAGTATCGATGCGGTATATTCGGGACTTGCATAGTCGAGATGCTGTAGAGAAAGTTCAATCATTTATGGGAAAAGTGTAAGGGTTTCTTTGGTGTCCGATTAGTGATTTTTGTGTGAAAGTGTCGACACCGGTTGTTTGCTAGACAGATTCACGTTCGTAGGGATTTACTATAGTAGCGTCTATATTTCCAACCTCGAAACTAGACAGGAAAATTAGTAAGTACAAATTTGGATTTCTTATAAAACATGAATGAAAACTTCATGGAAACCTAGTTTTTCTTGTGCTTTCCTGAAGCTCAATGCCATACGTCAAACACGGCGGTTTTGGATCGAGCGGGCGCTATAGTAATATTATTGATTTTTAGTAATATAAAGCGTGTGCCCTTCCCCTTTAGTTTTGCACAGAAATATACAAATAATAAAGCCTCACGCACATGCTCTTTTTCTCTATATGCATGACGTTTAAGATTTGTTCCTCATTTCTAATGTGGAAGTATAATTTTGGTCGCATGTTTGGGCCTGACGGATTAATTTTAGACCTGGCCATGCCATTAGAGAGTTTGACATGTTTCTTGCTGGAATATGATCGATTCGGGGTTCGTGATCTAAATGTAGAACCTATTCATGGAAATACGTGACTTGCTGAAATTTCTAGACCCATATTTCACAAGGGCGATGGAGAATATTCGCTATAGGCGTAAAATTTAAAGAGCCGCTGAACCCAAGATTGCTGAACTGTGTCCCTAGCTCATATATTTTCTTCTGCGCAGTGTTTTTTTCATGGATGGTATCATGGATGATATAGAACAGGTGGAAAACTAGGACTTTTTTAAATTATTGATGCTTGTCTCATTGTACCTAAAAGTAGGTATAGTCAAGAGGAGTCAGATAATAAATAATGGAGTATTTGTCAGTTATCCTGTACCTGTATAAGTATATACGAAGATGTCAATTTATATTTTGGGACGTTGTCTTGTATTTGTATACTATAGGTACAATCCAAATTTCAAAAGACATATACAAGACATAATTATGACTGAGTCCCTATATACTCTGAAACCATTATTTTTTTCACCTACTCCATTTACGTTATGTCAGTAAGGAATAACAAGCTGAGTATATAGGTAGGTATTAAGTAATCTCGTGGAATCATTCTGATGTCTTCTTTCCTCGAATGTATTAACTCCTCAAAATATCAATTCATAATTTATACCGACTCAAAATTAATATATTTATAATTTATAATAAAAAGTAATTATGAATCCTTTCCGATTTCTTCGTCATAAATCTGTACTTTTTAACCAGTCAGAATAATCGATCTTCAAACTTTTAAAGATACCACTCAACTGACTCAACTTGCTTTTACCTCATCATTTATTTACGGATGTTCCTTTTCTTAAAAACGCACCCTCATCCCCCAGTTTGCAGGGTGAATTATTCAGTAGATGGCGGTGAAATATATCATTATTACCTATTTTGTACTGGGTCTGGCGTTTTAGGAGTCTCAAGTGGTCTAAAGTGGATTTAGAAACAGTTTAGCATGTTCAGTATATCTTAACACATATACCTTCATTTTACAAGTTCACCCAACATTAATTGTGTTTTTACTGGTTTTTATACTCAGACTTACCTTCGTACTTACCTACAAGAATATTTCCATTTCTGGATCGAGATTCTTGAGGATTTCTTATTTCATTGATGCAGTTTAACCTCGAGTTTAACAATAAAACAGGACCGGGGATAGGAAATAAATCATTATATAATAATCATACCTCCACAAACTACCTATATGTTCGGATTCATTGTAATTTGATCAGTAGCAGGACATCAGCATATAAGTTAGAAGAGGAAGTGAGTTGGCGGAGATATTATGAAATAAGATTACGTTTTGAAGGAAGCATTTGAAAACAAGAAACCTATACCTAGGTACACGCGGTAAAAGCGTAGGTATTTATTCACTAGTTCGAAGTTTTTTCATTTCAGTCTTTCCTAGTGATAGTATCGTGAATCAAATAAAATGCATGTCCTTCAAATATCAAGATGAATTGTGTTCCTAAATATATTTCCAAACATGACAGTTTTTTATTCACTCAGAGTTTACCTATTCAACAAGCAATTGAGTAGTTCATCATGAATATAATCCTGTTAGGTATTTATTCAATGTGGAGGGATCATCATAATACATTATACATCATCTTCTAAGGGCCTAGCTGCAACGATTAAAAAATCTCCGATCTTTTTGTGTTCACAAAATTCTTTCATCGATTGAAATCTTCACACATAATGGTCAGAATTTCTTGTTTTCATTGAATTATTCATGTAGTTCCGAGATCTGTGCTTATTAGCATATCGAATTATCATAAAGATACAATTAGCATCCCAAGGAGCTACACTGTTTCGGTCAGATAAGATAAATCAACCAATAAATTCATCTATCCTGTATAAAGTTTGATTGGCTGATGCCACGTGGTTTACACGCCGGCAGAAAATCCCGTAGACCCAGGTAGATGGCTTGTCGGCTCTTATTATGGTAATTTCCATTGGTCGGCATCTTATTGTTTGTGTGGAAGTGTCATACCAATCACATTAGCACGGCTTATCTCGGAAGAATGAATTTATGACATCTTTTGAACGTGCTAAGTCGCATAGACGGTTGTTAAGTCATTATATTACCCTTACTTCATGTTTCCAGAACTCATAGTCGAAACACTGCTTCTATGCACTTTGAATTAAGAACTTTATGTTTTGTTTTTGATTTCCTTTCTATATCTTGTATGTTACATCAAATATGAATCTAAGTAATACTGAGCAGAATGAATACAAGCATATTATTGATCATCAATTGAAGAACATACAACAGCCCAAAAAAATACTTCCGTAACAGATGATCATTTATCCTATATATCACTCTGCCTGTCATATAACAGCTACCCTAACTTAAAAATATCAACTAGCACCCTACCCCTTGCGATAACGTCGAATTAAGCCCTGGGAAAATGCAGTGTTACGGAGTGAATTGAATTGAAATAGGGTCAGTAGTTATCTTTGATGATACTTTAAGGCCCCGATGTTATAATATAGTCTTTAAACAATGAAATGTTCTTGCATTATCTGTAGGTGAACTCAATTTATGACGAAGAGGAACTTGTTATTATTTGAGATAACCTTTAGTTATGTTGATGTTTTTCATCACATTTATATGCGCATTGAACTTGACACTGAATCATATATCTGAGCAATCCATCAATAATTTATACTCGAAATTATAGTGTTATGAATATTATGTATTATTTATTGTTAGAGTAAAGCTGCTCCTGTTATTTCAACTAATTTAGTAATGCTTTTTCCATCTGAATCTATCAGTAGTCCAGGGTCAAAACAGCAATTTAATATACCTATCACATAAACATAAACATTTGCATTCTCAAAATGGGGTATTAACATAGAAGAAATAATACCTACTACTTAAAGTGAGATGAATTCATGAAGATAAATAGAATGTTAGTAGCAAACATTCCTATATTATTTCTTCATTGAATTTTCATGCCAAATATATGAATAACTTCCATTGAGACTCTCATGGATTTTTTTCTGTACCCGAGAGTTAATCAACTCATTCGATATATAGAAATAAAAAATTATATATCTCAAATGTCGATAAGTTTAAATTGAATAGTCCACTTTTCACTCGATTTTTCAATTGACTTCACTTGCAGGTCTTGGTTTTCCAATGTGGCGACGGTGAACCTCGCATCTCTTCAACAAAATGTGGCCCACCACCCACATTTTGGCTCTGCTCCTCGCCTTAGTAACGAACTCCTCTTCCAAAACGGTGTCCTCGGTGATACCTCACGATGCTCACCCCGGCTACAGTGTGAAAAAGTTCGATCATGCCGAAAACTTGAAACTCTTAGACTCGGACTTCTCGCAATTCTTCACGATGCTTCACGACGGCTCCATCATGACAGTATCAGATGTGAGTCCGCTAGTGAACCACCCCGTAGATCTAGTCGTGCTAGAAAACAAGGGCAACGCGAGTACCACCCACTTGTTGAAGCTCTACGTCCTAGACAGGCGAAATATGCTCAGCTTCAAGACAGATCCGACCGAAGAGATCGTTGGACGAATCAGAGAGAACTCGCCTACAGGCACCAGAATCGCTGGCTTGCCACTCCTTCAAGCATCCACAGACCTGGTGTCCGCTCCAGTCACATATACGATCATAGCTGGCAACTCTGCTAACTCCTTCGAGCTACAGGACAGCCTCACAGGAGACGTGCTTCCCAACGTGACTATCAGCGATATACGCGGAGGTGTCAACGTCATCACATCTCAAGTGCTGGACCGGGAAGAAGCTAGCAGATACATCCTCACAATACAAGCTGTTGATCCTAGCGGAGTCAACAGAGCTCTGACGAACGTCGTCATAGAAGTGGAGGATGAGAACGATAACAGCCCAGTGTTCACTCAGAAAGTCTACAGGTTCGTAGTAGGTGACGACTCTATCGAAGGCGATAACGTAACGATGGCTTGGAAACGGTTCTCTTCCATCGGTAAAGTAGAAGCGACAGATGCTGATGGCGACAAAGTTGTGTATAAACTAGCAACTCCAACTAACTTCCTGGTGATAGTGCCGCAAACGGGAGATCTGCTGCTCAGCCAAGAGCCCATCGAAGAGATAGAGCTGGAGCTGATCGTAGAGGCGCACGATCTGCGCACGCCTAGCAGGACTTCTCCTAGGCCCGCCCAGGTGATCTTCCACTTCAAACCAGCCGAGTCCTCCAAGGTGGAGCTCGACTTGGACTTCCAACACCTCGAAGAGGTCGAGCTGCACAGGACCAAGAGACGCGTCACTAGAGCCGTGAGGCCCACCAAGCGGATAGAGTTCACCGAGACCGATGGGGAGACTGACGGAAGGGTTGTCTTCCAATTGGAGAAGGAGACTGATAGGGAGACTTTCAAGATCAGGGACGAGAATCCGTGGGTCACTGTGGATCCGAACGGGTCCGTGAGGGTCAAGAAGAAGTGGGACTACGAGGAGTTGGGGCCAGAGAAGACCATCGATTTTTGGGTGACCATTACAAATGCGGAGAAAGGCGGTAAGTCTCATGTTTCTTTGATTTAATTTCTTTTGTGATTATATATCAAGAATTTTTGTGTGTACCAGAATCGGTTTCATGTTGAGATAGGCCTAACAGAATAGATATTGATGCAAAGACTTTGTTATGACCAAAGCTGATAGCTGAATAACAGACTTATTTTGAAATATCACCTTTGGATGAAAACATGATTATCGCAATGTATTACGGGAGATATTACATCACATCACCATATCTTTTTTAGCAACAATTAGGTGATCTCGTCTATACCCATAATATTCTACAATATAGAAACAATTTGTATGAGGCAATGATAATTTATTGAAATTACCGCTGCCCGCATAACCTTAATTCAAATGATGATTATTTTAATTAGTTTGGTCTGTTCCCAACGTTTATTGGTATGTTCTGGGAAGTTATAAGTGCAAATGTCTGGGACTGATTTGAAATGATGACAGCAGCAAAATTAGTGATCTGGGCATATTGCCACAAGGGATATCTCCATCTTGGGGTTCCTAAGTTGTAAGATGAATTGTGTGTTTAATCTGTGAGTCAATAGAACATCTTTGAGGTTGCCGGACTGACCATGTGTGTGATATTGTCTAAATATCAGAATTTATAGCTCAACTATTCCACACATATCAAAATGCTCTCATAATAAGACCAGCCACCGACAACTTGTATTATCGCGATCATATCCCTCATATGTTTTTGATTGGTTGTGGAATGTCTGTATTGATGATCGGAAACATTATGTTTCGGTTTTTGTATTCCGGCTGTTGTCTGTTGATTGAATACCTTCGATTTTGTAATTCGTTTTGTCATGATTGTTACTACAAAAATTGAACGAAAAGATCGAGGAAAAGATTCACCAGCGGCAGCCTTACATGGCTGTCATAATATTTTCATATTCTGGAATTCACTACTAAGTGTGAGCCTCGGTGTCAGCCAAAACTGTGATATATAAACACTCCCTGAATTTGTATCGAAGAATTTTAGACAAATTTCGTTTAATCGGCATCTCAAAGAAACACTTGATATCATCCTATGATATGATTTTCAACAATGACATGAGAGTCGGTCACCCTCTAATTTAGCAATTCTATATTCTTTGTTGTATCGCTAGGTGCTTAACGCAATCCAAACACATGCCAATAATTTCTCACCTGATGGATGGACTCCTGAAACAATGATCTCGCAAGTCGTAAATGATCGAACCTCAGATCAAACCGATAATTATAATAATTCGACTATTTCGTTAATAATGGCTTTGCTTGAAGCGACTCGATATTCTTTTATCGGCATGCTCAGCGGTAGAAATAAAAACGTACAGAACACATATTAATCATCTCGATGTTAATGTAAATAGGCCTTTATCACATAATTTATTATAATGGGATTTTTATTGTGATGTACTGTGGAGATCAACTATGAATTCGTTAGTTATTACAGTATATGTATATATAGTGCTCCTGAGATTATGATTAATCGATTTTTTTTCATCCTATGATATCGCTAGTCATTTCATTTAATCTATTCTCTGAGTTGGGATCTGTGGGATATTTTCTTTGTCTCTTGGAGCGCAAGAAAGGAAATTCCTATATTGTTCGTGATACATCGTGTGTACCTAGGAAGGTAGGTGTTGGATTTTTTTTTGAACTGTTGAAAGTTATAGGTTCTTGGCAAATAATTTCAATGTTTCGCCGTTTTATAGGCGAACAAGTTTTGGTAGTGTTGTTCGAAATTTTCAAGGTTAACGACTGGGCCTGTCGAGTTTGTCTGACTGATATTGCAAGTGATGGATTTATTGCAGAAATTTCTGAGGAAAATTTCCCGTGGAAGTATCTATAGAAAAATGAAAGGTTGCCGGCATTTCGACGGTGTTCTGATGGGGTCAGAAAGTTAGTGAGTGTGGCATCACCCACCAGCCGAATGGCTCTTTTCTGGAAAGAATCTAAGAGCATCAGCGTATGTTCGGGTGCTGAACCCCATACATGAGAACAGTATTCTGGAACTGGCCATATATGTGCTTTGTAGATGATGAGATACTGTTGATGTGTAAAGTAGGTTTTAGCACGGAACAAGAATCCGAGTTTTTGTGGAGCAGCTTTTGCGATGGATCGTACATGATTTTCTCATCAGGCAGTATTGCTGATGGTAATACCGAGCATAGATATAGTGGTCCTGGTGGGAATAGTGGTACCATACATTGTTATAACAGGCATACTGATTTCCGCTTGTCTAGAAAATACAGGCTTGAGTTTTGGTAGCATTGAATTCAACTAGGTTGTTGGTTCCTCAGGCAGTAATTTCAGTGGAATCGTCAATGACAGCGTTGACCTGCGGTCGTCGTAAGTTATCAGTTTCCTATAGGAAGAAATGGAAATTCTAGGAGAGAACGCAGTATGGAGAGTACTGTCGTCTGCAAAGCTGTGGATGGGTCCAGTGGTTGCTCCCAATATATCGTTGATATATGAAGTAGGAACAATGTTGGTGCCAAGATTGGTCCTTGTGGAACGCCGGAATTGATGGCAATGGTATCAGACGACACTCCTTTCACCACTACATGGAGCGATCTGCCTGGAAGAAAACTCGATAAAAAATGGCATAGCGAGCTGTGGTAGTTTGTGAAGCTGTCCTTGGTGCCGAACACGGTCGAATGCCTTCGATATATCTATCTATGATCTAGCGCTACAGCTAGAGATTCTCCATGTTTTTCTATAATGAAGCTTGCCATATATGGGTGAAGTAGGCAAGTAAATCTCCAGTTGATCTTCGGTAGCGAAAGTCATATTGTCTATCATGCGAGGTTTGAAAATAATTGTAGAATTTCCACGGACACTCGCTCGACCATGAATGAATTATGGAATATTTATTAATACATCTTATAAAATATGTAGCCATATATATTAAAATCATCCTGAACTTATATCAACTCTGAATAGCACCACTATAAAATTGACGACACTTTCACGATCATATTAACTTTTATAGTTCAATATGAGTATTATAGATCATCAAATGACAGTTTTAGTTGGTTGCCATCAAAAAGCTTGAGAATTTTATAGTTATCACGTTTATTACATAGGTATCAGCCCTATCGATGATATAGGGCTTTCAGGCAACAGGGGTCCTGACGTGATTTAGTAAAAATTTGTTGAATTTCATTGCCCAATCTCACCGAATCTCACCTACTCTCTAACGTCGAAAGCTAAACCGTCCAAAAGTTGGTAACACTGAACGTCTCAGTCATGTCAGGATTTCCCCTGTTCATGTGAAGGAGAACAATCTATACGCGTTTATTTCAATCTGTACACGCAATTCATAGCTTGAAAATGTGGTCTCGTGATTATTTGTTCGTTATATGTTCAATTGTGAAAAACAAATTGAAAAAAGATATCTGAGCCTCTTTCACCTGAGTTATACGTTGGACTTCTATGACGAAATGATAAGAGAGAGCCAGAAAACTGACTGAATATAGTGCAGACATGACACAAGGTGTTCCTGTATTATGAGTTCTATTGTTGTTGAATAGATTTCGAAATTTCTGTTTCAATAGAGCCCCATTATCGAAGTATGACTTTTTTCAGAATGAAAGAACATCATAACTCAATCTTACATCTGCATATACAGCACGAATACTTCAACAAAAATAGTGTAACTTTTGGAAACTGACAGTCCAATCATCGAATAGTATATAGACAGAGCGGACATACCTTTTGCAACAGCATTTTTGCCATTTGGATAAGTTTGTGAGGGTTTGGTAGTTTTGCAAGAAGTTTTTTGAAATTGAAACTGAACGAAATATTTTCTTCAAAGCTTTCTAGATGGTTGAGAACGACTATCAATCAGACATGTCAGTACTGGTTGTAGAGGCAGCAAATTACTAAAAACTCATTCAATCATAGATGATTCGATGAGTTAGTTTGCTAATAAAGGCGAGAAATGTATTTATTTCAATAGACCATTTTACGAAGAATTTGGCCCAAGTTGGAACTATGGTCCCTTGATGGAAATTGACGTTAAAGTCATCTCAACTGACAAATACGTCATGCACACAATTTTGAAATGCAGTGTCATTCTTACAGTACAGGCGGTCCGAAAGGACATCGAGAATGGGACAGCTTGTACAAGTCAAATTGAACATTTGAAATTGATTTCTGGTTTTTATTTAGTACTTTTACCGAGATGGAACTACTGGACTAACTGTTAGTGCCAATATCCATAATTTTCCTATGATGATTCAACAGCGCATTTCCTTTTAGAATGGAAGGTTCCGCCGACAAAAATGTTAAAAAATTGTGTTGATATATAGTTTCACAGATAATCCCCATATGAGGGAATATTTGAGATAATAAAATGGATCATTCCGATGCCATACAAAAGAATATAGGATGTTCAAGTTGAAGAAAGTAAAGAAGATTCTTATATTCCAAGGAACACAATCTGAATATATCAGTCAACATAATATATTGGATTGGAAGGTAGAAGCTTGCATCATGAGATAATCAAATATTGTGTGTCAGTGTTTTTTGACCATGCTTATATTATGAGAAATAATGTTCTCGTGTAATAATGTTAATATCTTAAATACATTGAAATGGATATTGTTCAATACACCTTCACTGAATCCACATTCTCGCGAGGTATCCAGCACACCAGATTCGGAAACATGTAATTGATCATTATTATTTGTTTCACTCAATTTTCGTTTCGTCTTTTGCAATTTCTGTCTGGAAAGGGGATGAGTATGTGGTAAGACGTAATAAAATAATAAAATCTTGGGATTCCAGATTTTGTTTCCTAGGTTAATGAATCGGTGGACTCTTCACAGTTTCCAACCGTCTAGGCTCTCCTAGACCAGAATGAAAATACTGTAAACTTCCGTTTTTTCGTACGGCATGATGTCTTTCAAACCTTTGCCCGATTCTCCAATATTTTTCATCCATTCCTTCCTTCCGTGAATGTTTCTTTGAGGCTCAAGAAATGGTAATTTTTTTTCCTTATTTCAGAAGTATCTTCTCATCAGTTGATCACACTTTTTTATCCGGGCTTTTCTTGTTTTTTCATGTCAAAGTTTCATCGAAAGTTGAAAATTTATGATACCTTTATTATAATAATATAGGTAAGTAGAATTTCAATAGCATTTGTTAAAGGATTTGTTGTCACCAATAGAGGCGTCTTGAACTCCGTCGTTGAATTCCTATTTGGGGTTAACCTCTTGGTGGTAGAAAAGAATATAAGCATCTCTACTGACGAGAGAATTCGACGAAATTGAAGAGACATGAGAATCATTGTACTCGTGCCAAATTTTATTATATAGATGTCTGCAGTAGGCTGTGTAGTGTCCGCTTCAGGTAGTACCGTGATGATTGGAGATTGTACGGACTTGGAACGACATCTTCACCTGCGTAAAGGCTCATGTCCAAGCAGATCAAGGGGAAGTCAACAACTATGTTCATTTTCTCACTGAACTCTTCAGTCTGCGAGAAGTGTTTCAGATGTATAACCAAGGGAACTTGTGGATGAATAATGACTTCAAACATATTTTTTTTTCTATGCACATCAAGCAAGTTGGATTCTCCTCGACGTCTAAAATCTCAACACTGGTGCACGAGTCCAAGCAATGAGACAACCTGAGTTGGCCTGATAGCTGTGGTATCGGTAAAGACAACTCCCAAAATGGTTCGAACGTTGCTACAAAAGGTGCATCTCAAAGTAGACTTGAACTGCCCGACGAAATTATCGACGGACTTTCTCATTCATTCCCATGAATCTCGACCACGAATCCATTGCTTCGACATCCATTTCCACTAGTGAATTGAAACATTTTATGAAATGTCAGAATCGTCGATGTTACCAATAAATAAAAAGCAAATAATGATATCCGATATGTCAAAAGCAGCGCTCAGCGTAAAAAGGTCTATTGTTATAGTCTTCAAAACAAATATGAAGACATTATATTATGTATCAAAATTGTGGGTTGAGAATGCTGTTTTTCAATTGAATTGATGATATAAAATACAGTGCTCTGTCTGATTCATCCAAGGATTCATCAGATTATCACATAGAACCCGTTGATTTTATGCCTCTTTCCAATTCCTGAAATTTCGATGGAAAATTGGGAACTGAATGAGGTTTTGACGCTTATTATCCTCTGCCAATTTCGCTTATACTCTTAGTTTGCGCCGCCGAACAGCGTCAATGGAAATTAGGTTTGGAAAAATAAAATGGAATTCTCTTTGGATTCTCTTCTAAATTAACCGCCTTTACCTAGCTGCAAAGCCACAAATTGGAGTAAACTTTATTTAGTGAAGAATCCCGAGGGAATTCTCGAAGAATTTTCAACGTTAACACGGAAAATTACTCCAATCACACCTTGGGAATTCATGATACAGGAATGAAGGATTACATAGAAGGTGATTTAGTCATCCTCTTTGGGGAAAATACTCTTTTACTTCGGAAATTCATACCGAAATCTTTCACTGTGCATAAGAACAATCTCTGAATCATCTCTACAACGTATTTCGGGCAACCAGAGTATCTTCATCAGCGGAACAATGGAAATTATCCTATACAAAGGATTATACAGGGTGAATCAGGTTTCAAGAAACGAACTGAAATGGGTGATAGATCCCATTATTTCAATTGAAAAAATTCATATTAACATGAGGCAGATCTCAATCAGTATATAACAGATCTACAGGGGGTCAAAATTTAATTATTTTTTCATATTGATTGAAATATCTCGGTCAATTTTGAAGACACCAATTTTAACTTAAATGTGGTTGATACTTTCTGAGAATCCATCATTTCAAGCATCTTAGAGTTTCTTAAATCTACACAGGGTGAAATGTTTCTGGAGGTATAGGCTTCTTTATCGCCCACAAACTTTTTCTGGCATTTTCCCGTTACCAAATAGGGTGGATCGTTCAATTTGGAGGATTTTTTGCTTCAAAATTTTTTATATATACTCACATAGTGTGTTCATGAAGCCCCCCCCTAGTTACTTTTTGAACAGCTAGAATTTTTTCACAATTTTCATTTCCTTCGATAGAAAATATGTATATTCCAAAATGGCTACTGGACGCCATTTCATACCACGATCCTTCCGAGTGCTATATCGTGTAATCGGCAACTCTCCATTGGCATCTTTTTTTTATGTTCCCACGAAAAGGGATATCCTCTAATGTTCAGAGAACATCGTGAGAACCAAGGGAGATATGGTAGGAATTGGTGTTCTTCTTGAATTTCTGGAGGAACACTCTCGGTCTCGGAGGTTATATGCCTTGGGGAACACTTCCCTTGGCGAAGTGTCCCAGAGCCTCGCTATTCGTTGGATGAAATAGATGTTCTGCAGGTCTCCAAAGTGACCACGAAGGGGTGCGAAGCCTCAACTCGAGGGGTTAATCTCGCAGGGACTGCCAAGGGAGGAACAATTGTTGATATTTCAGAAGAGCATCGTCCACGAAAATATCTATAAAATAGAGCCAGATCGCCAACTTTTTCACAGTGTTCCAGAGGAGTGAATGAGTTTGTGAATGAGGCATCACCCACGAGACGAATTGCCCTTTTTGGACAGAATCCAACAGTTCCAGGGTATGTTTGGATGCTGCACTCCAAATATGGGAACAGTATTCTACGACAGGTCGGATCTGTGCCTTATAGATCATAAGCAGCTGACTGGAAGTGAAATAGCTCCTGGCTCGAAACAGAAAACCAAGGTTTTGGGATGCACTTTTAGCAATTAATCTCTCGTGATTTTCCCAAGAAAAGGTTATTGCTGATAGTGATACCAAGCATCGAAATGGATGTCTTCAAAGGTATGGTTACTCCTGACAAGCTTATGTTGGGCACAGTTAGATCGGCTTTTCTAGAGAAAAGGCAAGCTTGTGTTTTGTTTGCATTGAAATCTACCAAGTTATTGGATCCTCATTCGAGAATGGTTGCCAAGTCCATATCTAGAGAAGTCTTCTATACCAAATGAGGTATATCACTCGAGCTCTCCACATTCTATCTAAAAAAATCATAAATCATTTAGTGAATTCGTCTCCCGTTAATCAATTGGCGATAAACTAGTGATTCTGCCCTCTGTTTTGACAGCTTCATACAATCCAGAAGTATGGATTCAAGAAAATCGAAGAGCTACAGTTTTTTGTTGTGACAATAAATTGACAGTAAATAAGCAGAAAATTATAGCATAGTTGAAAATCCGAAATTCAGAAATCTTTCTGCTGAGTTTATAGGGTTTAATGACTGCTGACTTCTATCCTTTATGGACACCATATGGGTCCTGTCCCCCATATGATAGTGTGGGACTCCCTTGACTCTAGTCAGCGTTCACCCACTAAAAACTCCACCCCGATTGTAGGCTCGTCTGTCCATGTCTCCGACGACACTTAGGCCTATGGTGGCCCATTGTATCTTACCTAGTAGTTCTTTATTGTGCCCACTCCATTATCTCTGTATCTTGAACAAGTCTGTGCAAATCCTTCACTGGATGTGAGTTGAATACTTCCGGTTCGCCAACTGGTTGCCCAAAGATCTTCTGTCTTCTGCGGTCCAATGCCTCACATCGGGTATAATATGTGCTACTGTTTCTGGTTCCTTGCCACATAGTCTGCAGCTTGGGTCGCCATTGTACAGTCCCATTCTGGCGAGATGCTCCTTTACTGGCGCATGGCCAGTCATGAGTCCCGTACCAGTTTTTATCTGTGCTCTGTTCAAGTTGAGCAGATCTACAGTTCGTTTATGACTTGGTTCCTTAATGTATTGTTTTCCATGTCTGTTTCTTGGGATGTTTTCCCAGTAGCTCTTATGTTTTGCCTGAATCCAGTCTCTAACTGACACTCCTGCTGTACGTTTTGGTACTCCAAGAGTCTGTCCTGGATCTGGCTGCTGATTACAATTATTCACTTCTCACAATATACTATATTGATGGAACAAAGGAAGTATCCACCTGTACGTTCCAAACTTTGTTTAGACCACAAAATAATAACTTGATTGATTTATGTACAAACTTCAGAAAGTTCTCGATATATGATTTGATTTATACTCATGAAAAAAGTTGTCTCGCAGTCTCTCTTATTGCACGATCCGCAACTTCTCAAGTCCTTTATTGGTTCCTGGACAGTGAAATATACACCTTTTGTTCGGTCTGAAATGATTTAAGCATTCAGACTCCAATTTATGGTTCGTTCTCAAGGGGTGTAAGCTTGCTTTGTACTGAAGCATAGAGGGGATAGTGATCTAGCGAGATGAAAAACAAATACTCACGAGAAAGCAATCAAGTAAATTACACTCGAAAAGAGGAAAATTTCTGCTCTGTGCGTAAGCACTTCATGTAATTAAATATAAAGCGAATAAATAGTTAGTTTATTAACTTTGTTACTATAATCGAGAAGCTTACAACTAAAAAATGACCCCATGATGGATATTGGAAACGACTATGAGAAGTCAAATAATCATATTATTTTCACATTTAATGATTAAATATGAAGGGCCGAAAGGAATAAGGAAGATGATTCCACGTCATATTTCAGAAGAAATGAGCATATTGACAATAATTGTCCTAATCTGCTTCTTTTTCGAGATATACGGAGTATATCAACGTTTTCCTAAAAATCCATCAACATTATTCACTCATGAGTAAATTGTGTCATCGAATTCGAACTAATGATTCCAGGGGTATTCGGATCGACATTTATGGTGGATATATCCACCGAGATATCCACACAATATATATATGTATATCCATACAAATGTTATAACATTGTACGTCACTACCAATAAGTTTCATATTTTTATTAGATTGATCAATCGGGAATATAACTTTTTCTAAGGCTTTAACACAAAATTGCTCTTGTTTCACAATGACTCCATTGTGTTATTATTTCAAAAGAATCTCATCGCTCATGGAATGTAAAATTGCAAGCAATGACAGCTCTGTCTCATAGATGAGCATTACTTGACAGGAAATCAGATGGCTACAAGCCGAAGAAATCGGAAATGCCGCTGTTATCTGTTATAGTCGTAGAAAAATTAGAGTGTATAACGAAATGCTAATTTATTACTCGAATGATTGCATCATTCGCCTATGGCTCATGCTGCAAAGTTCATTCTCGTAGGAAACCACTTTCATTCCGTGCTCGTTAAACAATATACTATTCTTGGCCCTCCTGTTACTTTGGTTACTCGCTTAGTTTCTGAGGAAACAATTGAAATTATACTCCAAATTTCCATCAATATACCTATAGGTGCTCGCAAGACACCTTATGAGATTACTGAATAACCTCAATGAGTGAGTCTAGTCAAATATATGAGATGGAATGTCCTAAATTGATTGTATCCATTCACACTTTGTACAGCACACTGTTCTTTGGCATCATCGTTATTGGACCCTTGTATGGCCATATCAACAGAAAATATGGGAAGTTGAAGAGAAAAATCAGTTTCCTCAACTGATTCTTTGTGTGTAGATTCCAAAACTATTTTTCAACTAAAAGTACGTAGTCATGATTATCAAAAACACATGGCTTGCCATTCAATATATTCAGGAGAGCTGAGGTCCAAGTCCAAGTACCAAATTCAAATTTCCTTTCTCTTGCTTATATCCAGAACTATTGATCTCTTTTGATTCTGACCACATCCATAGAACAGGTCAGAAGAACAAAACGCTCCTGATATCTGCCTTGCTCTCTTCCTTGGCTTCACAGCGTAGATGGAATATGGATTCAGGGGGTTGTGTGTTTTGATGGGAACGATAGGGTATATAGCCTCTGGTGGTTTCCTGAGGAATCCACTAGAGGGCGTATGTATAACCTAATGACTCCGTTTGATATTTATACGTTTTCGTTTATATGCAAAGTATTTAACGGCTCTCACCGCAGGTTTGTTGTCGTTTGTGTAGGGTAGATATTATCTACAATGGGGTCATGGTCTATCTATCCGTGTCGATCTGATCCCGAAGGGTTAATTTGAATATCGTGCGACGTCGATAGACAGCCTCCAGGGTACCCCTACTTTGAACTTCCTAAGTAATTTGATCAAGTGACGAGAGACGAGCTAGTTTGAGTTTTTTGTGTAGAGATCTTGCTAATGATGAATTATTATCTCGTGAATTATTGATGAAGTTTGGTAGGAAGATGAACCTTCCTACTCTGTCACATTTTTAACCTCGTTTTTAACGTAGTGAAATGATGTTTGTATCTAGGAGGGGTGGGTTTCAATCAAAACTATTGACGATAGGGAAACATATTCAAGCTTCTAGTGAAAACACACTTTCATCCACATTCATTTTAGTGGGTCTTTTTTTATTGAGATTCAGGTAAAGTGAGAATCCATCTTAACCTCAAACTTTTGCACTATATAAAAAACGGTACTGAAATTTGTTGTGAACAGTCACCCTGCCCCAAATGTATCAGAAATACATCATTCTAAGATAAATTGAGGGAGATTACCGAGTTGAACACATATCAAAGACTTCAAAGGAGGTGATTTAGCCTCTTGATATTATATCTATAGTTTATCGATAATGATTCAGAATATGGATCATCATTTGAAGTTATTGATTTGGTACTGTCATTACCTACCTATGAAGTTGTCAACTGGCCCAGATGAGATCCCATTGTATTTGATAAGAAAATGTATTTATACTTTAGCAAAACCTATTCACTTGCCGTTCAATTCATCTCTGTGTACGCCCAGAGGACGTACATTTGGGACGTACGAGACTTTCCGAAGACGTGCAGTGTCGATCGAAAGACATAGGACATATTGAGAAAATCCGATGGTACAAGTTGGAACGTCCCAGAGACGTCCATATTAGGCCCAAAATTGGTACCTATTTCATCGCCATGAATACCAGACTCGCCTCTTTCTACTCAAATAGATAGAAGAGAAATCTAGGCCGAAATCTAGACAAAGTCGAAAAAAACTTATTTTGAATAAGAAATTTAAAAAGAAATCTTAAAAAGAAATCCTCGCCTACCGGAGATCGATCCTGCGATCCTAAGATAACTGGGCAGATGCTCTACCCATAATTATAACTCTACACAACACTTTTTGAAATATCAGTATACCACAAAAGACTAAGTATTTGCGAATGTGAAATGATGGTCCTCATTGATACTTTCATAGAATTAGATGACAAGGCAGATAATACCTAATAGATGTATACAAGGTTCAAACTGGAGATATATCAGATATCGAGGGCAGAAATTCTATGCAGTTTTTTTCAATATTCATTATATATCCCGTCCACCTAAAATCAATAACGTCCATAGTTGGACGTACCCCGTACGTCGAAATCGCACGTACCCAGTACGATTTCAGTACGTCTTGAGGCCTAAATCGGAAATAAAATGGACGTCCCCAGGACGTCGAGTGCTATATGGGGGAGACAATAAGACAATATCAACTACCGTGTGACCATCAAGGCTTATTCCCCAGTTCTAGGAGACCTCGATTCTCTTCCTAGTACAACTGGAGATGGCTAACGCTTGCTCATATTATCAGCAGAATCATGCTTGGAGATGAGAGCCATGTGGCCACACTCTCACCTCCTCTCGATCCTCATTCAGAATGCCCTCACTCCCGTGTCTCGACTTGATCTCCCCCTTTTCCCCTGCTACGTGTTACTCGTACCTCTGACCGGGCGTGGCGTTTGGGAAAATCAATATAGCGCGCAGGAAACTGAAGGAAAAGCGCCGAACTTTCCACGAGGTGTGTAGCAGCGCACGAGGAAAATTCAGCGGCGCAACTTACAAGAGCCGGCGTATGCCGAAAAAGAGGATTCCAGAACAGAAGACTACAAACACGTGGTCGACTGAGAGTCTGAGGAGTCTTCCTATATCAAATTTTTTGAGATTAGCTGAGTCAACCATTGACAGATGATGCTCAGACCGCCACAAGCGCGTCGTCAGCTGGAAAGCGAGGTCGTCAGCTGGAAAGCGAGGGATGGCACCATATATATAACAGAACTAAGGAGAAAAAAAAAACTTTCAAATGGAAAAATTCAAAAACGAACAAAATATCTATATATAGATGATAAATTAAAACATAATCTTCTACGGTTCTTTGCGAATTCGTCACTTGGTTGACGGAATCGTTCAAGTTTTTGAAAATGTAAAAACTTCACAAACGATAAGATTTCCACAAAATTCTCAAACAAACGACATGTTTCGCTAACACAGTAGCTTCGTCAGGTGATATACTGGTACGATGAAATAAACTAACCTTGGCTTGCTCATATATCCTACTTTTCCAACCTGAAGGATTGGTTACCTGTGGACATCAGGTTCGATAAACCTCCATTTTCGGAAAAGGCACAATATCTACATCAAAATACGGTGAAACGGATTAACATGAAAAGGTTGATAGCAAATACATATTATCACCCACTATGAGAAAACAAATTCAACAGTGGTGAACTATTGAGGACTAATTGGTCGTTAAGTAAAATGTCAGAATATTTTTGTTTGGTGATTTCTAATAATTCAAAATGTTCGAGTTTCATTCCATTACTTTCTACGTGTAGAATTTGTCTTTGACAAAACTTATAAATTCGAATAATTAGGGGTATACAAACTCAACTATGGATCTTGTCCGAATGTATATATCGGTCAGACAGGTCGTACGTTTAATCAGCGCCATCATGAACATAAGATGAATTTTTTGAAAAAGAGAACAAATTCAACATACGCCAATCATATATTAGAAGAAAACCATAGTTTTCATGATAATTTCGAAATTCTACACGTAGAAAATAAAGCAATGGAACTCAATCATTTTGAATCATTAGAAATCAACAAACTGAAAAATTCTGACATTTTACTTAAAGACCAATTAGACCTCTATAGTTCACCACTGTTGAATTCGTTTTCCTAGTAGGTAATAATATGTATTTTCTATCAACCCTCTCAAGTTAATCCGTAACACCGTATTGTAATGGAGGTTTATCAAACCTGTCCACAGGTAACTAATCCTTCAGGTTGGGGAAGTAGGATATATAAGCAAGCCAAGGTTAGTTTAGTTCATCGTACCAGTATATCACCTGACCTGTTAGCGAAATATGTCGTGTATTTGTGAATTTTGTGGAAATATTATCGTTTGTGAAGTTTTTACATTTGCCATGGATTTCCATCAAGTAACGGCCGAGTCAATTCAAAATTTTGAAAATGTGCTGCTTGTGTATGTAGGTACACTCATAAATACGAGACCATTGAGTCGAGCTTCAGACATGGTGCTCCTCAACCAGGTTCTGATTGTCCTAAGGCTATAAATAACCTTTCAACTGTACAAGTCGTACAAATTAAAGCAACAAGAATCTCCAAAGCCTTTTTAATTTCACGAAAAAAAAAACTGCTTTCGGAAGTACTTGGCTCAAAGTGAGCGTTATATCGTTAGCAGGGTGACTGGTGACCGTCAACCCCCACCCTCCCATTTTTTCCCAATAGACTGAACGCGCTCTCAAACTCCCTAAAACGGGAATTATTCGAGGTGTCTAAGGTGGTTCGGTCGACCCGAAGATCAAATGCTCTGGTTCCGACCGAACGACTGATCACATCCAGCCCAAAGTGGGCGAAGTTAGTAATTTGGCTTAACCACTAGCCGAGCCAGTGAATATTCACTCGGACCACATCCGACTAACCGATATTCGCTTAAATTCAGTCTGTTAGTCCTATACCTTCCTACCAAACCCATCCCCAACCCTTACCCACACCACCCCATGGCAGTTGCACTTGGAAGTATTGAAATAGTGGTTTTTTATTTTCATTTTCCACTTATTGAATCACCTAATTTAGAGAGATCTTGGTAGCATCAAATCTGAACGTTGAATTTTCGCTCGCCCTGAGCATCTTGCTGATATTGGCCATGGATAGGACCCCGTCCTGGGACATAGCCTGCCCATCGTATCTATCATGTGTGTTGTGTAAAAACCGACCCCCCTGGACCATTCGTGGCCGACCTCTGGGCACCAGGAGGTTTCCCCAAAGGGTTTTAACGTTTATTTGTACCGTAATGTTTCATATGTTGCTGTTTTATTTACATGTTATATTAGGTTTTATATATACCCACATATATGTTATTCATGTTTAAGTTGAGAAATAAAAGTACCTATTGAACCGGTGACCGTTAACCCTTTGCCCCTCTCTGGCTACGCCATTGGACAGACTCCTGAAACAATGTCTTTGATGAGAACACTATTCCACTCAGACGTTGGCTGTTTCTTCTCGCCTTCCAATGAAAGCTCAATGAAAATTTCATTTGCATCATTAGATGAGGAAATGAGAAAATCGACTACCGGAGTGTTTAAAAGATCACTTTGTATGCAAGCACATTCGAGTGGTTGCCGTGCAAATGGTAAATTGCCAGTACAAAATGCGGAATCGAGGGAGAAACCTAACGACAGGAAAATTAGGGTGCAGTGTAGAGTGTATAGATATAGTATATGTATTAAGGAGATGCGTATATATATACCGTCTGCTGCAAGGGAGCATGATGACTCATTAAAGAAATGTGTCATGCGAGAAACTGAAAAATACGGATACAGAGACTTATTACTTTTAGTGACTCGTGGAATTTAAAAAGAGGAGAAAGAATAGCTGCACACGGAAAACTACAATTTAGTATAGGAAAATGGTTCCTTTCGTAGATAATTTCTGACCTATGGAAGTCTGGACAATGACTGGAATATCAGAGCCTTATATTGTCGGCGTTTTATATCATTCAATCAGATTTTTCGGTGAACAGAAGGAAATACTACAAGAACTAGCTCTATATCAGGAGAACTACAATGTAGTACAGGGGAATTTTTCCTTTCGTAGATAATTTCTGACCTATGGATGTCTGGACCAAGACTGAAATATCAGAGCCTTATATTGTCGGCGTTATATATCATTCAATCAGATTTTTCGGTGTACAGAAGAAAATACTACAAGAACTAGCTCTATATCAGGAGAACTACAATGTAGTATAGGAAAAGTGTTCCTTTCGTAGATAATTTCCGACTTATGGAAGTCTGGACCAAGCCTAGAATATCAGGGCCTTATATTGTCGGCGGTATATATCATTCGATCAGATTTTTCGGTGTACAAAAGAAAATACTACAAGAACTAGCACTATATCAGAAGAATTACATTGTATGTATGTGTATGTATGTATGTAAGTGGGCGGTCCGGGACCTGACGCACTTAGGCCTCCCTTTTCGGGCCCATTGTGCACCCACGTTCCTGGGATCGCAAGTCAGCCATGGAGAAGGCCGATCTCGCGAGCAAAAGAGACCAACTTTCTAGGCCAAATCTTTTTAACATCGTCTGGGTCCAGGATACTGCTCCCAAAATGGATATCCCTTGCTGCCACTACTGCCGGGCATTCAGTGAGGATGTGAGTAGAAGTCTCTTCATCCTCTAGGCACCATCTGCATTCAGGATCCCCCACAATCCCGATCGTGCTGAGATGTTTGTTCAAGTGGCAGTGCCCTGTCAGAAGGTCCACGACCAGTTTCAGCTCCTTCCTGTTCAAAGCCAAGAGGGCATTGGTCTGTCTTCGTGACGGGTTTCCTATATGGAGTTTGGACTGCCTCATTCCAGGAGCCTCTCTCCAGCTGTCCTGAAACCTTTCCGTCAGGATTTACTTCATCCTGAGGTTGCTCCAGGATCGAGTGACCCCTAAGATTGGCTCTGAGCCAATCACTGAACCCTTCGCCTCCTTTCTGGCCAGACCATCGGCCATTTCGTTACCTGGTACCCCTGAGTGTCCAGGGACCCACAAAAGACATACTTTCTTCGTTGCTGACAGCCATTGTAGGCTATCTATGCACTCTGACACCAAGGCGGCACCTAGGGTGCTAAAGTTATACTTTACGCCTGCGTATCCGAGCGACAAAGTGCCACTTCACGCCTGTTCGTACATAAAATTTATCAAATGCGAATTTGTACGTGATTGATTGCTGAATGCAGTAGTAGTTGTTCCTCTTGGATTAATTACTCGAATGGCTCTAGTATCACACCACTATGCAGTCAAGACTGAAACACCTGAGACATGGTCTTCTATATGACATTGATTTTCCTTCGAGAAATCTTGAATAGTAGATGCTTGTGAAATTTCCACGGTTGAAAAGAGATGATGCAGCGCATAATGCTTCACTTTTCTGTCTGCCGCATCTGTCCCAACGGCATACTTTTTATTTCCATTCTTCGGGGCTGAAAGCGTGCGAAATATAGAAACGAAAACGACCCAGATGACTTTTATTTTGTCTTTTCTCGGCTTCCTTTGACGTTTCCAGACATTAATGTTAAATATGAATAATGATACTGTGCCGGATATAGTAAGACGTTCGAAACAATGGGGGAGAGTTAGGTTTCGAGAAGCTTAGGAAATGAAACGTGAATAATAATTCGGAAATAAACTGCTTCGATCCGAATTCATATTCTGGAATTGTTGAAGAGTTATTTTGAGGAAAGTATAACGGCCCTGGATGAATTATTGTGGCGGAGAGTTTGAAAATGTTGAGTGTTCGTTCGTGTTTTTTTACCTTCATCTCCTAGTTTTCCAATTGTTCAGAAAACGGAATTTATTGAGCTGGACAATTTGTCATTGTTTAAGCAAAATCGAACGGGCTCTTAAATTCATCACTTATTTCGTTCATCATCAAATGGACAAAGAGAATATGATATAATTCACCGAAGCAACATAGTGCCACTAGCACCCTGTATGAGCAATCACAAAATACGTTACAATTTGGTATTTCTCATGTCTGAAAACTTGAAACTACAATATTTCATGTTCATGCTGTTAAAACTCACAAAGTTATTGAGACATTTTGAAATAAAATCTCCCCCTAGAACTCCCTGTATCTCCAAAACCAACAACATTCTTATCATGCATGTTAGGCTAAATCTCAATAATTTAGTGTCTACTATGTACCCTGTATAATAATGAAATCCTGGCCTTGAGAAACACTCAGTAATATCAATCAACTAGAAATCCCAATTCAACCTCATTGTTCGTAACACAGATTTCTCATCTCATTCCACACTTCCTCTAGGAAAATTGAATTTTGTCTTATCCGAAAATAACCGAGAAAATAAAAGTATATTTTCCGGCGATCGAACCTGATATTGGAAAGCCTCGTGGTAACCTCAATTTCCTCTCGGTGATCCGAAACATAATCTCATTTATCAAAATGAGTACCTACCAACTGCCTAGTGCCTAGGCCAGAGTCTCTCATGGAAATGCCGGTAATGAAGCAATCTGCAGGAATATTGCCGAAATCAGGGCTAGTAAACGATGAAATATCAGCGACATTAGTCACAAAGGGAAGGTGATATCCTCCACGGATTTTTGGAAGGAAGTTTCCTAAACTATGATTCATTCATCGACATCGATCAATAGGGATGCAGCGAGCCCTTTGTCAGTGCTCAATAATCCCCGAAGGTTATGATGGGGTGTTTCTATCGATAGGAAATTCTTGATAAAATTCATCGCACAGGCTAGAATTCATTTTGGTTGTATGATGTTTTGTTATTGCTGTAGGGCCGTAAATACCTAATTTCAGTTCGTAAATATATGTCCATGTATCTCATAATGTAATTTCACATTTATTCTTTATCGAGTTCCTGCGAAATCATATCTTTACACTCGATTAGCATATTAATCTTCATACCATCATTCCAAATCAATATTTCTTCGAAGAATCATAATAAAACTCAATAAAGGGGCTCACGGACATTCACGACAAATAGGCAATAGAGTTGAGTTAAGACGCATATATGTATAATATGATTCCTTTTGAATTAGGTACCGTATTCATCAACGTCAAATGATAATTTTTTTCGAATTACCAGTCGCTGTTTGCCTGCTATAAGCGAAATCATCAGTTGATAACGAAAACTCGCGAGAGACACTATACGGTTTAATCAGTTCTAGTTAGACAGTCCTGAACGCTCATACGTAAGACACGATTCAGCTCTTCACACTGAACAGAGTTCGGTTCGTTTTATCTGTTGACATAGAGTTCAGTCATTCTCGCGACATCAAACATTACATCTGGCTATCAATCAGTCGAGTTCATCTTCCAACATTCGCACCAGCACTCACACGCAAGGCTCTCGCGTTCGAGATACGGGCAATCAAATCCATACTCATTAGAACCCGTCATTAATTAATTGTGCCTTTGCGACGCGGAGATTCGAATCCACCGTTATTTGAGTCTGTTGCTCATTCCCAGCGAGCACAAAATATCTCAGAGATGTTAAAAGTACGAAATGTCGAGACATTGAACCTCCACTGCGATGCCCTATTCACACATGAATAGAACTATCATAGAACAGCCAATGTCTGCCGCAGGCGTTGTTTATAAAGATATCCTTGGGATTTCTCAAAAATATATTCTCCCTGTTTTTTATTTTGACAGCCTTCTCATGGACACAACATAACCTTTCCTGGTGGGTATATTATAGAAAACAGGAACGAATTAAAAGAGAGTTTTCTCCGCTGGGGAATGGAAGTAACTCTCTTGTGATTGAATTATCGTAGGTAATATCCCGAGACCATGACAAATAGCCGACTGAATTAAAGAAAATAATAGTCTCCATTTGTCATGGGCGAGTGATATTCAGGAAGATTATTTCATGAACAGTGTAAAAATACTGGTTCATATGAGTTTCAACATTTTATTCAAGTTACAATTCTGCAGATACTATTTGAATAAAAATTCTTCTGAAGGCCGTCTGGGGTATTCTCATCATATCTACGTATAATTGTAATCAACTTATCTAAAGTTAGAACAAAGAAAGAATATTAGCGCTATTGATAGCGTTAATATTCTTTGATAAGAGCTTCGGTACTTTTTTTTTTGTTTGAGGAGAATATTGTAGGCTTCGCCTCTTTGCATCATGCGCAACCCTGGCACCTTTGTATTCGATATATTCAAATGGATGGTCTTACGTTTATATTCATTGAAGTAACCTTCCTGTACTCGTTCCTGTATATAGTTTCCCATATCAATTTCAACTGTGTATTCCTAATATACCTCACCATTCTCCTCACCCAATCTTTCAGGATTTGGGCAATCACGGGAGATGTCGTAGTCGCACAAAATTCATAGTCTTCCTGCTGGCAATAAAACATGAATTGTTCCAGACAGACTCTTTACTCTCCTCGTTATTTTCTGACATCGATTCGCTTACATAATTACGGATTTCCGTAGTGGAAGTTGACCCAAAACGAGACATTTCAATTTTTGAGTGACTGATATAGGTATGTCAAAGTTTGACAACCATAGCACTCTTATGCTGGCGAACAGAATAGCCGCTCATATTGTTTGTTTACCTCACGGATAATCTCTATCTGTTTCCATAGCGAAACATGAATCCGATTTTTGAAGACAAATGACTATCCATAAGGAAAAGTTTTGAAACGATCAGACACATATATACTGCTTTGATTGAAAGGCTAGTAAACGTCATTGTCTACCGAAACGCATGTCTTTGATGACTACTATAATAGCGCATGGCGCATGCGTATCATGCCACCAAATCCTTATGGATATTCATTTGTTTCATATTTTTGGCTTCATCCTGGCACCCGTTATGATCCGTATTGTTTATTAATACGTATATGGTTTACCTATATGATATCGCATATCATGTGACTTCAATCATGACATTTCATAGGTCCAGCCGGGTGTGAATGAAATAATCACAATTCTTACACCTTGTCCATTGCGTTATAGGAATCCTCCAAAGACCTCTTCGAGAAGTTATATTACGTCTCGAAAGAACATCCTCGTGCCAACATTGTTAAAATATCCCAAAACATCCCAGGGATACTTCCTGCCACGGAAGAACAAAACCAATACTGTCAATATATAAACAATACTTCAATAGCCATCAATAACATTTTCAAAACATCCCGGAATAGCCCAGGGATGTCTATGCTCGCTGAGTCCTTATAGTGCCCCCGCGACACGGACATTCAAATCCATCGCAATTTGTGTCTGTCACTCACTTCTAGGACCTTCGTGACACGGACATTTAATTCCACGGCCATCTGAGTCCATCGTTTGTACTCCAGTGCTCATCTTCGCTACACGGACTGTCAAATCCATCGATATTTGACACCGTTCCTTAACCTCATTTCCCACACGATATGGTTCATCATTTATCAACTTAATGACACCCTCTTTCGTTCTTCCCGTTTTCACACACCTTAACATCCATCCAGCCCGAGATCCAGCCGTAGTCTGAAACTCGATAGAGAACCACGAATTCGTACAAAATTCCAACACCCTCACAAATTACAATGAGCAATAGGTGTATGGCTACACAAAACCGAATTCTTACAAACTTTATACAAAACTTATCTTCCTATTTTGTTCTGTTTTGAGGTCAGTGTCTTCTGCCCAGACAGTCAGATCATAGATCCTTTGTACTTTGTACTGCTTCATTGTTTCCGTTATACCGTTTATACCATTTCAGAAGCCCTTTGATAATCCGAGGTATTTTTGCCAAAGGACTCGGCAGTCCAGTCAATTAGCATCTTCTTTGAGTTCGTATCTGCCTTATGATGGATTCTATATATCTATATCCCGAATTTCTCATTTTTGAATTACGTTATATACGAAGAAAGCTTCGGGAACTCTGTTGGATCCATAGGCTGTCTATCTATATTTTTTCAATTTGTATATACTGCGAGGTTATTGGTGTTGTTTCGATATATTCATCACCAAAGTATTTAATTAGAAGATCATTTAATTTGTTTCAAAATGATGCCCTTTTTATTGCTGTGACCGTGCATATGAATCGTATAAAACATCCATATAGTTATATCGTAGAAGATCTGGTCCTTGATTAACGGTACTTTCATATCTAACCAATTTTGATTTGGTTTTTGGATTACTAATTGATTCAACTAGCTTATGTCGAGGTGCTATCCAGTATGTCAGTCTACTAATTGCGATATTGAAATTATTACTGAAGGCGATTGTATTTTGATAGTCAGAGAGATACTTAGAGCCTTCAAAGCGAGCGCAATGTCATATTTTCTATTGATATACGTGCAACTCGTTGTCGTAAAGTCGAGATAGAATCCTCATTAGAATAGGTGACCATCTGATTTTGAAAAATTGTGTAGGTGTGAGAAAATTAAACAAAAATACATCAAGGATATTAACATGTGTATTTCGCACCAATGAAAATAACAGTTTTGAAAGATGTAGCTTTATTCTAAATCACAAAAATGAAAGAACCTAGTTGGGAAATTGATGAAACACTAATCAATGATTTCAAAATATTGTGCATGAAAGTAGATTATTTTTCTTCAGGTAAGTATTCGAGAAGGCAGTTCCTATTTTGGCTGTTCCTTATTCAACATTTTCATGTTCTAACGAAACTCTCTAGTCATCGTATTCATGTCATAAGTTTGTAAATGGGTGTCTATAATACGCTTTGTGTGTAGTGTCCGGAAAATGTTCGAATATAGTCAGTCATTATTTGCTGCATAATCACTTTGATACTTACTCATATCCAAATCTTCTAAATGAATATCAATGAAATTTTCCCTGTTTAGGATTTAGTGAGTTTCTTATCATTATAGTTCATTATTGCGATATTATCAGCTAGATACTATTTATTTAAGAATTGACTGATGACTCTTAAAACACCATCTTCATTACGGAAAACGGTGGTGCAAGAGCTATCAGTTAACGGTAGTGTTATTTTAGGTTTTTATTTTGATTTACCGTTGAAAGGTTTCTCTCAACATCGTACAAGTTAGTCTAATGTTCCACCTTGTCTTGTGCATACGATGTCATTCTGGAGTGTATTTCGACACTAATAGCATTGGAAGCCAGCGTGAGATACTAAAATAGAGGGTATTAGACGATTTTATATTTGTCTAGCCATATGTCCCAAATACCTCATGTATGTAGTGAACCGGTGATGTTGTTTTTCTTTACACGCTTGAATATTCAGGAGCTATTTGTACAAGTAGTTGTTATTCGTTGAATAATTCAACTGCTCGGAATAAAGCAGGAAAGATGAACTTGGTATGAATCTGTGAATGTAACAAAAATTGAATGCTTCAAAATCGAACTGGAAGTTGAATATACCATCAGTGTAAGTTATGTTAGCTTAAAGTGGACTGTAAACTTCATAGGAATTGAGAAATTACTGAGGAAGTACTCATATCCAAACATTATCAGAAATGCAGGAACAATAGGAGATGGAAGTCATTGGGACTATAGAGACTCAATATCATCAACATGATTACTCTGAATAAACGACTTCTCTGAGTTCGGAACATTATTATGGATTTTTCTGAACAGTTTTCAGAAATGATGAATTAATATCCTTCAAAATATGATTTGAATAATCAGTTCCTGATACCATGGTACTCTCACACCTAGATATGGAACTTGGATCTGGGATGACGATGAAGTGATCATGTCAATTATCTATCAGAATGAAGTTCATAATTCACTATCTATCGCTATCAATAAATCACTAATTATTTAATTGAAGACGAATTCAGAACATGAATGATTATAACAAAGTGTACTAACTATATTAGTATTGCAAACTTATACACAGTTGAATAGGAAAGTGTCATAGCTACCTAAATAAATGATAATATACAGGGCGTTTCATTAAAAAAACTATGTATAATTCATTTTCATGAGTCCCTGGAAAATAATCACTTCTGTGCCTCTGTATTCTGAAACTGAGTTCTGGTTCATCGGCAGGATACTTGATAGTCTCATGCAGCTATGATCTGAATTGCAATATTTTGTGAATTTGCATGCATTATGAAAAAATCATAATTTTTCAACAATCACATTTTACCTCGGCTTTTGCACAAAAAGACGAAATTACTTTCATCGTGAAAACTGCCACAGATAGGTATAGATAATTATCAAGAGATGTTCTGACAAAAGATGAAATAATATAAGGGTTGATTCTTTTGGAATAATAAAGAACCTAGTACTTCCTGATATAAGCGGCAACACTATGTTACTGAAAATATCCTAGACAGATATACTAATGTTTCAACCACCGTGGAACAACCAGTATCAATAACCAATATATTAGAAAAATATAAACTAATGTGAAACTTATATAAGAAGTTTCAGAGTCTTAGTGATAAGTCAGTCACAGACAGTCACAGTAATTGAAACACTCATTAGACATTGACTTACCCTTCGAACAAGTCAGTTGTTTTTTTCGCAAAACAAATAATATCACCTCATAGTTGTTTTTGAGGTACCTATCAATTATTCGAATGAACCTATACTGAGAATAAAATATTCTGTCTCTCGACTTTTTCTACCATAGTGTCTTGCTTCGTTTTCGAGAAAACATACAATACACATCGGAAAGTCTCTGAACTTGCATAATGCATAGGAATCATCATAATAATATCACGATGTTCTGAATATTCGAGATAATTTTGTCGCTTCATTGTTCATACAAAATCGTGCTGCCGAGCAGCATCACGAGTCCGTCAGGACGATTGGTATTGCTGTACGGCAACAATATTGAGTTAACAATGAGAGACAGAATTATGAGAGGACATTTAGAACAAAGTGCGAAGCATTAGAAGCATTTATCATGAATGAACAAACCATATAACCAAATATCGATTCATTCAGACATCTACAGCTATAATTATTTCATGCCAAACTGACAGACTTTCCTTTGCTATCCATGGTCACATTTTTGAAAACCCAACGCTGTTAAACCAATCAGAATTAGCTAGTGTTTTCGCGATAACACAGGTTTGGCTTGCGATTGGTCAGATTATATAAGAATCTCAAAATAAGTTGAATAGTCAAAAAAACTAACGCCAGTGTGTTAATTTATGGAAACATATTGCATAGGAGAATTCTTACGTTCTCATATTCCAATATTTACATAATTTTTTTCATAATTTCGAAAAAATATAAAGAGTGAACATACAGACATATTGTATGATAGCGTATCAGAACCCCGGAAATTGAAATCACATCCCATTCAAATACAATATCAAATTCCACAAAGCACGAAGCAGAAATTCTTCCCTTTCACAAAGCAAAACTCGAGAATGATTGGCGCCGAGGTGCTTTTTTCCACCCCAATATACGTTATGGTGCTGGGCATCCACGAGCCGAGTGCTAGGGGGTCGATAAACAAAAGAAACGGGGATTGTATCCGGAATGTTTGTTAACAGGGACATGGGGTGGCGAAACACGGTTCGTTTGGGGCGGATTGTCTCCAATATTTCTTCCGAGAAAGAAGGGAAGAAAGTTGTCAGCTGTCAGACTAGGAACAACACGACCATAGCTCTAGGGTTGATTTCTGTATTCGTATAACTATTAGTGTTCTCACACAAATGAATGGGATCTATTAGTTGAGATGAATTGAAATCGTTAGCTGCTAAGGTCATGAAAAGAAGTTAGCGTTGGTTACTGCTTTCATTATGTTATTCTACAATCGTCAATGTAGAAGAAGTAATAAAAAAATGCGAGGAGAAACGCACATTCAGATCCACAATTATTTCATGAAAATCTCACACGATGTGGAGATTGAAACACAAAAATCACCAGAATATCTCTTATATACTCTTATACATTCAGATCCACAATTATTTCATGAAAATCTCACACGATGTGGAGATTGAAACACAAAAATCATCAGAATATCTCTTATATACTCAGATAATCTTCATTTTCTTTCCGATTCAACTGAGGATGGTAACTTAGTTGCCAAAATACGAATATCTGGGATTTTCTGAATGTCATTGTGGTATTATATGGTATATTTTTGTATTTGATCATCCAACCACCGACTCCCAAACTCCACTTTAATGTTAGTGAGGTAAAGTGAGATTCCGCTTTTAGTCATTTCGATGAGAAGAATCCAATTGCTAATTTAATTCATGATGAAGTATAATTTCAATGAAGATTCGGAAAGAATGCCTAGTTGGAGCAATTATCAAAGACTGAGGGATTATTGATAGCTTGATGTTTGACAATTCTCTCTCTGCTCTCTCTCTACTATGTCTGGATACGATCCATCCAATATTTGATATAGCACTGAGATCTTCGAATACCCAATTCTCGAGATGATTAGTCATTTATACAAGTTTGGTTTCTTCATGCAATAGACAAGCTTTTGAATCGAGCAATCAAGATGACAGTTGGGGAATACCTCAACCTTGTAACTCCATCCAAAAGGTCACTTCTTTTCAATGCTAGGCCTAGAAGAGAACCTAGAACCGACCTGAGCACACTACTGCCAGTTGGATGAAACTACAGGCAGTACACGATCTGCTGCTCAACTGATATGGTTAGGTTAGGTTCCATGTGAGTGGGGCGAATACTGCCCCTCCACTGCGACCCCAGATAATTGTGCCTCACCCCTAGAGGTTACAGTTCATTCTATAAACTACATCTTTTTACAAAATTCATGGTTGAGTTAGTTTGGATTTGTCTAAAATCGATAGGTTCCAAATTGGTAACGCCAAATATGTCGATTCTTAGGGAATTTTATTCGTAAACCTGGTGGTGCACCAGTTTTGTACCAGTTCTGCACAGGCACTACGTTGGTCTTCTCGAAAATTCGAACTGGTGCCGAGACTGGTGAATTCCCAATGAAATACGATATGATATGATAATAAGAGGTTAGATTGGGTAGGTTGGTTTGTTTTTGTTATACATTGTTGAATCCATATCGATTTCGTCTTTCTTAGGGTCGAATGATATGAATGAAAAATATGAAATAGCATAGCAACTAATAAATTAGGAGATAATTATAATCAATATCGAAGAGAGACAGTGTCCCGTAAACAGTCCTCTCAGCATTCGCAGGTTACCCCTTCCCCCAGCTTCATTCTAGGATCTACCTGGTTATATTTTTCAATGGTTAAGGCAGAAACGCCTTTGAATGGGTTAATCCTGGTAATTCGGACCAGTACGTGAGTCTTTTCCCCTCCGCCCAGTCCGAGCTAGTTGTTTTGTTCGCACTTGCGGTGGCCCCAAAGTATATGGTTCTGATGGTCCCTCCGGATGGTCCTATATAAACACAGATGTGGTTCCATTATTGGCGAGAATCTCGGCTTTCTCGTTACCCTCCACTCTCTGGTGTCCAGGCTCCCACAGCAAAGTAACTCTGTTGTTAGCACCAAGGCATTCTTAGGATTCAATACATGAAAGTCCATACAAGCTTGGAATTAATCTTGCTGGAGCTCAGTGCCTCAAGAGCAGCCTGACTGATACAAAACTGATGTTTTTGTTTACTAGAGGTCTATTTGTTAACTCTCTAGCATACAATTCGATTGCAAAGACATTCGCTCAACTGATATACTATACTCGGTGAATCAATTTGAGAGATTCACCAAAATTCTGAATTTGTGATTCTTAGAGTCTCTGTACGAATGTTATATCAATTTCGGATTGTTCCCACGGTCTTCTTGGAGTGAATCGCGATGGGGATCATTTGATGATCGTAAATGGAGCGAATACTATGGCTAGGATGGTGTCACGAATGCATCTCCCAACGTAATTGGATCGTGCTCGTATACGATGATTGATAATGGGGTTTCTCGCCGACTCATTGAAGGAGATATGCATATAGATTCTCCCGAGTAGTTGCAAAGTTCCAATTCGGGCTGATAGTCACATGTAAGACTGCATAACTTTCATCAAAGTAAAGTACACAGGCAAAAAAGATGAATATGAAGACTGATGTTCAATGATTCCTGAACCGTTCATTGAATTTTCTTTCAGTAGCTCCGATATCATCAATATAACACTCTAAAATTTCAATTGGAATCTGCCAATCTTAATCTCTTCATAGTGTGTTCAACTTTGAATGGGGACAATAAATTTTTATATGATGGCCAATTTCCGATTTCTCTCTCCGAATCATTCATAGCCTACTACGATACCTAATATGACCTCAAGAATGATGCATAGCAGGCAGTTTTTACGAAAAAAAATTTAACATCTTTGTCGATTCGTTCATATATCTTTCGATATATCTGAAATGAGAGCCTATAGTTGAGCATTCTGATACCTCATCGCTCCACGTCCACGTTATTGAAAGCCTGAATCAGTACGCCAATGAACACTGTGGGCTGACACCATGCTATTGAAGCGGATCAGGGTAAAATTTCCTTACCAAACTTTGTCTTCACCTGTGAACACTTTTCATCCCATTTCGAGTATTTTGGTTATTTTATTGTTCAATGTGTTCAATCATCAGTGATGTGTTTCTTTCCCTTTGCTTCAGATGATGTTGTTTATCGCAGAAACTCTCTGGGTTTCAACATTATAAAAAGTATACTAAGTCATCGTGACATCTTCGTGCGTTGCTTCTTTGGTTGGCAATAATATCATATCAGCAGAGATAAAAGATCATTAGAGTCTGGTGAATTCATGAACATTATATATACGAGCTGCGAAATGATTACGGAAAATGGAAAATTATATATGCCGAAATTATATAGGCGGAGATAAAAATGATGCGACTTTTCGACCCACAAATATGATAAAAGCAGCTATTTATGTGTTATTTCAAGGGTATAAAAAGGTGTTTATAACTGCGGAGTTACGAGACCTGAATATCTAAACAATCTAAATCTGAAGCATAATGATAATGGAAGTTTTTCAATAGGTAGTTATCCCAGATAGCCATTCACATTATACACTCAGATGATTTCTAAATCTATCTCAATCTAAATCTGAAGCATAATGATAATGGAAGTGTTTCAATAGGTAGTTATCCCAGATAGCCATTCACATCATACACTCAGATGATTTCTTCAAATTCTTGATAGCTAATCTATTTTTGGAAACGAATGCGAGCTGTCAATGGTCTACTAGAGATTTCATCTTTTTTTTATGTTCTGGTTCCCACGAAAAGGGTTATCCTGTAATGTTCAGAGAACATCGTGAGAACCAAGGGAAATGAGGTAGGAATTGGTGTTCTTCTTAAATTTCAGGAGGTTATATGCCTCGGGGAACACCTCCCTTGGCAATGTGTTCCAGAGCCTCGCTGTTCGTTGGATGAACAAGTCTTCGGAAAGAGATGTTCTGCAGGTCTCCAAAGTGACCACGAAGGGGTGCGAAGTCTCAATTCGACGGGTTAATCTCGCGGGGACTGCCAAGGGTGGTACAATTGTTGATAATTCAACTCTCGACCACTTCTTGATCTTCGTGCTGTAAATATTCAAATAAGAAAAAAATATTTGTATTTTCTTAAGTTGATAGATATTTGAACAGATTCAATAGAGTGTTGATAATCTATTGACTTTCCTTGAGGTAGCACTGAACTTTAATTGACAGTTTCATTCAAACCAATAAAATAGTTTCAACACATTATCACTCAGAGGTGTGACTAGGGAAGCTATAATTATGGTCATTATAAGACTGTGCATTGTGAAGAAATAATGATCAATAATAATTTAATTTATTTCTCTAACCGCAAATCATGGCTTGAAGAACATTCTTTCAAGATTAGTTTTCGGCAAGGATATTGACTTCAGAAATCCACTTAAAAATTATGATCCTCCTATATTTTGTGTATATACTGCAGTGGCGTGCAATGCTTTAAGTCACATTAGGGTATGCAAAAATTTTAAAATGTGAAATGCAGAAAACAAAGATGGAGATGATATGACATTGAGCCGTTCCTTTTCCATAGTGAATCCTGACATGTTGCCTATTCACAAATTTTGATTGCGAATGTAACAAATTATATGAAGTAGCCGTAAATGCGATGAATCGCCAAACCTGGCAACACTCTTCCTGACCGTCTTCCGTATGCCTTCTTATTATTGTTCGTAATCGCTCGGGTTTCCGACTGGTGGAAATCGGCCTTGATCTGCGTCGTCACGGCTCGAGTGTCGATGGCTCGCAGGTTGGAAGCAATGCTCTTTGGCTCCATATGAGTTTCTATTGATCAGAGCAATTGCTTTGCTTTCATTCTGAATGGGATGCTTATTTGCTTACACAGAGTAGGGCGCCAATAGCGGGTGATTTATATTAGTTTTTACGGATTGTATTGTATTATTATGAGTTGTGAGAGTACTCAGACATAAGGTAGATTTACTTTTATAACAAAAATATAAATATCCTCAAAACAAAATTGTGTAATGAACTGTGTATCGATAATTTGAATTCTTCTGGGGTATACAATGCTTTTATGCTTCTTTTGTATGAACGCCACTGATACACTAGATCTTGAAGAGATTTACTCCAATCTGCATTCCACCTTTTGAATTGTCATGGAGCCGTTTTATGAAATTTCAAAGTTCAAACATCTGATTTTCAAAAGAGTCAACTTGTATTTTCCTCAAGTATGGAATTAGGTGATACAATAGATACTTTTATACACGAGCGGGCGTAAAGTACCACTGTATCACCTCGAGTATAGGTGACTCGATATAAGAATTCATGTATAAGTAGGAAATTCATGTTTTTGTTGTGATGGTTCATTATCTGATATATCATTAGATACAGTTCTCTTGGTATTCATGAGATGCTAAATGATATGATCGAACCCAAAATAAGTTATCTGGTGATGGCATTATTGCTAAATAATATGATCGAACCCAAAATGAGTAATCTGGTGATGGCATTATTTGACATCAAATGTGATAGGTCTACTCCTATTTTGAAAAATTGACTGAGGTACCATGGTAACGTTGATTCCATCAAAGATATTCCTCACTGCAGCCATGAGAGGTGAAGTGGTATTTGTTAGAAGTCTACCAGCTCAGCATCTCAACATTATTATTTGTTTATTTACATTAATTGATTTACCCTGTATTGTGATGTTTTTGAGGGACTTCAGATTTGACAATATATTTTTAATTTTGTCTGCCTTTCAAACTCTGAATATTTCCAAGTTTTCTTTTGTAATACAAAAGGTTATGGACCCAGATCTATGCTGACTGCGGGAAAAAGTTCATTGTAAAAGGTATAATATAAATCGAAGATAAAATATTCAATATGGACAAGTTCCCAAAATTCGAAAAACTGCATGGAAAATCCAACTTCCATTCCTGGAAAATGATGGTGTTCACCTACATGGATTTGAATAACTTGTATAAAATAGTAACGGGAGAAGAAAAAGATCCAGCTAATATGACACCGACTGAGAGAACCGAGAATTACGCATCGAATTGTGAAGATTGGCGATATAGGCATGCTCTGGCAAGAGCATTTATTCTATTCAACGTGGATTCCGACATCGTTCCGCAAATAACATGTTTCGCTGATGCAGCTAGTATGTGGAAAAATCTCATTGACATTTTTGACAAAAAGAATGAATACTCCCTTCATTCATTGGTCAAGTCCTTAGTTGGTATCAAATGTGAAAGTAAAAACAGCATACCAGAACATATAGCAAAATATAATGAGCTCTGGTCAAGGCTTGTCGAAAGAACAGCAGTAACTGCTGGATCTGATGATGCTGAGCTGGTAGACTTCTAACACTCTCCCTCAGTGATAGCTTCGAAAAAATTAACAAGGAATCATCGGAAATGAACTATGCTCAATGGTTTCGTGAGAAGATCGGCAATATTCTTCTTAGTATCGACGTAGGCAATGTTGACATCATTATTGATTATCCGTTCTCTAACATAATGGTAATGAATGTCTATGTGTTTGCTGCGTTGATGTAGAACTGGATTCGTAGAAATGTGTATCGCAGCTTGATTATCACATAAGATCATGGGTATAATATCTAGATTGAGATCTCTGAATAGATATTTCATCCATATGGCTTGTCTACAAGCAAGCGACAGAGCCATGTATTCAGACTCCGTTGAGGAAACAGAGACGCTGTGCTGTTTTTTTGATGACCAAGTGACCAGGGCATTTCCATAGAAACCTGCATATCCACTCTGAGATCTTCGATATATTTCCAAGTTTTCTGTCGTAATACAAAAGTATTCACATTGAAAAACCAAATATACCGGTTGTGCATAACTTGCTTTTATGGACCTTGCCGTGTTAATCGCCATCACTATCGCTCTGGCTCTTACATAATAATATACACACTGCGGTACGTAAAACCTACTTTACGCCCTTGATACAAAAATAAAACTATTCTCGATGAATTCTCAGTTGCCTGTTACCACTCAGCTTTGGGAGTGAAAACTTCTTTTGGCGCGTTGAGCACTTTTTGTGTGAGAAACCCTTTCAAGAATTTCAAATGGGAACATGAGTTGAGTGATACCTCGTTCGAAATGTATTTCTACCCCGGTAATAGCCGTGCTTTGTTTTTGCATATCGCTTGATTATCTAGCAAAATGGATGAACAAAAAATAGTTCGAAAATAATAATCTGATAGCTCGACGATACAATTCACAAGTTCTTACTTCTATCGGCAGTCCCCAAGGAATGCCACCTATACTTTTTTATATTTTGAATTATTTTTGTGAGAAAATCTTGAACAATATCATTCCACAGTTGGTTTCGAGGCTCTTGAGGTGAGAATTAACATATTTTTAGAACATACTCTCTTTCAATTCTAGTTGATAATTGGAGCATTTTTTTCTCAAACGACTGAAACGAATTGAATTCGAATTGGTTAATAAGGTTTGTTAATCTGTGGTTAAAGTTTTATCCAAGTGACAAAAATAATTCGAGTTTATTGAGATGTATAGAAGATTACGGTTATCTTTCTGAATATTCCAATTACATATCATGATTTGAATGATATACTCAAAGCACTAAAATGAATATTTCAATCGAAACGATATGGGGTCTGAATTGCTTTAGATTATCAGTTAAATGGTTCTTGTATAGAGGCATAACAGTATACATGTATATTTATATTCATACAGAAGTGTGAGTAAACAGTTCAATCACCATTGTGTGGATTCTGACTTTCACTAATTCATGAAAATGCAAACAGAAACCATCAATCCCATGTTGTTATCATGTGACTACAATAACTCAAATATCCCGAAAATGGTTACAAATTTTTGTAGTTTGATAAGAGTACCTTTTTTATAAAGATTTGTTCGCTTTATCAATTGTTTCAAATTTTTCCAAAAAGAATACAAGTAACAATTTTATTTTCAGAAAATCATGACCCACCCTCTAAGAACACCCTTTATAACAATATCAGAAATTTATTTATTTCATGAACATACATTATTTATGCAGGGAATTTCAATCTGGTGACGTTAAGAAGTTATGCGGGAAAATATCCTCAATTTTATCAACATTCGAAGGATATATCTCCCTCATACATTTTGGGTCATTAGTTCACTCATCAAACAAAACTCAGTTTTCAATGTACTATCACTTCCAGGAGGCTCGGTACACTTTTTTGACTCACTGTGTATACACCAACTTTTTGGTGATGGTACCAGTTGTACCTGATCCTAAATGACATGTAATGAATGAAAAGATGAACAAATCCATGGTGAAAATAAAATATGGTGTGCTACGCAGGTATCTTGAATTCGTCTTTTCTACGCATAACGTCATTGCGAGTCTATACTCGCACCAAAATGATCACGGCGACTCGGACTAACTGATAACTATGATAAGAGCCTAGCCATAGCACCACTATACGGGAAATAATGCCACGGTGGTCAGTCAAGAGCGTATAAAATTGTTTTGTAGTCTGTTTCATCAGAAGCGTGGTGGTCAACGGAGTATAGTGTTCCTTCCTTCGAACGAAAGGACCGGGGATCGATCCCTACTCCACCTAATCTTTTTTTATTCATTTTTTCGAAGTAATCAATCGAAAAAATAGTATGAAGGCATGTATTGGTTAGGCCGATAGTGATTCGCTATTTCAATTATGTTTCTTCGCAGTTTCTCGCGCCCAGCGAGCAGCGAGCGAGGCGTAATATTACCTCGCTATGGTGCTATGGCTAGACTCTAGTTGTCTATAGCTGTGAGCTCAGACTGCGAGCAATTGTTTTACTCGCAGTGACGTATACGAAGATGCGTCGTAGCACACCATACTATAATTCCATCGTGAACAAATCGTTGTCTGCAGAGACAACATACTAGATGTGCTCCGGGGATAGCTCGTGATGCGAAACTATTTCCGCCGTGGTGTCATGATCTCGATAACTGTAATTCCAGTGAGAAAACGCCGTGATGCATCCACTCCCACAAGTGCAATTTCTCGACGGTCTCATATTATATCGACCCGGTGGACTCGTTTCACCATCTTCTTCCTGAAGTCTAAAAGTATGTTCATGCAAGTACGAATTCCGCAAAATTTATGCGAATAAAATGGCGAATGCGAATATCGCAACGAAGGTGAGTACTGGTTAGTTCATTGTACCAGTATTCCACCTGATGAAGCGATACATGTCGTGTGATTAAGAATTTTGTGGAAATTTTATCGTTCGTGGAGTCGATTATGTTTTTCCGCATATTCATGCAATTCTGATTTTTCCTATCATATCATATCAATTTAGATACCTAATTCAACATTTTGGAAAACATTTTCACCATGAACCATACATTTTTTATGACTCTGACGCGCTGCGGACGCGCGTTCCGGTCGTAACTATATTTTAAAGACTGAGGGTATCCACATCATTTTTCAGTTTATTAACGATTCAGAAACCAATTCTTGGATTTTAGAAAATTGTTGCTACATACAACTCTGAAGCCGCCCCTGCGCTAATCGCTAACAAAAGTGCCAGGCTATTGCAGACGCCAAATGATATAAAAATTTCAGCATTTAGAAAACTATTGCATTGTTTTACCACCCACCTCTCGGTCATCGAACATCAATTAGTTGATGTTCGATGTCTCGGTCTATACAGTGTGTCCATTTAGTGCGTATTTCTTTGATGCCAATAGCAGTGTCGGATTTATACTTCCTTACGCCGGGGGCTAACTTTTACGATGCCGCGCCGCCGCCAAATATTAAATTTCAATTGTCAGTTTCAAAATTCAAATAATCCGTTATCATAACAACAAACAACATATTTTTTTTCAGATGAATACTAAAATACTTTTCTTGATTCTTTTGATGCAAAGTCGTCAATGGCATCATCAAAATCCAGGTTTAATAACATGTCACTGTTAATACTTGAAATTGATAAGATATTCAATGTATCCTCTACCATGGAATTCCTAAGGTAGTTTTTCACTCTTTTTAAAGTTGAGAATGACCTTTCACCACTGGCATTACTAATCATCAGGGATAGTAAAAAAATTCTCAGTAAATGTCAATATTCCATGAATTAGGAATTTGTTGTGATTATCCCTAAAACAACGCTTTTTTGTGTTCATATTTTGCTCATCTATTTTTGAGATTCTAAGTCTTCTTTTTCGCGCAATGAATGTAAAAAAATGAAGTTCCCGGAGACGGTTTTGTCGGTTCTGATTCTGTCTCATTTAAATTTAGAAAAAATGAATGTATTTTAGGGCATTTCTTGACAACTTCGTCTAATTGCTTTTGTTTATTGATCTTCTGCCGTTTCCAGAATGCACCACCTTCTTTTACAAATTTTTTTATATTTCTGTTTCAATATTTATTTATTATTAGTACCATTACCATCAATTTCCAACAATACCAATGACAACCTATTGAATACTGAACTCTGATTTTGTTTTTTGTTATTGAGTTAGACGAATCACGAAATTACCCCTACTCTACTGAGTATAATGCGGTTTTTTTCTCATCATCAAATAAAAGTATGTAGCGCCGCCGCTTTTGTATCGTAGCGTCCAAGACGTCCAAGGCGGCATATAAAAAGCAAGAAGCAATATAATATATTTGTCGCCTTGTCGGCGACGACTGTATTGCTGCTTGCTTTTCCTCTTTTCTCTTTTTCTCTACCGCCTCTTGAAATTCACCGCCGGGGGCTGATAGTCCCATAGCCCCCCCTGAATCCGGCACTGCTCGAAAGCCATAACCTATAGAGAGGAACTTTGAAGGAAAAACTTTTTCAGTTACGAAAGTTGCTCATTCCAAAAATATTTTCAACATTACTAGGTGTTTTATAAAAGCGGGACAACTCGGGGACGAGTTTTTTTACATGGAACACCCAGTATTATTTATTCCGCCGATGTCTACCTTCTCATCACTTTTAAAAAAACTGGCATCGGTTGCGGCGTTGCCAAGTTATAATTAATAAATCTCTCTTTACCACTATTGAAGAGTCATGTTGGATTGTGCATGGTACATTCATTTATTCAAATTTTGAAAATATTTTTGGCATACGGTAGAAGCAAGGTCCAACGTATACCAATCCAGTAATTTTGCGACATGTTCTTTTACAGGGTGCTCAATTTTGCATCTAGAATTTCGCAAGATTCAGATGACATTCATGAGAATTTTTCAAATATTTTTATTCACGAATTCATTCCAACTAGTCTCGCCTTTATATCGCTGGAAAATGAAATCAAAGTCGGTTGCGGCGTTGTCAAGTTATGGATAATTTCCTTATTCTTACTACTATTTCGGGGTAATTTGTACGTCATAGTTTTTCCATTTATTTTTATTGTGGAAATATTGCGTTGCTACGGTATAATCAAATTTCGTCATTGACCATTCATATATTTTTTCACAATAGGAACATTTACAGGCTTTATTTCAAAGTGGGTTTTGACAAATTTATCCAAAATGCAACTTTCACAGATTTTTTGCAGACTATGAATTAATTTTTCGAAATACACTTATATTTGTGTAATGACCTGTCGAACATCGCCACAATCAAATATATCTTGAATTTATTTGAAATTTTGCTGAATATCCTCCCGAAATCCGCGTAGTAAAGAAATATTGTTCGTATTATTATGTTTACCTCCTTCAAGTTAAATGGAGATTTTGATTGTGGGAACAACAACAATAAAAAAGGGGCCCAAATTTTAACAAATTGTCCCCATTCTCGCAATCCAAATCTCGTTGCTTTTGGCATGTTTGTTAGTTTCACATAGGTACATATTATTTAAATCATAAGTAACAAGATTACGGAATATTTCAAATTTGGACAATGCACATATCGCAAAAATACCTGAATGATCTATGTAGAACCTCGAATGTCATGTGGCAAGCAATATTCCCACACTCATATCAAATAAAGTAAGTAGCCCTGAGATAGTAATAAACATAAGGAAATTACTTATAACTCAAACCGATTCTGATTTTTTTGCCAGCGATCAAATGGCGAATGATGTCGGAATGAATCTGTGATGAAAAATACAGGGTGTTCCATTTGAAAAAATCTAATGAACGTCGTCTGAATCTTACAATATTCAGAATGTAAATTTGAGCACCCTTTGAATCATTGTCTCACAAAATTACTGGATTGGTCTATATGAGACCTTGCTACTACTGTATGCCAAAAATGTTTTCAAAATTTTCATAAATGAATATACCATACTCTTCAATAGTAGTAAAAATGGGTTTATCAAATATAACTTGGCAACGCCGCAACCAAATCAAATTTTTTCACAGCGATGTAGAGCTAAACCTTAGCGGAATGAATTTCGAATTGAAGATACTGGGTGTTCTATTTAAAAAAACTCGTTTCCGAGTCATCCCACTTTCATAAAACACCCAGTATTGTTGAAAATATTCTTGAAATGGAAATCTTTATTAACGGAAGGAATTTGTGTTCAAAAGTTTTTCTCTGTGCTCGAAGAATTACGCACTAAATGGACACACTGTATATTATGTGATGGTGAACCATTCGATATTCATGTTATAAGAGCACTGAGTTTTGAGAGCAATAGGTTCGTAAATAGATACCAATGCCAAATACGAATGGTTGTCGATACGACCTCATTGATTCCATAACTAAATCATCTTGGAATAGCAACAATTACTTATTACCTTCCCAAACTAATTTTTCTATCGGCACTGAGTCTCTTTTCTCCGTGAAAGTTTTAGATATTATCTCCAACTCCAACCATAGACAAAATGTGAATCCTCAAAATATTAATTAATTCCACCCAGATCTTACTGCGACTCATATTCCGTCATTATTACTATTATTGTTGACATTTATTCATGTATTGTTTTGCTTCTAGATCCAGCATATTGTATTGGACCCTTTGAACCAGCTGGAGAGAAATAAAGGAAGCAATTAAGACATCCTAGCACCTTTTATATTACCTATTCAAAATCTGATTGGATGAATGGGCTCTTCAAAGGCTCTTTTGGATTCACGAATAATCGTTTTCCCTCTTCTCTATATTTCCGACGATGTAATCGCGAAGAGCATCAGACAGACCTTTGATCGTTTTGGTTTTATCTTCCAAGACATCGAGAATTTTTCAGGTCTTAATGGTGCAGGTCGGGTAGAAAATTGTCGGCCATATACATGCGACCAAGGATATTTCAGATATTTCCAATTAGACTCCTATTACCGTCTGTCATTGATTTTCAACTCCAGAGAGATCACGTCACACTATTTTCACACTCATTATAATAATATATACAACCAATAGGCTTTTCCTTATTATGAAAAAAGGTCTCAAATTCTTTTCTCAAGGTGTTTAACTCCCCTAATGACCAATCTGTACCTACAAAATCAGACACTGAAATCTGAAGATGAAGTGAGGGACCTAGGGGTCATCCTGGATAAAAAACTCTCATTTAAAAGCCAGTTGAGTCTATTGTTAGAAAGGAACTGAGGCTGTATCTTGAGAAATACCAAAGAATTTCGAAATCATCTCTCTGTCTTGTCAATGTATATATGTTATAATATATATATATATGGGACCCTGTTTATATTGAATATATCTCACGTATCGAATATGTTCAGAAAAAAATTGTAACAAATTTAAACGACATATATTTTCTCCATAGACATTTCGAGTGTTATGATGATAAGCTCAGATTCCATGAACTTGAACGTTTATTCATCCGGAGATTATTTTTGTGTACAAAATAATCAATAATCTCATCGATGCTATAACTACATAACTTCTGAGTACTCATTTAATTGCAACCCCTACATCACAAGAAATAGTTTACATCTTTTACATACGAACTTTCGATAGCAATTATTGCAATAACTCTCCATCAATAAGATCTGAATTCATATAATTTTGTTTGTAATACCCACTTAGACATTTTTCATTATTCCACAGGTCTGTTCAAGAAGCATCTCAAATCTCTTCTATGTTCAAACTATAATTGATTACTGGAAGCATATAGAACGAACAACACGTTGGAAAGGTTTATCAAAAATAATAAAGACAAAACTTCTTAATTCGGAAAATCAGGGGTATACAAAGTTGAGTTAACTTTGGATCTTGTCCCATAAGGTATATATTGGTCACACAGGTCGTACGTTTAATCAGCTCATTCATGCACATTAGATGATTTTTTTAAAGAGAACAAATTCAACATACGCCAACCATATATAAGAAAAAAAAACATAGTTTCGATGATAGTTGATTTTGAATCATTAGAAATCAACGCAATACATTTTTTTCACATTTTACTCAACGATCAGTTAGACCCCAATAGTTCACCACTGTTAAACTTGTTTTCTTAGTAGGTAATAATACTTTTTCTGTGACGGGAAAAGAGTTTGGCATTTCATCTCTGTTGGCAGGTTATAAAATGTCATTTTTCATAAATTACTTTTTTCCCGTGGGAAATGTGTCAATAATACCGTCTCCGAGAAAGAACTGCAAGTCCTTTTATCTTCCATTCGACTTCGCGGGTATACGTATATCACTAAATAACCCCTAGAATCGCAATTTTTTCAAATCAAATCACAGAATTAGACTGACAGAAGTGACATCAGATATTTGATTACTTCAATAGACTGTTAAAAACTTAAAATTTCACGTCGATAATTTTCAGATTTCAAAATAATGTAATATCTTCTCAATATTGATTCGTCCTTTCTTCGGTCACAGAATAAAAGGTGTATTATACACGGGAAAAATATTAGATTTCAGCTTACGGTTTTTTGTCTCAGAGACAACACAACCTGGAGCTAAAATCTACTACTTTTTTCCCTTGTTTAATAAATAACTATTATTTGCTATCAACCCTTTCAAGTTAATCTGGTACACCTTAATTAAATGTAGATATTGTGCCTGATTTCCGAAAATGAAGGTTTATCGAACCTGTCCACAAGTAACTAATCCTTCAAGTTGGGAAAGTAGGATATATAAAAGTTAAGCAAGCCAGCAAAACATGTTGTGTGTATAAGAAATTTTGTGGAAATCTCATAGTTTGAAAAAGTTTTCACATTTGCCATGGATTTTCATCAAGTAACGGCCGATTCAATAAAAAAAAAACATATTTGTGTCTCATATTTTTTGTTCAGCTAGATGTTCGAGGCACTCTAACTAGAAGCAGGTTTATGGAACAACTAGAATATGTGGAGTGGGGTCAGATGGATAATGCTCAGAAATTCCATAGAGATTTCGAATGATGCTGAGTAACAAGTTGATGATCACCATGTTCAGAAATGAACGTGTTAGATCTGTTTCCCAAATCACAGCGATAAATGCAATATGTAATAGGAGACAAAAAAATAACTTGAGAGGTTAGAGTTCATTTTTGCCAGGAAAAAAAGTGTTAGAAAGTTTCGAATATCAAAGTGTGCTTGATGTAAACTTTATGAAGTAGCAGATCGACCAGTCTTGCATATATTTACGTTAGAGCAAAAATTTAAAAAAAAAATACTTTCCTGATATCCTTGAATCTCCAAAGAAATGGAGATATTGTTACAAAAAAAAGAGGAATGTGAGGAGAAGATGTAGGTTGATGACAGTTCAATAAATTTAAGATTTTTCACAGGTGCAAGGGCAACTCCCTTGAATGTTTTGAAGTTGAAGGTGGAAAGGATTTTTCTTGTCATCTAATATCTGATTTTCTTGAATGTTCAAACAAGAGTCAGATACCTTACAAGTTGACCTATTTTTCTGAATGTATGATAAATTGATATTCATCATAAAGGACGTGGAAAGAAATTCTGAATTGAGAAAACCTAATCACGAATCTGTGATTGAGGTCTATAAAATAACAAGTTTCCATCGTTCAAGTTTGATTGGGTGAAAGTATTGAAAAGGAATATGTTGTTATCACCTCGGACTTGACTTCTTGAAAAGGTCATCGATAACGAAACCACCCCAATATTTCGAGTGTATCGATTATTTTGTATTTGTATTGTATTTCTAGTTCTGTTCAAGAATAAAAAACTCCACAAAGCAGGTATTGTTGGCGATTCCTGATGTTCCGTGTTCGTTATCTAATTAAAATTATCGTCAGCAGAAAACACTGCGCAAAAAAGATCCAGCATTCTAATTGAACGAATTTACCGCGATTCCTACTGTGATACTGAAACAGGGAACAACATTGCAATTCCGCAGGTCGGAAAAAACGAAAGCGGTACAAATTTTTTTCATCAACCTTATCGAGTGAACATATTCAATTGAATAATTTTTTGCCATAAAAAAAGAGGGTACACGACAATTAGGTGCACGGAGCTTTGTTTGCTTCCGTTTTACCGCTCAAAGCGGTAAATTGTTTATTTCCTCTACTAATGCTGACTTTCAGCTGGTTATTGTAAGCTTTTTGTTCGGAGTTTGTTTGGATCTGTTGTTTGTTTATAGTAGGATATATGCATGGAAATGCCTAACACGAGTTCCACTTGGTCGTAACCGACATGAAGCTGATGCTTTAGAATTTCAACGGAAGCATAAAATATCGAATTCGTGATATAAAATGGGTTTTTTCGGCAACCCTCCGAAAAGTATCCACTTTCTCGACGGCTTTCCTATGAGAAAATAGCACTTTTCTGGCCTTGTCCGGAAGGGAAGTACGTATTTCCTGGACTATAGGACGGAAACAGCTACATCGTTGTCATTGTTACCAAAATAATATCCAAATAATAGTATAAGAATCAAAATCTGGGCATGAAGTTGTTCATAACCCTAGTAACGAGATAACGTTTTGAATAATTTGAAATTGAAATGATGAGAAAAAAATAAACAGTCAATAACGGATATAATGTTCATTTTATTCACCTAGTATACCAATATGTATTGTGAGATATCACGACATTGATTTTAGTTTCATAATGAGACACATTAACGCCCTAATGCGGTATTCACTTTACAGCACTAATGCGGTAAAGTAAATTTCCCGTTTCATATCGTAATACGAATCTCTACGATACTTGTATCGTAAATATCTAATGCAAACAATTTCGTGAAAAATTTCACCGTCAAAACAATGAACAACATTTTAAAACTTCAAGCTATTCTCAATGGAACGAACAAACGGGGCGATCTCAAACTATTCGAAAATTATCACATTTTGAGATATCATATATTTAGTGAGGGTTACTTAGTGCAAAATAAATTTCATTTAATTTTTCGTAACAGAGCGCTTTCGACAGTCATCATCAGTGCATACCTGTACGTGGGTGATCAGCTTTTAGCTGTTGAGAAAGACCTCATGGAAAATTGTAGACATTTCTTTAAAAAAAAATTAAAAAAAAAATCAGAAATGAAAGTAAAAAAAGTCAACAACTTTTTTTTCAATTTTCCATGAGGTCTTTTTCAATAGCTAGAAGCTAGATCTCAACAAAAAATGGATACAACGCGACTTTGAGCTTCCTTACCGTTCTTGATTCTTATTCACTGAATAATATAAAATATCGAGCAATGTAATATTGCTTTCCAACAAATCGTCCAAACAAGATTGTGGAATTTAGTGACGTGGAATTTCGACACGATGAGGAAAACAAATCTTAGAAACACTTGTTTTTTTCTCCATGGAAAACCGAAGGTTCATAAAAATTCATGAAGGATTCCGGAGCAAGCTCGATGTTTTGGGGAAATAGCGGTTTCAGGATATAAGTCTAATCCTTTGTCCTTCTTCCCATGTCGTGAAAATGCCGGATGAGAATTGAGGTTCTGGATAAAGCATAATTTGTCCCTTACTCTCTGATTTATTCTATGCCATGAACTCATGAGTCTGATAAAACAGAGAGATTTGGTATGGAATACCGAGTGGAATACCTATCATCAACGCTTCACTCTGGTCAAGTCACGTGTTATTTTGATACTTCTCTTTCACGTCTGCTGCTTGATTCCCTTCATATTTATATGAGCTACATAGTGTCACTCGAATAGAAAAAAATAATTTTGAAATTATACCTATTACCTACCTATACACCTGATAGGTATTCAGTAAGTATTGTGGATTTACAATCATTCATTACGACAAGATTATGTCAAATCAGATAATCGTGAGTCCCATCTGAGATATGGAATAACGTTCTGGGGAAGCTGTAGTAACCAATTATTTCGAAGGAGTTTCATGTTACAAAAGAGAGCTCTCAGATATATGTGCCATGCAAAATCAACAGATTCTTGTAGAGAGTTGTTTAGGGATTGTGGTATACTAACTGTGATTTCTTTATATATCTTGGAAACAGCTTCTCTGATTTACAAGAATATACGGTCTTTCCCACTTGTGTCCTCACGATATAATACAAGACAGAGCGGTCAAATAAAATTGATAATCCCCCGCACCACTATGATTAAGGATTCTATTATTAATATTATTTACTCTGTAATAAAAATATACAATCATCTGCCAAATGACATAAAAGGAATCGCATGTTATAAAAAATTACGTACTAAGGTGAAAGCATTACTTCTACAAACATCATTGTACAACTTGACTGAATATTTTCTGCGAAGCTTTAACTAGAGTCTCTCAAATTGCTGTGTATATATATATATATACATTACCTATTTTGTCTGTTGGATCAATTTATTTTTATTTATTTATATACATTTCAAGTGTTGTCAACAAGTGTGTGATTTTAAAACTAGTGTTGTTCATTTATTTATTTTTTATGTATTTTATGTGTATAACAAGTGATAACTTAAGACAATAAAGTATATTTTGAATTGAATTGAATTGAAAACTAACTATATATATATACACCCAAAAGCAAAAACTAACTACATTACAATATTTTATGATTCTGAATTTGACTCATTCCATCACAAATTGGCATTAGGTATGCCTTTTTTATACCTATTCAGTCTGGTAAACCAGAGAAATAAAAAGATTAAATAGGCATCTACACCTTTTTAGAATTTTTGTAGGGCATCGGATTCTATACGTCGTTGTGTTATACCGTGTTATACTCAGCCTTCTTCCATTGCCTTATGCTCACTTCAAAAATGACAAATACAAATAATTCAGAGTAATAGGTCCACTTTGACAAGAAGAAGTACAAAAAATATCCTGCCAGTTGATACTTGAACACTCTATATTTCTGTAAAAACACATTCCCGAAGGAAAACTCACTGAGACATCCTTCATAATGGGGGAGACCACTGATTTTTTAAAATGACATTATTGTGAACTCTATACTGAAAAACTACCAGCGAATTAATTTTGAATTTTGTCATTCATGCTAAGACGATGGAAAAAATAAATTAGAATATGTCCATTTCAAAACACACAATTCCTGCGCCATTTGAAATTTTGTCGATTCATTGGTGTTACTGGTACGACGTCTAATTCCCAACACGCCTATTGTCCCTGAACTGACCAATCACACTGCAACACTGCAGAATGACCAGGTATCAGAGAGAGATAGCTACAGCTCGGGACTAATACGTCACGACTCCACCATCATATTCGGCTGTTTGAAATATCGAATGAAATATGCTGATTTCAAAACAATATAGATTCGATTCCCTTCAACTTTAACTCATAATATTGATTGTACATCAAACGTAAATCATGATTCGTCGATTGAAAGAGGTTTGCACGGATTTCTTCTCTCAGTGGTCTTCTCCATTGAGCTTTGTCTACATGTCCTTCAACTATTGGTATACCTGATGCTCCGCCAGAATCAATTTGTTTATTTGAATTCGTTCAACACAATGATATGAGTTCAGAAAGATAGACACTGTGGCAATAATATCATTTTCGAATTGAAGACTCTAATTATTCCAAATTTTTTGGGATTTTCTCTCCTCGTTTCTATAAAATAAAAATATGAATATTATTCTAATATACGTGTAGTCAGGACAAATCAGATGATTTGCCCCAAAATGTCACTGCGTTTAAAGAATTTTCCTATCAGAGAGCCTAAAAGAAAAATTCACTAGCTTGTCAGTGACAATTTGTATTGAAAAAATTTTTGGAGAAGGGAAATAAAGGTATATAGAAAAAATATAAAATTTTCACTTATCTTTGGACGTTTCGGGACCGGTTCTGCTCCCGTTTTCAACATGAGAAGAGATTATTCCAATAGCGAAGTCGTATAATGTCTTGAAGCTTTTCAGTTTTCAATGACAATTGGTGACGTTGGCAATCAAATGAAAAGCTTCAAGACATTATACGACTTCGCTATTGAAATAATCTCTTCTCATGTTGAAAACGGGAGCAGAACCGGTCCCGAAACGTCCAAAGATAAGTGAAAATTTGATATTTTTTCTATATACCTTTATTTCCCTTCTCCAAAAACTTTTTCAATACGAATTGTCACTGACAAGCTAGTGAATTTTCTTTTAGGCTCTCTGATAGGAAAATTCTTTAAACGCAGTGACATTTTGGGGCAAATCATCTGATTTGTCCTTACTACACGTATATTAGAATAATATTCATATTTTTATTTTATAGAAACGAGGAGAGAAAATCCCAAAAAATTTGGAATAATGAATGTACCACCTCCTCGATTAACCTACAGACAGTATTTGAAGACTCTAAGATATTTATATGTCCTCAGACTCTTTGTTACTCTGTGAGGATATACAAAACATATCTCTGGTTGGGAACAAGAGTCATAGTGACCCGAGGAAGCATCATACTTAGTTATTAAAGAAATTAATGTGCTTTCCTGTAATGTCCCCCCTTTCGACTGAAAGAATTGGAACTTAGTGTAATGAAATGTATGCATGAATACTATATTTTTGAGTGGAATTGACAGATGACAGTTTTCATAAGGTGACTAAGCGCCATCTTGGAAAAAAAGTTGATGGAAAGTGGGGTCTTGTGATACATTCTTTTGAAGCTCCTGACGAATATTTTACAACGAGAATATGAAGTCAATATCTCCACCTACTACAAAATGGCGGCAAATTTAATAAATGACAGAATACATCCACATATACTTCATAATTTGGAGAAATGAAGCTGAGTTCAGTTGAGAAGATGCTCGGAATGGTTGCCTTGAACTTCTTGACATAAAACAGCCTATCCGATGTTCTACGCCGAACACTTTCGAACATAGTTACAAATATTCTTCATCATCATCATTTTTCATGTCGTATACCTATAGTATTGAAGCAGGTGCAGTTTCGTACCTACTCATTTTGCTTCAAATAGCCCAATAAAAAAACGTCTAATGGTGTCAATTCCAACTACCGGAAGAAGTATAATCCAAATGGATTCAACTTGTCTGGAGTAATGAGGTGGTGCTCCATCTTGTTGGAATACAATATCTACATTGATATTTTTGTATTCAGGCAACTATTAAATGTTCTGCCATTTTGTTGTAGGTAAAGATATTGACTTTATATTCTAGGGCTGTTAAGCATTCATCAGCAGCTTTGAGAAGATGTGTCACAAGACAACATTTCTTCCCAAGATGGCGCCCAGTTTCAATTTTTTCAATCGATCCGTTCAAAAAATAAAATGGGGAGGGCTTTGAAGAAAAGCACAGTTCAGTATGAGGAGATCGTTTTCCATTGGATTTTCAAATGCAAAATGTTTTATTCAGAACACTCTGTTAGTGGTGATATCTTGCATTTCTAGACTATCAAACCATCAGATTTTTTTATCCTTTCAGTGAAGCTCAAAACTTCAACGTACCATTTGGCTCATCATCGTACACGTTTGTGATTCATATAATGAATAATAAAAGTGTGGTAATTTACGATATTCTATATTCATATTCCTGTTCCTCCAGTATATAGCATCAGAATCGTGTTCTTTCTTCGTTTGAGGAACGATGGAGAAACTATAAAACGATTTGAAAAAAAGCTAATGACTGGATTTTATGGACAAAACAGTCTTGAATTATTCATTTTTAATTTTCAAGTTTCGAAAAACAATTTTCACCGCAAGACAATACATCAGTTTTCAATTCTATACTGTTGATGATTATATTATCATTAAACCTCCATGAAGTATCCAATAATGAATAGAGTACATGACATGCTATAACGTAATTAGTGTCCAACCTTTCTGATACTGACACGGATACTATAGCTTTCATTAGCTTAAAAAAAACACAATACAATGCATGGTTTTCCTTGTAGATATCTTCAATAATATGAAGGAACATATAATTTAAATGGAAATGAAGTCATATGATCTTGTTTGTATATCATTAATGAGTTAATGACTGTCTATTAATTGATACTCGAAATAACATAAATCGTTTATTTTCCTTCGACAGTCGTTACCTTCTTCTTGCAATATACTATAGGGTGGCACTTCGAAAACCGCAAGACATTACAGACAGGGGAATAACTTTTAGACAAGATCCAAATTCAAATGGGAATGGGGTTCAAGGTCAAGTGATACCTCAATAAACAGAGGTTTTGAATCTCTATACGCTGCTGCTTAATTTTTGAAAATCGATTCCATAGTTCATTAAATACGAACTAGACAAGCCCAGTCAGCACATCCTTTCGATGTCAACCTCGAAAGATGTCGAACAGCACTTATCAAAACTCCTTCATCCATAGAACTGCTAGGCTCTGGAATTCATTGCCTGAGGAATTATTCCCAACAACATATAATCTCCAGAAGTTCAGAAAAAATTCCAATACGTACCTCCTGTCCCTATCGTCCCTAGGAACGCACGATGTTCTTTGAACATTATAGGGATTTCCTTTATTGCGCACAAAGCGTTAAAAAAACCATGAATATTGAAAAGATTCAAAAATCAATTCAATAACGTTGAAATACCTCAACCACAACTACACCCTTGAATTCGCAATATTAGTCTTACTCAAACCATAGATTAAACAAACATGCTCTCTATGCTCAAACATTTTTCAAACAGGGTGTTGAATGAATTTGAAGTTGAAGGAATTTCAAGCGAAGTGACATACTCGAACAGATCATTTGATTCGTCCTTATTACAATAATACTGATGTAAAAATTACATTTTTCAGTTAGAGTACGAGGAGAGTTAATGAAAGTAGTAGGAGTTCATGAAAAAATCGTTGAGCAACATTGACATTCCACATAACTAAATGGAAATATTTTAGAAAACGTGGAAGTAGCAGTAGTATAGCTCGAGTAGTAGGTACTAATTACCCTACTTTTGTATATTGTTCTATTCAATTATTTTGTATACCAATTGAATAACTACCTAGTTTACGAGTTACACACTTCCACAATATTAATTTTGAACTTTGTACAAGACCAATGAGAAAACTTCGAGGAAATTGTTATATTAGGACCGCGTCCTAGCAAATTAGGATAATATTATCATTCACGCCTCCCAGACAAAGCAGCACACATGGATGAGTTCACAAATCGGATGACTTTCACTTTGTTACTTCGTCAAACGTCAAAAGCGTCAAGCTGTCTCGGAGCAAGAATTAATCATGAATGAAATTGTGTTTCGTGCCAAAGGCGACAGTGCGTAAAATATCGAGAATCCAGTTGGTCTGGGCATATGTTTTTCTATGTTAAATATGAGTGTTGAAGTTTTGAATACCAGAATCATCATAGATATTCACGACACCAAAATATCTAGGTAGTTATAACGTTCGTTTCCAAAACAACGATAAAACCAACGTAGAAAGAAAGTAGATAATTATATAATGTTGAAAAAACATTATATACCGGGTGGCTACGGAAGTATTGCCTACGGAATATCTCAGTTATTGTATGAAGTAGGTTTGTGGAATTTGAAGCGTCGATATAATGACATAAGAGCTAGAATTTGAGCATATTGACATGTCGAAGTTAACTTCTGGTCTGACCGGAAGTAACATCAACTTTCTTATTTTGAATGGAAACCCTATTTTTTTTTCTTTTCGCTTTATTCAGCATTCAATTCCCTTTCTAATGACATATCACAAGTTGGTATCTAACCAGAAACTAGATCAGAAAAAAATTATTATTGAAATTCACCGAGTAGGCCGTGGAAGCAAAATGAAAGCCAAAAATTAAAAAGTTGGCTATGGAAACCATACGTCACTTGATAACAGTTGCTACTACTGTGATATTTTATTTTCATTCGTCGGCGTTATAAAAAGCCGCCAAAAAAAATATTGGAAAAATTGGGAAAAAAACAATACTCTGTAGGTCCATAACTTAAATAGGAACATACAACTTTTTCTTGCCTGTACTATTCAGCATAACCATTCCTTTCTAATGATATAATAGAAAGTCATTTCAACAAGCATCAGTTGCGTCATGTTGTTCTTATCCATCATTCGGTTGCCCCCTTACCATAGCAACCCTCAAAAGTCTTCAACAGACTAGTGCGAGCAAGGAATGACGGAGATCTTACATTTTGACGTGTGATCCCAAACACTTTCATAGGCCTCCAGGAGAATGTATGCGATCGTGGTGGGAATTTAACCGAGAATTTAACCCACCTACCGGCAATCCAACGTGGATAGTAACTGAAACTTCTACGACCAGGCTATGCTGGCCACTGTTATCTGATGAATCTTCAGCAAGTTGGGGAAAATCAAGGGGGTCTAGGAAAATCTATCCCACAAACACTCGAACTGCATTTGCAGTTAATGTTTCTGGTCAGAATCCTCAATCGACATCGTCAAATCGCTACCAGCAGTTCTCGATGTTTCAATTCGTGCTCGTTCACTCTTCACTTTGTACACGAAGCCCGAATTCTTGGGGCAATGAGTCGAACTGATTTAGGAATCGATTTCACGGCAACCTGGAGTAATTCCAGACAACATTACACGGTCACTCGTTCCAGATTCCAGGCAGATAAGTTTCCGGTTTTCCGGAAAACGTTTCGACGTCGGCCCGTGTTTTGTTTTCGAAGAACCGAGTGAGTTTTATAAAGGATCTTCTCTGGGGTTTCGAGAGAAACATGTAATTAGATAAGAAGTTCGCTGGCGACTATTGGATTTATTGCAAGGAACGTGGAGAACTGACAAGTATACACTGACGTTCATAGCCTATAAGATCTTTCTTGAATTCCTTTCAACTCAAGAGAAGTTAGGTAGGTCGGAGTATCCAGGCTTTCTGAAAAGTTCAGTATGGTATTAGCGATCTATCTTTCAGAGCCAGAGCAAGGTTTACTGTACACAAATTCAAAATTGAGTGTTGAAAACCTGAACACAGATTCAGGATACACGGGATACTATGGATGAATCACATAATAGGAGTAGCTTATGATAGGAGCTCTGTCAGAAAATAAAAGAAGTACAAAAAGAAATATAATGGTGAATGAAAAAACTTTATACGGTACTTATAATCCGATTGAGAGAATGGGAAGAAGTGGCAAGCACACACTAAATGTTAATAGCCTATATAGAGCTTTTTTTGTGTCATTTTTTCATCTCGAGTTAGGTAGATGCATCCAGACTTGCTGAAGAGTTCTGTATGGTGTTAGCGATCTATCTTCCAGAGTCATATAAAGGTCAAAAAAGAAGAAGAAATTTTTAAACGGTATTCACAATTTGGTAAAGAGAATGGAAAGATATATCACATTCACTTAATGTTCAAAGCCTTTAGAAGCTTTAATTCAGTACTAGAACAAACAAATGTTGAAAACGTGAGCACATATGCGAGATATAGGGGTTACTAAGAATATCGAGGAAAAAGAGTTGAGTAAGGACTGTAACAGTAGATGAGAGAGCTCAGGAAGACTACGGTTTTCATAATCTGTTGAAGATAATGAAAAGGAATGGCAAGTATTCACTGAATGTTTATAGTCCAGAAGATCTTTCGTGGAAATCATTCATCCCAAGTTAGGTCGTTGTATCCAGGTATTTTTATTTTTAGCCAGAGCGAGGTATATTGCACACAAATTCAAAGTTTGGTATTTGGTATCGAAAACCTGATAATAGATTTGGTATATACAAGATACTGAGGATATTTTGTAAAATTGAAGGTGATTAATAATACAGGTTTCATCAGGCGACATCAAGAGAAGTGAAAATCTGAGGTTCATTTGGTATAACCTCATTGAATAACATGATAAAATTTCATGCATATGATCTTTAGCTTCTTTTTGGATATGGGGCATCCAAAATAGTCCTAATGGAGTTCTAGTGGTTCCTCCATCAGACGTGGATCAGTTTCTGAATTCGAGGACAAGAACAATTATTCCAGTCGAATGCATTCCATAATTGAAGTGTTTTTTTGATGACACCAACTATAAACTTAGATTAAACAATATATTTCTGAATAATACTTCAGTTTTCTGGAGGGTATTATCGATACCATTCTAGCATTAGGAAACTAAGAATATATCCTCTATGTGTAAGTATATGCGTGATCTGGATGCTTTGTGAGGCAATATCAGAATTTAATCGCATTTGGTGCGATATCTACCAATTTCGAGCTTTTCCGTTGAAGCACGGATGTGACTACCAAAAAATTCCATTAGTATAAATTCAAATAAGGATCCAAATATTGGAGCCTCTATCCGAACCCTTATATTATGCCTCTTCTGACAGCTCTATCGGGAGCAAATGCATACAAAATTAGTCCGTTATTGCCCATACTCGAGGGTATAATGCGGGCCATGGATTTCGTTCCTGAAAGATTTATACGAAAATTCAATTAAATTCCGGGTTTTTCATTCCAACGGTACACAAATGATTCGAATTCTATAATATTTGAGAATAATGAGAACCAACTCGTATAAACATTTGGGAAATTTAGTGTCATTAATTTGACTACTGTTGTAGATTGTCCTCAACAAGAACAAGTGGACATTTCTTCGGAACCTCCACTGTTCGAATAGAATCTAAATCAGAACATTAATTCACAGCAGCATTCAAACTGTCTGAAAATGAGAAATCATTTACTTATATTGACTCATGTAATGATTCGATAAGTATAGCTGATGGGTTCCATATGCCAGATAAATTACAAAAAATGTCTGTTAAAAAGTTGATGATAATTTTATATGCATGCTCCATTTTGCCTTCATCACCAAGTGAATCGTTTTTTCTTCATACTGATAATAATTGTAAGGTGAGGAATCGATGAGGAGATTCAGTATGTAAATGTGTTGCCTCACTTTTTCATTTCATAGTTAGATAGTTCAGTTGCCAAGTCGCCACTTAAAATTTGCAAAATGTCTGCTCACATATTATATAGGATTGTGGAACCCGTGATTCAGGTTATATTAGGTTAGGTTCCCTTATGGTGACAGTTCACTGTACAATCCACTTATTTTGACAAAGTCTATGCAGTTGAATGAGGTGGGATTTTCTTGGAATCGGTAGGTTGTGTAACCAGTTATGTGGAACCTCAGTCTCACTAGGCAAGAGCATGAACACAATATGTTTTCAGTCGTTTCATCATCCACACAGCAGGAACGACAGTGTTTGTTGGTTCAGACTCATCCTTCCTAGGTGGTATCTTCGACCGGGAGTGTCCCACAAGCAGTCCTGTGAAGATAGGCAGGTTATTACTACTCTAATCTAGGATCTGCGTGGCTGGATTTTTCGATGGTTTAGGCCGTGAATCCTGGTAATTCAGACCAGTACGTGAGGATTATTTCTTCCGCCGAGACCGAAATAGTTGTTTCGGCTGCTCTTGTTGTGACTCCAAAGTTCGGTTCTGGTTCTATGAATACAGATTCGGTTACCTGCGTGGCAAGGATGTAGGATTGCTCGGTGCCCTTTACCCAGAGCATGAAGTCCGAGTACCCATAGACAAGTGACTCGGATTTTAGCAGCAAGGAACTCTAGGGATTCGATACAGTTCCATACAAGCTTTGAATTCATCTTGCAGCCTGTTCGTCAAATACAGGGTGGGGTATAGGAACCAAGTGTTTTTGGTTTGGGTAGTACTCGGTCATTAGGTAAGGACGGGGCGCGCGGTTTATTACAATCTATCCCTCGACTCGAAGCATTTCACGTTCTCAGTTGCCACTTGCCATCATTGATCGGTTTCTCAGTTGCAACTTGCTATCATGGAGCGGTTGACGCTAGAGCATTGCGTGTTCGTTATTGTTATTTCACAAACACCTTATTCCTATGCCCCACCCTGTACAATAACTTACTCACAGTCTTCTATTGCACCTCTTTGAAGCTTTGGTTAGGACAATAGCAAGTTTTTTTTCCCTCTTGTTCCTCAGTGTTTGGTCAGTGTGTTATTATTGCACACTTCTAATAGAGGGGCATAGGAATCGAGTGTTCGTGAAATAACAATAACGGACACGCGTTGCTCTAGCTTCCACCGCTTCATGATGGCAAGTGGCAACCTTAGAAAGTGAAATGCTTCGAGTCATGGATTGGATTGGAAATAATAAACCCCGCGCCCCGCCATTTTCTAATGGCCGAGTACAACCCAAACCAAAAATATTCACAATACAATATACTAATGTTTTTGTACACTAGAAACTAGAAATCTATTAGTGAAATGTCTTGTATACAAATCAATTCCGAAGACTTCCGCCTGAAAGATTGTAGCATACATGCAAACAAATGGTTTAGTATTACCTACCAATATACCACAAGCATGCCTTTTCTCTAGAAAAGCCGATCTCATTGTGCCCAACATAAGCTTCTCAGGAGTAACCATACCTTTGAAGACATCCATTTCGATGCTTGGGATCACCATCAGCAATAACCTTTCTTGGGAAATTACGTGAGATCAATTGCTTAAAGTGCATCCCAAAAACTTGGTTTTCTGTTTCGGGCCAGGAGCTATTCCACTTCCAGTCAGCTGCTTATGATCTATGAGGCACAGATTCGATCTGTCCTGGAATACTGTTCCCATATTTGGAGTGCAGCACCCAAACATACCCTGATGAAACTCTTGGATTCTGTCCAAAAAAGGGCAATTCGTTTCGTGGGTGATGCCTCGCTCACAAACTCACTCACTTCTCTGAGACACCGTAGAAAAGTTGTCGATCTGGCTCTTTTCCATAGATTTTTACATGGACGATGATCTTCTGAAATAACAACAATTGTTCCTCCCTTGGCAGTCCCGCGAGATTCACCCGCCGTGTTGAGGCTTCGCACCCCTTCGTGGTCACTACCTGCAGAACATCTCTTTCCAAAGACTCATTCATCCAACGAACAGCGAGGCTCTAGCTAACCTCCAGAAATTTTATGTTTCCTACCTCATTTTCCTTGGTTCTCACGATGTTCTCTGAACATTACAGGATATCCGTTCTCGTGGAAACCAGAACATAAAAAAAACATAGTTACTCATTCTTCTAAAAATGTTTTTATTGTAGGTGGTGTGAATCTTCAAGATAACTAATATAATCAATCACGGTTGATGTCAGTGGGTTGGTAAATGTGAGAATTCTCATTATCCTTGCTTCGACTTTCTAATACAGATTCAGCCATATTGAATTTTTTACCCAAAACGTCTTATAGTTATTAGGAAATTGAAGGTAAATACCGTAAGTATACTGCTAGTCAAAGTGATGTATTCTTTTCGAATCCTAAAAAAAACAACACTCTCATAATCTCTCTCATTGTCACAGTCAGTTAATCATTCCGTAATTGTTTTAATTAACTCTTCAAGTTTATTCCCCTTTTCTCAGACTGATACAATTGCTCAATTGCTTCTTGCATTTACCATTGGGGCTGGCTAATTCGTTCTTATTAAAGCCAAAGCTGCACCTGCTACACTGAATAATGAAATTTTTAAATGTGCAATAAAGATAATGCATATTTATGATTACAGTATTTTAATTTCATTGTTGTTTTAAGAGGCCATATGCCCCTCGAAATTATTCGAATGTTCCCAGTTTTCTGTCGTATCCCTTCCACTTCGGAAGGGGCGGGATCAAACTGAAGAATTCGTAGAAACCTCGATATAGTATACCTGTCGAGCGGCATATCAAGGGCGAGGTAAAAACAGAAAGCGCTACTCCGTCACGATTCCTTTTTGCCGCTCGCTAAATTGGCAAACAATCAGTTGGTTATTCCAGCGTACATACAATGTATGTACGCTGGTTATTCGTCGAAGACAGTCAAATGGTTTGCTTTTTGCTTGTAGCCCGATTGACTGAACTCCCCGATAGATAGATAGATAGATAGATTTATTTGACTATGTTACTCATACATATTATGGTTTATAGCACGTCAGGGTTACAGAATCATGTAGAAAATAAATCACAGAAAATGTTATACAACTAAATAAAGTACAATCATACACAAATAATAGTAGTCACAGAAAAAAAACAAACATTGAATAAAAAACAACGAATAAAACAAGAACACGATTATAAAATTGATGTTCGATAAAATTCATCAACAGAGTAAAAGCAATGTCCAAGAAGGATTTTCTTAACATTATTTTTGAAAAATTCTTCATCCATAGATCTAACAAAATGAGGTAGTTTATTATACAATTTGAAATTCAATGAATTCTTTTCTGATTTGACCAATCTGTATCGAGGCACAATTAAATCATCTGAACTAGCAGAGCGTGTATATTTGTGATCATGAATGCTAGCAATTTTGAGAGTGATATTTTGATATTGATATTGATATTTACGTCATAATATAATACATTCGATACACTATATTCAATATACAGGGTGTTCCATCACAGACGAGCCACCCCTTATATTTCTTTTCCCATGGTGAGTGGAAAAATTTCTTGAAACACGTCGAATGATTCTGTTTTTGATTGGGGGACATCTTCTGACGTATATTTTAGACTTGAACGAGCAACCCCCTAATAGGAGGCGCTTCGCCCCTCGAACTTGAATAGGGGAGAGGCGTTGAGTGAAACTCCATTTGAAAGGATTGGAAACCCCTTTACAACGGGGTATGAAAAACGTAAATTTGATGATAGTCAAGGTGATGGCTCATTCGACATACAAAATTGATTTTAGGCGAAAAACGGTTCATCAAATTTACGTTTTTCATACCCCGTTGTGAAGAGGCTTCTATAAGAATGAAGTATCAGTCAACCCCTCTCCCCTATTCAAGTTTGAGGATTGGAAGCACCCCCTGTTAGGGGATTGCTCGTTCAAGCCTAAAGTATACGTCGAAAGAGGTCCCCCAAACAAAATGTGTTTTGCAAAATTTTTCCACTAACTATGGGATAAGAAATATATATATACGGTGGCTTGTTTGAGATGGAACACCCTGTATAAATAAATATGCATGGGACATAATATTTTGATCGAATACTTTGCGACTGCTACGTCGAAGAGATTGGTGTAGTCGTTAATCTATGCATAGATCTATGGTTCAACTTTGAGCCGTCAAAATACGCTAGTTCGCTAGATAAAAAAGCGATTTTCAGAATTTTACATGAATCGCTAGCGAATATATCGAAAACAATGAGAGATAGGAGAAAAAAGTACTCATACAATTCTGTAGACAATTTCATCAGCTACAATTTTTAATGGGCTGACTTTTTTGGTTTGACTTACCGTTTTTGATATATGAACGATAAATCAAAATAAGGGACCTTCTAATACGTCGCTCCCTGTACTTGGCTCACCTTGTAAGTTCGGGGACTTTTGGAATTTCGTCTTCCTATCTACTCTGAATATATTTCTAGTTCAAAAAATTGTTCTCTTTCATTTACTGACTGAATTATAATTATTGATTTATTTAGTTTCGACATAGGAAGGCTCTCTAATTTCCATGCCTCTGTTGATTCTGCTATCGACTAGTTCAGTGATCATACAATCAAAATAAAATTTTTTCAGAGCTGGTTCCATTTTTGATGACCAGAAATCGTCATCTTTAGGGATAGATAAATAAATGAATGCATAAATGAATGGATAAATTATGAATGAATAAGAGAATAAATATAGATGAATAAGTTCAGATCGATAGCATTACCCAAAATTCAATTTTTCTAATCACTGCACTAATGTTATATGTCGACTTTCGTCTTTTATATCGAGGTACCCAGGTTCTCTTCCGATATTTATCACCATTCCTATAATCACTGGAATCGATCTTTCGATGCGCAGGCATTATACAGGCACACTTCTCAAAAACTGATATAAACGAATAATCTAAGTTCAAACAGATGCACTAGCCTCAGACGTATTTCGAATAAACATCAATCTGAAATGAAGTACTCAGCGAGACAGACGCACTGAAAAACTGACCTATGACTCCTATGAGACTAATGATTGCTAATGACGAGTTCATTTTCCGACTATCGGCGTCTTTGTAATCGCCGTCTCATTGTACCCGTCAACCTGCCGCTACCGTTTGGCGGTGCGATGATTTTTTGCAAAGCAAAAAACACATTATAACAAAAGGAATCAATCCACCAATGCCATAATTATTATTACTCAGAATATATTTTTTTGAATAGGTAAATCAGTATTTCATGATTTTTATTCCCAAAATAATAGATATAACAAATGTAAAATGTCTCATAAATCATTTCCTTTATAGGTATCACCTATTCTATAGAGAAGGCGGTATGACTTTCGGACCACCTGTGCTACTTGTCGGCTCAACTTTGGAAATAATTCGTCCACAGTAAAAATCGCTGTGATTCATGTAATCATTATATTATGATGTTTCTTATATATCTATCAATTTGTTGGACTATGAGAAAATAGACTAATAAAAATATCGTTAAGAACATTCCGGCACTTCCCTGTGTTCGAGGAAATCTATGAACTGAGTAGATATGACACAGTTGCTTTGTTGATTCCATAATACCTATACCTACATTTATGATAATATCAGGTATAATATAAATTGGATCACAGACTATTTCTTGATAAAATTAAATACCATATTTCATCTTAGGACCATTGACTATCAATAATTCTTTTGAACTTTATGGGAGGAGCTTATTTTCGTTAAATGCCGCGCCTACAGGAAATTTTGTTGTTCACGGTGCCTCCGCTCCCAATTTCCCATGAGAAAACCAAATGAGATTTCAGTGAATAAAAATTATTTTTGAATAGTACTTCATCTGATCTGTGCATCTTATCGACTAGTTTTCCAATTTTTGATTCCGTTACGTAGAAAAAAAATCACGAAATCGGTCAAAAACGCACTACTTCACAGGTGTTTATAAATTAGTCTATACAAAAAAATTAAAATCCATTCGATAAGATGCATCGATTGCACCTTCGACTACCCAGAAAAAAATAATTGAGCCTCTAGGACGATCCATAACCATAGGGGAACTTGGGAGCGGTACCTATTTTATTGGCGGAGGCGCTGCGGAATATGGCCTCGTGATATTCGTATTTACTCAATGGGATATTAGTTCATGAAATATTGTTTGAGTTATGTTTCAGTGAGGAATATTACTTTATAATTTCAAAGAACTAACCTTGATAGGATTCTCCTAAGGGTCCTTTAATTCATTAAAGAATATATTGAACTCCATATTTCGATATACCAAAAACAGATAAATTTCTGGCATTTTATGTTCTAAGAGGTGTAAAAGGTGACATCTTGTATTAAATTCCTTCTGGTTTTCTGATTTCCGGTTTCAGTACTTAAGAAGTTGATGTTGCGGAAAAAGCGTCAATACATTTTTTTTCACGAGAACGAACTGATAATTTCAATATCAGTTCACTTTGACCACGTTGAGTCAGTGCAAGGTTCCATTGGGCCACGACGATTTTTTCTTACAATCATCTTTAGAGCACTTAATTCTCGACTTAATTGAAATGATAAACGGAATTTTTAACGAAAAAAAAAAATAGTTCGCATATGACGTGTACAGGCGACGCAGAGATTGGGAAATGTCACCAACAAGAAATTCAAATACTGTCTGTAGGTTAATCGAGGAGGTGGTACATTCATTTCACTTGGTTCTTTGGGATTTTCTCTCCTCGTTTCTATAAAATAAAAGTATTCGTATTATTTCAATATATTTGTAGAGGGACAAATCAGATGATTTGCCCCAAAATGTCACTGCGTTTAACAAATTTTTCTATCAGGGAGTCTAAAAGAAAAATCCAGTAGCTTGTCAGTGACAATTTGTTTGAAAAAATTTTTGAAGGAAAGAAATATAGATATATTGAAAAAATATCGAATTTGTACTTATCTTTGGACGTTTCGGGACCGATTCTGCTCCCGTTCTCAACATGTAAATGCAAATTATTTTTCTTTGAAAGTTGTGCTGCGTATAGTTTGACACTTTTCAATGTCATACTGATGTTGGCATATGAATGAGTGATTTTAGTCTACAAATGAGTTACAGGATGTTTTCATTAATTGATCTTGAATCTACCATTTTCATGTTCAGTTTTCAGTAGTGAATACCATGTTCTATCAATATCAACTGAACAGGAAGCAATGCTATTGTCTCCGTTTAGAAGAATACAAGCGGATTCCTTTATTTTTCTTTTTTGTTTGTTATCTTCCTTTCCTATGATTTTGATATTATTCCACTGTGCCATATGTTGTCCATCTCCAGTGAGGATATGTTCAGTTAGCTTCGATTTATCGATATGTCTTTTCTTGATATTGTACTTGTGTTCTTTTGTCCTTACTGAGAGAGGTCTCTTCGTTTCACCTGTATAATACTTTCCACAAACACAAGGTATACTATAAATACAATTTTTTGATGATTGTTCTTCATTTTTTGGCTTTGTTTGAGTTAGAATGGATCTCATTGTATTTTCAGTTTTGAACACAGTTTTCACTTGGAACTTATCACCAACACGTTTTATTTTTTCAGATATGCCGGGAATGTACGGTATTATATTCGTCGTTATTGATGGTTGTTTTTGTTGTGGTGTATTTTGTTTGTTTTCAATTTGGTGAATAGTTCTATCAATGAAGTTCCTTGGATATGAGTTGAGTTGAAGAACATGTGGTGGATTTCGTTATTGAAAATTTGTTGGTTAGATGATATTGATTTGGCTCTATCATGAAGTGATCTGATTATTCCTTTTTTGATAGCTTTTTGATGATTTGATTGAAAATTGAGGTATCTGTTAGTATGAGTCTTTTTACGATATACACTTGTTAAGAAAACATTGTTTGATTTTTTGATGTTCTTATCAAAAAATGAAGAAATTCAAAGCTTGAGTTATAGAGAGTAATATATTTTTTTATTTTTGTTTCCTCCACCATTACAATTTTTAGATGACTCTTTTTACTTGTATCCATAATATATGTTTGTGAAACTTTTCTAATAAATAACTTATTTTCACTAATTTTTCACTACATACCTAAATAATCAAGAGTACCGCATTACTTTGTGAACTGGTATAACTAAGTAAAAAATAAACAAACGTGAACTTTCCAATTTCCCACTGCTAGGTTAGTTAACTACCTATATAAGATACATAAGTAAGTATTATTGCGTTCTTCCACTATACAGGGTGTATCTAAATAACACCGAAAAAATTCAAGGGGTGATTCCTTTTAAGGAAATAAACTTCACATAAACGTGTGTCCTAACTTGCTTCGTTTCCGAGATACAGGGTATTAATATCCCCATGAAATCGTTTTTTATTCATTACTCAATTGTCTTTACATCAATTCCAATAAAACGTGATTTTGTTAATAGTAATATGAGGCTTCTGCTGGTTCAATTACATTCGAAATAACATTTCCAGTGGCGTCACAGTGGGTGAATTTATCGATATTTATGGTGAATGTCATTGTACGCCACCGGTTTTTCTGAGTTTCATATTTTTATTAGATTGAACTATTGAAATGACAACTTTTTTATTCTTTGTGTAATTTTTGTATCTAGCTTAATTTTCAGAGGAAACAATAAAAATTCGATTTGACTCCAAATTTTAATGAAGGCCTGTTTTCAAGACTTTCATCAAGTTTACTCGAAAAATTATTAGAATCATTTTGAAATTCTGGGACTTTCTCAGTCCATCCATACTGAATTTTGGCACCATGAAAGCTCATACAAAGGGGTTATAAATAAAAACAATTAATACTTTCAACTTCAACATCCTGTATCTCAAAAACAGAGCAAATTAGGACACAGGTTTATATGAACTTCATTTGCTAGAGTATCACAAGGAATCAACTCTTGTACTTTTTCGGAGTTATTTAGATACACCCTGTATACACACGGCTCCAACTAAAGCCCAAAAGTATACACGCAGCGATTTTGACCCTCGCATGTGTATACTTGTGGAAAACCATGGAGATGAAAGTGCTAATTAAATTTGAAACTTTGAAACAAAAAGTTGAGGCTTCTTTATGTGAACAATCAATGCTATAAGTGAATTATCTCCTGAATCCTGATATGAATGGTATTCCGTTTCATGACAACTGGAGTTTGAGGTCAATAAATCCGGATATCATTCAATTAATAAAATGTAACAGATTTTCGTTAGAATTGTTGCAAATTCCCAATAAGTTTTAGACTAACTTTCAGTAGACGACCTCTGAAATATTAAATATCAGTTTCAAACATTGTTTGCGTGTTCTCCATTGTTTGCTGCATCCTTTGTCTCAAATTCAATAGAAAAATCACCATTTGAAACGTAATATTTACGGCAGTGTATAAATAACCATGTCATCTGTAGGTATATTGTAAGTGATATCATAATTATTATATTATGAATAAATCTACTCCAATTTAATTTTCTATTTTCAGAATCCTTCAAAAGCGTCAGTATCTTTTCGTGGAAATCAAACTAAAAACGAAACGATTAAAGACTTCCGTGAACATGGACATTTCCATGAATATGTCATTCCCTTCGATTGTTAAATACTCCAGAAGGCTTTTTGCATATACGAAACATAAATACATAATTGAAGAGTTCACAAAAAGCTGATTCGAATTGTGTATTTTTCATTTTTCCGCATGCTCTTTGACTGAATGAATTTTCGATTTTTATTTTGAATTTGATGTTTTATGCATTTGGATGAGTAAAAATGGAATGTTTCGAGTTTTCTCTTTCGAATAACAAAAATTATCTACTTCGATATCTTATTGAACAGCCACCGTCAGCATTTGTGATCTGCATGAATATGCCAGTGTGTCTTCACATATTTCAATATTACTATTGAGAACGTATGTATTTGTGGAAATAAATTGAACAAATCATACGATATAATCACGACATATCATTGTTGAAAAAATGAAAAATCTATCTTCTCAAATTGAAACATGAAAATTATAAGAATTGATGTTAAAATACCGCTCCCATCCATTTATATCCAAATATCTTCTTGTTCACTTTATATAGTATTTCTCCCTGTATGCTTGTTCAATTCCCTGAATTAGCTCCTGCCTGGTAGTGATCTCAGAAGAATACTCATCAGATTGAAGATAAACCCACAAGTGATAATCCACGGGCTTCAAATCGGGTGGTCTTGGAGTCCTGTTAGGCAGCTGATGCCTTATGCAATCCATTAATATCATTTTGAATTCTCCACATTGAATCCACATTGCTTGAATCAGAGTTCCCCTGACACGTGGATTGGACAAGGCGGCCCTCATAACTGGACTATTAGATCACACGATTTGAATCCTTATCATGAATTTTTGAAAAATGTTCGAAGAAGAGGAAAATGGATATATCGAAAAAATAATGAATTTCAACTTAGCCTTGGAAGTTTCGGCAAGAATACTGTTCCCGTTTTCAACATAAAACCTGGCAAATTTTCATCTTTTCGAATTTGATGAAAATGGTAAATTCACGATAAATTATGAAAACATCCTGTAACCCATTCGTTTACATCAACATCTATCACTGAGAAGTGCCAATGATGAAATGAGAAGACAATTCGAGAAACACTATATTTTCCATTTTTTTTTTTTGTAATCTGTGTAGAGGGCGAAGAAATATACAGGGTGGGCCACCAGTAACGCCTCGGTCTCTAGAAGGCTAACCACTTATCTTCTTGGAATTCTTCTTCTCTAGGAAGTTGCATGTCAACATAGGCTACCATTTGAAATTATTTTGAAACATACAGGATGTCCCCAAAAACCATAAAACACTGAAGTTAAACTTTTTTCTATCGAACACCCTATATATTATTTCATTTTGAGATTCTCCCTGGTGAGCTGATTTGAACAATCCATCATACTTGGGGTCTAGCAGTTATAATTACTGAGATATAGGGTGTGAGAAATCGAGATTTTCCAAGTTCAAGAATTTTTTGTGTCTAAACCATTCATAATTGGTCAAAACGGCTCACATGTCCCTATCTCAACTTTTGATCAACTATCTACTGACATTCAATTGAAACAAATAGAGGGTGGTGCAGAATTCAGAATCTTGATCACCCGGTAGGTATATGTCCCAATTAAATATCAGTAGATAGTTAATCAAAAGTTGAGATAGGGACATGTAAGCCGTTTTGACCAATTATGAATAGTTTCGACACAAAAAATTCTTGAACTTGGAAAATCTCGATTTTTCACACCCTATATTTCAGTAATTAAAACTGCTAGACCCCAAGTATGATGGGTCGTTGAAATCAGCTCATCAGGGAGAATCTCAAAATGAAATAATATATAGGGTGTTCGATAGAAAAAAGTTTAACTTCAGTGTTTTATGGTTTTGGGGGACACCCTGTATGTTTCGAAATAATTTCAAATGGTAGCCTATGTTGACATGCAACTTCCTAGAGAGGAATAATTCCAAGAAGATAAGTGGTTAGCCTTCTAGAGACCGAGGCGTTACTGGTGGCCCACCCTGTATAGTGCCCCGGGCGCCCAGTGGTCTTAGTCCGACCCTGTATGTTTTCTGACACAAAGGCCAATCCGGATATATCCCTCTCCAATATGGGGCTTCCTGTCTACTTTTGAAAAGCCATATAGGGATTCGTAGCCAAGCCAGTCATCGAAAAAATCAATAACAAACAATACGGCAAAGGGCCCGACACAGAGAGATCGGTGAACCGCTGCTGTAGGTGTATTTGTGCCTTGAAAGGGTTATGCGAAACGCGAAAATGGAAACAGAATGAAAATGAAACCCCAGCCAGGGGTTATCCAGGGTGAAAATGATACCTACGCGATCCATCTTACAGTATCGATACATGAATAACCCTCAGCTACACCAAAACTCTAATGTATCGATCAGCCAGACAACCCCTGCTCCTGACTTTTCCTCACTTCAGGAATTCACTTTTTTTTACCTCTTTCTGCTGAGCATGAAGCTTTGGAGTTTCGAAACATGTCCTGGTGATTGATATATTGAAATATGAATTGTCCTAAGTAATATATGCGAGACTCATTCTCAGAATACTCACCAGCGATTAAACTTTAAACAAAGCGTGATCCACCGAGGAGAATCTAGTTATACAAGATTGTTTCCAAGGAGAATCGTATAACTGCTAACCGAAATATTCAACATTGAAATGTTATCTGATGAACGTGAAAAGTGTAACGTCTCTAACGTGAAACAAGTCCTTCTTTCATAAACACTCTTTTTTGTTCTAAAAAGGTTACTTTTAGATTTGATATAGGACAAGATTATAGTTGAAAGATGCAAATTTAAAAAGAATCATGCAGCCCCCGAAATATGTCTTTTGACAGGTATGCGGTAGGTATACTTTGTAATCTCTGAACGGGTGATGATATTTAGTTTAGGAAATATTACAGTCTCTTCCACCACAACTTAACATATACCATCTCTTTCATACTCGTATGCCTTGATGATTCATTTCACTTACTTACAGATACTAGTTTAGTGTTCAGTTAATCGTTTGTTAGGCTGCTGTGTAGCTCAAGGGCTCGTCAACTCTCCATACAGACTACGGAGTGATAATTTTTATTTTCGAAAAAGTAGATTAGTTCCAGAATTATTGAATACTGTCGAAGAATATATACTTCTATTCTTGTCAGAAATACTCAATATTAATTCTGAATCTGAGTCTGGTTTTTCATAGATTTTTTTATTCTCGTCACCAATGGTAAAATCAACAACTTAACTATACAGCACACATGGATATCAAAAAATAACCGATATACCAAGTATCAAAAAATAATTAACATACTCCCCACCGTGCAAAAATCTACTCAAGAATTTTCACCCTGTACATCGAGTTTACATAGTCTATTGACGGGGCGGCGGTAAGTTCCTTTGGAAGTCTTGACTTCTACCACCCTGGTTACACCATCTTTTCCTGGAAAGGTAGTTACAATCTTCCCTAAGGTCCATGAATTTCTTGGTTGGTTTTGGTCTACTATCACAACAATATCATTCAATTTGATTGGTTCTGTGGTTTTTGTCCATTTTCCACGTCTGGTTAATGTTGGTAAGTATTCCTTGATCCATCTGGTCCAGAAAATATCTGCTAATCGTTGAGATCTTCTCCATTGTTTCCTCAGATCTTCGTCACCTTGAGAAAGCGAAGGTTGACTTGGTGAACCGATTAATAGATGATTCGGTGTCAAGCCCTCCGGATCATTTGGGTCCAGGGAAACATGAGTAAGCGGACGACTGTTAACTACGTTTTCAACTTCTGCAAAAACAGTCAACAATACTTCATCTTTGGGAGCTTCTTCCTTCAACATATTATTTAAAACTCGTTTAACTGATCCAACTAATCTTTCCCAACATCCACCCATGTTTGGACTGCTGGGAGTTATGAAGTGCCATTCGATTTGTTGTTCAGCTAGTTTTCCAATCAACTGGTCTGCCTCAAAATTATTGAAATAATTTTTCAATTCTTCGCTAGCGCCTTTAAAATTGGTACCATTATCTGAATATATACATTTCATTGGTCCTCTTCTCGCTGTCATTCTCTGATTAGCCATTATAGCACCATCTGTTGAAAGTGTATGGGCTATCTCTAAGTGTATGGCTCTTATAGACATACAAGTGAAGAGGACTCCCCATCGTTTTTCACGACGCCTTCCGACAGACACATACAATGGTCCAAGATAGTCGATGCCTGTGAATGTGAAGGGCTTAACATTCTCAGTAAGTCTTGCAGGTGGTAATTGGCCCATTTCTGGATAATTGGGTTTAGCTTTGCGAATCCTACAGAGTTGGCAATTCTTGAATGTCGTTTTCACGGCAGATCTTCCTTTTATAATCCAGAACCGTTGTCTCAAATCATTCAAAACCATCTCAACTCCTTGATGGTGCCTTTTTTCGTGATAGTATTGGATTATTAATTTAGTATACCTACTTTTTGGGTCCAAAATAATAGGTTTCTTCACATTTTCATCTACATAGTCGCAATTATTAAGTCTGCCGTTCATACGTAGGAGCCCCCGTTCGTCTATGAAAGGTGAAAATTGTGAAATCCTGGAATCTGATTCTAGCCTCTCATGCCGTTTGAGCAGTTTTATTTCATACTCAAAACTCTGATTTTGAGATGCCCGAAGACAACTTTCTTCCGCAGCATTGAGTTCTTCAACTGTGAGTTCTTTGGCTATTGCTTCTTTTTCTTTCAGTCTTTTGCAGAATCGGTGAACCCAGGCAGTTACTCGAACTAAGCGTCTCCATTTTGAAAATCTAGTCACGTCAGGTAAGCTCTGGTTTCCATCTACCGACAAGGTCAAAAATACATGATTGATTTTTTCTTCAGAATCTTCTTTCGAAAATGAATTATTGAAATCTTGTTTCGGCCAGCAATTTTCAGGTTGTCGCAGGAAAGGTGGTCCTATAAACCATTGTGAGTTCACATGAAGATCTGAGTGGCAACTGAATCGAGTTACTCCATCAGCAACGTTTTCGTTTGTAGGAACATATTGCCATACATCAGAAGAAGTCAATTCCTGAATCTCTCCGATTCGGTGAGCAACAAATTGTTTATAATTTCGACCGTCACCATGTATCCAGTTTAGTACAATTCTAGAATCAGTCCACAAATATGAAGCTCGAATATTCAGGTGTATTCCATTCTTGACTGTGTACAATAACCTGCTACCCATTACTGCAGCTTGGAGTTCTAGTCTTGGAATGGATATCGGTCTAAGTGGTGCGACTCTAGCCCTCGCAGAAACTAAGACAACATGAGTACCTTCACTGGAAATTATCCGCAGGTAGGCTGCAGCAGCAAATGCCTCTTCACTGGCATCGCAGAATACGTGAATTTCAATTCCAAGAGCCTCTGGTAGAATATGGGAATAACATCTTGGTATTCGTACGTTTTGAATCTCTTTGAGTTCTTGCAGCCAAATAATCCAATTTCGGAAAATACTCTCAGGAATGGCATCGTCCCAAGTGATACCACATCGCCAAATTTGCTGAAGTAAAATTCGTCCCCTAATTGTTAAATTCGTGAGGAAACCAAGGGGGTCGAATACAGACATCACCAGCTTCAGAGCTTCTCGTTTTGTTGGTACTTTCATTCCACTGACTATTTCTGCCTTCACTTTGTGAAATGAAATATTGAACGTGAATTCATCTGCAATAACATCCCACCATATTCCAAGGACTCGATTAGCTGTAGATTTGTTGAGATCTTTAGTTAATGTTTTAGATTCGGCATATTTTCCTGTAACTCTCGAAGAATTAGATACCCATCCTACTATTTCAAAACCGCCTTCACGGTGGAGGTTGATCATCTCATCAATTTTGTGGATAGCCGTTTCTTCATCTGTGGTGGAGTCTAGGTAATCATCAACATAAAACTGATTTTCGACATCAAAAGCTAGATGTGAATAAGTTTTTGATTTTCTTGCGTTGAGGTTTTTCACGAATTGTGCCGAGCATGGAGAGCAAGTAGCACCAAATATCATCACTTGCATTTCATATTCTTCTACGTCCCTGGTTGAGTCTCCCTTTCTCCAAAGAAATCGTTGAGCACAACGATCCTCAGGTCTTATCTGGACTTGATGAAACATTTCTGCGATGTCTCCGCAAAAGCCCCATTTCCATCGTCTAAACCTCATCAATACTCCAGGAAGTGAACTCAGGTAATCTGGACGTTGCAGGAGATTATCATTGAGACTGGTATTACCAGATTTGGCTGCGGGATCGAAAACCAACCTCAGCTTATTCGGCTTATTGGGGTTGACTACACCAAAATGTGGTAGATACCATACTCTTGGATTTTTGTTGGAGACTTCAGAAGCATCTAGACGACGAATGTAACCTTTCCGGAGATAATCCTCAATCTTCTCACAGTATTGGTCGAAATATGATTTGTCTTTCGCCATTTTTCTTCCCACGCAAAGAAGTCGGTTGAATGCGTTTCTTCTGCTATCAGGCATAACAACAGTGTCTTTTCTCCATAGTAGGCCAGTTTGGTATCGATTCTCATTCTCAATTTTCGAAGTCGTGCTCTCTAGGATTTCCAAGGCTCTCTTCTCTTCTTTATTCATTCTGGAGTTCGTCACAGCTACACCAAAAGCCTCAGTCGAAAAGGAGTTCATAATGAGACGGTTTATATCTTCCTCATTTTCTTGGCAACATACATGGAACGTAAAATTATTGTCAGTTTCAAGCGTTCGTCCAACATTTCCATGTATGACCCATCCCAAATGTGTTTTTGTAACTACTGGACTCGTAGTCGAGCCCTGGAAGACTTTTCTGGATACTGTTAGATGTATGTTGTCTTGTCCAATCAGTAGAGTTGGTTTGGCATTCCTCATATCTCTTAATGGCAGTCCCTGAAGATGAACTTCATTAAAATCAGACATTACAACCGTTTGACAAGGTAGTGCCAGATTTTTCACAGTTCGAATATTCTTCATCATGTAGATTTTCGCATCGTCGTGTATTCCAGCAATCTTCAGGTCTATACATTGGGAATCTTCATTATTTTGAACAATCTCGTTGGCCCATTGCATGCAGAATGGTCGAATTTCGCCAACATTACCCAACTTCTTTGCCATACTTTCTTCAATCAATGAAACAGTTGAACCTTCATCGAAGAGAGCAAATGTTTCGAAACAACCGTTCTGTCCCTACAATTTTATTGGTGCTATCCTCAATAGAACTTTCGAGTTATCTTGGGTTGTAAGGACGGTTTCATTGATATTCTCATCAGGGGTATTCTTGGTGTGGTCTTCTTGCTTGATATCAACAGCATTCCGATTTTCAGGTGCATCTGTGGTGGTTTTATGCAGTAAGAAGTGGTGACGTCTTCTACATCCATCGACTCCACAAAATCTCGTGGATTTGCAGTTTATTTTCCTGTGACGTCTGCCCAAGCAAGAAAAACATACCTTGGCTTCAACTATCTTTTTCCAACGATCATCTACCGAGTCTTCTTTCATTTTGGGACAGTTCACTATACTGTGACTACTCAATTCATCACAATAGAAACAGTGTGAATCATCTTTCTGGAAATCCTTGGTATTGGTATGGAAAACCTTTTCATGAGTTCGAATGAAAGGGTTTCTACTACTTCGATTCGGAAAACTTGCCTGCTGATACCTTGGAGTGACTACACAACAAGCTGCTGATGCAATTGAACCTGCCCAGTCAGCGAAATCTTTCAAAGTAGCTTTTGTTTCTCCTTTTTGTTCTTTCAGTACCACAATTTGGCCCCATTGGATCTTCAGGTTATTGGGAACCTTCTCCAGCAATTTCTTCAACAAATACGGATTGTCCAAGTAGTTACCTGCACCTAGTTGTTCCAACGTGGCAACTAGATTATTAACATTGCAGGAAAACTTGATGAACATGTCATAATCACCATCTTTGACAACAGGAAGAGCTTGGATTTGATCAATTAGAGCATCAATGATATATTCAGCTCTACCAAAGCGCATTTCTAATGTCTGGATGATAAGATTAACATTTTTCGGTTGAAGCATCATACCTCGTACACTGTTTAGAGGTTCTCCTTTGAGACTCTTCTGTAGTTTTAGCATTTTCTCGTCATCCGAATATTGACAAACTGCGATACGTCTGTTGAATTGTGTGATAAACAATGGCCAATCTTCAGGTTTCCCATCAAAAATAGGTAGATCTCTATCTAGGACTTGCCTATTCAATAGACTTCTTGTATTATCAGGACAAGAAACACTATTAATTGCCTTCTCAATCACTTGGCAAAGCCTATTCAAGCTGTTTTCGTCTTTCTTCTCATCCGCTGCATGCTCTTCTATAGGTGCAGGGCTAGGATTCCTATTCATGATAGAACTTTTGACTACCCACTTTTCAATATCTTGTTGCCTCCTGAATATTTCACTGTCTTCTTCTTGAGAACTTCTTTCAGTTTCATCCTCAATGTCTTCAAGTTGAGCTTCGGCCAATTCTTTCTCTAATTCTAATATTTTCAGCTGGGATTCTATTTCTAACCTTTTCTTCAATAAATCTGCTCTTGCCTTTTCTGTATCTATCGCTAATTTTTTCCTCTCCATTTCATGTTTAGATATCCTTGAGGAAATCTGCGATTTTTTCTTTGTCTGTCTAGACATCACAGTTCCCTCCTTCTTGGAATATGCTGACATCACACTCAACCTGGAAGTCTGTTCGTTCATTGAATCTGTTTCCCTTATATCTGTTGAATGCTCAGTACTTTCATTCCTACTAAAACTGGGAGGAAGATGATCTACTGTTAGAGATGGCGTCATTGAGGCTGAAGGAGCAATGTTGATGTGATCACCAACAGCATCACTTGGGTTTCTCGTAGGCAGGACTGTCTGAGGCCAGACAAAGTTTGGATCTAACATTGTATTTTTACCCAAATTCTTTCTGACAGACCTTCTTAATTTTTCTGACATTTTTTTTTTTGTTCGGAATGTCAGTTACCGTTCAAAAATTTTCGTTTCTGGAATCTCTTCAAAATTGAACTTACTGTGTTACCACGTTAGTTCTTGTTCGGCTCGAGGACCATGTCGAAGAATATATACTTCTATTCTTGTCAGAAATACTCAATATTAATTCTGAATCTGAGTCTGGTTTTTCATAGATTTTTTTATTCTCGTCACCAATGGTAAAATCAACAACTTAACTATACAGCACACATGGATATCAAAAAATAACCGATATACCAAGTATCAAAAAATAATTAACAAATACTATTCTATTATATCTGCTGTATCACAATTCAGAAGAGTTCTTGCCAACAATTCATCAGAAGAAATGGTTATCAATGGAATTGTTTCGTGAACCCTTATTCACTGACTTCACTGTGTACATTTCTGCAACTCACTAAGCTAAAGACAGTGAAAAGTAAAAGATACGGTCCAAATTGAAAGAATTCTCGACGCAGGCAAACTGAGATAATTCGAACTCAGTATATCGCCTTTGTGCTCTTTAATGCCTTTTAGTTTCTCTAGGATTTCTAATTGGGGGTATATAAACTATGTAGTAGATTGTCTTGAAGAATTCTCAAAGATCTTTAAACTACTTTGATTTTCTAGAAAACAAACAATTCATTTCTATGATATCATCCTATAACATTGAAATGATTCAACAACTATATTGCTATTTAATTCCAGTGTTTTTATAGAGCCGCGAAAAGATATTTAGTGTTTTTGCCATATCCACAGTTCGAAACGAAGTGGTATTGCAAACTGGTGAAAATGCCCTCTATCACTGCCACTAAAAGTCGAAATTTTGATGAAAATACGTAGAAAGTATATTGAAATTCGAAATCATATTTCGATCTCATGCGATCCCCAAACGGACTGCGAACTGAAATATGATCAGTAGGTATATGCGTTGGATTCCTCTTTCAACTATCTTTCCAATGAGCGGTCGCAAGTCTTATAGGGTTGCATTCGAAAAAAACAGGTTGGTGTTGATTCCAGCTACTCCTGGAGGGTTAGTTTCCTCATATTCCTCGCCAAATGTAGGGAATTTATCACAGTTGAGGTCTCCTCTCTGTATAGTATCCCTGTAACTATCAGCAACAATCTCAGGTTTCTCTAACAAGTAAGTAGATTGAATCCTAGTACAAAATGAAGCTCTGTTTATGAATTTGCTCTAATCCGTCCAAATGTGACTCTGTAGTAGGCTTAGGCCTATTTAATCCAGTATTATGTTCATACTGTTTCTATTTATGAATAAAGTTTCCCATTAAATTCGGCTGGCTGGCACATAAACAGGTCGCTACGTAATTTGCGACGGTTCTCTGGTGTCCCGATGAGTTCCCATTAATATTTGTATAGTTTGCGTTCAAATCTGGACTCCGGTGGTGTTCCATGGGGAACACAATATGCTCATTACTTCTGGCTGAAACGAATTATTTGATGCATGCTAATTGAGCTGAAAATTTGTTTCCAGCTGCTGGCTCGATGAAATCAGGTCATATATTCACTCATATCTACGGAATCGAAAAAATATCCAATCTCGAGACCAATTAGTGAGTAGGAATATACTGGAATGACCTGAGGTGACTAGTCAACATTCAAAGTTGAAAGAGATGGTAAAATAGGAGACACTTGTTAGTTAGTCAATAGCTTTTCTAAGACCGCAGCGCCAAAAGGTGGCCGGCTGTGAACTATATGAAAGTACATTGTTTTGAAATGACAATCTATTTCATCACATAGATTGCAGTTCTAGAGAAACTCGGCACATGCAATGAAAGTTTTTAAAATTCAAAAAGAAGTGATAAGATGTCTACCTGGTCTACATTACAAAGAATCATGTAGGAGTACATTCATCGAGCTGGCCATACTGAATTCAATCTTGGAGTTGAGAGATACACTGATTGAAATAAACTGGGCGTCAATTGAAACGTTAATAGTGAAATTTTGCATCAAGTTTGACTTCTCGTAATTTCTAAAATATTGAACGAATTTTGAATTGCCGCCCAGATTCTGAATGCCTTTTTCATCGTCTTCCGAACCATTCCTTACAGCTCCTTCTGAATTGATCAGGACGCGTGATACAGGGTGAAAAAAGTTTCGTGCATTTTGAAAAAAATTTCTCCGCCCCCCCATTTTGTAGGAAGACCACGATGCTCATATTTTATTCAGGCATTTCATATATACCTCGGGACGTTTTCGATTTTTTGCCAAAAACTACTGTGGTTTCCGAAAAAAAAAATTTTTTTTTAAATTTTTTTTAAATGGACTGATTACCTGTATCCTCAAAACGATGAATCTGTCTATTTATTGTCATCACTGACTTATTGAAAATTGTACTTTAATGAGTTTGGGTATATCCTAATCGTCGTAGCCTGAAATAATAATTATCTGTACTGAATTATAGTTTATATCACTATAGTGATCTTATCTAATGATTTTCCATTTCGACCCGATTTGAACGAGGCATCTTTAAATTCTTCAGGACCCGAATAACACTGACGTTTTCATGAAAATTGGCAATTGATATAACCTCTATGCATATCTACATTGTTTCAACAATACGTTGTTATAGAAACAAGGTATCGTTGTTTGTTTTTGTTGATGAGATGTGTTGATTTACTGCTCACTAAGGTAGAAAACTTTTATCATAGACTGCAAAGTAATAAATTATTGATTGTTTTTGAGTAACCTGGTATACATATCTGCTCCAACGCTTTCCTGAAATGCATAATAGCATCCATTTATGGAACTCCTCTAAAATTAGTCTATTTAAAAAAATACAAAAAAATTTTTTTTTCGGAAACCACAGTAGTTTTTGGCAAAAACTCGAAAATGTCCCGAGGTATGGTTGCTATTTATGAAATGCCTGAATAAAATATGAGCATCGTGGTCTTCCGACAAAATGGGGGGGCGGAGAAATTTTTTTCAAAATGCACGAAACTTTGTTTCACCCTGTATCACGGGTCCTGATCAACTCAGAAGGAGCTGTGAGGAATGGTTCGAAAGACGATGAAAAAGGCATTCAGAATCTAATCGGCAATTCAAAATTCGTTCAATATTTCAGAAATTACGAGAAGTCAAACTTGATGCCAAATTTCACTATTAACGTTTCAATTGACGCCCAGTTTAATCATTTTTTGTGAAATGCAGAAAACTTCATGAATAACATGTGGAACCAAGCCATAATGACTCAAGATACTCTACTCAAGAATTCAAACTCCAAAAATATCACAATGACTACTAAACTTTCGATAAAATGAATGAAAGCTTGAATGTAAACAAATATTCAATATACTTTCCATTGGTTACTTGAATATCTGCAAGAGGGCGTATCGCTTATTTTCAACCGCCTATTGCACAAAACTGAAGTTTTAATCTTCTTCTGAAGATGCTAACATAGTTAGCGAAACACGTGTCGAGGCGTTAAAAAATCGGTTTGGTTAGTGGTAAAACAGTGTAGTGTAATATGTAACATGTTCACTTATAACCTCCAATGGGGTGGTATACACACTAGTCACTAGTCGATATTCGCCATAGCTAACTATAGGCATCTATTTTATTTTGTCTTTTATTGTTCAAAATCATCACAAGTATTTTCTTCAATGATAAAAGTTTTCACCTCTCAAGAACGCTAGCTCTAGTATACCAAAAACAAAATATTTATTATTGCTGAACAATCAATGAAAATATTTCCACATACATAAAGATAGGTATGAGAATTCACTTCTACAGTAGCAGTGTACTGAAATGTACATAACATAACTTTATGGATTTCGAGAAATATGCCAGAAATAATGTACTTTATATAATTTTCGAGCACAATCTATCTGACGTTTCTTGATAATTTCGTCAAGATGCCGTGGAATGATCGAAAGCTTTCATGAGATGATGTATTAATGAAACCCATTGACATTGCCGTACAGCAACATAATTTCGTGATTTTCTTTCTGATCCAGTACAACATAGATCAGAAGAGGTAGTTTTTTTACTCATCACATTTCCAGGACTCAACTATTCCATAGCTGTTACCCTTGATTTCCTATGATGAGATTGTGGACTAAAATGACCATCAGTAGTTATAATATGATGATGTTTCACATATCCTACCATCAATAGATGATTGTATAAAAGATTCACACACAATCAAATCAAGTTGCTCCCGGTGGAATTATTATATTACATGACTCTTCATTCTTCGTTTTGTTATAGCTTCTGTAACATATGATACCCATCAAGTATAAGGCAGATGTGCTTTGTTTATAGGCCACCCAAAGGCATTTATTCGGGGTATTTGAACTGCATAAACAAACAAGACGCAATGAAAATAAAGGTCTGTGTAATATAATAGATCAATAAAATTAATTCAAATAATGATGTTGAGTTGATGGATGAAACAACAGTTTCACCCGACTGTAAATGTCAATATTTTCGATCTAAACTATTGAATCACTTTATCTGCTCCCTCATTCAAGGACAAAAGCCTGGAAGAAGTCCAGTAAAACCAGATCAGCATTATATCAATAAAGAAAATCATTAGCACGATTCATCAAAAACTTCAAAAAATGCAAATGGAAGCTACGACGGAATTCAAAGAACCAGAAACATCATAAATCACAGGAAAAGTAAAACATGACAAAGAACAAGTGACACAAGTCAATGTCAATAACACATGACATACAGTTCAAAATTCAATTAATTGCTGACACAGACTCATGACAACGACGAATGACACCAGTCAATGTCAAATATGATAAAACTAATAAGACATTGACAGAACCAAATAAAAATTTAGAAAGTAATATGCGAACAAGAGATTGGGAGTAGAACAACAATAGACCAATATGGGTTATAATATATGTTTCGATGATAATCACTGACAGTTTAGAGTACGAAAAATCAAGCTACGTTCAAAATTGGTTCGTATGATCATTAAGACAATTGAAATTGGGATTATTTATACATTTTTTTATTTCTAGAATCTCCAATAGGTTCAACCTAGAGCCTTTATTACAAATGTGGAGAAAATCCATGTTGTCAGATATATTGAAATTATGATAGTATTCAATTATATGGTTTGGGAAAGATGAGCTAGTCTTAGATATATCTTGGGAGCAATAAAGGTTATTTTCCTCCGCTACGCGTAGGGCATCAAACTTCACACGAGGGAGGAAATTGATACTTTTGCTCCCTTGATATATAAATAACTTTTTCTTTTCACTCAGAATATTTGAAACTCTCGGATGGTACAATTTTGGTATTTTTATTACGCCGATATGCAACCCGAATATACGAATCCAACATATTTTCCTAAGTAGTGTGATTTATTTTCCTATCTTTTCTAGATAATGACCGTAATGATACGGGAAACTTTTGCAATAAACAGAAAAGTTTGAAATACGCTGCCATAAGTTTTCCTCGATAGGGTAAGTTGTCCAAGGAATTCCAGAGTCGTCTCTAAAATATTGGGAAGCAACGTTGCCAGTAATGTTTTTTTTTTCATGAAAACACAAGATGTTTGATTTCTTGAAAATGGTGCGTCCTATATATGGAAATTTTACTGATGTACCTTTTTTATAGCAATTGAGTCAGTCTTGTTATCAGAAAAAGTGAAGAAATATTGAAAACGCACATTGAACATTTTTCTTGGAACAATAGATATAAATGATGTGACCCCCTAATCTACCCTCCCCATGTACCTGGAATTTTTTTAATGTTTCCTAATTTCAAAAATATCATACACTCTACGACAGCCGAAACTTGAACGTATAATATGCAAAAATATTCGGACTATACCTTCATAATCCATAGCTTTGACGACAAGTGTCCTTCAATTTATGATTGGTACCACCGAATCACCTTTTATGGGATTATCGAGTCATCTAACTCAGTTTCTTGAGTGCATCATGGTGCATCACACATCAAAATTTTGAACTAGTGTGTATTTTTTCATTAACCTATATCATATCAATGATCGTATGGTCAACGGAGATGTATCATGACATTCACTCGACTTGAATCAATAAATACTGCTCCATATTCCTCTCTAGAATGTTGATGGGTTCAATTACATTTAACAACTTTCGAATGATATCTCCAGGGTCTAACTGAATTTTCGACTATTATAACCGTCAATGATGCGAAAATATATTCACCTGAATCATAATTTTTCTTCTTCCCCGATGATCCATAAAATCCTTTCGTGTGATCCACTGTAATCACCTGCAGTTTGGCAATGTCGCTTCAATATTCGCGTGGAGCATTGCTGGTAATTCGTTGCCAAGACGGCTCGTGAAGTTCACAGCGCATGCGTATATGTTCTAATGAAATGAGGGGTGAGATGCCGCTATGGGCTGACTGCGACTAAAAATATACTCATAAAAATTGTTTGTTTTTTATAAAAGGAATAATATATTCATACATAAAGTGTAGGCATATGTAGGTATACATATCACGAAGTAGTTCTCTTTTGGTTCAATATGATGAAGGAAGAGTGAACTAGGTATGTACGTGGTACCTGTAGGTAGGTACTGAAAAATCATGCAGAATGACGAGCACATTATATTTCTTCCAAAAATCTGACTGTGACCAAAAATTTGCTCATGAAAATTACACTTATTCAGAACATTTTTGAAAGAGGAGCTCAATACATATATTTATACATGATATAAATTTCACGAAAGAGTTCCATTGTCGTTTGATATATTTATATGATGTAGGAAGCGTAAACTAGGTATGGAAATTCATACAGAATGACAAGGATACATTCATTATTTCAACTTTTTTGGGATTTTCTCTCCTCGTTTCTAAAAATATAAATATGAATATTATTTCAATATACGTGTAGTAAGGACAAATCAGATGATTTGCCCCAAAATGTCACTGCATTTGAAGAATTTTCCTATCAGTGAGCCTAAAAGAAAAATTCAATTGCTTGGCAGTGACAATTTGTATTGAAAAAAGTTTGGAGAAGAGAAATAAAGGTATATAGAACAAATATCAAATTTTTACTCATCTTTGGACGTATTTAAGGATACATTCCTTCCAAAAATCTTAAAAGGTTTGAATTTTGACATTTAAAATTCTGCTTCACTACCTATAATACCACAGAGGTTATATACTGTGCTTAAATAATATTGATCTCTCATCAGTCATAATGAAATGACTGGTAAATGGATATCATCTCATCTATTTAGATGAGTTTTCTTTCAGGCAGATCATTCCATGTGGTGATGCCATCAATTCCGGCATTCCACAAGGATCAATTTTGGCACCAACACTGTTCCTACTTCATATCAACGATCTATTGGGAGCAACCACATGCCCTATCCACAGTTTTGCAGGAAATATTAATATCCATACTGATGCGTTCTCTTCTAGAATTCATTTCATCCCATTTCATCCCAAAAAACTATGAACGACGATGGCAGGCCAATGAAGATCTTGCGGAAATTACAGCCTCGCGAACCAAGAACCTAGTTTCTCTAAAAGGGCGGAATTCAGTATGCCTGATATATTAATGTCTGGTACCACCATTCCCACCAAGGTGTATCACCATCCGCAATACTGAAATGGGAAAATCATAACCTGCTTCAAGAAAACTCGCATTCTTGTTCCATGCGAAAATCTACTTTACACCTCAACAGCTTCTCATGATCTACAAAGCACAGGTACGGCCAGTTTCAGAGTACTGTTGTCATGCATGGGGTTCAGCACCCAAACACACGCTGATGCTTTTAGATTCTATTCAGAGAAGTGCCTGGGGGTTGATGCCACACTCACTAAGTCTTTGACCTCATTAGAACACCATAGTATAGCACACTATCAGCACACTAGCAGCAATACCAGTTAGATGAACTCGATAGGCCCAGTCAGCACATCCTCTCGTCGTTAACCATTGGAATATATCAAACAACACTCTAACCAAAACTCGTTCGTCTATGGACCGACGAAGCTTTGGAATTCTTTGCCAAAGGAATTATTCTCAAGAAACTTAAACCACCAAAAGTTGAAAAAAATTCCAACACACAAACCTCCCCTCCCTATCCTTCCTAGGTACTATAAGCATACGATGTTCCACGATCATTATAGGAATATCCTTTCTTCCTTTCGTGCCCTCCAAGAGATAAAAAAGGTGCCTAATTAGAAATTTGCCTAATTTATTCAATATTATAAACTTTTCTGCTGAATTTGTGGAAAATTATTATATAAGTAGGCGCATCCCCTTATATTCGGAACGTTGAGACCCAGAAATGCTTTGAATATACTCGTAGTTTCCCAAGAATTTGCATTGCAGAGAACTTATAATTTCATAAGCATATATACTGCCATCACTCAACTTCGAAAGTGCGAGATTACAAATACAATCACGACTAGAGTGGATGCTCAAACCTCTTATAATGGATAATTTATAATTTGATGCCAGATCTTTCCATCTCAAATATCGATTTTAATTTTCCTTCAAAAGGGAACCGGAAACAAGCGTTGACGAACATTTTTCATACAAATGCCGAAGTGAAATAGTGATCTGACAATATAAAGAACAGGTCACATACGTATTATTCAACAAATCTCTACAGCTCCATAGATGATTGAAGATCATATTATGAAATGCTGAAAAATTTGCGAATGGAACCTATAAGATTTGTCGCGATGATCAATAATTAATTAAATTGAAATTTCAAAAATTCAAACTCAGCAGATTTTACAAATAATTTTTCCAGATAATCTGAAACGATCACGATTAACACCTATCTTTAAAAAAGGTGATGAGGGTTCAGTTGATAACTATAGACCTATATCCATTATCCCTATACTATCAAAAATTTTAGAAAAAGCATATAAAATCCGATTAGTAGAGTATCTGGAAAAATATAAACTGTTGAATCCTGGGCAGTTTGGTTACAGAGCAGGCATGTCCACCACAAAAGCACTTATCACACTAGTAGACTTTGTATCAGATCAGATGGAGGTAGGAAATACTACGGTAGCCACGTTTCTCGACCTAAGTAAAGCTTTCGATTGTGTATCTCATGAACTGTTAATCCACAAGTTGGAATGCTATGGTATAAGAGGCACTGCACTATCATTCATCAAATCATATCTCATTGGAAGAACACAGTACGTCCAGAAAGGTAAAAATGTGTCATCAGTCAGATCACTAAACTTCGGTGTACCTCAAGGGTCCGTCTTAGGACCAATTTTATTCATTATCTACGTGAACAATATATCAAATCATATTGAACACAAAGGAGTGATCTTTGCGGATGACACAACTTTGATAGCACCATGCAAAATCAGTTCAGACACAAGTAAACTATCGAAAGAGATGATTTCCCAAGCAAAGAGTTATTTCAACTCAATTCAACTCTCCTTAAATGAAGAAAAAACTACGATATTGAACTTTAGTTTGAATCCAATGATATCATCTCTGAATAGCTCTGTGAAATATTTAGGAATTCACATGGACAATAAACTAACTTGGTCCATACACATAGACAAACTATCTAGCAAACTCGCGAGCATTATATTTCTCTTAAAAAATTTAACTAGCATGATAGACAAAGAACACATAGTCATGGCCTATCATGCTCTATTCCACAGTGTAATGTCATATGGCATACTACTGTGGGGTAATTCATCACATGCTAATCAAATACTATTACTGAAAAAACGAGCCGTGCGTGTCATATCAAAATCAAATTATAGAGAACCTTGCAGACCCTTGTTCAAGGAGCTTCGTATTTTAACCACTACAAATAAATATATTCTGGAAGCTCTAAAATTTGCAAAAGAGAATCAATCATCATTATTTAGACAAGACAGGTACGAAACAAGACACAGACCCTACCAAATGCCACTTTTTAGACTCGACAAAAATTCAAAATCCTACAAATACCAGTCCCTCAAATGTTTCAACAGTCTGCCAGAAGAATGGAGAGAATTAAATTTGGAAAAGTTTACAAATCATTGTAAACATTTTCTGAGAGAAAATGTGTTCTATGATATGGAAGAATTTTATAAACATTTCAATGTATGGTTTTAAGAATAATTTATGTATTATCAGTGATTGTATATATTGTTTGATTTTACTTTTTATTGATATGTGTATTGTATGTTGTATTGTATATTGTGCCTGACGAATGTATATAATTATTTTATCACACAGAATAAAACTACTACTACTACTACTACTACTATTCACAAAAGTGAATCGCGCGACAAGCTTTTATGATTATATAAATTGTGTATAATGAGGTTGTAAGTTGATAGTTAGAATTATAAAGGAACATTTTATTCTATTCTTTTTAGAGCGTTCAAATAAAAGTTTTATTTCTTACACGATTATGGTTTGAATGAGTTGCAGTGATTACAATTTCGCTTTCTTAGACAGTTCGAAGTCTAATGAAATTCCTCTGTAGGAACTGCAGACGATCACTTTTTTCTATAGTCTACAAAAATAAGGAACTCTGGGAAATTGTCGTCTCGACTCACGAAGTTGTGCAGTAAAACTGAGATATCGATTTTGGTACCAAGCCAAGCAGGAAATGACAATCAGATTAAATTTGAAAAAAGTTGCGTTCAGGATTATGGATGTTCTTGTTGAATATGTGGTCGAGATATATTTTTCGTACTTCCGGGCCTAAAGTGACAACTTCACTCCCTTGTGACAGGTACTAAAGTGTCACATTTAATCCCTCCGGGATTAAATATTGACGAAACTCCCGGAACGATTAAATCACAAACAAACGAATTTAAGGGATATTTTATTGAAAAATATAATTAATTAGAATGGTAATTAACGTTAATATTCAAATTAATATTGTGACAGTTCGTCATATTGACCAGTCTTTCCTGGGTGCAGCAGGTAACTGACGAGTAACAGATAGGTCCTTTTCATATTGAACTGGTGTTTGTTTCGAAGATCCTGCGGAAACAGGAAGCGAGAATGAGGACTGTGGCATAACTATAGTGGACGAATCGGCGACTTGACCAAATATTTTATCTGAAATTTTTTGTTTATTTTTAATAGACGATTCAATATATCCCTCGGCCACGTTGGAGGATTTCCATCCTCCATGTCTCTTCAGCACGTCTATTGTTGCTCCCGAATCAGCTAACAAAGACGCAGATGTGCGTCTAAAACAATGTCCCGTATAAGACGTCGCATTTTCTAATTTCAAGAAAGCTGCTATTTGCCGTGGAAATGTACCAAACATGTTTTTTCCTACTACTCGCGTAGTACATTCTTTGTTGATGTATTGAACAAAAAATTTTGAATGAGTTGTCCCTGTCTTTCGCAATGCCACATATTTCCGAAATATCGCCACAAAACTGATGGCACTGTTTTCTGAATTTTTGATCACGAAATTTCGGTCAATTTTATTTTTGGTGTTTCTAATCGCAATTAGGAAGGAATCGCCCAAATCTCTCACATCGTCGATTTCTAAATTAACCAACTCTTTTCCACGACAAGCTCCCGCAACGCCCAAAATAAGTGCAACCTACAAAAAAATTGATTTCTTAAAATTTCTGAATATAAACAAATTTCCAAATTTACCTTAAGCATTAAATATTTATCATCCGGAGCCTCCCGTAAGAACTGATCTACCTGCTCAGACGTGAGAATTCTTGACTTCTTTGGCTTAAATCCCTCATTTCTACTCTTCAAAAAAGCTAATAATTTTGGAAATTTACTTATATCAATATCTTCTCTAATGTTAATAACCGATTTCAGCATTGAGTAATGTGCCCAGAGAGTTGAGGCACAAACCGCTTTTGATTTATCATCGAAGTAGACTAACAGCGCATTTTCAGTAGGTTGTCTCACATTTTTTAAGCGGCACCACTTTTTAAAAGCATCGTACTGCTGCTCGTATAGTTTTCTAGATTTCGGTGGTAACAATTCTTCACCTACTTCGGCTGCTCTTTTATCAATATCAGATACACCTTCTTCACTCATGATACCAATAATTATCAATAACAATGTTTCTTTACAATGACACTAGTAATGACAATGTTTCTAAATTATAACTGTCACAACGCAATGTTACTATGGTAACTTATTTTAAAGACAGTTCATTAAATGAGTTGAAGAGAGAAAAAACTGATTGAAATTATTGAAATAATTAATAAAATCATACCGGAAGTACGAAAAGTATCGTATATACCTTGCGACTGAAGTACATTTAATCCTTCAGGTAAATTATGGCCCTCCCTGCGGTCGGGCCATAAACTTTACCTTCAGGATTAAATGTACTACTTCAGTCCCGCGGTATATAATGTACTATTCTATTCAATTTATTCACAAGCAATCATGCTCATGTGAGTTCTTGTCTTGGAATACTGTTCTCATATTTGGAGTGCATCAGCACCCAAACATACCCTGAAACTGTTATATTCTGTCCAAAAAAGTGCAATTCGTCTCGTGGGTGATGCCTCGCTCACAAACTCACTCACTTCTCTGGAAAAAACGGCGATCTGGCTCTATTTTATAGATATTTCCATGGACGATGCTCTTCTGATATATCAACAATTGTTCTTCCCTTGGCAGTCCCCGCGAGATTAACCCGTCGAGTTGAGGCTTCGCACCCCTTCGTGGTCACTCTGGAGACTTGCAGAACATATCTTTCCAAAGACTCACATTGTCAAGGGTGGTGTTCCCCGAGGCATATAACCTCCAGAAATTCAAGAAGAACACCAATTCCTACCTTATTTCCCTTGGTTCTCACGATGTTCTCTGAATATTACAGGATATTCCTTTTCGTGGGAACCAGAACATAAAAAAAAATTAACAATTCGAACTTCTACACTCCCTGTATCGTCAATTCAGAAGATTTCGTTGGAATCAATATCTCTTCCGTGTCAGGGCCAGTCAGTGATGGCCGACACAAAATTGATCGTTTATCTGTTAGCTGTTCCCGAAATACCTCTAAGGAGAAGCAAGTTTCCCTCTTTCCTGTCATCCTTATAATGAAAATCCCTCTCGGGATCTCCTATTGCAAAGGGAACGTCAAATTGTACGTCGTATATTACTAGAATTCCAGAGAAACATACAAAATTTATAGGTATTTCGGAACATCACAGCACTGGATTTCAATCAATTCTTCGAAGAAAAAAGTTTTGTTTCTTTCTGACAATGCCTTATCGCCTGATAATAGATATGATAGGTACTCAACTTAATATTCCCACAAGAACGCTGATATTCTGAATCGAGTTTTGAATGATCTTTTCTACTGGTTTTCGTCTAATGAATCATAACTCAACCAAAATAAGACACATTTTATCTTTTTTTAGCCATCTCGATCGTACACAAAATTCCATATTGAGCCAGACAACACAATGATGACTATGTAGTATAGAATTTGTGGACATAGATTGTAAATCAAAGTGGAATTATCATAATATATCTGAACCCAATTAGAGCAATTTATGCAATGATAACAATTAGACGATTCCATCAGCAAAAACCGTTTATTACAGCTTCAATTCTGGAATCTTGAGTTATTCTTTTGCAGCAGAGAGCACACTTTTGCTGCAAAAAAGAACTATTTAATGCTTATGTCGTCTGGGAAAATATATAACTCATACAGACAGTACTTTTCCAGAATCTGAGAATAATGACGGTTTCCAAAAATGAAAGTATATTATTCAACAAGCATATAACAGCTTATTATATTCGAGTAAAATACTATACTTTATCATACTTTATCCACGATTGTTGTATATAATATTCATAATACAATCGAGATGTGTCCCGGCGTGTTCGCCAAAACTTCGAATCTAACAATCTCAATAATAATCCATATCATAGGGCTCCTGCCTCTGTAAATAATTTTGTCTACGACTTCTATTGTCTTTGATATATAAATTCATGTTCAACAACTGCTCCATCATAACTTATTTGACATTAAGAAAACTAAAAATTGAAGATACCTGTTGTTATATCGCGTACCTACCCTAGGAACTCTGGACCAGTGAATAATGGTTATTTGCCGCTATTGTTCAGTGGTGAAAAAATAACTATAAAATCTTTAGATAACTCCCTAATTCAATTCAATCACACAGAAATCAGAGATTCAAGCTTACTCAAGATAGCCTTTGTAGGAACAGGAATCCTGACAGGACATGGCTGAAGAGGACGAAACCAATATTTGTAGGTAATATCCCGAGACCATGACAAATAGCCGACTATTATTTTCTTCATAATTCTATCGAGAGTAACCTTGTATTTTGACAATTTGATGAGACCATATGAATATTAATAATCTGAATAACTCTTGAGAGCTTCAGCTCGAGGGAGTTATTCTATGATTATTAATATTCATATGGTCGAATTGAATTGTCTCAAAATACAAGGTACTCGAGATGCATCAAAGAAAATAATAGTCTCTATTTGTCATGGTCGATTGATATTCAGGAAGATTATTTCATGAACAGTATAAAAATACAATTCATCTAAAGTTAGTGCTTCTGAACTTTCCTTTCTTGTTTGAGGAAAATATTGCAGGCTTTGCTTTCTCGCTCTGGCACCTGTGAATTCGATATATACAAATGGATTTATCTCACGTTTAAGTTCATTGAAGTAATTTTCCTGTATAGTTTTCCATATCAATTTCAACTATGTATTCCTGATATTCATCACCATTCTATTCAGCCAATCTTTCAGGATTTGGGCAATCACGAGAGTTGGGATAGTCGCACTAAAGTCATAGTTTTTCTGCTGGCAAAAAAACATGAATAGAAGATCTAGGAAATGCTATAGATACAGAAAATATCCTGATGAGGAATATGGAATAACTAAGGAAAAAAGCACAATAGATCTCTCAATTCGTGAATAGTGGATAAGAAAATTAATGATCGTAAGGAGAAATGGGAATACGCTCCATTTTGAATGTGTATGCATTAAGATCTGGCATATTCAAATCTATGACATATATTTCATATATAGCCTATTATTTGTCACATACGATACGAGATATCCCGAATCCTCTGAATAACATATTAACCACACGAAGTCTATTCCTGTTCCTGCTATACTGCATTTTGTGGATAAAGTATGATTTACCACTCTCGTTCCGGTGGCTCCGGTTTTCTAGTGCGAAGCGATTTTTATCTAACTGTGAGAAATGCCTTAACAAATTATTATGGATGAAAAACATGTCTGCACGATATAGAAACTTCGTGCCAACTTGGCTAAGGCGTACATGTCAGTATGAGTTCCCGTCTAGACGGGACACTGGTAACACTGGTCGCTGGTTATTTGGTTTATTCATTTTTACATTCTCCATCACTGATTCCCAAGAAACACGAACAATTCGATGTCACTGTAATTTGAAATTCTTAACTTTGGATGAACATCAAATATTAATCGCATGGATCCAACATGAATTCACCATTTTTCAATCTGTAAATCGGGTGACAAAATCATCAATCTGAGATATTTTTGATGATAAGTTATTGATCATCATAATATGAAGAAGCATAAAAACACAAGTTTCATCAATCATCAGTCATATTATGAAACTGCTATTCATCACTGATTCCACCAGATGATTTCAATATGATTTTTTATGTACACACTTATTTTCGTGCTCATTATAGGTGTCGCGGTTTTCTTGTGATGACTTTGCACTGGAGTTCCTCTGCAGATAACTCGAAGGGTTTTGTGAAAAGTGGTAGCCTTTATTCTATTATACATAACATGACATAAAAAAATGTGATGACTTCAAAACTAGGAATTTGCTGTATCTTCGCATTTTACCTCATATCAAATTAAACTCGTTTGATGATTCGATCTACACAGCTGAGTAATTCATTTGGAACATTCTCAGCTGTGATGTCTTATATAAAATATGCCATTTATATAGCTACTACCTAGATAAATAGATTCTCAATTCTCAGCTACAGCAGCAGGATAAAAAAATCTCTGCTCCCGTGATATCCACAAACGCATATATTTGAAAGCGTAATTCTGGAAATTAATATACTTCGATCAGAATCAATATTCGTTACAAAGGTTTAGTATGTCATGATGTACAATTGACGGTATTCGAAACTGAACGAAAATCAATTGGACATTTCGGTGATTATAAATTTGTATATCGTATGATTCAGTCAGGTACGTTTCGAATATGATATGAAATGTATATGAGATCATTGGAATTCGAAGAGGAAATTGTTAATTGTTTTTTCTACTCACATAAATGAAATGGCATCTAGTGTACGGACATGTACTACGCTAAATGTTCACGATTGTTGATCTGTGATTTATAAAAAAAAATAAACACGTTAAAACGGCAACACAATTTGTTAAACACATTACAATGGTAACAGAGTTTTTTATACACACCTTCAGTCGTTCGAGTCCTGTCTGGCCTGTCAATGGCAGGAACTGTCAACTGTCATTTTCGAATTTTGCAGCAATCAGAAATATTCAGACAATTTCTGTTTGCATCAGAATTCTTCAATGAAAATCTATGCGAAAAGTAGACGAAAGTGAAATCGAAGAGCATGTTTTAGGTACGCTACGCTCCTGCTTAAAATACTCGTTACTAAACTGACGTTCATAACACTTGTTAGATAACATACACTTATGCATGGTGAATAGGACGTTCGTGATATGAATTCCTGTATAATTCAGGACATTTATGATTTCGTTGTGATGGTTCATCATTTATTATTACAGTTCTATTGATATTTGTGAGATGCAAAATAATACGATTGTACCCAAAATAAGTTATCTGTGATGACATTGATTGACAGCAAATAGAAGAGTATACTTTTATTTCAAAAAATTGACTGAGTTACCATAGTAATGTTGATTCCATCATTGCTATTTCACACTGCAGCCATTAGGTATTTCTATCGTTCTTGAGTATTTGGCTCTTACCTTGTTGAAAATACGCCAGTCGGGCAACCAGCCACTCCCATTTCACCTGTAGTGGAATCTTGTTCTGGAATGTTCCTTTCCTTGCCAGGTGGCGTTCGGCGTTCGCGTTCATTTCGCGGACGTTGAACGCCTCGTGGGGTATAAATGCTCAGATGCGTTGACGTTGGGTAAGGTTCTCACCAGATAGCGGTCAATAATGCCATCTGGGACAGCCCTGCACTGATGAGAGCCAACAGCTCGAAACTGGTATGCAGGTAGGAACGCGTTCCTGAACCACTTAGGCGGCTCGGCGTTTAGGAAAGAAACAATTGAGATTTTATCCTTCTATACGAATAATTGCATAGATTTTTCCCCACTTATCTACCATTTTTATTTTATTTCATGAATTGTTGTGGTAATGACTTCGAGTTTCTTGTGCGTTGTATCGATATCGATTCTTCGTAATTACGTTCTCCAGTTCTCAGGTGTCGCGGAGTCCTGTATGTGGTTAGCCATATTATTATTCATGATGCTGCGAGGCTCACTTGTGGTTTGACTGCGTGACCCATTCGCAATCTCGTCCATTGTAATCGAAGATAACACCTGTACTACTACTACCGAAATTACAATATCTCACTTATTAGCATGACTATGGAATAGCCCCCTGAGGACATAATTTCCTGAATAAATTATCGATGCTAGTATCAGTCTCACTACAAAGCAATGGGTATTGTGATTGTTTTGTGTAACGGAATAATGTGTAGATTATTGGGTTTTTCTCGACTTATCTCTATAAAAATTGGAATATCAGTATACAGGGTGTTTCACAGGTAAAGGGAAATATTTCAATGGTAGATAGGGGTCACCAAGGTGGTTCTGAAAATACCATATTTGATAGGTCTTAGAGTATTCATAACGGAGATACAGGGCGATTTATCGATTTCGAATAATTATTCATTCGTCTATAAGTATTGAACTACCCAGTATATTTCTCTAAAATTTGGTATGGAGCTTAAACTTGAGACGTTGAATGCATTCACCTATCGGGCGAAGTGAAAATCCAGGTTCGGCTTCAGGAAAAATTTACATTTATTCAAAATATTAAAATAACACACTGTATGTAATAATTGACAAAGTTCATCAATAAAATCGTGAGGAGGAGGAAAAACTGAACTGGATTTGATGCTTTTTGTTTTCCCGCCACCAATTCTCATCGTAACAATCATAAACAGGAAGCTAAACGTATGTCAATTTCAAGAGTATCAAAATTATGAAACCACTTCCAATTATGATTATTTGATATATTCTTGTTAAGTGATCGTTCGACAGAACTTACTAAGTCTCACAGTCTTTATAACAGAGATACAGGGCGAATTATCACTCGTCCATAAGTATTAAACTACCCATCGCAGTAATATTTTCTCAAATTTGGTATTGAGCTTACTTCATAACAGAGATATAGGGTGAATTATCGAATTATAATTCCGCCTGATAGGTGAATGAATCAATCGTCCCAAGGGAGCTACATACCATATTTGGGAAAATGTTACTGGGTAGTTTTATACTTATGGACGAGTGAATAATTATTCAAAACCGATAATTCACCCTGTATCTTCGTTATAAAAACTGTGAGACTTAGTAAGTTCTTTCGAGCGATTTTTTGACTGAAATATATCGAATAATCATAATTGACACTGGTTTCATAATTTCAATACTCTTCAAATTGACATATTTTCAGCTTCCTGTTTATGATTGTTACGATGAGAATTGGTGGTGGGAAAACAAAAAGCATCAAATCCAGTTCAGTTTTTCCTCGTCTTTACGATTCTTTTGATGAACTCTGTCAATTATTACATACAGTGTGTTATTTTAATATTTCGAATAAATGTGAATTTTTCCTGAAGCCGAACCTGGATTTTCTCTTCGTCCGATAGGTGAATGAATTCAACGTACCAAGTTTAAGCTCCATACCAAATTTTAGAAAAATATACTGGGTAGTTCAATACTTGTAGACGAATGAATAATTATTCGAAATCGATAAATCGCCCTGTATCTCCGTTATGAAAACTCTAAGACCTATCAAATATGGTATTTTCAGAACCACCTTGGTGACCCCTATCTACCATTGAAATATTTCCCTTTACCTGCGAAACACCCTGTATATACACCTGTAGTAAGGATAAATCAGATGATTTGCCCCAAAATGTCACAGCGCTTGAAATTCCCCTATTAGAAACCTTAGAGGTGAAACCAATTTATATATAGTCAGTGACACCTACCGATTGAATTTTATCCATTTTTTCAACGCCACAGGCAGAAATTTCCTATGTTTTTTCAATGAAGCTTGCCATCTTCGATGTTGAATGATTTGTGTTGCCTGAGCTATCATGTTTGATGAGCTTGAAGTTGAGATATGAATATAATGCAGAAATACTCTTTTGAGAACAAAAATGGCTAGCACAAAAAAAAACTGTTTACATAATCAATAATATACCTATTATGAAAGTAATGGAAAGATTATGGAAAAGATGGACTTCTGATGATTCATCGTTATGAGAAAAAAGACGGAATATATTATAACGACTCCAGCTAGGACTTAACTAATGGATATATGATGAAGATATCTGTCAGGTGAGAATTTCAATTTGTCAATCGCATTGGATATCGGATGAAAGGGAAGATGGATCTTTGCGAAGGGCTGATTTCTTATACATTTATTTCAGTTGGGATGAATAATTACGTATCCTTCGTTGATGATTTGAGTTATTCTTCATCGTCGAAAGTCACAACATTAGAAGGCGATAAAGAGCGCATCAATTAATTTGAGATTCAACAGTGAAACCTTTCGTCTCACTTCAATCATTTCGCTATTAAGTTCATTCCTTTCTAATAGAGAACTATTCGTAGAATATGAAGGTGTTAAATCTTTCAAATTTTGTGCAACTTCGGGTGTTCCGCAGGGTTCCAACCTGGGACCTTTACTTTTTTTACTTTTTATCGACGATATTGGTGATAATTTGAAATCTCAGAAGATCTTATTCGCTGATGATAGGAAAATTTACCGAGAAATTAGTAATGCGAATGATTGTGTATTGTTACAAAACGATCTTGAAATCCTCATTGGCTGGTGTCAAAAAAATGAATTATCACTGAATGTTAATAAGTGCAAAGTTATGACTTACTCAAGAAAATTGACTAACGTGGTTTATGATTACACATTGTATGACACAGTCTTGACTCGAGTCAATGAAACTAAAGACTAAGGAGTGAAATTCGATCAGAAATTAACATTTTCTTCTCATATAGATTCTGTGATATCATCAGCAATGAGAACTCTGGGCTTTCTGATTCGGAATCGTAAAGATTTTAGATCCTTCGAATCCCTCTGCAGTCTGTATTTTTCTATTGTTAGGAGTAAGTTAGTATATTGCAGTGTTGTTTGGAATCCATGCCACTTGAAGTATATAACAGCCATAGAGGCGGTACAGAATTTTTTTTTTAAATTTCTATATTTCAAAAAGCATGGAGTCTATCCGGAAAGAGGATACAATTATGAAATTTCACTAACTGATTTCAATTTTATTTCTTTGAAAAAACACAGAGAAATAATTGACCTCATCTTCATTTATAAAATAGTGAATAACCTTATCGTCACTTTGCTTTAATGTGCCTCGAATAGCATCTCGATCTGATATAACTTTTCATATAGCTATTCCAAATTCACAACATCATTTCCATTGACCGCTCACCTCAATGTGTAGGAGTTATAACAAACTCAAAGATGTTGATATATTCTTCCAGACACTACCACAATTCAAAAAAATTATATCAAGGTCGTTAAGTAATTGAATATGCACATCATATATATGTATGAATGTGTACATATGAATATGTATATATACCTATGTATCGAATTTTGTTCAAACCCATTTTCTTCAGTATACCCTAAGTATTACTTTACATATTAAGATTTACACCTGTAATTGGGCTTTGCCTGTTGGATGTAATCGAAATAAATAAATAAATAAATAAATAAATAAATAAATAGTATACCAGATCATGTACACACGATAGTATGCTGACTAGCTAGTGCATGGGCTACCTTATAATTCATTGTGAGGAATACCTGTGATCATTTTCTTCGTATGATTTTAAACCAATCAGAACGTTCAATTGAGCTGAGCTACCTTCTATAATTTCGAACATACGTGGATAAGAATAAAGGAGTTCCACCAATCAGAAATTTAAAATTATTTCCATTTTCACAGTGAACAATCCATATTGTTACATACAAACAAAGCGCTTCGTCAAATTTTGACGTTTGTTCAGAACTACTCAAAAATATTCGCATCGAATACAATTCGAACTTCAAAATCTTCAATGTTATATATCTCAAACTTCCTGCACAATTACAAATCGCGTCAGTTTAACAGTTCAATCTGTTAAACTGGCACTCTTACTTGGTATCACTACTGATTATCTGTCAGAATATCGGTCAGATATCAAGTATAAGTACATGGTACGACACAGCGAGCACAAAAACATCTCAGAGATGTTAAAAGTACGAGATTTCGAGACAATGAATCTCCACTGCGATGTTCTGTTCACACATGAATAGAACTATTATAGAACAGCCAATGTCTGCCGCAGGCGGCAATTATCGAGATGTTCTTGATATGTCACAAAACTACCTTCTCCCTAGTTCTTTTTGAATCCTTTTCATGGACACAACAGAACATTTTCAACGCGTCTTGCGCACATTAAATCGCTGTAAAAAAACCATTTTCGAGGTACTTTTCTGAAGGTTTTTATCAAAATGACTTTTTGCATTAGGATTCCATTTCCCTTGAATGAAAAAATGCATTAGAAATAGATTGAACATAAAAATATTTTCTTGATATGAAATTACCTTCTTAATCGGTTTCTGAGTAGTGCTTACTACACACAGACATATAATTGGAAATAGGTTTCCCAATTTTTGAAATGTTCTCCACAATGCATAATTTTGCAACTGCGGAGAAGCTGTGTATTGATGAATTCGTACTTTTATATATTGATTACACTGAGGCACCGAACAACACATCTTGCATCTGATGGTCATTATTACAAACTAAATAAGTCTTCTAACACAATAAACTTCACCAAATTCCTTTCTGTTCGTTAGCAGCGTGATGTGAGCGTGACACGCTGCAAACGCGAATGCCAATTGCGAACAAGAAGAACAAAATCGAAAACAAATCAGAATTCATCGTATCGTGACGTAAGCATGAGACGTTGTGGTGGGGCAAACAAAGAAAGGGCACAAAAGAACAAAAACAATACTTTCAATATCCTTCCAAGACCTCTTTGGGAAGTGTATATTACGCCTCAAAAAATCATCTTCATGCCAACATTTTCAAAACATCCCAAAACATCCCAGGGATGTTTGTGCTCGCTGGGGAGAGACCATCTTATCTGGTATCTCTGTTGAAGTCGAAACACTCAGATGCAGATTCAATAGCATTTGATGAAACCTAATATGCAATTATCATGAATATGTGAAACTATTTAAGTGTGAAATAGTAACAGTAAGTAACAAACTCACAGAGTAACAGTGTCCAGCACGAAAGATATTCAGAATAACTTGACACTGGATATGAGTATAATGGATTTCGAGTCTTGAGTTTTTTATGCTCCAAAACACGAACCTTGACAAAACTCTTTGACCTCGACGACCTTGATTTCGATCATATTGGTGATCTGCAACAGATACCTTACATTGAAGTCATTTCTACCACAACCTCTCCGCCATAGTTAATTTCTTGTTGGGATATTACCTTATGCCTGGAAACTTAACTCCTAAAAGGGAACGACACCTGACAAAGCTCATCATCCTGATCCTTTAAACCGATGACCACCACGGCACTTTTCCAAATTGCCAATCTGGAACGGCAAGTGAACGAACGAAACGCAGAGACGGGCCAGCTATAATTAGTACATTGTAGATTGTAGTGGCTTCGACGTTGAAGTTAGCGGCAGCTGCATGAGTCAACTCCGTAATCAGATTACTGGCCCCCTCTTGACCTACCGTACACGAGCTACATGGGGGCCTTGATGGTAATTCGGTTTGCCATATTGTCAGACCGGCAATGCGATAATTATTGTTGGGGTTCGGTTTCGCCCCAAACAAAGCGGTGCAGCCTGAGCCTGGGCGTATGTGGGGTTGGAGGGCTGAAGGGCGGGAATAGGTACACGAATCACTGTCGTTTCACTTTGCATCAACTTGCGGAAATAATTGAAGATAATGAATGGCTATGGCGTATAATTCAAAACTGGCAAATTTCCCTGCGCTTGAATAGAATTGAGGAGCGTGAGGAATGATTCCGGGTGTACGAAGTGGTGTTTTGTGGTATTTTATTCACGAAATGATTGATCACGATCGGTGCAAATGTGTATGGAGTACTAGTACTGGGCTAGTAGTAGTGGGGGACATTTAGGCGTCTCTAAGGACACTTGTTTGCCAGCCCCAAGAAGAGAGCTGGCTTATAAACTTTTTAGGTACCGACAGTGAAGGTGCAGCAAGAGTTCGGCGACAATTTGACCACTTTTCCCATGTGCAGCACCCAAACATACCCTGAAACTGTTGGATTCTGTCCAAACTCACTCAATTCTCTGGAACACCGTAGAACAGTTGGCGATCTGGCTCTATTCTTTAGATATTTTCATGCTCTTCTGGAATATCAACAATTGTTCCTCCTTTGGCAGTCCCCGTCGACTTGAGGCTCCGCATCCTATCGTGGCCACTTTGAACACCTGCAGAACATCTCTTACCAAAGGCCTCGTTAATCCAACGAACAGCGAGGCTCTGGAAGATATTGCCAGGGGAGGTGTTTCCCCAGGCATATAACCTCCAGAAATTTAAGAAAAACACCGATTCCTACCTTATTTCCCTTGGTTCTCACGATGTTCTCTGAACATTACAGGATATTCTTTTCTGTGGAAACCAGAACATAAAAAAAATGTGAATAGCCATAAGGAAATTCCAGGTCAAGAATACCGAAAATGGTCGCCTGCCACTAAATTGGCGAGCAAGCTGATGGATCGCCCTGTATATTCACCCTGTTGCTGACACAATTTTTCGTCGCATACTAGTTTCAGTAATTGACTGTGAAAGCTGTGGACCTCATTAGTATATAGGTGGCTATGAAAAATAGTGAGTGTATAGAATGTTTCTAAATCCGTATATCACTTACCTGTCGAATATAAAAATTGGACATCCTGTACATATGCTGCAATGTTTGTTTTCAATTTCTCGAATTTTCTCTTCAATTTTGTTGAATAAACACATCTCTAATTGATCTGGAGTGAGTAGTTTTCGGAATATTTGAGCCAAAATAGAAACTTGCATAGTAATTTTTCAAAATTTTCAATAGCAGATTATTGAAACATTTTTCTTGTTGGTGATTTCATGGGGATTTTGTTAATTTTCATTTTGTAGCTGAACAGCAATAATTATTCCATTCTACTATTGATAATAACAAAAGAACCTACGCAAGCATAGATAAATAACCCTGTATATGAGTGATTGAAACATATTTCTCAATAATAATGATTAATCCTATTATAGCGTTACCAGAATTCTCCATTCAGTCACTAATGTTGATATAGTGTACTACCCGGAATAACATCAAAATGTACGAACGAGTATTTGCCGAAATATATCTGTCACTGCCACCATTGGAAAATGTATTGCCATCATAATACGAAATCGATATGCGATATGAGAAACGTATTACCTTTAATATGGTAGCCCAATAACCGTTTGATAGAATTTTCAGTCAATATATTCAGGTTTATCAAAACATTGTGAAATTATGGATTGGCATACGTTTCATTATATAGTGCAATTGTTTACTGAAAAATGCGATAATTTCATTCATAATATAATGTATTTGTTTTAATGTATTGTCAATCCTTTGAAATCAACTACTTAACACAGTTTATTAGTTGTTTGTATTATGAAATTGTAGGAGTGAACATTTTGAACAGTACGTGAAGGAATACGATTACTCATGTCGAAAAGTGTATATACATTAAGTTTTGTTCCAGTGCTAGTAGTGGAGAATGATTATTTATACACTGTAGTAGTAAATAATATAATTATCACCCAGGAACAAAGATTTCCAGAGGCTTCAGCCGTAGGGGAATAAGGTCCTTTGGTGATGATATTCTTTACTACCAAGGTGAATATTATATTTTTTACATCACTAGAAATGTTTTTTAATAACTATAATGCCCTAGAACTAAAGAGAGTATTCTGAGAACACTTCTATTCAATTCCCATGATGCCTGTGATGCTGGAATTTTGACAAAATAATTGATGATTTCATCCATGAATAATTCATGTCATTTAGTTCACTTTCAATAAGTTGATGCCGAAAATATAAAGGCTTCAATGCATGAGCAATTGAGAAAAATGTAGATATCTATTTGTGATTTTTTGAAGCTGTTAGCATTTCCAAAGAGAAATGCTTCCCATACCAGCCCCAAATTCGAATCCCTAACTTATTAATTTTTGACTAAAGCCTCAGATAAAGCATTCTCATCAAAAAAGAGGTAGATTGATATTCTATACTGTAATTATTGTCATGGAATTTTACGTAAAATGATGACATGCGAGTATTCTGAGAACACTTCTATTCAATTCCCATGATGCCTGTGATGCTGGAATTTTCACAAAATAATTGAAGATTTCATCAATAAAGAATGGGCTTATATCACAAAAAATTTTTATTTCATAATTCGATAGAACTCACCCAAACTAGCTCACCACCGCAAACCGTTTCTTGCTGTGAGCTCCCTACGTTTTATAAAAAATTATTGAAATCCCCGATTTTTCGGACCTCTGAAAACGAGGCGATGATGTGACGTCAAAACCCTAATACTGAAACGAGAGGTAGATTGATATTTTATTGTAATTATTTTTATAGAATTTTACGTAAAATGATGGAATATATACTTCTATAGTCATTGTTGGGGCTTGAAGAGCTGATGAACTTCGGAATTTGATTAGTGGAAATGTAGATGTCAGAGATGACATGGTAATCAAGAAAATTCATGATTATTCAGTCACTTCGTCTTGAAATATAAAAAACTAGAGAAGTTATTCATTGGTGTCAGGGAGCTGGAACATACATTCAGTGGTGCCCCAAAATTTTCCTCATTTTCCATAAATATCATCCATTGAATTGACATTTATATTGTTTCATTAAATTTACAGCCGCCTTTGATAATTCAGGAATGAATGACCACCGAGAGTCAAACAACTCTTTGTGTGGCAACATCTGTCAACGTAATGGGGTCCAAAGCCTTACCTTCATTCATTCCTTTGTGGTTCAGTGACTGATGACCCGGGGTCTCGGGACCTGAGTCAGAAGAGAATATAAGGTTATTAAATTGGATGTATGAATTAGTGGACTTGAAGGTTACTTTCCTGAATCATTAGTGGCGCATGTTTTTAGTTCAGATCATTAACCGTGGAACTTTTTTATTTCGAGTTGAATTTATCTTTCTCGAGATAATACGAAGATAATTTCAATCCATCCTACATTCTATTCCATAGTGCTCAAATTAAGTAACCGCGAGCACTTAGGGAGGCAAATTATTGATGGAGCTTCTGAAAAGTCAACTTCCTATTTGCATTACGACATTTCTCGTATGTCAAGATATACAGGGTGTTGAGTTCGCAATTCGTTGAACACGTTGCTAACGGTAGTGTGCTATTCTTTTCGAATAACCTGATATTCATCCTTTTTGAATTATTTTTTGGGGGCCTCACTGTGAATTGAAGCGGATTGACAATCACCCTCCTTTTTTACCTTTCTTTCTGTTTTTCATTTGTTCCAGTGCTTCCCACAGTTTTCGTGTTGCAGGAAATATTGTCTTCCTTCAAAAGATCACAAACATATTGAAGTCGTATTTCTTGAATTACTCAAAAATGACTGACGCTGAACCAGATTTCTTGACAGACTCGGAATCACGATTGAATTTGCTGAAACATTTGTTATTCAACTGGCTCTCTATCACTTATAGTTATATCGAAAGATGTCGAACAGCACTTTATCAAAACACCTTCATCCATAGAACGGCTAGGCTCTGGAATTCATTGCCTGAGGAAGTATTCCCAACAACATATATTCTCCAGAAGTTCAAAACAAAATTCCAATACCTACCTCCTGTCCCTATCCTCCCTAGGAACGCACGATGTTCCTTGAACATTATAGAGATTTCCTTTCGTGCGCTCCAAGCGATAAAAAAATACCGACGTCCCAATGGTAAGAATCGAATTTGTGTCTCAATGTCAAATTGATCACTATGATGCCAACAAGTCATCAGAATTTCATCGCTGGTGAAGAAATGATACCAACATATTATACAACACCACACAGGCTTCGATGAATTTATATGAATTCAGCATTCTTTCACAGATTATTGATTAATTCATCATTACTTGAAATAGATCTCATAATTGAGAGATTCAGGGTAGAAACGCCCTGTGTGTTAGCGAGAGCGAGACAATACTGTTTCGTCCTACTGGGTATCATCAGCGGCTCTCGATCTCGGAAAATGCAACGCTTCACCCACATCGACGATATCTGTCAATACATGATGGAAGAAGTGAGTTTATCATCATCTAGAGACCAAGATCGAAGGAGTATTCAACAGAATCGCTCCATATACATAGTAACGAAAAAACACGATTCTCGAAGTTAGACAATCTAAACATGAGACACTTAGTATAGAAAAGCCGATAAAAGCTCTGAAAACAGCGAAGACCCGTAAACTACTTCCCGTTTTGCTGACAGGATTTGCTGGTTAAGAAACACCCAGGGATACTGTAATTACCCCGATACGGTTTGCGGAAAATTGCATCTATCATATCCTTCGCCGGTTGAGGATAACAGTTCTTCGACACGATATCACGAAGGACGCCATTTTACATTGAATTTTCATACGCTTCCAGAAGCGGACTGAGATATAGGGTAGTTGTATGCATAATATAAGTCCAACAAACTATCTTTCAGGAAGTTTATATTTATATGTATAGGAGTGTTCATCTCTCGGTAGGTAATGTTTAATAGATTGAGTCGAAATACTACTTTTTTCCTGACATTTTTCATTACTGTTACGTGCCCTCGAAGTTACAGAATGAAAAATGATTTTCTTTGATAACTTTTCCAGTGAATATTGAGTCAACCAAATTTTGGTGATTGACTTTCATGTATAAATCAGTTGTTCTGCTACAAAGTTAGGAACCGATTGTCCTCGATGCTTCACACTTCAAAACTTCAAAATAAGTGATATTTTTCAATAGTCTTCAACAAAACATGATATCTATCCAGACAGAGGCTATGATTTTAATTTATTGTTAGGAGAATTCGATAGAGAGAGATCGCAAATTTTGTTTTTCTATACGAAGTCATCAACAATGACATAGATTCTCTGAATCTTTTGTCAACAGTAGGCTCCACAATGTCCCAAGAATTACGTCTAGAACAAATACTACCTTTCACTTGGTATAGTATCTGATTCACGACACCATTATTACTGTCCTCTTTCAAATATGTGTAGAATTTACAATAATTTGCCATCTGTCAATGTTGACATATTTTTTCTGTCATCACGAGCATTCAAGAAAAAAATTTCTAGTGTCATTCCGAATTGATCATTATGTCTTTATATATGATCATTACCGTTCAGCTCATTTTTGTAAAATACTCCTGTTATTAGGCAATCAGCCTGTTGGATGTATAATTATTAAATACATAAATGAATAGATAAACTAGGTCTCCTAGTTCATCAGAAAAGACCTGTATCCACAACAATATTTCATACACATGTCATTCCCTAAAGATTCTCAGAGGCTCCTATGAGACTTTGATTTCCCACTATAATTTCCTTGCTTGAGCTCAAGAAACAGGTACCCTGTATATTTCTGACATTCCACAACCGAAATGAAATTGAATTTATCAAGAATTAAAAGTGCCCATACTATTTCTCACTACTTTCATGAGGTTCGTATATTTTGTTGATCCGATCCGATCCTGCTGCAAATGAAAATTCATCGGTATTTATTCGTGATCTATGCATGCAACTAGCTATAAATTTCATTATCAAAGAGTGTTTTACACGCTTCATAGCGGTAGTTGCCTTCCCTTCCACGATTAGATAAATTGCCCATACGACAGAAAAATAGCTGAACATCGTGTTGTTATTGCAAAACAAGTTACAGAATAATAGAGGTAAATAGAAAAAAGTCATAACAAGAATTAGTCCAGATATAAGGAATTGATGTCCAAAGCCAATCTATCCGTTTTCGCATTGTCAGCAAGTTTTTTTGTCATTGAAAAGCATGGTATCAAAACTGCCTGAATTAAAAATTTCGTACTCAGAATATTTCACAATAATATTAAAGAATGCCTGATGGGTCGAGACAGAGTTCAACCCCTATATAAGTAGAAGTAATTTCCCCTTGTAGCCATGGCGACGTTGTACTACTATCAAGAATAAGCTTGTGCTTGTATCTCTTGCAACTCTTGAAAGAAATACATATAGGAAGAAATAATGGAAGGAAGAAATAAAAAAAAGAAAAAAAACAGAAATAAAGGACGAATGGTGAGATACTTTGCATTCCATTCAACTCAAATACAAATCTCGATCTGTATAACGCGGCATACTGAACAACCAAAAATCGTATAAAATGATCTTGATGTTATCAAGCAATGATTGATTTGATATAAGTTATTTTCTCTCATATACTCCCTATACATATGACAAGGAATTGCCCCCTGCATTTGTTCGCACTTATTCATTCACGCACCCTGTATATATTTATAAAAATACAGCAACAGAAAAACCCAATGAAAACTATAAAACATGAATGACTCTGGAACATCTATTTGATGCGAATGTGGCGGATTTGACCACGTGCCAGTGTCTCCTTACTAACTCAATGTTGATGACACAATGCAGTCGTGAAAATTAGCGAAATAATTAAATGATCCTATGATGAATGTGGCGAAATCCTTCTCTTATAGCAAAGAAATATCTGATTTCATTTTGAGTAATTGGCGGAGTTTCAGATATCTCATTCATTGTGTTCAATGTCTTCGATCTTGAAGTTTTATGTATGGCTACAAAAGTAAAGGGTTCCAATCCTGAAGACAAAAAAGTTCATGAGATATGTTTCTTGTTACTAAGATTCAATATCGATTCCTATTGGTTTAGGAAAAAACAATGTAGCAGAGGACCGCATAGCACAAAGTAAATCGACATCCATCGTTTTGTTTCAAATTAGCAGCTGTCTTCATCTGCATCTATAGTTTTACTAATGATGAGCATCGTATCCTCTGGCTGTTCATTATGATATTTCGGATGCTGAAAATCATAACCTGGATTACAAGCTTTTGGTAGCTCCAGATCTCGCATTGAAGTACGCCAGACAATTCTACTTCTTTGTCAGCGGTTTTGGATGGTCTTTCAGCAAGTTTATTACTTCCATTTGCATTTTGCTAGGCAAATTCACAAATTCTCGGCAATAGACGACTGTTCGTTGGAATTTTCTCGCAGAAACCAGCAACCGTGATTCAATAAACCGCCAAGCAATACGGCATTCTAGTTGGGGAATTCAAACAATACATACAACCTCACCAAACTCGGGAAACTAGTAAATTGGATTCGGTCTCGCCTTGATTCACATCACAGCTAACTACGGCTGATTATTCGCAAAGTGTAATCGGAATATATTAATCTTCAACTTTATACATCGCTTATCATTGGTTCCTGAGACGTAAAGGAAGTCCTTGTACATTCATGGAAAGTTGTTCGGAATATCTTTGAATATCTTCTGAACGAACACATAGCCAGGATATCCCAATGGAAATTGTTACCATTTTGAAACGAATATTCTATCAAAATAGAATAAACTGTTTCAAATATGAAAACGCGAAGTCATGTCCACAACTTTTGTCAAGAATAATCAAATGTCACCCATAAAAGTACATGTTGCGGGCTTAGATGGATATGACTTCGAGTTTTCATCTATACGAACTACACCACTTCACTTTGAGTCACCATGGAACAAACAAATGTTTGCTGCTTCATGATATGGTTAGCCAGTAGATTGAAAGAGAACGTTCGACAGCACCTTTCATGCGGCAATAAAAAGGGTCCTTAAGAACGAAGAATTGGATAACCTGGTATCCAGATAGGAATGTACCAAATGCGGATCATCCAGATGGAAACAAATAGGGAATAACAATTCAGAACGCTGGCTGAAAACAGTCTCACTTGTTTTGGATATGCATAGTCATAGACATAAGCATCATGACCAAAGACCAACTCAACAAAAACCACAGTAGTACCATTCACCGCCGATTACTGGAAAAAACGAAGCTGAAATATTCAAGAGCTGATCGTTTCGGAAAAGAAACCATCAGAGGTAAAAAAGTCTCCAGGTCTAATCATTGATTCGAAATCACTCTGGAGTAGATACATATAGAAATGATAGCTAGTGAAGCAAGCTCCTCGATTGTGACGCCGACTGGTGAGACTGAAATATTTAGCACTCATTTGACGATGAAAAAGTGAATTATAAAGCCACCTATAGCACTATTTTAGATCCTTCCAGATGAAGCTGAATTCGCCGAATCACATTGCTTCCAGTTATATGACAGGAATATCGCATCAGAGAATCTATTGAATTCGCGTTTGTGAAAAGAGGACATAATAAAACCGGAAATGGAACTAAGTGTATTGGAACAAAAAGTTGCAGAACGGAGAAACAATAAGAATAACAGAGCTTCTCGACTGGCTTCAGCACTGAAATCGATCTAGAACCGTTGAGACAACACTTTTCCATTTATTCGGGAAAGATAGTGACATGATTATCTTGTCTCTGAATGAATCTGTAGTCGATTTCCAGATCTGCAGAGATGTCTTTGTAATTGCTCGTTCTCATTTTACGAGTCATTCTATTCATGAGACTGACAGGGTTTATTCAAGATAGTTAGTTTCAACTTATCGAAACAATTCGCCTCCATCGATGGAAATAATTTTGAAATGTCAATCTTGACTACTCCTAGGCATCTTGATCTTTGTAGAATTCGTGGGGTTAACAATGTATTATTGATCATCGAATATCTCGATATTCCAACCATATTTCGTAAGAATTGTGAATATGATTTCAATTGGGTGCTGATAGAAATAACTGAAGTTATCTCTATGAGCTACCCGCGAATTGAAATGACTAATGAACAGCCATTGTGTGGACAGGCGTACCTAGATTTATCTGTTATCTATATTCAGGTATACAGATACAATGCGAACGAATGGTTGGAAATGAAATCATAATCCAGGATGGATAGTTATTAGTTCAATATTCATGAGCACAAATTACTAAATTGACAGTGTGCATTGAATTTGCTTGAATATCATGTGAAATTGAGAAGTTCAAAATTATTCAGTAATATCATAAACCAGGGGAGATTTGAGGGCAGAACATACTTATATGAATTTTAAAGAAACCTTCTGTATATGCAAATTGAACGGGTGGCTCTTCCTTAAAAATTCACCTTGGTAGTTTGTGACGCTTTATTGCTATAAGTGTATGTCTCCCAAGAATCCTGAATATGCAATCAATCATCAGACTTCAAACAATTACAATGGTGAAAGTCAAGCAATAACTCATCTTCAGTGACTCGAAAGTTCATAAACATAGTGGTATAGAATATAATAGAATAGAATTTTATTTGAGTTACAATTATGTTTTCGGCAAGTCACTGGAGTACAAAATGTTATTTTGAGAAGATTACAACAATAAATATGCACCTAAGCTAACACATACAAACAAAATTTTCACAAATCGAAAATCCGAATTTCGGGGATTTCGAAATTCAATCAATACATATTATCGAGAAGTAGTGGTGTTCTCAGATACTGGTCGATAAAGTAAAAACAATGAACGAAATTCAATGAGTTTATTTGGGATTTGTTGAGCCTATATCGGGAAGGCCTCAAGTAGTTTGCTCCATTGATACTCATGAAAATCGGAGTTGGCAAACAGAGTTCTTTCATTCTTTCGAATTACCAGAACAGTATAGAGTACCTTAATGAATAGGGATAGGGCAGGCATAATAGAGAGCTAGGTATTTGAAAATTTGTTGACAAGGGTCCCTGTAACCTGCACCAGCAATAATTCTTGTCGCTCTTTTCTGTATTTTGATAACTTCACACGAATGAACATAGTTCCCCCATGAAAGTATGCCAAAATGTATGTGTGTATGAAAGAAAGTCAAGTATAGCAGGACCGTACAGTACTTTCGAGTTGACTCTTCATGTTGCGCAACAGAAATATTGAAGTGAATAATTTTTAACATAACTGCTCAATATGGGACGACCATGCAAGTTTTCCATCAATAACTATTCCTAGAAGCTTGAAACTCTCTTCACTGCCAGCTATCCCATTAGCAAAGACCAGTTTTTGGGTTTTGCTATTATTCAATTCAAAGTTGTTTGCACTAAACCAGTTCTGTGCCCTATTCAAAGAATCGGCCATGGTGATTGAAACACTTCCTGCATGAATAGCAGTGCTGATTAAGGTTGTGTAGTCAGCGTATGCAACACATTTATGAGAAGACATAAACTGAAAGAGGTCGTTTACGTAAATGATGAAGAGTGGCGGGCCAAAAACGGATCCCTGAGGTACCCCATGTGAAATGGTGTGAAAATCAGAACATATCTCTTTACATAGACTGGTTGTTTTTTATTACTTAAGTATTACTGTATCAAATCAAGAGATATACGTCTCTGACACCATGAAAACGCAGGTTCTCAAGTATAGTAGAGTGGCAGACTCAGTCGAAGGCTCTTGATGAATCGCATAAAGTAATAGCAGTTTCCATGCAATTTTCCAATCCTTCGACTATGTTACAATTTTAAAAACATCATGTATAGTGTTGCATTTACTCCTGAATCCAAATCGACAGCAGTCAATACACTGATTCGATTCAAAATAATTCATGATTTTCTGCTTCAGTATAACCTCAAAAACTTCGGCAATTATGGGAATTATGGATATTGGCCGGTGGTTTGATATCTTTGTAGACTCCCCTTTTTTGAAGACGGGTATCACTTTTGTTATTTTTAAAACGTTTTTTTTTCACTAGCTATGGTTCAATCGTGGAGGTGGAATATTCATTTGCTATAAATTTTTTTCCACCGAATGTCCTTGGCCATGAGTACGTAATTCCATCGTCATACTGTATATATATGTCGAATGTGACTTCACAAAGCAGAAGTCAGGAATATACACACAAAAATTCTTGACATACATCATCTATTATTGGTACTCTGGTAACTCAAATCGAGTGAGTGTGAGGCTGTAAATACCAAAAAACACAATATATGGTTTCTTGAATTCATACCTGTTCAACCTCAACTTGATTTGGGATATCAGATTGATACATGTGCGATTGAAGAACATCTTTTAATTCCCAATTGTTTTTTTTTTGTGCTGCCCCTACAGGACTGAAATGTGAGTATATCTTATGTGGACTAACTGAGATCTAACTGCATGCAGTGTTTGACGCCATTGCTATTCCCTGAATATTTTGTATTGACTTCTGCACAGGATAGAGGCTGAACACAATGTTTCAGCTGATCTACCGAAATTCAAGGTCATTAGTGAGGATACTCAACAACCTATTGATCTCATATCAGTGGATTTCTAGCAATTCGAAATGAGAAACTAAATACAAAATGTGTGGGGTGTTTTTCTAATTATCATTGCCGCATAACGAGATATCTAAAATGATCATTTCATACCTTATAATATCATTATTTGAGGAAAACATACACATATACTTACTATATATTTGAATATTAATTTGATCATAAATCAGAATGATTTTCAATATCTTTATACATATACAATTATTGAATGCATTTTCTACGGTAACCCAGCAATACATCCAATTTAATTAGTGCGCAATACTTTGGCAGTAGATTTTTCGATAGTAAAATGACATAGAAAGTTTGAGTGAACATAGGTGACTAGTGAGATAGATGCCCACCCTGTTGAAGAAGCTTTCCTGAAGATTGATTTTCATTATATTATTTTCGAAACAGTTTGAGATACAATGATATAGAATATGTACCTCACCTTTCATGCTGAATACAAGAATTTTGATACATTTTTAATTTTCTCAAGAATTGAACAGGGTTTCTCCGCCGTCATTTTCATCTTTCCTACAAGAATTTAGGAGTGTAAGATTGAAAAAACAGTATACTCTCATTCGACAATGATAAAAGGCATATATAGATATGAAGTAAAATCGATTCGAACAATAAATTGCACAACACTCAAATCATTCACGATCTTGAAAACATATTCGCCAGACGTTCTTTTGTCAAGAATCAAGAGTCAGAATGAATCAGAATATAAAAAACAATTGCTTTGAGGAAACCAAGATCGAAACATGTTTTTTCGTCATACATTTTTCCCATATAATGCATTATTTTCAGCAGGTATCTAGGGAAATCAGTGTAATCAAGCTGTTTCCATAATGATACAATCATGAGTTTGCCTATAGGAAACAAAAAAATAAATTCAAAATGTTGTCTTGCAATATCAATATTCAAGATTTAATTCGATGTCGGAGTAAACATTTTCTGATTGGAATTTTCTGATGGTCTCAACCTTTGCCAGAAGAATCGAAATACATCAGTAACAAAAAACAAAATGAATCCTGACCTTTAATCTTCCTCAATTTTCTCCACACGAAACATCGATGTTATCAGATATTAATAAATGACCTCTTTGACCTGACCTTTACATTTTTTCCAAAGGCCTAATAATCTATGAACAGATAGATACATCCTTGTTTTACCCTCCATGAAACGGGCATAAAAAATGGAATGAGAATCATCGATATAGGTATCTGCATATGTATAAGACGCCTCTTTTGGATTTAAAATCTCAACAAAAATTCAATTATTGCTAATCGTCGAAGTTGATTATTGTGTATCAGTCTTATGTTAGTTTCAATCCCTCTCCCTCTTTTCTCCTGTGGGGAATCTATATTGGGGTTGGGGTTGTTAGAAAATAATCAGAATTTTGTTTTCGAATAACTTTTTCATTTCTGGACCGATTTAATTAATTATGGTCTCATTTCAGACAAAAATGAGCGAGGCAGGCATCTTACTCGGTATTCTTTATATTCATTCAAAAAACAAAATGGCTCAGGTACACATCTGAAATTTGTGAGTTGTTAAAACTTAGTCGCACTGTATTTTTTCCTGATTCTGTGAGCTTGAACTTTCTCAATCAGAAGGAGAGTTCAGACTTGCGAATATATCAGGGAATTGTTGATACATAAAATTAAATGAAACATACATATTGACTCATATTTTTCAAGAATTTTCTTTCGTAGTTTTTCAAAATGAACTTCGTTTATGGAAAACATTGCTTATAGTAGATGGATGATTTATTGACATTGTTTCATGGTTCTATCCAAAATGGTTCCATGAATATATGAATGGATTTCTTGGCTAATTATAGACAATAGTTCACAGAAGCCCATCTTCGTGGTACAGGAAGTCGGGAAAATGTTGTTTATAAGGGTTCCCTTTCGTGCGCTCCAAAGATAAAAAAGTTCTGTGCCCATCACAGACTAGCTACTCTTCGAGGCCTAATCAAATCTGTTTCATGAATCTGATGATTTTTCTCGCTTATTTTTCTATAGCATAGTTTGAATTGACATTTTAAAAGCACATTATATAAGAACTTCCTATTTGCATTGTTTTGGACAGAAAAAGTAACATATATCGAAGACTGGAACCTTTGGCACGATAATACACTACACTGTTTTACCACTAACCAAACCGATTTTTTAACGCCTCGACACGACATTTTCAGGAGAAGATTAAAACTAAATATCTAAATGTGTTAGTTCCTTTTCTAAAGACATCAAATTCCAAATTGTAAATTCTACGATTTTTCAAGTGAATAAAAGGAACTCTAGAAGAATCCCAATCCCGTTCAATCCCGAGTGTACGAAGGGACTTGATAAGGTTTTCAAAGACTTACGTTTTGAAAGCGTTTATCAGTCAGGGTCAAAATTAGGCAATTTATTAGGCAATCCGAAAGATAAAGTGGACACACTTGAAAAGTCGGGAATATACGAAATAAGTTGTAATGATTGTGATAAAACATATATAGTCCAAACCAGGCGACCCATAAAAACAAGGTTCGAAGAACACATAGCCCATTTAAAATATGGCAGGTTAGATAAATCTTGTGTAGCGGAACATATGTTCAATCACAATCATAACACACATATTACTAACCTCAAATTAGTTAAGAAAGATGATAACATTAGAAAACTGGACGCATATGGAAGCTTGGAGATATTTAAGAATAGTAATAGAGTAATGAATAAGGATAATGGACCTATTCCATATAGCCCTCTATATAGTTTAGTGAAATAAAAATTAAGATTAACATGTGAACTCAACCATGACAAACATTAACTTGACGGTTAGTATTTTTCACAGTTGGGTGAACATATACCTAGTACATAAGCAGCACACTAGAATAGGATATTTAGTTTTAATCTTCTCCTAAAGATGCTAACATAGTTAGCGAAACACGTGTCGAGGCGTTAAAAAATCGGTTTGGTTAGTGGTAAAACAGTGTAGTGAAAAAGTAACATGATTACAAAGTCATCATGTTCTAAAACAAAACAAAAATTGTTAATGATACATGTAATGATGTCACAAATCGCATGCAGACAACTGTTTTGAAAATCTGATCTGAAAATAAACGAGTCATTGATCATTTTATTAAATCTTCAATTTTTTTTTCTTCAGATACCGACAATCAGCGCGTGATCATCCACGTACGAGACGTCAATGATGAGCCGCCCTATTTCATTAACCGCCCTTTACCCATGCAGGCCGTTGTCCAGTTGAACGCCCCGCCCAACACGCCCGTTTTCACCCTCCAGGCCAGAGACCCAGACACCGATCACAACATCCACTATTTTATAGTCAGGGATCGAACGGGAGGTAGGTTTCAACGTCAATTGACGATAAGAACACATCAAGTACCTAATCTGCAACTTGTTCAACTATTCTTACAAATTGAGGATATTCCTGTCCAACTGGAAAATTGCAATAGTACAACCAGCTCCTGAAAAAGGCAAAAAGACCCGACCTAGCAACTACAGACCGATCGCACTGCTATCTATTATTCCAAAGATCATGGAGAAAGCCATGAACATCGAGCTCATGAGATACCTGGAACATTCTGGTATTATCAACGATAGGAACTTCCATCATCAGAGATCAACTCTTGACCTGTTCGCTTACGTCTCACATATATGGCAGCAATCTATTGAAAAATATGGTGAAACCTCAGTCGTGGCACTTGATATTTCCAAGGCAAGTCTGGCACCATGGACTCCTCGCCAAGCTTCCATCTTATGGCTTGCCTCCCAAGCTATGTTCTCTGCTAGCTGATTTTCTCTTGAACAGGTCTCTCATGAATGCTGGTGTTCCGCAAGGATCAATTCTAGCACAAATACTATTTCTACTCCATATCAACGATTTGTTGAAAGCAATGTCCAGTACACAGCTTTGCGGATGATATTACCCTCCATACCGCCTTCTCTTTCAGGGCTCCAATACCAGCCAGGCAAATCAGAAACGAACGAGGGAGAAATGTTGACAACATAAATATGGACTTGGCAACAATTCTCGAATGGGGATCCAATAACTTGGTAGATTCCAATGCTAACAAAACACAAGCATGCCTTTTCTCTAGAAAAGCCGATCTCACTGTGCCCAACATGAGCTTGTCAGGAGTAACCATACATTTGAAGACATCCATTTCGATGCTTGATATTACTATCAGCAATAACCATTCTTGAGGGAATCACGTGAGATCAATTGCTAGAAGTGCATCCCAAAAATATGGTTTTCTGTTTCGGGCCAGGAGCTATTTCACTTCAAGTCAGCTGCTTATGACCTATAAGGCACATATCCGACCTGTCCTGGAAAACTGTTTCCGTATTTGGAGTGCAGCACACAAATATACCCCGAAACTGTTGGATTGTGTCCAAAAAAAAAAAGGCAATCCTTCACGTGCGTGATGCCTCGCTCACAAACTCACTCACTTCTCTGGAACACCGTGAAAAAGTTGGCGATCTGGCTCTATTTCATAGATATTTTTATGGACGATGCTCTTCTGGAATATCAACAATTGTTCCTCCCTTGGCAGTCTCCGCGAGATTAACCCGTCGAGTTGAGGCTTCACACCTCATCGTGGTCACTTTGGAGACCTGCAGAACATCTCTTTCCAAAGACTCGTTCATCCAACGAACAGCGAGGCTCTGGAACACATGGCCAAGGGAGGTGTCCCCCGAGGCATATTACCTCCAGAAATTCAAGAAGAATACCAATTCCTACCTTATTTCCTTTGGATCTCACGATGTTCTCTGAACATTACAGGATATCCCTCTCGTGGGAACCAGAACTCAAAAAAAAGTGTGAATTTGCACTTTGGGGTTTCGAGTAGTCGAGCTATGAGTGTTCTAGATCAATTTTATGACTAATTACGATGAAAAACGTCACGAAAGTATTGCCGTGCTTCGAAACGTCGAAGTGACGTCACGAAAACAACTTGCGTGCGTCAAAATGTCGAAAAATATTGGAAAAAGCGTCGCATATTCATAGCAATTCTGCGACGTTTCCCCAATTAGTTTCTTTGACGTTATTTCAACACTTTTTTGTTGTTCTTCGACGTTTTCTGACGCTCTGACGTATGCGAGTCTTTTTTGTGAAATTTTCCAGATTACAAAAATTGTCGTAGCTTAACTACTCTCATCGCAAACAAGCATACTTTAAATGGTCACTGTCAGAAAAATCATCGAGAAATCACGTCGATGTCCTTGAGGCCCTTACCTCGTGGAGGAAGATATGATATGTGATGAATCACCATACATCTCGAGGCTGCAGAGTATCGAGAGAACCGAAGACTCCAACTTACCAACGATCCTATTGGTGACTCAATGAACTTCTTCTTTATTTTGAAAAAAATTATTCGATCGAACTAATAATTTTAATTTTTTCTACCAGTGACGCCTTATTATGTTTGGCGAAATCGTCATTTCATTCTAGATCACAACTCCTTTTCATTTTTTTTGGAAAATTGATGACGAGCAATTCCTTTGATTTTTCTAAAGACGATTCAAAGGAACGAATCAGGATATGCTCACCTTTCACTCTCAAGTTTCATAATCATTGTTGTAATTTTAATGAATCTAACTATTTCACTAGTTAGATTGAAATCATTCAGATCTGAGCTGATTGTGATGATGTTGTTTCAGAAATTATTGATTCAACTGGTTCTTGTTGTTCTGAGTTTTTTTTACAATTTCGTTTTCGTTCCTCAGGGTCGAATGTCATTCATATGTTGATAGGCAATATATTCAACATTTCACATTTCTTGAATGAATCGAGTACCCTTAATACAAATAAACTAGTAGAGCAACAACAATTCTCATGCAAAATGTATGTGATCTACAGGAAGATTCGAAGTAGATGAGAGATCTGGAGTGGTCAGAACCAGAGGTACAGATCTCTTCCAACTAGACATGGAGTACGTGCTTTATGTCAAAGCTGAAGATCAAAATGGGCGGGTGGATGACAGAAGGTTCCAGAGCACTCCAGAGGAGAGATTGTCGATAGTTGGTGGAAAAAGAGCTCCACAGTTCTACATGCCGAGTTATGAAGCGGAAATTCCAGAAAATCAGAAAAAAGACTCTGAGTGAGTATAATTCACACACACACATGTAGCATGATAATATTCATTTTAGCTTAGGACATGATTATGATCATACTACGATTATTCATATCTTCATACAGATGTCATATTACGTTGGTAACAATAGTGAAATGTCTCTAATTCATCATCAGGAGTCAAAATTATCTACGAAAGTTACGAAACTTCTGGTGTAATCTGATTTCTAACAAAGGGAACTTATTCAAACTGTCATAAAGCCAGACAGTGCCTATTATGCACACATCATTTATTCTCAGTATCAACGTTACTCCAAATGTTCAATATCGATCATTCAAGCCTGTAACTCGAGAGTAATTCTAGGGATTCTCGTGTAAGGCCTGAAGTAATTATTTTTTAACTCATATATGAAATTTCAGCATAATCTCCGTGAAAGCGAAATCTTTCGCTGATCGCGAAATACGCTACACACTCAAAGCACAAGGCCAAGGGGCGGGTACCTTCAACATCGGTCCTACTTCTGGGATAGTCAAACTAGCCAAGGAACTAGACTTCGAAGATTTGCGACAGCCACACGTATACTCGCTGGTTGTCACTGCGACAGAGGATTCAGGCGGATTTTCTACATCGGTAGAGGTAATTTGATATCTTATAAGGCGTCAATGCAGTCTCATGGAACTATCATCTCTTCTAGCTGACAATAAGAGTGACTGACGTTAACGATAACGCACCAAAGTTCGAGCTTCCCGACTACCAAGCGCACAACGTGGACGAAGACATACCAGCCGGAACTAGCATCCTCAAGGTCAAAGCGATGGACGCTGACAGCGGCACGAATGCCGAAATCGAGTACCTAGTTTCGGATGACCACTTCAGCGTCGATCCCACCGGCATTATATCCAACAACAAACAACTGGACGCCGACAACAACAACGCCTACTACGAGTTCTCGGTGACGGCGAAAGACAAAGGAGAACCTTCCAAGACTGGCCAGGCGACAGTAAGGATTTACACGAAGAACAAGAACGACGAGGAACCGAAGTTCTCGCAACAAGTTTACACGCCTAACGTCGACGAAAACGCAGGACCCAACACCCTAGTGACAACAGTGGTGGCTTCGGACAAGGACGGCGACAACGTTCGGTTCGGTTTCGTCGGAGGCGGTACCAGCTCGGGACAGTTTGTCATAGAGGAGATCACCGGAGTGATCCGACTGCACAATAAAGCTATCACGCTGGACAGGGACAAGTACGAGTTGAACGTCACCGCGATGGACGACGGCGCTTGCTGTGTCAACGGGGACGCCACCATCCACACCAGCACCGCCGTCGTCGTGGTTTTCATCACCGACGTGAACGATAACAAGCCGATTTTCAAGGACTGTGGGACTTACTACCCGAAAGTGGAGGAGGGGGCGCCGAACGGGTCGCCGGTTATTAAGGTGCATGCCACTGACGAGGATAAGGGGGTGAACGGGCAGGTGAAGTATTCGATCGTGCAGCAGCCCAATCAGAAAGGCACCAAGTTCACTGTTGATGAGGAGACGGGAGAGGTGTCGACGAACAAGGTGTTTGATAGAGAGGGGGATGACGGAAAGTTCGTATCGGTGACAGTGAAGGCGACGGATCAGGGAGAGCCGTCCTTGGAAGGAGTTTGTTCGTTTACGGTGGAGATTACTGACGTCAATGATAATCCACCGCTTTTCGACAGACAGGTAAAGTGAACGATATGTATCGTAGATGTGAGCATTTTTTCGATTTTTTATGAAAGATTAGGAGAGAGTAGCTCAATAATATATCTTAAGATGTTGGAGATTGTCAAGTGGTTCTTGTATTTCGATTTCATTCTTTTAAATATCAGAACCCATAGGACAATAATTATTCTTCACGAATTTTGATGATGAAAAATTCATAAATCAAGTTCCTTGTGCATCTTCTGTTGAAAAAAAAAACATTGAACGTTCTCAGATGACAGCAACACATTGATTGAAATTACAAAAATTGACTCATCGATGATTTAATCTTGTAAAAGAAGGAAATTATTTCCCCAGGGTTCGAGTAAGGAATGGTTGAATATTCATGTGGTTTATTACGAATAGATCATTTGGATAATAATATATGAGCTTCAAGGTAGATGCACATTGCACGCTGTCATAACGATTCCATAAACAGTTCAAGAGGACAAACAGAATTTCTCTAGCATATGAAAGTTTACCATCTCATCGTTATTAGACTCTTTATGACACTCATTTTCGTGAATATCCATAATGCTGCTTTACTGACGTATATCTCATAAGGGGTGATAGGTACCGTAAGATGATTTTGATCATATTCAACCGTTTAGATATGAAACACGTAATGGAATCTACCGCTATTATGGTGAGACAATCGTAACTCAGTAGAATTCACAAAACAAATGACAGTCAGCCAAATTTGGCTCTGAATGAGCGAATAGAATAAAACATTATCAGTATGTATATTTGTATAGGTCCAAAATTGTTGATTCGTTTAACCTATCACCTCTGTTCAGGCATTCTAATCATCCATAATAGCCAATAGCCTTATAATCACACGAATCGGCTATATTGATGATACGTTTTTTGTCTGAAGAAATACGTGGAGAACGTCAAACAAGACGCCAGCATAGGAACCAACATCCTGCGCGTCTCAGCTTCCGACGAAGACGCGGATAACAACGGCGCCATCGTTTACACCCTCAACGCGGGTTCAAATCCAGCCGACTTGGAGTACTTCGAGATACAGCCCGAGTCGGGCTGGATAGTGCTGAAAAAGCCCTTGGACGTAAGTACGACTACACGTCGCGCGGCGTAGGTTCGATTTAGGTAGTTATAGCGAGTGGATGATGCGTGGATGGATGACCTTTGACGTTTCAGCTGTGTCTCTCTTCCTCTTTAGTCTGAAGATGCTAGCCGGCGACGAGACTAGGTACGACTGGAAATAGCTGCTTCTTTGTTCATCATTTTTCAGCGCACCTTACTTTCAGTTGCTCCGGTCGATCTAGTTATTCGGGATCGACCGCACTAATCTCTGTAATTTATTGATGAGTTATTTTGTACGGCACACCTTGCATAAAACTTGTTTACCGGTACTTTACCGTACTTTGAGTTGAATATTATTTTTTTTTTGGGATACACCAAGGCTCGATAACAATACGAGATCATCTGTGCCAGCCTACACTTCTTTCGATTATTCATCATCATTCATACTTTTTTAAACGAATAATGTTTTTTCTTCTTGAGATCATCTTCACTCCCAGTACATTCCGATACCCTTCGCTGAAACAATCCGGCATCTTTAAATATATATACAATTTTGTAAGAGGAGTTGAAAAGGCTAGTGTGGTTTCCTGTGACGATTACTGAATTATTCTCTAACTATGTATTGTTATCGAGCCTAGCACATACTCAGTTACCCTTTTACTATATTTTGGAGTAGCAAGGAGCGCTGTTTTATTTTTGATAGCAGATGCTAGTCCATCGACTCGCCGCCACTTCGTCCGGTTTTTTCTCTCCCGAGCAGCGGAGATTTTTCTCTTTCGACGAACATGATTTTTGAGCCTGTGATGTGATTTTTGTGTGATTTTTTGCAGGTGTTTCATGCTAATACGATTCGTTGATGATTTTGGTCATCGGAAGCGTCGCACGGACTAACGATTTTTGAAACCCGATGTGGGGTGGGGCAACGTTGTCCGCTGCGGCACTTCCAGACATTGTGACATTTTTTAACCTGTGTATGGGGCGGCGTACTAACAAAATAGTTACTCATAACGTCCATCGGTTTTTGGAGGTCGTTTAAAAAAAGATACTTTTTGCACATCCTTGCTCCCGCCCTGCCCTCACGAGTTTTTTGAAATATTTTTGCATGATATGCCTGCTTAGGAAGTTTTGTTTTTTCGAATATGGTTATCAATGCTACTCGTCAGGCGGCCTCATCAAGCAATCAAGATTTAAATGTGCTTCAAGTCAGCGATTTGGCTTGTTGTTTACGTTTTTAGCAGCATTCGAGACAATGAAGACTATCATAATTATTTTATCTTTGGTAAATGAAGAAATTGTGGCTGTTTCAGAGTCTCAAATTTATGATATTTTGGAACATTTCTTTCATGAAAAATACTGGAGGAATTATTGTGAACAAAAATTGCAAAAGAAATCATGAAAATCGAGAATCAAAAGCTAAAAATAATAATTCCTGGTCAGATTTGGCTCAACATATTAAAACAATGAAATGGAGAATAGAAAATATCTCAGATGTTGAATGAATCTGATTAAAAAATGGAAACTGAATTATATAATCAAGTATCAAGTTGGTTGACTACAACTCATTTCAGACATCAAGACGATATAGCCATTTCCAATTATTCATATAATAATATAATTATGAGAAAAAATGTTTTATATATATATATATATATAGTCTACATTGCAGGTTCATTCGAAGTTTTTTTCCTGTCAATAAATGAATACTTCAATTTCAAACAACATGAGTAATGTGAGAACACATCGTTATGAGAAATTTTGTTCTTCACTTATTTTGTGTCTGATACGTTACCAGATTCCTGGTGAAATATCAAAAAAGAAGTTTCAATTTTGCTAATGTATTTCTAAGGATATCCATTACTTCTTTGAGCTTAGGTATAATGAACTCATAATTTAGTGTTCATTTATATTCAAGTATCCATCTCGCTGCCTCAGTCATTTCGAAATTAGAAAAAATTCAGTGTTTGAAGTGGAGCCCATCGTTTTGGAATAGAAACTTGAAAGCGTCATCAAGTAGATGAAATTCTCATTGAGATAGATGTATCAAGCTGAAAACATATAGCAGGTCTTCTATCACAGTAAATTATTTATAAAAAATGACTCAAGAACAATAAGAAAGTTCAATCAATATGCATGTGGTTCAGTTCCGAATTGAATGACCATGCATTAATTTCTGCGTTCATGTTTCGATTCACTAGTTTGTAGATGAATTTTTGTTCCCAATTACCTCTCAGTACATCTTGTCGTGAATCTGGGGCAAAACTAAAAAATACATCCTTCAAGTTTCAGGCCCACTGACGAGTGTTTATTTTATGAAGATTTATTATTTTTTTAATTTAATTGCACTTCTTTCTGTTGTTCATCTTAACCTCCGTCCATGGAAACAGGGATGTTACTCAGTAAGTAAAAATTGGTGCCAATATAGTATCTTACTCGATATGAGGTACAGTAAGCCTGTAAGCTGTAGATTTTGACAGCCGCAATCATTTTATGCTATCAATTCATCATTTTGTATATTTATTGCCACCAATTGTTTCTATATGGACTGTGTTTCGGCAAAAACGCAGAGCACATAATTTTCTATTACTCATTATTTTTATTTCATTGTCCATACCAATTTCAAATGGGATGTGTACACTTGATTACTGAATGTCGAATGTGTGTCACTGATACACTAGCATGATTTATTTCTATCTCAAGTAAAACTGTTTTTATTTGATGATGTTACAATTTGAACATTCTCAAATTGAACGTAATATATAATTCCACCTACAGACTGAGAGATTCAGTTTCGCCAGAAATGAAAGGAAGACTTCGAATATTCACCAATCGCAAATCTATTTTCCAGGAGGTATCAGATGACACTGTAATAATATTCTCTTTCAGGATGGAAAAGCATTGCTTTGTAGCCCAAACACAGTCCAATAAAGATGGTACTTGAAAGGAACAATAATGATACCGCACAGAAGAGGAAGAGCCCTAAGGGTCGTTCTCCTCCATCTTCGCTAGTCTCTTGCTACCTACTTCGATTGAATAGTCGCGATCGCTATCAAGACATATCTCAGTCTTCTTTTATTACAGTAAATTTGATATCATTCGATGAGAGGTTTCAGCAGTAACTTATTAGTAGAGAGTGTACCTACTTGTCAGAATGCTATGGTAGATATCTTGACCTTGGCGCAGTCATGAGCACCTGGAGAAAATGGAGAAGAACGAACCCCTATCATTATTTTTTCGGCCGCTCACCAACCATCTTATTTGCTCTTGATTTGTTCTGTTGTGTGATTGAGTTACCGTTCCGTATATTTTCATTTTCGTTTTCCGCTCGTTTCGTTGACTGAATGTGTTCTGTTTGGTTTGTCCCATGTACCTGACCTCACCGTGCTCGTGTTTTGCATATAGCGAGACAGGTACCGTCTGCGCGTGCGCGCTTCGGACAGAGGCTTCCCACCATCCTACGCGGACGTCGACATCGAGTTAGATGTCGTCGATAGAAACAATAAGCCGCCGCTGTGGGACGAACCTGCGTACGGCCCCATTCACATCCGAGAAAATGTCACAGTGGGCACAGTAGTGACATCTGTGAAGGCAAGGTTGGTATCGGGCGGCCGTTGGAGTCGGGCCCGATCGTCGTCCCGCGGCCCGAGGGTGGGGGGGTCGCGATGGGGAAAGGCCCGGGACGGCGGTCCGCCCTAGGGAGTCCAAGCGCTACCAGACCACGATCCGTTTCCGCTCCAAGTTTGTTGTTTCGGGGCGAACCAGCTCGAGCGTGAGGCCGGTGTTCTCCAGCCTTGCCGACCTGTTTTGTCGGTCCCTCCTGGATCGCTCGTGGCTTTCTGGATGCACTTGGGGCTGAAGCCGAAAGCTCCCGTCCTTCGTCTGCAGGTTTCCTGGAACGTCCTATCCGAGGACAACGGTCGGCGAGAATTTGATCGAAGAAAAAAGGATAGAGAAACATTTGATAGAAGTATTTCTGATAGAATATCAGGTATATGATGATAATACCATAGTGATTGTCGAAACTTTATAAACGAGAAGATTTCTACTAAATTATCATCAATACCACATATTGCATTCTTTCATCCGAATACGCTTCTGTATTAGCGAAGTATGTCGTGTTTTTGGTGATTCTGTGGAAATCTCATCGAAGTTTTCATAGCAGCCTATATTCAATAGGTGATAAATGATATAATATAGTATTTGATGTAACAGAATCAGATTGAAAACACATTTGACAAAACAACAAAGTTAATACCTACTTACAAACTATATTCTGTTAGAAGGAATAGCTTTTACATACTGTGAAAAAATTAATATTCGTGACTTCACATTGTTCTCAATCTGGAAACTACACAAAATCTTCAATTTTTATTCGTCTAATATTTCTTCGTTTCGTTTTGTACTTCAGCATCCCATGGTCCGTGATGCTTTGTTCTCAGAGTATTTCTTCCATTTTCCATATTTTATCGCAATGAACTGTCTCTTCAGACTATTATATATTTCTTCATCTATGTTGTTAAATTATAGCGACTTCCAAGGGTTGTTTGTAGTAAATTACAGATTTTGTTTTCAAAACTATGGATCGTTTTCATTTTCTTCCCTAGAAATTTCCTATCAACTCATTCTCAATGGAGATAACAAAGTATTTTCTCCCCTAGAAATTTCCTATCAACTCATTCTCAATGGAGATAACAAAGTCTTCACCGAATCGCTTCAGAACTGTAATGAAATGTAATCAACATATTTCATCAATTCACATTTTCAATTTCCTTAAGGAAACACAATAACATTCATCATGTTCAGTCCGTCTTTTTCATACCTATTCAAAATGTTTTGATATTCAATGAGTAGCCTGAAAGTTCATTTATCAAACAAGCCATAAACAAACTGAGATGAAATACGACTTGCCTGTCGAAGAAATTTCCAAGTGATATGAATACTATCGTGTATTCCGGATATTCGTATTTCTCATCGTTCATCAACGAACATAAACTTTCTTACGTTTATCCATTGCGCTAGTCGACGAATACATGTGAACGATTCAGAATACCCCTGTAATGATTTTGATTATTTTAGTATTATTCTCTCAGTCAATGCCAACTCTGATCTGAACAGAAAGCTCGCGAATGATTCAGATACATTTGTGAAATTTATTATTGATTGTTTCCAACACTCCATTTTAACCCCAGTCATCGTTTTAATATGCAGGGTATTCTGCATTTTCCAATATAATCTTCCATTTATAAATGGATCTATCATGAATGTTTAGATATGCGTACTACGACATATTGATAGTTTTTCACTATTCACCCAGATCTTTTTTAATGATCATTATTTAGTAGAGAAAAAACTGTTGCAAGTATCAACAATTAATATTTATTTTTATCAAATGTATTAGGTACACTTTCAACGCCTCGACACGTGATTCGCTAACCATATGTTAGCATCTTCAGAAGGAGATTGGAACTGTTTATACTGATCTAATACTATGCTGCTAATATCATAGGTATTGATCCTATCCTTAACCACTGAGTTCTTTTTCATTATTTATAATTCTATTATCCTCAAATATTTTTAGGCTTTCATTGGCATCTAATTTTCTAACATTATTATCTTGTTGACAATTGTATTTTCTATCTATATTTCATCATCAGATTCGACTCCTGGACCGTGTGTCTTCTGTTTCTGATCAGATCATTTCTATCAAGTGTTTATCTATCATTTCACCTTTCGATCGAATTTTCGCCACCAATACCAGACTCAGCCCCAGCTTTCCCGCAAGCCACGACCGACCTCGAGTTTCTCGTTGCTCTCTGTCAAAACCGTTCGATGCGTAATCATTGCTGTCCTGTTTCCTCGTTCGCACCTGAGCAGCGCGAGACCTACAAGCTAGAAGCGACCGCCCAAGACAAAGGCTACCCTCCCCTCTCCCGATCCGTGGAGGTCCAGATAGACGTTGTGGACCGCGCTAACAATCCCCCCGTGTGGGACCACACTGTGTACGGCCCCATCTACATCAGGGAAAATTTCCCTGTCGGGGCCAAGGTGGTCTCCGTTAAGGCAAGGTCTGTGCCACCTCGAACTACTTAACGCTGTTGGAGGACGGTTTGGAGATAGAAAGAAAGGAGGATGTTGCTTTTTTTATTAATTGGATTTTCCAAACTTCCACGAGGAACTAATTCAAATATCCCTGAGTATGGTTGATAACGACAGGGCAATCAATTTTTTTAGTGAATATGTGTGAACAAGCTTTTGAATAAGAATCCCATACTCGGTTTTTGATAATTGATTATGATAACTGCAAAAACAATGGCGTCAGTGCATAAATGAGTGATTTATTCTGAAAAGTACAGCCATAATCATTTAATGCAAAACTGACAGACTTTGCTTCACTATCCATGGTTACATTCAGACTTCGATTTGCCATCCATGGTTACATCGTGTCAGACCAATCAAAATTGAAAAATAGCTCATATTTTCGTGATAAGCACACGTTGTCTCTGGCTTGTGGCAAAACAATAATTTCCTCCTTGTCAGTGAAAAAACTTTCACGATATCGTTTTAGAATGCGGTATTCGATTTTTCTCAATATTCCGCAAATTATCGATTTATAGTGATTATTAATAACGATTTTGATGAATAGCGACCAAAACCTTCGTTCAAAAGTAGAAATTTCAATTTTGAAGAAGAAAGAATGCACGTGAAGAGGAAAACCATTCGTATCAAATTCATCAAGCTTGATGATTTCCCTCTTTTCAGTGTGCTTTGTTTTACTCACGTCAGTCATATTGATACCTCTGAGAACGTAATCTTATTGCAGACAATTATGTTCATTGAGGACGATTGTTTTCTCAGAACATTTCGGATGTTTCACAAAACCAAAACAACCAGAAATAGCTTCTATGTTGACAGCAATTCTATCCCAACGATACTTAGAATGCAACTGGATTCTGGAAACATGAGTCACTTTATGTTTCTGAAAGAGTGCTGACAAACAAACTAATAGTTTTCAACTTCTTCTTTCTTAACGACAAATGGTTTCCGATTTCAAGTCGACGCAGCCATTAGGTACTTGTACATACCATGGTTGGAACATTTCAATACTTATATCACCTTCTAAATGAACAGAGTATATATAACTTATACAAACTAAAACACATTGAAATCAGGTGAAATGCTGACTACGTCATACCTATACCTTACTCCTAACATTATATTCGATAGTTTATGTAATAAATATTTTCTATTAACTTCATACACCAAACTATTTTATAATTGGAACTTTCCAAGAAAATGTGGTGAAGAAACTATATCCCTCTGATGGAAATAATTACTATGAATCATCAACGAAACCCAATTCACGGGTACATAAAATGGTGATATGAAATGTTATTATCTAGTGTGCTCTCATTGTATACATTTTCAAATTTCATTTCGAATTTCGAAGTTGATTATATTTTGAAAATTCAGAGGTATTAGAATACTAATCACTTCATTTAGAAAATATATAAAACTATGAGTTCAGTTATATTCAAATGTATACACTACATTCTTATCAAACAGATACTGATTAGTATCAGAGATTGAAGACAATTTTCTATTTTTCTGATACGTTACTAAAAACTTGTTGAATGATTATTCTCGATACATTTATTTTGTCTTTTCCTATGACGACCTGAAAACTTCTCACACCATCGACTGTCCAAGTTTATCAACAACAATGGTTAGTTATTCAGTAACTATCAGTTGGTGGATATGAAAGGCACTAAAAATGATAAAAACATTGCTTCGATGAACTTTGATACCTTCGAATAGAGTAGTTTTTGAAATGTAACATAACATAACTAGAAAAACTACACAAGAGTTCTTATCAACAAAAATAGTTACACCGAATAGGTCAACCGAACATGAAAAACATTTTCGAAAAATCACCTGCGTGTTTGTCTGATGCCAACTTCTTTCCTTTTATCTCCATTGGTACTTCAACAGCAGTCTTATCAGTAATCATAATAATTGGAATCGATGTGATAGTGACCGTCTAGCAGCACGAAAGCTATTCGGCACATATCTCGTCTGTTTGTGCACGCTTTTCCCATCGATTTGGGCCAGCACGTGCCCAATTGTCATCAAAAATCAAAATTAAACACGAAAAATTCTCCAAAATCAAAATTACCAAATAGGCAAAGTATACTGCTTTCATTATTATTCCTAGGTTCCAAAATATTCTTCAGTATATTGTTTCACTATTGATTATATATAGGTACTTCATCTTTCTCAATCTACATGTCATTTATATTTTGAATATCATTTCGTTACATATAAATTAGGTATAGGAATCATATTGAAAAGGAATATTCTCAGATATATTATAAACATGAAAAAATGGATACATTTGAATAAATACATTGAGAATTCGCATTCTCTATGTGATGAAATTATTAATTCTTTCTCGGCATATTCAACAGAAAACAACTACTTTCCTGGCTATATGCCACGACGAACATTGAATTATATCAATTGAACATACACGATAGGAATTTGAGCATAAAATGAATATCGTCTGTATGATAAATGTCAGTTTGTCATACATCTAAAACAATAGGAATCATATTGAAGTGAATAGGTACCTACTGCATATCGTATAATATTTCTCGTTTCAAAGTTATTTTCAATTAAATCACCCACTAGACATGGAAACATTACTTGAAAATAAATGTTTTATTTCATTGTTATATGCTTGATATTTCTGATACCTACGTAGAGGCAATGATCCTATTCTGTCTCGAATAGATATCACCTACCAACAATAATTACTTTCTGAAAATTTTCAGGTTCCAGGAATTAGAAAATCTGGAAACATCTTGTAGGTTAATACAATAGGACTTGTTATTATATAAGAAAATATTTTATCGAATTTGAAAAACCTGGAATATAAAAAATGTACTTATCATGAGCAATTCATATTTTTATTTGGGAATGTTTCCGTCAAAGACTTGTACTCAATTATTGCTGGCACCAATCACACTGATTTATCATTCCATACATTTGCGTATACATATTATTCTGGATAGGTATACTTCAAGAGAACATCATTGGAATATTATTTCAACAATATCACCAGATTAATATCCGATCGGAAAACATTTTTGTTAGGTATCATGTTTAGTGGGTATATTGCCTTTCGCATTCAAATTTCCATTATCGGATTGTATCTCTATTCAGTTGACTGAAAATTCTACCCATTTCAACGAATAATTCAATCATCTTCATTTCTCTATATCATTCGACATTTTTCATGATGAAATTCCCATTAGATACATACTATTTGAAAAGCAACTTTGAGAAACTATTTTGGAGGATTTTGATTACAAAAAAAATCCATCGTTCTCATGAAATTTTGAATCAAAATCCTGTAGTTCTTTCTGGGTGTGTAGTCCTTCCCAACAACCTGAAATGTATTCCTCGGTCATGCTGAATGTTGTTGGAGTAACTGCACCACACGCATTAATTTCACATAGCTTGGGTCGAAGGGTCATTGCAACACCTTTAACAGCATTCAGCCGACCATCAACCACCCCCATCACCCCACCATCCATAGAATCTAGTTGAAGAGACCATCAGCGACATATAACTTATAGACCAGGAGATGGTGACAGGTGACCTTCTCCCATTTTACGCTGCATGCCTTCTCAAGGTTTTGTAATAACCCCAAAATATGAAAAATTGACGGGCCGACGCACATGTACACTTCTTAAGGAACAGCGTTACTTTGTTTGTGAAAAATTTCCGTGTTTCATATCATATCGCCTGTCGTTGTAATATACGGAAGATCAATCCGCAGCGGCCGAAAAGTCTCGAAGGGATTAGAGTAGATTAGATTTAGAGTGGGGCCTTCGGGCTATCTATTGTGTCTGCCCTCAAAATCGTTTAGAGTTCTTTGGCTAGCCCCACCTTATCTAGAGACTCCATAGGCTAGCTTTCAGATCCCATGTGTATCTTTGGGCTCTGGGTTTTTCCTCACCCAGCGTAAGGAACCTTAGTCTTGACAAGCCCTCACAGTGGCAAAGTATGTGTACTGCTGTTACCTCCTCTTCCTGACAGAACCTGCACAGCAGTTCTTCAGTCAGACCTATCGTACTCATGTGCTTGTTGAGCCTACAATGCCCCGTGAGAAGTCCCACTAGTATTTTAGTTGTACTTCGTTTCTGGCTCAGTAGATATTCTGTGAATGTTGGCGATTGTTTTTTAATGAACTCTTTTGCCTGTCTCATTCCTGGCGAATTGTTCCACCATTCTTGAGATTTGGTTCGCATCTATGATTAGATACTTGTCTTCTGTATAGCTTTCGCAATACCACAAAAGGGTTCTGGCCCATTCAGAGCTTTGTTTGCTCCTGCTCGGGCAAGTGAGTGCCTCTTCATTGCCCTCGTACCCTCTGTATGTGCTGGTACCCATGCTAGAGTCAGTCTGTTCTGACTGCCCAATTCATTTAGGGTTTCTGAGCAGTCCCATACTAGCTTTGAGTTAACTTGCAGTTAGTTAACTGGCCTTGATTGCCGCCTGGCTATCTGGATAGATTGCAATGGGTTTCCCTTTAAAAACTCTTGCCTTATGAATTCTTCCACGCAATGATGTATTGCAATGATTTCTGCCTAAAACACCGTCGCGTATTTGCCTAAGCTCAGTGAGATTCTTGTCTTCGGCTTTCCCCATAAATACCAGCTCCAGACCCTTCCTCGGTTTTGGAGCCATCTGTATCGACAGAAATGTCTGCATTGATAGGAGGTCTTTCCTTCCATGCCTCTCTGTCCCTTATACTTATTTTAAAAGTTTTTTTGAAGCTATATTTTGAGATTCAAAGGGGTTACCAGGAACTGAAGGAAATTAAAGGGGGCATCCGTGTTTGCAAATCGCATGCCGATGTATGGAATTGAAATTTTAGTAACAAAAACACTTTGGAGAAATCGTCGCGCCCCTCTTTCTGACCAACGTTGGAAAATTTGGAAAACTCTGTAAACATTTAATACAGGTTTTCCGTGAATCCAAACTGCATGCCATCAGAAATCAAATACTCCATTTGTATATATAATCAATAGTAGGTATAAAATATAATAAAAATCATCCAAGTCGTCTCCACGTTATTATATTTTAAATACTCCACTTTACTTTGAGATAACATGGATTTCTACAGTAGATTAATAGTAAATATTTATTTGGCATGCACTCCAGGATTTTGCAGAATAGAGGCATAGATGACGAATGTTGCAAATATAAGCGTATTTGCAACTCTTGTCGTGCATGTCTTCATTTTGCAGAGCCCTGATGGGGTACCTGAAAAACTACCAACTATCAATTCATTTTAAAAATGGAGTATCTTCCTGATGGTATTCAGTTGAGAATCAGGGAAAACCTGTATAAAATGTGTAGAGAGTTTTCCCGAAATTCTCCAACGTTGGTCAGACGAGGGGCGCATGCCAATTTTTCCAGAGTGTTTTTGTTAGTGAAACTTCTGATTTCTTCAGTTTTTCGTAACCCTTTTGTGCCCTTTCGGCCGCTGAGGATTGCATGCTATCAAATATTAGCGCACCAGTTTGTTTGAACTTCTGTATATCACAACGGCAGGCAGTATAATATCGCGGAAAACACGAAAATTCATCACTAAAAGAAAATAAGTGCTTTTCATTATGAAGTCCACACGTCCTGCGGCCAGGAACCCGTCTATTGTTCATATTTGAGGGTCAATTATAAAGCCTCAAAGAGGCATGCAGTGTAAAATAGGGGAACGTCACCTGTCACCTGTCACCATCTTCTGGTCTATCACTCCATCTCTCGAGCAACTACTGCACTTCGTTAACCACACGGGTGTGGGGGGGTCGAATCGATTGAATGGCACACGCGCAACTTCTAACTTTGTGATCTAGGTGGCAGTGGTTGCTTTGGAATCGATAATTGGCAAGTAAAACACACGAATCCTGATTTTTGCGCGAAAAACATGTAATCGATTACTAGGACACGATGGCATCCAAAACTTTTTTGTTGCATGATCGTATCTCGTAGATTTTGAGAACGATTTATTTTTTGGCTGCAGTTCGCGTTTGGATGCTTCGTGTCTATAGAATAGATTATTTTTGATGGTTGCATGTGTAAATTTTTTTATGGGTCATGACTATTTATATTTTTTTACAACACCGTTTCAATATTTGAAATACTACATGTTCTTTTCATCTTGATATTGACACAAGTGGGTGTCAATTTTCCTGTAGTGGCTATCCACATTGAATTAGAATGTTATCTGAAAATGAAAGGATGGAAGGATATATAATACTTGACAGAAATTCAATTCCTTCTCAATTTGAATTGATCTCCTCCAAATGAACGACACAGTATCAATGAAAATAATGATGACAATAAAATAACAGTCAAAGAAAGAGGACGAAAATTATCTTTGATGTTCATTGTCCATTCTGATAATCACGATAATCATGGTCTTCGTTGTAACCGTCGTCATAATTTTCTCATTTATCTTACAATTCATACAATATAAAAGTTCTACAGCTCTGCAGCCAGTTCATATGAGATGATATCTCATGTTTCGAGCCATTATTGGGAATGATGATATTGCCTCTAAACATCAATATAAAACTTCAAGAGGTTTCATTTCACGTAGAAAATTCAATATCTAGGAATTTGTAGCAGTAAATATCATAAAAGCATTTCGAGAAAATTGATATACTATACTAGGACAGTCTTAGACCTTCACGAGTAAGAATCAGCAATCAGCATTTTGTGAAGTTCTATCTGTTGTTTCGATATGATACTCTTCATTCCATTTCATTTTCAATTGATACCACAATCCTCACTTTTGTTTCAACATGTTTAATTTTCTTTGTCATCAGATCTGTATGAGGTTGATGTGGACAATTAGCTGCTTCATTTTTCGAAGTTCCTTCCTCCATTCTCAAGTTTTTTGATAGGTTGGTCTTCGCTTACTTCACTATCGTTTCATTTAGGTCTTGTACACTCTGCGATGGTCCAGAAGTCAAGGAACATGAAGGAAGATTCATAGATTCCTGTATTGATATATGTAACGTATACAGTTGATTCAGATATCTGGATAATCAGTAGTGAAATTACCATCAGTCTTGTGACATAATACAATTTATGCATTCATTCTCCAGACCCAACTTTTCCCAGCAGTGCCTTCGACATGAATCATTCCTCCTTTTTTTATGTTCGGAGGTATATATTTTGCAATAAATATGAATGAAATTTCTAATGGGTTCATATTCATGGGTCATGGAAAGTTTCACATTGTTATGAAGGGAATGTAGAGTATTTCGAATTTTGGTCACAAATATTTCAGCATTGAATATTCCCATGTTCCTTGTTATTTTTTTGGTAACATGAGGAAAACAAATATTGTCTTTGTCAAAAGATCCAAGAAAATTTAACATTTTAATGAATTTTTGAAGTCATGACCCTATTCGCGATTTTGCATGTGGCTGATATATATTTTTGTAAGCCATGTACCTGAGATAATTTTTTTGCTTTTTGATCGCCATACACGTATAGATTTTTGGTATGAGCGTACATCAAGTGCATTAGATCAGAAAGAACGCATATTCCTTATTTTTTCTCTGTCTAGCTCTGGCATCGAGAACAATCCGACTGTTTTCTATCGGCTGATGCCTGGTTCAACTGCTCAAACCAACAAGTTCCATACGTTCTATCTGCAACAGAGGCCCGACAATGGTTTCACTTGGGCAGACATAAAAGTCAACCATCCTTTGGATTATGAAACGATCAAGGAGTATAATTTGACGATTCGAGTTGAGGTAAGTGCATCAGAAGTAATATTGAAGAAGAAGAAGAAAGACCTAATTATACTAAAAACCAAAAGTTTTTGTTGACAAAGCATGATGTGTATGATGAGCTATAAGTAATATTGAAACTATAAAATCATATAGAATAAGCACATATATAAGGAACAAAACATTTAGGAAGAACATATACTAGTAAAAGTCACACTGTGAAAAAAGATATTGAACAATCAAAAAACGAATTATGAAAACTGACAAGCGTGTGTATGAAATTCTTGCAAGGCTTTATTCAATAGTAGCTCTTTGACTGCCTTTCTAAACTTGATATGTGTTAACAATGAACGAATATGTGACGGCAGGTGATTGAACATTATTTTGACAATATAAATAATAGATTTTTTATTATTGTACTCCTGAGAATTAGTAGGGAAACCGTACAGTCAACATTCCTTGTGTTGTATACCGACATCGAATGAATGTTCGTGGTATATTTTTTGTGGATCAAACATACACTAGGATGAAGATGCAAGTCAATGTCAGTATTTTTTGTGACACAAATAAGGGTTGACATGGTTCTCTGGATTCAGCTTTACTAAGGTATCTTACCGCTCTCTTTTGTTAAATGAACACAGAGTTCAATAGAAATTCAGAACTATTCCCCCGAAAACAAACTCCATTCATCTCAAAATTGAGTCAATCAGGGCAGAACAGACTGATCGTCTTGCAGATATATTCAATTTATATGAGATGACTCTTACTGCAAAACAATCAGTGTTGATAGTTTTTGTATTCAAGTTCATTGTATTTACCGAATTTAACATGAAAAAAATTCGGATACATTCCACAAAAAACTTCCTATGATTTTTCTGTGTATGTATAATGCTTAACATAATGGTCTGCCGACCGAAAACTGCCAACGACAGCCATATATTGACCTCAAACGTTTATGTACTATTACTGCTGGAAACTGACTAGTTTTCCTATATGCAGTCCCATTAAATGACATCAAAAATTGAAATGAACTTCGATAATGACACCAATATACTGAGAAAACTTTAATTAATTTGTCATTCAAATAGCAAATTCATGCTTCCAGAACAAATTTTCTGCAAAACAGGACAACGCATTTGATACATTATTGCAAAAATCAGTGATGAAGTTAGATAAATCGCTTGAGAAACAATTTTTTTCTCAATTTATACACATATCACAGTTGATTCCAAATTATTTGAACATTCTGGGATCAAAGTTGCATGAATATTTATTGTTTAAAACGATTCAATAACTAATCTTTATCTGTCAAGAGATCTCAGATCAATTATGTTGTGTATGTCTCATAATTTATATTGTAAAAATCGTAAAACATATGACAATGTAGTTTTGTTCGTCGGGGAAGAGTTATTTCACTAAAGAAATAATGAAATACATCATTATAATGCACAAGCCAGAGAAGAGTTGCATTAACCAGTGATAATACTTGATGCTGTATGAAACAATCAAAATATATCGGTATCGAATTATTATAATGAATAAGAAGAATCATCAACAGTTTTCTCTACCATACTGACCAAATCGATCCTGATATTACAGAAAAATGTTTCGTTTCATTTGATTTCACTGGTTCAAAATGAACTATATATACTAATATAGTGCTCACTGCACATTCATGGAATGTTGAAATCGAAAAAAAAAAACACGTGTATCGAGATCGACATATGTTCATCAATCACTATCACTATCTATTGTAAACTGAAAACTGATGCCTTATTTATCTTCGAAATGAACATAAGGGGCATATTTATGAATTACATGTTTGTTAGTGTCCTGGATTCTTGGACCATGGTAAGATCGGTGCTTCACATTTCGGCCGATTATTTGAAATTTATAAGTATAGAAAAAGAGAAAAGGCTTTCTCAATGTCCTCCAATGAAAATAGACATTTTCTGTGATTTTTATTCAGATTCCGATTTCGCTGGGTTTGCTAATTACGAATATCATGATCGGGTAGCTCTATACTTTCGAAAGCAGTAAAAGGGGATAGATAGATGTTTGCTGGAGTCAGAACAATGTGTTTTGATATAAAAGGCATCTATTCATTTAATGGCGTTGAGTTGATGTGTGGTGGGAGTCTTTTGCGATGAAACTCATTTGATTTATGATCAAATAATTCTTTTTCCAGAATAATGGAGCTCAACAGCTCGCCTCCGAAGCCACCGTTTACATCCAGTTGGAAGACGTTAACGACGAGATACCGCTGTTCACCGAAAGAGAACAGGAAACCGTGCTGGAGGGGGAACCTATAGGCACCAAGGTCACGCAAGTCAACGCCATCGACAAGGACGGGACGTTCCCCAACAATCAAGTGAGTTTTAATGAAGAATTGCAGCGGCAAGTGGAACAAGGAGTTATGTTACAAATATGAGTTCTTGGAAAAATAGGTTTTAGTAAAGTTAGCTGGCATTTTTTAATGGAAGCTAGTTTAATAATCTGATTTATGCAACTGTGAGAAATAGTTTTAGGTTGATTTCTTATGATTTACAGCATTTTGCTATAATATCATTTTTTGATAGACATCTGGATTTATGCATACTTAACCCCTTCTTCCATTGCCTGACATGTAGGCAATGGGCACATAGCTCCCTTCTTTCATTGCATAATTGATGTGTAATGTAACATAGCCCCTTCTACCTCTGTGTATCTGCTCAGGTATGAGGAATTGAAAAAAAAACTGACAGGGCAAGTTACATATGCACATAAAACCTTCTTCCATGACATAACCGAATATTTTCGGAAAATGTTACTTCCACATGCCCCTTCAATTTCGACACGCCGTCAAAATTTTCATATTCATTCTCAAAATTTTCAGATTTATTCTCGAAATTATTGAGATTTAATAATAATATACTTCGTTTTCCTTCTGATAGTTACAGAAACCATAAAGGAATAGTCGATAGAACAAAACAGTAAAATATCATCGCATCCTTAGGTTAAATAATCTTTAAGGGAGTAGTAACATGATAATGTCAAGAATTCATTGAGTTGGCCTTTGAGAGAGTTAATCTTCACGATAGTCGTCAAATTATTGGGTAGTCTATTGAAAAGCTTCAGTGCTACAAAATTTGGTACATTCTCTCTGATTTTGGGTTTTGCAAAGGGTACATAATAATAATTATGAAGGTCACCATTCAAATTATGCTTTTCCTTATTCCTGAAAATGAACATACACATTTCAAATATACAAATACTAGTGACAGCTGAAATTTTGCATTCCTTGAAAATCGGTCTACAAGAAGTTCTCCTGGGCATATTGAACATATATCGTAATATCTCTTTTGTGTTACCAACACGTCGGTCACTGCTACTGAATTACCCCACAAACGACTTGCATATCACAGTCGAGAGTCTACTTGAGCGAAGTATAAGTTCAAAAGTTCAATGAGAATCTTATATTCCTTAATGAAAATGTAAGAAAATATTATTGAGACATTCATCCACCGAGATACCTAAAAATGTGACGGTTTTCTTTTGTTCAACATTTGCATTATCACCGACCAGATTTATGGGTTCTGCACTTTTTTTGCCATGTATGAAATCTCACTAAATTAGTTTTAGTTGGAGTGAGGTAAAGATTATTGGAAGAAAACCAGGTACCGAGGAAGTCTAGTACTACACTACTTTCGGCAGCAATATTGTATTTGTCTGATATTATTAGAGATACATCATCAGCATAATATATGTATAATATAAAATTGGTATTGGGTGAAATGGCTCTGAAATGTTCTGGTTCCTACTGGGAAATAAGGTAGGAATTGGTGTTCTTCTTAAATTTCTGGAGGTTATATAGAATTTTGGGATTTATCTGTTGTACTATCCGAAAAGAAAGATTTTGATGGAGAATACCAACAAACGAGACTTTCTCTCCTCGGTTCAAATTGCGATGAAATGTTGCAGTATTCGCAATGTCAAAATTGTGTCATTGTCATTGATATTCCTTTGATATACTCTGCTTTTAACCATATTGGCGGTCCTATTCTCTCAAACTTTAGTGGAAGGTTATTGGAATGCCACTAAAAAAACTTGTTGATTGAATACTGGACACCCGGTACAAAACATTGACTTTTGAATTTTTCAACCGAAATCTTGAATATTTCCTTTTGTATTGAGAAATAATATGAAAACTTGAAGAGTATATTGTCGAGAAATACAAATACCTATGGAATAACATCAATCAAACTCGCATTCATTTCGAAATCTTTGATTATAAATTAACTTCTCCAAATTATTATAAAACATTCAGTACAGTGTAGTTTCGATCAGGTCAGCGGAGTTCATAGACGTCAGTTCCTGCAAAAACCGCTTACCGTGCGATAATATCTAGGTGAGCAATATCGAAACGTAATGGCCATTCCCATTGCAGAAAATTGCAAGCATCGATTCCGAATATAAATAGTACCCGAGTCGATAAGGCATCATTATCAATAATACAAATCATTTGTAATTATCAATTAAAAATTGTTCGCTGTCTTCCCGTCTTCAATCCTGTTGGTCAACCCCATGGTAAACGTTGTAATGTGAGTACTGTCTTCATCAAGTGCTTTTTGCGATCTGTTTCATTTGGCAAGCCATTATGTTCTTTTTCTTTGGTAACCTATCATGTGGCAAGCATTTATTCACCATTTTTCCATTTAATCAATTAATGTCAAATTTTATATGAAAGGATCAAAACCTCTCGTGAAACAGCCAAGCGAGTAGCTGAGTTACGACCTATACGAGGATCAACATCTGAGTTGCGACACGTGATGGAGGCGCCGTTTGATCTCAATAATGCCATATAAGCTACTAGAACCATCTGAGTTGCGAGAAATTTTGAGAATGAATCTAAAATTTTTTTATACATAATCCCAAAATGTTGAGAATGAATCAATGAAACAAATTGAAACAGTTGCGCTAATATGCTGTCGTATTTCACTAACAGCGAACGTCGGCAGCAATCAGTCAAATGAATATTGATGGGGGAAGATTTTGGGTCGCGACATTTTTTTTCTCGCGAACTAGGTGTTATACTGATCGATATGAATTAGGATGACAAGGATTTGGATAATGGATTACTCAAATTTCGGTATCCTGCTTGGAAGATGTCGTGTTCGAATTATCGCTGATGAAGTTAGATGATGGCGCTGACTAATGGTTCGCTAAATTGATAATTTTTATCGAACCTAACGCCACAAGTTTCCCCGATAACTTATCGATCATTTTTATCTCGTTCAGAAACTTCGTAACGTGAGAATGAACTCCAGGGACTGATCCATCACATTTTTCTCAAGGAACGGAAAAAATATTCCACAAACAGTGACTTATTCACCATCGGATAAGTAGAGGTCTTCATAAAAATATTGAGCTTGATATCCGACGTCATCATCTTTTAGAATACGGCGAATCAAAAAAGGGAGTGATTAAAGTTATTCAGATTTTGATTCGACGTACTCGCATGGTATGGTTGTTGAAACAATCTACTTATGCACCTTTGCACTTTTACCACTAGATGGCTCTTAGGACTAGATAGTCCTCCTTCTCTTCGGGGCATTTGATTGACTTCATATATAGTAGTAGCTTTCGTGAACCGGTTGTCAGCTGGCCTAGGGCAATTGATGAGGTTTGGCGAAGCTGAAACATACTGTCTTGCACCAAATGACAATCGATTCACGAAATTTTACTGAGATCTCTTAGTCTTGAGATTTGAGTTTCCTCATCATCTCTCAGTAGGACATCAAACCACTGTGAGGATTCAGGTGTTGTGATTAGTCTGCAGAGTTGTGTCATTTTTGCCTTTCTGTAATATGGACGTTAGAGTCGATAATCGACGTACTCGTATGGTATATGGTTGTTTGAACAATCTACTTATACACCAACGGCTGCTTAACACAATGTAATCCATATTTTACCCCCTTTGGACGAATTTTCCTGTTAACGAGTACGCACTGATGATGACTTAACAATAAATACTATACACTCTTATTTCTTTTTGATCAACGAACAAATCAAATATATCTTTTCCGGCAACAAGAAAAGATAATCTGAGCTGAAAGCTATTAATCATTCATCTAACGTTCTCCTGAAAAAGCACTCCTTGGAGCTTTTCCACTTACACCGCCTCATTCATTATTGAACCGTTTGTGCGTTTGTGTTTTCGAATCTTTATTAGCAGTCGTCTGATCCGGTGCAGCACTGCACTCCGGCTGAGCATACAAAATTCATGTAGGAGATGTTCTAGCCATTGCAATGGGACTTCAAATGATGAATGAAACAAACAAAAAATATTCATAATACCAAAACAAAGAGTGAGAAGAACAAATACATCTATACCAATTCTTCAAATAATTGAAAAAACTGGTACTTGGGTAGCGGGAGAAACATAACTACTATTCTCAATAATGCAAAAAAGTTTTCCGGAATCGATCAAAGTTTTGTACAGTGGACACACTGTACCTGAAACTGCGATCATTTGCAAAGATCTATTTTATTCGATACACAGTGTATTTACCCTTCTCAAGCCATGATATTGTAATCATGTCAAACACACTATCAGAAACACTGTCAATAGACAAATTGCTTTGCCCACTCAAATCACGGTTGCAAACATCAGCTGCTCATATTGTTGATCTGCCTAAGATACGCTCACTTTTGACAAAAATAAACCTCCATTAGAAAATACATTTTGTCCCTGTCGCCTCATAGCCTATCTACTGCTATAATATCATCGAATTAATGAAACGAAAAGCATTATATGAAGGTAATCACGGTAGAGCGGAAGTGGGAAACAAAAGTGTACTGGCGATTGCTTCTGTGGAATTGAGTGCTAGTGTTTGTATTTGCTAATTGTCAAACTATGTTCAAATTGTAGACAGGTAACGTTCAATCATCTACAGACCTGTTCCGGGCTATTGATCTTCATCATTGAAGGTCAGTCACCAGACAGCGATGACTTATAGTTGCTCACTATCTCATAACTTCCTATTCGACATTGAGAATAATGCTGAATGTGAATGAAGAATACAACAGTGACCTTTCTACGTTATCATTCAAACTAAACTATGGAATGAGAATTGTCTTGTAACATTGGGAATTGTATTTTACATTTCCCAATGTAAGAATCGGGCTCATTTGATTAGCCAGATCTCTCTCGAGTTTCCTCACTAAATCGTTTCTCTTTACTTCCAGGTGTACTATTACATCGTTGATTCGCCTCGTAACGAGGGCAAAGACTTTTTCGAGATCAATAAGGAAACGGGCGAAGTGTTCACGAAAGTAGTGTTCGATAGGGAAAAGCAAGGCGCGTACGCTTTGGAGATAGAGGCAAGAGATGGAGCCCCATCGGCGAGACCGAACAGCGACAATGAACCCAATTCAGGTGAGTGAACATTTCGGAATCTTGATGAGGAGAAACCAGTTTTGGGTGGGACACCTTATCACGTTTAATCTATATAGTTCAATCGAAAAACAGGAAAACAATTCAGTGGAAGGTCCAATGTGGAACCTCATCACGATCAGAGGAATCATCTAGCATACGTTGAAACATGATAATATGAATGTTGAACACAACTGTGCACGCTCATGATGTTCTTTAGGAAAGGAATTCATTCAGTCAAAGGTTCAAGCTGGGGTGGATTCAATGTCAAAATGCATCTTCAAAGATCGATCATTTTGTCTGACCCTCTTGCAAAGTCAGGTGAGATCAGTTTTCATTGAAGCAACAATAATTGGTTATCTGATTTCCATCTTACTCCAAAAGAAGTAGTTTGAGATATGATGAATTTCTACCATGACCTGTCCTACATAATTCAAGAATTTGAGGTAGTTTCAGGTTGGGTGAGTCTTTCACTTTCTTTGTGTATGTGCTTTCATGTACAACACCTTTGCATTCGTTAGGGTTACATATTTGACAAACATATGTATAGATCGAGGCTTCATCGGATTCTCCATACAGAACAAGCTGCCTCATTCTCTTACCTCTGAGCCTATATTCCAGTGTCCAATCATCTGTTGTGATTCCCGTTAGTTGGTGTTCGGAATCATTTGAACTTGACACTTGCACAAGATCTTCTTGAAATCGAGCTTGTATGCTGTGTCATTTCTCCTTCAACCCCATGATGTTTCGAGAAGCTAGAATTTCAAAACCACCTCGGGGCTCATAGCCACTACTCATTACTTTTATGACTGATTGGCTTTCATTGTTTGAATCTCCACTCATATCGGAAGATACCTACTTGGAAAAATACCACTCGGGTATTATTGAGTAGTTACTACTTCACACCACTTTGAGAAACTATGGACCTCGAACGAAGGCTATTAAGTAGGTACTTGTTCCGTAGCAAAAATTCTAGACTCATCTGCCGTTTCCATAGCCGCTGTTGTACTTTGTGGTTCATTCTTCCATGATATAAAAAAATCAACCTCACTTCAGGACGACCTTGTAGAACTGTAAAAATGATGGTACTTCATCAGGAACAAAGATATTATGAATGAAACTCAAAACATGAGGCTTGCACTCACATATTTCTTCGTGTGGCAATTAGAAGCATCCTCCACTACCCTCCGACTTACGAGCACTATTCAAATAAACTGATTGAATCTTCTGCAATAATTTCTGGAGTATAGTCAGTCTAACTCCTGTATGTTCTGGGCAACTTATTGACAATTGCTTCAGATAAATCAGCATTTACACCAGTCATCAGCTTATTAAACAGACAGAAATTGCTCTACTGGCTTCACAAGCCGATTCTTAATTTCCCATATTTAGTTTGTGTTCATGGTACCGTCAAACCTACATATACCAAGGTATATATCAGAGAGATTTAGTTCATATAATTTTCATCCAGCATATTCTGAGATGATTTTGAGAGTTTCAAAAACACAGGTGGCTCTGATGATTCGAGGATATTTCATGTGAGAATACATTGGAACGCATGATGGTTCATCTCGTGATATATCTAGATTTGCAGGTCGGTAAGTGTGTATCATAGTGCCTTCTGATCAACTCCATGTACCTGTCGAAGATTGTACAATTTTCATACTACGATTTGGAAATATCGCTTGGCACATAATAACTCTTTTGAAGGTTCTCTCATTTCGAACGGAAAATAATAATTAATTATTTGTTTGGCAAAGAAACTTACAACTCGAGAGCTTTCATTTCTCTGAAATCGAAGACATCAGCAACTATATATTGCCTCACGTTAGTAACATGTTACCTTCCACTTTTCGTCTGCGTCAAAGATATTAATAGCTGGAAGTTTACCCGGAGCGCTTATAAATTTTCTGTTCCTGAACATCTGACAGAAACGTTATTTCTGAGGAGTGTTAACAGTGCACTATTTCGGGAAAATGAGAAATGCTCAGCGTTCTTGAAGAAGAGGAGAGTTCAATATAATTTCGATGGTTTTCTCAATCATGGATAAATATAGAGTGATCACCAGAGATCACCGTATGAGTGAAAATGTTCATATATAAGGCAAGACTGCAGAAAGTATATTTCAGATTTCATAGAACCTGATTATGTGATAATAATCAATTAATGATTTTGAAAGAGTATCCTCATTTTCTTATATTGAATATCATCAAACATTTTACTATATTCAAACGTTTCATAAATGTAATTGTTAATTATTGTAAAAGGTGACCATATAATTCGGGAAAAACGACAATTGAATATTGGAAAAATATTACAATTTATTAACGACGTGAAATTCGATGTTTCAAATTAACAGGCTATCTCAACAACTAGATGAGTTATCGAAAAACTGGTATTCATGATACGGGTTTGATCTTGAAGGAACCTGAAATGGCGCAATTGGAATTTTTATATCTTCATTTATTACAGGGGTAAATTGAAAGTGTCGATTTCGTTTTAATTTTTTGAGTATTTCATGGTGGAGGATATTGAAAGATTCCATATCATATCATCTGGGAGACTACTATAGGAATTGAAATGTGTACATTGACAATACTCTTGTGGATTGATCGAAAGGTACTCATACTATTCGAGGATGATTACAATGATGGTAAAACATTTTTGAAAGTCGTTGTAACATTTTTTGGACAGGACAGTGCCACGAAATATTTAAAAATTTCGTAAAAGACCAAACAAATGATGTAATAACCGTTTTTTCGTCTTTTACAAACATTTTTGATGTTTCGTGACACCGTCCTGTCCAAACATCGACTTTCAGAAATTGTTTACGACCATTGTAATCATCCCCAAATAGTTAAGTACCATTTGATCAATCCTACAGATTTCAATTCTCATTGTAGTAGTCCTGATGATGGAAATATACATTTCCGAATGCTCGGACAAACTGTAATGAGTTCATCTATACTTTGCTGCAATCCCTCCCAACTAGCAAGCTAGTTTTTCATATATAAATATATAAAGAGCACTCTACCTGTTTCTTCCACAATTTCAGAAATGTTATTCGCAGAAATATATTCAGTATGTCACATTGAATTTCTAATCATTGCCCTGATGCCATAGCTGCTGGCGAACAATGTTATCACAGGAGATGGACCCAAGTGGTACTCGAGTATATATTATTAGTATCTCTCTCATGGTTGTAAATTCATGAATCCACGTCAATTATTACGGAAGATACGGATGTGCAACCATCAGAAATGTGACACACTGACTATATTTTTGCGAATATTCCTGAAATTTTAGTGAAAAAGATAAGGGTGATATATATATTCGATATTGGAACGCCTGGGACGATCCAACTGTGTCAAAATATACGGGGTGTGCTATAAGAAAAAAATGGCTGCCGTATCTTTTCAATGATACCCTGTATAAAACATATATGGAGATTATTTCAACCATTGTTTTCAACATATTCATCGGTACCAATCATGTAATCTTCAAACTGTCGCACATATCGATAACATTCGAATCAAATGTATTTCAAGCAATATTTTGTTACAATTTCTGAAAACGTATTTTTAGATGAAGACGACGAATATTTCAATACTTCCGTTTACTGAATTGGATTTCGTAATAAATTCCTCAATATAAAAAGAAAGTAGTAGGTATCAGCAATAATAAACTCCAGAGTCTCCAAATACTTCTAACGAAATGAAATATACGAGATATGTATAGGTGGAGCGTTATATGAGCTCTTGAACAAACTCCCTCTTATTCGTATTAGGTTCCGTATTCAATTTTCCTTATCTGTAAATAGAATGATGCCATCCTATTGTGGACTTTTTCTGTGTTTCTCAAGTGATTAACTCGGCAAGAAACATTTTGATAAGTACTTCAACATATTCGGGTTATACATTGATAACTTGTTGCATAATTACGAAGAGTATCAGTTTAAACTGACACGATTTGTATTTGTGCAGGAAATTTGAGATGTAAATCCTCGATATTTCGAAGTTCGAATTGGATTTGATGCGATCAATTTTTAAGTAGTTTTGAACGAACGTCAAAATTTCACAACGCGTTTTATTTATACGTAACAATATGAATTGGTTAGTATGGAAATGGAAATAATTTTTAAATTTTTAATTGGTGTTACTATACTCTATGTATATCCAGGTATATTCGAAATTGTACAAGGTAGGTTGACTCAATTGCACGTTCTGATTTGTTTGAAATCATACGAAGAAAATAATCAAACTTATATGTATTCCGAGCAATCCCAATGGGAACACTTTCGGTATACTTGGCATCATTGTTGATTCTTTTTATGTCTATGGGAATGGAGGCGGGAATTTTATATGATTCGTACAAACTGAAGACCACAAAAAGTAGGTTTCGAGAAAAACGCATTTCAAAGTCTAAAACCTCCTTTCTTTTTGGAAAATGAGCAATTGAGTTGAACAACTAGAAATAAAAATCATATCTGAATGAAAAAATCATCGAAAACAAAAAATAAGTCCAAAGATTCGATGGACAAATGAGGAATGTCCAAATAAATTGTCAAAAAACTGGATTGTTTACTCGCAATTATCTGCTCTGGTACATTTCTCCATTCTTGCCTGACTACCTAATGAGTGATAAGTTGTCATATAGTACGTCTGACATCTCTATAATCAGATCATTTTCTATAAATTCCACGGGATATGAGTAGGAATCATCATGTAGCAATCTCATTATTTTATTCCCATCACTCAGACGTACTCGACAAGCCCAGTCAGCACACCTTTTTGTCGTCAACCTCGGAATATGTCGAACAACTCTTTACCAAAACTTGTTTATACATAGAACGGCAGAGCTTTGGAATTTTTTGCTATACACAGAATTCTCAAGAACTCATAATCTCCAAATGTTCAAAAAAATCCCAATACTCACCTCCTCTCCCTATCCTACCTAGGTACGCACAATGTTCCCCGAACATTATAGGGATTCCCTTTGGTACGCTCCAAGAGATGAAAAAAGGTGGCCGTATCTATTTTTTTTCCTCATATTCTGTTTGCCTGAGAAGTTCACTTTGACCTTTTGACAGTGTGAAAACAACCTATTCAAATCACAATGGAATCTGTGTTCAAGCAAGCACTAAGCTTGGACGTTCCCCTTTCTTCACATTTTTGAAGTGGACATTCCGCGTTTTTTCCATGTGAACGTATTTTCGAAGGAGCATATTAGCTGACTATGATGCATTATTGCTATGGACTTCTGTTTATACTAAAATATATTGGTAAGGCAATCAAATGGCGATGTCAAGTTAATTTCCACTATATTCTGACATTCCCCCTTTTTCCCCTATGGTCTTCAACTGATGTATTAAAACACTCTCGCTACATATCGTTTCTCGATAATATATATTTTCCTACCCTATTCACAATATTTTGGGAAGATGATCACTAGTCAATATAAATGATTCAGTATCTAATATTGGTCTTACGAAGTTGTCTGTTAGGAAATTTCCTATTGTATTCTCGTGCACATACCACAAGTTGTTGATTCACTTCTGTCATCGTTGAATTATGATTTTAATTCTGAGAATTCTTGTACGTTGAATTTACGACCGATATGGAGGTTCTCTCTCAATATGAGGATATTTTGTTTTTGACAATGAGAATAATTCCACAATTAGATGAATATCAACTGTTGGCACACTGCCATTGGTACAGGCTTTTCCTGGCCTCATTTTTTGAAAACTCTAACACATCGATGGATAATCGATTGACTATCGTCGAAACGTATTGGAAATTATCAACATCTGGATATGACGAATGAAGCGACATTTATTTGATATCGTGAAAAAATCAACGAGTCTGAGGTACACAGGTTCTCAACCTGACTAACATTGGTACTTTCTCTGCTGTTATACCATGTAGTACATCGAATTTCATCTGTTGAGTATCAAGAACTGAATAAACTCTATGTTGACCTACGCAATGCATAATTTCAATTATCATTTCTTTATTTGTCTCAGATGGCAGAAAGTTTTGCTCCATTAGCTAAATTGGAAAGATATGCATCATGCTGATAATGATAACTTTATATAGCGAATGTGTATATCGATATAAACTTCTTTCAATGAAAGTCAACTGTAAGGTTTTATTTTTCGCTTTACGATCAAAGTTAACATCGTATTTTAAAACTTCTTCCATTCTACTAGTCTTCGCTATACGAACGTTCCTCCCGTCATTGTTAATTGCATTCATCTTCATTTTACGAGTCTACTTTACTCAGATTGAATCAGCTTAGAAGACAAGTTGTATCTAGTTATAAAGATTATCCAGTTTCTGAAATGTCTGTCGGCATAAATTTCATCGTTTTCACTATCAGAACAACATCAATGCGATTCTAAGGAAAATTGTTATACATTCTTGAAAACCTATAATAATGTAGCAGAGCCTATTTGAGGCAATGTTTTTCTATAAAGTGGATGATTTCATGAGAAACGTATCGAACACAAAGATACTGCTAAGTCTGCCCTTCTGTCCTACTCTTGCTACATCTTCAACAGAGGGATACGAAATTGATTACTATCATATCCGTGCGAAATCCTATCATTTTGTTTGTGATACTCAGATAATACTTTCGAATCCATTATGGGACTGTGCGAGAGGAACAATGCTCTTGGTTAAAAGCCTGTCACTATTAGCTTTCTCTAATCTGCTTCCATTTCCTTACCTTCTCTCGTCATACTTGAGGCAACAGCTAATGTAACTTCAATCATTTAAGTTGTATATATCCCCCAAGCCTTCCAGGTAAGCATCTCTGAGAGAGCATGAGGATAACTCAGAGAATACTGATGTCGAAAATTCAACAACAATCCCATGAAATATTTTTCTACTCACATAACTAAAATGCCATTTAGCGTACGGATATGTACCACGCTAAATGATCGATTAATCACGGATTGACGATCTGTGATTTATTCAAAATATTAAAACACGTTACCATGGCAACACGATTTCTTAAACACATTACCATGGCAACACAGTTCATTAAACACAGCTTCAGTAATCTGAGACATATTTGGTCTGTCAATTGTGTTAACTGTCAACTGTTATTTTTAAATTTTGTATCAGAATTATTGAAACAATATTCGTTTGTATCAGAATTATTTATTGAAAATATATATATGCAAAATGTAGACGACAGTGGAATCGGAGAGAATGTTCTGGTACTTACATATCTCCAAGAAGTGTGAAAATGAAGCATCCATCTTTGAGAACAATTTATTTATTCTGCGCTAAGTATGACAATAAACGTGAAACAAAGGTTAGTAAGCAATGAACTGGACACAACTACAACCAATATTAGCAGGAATAGCAGGTATGTTAATGTAATCTTCGGAGTTCGTAGAAGAAGCATAGCATGTAACGCGTTCACAAACTCTTCTAGACACTCGTTTATTAAACACTCGCTCCACTCTGCTCAGCTCGTGCTTGAAATACTCGGTTCTTAAAGGACGTTCATAACACTTGTTACATAAAATACTATGTTGTAGCTGTGTATATTTTTTCTCAAAAGGTCATTGCTGACTCAAACACAATTAGGAACTGAAGTTATTAGAGTAGACGAAAAGAAGTATTTGTTGCATCAACAAAAAAAAAGAGTTTGAACCTTTCTTGTTGAATTACCCAGATAATATTCATTTCAATTCCACCCAGGATGTAGTTCAGGAATAGGGATAGCACAGGAAGGGTTTTGAGATTTGGCAGTGGTCTTATGTAGCCATTTTTCACGTTAGTGAATGGAAAAGGTTATGTGATGAGATAACGTAATATATTATGATTAATAACGTAAATAAATCACATCCCAATAATGTCATACTACTCACGTTTGTGTACATAATTCACTCACCCCTGATAGGCAGCACGTTATATTGCAGGCTGTGGCTGTGCGGTGACATCAAAATTACGTCTAAATGTCATAGTCGTGAAGGAAGTTCTCTCAAACATTGCATGTAGATATACATCATGGACCTTTACGAATAAATCATACCTATATGATATTGACTATGCTTTGATGTGACGCGATTGGTGGTTTAATCCCTCGCGTGTCAAGTGTCTATTTTGTTATCTTTTCAACGAAGCTATCGTTAGAATGCATCTCCGTCAGAGTGAGATCAGCTATTTTTATTTGTATCTATAGTCATCTAGTGAGTATCCGCGAGATGTATAGCAATGCAATAAAAGGTGCGTAATGAAGCCACATGTTTATACATGCATTCTCCGTCACATAATCTCTGCTCAATAGATAATGACATAGCCTATTATTAATAGATTCTCTAAAAAAATAAACACGAACAAATTGGTACGTCACACCCCACGTAATCTTCAGACGTCATCAATCATTGCATCGTTATTGAACTAACGTTTTCAATAATCCTATACATGGCGTTTATCAGCTCATTAATACAACGTCACAGTGTCTATAGTGATTATTGGTGATATGAAGTTACTAAACAAGTTTTACTAAACTGGTACGTCTGATGAATCCATTGATGAAATACAATGTTTTTATGCTATGGGGACCTAGTATGACATTTCATTATCAGATGACGGAATTTGCAGCCGGATCTTCAACTAACTTGAAACATCACGTACTCATTCGAGAAATCGACACGAATGGCATCCAAACTCCGTTCTGTTTGTTATTTGAGTCGGATATTCCTCGAGATACATTCCCAGGAATTGATGCAGCCTGTTCAACTTCGTAGTTCGGAGACATCCTGAGTTCGAGTTGGAAAATTCATACGTGCATTCGCGAAGCATAAAGGGTTCTTTAAATTAATAACGTCGTATTCCTGCTGCTGTTGTGTCTCAAGGGATCATTTTGTGTCACGAATTCAGAATGGAATGACTCCCGCGGAAGCATTCTAGTTGGGTTTTAGTTTTTTTTTCAACGTAGGTTGCTGACGTGTTGTCTGATTTAATAAGTCAGGAAGGTGCAAAGACGGAATTGAATTGCATAATTTGATGTAGCTATAGATGATTTCGCGAGAGAACTGGATTCTCTGGAAAACCTGAACCTACTTATCTAATATTCTTGAAGTATTTTTCATTCATATCAAAATATATTTGTTTCACTATCTCGTAAAATGGGTAAAGGTATCTTTATCAACGTTCTATATTTATATATATGTATAGAACTGTTTTGGGGTTCTAGTTCATTCAGTTTCTCGATTCGATTCCAGGAAAATTTCATTTCATTTATGTACATACATTACAAGCCACTTTTGAGGCGGTATAACGACCCACTCACATGAAACATAATATAATCTAACCTAACCTATAGTAGTTGCACCCTACGCAACAAAATTCAATTTGAATCACTATCACATGAAATTTTTTATTCCATCAAACACATATGAAAAAGTGGAAAGGATTATTTTTTTCTGTCTGAAGAATATACAGTGTGTAAAAGCCAAATGGAATAAATTTATTATTTCGGTTACTCTACATATTTATAAAAAATCCCGAAACACGTCTACTACTTTTTCGAGGGTGACATCGTTCTGAATTATTTTCAGCTCTACGGCGTTGCCGCTTCTGAAGTAACAACAACTTTGTTATTTCAAATGGAACACCCTGTATTTCATTGCATTTTTAGATTCTCCGCAAAGAGCTGATTTCATCAATGCATCACACTTGAGATATTGCGGAAATGATTACAGGGTGTTCAAAATCGAGATTTTTCCAATTAAGCATTTTTTTGTGTCGAAACTATTCATTATTGGTCAAAACGGCTTTCATATCCCTATCTCAACTTTTGATTTACTATCTACTAACATTTAATTGGAACAGATACAGGGTGATCACAATTCTGAATCTTGAACCCCCCTTTATTTTTTACAATTAAATGTCAGTAGATAGTGAATCGAAATTTGGGATAGGGTCATGTGAGTCGTCCCAACCAATGATGAATAGTTTCGACACAAAAAATCCTAAAGTTGAAAAATCTCGATTTTGAACACCCTATAGCTCTGTAAACATTATCGCAAGATCTCAAGTGTGATGCATTGATGAAATCAGTTCTTTGGAGAATCTAGAAATGCAATGAAATACAGGGTGTTTCATTTGAAATAACAAAGTTGTTGCTACTTTTCGTTAGAAGCGGCAACGCCGCAGAGCTGAAAATAATTTAGAACGATGTCCCCCTCCAAAAAGTAGTTGATGCGTTTCGAGATTTTTTATAAATATGTAGAGTAACCAAAATAATGAATTTATTCCATTTGGCAACCCTAACCTTCAATCATTGCTAGAGATCCTATGAATCTGAGTGTCATAAAGGTTACTTATATTTATTTGAACTGGATTACTGTTCAAAATGGCAGGTGGGTGACTTTCATTTTCTTTGAATTGTGGTTTATTTCAGAAACAAATTCCATTCAAGTACATCTTCGCCTTCACAACGTTACTTCCCTTGGCTTTGAAAAGTTGTTCGTTCATTATTTCCGCTACAAAGTACCTTCCAGGGCAATAAAGGATTAGACTCGATCTAAATGAGATTGCATCGCTTTCAATTTCCTGGAAATCCCTTTGCCTTTGCAAAATCGTGGCTTGTTTCTCGTGCTTATATAAATTTTCACGAATGACGCAATCATCGCTCACGTCTTTATACTTGTATAGGTCTAATTTCACCTGTCCCTACAATGTTAAACGAAAGATGTATTTCATCATGATTCCACTTGTTTCGATGTTTCTATAAGGCCGAATTAAGATGAGGAGGGAGTTCATAGGCTGATTTTGAGTTGAATCGAACTCTCAGGTAAAATCATGCTTCAGTTCAATACGATTTTACTCATTTCACTAATAATATGGCGAGAATTGCGCAAGGATTCGTACATTTGATATCTCCAGTCATTTTTCACGGAAGATAATCCCAATTATGTTCGTAGAGAAGGTGGGTATTATGAAGTGTTTTTGAAAGTTATGAGTTTTTGGGAATACCTGAATCATGTGATTTTATACAGTTGAAGGGTGTGAAATGTAACCAGTCTTTGGATTATTTGAATTGCGTAGAGACCTTTTGATACCGGTTGACCCGGAACCAACGTACCAACCTATCTATATCTTTGCTATCTTGAATCTATTTGATTTCATGAGTGTATGACATTTCTTATTCGACCAGTGCATTTTTAATTTGGAATACAAAGTATAATTTTATCCTGGAAATTAAGATTCAGCATAGAATTACCTTTCCAACAATATCATGATAGTACACTCAATTCACAAGCTACTCATATAATTGCTATTTTTGTATCAAAATTTGTGATTTGAAAGACAATTCCGAGGTGAAAAATACAAAAGTATCAGTGAGGGAAAAACATATAATGACATTCACCTAGTGTTGGGTTTTTCAAAATCATATACATAGATATATGTATACCTAAATGATAAATAGATCAAATCTATGCAGTCGAATATCAAGTGATCTATTCATTTCTAAAAACAAGTCAAAAAAAAACAAAACATACATTTGCGATATTCCACTAAATTGCTCGATTGAAGAGACACAGCCGGTGTGAGGAAAAATCTCCGGTACAAGGCCAACTCAGTACGCATTTTGACCTCCTCGTAGGCAGGACGCTTTATTTGTAAATTTTTGGAGTTCTACGGAACCGCTCGGTTGTGTGCTTTTTTCGTCAATCGCGACGGGCAACCGTTATATAATTTGAGGACGTCTCCATTGGATGTTTCATACCACCAAGAAGCAAATCTGGACCATTGGGGCGCCCCTGAACTACACAGATCCAGAGATAAATAGCATTCCCATGTGCTGCTCTTCGAACTCGAGGTGAGTGATTTAGTGGATGTTAAAGATCTTTCAAAGTATTATTGTTTGTATCACAGGAAGAAGTGAAGAAATCATTAGATATTTCGACTTATTTGATATCTCTTTTTTTTTATCTCAATTTCCACAAAAGGAAGCAGTCCCTTATTTTCTTTCCACTGACTATTCAAGTGAAAACGTTACATAATTTTGGTCCTTCGAGCCGGATAAGCCTTTTGTGAAAATTGGAAAAATTTTCAGATTTTTTGTTTAAACTATTTTTGTTTTTGAAAAGACAAGATTGGTCATTTCGATGGTAAGGGGTACTAGATAAATGAGGTCAGGGTTTCTTGCTGATCAGTTTGATATATAATTCATTCATTTTGGTAGAAATACATTGAAAATATTCAAAGAATTTTCTGAGGAATAATTAGCACATTCCACTTTCAATTATTAGCCATTTTGAGACGATCACGCTGTCCGTTCAATTTAGACATCGAGACCGGTGTTCATTTATGCGAGTGAGTGGGGAACGTTGGGCGCAAGTCTGTTTTCAGTTCATGTAGAATATTTGGGCAATGTTCACCTGAGCTGTTTATGTATATTTTCTATCATATCTTGTTTACAGGCATTTCAATTTATTGTTCGAACGAGGATCGCGCTATCGCCGTTCTGTAGATAATTATCGTGTATTGTCTCTCGGAGTAGGACAGTAAATTCGCGCTACTAGTATGGCTGATAAAATGCGAAGATATATGGCCATTCGCCAGAGTGCTTTAAATGAAATTAATGTTTTGCAAGATTTGTCTGTACTCGCGCACACAGACCGGTCGAAACGAATACTATTCAAAATACGGGCGGCAGATGTTGATGGAATTAGACTCGAATTTCTTAAACAGCATAACAATATTATCACCGCTAAGTCCGCAGACGAAAACTATTCTGAATATGACGCTGAAGATGATCTTAAAGAATCTTTCAATAGAGCCTATTATAATGTCAAGGCTATTTTTGCAGATTTGTTTGAGAAAGAATTGCTTGATCAATCTTTGCTAACTCCCCCTTCGCCGCACAGTAATCATAGTCATGTTAAACTTCCTCAGATTGAATTAATTAAATTCAGCGGGGATTATAAAGAATTTCCAACTTTCAAGGACATGTACGATGCTTTGGTACATGATAATAACACTTTGCGCAACATTGAAAAATTCAATTATTTAGTTTCTAGTTTACGCGGACCTGCTTTGGCTTTGGTTCAGTGTACGCCTATGATCGCGGATAATTATGAAACCGCTTATGATGCTTTGATAAAACGATATTCGAATATTAGGTTACAGGCTAATTCCTATTGGGCAGACATGGAAAACTATCCTAAATTGACATCAGAAAATGGTAACAATTTAAGGAAATTATTAGACACTTACACGGAAAATCTCGCAGGGCTAACCAAATTGAAATTCCCCACCGATCAGTGGGATTTTATTCTAGTATACATGATATTAAAACGGTTAGATTCTGATACTGCAAAGGCATTTGAAAAAAGCCATAGTTCCACTGAAATTCCCAGTTATTCTGCTTTGACTGATTTCCTTACACAACATTGTATTGCTTTGGAAGCTTCAGGGTCAGCAACACCTACAATGAAATTTAAAAAATCGCAGGTTGTGAGTTCTAAAAACTTTCGAAGCAATTCCGCAACTAGTTATAGTGGAAATCAACGCAATGAGCGACATTCGATCAATTCGAATGTGACATTTATGGCTAGAGCAGAACATAATAAAACGCCGATACGTTATAAATGCCCTTTATGTCAAGAGAGCCATCAATTGTATAATTGCGCATCGTTTTTGAATAAACCGCAAATAGAAAGATTCAATTTTTGTAAGACTTCGCGTTTGTGCTTCAATTGTTTGAGTAGTTGTCATGATTTACGAACGTGCAAATCAACATTCACTTGTTCTCGTTGTGGGAAACGTCATCATTCGACACTTCATTATGATAGGGATGTGTCAGTCAATTCTTCACCGCCCGCTAATCCACAAAGTTCTGTCACATCAGAGATTAACGAGCATGATAATTCTGTGTTAACCTGTTCGGCCTTTTTGAATAATACCCCGCGCGTGTTGTTGTCTACGGCACTGGTCGAAATTAAGGATAGTCGAGGTAGGTTCCAACAGTTCCGAGCTTTGCTTGATAGTGGATCCGAGACATCACTTATGTCGAAAAAAACATTTAATAAATTGAATTTACAGAGTTTTTATTCAGCAACGACTATTCAAGGTATCGGGGAGCACGGTATGAATAATATGGGCAGCATTACATTCACACTCAAACCAGTAGGTAAATCAGAACCACTCTTTGTTATTGACGCCTTGATATTGAGTAAGATTTGCGATAAACTTCCCTCAACTCCGCTGAATGATTCGTGGATTCGGTTATCGAATTTGAAATTGGCTGATCCAAATTTCCATATTCCAAGTGAAGTTGATGTACTTCTTGGAGCGGACATATTTTCTCAGTTGTTGATAGAGGGCCGTATACGAGGTAAATCAGGTGAGCCTGACGCGTTGAATACCGTATTTGGCTACGTTTTTTTGGGACAGTTAGGGACACCGCATTCCGCTAAAGTGAATAGTTTTTGCGCTATATCGAAGGATGAGTCACTATCAAATTCAATGCACCAATTTTTTGAAATTGAAACAGTACCTGAGGTGGTGAGTATGTCTCAGGATGACGCTATTTGTGAGCAATATTTTGTTAAAACTGTGTTACGCGATGAAACAGGCCGCTTTATTGTTTCGTTGCCTTTTCGCGAATCTCCGCCAAGTTTTCCGGGATCAAGAGTGGTTGCCGAACGCAGATTTTACGCACTTGAACGCCGTTTGTTGAAAAATTCAAATGTTTACGAGGAATATTGTAAGTTCATGCAGGAGTATGTTGACCTGAATCACATGGAGTTAGTACAAAAAAGTTACAGTCCTACGACATGTTATATACCTCAAACTTTCGTACTTAAACCTGAAAGTACCACAACCAAATTACGCGTATGTTTTAATGCCTCTTCACAAATGTCAGGACAAGCATCTTTAAATCAATGTTTATTTGTCGGACCGAAGTTACAACGTGACATTGCCACGATTTTGTTGAATTTTCGATCGCATAAGGTGTGTTTCATTGCTGATATTAAACAAATGTACCGCCAAATTTTAGTGAATCCTCAAGATCAGGATTATCAGCGTATTGTTTGTAGATTTCCTCCCAATGCAGATCTTTCTGATTTTCGGTTGAGGACGTTGACATATGGGTTGTCGTGTTCACCCTATTTGGCAATCAGATGTTTATTGAAATTGGCTGATGACGAGGAAAAATACTTTCCCAAAGCCGCTGAGATTTTGAGAACGGATTCTTATATCGACGACATTATTTTTGGACACAATACGCTCTATGATGCTGCCGCCCTCCGAGATGAATTAGTTTCGCTATTGAAGAAGGGAGGATTCGAGTTGCGGAAATGGTGCAGCAATGAACCGTCGTTATTGACAATATTTCCCGCGTCGCATTTAGCAGTGGATCCCACTAATTGGGACCCGGAAGCCAGCACCGCCCTAAAAGTTTTAGGATTACGTTGGAACCCCATTGAAGATTTTTTCTTTTTTTCAGTAAATATCTTAGATCGTCCATGCACGAAGCGGAACATTTTAAGTGAGCTGGCCCGCATTTTTGACCCTGTAGGCCTGATTACTCCCCTCACCTTCTTCACGAAACATCTAATCCAGCAGTTTTGGATACGCGGTTTAGATTGGGATGACAGCCCACCAGCTGATATGTTGAGGGTGTGGAATAAATATAAAAACGAGTTAAATTTGTTGTCGCAGCTTAGGGTTCCACGTCGATTAACACCCGATGATTTCGTATCGGTGGAGATACACGGATTTTCTGACGCGTCCACGAAAGGCTACGGTGGTGTTATCTATTTTCGATTTACGTCACAAAATGGAAAATTTTCAACATTTTTTGTATGCGGAAAATCTAAAGTCGCTCCAATAAAAGTAATTTCTATTCCGCGTTTAGAATTATGTGGGGCAGTGTTACTCACAAAAATGATGATGTGGGTTTTGGATGTATATCGCGGGAAGTTTACATTCTCTAGATGTTGTGCATATTCAGACTCGCAAATTGTCTTAGCCTGGATACGCTCGGATGCGTTTCGATGGCCTACTTTTGTTTCAAACCGGGTTGCTTTCATTCAAGATAAACTACCCTCCTCGGCTTGGTGGTTTGTTAGATCAGAGTTGAACCCAGCTGATGCAGCTTCCCGGGGGTTATCACCTGGAGAAATGATCGAAAACCAGATGTGGTTTCATGGTCCTCCGTTTCTCATTGATATCCAGGAAATATTTTGGTTAGATATTAATAATCGCAATCTATCTGAAACTCACGAAGAGGAACGAAAAAGTTGTTTGATTACTCAAATAGAATCTAATATTTTGGACAATTTATTGAATCGCTTTTCCTCCTTTGCTATATTGCAAAGGGTATTAACCTATTGCCTTAGATTTTTGTATAATGTGAAAAATCCGGATAAAAAACGGGCAGGTGGCTTCAAAGTTTCTGAGTTTGATGAAGCATTGAAACTGCTCGTCAAGAGAACTCAATTATTGTCATTCAATAAGGAAATAGAAACTAATTGTTTCACAAAACCACTCCAGAAATTAAGTCCTTTTTTTGATTCAGAAGGTATACTTCGTGTGGGGGGTCGCCTAACCTATTCAACTTTGACATATGACAAGAAACACCCAATTTTGCTACCGAATCGCAGTCGTTTGACACAGTTATTAGTTGAATACTATCATATCGTTTATTTGCATGCAGGCATACGTACAGTGCAGTTCTTATTGGCACAAAAATTTTGGATCCTCGGTTCTAAACGCGCCATTCGTTCGGTAGTCGAAAAATGTGTAATATGCTGGAGAATTCGCCCCGTACCTCTACAGCCTCCCATGGGCAATCTTCCGTTGCCTCGAATCTCCCAAGCTAAGCCCTTTGCTCACGCGGGAGTTGATTACGGAGGTCCTTATGCTATCACTATGAGTCGCCACCGTGGTTCCAAAACTCATAAAGCTTATATTTGTCTGTTTGTTTGCCTCGCCACAAAAGCTCTACATCTCGAATTGGCCACAGATTTGTCGAGTGAAACGTTTATTGCAGCCCTTCGCCGATTTGTTGCGCGAAGGGGTCGATGCTCAACCATATATTCAGATCGAGGAACTAATTTTATAGGAGCAGCCCGTCTGATGAAAGAATATGTTGAGAATACTGCTATCCCATTGAATATTGAATTTAAAACGCTGCCAGCAAATGCTCCCCACTTCGGTGGTATCTGGGAAGCAGGGATTAAGTCCGTGAAAAGTCATTTAACCCGAGTTTTAGGTTCTCAAATTTTGAATTATGAAGAATTCTATACGCTTCTAGTGCAAATTGAATCGGTGCTCAACTCACGTCCATTGACCCCCTTCAGCACAGACCCTAACGATTTCTCCGCACTTACGCCAGGACATTTTTTGTTTGTTGAACCGCCTAGCGCTGTCCCTGAGGCAGACCTAACGGAGGTATCGATGAATCGCTTAAGTCGATGGCAAATGTTGCAGCGTCTGCATCAGGATTTTTGGCGACGTTGGAAGCTTGAATACCTTCACACATTGCAGCAGCGTAGTAAGTGGTTTCACAAGGATACCCCGGTTTCATTGGGAACACTTGTTTTGATTAAAAATGATAATGCGCCGCCGCTGCAATGGTTGATGGGTCGTATTACAGAGTTGCACCCTGGTGCAGATGGTGTAGCGCGAGTAGCCACGGTAAAAACAGCTCAGGGAGAACTCAGACGACCCCTTGTTAAATTGTGCAAGCTCCCTATTTCGGATCACGAGAATTAGCTCTCGAGAGAATGATTTTATGTATGTGAACGTCTCAGAATTGTTTTTTTTTTTTTTCGTTATTTTTCCATCTGAAAATAATTCAGGAATTTTTTTGGGTATTAGTAAAATGCTAAATTCATTCGCATTTTCCGGGGGGAATATGTTGGGTTTTTCAAAATCATATACATAGATATATGTATACCTAAATGATAAATAGATCAAATCTATGCAGTCGAATATCAAGTGATCTATTCATTTCTAAAAACAAGTCAAAAAAAAACAAAACATACATTTGCGATATTCCACTAAATTGCTCGATTGAAGAGACACAGCCGGTGTGAGGAAAAATCTCCGGTACAAGGCCAACTCAGTACGCATTTTGACCTCCTCGTAGGCAGGACGCTTTATTTGTAAATTTTTGGAGTTCTACGGAACCGCTCGGTTGTGTGCTTTTTTCGTCAATCGCGACGGGCAACCGTTATATAATTTGAGGACGTCTCCATTGGATGTTTCATACCACCAAGAAGCAAATCTGGACCATTGGGGCGCCCCTGAACTACACAGATCCAGAGATAAATAGCATTCCCATGTGCTGCTCTTCGAACTCGAGGTGAGTGATTTAGTGGATGTTAAAGATCTTTCAAAGTATTATTGTTTGTATCACAGGAAGAAGTGAAGAAATCATTAGATATTTCGACTTATTTGATATCTCTTTTTTTTTATCTCAATTTCCACAAAAGGAAGCAGTCCCTTATTTTCTTTCCACTGACTATTCAAGTGAAAACGTTACACCTAGAATATTCTTTTCGATACTCTAAAAATGAACAGTGTACACAGTATGTAACGCCTTGATAGTAATAAATATTGTTTCGCAACACGAACTTCAATACAGAAAATATCCTTTCTAATATTCGCATCCATTGTACCCACTAATTTTGTACAAGGTATCAATGACCGAGTTCTGTTTAAGTTTCCTACAATAATGGTCGGAGTATTTCAGGCATTAAGACTTTCCTTAGGAAGTGCTTTCTTTGTATTCACTGTCTGTGAAGTTTAAACTGGACATCCGCTCCCGAGTTATGTGCAACAACTTTAGGCGAAGTTATATACATATACACCTATAGTGGTCGAGGGACTTCGTATATGACCGGCACATTATTATCTCGATGAAAAAATAAGAGTTCAACAAGAAGCATTCAGAGGCGAGCTGACAATGGGGAAGTTTCCTTCGAATGACTTTTCATAAAATAAGTTTGGAACTCTCCAGTTTTATGTCCACGTTGTACGTTGTACGTTGGCGACCGATAAAGTCCAAATTGCTTTCATTTTCAAATTGAAGCATTTTCAAATTTTCGGGGCGGCAAACTGTGACGTACAATCTGAATCTAGTCTGAAAATAGCTGATGGTGAGGAATATAGCTAGGAATAGCTAACGAATAGCTTACGAATGAAAAACGAACGAAAAAATAGAAGAAGTCGTAAAACTGGTAAACAAAAACATACATAACCACACATGCACTCGGGGCAGGAATGCAGAGGGTAGTTGGCTTCATTCTGATAGATTATGGTTTTGTTATTTATGCATTGAAGTATCTCGAATAGAGCTCGATCCTAATCGAAAATATCATTGAATCAATGAATCACTACCAGCTACATTCAATGATACTATCCTACCTAATTTACTGTCATCGGCCAGAACAGAATGAAGCCGACACCCATGGCTCCTTCCTCTTGTTGTGCCTGTCAGTATTTTGAGTGGTGTGGACGGACTCGAAGTATTAGACGCTGTTGCAAGATATAATCTGCAACTTAAGAAAATAGATTCGTTTTAATAAGGAACGAATTCATCAGCAATGACTGACAAGTTATGAATAATATTGTAATAAAACGATTGTGAAAAATTATAGATACTATAGCAAAATATCATAATTTATCTTTATTAGTAATCAACTTCATTAGGCAATGAGTGATAGAAGTGAATTATTCATAATACTTGACAAAGTAGGATTGAAGAACCTATTTTATCCCATTGCTGTTATGATATAGTATTATGCATTCAAAGAACAATCTCCATGAATCTAGACATAGTGATGATGTCGGCAACGTCGTACTGGCACAGGGAATCGTATTTCAACTCAGTGTAAATTTGGATTTTTAGAAAGTACGTCAAAGGAATGGTGGAGGAGCCAAAAAATAAGAACAGCTTTTTTAGATCAACACTCACCAATTTGGATCTCATTTCGTGGAATCACTCATAAAAGGTGGAAGCAGTGTGATTTATCATGGACCTTATGCGTGGCAGTCGATTTCAAGTTCAATAGTGATTCAATGTGTGGGCTCTGAGAAATAAAACGCTGCGTTCTCATTCAACTTTTCCCATCTATTACTACTGAGCCTCAAAAAACAGGGCCAAAATCCGCGCTTAAATATTCATTATAGAAAAGTTCGCTCCTTCCTGAGGAGAGTGAGAGCCAGCATGGCAGGCGATTACGGTTTTTCTTTTGTAATAGGTAGCTGAGTTGGCCCCCAATAACTCTTTTATTGCTCCCAATGAAATTTACTGTCTGACATCAGACGACGTAAAAAGGGCTGCCAAATCCTGAATTAGCTCCAACGGCTTACTTCCTATTCTCGATGGAAGGTTCATCGATGACGAAAGGTAGGCAGTCTCCTTTCTTGGAGAGTACATTATGTTGATGCTTGGCAACCAAATTCAGTTAGATTTCACTCTCGTCGTGATACATGCCTTATCACGCGAGGGAGAGAGTTGGAATGAGATGTCACTTTTTTAAGGAGATGGTCGATACCTAGGGGATGAAAGACTATACATATATTATATATTATGTATCCAACAGAGGAAACAACGCAACTTTGATAGCAAATAGACATATGATACGATATAAAGTCTCGGACCTCAAATGTAATTGGATAAGGTTCTAGATTTTCAGATATCGGGGTCACTATGAAAGTGTTTTCGTATTCCAACTCTCAAACAGGAACACGTTTTATTATCTACACTTAGGACGGTATCGTATAGTGTGGAGCAATTGGAAGAGCAAACAGAATACAGAACTTTTATTTCTTTCGTTTACCTCTAGACACTGACATTTGGTGAACCGGATGCTTCACGTCATTGCTATCCTGTTGTCTCATTGACCAAACCATCCCTGATTCCCGCTCTGTTTCAGATTTGCCGACAAACCACCTCCTCTGGCAATGTACTTTATAGCAAGCACACCACTCCTATCCCTACTCCTTTGGTGCAGTTTCCGAATATCGAATATGTACCAACTCTCAATGTACCAGAATATCGATGTTCCACAGCAGAGCTCCCTATCACACACCCCCCCCCACACACACACACCCTCACACACACCCTCACCCTTCCTCACACACAAATAATGCACTTGAATCGACCCTACGCAACGAAATCTGATATGGAACCGATAAATTGCTGGTTTGATTCACCATTCTCATGACTAATTAGTATTGGCATCCTTCTGAAGATTAATCCCCGAATGATGGAATTGTATCAATGACTAGAGATGATATGGAAGATAGATATACAGGGGTTGAAAAATCACAGAGACTGCTCAAGAGGAGAAACAAAATGATGATTCTGAATTTCGTAACAACCATTGAGGAATAACTATAATCCGTATGAGGAGATGAATTCGATTACCGTGAGGAAGGAACTATACTGGCGCTTATTATATTCAATGCGAAACATTATCTGAAGATCACATAATTAAGTTCAACAGCTGATGGAGTGATGGATATTATGTGGTGACACTATAACTCATATCAGTGCTCATGATGGTATAAGAAACCAATTAGAATTCCATCTGACAGTGATTAATGTATTGTTGTGCATCTAACTCGTAAGTCGTCTAATTTTGTTTCAGAATTAGCTCTCGAAGTCAACGTTTTTCTTACTGACACACTGAAATGATCAATATGAAAAATGTTGCTAGGTGAATTTGTTAGTGTCGAAAGTTCAAGTTTATTTCCTAGGAGCTCGAAATGAGTTAGCTAACAGCTGATAGGATAGCTGCTGACGCTCAGGTGCTCGAGTGAGCCACAATATTGGTTACCCCACTTATTAACTAATCGGAAAAAGTTGAGGAGATTGTGTTTCTGTCAGGAATCGAAATTCGGATTCCTTTATTAGCTGTAGGTCGCGCTCTTCCTAGCCCCGCACAACTTTCGATTTTTAGGGAGTTGAAGCAGTAATAAACAAGTTTCAAAAATTTCACAACGAAGAAATTCTGTGGAATGCGTTCAAAAATATCCTTAGATATTCTCGATCATAGTTCATTTCACTGACTAGATATCAATTATTCTCGATTACAATAGAAATAACATGTTTCATCGGATGGAAAACGATTCTGTTTGGCTTGCAAAATTCACTTTTGATCCTAATAAAACGAATAACTGTTTTCCATGTTTTTAGATATAATAATGATCAGTTGGACAACGAATCACTTCATGACAGTCCATGAAGTTTATAAAAGTAGAAAACTTCACATGATCATGAAACATTAATATTTCAAACCCTAGGAAAGCTCCACGTATACTATCGAATATATAGAGATATAGATAGATATAGAGATGAAGATAAAATTTGGAGTAGGACCCCTTTTTCATCCAAAGTTTTGCACTGTAGCAAATTAGAGGTCACCTGCTCAGTTCAAATTTTCGTGAGGAAGGAACAAGCACGTGGAGTGCAATCATTCAAATTGTTTCAATGTAGCGTACTTGATTTTTTCCCGTTAGTTGTTCAATTTTCGGGATGAAATTTCAAGTTGAAGGAGAGAATGAAAAAAATCCGACATCATGGGAATATTCGTTAGACTGATAATATCGATGTGCTGAATATATGTACTTGTTTCAAAAACATACCGTATATGAAAAGTAAAGTACGAAAATTATATGACAGCAAAAGTTGTAGAATTCATTTCCAGATGAATTCTCATCTTGGGAATACTTCGTTTTGTCACTAAAAAGACAGGAAATGAAATGTGGTTTGTTCCATCACTCGCTTGAGAACTACAGCAGACTAGCTGAATGTATAAAAATCTCATTAGATAAGCCATAAACTGCTACAAAGAATCTAATATTACAGAAAATAAAAAGTTGGTAATAATAGTTTTGATATTGCTCGTGGAGACACAAGTAGATTTGGAGGAATATGAATGTTTATGGTATAATCAAATATCCAGGAAATTGAAATCGATTACCTTTATGCCCGTTTTTATTGAAACGATCACGACGTGCAACTTTGGAAAATTCCATCTCATTCGACCTGAATACCTATAAAACGTCAAACATCACCAGGGAACTTGTAATATCACCGAATTATTGAAACGCTGAATGGTGATCCGGAAAAGAATTGAATAATTTCGAACCCAATATACTCGACACACCTTTTAGCCTAAAGACCCAATAAAGTGTAGAGCTGATCATTATTCAGTCTTTCTTCTTGCATCTTCTTCCGGAGTGAACAGTTGTTCCAGATCGACTTTTCCCAATTTTCGAGACTTCAACCGATATTGACGATTACAGAGGAACGTGTGCCTCGGAAATTGAAGAGAGTCATAGGCGAACACTGATGCGATATACAAGGTGATTTTCGAGATCCCAATTTCATCTTCCAAACATTCGAGTATAATCGAAATCATAGGACGTCAAATGTTTCAGTATATGTCCGTTGAACAATTTAAGTCACGATTTGGGAAAATGAGGGACAATGGTGAGCTCTTCCAATTTATTTTTATAGATCTGAAGATTTCAAATGTTGATTCATGTCAAGGTGAATCTAAAAACGTGAACGACCGATATAACCGTGATCCACCGATCACAGATATAAAATTTTGACATCACATCGACGAAACTGACGTTTCGTAAGACTATGTGGGGACATATGGGGTATATACACAAGGGATTGGAAATACTACGAATATATTTCATCAGATGCTGAAGACTTTCGATGATAGATGACTTAGATGAAGATAAATGATTCAACTTAGTCATATGTAACATCAATGACAAAAACCATCAAGTTTGATTGGATAATTCATGATCAATCATTATTTGATCTTTATAGAATGAAAACATACCATCTCACTAATATTATAAAATGGAGATTCTAGATTGCGGAACAGAAATTCTGTGAATTTCTCGATACGCTAAGAGAACTAATATCACTGAGAATTCTATCAATAATAATGATAATAATGAAATATCGATAAAGTCTATTTTACGGTGGATTCATGACAATATGCAAACTTCAGAGCAGGATATGACAAGCCATCGAGACTAATATCTAAGGCATCCCCAATTTGCTTTCAGGAAAGATAAGACATGTTCTAATAAAGCCTATTAATCAGATAATGAAGATTGTGACTGAACATTCTATATCACTGAATGAAGGACAGGGTTCATTAGAGAATAAAGACGTCATATCCATCAAGATTCAAGGCACACTGAAGTTGATGATTTTATCATGATGAGGAATCATATGTGGAGCAATCACACTGAGTGCTGGTTACATAAATCTTCGACATGATTCGGTACACTCAATACAGTTTTTTATAATGATTTAATTCATGATGTGGAATATAAAAGCGCGAGTGTGCCTAGACGGTCAGAGAGTCGTATTCGGAGACCAGCAGCAAAAATTGAGAAATTTCGAAGGAGATACACATCTATACAGTACAGTCACGAAAATTCATGTAGGGCTAATTTGGGCTGGGGCAAGAGTGAATTATTAGAAATGATTCTCGAATTGTTGTTGCCGTCTCTGTAAGCCAACGAACTGAATAAATGTCATGGTGGATAGATCTGTGCATGAGAAACATTGTAACTTGTTTTACCAGTGAAACGCGTGATATCTACTCAATATGCAGTTGATCTCCTCATGAGACTGGCTATCAGTCACTTTGGTGAAGATGCACAGTATTCGTTGTATCATGTCTTAGCACTGTCTCAGGTATACCTAGGTGGTATACTGTTGGTATTTCATGACTGACAACTTCATTCATCAGATGTCAAATATCTGGTCACAAATGATAAATTTCCAGTGAACAAATTTTGATACAAAGAAGATGGGTTCGTCCATCAAGGAACAACTGGACAAACAACCTCCTCTTAAAATTGATGCAGAAGTCCCGATAACAGGATTGTTGGCGGTTACAGTTGGATTAACTCTGCTGATCGTGTGTTGTTGTTGTGGAGGATCAGGAGAACGACGTAGAAATGAATAACGTATTGTTTTCTGAAGAAGAAATCGTGCCTGGTTTTGGGGTCATCTATAAGTTGGGAAAATGATATGTGAAGAGATGGATTAGGTACGATTAAAGATTACTGAAATATTTTGATAACCCAGTTTCTTGAAGCTGACTACATAGTACATAATGATGAAGTAACTTGTGCAATAATTTAACGATGCGGTGATATAAATAAAATATCTTTTGAAGCAGATAACGAGATGTTACTTTCATTATACATGCAACCTCTCAAACCAAAGATTTGGATTTGGTGAAATTATGAAAAAAATGTATAGCATACTCATCCACCTATCACCTAGCTTTATTTCCATGATGATCGAGGATCTGTGGGAGATTCCCAGATAACTTACGTTTTTATTGAAATATCTGACAAAAACTGAGATATCACGTTCTCTGGACCCTCCCATTAGTACTCAAGTGAATTGACTTCCGTTGACTTACATGTTTATATAATTTTTCTGTTCCCATATTCCCAGAGTCAACATTGTTTCAAATAGACCGTAGCGACCCATGGTGAGGTTTGCTTACATAGGGTAGGGTTAGGTTATAGGCTGAATTATACGAAGGTATCTATATGCATTTCACGTTTTTGTACAAAAATCCATCAAAGTTAGAGTTATGTTAGGTTAGGATAGGTTAGATAGTGAGGTATATATTAGCCATTCTTTCAATGATATCAATGAATCTATTTTGAATATGTGTTCCACGCTGGAAAATCTGTAAGTACAGACAAACATAAGTTCTGGACAGTATGCATTTCATTTGAAGAATCCCTAGAATATACAAGGTATCTCTATATAAAGTCTGTATGAAACGAAACGCTAACACTGAATGATGCTGATGAAATATGATGGTCTAGCCCAATTTACCACAGTCCAAAACTTGATCGTTTTTTGAATGCAGGGTTTGAGAGTTGTGTTTTCAAGGGTAACTCGATATTCATCTCAATGATATCAAAATTATTACGAAATTTGACCTTGATAATTTTTTTATGAGAAGGGACGCCACACTACCTTCTTGAATGAACAGAGAGAAAAAATTGTTGAATCAGCAAAAAACTTTATAATTCATATCTAAGACAAAATATCTTTTAACGATAACAAGAGTTTAGTCACCATGACAAAATATTGGGTATTTATAAATCAAACAATAATTCTTCAAGCAACAGAATATGTTTGTTATAGAGTTACAAAAATGTTGTCATAGTGAATTTTCCTTACCGTTACAGAATATTTTATCGTTCATATAATACAAAATATTTCATTGCTCATTACATCATTTTTGTCCGTGTAATAATCATTAGGGACAACTGTCAATAATGATTCAACTTATTATCAGCAGTAATACTATGAAATCTTCAAAATATTCGGGCTATACATCGATAACTTGCATAATTACGAAGAATGTCAGTTTGGCAGTTGAAATAATCCGACCGCGAAGAAAATAATCAACGGAATAGTATGGATAGATAGTAATCTACGCATATCTGCAGACGAATGTAAATAAATACATCACATTTGAGGTAATCATCGGACTGCATCGATATTCTGATGCTTATTTGTGGCATGCTCAAAGTATGGTTATTATAGAAAGAATTCGACTTGTTGCTCCTGTTTGGTTGGGACCGGAGTTTTAACATAATCCGCTTCGAATTTCTGATGCATCATGCTTTATTCACGAAAAGGAAATAGATAACAATAAAACCGAGCTATTCGATATGCCCAATAATAGAAGAATTGAATATATGAAACAGGCATCTGGCAGAATAGTATTATCGAGCCAGGGAACTCGTATAATGACAATTATAAGGGTTTTATAATAAGACGCTTTCAGCAGTCTTTTCGAACGACAAAATATAGGGATCTTGATAAAATAAATCGAGTAGAATAATATAGGACAAGATCCACAGTTGTCCTAAGGTATATATTGGTCAGACAGGTCGTACGTTTAATCAGCGCATTCATGAACATAAGATGAATTTTATGAAAAAGAAAACAAATTCAACATACGCCAACCATATATTAGAAGAAAACCATAGTTTTGATGATAATTTCGAAATTCTACAAGTAGAAAATAAAGGAATGCAACCCAATCATTTCGAATCATTAGAAATCAACAAACTCAAAAATTCTGATATTTCACGTAATGATCAATTAGACCTCAATAGTTCACCACTGTTGAATTTGTTTCCTTAGTGAGTAATAATATGTATTTGCTATCAACTCTTTCCAGTTCATCTGGTACAGCATATTTTAATGTAGATATTGTGCCTAATTTTCGAAAATGGAGGTTTATCGTACCTGTCCACAGGTAACTAATTCTTCAGGTTGGGAGAGTAGGATATATAAAAGTTAAGCAAGCCAACGTTAGTTTAGTTTGTACCAGTATATTACCTGACGAAGCTACTGTGTTAGCGAAACATGTCGTGTGTTTGAGAATTTTGTAGAAAGCTGATCGTTCGTGAAGTTTTTACATTTTCCATGGATTTCCATCAAGGAACGGCCGAGTGAATTAACAAAAAATAAAAATCAATGTGTTAAGTTGGTATTCCATGATAGATAACAAAGTGTTGGATATATGAATGGGTTATCAATCAAATTCGAATCATGTGGAAGGTTTCTATGGATATACATTGGATGGCACATATTGTCCAGCCGCCATCCAATGGATGTACATTGTACATCTACAGGATCGACATTCATTGGATATCCATACTATTCATCTTTTGTACAGCTACTGTACATGAATTGTAAATGTTATGGACAAATTCCGGACAATATAAATAAAAGTATGCTCCTATATGTTGGATATTTTTTCTCTTCTATACTTTATTGGTGCCAAGAGACCCAAGAGTCTGAAGTAAATACAAATAACTTACTGTTACTCAAGGCCCTGATACACAATTAGCTTTCACAGCTCAAGAGGTTGATTCGGACAAGGTCCATTATATAATCATATTTTGATTTCATTGGGTAAAATGAAAAAAACTGAATCAATATTAATAATGTATCATAACGATCGATGAATGATTTCTCGAAAAACTAATGAATAAAAGAACGCACACTTATCCCAATATATCATGTAAACTAATTGAAAGAGTAGGTAATTATAAAACATAACCTCAAATTGACCTCGAATAATTAGTTCACTAAGTTCACTAGTTAAATGAACGGGTAGGTACCTACAGTTTGTTCAGTTAAAATATAATAACATACTGAAAATGTAATTAAGTATGGTGAATGCAACATAAATCTGATTCAAACGGAACAAATTTATGCATACAAAACAGCAAACACGAACGACGTATGTGACAGAAACTTTCACCCCCCTGGATACATCATGGATATCCATCGAAAAGGTGTCAGTAGTTATCCATTGGATGGGCATTTAGGTTTATTCCATGGATGTACAGTGTGTCCAGTTTTCGATGCTTTTGCCTGATATCTCAGTTATCTTTGGAGATAGAACCTTGCGGTTTTCGCGGTCCTGTGCCACTTTTTTGTGAAACTCAAGATGGCCTAATCAGATTTTGCAAGACTGTTTCCGTTTATGAGATACAGGGCGATTTTGAAAATGTATACTTCTTGGACCCCCTCTATATCCACGAAGTTTCTCAACAAAAATGTCAAATCAAAATCTTATCGCATAGAGAATTTCACGCATGATCCAGTGGCGCATTAAAATTTTTTTTCGGGGTATGGTTTTGGAGATATGACTCAAACTTATGATTTTTCAAATGGAACACCCTGTATTTTATAAGCTCATTAAATTCCTCATTTTGTTGTCTTCAAAATGATATTTAACAAATGAATATAAAATTCTCATAATTGCTCAAAATCACTAAAATATTGAATTCTGATAGTTGGTTATGGATTTTTCTAATGAAAAACGTTCCAATTGAAGAAATATTCCTTCAAATTTTTCCATGGAGAGGTCAAAATCAATATCAATACTTATTAATTAACAAAACACTAAACTTGGGTACCTGATAGCAACAAATAAATAGTAATAAAAAGTTCATAATGTAGAATAAGCACCTGATTAAATATTTACTCAAATAATTGAATTTCGGAATTATTCAGTAACTTATTCATTGACATGTTCAAATTGATATCCATTTTCCCCCATATACAGTTGACAAACTTTCTCAATACTTCTTGATACAGTGAGTGGCCCAACATACTTGAAGAACTTTGTGCAACAACAGAGGCAGTTTTCCAGGAATTACAAAGACATCTTTCAATGATTAATATGTATTCAGAAAGTTTGTTATGAAAAATGGACATCAATTTGAACAATTCAATGAATAAATCACTGAATAATTTCGAAATTCAATTGTTTCAGTGAATATTCAATCAGGTGCTTATTCTACATTATAAACTTTTCATTACTATACAGGGTGAGTCATGACTAACCAGCCATAGCCCAATGGCGGATAGAGGAGGTCAAGGTGAGTTGATATATATATAATAAAATATTTTTTGCCTATTCTTTACAGAAATACAGGGCATTATTTGAATTCGGGGCAAAACTTCAATGAACGATATTTCAGGAACGTCTCGATGTTATCGGCTAAAATTCACTAGCAACTTACCTCTAATGACACTCCACAAGATGACGTAATATGAATCAAAAATTCCAGGTCCGGACTTGGAAAACTCATTTTCTCTTTAGATGTCAAAATTTTGACCTTCTGGATCGGATTTTTCAAAAACTTTCATCAGAATCAGAAAGATCAGGAAAAATACTACAAGTATGGCATTTCAATTCGTACGGCACACTTCGATCGTTTTGATAAAAAAATATCTAACAAAATACCGATGAATTTTTCTTCGATTTCGTCCGGGCATATCACTCTCTACATTCGACTAAAAGTAATTAAATCAAATTTTTCCCTGGAAAGATTCAACAGAACACTTGAGAAAAGGTATAATTCAATAAAAAATTCAGGACCGGACTTGATTTTGGAAAATAACAATCATAATTTCCGAAAAAAAATTGTCAGAATCTTAATATTAATCAAGATTCTCAAAATGTCCTCCTCCAATTTCTAAACATTTTCTGCATCTCTTCGGGAGACCTCTTATGGCTTTTCCAATAATTTGCCTATTATTTCTGATTATATCTGCAGCTGTACCTATCCTCTCCCTCAGTTCGTCTCTGGTGTTGACTTCAGTCTGATAGACCAATTGTTTCATATGCCCCAAACGAAAATAGTCCAAAACTGTGAGATCAGGGGACCTAGGAGGACAAGAATGAGGGTCGCCACGACCTATCCAGCGGTTAGGAAAATGGGTGTCCAGGTATTCTCTCACTTGTACTGAGAAATGTGGAGGTGCCCCATCCTGTTGAAAGTAAAGACCTCTTTCATTCACATTTTGCGCCGCCAACAAATTGGGCAGAACGTTCTGAAGAAGATTCAGATATAAGTCCCCTGTCAGTCGTGCCTCGAAAAAATAAGGCCCTATCAAAACGTCATCCACCACACCACACCATACATTTAGGGAAAACTATTGCTGTGAATTCTTTTGAACAATGGCATGAGGATTTTCATGTGCCCATATGTGGGAATTCCTCAAATTGGTTATACCATCGCGCGTAAACTGATTCGTCCGTAAATAAAATTCTCGAAACTGTTCTCGGATGATTCAAAATAATCTTGGTTAATATTAAGATCCAGATAAATCTTTTTCGGAAATTATAATTGTTATTATCCAAAATCAAGTCCGGTCCTGGATTTTTTATTGAATTAAACCTTTTCTCAAGTCTGCTGTTGAATCATTCCAGGAAAAAATTTGATTTAATTACTTTCAGTCGAATTTAGAGAATGATATGGCCGGACGAAATCGAAGAAAAATTCATCGGTATTTTGTTTGAAATTTTTTTACCAAAACGATCGAAGTGTGCCGTACGAATTGAGAAGCCATACTTGTAGTATTTTTCCTGATCTTTCTGATTCTGATGAAAGTTTCCGAAAAATCCGATCCAGAAGGTCAAAATTTTGACATCTAAAGAGAAAATGAGTTTTCCAAGTCCGGATCTGGAATTTTTCATTCATAGTACGTCATCTTGTGGAGTGTCAGTAGAGGTAAGTTGCTAGTGAATTTCAGCCGATAACATCGAGATGTTCCTGAAATATCGTTCATTGAAGTTTTGCTCCGAATTCAAATAATGCCCTGTATTTCTGTAAATAATAGGCAAACAATATTTGTTCACATATATATCAACTCACCTTGACCTCCGCTATCCGCCATTAGGCTATGGCTGGTTAGTCATGACTCACCCTGTATATTTGTGGATATCAGGTATCTGAGTCTTGTGTATTGCAAGTTAATTAGTGTTGAAATTGTTATTTCCCCCTTCATGCAACAATCAAAGGAAATATTTCATCAATTGTAAATTTCTTAATATGAAAATCCCTCGAAAAACCCATAGCCCACTATTAAAATTCAATGTTTTAGTGTTTTTTTAACATTTTTGAAGATGTTATATTTTTACATCATATATCATTTCGAAGGGAAAAAAATAAGGAATTTAATGAGCCTATAAAATACAGGGTGCTCAATTTAAAAAATCATAAGTTTGAGTCGTATTTTCAAAACCACACCCCGAAAAAAATTTTTTTGTGCGCCACTGAATCCTGCATAAAATTCTCTATGGGTCAAGATTTTAATTTGACATTTTCGCTGATAAACTTCGTTGATATAGAGGGGGTCCAAGAAGTATAAATTTTCAAAATCGCCCTGTATCTCATAAGCGGAAACAGTCCTGCAAAATCTGACTAGGCCATCTTGAGTTCCACAAAAAAGTAGCAAAGGACCGCGAAAACCGCAAGGTTCTATCTCCAAAGATAACTGAGATATCATGCAAAAGCATCGAAAACTGGACACACTGTACAGGTCGTGTCCATGAATATCCGGAAATTTTTAGGTATTCATATGGACATCCATTGGCGAATAGTGTTAGTGGTATTCCATTGGATTGGATTGGACCTAAAAAGGACTTCCATTGGATGTCCTGATGTGTTATTAGGGATGAGGTTATGAAACGCAAATGTGGCTACTACGAAATGCTGTTTTTTTTGTCAAAACAGAAAGCAGCCTCATATGATTATATCCTCCGGCAGCACAGTGCTAAATTGTGTGATCTGAGAGCGGGAAAATTTAGGTGCAGTCCGTGAAAACGAGAAAAGTAATAAAATATCATTAAAATGCATCACGGTCTTGCGTCTGGGAAACGTGTGTGGATGTGTGAGCAGCAAATGCTTTTTTCAATTATGAATGCATATTATACACGTACAATGGAGGATTCAAAAGTAACGAGATCATCACCATAGAGAACCAATTCCTACTACACACACTGGCACAATTAGGGGAACGGGTAAAATTTACACTAAGTTTGACATCAATTTTCTCTCGAACCGATCACTCGATTCAAATTTGTTTTTCACGAATTGTAGCTCCATTCTTCACGAATACATCTGAGAAATAACCACCTCCAAACGATTCATCTTTATATCATATACAGGGGTGTAAAGAAAGTACGGATTTTTCGGTATTCTTCAAGACATCCTGTGGAGTGAACCACTGATAATTGAAACGATTTTTCAACACCAAATTATAGCCCAATCTATCCCGAATATTTCCGTTTTTTATTCATCTCGATATCCCAATTATTCAAGAAAATACAGAGTTTCAAAGAAGAGCTGGATATTGTTATTAATTTTACCACCTCTAAACTCGAACTGGGGAGAACGTTTTTCAACTTGATTCTGTGAGGATTTTTACTTCAAGATGAGAATTCTTCACAGTTTCACCTATCGGTTTACTGTTTAAAGACCCATATACGAATACTCTCATGAATATGGAGGGGTAATAAAAGTTGCTCCAATGTTCTTTTGTTGAAATGCTATTTTTGTTAATCAACGTTGGCTATTTTGTTTATGTCATTAATTATTGTCAAAGTCAAGCGATTCACAATTCATGAATTTGATTGATGAAAATTCAACATGAGAGATTTGACTCCTACTGATGTGGCGAGGGCTGTAGCATTAATTGAAAATGACCAGTGGGCCAATGTTCTTTCAACATATGAGAGTCGCATCTGCATCAATTCAATAGATGGCAGGGAAAGACTATATCGCCGAGGTGAACCAAATGAACAATTTGATTTTACTGCTTCTGTCTCTTATGGCAGAGGTGTAGTCATGGTTAGGTTAGGTTAGTCAAGAAACGACACTTTTCCAGATCCAATTTGAGTTTCGAGGTGGTAAAATTGAAACCAATATCCACCTTTCCTTTGAAACTCTGTATTTTCTTGAATAATTGAGATATCAGAATGAATAAAAAACGAAAATATTCGGAATAGATTGGGCTGCAATTTGAAGTTGGGAAATCGTTCCAATTATCAGTGGTTCAGTCCACAGGATGTCTCAAAAAATACCGAAAAATCCGTACTTTCTTTACACCCCTATATATGATAGAAATACTCATCGTTTGAAGGTAATTATTTCTCAGATGTATTCGTGAAAAATGAAGCTACAATTCGTGAAGAAAAGAATTTGAATCGAGCGATCGGTTCGAAAGAAAATTGATGTCAAACTTAGTGTAAATTTTACTCGTTCCCCTAATTGTGCCAGTGTGTGTATTATGACGATCTTCAAACAAAAAATGTAATTTTTCATTCGCTAATTTTGAATGCACATCAGTGGCAATTCGTCCAGAACAAATCTGATCTTGCAGTCATTCGTTGATATAATCTTGATAATATACAGGGTGAACCTTGACCCAGTTAACACAGACTGATCCGAGAGATATAGGACGGCATCACATTCGTGCCACACATCACATCCGTGACTCGAAATGAGAGTCCCACGTCCCACTGAAATCACAATGACTGATTTTCCGGGCCCTTTTGATTATTTTATGATCCACATTATGATGCCAAATGAAACTCACAGTACGTATCGAGCGACTCCTCATTCAACATCAAAATTGATTGATTCCGTTTGTTACATAAATAGGCAAGAAAGTTAGGTTCCAGTGAGTTTCTTGGTTGTTAGGGAGCCTCACAAATTCACCTACATTTCAAGTCTAAAATACAATAAAATCTGACGAATATTGCGAATGTTTTGTAAAATAGATACCAATGATGTTTTCTTGTTACCAAGTGAGACATGAATGTGACATCCCAGGGATGTTTGTGTTTACTGGGGAGTAATAATTGTACATGAAAGAATGGTTGGTTTTTGACTCCAAAACATTTCGAATTGAGCCAACTTGTCTGTTATATTGCTATGCAAATACGAGAGATACAGAGAGTTGAAATTCAATTATTTTGCTGTATCTTCGACATTTTTAGAAGTGGATACACGAAAATTTCGAAACTAGAAGTTTTCGGATGGGAAAAAATCATAATTTGATACATTCACTAATTCTTTGACCTCATTTAAACACCGTAGGAAAGTCGGCGACCTTTCACTTTTCTATACAGAGTGTTTCAGAGTTGTGACAATAGGCTATGAGAGATTCCTCTGAAGATATTCAAAAAATATCAATATGACACGGATCCAAAAATGCTTCGTTTTCAATAGAAATAGTGTTCAAGTTCTTAAGAAAATTAGTGTTTCAGTAATATCTTGAGAACACATTTTTCACAGAATTTGTAGATTATATACATTTTGAAGAGGGTATTGAATATAATGTCTTTTTTAATTCCTTAAATAATAATGTGCATTAAATATTTGGATAATATCTTAGCATTTCCATTTTCTTCAATATATAGAGTTCAGAGTTATGCCAAGGTATGTTATTGTCTGTTTTTCTCAAAAATGAAGCAAGATATACGGAAAAATAGCCAGAGATAGAAATGCTGTATTTTTAGTGGGTTTGATCTGAATATTCAACAAGACCCCGGAAAAAAACACGCTGGGCACGCTCCTGGAAGTTATGAATCGAATCTAATAATTATTGTTCTAATGGATGTCTGATGATTATGTTATAATGAACCATGAAAGTTTCATTCAAATCGGCCCAAACTATTCAAAGATATAAATGAAAAACTCATTTTTTGTCTAATTTTGGACACCCTGTATCTCAGAAAGGAGCATTTTCGGACCCATGTTCATGTGGAATTGTATCATAGTAAGTAAGTATTTTATTTCCAATATACAACAGGGTGTACATAGCCATTGGCATAAGGAATAGTATCACTGAGAAAAGTATTTACAAATCAGTTAATTTTGACATGAGTAAAGTATTTACAAATTAGTTATTTTGACAATAAATGAATGAATGAATGATATCATATTGATATATAGTAAAGGAGAAGTTTCAACAATAATAAATGGATGATAATAATAACGTAAGTATCAAGAGTAGTATAATAGATCAAACTATATAGTTTTCCGGAAAAGATAAGGCAAAAAATTCATTGAGGTTGTAGAATACATGCTGGTGTAATAACTTTTTCAATGACTGTTTGAATTTTCTGGCGGACGTTTCCTTCATGTGGTACGGTAAATGGTTATAAACTTTTATCCCTGTATACAGGGGTCCATTTCGAGTTTTTTCGTAGTTGTAGTTAGGCAAACTTATGTTTTTTGTACGTGTGGAATACTGGTGACGGTGACTTGAATATTGGAGAATATCACGTTTTTTGTGAATCAATAGGGAAATCTTTAATATATATGTATTAGTTAAGGTGAATATTTTATTTTGTAGGAAATAGTCTCTACATGAATCCCGATAATTTAATTTGAAAAGAGTGCGGATCGCGCGTTTCTGAATTATAAACGTGGACTGTATACCGACAGAGTTACCCCAAAATTCAATCCCATATTGCAACAGACTATGGAAGTATGCAAAATATACAATTTTTGAGACCTGAGGATTTGTGTTCGCTTGGACAGTTCTTAATGCGTATATTGCTTTGGTGAGTTTGGAGTTCAACTGGTTTATATGTTCCGTCCAATTGAGTTTGCTATCGATAGTTATCCCCAGAAATTTTGTGAAATTACTCGACTCAAGACTTTCTTCGTTCAAGGTAATCTCAATATCTTGGGTATTTCTATATGGATTGAACATAATATTTTGAGTCTTTGATATATTTAATGATAGCTTATTTGACGAAAACCAGTCTGCTAAACCATCCACTGTGATTTGCGCTTTTGAGGTGAGGTCATCAACCGAGAGGCCACTGATAACAACGCTAGTGTCATCAGCAAAAATAGAAAATGATATATTGGGAAAATTACAGACTATATCGTTTATGTAGATGAGAAACAGTGTTGGTCCGAGGATAGAACCCTGGGGTACGCCGGTTTCTATGCGACCCCTTCCTGATTGATAGTGTTCGATTCTGTTCTGTGCCCTATATTCTACTCTTACCAACATTTCCCTATCTCTTAGATAAGTTTCAAACCACTGTTTAACAATCCCTCGGATCCCATAGTATTCTAGTTTATTCAGCAAAATTACATGATCCACACAATCGAACGCTTTGGAGAGATCACAGAATATACCAAGTGGAAATACTATACTATAAGTATCATACTGATTTGTAGTGGTAATATTTGATATATAATTATTCAATTTTGTTGTGGTATTATTAGATGAATGTACTGACTGGTGCCTATTTTACTAAACGTTTGGTATTTACTACCGACTTTTGTTTTTAGTGTTGAGAAATTATTCAGGAAAAACTAATTTATTATCCTTCAATCCAAGATGGCGAATCGCGCAAATCTCCCCCAAGCTCCATCAAGGTCTCTAATTGAACAACATCCCAAAATCATGATCACTCCATCTTTTGCAATGCAGAGTCCCCTGATGATCTGAGCCATTATGAGCAGTATATGATGAACTTTGCTCCCAATTGGAGTAACTTGATTTGTAGCGTCATCGAAATATATGTATGAAAACTCTGATGAAGTGTTCGAGTGGAGTGGATGGGGAATATTCATGAACCTCCATGATTTTTTATTGAAAACTACGCGGAAAATGGTGAACGTTCAATTAGTGAGTTATTGGACACCCGATTCCAGATACCACGTTAATGAATTTGTCCGGTCGAACCAAGCTGAAATTCGTTATCGCTGACCTTTGGCATTTATAACAAACATCTGTCCAAAATATGATACGGTGTGTCAGATTTATTGTGAGCTAGAATTCAGTATGACCACGTAAATCTACCAAAAAATAATCTGAACACTGAAACAGATGTATAGGTATAGTATATAATGGCGAAATATCTATTTTCTGACACCAAAGTCGTCCATTTCAATACCAAAATTAGCTCTTGAATTGATGTTTCTATTACTGACACAATAAGTTATGTTGCTAGGCAACACTTTCAGTTCCTAGGAGTTTTAGAGTTGAACTAGCCCCTTGGAACTAAAAAGGATGTACTATGTCATCAAGAATAAACAAAATTTTTATGGTTGGTTATTTGGGTTGGGACGCATACCTGATTCGTTCTTGATTTTGGCAGATTTGGCATTTCAACTCATGCTGAAGATATAAATACACCATACTATAGTCAAGTATTTTTGTTTTGGAAAGCCTTCGAGATTCCCATACTTGGTCTGTATTTCATTTATTTTAGGGCTCTCAATGATTGGATAACTTGTTTTTGAATAATCACGGCCAGCAATACTTTTTTGATCTCACACAACGATATTGTTTACCTTCATTTGATTACCGAGCTACTATTTTCGTTGATATTCTCACTAACTTAACATTTTCTACCTCTTTGTCCTATACCTGGCAGTATCGCAGTATTTGAAAATTGAATAAATCTGATCTGTAAATGCAGGTAGAAAATTATATTTTCATTAGTTGCATTCCACACATATGGCACGGCATCCACGTTTCTGGTATAGTATTGAATTCGTGCCTGTAGTATCTGATGATGCATGTCAACACAAATTGTAACAAAGTGAAGTCATCGTCCACTAATATTCTAATGTAAAGTATTCTGAGGTCTTGCTTCTATGTACTCACCTATATTATTATATTGAAGGTATTATAATAATCTGTTCAGTAATTCACATTGTTAGTTACTTCACATATTTATTTTAGTTGATTCTTTCGGTGGCAGAAAAATAGCATGTTTCATTCGGGTCTGAAGTGACTTTGTTTGACTCGCAAATATTTTTTGCAAATGCAAATTTCGCTTGTAACAAAGTGTCACTTTCAATCCTGATGAAACAATCTACTATGTATGCCTCTGATTTTCTTGCTTCGTCTGTTTGAAAAAGAATATCAAGTAGCATCATTTCCACATTAGGTGATGAACTCTAAAATGACATTCTGCTCATAATTTCACATTTCAAAGTACAATCCTAGGAGGAATTCAATAGTCAGTGAAACTTTGTATGAAATTTTTTTGAGAAAGAGGAATATGGATATAATGGAAAATAAAAAAAATAACCTATCTGGGTACGAATCAGCTACCATTTTCAACATAATGTTACGTTATTCGTGGACAAAAGTGAACGCTGGAACTATAATTATTTATGAACTGATTCATTCAACTGAATAGTACACTCATTCATCAATGACTTATCACTATACTATTCATTTCGAGCGTTTTGAAACACACGGTATACGAATGACCTAATATGAATTAGTTGCCTTAGTTTCTCAATAATTCTATCGCTTTCCATGGCCTTCTATTGTTTATAGAACATCACTTTTCCCTCTAATGTTTCCATCGAACCAATCATCGATTGTTCGAGAATTTTTCGTCGCAAGGAAAATGATATTGGGTGTTCGGAAATACGCTGGTACAATCTGGAAAGCATGATACAGGAAGATCGATGTATAGTCTTGACAACTTGATGATTTTCTAGCTCGTCTCAGGGAAATATCAATGATATCATCACAATAAATATGGAAAATTCGTATTATCGTTAAGTTGGATGTTATAGTTTTCACCATTTGACACTATAACTTGTCAGTGCGAGCTACAGGGTGTTTATAGTTGTTTATAACCATTCTCATATTCAAATCAGCTGAACATATCCTGTACTGATTGTTGTTGTTGTTGGTTTCACACCCGCCATTTTAACATGATTCTGAACCGAATCAAGGTTCGATAAATGCATTCAACGCATAATTCAACTTTTCTATCTCTTGTAATAATGAATAAAACAATGAAAAAATGAACATCAATTTCAAACAGTCACAACATGGAACACGAATGTTGTAAATGTTTGGAAAGTTGTCCGGTCCCTTCAACAATGTGTATGAATTGTTGTATATTTGTTGAGCGAAATGCGAGTTAACTGACACATAATTGAAAAATATTTCTAAAAACACATGCAGAATCGTCATAAACCGAAACAAAAATAGATGATGCCGTTGAACGATATAAATAATATAGGTGGGCTATATCATAAATGTCAAATGCGTATTTCGATGGTGGAAACTGCTACTATTCTCGACTAAATGAATTTTTTCTCGTGTATATTTTCATTTGAAATTTAATTGAATTTATTATTGAATCAGAAATATGCAAACAGAAATTCTGATTTTAACTAGTAACATGAAACGTCATCATTAATTAATATCTATAGGATTGTTCAGAGCATATCATACATTCACACAAAATTAGATTCCAAGTTACCAAACCTATAGAGGAGATACAATTCAGGATATCCAAACAAAATGATAGCTATAATTGTGGGAGGGAAATTGAAAAAAAAGAACCAGCATGAATGAACTAAGTTGAAAATTTATATATAAACTGGGCATGATGAAAATCATCTTCAGAAAGTGTATGGGCTGGAAGAAATATAATTCAAATTTCATTTGATTTTTTTTCATTTTCTGGTTCCCACGAAAAGGGATATCCTGTAATGTTCAGAGAACATCGTGAGAACCAAGGGAAATAAGGTTCTTGATCAAATTGACTATATCATGTCATACGAATATTTCGAAGCCTTCTTTTACAATAACTTCACTGTATAAAAATCACTGGTGTAAAATTACCAAGTATAATTACCTATAATAGGTCACTTTAAAAAATTGGAATTGTCGTTTCATGGATCAACCATTATGTGTGTTTGTACCCATTCGCCTCTAATGCTCTCAATTTATCATTTTTTCAGAGATATTCGAAGAGATTATTCAACGAGTATTCGTGAAAATAATGGGTCGAGGATTATAAAACCACTTTCGAGCCTGATGGCATTGTTCTGGATTTTATTGTCATTGAACGCAAAAATATCTCCCTTTTCATTCGAAAGAATTTCATTGGAAAAAACCGAATTGAATAGCCATCTGGATTAATTGCTGGTACAATAAAAGATATTGAGGACATTTTTGCAAGCCGCCGAATAAAAAATGGCCGCCATGAAATGACACGCTTCCGTTAGCTCTGTATAGGATTCAATCAACCGAAATAGAAACATGCATATTTTCATTGTTTCATAGAAATGCAAAAAAAGGGGAATTCACTGGAACAAGAAGAATAATAATAATTGTTGGGTTATTTCCACCAAACGGGGCTTCTTTTGTTCTACTGTTTTACAAAATCAACATATAAAATATTGATCAGTTGAAATTTCATAATGAATAAAAAGGTTTTATTCAATTTGGTCATAACTATAGTTTATGCGAGACCAGGCGAAAAGTAGCACTTTACCGCACGGTTTTGTTGATTCAACACATCATTATCAAGAAATATGTTGTTATTTCAAACAGATTATTTTGTTGAACAGAACTCACAGATACCTTATATCAAACAAATATTTTGTGGAATGATTATCTAGTCGCATTTTCGCCACCAGGTGGCGTTTCTTCCCATTTTCCTACTCTCGCCTCGATTGGGAGTACATATACCTACCTATAACTTACGTTTATATAATTATATTAGGCTGTCCTAAAATTTTTGATGACGCTTATACAAGCTATTCAGTCATTGGATTTCTTTAAAAAATATTATTCAACAAAATATTTTGTCAATTCTAAATACAATATTGTTGATCGAATGAATTGTTTCATTTATGAAAAAACTATTTCGTTATATTCAAAATAAATATTGTTATTTCAACATATTCACTCTCTGAGAAACTGGAAATTTTGTCACTTGAATGAAATGATATGATCATTTCAATCAACGGAATCTGTTATCATTAGAGCAGATATTGTATTATAGGAACAAAATAGTTTTTGTTTATTCAACAAATTCCTGCTGTTAATTCGAATCATTAATGAGTCACATGAATGAATTTTGAATTGAAAACTGTCAAAAAAGAACTGTTGCGGTGACAAAATATTTGGTCGTGGATGATTCAGACTCAGATTTTGTTGAATTCACAAAAATTTTGTAGTTTCAAACCAATTTTTTTTTCATTGTTGTATAGAATTATTATTGAACTATGATGATTATGATAAAAAATATTCTTGTGTGATTCGGTTTGTGAATTCTACTGATCCATTTTCTTGTATCACAGATATGAATCCAATTACAAGTTTGAAATATGAGAGATTTATTCAATTCAATTGAGAAAAAAAAAACAATCTGATGAAATGTTTTCCGAAACCTTGGTCATAATTTATATGGCCTATACTCACCATCAAATTTGCCAAAATTATATATCTGAATCATCTTTATGACCCTATTTCAGGTATGAAAACCGAGATGTAAACCAAACTGCTTCCATAATCAATATCTATTTCAGCCAATCTGAGTGTTGGTGGACTAATGAATGCGTATAATTATTATTAGTCACTTCAGAACCTGTCCCGCAGTATGTCTATACTTGATCATTTTATTCACCAACTTCCTGGTGGATTTTCCGAAGTCCAAACTTTTCCTAACTCTCCGTAGATTTTCCCGAAATAACTGGAATTTTCGTGGGATAAACTTCATTTGAATAGACGGGCTCTGACATTTTTGTAAATTAAAGTTTGCTGCAATTGAAATGCCTGCCTTACATTATGGAAGAGGAAATGCTGTCAGTATACGGGGAATTTTCAAATCGGTGATAACTTTTTTTATGCACTCATGAATCCTCGACTCAGACTGATGCTTGTTTCTCCATTACGATAAACATGAATGTCGATAAATATCATGGAAAGTTATTATTTTGAATGATCCATCAACCAAATATCTCTTATGAAACATACAATACTGATTATAAAGGGTGTTTATCAAGAGTGGCTCAACCATATTTCTTCACCACACCCACCTATACCTACATACCCAGATACCACATCACCATCACCAAGTACATCCATTGGCTGTACACCACATTTCAATGTGTAATCATTGATTATCCATTGGATGTCGATTGGATGCAAATATCTGAATTTTTTACATTCACTGAATGTCCAATGTATGTTCTTCAGTCATTCAATGGATTGTGAATGGAAATCCAATTCTTGTCCATTGGACATGAATTGAAAACATCCATCCATCCATCCATTGGACGTCCAATATAGGATCCCTAGTCATTCAATAGATTTTGAATTTCGTTCCAAAAATTGCCCAAAAGCGATCCATTGAATATGTGGAAAGTATCAGGAATAGGGTAGGATGAACAAACAGAATAAGTACATCAGTTGCGAATAAGATGAGGTTGCCAATAGCATAAGGAAATCGGAAAACGGTAAAACCCTAATAGCACATGGATGTCCATTGGATAGACTCTTATGGACATGCTGGGACATACTTTGGTTGGCTCAAAATGTCTAGCTCCTATCCAATGGACATCCATTGAATATCCAGAGGCCGCGAGTTTGGGTGTCCATGGGATGTCTATCCTGTAGATCTACTGTACATCTACTGTACATGAATTGTATAACTATTGGACATGAATGTTATAACTATTGGACATTTGTTGTACAACTACTCGACATGAATTGGACAACTACAGTATACCTATTGTACAAAAGATCAAATCACACACAGGTGCCAAATTTCATGTTTCTAGGATCAATGATAATAAAGAAAATTGAAGAAAACTGCATTCATGGATCTACCTTCAAAGGGCTTTAGCGCCCTCAAAAAGTATTTTCGGACACATGTCTACATTATCTCTCATTTTTATGTGCAAAATTACCTCCTGGAGTATACAAACGTTATTCTGGGACATCCTGTATATTTGACCCTGCTATCTTCCTCATCCCATTAACACTAATTGCATTGCACTCTATATTGAAACTCTCATTTTCTTTTTCAGGTGAGTGACCATTTCGAAACTAGTGGGTGAGTTGCATCAATTCAGGTTATTTTTCTTACATTTTCTCGACCACATGGAGCTTGTATCGAAAACTCCATGAAAGGCTATTTGAAATGATGTTCGTTTTGTTTTAAACGCTCTCTCTATACCGGGCCACCCCTGTAATTTCTGAATTCGTAAACAGATTTTCCCGAAATCCGGCACAATTATATAAACAACCATTTTGGATTTGATCACATTACAATACAATATGGCTGACTTCCGGTTTTTGGGAAATGCCAGCAACTTTGTTTCTTCAAATGGGACACGCTGAATATTTTTTCACATTATTCTAATTCAACAGGTCAAACCCAGTGCAATCTTAATGTCAGATGTCATTGTTTTTTCATTCTACCTCGTGGATAAATGAGATGTGGACAAAGCTATTCACGAAGAGTCCTACATATTTCTTTCTGAAGAATTATTTTTTGTGTCACTTGTCACTCATCGATGAATCAATGCAGTCACATCAAATTTTGATTAAAAATTAATGTTTTTGAAATGAAACCTCTATGGGCCACCTGTGTCTTTCTAGAACAAACATTGAGAAACAAATAACATATCATTCTTGTATTTCGGTGCAGTAACAAATTGAATACATTCAAAAATCAATAAATTTTCAAGTAAGCTGTGGACAACAATATTTCTGAATCTAGTCATAAAGATTGCAAATGTTTTGACCTGTTAAACTTGAATATGTAAAAATATAAAGGGTGTTCCATTTGAAGAAACAAATTGCTAGCAATTCTGGAAAAACTGGAAGTCAGCCATATTGGATGTTAATGTGATTGCTTAATTAACTGTACCAAATTGCAGAAAAATACGTTTACGAATTCAGAAGTTACAGGGAAGGCCCGATATAGTCGGGGCTAAATTCCAAAAAAAGCCCTCCGTTACAATCCTAGAAACATTTCATGTAACAATTGGATAAATGCTGTTAACCCCCTATTTTGACCCCGCTGAATCCGAAAATACCGTTTATCAAGTCGAAATTCCAACCGGAAGTGAGATATTCAAGATGGCGTCCAGAATACCCCTAAAATCAAATTATTTTCTACTTTCGGTCAGCTATACGATTGAGGTGTCGATGTCTATGTTTTCGGGGGTGTAGAATACGATGAGACACTCAAAAAATGATTTGGAGCTTTGAAAGTTCATCGAATGATCAAATTTTGACGATATGGGCCAAAATTCCAAAGAACATGTGAAAACGTGTTGTATAATGTACATGCTTGCATACGTTTTCGAGGGTGCTCGATACGTTTATGAGCCAAAAAAGCATTTGAACATTGTCCAAGCCTTCATTTTTTATATTTTGAAAAAAAAAAAGTTCACTTTTAGTAGTCTTCCTCATCTTTTCTGCTCCATTCGGCTCCCTGCAGCCACACTGCTTCGTGCCGCAGTGGCCGCAGAGCCCCATGCAGCCACAAGCTCCAAATTCGGGACATGACTTGGGAATAGGTAGCAAAGTCATCAAGATTGGGACTAAGCGTCCATCACCAATTTTCCAGCCGCAATTAATCGGGTGTGGTGAATCAAGATACTGATCATGGGCGTTAAACCACACACTAGTACCTAAAAAGAAAACAGACTAAAATCAAAATCCCTCGATTTTCCCTATTTTCTTTTTCTTCTTGTTAATTTTATCTGGAAGTGGCACCGAAGAATGTGTTGATGGATGGCATCAGTGGTAGATGGCAAAAATCATTCGCACTGTCCCAAAAATTGCAACACGGGCTGCGTCTGCCGTTGTAATGTCCGGTCCAACTTGAAATAAAAATGATATTAGTATAAAAACGGCTAACAGTTCTAATTCACCATGTGTCTTAGAAAAGGGACGCAAGAAACCTTGTATAAAGCTGGCACCACATACTGTTTAACCAAACGGAGATCCTCGGGGGCTATATCAGGAGTCTTTCCAAGCCGACTGAGGAGTTTACAGTAGTTTTCTTCAATGTACTGCTTCCACCGTCCTGTTTTTGTGGCAGACCCTCATCAAGATTTAGTATCACATTCGGTGATTGCGTGGAAATCCATCAGGTTTTTGATCTGTTGTGATGTGAGCTTTCTACATAGTTCATGAATTGGAATATACTTTCTATCTCGGGAAGTACCACACATCACCCAGCATTCCTTGCATTTCATTCTTCCAAAGTGATAGATGAATAATGAAATCACACTAGTGTCTTTAACAGAAACAACAGCCTCTCTTTCGGTTTTTACGCATGGAGTATATTCCAATTCACGAACTATGTAAGAAACTTGCACCACAACAGATAAAAAACCTGATGGCTTTCCACGCAATCACTGGATGTGATACTACATTTAAGTTAGCGTCAGTCACAAAAACAGAACGGTGGAAGCAAGTACACAGAAGAAAACTACTGTAAACTCCTCAGTCAGCTTGTAAAAACTCCCGATCTAGCCCCCGATGATCTCCGTTTGGTTGAACAGTTTGTGGTGCAAGCTTTATACAAGGTTTGTTGCGTCCCTTTTCTGAGACACATGGTGAATAAGAACTATTAACCGTTTCGATACTACTACCATTTTTATTTTGAGTTGGACTGGACATTACAATGGCAGACGCAGCCCATGTTGCAATTTTTTGGACAGTGCGAATGCTTTTCGCCATCTACCACTGATGCCCTCCGTCAACACATTCTCCGGTGCTACTTCCAAGTAAAAGAAAATTGAACAAATCGAAGGATGTTAATGTTATGTTCAGATACTAGTGTGGATTAATGCCCATGATCAGTATCCTGATTTATAAGACCCGAATAATTACGGCTGGAAAATTGTTGATGGACGATATATCCCAATCCTGATGACTTTGCCACCTATTCCCAATTCATTTTCCGAATTTGGAACTCGTGGCTGCAAGGGGCTCTTTCAAAATATAAGAAATGAAGGCTTGGACAATGTTCAAATGCTTTTTTGGCTCATAAACTTATTGAGCACCCTCGAAAGCGTATGCAAGCATATACATTATGCAGCACGTTTTCACAAGTTCTTTGGAATTTTGGTCTATTTCGTCAAAATTTGATCATTCGATGAACTTTCAATGCTCCAAATCATTTTTTGAGTGTCTCATCGTATTTTACACCCCCGAAAACATAGACATCGACACCTCAATCGTATAGCTGACCGAAAGTAGAAAATAATTAGATTTTAGGGGTATTTCGGACGCCATCTTGAATATCTCACTTCCGGTTAGAATTTCGACTTGATAAACGGTATTTTCGGATTCAGCGGGGTCGAAATAGGGGGTTAACGTCATTTATCCAATTGTTACATGAAATGCTTCTAGAATTTGACTTTTCGCAAAACAAGCCCCGACTAATAACCTATATGTGACCCGGTATAGTAGACTGAATGGTTTGGAGAAAATCAAATTGAAATGCAAGGGAAATCTTTTTTCTAACTAAATTTTTATTTTTTGTCGGTTTTCTAATGATAAATTCATGTACACAGGTTGGCCTAAAATAAGTCATTGCATCTAGTATCAAGTATGTTTCATGTACAGTGTGTCCTGTTCTCGATGCTTTTGTGTGATATCTCAGTTATCTTTGGAGAGTCTTGCGGTTCTCACGTTACCTCCTTATTTTTTTGTGAAACGAATAATGCCGCAAATAAACTTTCCACAGTCCTTCATGTTTTTGAGATACAGAGCGATGTATACTGTTTAAAAACAATTTTTTCCCGTGGGACAAAAATAATGCATGAAAAGTGACATTTCGTAACGTGTCAGCAGAGATGAGATGTCAAACATATTCCCTGTCGAAGGAAAAATAGTAGATTGTTTTATTAGGATCAAAAGTGACACTTTGTTTGACAAGCGAATTTTGCATTTGCGAGGCGGAGCGTTTAGCGAAGCCGAGCGAAAGCAAAATTTGCAAGTCGAACAAAGTCACTTTTGATCCGAATGAAACATGCTATTTTTTCTGCAACCGAAACAATTAACTCAAATGAACATGTGAAGTAACCATCAATGCCGTGCCATATGTATGCAATGCAACAAATATTGACAAATAATCTATGTGGTGAGAATATTCTACCTGCACTAACAGCAGGTTAGGTTTTTTTAGGATGTTCGAATTGTAGTTTCAATATAAATACAACCACAGAGTGACATATTTGTGTATAGACCAGGTGCTCTAATGGCAAATACCGCGCAAGTGCCAGGTATAGGAACAAGACGTGGAAAATGTTAGGTTAGTGAGCATATCAACAATGATAATAGTGATTATTTATTCCTCTCCATACTACACTGTGTTCGACTTGCGATAATCAAATGAAGCTAAACAATATCGTTGTTTGAGACAAAAAAACTATTGCTTGCCGTGATTATTCAAAAACAAGTTATATATCCCGAGAATAACGAATGAAATACAGATCAAGCAAGTATTTGAATCTTGAAGGCTTCCCTGATCGAAACAAAAATACTTAACTGAGATGTTTATAATTCCAATACTAAACTATGATAAGGTGTATTTACATCTCTAGCATGGGTATGAAATGTCAAATCTGCTGAAATCGGGAACAAATCAGGTATGCGTCTCAACCCAAATAACCAACCATCACAATGTTTTTGATTCTTGATGACGTCCAGTAGATCCTTTTTAGTTCCTAGGAGCTAAAGTTCAACTATAGCTCCTAGGTGCTAAAATTCAACTTTAGCTCCTAGGAACTAAATATGTTGCCTAGCAACATACCTATTTTTGTGTCAGTAATAGAAACGTCAATTTAAGAGCTAATTTTGGTATCAAAATGGACGACTTTTGTGTCGGTTGCAGAAAAACATCTTTATGCATTTGTGGCATAACGAAATTATTTTGAACTAGTATCCATAAATGTGCCAGGTTTTTACTTTGTACGAGTTTCTTTAATCAATCAAGAGAAGATACAATTTTAACACCCTATAGCTCGAATGTTAAGAGGTTTAGGGCATATGCTCATGTTAACTTTCCTTCTTGAAATAAGCTAAGGAACCATATCCTATATTTTCATCCATCAATTGTAAAAATAATTGAACAGCCAGTCAACCACAGCGAGTAATAGTATATTACGGAACAAGTCCCGTATAAGAAGCATATTGCGCACGAATGGAAAAATTACGCACGCAGAGGCGTAGCGGCGAGTGGGTGATTCCATGAGTGTGTAATTGCTTTACAACACGCATTACGTACTATACTTCACCTACAGCCATATACAACGTGCCAAAAAAGTCTAGACATATGACAAGGTACCTATTCTATACTTCTATTTTATTGCATCACTAGATTCTTTGAACAATTTCATTTCGAACAATCTATCCAAGTCTGTCGAGATGTTTTGTATACTTTCCCGAAACTGTGATTCCAAGCTCACTTGCAAAGACTGAATTTCTGATTTAATGAGAAGGAGAATTGAACTATATGTATTCAGGAACCGATATTATCTGACAAGAGAAATATCCTGGAGCTGCAAACTGCTATCAGAAATTCGAGATAGACGAACAGCAATGTTTGTATAGTCGCTCCAAATAGGATGATCCTAATATAGAGTGTTTTATAAAAATGTGCTCCCGTGGATAGAATAGATGAAACACTGCAAAATTAGATATTTTCGTAACGGTATTCGTATATGCACAAATACGAGCTGATGAAAAAAACTATTATACACTGTTTCACGATTCACTATTGTAATGGGATTTCGTATGAATGAATATGTTTTGGAAGCTGACACAGTCATATCGCATGAATTTATTTCAAAATCTTTCTCTCATAGAGAGCTCTGTAGATACATGGTTCGTTTCGAGTATAGTTCCAAACATAACTTCTTTGAGGTCAGATTCTTCTAGTCCAAATTTCAAGTGAATTCACGTCGTTAAATCTCATACAAAAAATATGCTATTGGTAAAACTTGATACTGTGTACTTATACCGTTCTCGGAATATTTTGATTCAAAAATAAGGAAGTGATGAACTGATGCTGGCATGAAATGAGCATTATAAAAACCAATAGCCTATCGAATAGAAACAAAGAACAAAGTATTACAAGAACAACCTTGAAATGAATTACTCGCTATATACTTACTGTGCAACTAGCGCCCTCTTTGAAAGTCAAATACGAAAACAAATTCATGCGATGTGTCAGTTCTCGAAACATATTCATACAAAATGTCATGACAATAGTATTAGTAGTTTCGACATACTCAATCTTGAAAATTGACTACGGTTGGAGCTGTATATACTATCCCAACTTTGGAGGAGTGGAAGAACTTACAGTCACAACTCTACTACATGAATTTCATAATGACGAACGGTCATGGACAAAAGGACATGTTTCGAATGATTAATTCTTCATCATCAGTGAATTTATAGAAAGAAGAAAATCTGTAAGACGAAAACAACGCTTATATCAGTTTTCAAGTATAGGTGGAAAATAATTACTTAAATATCCTAGGACACAATTTTTAAACCGAGCATAGTGCGAGTGGGTAACTGTCAGGGAACAAACATTATAACAGCTCTATGAGAGCTTGGATTTAAGAATTGTTCGATTTGAAGAGAATATTCGAGAGCACCAAAATGTGGGTGAATTGTTGAATTAGGTTAACTAACCGCAAATGACAATCGACAAATGACACTTGACTATAATGACGTTAAGGACAAAACACAACATCAGAATGACACAAGTCACGTCAAAAACCAAGGAACGTTTTGATTCGAAGTGACATAGAACACAGAACAGAATTAAAGTTCACACGTTTTAGAAATTAACTTTTTCAGCGAGTGCTTGGTAGTTGGTACCATAATTATAGTTTGTCAAATGCTCTAGACATATCTGTAGAGCAATAAAATCAACTCATGCCCAAACTAGTGAGAAATAGTGATGAGATTCAAGAATCACATAGAATTAATGATGTACACTCACCGGCAAAAAAAAACCGGCAGACCAGAACCAGCAAAAAACATTGACCAATCTGATCGCGCTGTAATTTCCTTGATTCTTGTCCGATTCTGATGAAATTTCGACCAAATCGTAGATTCATGTTTCGAAATGTTAAACTGAATTCCTTTTCTCAATGAAGGCTGGTGGCTTGATCATCATACAGGGAAAAACGAAAGTTACTATTTCACGCTCAATTTCTTAACGCCCTGTGGTGATCGAAAGTGATTGAATTAACTCAGCTTCAGTATTTTTGAATTGAAGTGTAATTCTTTGTCAAGACAATGGCCTTTGATTCACGTCAATATCTTCTTTCTAAGAGGAATTAAAGAAATTCGATGCTTGCTCAAAACACTTGTATTTTCTCTTGAAAAGAAGATGTTAACGTGAATCAAGAACCAGTGTACACTACACACTGTTTTACCACTAACCAGACCGATTGTTTACACCCCGACACGTGTTTTGCTATATATGATAGCATCTTCAGGAGAAGATTGAAACTAACTGCTCTATCCTAGTGGGCTACTTATATACTAGGTATATGTCCATAGGTTTCTAATCTGTTAGGTGTTCTTTGAACCTTGTTTTCATGAAACGCCTAGTTTGAACTATATATGTTTTATCACAATCATCACAACTGATTTCGTATATTCCTGACTTTTCAAGTGTGCCCACCTCATCTATTGGATTACCTAATGGATTGCCTAACTTTGAGTCAGAATGATAAACGCTTTAGAAACCTTACTCTTTGAAAAGCTTTGAAAGTCCTTTTGTGTACTTGGGATTGAAAGGGATTGGGATTTTGCTCGGATTGTTTTTATCTGCTTGAAAAGTCGTAGAATTCCTGAGTAATAACTTGAATTAATGTCTAGTATTAATTTATCTACTATTTAGATATCATATCCATTGATGCCAGCTACTTTATAAACAACACTACTTTCAACATCGAATCTTTGTTTGCTCAGAGGGAATGAAACTACCTACTTTGTGTACTAGGAAATTCAAACTTGCTATTCTGTGTTGACAACAGTGATTGGAGTCCTCAGTTATGTATCTAAGTATGTTAGTTTATTTTCTAAAAACATCGAATTCTGAATTGTTTTCGCCATTTTTGATCACAAGAACATCTAAGAATGGTAATTGAGCATTTGACCGTTGTTTCCGCATCCAGAAGTGAATTTGATAGAGGGGAAGCAATTATTCAATTGTGAGATGAAGCTATCTATATATGTGATTTTCGTATAAAAAATGGCAAAAATATCGTCGACATATCTAATCCAAACCAGTGAGTTGAGAAGGAACGAAAAGGAGATCACCTTTCAATCCAAAATATAATGTAGTACAACTACTCACTTTGATCGAGCCATCAGTTATTTTTCAAGAATTAGAAATCAGGCTAACACTTTAAGATATAAACTCTCGATTTGATCGAAATTTCACCATCAGACAAAAGTTCAAAGAGTTACAGGGCTCAATTTGGCAAACAAATTTGCTGGCCGTTTTTTTTCTAATGAGTGTATATTTGCTTTCGATATCATGCGTTGATGGTTGTTCACTTCTCGAGATTTCGAATCCAGTTTCACCACTTCCATCAGAAACTCTACTCAGAGATGACTAATAGCCTAATGAACATAGATTCATCGCCGATTTCTCGAACAAATTCAATAATCCACCTAATAGCCAACTTCCAAATAGCGTTATGTACTTAGAGAAATTCATTTCATTACTGAACTTCGTCAAAGTGAAACCGTCTATGAACATAAAAGTGGCGAATTCCCTTTTGGAGCGCCATGAACTGCAATGTCCAAACAATATAATTACCCTAGAGTCAAATGAGTTCCCGAGGAACTTTAAGGTCTCGATGTAAATGAGAAAAATTCCAAATTGCCCCAATTTCAAACTTGAATTTAATGCAGTTGCTTCTACAAATTTGGAAGAGAGTTGCACTGATTAAAGAGAAAACAGGAATATTCTGTTATTAGCACGATGATGGGATCCTAGTGGCAATTAATCAACTGAATTTTGAGATTTGGAATTTGAAACGACTAAGAAACGAGCAGATAGAATAAGAGTTTTCATGTAGAAAAAGAACACGATTTGAGTTTTTTTTTGCGATTCCATACGTTTCCTCTTATTTGGTATCTATACTTGCTTGCAGTAGGAAATTACCCTCATCCGATTAATACAGAGTGGGATCGAAAGATGGCATGATGAGGCGATATGTTCGATGAAAATATTGAAAGGATTGAACTTGTAGATTGAAAATGGAAAATCGTAAGAATCGATCTATACTGAGATATATTCAAATGAACACAACGAAATTCTGTTGCTGGTCTTGCAGATATCTTTTATTTGCCTGATATATCTTAGTGATTTTTATAGAAACAAGTCGAGGTCTCTGTACGAGGTGAATCACCATAAATGTCCCCTCTGCTATTTCACTCATTTTTGAACCGATTTCAAAATTCTAGAAATCATCTGAAATGATTTTTGATGATTTTTTCTGCCACTTCAGAAAATACATACATAAATACATCCACCGCATTTTCACATTCTTGCTGAAGAGCTAATTTTGTCTACAAATCATGCTTGGGGTCCAAGGGGAATGATTACACAGATATAGGGTGTTCAAAATCGAGATTTTCCAACTTTAGGATTGTTTTGTGTCGAAACTATCCATTATTGGTCAAAACAGCTCCCATATGTCCCTGTCTAAACTTTTGATTTACTATGGATAGAATCGAAATCAAAAAATCCTGAATTTGACAAATCTCGATCGTTCTCGCTAGACTAGTTCGATGTATTGGTAGAATCATATCTTCAGGGAGATGCAATGAAATAAAAGGTTTTTTCATTTGATAAAAATCAACTAGTGCCCTATGGATCGTTTGTTCCGAGCACCCTGTATTTTCTGATGTGAGTAGTGGAAAAAACTAACAAGAAACATTCCAAATGGTTCTTCAAATTTCAGGATCGATTCAAAAATATCGGAGCTAGAGGATGAGACATTTGGTCAATCACCCTGTACTATAATTGACCTTATCAAGAAAAATTTGGCTTTCCATTCGATATTCACATAGTTTCTACACAACTGGACTCAGGTAAATTATGTACCCAGTAATATGCATATCTATATTGTTCTAGAAGAATTTCATCAGTTAAATCAATATTGTGTAGATAACTCATTTATATAATTCGAGGTTGCATAGGAATCAAAGGGTATGGCTTTCAAAGCAAGCTGTCACCAAAGTAGTACTGCATGTAACACGAGTAGAAATCTTGAGCCGATTGGCAGGCTATATGAACACTTCCTCAACTCTACGATGGCATCAGTTTTGACCACTTGCAGTGCAGACTGCTAACTAAGTAATATCGAAAAAATCAATATGAATCCACAAACAGTTTCCTTTGCCTTGTGAACCTCACTGCGGAAGTTATTCTAATTCATGGCGGATTCGATTTCGGACTGACATAAATCACGGCTTATGGCATAGTCAGGGAGCTGATGGTGATAATTTCTGTATTATCATTCATCCTTAAGAATTCAAAATCCGTCGATAACCAACTATAAGAATTGACAAGGAATATCAAATGCATTGATAATCTCGATATCACATTCTATATCTAGCTACTGGTTCTGCTGGAAACTATATTCAATCACCCTGTCAATTTCAATTTGGTAGATGTTTCTTTCAAGAATTCAGTGACCAATGAAATTGTTTTTGATAAGCAACCTCTTATTTTCCGATACAAAACGAAAAGGTTTTGAATTTGATTCAACATTTGATGCAAAGATAGTTCTTCTGACATATTGCATAACTGCACAACGAACTTCTTATTCTTTTTAGAAGTGAACACTCATACATTACCACATTGAAATCACTTTCGCTGCTTATCGTATGATTGATTGAAATATTCATTGCTATAGGACTCCTTCCATGGGAGACGAGATTCATTGTATGATAATAAATATATAATAAATACACGAAATCTTCACTCTATCAGGTGAGAAAACGAAATTGAAGACTTAATATGAGGTTATGTTATCAAATGACAATGAAAAAGAACAGTTTTGTGTCTTAGCCGTGAAAAAAGTTCAATTTCCTCACTTGAATACCTGATTTGAAAACTGTATCAGCATTTTGACATGATTTTGTGAATATCTTCTATTGGCTCCCCAGCTAATATACTGCGCAAACCAAGTCGCGAGAATTGTCGAGGAAGGTGGCCCTGGCAGTATCGCAAATTTGGGCGAGCAGCTGAATACACTTTATGACGGGCAAGTTCTCGTAATTCCACATTAGCCGAATTCAGATACTGTGCACTCTCCTGGTCCCCCGTTTTATGACGGAACTTCCGCAGACAATGACAAAGTCCTAATTTCCGTCGGGAGTTGATGTGCCAATATCTCCGAGGAATTTTGGTTGCCCGTTCGAGTGGAATTTCGCATTTACTAGGAACATTCAAGAAACGAATATTTTTTCAGGCATCAGACGGGTCTGAGGATAGTGAATTATTGTTCGATGCAGTGATAGTTGATTCTTTGAATTTTCAACATCAGTAGAGTGTTAATGGGAGAATTAGTTCACCGCCCTTACTCTATACTCTGCCCGTCTAAAGTCTGTTCTCCCCCTACTAATTTTTGAACCATTAGGTATACCGCAACCAAATTCGAAGGTCTCAAATAAGTCACTAAAACCAACTTCATATAATAAAATGGCAGCTCGAATTTACGCAATGTCGGCTTAGCGTCATCTCGAATTATATTCCTAAATGAAAAATTGATGAATTTTTGGGGTATTTCCATAATTCTCAACATTTCCATTCAATGAAGTTTTCTACCAAATTCAATATAGATCAAGTTTGCTCTAGAGAAAATCGAGATGATACCGCGACAAGAATTTTTTTTTCGAAGCAAACTCGATAGAGAGCAACCAAGTATTTGGATGGGTTCAAAATGAACAAAATGTCACTTTCCAAACGTTAACATTCCGAAAACTATCGAATTTTGAAGTGGCGTGTATCAATGAACCTGTTGAGAATTTAAGATTCCAAAAATTGAATAATATACGGGGTTTTTCATTCAGAAAATGATATCAGTTGAATCGCATGACAACTAATAATCAAAATATCAACAGCAACCACTTCAAGCGCACAAGTTATTCTGATAGAAAGCATATTCGAAATTGAATTGAGACAAGAACATTAATCCGAGGCCGGTCCCTTCATTCTGCCTGTCCATTCATAACTGCCCGACACATCTTTCAAGCCCGGTCATTTGCTGCCCAATTTAATACTCCTATAAGTTCGTTCTTTCCTATTCTATAGACTAAATATGATTCCAAGTGGTTCAAAAATTAGTGGGGGGGGACAGTCCTTAGACGGGCACTGTATATCATAGACAAACCCTTAATGATGTCATCCATCGATGATAATACCACTGAAACTATATTTTCATAATGTTCTTGGTGTTGTTCTTCGGGTACACTCGAACAATTATTATATTGAATGAGTTGGTTTGTCCTCGACCGACAACTAACTAACAGAAAAACTGAATTATTATTATCAAAATATATGGTAGTATCAGCTAATATCGATACAAATTAGTCGATATGTCGTCGCACAAAACTGTTCTGTTCGTTCACAAATATTTTGCATCACTGTCAGGGAAAAATCTTGTATACAGGGTGACCAATTTTAATGACTGATAATCCAGGTATCGCTGGAACTCGATGGAATAATATGTTATCTTTCCATATCACAATGGAAAACCTAAATGTCCAAAGTTTGCTGATATATTTGTCTCCGAGATTTTGTGAGTACACCGAGGTGATTATCAAGCATTGAAAGCATGTCATATCATCTCTATTGACATACAGGGTGGTATATATTATGCGTACTGTGAGTAAAAAAAATCGATATTATAACTTTCTTTCATTACGTCAGTGGCCAGATTTCGATAAACTTCTCAATGCTATCACTCATCATCTGTTGTTCGGCTCACCAGATTACTTTGGGTATTTGGTATGCTTGAAGATATATTTGAAATTCAAAAAGCGAGCATGAGCTATCCAAGGAAACATCCATCACTAACGGCAAAAAAAATATCATGGCATTTCAAGGTATCCTTCACTAATATTATAGCTTGAAATGGTATGTATTTTGCGTAATGAATTGAACATTCAAAAAGTTGCTCGTGGGATTATTCAAGACTAAAGGCTGAAACGAACTCAACTGAGTTATTCGAACAAATTCGTTTACAGTTCAGATGTTGTTTTACCGAACTCGGGTGAGTAAACCGACCCAAAAGTCATTTAACTATTGCTTGTAAAATTAGAACACTCGCATCTCAAGTTTCTCGAAACTCCAATATTTCGCATTCCCTCGAAGTTGTGGAGGGTTCACTCGTATATACCTAGTCGAAGCTGAACTGCATTGGTTCACCAATTTAGGACTGAATAGTTCGTTATAGATTCTAGATCGCATTTCATGCTAAATGACATTCAATTTTCCAAATTAGATTGGCATAGTGAAGATTCAATTATCACAATTTCCATATTGTTAATTATCATAAAGAATATCACTTTGTGAATATTCTCGTTGATGAAATGATACCTATCTCAAAATGCCAAGGCTTTCAGCTATCGTGGCTGTATTGGCAATAATTGCAACATTATTTATTGGAACTGTTACTAGAACCTCAAATCTCACCAGTTACTAATTCATTCATTTGAAGAAAGTTGTTCTGAGTAATTGTTTTATCCGTCAGTTGTCCCCCTTACGAGCAACCCTCAGTTGTGCGAGCAAAAAATGACGGAGGCCTTACCTTTTAACGTGTGATCCCAAACACTTTCTCAGACCATCTGCAAAATTTCTGCAGTTGTGGGAATCGAACCCACGAACCGGTAATCCAACGTGAATAGAATAATGACGCTTCAACCAAGCAGCTATGTGGCTCCTATTCGAATCCAAATAATAGAAGAATCTGATTGAATATGGTGGATATAGGTGAGTGCCCAACAAATCGTTCATAGACAGAAGGAAATTGGTTGGAGATAGTGAGAAAACCATAAGAATGAAAACATTTTGCTTGCGTTAATCTGAAATATTCTTTGAAACTATACTTTTGCATCTCTTCCGATTCTCACAAGATTCCTGATGGATTCATTGAAAGAACCATCATTCTACCTAGCTGAAGGAGAAGTGTTCCGAAGATATGTCATTATTTGAGGTGGAATCGGGCAATCCTGAGCATAGGCAGTACAAATCAGTGAGATTCTAGAGTATTTTTGGGACAAAAGATACATATTCTCTACCTATGATCCCAGAATGTGCTGAGAATACTTCGAAGTTTTGACCAGAGATTTAAATTGATCTAATCTTAAAGAACTATCTCCTGGAATAGTTCTGAACCATTTTATAAATCGGTGACTCTTTAGTTAGGATTCATCCCAGTGGATTTCGATTTATGGATTTCTAATAGTGAAAATATCCGCCCAGTTCTATCTTCCTGGATTATACCGGGTGATCAATTCAATACTATCCACCCTCGATAACTCACAGAAAAATGATTTTACAAAAAAGTTACGAAACACGTCGATTTTCATTTAGTGGAAAACAACATTTGACGCAGAACAGATGATACATACTTGCAACCTTCTACTCCCTAGAGAACAACCACCTCGATAATTTGAATAGGGAATAAGGGTCATCTAATACATCATTGCAAAGGTCATTCAATTCTGACAGTAGCAAAGTTTTCTAAATTACCACAATACATTTTTGAGATATTCGAGTTCACATGGTATGTTTTCTAATTGTGAGTAAATGGATGTATTGAATGAATTATTGAATGGTTATCCACAACAAATGTTCAAAATGACCTCCATTGACTCCAAGACAGTGATTGAGTCTATTTACAAATTCCTCATTCATATTCGAACATGTTCCTCTAGTTATTGCCTAATGGCTGTCAGTCCTCATTATTCTTCTCAAATCAGCATGAATAACGGATGTCGAATGATCTCAAGGAAAAAAATCATTGGGTGCCATATCCGGTGAGCATGGTGGCCATTTTATTGGGTCCTCTACAACCTATTCCTTTGTTTGGGGAATTTTAGGGTAGCCATTCTCTCATCTGTAATACGGAACAAAGAATAGATTTTGATCAACATCATCATCGAGGTCTGTGAGAAATTCACAAGAGTTTCCGAATGAATGGTATAATAGAGTACCGATAAAATGGCCAGCACGCTCGCCGGGCATGGCACCCAATGATTTTTTCCTTTGGGGCCAGCATACGCTCGCCAGACTTGGTACCCAATGATTAATTTCTCTGTAGTAATTGTAGTAATAGTAAACCTACAGGCTTGAACGATTTGGACAGGAGTAAAAAGATAGAATACTACACTATAACAAGATGAACATCTTCTGATGTGCAAGAGGAATTTGGATATAGTCTCATGTCTGCAGGTAAATGATGGTCATTTTGATCATTTGTAGTGGATATCTATTCAATAATCCATTCAGTGCATTCATTTATTGACCATTAAACAACATACTATATTTGAACTGGAATATCTCGAGGACGCCTTGTTGGAATTGAAAAAACTTAGCACTGTTAGTGTCGGAATTAAATTACCTTTGCAATGATTCATAAAATGACCGACATTTCCTATTCAAATCAATGAGGGAGTTGCTCTAGGGAGTATAGGGTTGAAGTAAGTATTATATTTTTTGCGTAAAACGGTGTTTTCCTTCAAATAAAAATCATTCTTCTGTGAGTTATCGAGGATGGATAGTCTTGAAATGACCATCCGGCATATAATTCCTGTAGTGAATTGATCTGCAGAAGTTATACTGACTCAAGCTTTTAATTGGGTTGAAAATGCAATTCACAGAGTTAACAACACCATTGAACTCTTGCAGCTGGTGTGGTACAAAGGCAACATATCAGTTGATCAAAGCGCTCTTTAAGCTCTATACGGCCGTCAATCGAACGCAGGATTCGGTTTCCGAAATGCACATTCCCAAATATCGTTATCCCTACTAAATCCCAACAATCGTTATTATACCAGCACCATCCAGCATTAACCTCAAACCCGTAATTGGATAAACACACCGTTCGCATCTGAGCCCCCCAAAGCGTCCCTGTGTATGTGTTTATTCGCTCGACAGGGCCCCGCTGTGACATCAGAGCAATAATTAGGTCTCAGGCATATAACTCAGGGAACAGATGACGTGAAGGTCGAACAATTAGGAATCATCGCATCTTATGTCATACATGGTCTTGTTCATGTCCTTTTCGCAATATTTAGGACATTGTTCCTGGCCGCGTATTCCAATTGTATTTTCAAATCATTTCATGAGACGGCTTTGCTCATTGTTTTAGAGGGATTCTGGTTAAAACAGGATGCCAGTCGTCGAGCCCTTCTTTGCATTCAATTGGATGTAAATTGCACAGCATCAGAGCGAAGATTGCACTGCAAAAACATCCAATACAAATAAATGTCAAATAGATTTCGAAAAGTGAAAAAATGTCGCGTTTTCTCAGAAGAAAACAATATTTCTTCGAGAATTTCTCTATTCCTGAAATATTCTAATAGAATAGAAATGACTTCAGATAATTGTGTGTTCAAGCGTATCATCTTATATAAATTGCCATTGGTTATTCTTATTTTTTCTATTTGTTGGTAGGTAATGGATTTGTTTTAAAAAAACATGAAGAGGTAAAAATTTTTCTCCGAAAAGTTTCGCAACAATTGGCAGATGCATTAGTGGAAGAATGGGATCGTATACCAATGGAAACGATAAGCAATTTAATTTCCAGTATGCCTCGTAGATTAGAAGTTCTTAGAGTTGCTAGAGGAGGCAATACACGGTATTAAGGAGTCATCATAATTCATAATTTTGTGTTTAATAAAAATGGTTTTTTTAAATTATTGGTATCAGTTTATTTCATTAGAAAATTGTTCCTCGATAAATTCAGAAAGTTGGTAATCTGCAAAGATTCAGCAAAAAAAGCTGTAATTCGGAAAATTTTAGAGATAAATCAATGGATAAAAAACAAAATACTCGCAAAAGAAGCCTCTTTCCTATAGGGTGCAAGCATTTTGTATACCATTACTCAATTAACACACAGGGTGAGTCAAAAATCAAGAATGAATCATGGTTCGAGTTATTCCACCACCATCAAGGAGGCTTTGAAAAAATTTTCATCTCTTTTTTTTTTAAGACAAATGCACCTACCAACAAATAAAAAATAATCGGCCTACTATTTTTTGTTTTTTTTTAAGAAGATAGGTCAAATATCAAGTGCGTCAATTTTTTTAGAACTGAGTGTATTTTGTAACAGTGCTCGAGTCCGAAGGAAGAAGTCTCTTTCAATTATCGCTAATTTTTATGCACTTGTGCAATTATAACCGATAATAGTTGCGATTCAATCATTGGAATAATTTCTAAGAATGTTTCAAGTTGAAAATATTTCCTCAAATGCAGAGATGCTTTTGTTGAATATAATATACGAATACATAAATAACTGATGCACAATGAAAGCTTGCGGATAGATTAGTTTTGCTCTGCTCAAACTCTTCAAGTATGTGATTGTCTTCTTCAATTGATTTATAATCTTAAATTAAGTTGTCTTCACAAAATTCACACTCGATATTTTTTTTATCTTCTGGAGCACACGAAAGAAAACTCCTACAATGCTCGAAAAACATCCTGCCTAGAGAGGATAGGGATGCCAAATATGTTATTACCGGCATGTCGGCACCATATTCCTCTATATCACAGACAATAATATCTGGTCTGAATGAATGATTTACTTTAGTTCGTTTTAACTTGGTGAAATCAATGTTTTCCTGAGGAATGAGATAATACAATTCCAATAAGGTAACCATTTTCGGCCAACTGAATACAACAAGAGATTCCTCGAATTCTGTGCGGAATGATTTTTGGGCCTGTTAGAATTCAGATAAGGTAACTTCTAACAATTACTTCTGCCAAATTGTTAGATTCGATAATCTGTGAGATATTGTTCATTTTTAATCTTTCCATGTTTTTGAAATTATTGCTCGGAATAGTGTGTTGTTGGTGGGATTCGTGCGTCTTTTCCTCTAATTTGCAGGATGAGAAATTCAACCCATTGTTATTTCCATGCATCATCCAGTTCTCTCGAGTCAACAATCTATTTTCTTTCGAAAATGTCTCTCAAGAAAATGAGAAGGAGTCCTCTGCAGCCTGCGGCTCGTCCTGGGACAATCCTGATTACTCAGTGAGGAGTCACTTTCCGCTCTGTCAATATTTGTTGTATACATTTCCACTGAGCTCATTTTCCGCTTATCGGTTTTCGTGTTATTTCCAGTCGATAATAGAATTTCAGCTCTGAACAAGCCCTCGAAAAACAAATGCAAATCAATCTCACTCGATGAAATATATTCATCTGAACGTATTATACAGGGTGAAAATTTTAAAACCAGCAGCACTCAATATATAGGGAGGAAAAGTATGACTTTGCTTCCTACAATTAGGCGAGGAAATGTATATTTTGGATAGAGGTAGGCGGAAAAGGATTCCTTCACAACTGAAATTTGAAAAATACCGTTTTTACATCCAGGAAAACTTTAATGGCCCATTGGTTTCAAATAGAGAAATAACACTTTCACGCAACTGCTACTGACGGGTCATCACAAACCGTTTTCTCCTCTGCAGGGTAAACATATAACTAACTATATGATGTCAACACTAATTAAATACCGTGAAAGATAGTGTAATCACAGAATGACAGAGGGCGCTAGCATATTAAGTGATGCGTTGAAGAATAACATCGTTTCAAAGATATATGCTCGGGTCAACATGATTCCATATGATTCATCAGTAGCAGTTGGGGGTTGACCTTCCATTTCATTTCGATTTCTCATGCAGATAGGAACTTGAAGGGACTTTAAATTTTTTCTGCGAGGATTTTTTGAAGTGCACTTTTGCAACACTTTTGCAACACACAACAGAGAAGAAAGTTTGATTCTTGTCGTCTTTTTAATGCTACCAGCTAAACGAGCTGTTACGCGAAACATAGAAACAAATCGATTTCAATATAGAACGGTATTGCATCTTGAATGATTTCCTGCTATTTGAGAGATTTATTATTTCCATTAAAAGAAATGGCAAAATAAACGCAAATTAGGTGAATACTCAACACAAGTATGCTGTCCCATATATTCTTGTGGCTACACACAAATATATTATATCTATCTCAGATCTTTGAACTTCAACATGTGACATTGTTATGCAATTTTAACTTAGGTCATAAGAATTGAATCCTTGTGTGGTCTTTATCTAATTTTCAATTCTGTACATTCAAGAGCTCATTCAACAATGATTTTACTCGGCAAAAATATTGTATATTATGATAGTGGCTTACTGTTTTAATTGATTGTTGTCCTCGGGTTAAGCCATCGAAAAGCAACCCTGATAACACACCTTCATCCATTGGACATCCAATGGATATCATCACCCGGACATCCTGAACATCCATAGGATAACCACTCTGTGTACACAGGACATCCAATGGATGTCCATAGGATATAAGCTTTCCACATTTTGGGATATACATACGTTATCCATGATGGACATCTATTCAGAATCCATGATAGACATCCATTTCGAATCCGTCTCCATAATTCCTGTTCAGTATATACTGGTCTGAAGTATACCCCAAACTCTATAGGTACTGCTCCCCATGAAATATAGTATATTTCCTCTGCCTGCCGTTTCATCTAGTTATTATCTGAAAACTGTTGAATCAAACAGCAGTGGACATGCAGAGTGAAATGTGGTGGAGCCTTATCATGCAAGAGCCACCACATGTTGTGAAAAAGGTTTTCCATGAATTATTTTCGTAAGTTTAGGTCGATGAGGCAAGATAATTGGCCCCAAGATGAAAATTCCTCGAACTGCGAAATTGGAAATGATTCTTGCCTACACATCATCTATTCTGTTGTCGTATCATTCGAGAGTTTGTCAACATCAGATATAATTTTCTCTCTTTTTATAGAACCTGTTTCAAATCCTTCTCATTATGTTCATCCTGATGTGGGGTGTTTCACCTACCTATCCAAGAAATATGTTATAATATCGTAACAATTCGCAATTAGGAACTCCTGGATAGACACAGAAATAATAAGAACTTACTTGTAACGTGGAGGCCATATAAAGCTGGCAACTGAGGCATAATACAACTATAAAATACTGGAAATGATCATGAAAGTCCACCAAAACAAATGAATGAAATAAACATAACCTATATTACATTTAGAATTCTGACAGATGAATTCAGATTTTCTTCTTCTCATTTTACTTATCTCAAAATTTGTCGCTACAATGGACATCCCGACAATAAATTTATCGATGTCCAATATGTACTGCCAAGTATCCGGTATAGACATCCAAGTGGCTATTCGATGTACTAGATCATCACATGGATATACGACGATGTACATTAAAAGATAGTTCCATTTGGCGTCCATGGATGTCTTGGACTTCAAATGAATTTAAAATGGATGTCGTCTGGATAACGTGTGTTATTAGAAAAACTCCACTCGCAGGATTGAATGTACATTTTTAGTACCATGATATACGTATAATGTACAATTTTGACGATTATGTCTATTTGACGACAGTTCCGTTAAAGTTGTTTACTGTCAGGAAATCTCTCTCATTTCGCGATATCTCGATATCCTCGAGCCGTGAACATTTAGCGTGATATTAAGAATGATATATTATGACTTCTCGCTAGGCAATATTTACCCGAACACACAAAAAATGTTTATAGCCAGAATTGAATCGGAACTGCTGGGGCGAACGTTATAACCTCAAGGCTCGAGATCTTGACACGCCATGCGAATTGTAAGTGCCTTTTCCCTTCAAGGGTTAGATATATTAGATTTTTGCAGTCGCCATGTCTATGCTTTTACACTTACGGCTTTGGCGTTCTATTCGATATGTCAAATCTTATAAGGAATTTATTGATCTAACGATGCGAGTCGAGCCACTTTCTGTGCTGCGGAATTCCACGAAATCGCATTATAGCCAGTTCATTTTTGAGTCCTTTTGTTCATTTAACAGGAACAATGTGGGATGTAATGTGAACTATCTTGTGGCAATGTGCAATAACGAGCTGAATTGAAAGGTTCAGTCTTCAGTGGATATGTCGTAGGGAGGCTTCATAAGCAAGCATCATTTGAACATGATGTTCAATTTCCTCCGTAAAAGTCGTTTGTGGTGTTGGTTTGAATCGTAGAGTGGAATGATATTTACATATCATCATCCACAAATGGAAGAAGGTGGCAGTATCACATAAAGGTTATACAAGGTGGCCAACATTCCGTAATCCCACTATTGCTATCTGTGAAACGGTGAGAGATATTAAGTTGGTGAAATGGAACAAAAGTTGTACATTCCAGGGAACATAAGGATTATGTGGAGAAATCGAAGATATCATAAGCACCCACTCATATAGGGCTGAACTCTAAAGCATATTTCATTCAACATTATGATAAAAATATAGTTATACAAGTTTCTTGAGAAACAAACGTATAACTGCTAGCTGAGATATTTCAACGACTGAATGTTTTCTGATCTAGGATTATTTACAATATAGATAAAACAAAAAACTTGTAGGAGTAAAATTTCATTTTCTACAGAGAAATGAATAGAAGATAATCCTGTATGAAAAAACTTCCAGGTATATTCAGGAAATACTAGTTTATATAATTCCAAGTGAGATTAGTTGAAATTATATACAAGTTGTTGAACTGCATCAGAGAGTTATAATGGAGAGTATATTGAGAATTTCCTGGATATCAATTCTGAATGTTTCATGTAACCATAAGTTTTCCATTCCAAACGGAAGAAGATCAAACATTTCGAGTGCTAAGTGAGCATGTATTTTCAAACCAATTGTTTCAAAAATTGGGTTTCTCTGTCAGAAAGTTTCTATCTTGTGCTGTGGGTATGCTGTTCATAACAGATTTTGTGTTGATTCATCAATATATATATATATACATCATTAGTGTTTCATCGTTTATTCGTCTCCAAGTCCAAAAAAGATCATTCCTGATATACGTGAAAGTTAAGAACCCACAAAACTCTAGGAGTAGGTATACGTTTATAGGACTTATCAAAATAATTCCATAAACTTTGATATTGCTATCCAATTTTCATTTGTTCATTCTATTCTGTTGACGTTTTCATTTCTATCATCACCTTGGTATAGTTCATGCAAAGTTAGTTGAACAGATCATCAAACGAATGTCGGGTCGCGCTGCCGCACTCTTTGAACTTTCAAAAGGACCGACGGCTTGCTGTGATGTGTTTTTCCAACTGACTTTGCATAAACTATAACTGCTGATGTTCATTTCACGTTCGCATTATATAAAATATTCATGTTCATGTTCTCCATCATTTATTCGACTGTACATTGATTTCCTAGGTAGTATTTGAAGTTCCCACTCTGAAAAACAATATGGAATTCGAATACATAAAATGGGAGCAAATAGAGTCATTCTGTGATCTCGATGCCAGCATAACAGTATTCTCTTTGAGAATTCAAGTGCACCAGCAACTAAAACGATATGGCTCGCATGAAAATATCGAACGGAATTTGCAATATAGTACATACCATCATGAACAATGGCTGTCTGTTGATCGTTCTTTCATGTATGATGACCTGCTAGACATTGAATTTCAGAATATATCTCGTGAACTCTTCCGATATCGTCAAACCGTAAATATCAGTGGGTTTCGATTGAAAACAATAAGTACCGTCTAACAGGGTTGCGTGAATCAGAAAATGCGTTTTTCATCGTTTTTTCACAGGTATTATGGAAAAAATATACAAAAAGTAATGTAGGTCACCATTTTCAAATGGGTGAATTCGAAAATAATTTCAGAAAGATTAGGAAACGGCACTAACTTTTTTTGTAAAATCTGATTCACTCCACTCACCCCTTTGGAGTATTTTGAATCAGGCATCAAAAATGCGTGAGAACTCATTTTGTAATACTCAGAGCTGAAGTGAATACTTCTATTTCATTTTTTTTTTGTTGTGATTGCATTTTTATCATTTATCATATTCTTGGCATGCTGAGAATAAATCGAATTATTAGAAATCAAATAGGCATTATCGATCACCCAGAAAAACTGTTCAATAAAACGGTGAAAGATTCTCACCATAAGTATGTTGAAGACGGACAGTGTATACCTATCTATTCTGGAGGATATTTTCATTCGACAGATTGTTTTTGAAGAGAGCAAAGCTGATGGAATTACTGAGCCCATTTCAATAAGAAACTGGTATTCCTGTTTATCAGCTATTCATAAAGTCGTATTTTCTCCTCCGTTTGATCAGGTGAAATTCAAGAAGAACTTCCATCTGAGATTTGAATTTCCCTGAATGAATATTATTCATAATGAACTGGGTTACAAACTTTTCAAAGATGAAGTCGAATCAGCATAAAAGATCTAATAATACGAATTTAATTAGTCAGCTTTTTGTTATTATTGGTACGAAATGAAAGCGGATCAATACTCAAGACCGCACAATGGAGAAACGCAATCACATCGGAAATGCTGAATTATGATAGTCTCCTGTCAGCATTTTGAAGGTGATTATTGTAGAAGAACTTATCAATATTTGATCAAATTAATCTGAGATAGAAATCAATATACTATTTGTATAGTATGATGATGTGCCCGTCTAAAGTACGATCCCCATAATAATTTTTGAACCACTCGTGATATACACAGTGAAATTTGGAGGACTCGAATAGGAAATAATGGCTCAGCACAATAATGGAACATGTATATCATTTCGTTCTAGAAATCTTCTCATAACTCTTAACAGTTTCATTTGATACATTGTACTCCTGAATTCGAGTTTTCAAAATATCAATGTTTGAAGAAACCGACATTTTGGTCATTTGAAAAAACCCAACCAAAAACTCGAATGTTTCCTTCAATCAAGTTTGCTTTGGAAAAAAAACTTGGTCGTGAACTCGAATGATTTCCAGAGCAAACTTGATTGAAGGGACATTTTTCAAACGTTGATATTTCGGAAACTATTGAATTCAGGAGTCAAATGTATCAGATGGAACTGTAATTATGAAAAGATTTCTGAAATGAAATGATATACGGGGTGGGGTGTTCCTTCAAAAAAAATAACTCAAGATAGCGCCCAGCCGCCATTTCGAAATATTAGGCTGATTTTTTTATCGTGACACCCAATTTGGTAGCGATATACCAGGTGGTTCAAAAATTAATATGGGGGGGGGAACGGACTTTAGACGGGCACTGTATACATATTGTAGTGGAGCTGTTTGATAATCATTGTATGGTAGATACCCAGATCCTACCTACCTATATAGTTTCTCATGGATAGTAGAATACTATGTGCACAAGTGTTGTACTACATACAAAAATTTCACTACCTCCTCATATTTCTCCTATTACTGACGAATGAAAAATTTGTTTACCATAAAAAGCTAGTCATTGATATATTGTCTTTCTTTTCATTCTTAGGACAAAGATATTATATTTTCTGCTATATATATTATGTGAGGTTTGCAGTGATCTACCAGTCTGTCAACATAGGTTCAATCTGTGGTAATGAAGTAGAAAAAAAACTGTTTTTTCTCCGATTGGCAGCAAATATCAATTCTGCTGACACATATCAATCAGCTACGCTCGGCTATGAATTCAGCCTCGGCAGTCAATCTACTACTTTGCTGCTTAGTAAAACAAACTATTTTCTGTGACGGGAAATTAGTACGACATTTCATCTCTGTTGACTGGTTACAAAATGTAACTTTTTTTCTGTGACGGGAAGAATGTTTGACATGTCATCTCTGTTGAGAGGTTATGGAATGTCGCTCTTCATCAATAACTTTTCTCTACTGGAAAAATAAATCAAATCACAGAATTAGACTGACAGATATCTGATGATTACTCCAAAAGAATGATAAAGATGCTTACAAAGAGATGCCTCCAACGCAGGTGTAATTCCTGTTAAAAACTTCAATCACGTCGATAATTTTCTGATTTTATAATAGTATTATGTACTCAATGTTGAATCTTATTATAATGTTATATCTTCCCAATATTGAATCGTTGTTTTTACTGTCACAGAAAAATATTGTGTATTATACAGGGGAAAAATATTAGATTTTGTTCACTGTTTTTCTGGACAACACAACTTAACGGGATAAAATCTGATATTTTTTTCTTGATATAATGAACTAGTTTTGGGGTATGTTTAGAGAACCAAGAAAGCAGGAATAGAGATTCCTAGGGGTAACGCATTTGGGTCGATCAGTTTTGTACATAAATACAGACATGTAGCTGAAATGTTCGATATAAATTAACAGGAAACTAAACATCGTCAAACAAACTGCATCATGCAATAATGTAGAATGTTTACAATGTATGCTCATGTTGTGAACGAAGGTTGATTGATTAAATTTCCACAATATCATGCATAGCAGGAGATATTTTTGAAAGAATTCAATTCAGTACCGTCTGTAGGTTAATGGAAGAGATGGTATATTTAATATGCAATATTTCTTGGAATGTTCTCTCCTTGTTTCCATGAGAAAATATAAGTATTTTTTCAATAAACGTGACACTTAAAAAAAAAACGTATATTAATGATAATAATATAATAATAAGGTTTATTTGGATAAAGTTCAACAATATAACATCTTATATACTATGAATGCAAATAAACAGAGGGACAAACCGCAAAGCCACTGGCTGTCCGCGGTGTGAGTGATTTAAAAAGTACCTACTAAATTCTTAATAATCGAGTATAACAATACTATAGATTATTGATATAATTTTGCGACTAAGACTAAATGAATAACAATAAAAATAAGTGATAAAATACATCAAGAAGTTATTGGGAAATATTTGATGATGAATTGATCGAGAATGCGGTGAAAGCTATCACATAAAATTTTATTTAATTCGGAGGGGCTGTATTATTTATAATGTGGTGAATTCTACGTCTTTCTACGGAATGCAAGAATTTTGTCACATTATATCTGAAAATATGGCGAGGAATTATATTTCTAATGGTTTGGGGTAGAAAATTGTAGATTCTGGAGGCCAGAAACATATGACTTCTTTGTCCAACAGTTTTGGTGCTGGTGGCAGTTGGTAAGTTTTCATTTATTCTATTCCGAGTTTCGTATGAATGTGTATAGGAACCAAATTTTTGCTTATTTTGATGACAGTATGTAGCTAATTTACAGAAATATATTGACATAATACTCTCAATTTTATCAAAACGAGGAGAAATATTCCCAAAAAATCTGGAGTAAGAATTCAATCCATCATGATAAATATAGTACTTATTTTGATGCCATCTGCTAATATATATCATCAGGCTGGATCAAAAAGAAAAAATCAGGAGACAAGATAGAAAGACTAGAGAAATCAGAAAGTTAACAATACTCCTATGATGATTATTAATTGCGTTTCGTATTTTTCAAAATGAAGGTCAATACTAAAACTGATCATGGGTTATGCATGACATGATGAATATCGACTGGATGCAGATATTTCTAGTTATCGTTTGTATTACGTAGATTTCGAATAAACATATGGTTTATTCAAACATAAAAATCGAATCACATCAATAATACATAGATTTATCAAATAATTCCAGAATCTTCAATTGATCGTATCAGTTGCAATTATTAGTTCAAATTAAAGATAATAATAATTCTATCATTTGTGTTTCGATCAGATTTCCGCCACCCCAATAAAACTTATTGAAACCGAATTTTTCAAATAAAATACTACTTTCATAGTATGCAGCATGTATGATTTTCATAATGATGTTATTGTTTATACTTCATGACGTAAATTCATTACTACCAGTGGGAGGGATTGCTCCTTTGTGGTATAGAGGATTCCCATCAACTGCGAAAAATGCATGATATTGTTCCATTTCCAATCCTCTTCTGAAGATGTTCACATATAATAAGCAAGATTCGGAAAGTGATGAAACAGTGCCAACTTGTCTCAGTTGCCATGATGTAACATCTAGGGTAAAGGAATAATAATAAAAGATAGTTCATTATCCTGAAAGTCACAATGTTGTGTATAATTAGTCTAATTAATTAATTGATTGGATACGGGTCGAGTTACGAATTACGCCAACCCACCACATGAGTTTCAGTTATAATCAATTAGACTTCACGAGACTGTATGTCAAGTGCCCCTTGATATACCGTGTAATTGTTGCACGTTGAACTATTAATTATAATCAAAGGATCCATATTTCAGCCTGATGAAAACCAGGTTATCCAAGATATCCGCTCCGGTAATTTTATATCCGGTAGTGGAATTTCGTCTCCATCATATCTCATGATTCAAGTGTACATAATACTCTGCTCGGCCGGGTGGAGAAGGTCCTTTCAGTATGTAAATTTAATTTAGGTCGCTTTTAGCTGACATGAATAACAAATAATCTGGATATTAGACAGCTACCAACGATATAATCGAGGGACATTCATCGAGGGCATCCATTTCGATGATCAAAAGTCTCAAAATTTTGTTATATTCGGAAAGGTTTCCTCTCCATAGCAGCACTATCCATCCTGTATCAGTGAGAATTGAATTTTCTCACACTGCATACAATCAATGATTCAGCTGATTCCAAACTGGGCTACATATTCACAGCTCCATAACTATAGTATATAGTGAAACGAAACATCATCACATCCTCATTATCTGTTCAAAAAAAAAATTCGAACCCATGGAAATTTTGTTTTGGTAACAAAGTTTTTCACTCCAATGATTTTATGATTCCGATTCACTTCATGATGATCAGAAGCTGGCCATATAGCATCACATTTCAAAGATGAAAATTCACTCTCCCTGACTAAGAGTCATTGAACATTTGTTTTTTGAATGTATGATAAATTGATATTCATCATACAGGACGTGGAAAGGAATCTTGAACATACTTATCAGTAAGTTAAATTTTTATATCATTCATCATCATCATCATTCTATTCAATTTGAGAGATAATGTCGATTCTCAATTTCAGAGGATTTTCAATTTTTAGATATTCAACAGATATAATTCAATGTTCGACGTGGCAAATAGCCAGGAAAGTAGTTGTTTCCTGTTGAATAAACCGAGAAAGAATTAATATTTTCATCATATGGAGAATGCGAATTCTCAATGTATTTCATAATTTATATCCATTTTTTTGTGTTCATAAATATATCTGAGAATATTCCTTTTCCTACGAGCGTGCGCAAAGTAGTACTTTTCCACACTCATTTGCGTGCGCAAAGTAATACTTTTTCGCAGTGAGTGCGGATATGGGTGTTATCAGCACGGCGTACGGATAAGTAAAACAACCAAAAAATCTCACTGGTATATATGGAACATTTATATTCATTTTAGTTGCTGTAGACTATTGTATGCACTATAAGAAGCCGTTATTCCTTTTACTTTTCAACCGTTCTTTTAGATATTTGTATTTCACTTCAATATAAATATTAAGAACAAATGATTCAATTGCATATCATTATATTTTATTGATATGTAATTGTTTGTTGTTCAGCTATTTCTATCAAGTTCAACTAAAAGTTATTCAATGAATTATTGTAATTTAAGTCGATTTTTTTTTATTTTCGTTGTTATCTGATATGAATCTCATAGGGAAAATGTGATGTTCTGTTATAATATTTCATTGTTACATGTGATTGTTGTATAGTTACATTTTTCAATATGTTATCATTTTTTTTATTTCCCTTTCTATCTGATCTGAAGCTCGTAGGAAAAACGTTGTTCCTAACACGTGCACAAAGTGTCTTTTTCGCACGCAAAAACTTATTGCGTGCGAAAAAGTAACACTTTGCGCACTTGTTAGAAGAATAACTATTTCAATATCTTGTTTATGTTGGAAACAAACAATTCGCATATGACACCAGTTCTTGGTGAATGGTGTTTTATATTTTGTATGGCATAGCTGTTATGAAATAAACGGAAATTTGTGGTGTGTAACACCAAACATGTTGGGGATTTGTGAACACCATCTCAATAGAGATTGATGAATTTTATGAATCGCATTTTGGTTCAATGAACCAACTCAGTCGTAACTTTACACACTGGAGGAATTTCATTTAATATATAATTCAAATATGTTAGTCAGTTGTGGCTCGTTTTTAATGCGAGACAGATAAGACTTGGCAGGTCCTACTGTGGTCGCGATGGTTTTAAATATTGCTGGATTGTTACGCAATACGTGTAGGGGTAGATTGCACTGGATGAAGAAGATTATGGTTTGAAAAACGAGCAGATCGTGTAAGCTTTTTGATTTACTGGAATGTCCCGATAGAAAATAAACTTTTTGACACACGATGACAGTTTCATCCGTACATTACCTCTCAAACTAATTTTCAACGAAGAAATATCAATTTCATTGGAATTCTTGTATCAGATTACTCAGTGCTCTCATCATAGTTGGCGATAAACAAATTTCATCGACTGGTGATGTCAAATCGAATTATCCTCGTTTTTTTTTGGATCGAGGGAACGCTGACCAAGCTATAGTCCATGTGATATTTTTCTCCGATCCTTATTCTCTCAACGTATTGACAGCTCAGGATATGACGAGGGAGGTTTCATTGACAGATTTATTAAATAAATCCAAGTTTCATTCTGACCCAACAGAATCCGGATGAATCCGCAGACTGAAGGAGAATGAATAAGTTCGCGTCCTCGGAAGATTTATTCGACATCATGTCAGATTTCAAGGTTATAAACTACAATATTGTTTCACGAAGATACGACCAGGTGTGCACGATTGCTATTTTCTTGGAATAGATAATAATTCATATAATTGTAGAACTGAAATTCATGACCATTTTGGATCATGGCATCATTTGATATCTTAGTTTATTCAATATATTCGTAAAACTTGGTTAGTTTATTGGCCTTTCAGATCATTCAGTATCAGCTGGATAGAAGAATAGAGATGTATATGCTATACAGCTGTCTCTACAATGCAGCCTCATACTCATTATAATATCTTTCTGTTTATCTCGTATCCTTTGGAAGTGTTTGTTCAGCCTCTATTCTCATGAACAACTATGCACATGGAAGGCTGATCAATGAGATTATCATGCGGTTTATATCTTCACCAGATAAGTTGTCATACATAAGGAGGCTTCCTCATCATCATAGGACTTTGAATAATAAAATTGATATTTTGATGAATAAACGTTGAAAATTATTGATCTTTAGAATTATGTTTCGATTTTTCGCAACCCTCAAACGTGCTACAAACCAGATTTTGATCATAACATTGAATTTATTTTTCAACCAGCTTTCCAATGAGGGGCCACAAGCCATAGTGTTGCATTTAACAAAAACATGTTGGATCTGATTCCAGCTATCCATCATATTGCATGAAAAATGTGGGTGAATACATCAAACGTTGACGTGTCTCGCGTATAGAAGAAAAAAATCATCCACCTCTCTGTTAGCGAATTTATTTCAGTCAAAGTCTCCACACTGTGGGTAATGAAAATTATCACATTTTTTATGTTTTCCACCCTGAAGGTTATATAGATATTCTTCTTTTGATTATGTTATCTTATCTCTTTCAGTTCGAATGATTGATCACGAGCAGCAAAACTTCACCAACAATATTCCCACTAGATTCATCTATCACGTCATCGTTTGGTGCCTGAAAATTTCTTTGAGTGATGAAAACATTTGGCATATTTGAATTCATATCTGTTTCATCGAGCTGATGAAATTAAGCTCCTGTCCCCGTTGAGCTCGATACAGTAACTCGCGTGTTTGTCTTAGGTTCCCTAGTGGAGCTTTAATATCTCATCCGAGACAAGCACAACATCTAGATGGCGCTGCCTTCGTTTCTTTGTCGATTAATTGCTACGGCGATGTAAATGATCCCCATGAATTTCCGGAAACATCTGTTACTCGTCATGAAGGATGGTTGTTTCTGTTCGACTGGGATGAGCGCAAATGGAACAGCTTGTGCTACACTTCATAGGATAATGGTCGCATAAAATGCCTTTGGAATGATGATGCGCCCCAGAATCCAAGAAAATGCTATGAAGACTAATGAAAAAAAAAGAAGGATAAATGCTTCTGATTTGAAACTAGAGCATGTTGCAATGATGTAATGTGGAACATATCTTTGGACAGTGCTGAAATTGCCTCAGTTAATATAACAGTGAATCAGGAAGAACGTCCGAACAGGAAATTAAATGAAACTGCCTTCAGGAAACACGCACGCACAATTAGCGCATGGAGAAACATCAGATTTAATTCAAAATGAAACTTTCCTTGTGATATCCGCTAAGAAATGATGGTTTGTTGATTCTGACCTTACGTACTGATAGATTCCATCATAATATTTACACTTATTATTACCATGAAATATATTTTCTTATATCTGAGATGATAATTTTCCAGTTAACATGATTTGGAAAGTACATAATATTCAAAAGATATATCAGCAGAAAGATCCTGAAGTTGAGACAAGTGTAGAATTCTCCTGAAAATTCCACTTCGGGCAAGATGTTCAAAATTTGGAAAACTAATCTAACTTTATCCCAGTGCGAAATAGACTTTCGGGTATTAAGCAATGCATTGTACACTTTCCGTAACACTAATTACTTCATCACCATTCCACATAAATTTGAATGAAAAATGGCTCAGCGAGTTAGCGAACTCCTCATGCTTCAATGAAGTTTCGCAATAAAAATTATGAAACGGACTCCGTCTACTCTACATTGGGTGATTCAAAATTCGATCTGAATATATCAAGGACATTTTGTTGAGATCAAAATGAGACATTCTCTCCATAGAAATATGTGTCCTAAAGAAGGAAAGTGCCTGAAGAAGTTATGGCATGCCAATTTTCAGATTATTTGATTCGTTATTATCATCACAATTTCAGATAATTAATCTTCTTTCACCCAACTCACAGTTGAATCACCCTGTAAATTCCCAGATCCAACTCAAATCGTACTCAGATGAACGACCACCGCTTTGATGAAATCAGCCCAAATTATAAAAATGCGATTCGGCTGTGTCAAATATTTCGTGGTGGTCGCTACTTCAGATAAAAATAAATTCCATCAATTATTATAAAAACTCATGGATGATGGAATAGTGACATTGAAAAAAAATCCATCTCTATTCCAGTGTTTGATGTTGATGAAAAGACCACACCTACAGAGGTAATAGAAGTACAAATCGGATTATTTAACGCAATCCATTTGTTATAATTCACATATCGATCTCTGTTTAATAAATTTACCACAACGATAAATTGAACAATGAGTTTGAACAGAAGAGCAATTAATTCTATAACGCACTCTTATGCAGATATCGTGCCGAATTGAATTCATGTTCCATGAATTTTCGACAATAGGAATCCTTTTATATGCGATTACATAATTTTTTATCATATAATATTATTTGCAATTCGTCATGCTAGCCATTCAGTGGGATGCGCATTTCACGATAGCTTGGGTATCATGAATCCAGTAGACTCATGTTCAACCTTTCTCAAATAATAATATTGTATACCTTCCATGAATTTCATATCACTAGCTTCCAAGAAATGGATCCTGGAGTTTAGAATGTTCAAACAAAATCTCCTTGCTGGGAGAAAGGAGAATCCCTTGTATTTCCTTCAGTATTTCAAAATTGATATTTTGTATACAATCTAGACGATAATCATAAAAATCTAGGCTTCTCTCAGTGGAGTAATGGGATCGAAGTGATCTAGACGATATTCGATAAATGCGATGAGCAGATTTCATAAATATGATTATACTAGGTGTTTATTCGCGGTTCGCGTTGAAGCCATTAAATACATATCAAAGATCATTTTACATTTCAATAGAACTTAATTGATGTCATTCAGTATTTTGAAATCACTACATACAATGAAGTTTCGAAACTGAAGATATGATTCATTGAAATAATTCACTACAAAAAAAGCTGGAATGTATTTCACTACAACGAAAATAAGTTACAACCTAAGCTCAAAAGTTGAATAGTTTTATTATTGTCCCAGTTCAATCATCTATCAACCAGTTTTTTCTTTCCACTAAAAGTGAAATAGTTTTATAATCACCACAGTTAAATCCTCTAAGAACCAGTCATATCTTTCCACTAAAACGTTGTATCTAAATTGACGTTCTAATCTTCTACGCGACCAACGCAGAACACTAAATCGTCAATGTCATTTGATGTCAAATCACTGCATAGCAAAAAATCGGAAGGGTATCTCCGATGCAGTAATGAATTTTCACTTTCGAAGTGCTCACCTAATACATATAAGGTTAGATATTCATCATACCCATTTCATCATATATAAATAATCCGAACTTTCACAGTCTCAGAAGACGTATTCTAATAATCAATATAGGTACCGACGTATGGAGTTTTATGTCTGATTGTTGAATATTTTGTGTCCAAATGTTGAAATAATTGCATGGCATGAAATTATGATTGCAAAGGGTAATGAACATCAATAATGCCGACACCAAGTGCTCTGTGCAACTACTGAATATTTAGCAAGCTACTGTGGTATTGCTCATAAGTGGTTGATGAAAATATAATCAAATATAGGAGAATTCTGAAGCTATCCATAGTCAATAAGATATCGAGCTCCTAGATTTCGGAATTTCTTGAAGACAAACATGTCTGCCAAAATAAATTTGTCAACCCTTCGTGAAACATAATTATATGTTCGATGGAAATTATCCTATGTCCTTTTTGATACATCTAAGAATATGTATAGAAAGTTCCATGATAATCGGTTGAGTAGTTTTGTGGTGAAAGTGTAGCAAACAAACTCACATTCACATTAATAATATTAGTAGGGATAGGGAATCAGAGTAGGGATTATGAAGTATTTCGCTAGATTTCTGTAAGATATCGACAATTTTCTTGTTCGAATATTGATTACTCACATAATCACATCTCTTCAAGATCAAATTCCAATGATTGCGTTCACTATCTCTTACATTCGCATCACAAACGAAATGATTCATGCATTATTTCTGCAAGCCGAATCATCCTGTACGATATGATACTGAAATAATTTTGGGTAATCTGTTTTTTCCCATCGTCATAAGTTCAAATAGCGAGACTCCATTCCGGAGTTAAATTAGAAGGCGTTAAAATAAAAAATGTCGGAGGATAATTACTCCAGCAATCCTATTTATATAGTCGTTGGTATTTTAACGAGCGACGAAAAAAAAGACGAATGGAATGAACACCAGTTGGTCATCCGAAAAACAGAAGTGCCCTATTTTCGACTTTTCCCAGCATTTGTTCGATCCATCTGCATAATTAGATGCCAAAAACCTAGTAACATTCTCTGAATATTCATTTGAATTGGTAGATGAACAGATATATCACGGTGGTTCGGTGTTCAGGCATGTTTGATATTGGATAATGCCTCAATATTGTTCGAACCAGAATCTGGAACTCCAGTGAGAGATATTTCCTCAAGGAAAGATTCTCTGAGTGAACAGCCTAGAATCATGAGACAACGAAAACCATATATAAATAACTAGATAGAAATGGAGATTAATGTCATCGTGAATCATCCAAATTAAAATTTATGAATGTTCTTCTCTCGCATAAAAGAGTCAACGCATTATAGTTCCAGAAGGCGACAGCACAATCTGAATCTAGTGATCATAATAAAGTATCTATATCCACCACACTTGAATGCTGTTCTCGAAATAAATTATCAACCCATTTGAAACTACTCACTTGAAACGAATACATTGTTCTGTAGTTCACTCTATTTGTATGTGTGAAGGTCAAAAATAGTATGCTTTTATTCAACACGGAACATTTTTTTCGGTGAGTTCATATCATTTGAGTTAGTGTACTGTTGAATATAAAGTTCAGCCGTTTGATATTGATTCACTATAATTGTTTGACATCTGTTGTGTTGGTGAAAATTATTATGGTGTCGAATCAATATCATTTTCGAATCATATTCTCAAAGAGGCTCCACATCAGGCACTTTCTTCAATGACCACAAAATACAAAATAACTCTCCGAAGTAAAGAGAACCTTCTGTTGATGAACAAATTACGGCTAATTCATTCAACTCTTCTTTAAGTATCATTGACACTTTACGGCTATGAGACACTGGTTTTCAACTGAGTATTGACAATAAGTCTCTGAAAATTGTGTTTTCACAAACACTCTCAGTCGTTTTTGTCTACTTTCATCAATTAAATTTGATCAGCTAGGTGGCAGATGGAATTTGACATCTATTGAACGTGATCACAAAATCACTTTTTAATGAAAATCGAATACATGGCTGGTATTTAAATTGACTACGTAGACATTATTGGGAATGTCCACATGCAGATGCACTTAGAATATAATATATGAAGCTATCAGAATTAGTGGAATGTAGAATATACATTACACCAGAGTTGAGCTGATCCTCGATATTCATCTACAAAATGACTATGATCGCCAGTCAACTGTTGAAAATACTAAGGAAGCCAACAAATTATATGTATATCATGGCGCGATATTTCAATCGTCTCACGAAACATATCAATAATTCGAATATATGATACACAAAAAGTCTCATACCTAAAAGACACGTCGGAATTTTCGTCGACCAAGACTGAATAGACCTCAACTCTTCAATTCTGGTCATAACATATAATTTCAACGGCCGGTGGAAATGTAACATTCCGGGAAAAAAATGGCACAGAGACGGACATAAACGTCAACGTAAACCCACCGCAATTTATGGACGTGCCCGGCAGGCAACGGCAAAAAGCCTGCGTAACAATGGGACTGAAATACAGCACCGTCGAACTACTACAAGCCCATTGAAGGCGCGCTACCTATGATTCGATCACGAGCAGGTTCCTGACGATTTATCGCTGAAATATACTTTACACTACCTGGCATTATATGAAGATTTATTCGCCAATGACGGTGTTAGTGGATGTAGTTCGCGAGCTAGTCGCGAGCGCTGGCTGTTTTCATATATAAACTGTAATATCTGATGTGCGTTACGGGCCAATAAATTTCAGATATCGTTAAATTTGAAGGAGATGCAAGATTTACGGAGGCAAAATAGGTTTCGCGGGAGTATGCAAAGTGTTATGTAGGTCGGTTATCTCATTCACACACTTGCTTACTCGGGATTATTTTGAGCAGCGCGTGCATGTAACTATATTCAGTACACAATTTTGGTTCGAGATAACATGTTGAAATATCCATCATTCGAGGTTTACATGTTTCGATATTTAATGGTTCATGTAACTTGCATCAACAAATTCATGTTCATGTTCCTGTCTTTATATAAGAATCATATTTCTCCATTGTATATGATGGGAAAATTTCCAACAATTCCAGAATGAATGCTACTAAAATTGTTCAACAACAGGGCAATAAATAATGATTATTCGAACCGTCGATTACTCGGTTTCAATGTATGATCATGAGATCGTAGTGAGCGTAGTGGGCTGTTCCGAAATATGAAAATGTCAAGAAATAGGGATTTCACAAGAATGAACGGAGGAAGCTTGTTCATACCGATTCATCAAAACCTAACACGAAAAATTTACAATTGCAACTATAAGGAGTAGTTGAGCTTCCTTCTATACTAATCTCATTTGTGTTAGAAATACACCTAGTATTTATAATTACCGACATATTATGATCTTCATGATCAAGTTTGTATAGATGTCATTGAAAATTCTTCGAGTGACAATTACGTTGAATTGTAATTTTCTTTTGTATCAAATTAAAGGTTGTTCAACAAGTATACCTAGAAAGGAGATCGAAAACTCAAAAACATCTCGACACTATATGATAAATAAAATCATTTGAGCTTGCTCTTGATATAGTTTTATTTTGAGGTCACTTATACTTATATAAGTTCATGAAACTGCATGATATATCACATAATTATGTAATGAAGTCATTGTCAATCTGAAAAAAATCTAATTTTCAATTTTATAGCATAATACCATCAACCTCGAAATAATTCTGCCTGCGACGCATTTTTCACGATATGGAAATGTTTTCTGGGTCCCTTGCCTTCCATTGGTATACACCGGAATCGCCTCTCCTGAGAAAAATCCGCCCCTGGGATATCTGAACATCTATCTTAACTTTCGAAAGACCCTTGCTTCACGTTCGAACGAATTCGACATTCTCCTATTTATGGACTCGAAACAATACCCATCCGTAAAACGGAATCGAGTGCAGGGATATATCCATAAACGATCCTAATACCGCTCGTTACCTCCATTTCGATGTTCTCAGGTCGCCCGTCGATGAACATTGTTGGCACTGGCTCCTGACCCTCCTGAAAGTCGGTCGCCGAAATGTGTCCTTTGAGAATTCCTGGCTCGATTACAGCTGCGTTTTCCAGCCATTCTCCGACATTAGCTTTCGATCGAGATAGTTCGCAAATAGCTGACCTAACCAGATGAAAACCTACTGAGAACTAAAAGTTATATGATACTATTAACCCTATCAATGTATACAGGCTGATTTTAAAATAAGTGCATATATCTTAAACACTAAGAAAGCTTGAGGTATACTACCGAATAGCACTATTAAAAATATTATTAGGATCAAAATAGATTTGGGGCAAAATACCCTTTTTCCGCCCAGATTTCTACTTCTGTCACAACTATCGTTTGCGATCCGCAGTCGACCGTGATGAACGAAGCGACGTTGCCACTCTACATGACAATTAGGAGATATTAAATAAAATGTATAATCGAGAAAATGTACATGGGGAAGAAGTTAACCCTGGTCTTGAATTTCAGAAAGATAATACAAAAACTTTAAAATGGACTCACCCGACTCACCCAAGATTTGTACACATAAGCTAGAAAAGCGTATATCTTAACACCTCCCCTTGGAAGTTCTTTCACTGAAAAATCCTTTAGACCCTTCCTTCCACCTCCTTGCATCGCTACAATTTCGTGTCATTCGAGGAGTGTCATGGGCCCCGCACAATAACGACCCGACATAAGAACCATATCATTCAGCTCAATGTTTGAGAAATGCATCGTCACTTTCCAAGCAAATTGTCAGAAACAAAACTTTACATTAACTAGTCAGTGTTGTTCCTGGGTCTGATTTTTTCGTATTAGATTTCCTTGGAAAAAGGTATCAGATTTGTATCAAAAGGTAATAGACTCGAAAAATCTGACATTTAACATTCGGAATGTCATTCTTGTCAAACCCTATCGCACTAATCACAGTTTTGACATAAATATAGAAAATAGAACGGAACATAATTATCCGCTGAGCACAGAAATAGATTTTTTAGTATTGGAACATATTTTAGTGCTAATAGCAAATAGTAATAGATTCATGACAAATCGTAATATCGTAACAATCTTCGTGAAATAGTAATAGAACGCGAACAATCCTAGTTAGTCCTGTCAAAGGTCACAGATAGTCAGATACTGCTGTTTTGAGAAATGATGTTGACAGATCATATGATAATAGTTTTGTTTGTGTCGGCTGGTTTGTAAAATAATTGTAAACGTAAAATAAAAAATAAAATAATTGGATGGAATGGACTCGATATTAGTATTTGTTTGCTCTCGGGAGTTTTGCTGTTCGAGCAGGTATGAGAAAATCTACTAGGTGAGTCGATTTTCAACTTTGTGTATGTTGTGTACCTATTTATTGTCTGCTAATTTTGTATCTACCCGCTGGGGCCTTATTTTCGAATTGAAGGAAAGGGGACGTTCTATCATTCCCCTCATGTTTCTCTCCGTCTCTCGTGATCCATGGAGATAATCACCCTACAGTTCTCTCAGTAAACTTTAAAAAATAAGGCTCCTGTACATATTACATTCACCTCTATTAGTTTCCATAACCTATTTCAATTCATGTTCATTCTGTGACAAATTTTTATCAGGATATTCGTCTCTGAAACAATCTGGCATCACTGTCTTGTTTTGACTTTAGTGAATGACGAATTGTGGATTCCCTAGGATTCCGCAGATTTCACTTGCTTCCCAGTGGCGTACTCGAATTTCGAAGCATTTTATGTTCAATTTTCAAAATGAAATTTCTCGTTAATGTGAAGACTTAGGAAAAATCAAATATTTTAGTAATTTTTGTTAGACTCTCTCATATATATGTCTTGAATATATGCACTCATTTTAAAATCACCCTGTATAGTATAATCATCGGTTAGACTACACAAACTTTGACTTTTATAGTCAGGTGGAACGTGATTCTATTCGATTGAAGAGTTGAAGCGATTGAAAATATCTTGATCCCTGAGTTTCATCTGACTCTCCTATCATAAATGCTGGTGTTCCGCAAGGATCAATTCTACTGCCACTATTTCTACTCCATATCAACGATTTGTTGGAAGCAACTTCATGTCCAGTACACAGCTTCGCGGATGATAGTACCCTCCATACTGCCTTCTCTTCCAGGGCTCAAACTCCAGCCAGGCAAATCAAAAACAAACGAGGGAGAAATGTTGACAACATAAATATGGACTTGGCAACAATTCTCAAATGGGGGTCCAATAACTTGGTAGATCCCAATGCAAACAAAACACAAGCATGCCTTTTCTCTAGAAAAGCCGATCTCACTGTGCCCAACATAGGCTTGTCAGGAATAACCATACCTTTGAAGACATCCATTTCGACGCTTGGGATTACTATCAGCAATAAACTTTCTTGGGAAAATCACGTGAGATCAATTGCTAAAATTGCATCCCAAAACCTTGGTTTTCTGTTTCGGGCCAGGAGCTATTTCACTTTCAGTAAGCTGCTTATGATCTATAAGGCACAGATCCGACCGGTCCTGGAATACTGTTCCCATATTTAGAGTGCAGCACCCAAACATACCCTGAAACTGTTGACTTCTGTCCAAAAAAGAGCAATTCGTCTCGTGGGTGATGCCTCGCTCACAGACTCACTCACTTCTCTGGGATACCGTAGAAAGGTTGGCGATCTGCCTTTATTTTATAGATATTTTCATGGACGATGCTCTTCTGAAATATCAACAATTGTCCCCGCGAGATTAACCCGTCGAGTTGAGGCTTCACACCCCTTCGTGGTCACTTTAGAGACCTGCAGAACCGATTATCGACTCCCCAAGTGCATACTCACTATTCTGAGGAAGTTTGTCAACCTTTTTATTTGCAAGGATAGCACTGTGATTTGCAACATCCATACTTCAAATCGATATCAATATGTTCAGGTTGAGTTTTCAGTTGCTCCTTGTATTCCAACACTAGACTGTTGACCCTGAAATTGTTCAGGTATTCAGTGGCTTTTTCGATATCTTCGAGAATATTCATAGTTTTCTCCATACTATAGAACTCTAATATTCATCTTGCCACATTACAAGAATGCATGATATGCTCATGACATTTCAGTCAGCCTGGTCTAGGATTTCAGGGACATTTTTCCGAATAATGTAAAGGCTGTAACAAAATCAGAATGGTTTAGGAAGTACTCATCTTGGATTATGTTAATTTCTTGCTTTCGAGAGGAAACAATAAAGTTGATCTTGGACCTTCATGTTTGCGCTTGATGAACAGAGATGCACAAACCCAGTATGGAAGGCGATCCAATTCCCCTTCCTAATGTTTCTGCACCTGATCCGATCGGTCATATATGCTGCCTGCTTCCAAGTTAGTTTCGATAGTTAGTAGCGGAAGGGGAGTAAACGTTGCCAGCTGATTGAACGTTCTAGCAACATATCTCCTGTTACTTTGTGACCACCCTCTCCCTGATAATATTCAGTACGGAAATTGTATCATTCACTATCCAATTTCAGTGCTCAGTGCGTGTGAGCACTCGTCTTCCAACACATTGTCCCGGAGAGTCTCGGGAGACCCAACCTATGGCCGAGCCATCGCTCTCTGTCGATAAGAATGATACCGCCGAGCATAATCACGACCTCGAATCGAACGGACAATAGCCGTTAATTGTCGATAAATCTCCGAATAGCAGTGCGCCATCTCCGGATAAATCCGGCAGACGCAGATTGGTTCGATTAGAGCCCGATCCGAGTCGCCACCGTAGCGAATGGATTGGAAATGAGGTGGCAATCGAGTCCACGAAACTCTCGGAGTGGAACGCTCAGAGAAAAACTCTGGGGACTCGTCTCGAAGGTATAAGGTCTGAGTAGGTATATCCTGACCTGGTCGGTCAGGAGTCGGTGTCGTTGGCTGGAAAAAGGGTGGGATTCGGCGATGATCTGGTTACCTTGGCACTTCATTTCAGTTTATTGATATTGGTTTCTGTCGGGCTATGGCACGTCTGGAACGTTATCGCCTTATAGATTGAACTGGGGTCGTTACTCTACTAGCTTCTCGCCCTTCTACGTCCAAAAAAACTTCAGGCTTTTTTCCGGGAGATTAAAGAGAGTTTATGGCATTTTTACCAGTGTCAATTGATCGGTTTATTTATTTTTCTTGTACCTTCTATCATTTTGTCAAGTAGTCATCAGATGGGTTGAATGTTCTAATGCACGAAAAATACTACCTTGTAACGCACACCAAAATCCAGTAGTTCCAGCGAAAAAGTTATGTTGCAATACAGACAGCTGAATAGTTAATGCATAAAACATAATGAATCACGACCACTAGTTCAGTTATTATCACTATGTGATCACTTTAGTAAGCATCACATGAAGCTGAACAATTTTAGGGCTTAGACACTCGGATATTTTGCTAAGAAAAAAGTTGGTTTCTTCTTGTTGAGATTACCCAAAAATTTAGAGTTCACGACCGATACCCATGTTAGGAGTACTGAGTAATGAGAAAAGAGAGCAACGATAGTAATGAGTTGGTAAATTTTTCAGCTATCAAAGCCAAATACGATTGGTTCACAATAGGACCTCTTTGTTTTTATGACTAAGTTGTATAGGAACAGCAACAAATACTTACTATTCAAACTAATATTGCTATTTGCACTATTTTTTCGTGTGAATCAATTTACTATGATTCTATAGAGTGTCTTGGCATCCATATGAATAACACAGCATCGTTCATGTTTCGATAGTTCATCAAACTGTCTTAGAAGAGAAGAAATACAGCCGATGCATTGAGTTTTTTCATTGACTTATATTTTCTCGCATACCTAAATTATTTTGCATGCTTGTATCTGGTAGATGTTTCTTCAACGGATATGGGTTTTGAAAATATGGATATACCGCGAACTTAATACTAATTCAATTCATAAATTATTTGTATTGAATTATGATCGTAATACAACACCTAGGATAGAATCACACATTGATAGGGCTCGTTCACTTATTCAGTATTTTTATTAGAGTAAATTGATAAGGGTGTCCATCAAATATGATGGCAGCTCAACCAAATTGTATTAACGTCATTGAGATGCCAAGTCTGATTGGAGTTTATATATTATTTTCTGCTATATGATTATTGAATCATATAGAGACTCTGGAATTATTCGTTTGTCGACTGCCGATAGAAGTGGAAACTAGTTAGCTTGTGAATTGTATGATCAAGCCAAGCGGATTTTTGGCTTGTTATAAAAATCTGTAATATGACTCGAATAATTTTCTTTCTTCTATTTTTAATTCGAAAATCCATGTATGTATAGAAACACGTGCTTGTACTTTGTGAACTATGTACAGCTCAAACATTCTAGCTTGGCCTCTGAGAATTGGATGCGCAGTAGACAAGTCTGAATAGTGGAGCGGGAGCTCATCATTGTCAAGGAACTCGTGCAGTCAATATCGGTCAGTACAGTTAGTGAAGGAATCATTTAGTGAACTAAAGATATTTCTGTGTTTATATTTCCGAAACAGTTTAAGATGAGTATAGGACATTGTACATGAAATACGTCTAGAATTTTATGAAGAATAGGACATTGTACATGGAATACGTCTAAAATTTCATGAAGAATAGAACAATTGAAGAATTGAACAAGACAATAATAAGAAAGTTGGTATTGGCCGCTGTTAGATGACACACCCTGTATAGAAAATGTTTGTTGAGAAGAATGCGCACTGAAAATATCAAACAACGTGTTGATCATCTTTTCGAACACACCCCCGTTGATTCATTATCAAATTTGCTCCATTTGGCTGCTACACACTGTATGTAATCTTGTATATAGAATAACACTTTCAAGGATCAATTTTGGCACCAACATTATTCCTGCTTCATATCAATGATCTGTTGGGAGTAACAACTTGTCCCATCCACAGCTTTGCAGATGATAGTACCCTCCATACTGCGTTCTCTTCCAGAATTCCCATTTCTTCCCAGGAAACTAAGAACTCACGGCGCAGGCAGGTCAATGCTGTCAATGAAGATCTTGCTGAAATCACAGCCTGGGGAACAAACAACCTAGTTGAATTCAACGCCACCAAAACTCAAGCCTGCATTTTCTCTAGAAAGGCGGAACTCAGTATGCCCGATATTGTAATGTCTGGCTCCACCATCCCCACCAAGCCCACCTATGCTCGGTATTTTCATCAGCAGCACTCTTTCATGGGATAATCATGTCAGATCCATCGCAAAAGCTGCTTCACAAAAACTCGGATTCTTGTTCCGTGCGAAAAGCTACTTTACACCTCAACAGCTTCTCATGATCTACAAAGCGCAGATACGGCCTGTTCTTGAATACTGTTCCCACATATGGGGTTCAGCACCAAAACATACGCTGATGCTCTTAGATTCCATCCAGAGAAGAGCCATTCGCCTGGTGGGTGACGCCACACTCACTCACTCTTTGACATCATTGGAACACCGTAGAAAGGTCGGCGACCTTTCACTTTTCTATCGATACTTCCACGGGAAATGTAGCAATACCAATCAGACGAACTAGACAAGCCCAGTCAGCACATCCTTTCGTTGTCGACCTCGAAAGATGTCGAACAGCACTTTATCAAGACTCCTTCATCCATAGAACGGCTAGGCTCTGGAATTCATTGCCTGTGGAAGTATTCCCGACAACATATAATCTCCAAAAGTTCAAAAAAAATTCCAATACCTACCTCCTGTCCCTATCCTCCCTAGGAACGCACGATGTTCTTTGAACATTATAGGGATTCCCTTTCGTGCGCTCCAAGCGATAAAAAAAAGTGACTTCTGAATAGAATTACAAAATATAGAATATTACTTTAGTAGGTAACTACACATATTTCTATATCATTATACATCATATTATTCATCCGGTTTGAAGAAGAATGTCAATTCTCAATGTCGGAGGATTTTATTTTTTATTTTTCATGTTCTCTTTTTGAATGTTCATCAGATATAATTCAATGTTCGACGTGGCAAATAGCCAGGAATGTAGTTGTTTTCTGTTGAATATTCAGAATGATGTGTGCATATACATATTTTTGTCTGAAGGAGAATGCAAATTCTCAATTCCAGAAGTTTTTTATATTTTATTTCCAAACTCTTATCGTGTGTGTTCAATAGATACAATTCAATGTTCTTCGTGGCATATAGACAGGAAAGTTGTTGTTTTCTATTGAATAAACTGAAAAAGAGTAGATATTCTCATCACATAGACAATGCGAATTCTCAATGTATGGCTTCATTTTGTATACAAGTGATACATGGGTCAATCTGAAAGAGATAGCAGAGAATGATTTAAAAAACATTATAAATTGGTTCAATCACAAAATTTTGACCATCAACTTTGATAAAACTTTTTTCATGCCGTTCTGCAGTTATAGAAATGGTCTACCCAACTTCAATACTCTCCAGATTCAAAACGATGAAGAAACGTTTGAGATAAAATCAACAACTAAAATAAAATATCTAGGAATCACGATCGATCCCCATCTGAGATGGGACAGTCATATTTCAAATGTGGCAAATACGCTGAGAAGTCTTTTACCGAAATTTAAATACCTCAGATCAATACTGGATATCACTGACCTCAAAACTATTTATTTTTCACTAGTCGAGTCACGCCTGCAGTATGCAATATTGAGCTGGGGAGGAGCTCTATGCACACATCTGAGAAAGCTAGACATTACACAAAAAAAAATTCTGAAGATGATGTACAAGAAAAAGTATACTTACTCATCCGATCAGCTATTTTCTGAACTCAGGATCTTAGATATTAGGCAGCTATACTTTTATCACAGTTTAATATTCCTATACAAAAACAGAATTGACCTTAAAAAAATTGACCACACTTACAATACACGTAATAAAACAAAAAATCAGATACAAACTACCTTTTTCAAAAAATCTATAGGCCACAGATGTCACCTTCATCTGTCCCAAAAAATTTACAATACTTTGCCAGGCATATATAAAACATATTTAGCAAAAATCAATTCAACCCAACTCATCAAAAAACTTTCTAAAAACTACTTATTTTCTATCGAGAGAAAACAAATCCATAGTATATTCGACAATACCTATGTCATATAATATGAATATTTGATATCTTTCCTTATTTTTCTCAATCGGAAATATTATTTAATACATTTGTTAGTTATTATTTGTTATTATTATTATTACTGTTATTTCATTCCTATTACTATTATATATAATCGTAATTACTATTCACCTATTTTTGATTTTTGATATACAGATACATAAAAAAAAAACAACCAAACGATTGAAAAAACATGCCTCGTTTATACTCATTGATAAATTGAAAGATTGAACCATGCTCGACCTGATCAGGTTCTAATGGGATTTTCAAGTTTATTCAAATTTGTTCAATTGTTCAATTATTGTGATTGTATATTATTAATTATTGAGATTGTATATTATATTAATTATTGTGATTGTATATTATGATTGTCACTATTATTATTATTACATTTTATTATTGTTATTATTGCCTACAACTATATATATTACTTAACATTGAATAAACTTATTATTATTATTATTATATTATTATTATTATTATATCAATATATATCCATTTTTGTATGTCCATAATTCATCTGAGGATATTCCTTTTCAGAACTGAAATTCTTATTCTTCCGATTGTACTTCCGTTTATGTTCATCGTTCGCGCATCTCAGTGAATGAGTTTTTACTTCAAAAATTGTTCACTCACTCTATACATAATGGTTTTACATCAACCTGAATTGAGCATTGACTCTCCAAAAAAATACTATAGTACCAATACTTTATGGTTGAAACACTTTTTCGTAAAATAATGAAACAGAATATTGATATCGAGAAAATTGGACACACAAGATATATCGAAACAGTGTAGTTTTTTTACAGTTGTAGGGATATGAAACTATTCAACTGTATACTGTGCATATGTTCATATACTAGGACCTTTTATTGCCTTTTGCTGAATATCAAAGCAAATACAGGAAAATCACATCACTGATCACATCACTGATCACATCGGATATGCAATGTTCTGTTCTGTACTATATCAAAATACATCCGAATAAAATGATTTTTGTTATTGTTTCAGGTGAGTTTGTAAATCCATCGATATGATGCCCTCGAGCGGTGAGTATTAATTAATTTTTAGCTTTGTACTTGCTATTCCATTTATTTTTTCCTATCGTGAGAATCATTGGATTCAATTTGAAAACCGTATAACCATAGCTTCTTACAAAAACCTCTAAGACTCGAAAATCCCAGCAAGGAACCTTTCCCTTTAATCTCCGATTCTAATTGAAAAGACAATTTTCCAGCGGGAATAAAAACGTCGTGCTAATAAATTCGTCGAACCTGAAGGCTTTAATCCTAACCAAATTGAAATTTGTTTATTTTTCCTTCGTTCAATCGAATTGGGTTACTTTTAAAAAGTCTTCCACGTGAGGCATAGTGACATCACTGTAGTAGACAGCTATCCAAATCATTAGAGAATGTTGAAGATTTTCAGCTATTTCAGGTCGTTGATGATGTATTTCACCGTATTTTAATCTAATACTGTCTCACGGTTAATCGAGGATGTGAAATATTCGTTCCTCTGAATTTTTGCAGTTCTTTCTCCTAGTCTTCATAAGTAAAAATATTAATCAGATTATTCGCTCAACTGCACAAAAATCCACCTCGAAAGTCTTTGACACATTGGGGAAATCACGTGAGATCAATTGCTGAAAGTGCATCTCCAAAAACTTGGTTTTCTGTTCCTGGCCAGGAGCTATTTCACTTCCAGTCAGCTGCTTATTATCAATGAGGCACAGATCCGACCTGTCCTGGAATACTGTTCTCATATTTGGAGTGCAGCACCCAAACACACCCTGAAACTGTTGGATTCTGTCCAAAAAAGGGCAATTCGTCTGGTAGGTGATGCCTCGCTCACAAACTCACTCACTTCTCTGGAACACCGTAAAAAAGTTGGCAATCCGGCTTTTTTTTATAGATATTTTCATGGACGATGCTTTTCTGAAATATCAGCGATTGTTCCTCCCTTGGCAGTCTCCGCGAGATTAACCGAGTTGAGGCTTCGCACTCCTTCGTGGTCACCTGCAGAACATCTCTTTCCAAAGACTCGTTCATCCAACGAACAGCGAGGCTCTGAGAAATTCAAGAAGAACATCAATTCCTACCTCATTTCACTTGGTTCTCACTATGTTCTCTGAACATTACAGGATATCCCTTTTCGTGGAAACCAGAACATAAAAAAAAACATGTTTGATACAAGAAAGGAGAATCCCAAAAATTCAGCGAAATTCGCGAAACCAAAAGTCTAGACGCCACAATGGACTCATCAGGATAATCATGACCATGATACGAGAAACAAAAAAATTTGAAACCCAAACTCTGTTGACTAGAAATGTGTCAAGATGCTTTGCTGTGCATTTTATTTTGGGTATTACCTGACGAATTTAAACAAATGGAAGGTTCAACATTCATAAGAAATCTTAAGATATTTTTACTGGAAAAAGCATTCTATCCGTTTGATGAAGTTTTGCACTGTCATTTTGTGTCCTTATAATTCACGCCTTGTAATTTACTTGTCTAATGTTGAATGTTTGGTTTTCAAGACATCTCAGAGGAATTTTTTTATTTTTCTTCTTCATGGAGTAGTCACTCTCCCTCTATATGTATATGACATGTGACCTGTGTGAATACATTTATTGTGTGGAAAGCGCCATCATCGATAATATAACACTTGTGATATTCAATTCTTCATCAAACTCTTGGTCAAACTTTGATAACATATAGAGTGGGTGAAATAGTTACGAAAACCTCCGTAACATTTTTTTCTGAAGTGCCTCCCAAGAAAGATACAGCCCATCAAAGGGGGGCCTCGGAGAATGATTTTGTATTATTATCTCCAACACCTTGTATGATGAAAATCTGAAATTTTGCTCATCCTCTTACTATTCAGTGCCGGTTCGACATTGAATACAGGGGTGTGTCAAAATAGGGAGGTAGGGGGTAAAAATAACACCAACTTTTTTGTTCATCGCAATTTCAGTTTTTTGACATGAAATTATGATATATCGGGGCTATTTACAAAGAAAAGGTTCTCTTGTTGCATCTCGATAAAATGAACCATTAGCGAATAAAATTTATTTTTTCAAGATTTCATTTAAATTGCCATTTTGGTATGTACTTAGGTTTAATTATCTAGGTCAAATCTCGCATCTGAATTTTTACCTACTTCTAAGCGTCTGATCAACTTAGAATCTGGCAGATGACAGTTGACAATGCGTTATGGCGGCTCCAATGTGGCTGACCAGATTTGTGATTATGGTCTCTAACTCTCTAAATTCTACGTTCCATTTCGTTGGAGTTATGTTGTATGAAAATGTAATAAAATAAGGACGAAAAATTCAGTGATAATAATACTTCCGTTCAAATGCTCCAGGAAGTGGAAGAAGAAATCTAGAAGCATTTTTTTCTCATTTTCAGAGCATTCACCTTATTTCATCTTCAATTTTTTATTTCAATAGTTAAAACAATAAAAACTTGTTTTAAAAAAACTTTCTCATTTTAGTATTCTCAATAGGATCAGACCATAATCACGAAACTCGTCGTCTATTTCTAATTCATGAATTCCGACAACAAATTCAAAATTTCCAACCCCAAAAACCCTTACAAACCAATTTTGAATCGAATCGGACCATAATCACAAATCTGGTCAGCCACATTGGAGCCGCCATATTTTTTTATATCAGAAAGTCCATAACGCGTTGTCAACTGTCATTCCAAGTTGATCAGGAGATCAGAAGTAGGTAAAAATTCAGTTGCAAGAATTGAACAGATAATTAAACTTAAGTGCATACCAAAATTGCAATTAAAATGAAATCTTGGAAAAATAAATTTTATTCGCTAATGGTTCATTTTATCGAGATTCAACAGGAGCTCCTTTTCTATGTTAATAGCCCTGAGATTTTATAATTTCATGTAAAAAAACTGAAATTGCGATGAACAAAAAAGTTGGGGTTATTTTTACCCCCTACCTCCCTATTTTGACACACCCCTGTATTTAATTTTGAGGTGATTTTAACTCCATTCGAACCGGCACTGAATAGTTAGTGGATAAACAAAATTTCAGATTTTCATCATAGAAGGTGTTGGATATAATAATAAAAAATCATTCTCCGAGGCCCCCCTTTGAGGGGCTGTATCTTTCTTGGGGGGCACTTCAGAAAAAAATGTTACCGAGGTTTTCGTGATTATATCACTAATTCTATATACGCCCAAAGTTTGAACACCTATTTTAGAATAACCTTGTATATTCGAACAACTGTGTACTTGATATGGCTATCCATTGATGAGTAATATTCTCACCACTGATTTGTGATCAAGCATAGTGAGCCTATCCTCAAATCAACCTTTGAAGTGTAACCTCAGGAAAATGTTGAAAATACCTTTCGAGATTAGTGTAAAGTGAGATACACTCGAACATTCGTTGAAACATTGTCCTAATAACTACTCGAATTAATCATGTTGTGCCAACTTCCTTATTAGTGCAGACAGATGCGATACAACCCCAAATTATTTGCTACCGAACATCTGAATACTTTGGGCACAGTTTGATAAATTATCCACACCAGAGATTCTCGAGAGTTTCTCCCAAATGTCCGCATGAATATTTTGAGATTCACTAATTCGTGAAGTTGGTGATTCACTTCTCGCAAAGTACCCCTATTTGGAATAACAAATATTCGTTGAATACATTAACTAGATCACTTTCGTGTGAACGAGGTGATTTCTGATGAATAATCTGCCTATTTTGAATATTTATTCATCAAACTTGTCTCAAAACAACGTTGAAAGGCGAGGAGAAGGAATCCCAAGAAATCTTTGAAGAACCCAACAAATATGTAGACGATACCATGAAATATGTAATGAGAGTAAATGATTAAATACTGTCTGTAGGTGAATCGAGGAGGTGGTACATTCATCTTTTCAGATTTTTTCGGATTTTCTCTCCACGTTTCTATAAAATAAAAATATGAATATTATTTCAATATACGTATAGTAAGGACAAACCAGATGATTTGCCCCAAAATGTCACTGCGTTTATAGTTATTTGTTTAACTAGGCAGCAAAGTAGTAGATTGACTGCCGAGGCTGAATTCGGCTAAGGCAGTCAATCTACTTTGCTGCCGAGTTGAACATATAATTTTTTTTCCGATTGTTCATAATGATATAGGAGGATATTGTATTTGCAAATTATTACAATTCCCACAATCTCCTTATTTTTCCTGTAGTGTTCAATTGAAATAAAATTTGATAGAAATCGCAGTTGTTGGAATGGTTGGTTGCTATGGAAATGTCCATAATAATTATAGTTTGACAATTCATGAAATTTCAGACAGCTGTGCGAAAAAATATCGGTATATTCAAATTATTATATGATGGACAGTGATAGCGACCTGAAAGTACTTACTCCTCCAGAAATAAGGGAGGTGGCAAAAAATATAGAGTTGAATTCGTTGCTAATGAATGTTCACGTCAAATATTTTATTCCTGCCTAGGCAGGAAGAGTAATACTTTGCTGATTGATATGTGTCAGCAAAATTGATATTTGCTGCCAATCGGAGAATTTGCTGATGATGAAGGATTGATCCTTCGAAACATGTCTTCACTTATGTCCATGACCGTTGGTCATTATCAAAAATTTTTATGTGGTGGAGTTGTGACTGTAAGTTCTTTCACCCCTCCTGATAGTTTTATTTCATCGTAAATCAAAATGGGGACGATCTGGAATGTATTCCATGTAAATGCTTTTGTGAAATATTGATTCTCTCCACGATTTATGTTGCAGTAAATAAACTATGAGAACTCGTATCCAAAGTTTATTCAAACGCTCTCACTCTCTGTTTTTCCAACGAACACTAATGTTATCCGCATTAGCTGGGTTCCCATTCGGTGAATAATCACATGTTAATAAACTACGAGGGATGAACACGGTAGAGTGCACAAGGTGTAAAGTATTTCCACTATTTAGCTTCCCATAAATCCCGAACTAAGTTCTACTTCTTGTGGGGCTCCACCTCCGATGTATCGTAGGAAAGTAAACGCCAACATTATGATTCTAAATGCTCTGGCTGCTGCAAATCTTCGTTGCAAGCTACAATTATTATTAGGGAACATGAATAATTTGAATACTGTCTGAAGGTTAATCGAAGAGGAGGTACATTCATTTTACTTGATTATCAGGGATTTTCTCTCCTCGTTTTTATAAAATGAAACATGAGTATTATATCAATATATGTGTATTATAGGACAAATCAGATGATTCACCCTTAAATGTCACTGTGTTTTTCTATCAAGGAGCCTGAAAGTTGAATCCAATAGCTTGTCAGTGACACTTTGTTTGGAATACTGTTCGAAGTGAACAAATATCGGAAGATAAAAACCAAGAGGAATCCGCTTGCATTCTTCTGAACGGAGACAATAGCATTGCTTCCTGTTCAGTTGATAAAGATAGAACATGGTATTCACTACTGAAAACGGTACCTACATGAAAATGGTAGATTCAAGATCAATTGATGAAAACATCCCAAGAGATTTCCTAGACATAAAATATTCAAAAACACTTTATTTTTCTCTAATAGAGTCTATACTGTCATATGGAATATTAGGTTGGGAAGGCGTAAATGACTGTTACTCGAATGATGTACATGTGTTACAAAAATGGATTCTGAAAATAATATACGGTGAAAAGGCATCTTTTCCCACAGATTCCTTATACAAAGAATCCCAAATAGAAGATGTAGGACAGATTTTTTGTCAAAAAATAATTCTATTCATAAAACTAGGAAAAATTGAACTCACTCCACATAAACACCCCTATAACACTCGAAAGAATGATGAAGTTTTATTCCCACGTTGAGGAAAACTATTGGCCAACGTAATGATGAATGAATCCTCATCATTGTTCTCTGAGATGGCTCCTCAACAAATATGACGAAAGATTTCAACAGTGAAGATGTCTCAGCAACCTCCAAAGAAAAAAAAAACAAACATCACTATACATGCATGCAATATTGAGTAGTATGAAATATCAATGTAAGAGGATGGCTTTGCATAGATTTTCAGATGATTATTTGGCTGGCCAACACTCTTCAGAAGCATATAGCAGAGTATTGGATGATGATATAATCTATTTAAGAACTGCACATACATTTTTTCTTCGAAAATTCATATATATTTATATGCGATTGACCAGAGTTTTCAAAAAAGTACACATGTTGATCATCAGCAGAAAAAACTGATTGTGAAAGAAGGGAACTAATAAAATGATAATTGTCGACTTTCACTATGAGGTATATTCATGATCAAGTTTCAGAATCAAAGAATCAGTTTCACCAACAATTGACATATGAAACACAGCTCTCATAAAAGGAAATTTTCAGCTTATTTTCATGAAGTTCGATCTCAGTTTTCTTCGTTTGGCTATTTAATCAAAAGGTGATTGAAAAGTATCGTGTATTCTACAAGCATTTGGTTGAAATTCGATTCATCAAGGTCTTGAAAGCATACTATTAATCGTACCATATAATGCTGTAGCAATATTGACAAGCGCTTTGATTAAAAAACAATATGAACTTTACAGACAGTATGTTCCATGTGTTATTGTAATTATGAGGTTGATGTGATGGTTTAGGCAATCTCGCTATGGAGATAATATTTGAAGATGGGTATAATCTTGCCGAAGGTAGGATGGAGCCGATACATGATTATTCAGTTGGCTCGCAAGGCTCAATTTAATATTCTGTATCGTAGCTCCTCATCTGGCCGTTTTTCATTATATCGAGGGCCCTCTGGATTCAATGAAAATTCCAAAATTCCGCATTATATCAGCATACGAAAGGTCTGAGCGTATACTCTCTCCATTTTGTTATTGATACTTGATGCCCGGTAGGCCACTTAAACTGTTAGTCGATCTTAGCATGATCATTTATCTTCGTTGATTACCTTCTGCGTGATTTTTTCTCTGATATTCATTTTCATTTATATTCTAAACACAACAGGAAAATAATGATCGACTCGTTTTGCTATAACACAGTAGCTTCTTCAAGCAAAATACTTGAATAAAGAACAACTAGATCGCAGTGCTTTCAAATCATATCTTCCTTTACTCATAGATTAACGTCGTTAATCTATGATTTACTTCATTTCATTATTGTCAGTTACATCTTGTTTGGAACATCATTTGGAGAGATGGCATATGAAATATATTGGTGTTCCACCTCAGAAATGTCACGGAAACACCACGGAAATGTCAAGAAACATGCGTGATGTTTTCGTGACATTTCCGTGACGTATTCGTGAAATTTTCGTGGTGTTCCAACCAAATGCGGGCCTCTGATTGGCTAGTCGAGTTTCGTGGTTTGGAGAAAGGTGGAGGGGAGGGGCTGGGCTATACTCCGGGACTACCTACTGACCCAATATCATGGCTATGTCTTTCATGAAGGTAATGCTACAGGGGCCGCTCTTTGAAACATGGCGGGACCCACCAGATGGCAGTTGGGCACCTAACTGGAGACAACCACCTCAACAAGAACCTGGATCTCATAGGGATCAGAGAGATGATCATCTGCAGATGGTGCTTGGAGGATGATGAAACATCATCGCACATACTTGATGAATGCCCCGCGCTGGTGCTTCAGAGGAATACTGCCTTTGAGATCATTGTACTGCACTCAAAGGGTGTGAACGTGATTCAGCTGAGGAAGCTGCTCGTCAAAGAAATTGGCATTCCCAGATGATTCACATGGCATGCAGGCTCGACTGAAAAGGCCTGAATGCAAGGGTATATGCACCCGCCCACCCGTGCCGAGAAGAAGAAAACGAAGAAGAACGCAAAGTACTCCTTCGTGTAGAATTGCATGAAAAAGTTTCAAGTTGAACTGGTTCATTATAGAATGGTAGATCCGCGTATCATGAACATCTCAATCCATTTGAATTTCGTGTAGACCACGAACTGATTTTTTTCATCATAATTACTCCACTTTCCGAAAGAAATAACTTAGGCAAAACTTCCATGGAACTGACGAGAAAAGGAAATTTGCCGATCGTCTTCAGAAAGAGAGGAAATGAAATTTTCAGGGTGCGTTCAGACTAAAGGGAAGTGACAGTCTCGGGGTAAATTATGCTTTTAGTCGGATAGATGGTATTGGCGTTTTTCTCAATAGCCCTTCATTACCTACGTCGATGCCTTTCCCAAGAAATATTGCACACTGGAAAATCGAGAACTTCAGCCGTTGGATTGGATTTCAATCACTCAACATCTACGAAATATACCAATACGTCTCAAATATGGCTCTTGATGATTAATCTATCCTCTCTATGTACGCACGATGTTCTTCGAACATTATAGGAATTTCTTCTCGTGCGCTCCAAGGAATGAAGAAATGTATGGTAATTGACTGTATCGTCAGTAATTGAAGAAGATTCTGGGGTATTTCTATCTGAAGTGTAATACACTATGAACAGTATTTGTACTCAGCACTGATGGTATATTGTATATTCTGTACAGGGTGTCTCCTTTTATTTTGACCCCTACCTTCAACTTCCACTATACGAGCGAACAACACTCAAAATATGAAAAATGTAGGGTTCCATTTAGTTCCATTCACTACAATCTTTTGGCACTCCTTGAACAAATAAGTGCGAATCCAAAAATAAAATAATGAAGGGGTCCACCTTGTATATATTCAACTACTTTTGAGCCGTTCTTAGCTTACAACTTTCAAGTTTGAATAGTTTGCACCTTGTATTGTTGAAGTTGTAGGTAGGAGAAAACATAGAAGAAGAAGAAGAAATGTATGCGTTTGTGAGTTTACTTTTCTTCGTTTCAAGTACTGTACTGGGTATAGGCCAATGGAAATTTTTCAAACCAATTTTCAGTATTTTAAATCGAAATTTGGAGATATACTCGAACACGGCAATTTTGGATTTGAGGAGAAACTGATTATCAGATTTTTCATCCCCGAATATTGAAGTTCATGAGTCTATCATTTTGTCCTATCATTCTCATCGACAACAAAATGACAGCTTGTCAAAATCGATGTGGGTGGACTAGTAGGCAATCTAACTGACGTTGAAATCAGTTTTTTTTTTATGTTCTGGTTCCCACGAAAAGGGATATCCTGTTATGTTCAGAGAACATCGTGAGAACTAAGGAAAATAGGGTAGGAATAAGTGATCTCCTTAAATTTCTGGAGGTCATATGCTTTGTGGAAAACCTCCCTTGGCAATGTGTTCCAGAGCCTCGCTGTTCGTTGGATGAACGAGTCTTTGGAAAGAGATGTTCTGCAGGTCTCCAAAGTCAACACAAGGAAGTGCGAAGCCTCAACTCGACGGGTTAATCTCGCGGGGACTGCCAAGGAAGGAACAATTGTTGATATTTCACAAGGGCATCATTCATGGAAATATCTATGAAATAGAGCCAGATCGCCAACTTTTCTACGGTATTCCAGAGGAGTGAGTGAGTTCGTGAGCGAGGCTTCACCCACGAGACGAATTGCCCTGTTTTGGACAGAATCCATCAGTTTCAGGGTATGTTTGGGTGCTGCACTCCAAATATCTGTACTATAGATCATAAGCAGCTGACTGGGAGTGAAATAGCTCCTGGCCCGAAACAGAAAACCAAGTTTTTGGGATGCACTTTTAGCAATCGATCTCACGTGATTTTCTCAATAATGGTTATTGCTGATAGTAATACCAAGCATCAAAATGGATGTCTTCAAAGGTATGGTTACTCCTGACAAGCGCATGTTGGGCACTGTTAGCTCGGCTTTTCTAGAACAATTAAATATTTACTGTTTGTGGATTTCTTCGATTATGACTTGTACTCCTGATATTAACAGGAATAGAAAAACGATTTATCACACATTAATAATTTTGACAGTAGGTGAAAAAGCGATCCTTCTCTCCCTTGAAGAGAATACCAAAGTTTCGAGTTCAATAATCTGGTGTACACAGGATTATAAACAACTCGGTGAGACCTTCAAGACTTATGGCAAGACCCATTTTCCTAATTAAAATTTCAAGGGTTGTTCACTTCAGTTACAGAGTTGAAACTATGGAGTTGAAAGAGCAGAAAATAAGTCCACTCCGAATCACAAATCGACCTGTTCGATCAATTGGGGTGAAAAATTTTTCACCCCGTATACCCTCGAACATATTCCATGATTATTCGATGAACATATTCCTGATTCATGTAATGAGTGTCCTACCAGTTTCAGGAGTTATTAGTAGAGATAAATAGTGGCGCAGGCTATAGCTAGTGCTAAAAATTATGTGTGGAATTTTGATTTCATCAACCGATGTAATTAGTGGACGTAGTTCTGTTATCTCTAGAACTCATTTGATATTCTGTTCCATCAACCACGTAATGCTAGGTGTTTGTTATATGTGATATACCTGATGTGTACATATGGATTCAAATTCGAATTAATGATTTCCAATGCAAATAGATTTGATCAAAGGGTAGATAATTATTGTAAGGTAGATGCTCTAGTGGTTCCAAATATCACACATTCATTGCAAAATTTATTGAATTGTAGAACACAACGAGCATCAATAGTCCATTCAAAATGGAATTGACGATGGATTATGTATTATATATTTCCATAATACCAAAAATATATATTTTTTATTAAGCCCTTGTATCGTTGTATGGCGTGGGAACAAGGATAGCTGGGCTAGTTGAATATATGCTCAGCCAGTCTGCTGAGATCTCAAATCTCTGGGTCTCAATAAGTCTACAATTAGGAATATGAACTACACGAGCTGAAGGAAATGAAACATCATTGAAGATTTTCGAATCTGGATGAAGATTTTGAGACCGAAAAAGTTGAACATGATTAGATACAAATCACAGTACAAGATTTGCCCCCTCAACACTCATTTGCACGGTATGAGAAAACTTCATACTTCAATGGATATATGAATTGAACAATTATTCTTCTCGTATATGGGGTTCAGCACCCAAACATACTCTGATGCTCTTAAAGAAGAACAATTCGCCTGGTTAGTGATGCCACACTCACTAAGAGTTCAGATACGCGACTCCGCCACATAATACCCCCTGCTCTTCTCTTTTTCAATCATCTGCCATCACACCTGAAATTAATCCGAAACGAACAGAAGTTCAGGAAATCTGTCAAGAAGTTTCTGTCTGAGAGAGCTTGTTATATAATCTTATCGAATTCTACCAGAAATCATAACTTTAATTTCATAACAGTGTCATCATCGGTTCTTGCCACCGACTGTGTCTGTATACTGCATACTTTGACTTAGTGTTTTTTATATCACTTCTCTGAATACCTTATTTACCTATGTATTCTCTGTTTCATTGTTCTATCTCTAGTAAATGCCAAGTTGAAAAATAGATGGCGTTGTCCTCATCATTGTTCTCATTCAATGTCCCGCCATATTTCAAAGAACGGCCCCTGTAGCATTACCTCCATGAAAGACATAGCCATGCTATTGGGTCAGTAGGTAGTCCCGGAGTATAGCCCAGCCCCTTCCCTCCACCTTTCTCCAAACCACGAAACCCGACTAGCCAATCAGAGGCCCGCACACCACGAAAATCTCACGAAAACGTCACGGAAATGTCACGAAAACATCACACATGTTTCCTGACATTTCCGTTATGTTCCGTGACATTTCTGTGGTGTTCTATGATGTTTCCGTGGTATTCCGTGACGTTTCCGTTACATTTCCGTGGTGTCTCAACCAAATGCGGGCCTCAGATTGGTTAGTCAGGTCACGTGGTTTGGTTCTCTACACAGTTTTCGCTGAATAATTAAACTTCGCAGACGTGCAACGACCGCCAAACCAGACACCATTTCCGTATTTGAAATTTTTGAACTAATACAATAGCAATACAGATTCAAAATTCCAAAAATCGTTTTGCCCTTGTGTGTTTGAGGAGTAGCACATCTAAGGGGATTTTCTGAAAAACAAACACCATGAATTTGTTATAACTCACCAACGTGATCTTCAAACGACATCGATACGTCACTGCAATGTCATAGAAGTAACCACTTCAATAATCCTATGGAAATGACGTGAATTCAAAATATTGGATTGATTTCGTGTGATCATCACGACATAAAAATAACGTCACTCTGACTGCACTTATTGGTGACATAACTTACCAAGATTCACCAAACTGGTTTGTCATATCGACATGATTCTTCGTCATTTGTTGTCCTGCTCCGGTATTTCTAAAAGCGTATGCAATAGGTCTCCGCGCCAGTGCTGAAACCAAGGGGTGTGTCCAAAGATTGCATGTGTGTAATCCCGTATTTAGTTAGTAATCGCTGCAAAACGTACCAGAGACGATTTTCATGAGCAATTTGTGGATGAAATGCGGATAAACCCTATTCTGGCAAGGAAAAAACGATATTTCTTCTTTCTTCATAGTAAAAACTTTCGAGTAACTCGATAGCTCGGTGGACTGTGTATCTGACTACCACGGCGGTGGCTGGGGTTCAAACCCTGCAAGGCGTCAACTTTTTTTTTATTTTTTTCCACTCAAGTAATTTTTCGAAAAATATAATTTTCCGGAAAAAGTTCATTCAGGATGACTTAGGTCTAGTAGTATTATTTTTCATACCGAAATGATATTTTCCTTCCTCATGTTACCTTATCACGTCTTGGGAGTAAGCTTTTCGCAATACGCGTCCTGCTCATAGGCATATCTCTTCTACATCCTGTTCAAAAGGGTCCATGCACTAACTTTTGGAATTCCCGACACATTGAAATTTGGTAACACACACTCAATCAAGTTGAATAACGTAAGTAAGTCAGCGCCAATATCAATCAGGAACTACACTTCACCAAAACCCGCACTCGGTCGACCGAATCCAGTTGGCATCGGAATAATCCTCATCGGCATTATCCGATCCAAAAGGTCATATTTGCACACAATGGCAGACGGTGCGCCTCATCGAATCGAACAGGGGATGTTTTCGATTCGGAGGTGACTAATTAAAGTTTACATTGAGATTCAATTCGATTGTAGTAGGTCGCGAAACTGTTGAATATCCTGTTGAACGGCCCCATGTCGATGTTATTGCCACAGAATACCAACTATTCTGTGTATTCAGTGTTATTGGTCGCACTAAACGTGATCGAAATAGAAATTATCCTAACAAGAGCGGAAAGTGATTCTTTCCCGCACGCGAATGCCATTGACCCGAACGACGCGAAACGGAGTTCGGGCAAGCAGTCGAGTGCGGAAAAGACACTTTCCGCATGAGTTAGGGACAAAATTTTTTCTACAAGCGTAGGGAATTGATTGAATCGTTCAATTGATTATTCAAGCAAATAGGAACAACTAACAAGAGATTTATATTCTCTATCTATTAATTATTAGTAATAGCTATTGTGAACTCACAGTTTGACGCATTATGTTGGTTCATTGCGGAAGCCAGCAGGCCCATTAGGAGTTTGGTCTCTAGGTTCCAGACACTTCTATGAAATGAGCCAAAAATACCTATTCTTTGATCTCCTAATAGTTAGTGATATATCTATTCTTTGAAGCATTATTTAGGTAAGCTCATTGCGAAAGCCAGCATTTCCGTGGTGTTTGGCCTCTAGGCTTCAGACATTTCTAGAAAATGAGCCAAAAATACTATTTCTTCATTTGGTGTTTTCACTTTTTTACTATTGTACCAATCAATAAATCCCGTGTAGTTCGTTTCATACCATTCTTGAGACTTCGTTGGCAATAACTCATCTATATCGCATCTGTAGCTGGAAGTTCTTCATCGCAATTCCACTGAATCAAAAATGACAGTAACGCTCTGTCTGTCACTCTGAGAATTACACTAACTAATTTGTTTTCTGATTTATATGACAACAACATGAGCCATAGACGAATGCTGCAATCATTCATTAGCTCACATGTCCCTATCTCGACTGTTGATTCACTATTTATTGATATTCAATCGGAACAGATACAGGGTGGTTCGAAATTTGAAATTCTGATCACCCTGTATTCATACTTCGTCATAATCATAAATTCTTCTCATGAAGTGTGTCCCGCTTTTCATAAATACACCCTAATATTTCAGTTATTATTGATACGATTTTCTTGAAAATTTAGTGGTGTTTGTATGTTAGAACAATGAAGTCTTCACCATTGGCGTGCGATGTTGAGGGATACAAAAAATGATGATTACTAGTAGAACGCCTCAACTACTGCTCTATTCCACCGTTATTTAACACCCGAATAATTCATAAAGTCAACAAATCTAGTCATCAGTATTCAATGACGAATATATATGATCTCTCATGCATTTTTTTAGTATGTAAGTATATTCCTTGATATAAAATTCGCGATAATTGGAGTCATCAAATTCAAACCCCTCTAGAAATGTGGCTCAACTTCCACTTCCATTAACGGCTGTGAATCTGGCTGAAATTAGAGGATCAACAGTAACTTTCTCGAATGCCAGACTCTGAATTTTGATGAGATTTTCCAGTCACAATTTCGAACATCAATAAAATTGGAGATTATAAAAGTGATTGGAATATTATTGATGATTCACAAATAGAACAAGAACTTTGTTAAGGATTAGTGAATAACACTGATTTTACTGACAGGATCCACTGTCGAACTTCTTTCAGCAAAAAAATACATATACTATCCTAAATCTCGAACAAGTTATCAACTTTCTAGGCTCCAACTTCTGACTCTGTGAACTATTCCATGAAACTCTCTTTCGTTCTGGCTATTTTATACAAGACTCAGTAAGCGGAAATGAATATGAACTATTTCAGCGAGAGCTTCACTCAAACAATGTTCAGTTCAAACTATGCATAACAAAGTTATACTTCGATCCAGAATGGAGTTAATTGCTGTATTTAGGTAGGTTTTAACTAGCAGACTGAAAGGGCCTTAAGTAGGGAATATTTGGATTAGGCAGTAATTCCGAATAGGATTCACCATCGATGAAGACTGGAATAAACCTACTCATGTTTTCTCTGGAATCCATTTTCGATGGAGGTTCACTTGTTTTTGCTTGATTGGTTTCATGTTATTTCAAGGGAATACAATTATGAAGTATATCCGTTCAACATGACTTATAAAAAGATGGCCCCGAAATAGCTTTCCATTTTGGGATCGGTGATTTGAAACAGTATGTAATGATGATAATAATATGGTTGAACTTTCAATATACGACAAGAATGAGTACCTACTACTTATTAGTGAATTATTACAGTTATAAATTGAACGAAAATAAATACGAGTTAGATGTATAGAAAGTCATAGGGTGTTATCACTTCCTATTGAAAGGAGTTGCGAAATCTCTCGATATCGCCTACTTTGTGAAAATAGCGAGGCGTTGGAGAATTTTGCTAAATTTCCGAAGTTTCAATACAAATTTACAGACATCATGACTCATTCATTTGAGGTCACATTTTCATTTTCACAATTTTTCATGTAAATGGAAACGGTGCGTTATATTTTAGGCTTTCAATGGTGAATTCATGAACGACACGAAGTCCTAGCTCTAGAAAATCCTGTGATAATAGTGCATTCACTCACTTATGGTTCATAAATTTAATCGAATGTTTGTATTTTCGAATAATCCTTACACATTGCAGCATGATGTATGCACAATACACCAACTCAATCAATAATATAATATTGATACCTGCTTAATAAACTACTAATGCTCTTATTTCATGATATTTTGCAACAAAATTTTGAATATGCTGAAAACATGACACTCGTGAGAGATATGTCAAGATCAAGATGATCCACATTAATTTTTTGTTGCGCCTTGTCTCTTCTGCGTCCTGTGTCTAGATGCTTCTTATCAGCTATTATTGAATTCGTGAATCATCAACGGGACTATTCAGGTCCCGGAAGAATGGAAACATATCATTGAGAGTCTAGTTCAACTTCAAGAATTGTCCAAGGTTGGTAGAACTGATGACTATTTTGTAGAGGAAGGTTGCCTCGATCGCACCCCGCGAGTAACCTTGAGTAACTCATGACGTAATAGGCCCTTTCTTTTGCACGAAAAGTGTAGCACTCTCGTACACTTCGTGTATGATATGTACGCCGGCGATTGGCCGGCGCATGTATTGAGTTGACAGTTGTCAGTATTTTCGAATATTTGAACCATTTTGAACTTAAAAATGTAAAAATGATAATTTGTTCGGTCACTTCTTGTTGAAATTATTACAAGTGTAATGAGACTAGTGAATTTAGTTTGTGTTTCCATTAATTTCCATAAGATGAGTCTATTCGTGAGAAATGGATTCAATTTACCAAAACTTGGCGAATATGTTCTGCCCATTTCGATGCCGAGGATTTTGAACGGCACAAGCAGAATTGCTAAATCACACACCAAAGAGAAGAAAACTCAAGTTAGGAATCCCATCAATAATACCAAATACAACAAGAGAAACACCATAAGTATGGAAGTTTGGAAAAATGATCAGAACCAGACCAGTTGTGAATGTTGAGAGTCTTGCTGAACGGGTAAAATGGAAATCAGAAGATATCACACGTGTTTTCAAGTTGAGATATTTGAGAGCAAGAGTACGTTACGTTACCCAACGAAGAGGAGCTATGTTTATTTGAGAGATTCCTTGAACTATCCTTTATTATAGGTTCACTTATAATAGTAGTGTTATTTTTCATTAATTTTGTTCAGAATCATATTTTGTTATTTATTTATGCTCAAATACTTCGATCAATTGCTCTGTTTTTGACTACAATATAATCAAACAATGAAATACTATTTCCTCTTGTATTTTCTATAGGTGAAAGTTTGTTAATTTTTCAGAATACAGAGTTATATTGATAAAATAAGTGATCTGTTGTGTACGAATATTGGTCCACTGCTACTACTTCTGGATCATCAGTTGATTATTCCATATTTTATAATGGTACTTACTTATAATTGTATACTATAAATTAATATATGCTGAGCAGACCAAAAAGTTTGTATCATGTTTGTATACTCTATTTGGTAAACATTTCATGACATGTCGCTTTAAGGTTGACAACTTGTCGTCTTACTGCCTGTGACGTCACGAGTGACCGTTTCCCCCCTTGCCGCACTATCGATCGAGGCAACCTTCCTATACAAATTATAATCAGTTCTACCAACCTTGGAATTGTCCATCGTTCACGCCATCTATCATGGAATAGGAGAATCCCACGTTCCGAACTCGCATTCAATTGTTTATATCGAGAGCTAGTCTGACGAAGTGACGAAACAATCGAAGAGTGGGCACACCAGAGGAATTATAGACATCTCAATATGAATGTGACGTGACAGCAATGTCGTATCAAGATCAAGTCATATACGTAATAATCAATACGGATAATCTCTATCTGTTTCCATAGCGAAACATGAAGCCGATTTTTGAAGACAAATGACTATCCATAAGGAAAAGTTTTGAAACGATCAGACACATACTGCTTTGATTGAAAGGCTAGTAAACGTCATTGTCCACCGGAACGCATGTCTTTGATGACTACTATAATAGCGCATGGCGCATGCGTATCATGCCACCAAATCCTTATGGATATTTATTTGTTTCATATTTTTGGCTTCATCCTGGCACCCGTTATGATCCGTATTGTTTATTAATACGTATATGGATCAAGTATGCAATTGAAATTTTGTAAGATCTCTTTTAACGCCTATGAATGTGACGTGACAGCAATGTCATGTCAGGGACGCCAATACTCGAAACCAAAGTCACTAGATGATTAAAAGAGAAAAGAGCTATGATCTGTCCGTACCCTGTTAGATGACAAGATGCATCAAGGAACCCTAATGAAAACTGGCTGGTTGCATAAAGCATCAAACAAGCGATTAAATATTCAATCTGCATATATCCATGGTAACGCATGCATGTTGAGATAGATGAGGTTAGGAGAGTTGATTTCTTGTTGAGTTAACTGACAGGTTCATGCAACTGGCTCTAATCTCGAACTACCCAATGAAACAGTACTTTATGGGACCTGAACGATCACATAAAACATGTCATCATGATCGAATCGAACATAAAAACTGTTTATTGGGGTTTCCTCCGTAGTCGCAACCATTCGTAATGCAACCTCCATTTCCTTCGATCGTCCTATATTTACTCGGTTGTTTCTCTCGGAAGTAGGGGCAACGATGATTTTATGGGGTCCTTAGAGACGCCACACGCACCAGCCCCTATCTCGACGGGTTTTTAATTAGGAGTAAGAGAGTGCCGGCGATCTGAGGGAATTGAGTAATTTGGAGCTTTATTGTTTCGTAATGGATATTGTCAGAATAACCCTATATTCGCAGTGTCGGTCCCAAGGGAGGTGGTTGGCAGAAGAGCTTATCCAATAGGTCACTTGAATGATTGGATATCCGTTACCACACCTGAAGAAGGCAACTAGAAAACAAACCTTACGAGATTCACCTGAGATCAACCTGATCGGGATTTGGTTGGATGACACTGCTACAGTAGGAATACAGTTACTGAATTGCAGAAGAATCACCGTAATTCCATCTCAAGGCCGGGGTTGAGCGCTCGTCTCACGACCGCGAGGTCGTGGGTTCGATTCTCAGCACGAGCAAGGAACTTTTTTCAATATTGTATCTACGAATTGAATATTGTAAGACAGTGCTGCTCCTAAAGTGGTGCGTGGAGTTAGTAACAAAGCCTGCACAAAACACGCAGAAAGGGATGATGATGTGGTTGTGAGCATCAGAGAAAAAGTGAGACAGTGTATGTAGGTGGGTGTGGAAAACTACCAGCTGAGCGTGAGAGCGAGCCAATGCTGCTTAGTGTACCTTGGTCTCTAACGGGGGTTAACGAGAATAGCTAGCAGGCCTGCCACTGCAGCATATAGTAGTGACTACATTACTAGCCTACAAAACACAACCGAAAAACTCTGAAAGAGAGCTGATGGGTGGTGCCTGAAAAGTATGTTAGCCAGCTCTCTGAAGCGAACCACATCACTTCTTAAAACACCTTGAGGCTTGCAAAAAGGTCCCATTAGGGACTAGTTGCTGACGTGAAAGCCTCCATCACCAGTACCAGTAGTAGTAGTAATCTCATCAAATCTTAGATCAATCTGATGCGTTAATTCACTAAAGAAGCTTACTACCCTAGGTGTACTATATACTATTCCCTACGATTGGAAATATACAGGGTGATTCGTTGAAAAACTGATTTGGACTCTTTTTTATTCAAGGAGTGCGAAAAGATAGTACAGATCATACCCTACAACAACCTCCATATTTGACGTTTTTTTCAACCTCGTATAGTTGGAGTTGGGGTCAAAATATTCAAAATCGTCCGGTACAATCATGGCTTAATCAACTAAAATCGAAGTTGCGTGTGGGTAATACAACTGCTCATATATAGTTGAATCCGTAAATATTTGTGAGAATAAACATGATCCTTCTCCCTGGACATTGTTATCGGTAACATAAATCACTGAATACACTGCTGCCTTCTTTCTCTACAATTATTTATACATCATATCAGTGAAAGATACAATTTTATCCATCAGAATCCAAGATCGATCCAGAGGAAATCTCTAGGTATAAACATCTCAGATTGAATATTGAAAAGTTTCAGTAAAACAGATCTGAACATTTATTTTCTCTCAAGTTGAAACCATAAGTTTCCATTTCGAATTTTCAACGAGATCAGGCAAACACTTTGTGAAGCCGTAGTGACATTACATTCAATTTGGAACCTTCTGCGCAAAATAATAAAAATAATCGGGAGGGTGGAACTCCGCTGTTTGCACTGAAATCCCGAAAACATTCCAAGACGGATGATTTAATGAGGACAATATCTGTCGTGCGAGGAAGTCCTTCGAGATAAATAGGCATGATTTCATGGATATACTTCGGAACAGAAAGTTCCGACTTTAAACTGTGTCACTGTGCATATTTTAAATGGAAAGTGAAGTTGATAGGGCATATTCATCTTCATGGTAATCAGTTGAATATACTGAATATTTGATATACTACGTAGAACATGAGTGATTATTCAATAGCAATGGAAAAACTTGTCAGATTTGAAACGAATTTCTGAAGGAAGGAAAGGAAACTCGAAGTCATCTCCATAAAATTTGAGTTCTAGAATACAAAGAAAACCTGCGACTTCCTCAATTCTAGAGCATACTGAGGATATCTAAATATCCCTGTATTATCAATTCGTATCATCAGCACTCGAGTATTTTCAGTATGGATGAACTAGGATCAGATTTTGTGATCTATATAGTAATCATTTCGAAGTACCAAATCGACTTGCTTCGGTTTTCATATCGTCGATTCTTGATAATTGCCTAGCAAGAATCAAGGAAAGTTGGATTGAATGAATCATAATTGTTAGTGATGTATCGAGAGCGTGAAGTAGGCCTTTATGGCCTGCGGGGATGCGGGGATGACCCGATGGCGCTAGCCGAGGGCCATTACACGCTGAAGGTCATAAACTCATTTCACTCACGTGATGCATACAACATTTTATGCACTAGTGATTCATTTCTCGAGTCGAAAGTAATGACCCTATTTCGATTAACAAAATTCTAGATATTAAATATGAATGCAGTAATCAAGAGAAGCGTAATGGTTATAGGAAGTCCACATATTGAAATAATCTTACGAATAACGCAATTATCGTACTAGTGAAATTCTTTGATGACCAAGAAGGATTCATTTCTTGAAATGTTACAATATGCATACCCAGTATATATCTACCTGATTTTGACGTTGTCAAACAAGCTGATATGAGTGATATGACTGTTTTTTCTGTGACGGGAAAAAAGTTTGGCATTTCATCTCTGTTGGCAGGTTATAAAATGTCACTTTTCATAAATTACTTTTTTCCCGGACATATATCACATATATATACACTGCTGATGGCTTTTGTTGTGCTATAGTTTCAAAATAAAGTCAATAATACCGTCTCCGAGAAAGAACTGCAAGTCCTTTTGTCTTCCATTCGACTTCGCGGTTACGTATATTACTAAACAACCACTAAATTCGCAATTTCTTGAAATCAAATCACAGAATTAGACTGACAGCAGTGACATCAGATAACTGATGACTTCAAAAGAATGATTAAGATGCCTACGATGCAGGTGTCCCTACTGTTAAAAACTTGAAATTTCACGTCGATAATTTTCAGATTTCAAAATGATGTAATGTAATATATTCTCAATATTGATTAGTCCTCTCTTCTGTCACAGAAAAAAATTGTGTATTATACACGGGAAAAATATTAGATTTTAGCTCACGGTTTTTTGTCTCCCTCCGCTACGCGTCAGTAGACAACACAACCTGGAGCTAAAATCTACTACTTTTTTCCCATGCATAATAAATAACTATTTTTGAGCAATACATAAAAAAATCGAGCTGAATTGTCATTCTGTAGGTGGAAACTTTTGAAAGCAGGAAAGAACTCATTCAAGGAAGTGCGTTAGTAGAGCGATGAGTGATAAGATTCATGGAATGGGATAAAGAAGAACAGATATGCAATATACTGCTGGAAAGCATAGAATCAGCTTAGAGTGCGAACATAGCAATTTCATGAATTGGTATGTGGATACAAGGTTACAAGGTCCCGAGGGCAGTGAATTCACACTACACCCGGGCGGTAAAGTGCACTTTACCGCCCGTTAGTGGATAAAACTTATTATAAACAGACGAGCAAGTGATTTTATTTCATATCATGAAGGTAGAAAGGTAAATTCAATTTCAAGATGTCATTGCTGAGATTGTCAGAATAATCAATTGGAATAGGAGCTCCCGGGTCTCACAGACCCGGCACCACTAGAGCAAGGTTGAAATTTGGGACAAGAAGGAAATTAACAAATCCCGTTACTTGGTTCCAGGATATGCGTCAGCCTGGCCAACCTTGCTGGTGAAAAAAAGACGCAGAGAGATATTTTGGCCCCTTGCCAGGATATAAAGATTGCCGTGAAATAGCGACCGCAAGAAAGGGGCCTCGCGACAGATTTATACCATTGTATTACTTGTCCGAAAGATCTCGGGGTATTATTTCATCGCTGCAAAGTCGAGAAAAGCGGCAGCAAAAAGTAACTCGTGGTCGATCACCGGCTGACTTATGTGACGATCGAGATTTCTGTAGTCGATCGAGTTTTCCGACTCATTTGTGTTGGAAACCATCGAGGCGCGGGAAATTGCGCGTGCAAAAATATTTCTTCGGTTCGAAGTTCAGAACAGATGGAAATTATTCGTGCGGTTTTCTTAGTTGGGGCAGTAAAGCTGTCGATTTCTCCTTGCTCCCGGATGTCAGAGTTTTTATATCGGGGTGAATTGTGCGAACACTTGCATCTAGAAGACTTGGTTATGATCTTTTCTATTCAGGAGTGCTCGACCTTCGGCACGTACTAAAACTTTCATCTTAGTGGGTAATAGCATTCATTATGCGCTCGTTGAATAGTTTACTATGATTTGCTACCCCAAGGGAAAGCGCTTTCCCCAGCGGCCTGTCCCTGCCTCCGTCACTGAGGTCATCCCTTTTCTGAATATTTTCAAGCAGCTATTCCATTTCCACTATTTTTCCGCCCCACACTTGAATATTCCTCTCAAAGCCACGACCCACTTACCGGACCGCTTACGAATGCAACAGAGCGATAAATCCGCCAATGATATTCATTAAAATTTGCAGTGGAACAAGGGGACGACGATAAATTAAATCGTCGGACATGGACGTCGTCTGTTCTCAACGTCCGGAAGGCAGTGTACACTACTCTACACTTAATTACCGGAAATCCACTCGCGTATTATCCCGTCGAGCCTGCCCACCGTAAAACATCCGAAAAGGAGATAGATCACAACTACTTTAACTTCGGACATATTTCGCGGGCTCTAGAGGAATTATAGCCCCAATAGCATACTGAAGTCACATGGATATACATATAGAACGTCTCGCCGAGACATTCGGGAGGTCTATAAGACATGCGTTCTTGTTTTTTTGTATTATGCTCTGGTTATCCTACTTTTCCAACCTGAAGGATTGGAATTACCTGTGGAAGAGTTCGATAAACCTTCATTCATAGGCACAATATCTACATTAAAATACGGTGTAACGAATTAACTTGAAGGGGTTGATAGCAAATACATATTATTACCCACTAAGAAAACAAATTCAACAGTGGTGAACTATTAAGGTCTAATTGATCGTTGAGTAAAATGCTCTGAGGTTTTTGATTTCTAATGATTCAAAATGATCGAGTTTTAGTCCTTTACTTCCTACGTATAGAATTTCGAAATTGTCATCAAAACTATGGTTTTCTTCTGATATATGCTTGGCGTATGTTGAATTTCTTTATTCCTTTAAAAAATTCATCTCATGTTTGATGAATGCGATGATTAAACGTACGACCTGTCTGACCGATATATTCCTTAGGGCAAGATCCACATTTGAGTTTGTATACCCCTGATTTTTCGAATTCATATTCATTTCATTCATATAATGATGATGAGTAGATGTAACGGGATTAATTTTTCATATTATGTCGTGGAGCAATCATTATGTGGGGTTTGTATCATCTCTGTTACGTGTGAATTGGGCAACATATTGAATATAGTATATTACACACCGAGATGAGAAGTGAATCATTCCTGTCGTGAGATTAGTTAGTTAACCAAGACGCAAAACGTCGAGGTTAACTATAATTTCGAGACAGGAATGAAACTTCCTACCGAGATTTGTATACTATATTATTCACAACAATCATATTTCGATCAAAATTGATGAATCTATGTTTCGTTCTAAACGGAATTATTACATGAGTGAGGGCGAGAAGTGGGGGCGGGTAGTACTGAGGGGCAGGAAGTGAGGACGGGAAGTGGAGGTGTGTAATGTGACACTTCCCAACCTACAATGACGTTTGTAATGACAACATCACATATAGGGTTGTAAATAAAATACATTTGTCCACAGAAAACTCCGAAATCTCATGCGGTGTTGAAATACCTGACGAATGAAACACTGGTATTTATTTCAGTGACATATTTACTCCGACATTCAATGATACATCTGAATAATCTATAAAAATAACTATTTCTTTTCAGCTGAGCATCAATCTTTTGAATTTTAAATTGACTCGGCCGTTGCTTGATGGAAATCCATGGTAAATGTAAACACTTCACAAACGACAAGATATCCACAAAGTTCTCAAACACACAACATGTTTCTCTTATACACTAGCTTCGTCAGGTGATATACTGGCACAATGAACTACCGAGCCAAGGTTAGTTTAGTCCATTGTACCAGTATATCACCTGACGAAGCTAGTGTATAAGCGAAACATGTGTGTTTGAGAATTTTGTAGAAATCTTTTCGTATGTGAAGTTTTTACATCATTGATCTTTTATTCAAACCAATTTTGTCCGAAGATCAACTATTCATACATATATCATTGTATTCAGAAAATATCTTGATACAAAAAATTAAAACACCATTTGAAATAGAAGTTGAGGCGTTTTTTGTCAGTCAGGTTGTATAATTCTCTTCTCCAAATATTCTTTAAGGCAAGGTGTCACTGACAATGGGCGTGTACACCTTAGTAGAACTTTTAACTCAAACCATGTTTATAATGATCCTTTTATACATAAATAATGATTGACAACATAATTCGATCGAAAAATTAACTGGAATGTTTTATTTCTGGACATAAATAATAGTACCTTCTGAAAACGGACCCTGCTCTTATGACGTAGAAACCTCATCTCGCCATAGTTGAAAGAAAATACCAAACGCCCGACGGAGAGTGAAACAACTGATATTAATTCTTTCAACTGTGATATCATGCTAATTCACTCTGTCAGAAATCATGTATCATTCATCTCTGTCTGGAATAGTCTTGTTTCAGTTATAGGGTTTTGACGTCACATCATCGCCTCGTTTTCGGAGGTCCGAAAAATCGGGGATTTCAATAATTTTTTATTAAACGTAGGGAGCTCACAGCAAGAAACGGTTTGCGGTGGTGAGCTAGTTTGGGTGAGTTTTATCGAATTATGAAATAATTTTTTTTTGTGATATAGGCCCATTGATGGCATTCATCTCTCATAGGTTCTCTGATAGTGATATTCTTGAAGGCCGTGGAATTTTTGGGGACATTATCATTGAAATAATTCTCATATTCGCATTTGAAGGAATATGGAAAGTAAATCTCGAAAATACTATATAGAAATTTGTCTACAAAATTTCACGACGGATTATGCAGAGTTATCCAGCAAATGCTTACGACCGAAAATAATCGTCGAGTTCGAAGATTATCTAGAGATTTCGCGATAGCTCGCAACTCGCAAAAACTAATGGGTATCGTGCAAAAACAAGTTTAGAGTTCAGTGTAAGTAATTGCGAGGTTTTCTAACTAGAACGATCTCCACTTTGCCGAGCCAGTCGCAAATCTCGACTAGACAAATCGTTCTTGAGGAAACTTAATAATATGAGTATCCGGAAAGGTTTAATTGGGTAGTGGAGAGAATCTAACTGAGATTACGGAGTCTTGAGACATTCGTACTTCAAGGGTTGTTCTTCCATTCAGCTTCTCATCTGTAGATTTGGATACAATTTCCTGAAGGAAGAAGATATTGGATCATTGAATCATCTGAAGCATCGTGGAGCCTCGTTACGAGTCATCAGGACAGTGAAACAACTACAAAATATTTCAGTTCCTATCATCTCTGCCTTATTAGCACGATGCATCTGACTCTCTTATCATAAATGCTGGTGTTCCGCAAGGATCAATTGTAGCACCAACACTATTTCTACTCCATATCAACGATTTGTTGAAAGCAACTGCATGTCCAGTACACAGCTTCGCGGATGATAGTACCCTCCATACCGCCTTCTCTTCCAGGGCTCCAATATCAGCCAGGCAAATCAGAAACGAACGAGGGAGAAATGTTGACAACATAAATATGAACTTGGCAACAATTCTCGAATGAGGATCCGATAACTTGGTAGATTTCAATGCAAACAAAACACAAGCATGCCTTTTCTCTAGAAAAGCCGATCTCACTGTGCCCAACATATAAGCTTGTCAGGAGTAACCATACCTTTGAAGACATCCATTTCAATGCTTGACATGTCTATCAGCAATAAGCTTCCTCAGGTTGGTTTTCTGTTTCGGGCCAGGAGCTATTTCACTTTTAGTCAGCTTCTCATGATCTATACGGCACAGATCCGACCTGTGCTGGAATACTGTTTCCATATTTGGAGTGCAGCACCCAACCTTACCCTGAAACTGTTGGATTCTGTTCAAAAAATAGCAATTCGTCTCGTGGATGATGCCTCGCTCACAAACTCACTCACTTCTCTGGAACACCGTAGAAAAGTTGGCGATCTGGCTCTTTTTTATAGATATTTTCATGGACGATGCTCTTCTGGAATATCAACAATTGTTCTTCCCTTGGCAGTCCCCGCGAGATTAACCAGTCGAGTTGAGGCTTCGCATTCCTTCGTGATCACTTTGGATACCTGCAGAACATCTCTTTCCAAAGACTCGTTCATCCAACGAACAGTGATGCTCTGGAACACATTTTCAAGGGAGGTGTTTCCGGAGGCATATAACCTTCAGATATTTGAGAAGGACGCCAATTCCTACCTTATTTCCCTTGGTTCTCACGATGTTCTCTGAACATTACAGAATATCCCTTCACGTGGGAACCAGAACATAACAAAAAATGCTTCATGAACATGATAGGAATTCCCTTTCGTGAGATCTAAAGGATGGAAATAATATGTAATAGGTTTGTTTGATTTCAAATCGAGAAATCAGCTACGTCCTCTCCCTATCCTCCATAGGTCAAAGGAATTTCCTTTTGTGCGCTTCAAGAGATGACATACGACTGACTCGTTATTATAAGGCGTTTCATTCGATGTTATAACAGAATCATGTTTCAGCGAGGTGTTCATGAGCTCTGCCTGTATTGGGCTGGTCCAAACCTATGAGAAACAAAGCTTGGATCAACTATGTTGATAGAAAAATACATATCATCACGTGAAATATTATAACTGAATAATACCTCAATAGTTAGAAGATCAAGACAAAAAGTGCAGGATCAACTGCCATGAGTTCAAGAATTTGCAGTCATTAGTCATCCATCTTGAAATTCTTCAGATTTGAATAATATTCTATCTAATTAGTATTATATTATTGAATATTCATTCCAGATAACTTCAGCAGATACTATGTGACAGGTTCTGGTATCAGGCATTGGTATCTTCTATTTTATGAACCTTGCATGAGAGAACCATAATATAATGATAATTATAATTACTTCATGGAAAATTGGGAAAAAACAAATTATAGCAAAGGCATATTGAAAAATTTTCAGGCCAAGTTCCTGATCTTCCACAAGAGAGAGAGAGTATGAGAGAGAGGTAGAAAGAGAGAGAGAGAGGGAGAGAGAGAGAGAGGGGGAGGGGGCATATATAGTATCAAATAGACAGGTGAAGTTCTTGTTTGATGTAGCTAAAAATGTTAATATAAATATCCCTTATAGTAACTACTGAATGAAATATAATTGGTGTTTCAGTGGAACATTCATTATTTTCAAGCACTTACTCAAATTTGTTCACTGTCGTAACAGTTGTAATGAGTTGTATTGAAATTCACGATAATTAATTACATTTTGATTATCGAAAACAAATATTTCTGATGATTTCAAATAATGAATACCTGTATGAAATACTTTCGATATACGGAATGAATTAACAAATCAAAATAGATATTATGGCGTGAATTTGACTAGAGTGTACAATCCCATTGTATTTAGTTGCAGAAGGCTGGCTATACATATATTTTTTTCTTTCAATCGGCATATTTCAACCGTATTTCCTCATTCAATATACCCAGTCTGAGAATATTACACCTTTTTTTTCACCTGATGATTCATCCTGTAATTTTGCTTCTTTCCTCTCATTTCGGTGGAGCAACTAGTATCTGGTGAATACAAGGGAGACGCTTGAGAAAATCAAATAGGTATAAACCTCTGGTAGTAAGTAGTCCATGCATTGGAGGTGATGAGAGTATCAACAAAAAAAATTCGGTCTCACTCCAAATACATGTTTCGACTCCTAGGAGTCATCATAAGGCTTGTAGAGTAGGAGGAAAAAGAACTTGAATTGAGAACATAGTTCAGTAAGGTATATGGAGCTGTAAATTTTGTGGAGTATTGTTTCGTAGATTATGATTAGCTCCACTATGCCATAGGTATGCGTTCCATCATGGTTGATTTTGGTAATAGAAGTCAAGCAATAATTAGAAATATTTATCTGGGAGGTCAGAAAACAAGCCTGATGATTTCTATTAGGAGTCAAAACATGAAGCATTCATTATATAAAAAAATATTCGGAGTGAGACTTTTCAGGTTTTTCTCCTGATCAAATTGGAATATTCTGGCGTTTCCTGATCGTCATATATTTTGCAATTAGTAGTGCAGCGTAAATCGGAATCTTCTTGGCGAATTTCTATGTTGAGTAATCTGACCTAAGACGGTCGTAAATAAATGACGGATCTGCTTGCACCAACACTTTCCACCATAATCTAGAGATACGGGCTAGGTAAGGAATTACAAGGAGATTTGTGGAAGTGCGGAATATTTCCAGACTTGCGCTATGTGAAATGCTACCAGTTAACATTGGCGATGACAAGAATGAACGAAGTGCTTTTTAACTTTATAGAAGAATCAGAACCAAGGTCTATTTATATTGTGGATGAGGAATTAGATAAGGAATTTTCTCTGAGATATTATGAACATGAAAAATTGGATATATGTACAGGGCGTCCCTAGAAGGACAAAATCTCAGCACGTATTCTTGAGGTCAAAATAATCAGAATCAGAACAACTTACCTATTTCCGAAATTGCCACATTTCCGAGATACAGGGTGGTGAAGTTGAAAAATTGAAATCGAGTTTTTCAAAATGTATGAACGTTTTTCAACGTATCACTTCAAAAATTGGTGACAGGGTGCTTTTTGGGATGCGAAAGCCGAATACGAACACCTTCTCACTGTGGCCATTTGTGGACGTTTGACGCTTACAAATGCACTTCTTGTGATTGAAAATGACCATAACTTCTTCTCAGTGTTGTTTTTCACTTTATTCGTTGACGAAATAATTTCCTGAATATTTTCAAGCGAAGAAAGTACGCCTGTAGAAATTTGCTAAAGTAAGGCGTTTTCGCATCAGAATATTCAAACTATTTTGAATAAAAAATAGTGCAAAAATGGATTTTTCAAAATACTTTCTTCGAGTGTTCTTGCGGATCATATTTTTCGAAAGTACCACCCTGTATCTCGAAAACGAATCACTTTTGGACTGAGGGAAGTTGCTTTGAACGGCTTATTTTGACCTCAGGACTCTGTGCTAAGATTTTGTATATACCTTTCAGGGACACCCTGTATATAAAGAAACACATTGAGAATTCGCATTCAGAATTTCTTTCCAAACCCTGTATGATAAGTTTCAATTTTTCATACATCCAGACGAAATTTGAACTGGAAATATCCTGAATTTTCCATTATTCTTTCTGGTGTCAAGAATATGTGTTCTTGTGATTATTATTATGTTTTCGTTTTGAAATTCATCTACTGTGAAGAACTCGATCTATATCAACATGAACTATAGTCATTATTGAGTTAAAAACTCATACGTATCCTTACAACGACAGAACGAAGAAATAAGTACCTATGTCATCAATATTTCTTCATCATCATAAAGAAATACAAACAATTAATGAACTAAGGAAAAGATCAGGCTGATGGGAGTAATATTCGATGTTTCTCTGCGAATTCCCCTGCAATTCATCAAATTTATATTGTTTTCTCCTATGCGAAGTTGTTGAATGATGAGCTTGTTTTCAATGGCTCTGGATTTCCCTGACTTGTATTATAGTTTGACCACAAATCATTGTGCATTTACTGCTACTTCAAATAGACCTGCAGGCTCCACAAGTTGTCAAAGGAAACTTTGTGATTGTATATTCTCCCAACTGAATAGGAAATTATTATCGAACGACGAGATATGGTTATCAGGAGCATGCCTATACACTTAGTACACTTAGAGAAATAGTCGGTAGTAAATTTAGTAAAATAGGCGCCAGTTACTACATTCATCAAATATTACCACAACAAAATTTTATCATATTATACTATGAGTATCATACTATTTTTATTGGTAATATAAGATATAGTACAGACTCTTTTTTCAGGGTAGTCATCTAGTTGGCCATCTACATTAAGGATTGCTGTATCTTTATATTATATAATATGATGTTTACTTTATCAGTTATATCAGATGGTTTTTCGTTCGTAGAAATAATTTGTTCCTGTGATTGTTGATACAACATGATGACTCACTAAAATCTATCAGAGCTCACTTCTAATTCTTAAGTTGCATGCATTAAAATATAATTTGTTGAAGTGCAGTACCTACCTATTATAGTTTCTGGAAAATTATGGAGAATAAATCTGATCTTCTTTCAATCTGATCTTCATGAAAAACGAATCAATCCATCAAAATTAAATTGTACTTATTTCAATTTCGATAATTAGAAAGTCATCAACATTGAGCTCATCATAAATCTGAAATAAGCAGGAACCATAAATGATCAAGAATATAAGTTTTGCCTTCGAGTATCAACTGGTGGTTCACCCATATATGGAGATCTTCAACTACCAGATATGCCTTCGTTTATCAAGTTTCAAAAAAGGACCTTCGTTTTTCGATGTAATATCATTCACAATAACATCGGTATACGATTTTGAACCACTGTGTTTATATCGAGAGAATGCCTATGAACCCGATAGGATAATTGTGGCAGGTAGAATGCAGCTTCAAAAAGAACCCCATCTATCAATCAATCAATCAACCCTACAAGAGAAAGCTTATTACGCTGTTCGGAGAACTTACAAGTAATATACTTAGTACTCAATATGAACATTTCATTAAATCTTAATTGATAAATCAATATACTTAGGAAAAACATCTGTCTGTTATCAAAAGTCCTTGTTTTAGTATAGAGGAGATCTGTCGAGTATTTTTTGTCTTTCTCAAAAAATATTTTCAATATCATATTTTCTATCATTTGCAATTTCCTCAGATGTGTACCCATAACTCCCCCCCAACCTTATATACCATAAGATAGTCTAGATTCAACAAGTGCAGAATATGTTGTTTTCAATTCAGGAACATCAAATATATTTGTTAATACTTTGAATTCAAAGATTAATCTCCTTAGAGAATTTTTCACGTTCTCAATGTGTTTCTTCCACCTTAGATGTTCATCCACAGCTACACCAAGATATTCAATCTGTTCGGTTGCTGAAATTTCCAGGGTATTTCCGTGGTATTGTTTTTTTTTTAAGTTTATGGTTAATAGTTTGTGACTGAACCAATCTATCAAGTGATTGAAGTCTTCTTCAACAGTTTGTTTCAAGTTATCCCAAGAATTTGCTATAGAATATTGCCGTATCATCTGCATAACTCACGATGCTTCCACAGGTTTGTATGGTAAGTAAACTGTTGATATAAATAACAAACAGAATTGGTCCTAGGACTGTGCCTTGTGACCAAATCAAACTTCTTTCCTCATTCATAGTTCCATCCATCATCACGTATTGTCTGCGTCAGTCGAGGTATGAATGAAAATGGTCCAATCGTCTCCAAGACATTCAACAGCTGTGAGTGATCCACAGTATCGAACGCCAGATGCTCAGATAGTCAGGCGGCCATTCAATCTTCAACATGCAATGAAATCAGATCGAGACTAATCTGGGATTGCCTTCAAAGCCTGCTGAGCCTGGCTAACCAAAACTATTCAATGGGTGCCAGGGCATAAGGGAATTGAAGGCAATGAAGCAGCGGACGCTCTTGCTAGGCAAAGGTCTGCGGCGTTGTTTATGGGTTCGGAACCTGTGTTCGGTATCCCCAAAACCTCAATACGCGGCTAGCTCACAAGGTGGACGCAAGAAAGACATCAGGCATACTGAAACAATGTTCCAGGACAAAGACACAGTGAACTTATGGTTGGAGCACTGTCCAAAACGGTGACTAACGACATTCTGGGCCAAAACAGAAGTCAGATTAGACAAGTGACGGAACTAATAACCGGTCACTGCCCCTTGAGGAAACATATGCATCAAATGAGCATCTATACAGAAGAATTCATATGCAGAATATGCAATGAGGAGGAGGAAACTGCCACCCATGTAATATTGGAGTGTGAAGCACTAGCGCGTTGGAGATACAACCTTCTGGGAGCATTAAACTCTCAGGAGGCTTTTCTAACAAATTATCTGGTGAAGAGGCTGCTAAACTTTATAAAGGTAGCGAACGTGTTCACCTGAGTCAACAGCATGCTCAGAAGGCCCAAAGGCCCCAAGGCTACAGTGTTTTTGACTAAGAACCCTGATAATTTACCCTTATCAAGCCCATACCCATACTTGGTAACTTACAAACTATTGGAGTCCTCGATATTTCTGCGGCAAAACTATCGTCAACATTAATTAAAAAATAAAAATCAAGCACCATGTATGATATCGCATTTCGATTGAATTTCCATCCGGCCAGCAAAAAAGTTTTCGCTCGCTAATATAGTCCACTTGGGCAAAAATTTGTGCCGTGAAACGTTATATCCGGGAAAGTGAAACAGTCCGCTGTCACCGACAGATGATTGGAGTGCTCGAACAGTGTTAAATTATAATACTACAAAGTGGCAGTTCGATCAATCAGGCACAGACGATGGCTAGTTGCTAAGGTAGGATTCGGAACATGTAAATCAGGGGAAAGAGTAGTTTTGAACTCACCCCTCGGGCGCCTTTATACAAGAAGAGGGGGGCAATGGGGGTGATCGAACCCCCCCCCCCAGACGATCGAAAATAATTCAGTGTTTGAATCAAAAGTAACATTTCTTTCAAAAAACTGGAAAATGCCAAAATCTTGGCCAACACTGCAGCGTGTAGGTTCGTTTTTTATTTTGTCAATTCAATTTATGTATATAAAATCCCGTAAGTCGCTGTGATTTTGTCATTATGACAGCAAATAAGTTTGCCCTAACTTCTCCAGCATCAAAACGGGAACTCTTAGACTCCATCCAGAGAAGAGCTATTCGCCTGGTGGGTGACGCCACACTCACTCACTCTTTAACATCATTGTAACACCGTGAAAAAGTCGGCGACCTTTCACTTTTCTATCGATAATTCCACGGGAAATGTTCTTCGGAAATCTCTGCTATCATCCCTTCACTAGCAATACCAATCAGACGAACTAGACAAGCCCAGTCAGCACATCCTTTCGTTGTCAACCTCGAAAGATGTCGAACAGCACTTCATCAAGACTCCTTCATCCATAGAACGGCTGGGCTCTGGAATTCATTGCCTGTGGAAGTATTACCAACAACATATAATCTCCAAAAGTTCAAAAAAAATTCCAATACCTACCTCCTGTCCCTATCCTCCCTAGGAAGGCACGATGTTCTTTGAACATTATAGGGATCCCCTTTCGTGCGCTCCAAGCAAAAAAAACTTAACATTCGAAAGCATGACAACCAAAATTGTGAATGAATATTTGATGGTGTTAATGTAATTTTTACTCAAACTTGCTTTTTCAAAAAAATGCTTAATGTGTGGAAATGTCGCGATTGACAAGTCTTCGAGTGAAGGAATTGAAAAAACTATCAACTATGATGTGATTATAACGTATTCATTGAATCGTCTTACCAAATTACACTCAAGCACTATTTTTGAGTAGAAGTAAACTTGAAATTCATAGTTCTATTTTGTTTGCCTTCAGAAAATTCAAATTTCCAGCTGAACGAAACTAACTGAATTTGAACCTAACGATCAATTTGATGGAATTTCACCTTGAACAACAGAAAAATTCTGCCTGCGGTGCTTTTTCTTCCCCGCGCAACGAATAACCCCTTCTTTCCTTCGAACGAAGTTGTTGCCTGTCCCCTCTCATCAGCTACTTACCAAATCCTGAAGTTATATCACTCTCAGTTGGTAGTAAAGTTGGAATTGGTGGATAAGTTGTGTCAAAACTGCGAGATGAATCCATAGATGCCAGACTTCTTTGACATCTTCAGGAGTGATTTGTTGTGATCAGATGATTTCTGCAAGAATTGACTATCCCACGTAGGTACGCCTTTGTAATCCATTTGTGAATCATTGAGGATAGGAAATGAGGACAATATGAATAAAATCTATTCTTCCATTTTTTCATTCTACAAACCCATAATTATGAAAAAAATTCAGAAACGATTTGATAACCACAAAATTGTTCACTCTTCGAAGTTGTAAAGTGGTATTTGATATAAATGTAATGGGATTGAATAGGTTATCTGATTATCTAATTCGTAGTTAGGATGGAGAAAGGAATGAAAAATGTATATAAATCAATATTACCAGGCAATGTTTACATAGAAAATAGATTACAAAGACAAAGGACTCGGTAAACTCTTCTTGAACGTATTTTCTTTCAGGATTGGGGAGAAGAATTCCATACTGATCTCCTCGGGAATAGATTTTGCAACTTGTAATTTGGTCGCTTTTCTGTACTCTCGAACATTTCATATTTTCAGTCTTCAAAAGGAATTCAATACATATACAATATGTTTAACGTTCGTTTCGATAAAAACGGCCCGAAATCTGAATACTTCTGATGGGGTGTTTGATCGATAATAATGATGATGATGATAATAATGAGTTCATTTAGAATAAAATCAAACAATATGGTTTGGAATCTAGTTTGTCTATAGTAACGATTGCTGAGCTAGCAAAACTTATACCAATATGAGGCTGCTGGTGATTGAAAAAAATAAAAATAAAAATGAAATGATGGAGAAGTTGATTTATATAAGACATATTCATGAAATGAAACACTCATTCATTTTGTTAAATATCCACATACCTGTATGAGTGTTTATTCGTGATTTAGAACGAAAAGTTCCATTTTATTCTCTTGGATCAAAAATATTATGAGATATGTGTAGAGGCCTATTTTTTGCGTTCTTTTCATCTGTTGATATGCCAAGAACAAAATCAATTGACAAAAACATCAAAGGGAGCGAAAAAAATATATATTAGATTTTGAATGAGGAGTCCATTTTTAATCGGAGTTAATGTTTCAAATCTTCAAAACCAAGTTTCTGTATGTGAAGACATACAGTAATAAATTGAAATATGAAAATGAGTTTGAAATATATTCTCGTTTACTTTCCACTTCTCAGCTCCATTGAATTCAATTTCTTTTGTTCCATCCTTCCGAGAATATCGAACTAAAATTAATAAATGGTATTTCTAAGCGTTTTATAACTATACTTCTTTCAATCGCTTAAGCTTGACAAGACGATATTTCATCGAACTGTATGCGATATCGCTAATAATTGATGAACGCGACTGCAATATTCTCCATCCATTTCATATTTTTCATTGGGAAATTAATAAACCAATTACAGTTAATCAGATTCCAGCATTCGCAATAGCGGAAGTTTCACGGAAATCAATTCAATTTCTCGATTCACTATACAAAGGATGATGGAAATTCTCTGGAATCACGAGTGCTAAGGAAGATTATTTTCGAATAAAGTTACGAAAAGGCTTACAGGTATCAGTTGGTTTTATTGATACAGTAGCTCTTCATCAAAAGATCTAATACCTGTTGTTGAACACAATAAAGTCATTATGACATTTGAATATCGTGCTATTTTGATCCGTCATCACAAACAAAATCGAACGGAAAATTTTACTAATATCGTAGTTCCATATTGTTGGGGATGAAATAGTAGATTGTTTTATTAGGATCAGAAGTGACACTTTGTTTGACAAGCGAATTTTGCATTTGCGAGGCGGAGCCTTTAGCGAAGCCGAGCGAAAGCAAAATTTGCGAGTCGAACAAAGTAACATTTGATCCGAATGAAACATGCTATTTTATCTGCAACTGAAACAATTAACTCGAATAAACATGTGAAGTAACCATCAATGCCGTGCCATATGTATGCAATATGCAACAAATATTGACAAATAATCCGTGTGGTGAGAATATTCTACCTGCATTAACAGCAGGTTAGGTTCGCAAAGATGTTCGAATTGTAGTTTCAATATAAATACAACCACAGAGTGATACATATTTGTGTATGGACCAGGTCGTTACCACCGATGGTAACAACCAGGTGCTCTAATGGCAAATACCGCGCCAGTGCCAGCTATATGAACAAGACGTGGAAATAAATGTTAGGTTAGTGAGCATATCAACAATGATAATAGTGATTATTTATTCCTCTCCATACTACACTGTCTTTGACTTGATAATCAAATGAAGCTAAACAATATCGTTGTTTGAGACAAAAAAACTATTCCTTGCCGTGATTATTCAAATACAAGTTATCCATCCCGAGAATAACGAATGAAATACAGATCAAGCAAGTATTTGAATCTTGATCAAAACAAAAATACTTAACTGAGATGTATAATTCCAATATTAAACTATAATAAGGTGTATTTATATCTCCAACATGGGTATGAAATGCCAAATCTGCTGAAATCGGAAACAAATCAGGTATATGCGTCTCAACCCAAATAACCAACCGTCACAATGTTGTTCAATTTTGATGACGTCCAGTACATTCTTTTCAGTTCCTAGGAGCTAAAGTTCAACTTTAGCTCCTAGGAACAAAAAATTCAACTTTAGCTCCTAGGAATTAAATATGTTGCCTAGCAACATACCTATTTTTGTGTCAGTAATAGAAACGTCAATTTAAGAGCTAATTTTGGTATCAAAATGGACGACTTTTGTGTCGGTTGCAGAAAAACCATATTATTCTACTCCGCCCGTATTACAATACGATACGAACAGCTTTACAAAATATTTCATTTCAATTCTCGATGCTTTCTTCACTGTCCCTACGACTTTTCAAAATCATGCTATCACGGAAAAAATTATTTGGTTAGTATATGCACAACCAGATATCTTGTAAGTAACACCAAATATATTTTTGTTACTATAGCCAGAATATCGTTATGGTTACTATTTCATGTGGTATCAGCAACGATATGTATCTGGTTGTGTCTCCATTGATCAAAATAATGTTACGTTATAGTTATTTATGTATTAAGGGAATTATGAGGGCCTTAATTACCGATGGCAAAGTTTGCGTCCCGAGGGCCTCTGGCCCGAGGGACAGCAATTGCCTGAGGTTATTGAGGCTCAGTAATTCCCGTGATACATAGATAATTTTATTTCTGACTGATTTCATTCATTAGATACCTTTCCGATTGGAAGTTAGACATGTTTTTCCGTATAGTTTCAATGTCATCAGAACGTCAGATGATGATCTTGACTACCGCGAATAGGAGATTCCTTATTGCTACGTTACTGCGTGGTTGTTGCTATGCATTTCTTATTTAATTCAAGTTAGAGGGAATTATAGCATCTATAACATCCCAAGGGAGTTATGACCCTCATAATAGATAACGTAACTATGTCGATATAAGCTTATAATGTCACTGTCAGAAATAAACATAATTATTCCACCGTGTTTCCATAGTTCTCCATAATATAGGTTGCGTTATCACATGAAGATATACCTACCCTGTATAATTATATTGAATGATGATAATGGTAGATTTCATAATTCATCATCAGTCTCTGTGGGAATTCAACAGTGATCTAAAGTAAATTCTCTCAAAATCCGCATTCGCATTTTTTAGCCAATAGTATTGTTACGTTATTCGAGTGCAGAAGCGAACACGACACTATTTATTTTCGAACTGATTTATTTGAACTAGAGAAACACTAATTCATAACGAACTCATAACTACTATTTATGAAAAACGATTTATATCACGCGGTATATAACTGTCTCTCTGACACTCGCTGCTCGACTGACTGACGGCAGTTGCCTGGCTGTTTATACAGGGTGTAACTAAACATTCGAGGGGGTGATTCCTCATCGAAAAAAAGATAGGATCTTTCAAATAAAGAAACTTCATTAGAGCATCCCATATTGAGATACAGCCCCTTGAAGGGGTACATGAAATTCGTTTGAAACATTTTTTCACAAACACTGAAAAAGTTACAGTATTGAATTATTCTGACATTTTTCACTACCAAAAAGACACTTATCCAGTGATTTATTTGGTTTACCTCATGGTTGTAAGGGGTGGAAAACGCAACCCCTAGATTTTATTTTCAATGTAACTTTTTGTCTTATTATTTGTTTACCATTTAAGAACTCATTTCCGATAGCCTGTTTCATTCTAAAAAAAAATATATCCCTTGAATTTTTTGCCCAAAATGAACCAGTTTGCAGCAAAAAATTATTTTACGAACAACATACATATCGCCATGAAACGAAAATACAAAACTAATTTGGTAGGCCACTATTAGCGCTAGTGACAATTAGATTGGTGTCAAGCTGTCAGTTTGTGAATTTTTGAACTTGAAGTAATACTAATTGTGTATTGTTGTTCTGTTCCTAATTGGTGAAAAATATTGTTAAACAAATTTTATGTACCCCCTTCAAGGATGTTTAACATGGGATGCTCCAATGAAGTTTTTTTTTCGATGAGGAATCATCCCCTCAAATGTTTTACACTTATTTAGTTACACCCTGTATATGAGATCCCTTGGTAGGCTTTGATTCGAAAACGTTCTCGAATGATCTTCCGTCTCCTTCTCTTCGTTCTATGTAGAAGTTTCTAAGAACCACCTTAGAACAATACCTCTCTCTCTAATTGTTCTATAGATTGTTTTCAGAACATTCCAGAATCTTCTGTCACGTTATATTTGTCACCGGCGCATATATTGAGTGTTCGGAAATATGCTAGTGCATGTAGGAATCATTGGGAGGTTGGAGAACAATCTAGGATGCGTGTTACAGGATGATCGTTGTACTCCTGCCTTCCTGCTGATGTTTTTCACAGAATCTAATAGTTGATATAAATAATAACTTCAATAGAATCTCCTACTAAAAATTCTGCTCGAAGCTATAATCAATGCACTTTATACTAAAAAAATCTATAATTTAAGTGAATTTCACTAGATATTTCCTTGTGATTCATCATATCCGAATATGTTTATATACTTCAATCAGTATTGGAACTATAGCCATATCAAAGTTGGATCCATAGATTATAACAAATAGGAAAGGATGATCAACAGATAGAAGATCATATCCATTCATCATTGTGCCATTTCCTAATCGATTTATATCTATCCATGAACCATTCCATGGACTGTTCTGTATATTTTACGTAGTACAATTCCCATAGCATAGTCGACATTATACACTAGTCCTTATTCATGTCGCGCAGGAAATATGAAGCGTGAAAAAATTCTATCTGACTAAATTGAATTCCATTGAGTCAGGATCGCTTTGAAAACAAAAATGAATTTGTTTCCGTCTGACGAATTCAGATTTATTCCGGATTGTAGAAAGGCGCTTGGAAAAAGGAAATTACCAGCCAGCTGTGTCTCATGTAGAATGTAGAATTCCATTCGATATATAGGTTTCAGTTCCCAATCACGCTATTCAGTATGAGCAAGAATACTAGTATCGTATTCCACCTATTCAATAAAAATCGGTTATTTCAATGAGTGATTGATAAGTAAACACCTATGAAATATCTTGTTGATCTCGATTTTGTTAATTCGCTCTTTTCCATGACGAGTAAAATGCATTATGTCTAGACAGTATGTTTATCGAATCTTTTGTTTTTTCGGAGGTAGATGACATTCTTTATGGAAACCACAAGGGACCAATTACCTTCACGGTAGTGTGGTACTCCCCATATGTAGGTCAGTGTAGGTGTACCCAAGCTTGGAAGAATTGATAATTATCTGTAGAGGTAGATTGTCACGACCAACAGAACTCGGTGGGGGAAAGTTATAATTCGTGATGTAATTCCATGAAAAATTTCATTTCGAGTCATGAGAATCTTTATCCCATAACTGTCTTGGAGTGGATTCAATTATCCAGCTGTGATCTAGAATCATATATACATATCAATGAACCAAACATGGAATTTTGGATGCGATCGAGGCAAACTTCCTCTACAAATTATCATCAATTCTATTTACCTTGGGTGTAGTCACAACACTCCACCTTTTTCCAAGCTGGTCTGACCGAAGTCTCTGATGACAATGCCGTTATTTATTTCACCATACGACCCATGGTTCTTATATGTACAGTGTGACCCACTTCTAATGGAAACACCCATGTATCCTACGTAATCGTTGGGCAAGGATCCTGAAATTTGCTGGAGCGAGAGATATACCAAAAATTCACTCTATGACCAAGTGAGTTCATCTTCAGTGATATACACTGCTCTCCAACAGCCATGGAACCACCCCAATTTCCGGAAACTGATATTAGGAGACAAAATAGGTTGAAAATCACTTCGGATTCTGAATCAGGACGCCCAATTCTCTAACTATCCATATTTAAGCTAAAAATATTTCAGTTTTGAAAAATTGATTGTTGTCTCAATCTTCATGGAAAACCCTCGTATCTTACGTAATCGTTGGGTTTTAGGATCCTGAAATTTGCTGGGAGCGAGAGATATACCAAAAATGTACTCTATGACCAACTGGGGTCTGGTTTGACCGGAGTCTCTGATGACAATATCCTTATTTATTTCACATATATGAACAGTGTGACCCACTGAATCCTGAAATTTCCTGGAGCGAGAGATATACCAAAAATGCACTACACACTATGACCAAGTGGGGTCATCTTCATCCTAACTTCCGGAAAATGATACTAATAGGCAAAATAGGTTGAAAATCACTTCGGATTCGGAGTCAGGATGCCCAAATCGCCAACTATTCATAGTTTTCCTAGAAAATTTTCAATTCAGGAAAATTAAAATCTGTCCCATTTCTCATGAAAGCACCTCCGTATATCACGTAATAATTGAGGTAGGGCTCTGAAATTTGCAGGAGGAAGGGAGAGTCCAAAGATAAAGTCAATTACGTAAGATACGGAAGTGCTTTCATGAAAAGTTCGACAAAATATAATTTTTCAGAACTGAAAATTTTCCAGGAAAAATATGAATAGTTTGTGAATTGGACGTCCTGATTCCGATTCTGAAGTGATTATTGACCTATTTTGACTACTAATATCATTTTCCGGAAATTGGGGTGCTTCTATGGCTGTTGGCGAGCAGTGTATATCAGTGAAGATAACCCTACATGGTCATATAGTGCATTTTTGGTATATCTCTCGCTCCAGCAAATTTCAGGATCCTTACCCAACGATTACGTAAGAAACAGGGTTGTTTCTCACAGTAACAGTGGTTTGATTAGAAGACCCTTGTCGTTCAGGTTTCTGAAGACTTCATTCTTCCGGGCCCTCTGAACTCGGCAATGGAGAAGGCCAAATGTTTTTCCCTTACGAATTGTGGGGAAAGAGGTTCTCACTGTGTGGATTCTTATTTCTATATCACGTCATCAACAGTTTGCGTTTCTGAGAGGTGATCATTTTCACTATCAAAAATATTCAAGTTGATTTTAAATAATGTATGAGTCGTAAATTCGAATAGTGTGTATAGCCACATCTTCAGATATCACGAAAAGTGTTGTTTAGACTTAGTTGTGCTTCCATCATCAGAGTACATATTATGTGGTACTTACTTTTACACTTATTATATTATATTCGAATATATGATGTTTTGGAACCAATCATTTATCAATGAAAAGTAAATCAGTATAGGTCTAAATCATAGTCGATTCTTGGGGAACTGAAAAGTTGGGTGGAAGATTATTTTTGCTTTCCATCGCCTACCTCCGTGATGTAAGTTCTGCATATGCAATTAAATTCAACATAACAAACCACCAATTTCTGATAGTAACACTTTTAATATTGTACCGATGATCTTACTCTCTGATATATTCATGTTTCTCTTCAGGTATCTCTGAGACTTAGCAATATTGCATATTATTGATTTCACGAAGGAAAAATTGACTAGTTATGCGAAAGTTTTCATGCTTATCCAAATTTTCGTCTCAGATAGAATGTCTTTTCAGCCGGCCTCACTCGTTTCATTCCAACTTCTCCAGTTCAATAAAAAGTTATTTAATTTGAAATGCGATCGTCGCTTAACCAACCTGCATAATGAGTTCTGTACTAGGTTCGTTTTAAAAGAGAATTCTCCCTATCCGATATAATAAACCATACTATATACTTCCCAGTTACTTTTCAAGAAGAGGGAACGTGAGTTCGATTCCGATACGTAGATTATGTATCCAGAATATTGCGCGACTTTGAGACAATGAAAAGACCATGAAAATTGTTAGGATCGTTAGGTTTCCTATACGTAGGAGGTAAGAAGACTCTGTACTTATTTTTGGATGTATGATAAATTGATTTTCATCACACAGGACGTGAAAAGGAATTCTGAATTGAGAAAACCTAATCACGAATCTGCGATAATTCAATGTTCGACGTGGCAAATAGCCAGGAAAGTAGTTGTTTTCTGTTGAATATTCAGGATTATATTATGTGCATATCTTTATATGAAGGAGAATGCAAATTCTTGCCTTCAGAAGATTTTTTCCTCGAATTCTTATCGTGTGTCTTCAATAGATGTTATTCAATGTTCGTCGTGGCATATAGCCATGAAAGTAGTTGTTTTGTGTTGAATGAACCGAGAAAGAATTAATATTTTCATCACATGGAGAATGCGAATTCTCAATGTATTTCTTTATATATATATCCTTTTTTTTGTGTTCAAAAATATATCTGAGAATATTTCTTTTCTCTTCTCTGTACCCTGTACTCTGTAGTTAGTTGAAACAATATCATCATATTCTCCGCCGAAGAATCATATATGCAGGGTCATCCATTTTCAATGAAAAAATAATGGAGATATTCGAAAAATTTCAACATACTAGCTCATATACTCCCAAGTAGGGCTAATTGGTCCATAGCCTCTGTAGCTACCCACGATGTTTTTCGAACAGAATAAGGTTTCGCTTTCAGGTGCTTCAAGAGATGAGCAAAAATAATCAAAATTGACAGTATTTTGATATTCTGTCAGCCATATCAAACGTCAGGAGTGTACATCATTGCACTTTTTTTAATTTTTTGCGTTCAATATAGTTACACAATATATATTTGCTATATATTGGTCTTATAATAGATCAATTTCATCGAATTCGCTTATCATTTGTTATTCAAAATGTGGAGTGGAGTGTGGTGTACTTTTGAAGAATATATGGGAATGTTAGTTCTATTTCTCTAGATGAAAAACCTATACTTCTCTAGATTATTTTGAAGTTGTTTCACCTCGTATGTGTACATATTATTCCGATATCTGTGCATGAGAACGATTCAGATGATTTGCTTGACTATAGCAGATAATATCTCAGAGAATAAAAAAAAACAAAATATCCCACCTCCTCGATCAACTTACAGACAATATATTTGTGAAATCATGATTATTCTTCGATCAACTTTCCAAATCTTTCTGGAGATTGATTATACACTTTTCAACCAGATCCAAGGATTCACAATCAAAATTCTTCAAGGCATTTTTTCATTCAGAGTAAAAGAATGCGTTAAGACGCTTACAGAAAAAATGCCAGAATTTTAATTAGTCTCACCCTTTCCATAATAATCATCATAGAATGAAATTTGAATACTTTGAATAATGATTTATTCTCTCAATTTCAGGTGAGCCCACGACTCGTATTTCTTCCAGAAGGGTATGTACTTATTTCTGGAAAATTTGCCAATTTACAACTTTCGCTTTTAATGGCTTTTCGTCGTTATAAACTTCAGCGATGGTTTCGTCACTTTTCACATTCACGTTTCGGTTTCCATCAATTATATAGCCAATAATATTCGCTCGAAAACAATTTGGAAACGAGTAGGTGTTGAAAAGTTTCGGGAATCTCGTGTTTATTCGCGATGAATTTCATTATTGGAAGTGAATATTTCATCAGATGATATGCTCGATATTTCGGTTTTATGACTTGGGAAATCATAGTGGACTTGTTGCTATAAGTATCCGCAAAGCAATCAACAAAAAATGGGTATGTGACGACGAACTTACACTATCTCTATATCGAGAATCAGTTGCCGCTCTGTGAAAAAGTATAGCAACAACTTTGTTATTGTTTTTTTATTGCTATATGTTATTTAAAGTTGAAAAACACTGTAAAGTTACACCTCGCCTTTTCATTCCTATGAATAAGCTCGCTCTGTTTTTGAGATAGAAGAAGTTGGAAATTAATATTTTCTTAATATCCATTGATACGCTTCCATTGTGGCGATATTCAGTATGATTGGATACTGACAAAGTCAAAGATACTCATAGAGGATATTGAGTAATATCGATGGGTGTCTAGAGAGCACTTACATCAGAATTTTAAGTCAAATCGAGTTTTCATTGTTTTCCCAGAAACTAACAGAAAGGACAAGAAAATTCATATTTCAGATTCTTCAATCTATTTCAAACTAAGAAAAATTATATATATTATCGAATTATTATTCTGAATCTCATTGCACTAAAAGAAGCTTCATGTTACTATGAACAAAGCCAACAAGTTCAATTGACATTGATGAGAAGATTCTTGAGTAATTGATGAAAAACATAATTTTGTAATTTTATATCTCGAAATCACAGGAAGTCAGGACAAATGTGTCCCACTGAAATTTCTCGTATGTATTCATTCTCACCCTGTATATTATTGAAACAATAGCAATAGCAATATCAAGAACTTGTGTCTTTCGAGCTATTGATACTTCTTGAAAGGAACTTTATTGCGTATTCGCTCCCACAAAATTCGATAAGATGAAATATCCAATTCCGTTGGAGATGTATATGAAAAATTCATATTCCTTGAGAGTTTTTTAGCACTCGAAACTAAATGAACTCCAATTCTCCATTACCCTTGGCTGACATCTTTGCAGTAAACGTGTTATTTCCAATAATGTAAATTGGTTGTTTCGCCCAACAAAAATAATATCTTTGCGACAAACCTTGAATTTTAAAATGTCTCTGCCGAACACCCGAAACACGAATGGAATACAAGGTGTTCTCATTGGTGGAGACGCTATAATTTTATCATCTCATAGATTTGGTTCTATCGTGCATTCTTTATATGGAGGCAAAATGTCACTGTTTGTGGCGTGTTTGTAGTCAGAACGAGTCAAAAGTAGTCCAACATCATTGATTGTTCATAACTTGTTCAAGTTGGTGATTGTGTCGACCACACAAAAAAATTATAAAGTACCTTGATTTTGCTTGACTATCTGGGATTGTCTCTCCGTTTCTATAAACTATAAAGTCAAGTTTTATTTCGATAAACGTGTAGTGTAGTAGGACAAATCAGATATTTGGCGAAATAGTTTTTCTTTGTGTTACTATAGTTTTTATCACTTCGTGAAATAATGGGATTCTACCAAAGATTAACGATATACTTGTTACATCAAAGATTCACTTCCATTTGCAATTGTCGATTGAAATGAACATCAATAACACATACTTTGCCAATGATATATCACGTCTACATTCTAGATAATACGTAAACTATTATTCTAGCTCACCCTTTGAAGAAGACCTACAATCTTACTTTCAGTTGCTTGTGGTATGTGCATTGAAGTTCGTTTCAAATACGAAGAGAATGACATGCTAATAGAATTTTCTCACGAATGAGAAATATTCCTATCAACTTTTATTTAAAACATGTATATACGACTACTCTGGTATTGAGCGATAGGCAATTAATTTGAAAATTTTCCCGATATAACAAAGTTGGATTTCACAGGTGTATCTAGATTTCGTTTGGTTTTCATTTTCTAACAATTATGTATGACAGTGAATTTTCAATAGACAATCCTTATGATAACATCCCAGCCCAGATGAATATTCGAATTTTCGAACATTAATTTTTTGAGCCTGCATGTCTCTAATCAGATAATGCAAAAATCGCGAATTTCCAAATTGCCTCATGCAAATGTTGGCATTGTTCGATTTCAGGATTTCACTTTCCACAAAGCTTGAACATCGGCAATGTTTTCATTGATCCGGCCGGAGGCCATTTGGTCACCGCTTTTTTCATTATATACAGGAATATTCAACGACCATCGTCATTGAGAACCGTTGAAGATTTGAACTTTGTTTATATAATCATATTTCACTTCGTTTCCATTGATACCATCAAGCTTGTAACTATTATTATCGGTTCCAGAACGCATTTTGCTATCAGTCGAATTTTTTCGATAAATCTGTAATCAATGGATGTCTCCTGCTGCGAGTAACGATTAGTACCAGGAGAACCTTGAACCATTTTTGATGTATCGAGCTTATTATATATAGAAACCTTGATAGGTATAACTTTCTGCTACAGCTGAGCTTCTCCACCCACCAACTTTAGACCGCAGAGTCGTGACTGAAATGAACTTAAATTCAAAATGATATACACTCAATCTATTCGTGATCGATTTTTCTTTGATCAAATTGTCTGTGCATTGCAAGTCATATCATCCAGATAGCCCGAAAGTTATCTAATGACACCCGCTGGCTAATTTCGAAATAGTGCTAATTTTGTAGTGTGTCATCATAGTGTGTGTCATCTTATTTTTTCCATGCAGATTCATTTCATGATATCTTGAATATACTTTTGATATGAAAACATCATTTTTGCACCCTTCCTGAATGAACGTTGTATCTGCAAGCATGATCTATAGGTACATTTTATTCGCTCGAGAATATTGAACGCGAGAGCGTGAGTAAAATGCTATCTGAAACACTTATACAATGACCAACTAGGAAGGCTGTTATGATTTTCATACATTGGGAGCTATTATCCCGACCCATCTATCGCTATCAAATAGAATCAAAGTAATTCACAATTATCGCATCAGAATTCTGTACGAGATTCCATTATGGTCTCGAGTGAGTTGCTAAGCTCTCATCTTGATAGCACAATAGAACAATCGATCAAAAATTATTCAACTGTTCATCCATCATCCACTGCCTTCTCGAGGATATCAAAATCAATGACAGTCATCGCTGTAATAAGATTATACTCCTGTCCTATGAGCGTTCAATAAAGCTTCATCATCTTATGAAAATCTTAAAACAATTCCACAATAGCAACACTTTTGTTCATAGGCAGATCCGAAGCTATTTTTTTCAATCCTGAAATCATGATATTTCGAGAAATAATCGATGAGTTTGAGAAAACGCCATCTTGGGATTAGAATTAGGAGACTGTAAGTAGTGAGTACACATCAGTATCAAACTTGTGATGCTTACATCTATCCGATGAAGATCTCTCGGACGGCTAATTAGTATCAGGTATCGATATGTTTATTTGTAAGTACCACTGACGAGCTCTGGTATAGAAAAACAGCTGTCTAGTGTCTCTACCCAATAAACATAACCTATATTCACATTGTTTGAAATTGCTTCATGAGTTCAAGTATACTATAACTACTTCATAAGGTAGCACGCGATTCATTTGAAATGTATAACTAGAAATAGTAAAATCGCAGTATTCATTATATTTGACAGATATCAGCAAATTTGAGAAAGTTTCAGATCACAAAAAAAACATACCTATATCAACAGCTAATTGATGCCTCGGATCAGGAAAAAACCTTCATTCGATTCTTGTTATATAACTAACGAAACGACCATCAACTTCGAGTATATAAATCTTGTAAGAACTGAAAACATTCGTAGATATATTCTCCTCTTTAGTTTCGCAAAACTTCCATAACGATGAAACTGTTTTCTGTCTATACCTTCCTTGTTAACAAACCTTTGAATATTTTTCTGCGAATAACTGGGATGCCATTGCGAATCATGCTCGAAGTTTCTGTTGAAACTTCTCGGAGTAGGAGTTGTGGAGTTTTGTAGACTGTCGGGAGTTGTGCTGAGGTTTTTGTTGATGGATAATTGAATCAACATAGATATCATAAACAAGGACCGTGTTCAGCTACTTAGAACACTAACAACCTTTATTCTCATGGAAATTAAATACGATGGTTTCCTGGCATTTCTGAATTTGATGAGAATTTCTCCAACACTTATTCCGAAATTTATCATTTCACAAAGTCAAATTGTTTTGGAACGAACGTGATTCTGATCGTGTGTGTTAGGATGAATAATTACAACACAGCTGCCGACCGATAAGAAGTCAAGTATCATTTCATTTTGCTGGAAAATAGCTAGTACCCTAGTATATGATGAGCTCTATCGATTACTGGATTATTATAGTCATTGAGTATTGAGTACCCTGTATATATAGAAAATATAAAATCAGTTTGAGTGATTGATTACTATAAGCTTCACAATCAACTCTCTTTGGATTCGTGAGTTGTCTAGTTGGTTCATACCTAATGAATGGACCGCACATTATCGGTTTGCTGATATAATGTGATTCCATAGTACTCCTCTAAATTGGAGATATAAAGCGGGTTGATATGAAATACTGCCCTTTTCAGTATACTTAGCTAATACCTACTATAAAATTTCAATAACCGTTGTATTAATATGGTCAAAACCCTTTCCTTCAAAATTATGGTTGTCAACTGTTCGAAGGATTTGTGTTTAATTCTGGGGAAAAATGTATTTTCATCTTGTTTTTAGACGAACAGATGTGCTCATGATATATTATGTATGAAGAAATACGTGAGAAAACTACTGAACCTTTTGAGTGAAAAGTATCGCGTTTCTACTTATGTATAGTATGAATAATGATATACAGGGAAATAATACATACAAAGTAATTCCATCTTTCAATGCATCTTTTGTCGTTTTGTTAATACTGTCGAAGTGAACTCCAGAATATGCACTTCATATCTAAGCTGGATAAAAATAATTCTCAAGTGGAAGAATGTACACGATATTAATATTTTTCAGGGAGACGTTTTGGACATAAGCGATGATAAATCTTTCTGAATCACGGAGTTATGAAGTTTCCCAAGATTGAAAAATAAAAGATCCATCTAGGTGAGAGATATCACAATCAGGACATCCAGAAACTGGTATTTGTATTGGATTTACCAAAATGAACTACTGAAGAAGAACCTGTATTTCAGTGGATGGCAATGAACTCGATTTGAACTTTGATCACTTATAATCAAAAACCTTATCAATCACAGCAAACTTGATTTATAGTTCGAAATAGGATATTCAACATTCCACAAAAGAGATACCTACCTACATAAAATTTGCAGAATGATGAAAATAATGAAAAATTTTGAAAATGTCTCGAAGTTGTTGGATTCCAGAGATCATTTCAAGTGCCTTAATGGTCGCCATTTGGCGGATATATGATGAATGTTATGCCTTCACACTGTATTTTGTGAGAGTACGGTTAAGTGGGTCTGACGGACCTACGTGACAGTCTGTCAATATAAAGAAAAATACAATTCAAGTAAATGTCATCGTCATTGAATTTACGAAAAAACCGTGAAGAAGTGCCCAAAGACATTGAATTTGGTCCTTCGAGCCGGACTCACAACTACTGGAAGAGATGGAGAAAGGACTATTCACCAAGTCTAAACAAGAATAAGAATTGTTGGAAAACCGACAATCAACCAATCAAGATAGATGACATCGTGTCATGTCTCCACACTGTTTGTTGTGAGAATACGATCAAGTGAGTCTGTCAATATAAGGAAAAGAAAAAGAAAATTCAAGTGGAAGTCATCGTCATTGAAATTATGAAAAAACCGTGAAGTAACGTCAATTCTTGTGCTGCTTCATTATTGGTCAGATAATCTTTCATTCCCACTCATAAACCAATTATAAACAAGTTATTGAAAAGTTGTCAGAGCCCTGTCGTTGAATAAAACTATATCCAAATCTAATATTCCATTTGACATAACACGAGGAAGACATGATATTGAAGTTATTGATTCGTGATTGTTTCGAGCAACCAGCTTGTTGAGCTATTCCTTATACAACTAACAGAACATCATGTAAAATGTAAATGTTGGCTAGGCAAAAGACTTGGCAATGATGTGCTAAACGCTGAGAACTGACTAGACAACGCCCACAATCCTGTGTTGTCACGTTCACCGGAACATATCTCCTCTAGTGTGAATCTTTATAATCATTATATCAACACAAATTCATCATATGCCATAAGATACAACTTATAAGAGAGAAAATCAGAAGACAATTGATTTTTTTTCAAAACTAATTGAGGATATTACCAATATATAATTGAGAATTTGTGGATTATTGGATGAATAATAAATGTGATGTTTCCCCATTCGTATTTCAACAGATGGTAACCGTGCTATGGTCTGCCTCTACTCACGAAATCGTGACGACAGCTTTTATTTGCGGTAAATTTCTAGCCATTTGAAAATGACCGTGAATATATTGATGATTCAAGCACCAAAATCGACCAGAAAAATCTGAAAATATATGGAATTGAAGGGTAATTGAGTAATGATTCTATTTGAGAAGTAAAGAAATAGTTCACTTCAAAAAACTACCTACTATTCGAAATGAAAGAAATAATGATCAGATGAGCATATTGTCCACAAGCTCATCACAAATAACGAATGGAAACGTCTACCTACTGTGTAATTTGTAAAACGTGAAAAGTGCATGAGAATTTTCAACTGTCAAACATGAAAATAATGGAAATTATTCACTGTACTTTGCAAAATGTGAACATTTGTGGAATTATCATTCTTATAATGTCGATGGAGAAGTACTTGACATAATACAACTCTTGAAAGATAATCTTGGGATCGGGTGTTTTTTTTTCTACAAGGGAGATGGAACCGCTGTATTTTGTCAGTTCATTTTCGGCATTATTGTGTATACCTTTTGGATGATGCACTGGATAGAAGCATAGATTAACAAAACTCTTGAAAATACCCACTACCAACTCAGATCATTTGGGAGACGACACATGGCCTATACTTATTCTATTTTATTTTATTCTTTTTTATATGTCTACTATTTCTAGCTGATAAGTCGTTTTATAATATGAATAAATTTTTTTTGCCTGATAACGTGTGATAAACACACTCGAATTGTATTTTTTAATAACATTTTATTGTATGTCTTATTTTTATAATATGTTTCATTTTCATCTTTTCATCTAATGCTACGAATTATTCTCTTGTATTGTACTAACATAAATTGACTATTTTTCATACATGTAAAATGTCAAAAGAATAATAATACTTACTGAACTAACTAACTACCTACTACAACAGTGGAATGATAAATTGTATTATAGTATAAGTACTCAAAGACAATTCAAGAATACGGGTATTCCACACAGTAACTATAATTCTCCTACAATCTACAACAACCATACTATGTTGATACCCATTATGATTATGGTAGATATTATCCTCATCCCGTATCATCCTTATTGCCTACTGTATTTGTACATTTCGCGTTTCTGTTATTGTTTTTCGTTGCTATACTTTTTCTATGAATTTTTCATCTGCCTTGTCTCCTAACCCCACTAATCTCTGTCTCATCATTTTCAACGTCCAATTGCTGCGAGTAATTCCCGATGCGATTATAAAAAAGGAAACAAATTTATTTTATTCCACCCAAGGTAACGACCATGAATATGTTTTTCACATTTTTCAGAAATTGCTCGCAGTTAGTGGATTCTCGCTGAGGATGAAAAAAAATCATACAGATATTATAACAAGATTGTTGTTGGAAGGAATCCAATTCTGCAGCGAAAACAAACAGCTGGAATGAAAATATTGGATAAATAATGAATTTTTTATTTCATTATTATTTGAGACTGAAAACGAACGGTATATTGAAATAACTTATCCAGCGTTATGATCATTTTGTTTATAAGAATAACAAATCAACATTATATCCCCTATCATTTCATTTCATATTTGGAGAAAATTAAAAAACTCTAGGTCGTGTACATATTCTCAATATCGAAAAAAGAAAGAGAGATACAGAGAAACAGAAAGAGAGAGAGGGAGAGAGTGGGAGGAAGAGAGAGAAAGGGAGATGAGATGGGATTGAGAGTGAGAGCTAGAGACAGAAGCACCTCCTTTGAAACTTTGGCTAAATAATTGATCAGTTTCCTTCATATCATCTGGATGGTGATGAATTCAAAGTATTATTCAGGGTGTCCCAGAACAACGTACATTAAATTCAACAGGGTGAACTGGAGTTCAAAATAGGTCGATTGGGACCAACTTACCTCGGTACGAAAAGTCGGGGCGGGAGCAGAGGGCGATGAATGGAATTTTTGTTTTTCAGATTTTATTGAATATTTCAAAATCCTTAGTGCTCAGTGCTCTGAAATTTGGAAGGCAGTCAACTATGAAAAGTGTGCATAGATAACAGGTCTCATCAGTTCAATCGATATACAGGAAGATACAAATTTAGCATTCTGATTGGAGAAAATCCATTGAACTTTTTCTGAGTACGCCACTGACAATATTTTAATATCTACTTGGACATACCCTGAAACTGTTGGATTCTGTCCAAAGAAGGGCAATTCGTCTCGTGGGTGATGCCTCGCTCACAAACTCACTCACTTCTCTGGAACACCATAAAAAAGTTGGCGATCTGGCTCTATTTCATTGATATTTTCATGGACGATGCTCTTCTGAAATATCAACAATTGTTCCTTCCTTGGCAGTCCCCGCGAGATTAACCCGTCAAGTTGGGGCTTCGCACCCCTTCGTGGTCACTTTGGACACCTGCAGAACATCTCTTTCCAAAGATTCGTTCATCCAACGAACAGCGGGGCTCTAGAACACATTGACAGGGAAGGTGTTCGCGAAAGCATATAACCTCCAGAAATTTAAGGAGAACACCAACTCGTACCTTATTTTCCTTGGTTCTCACGATGTTTCCTGAACATTACAGGATATCCCTTTTCGTGAGAACCAGAAGATAAAAAAAAAATATTCCTTTCTGATAGTTATATCCTCGTTAACGACAAATGACCGAATTCCACAGCAGATATAACTTCACTTCTGTGCAATATGTTGCAGTATGTTGTGGTCGGAACAGAAGATATACCATCAATTCATCATCATCTAATGACCCACTGACAGAGTCTTCCCAATTTAATTGCCTCGATGGCTTGACCCGCAGCCTCCGATGGGGATCCATCCGAAGAAAACAAACGCAGACGTGTCGAGGTTCGGGTCCTGTCGACCGACTACCCGCTTTTTCCCCCCAACGGATTGCCGGCAGCATCCCCCAGTGTTGTACCGAATCTCCTAGCGTGCACATACCCCCCGTTTCGACGCGCAGCTACACGCGTTCGGGTGGAATTTTTGCGCCCCTTTCACGAGAATAGTGAGAAAATCAGGAGAAAGTGAGGAGTCCACGAAACATTTCGTTGTTTGTTTTTGTGTGTTGCTTTGGAGCTCTCATGAGGATACCGATAGGTGACGATGCATCTCCATGAGATGTCATTTGTTAAGAAACGGTTTCAAATAATCATTCCGTCATATTTTGTTCAATGTTGAATATTAAATTCATTCTGCACTTCACTGAATGGAAAGAATCATCATTTACCAAAGTGAATGTACTATTTACTTCATTTGATCACTTGATATCAATATCCCAACGTCAACAGTTCAACATTGATTCTGTTATTCGTCATCTATTGGGAGGAATTTTAGCGCCTCTTCTTTGAGATTAGTGTATTGCTTTGGAGCTCTTATGAGGATACCGATAGGTGACGATGCATCTCCACGACATGTAATTTGCTAAGAAGCGGTTTTGAATGATCATTTCGTTATATTTTGTTCAAATCATACCTAGATCGATCGGGAATAAAAGTTCAATTGACATCGATATGAAGTATCAATATTAAATTCAATCTGTACTTCACTGAATTAAAAGAATTATTATTGAACTGATATTATTATCCCAACGTGAACAGTTCAATATTGATAACGATACTTGAAAGAATTATTGATACTGATACATGAAAGAATTATTTATCTTCGAAATTAGCAAGAAAGTCAATGAGAGTGAGGAGTCCAAGATATATTTCGTTGTTTGTTATTGTGTGTTGGTTGGAGGCTCGTATGAGGATACCGATAGGTGACGATGCATCTCCATGAGATGTAATTCGCGAAGAAACAGTTTCAAGAGATCATTCGTCATCTATTGGGTGGAATTTTAGCGCCTCTTCTTTGAGATTAGTGAGGAAGTCAATGAGAGTGAGGACTGCACGATACATTTCGTTGTTCGTCATTGTGTGTATGAATCCCTATGATATAATTTGCTAAGAATAATTCGTTATATTTTGTTCAAATTCTACCCAGATCAATGAGGAATGAAAGTCCAATGTACGGCGATATGAAGTATGAATATTAAATTCAATCTGCACTTCACTGAATGGAAAGAATCATTATTTACCAAAGTGAATGTACGATTTACTTCATTTGATCACTTGATATCATAATCCCAACGTGATCAGTTCAACATTGATAATGTTATTCGTCATCTATTTGGTGCACTTTCAGCGCCTGTTCTTCGAGATTAGGAAGGAAGCCAATAAGAGTGACGAGTCCACGATAAGTTTCGTTGTTTGTTATTGTGTGTATGAATCTCCATGATATAATTTGCTAAGAAGTGGTTTCAAATAATTCGTTATATTTTGGTCAAATTCTACCCAGATCAATGAGGAATGAAAGTTCAATTTACGGCAATATGGAGTATGAATATTAAATTCAATCTGCACTTCACTGAATGGAAAGAATCATTATATTTACCAAAGTGAATGTATACTATTTACTCCATTTGATCACTTGATATCATTATCCCAACGTGTACAGTTGAACATTGATACTGTTATTCGTCATCTATTGGGTGGAATTTTAGCGCCTCTTCTTTAGGATTAGTGAGAATGTCAATGAGAGTGAGGAGTCCATGATACATTTCGTTGTTTGTCATTGTGTGTTTCTTTGGAGCTCTTATGAGGATACCGATACTTGACGATACATCTTCATGATATCATTTGCTAAGAAACGGCTTCAGATAATTCGTTATATCTAGTTCAAATCATACCAAGATCGATGAGGAATGAAAGTTCAATAGACGTCAATATGAAGTATGAATATTAGATTTAATCTGTACTTCACTGAATTGAAAGAATAATTATTTCCCTGATATTATTATCCCGACGTGTACAGTTCAATATTGATACTGTCAATCGTCATCTATTGGATGGAATTTCAGCGCCTGTTCTTTGAGATTAGTGAGGAAGTTGTCGGAGGTGCCAGAGCATGCTCTCCAAGATATCTTCCCCCAAATAATTATCTACAACCTTTTTCATCGTTTTTAACTCGAATAATGTGAGGCTGATCGGCTGAAAAACTTCAGATGTTTGTAGTCCTTTTTTCCGACTTCGGAAATGAAGGTGTTGAAAGTTTGAATGATTATTTCTCAATAAGGTGAATGTACTATTTTTTGTTCACTTCATTTGATCCCTTTATGTCAATATGTCCTCACGTGTACAATTCAACATTGTTACTGTTTTTCATCATCGATTGGGTGGAATTTTCACACCACCTTCACTAGATTATTGAGAAAGTCAGAGAAAAGTGAGGAGTCCACGATACATTTCCAAGAATTTATTGAGGAAGTCAGCAAAAAGTGAGGATTAACGATGCAATTCTCCGTGGTCCAGAAGCTTGTTTGTTACTGTGGATGCAAGAATTACTATAACCTGCATTCTCGGGTAAAAGCATTATTTGCTGAATGGAAGGAATCATCATTCACCATGGAATCTATTTTACGCTGATATTCCTTCACTCAATCACTTTACAGCATTACGCAACATTGGCAGTTTGAGATTTATACTCTCGATTATGATGATTCATATTTTTTGATAATTTCTACTAAAATTCAAATCATATTCTGCCCGATAATGTATAAAATGAGATGATACAGATCATTCACCATAGTCAAGTGAAAATATTCCATTTCATCAGACTGTACCTAATGTACATCCGAATATGAAGCATTCCTTCATGATTGGATTTGCAAAGATATTATCAATATTGAATGCTTCTGAAGGGTACTGGCATAACTAGCTTCGTTCATTATTTGCTGAATATGAAAATTGTCAGTAGTTGTTTTCTTTTTGATCGAGTTTTATCTTGCGATGTTCCATGTGCCTATTCCTATTCGTTCGAATGCTCTTTTATGCAAATTTCATTCATTTATTATCAGTAATGACCAGAGAAGTTATCCAGAGTCTGTTTTGCTACTATGTGATTGCTTGAGTGATATTTATTAGAAGAGTTTTACGCAAATGGAATTTCCTAAGATTGATGATCTCTACTAATTAGATGGCTTCGAATGAAATTTCTCCTTGTCTCTGGATTTTCCACTCAAACAATCCGTCGATACAAATATCACAGACTGAATTGGGTTAATTCTTCAGCAAACGTCATTTCGAAATGTTTCAGATGTGGAAATGAAAGATCAAATGATATCTTGCTAGACTTGTTATTCATGTGACGATTTACCCACTGCAACCTTTACTGGTGAACAAAGTGACATGGGAGCTCTCATCTGAAGCTTTTATATCTCTCGGAACATGCGTGTATTTGGAAAGTGTTTTCACCAAATCCCGAAGTGAGTTATGGTCCAAACTGATCCAGAGGTTATCCGGATGCTGTTCTGTTAGTGTGTGTTTACTTGCCAGTTTTTAAGTGATATTTATTAGAATGAACGGAAGATTGTGGCAGGTTTATGATAAAAGATAGCAGTGTTTGTTATGGAAGATTGGTGCTCATATTATATAAAAAAACTCATAATCTTGATATTATTTTTTCTTATTTATATATTTCCGATGACTTTCCCACATCTTTTCATTCATGGAGATGCATGTAAATGCAAAATAACCTTTGGTTGTTGTATAATCATAGTGATCAATAGTATCTTTATGAATTGTAATCTCTGAATCCTTTACTAGATTTCCAATTCGGTGTGAAATATTTCCAACGTCAGAGTACTTGAAAAGGAATATTCTCAGATAAATTATGAACATACAAAAATGGATATATATTTATATAAAGCAATACATTGAGAATTCGCATTCTCTATGTGATGAGAATATTTACTCTTTTTCAGTTGATTCAATAGAAAACAACTACTTTCCTGGCTATATGCCACGACGAACATTGAATTATATCTATTGAACACACACGATAAGAGTTTGAAAATAAAATATAAAAATTTCTGAAATTGAGAATTTGCATTCTCCTTCAGACAAAAATATGTATATACACACATCATTCTGAATATTCAACAGAAAACAACTACTTTCAATGTTCGTCGTGGCATATAGCCAGGAAAGTAGTTGTTTTCTATTGAATTAACTGAAAAAGAGTAAATATTCTCATCACATAGAAAATGCGAATTCTCAATGTATTGCTTTATATAAATATATATCCATTTTTGTATGTTCATAATTTATCTGAGAATATTCCTTTTCAACACTTTCATACCCAATCAGGGGGTTCAAACTTGAACGATGGAAACTTGTGATTTTTATAGACCTCTAATCGCAGATTCGTGATAGAGTCTCAATTCAGAATTCATTTCCACGCCCTGTATGATGAATGTCAATTTATCATACACCCAAAAGTCAGAGTACTTGTTGAAGTGGAATATTCATTTAAGGAATGTCAACAGTGATGCTCCGAAAGACATGAGGTGGATCTTGAGATGGATTATGAAAAAAGTATGATGAAGTACCTACTGAATTGAAGGCTGAGAGCCATTGTGAAATGAAAATATTCAAATATGAATCCTTCCTCTTCGGAAGTTCAATTGACTGTGAATAAAGCACTCTCATTCATTCATTCCTAAAGTACTAATGGACAATTATTATATTGGCAAGCAATGCTGAAGTTCTATATTTTATACTAGTTTCTACTTTTGATGATCCGCGAATTTATTCAAAAGAATGCAGTAGATGACTGAACAGGATAATGGATGGACTGAAACATTTCAATTAGAAGTAAAACAATTATGAAATTCCATTATCCTCATTGAATTAATACGATTTTCTTGAAGGATAATTGGAATGCCGAGTCATCGTCTTCTCGCATAGAATTTACTATCTTCCCGAATAAAAAGTTATTACTCTGCATGTCAAAACTTCCGACAGAACTTACGAATCGCGGGTTTGTAGGAAATTATGATGAATAGATTTCAGTGGATGAATGTATTTAACGCTCGGGTCCCATGGGATTTAGATAGATGGAAGGCGCAGTTGATGTGTCATGAAGAAAATGAGGAAGGAGTCGTATAGAGTTTCTAGTAGGTAGTAAATGTTATTTGTGATGAAATTATAAAGTAAATAAATTCAATGTGAGTTATTCAGTCAGCTCAATGGTTTCGTTCATCAAGAACAATATCATATTTGATGAATATAGTGATGTTGAAGTGGGAATGAGGTAACAAAAAGCTTTTTCCTACACACTGCGTGGGATATCATCGCGTTGGATGTTGTGAGAATTGAAAGAAGAAGGATAATTATTCATTCACCGTTTCACCATTTCCATTTATAAAGTGCTATGAATGATATTCAGTCACGATACAGCTAAGAAGAGTCGAATGAATTATATCTGCATTTTCAGTTATTAAAATTCGAAAGACATACCTGGGCGTGGAATGAAAATAACTATGGAGAATGAGGAAGGGGGATAATAGTAATCGAACTTTGATATCATAATTAATTCTCTTCAATCCAGCTCCTGTTAAATTGATGTCAATTATTTGTGAATAATAGATGATCAGAGATTATTCAACATACAGATGGATTTTGAAATACTGGTACACTAGATGGGACGTTTATTTCATGTTTTTGATTACTTTCCACGTTTTTTTTATGTTTCTTCATACTCAGCTCGGCCTCTCACGTTTTTTGTACGGTTGCCCATGCCTTGTCATACGTCTCCTACAGGAAATCGATGACAACTGCCGTCCGGCATATTGAGCTAGAACCTGCATCGACACACTACTAATTTTGGAAACTCAAAGTTATTTTTATTTTTACAGTCATGGTGAAGTTCTGTACCTTGGAAAATATTGGAGCCATTACATGATCACTCAATGTGATCTGTCTCTCTCTGTCTGTCACAATTTTTTCTTCCAGAACAACGAGATGCGTATTGGACTCTGGAATCTGACATTATTTTCGATGTTCAGATACGTTCACATCCCAGTCAGAAATTAAAAAGCTAGTATTTTGCAATTTTTGATAGAGGTGAGTGCATGGGACACCATCATGCAAAGCTTAAAATCCTTTATCGAAATGGGTGATATTTGAAACGAATGATTTTGCTGATTTGATCTGTATAATCATCGACATTTTCGGTCAATTATCTATAGAGGTTGAGCTCAAAATGAGCAAAGAAATACCGTTCACTAAGGTCAATTTCCTCTATTCATGAAAGTTATAAAACTGTGGAAACACATTCATATAAGAATGAGAAGATTGTCATATAGTGGTTAAACGATTAACATTCGAATTTAATACGATGATATTTTGAAAATGGACCATATATATCTATCTGTTCCTGATCAATTCAATTGGATTATTGGTTATTAGTAACATAATTGCAGAAAATTATACAGTCGCAACAGTGAATGGGGGTTGACGAAACGAATTTAACTGGCAAACCAATTCGTCTGATGGATTTTGAACAAGAATTCTTGTAGATTATGAAACATATCCGAATTGAAAGAATAAATATATATGCAATACCGTCACGTCACTGTGCTAGTTCCAATTTAGTGAATTTTCATTGAAAATAAACCAAGAAAGGAAGATATAATCCAAATTGGAAACATTTTCAACACAGGTGTACTTATTGAGATATCGTGAAAACATTATAACACTATACAGTTCAACACAATACAACATGTTTCTCAATGAATTCTACTTGTGGGAAATATGAACAAGTATACCCTTGTTATTTCTGTGAAGCATTCACGAGCTCTTGGACTATACACCCTGACAGGTCATAACAGAATCAAGGAATCGAAGACGACTGATCATTAACTGGACTAGTATTTATAAGTGAGCCAAGGAGTATGATAAAAATGGTATATGATGGGTGGTGGTGGAACCAGACAGTTATATCTCGTGAATCGTACCTAAATGAGCATTACGAAGAAGCGTTTTACTGTGAAAGTAATTTTTTTAGGAGCTACATTACATTCTTCTCTTTCAAATCACATATTTTCAATTTCCACAGTATTGTCCTATATATCACATTCTAGAACAAGAAGAGTGTTTTGGAAAAGAGATACGTTTCACGTAGAAAACGTTAAGTTCGTATGTTCATCAGATTACATTTGAGGGTTGGAATTTTTCAGTATAACTGAAGTTGTCTCGGTTCAAGTTTCAATATTATTAGGGTTGAGTTCTTCGGAAAACAAAAGTCAAAAGTCCATTATATTTAGCAATTTCATGAGTTGAAAAATCTCGGGAATATTCAACAACATTGGAATAAATCGGTTCCTATCTGAAATAAATGGCGAATAGTCTGGATACCTCACGATGCCAATGAAAGACTATTCGAATATATCATCCCCACGTGTGCAGATAGATATTCCGCGTGCATATTGAATGAACTCATCTGTTTCCAGCGATGATAATTTCCAGCGAACAAAAGATAGAACATACGATGAGAAATGTGGGGAAATTTACGATGAGCAATAAAACAGGTTGAACGTTTGCTATGGAAAAAATGTAACGCGTGTTTCTTGTCCCGGAAAACAAATTTGGAACCATAATCACCTCATCTCTACGAAAAACAAAACGAATCGAGCGGGATTTGGAAGCGGGATTTCATCTGTTTTCCTATGCAAATCGATCTGCGTATGGCAGGCAGATTTTGTAGTGAAGATGGAAACAAACGTTCCACATCAGGGAGAAATGCAATGTTCAGTAGATTCGAATATCTTCATTCAGTATCAGGATCCTAAAAGTCAGTTAACACAGAATGCACAGACTGTGGAATATGAAGACAAGGAATACGAAGTTATGAAGGTTTAACAACTATGAAACTCTTTATTTCGGAAACTTCCTCCAGATTGAGGTTAATTGAGCACGATCTTCATTTGTAGCCTCAGAATAGTACCGTGTGTTCCGTTCTCGATGTTGTTTCGTGATATCTCGTTAGTTATCTTTGGAGATAAAATGTCCCTTCTGGAGAAGGCAAACCTCAGAGGACAATATGATGTAGCTCTTGAGTTTAAAAATTTGGATTTGTAGTTTTCACCTTCGAAATGTTTTTTAGTACCTCATTAAGAATGTCATTTTCCTTTTTACTTTTTGTTTCAGTGATTTCAGTTTTCTTTGCAATAGAATAGGCCTTCTCGAATGAAATAGTTTTCGGGTTTCATTATCAATGAAGTTCGAAACTTAAGAGCTGGAGAACATTGTCCTTAGAACCCAAGTTATGAACATCCATACACATATCCTCAGACACATCCTGAAAATAAATGACTATAGTTTTTCTGAGAATCTGAACAATTTTCAACTTACCCATGAAGGACAATTTCTGTTCGCCTAGATTGTTTTGCAGACGCAGGGTATAGATTAGATTAGATTTGGAATGGGGCCTTCGGGCTATCTGCCTCCACACTGCGACCTTTTCAGATCTATTGTGTCTGCCCTCAAAATCGATTAAAGTTCTTCGGCTAGCCCCGCCTTCTCTATTAGACTCCATAGGCTGGCTTTCAGATCTCCTGTATATCTCTGGGCTCCTGGTTTTTCCTCACCCAGCGTAAGGAACCTTAGTCTTGACAAGCCCTCACAGTGGCAAAGTATGTGTACTGCTGTTTCTTCCTCTTCTTGACAGAACCTGCACAGCAGTTCTTCGGTCAGACCTATCGTATTCATGTGTTTGTTGAGCCTACAATGCCCTGTGAGAAGTCCCACTAGTATTCTAGTTGAACTTCGTTTCTGGCTTAGTAGATTTTCTGTGAATGATGGCTATGGTTTTTCAATAAACTCTTTTGCCTGTCTCATTCCTGGCGAGTTGTTCCACCATTCTTGAGATTTATTTTGCATCCATAATTTGATACTAGTCTTCTCGGGCAAGTGAGTCTGCCTCTTCATTGCCCTCGTACCCTGTATGTGCTGGTACCCATGCTAAAGTCAATCTGTTCTGACTGCCCAGTGCATTTAGGGTTTCTAAGCAGTCCCATACTAGTTTTGAGTTAACTTGCATAGAGTTGACTGCTTTGATTGCCGCCTGGCTATCTGAATAGATTGCAATGGTTTTGCCTTTAAACTCTTGCCTTATCAATTCTTTCACGCAATGATGTATTGCAATCATTTCTGCCTGAATCACCGTTGCGTATTTGCCTGAGCTCAGTGAGATTCTTGTCTTTGGCTTGGCCCCATAAATACCAGCTCCTGATCCTTCCTCAGTTTTGGAGCCGTCCGTATAGACAGCAATGTCTGCATTGATAGGAGTTCCTTCCTTCCATGCCTCTCTGTCCGTTATACTTTTTTTAAAAGTTTTTTCAAAGCTATATTTTGGAATTATGCCATCCGTTGGCATCCCCATGATGGGGTCGCTTTCCAACTCTTCATATAGCTTCCTATAGTCTTTACCGTGCGCGTTGCTTATGGGTGCTTGACCCCTTGACAATCTACTCACGACTGTTCTGGCTTCGCCTTAAATATATATTTGTAGTGGTGGTAGGTTCAAGAGGACCTTTAAAGCGGCTGTTGGAGTGGTTTTCATTGCACCAGTGGCACTCAGGCACGCTTGCCTTTGAATAGAACTGAGCCTTCAAATCACTCCAGCCTGTTGTGTCTTTGGCCACCAAACTACTGACCCATATACTTCATGTTATACGCAGGGTATAACATGAAGTATAACAAAAAACAATGGAGTTCTATCTTCACTTTCTTTGTCTGTTTAGTTAAAAAAAGGTCTCAAGTACTCCAGTTATTGGATAAAAGTAAATTGATACACCAATCCGCCATTGAACAACACGAGTGTGAAAGAGACAAGCTATCTTTGTTGCAGCTGCCCCTGACACACTCTGTGCTATTCGAGAAAACGGCAGTCTCCCTTTCAGCCTTCATTGAGTTCAATGGAAAAGCATTAGGTGACGATGTCAGATGTTCTTGTTCTCCCAAAAAAGTACTGGACGCGCCTCAAGAACTTTCCACTCCAAAAACTTGATTGAGAAATTATCAACTCTCAGATCTAGATTTCAGTATGAAACGAAGATATTCCGATATTACAAATTGGGATTTGGCAATTCTCCGAGTATATTGATCATATCTGACCTAAAATTTATCTGCTTTCCGAATAAGACCACTATAGCCTATCCTAGTTGATCGGAGCAAATCCGATTGTTTTTGGAGGAAGACGACGATTTGTGATCACATCTATCATTCGCAATGTGCGCTGTTCTTTATCAAGTTTCGCTCTCTATGTTCGAACTTGACAAACATACATTTCTGCGGAATAAAATGCATGGACCGCTCATGAATTTTTTATTGAGTGCGCCGGAATAAGGAATATCCGATTGTGAAATATGGCCGACCGGATTAGTATTTTTTCAGGATTTCGACACCGCAGGGTATTAGGTATTGATGGATATCGGGTTCTGCGTTTCCTATTGACGTTGTTTTATCGATATCGGTGCCGAAATTGCAAGGGTTGAAAAATAATACTGTCGCATTGCGATTCGCGAATCTCCTACGAAACAAATGAAGAGGGTGATTTTTTCGTATGCTAGGTGAAATTTGGTACATTTATATAAGCAACCATTTCGGATTTGATCACTTTACAATCCATTATGGCATACCCACTGTTTTTCTGGAAATGCCAGCAACTTTGTTTATTCAAATGAAACACCCTGTATATTTTCATATATTCAAGACGAATGTAATTTTCTCGAGAAAATCCAAATTATTCGCACTGCACAGGATATTCATTAACTAGTTAGTATACAGTTTGTTACTGCACCAGAATACAAAAATTATAGGTATGTCGTTTTTTCCTCAATGTATGTTCTAGCTAGAGAGACCTGTTGGTGGCCTATAGGGGTTCCATTAACGAAAAAAAAACTCGATGAATATGTTATGTGACTGAATTGATTCATCGATAAGTGACACGAAACATAATCTTCCTATAAATTATGTTCCTCTCTTATGTGTGACTCATTGTGAACCTTGACCACATCTCATTTATCTATGAGGTAAAATAATAAAATAAATGTAATTTCAAGTTTTTTGCACTTGTTTCGACCTGTTGAACTTGAATATGTAGGAATTTACAGGGTATTCCATTTAAAAAACAAAGTTGCTGGCATTTCCTGAAAAACCAAAGCCGCCATATTGGATTGTGATGTGATCAAATTAGAAATGGTTGCTTATATAATTGTACCGAATCTCAGGAAAAATCGTTCACGAATACAGAAGTTAGAGGGGTATACTATCTACCTACAGGATCTAATTCACTGCAGAGATTTCAAGGGTACATTTTTGCGAACGAAATGGAAATTTGCACATCGATTCACTAATTGATATACAGGGTATACCTTTCTGAATTAAAGTGATCTATATGAGGAGAACTTGAAGTAGCGTTATCCTGAAAATTGGAGACGTTGAAAAAAACATGAACAATCCAACTACAAACTATTTTCGTTATTGTGAAGTTTTCGTTCTTCTGGAAGTGACATGATCTTCACCATGTTCAATAAAACCCTATATTTTACAATAATTTTGAATTCCCTGCATGATTTTGATCCAAATTCATGCATCATACCCTAATACCTCAAATGAACCGTTTACGAGTTATTCGAGTGTTTCTAAGTAAAGTGACTAATCCACCATCTGAATCGTATTTTTTAGAGATTTGCAGTAATTGAACCATGAATATTGAAGGTTGACCACCTTAATCACAAACACTGTTTGATTTGCAGGAAGAGTGCGGGTGTCCAGGAAGTGAATGTGAATCGATTTTGTTTTTTATAAAAACGGGCCCTTGGTCTAATCAATTCTCCTATAGCTGAAGCACATGATTTTAGAGATATTGAATGCATGACAATCGCATGCAATTTGGATGCTTCTAGTATAAGCTGGGTAAAATATACATTCATATAATATAGATCGCATTAATTCATGAAGGTTAACCACGGTACCATGGTACCAACAAGGAAAACATTATTTTTAGGAACTTCATTTCCTTCAATTTGATATTCCTGATAGTGATCCAATTTTTCTAGTAGTTCATTCAGTTATCGACAATTAGATGAAGAACTGTAAAGTATTGATCTTCGAAGTATTATACCTATACTCTCATTATATCAGTTCAACTGTTGTAATTAGAAATCGATGCCAAATCAAGAATTCAACTAAACCACTCTACCACTCAAGCAGTCTCCTTCAGAATGTACCAGTGAGGATACGTTGAATGGTGTCCATCCCTTATACTTGTTAAATTTATACTGGCCGGCTGACTTTAATATCTCACTCTCAAAACGTGTAATGTATCTTTTAAGTTAGCTGCCTAAAATTTTCAATTCATTTTTCAATTAATATTCATTCATCTGATGAAAAACTAAAGGAGAAAGAAAGGAGGTAACGAATTTACACTAATCGTCCAATTTCCTCTTTAATAATAATATAATATTAATATAACGATGGAAGCGACTAAGACGAATGAAGAATCAAGAAATCTTATCCTATTTCTTATTGCCTTTTTTAAAGAAAAATGCAGCAACCTTCTTAGAAGAATGACGGAAAAAAACAACCCAACCCAACCATATGAACACTTTCTCGTTCATCACATCACATAAATTTCTGTCTTGGGAGCTGATGGCTGATGGCTGAAAATCAGTATTTCTTTGTCCGAATGGACCCATTGTACGCCATTATCAAGGAAGCGAAAAACTTATCGGACCGAAAGAAATTAGGACAATCACTGAACAAATGAATGCTCGCGATACGCTCTTGCTGTAATTGAAATGAAGATTCATTGTGGTACTTTTCGAAATGATGTGTTTCCGACGACGCACGTAGTTGGTCTTATGTTTGTGTGAAATCATGTATTTGAAATCGAATGGATGAGAGAAAAATGTCATGTCAATAATCACAAAGATCATTATCTATAGCTTACTTAGTTGGGTCATGTGGAAAAACTCCCAATTCCTTCAAAATCACTCCAAAAATAACTGAAAGTAGATAACATTTTGCTAATCTCCTCAAGTGAGTGGAACTGCGGAAGATAAACTATAGCCCTTCAAAATCAACTAGGTCACGATGATTGGGAGGCTGATATAGTCTGAAGGACCCACTTTCCATATTTTCAACGTTCTCGGCAAAAATAAAGCCAGGACATCGTCGTCACATATTCGAAACTGTGAAAGGGTTTCCGGAATATAATATTTTTCATTAGACCATATCGTTATAGAGTAAATGACGAAACGACTGAAGATTTCTCAACCTCTTGCTCAGGGAGACTAAGGTTCAAAATATTTGGTTACACCAATTTGAAACCTACCGATTTGAGAAGAATTTAACCTAATTCAACCATGGACAAGAGGAGTAGATTTTAAAGTGAACTCTAACCTCTAGTGGTGAACTACAATATATCTATCTGAGGTGGACGGGCGCTATTCGTCGAACTAACATGAAATCTAACCTGCCTGGATTATTCAAATTGAAGCTATTTCTGATTAGAATATGGAAGCCATGTGACACCAATGGAACGAAAAGGGACGACATCAATGGAACGAAAAGGGCCAATCTCCCCCACAAGTCGACATATACTCATCTGGTGGCTAGATTGCAAAGGTGTATAAGTAGATTGTTCGACGATCATAATTTGCGAGTGAGTCGGACACATACCCTCTATGCTACAGAGAGACACACTGTCAAAACTCTGCAGACTATCACAACATCTCTAAATCTCAAACTGGTTCAATGTCTCACTGACAGATGGTGATAAACAACCTAGATTCGCAGGACTAAGACAATTTAGAGACATTTTCGGTAATCGATTGTCAACTGATGCAAGGCAGACTGTTTCGGTTTGCCAGGCTTCATCAGTTATACTAGGTCAGATGATAATCGATTCGCAGAAGATACCTCCATATATGATACAAATCGAAGTAGTGGTTTTTTAGATTCCCTTAGATTACGCAAAATTTGATTATTTAAATTTTCCTTGAGTGGCAAACTTTTTTTTCTCTTTTTTGTTCAATTTTCAAGATGAAATTTCTCGATGGTTGAAATAATTAGAATAATCGGATATTATGGGAATATTAGTTAGACTATCATATTCATTTGCTGAATATGTGCATTCATTTCAAAAACACCTCGTATGTATTAACATAAATTACTACCTATTATATTTAGTGTTTTTGACATTTTTTTGTCCAACCTGTTATGTTTATAGAGGGGAAGATAAAAGTCTAGTGATATTTCACAAATGCAATGCTCATTATTATGTTATCGTTTCAAAATTGGAAGTCCCAAAAAGATTCTGATAGACTATTATTATTTTTTGGATTTTCTGGTATCTAACAGATTGAATTTGACAAAATATCTATATCAATGGCTTAGAGATATATATCTGTACATAATCGCATCGTAATAAGTGATCAGAGTTGGACATACAAAAAACAACAAACAAGGACTTCTAGTTCTCGATTTGAAATGGGCACTCTGGATGACGCTATCTCGCGCTGGCCCAGATTGGATGGAAAGAACGAGACAACCTATATCTTCTACTAACCTTGCCCGATTACAAGATTTACATGTACGTTGCACTATCATCAGTTTTGTCCTTTCTGTCACCCTCTGCCGAGACGATCTTGCCGGTCTTTCGACCGACCGATTCTGTGCGAGGCGGAAGCAAAACTTGCCGACCGTGCCGATCCGAGTCGACTCCTTCTAGTCCAGTTTCATCAATTTTAAATGTAGAGGGATAGTAAAGCGGTCTTGCTTTCCCTTTCTCCCAACTCTCAGCCACTGGCTCTATGATGAATAATGTTAGTCATGTCTGAAACCTGAAACTGCGACTGGATGTCGTAGCTGAAATTGCGTAACGCCGCGACAAATGAAACCATCTCGTCCAGGAGTCTCCAAGACTAGAACGGTGCTACGTCCTGAACACCGTCGAAATGAATATTCATATCCCGCATAATAATGTCGACGAGGAGCCAGTAAATTTTCCGTGTCAAGACCGCTCCACATTCGTAATGGCACGACACGATTATCCATCAGCCCGTATTGGATTATACAGCGATGCATTTCAGATGCACTGCTCGCCAGTCATTGTAAATACTGAGGCAATAGTAGAGCATCAAGCATGGTCGCTTTTGCTGCTACCTTGCGTAAACAATCGACCGTGATGACGACCTTTCATCCAGAGACTCATTCCTACTGAATAGGATAGAAGCTTTTGTGCTGTTGTTTGTAAACTTTTCAGTTCTTCGGGAAATGCCAACGGCTGGAAGTTTTTCCATATTGCTACGTAAAAGGGTACTGAGATTTCAAAAACGATATAGGTAAGATACTGATGGATTTTGTAATGATTAATCATTCGAACATGTAGTATTTCGGGATAATTTCGAAATAATGGACACGGTATCGTGATATCCTGAGTGGTCAAAATCAGAAAACAACGTATGCATATTTTCCAATTTAAACGTTATTTACTAAAGGGATGACAGCTCATTCTACTAGTTCATATTAATGTTTCATGATTATTCAGAACAGTGAAAAGGTGATGAATTATTCAGCGCGAAAATATCAAACTTCAATAATCAGAGAGTGCTTCCATGATACCTAAGATGAAATTGAATTCTTCTGAAGTTGATTTTTTCTTGAAAACAATTGTATCATCAGTGGATCTGATATACTGATTTCGAATCTGAAAATATTTTCAACCTATACCTTGCATCATGATGTCATCTCTCTCGGTCACTTGAATTATCTCACGCACCTATCTGTCTTGCTTCAGATACGAGGGTGCTTTCAATAAAAATGAGACACACTGTATACCACCCTGTGAATCATTTTGATGAGCTGTTGGAAGGAAAAATATTCATCATCTGGAAAACTCCTCTCTCATACACAGTACAGATCGTTCGAATAGGTTCACATAAACGGTAGCTATAACTTCTAGAAATCGAACAAATTGTGCAGTTATTTCTGGATTCGACCACTCAAGTTCCATCATTGAAAGATCCAATCACTAATTCCGCCTAACTTTATCCTTCTCACACGCTTTCTATGCTGAACGATTTATACGAAGACGTCAAGGTCTCCGAGTTTGGTAACGAAAAATCATTACAATCGTTGACCACGATGATTTTGAAACACTCCTCTTACAATTTTTGGGGTTTGTAGTTGCTTCAAATCGTATTCAGAAGAAATGGTCAAAATTAAGCTTCATGAAGTGCCAGAAGCTGCATGAGGAGAAATACTTCTTGGTACAGAAAAGGGAATTCCAGCTTCTGAAACTGATGCTTAGAAACTTTTGTTGAAAAACCATGTTTACTTAATCTGCCATCTCGACCATGAAATATTATACTAACTAAGAAGGATGAGTCCTGAATTCACATCGTCACGTGTCAAAAGGCCAGAGACATGGAGCAAAGATGGAATCCGATACATTATTCATCAGGCAACGTTGGTATATGTGTTCTAGCATATATCACGGCTAGCTCTCTGAATTGATATAATTTCCAACAATATTCTCTCGTGGTCGTTGTTCCATAAAATTTTACAATCTGATGAATCTGGGCAATGAAACACCACCTATATGGACTATCAAAAACGTATATGGGACTTAAACGAGTCCATAAATAAAAATGAAATGACAGTGGCTCTCAGCAGACGCGGAAATTGTTAAAAATGGTTTATTAAATATCTGCAAAGACTGTTGAGAGGTGGTTGTGCTGCAGTCACTCGGTTTACTGCATAAGTACTTCAGTTTATGTCACAAGATATCACGATTCAGTTTTAGCACTGTTCTGCTTTCTCATTTACTGCACATACATTCCCAGATATATTACTCCGCTGGCGTCACTATTTCAAAGGAATATGAGTCGTTAGGTGCAAGAATTTTATACAAAGGAGATGAACTCGAAAATGATAGATAATATCTCGAGGATTCACTAACTTTCTATTTGTGTGATGTGATCCGTGATCTAGTGGAACTTAATATTGATGTTTTGCTGGTAATTTCCGGAATATCAGTCTACATTTCTATCTTCCTATAATATTCTACTGTCTTTTGATCCGAGATGCTTGTGTCAAAGCATTGTGATGGTTGGAATCACAGTTTTCTGCTTGAGTGGCTCCTTCGAATTTGATGGAATAGCACAATAGTCTGGCAGAATCAAAAACTGGAAATTTGTATTGGAAGAAATAATTTTGATTCCGATAATGGAAAGCCTTTTATTGTTAGGTGTTCATGCCATTTTTTTCACAAAAATATATATAATTGACATAATTTCCAAACAAATCGACCGTTTTGCTTCGCTCGTAGATTAGGATCATGAACCGGTCAAACTCATGACTGTAAAAACTGAGAATTGAATAATCAAGACAAAAATTAAGAACTGACAGTTGATCATCATATTGTTGACACAAAAATGCCAGTATTTACAAATTAGAGATTATTACTCTTTCATTGCCTGATGTGCATCCACATTATTATCACTTTATTTATGTAGAGTTGGAATGTTTCACAACATCATGAAAACCTCGTATATAGTTCGATTTCGAATATCTTAGGTTGATGGTGAAAAAACACTAATGTTTTTGAGCAATCAGATCGGATTTTTAAGTACATGTTCATTGTCATATTTTCTTGTAAACAAACGTCTAGCCGCTTCAATAAATATAATTGGTAAATATGTTCACTTCATTCAGAATAATTATTCCTTGAAAGTTTGGAATAGAAATAAACTACATTTCTAAACTGACCACAATGTGTTGAGTCCATTGAAAGACAGGTAAAATCAACTTTTTTTCATCTGAATAACGAGAATATTCGAGGCAACTTTCATTCCAAAAATATGGATACATGATGTGTGAAATATAGGTATATATAATATATATAATGTTTAGTGATCTTCAGAAATCCTGAAATGTGGGATCATATCAAATCAATCGGTTATGGAGGCTTAATTGAATTTTTTCGGTGTTATTTAGATACACCCTGTATAAAACTGTCAAATAATTGTATACGCTTTTCGTTCAGATTTCGATTAAGGATCCTTTGTGGAACCATTCAGTCTGGGATTTGCTTTGTCGTCCAGTACAATGACCGCTCTTTAGGCTATTCCTGAGACTTAGGAGGACCATGGGGAATTGGGTTCATTATCCTCGAATTCATGAGTCTTGACGAATCTTATGGATTTGTCAGTCTCAATCCCAGTATGACAAGATGATTTTTCCGATGCATTTTTTTCTTGATGCTTCAATAGTCCAGTGATAAAAGGAGAACAAGAACTGATGTGCCTTGATGAGGAATCAATATCCTAAGCTATCATGTGGTTTCAGGTGTTCCTCAATTAGCCTGATGCATATACTCCATCAGCAGCTTCTTCAACCAAGAATTGGGAGTAGAGTTCCAATGAGTTCCATTCCATGAATGAGTTGAAAAAAGGCTCCTGAGGAGGCTTCTGAAGATGATATCACCTCAATATTTACGCCATGCATGTGATGAAATGATACAATGCGGTACAAGAACTTGTTATATGCCTAATGCAGTGAAAATAAAAGCATTCGAAAATTTCATTCAGGAGTGTAAACTACATTAAATATTACTCGAAATTTTGTGTGTGCAGATATTTCGACAATTCAAGCTAGGATTATGGAAATCTACACATCTTTACAAAAAAAGATGTGCTCTTGTTCCGTATCGATCAGATGTAGCATTGCCGAGTAAAATTGATTGAAACATATTATTACAGCTCGCATATTATGTATTTTCAATGTTTCTATCATCTTCCTATTTTACGCGCCTGTATGAAATCGTTTTGGTGAAAAAAAAGTTGTCGATTTCTTATAGCCACTATGATTTAAACATTGATAACGTTACATCATATGTGATGAGATGTAACAATATTTTTAAATCAAATACAAAACGAGAGCATCTTTTTTCTGTGTATATTTCCATAATTCGAGGTGAAATTGACGAAATTGACCCATTGATGGGTATACCAAATTGCATTATTTTATAACATGGCGTTTCGGACATATTCAGGAGATTTCCTTCAGGTGCCATTTTTTGACTCATGTTCATTGGAACTTGGTGGAAGCCGCTGATGCAGTTTGGCTGGCTAATCATGGGACACCCTCTATATTGGTGTTCTGGATAGAGTTTCAAGATTTCTCGAGGTAACAGCCTACGCCAGACATTTGGCAGCAATTCATACGTCAAGAATCTCACCTTGATATCAATTTTCACAATTTCCGGGATTACTTTATCAATATCACATCCAAAATATATCTATTCGAATAAATCAATACTAAGATTCCACACGAGAAAGGTTTCATGACCTATACTTTTGAGAGCGCTTATTTTCATGAAAAACCCTCCCAAAATTGTAGTTTTGGAAAATTTTGTTTCTGAATTTGTTCTATCAGTAGACTGAAACGACCAATTTGAAGACATTCAATAATGAATAAAAAAGACAATCCGTTAGATTGTACTTTTTTTAAAGAATTTTTAACGCGTATGTATATCGAAATAGCAACCAGATAAATTAGAACGAGCACAATGAAAAGTCTTTATGTTCTCGATCTGTATAGTAGTTCAGTGATATGTACTATTGATCAACTAATGTAATGTAAGACATTATATAGTATGCACTTCAGTACCTATTCTAGTTGTGAAATGAACTAACCGAATTCACCTAAAGAGTCTCATAATCCCTATATTATGTTAGTGGATAATAATAGGTCTATGGATTATATTCATAATATTTTACTCTAGGATGAGGAATATATATCACATGCATAGAATAAACATCGAGCCAGAATTAATTATCAGCTCATTTGAATATGTGCCATGAATGTAGTTGCTTTGATAACGCAAAATTGTGGAGAACTTGGTTCCACATTGAATCTATTCCAATCATTCAGTCTGGATCATGTTGAACGTTGGTGAGTGATTCTTTGATATATATAATATCTCGAGCTTTGATATCGATACATTCGTTATATCCAACAAATTCAATTAGTTTCCAAATATATTCAAGTCCGTAATTAAAGTCACAATTATTTAATTTTATTACAGACTGTGGAAAATATGTACAGGTATTTGTATTTTTAATTCAGGAAAACCATAAACCAAGTGGGGCATTTATCTTGAGACAAAATTATATCTTGGTTGGACTCGATTAGTAGTAAAGATTGGCCGGTTCTGGCTCTCCGCCCTAGGTCACCGTCCTCCGACCTTGGGCGGAGTGACCTTGGGCGGGAGTGACCTTGGGCGGGAGTGACCTTGAACGGGTCTGACCTTGGGCGGGAGTAACCTCGTATAGTGAAGTGTCGACAGCACGCCCTTGAACGCGGAGGTGACCTTGAGGGCGAGACAAAGTGACCTTGAAGGAAGGTTGTACGAGTAACCTTCGCATATGTGACCTTGGGAACGAGTGACCTTGAGTTGTAGAGAGAGAGAGACCTCGACCTTGGAGAGGGAGGTGAAAGCGTGTGCGACCTTGAAAATGGGAGTAGGCTGGTCGAGGTCGTTTTGGTAGAAGTGGGGTGCTGTGTTACGTCACATATCCCAGTTCCTATAAATACATCATTGTATCGTCTGCGAGAGCATAGTTCTCCTAATAATACGGAAGATACGCACCACCAACTCGCACATAAAAAATATACCCGCTCAAATTGATTGGGAATATAAAGTGTTTGCAATAAAAGTGTACGTGAACTGTTATATGTAAGTAAAAATTATTTATATACTTTTTACACCTCTTTTCACTCAACAAAGAAGAATTTATAATGGCAGCTCCTAAAATTGATTTGTTAACGATAAATAATCGAATTAACGAAGACAATGATATTATCAAGCAAACTGTTATCTCATCACTACTCTTGAATAAAAGCTATGTGGTCAAGAAAATATCACTATGTGGAACCAGGTTTGGTAGGAGCGGTTCTGTAATATTGTACGATGAAGAAACTGAGGCTAGTCTGAAATGTTGGTTGCCCAAAAGAGTTGTAGAGTTGCTGAGTGACAGCGACATTGATGAGATGAATTCTTCAAATGGTCTTTATACTCTAGCATATTTGGGCCAGAGTGAGCCATTATATGTAGGTGCAAAAACGAGGGCTCTCATCAAGTTTGACTTCAAGCAAAATTAATTCGGAATTATTCTACTTAATTATTTCTGATAGGTTTTTTTAGTATAGTTTAGTGAAAAGGGTTTAAAAATTATATGATAATTATTATTACATTAACACAAGCCACTAACGCAGATCGTACCGTTTGCGGTAAGTAATAAATTAGGTTCCAAAAAGAATTCAATGAAAGACAAATCTCCCAAATAATCTCATCATTACCAAACTTTTTTTTATCATTTACAGACTACTGTTCCCCAACATGTGGATGTATTATTCTAGTCAATTCTGGCCGGCAGCGGAAGACATCAAATCAGCAGTGAGCAGGTTGAAATGTCAGTTCTCTGATTTGTCACGTGATGCAATGCATGCGACAAATTATGATTTGAGCATATGCTTCGATCGAGAACAAGTTGAACGACTCTGTAAACAAGCCGAACAATATAGAAAGGGTTATATGTTATGCGCCCGGTTCGAATATGGTAGCTTCACTTTGGAGGAATTTCTTGAAGCAATGGTGGGAGAGGACTTGGACCAATTTCTGTATGAAATTTTTGATTTCCTACCAAACAGCCTGATACGGAAGTACAACTTGGGGGTAATTCCAGAATCATCCGACAACGAGGAGGAAGGAGAAGAAGAATCGAAATGATGATATTGCTAAGAGATGCTTCAATCATACTATTATCATTTGCATGTATATATATAAATTATGGAATGATGATGATGAGCTCGCATTTTTCATTGTCTATCAATCAAGAAATAAAAACGATGATTTGTAAAACATTTGTTTACTTTTATTCAATTTAGTGCAGATACATGTGTCGATAATAATAATAATAATAATAATAATAATCATGATGATAATAAATAATAATGAACATAATAATAATAATGAAAAAACTGATCTAATACAATTATAGGCTTCGAATGCTCATGGTCGGCTGTGGCGGTGGTGGTGGAGGTGGACGGAGGCTAGAATTTGCTCCAGATCTGTAGAGTGTATTCAAGGAGCACCCAACTGTATTGAACCATCTAGTGCGCTATATGTCAAAAATGCATCGTGAAGAATGAGCGCATATACCTTGGTATTAGATGGAAATTTCGATTGGCGTGTCTCAAACTCCAACTTGATATCGACAGTTGAAGATTTCAATGTGTCCGGTTGATGGCTGCAGTCTATGATGAATAACGGATTTTTTCTAAACTCCTCAATACTCATCATTGGTTCGCTCATGTCTTTACCATAATAGCTTCGTTGGAAATTATCGTATGCATAATAGGCTACAGCATCTAACTTTTTTCCAAAATCCAAATTCCACCGTTCATAAGGGTAAACTTCCGAATTCAAATACAGTCGAATATTGTTGACTCCCGCATGAATGAATTGGGTGGTATCCTTGGATCTATTATCTGTGTTACCAGAATTTTGGAAGCCTATGATAATGTACCTTGGTCGCTCGAGACTATTGGTGGTTTTAACAGCCCAAATGTCTGAAGATGTTTCACGAATTGACGGTAATTCATACAGATCCCACATCCTGTATGCAATTTTCACTTTTGCTGTAGAACTTTTATTGAGACGGTTCAGTAATTTCAACCTCTGCTTATCCGATGGCATAATATGTCCTATCTTCCATTCGATTTTGTTAATCTCCACACTGGCATCAACTTCTCCTATATAGCAGTTTTTGAATGATCGAGCTATGATGAGTATCAGCTCCTGTTTCACATTCAATATACCTTTATTATAATCCTCAGCGAACCCCATTAAATATTTTAGCGGTAGTTTTCCACTGAATATGTGACTAGATTTGTCTAGAATTGGCTGATTTTCGCTATCAATTCCCCATCCGACTGTTTCAAGAAATTTAGCGTTAGAATCTCCATAAGAGATCATGCTCTTCATTGTGGTAGTAATGCCTGGTTTTCGAATCATACATACTTGTTCGCCACCCATTTCATAACGAATTTCATCGAAGAGGAAGGCTAAGGTATTGTTAGATAGATAGCAGGATTTCGTTGCATCATCTGGTGTGAATTTCCCCTCAATATATATGTAGCTATCAGAAATATCGAGTATCAAATCTTGAAAGTTGACAGCTATCCTGATTTCATCAGAATTCTTGAATGATGGTGAACCATATGGTTTGTATGTATGCTCATGTAGGCTAATTAGTGAATGATCGAAAATTGGTTCATCAAACACCTCCAATTGTAAGCTAGTAGAACTTGTGACAACCATTGTTCACTAATTTCTACTCGTTCGTCGTCGTCTTTGTCGTACTGTCAGACCAATAGATTCCAAAAAATTTATATCGCTCGCAGATAATCTATGACGTCCTACCTGACCGGTGAGCTGTCTTTGAATGAATCCTCTACCCCGTTTACACTTCTTCTTAACGGTAGTGTGTAGAATAGTGGGGTTTGCAGCGAGAGATACACGTTTTGATTGGTTTCCGAAGCAGAAACCCATTTTTCCAAACCGTTGTAATAATTAATCGAGCTGTTTCAATTCCAATTTTACTATAATCTTCTCTCCGCGAAAGTCAACTAATCGGTCATTATCATCCAAAATTCTCAGTGTGATGTTGTCGATAGACTGACGCCCTGTCGGACTGATTGGTAGATATATAATATTTTTCGGCTCCTTTGAGAGTTTGTATCCAGGCTCCACATCGACATCGAACTCGTAAAGCGTGTGAACCTCCTCACCATTGAGGTACGCTCCAGTAGTGATATTACAATCAACCCGTATCAATCGTACCTTTATGATGTTCACAGGTAAAGTGGATTCATGCAAAACATTGGGCTTGTAATATTTCGGTTCAAAGCCCAAGACTTTGGCTATAGAATCGTTAATACTCAAAATTAACATAATTTCGGACTTGAGTTCACATTTGAGCGTATTATTGTTAGCTCGAAGGGAGAATACATCATCAATATTTCGCCCATTCAGCGGAGTCCAACTCTCTATAGCCTTTTGTATTGCTCTATTGATTTCATCTATCTCATAGGCGCCTGGTGGTATCTGAAGAACAACGCTTCCCTCTTCGAACCAAATACCTAATTTGTTATTTGTCTCATCTATATTGAGTATAGAGTTGTATGAATAGAAACCGTGTAACCCCAAGCCGTAAGTATTCCTCACATCGAGTTCGATTGGTGGAAAAAAATCTGCACTCAAGATACTGCGATCTCCAGAAATGGTGAATGTTTGCGACATAACTTTTTACAATTGGAAAAGCAAACACAGCAAAAACCAAACAACAAGCTTCAGTGTATACAGCAGCAGTAGTAAGAAGTATCAACCTTATTGCTGCCTGCAACAATGAAGAATGTTCTTGTTTTCGTTCGGCGAAGCATTAATATCGAATTTATTGTTAGTTGCCACATTTACATCTTCTATTTGACAAAAGCAGCATAATATTTTTCTTGGTATCGGCCCATCATTGACATCTGCGCTGGAATGGTCACTATCCTCTTGGCGGCGGTGTTCGTGGTGCTCCTCACAAAATCGATATTTTGATACATCTTGATCGTTGCGTAATTGTTCAGGTAATTTATCCCACACTAGAGCTATCTCATGTGAAGCGCATCCGATTAAAACCTCTTTCGGCATATCAGCGAGCTGTTTCTCACTCATCTTCAGCAAAGATCGTAATCTCGAGTAAGCCAATAATGCGTGCCCCATTTGTTTGATGCTTTTTCTATCCATATTATAATACGTAGTTTCCACTCTTCGACGAGAGAAATTTCAAGCACAAATGACCACACCAGACTGTGTTGTAATCCTGTTGACGGTCATAGTTATATACGATTTTGATAGCTTTTGATCCCCTCCTTAAATATTTCACCAACTCTTCGGGTGGCGGCAAATCGCCATAACTATCATAATATTCGACTACCCCACCACGTTTTTTATAAGCAACCCAATGTGTCCCTTTACCTCGAATACCATCGAGATTCAGAATGGCTGATTCTATGTGGCGCGGTGGAGAATTTGGTAGATTATCTCTCATAAATATACCTCAAAAGTTTGGAACGCCCATTTTCTCTATGTATTGTGATAAATCGATGTCCGTCAACGCCCTTCGAGGTAACCCTGCTAGTTTTTTGAACTTTGCGGCTTCAAGTAAATGCCCAGTCCTTTTCGGTACGGCTTCAAATATACTCCTTTACCGATCTTTCCTAGAGCGATCGCCTCCAAATGTCTATTATGACGATTCGCTTCAGAGAGTTGCTCCCTACCCTCTTTAGCTGAATTAATAGCTCGAGCTATACCAGCACTACCTGCAGCCAAACTCCCCAATGCCGATAATCCCGCAAAAATGGGTATGAGTGGAAGAATTCCTCCAACTTTAGGAATTGGTATAATGCGAGGTGTTCGGATATTATTCTTTCCACCAGCCATCTTGACGAATTTTCTAGCAGCTCCAATCGCCATAAGAGAAGTCTTGGCCAAGTTTTTGGCGAGTGCCCCCTTCTTTCCCACTTGTCGCAACACATTGCGAACTTTGTGCACTATGCCGGACCCAAAAGCAATTTTTCTCCCACTCTTGGTAGTATTCTTCTTCTTCCTCGACACTCGACGTTTCTTCACTCCGCTGCTGCATCCCATACCAAAACGCCTCTTTCCCTTCATTATATTGGTAACAAGCCAAGATGCGGCCCTCTCTCCTGCAGATGCGTCCTTTGATTTAACACGTTTCCACGCGGATTCTTCCAATTCCTTATCGGCAGAATGCCTTGCAGATAAATCGTTCGGATGCTTGAAATATGCGATATCGTGTTCCTTGCACGCTCTATCTAATTGGTTAATGCCTGGATCACCTCGAGATAATCGTTTCTGTAACTTTGTTCCAGGACCACAATACTGATAGCCGCCGGGAATATGTAATTCGACCGGTAATTTATTAATTAAAGTATTAACAAATCCTCTGCCAGTCCTCTTTCCTCGAAAACTTTTTTCACCGTTATCGCTTGCCGATGTGTATCGCTTCAGCTTCATAATATAAATGACATTCACAGAGTTTGCGATTCATTATATAGCATTTGACCATCATACAATGCAGATTGTTCAGCAGCAAGAAACATTGCGAGTTGACAACTTCGATGAAAAAGTAGGGTTAGGAAATGGTATAATTACACAACGTCGGCATGGATTCCTACTACCTAATACTATACGCAGTCTCATTATCGGCCCATCAAATTGCGGCAAAACGAATGTTATGATATCCCTCCTCACCAACGATAATGGTTTACGATTCGCCAATGTTTATCTCTATTCAAAATCGTTGTATCAACCCAAGTATGAGTACTTGCGGAAAGTATTGGAACCGATAAAGGGACTGGGGTTTTATACATATAGTAATAATGTGGACATTGTTGAACCGGAAGATGCGAAGCCACACAGTATTTTCATATTCGACGATGTGATATGTGAAAAACAAGATGTAATCAGATCATATTTCTCAATGGGGCGCCATAAAAATGTGGATTGCTTTTATCTAGCACAAACGTATTCGAGAGTGCCGAAACAGCTGATTCGCGATAATTCCAACTTCATAATCATGTTTAGGCAGGATGATATGAATCTACACCACATTTATTCCGATCATGTATCTCCAGATGTAACATTTAAACAATTTCAAGAAATGTGTGCACAAAGTTGGACAGATAGATACGGGTTTCTCGTTATAGATAAGGATAGTGAAATTCATGAGGGCCGTTATAGGAAAGGGTTCGACTGCTTCATATACCCCTAAAACAGCAACTGCATGGACTTCATTCAACCTTTGGATAGCACAATGAGCACACCTAGTAGTGAAATCGCTTCAGAAATACACCTCAAACGCCAACTTGTTGAAGCAACCGATGCGGTAAGGAATAAATTTAAAAGTCTCAAGAGCGAACTCACCAGTAACCAAATGATGTTAGAAAAAGCTTATGAGCCGCTGACAAAACCATTGAAGGTTATCACCGCGGCAGCAACGGCGGCAGTAGCCAAGCAAAATCTAATGCCAGCAGCTACTCCGAAGAGTTATAGCAAACCTTCAACGTTGACAATAGCACACCCGACATATTATTCCACACCAATATCGAGTAATGAGGCGAATGCTGTAGCGACGAAGCCGTTCAAGAAACATGGGGAGTCTGGGAATTTCAGCAATAGCTTTCAACCGCTACCATCATCGCCTCATAACGGAGGACCTAAGTATACAACTCTATTGGAAACACCACCAACATCTTCGTCTCAAATTTCAAGCAGTGATATTACAGTGTATCCTTCTGTAGATGGAACAACCGCGAGCGACTTACAGGGCAAAATAATGGAGCATTTGAGGAATTTGAAAGAAAATAACTCGAATTATGATACAACATATGGCGTTCACATCGATTCCAAAACAGGGGAATTGAAAATGGGTAATATGGAAATCCGATTTCCTGCAGACCAAATCGAATTATGGCGCGGTAATAAGAGAAGCGTAGCGTTTCCAGCAACAACTGGATTATACGATTTGATCTTTATGAAACATGTGCCAAGAACTATCGATGATCAAGATAAAAGAATATACACCACTTTGTTGGAGACTACACGAGCGCCATATAAGAATTATGACATCAGAGAAGGTTTGAATAATAGTGCGAGGAAGAAATATCAGCTAGTCATAAAGCCATTAATCGGCACACCGCATAAAATGAGGAGTCAACTCCTGTTAAATGAAGTTAAAGGTGGTAGAGGAATGAGCAAATCATTACCATACAGAAAAGTCGTGAGTAAACAACACAAAGAGTATGCTTATTGGAATGAAGCAAAAGAGCTGGTTGACCGCCTCCGACTACTGTGGGGTTCTAAAATGGCTGGCCACACTGGACACGATAATGAGATAATGTCAATAATAGAGGAGTTGCGCGAAGAAGGCATCGTTTATTAATGTTATTAATGTATATATATATATATATATAACATCATAATATATTAAGGATTGATAAAGTCCGTTACTTGTCGATGGTCTAGCCAGTACCAATATAGTCGCCGCAGGTAGAAGATGTCTTATGAAACTATCGATAAATTTGGTCGTAAAAGGAGCAAATCCATGAGTTTTATACAAGGGCGGCCTGGTATCGGATTCAAGCTTGATAGCAATGGAGATTATGATGTGCAGGGTAAACGATTAACAAATATCGGTAATCCGTCGAGTGGTGGAGATAGTGTATCACTGGAGTTCTTCAACCAACATTTGTCTGAGATGAGGGAATCTCTGAATAATATGAAGATACGCATCAAAGATTATCCTCAGATTACCCAGAAGGTTCTCATGATGGCACCTAAGGTCAACGAAGCAATCGAGAAGATGGGCACCATGTCAAAAGAAATCGATGAAATAATGTCGGAATACAACAACAAAATCCAGGGTTTTGCCGAAAGATTATTGAAATTGGAAGTAGAAGTAGCATTCGGGAAGGGGAAAGTCTTCACCCAGTAAAACCAAACCAAATACGAATATGAGAGAAAGATCATAAAAAATACCAATATGCTGCAAACGATGTGGAAACTGAGGGTACAACCAATGACATCACACTTTATGCACATACTTTATCATTCAATGAAAATTGTATAATTGTCTGATTTGTGAAATATATATTAATTATTCAGAAGTTCCTGTGCATCATTGAATTGAACATACACATGTTTCAAGAAAGTGCTCGTAAAACATTATTTTTATTTTACATTCTACATATGTTCTAACCTAACTTCTCGGCATACGCGATTTGAGTATTCCCCCGGGAGGGGGGGAAAATTTGCTAAGTCCTTTTTTTGAATTTTTTTTTTTTTTTTTTTTTTTTTTTTTTTTCAACTACCTACTCCCCATAACCCTGTTTTAAGGATTTGATTTCATTTAATTTTATTTTGTAGGTGTTTTTTTTTTTTTTTTTTTTTTTTTTTTTTTTTTTTTTTTTTTTTTTTTTTTCTTCAATTCACATGTTTCATATACTCATCAATTAGTTAAACATCAATCAATTATATTATTAATATTTTTATTTATACACTTAAATACTTATGAATAAGAACTTACTATGCTAAACTAATAACTAGAAACGATAAGTTTTGATTTTCACGCTACAGCATGTGGGGCACACATCCGACATGCGGATCTGGTGTAGATCGGCTGAACATACGGCACAGGAGAACGACCTAGGTGCCTCATCGAACCTCGTTGTAGAATGCGATGAGGTGTGCTGATATGCTCCAACAGTATTAGGCTGCCTTAGATATATGGAGAAGCATCTATAGCAAAGATTTGTCATCCCCTGCGTCGTCGTCATGATTGTGACCATTGATATCGTTGTGCAGAACAACATCTGCTCATGGCGGGCCCTGGCAACTGACACATCTATCCACTTAGATTGGAACCTAATCTGCTGGTCCCCCTCATCGCACACGTCGTCAAACCCTTCATCGGTGACGAGGTCTACCTGCTCGACGTCGCCTCCATTCACACCATCGTGATTCTGAAACAAAAAAAAAGACACGAATCAGTAAATGGTGCGATAGATGGTGAATAATGTATGGCCGCTACATGAGTGTATGGGTTATGTACTTACCACCGCTTCCAGAACGTTCTCGTCAATGAGGGATAGTTCTCGGAGCTTCTTGCAGATTACGCTGAATTCAAGTGCCATCGTTTCTGTGACTAATACGATCGATACAATGTTCAGAACTGTAGAAACTGTTTCGAATGATGCTCTGATAGGATTTCCACATCTTTTATGTCATTGAAACGAGGTGGGGGAGTGGGCGGTGTTAAAAAATCGTAGAACTCTCACCACCATACTGGGAGAGAGGTAGGGAGTGGGTGGCGCTACCCCCACCAACCCTTAGCTTTAGTGGTGCGTATGCGTTTTGCGAATGGGAGTGGGGTGGGACTTGATTATCGAATGGAGGAGGGTGAAAATCCGACTATTGAAAAGAGGAGGATGCGAGCGTTATCACCACAGTGTTTCACAAACTACCAACGAGTAAGTCGAAGAAGAAACAGGAGAAGAAGTAGAAGCAGCAGTGAATTTCCAACCAATATCGCCTCCGCCAATATCATGACGTACCCGAAATCGTGGGATTCGAAACCTCTGGCAGTCGCTTACCCTACTGTTGTGGACGGATTGACAATCTGTCACAATTGTGACATTGGGTGGGCTGCAAACAAGATTAACCCGTGCACTGGAGTGTGTCAGCGCTGCATCAATGCCAATCGCCAGGCGTCACCGGAACCACCATCACGATCGACCTCTACGGCGGCCAACGTTGTCGGAGCAAAATGCATAAAATGTGCCAAGCTGTTGCGGAACACCAATATGGGGATTTGTAGGAATGTGTGCAGGGAGTGTAGCATGGAGCGGCGACTACGGTACCAGCGATGTATCAGCTGTAGCCAATACCGAAATGATTGTTGGAATGGTGTTTGCCACGGTTGTTCGAATGGGGCATATTTTTGCGAGATACTCGGCCACATGTTTGAAAATTCCAACAAACATTTCAAGGCTTGCTGGTGCCTCCCTTATGAGCGTCGGGTGTTCCGCAGAAGCCTTAATATGCCGCCGGTGGAGCCATATTTCGTGCGTGAGCATGGTAGCTCCGATGAAGACGAGTGATTTCGTTTTTTTATACTTTATTATTTTTTTGTACATTTATTATGTGAATATTCTTCAACACAGCAAATATATATATTTCAACTTGAAAACATTTCTCGATTTCATTCTTCATGGGTTTGGTGGGAGGGTAGAAAAAAAGAATAGATATTACCGAATATGTTCGAATTATTTATTATTGAAAAAAAAAACACACACACTACACTTCAAGTAATAGCAGATTTCTTAATCCAAGAATTGTGCTCCTTAGGATATCCAAGCCATTTGACATATACGTTCTTTCCACTTTTGTCTTTCTTCAAGACTTTCTCCACCAAGTACACTTTTGGATTCTTAGTTTTCAACAATTCCATCTCATAGAAACAACCCTTGATTGGATTGCCTTCAATATCGTCCAGATTGTAAGTTGTCGGATTAGTAATATTCACTTTGGTTATCGTGAATAATTCCGTGGAGAAATTTGCTGAATAACCTTTTTCGAACACACCTTTGAACTTGCTTATTCTTACAACATCACCAACTTTATATTTTGGTTTCGGCGCTATTTTTGGGTGACTATAAGCTTTCAGTATTGTAGTGGGAGTTACTTCAGAGGGCTTCATACCAATTGTCCTATGTTTTTTATCATTGTACGAGTTGGTTAAGTGCGGTAAGATATCGTACCACTTATATTCCCCTCTGGCAGAAAATTCTCGGTAAATCCAATTCTTCACTGTTCTGATTACTCGTTCCACAATCGCCGCCTTCATAGTACTATATGTTGAATAATGGTTTATTTTATATTCCTTCATCAGATTACTGAAATGAGAATTATAGAATTCTTTTCCAAGATCGCTTTGCATGTTTTTCGGTGAATACTCGGCCACTCTCAATATATGTTTCATAGCTTGTGTCACTTCTTGACCGGTTTTACTTCTGATAGGTTTTGTCCATAGATATTTGGAATAGCAGTCAATAACGAATAATATATATCGGTATCCTTTATTTCGTTTTGCATACGTCTGCATTTCGGCTAAATCTATCTGCCACAAGTCTGCAAAACCTTTTATTATGGTTCTTCTTCTTTTGAAATTGCGCCTTGCAGGCTTGTGCAATTCTTCAACAATTTGTCTTTTGATTGGACTTATTTCCATACTTTCATCTTCAAGTAGTTGTGACCACTTTGAACCCCGTTCATATACTGATTACTTTTCTCATCCAACATGTACATATATAAGTGGAATTGAAGGAATGTATCAAGAAATTAAGAACCTGATATTTTTTAATACATTTATTGATGAAACTACATGACTATATATACAAAAAACTATATGACTAATGACTATGTACAAACAAAAACAAAAATCAGTCGAAGATGATGGCATCCTCGAGAATCTGTACCATCTCGAGCTCGTCGAACGCGTCCATCTCCATGTCCTCCATGATGAATGGATCCAGGTAAGCACCCCTTGCTACTGGACGGTCATCCTCCTCCTCCTCGACGTCGCTCTCCGCTCTTCCGATGCCTCCTAAGATGAGGGTGGCATCGGAATCGGAGTCATCTCCATTCCCCATGAGGTCCATACTGATACTACTTCTGTCAGAGGCCCCATCGCTGTCGCTGTCTTCGTCTCCGAAGATGACATCCAATACCCAGGGGAATGGGAATGAAGCGTCGCCAGAGGAATCGCAGGGTCCATCAGCTGCAGGTGCTTCCCATGGTTGATGGACAGCATCCGAGGACGAATCCCAGGGTCCATCATCTTCTTCTTCTCCTCGCCAGTTTCCAACCGCAAGTCGATAGCTGGCTCCGTTGTGGTTGGTGGTGGTGTCGGGCTGGTAGTTGCTTTCCATCTTCGAGAGTTGATTTCGAACTGACTATCTCGAGGAGGAAGCAAGTATTTATATGCAGCGGTTGGAGGAGGGGGTAATAGAAGTAGTAGGGGAAAGAGTAGGGAAGAAAAAGTAGGAGGTCGTAGTCGCTGGGGAATCAATGAGTGGAGATGGTTAAAGTAGTAGGGGGGAGAGTAGAGAGGGAATTAGGGTAGCGATAGGTAGTAAGAAATAAATCGTCAATTGAATTTATTCATATATTATCCAAATCAATAAATACATCATTGTCCATTACTAATTCTACACACATATACAATTTATACATCAACACTATAATATACAACTTATATATAAAACATATTAACATGAAACAAACACATCTAAGTTCGCTCCAAATATTCCTCATTCATCCGATTGAAATGTTCGAGGCGAGACTTCTCCACTTCACAGACTTGGCGAAATTTTCCTTCTGTCGTCAATTGTCGACCTATCTCAGCCAGTCGTGAAAGCAATTCATCTCTTTCTGATGATAAACGAGTAGTTTTGCTTTCACTATCTGTGATCAGTGCATTGACGTTCGCATACCATCGCTTCAATTCACCATCATATTGCCTTATGGCTTCGATAGGTGCTATTGGAGGCGATGGAATGCGCATGTGAATGGGAGCATTACAATCGGTACCATTATTGTCAGCAGCAGCAGCAGCAAGCCCGTTGAACGCCTCTTGAAGATTCGGCAGTTGGACAGCCGGACGTATAATATCCACACTTATAATTCTGACCCGCTCTGGCTGCTCCTGCTCCTGCTCCTGCTCCTGCGCTTGCTTCTGCTCCTGCTCCTGCTCCTGCTCCTGCTCCTGCTCCTGCTCCTGCTCCTGCTCCTGCTCCTGCTCCTGCTCCTGCTCCTGCTCCTGCTCCTTCTCCTGCTCCTGTTCCTGTTCCTGCTGTTTCGATGTGGTTGATACAGCATGATCTCTGCCGGCATTATACCACATGCCAGCCTTGCCACTTCGGTAGGGGTTAGATTTGCCTCGATTCCCCAGAAACTTTCGAAGAATTGATGGACTCCCACCTCTCATCCCCAAATTCTTTTTCTTAGGCGAAGGTTTCCGGCAATCGATTTCAGGCTTATCCAACGATGACGGCGTCAGTGATGGTGAAGACGAAGGTGAAGGAGTCTTCTTGCCGAAAAAGAGTTTCTTTCCTTTCCGCATCAAGACACCACCATTTTCGACGTCGCCATCATTGGGATCTCGAACCTTGGCGCCAACCTCCAACCGTGATGATGCCTCAGATTGGTTTCGGCTCATCTTGAGGCATTTCGAAGGCCTTTTGAATACCCCAGTTGCGGGACCAGCACTTGTAGATGGGGTAGGGCCGGATGGTGGTCCTTCAAGTAGGGGCATATCTAATAATGTTGCTGACACGCCTGCCCAAGCCTCATCGGTTGCCAGCAATTCACTATTGAAGCTGATATCCAGGTCTTCTTGATCCACATTCAAATTGCTGATAGACCCATCAATGCCTGAAATACAAATTATGAAATCTATAAAATGAACTACCGTCAGGTTATCGAGAAAACTCACTCAGATTAGGGAGAGATCCAATGTCTTCTTCTTCTGCTGCGAAAGCTGTGGTTAAATCGGTGCTAGGCATCTGAAGAAAAAAAATCATTTCAGATCAACGTAGACTATTTGATGAAAAACTGTGAATCGAAATACAATTCACTAGCAATGATCCATATGGCAACAAAACTTGTACTTACAATTGGTTAATCGACGATGTAGTTGGATTGGCACAAAAAAGATGGTATATCGAGAGTACTCTGGTAGTGGAGCTAGTGGATGATATCTGCTAACAGAATGAGGAGTCTCCGTGTATTCAATGAGTTTTATCTGCTAAGCTCCACCTATTCTCCTTCCACCGCTAATATCCGCCTACATCTCCCCCTTCCTCCCCCACCTAGCCTCTTTTCACCAAAACGAACCTTATCGAAAATGTGTGCGTAGCTCAAGGTCGACCTCCACACAAGGCTGCATTATTCAATGCGAACCAAAATTTCATTCGATATTCAATATTATTGTGGTGCGGCATCAGCTGGCTGATATACGTTATAATATAAATAAAACACATCTCAAATAATCTAAGGAATAATTTATTCAAAAATACGTGTATATAATATATATAAATAATATAATATGTAGACTAGATAAAGAGTGTACATCATATGGAGACTAGATTAAACAATAAATATGAATATAAGCGTATGAGGTTGGGTACAGAGTTCGCATTATTATTATTATTATCGAGGCTCTGAGTGTTCCATCAACATTTTTATCAGGTCATCTAAATTATCGCTAGAATTTGATTTCTCAGCTGTTTGCATTGTAGCAGATATTGCTTGTTGTACCCAAAGCATATTACGTTCAGGACTCGTTTGATAAAATTCGATATCATTGTGCCCCCAAGGTAAAGTTTTAACAGTATTAGGTATGATAAACCGTTTATCGTCATGGTATGAAAGGGCGACTTTGTTTTTCATTTCAGTATAAATATCGTGCCGATCGCTACGAAAAGTATTCATTTTTCTGAATATCAAGCCACCATTTTCTACGATTTTCTTATAATCATCCATCGATAATTCACTTCTAACAACTGGCCTTGAAACACCCTTCGCTTTTTTCAATTCGGAATTCGAAGATTGAACGTAATACGCTTTGGCACCCGTCCCATAGAAGCTCACAATAGGATCATTTGGAAATTCGTCCTTCATATTTCCCACTACTGATTTCGTTATTGGAATATTGAATTTGTTATCTACGGGGTAATTAGATGTGTCGAAATACCTTATATTCTCCTTCATGAAATTATAAAAATTTTCTGTTTCTATTTTCAATATCAAAGAATCCGTATCAGTATACAATAGCCACGATTTACCAGAGAAATGTTTCTTAATGCATTCATACAGAAAGTTATATATAACGACTTTTGATACATCTAATATGCTGAAACCTAAATACAGCGGTTTATCATAATGCACTTTAACTTTTCCCATATGGATTGCTACGAAATTTTCATGGAATACTTTACAGGTTTTATAATTGGGGAGTGCTATCAATGCATTAGCACCCTTCCTCTTTGTGATACTTTCCCAATGAGTCACAAGTTTGATATCGCTTCTTTTATCAACATTCTCCATGGTTTTGCCATAAACTGAGTTGACCATATTCTTGTATAAACTTTTATCAGCTTTATTTGTACTCTTATTACGCATTTCTGTATTGAGGTCAACATACTTTTTTAACCACGGGGATTGCTTAAATTTGAGAACTCTATGTGTTTTTATCAAGGTCAAACCGTTTTCCATAGCCTGTTTGAGATTTCTGTAATGAACAATATATTTAATTTTATTCGATAAATTAGGAATCAGTTTTTTCAGCTTAGATTTCGATCCGGGTGGAGCAATGGATTCCACGAGGAAGGGTAGATCTGAGTGTGCATCATGTAATTCTTCAGGATAGTACACATCAACTTCAAGGACATACCCATATGGGCTATCGTTTTCAACGCTCATGACATCTAACTCTATAATTTCTTGGTTGGTCAACCACCTAAAATCGGATGTTGGTAGCGGCTGTGACATACTATGACCGTACAAGTTAGTTGCATCTAAATACATGATAAATGTTGATGGTTCATTTGGATTGAAGTTTGGGATGAACTTATTATTCGCAACATGACTCCTCAGACTACATTGACTAATCCCGCCTCTTATACCTTTTTTGAAAAAATGAATCATATCGATGTCGGTTAACAATTCCAATTCGATTTTTGTGTACCTCAACATAGCATCCCACGATAAACCGGGTGCAGTGAAGTATTGGCACGGATCTAACTTGTACGTTTTCAAACAAACATTCCGGAAGTTCTCGAAAACATCACATAATAATAAAACATCTGATTTTAAATAAAGGTCGGAGTAATCACCGAGTGATTTACATTGGAATAAATTCCAAACATGCTCAGCTCTTCGATAATCCTCGTCCGAAATATGTGTATTAGATAAATTATCGAAAAAATCACTTTTTGATGGCAGATCTTCATTATCCAATTTATCCATAGACGTTATGAAACTATATGGAAAAACTCCCTTCTGCGTCATGTATTTGAATTCTTCAGGGTCGCGAAAATATCTAGCAGTTTCTACAAATTGAGATTCATTCAAATTTTCGGCCAAGGATTGCAGGGGTTGGGCAAGGAATTTGTAGCTATCCAAGAATCGCAGTTTCAAGAAGACATTCTGATTCACACCGTTTTTTCCCAAATATTCGTCTACTAAAATATGTTTGGTAAATGAAATATATTTTTCCTTAGTTTGCGCGATACAATCAACTCTCTCTTCTCTATCGAATAATTGCTTGATGAAAAGGTGGCTATCGTAGCCACTCATATTATGAAAAAATATGGGGATGAAATTTGGAATTTTAAAGTTCAAATTACATATTGAATGTGCGGCACCGAATCTTTTTTTTCCCGTTAGATGGCAGTGGTCTCTCACTTTGACGTCGCCATATATAAAAGCTTTATCGCAAATACCGCACTCCGTGGCATTAGCGAATTCAACTTCTTCTGCCGGAGTTAATTTTTCCATAGGAACTACACGTTTTAGAAACAAGTTGTATATTATTTTGCAGTCATTGACTAAATTGGATACGAATTTTTTCGCAGCATCTTTTCCACGGAATGTAACATATTTCGTGATAGAATTATCGAAAGAGCATTTGATAAGGTATGCAAATGAATAAGGTTCATGTGCGAATGTTCTATTAGTAAAGGGTTTATTCGGATCTGGCTGACTAGTATGTATCGGTTTCAGAACTGATTCGAAATCTGCATAAATAACGAATGGTACTTTCATCTGTTTCTCAAATTTCTCGAATTTCAAAATGTTTTCAGGTACTGAATTTCCAAATTTATCGACTTTGATCTCTGTGGACGGAGTTGTAGTATATGTATGATTACAATCATTCAGCTGATGGCGTAACAACTTTGTTTCATCTGAGAAATATATCAAACAACCGTCGCAAAAAAATTTCTTATGCGCTTTGGCAGATATCTGGCTAGATACCAGCCTTGATAAATTCTTTATCCAGCAATAGTGGCTATTTCCAGTTTCATCATCTGTGGTCAAAAGTAAATTCACATGTTTACTCATTCTTTTCTTGGAGTAATACAGTGGGCCGACTACATGATATTTCACTTGATGATCTTCAAATACACTCTCTAACCCGTAAACGTTGATGGAACAATCATTGAGAATTTCGAATTTTGGAATGCTACTCACTTTAACAGGGAACTCTATACCCACCAAATTCAGAACTGTAGAATAGTGCGGATATGAAGAGGTTTCGCAAACATTAGCTCTTGCCGGATACAGTGCAGACGTCACAGCCCAAGCGAAACAGCACTCGTCCTGATTCACTATGTTTACAACGGCCTTTTTATTCTCTATGAAGCTAGGTAGCTTCATGTAAGAGCATCCACGCAGAGGGCTGTACTTGTTGATATTGATTTCCAGGAACATTATTTTTTCTAAAGCCCAACCTATAACAATAGTAACATCTGTTAATAATCAGAAATATTTCAAAAATCATACCAACTCACCAGAATCACGCTCCTCGAATTCGGTCGTTTGATTCAATAAGATGTCCTTGAATGTGTCAACCACGGCCTCCAAATCCAGCAAGGAATCCATGATGTGATTTGGCGTCATGAAGGATTTGATGTCATGAAGATCTTGGGATTGTAAAATGTATCTTCCAAACACTTCCATATTCACCTTGATGGAGTGGTGAATCGAGATTATATTATCCAATAAAGATATAATGGTTGCCTTATTCTCATTAAAAAACGTATTGTAATCCAATACATCAGTTCTGCATTCCAATCGATAGCTCACAATGCGGCATTTGAACGCATTTTCAATCACATATACTCCGTCCCTATAATTGACGCAAGCGTTTGTCCGATGCTCCAATGTCCTTTTATGCGCACCCATTTTATCGGTTGGAATGGTCTTATTGCAAACAGTACATGTCTGCACATTTGCAGAAGTTGCTGCTTGCTGAGTGCCATCTTCCAGTCGAGGCTTCTTTGCAATAGATGGGTTGAAATTTCCCACACATGCAACCCTTTGATGACGTCGTAGATTGTCACTACGTGTGAAAGGTTTAGCGCACACACTGCAAACTAACATTTTGTTTAGATGATTTATCACTCACAAAGAACTATTCAACTTGATGTTTGATGATAGTATTGAGAGAGAACTGTGCTCTCATGGACACAACTATTGGGTTTATATAGGAGGGAGTCATGACGTAACACAGCACCCCACTTCTACCAAAACGACCTCGACCAGCCTACTCCCATTTTCAAGGTCGCACACGCTTTCACCTCCCTCTCCAAGGTCGAGGTCTCTCTCTCTCTCTCTCTCTACAACTCAAGGTCACTCGTTCCCAAGGTCACATATGCGAAGGTTACTCGTACAACCTTCCTTCAAGGTCACTTTGTCTCGCCCTCAAGGTCACCTCCGCGTTCAAGGGCGTGCTGTCGACACTTCACTATACAAGGTTACTCCCGCCCAAGGTCAGACCCGTTCAAGGTCACTCCCGCCCAAGGTCACTCCCGCCCAAGGTCACTCCGCCCAAGGTCGGAGGACGGTGACCTAGGGCGGAGAGCCAGAACCGGCCAATCTTTACTACTTCGATTGTTTTGAAATAATTTCTGACAAATATTGTAATGCACCAAGACGGCCATTGTGAGGTCTAGACCGGAAGTGCGGATTTCAGTCCTGCAGAAGAAAAAATATCATCTGGGACGGCCAATATGATTGTAAAATTCCATATACAAATGTCCAAAACCGCTTCTTCACTGACATACAGAGTGATTTATCGATTTTGACAAATAAATCAATGCCATAATAAATACATCAGGGATGACCAGATTGGGTTCAAATTTGGAACATGAACTGAACTCAAATGCTTCAACAAGAAGCCTTCTGAACCAAATCAATATCAGGATTGGAATATTATTTTTTTTTTCTTTGAAAAGTTCTTCAGAGAATAACTCAGCCTGTATAATAATTATCACACATCTGGAGTCATAATATAACAAAAATGGAAATATAATGAATATATTAACGAAACCAAGACATAATTGTTGTTACTGTCTTTGATTACCCCGTAGTAATATTCAATGAATTACTTTCATGACCTGAAAAACTGAAGAATAAATTCGTATCAGAGATGAAATGAGTATTTTTTATGATCTTGTAAGTATAACTGACCTAGTATAACAATAATCATTTATCTGATCTTAGATTCAGAATATCTGAAAAAAATCGTATAGAAACTTGTAATACTAGTAAACATTTTTTTCGAATTCATTTTTCTTGTTATGTTTGTTACAAAGAATTATTGTTCGTTGTGTTGTAATTTCATGAATTGAAATTCCTTTGTTGAAGCAAATATAATTCATGGAAAATTTTGTTCAATCCGTTTTCAACAAGTTCCCATACAATTTTTCCAGTTGAGTCCAATTCTACGATCAGATTAATGTTAACTGTTATACAAGGTCAATTATACAGTGTGCCCCTAAAAGGTCTGTACAAAATCTTAGCACAAGGCCAAAATAAGCCGATTTGAAGCAACTCACGTTTGTTTAGAATTTCTTTTTGAAATAATCGAGTCCAATCGTACTCACAAATATCCATCCATCCAGATTAATTCATAATATCAAAAGTTGGAGTTTCATTCAATCAACACAAAAATAACGGGCATCAAAATATAGTCACAGCTAAAACGTTCTGTAGCTATACACGCAGCTAAATATGTTAGAGTTATCACTTACTACTTATGTATTTATTTAGCATCACGTGATGCGAACAATTTTTGGTCTATCACTGTGACATTTTGGTATTGCAAAAAATTGCACTGAATTGAAAATAATTTGTTCTTAGTGATTATGCCATGAAATTTGTCAAAAAATGGAACCATTCCTTGGGGTTCTTGGTTCATCGTGGCCTCATTTGATACTCATGCCAAAAATGATGTAATATGCCATGGTAAGGGGCCCCTCGTATTTGATTTAGAATTATGTCAATGTAAACAACGTAAAGGTTTGATTTCTTTTTGATTCAATAATTATATAGTCTAGAGCTATAACAGTGAACAAAAATTCGCTAGCTTGCAGCATCCTTCATATTGAATTTAGAAGGATATTTGAATAATTGAATACAGCACGATCGTATATATATATATCTATACATATTCACATAGTCCAATATAAGGAAAACGTAAAGCAATTATATCCCAAGAGACAGTGTTCTGAAAAACATTTATGGATATATCTACCTATTACATTTTTCATGATATCAACATTTGAAACCACTAGTTGGTGAAATCAAAAACTTCTTTGGTAATGGAATACCAGTACAAGATTCGAAAACAGGGCAATAGAAGGTTCTAGTGCTAGCGGTGAATATAGATTAATATACTCAGTCAATGCATTAACATATAAACCGAGCAGAGAGGTGGGAGAAAATTCACTTTTTACAAAGGGTGCCGCAAAATCGTCAAACAAATGATTAATGTAAAAATTAAATGAGAGATTGAGAATTGTCAATGTTAGTTGAAAATTGACATTGTGATGAAGAAGAATACCGACCAGGATAATTTTTGACGCTTTTGTCGTAAAAAAGCATGTACTAGTGAATTTTTTATCAATAACTTCCTATCCTTCGTGTCATGCTCGGCGAACTATGAAATTCCTGATGAACCCTCGCAAAATAATTGAAGTTGACGTTCGAGGAAATTTATCGTTTCGCCCAATATTCCACAGACTAAACAAAAACTCTGGATGGTATGCGAAAATTGAGAAAGTTCGAGAACTTGTTATCATATTGGAAAATTCATTAACAATTTCGTGAAGTGGAAATATATCAACTCCGCCATTCCGCGTTACACTAAGGCAAAATGCGTTTTCAATTAAAATGTCCGATATAATTGGAAAGTTACAACCCTACCCAGCTAAATCATCGATAATATCGTGACCGACAAAAGGTATATGCATTCTTGCTAATAACTTTTCAATTGCTAATATAAGCGTAGTGAAAGAATCTCCCGTCACGAGTTGAATTGGGTTTTCTTCTTCTTCGTTTCTTTAACGTCGGCCTTTTTCTGCTACTGAGGCTAATTACCGACGCCGGTGAACACACTACCCCCAACCGGACATTTTGCCTAATCCTCTGGTGTTCCAACCAGAGGTAGGGATCTTTAACGAGTCCAACATCCATGGCACTCCATGGCCTCGGGACCGCCGGCTCAACGTCCTCTCCGAAGGATGGCATATCGTACCATATCTTGTGCTCATTGATATGGTAGCTGAAGCTATGATTTGCTATTATGAACGGGCTTTCGTGGCGTTTTCTCGAATGGTCACTCATCCAAGTACTAACCGCTCGTCAGATAGGTATCGAACGGCTAGTGCTTTACCTGAGAAGCTATGGCGATGCCCCTAATTGGGTTTTTCGAATATTGAGTTAACCACGGACTACAGAGTAATGCCTTATTATATTCCGATCGAGACTGGTGAACCAATAAACAGCATCAATTGGATCTGAATCGTTTATCGAACCATGTGATGTGATACGAGAATGAGGTTATTCAAAGTAGTGATTTTGCGTTCACCTAGTAGCAGTAGTATGGTGGGGATGCTGTAGCCAAGCAAGTAGGTCCCAATGGGCCATTTTCGCGAACTCCTGTACTCTCAAAATATGTGTACAGTGTCATTCATGAAGTCGGCATCATATGGGGAAAACTTTGAATAATGATTTATTTGGAAATTCGACTTGTTTTCATCCCAATTTGACATAAAATTGAAAAGGAAAAAACTTTTCTCTGTACATTTTTCTGAATTCGAACAAAAAAGCCCATTTTCTACGACGCGTCTGAACTGTCATCTCAGAAGAACTTATTTTTTTCACGAACATTTGCCTACTTCACAGAGATGCAATTGTAAATTATGCAGAAGATACTTTTTTTAATATCTCCTAATTGACAGTTGCAATATTTGGAAAAAAAAAAGATTTTCCTGCCTAATTCACAGTTGCATCTGTGAATTAGGGGGAGATTTGAGAAACAAGTTTTGTCTGCCTAATTAACAGTTGCAACCGTAAATTAGCACTAATTCCCATTGATTAGTCCCTTTGATAATCGGAGCCTCAGATATAGCTTTCCCTCGAATAAATAACATAAGATTTTGATTACTACCTCCTTCATTATACTATCAGTGCTAATATAATAATCCAAAATGACGATTTCAATTCCAAACAATCTATTGATTATCACAATTCACAGTTGCAATTGTGAATCAGGCAAATATTTGTGAAAAAGAGTGTTGAAAACATGTAGCTCTTGACATGTAGCGAAAATCACGTGACTTCGACCGAGTAGTAGGCCAATTTTTATTTTGTTTGAGCAATACTAAAATTGTTCTAAAATTGTTCTATCCGTCATTCGGTTGCCCCCTTACGAGCAACCCTCAGAAGTCTTCGAGAGACTTGTGCGAGCAAGGAATGACGGGGGCCTTACCTTTTAACGTGTGATCCCAAACACTTTCTTGGGCCATCAGAAAAATTTCTGCAGTCGACGGGACTCGAACCCACGACCGGCAAGCGAATGCGGATTAGAATATGGACACTCTGTCCGCACGGCTACCAACGCACAAATCGTATTTCACAGTGAAGTATTTTCAAATGTTTTTCCTCATATTGTCATGATGTCAACTCCATGAATGATACTATATATACGCTTGCTTCACCAAGATTTCCTTTACGAATCGCCCTGACTTACTAATGAAGACCAGTATGTCCGCGTCCATTCTGATATGATCAACTACTCTTGTTGAAGTTTGTTGACTCCAAAGATTTTGATTATAACCCCCCTTCCTCCCCTTCCACCGTAAGCCTCGCACCTGCCGAGAAAATGGAGTGACTTTTCTTCGTCCTCCACACATCTGCGTCAAGTCCTCCCATATGCGCTCACCTAAATTCCACCATTTCAATGAACTCAATGGGAGAATCATCCCGGAACATATCTCACATGTCAGTTGAGATATCCCTATAGCATTCTGGTAATAATTCACTTCTTCAGATAAACAACGAGATATGTTGCTAACATCCAATACGAAATCCTCTCCGTTTCGGTCTGACAGTTCGAATCATAGTTGGGAACCGATATCTCCATCTTGAAAAATGGTTCTACCCGAAATGCTATTCGTTCTCGCGGTGTATGTATATCTGTGAATCATAACTCTCGACTGTATAAATCGAAGTATGACATTTTTGCCGCATAAAGTTTTCCACTTCTCCGGTGTCGTTGATATCTCAAATAAGGTGGAAATCTGCATTTCGTGTACCTAACCTAACCTAACCTGACTGCTCATAATCCATGCACAGATAACAACTATAATAACTAGCAGTTTACTGAAAGAATTGATAGAGGAAGTAGAATAAAAAATATTCGATTACTATGAGAGATCGACAAAGAATGAGACAAGCGAAGACATTTCTGGGGGACTTCAAATCTTGGAAGCAACATGTGATACAAAACAAAAACGCGGTTTCTTGGATTAGATATTGGTAATGAAATAAAATTCGAAAATCAAGTCAATTATATTTGTGATGAACTTGCACCTGAGTGTTATGCAAAACAAGTTACATCAAATAAGTGAGGTTAGTCAGATGCAAGGACTATTCATTCTTCTTCGATTGATACCTTGTTGAGGAAGGAAATAGAAACCTGAAGAATATCCTGTGACAGCAATTTTTTTACAGTTTCATATATATATAGAGATTATTTCATCGCCATTCTCAAGACTCCCATCTATTCCGCAATATTTTCAAATCGGACTGTGTAAAGGGTATTATCTACGTCACTGGCACTCTGATATTGTATTCTTTGGATATTATTATATCTTGTTTTCTACCTTCCGTGATTATTATCACCTACTTATATCAATTCAAAACTTTGTCTATAATTACTGTGTTCCTACGACAATGAAGTATATCATGATTCTTTTGATATACTAAAGCTCCTGACTGAGAGGTCTACATTCCACATCTCTTTTTCGTGAGATCTAGTTCTATGACTATTGGGAGATATACCCACAATACTATCGATAACAAATTCTACTGAATATTTGACCAGTCAACCAGAATACCAAGATATCAAAAGTTATATATCTTGGTTGAAAGTGGTCATCCATGCAGACGCGAAAGTTAGAACTATTCTTATACACGTATGTTCATGTCCATCACACTCCGCTCCATGACTATATTTGACTGGAGTGGGTTTCATCTCTTTGCGCTAAAACTAACTTCAACAATGCTTCCACACTGATATTGTGAAGTGAACAGGAATAACGCTGAAGTAAAGTTCAGTCTTTTTGCGATATTTTCTTGTTGACTTTCAAAGGAAATGTGCGGAAACGTCTGTCGGACAAAACCACTGCAAAGCACAATTTCCTGGAGTGGAACTGAAAGCTTTCATAGGCGTGACGTTCGCCATTAACACAAAACAGTACGGCTTATTTACCAAAAAATATATATTTCATAATAAACTGTTCTATCTTTCTCTTCTATCTATCTCTTCGTCAATTCAGATTCGCCATTTCCGATATTCTGTTTGCATGCATGACTTGATGATTGGCTTCCGTTCACCTAGTTCTTGGTACATTATGCACGAAAATATCCTGGTCGATTCAGAGCTTCACTTGCTTCTTCTCAGACTAACGAGTAAACCTCTCTGTATCTATCATTCTTGTATGTGCTGGTATCCAGGATAACGTCTGACTTTCAAATTTCACATGGCTCCTCAGCAATCCCGGACAAATTTCGAATTAACGTACATTGAGTATAGAGTATATAGATTGAAGGAACTGGGATTAAAAATGTTTCATTCAGCAGTTATCGGTTGTTTTTGAATAGAGACTTGTATAACTGGATTTTCTCGGTGTATGTGCACCAGCCAGCACCGAAAAGCGATGCTACAGTATTCAGCAGGTAATTCATATCATGATGATTTTGTTAGTTTGAAACTAATTGAAACTGATCACATTGTACATGGGAAAGCATGATAGCCTCTAATCATCTACTATAGTAATTGCCAGATCAAAAGGAGATGAAAGGAAATGATTCGAACTGACACACTTCTCCTGGTGGTCCGTTATGTGAATAAATAAATTCGTTTTCAAATAATTCAGAATATATAGCTTTCATGACCAATTCATATCCTCAAAAGAGGCATTCAGAGTTCGGATAATATATTATCCCAAATGACGAACCTGGTGAACGATTCACATAACTCACGTGATCATTTCGCTTTCGTGATCGTCCCCAGGCCCGCCTGTCACTCCTCTTTTTTCCTCCATCCGCGCCATTTTATAAATCACTTCTAAACGACGCCATCATATACATACAGGATTCGAACCAGACCTGTATCTGTAACAGACGGACGTGCAGTTGACTCTCTACCGGAACTTGCTCGGTCTCGGAGGCGAAAAAAGAGAAGAAGAGAAAGAGGAAGCAGCTGCGTTTGTATCAGTATAGAGACATCGCGAACGCAGTGGCATTGTATGATTTTATTGATTCATGTTGTCATGAATCATAAATATACTGATTAGCAATGATGTGATTGAAAAAATTTCCATAACTGACGCATATTATATATACAGGGTGATTCTTGACCTGTAGGTATTGGATCTGGAGGCTAGTGATGCGCATGTGAAGTTTGGTGGAAGATCTTTCAGTTTCCAAGATAATAATAATAATAATAATAATAATAATAATATCTTTATTGCTGTAGAAATCTATAAACATATTACAATGAATGTAATAGTTATATGCGTTTTGGATATATATATTCAAAAATATTCTTCTATTCATCTAGATTATCTCTGTAAATATGAATAGTTCGTATTTTCTTTGGCATCAAACTGGTATTGGTTTGCCATGGGTTCTCGATTCCCGATATCCCAAAATTGCTGGGACACAGAGCTACCACGTGTAACACAGTTCGAAATAAGTTGATCGGACCCAACTTATTTTTATGAAAAAATTCACCGTTTGTTCGTGAGACGAGTTCGAAGTTCACATAAAAAATAGTTATTTATGATACAGTAGTAGATTTCAGCTCCAGGTTGTGTTGTCTGCCGTAACCTGTAAAATTTATATGCCGTCGAGATCGAGCCAAAAGTTCAAAATGCTCCTTCACCAAAATTTCAAATGTGCCTTCGAAACACTTTACAATGCTTATTTTTATATCCAGACACACGTCAGTGTCTTACACAATAGTTACTTCCAGAGAAACTGATGATTTTGACTAACTTCAGAACGTCTCATTGAATTGATACATCGCACACTTATCAAGGACCGACGACAATTATATGATTGTTGCATCATCCTGATCAGGATCTTCAGGATGAGCAATTTGTACATTCAGAGACAGGGCAATGTCTTGCACCAAGTATACTCGTATGATGAAATGTAATGGTTGCATCCAGAGAGACGATAGTGTCTTACACCAAGAGCTCGTATGAAATGAAGTATCTGGAGAAGAAGCCTGATTATTCCAAGGAAGGCAACAGGCGCACAAATTTCCTACTCTAACTGCGAAGCGATACCTACAAAAAATATTGAAAAAACTAAAAAATACGCCTTTGTTGTTAGCCGAACTGAGGAATAGAGAACAAATATTAGTTTAAATAACTGAAAAACAGCTTCATAGATAGCTAAACTAAAAAAAAAGTGAAAAATAAAATAATAATCTGGTTTAATGTATACAGTTTTTTCAGTTTTAAACCCCTCTTTACTTGTCTTGGACCGAACATATCGGGCTTTTTCATTCACGACTCCTGGGTTCCTAGATCTTTCCAAAATCCCATATCGCTGGACTGGTTGATTACAAATATTATGATCGGATACCTGATAGGCTTGAAATCAGTGAAAGAGAATAGATGTATGTTGGGGAACGGTTGGAGTCAAAACAATTTGTATACGGAAGATATCTAAATATTTTTTGCTCAGAAGTATCAACATACGAATTATCTCGTATTGTCATGCCAGTACCCTTGTTATTTTCCACACCAGTGATGTTTTCCTGAACAAATTTGGGTTTCTTTGACGAATCACCATAGCAACTCAAATGTATTTTTGTGGAATTTTTTTCTCGTAGGTACCTATTAGCGAAATGAATCGAAAATTTGTTCGACGTTTTATTGACAGAATAATATTTTGACGTCCTGAAATAGTAATTTTTTGCTTCTAATATGAGTAGGAATCAACGATTTATAGGCTGAAAGGATCCATAATCCAAAATGCATCTATTATATACAATTCCATAACACTACCTAAGATTCAAAATTTTTGGAAGATCTAATAAACCTAAGTTCGGCAGTCGGACATACCGACCTTCATCAGAAGGTCATGGAGGTTCGAATAGGAGATTTAGGAGAAGGGAAAATAGATATGTGTGCAACAGGATTCAGCGAAATGAGCCCACGAGGCCCTATTCCCTTTTCACTACTACTACTGATAGTAAATCTGTGTATTTTACTATGAAAAATTAATTCATGAAATCATACTTTCCTACCACTCGTAGTAATCCGAAGCTGACATGAAATGAAATAATATAATATGTTACATTCTAAAAGGGTATCTTCATGCAAACCATTATTGGTGCCGAAATTTCTACCCAAACTGAAGCTATTCATGAACCTATATGAAAATTAGATGAGTAAATAAATTCCAAAATTATTCAATTATCAAACACACTTTGGTGTCTAATTTTTTTACCAAATACCACACTCGGTTGAATCATTTTCCGAGATTCTTCTCTCGCTCATGAATATTTTGAGAAGCTTGAAAAAATGTCCGGATATAATTTTACATCTAGTGGTATTACAAGTGGAAATGTTTCAATCGCACGGTACGGAATACATATTTCATTCAGAGAAAATGGGGCATACGTGAACTTTTGTAGATTAGGTATTGATTGAAGAAAATACCTCCATGGGAAAACAATTTCAAAGATTTCTATCAACCAAGGAATTCAGGTAGACGACAAAATTTTTTGCCTGTTTCCAGACCATGAGGTCAGTCGTATCAGTGATTTCAGCAAAAATCTTCGATATAATATGACGCCACTGTCGATTCCAGCTATTTTCACTGGTCTATCCGTCGGACTATGACGATATCTTCCGGGACTTGCGGTTCCATTTTGTGGAAATGGCAGAGAAAAGGATATCTGGTTTCATTAGTGGAGCGGATTGATGACCTGCTCGGGTAATTACGGAAAGGGATTCTTCTGACGTTCCGTATTGAGTTTATGTGAACACGTAGAGAATTAGAAGATGATTAATGGACTCGTATCGATACATTGAGAAGGGTTGCAGCCTCATCCCCAGGTGTCATGAATTGTACGAATTGTTTGTCTCATTATTATTGTTGATATGTTTTTTTCGTTGTCGAATTCCACCAAGAATTGTTTTCTCTCTTCAAAACCAGACTCTCTGAGGGTTTGATTATTTGATTATTATTATATATAAAAAAATTGGGTCATTTAAATATGAATATACATAAGAAAATTTCTTTTGATCATTCCGAATGATTCATCTTCATAAGATCATCAGTTCATTCATCCATATCATCTAGATATTTGTGACTGGTTATTTCCATATCTGAAAAGCAGTGAGTAATTTAATCTGAGATTAAATATGCGTTGGTAGACATGGGTATCGAAGTGAAAAATTGCTTTCGCCTCAAATCAATTGGAAAAGCTTTTCTGCATGGTCTACCAAAAAGAATCACCCCTTCATAATTCACAAAATTGTTTCTATTTCTACCTCATTTCCAAGGCTTTCGAATCATCGATTATCGAACCATATAGCGGATTCTTGGATTGTTATGAGTTGAGGTGAATAGCAATTATCCTTCTTTCACTTCTTAAATTCCGAGCCGTACAAAAGTTAACTCTAGAGGAGAGTTACTTTATTATATCGCAGTCGTGTTATTCGCATAACATGATGAAAAAAGTTTGATATGCCGGAGGGTTGCTATCTCTTAAATTTGAAAACCAGGACAAGGCTACTTGAAAATCCGTACAAAAATTGAATCATTTGTACCTTATTCCAAAAATATATTATCATGTAGGTGAATAATGAATTTGAAAGTGAATGGTACGTGAATATCATTATTGTACAATGTATGGGTAAGGGTGCCTACATATACTGTTTATTTGTTACATAAACCGACTGAATACTCGAAAAAAAAATGAATTCTCAACAGTTGTCACATGAATAATACCAAACCGATAAATATAAAATTTTTAATGAAAATCCACTTACCTATTATTTGGGAATGAATGTCGAATTAATTGGGTGAAGAATGCTATCAACATAGTCATAGGAGGTGTTACATTAGCACTTGTATCAGCAACCAAAAATTTAGGTTTAATTATTGACTCTAATTTGAAATTCACGGAACACGTCAGCAAATCTATTCAGCGTGCTCAAGTCGACGATTACTATCTCTTGATTAAAAAAAAAACTGTGTGATCAACTAGTTTTATCTGATTTCAGTTATTGCGATATAGTATATGGTCCATGTATCGACTCCTTTGCCTGTTTTCGAATTCAAAAAATGCAAAACAACTGCACTAGCCTGATCTAGGGCTTGCGTAGATCTGATCATATCACTAAGTACATTTCATCTCTGGGTTGGCTTTTCATGAAAAAACCTAGTCTTCTACATGCCACTACTGCTTTCCATAAGAGTATCAATGAGAAACGTCCCTAATACCTTTATGAAGAAATAAAATTTCGTCTCTTCATTGCATAACCTCAATATAAGGAATCTTGCTTGCTTGAAATTTGAAGCACTAATTTATTTATAATGTTTTAGATGATAACGTTAAAAATCTGAGTATTGAGTCATTCAGAATGAAGCTAAAAGAGAAAATTCTTGATGAACAAAGAACACAATCTACCTAAGTGCACAGATTACTTGTACGACATTTGATATTTCCACAACTCAAAAAATAGAATAGTGAAGAGTTATATTAAGATTATAAATCAATTCAGTTCGTTGTCTTGGAAAATATCTTGTAATTCCCATACTTATTATACATATATTATGCACTTAGGTTGAAGTGTAAGAATAGCTCTTTGTAGCTAAACTTTCGCCTAATAAAGTCCTATTATTATTATAATTATTATTATTATAATTATAATTATTATTATTATTATTATAGTCACTTATTATACAAAGGAGAAAAGTATTAGATTTCAGCTCGAGGTTGTGTTGAATGTGTTGCCTCCCGACGCGTGTTGGAGAGATACAAAAAACCGAGAGCTAAAATCTGATATTTTCCTGTGTATGATCGAGAAGATATTACATTATAATGAAATCAGAAAATTATCGATGTGAAATTTGAAGTTTCTAACTGGTAGGACCCCTGTGTCTGCTGGCATCTTTTGTAGGCATCTTCATTGTTGCTATGGAAACCTTCCGAAGTAATCGAATATGTGTCGATTTAATTCTGTGTTTCGATCATGAAAAAGTGCGAACTCATAGTGCTTGTTTAGTAATTAACGTAATCGCGAAGTGGAATAGAGGATAAAAAGAACTTTCAATTATTTCTCGGAGACTGTGTTATTGGCTTATCATTCTGAACTGGCACAGCAAAAGCCATCAAGATTGCACGATTATATCCGGTAAAAAAGTACTAACCTAAAAAGAATTGATCGAAAGTGACATTTTGTAACAACATGTCAACCAGAGATGAAATGTCAAGCTCTTTTCCCGTCACGCGCAGGAAAATAGTATGAATTTTCCTCTAATTGTGTGATGATAATTTATATGTCCATATTCGAGGAACAAATTGATATATTGTCCTCTATGGAGAAGTTTTGAAGGAAACTTATGAATATCTTATTCAACTTTGAGAAATATCCTGAGAATCGATTCATTTGCGTTAACCATAACTGATTAAGCGTTATTCGTGCATCCGTCGTTGAATTTGTCATCATTTCTGAATCTCATCCAGTAGTCTGAAATGCAGTCATCGATTCAACAGGATGATATCCTTTGTGTATAGAATTATTAGAATTACAGCACCGAGAGTGGGAATGTCGTCCTCATTCAAAGGATTATCAAGATACATTGCGCAATTCCACTATGCTGGTTTGAGGCTACACCTATCACACTCTCAGTCTTTGATACAAGTTACACACTCACAGGATAATTCAGATTAACAAGGTTGATACATGGACTCAGCTTGAAGTTGTTCTAGTTCCGAAGAAGATGTTGAAGTTTACATAAACAAATATGAACTCAGATCAAATACTAAATATCCACGCATGCTAGATAGATTGTGAGATATCAGACAGTGAAACATAGATCTCGTTGGTTAATGAGGAAAAATGAACATGAACAGTTCAAACAATCCTTAGTGCATGGTTATTATGTCTTATTATGTCTTATACATACTGTGAAAGAGAATAGCGTTACCACCGATATGACACAGCCAGTAGGCTCTGACGTGATCATAGAAGCAAGATCATTAGCAAGAATAGGTGGGAATTGTTTATAGGTCATATTTAGTCCAGATCCGTTTTGTTCACGCAGCAAATTGAATTCGTTACTTGGATATTCAACAGTTGTTCCATCAAAGTGAATCCTATACAGTTCTGTGAATGGTAAGCGTTATATACAAAGGCCTTATACATACTTAAACTATAGTGTTATGTGCCAGAGTGTCAGTGAATTATGATAATTGAAGAAACGATTCAAAAAGTTATGGAGCTAATGAGTCAGAGTTATTATTCTCAAACGAAATTGATTATTTATGACCGACTAGATATATAGGGCAATCTTGATATACTGATTTGTGTGAGCTTTGTGATTGTTAAGGAAGAAACAAAGTAGGTAGATTAGATTGTCCCTTCATGCAATTTCTCTTGAGTCACTCATTTTCTATTCATCAGTTTTTTTTTCATTTCTCAGAGCTCAGGAATGGAAATTCATATACTGTTCGTGGAGAACGATCAAGTTGATAGATACCGAGAAAAGATACATTTTGATTAGGAAATGTCTGATGGTGTGCTTTTACCATCGAATAAATAAGTTGAGTCTTCCAGAAGAGTTCGATCAGCATCAGGTAATCTCAAAAAATACATTAGTCCACGCAGTTCTTAGCTTTTGGCATCCTGTAAATCACGTCTAAAATCAGTGATGACCAACATCGCATTTTCATTAATGAAATGGAGATCGGAAATGTATGATTCCGAAAAAGGAATGTTCTATATGATGGATGTGACATCCCTATGAGGATTAACATTGGGATGAATAGAACTCACTGTGGGCGGAAGGTGAGTAATTCAAAACTCCTCTAAGCGGAAAGCATCACTGGTGTATATATATGCATCAAATTATCTAATGAATGGGATATTTTCAGTGCTCTTTCAGATTTTCAGTGAAATACTTTTAGAAACACAATATACATATTGCAGCCTCATCAATATTTCATCCATTTATGTTGAAAATATTACGATATCAATTTTCCAATTCGAATATTCATATGTATTTGAGAATTGCTATGTATCAAATATCAGGACAGGTATTTACTGTCCAGAGCGATATTGAAATATAAATCAATATATTCCAATAGTTTGGAGTCACCAATCATAGGTGTGATTAACCCTTCCCACTGATGATTTTTTTCGACAATTCGAAAATAAAAAAATACCCAATGATGGCCAAACTATGTTCATGTTTTCTAAATCTCTCACGACGTTGAATTCAAGATATTTCTCGTCAGTATGTCACAGACTCACTATTGATCAATTTTGAATATATAGTGTGAAGATGTGTAATTTTCATCGCTTGGAGTGCACGAAAGGGAATCCCTCTGTGATGTTCGAAAAACATCGTGCGTATATATCTAGGGAGGATAGTGAGGGGAGGTAGGTATTGGAATTTTTCTGAACTTTTGAAGATCATAAGCTCGAGAAAATACTTCCTCAGGCAATTAATTCCAGAGCGTTGCCATTCTATAGGCAAACGAGTTTTGATAGAGTGCTATTCGGCATACTTCAAAGCTGACTGGGCGTGTCAAGTTCATCTGACTGGTATTGCTAGTGATAGCAGAGATTTGCGAAGAACATTGCCTGTGAAATTTTCGATAGAAACGTGAAAGGTCGCCGACCTTCCTAACAAGATGTCAAAGACTTAGTGGGTGTAACATCACATAGTCGACTAATATCGGATCATATCTTATTGGTAGGAAACAGCGTGTTAGGATATCAAGTGGAACCTCGAGCTACTCGGGAATCAGGTCAGGAGTTCCTCAGGGATCAATGCTGGGCCCAATCTTGTTCTGGATATATCTGAATGAATTGGCATATTTGGATAAAACAGGAAAATTTACATCATTTGCTGATGACACTCCCCTTCTATGGCATGGTAAACATGTAGATAGCGTCAAAAAAGTATATCCCAGGAATTGAAGGAAGTCAAATCAGAGTGGAATACTAATTCTCTGTGTTTCAATGCGAATAAAACTAACATCATAACATTCAAGTTCGAGTATGGCAATCTCATAATTAGTGATATCCAAGTTGAAAATAAGGCTTGTACTGAATTCCTTGGCTTATACATCGATAATTAAGATTCGATATCCAAGTCACGTCATTGAAAAAGAATCTCACATCCGGATGTTTTGCTATAAGAAATGTATCAAATGAGCATGGCAAAGATATAGCAAGAACAACCTATTCTTCACTGATTGAATCGTACATCAGATATGGCATAGCTTTCTGGGGATTTTGTCTTAATTTATTGAAGTCAGTATTCACTCTACAAAAAAAGACGGTAAGATACCTACCTATGCAAAGTTAGAGCAAGATACCATTGTAGACCACTATTTATCCAACAAAAAATTCTGACACTAACATGCATTTTCATCCTTGAAACGACATGTCTGATTCATTCCAAACATCTTTCTAATGAAAATATTGAGACTCATCATATTATATGCACCCGAAATGAGAAAAAAATTCCTCTGCCAATACCTAAAACATCTCTCACAAAAAATCCAGTTATATATGAAAGAAAAAACATGTAACATTTGAAATGAAAGACTTCTTTATTCCAAAGGCATATTATAACCTGCAAGAATTTTATGATGACAACTTTTAGATCAGGAATAATTCGTATGTGATATTATATTGATAGTACTTATATATTCATTCAGTTATATTGTTAGCTATTTTATGTATGTATGTATCTGTAATTGTTTTTGTGTATGCATTATTTTAGTGTGTCATATAGGAATGTTAATTGATCACTTCCCATACATTATGTGAAGGTATTTATACCTATTTTATTTCGTACTGTTCTGTGATAAATATTCTTTCTTTTTTGAACATATATCATCCAAGCTTTGTCAATAAGAAGAATATTCTTGGATAATGAGGCACAGATTGATTTGATTTTGATTCATCAAGACGACCCCTGGTATCTTTTCAGTGATATAATTCTCGAAGTTTGTCCTTGTATGGGACCATACTTGTTCAATCAGTCACACTCCACGAGTCTAAGCTGTGTACGCTCTCATTGATAAATGTTCACTGATCACTAGTGATGTTGTAACATCCTTCAATCTCTAGGGTAGATTATTGGGTATTTGCTACAAGTGAGAGATTTGTATACGAGCGTATACACAAGACACATATGCCGCTCTCACTATATGTTATCCTGGTAATCGGAGATCTATTTAAAAATGAGACTATACCAACTTGAAAAATCTAGCCTGAATTTGTTTTCTTTTTTGGTGAATGATAAATTGATATTCATCATACAGGACGTGGAAAGGAATTCTGAATTAAATGAAAATGTCTTCATAGCGAATAGAGGACGCAAATGACATAGATAATATTATTAGCTATACCACATTTATTCCGCAAAATCTTGGAATCTTCATGGTGAGAAAATGATATTACCATACATTTTCTTCATGATCATCGTGTCAGTTTCATATTCATATATCGTATTCATATTAAACTCAACCGTAGGGATGGACAATCAATGAGCTGATGGTTGAGTGATTGGTCAGATTTGTCATAATGAAAATGTACATTATGAATATCTGGTAGATCATCATGTGAGAAAATTCTAGTTTTTCATCTTGGAGCGCACGAAAGGAAATTCCTATAATGTTCGGAAAACATCGTGCGTACCTAAGGAGGATAGAGAGGAAAGGTAGATAATAATTTTGTCTTCGAAAGTCTGAAAAATATTTCAATGGCTACTACGATGCAACAATTGTTTATAGAAACACTGTAGAACTCTTGAAGTGAAGTGTTGAATAACACTTCATAGATATCTTAAGGGTTAGTGGTAAGGCGACTGAACATTTTGTTTCATCATGATTCAAGAATCTTTTATCTTGGTATCATGAGGATTCGATGAACTTCGCAAATATTCAAAGTATTACTCTCATAGACTAATAACAATGTGTTGATAAATATCTAACAAAAAAGAGATTTTCTAGGAATAAATGAATACAATAAAACAACGTTTGCCTGGTCAGCTATCAAAATAAGTTAGAAGTTTGAAAAACTAATGAAACGTGCTTTTACAGATAGTCAAGCTGAAAAGGAGTAAGTAGAAAATGAAGAGATAGATTGCCGAACTAAAAATAAGTAGAAAATAAATAGAATAGTTTGAAACACTTCCGAAACACGCTTTGATTGATAGCCAAACTAAAAAGAAGTAGAAAATTGAATAATAAAAGTGTGTTGATAAATATGTAACTAAAAAATTATCTTCTTGAAATTATGTTGATGGCAGAACAATGCTTTCCGGATCAGCTAGTATAGAATATTCGCCATTGAATCAATCCTCCCTCTTTATATGTTGGGAATACATAGTTTTCAGTTTCAGTCCGAATACATGGATATATGTTAAGGTAAAGGAGAAACAAAATTTCTTTTCGCTACTACATATTCAATATCCGAATATATACTCTCATATTTGGTAGACTCCGATTGCTATTGAACTGAATAATCTCGGAGTTCTGCATTTCCTTCATTCCACTATTTTTCCTAATATGAGCCTGCACATCAGAATGAATATAAGTTCAGCGGTATGGAAAATTTGTGAATATACATAAATGTTATAGACCCGTAGACAAATTACCGCACCATTCCAACTGTTCTAATGTAAATACATGATATTCATGTGTCAATGTTGGTTCTATCTAATGATAGACAATCAATCCAAACACATGCTCTTGTATATTATGGAATGAAGAACGTTTTCTTCACATCAACAACAAATATAATTTACATAACCTAACCTAATTTCTACATCTGATAGACACATGAATGAATTCTAATATATTTTAGTCAGAATATTGAAAAAAAGATTGATAACAATATGTACATACATCAAAAGAGATGCAGAGTTCATTTATGAATGATAATTATGTACTGATGTTAACATAAACGAAACACTTGGATCTGAGTATTGATAGTATGAAGCAGGTTTATTTTTTTAACTCGAAGGAAATTCCTATAATGTTCGAAGACCATCGTGGGTATCCAAGGAGAATAGGGATGGGAGGTATAGGTATTATAATTTTTCTTTCCATCACCAATTAGGTACTATTTCACTTTTCATAACTGATTACAAGAAATGAGACATTTCAAAACTTTCGTCAGCTTTGAAAAGTGTCAAAGAAGGTACATGTCAATATTACAAAAAGTTGATTTACTATCATCGATGAATCTAAATACACACGTCAGAATCTGCACCGTGCAATTACATTCTAAAATACTCAGTTTTATATTTGATCGATTACTTACTTCAAGAATGACTAACTGAATATTGAAATGCGTTCAGAATCAGTGACATGGATTTGCACTTTGATGAAAAGAGATTATTCCAAACTTCTAGGTGAGTTCGAAGGTATTTTTACTGGAACAGATAAGAAAACTTTCTGGCAAAAATAAATTTTGCACGGCTGCATAGATCGAGATCGATGGCCAGTTATGTATGTATGTACATATACCTACCAAGAAGATAGTATATAAATAATACTAAGTTTTGTAAGCTTGAACAACTACCAAAAAATAATTTTCACACTGTTTTGAAAAGTTTATGACCCATTGTGACTCAAACGTTCATTTTCATCAGAAAATATTTTGTTCTCGCTAAAATATCTATCAAATGCCATCAGGCATCGTTAATTGTATCAATATACCCATTGAGGACAGCCTTTCCAATCCCATTTTCTCTTGATTATCGTCTCGAGCACTTACTTATCACAATATGAAAAATTATTTCCCCAAGAAATGTCAATCGTCATCGTAAATCCCCACCAATTCCTATTGTCCCGTTCCCCAAACTCCTCTTTGGTGGTCCTTCGATTTTGAAGGAAAGAGACGTTTCGAAGTGTATTTTTATTGATGGGGCGGCAAAGTTTGAGACCGCGTTTTGTATGCGAAAGTTTTTCAATTGAACGGAGCTTCCCCTTTTTCATTCCGGGTCCTGAAACTTATTTATGCAGAGTTTGGCGCATCGGTTTGAATTTGTTTCCTGGAAAATGTATCAATTCTATCCAGATTCCTTCTACTGCTCGATATTTGTTTTTATATCGACTTTCACCTTTCAACACAGATATACCCCAGCGATTGATGAACAAAATCAGCTATCATGCAGTCGAATTGACTGTTGAACCTCATTAAATACCTACCCATGATCCAGTGATTAGATTCAATAAATCTACTACCCTGATACAATATTCGCAAGGTCAGCCGAAGGACTGACGTTATATACCATATCAATTTATGTATCAAGTGCGTTAAGGAGGCGTTTATGGCCTGCGGCGTGAATGATGGCCTGATGGCGTTAGCCGAGAGCCATTACACGCTGAAGGCTATGAACGCATTTCATGCACTGGTATAGCAGCAGGTCACTGCAAGATGAAGGGAGCATTCGAATCAGATGGGTATCGATGTGAAGAGAAAAACACTCATATTTAATGTAATGAGAAGAAAAAAGCTCTTAATATCATTTTTGAGTGTGAGGCCCTGCTCAGAAGCACAAAAGAGATAGATGAATAATCATACTATACGAAAGTTCATACTGGAGCATTGTATGTTATCATCAAAAAGGATTCATCTCACGTTTCGAGACATATTATCATTATGATTGTATAAACAGTATCCGCAATGTTGAATCATTCAGTGCATACCTATATATGGAAATTCACTCTATAATCCAGTTACTTTATACATCACAGTATGCGTCAAATCCGGTAGTTCTGATTTTTTGCAGACTTGTTCATGATGTTTACCTTATGAATGATCCAAGTTTGTGACCTTGAGCGCCGAACGCAACTCTGTCAAGAATCGAGAATAGTTATTTTTGTATCTAGAGCGCGAAATGCTACTTTGGTGATCGAGATCTGATTTTTTCAACGAGGTGTAGCCGAGTTAAAAAAATAGTCGAGATGACCAATGTATTTCGCGCTAGAGTTGCAAACAAAATTTTTTCTACAAACGTCAAAAATATAGTTCTGAAGTAAAAATATGCTTAGCTTGATGTAAACAATAGTGTTGAACTGGCTTGAAAGGCCTCCCCCTATCCTCCCTAGGTACGCACGATGTTCCACGAACATAATAGGCATTTCCTTTCGTGTGCTCCAAGAGATAAAACAAAGTTATTGTTGATTATTCAGAAATGAATGATTTCGTGGATGTTTGCTCGATTGAGGATCATAAAGTTGAAATATAAATATCTCATATATTCAACATAACAATGCGCGAAGTAGGTACTTCGCGCACTGTTTTACTTCGCGCATTGTTATGTGCAAGGTATCATGGTAACGTAGGAAACTGAAAAAAGTGTCACTTCGCAATTTGTTATCAATGCGCGAACCTTGTCATTTTTTGACGTTTGTAGAAAAAATCTTTTTTCAGTTTTTGGCGATTATAACCCTAAAGGACTAGTTTTTGGAAAAAACTATCTCTGAACGATCTTAAAGTAGACCAGATTTTCTACAATATGATATAAAAATTGTCTCTGTAGACTCACTAGTTTTCGAGATTGAGCCTTTCAAAGTTTATCATTTTTTCGAACTTCGCAATTTTTTGCAATCCTGATTGAATTTTGACCCTGATTATGTAATCGAAGCCCTGTACTTTCATGATGAGATGATAAGAAAGAAAATGAGGAGTGTGAACGAGGATGTTTGAGCTGAGCGACGAATAATGAAATAAAAAAGATAAGTACAACAAAAGTTAATGAGTATATTTGTTAGGAAATGGAGTGATATTAAAGATCAAAAAATTTGATTAATTTAGCCCTCTTGGAAGCTCCCGGTTGAGGTTCGTCTGGATCTGGATCGACGTATTGAGATGGCATATCCCCATCAGGTAATGGTGATGAATCGTCGACGTCTTTTGAGGATAGTGGAAACCTTGCAGATCGAGAAAATTTGCTTAGTTTTTTCACATTCCTATACTGTGATTCTGTGGAAAACTCTGTGCATTATCCACAGATGAAAGATCTATCAAGAATAAGAAGAGAAATGTGGATAGCAGCCATTAAGAGAAAGGATCTAACAACAGAATCAATCATGAGAAACCAAAGGATGTGTAGCAGGTACCTGAGAGAAAACCAATAGTTATTATATGTGATGGCCCTACAACCAGGCGCCATCTTGCCAGCTAAAAAGTCCCGTGGTTTAGATTGCTTAAAAAGTTTGAAAACGTGCTACAGGTGGATCGTATTCGTGACTTCACACGAACAGTACTAGCACACTCCGTCGGAGGTAATTGAAACTTCATCCCGCTAGAGTATATTCGAGTGACGCCTGAAACATTGCAAAAAACTGCGAAGTTCGAAAAAATTTATAAACTTTGAAAGGCTAAATCTCGAAAAATATTGGGTCTACAGAGACAGTTTTTGTATCATATTGTAGCAAATTTGATCTGTTTTAAAAACGTCCTGAGAGATTTTTTTTCAAAAAAGTAGTCCTTCAGGGTTGTAATCGCCAATATTTGAAAAAAATACGATTTTTTCGCGGTTTTTTCGATGTTTGACAAAGTTGCATTCGGTGCTCGAGATCACAAACTTGGATCATTCATTAGGCCAACATCATGAACAAGTCTGCACAAAATCAGAACTACCAGATTTGACGCATACTACCCCCATATGTTCAGGCGACAAAGTTACTGGACTACTAGTAACTACACTTTTGAATTTGGATCCAACTGGAACTGTTGAATGCTCTTCATCTAGTCATCGTGCGTATTCCCGCAATCTGCTCATTCGAATTCAGGAGGCATTGGATGGGTCACACCATATTAATGCCATCGCCGAGCGGGGCCCACAATAAAATCGCGCCTCCTTCTGCGTCCAAAGACGGCAAACAAGTCGTTGAATAATGCAAGGACACGTGCCGAGGCGATATTAGACGCTAACTTTGCGTGGCCTAGCCTGAATGGCTTCGCGTTTCCTGCTGTTCCATGCGTGCGATTCGCAAATCGTCGACCTTGTGATATTCTTTGCTTCTGAACCAACCGAACTGGATCAGTTAACATGCATTCTTCTGGATTACAGTACCACCACCTTGATTCTTGATAGTGAAACAAAGTGACCTAGAGGTACCGAGATCTTATTCGATCACTGACCAAGGAACTCTCATTCGAAACGCGCAAACGGTGCCGCGTCAATTGGACGTGGAAAATTGGACGCACGACTATTGGTTGCAGTCAATTGGACGCGGCGACGATTGGACGCTACCTATGGCCTCGTTTGACAACTTTCCTATCTCATATTGTGATATGAAATTTCGATACGAATATAGTACAATATTTTACCTACTACCAGAAACGCTAATTATTTAATCAAAAATAAGGGTTGGGCGTAAACATACTTGTCGTGAATCTATTGTGTACTCGGTCACACTCGGTTGTCATTCCTTATTGAAATTCCTTCTGCCTTCTGCCACTTCTGCAATACAAGCTGATACTGCTAATAGATTGAAAATGTCTACAACACACACGATCGTCAGCATGTCAGACCAGTCCTCCCGATTGATTGCATGAATCCAATCTTCTTGCATTATTTTAGAAATTTATTGTCGCAGAAGGAATTCCGATGAGAAATCAGAGAAATTACCAAATTTCAAAAATGAAAACAATATGTGAGTGACTATAGTAGGTACTTACTTTTGAATCATAATGTACCAACCGGATTTCTTCGTCTTCCGCTGCAGTTTTTGTGAATTTCACAACAGCACAATGTGATGGCATGAGCGAATTGATGAATAGCGGAAAAATACGATTCGTATGACAAAATAATTGTGAAAAACTATTTCGATCACTTGTAAACAAGAAGAGTGAGTTTGTGTTTCAATTTTTTGCCTCCAGTGTCGGTTATCTGACAGTTCTTGCACGTGACCTATAGGTTGAGTTAGATTAGGTTAGGTATTTGTTATAATCATAGATATGAGCCCTGTATTGTATATTCCATACAATAAATTTCATTGGAATTATAAAATTATTTCTATTTTCGCATGCGCTCAATTGTCGACGCATCCAATTTTCGTGCCTCCAATTTTCGTGCGTCCAATTGACCGCGTCCAATTGTCGGTAATCCCGCGCAAATATTGAATAAATCAAATTATTGCATGTGAGGGATCCAAAGTTAGTCCGGTCTGGGGCTATACTCTTGACTTGACAAGAACTTGTCAATATGGTCATTACAATTCAAGTTATTATCAGGTCTATACACCCATTGTGGTTTATTCATTTCCATCATCACTTCCCATAATGTTACATCTTTCAATAAATATTGTTATGTTTGAATATACCCTCGTACTTTCAGCTACCACATTGCCCCAAAACTATTAGTGCCTATTTGAATATTACCTGACATGACATAGTAAAAGTCCAACCTCTATGTTGTGACATGGTGAAAACACTTTATGATCGTGACATTCCCTACCCTCAGACTGCCAGAAGTCTCACCATGAAAGTTCTGATAACGATGACTAAGTTGAAGAGACAGTGCCGGGACTATGTGAAAGTGTGAGTGTGCATATACACTGAATATGGTATGTGTGTGGACTCAAATTTCGAGATATTGTTTCGCGTTTTTGATATATAAGTATATCATGTATATGTTCTCCTCGATAATTTTAGGTAGGTGTCGATTTTTGAAGCTGGGGTCCAGCTATTTCGGAGGGGGGAGTCATGTCACGAGTAGAACATTCGGTATATTAGTGATTTCGAACCGTGAGGGTTTAATAAACATGGAGTCAATCAGATCATTCGTCGACAATGATCTTTCTTAACTGACCAAGGAACTCTCATGAGAAACGTGCAAATCTGGAATGAACTGTTATCTATCAATATTGGATGTCGTGAGGGTTCCAAAGTTTGTCTTGTATTGGGCTACTCTTTTCTCGACAAGAACTCGTCAATATGGTTATCGTTAGGTATATACCAGGTGTAACAGGATCATGATACACTCAATTTGGAGATTAATCAAGAAATTTCACATTTTGACAGCATTACACTTGACAATATGAGTACATCAGACTCGATCAAAATAGTCATGGCACACCCAATTGGAGAATCGAGAATGGAATTTAAATCAATATTGGAGTTTGAATGTCACTTATATGACATCATTGGAATCAGAGAAATGCAGAATTCGAAATTGCAATGATTCTCAGGCTGCTCCATTCGAAAATCGAAAATTATCATCACAGCAAAAAATCAAACATATTCATGTGAAAACATGACGTTTACCAAGTTGACTGGTCATTCCAAATTTGAATCAATTATCTCTGAAAGTAAAGGAGAAAAAGGGAGTGTACCTTGATCCTGGTACACCTGGTATAGGAGGTTATAGGAGGAGGACTGATCACCAATCATTTTCCATTTTCATGTTTGAAACTGAAGCAGATTCGTCCTCGGAACGGAAATTCCATATTTTGCCATATTATTTTACTCCAAAGATTTATTAATCAAAGTGTCACTGTCTGGCGATTGAATTTTCCTTCTAGGGTAATGAGCGCAGTGACATTTTGGGGCAAATCTGATTGGTCCACACTACAGGTTTGGAAAAATACTGAAATTCGTATTTATAGAGGAGAGAAGAGAAATGTACTATGGTACAAGATTGAATTTCCAATGTTTCGATAATTGACATTACTGTCGAATTTTTAGTTCATCAACATCGCATGAAAAATTCGAGAATATAGTTCAATAAAAACATATTGATAATAAATATGAAGATTTCATTATGAATAGCTATGAAATCATCGCGCTCCATCAGGTCCAACTATATATTCCCGATTGGAAAAAAATATAATCAATCATTCTGAATCTCCTGGATCATCAGTGTAAACAACTCTTGAACCATTTATGATTACTATTGATCATTTTCACTTGATTGGTTGAATCTTCTTATGACGGAGGGTAGAGGATCATAATAATATCAGCACAAGGTCCCTTGTGGTATCGATGCAGGATTCTCATTCTTCATTTTTCTGTATTATTCAGACCGTTATAGAGATCTCTTAGGATTTTCGATTCCATAGCTCTAAGAATAATGAAAAAGGACAATCAAAGGAGTGCCCGACCCCAACAAAAGAAATATTTGTATGGTATATTTTCCTTCGACTAGGTAACCTTTATATCTGGAAAGGATGAAGTCCGCTGCCGAAGCATATCGTCGGATAGTGGAAAGCTTTTGTGTAAATAAAATAGAAGTGAATTCAGTCAGCAAAGTTTCCTGCCAAGGATGTTATTACGAGAAAGTGTTGTCAGCATAAAATATAAATTCTTCGTTTCATTATGGCATTAATAAAGCTGTTCCAATATTGAGAGAGACCTAGAGCATAGCATTATTTCGTGATGGACTAAGTTTTTGTATTCGCAGAGTTAACAGTTTATCTACTCACTAAATCGGAAGTAGACGTCTGCTTTCCCATTTCAGACAAGAATGGTGTGTATTAATTCCAATGATGGAAACAAAATATCACATTTCGTAAGAGGTGAAACGTATTGATGGCTCTACATAAAGGGATTTAGCTCACACACATAATATGCTGATGCTCTTGGAGTCTTCAGTCACGAGCTATTTACCTAGTTGGTGATACCACACTCAATAATTCTGTGATATATCATTGGAACGCCGCAGGAAACTTGGCGGCCAAAACTTGCAGTCTTCCTTTGTTTTTAGCCTGTTTTGTTTTTCTATTGAACGGCAATTCTATTTGCTGTTTCAGAATTCACACGAATTCTTGCCAACAATTCATCAGATGAAGAGGTTAGCAGTGAAATTCGTCAAATGAACCATTATTCCCTGATGTCATGGTGTACATTCGTGCAACTGATAATCCAAGGTAGTGGGAGGAAATAGAAATAGTCCGAATTGGAAGCATTTTCGCAACATGCAAAGTGAGATATCGTCAACAGAGTATATCGCCCTTGTGAAATCCAATGCTTTCTAGATAGATGAGACAGATTGAGCAAGGTCTTCACTCATGGAGCATAACAAATTCCGAATGCTGTACAGTTTGTTGTTTATTATTATTATTATTATTATTATTACAAAAATGATAAGAGCAGGAGCCAGAGGCTCATAATGCTCAGGATAACAAAGTTATGTAACAATTTGTGCCCTATAGTCTAATAATTGGATGCATTGGATGCTTAGAAAATAGCGAATAAGAGAATAAGAAACCAAGTATGAAAAGTACTCAATATATCGATATTAGTTATTGTTCATATGGTGGTCCAGGCGGCTTTTGAACGAGTTCAGAGATGGAGCAGACACAACTCCATTGGTTAAAGAGTTCCATTGATTGACAACACGGTTGGAGAAGAAATGTTGTCTTGTCGAAGTGCGAAAATTCTCTTTGCGCAGTTTGTAGACATGCCCACGAAGCCGAGGGTCCGTATCTAGATTGAAGAAATCTTGACCAATGAAGAAATTGCCGTGCAGGATACGGTATGTAGTTATCAGGTCACCACGTTCACGTCTCGATTCTAGGTAGGGTAGTTGCAGTCTTCGAAGTCGGTCTTCATAGGGGATGTTCTTGAAACCACGAGGAATTTTGGTGGCTCTTCTTTGAACTCCTTCAAGGCGATTAATGTCCTGTCTGAGTAGGGGGGACCAGATAACCACTGCAAACTCGAGCTGGGGCCGGATGTAAGTGTTGTAGATTTTGAGCAATCCAAGATATTTTTCATGTATGAGTTCAGAAGTGGGCCTGATGACTGTTTCTATATCTGTCAAGTTCGCAAGTTGATTATTTTCTTCACTGAAAAATTCCTGGTGTTATCCTGTATGTTATAATAATGATAAATGATGAACGACATTTCTGCCTTCAGGTGAGCAGTCTGATATCGTTCATGCAGTAACTAGTTCGACTTCTCTACGAAATTTAATTGGGGCATTTGGGCGTATATAAACTAGATCTTCAACATACTTCTTCTTCTGTGAAACCATCGAATCACGTTAATAATGAAATGCCAATAATTCAACTGTATTGAATTCAAAGTAACATTGATGAGTAGGTAAAAGATATTTTGAATTTCCTAATATCGCAATTTAGTATTGAAATGCCAATCATTGAATTATCGAACAAAAAAGAAGTAATAGGTATTGGTATGATAATTTTTTCACTGTTTCATCGTATAACATCAAAAAACTCATCATCCAATCACTATATGAGGATCTTTTTATTATCATATGAGTTAATGAACTTGATCATAGTGAAAACGAAACTATGCTCGCCTATTATTTTACCAGATTTTTCGAACGTCATACGATTTCATATAACAGCTACTAAATTGTTTTCTTCGTGAAACCTCCAGAGATTTCAGTTGAATTCATTACGTATGATGTTCATCGATTCGGTTGCGTGTTGCGTGAGATCTGAAACATTGAGAAAGAGTTCTTTCAGATACCACAACAATAATTCTCGATGTCATTAGTGCTTTACTGATTCAAATCCACCCAAGATTATCCATTTCATGAATACATTATGATAAATTCGGAAAACTAGATCCCACTGAATAGCTCTGAAGCGAGAACTACGAAGGATAAAATAACGTTCCGCCCTTCGAGTGCTCCAAAGTAAACACACGATAACCGAACAAGTAGGGCCACAAACGTCAAACTAACGCGGCTGCTGGCGCCCCCATTATCGGCCTAAGTCCCCGAAAGCTCGCCCGGAACCGATGAAACTCCTCGAACAGGCCATTCCGGGGAGTTCGCGAGGGCACTAGGTGTTCGACTCCGGGTGCTTAAGAATGAAGGACGTATCGAGCACGTGGATCTCCCGAGCTCCCTGAGGCATTCCCATGGCCGCCCTAGACTACAATCTCCATCTGTTCGCCTCGCTGCTGAGACTGCTAGTCGGTGAGTTTGGTGTTCATATATCGTTCGAACTTTGCTACCCAGGGAACCAGAGGACGTTTCAATGACGTCTTTTTACGTCAGTTGAATGACCAAGGTGAGGTCAGGAGTTGACGTCGTATTACGTGATAATTGAAGTGATTAAGTCACAGCCCAATGACGTCATATTACTCACGTTTATTGACGTCATTCACTCACCAAAATGAAGGAGTTGATATTACCGGTGGAGCTGTCATTCAATATGGAGGAACCCATCGAATATTTGAATATGAATACGTAGGTATCTCTCTATTGAACCAAAAAATTATGATTCCTGAATATACAGGGTGATTCACATAAGAACCGACATAGAGCAGGGGCATGTAGGGGGTCCCAAAATATGACAATTTAACGCAACTTACCTCTATCCGAAGTTGCTTCCCTAAGGAGTTATAGGGTTTGAAAGTGAAGTTATAAATTTTGAAGAAAATCAATATCTCCGTTATTCTTGAAATCAAAGCAACCAAATTTGGTACACATTGTGGATATAATCAGGGCGTTACTTGACAGTAACTAGAGCTGAATTGAAATTTGTAAAGGTGGTATACCGGGTGGCGCACCATTAATATTCAACAGAATTTTGTTAACCCTTGATGGATTTCAAAAATCTTTGCTTTGTTGTGTGGGCAATTCAATCCTAAAACTTCTCTTACTCTAGTAATTTTTCGAAAAACCTCATCATTTTCATCAAAAACTCGAATAACTGAAAACACGCGGTGTGTTATTTAAAATCATCGAAAATTCAAAAGTTGGCTATGAAAATAAACGTACAACAAAAAAGTAGGTTATTAATTGTGATCAGTAGAAATTGGCTGGCAAATTATTATTTAGATACGTAACAAAATACGTAAAGTAAGGACAGATACTGAAATGTGAAAAACTGGGATTAACAACTAACCAAAATAAACACAAAAAACTTGAACAACAACCAGAACGAGCAATTGTTCATCGATTAATTACTTAATTGTCAAGTTTGACGTTTATTTTCATAGCCAACTTTTGAATTTTCGAATTTTTCAAATAACACACCTAGAGCACGCGTTTTCAGTTATTCGAGTTTTTGATGAAAATGATGAGGTTTTTCAAAAAATTACTAGAGTAAGAAAAGTTTTAGAATTGAATTGCCCACAAAACAAAGCAAAGATTTCTAAAATCCATCGAGGGTTAACAAAATTCTGTTGAATATTAATGGTGCGCCACCCGGTATACCCCCTTTACAAATTTCAATTGAACTCTAGTTACTGTCAAGTAACGCCCTAAATACCCCCACAAAGTGTACCAAATTTGGTTGCATTAAGTTCAAGAATAACGGAGATATTGTTATTTTTTCAAAATTTATAACTTCACTTTCAAAGCCTATAACTCCTTTGTGAAGCAACTTGGTATAGAGGTAAGTTGCGTTAAATTGCCATATTTTGGGACCCCCTACATGCCCCTGCTCTATGTCGGTTCTTATGTGAATCACCCTGTATGAATGATAGTGATTAGTAGTAGTCGACTTTCATCCAATTTCGCCGAAATATAATTATTATGATCTTCAAGCATATCGGTACATCTCTTGGCAGTGTTTTAAGAATGTTTGTATATTTGTGTTATATATGACAGCTTCTTGTGAGTCGAAACATATTCCGAAATAACCGTTTGGGTAAGACTTAGAGATGTTTTTCTGTGGAACTTACAACGATGTAATTTATGTGTTTCTCTATTGAATCACCATTTCACCGGTTATACAGGGCTGGGCAAAAGTATGGAACCAGGTGAATAACTCGGTAACCATTTGTTAGATTTCTTCGAAAATATGTTCAGGGTGATTTCAGAACGTGGTGGATTTGAAAATGTTCTCGTCGATGTTGCCACTTTTTCAGTTATTCCGGAATTATTATCAACTTCCTTATCTTAAATAGAACACCCTGTATTTTATTGAATTTCCAGACTCTCTCTGAAAACCTGATTTCATCGATTTTTCACACTTGGGGTCTATCAAGGATATAAGGTGTTAAAAATCGAGATATTTCAACTCTAGAATTTTTTTGTGTCGAAACTATTCATTATCGGTCGAAACGGCTTCCATGACCTACTATCTTTTGGTATTTAATGGGAATAGATACAGGGTGATCAGATGTCTGAATCCTAGACCACCCTGTATTTGTTTCAATTAAATGTCGATTGTCGGTAGAAACTGAATCAGAAGTTGACGTAGGGACTGTGAGCCGTTTTGACCAATAATGAGTAGTTTCGACACAAAAAAAATCCTATAGTTGGAAAATCTCGATTTTGAGCACCCTATATCTGAGTAATCATTCTTGCCTGACCCCAAGTGTGATGAATCGATGAAATCAGCTTTTCAAAGAGAATCTTCGAATTCAATAAAATATAGGGTGTTCTATTCAAAATGAGATACTCAATAATAATTCCGGAATCCACCACGTTTCGAAATCAGCCTATACATATATTCAAAGAAATCTAACAAACGGTTACCAAGATATTCATACATGGTTCCAAACTTTTGCCCAACCCTGTATATATCACCTCATATGAGGTAGTGCGTTCGGATTTTGTATGCCTCAATCGAATAGGCTACTCACTCCTTCCAGAAAAAATCTGGAAGTATAGTGCTTCAAATGATCTTCCCTTCATCAAATAATAGTTAAGGCTGTGCGAATCTGAATATTCCAGGTTTGTCCACATTTCGATGAGAGCTCGTTGAGTACCAACTTATCGATATTTGTTCATGAAAATCGGTTTCAAATCATATCAGATCATCCAAAGTTTCATGGAATCAACGAAGTATACGAGGTTTTCCTAGATATCTCCGCACAAATATTGATCAACATGTGTTTGTTCAGGTACTTGAAAAGTCCTAAAAAATAAAATAAATCAGCCTGTTCCAAATGGGGACGTGGTGTCACAAACTTGAGAAGAAGAAGCTGCATACTGTATATCTAGGCATACCATTGATAAAGCGAGTGAAAATTATCAAATAAGAAGTTTCAACAAGAGTATTAGCTTTTCACTTCACAATCTATTTAACTTTCTCTGATGGTAGTTTCATAAAGTTATTCAGCGATAGATAAAGACTTGCACTTCGCTGTTTCCTCCTTTTTGAATCGACTCCTCTTGAAACATTTCAGTTCGCGTTTACTGTTGAAAAAAGTGAGAGCTACTCAAACACTAGACTCAAGTTCTGGCCGGATAACTGAACGAAAATGCTCCTTCAGTAATATTATTATCTCCTGGGATCAGCTTAATTTTAATTCGCCATTTTCTCGAGGACTACAGCAAGTGAAGGCTAACGAGAAATATAATTTAATTTCTACAAAAGAAATGAGGAATTGTTTGCCTGGCTTTTTACGTAGGATGCGGATACCAGCCCATAAGGAAAATGAAGATATATAACAGCATCCATTTTACAGTGTAATTAAAAACGTGATTGTATCGAAAAATGTTGAATTTGAGGTTCATCAAATTGCTGGAATACCGAGATCAAAGGTAGCTCTGGAATACGAATACGTGAAACATCTTCAAAATAAGTTTGGAAACCTAATTGTTAATTGATCATGAATAGATCATCGGCTTATGGACAAGTCACTACACACATAATGGCTATTTATACATCAAGGGAGCAAAGGTATTCATTTCCTCCAGCGTGTGATACTAGCTCTGGGCCGATGCTGAGAACGATACCGACATTTCCGATTTTGTCGTTAGTGGACATCTGATATAGCTTCTATAAGTATTTTCCAATAATCCAAAATATTATTTATTTTTTATTCATCTGATTGTGTTATCATAATTCGCCCTGATCAATCTTTTAGCCACCATCGCCATTTTGAATTTATATTTCATTCAATACTTCCCGATAGTATCCCATAATCCCCGACTCTACTCTAGTGATGGAGACACTGGTTTGGTTTACTTGGATAGCATGCTAAAGCTAATTCATTTTACCTCCCACGGAGAGAGAGTATTCTTTTTCCTTCCGTGGAAGTGAATTGACATGTTTGTGTCAGTGACGGCTCCTCAGAGGAGGCAATGGAGGCTGAGCCTCCTCAGAGATTCTCCACAAACTGATATTATCTATACTTCCTCATTGAAAGGACACCAAAATACATGGATCTCGATTTTATTTCCTGTTTTTAGGTAGATATTTTTGAATTGACAACAGTGCTTGCCCACGCATCACACGTTGAAGTCTCCAAATTACGCGTAACAAATTCAACTTGGCAACATCTATAGGAGGATAGACTCCTTCACAAATCAAAACCCACGCGCGCAATGCAAATGCCCGAATACGCCCGAATAGCACGTGTTTGTCGTGTCGCGTCGGGAATTGCGGACAATCCAGCGCGAGTGCATTGTTCATGTTTATGTTAAGTTAATGGTTAGGGGCTCTATAAATTTCTGAAAAATGAGTGTTTTAAACGATTAGGATTTAGTGGAATACTTTTTGGTTAAGCCATTCAGTGCTTTGTCTTATGAAGATAAATTGATTGTGAAAAACAAACGTCCGACACCGGAATTAAAAAATCTGATTGTAACAGGTATCAAATAAAATCGGTTCTTTCAATTCTGATAATTATAAAAAATATATTTTTTTGACGGGATCTGAAGTAAGGAATAAGCTATTTTGTTGGTACTGCGTATTATTTTCAACCGATAAGTCATCATGTTGAGGGCGATTAGGATATAATGATTTGAAAATTTTGCCTCGCGGATTGGATAGACACTGCAAATCACAGGAACACATCTTTTCAAGTATTAAGTTCAGGTCGACTGGTAAACAGAATGTCATTAAAGCTATTGATTTGGGTGAGTAGAGAGTTGTTCTTCACAGTAAATCCCATATCATTCAGCCTCCTCTGTCATGAAAGTCACGAGCCGCCACTGGTTTGTGTCCTTATATGAGGGAGCGAACGCCTACTTTCGATGCAGTGAGTAATATACTCATTTGCTAAGAATTACTACGAATAAGCAGATAGCTATTAGATAGACATTTTGTAATTTTAAATAAATTCCTTCTTGTTAATCCATCGATCCATCTGGTTAATCTGTATGCTAATCTAGGAATATCAATGAAAGTCGTGAAGCCAGTCCGACGTACAACGCTGAATACCTCCCGATATCCTTCACTTCGAATTTACATCTGAAAGGTGTGGTTAATCTATTACGCAATATCCGAGGCCCCTTCTGATGACTCGATCTCCCACAATATGATCAATGTCATTCCGAGGCATTCTATCCCGGCCTCCTAGATTTCGCAATGCGACCATTCAATTGTTGAAGGCATGCAGTAAATTAAAGAGGCGTGTCACCATCATTTCCTAGGTCCTTTGGACAATAATGCGGGAAAAGGCCGTTACTTGCCGAAATAGATGAAGAACGATTCATAAAGGCGGTTGTAAAAAGAGCCGGCATTCTTAGTGGTCCTGCGACTTTTCTTAGTGACGCTTAACGGCGAAACGGAAGCAATAATTAAGGATTATATTGCCGAATAATGACAAGCAGTGGCCGAGGGTCCGGAATTTGCTTTAGAATTTCTCTCCGAGTAGAAATATAAAACCACTCTTTCTTTCATGCTCATGGGTAAGGTATGCTTCGCCCACTAAACATATTCCAGTATCAGAAACGTTTCAGAAATGTCTAACGGATATCTGAAACCTTTCAAGTTAAGTCTATCTGAAGTTTCAGAAACGTCTCAGAGAATGCAAATATCCCAACTCAGTGAAGAGTCATGGAACGTTTTAACAACATCGTCCCAGTCACGTTGCAAGATGAATAATGATTTTCAACCTTGTATACAGTTCTATCAACACTTCAAAGAATGTGGATATATGGTGTAGAAATAATTATACACATACAGTAAAAAAAGACAAATTCATCAGGTACTACTTATTCTTATTTCACAAACAGTAGGCAATTGCTTATCACAACACAATCGTCCACTATAACCCAAAATATCCTAATAAACACTTTCAATGAAACACTGTCCCCAGAACGTCTAAAGAATGTACAGCCAACCAATAATTCGATTGCCAAAAGGATCTATTATCCTACCTTTTATGTTAACAGCTTCTCATGATTGTAATCTGTCCAACAATATCATTCACATTTCCTGCTGATGTGGAATTATGTTCGATGAAATACTTTTCAAATCCTAATGACCCTTTTTGACTCCTCCAAACTAAGCGAATGGATACGATGGATCACAAATTAACTATCAGGTTTGGTTACAACTGCCAATAAATATTGAATGTTGTTGAGCAATGAGCTCACGGACACGATCATAACATATTTAATTCCTCAGCCCATCACTAAATCTCGTCTTAGTGGTGTCGTGTGATTTCGTTTGCCTGTGACCTTGTACCAATCCTTTTTCTTCCTGCACTTCTTACACTCGGGTCTCGCGCACTCATCACATAACTTCCCTTAGCAACAAGAAATTCGACATATTACTCGATCTCTTTTACAATTCGGGGCAGGATACCAAAGTATATGGCGCGTTAACAATATTGAAAATTGAATAAGCGTTAAGGTGATTGGTAGGTACTGCGTACAACAGTAGCAGCAGCTGCTTTTTAATCAAGGCGGCTCAGTGGTCGAGAGCGTGAAGGCGCTGAGTTCGTATGGGGACTCCCACCGAGACATAGGTTCGAATCCTAGTTAGGCCATGGATGTTTGTGTTTGTCTGCTTACCTAACCCCGCACAAGTTTCGGCTTATGGGGCGTTCGGTCCCAGTGCTGGGACCAACGAGGTAATGCAGTTGCAAAAAAAAATTGACGATTTTCTATATCTACTGATATTTATTATGATGTAGAATAGGTGTAGGAATCACAACAAAAAACATCAGTAGAAGCAGCATGAGAACATACATTCTTACATAGCTGCATTTCTCTTGGAACGTTTCATTTTGGTTTTGTTCAAACGGTCTTGCAACTGAAAAGTATTCTAAAATTCATGGAAAAACTTCTGGGTTACGTTTCAACTAACCTTTTCAACGGTCCACAATATATAGGGTGAAATTGAAATGTTTCTGGAAGGCTTCATGTTCAGAGGGTCTCTTATACCTCATTCCGGGAATTAATACATGGGCCATTTTTTGTTTCGGGCAATATCACTATACTGAAATATAATTGGTGAAACATTGGCATCATCCAATGGTGAACATAATTGACGTTTACAAAGTCGAAAATTCCATTGCTGTGGAAAATGAGGTTGATTGGTCACGTGTGGGTTGATTCGTCTTCTGGATTGGTAGAGCAAGTCTGATAGTGTTCGTTAAACAAAAAATATCGCTGTGATACAGGAGAAACCGTGAAAAAGGTCGATTCTGATTAGTTCTCTAGAACAACAGTGGAAAAGTCAATGATATTTCCGGAGGTCAGTTCATTTGATTTCGAAAAACGGTAAATGACGAATTCTCACTTGGTGTTCATCTGAATACTTTGTACATATTGAAGATAGTATTCCCTGGCTCATCTGGGACTTTATGTCTGAATTCAATTAGTTTTCGAGATACACCGTGTCAATTAATTTTCCTTCCATGATCACTACTGTATTTTAGCTTTTCAATATGGAGAAAGTCGAATTCTCAAAACTTCATGCATTATGCAACCTAACCTAACCTAACCTAACCTGACCTCTTGAGTGCACCCACATAAAGATTTGGAGTCTAATATGGACAATTCTCTTTTTCACAATATTTTGAACTTTTATGGAGCGGTTTGATGGTGCTGAATACACTCTCATTCTCAACTTCAACTCCCTGTATCTCGGATCCTGAACTTATGAACATAACTTTCAAAAGTTCAATGTGTATAAGGAGTAGGAATCTCCTATAGTCTAATTCACTTTGTGGACAACCATAAATTCGCCTATATACTTCGTGGTATTATTCTAAACTCAAGATGAATCCCCTTATTGGGAACGTGACATTCCCAATTGAATAATGAAGATTATACCTGAAGTTCGAAATTGTGACACGTACTTAATGCGTCCAATCTTAATAGAAATCGGATTGGGTGCATCCCACGTTTCTAGGATTTATGCGTTATAGAGGAGCAGTTTACTCATGCAAATTATATGGCAAAGAAAGTGCCAAGATGAATTGAAGTTTCAGGAAATTTCAAACGATCTAATCTACCCATACGACAACTTGAAATTAGGTTCATATAGGTATAGCTGAGTTCTGAGACCATTTTACTTTGTGGAACTTTTAACTCTGCTTCGAAAACAAACTAGTGAGCCGAGAATCGTGTATATATAATGGAATTCAGAAAAATCCAGTACCTACATAAAAGTTTGTACTATGAGAATATAGGAAAGGTTGATCAAATAACTGTAAATAATGAGCAAATATCGGGATATCTCAGAGAAAACATTGTTGTGACCGCTGAGTCGAGTCAAGATGACAGAGCAGCAAAAAAAACATACATGACACATGTGACAGAATTTTAAAAGTTGTTATCATTTCATATTCGAATGAAATGGTTTTTCGAATGTTATTCTTATGCTGAATTAGATCCGACAATCAACGAATTGATTAATACAGTCCACTCTATCGAAATTACAATTATTCATGGTCATTCGAGCCGGATCTTGGATGTGAGCAGTATCACCATTATTTGAAGTATTCCAACCGATACAAGGGAGTCTACAAGGCGATTGGTAGCGAGTTTTGATATTTCTCAAGCAACTAGCAGGTGCAAGGTGCAGGGTCAGTGACTCCTTACCCGAATTTTCAGGTAGCTTGTATTCGTTATTCGATTCCGCGATTTCAATTTATTCGAATAAACTATTTCGATATTCGATCAAATGAGCCTACTTTCAGCGATTAATTCGAATAAATCTAACTTCTGACATGTAGAGAAAGTCAGGTGAACCCGATCGACTGAGCCATGTCTCTTCTTTTTCAGAGCAGAACCCAACACCCAATTGCAAAATTTATGAATGACGCTGTTCAGTAGGATATGTTCAGCGGATATGTACTCGTCTGAATCAAAGAAATTTCCAGATGATGTCAACAGTAAAAATATAGTTGAAAAATCAATGAAAGATTTAAGTATCATTCAGCTTGTTGATGCCCACTCTAAGTAGCACATTACAGCTCGCGAATGGTTTTGGACATTTTTATAATTGATCATCAGTTATGATTTTGCATTTCTACCTAAACAGATGAGAAGGATCTCTTGATCCAATGCGGAACAGCATTGATTCGACCATATCGCGCTCTTTGAATAGGTCCAACCTAATAGTTCTCTGATTTTTCTACAGAAGTTCCTTGACTCAATGATAAGAAGAAATCTGGATTCGAATGAATATTTCTTCATTATCACGATACGTATTGGTTGAAGCAAGAATCAATTATTATGGAACAAGAAAATCCATTTTTGTGAGGTTAATCTTCCATATCATAATTGAATAATTTTTTTCTTGCATCAAGAAATTTCGAGCTTGCTACAAAAAGATAATTTCTCATCATAATAGGTGAATACGTTCCCAAAAGATCCCATTTTGTTTTGCCAATAGATTCTCATAAAAATGACAACTAAAGGTTTTATTGTCAAAACTTGGTCATCCTATCATAACATTACAAAAATGAAAACATGTATAATATAAATTTGAACATATACCTGAATAATAGTTGAAGTAGGTACCTACTGCATATTTATCTTACTATCAAATAGGTCTTCAATGCATGTTTTGTTAGTTGCATAGGCATATTTAGGGCCGATTGCATGAAGTTTCCTGTTAACTTAACGAGGAATCAACTCTTTAGTACTAGGTACATATCTTTTACCTATATGTAGTTTGAAACATGTTACTTCTCGTTACAGGAATCCTTAGTATAGTTGTGGAAAAAATTCCACCTATCTAATTATATTCATTTCTTTCAAATACAAAATTTCATTGGGGCGCTAAGAAATTCCGTGCCGAGGAGCACTGAAACCCTTCAAAATGGGTCTGATTGTGACGAAATTTAGTTGACGCAGCTTTCAATTATTATATTCAGCGAATTTGAAGATGAAATCACTTTTGCGAAGAAGTCACATAATTTGGAAACGGTCCTTCATGCTTCGAATAATCCACTCGAATCGTATTATAATGATTACGATCATCCGAAACTTTCACTGAACTGCATCAATAATGCACTTAACTTCGAATGCTCGCAGTTAAAGCCATCTTAGCATCTCTATAGATCCTAAAAGCGAATCGTCAAATACTATAATATTATCATCGACGACAGCCCTCATATATTGGAATGGAAGGAAGGAACATTTGAACTAGATGACTTTGGAGCATTTGTACTAGAAAACTGTGGAGCAATTGTACTAGATTACTGTGGAGTAATTGTACTAGATGACGATGGAAAAAAGGAGTTGAATTTTTTTTGGGGTTTGGTCCTGGTCCAGCTGATACTTTGGAATGCCTTCCTACTCACGCCTATTCAATAATACACTATGAGTGTGAAAATAATATGAACCAACTTGTTGTTAAGAAGAAGGAAGAAAAATTAATCAGCAACATTTGATTTTCTACGTTTGAATGAGGGCTAACATTATTTATTGTCCACCAAAGCGAGACATTGAAACGTGAGGTCATAGTGGGTAGAACTGATAAATATACTTCTTATTTTTGTGTCATTTGGCATCTTCCTGTGATATTTTATTCTCCGTCAATGAGACAATTGGTCGTAAAGTTACACATTGGTGGTAAAAAAATGTAAGTTGGCTCAAGTTTTTCGATAACACTACGATGCTACGATCATTCATAAAAAAGCCTGTATATATAGTGCAGTTTCTAGTTGTGAGAATCACTCTCACTATACCGTCTAGAAATACTATCCCTTCATCGTAAAATCATGTTTGTGTTCCTGCTATGGAATCCACTATATTTCAACTATCAACATGTAATACGCTGACCAAATCATTCATAAATTACTTGAATCATTTTCCAAATCATTTGAATCCTCCTGAATCGACAAAATACTGCATGCTGTGAAACCATCAATCTGACTGAGACTCACGAGAAAGGATGAGTCATATCAAATAGCTATTATACAAATTAACACTTATTCCATTAAACTAGTATAGTTTCTCTGGTCAGAATATTCATTGTCTTTCCTTGCGTGATTTCATTCGATTATTTCATTCACACCTGGCTGGACCTATGAAATGTCATGATTGAAGTCACGTGATATGCGATATCAGCGGTTATTTCATTCACACCCGGCTGGACCTATGAAATGTCATGATTGAAGTCACATGATATGCGATATCAGCGGCTATTTAGGTTAACAAACAATATGAGCGGCTATTCTGTTCGCCAGCATAAGAGTGCTATGGTTGTCAAACTTTGACATGTCACTCAAAAATTGAAATGTCTCGTTTTGGGTGAACTTCCACTACGGAAATTCGTAATTATGTGAGCGAATCGATATCAGAAAATAACAAGAAGAGTGAAGAGTCTGTCTAGAACAATTCATTGTTTTTTGTCAGCAGAAAAGCTATGAATTTTGTGCGACTACCCGGACTACCCCATCTCTCGTGATTGCCCAAATCCTTAAAGATTGGGTGAGGAGAATGATGAGGAATATTAGGAATACACAGTTGAAATTGATATGTAAAACTATATACAGGAAGGTTACTTCAATGAACATAAACGTTAGACAAATCCATTTGAATATATCGAATTCGAAGGTGCCAGGGTTGCACATAATGCAAAAAGGCGAAGCCTACAATATTTTCCTCAAACAAGAAAGAAAAGTACAGAAGCTCTAATCAAAGAATACTAACGCTATCAATAGCGTTAATATTCTTCCTTTGCCCTAACTTCAGATGAATCGGTAATGATTGTACGTAGATATGATAAGAATACTCCCGACGGCCTTCAGAAGAATTTTTATTCAAATAGTATCTGCAGAATTGTAATTTGAATGAAAAGTTGAAACTCATATGAACCAGTATTTTTATACTGTTCATGAAATAACCTTCCTGAATATCACTCAACCATGACAAATGGAGACTATTATTTTCTTTAATTCATCTCGAGTAACTTGTATTTTCGGACAATTCAATTCGACCATATGAACATAAATAATCATAGAATAACTCCCTCGAGCTAAAGCTCTCGGGAGTTATTCAGATTATTATTGTTCATATGGTCTCATCAAATTGTCAAAATACAAGTTACTCTCGATAGAATTATGAAGAAAATAATAGTCGGCTATTTGTCATGGTCTCGGGATATTACCTACGACTATTTAGGTAAACAAACAATATGAGCGGCTATTCTGTTCGCCAGCATAAGAGTGCTATGATTGCCAAACTTTGACAAACCTATCAGACACTCAAAAATTGAAATGTCTCGTTTTGGGTCAACTTCCACTACAGAAATCCGTGAAAATGTAAGCGAATCGATATCAGAAAATAACAAGGAGAGTAGAGAGTCTGTCTGAAACAATTCATGTTTTCTTGCCAGCAGAAAAACTATGAATTTTGGGCGACTACCCCATCTCTCGTGGTTGCCCAAATCCTGAAAGATTGGGTGAGGAGAATGGTGAGAAATATTTGAAATACACAGTTGAAATTTATATGGAAAACTATACATATACAGGAAGGTTACTTCAATGAACATAAACGTAAGACAAATCCATTTGAATATATCGAATTCAAAGGTTATTCAGATTATTGATGTTCATATGTTCTCATCAAATTGTCAAAATACAAGGTACTATCGATGGATTCATGAAGAAAATAATAGTCGGCTATTTGTCATGGTCTCGGAATATAACCTACGACGGTTCATACAAACTGCTATACTCAAGTATCCGCATTTCCAAGCTGCCAAGCTGACAACTTTTGTATGAGCGTCACCTTGGGTGCCAATTGTGGAATTGCCAAAATTTAACGTAATGGATCAAATTGTGGATTGCGGCATCTGTGTAATCGGCATAATGGAACATTATAACTTCATCTCCGCATTAACACGTTCACAGTTTAGATTGTTTCAACTATTGCGAGGGTATAGCCAAAACAGACCGAAAAGTTTCTGTAGGTCAGTTTAGGTTAGACTTTTTGAGATTCCACAATACCATGAATCAGTTTGGTGAATTTGTAATATCTGCGTTTGAATTATCTACGATCCATCATCATATACGGGTGTTTCCGAAATTGGGGTAATGAATGAAATAGGGCGTATTATGAGACATAATGACCGATAAAGCACAAGGAAAAATTGTTCTGAACATTATTTTGAAAATTTGCGCTTCCACCATACAATATCTTTCAAATATTATTGAACGTCCGCCAACACTGCAAAAGTCATTATTACTGCCGGTGCTTGTAATCTCGCCGAAAGCAAACGCTTGGGTTGGGCTATTAACCTCTGATCGATGATTTACAGAAGTTTCAGTCAAACTTTGAAGCTCAATATCTTGCAAAATATTTGTATTTCGACAAAAATGCTTTTTTTCATTTCGTTTTGTTTCGTCACCTATCTTCCATTTCATTGGTCGTCCCAATTTCGGAAATACCCAGTAGGTAGGTATGTACACTGGGTATTTTTGGTACACAGAAAGGAAGCTGTATTCTTCTCATAAAAAAGTATACCTCACATACCGATTTTCTGGAATAATTTTAATTTCTCGTTGTATCATAGTAACTTCGCCACCTAGCGGTCATTTTAGGAACTTGAGAATATTTTGAATCAATACCTACCGATATCGTCAATACATTGTTTTCCCGAAGCTGTAAGGTTCATGACTTCCATATAATATTGTACCTCGCCGACCTTAGTGGGACAACTTGTATACAGCGCATGCGTGAAGTATGGAAACATGATGATATTTTTGATACGATATTCAGTAACAAAATGTTGGTTATGTATATTAGATATACCAGCGATTTCCATTATTTTTGAATGGGACATCTCGATTACAATTGTTTGTAACAGTTTTTTGATGCCGATGCCATCAGCATACGATGTCCATCAATATTCAAAATTAATTTCGAGACATTAGGAATAACATCTCCATCGCAACCATTGATATATTTATCAAATGATCATATAAAATGGGCCACTTGGTATTTGTTATAGTTCGAGAAAGTTTTTATACTGATAAACATGATATAGGGGTGCCAAAAATATCTCCATGTTTACAAACTTTTCTTGCACACTGTATAGAATAAAAATACTCTACTTATGGGATACAGAAACTCGATGGTTATTTATTATACTAGGAAGAAAAGTATTAGATTCTAGCTAGAGTACTGTTGTCCCCCGACGCGTAGCGGAGGGAGACAAAAAACTGTGAGCTAAATTCTAATATTTTCCCGCGTATAATACAGTAGTTTTTTTTGTCACAGGAAGAACGACCAATCAATGTAGAAAAGATATTACATCATATTGAAATAAGAACGTAAAATTTCAAGTTTTTATCTGGAAGTACACCGTTGCAGTCATCTCTTTGTAACCATCTTTATAATTCTTTTGAAGTAATCAAATATCTGTTAGTCTAATTCTGTGATTTGATTTTGGAAAATTTCGATCTCAATGGTTGTTTAGTAATTTACGTAACCGTGGAATGAAAGATAAAAGGACTTGCAGTTCTTTCTCGGAGACGGTGTTGATGGCTTATTTTCCGGAACTAGCTCAACAAAAGCAATCAACAATGCATATATACAGGGTGTCCGCCAAAGGCTATGTCGGAAATATTAAGGATGATAGGGTGAGCATTTTCATTTTCATATCTATATGACTTGCTCTTGTTTGAATCAGCTTATCATGAGGTAGCATAATTATAAGGTGAAGATCATTAGGTATGTATGATAAAAATCAATTGAAATTGTATTCAGCAAAACCTGTTCCTACTAGATTATTTTGTATCAATAAGAGGAATGAATGATGATTATTGTCGATCATAATATTCTTCCATCACAGTGTATACCAAACTTGATGGGTTCGTAATCGAGTTTGGTGTTTTAATTCATTCGGCACATTGTGTTTTATACCGAATCCAGCTGAGCGTTCCATAGGTACTCGGAGTTATGCAATTTCAAACGACTACTGAATGTTGTTGGCAACTTCACCTAGCCGAAACTCCCAAGTTATATGATTAAACACTAACTATATACGTATTAGAGAATTAGAACTACCGTTTCACCGGTTAATGTTGAATTTAAGACTCAGGAGGTTTAATCACAACTGATGGCCTCACCGTTTCGCTACAGTATAGCTCATCCATACTACACGGTGTCTAATAATAAATTGTGAATATCGTTAAGATTGTCCGCAAGATTATTTTTTTCTCAATTTCAAAGCAGCATTTTGTTGAGCATGAAATGGTGCAACCTCGCCCTAATTTAACTTACTCTTCATCTATTGAGGTGACTGAGATCCTCATGCTAATCATTGAATTTGTAACACCCTGTATACCTAATAGAATCAAGAAATACCTGATGTCATAAATGCAATAAATTGATACCTGAATTTTTGTCGCGAGTGAATTTTGCCTTTAAATGCATTTAATACTGCTAATATTGTGTTCATATTGAATTTCGTCTGTATTTGTGTGGCAGTGAAAAATCGATAACCGCTTCATGACAAAACCAATTAAAAGTATGTTCGCAGTACCAATATAATCAAACGCGAAATTTTATAATTATGATCATCATTACAGTAATTTGGAGAACGTCACAGACAATAAATAATTCCAGGAATAAAAGCAGTGCAGCATAGAGAACCATTACAATCTGCCTGTGACATTTCAAACCACTGAAATATGGCCGGCCTGTCTCAATTAAATAAGCGGCCGCAAGTGAGTTCGACTTTGGCTATGGCAATCCAAATGTTACTTTGGTTTTTTCTTTGATTTGTGGAGTGCCAGCTAGTGTTCATTTTCTATATTTCTCGTTATTACCAGCCGAGTTCGCTGCTGTATTGAGGGAAATAAATGATGCACCCATTACCCATGATGTTTCCTATATATTTTAGTCGTTCATTCATCGAAAAAATACGAACTCGAACATGATTTGCTTCTTTCAACGTAACATCCAGATTCGCCTCAGTTTGAGTGAGCTGTGAAGAACTGAATTATATATAACAGTTCATGGAAAATATTCCTCAAACTGTGATAATAAGCAGTCAGTTTCTATTATGTTCATGATGAAGTATTATTAATACAACTCCAATATGTGTAACCTCTACCTCATTGCTTTGATGAAATGACAAAAGTCTTGAACATCTTCATCTATCCAGCTTCAGTGAGTTATATAGAAGTAGTATCAGAGTTGATTGTCTTCAAGATATATATAATTCTCCTCAATCATGAGTAAGCTATGGTGAAGTGAATTCGAAAGAGTCAGTGTTGATTATAATCATGCTATAAGTTACCTCTTCAATATGTTGAACCTCTAATTGTTATGACGAAATGAGAATTGTCACGAACATAACCTCATCTGCAAACAAACATCAAACACAAATGTCCTGCATCAGTGAGCCGCAAAGATAGTCAGATTTGAATGTTGTCATGGCATATATACGTTAGCATCGAAAATATTGAACCCATAGGTACTTGCACTGATGTAATGATAATAATCTCTATAACATCATCACAGTTATGTCCATCTTAAAATTTTAAATAACAACAACATTCCAGGAGAAATAGTGACTTCCAAATCGAATGGTTATTCATTTGTAAGAACGAAGTTCTGCCTTCACTCAGAATTTTGTTTCAAGTCCAAATCATCATAACGAACTATTCAGATGAAGCTAGTGCTCCACACTCTTCTTGATATAAAAGTCAGTTAACAATCCTACTCAACTGCTTTGTAACTTATCACTATGGGTCGATATCAAACATTTGTGGTGGAGTGCTGTTCAGGGTTTAATCAGAGGGAATTACTGGCTGTTCGTTCTCTCCTAATCATTGTACCTCCAGAGATCATAGTCGGACAACGACCACAATATAACAAACGATAATTCTGGTATAATATCTCGAGCTTGATAATGTCAGATCAAGAGCACTGGATGAAATGCTCGATTTAGGTATCATTTTCAGGATACTGCATCGTATGATTATCAAAAATCCAATTTATCAGGGTCACACATCGTGGTTTAGGTGTGGGATGTGTTTTGACATTACAAAATTGCATCCATCGTCGCTTAACGATGAAGAACGTAATTAACCCCGTAATTATCACGTGGTTTGACGAAACGTGATTAATCAAGTGGATCACAATGGGCATCCATCAGAACATGATATATTTATAATCATACAGGAATTGATTCGTTTTACTTATGATGAATCATATACATAAAGTCGTCTTCACAATTCTTAATGATGATCAAATTACTCAATCAGATCATCGTATATGTTTCGATCCCATACAGGCTCATCTTTTGCGAAAATAGGAAATTTTACAACATTATATGATGTCGAAATTATTCAATACTATGAAGTAGAGTTACTCACATGGAGAAGGGAAAGAAGAAGAAAAAAAACGCAATATGATATGTATATTACACGATGATTTTCGAAAACATTTGTTTTCGTAAAGTAACTTTAAGAAACAACATGTTACTTTCATTCGGGAATAGATATCGATATAAATATATATAGGTAAGTTTGCCTCAATCAACTTGCTTCTATCCCAGGAGTCCACAGCCGAGCCATGTCCCAACTTTTTACAGACACGCTTTATATCTACTTAGTTTTGAAATAGTACTTTCCTCAATTTCATTAGTATTCAGTATTTGTATACTATACTTTCGACGAAAGTGAAGGTATTTCCACAATAATTTAGATGTATAGATTATTATAGAAAAACCCATGTCCCGAATCGATCCCAAATCAACAACTGCTAAATTTCATCAACTTTTGGGAGATCGACAATAATCACCCTTTATAGTATGCGGCTTCATAGTAAACCGAGGTATATCAGTGAAACAAATGAGAGAGTATTCTATGTCACCCTCAGCTTCTGTGAAGACCGGTCAAACAACTGTCACTGTTTCTCTCGCCGAATGAGCATCAAAAACTTTCCGGAAAATCACCCCTGTGGAGAAAAAGTTCCCGGAGGGTATTTCAATGGCGTTTTTCTTTCATTAAATGAAAATAGGATTTTGATACAGGAATAAATTGGGCCAGAAGTCCGAGTCAACCAGACTCTTTCTCCGGGTATTTCCTATCGGTTAGCTGACTAGATTTATGGGCTCTGTTGATAATTCTGGTTACTTGAGAAGCTATTGAGGGAAGATTATTATCTGTAAACGGGTGGAGAAGATACATTAGCTGATGTCTTTTTTGTTTTCATTATATTTAACGTGTTTCAATGGAGATGCTAGTTCACTCGAATGTTATATAAGAGAAGAAAATATGTGGAAATATAGAATATGATAGAAAATATAGAAACTTATTGAACCAAAAAATCTTTGTTCTTCCTCGAAAAGAATTTTTTTCTACAGACGTCAAAAAATGACAAGGCTCGCGCATTGATAACAAATTGCGAAGTGAATCTTTTTTTCAGTTTCCTACGTTACCATGATACCTTGCACAAAACAATGCGCGAAGTAAAACAGTGCGCGAAGTACCTACTTCGCGCATTGTTATGAAACATATATGAGATATTCATATTTCAACTATATGGTCCTCAATCGAGCAAACATCTATGAAATCATTCATTACTGAAAGTTCAACTATAACTCTGTTTTATCTCTTAGAGCGCACGAAAGGAAATTCCTATTATGTTCGTGGAACATCGTGCGTACCTAGGGAGCATAGAAGGAGGACTTTTAAGCCATTTCAAAACTATTTTTTTCATCAAGCTAAGCATATTTTTACTTTAGAACTATGTTTCTTGACGTTTGTAGAAAAAATTTTGTTTGCAACTCGAGCGCGAAATACTTTGGTCATCTCGACTATTTTTTCAACTCGGCTACGTCTCGTTAAAAAAAATCAGATCTCGATCACCAAAGTAGCATTTCGCGCTCTAGATACAAAAATAACTATTTTCTACAAACGTCAAAAAATGACAAGGTTCGCGCATTGACAACAAATTGCGAAGTGACACTTTCTTTCAGTTTCCTACGTTTCAATGATACCTTGCACAAGACAATGCGCGAAGTGAAATAGTGCGCGAAGTACCTACTTCGCGCACTGTTATATGTAAAATATATGAGATATTTATATTTCAACTTAATGGTCCACAATCGAGCAAACATCCACGAAATCATTTATTACTGAATGTTCAATAAATAACTTCGTTTCATCTTTTGGAGCGCACGAAAGGAAATTCCTATTATGTTCGTGGAACTTCGTGCGTACCTAGGGAGGATCGGGGGAGGTCATTAAAGCCTGTTCAACACTATTTTTTATATCAAGCTGAGCATATATCCACTTTAGAACAATATTTTTTGAGGTTTGTAGAAAAAATGTTGTTTGCAACTCGAGCGCGAAATACTTTGGTCATCTCGACTATTTTTTTAATTCGGCTACGCCTCGTTAAAAAAATCAGATCTCGATCACCAAAGTAGCATTTCGCGCTCTAGATACAAAAATAACTAATGTTTGCATCGAGCGAATTGGCTCAGTTATCTACGTCCTTTTCTTCACTTCGAAAAAAATACCAAAAAAAGTACGTAAAACGGGTAGTTTTTTATGGCAATTCGGTAGGACAATGTAATGAATGCGTAAATCACCTCATTGTTGATGGAATTTTCAATTTCCCTGCTCCATATCACGACATTTCCACAGATTACCATCAACAATTCTTTTATAATTGTGGAAGTCATTTGGAAAGCTAGGTTTCGTTTTCTCACTGAAAAACTAAGGGCAACGTTTTTTTGCTGTTATGATGACAAAATCACGGCGGCTCATATACGATTTTTTATACATGAGTCGAATTGTCATTTGGAGAAACATGTTTGGTGTTTTCGGTCATTAATGATTATGGAATGAAATATACTTCATGTTAACTAACATGCAAAGGATACTATACTGACAATTCCACAACGTATATGGGACTGTCATCTCCTGCGATATACGAACCAATCAAAAAACCACCAGTCTGAAATGAACAACGTCTTGTCTCCTGGTATGATATGGCGACGCAGTTTCATATAGGTCGTGGGATTGTTTCAATAAATACAATTCGTGCTCACAATACTATCGAAAAGTCGGAAAACCTAAACTCGATCAATTGCTTTGAGGTAACATCATGCACGAGTTCGTTGGCAATTGGATATCGCTGTTTTTTGACAGAATCATTATCGATATTGTTATTGCGAGCATTCATGGTATCACCCCTTGAATATTCATCATTTTTGTATGTTCATAATTTATCTGAGAATATTCCTTTTCAACATCTTCAACTCAGATAATTTTTATATCCCTATATAACCCTGATGGCAAGTCGTCATCAGCATAGGTATCTTATTTGGTACAGTTCTTGGTCATCCAGAAAAATCATGATGGATTATTTGCACCTACAATGGGCTTACCAATTTTATTATAGGATTACATATTGATCGAATCAATAAAATGAATATTGACTTCATACTGTAAATCTTTCACCTTTTTATTTCGAAACATATTTTTGTTCTCCTAATTTAGCAGTTTCACTGTCGCCTCCCGAATGTTCGCCAATATTCGAAAAGTCCTGCGGAAAATCAGCAAAAGATAGTTGTAACTAAAACCAAATCTAGTAATTGCCGAGCCTGTTTGTAATATTCCGCGTGCGACTCCAAATTATTGTTTTTTCTGCCCCTCACCCTCTCAGCAGATCTCATTCTAAGACCGCCCCTGGATGCCTAGATTTTTGTGTCCTCTGATTTTTTTGTCTTAGTTTCAATATTATACATGGTACACAAAAAGTGCATTTATTTGCCAGTAGGACACGTAGAGTAAGTAACTATTACCGGCTATGCAAAAATGTGAGCTTTCATTTTAAACATTTATTCAATCAACGAATGGAGATACTTACCTGATTTTCGTATCGATTGAGTCATATCATTTGACAGAAGCCTTCCATTCCAGGTAGCGGATAATTGAAACTTAACGTTCAATTTCTTCATCTATGCATTTCATTCCCTCATAATGATGAAATTATATGACGATAATTGAATTTATTGAAATCTCGCTTGGAAAATTTCTGATATCTCTGAAGCTGCAATGAAATTTTAGTCGATGAAAGGAAAGCTAATATGCTTTCATCTTTTGCTTTCTTCGAGAATCTGAAGGATCATTGGAGTGTGAACGAACTCTTCGATTTTGCCAGGGCTGAAACATGCAGGAAATAATTTCCTCAATGATTTAGTGTTATTAAACAATACTGATTATTATTATTTTTTTTTTCAGGTAAGTTCATTCTGCTGCCCATCCATTTTGGGTAAGTGTATGTAAATAACCCTTGAAATTTTATGTGAATTTGTTACAATGAATGTCAGTCATATCAATATTGTGCAATGTTTCGATATTTCCAATATTCATTCAATGAATTCTCCAAAGGTCAGATATTGTATCATCATGAACTTCTGTACATCGCAAATATTAATTATTCACATTACATATATTGCATAATTTCAATTAGATACGATTACAACAATAACAACCACATTTTGGCTTTCATGTATAACATGTGGCTTGGAAGGGGTCAACAAAAACAGTCGAGAAAAATTGAGCAATTTAAGTTTGATAAAAAATGGTGTCGTGAAAAAATGGCATATCGACTTTTCGATACACTTAACCTATTTATCCTCTTGGAAATTATTGAATAAAACTATATATCTAACAGTTCGAAAGGTACGATTTTATCCCACTCACTCCACTCTGATTACTAGATCGAAATCAAATCACCAAATTATACATCGATTATATAAAATCCGGTATTAAATTTTTTTTCTCACAATGGAAACTTCAAACACCTCAGAATCTCTTTGAAACTGTGGTCGAAATTGACTGAAGCCTACTGTTATAGTTCATACAAAGTCAATTGAACAGAAAATCAAACGAATGTCGGGCTGCCCTGCCGCACTCTTTGAACTTTCAAAGAGACCGACGGGTTGCGGTGTTGTGTTCTTTCCAACTGACTTTGCATAAACTATACAATATAATCTTTCACGAAGTTGACTCGCGCCGCTGTCACGGAAGGCTCCTTTGGAACTGGAGAGAGATGAAAGATAAAGGATCTCATAAAAAAATTTTAGAACAGGAAGTGAGATGATGAATCCGTTTAAAGTCTTTTTCGAGTTATTACAGGAAGAGGCATACTTATCGTGATTTCTGATTATGTATTGTAGTATTTGTGTTTGAATGAATCATTTTGATTTTCCTACTTGATGTTTTTGATCGAACTCGAATTTTATCGCAACGACACTTCAGGTATCCTGGAATATTCCATCGTCGTAAAATTACACCTTGTAAAATTGTGAAAATTATAAAACCCCAACTCGGGATATGTTTTTATATACCGGGTGACACAGGAGACATGTAGCAGCCTGTAGTTTTTTTATTTGGAGAGATGAAATTTTGAAATTCACAGGGGGTATATAATAAATGGTAGCGCACTTTACGAACTTGACGACAATTGTTTTCAACCACCTGTTTGACCGGAAGTGACCCCAACTTTTTTTATATAATGTCACTCTGTACATTTCTTCAGTCCATCTCTTTTTCGCCTTGAAATTCTCTATCCAATCATGTATCACAAAGTGGCATTTATTTCTCAATTCGCTGTTGAATCGCATTTTATTCAAAAAGAATAAGTTGGTTCTGCCATGATTTCGATGATATATCGAATCGACACTTAGTAGGCTTTGAAATTTAAATATCATTATTAAACTGATATTATTCAAAATGTTTTGATATTCTGATCAATGTCTGCAGATTGTCAATAGCTTGTTTGAGTCAAGATGAGAACCTTCGAAAATAACTCATGAAATTGAGGAATCTAAAATAGGAACATATTTTTTCGAATTCAGCTAATCGTACAGAAACTATCTGTCTTTTATTTTCGCTATGTACCTATCACATGATCTTCCCATTTGGAATAATAAAACTAAAATTGTTCCCCTTATACGATGCTCCACAGGGCTATCTGTCTATTTTTCTATGATTATTTCACTTAGTAGGCGGTGTACCTACACAAAATGTTTGATGTGTTTGACAGTTAATCGATTGCATCAATAATTTTTCTCCTTCATTTGTGTATTGATGAAAATTGCATATTAACAACATAATAATATCTACTTTTTCGTTTCTTGAATACATTTCACGTCTCTATTGATAATATGAAATTTTAATCAGGTACATGGCGAAAATGAAAGACAGATAGTTTCTGTACGAGTAGCTGAATTCGAAAAAATATGTTCCCATCTTAGATTCCTCAATATCATGAGTTATTTTCGAAGGTTTCCATCTTGACCCAAACAAGCTATTGACAACCTGCAGACATTGATCATAATATCAAAACATTTTGAATAATATCGGTTTACTAATGATCTTTAAATTTCAAAGCCTACCAAATGTCGATATATCATCGAATTCATGTCACAGCCAACTTATTCTTTTTGAATAAGAAGCATTTCAACAAGAAATTAATAAATGAATGCCACTTTGTGATACATAGTTGGATAGAGAATTTCAAGGCGAAAAATATAGACCGAAGAAATGTACAGGGTGAAATTTAAAAAAGAAAGTTGGGGTCACTTCCGGTCAAACAGGTGGTTGAAAAAAATTGTCGTTAAGTTCGTAGAGTGCGCTACCATTATATACCCCCTGAGAATTTCAAAATTTTATCTCTTCAAATAAAAAAACTACATGCAGCTACATGTCTCCTGTGTCACCTGGTATATATATATGTACATATTTGGAATAGGTATTCCAATAAACTTGGTATCCTATGAATCATTTTCAATATGAGATTGGAAACATTGCTTAGACGAATAACAGAATCATAATTTCAAAAACTAATTGAATACACAGGTGGTTCACATAGCTGCTCAGACTACTCAGATTGCACTTTTATTTTTCGATTCGAGATGAGTAATTGCTAAAAACACTTCGAAGTAAAAATCACCTGATGGTGTTTTCTAATATGATTATAAAAGAGCTTTCACTGCGATATCAAATATTTTAGGAGCCTCCCAGTAGAAAATTATGCTGTTCCAGTAAAATAATTTCAATTTCAAATCCCACTGCATTCATCGTGAACGTTGGAGAAAAAGCTGGAAGCATATTTTTTCAGCTGCAAAAGTACACAGTTTCAAAGTGAATTTCAGGGCAACGTGACGAATGAATTTTACATTACGAAGCAAGCAAACAGTATGGGAAACATTAAAAACAAATCAAGGTTATACAAGCGTAAAAGTTTTTGCAAATTACAGAGAGAATTTACTGGAGGAAATAGGACGTAAATTATTGTGTTTTTTCATATGGTCCATTTTTACAGGATGTTTAGAACGTATGTCGAACCTTCATAATAAAAAAGTAACTTTTTTCTGTGACGGGAATAAAGTTTGAGATTTACTATTTGTTGACAGGTTATGAAATGTCACTTTTCATAAATTACTTTTCCCCACGAAAAAAAAATGAGTACTTTTTCACCGGAATATCACAAATACATACACTTTTGATAAATGTTGATGTTGATGTTGTGTATTATACACGAGAAAAATATTAGATTTGAGCCCACGGATTTTTGTCTTCCTCCGCTACGGAACCTAAAATCTACAACTTTTTTTCCGTGGTATAATGAATAAATATTGCTTGCGAACGATAATAATAATTAACTCAACAATCAGAAATAATTGGAAAATAAGTTTTTCCACAAATCAATATGAGCGAGCTTCTTATTCAAGAGAAAACTGATGTAGCTAGATGAGGTCGATCGACAAGTCTTATCTCACATACATTCCACATCTGTTGCAGAAGACAAGATCGGTATTCACAGCCACATTCATTTACAATCGAATTCGACAAAATTTTCCAATGAAAGAATCATTTTATGTTCTGCTCTAACACGTCCTTAAAAATCATCGAAATAACTTACAAAAATACCGGGAGGCGCTGAATGGTTGTTATTCATTTTTGATCGTTTTTCTCGAGTTTGAAGATGAAGAAGTATGCAATTTCATTATTGTGGTCAAGGTTGTCCATGCTGAGACCGCTATAAAGTTCTATGAGAACATGAGTATTGCGAAATATAGAAGCTTACTAAAGAATACAATGCCAAAAAAGCTGCACTATTGGAAAGAACATGCGTGGAGACATTTTTTGATGTGAGCTTGATAAAGAATTTTCGATTATCAAGGTTATAATATCTCGTGACCCTTCAGACAGTTCGAAAAATATAAAATCAGGAAGGAATATTTAGGTTGAACTGTGGGTTGAACTAATGCCATGCCTGTCGATGTTGTGAAAGTCATATCGATGATCTTATATCTAATGATCAAGACATATCCAAGGTTCTCCTGCTATGTACTTATCGTTCCGATTGACATACACAATGCGTTCTGATACTGATATTAACTACAATCTTGTCATTTGAAATAAATGGTGAACGAAATGTCATTGATTTGTTAGTGGCATGAAGTTATTTCATTTTTCCACTACTGGAAATAGTTCTACTTCATATGGTTGATAAGAATGGATGAAACTTCAATTATAACGTGATTGTAGATGAAATCAATTCATGTGACTATCTAGTTTATCCTCTCTCCTTGGATGACATTTATAGTCATCCAATCCATTACGTCGTGAATTTTATGTTACTCTGGAAACAAAGCCACTGTGTCAAAGGTCCCAAACAATGCCACTCTGTAAGCCTAACGGAAACCATCCTCGTCTCGTTGTTTCACATTAGCCGTGATGCTTCACTTTGAGCGATACTTCAAAGACGATTACGCCCTTGAATTCCAGGGTGACTCGTCAAATGCAACCGGAAATCTCTTCCATGAAACCGTTTTACGACCCTATGCGGAGATTCAACCAGGGGACGGGGTTTATAACTTGACGAGTCAAAGGAGTATACATGATATCGTGTGAGTATTATGTGTTGCTTCAGTGGTCGCGAAATTAACATTGTATGAACGTGAAAACATGACCACTCCTTCGAGTTCACTGCTTCCAGGTTCATTGTTCAACAAAACCTGCTGCCTGAGCTGCCATCACGCCTATCCCAATCTTCTTTCCATTGCATATGGAACCAGGTGACCATAAATCTACGTCCAATTGATAATCTGGTCAACTTGTATCGCCTTTCACCATCACTTAACAAGCACATCAACCAGGATGTTCTCAGATAATTTTTTATCTAGATTTCATTGGATCGGCAGGAAAGATAGATTGATATAATGATATAGTAATAATAAATATAATAATAATAGGTCTTTATTGGGCGAAAGTTCAGTATGGAACTATTCTTACACTTGAACCTAACAACTAATGAGATGAACATAGATATCAATGTAGTATTCAACAGTAGAACTACATTTTGTATTGAGGAGACCGAGAGAAAAAAAATCGGAAAATTAGATTACTGATTAATGTGAGAGACATACAGGGTGCGGCACTGAAAACGAAACAGAGGCTCTGTAGGTCGCCAAAACCGGATTATCAAAAAAAACTGAAACAGGTCAACTACATTTTCGAGGGGGACATCTTTCTAAAATATTTTCAGCCCTGCGGCGTTGCCGCTTCTAAAGAAAAGAAGCAACAACTTTGTTATTTCAAATGGAACACCTTGTATTTTATTGCATTTTTAGATTCTCCCCGAAGAGCTGATTTCATCAATGCATCACACTTGGGGTCTAGCTGTAATGGTTTCAGGGATATAAAGTGTTCAAAATCGAGATTTTTCAACTTTAACATTTTTTTGTGTATTCATTATTGGTCAAAACGGCTCTCATGTCCCGATCTCAACTTGTCATTTACTATCTACTGACATTTATTTGAAACAAATACAGGGTGGTTCAAGATTCAGAATTCTGATCACCCTGTATCTGTTCCAATTAAATGTCAGTAGATAGTAAATCACAAGTTGAGATAGGGACATGAGAGCCGTTTCGACCAATAATAAATAGTTTCGACACAAAAAAATGTCAAAGTTGAAAAATCTCGATTTTGAACACTTTATATCCCTGAAACCATTACAGCTAGACCCCAAGTGTGATGCATTGATGAAATCAGCTCTTCGGGGAGAATCTAAAAATGCAATGAAATACAAGGTGTTCCATTTGAAATAACAAAGTTGTTGCTTCTTTTCGTTAGCAGCGGCAACGCCGCAGGGCTGAAAATATTGTAGGACGATGTCCCCCTCGAAAACGTAGTTGACGTGTTTCAGATTCTTTTCATAATCCGGTTTTGGCGACCTACAGAGCCTCTGTTTCGTTTTCGGTGCCGCACCCTGTATAATTTCTAATCATGAGTTAGGGATGACTTGTGTGGCTGGTGGAGAAAGATATATTTATTGAGTCATTGATTATTCTCATCATAAGTTGATGCCCAATTTAGGCTAGAAGATTTTTTTATCAAGTTTGGAACTCTGGTTCTATCAAATCAGCGTATACCTATAGAGATAGAGGAACGGAGAAACATTTTTGGGGTAACGCTTTTCGGTGTTTTTATTCTCCCAATTCATTCGAGTTGATCAGTTAGTTAGTTGGTGTATTTGGGAATCAGTTCATAGAACTATTGCGAATTCCAACAGTAACTCATAGAATAGAACAAAACAATTAATCAACAAGTCCTGAAACAACTCCAGAACAACTCGTAATTTCGAAATAAATGCTTGTTGTAATACAAATCAGTTTGACAATGGTTTTCGCAAACATAATCGAGTTTTCTAATTAATTTCAGTTCATTCTGGTAGGGATATGTAAATAATTCCACAGCTGATAACAATATCACTCACTCAGTCATACTTGAATCAATATTCAACATCATTCAAACTCCGCATATGAATGAAAAAAATATATTCACTTTCTTATGAGTATACATCAAGCATTGTATAGGTTTATCTGTGGACACTAAACATTTTCAACAAGATTCCAGTGCATTTTCACCCGTTTCATGACATTCTTGTATCCTCCTTAATAACATCATATCTTAAAGAGCATAATAGTATAGTAGAATAATGTACTTCGTTGTATGTGAGTACATATCAAGTGGCCATCGCCCTTACAAGGGGTCCTCCAGACTATGTGTTTCTGTGTAGGCTTTGTTGATAACTCCACACTCTACCTTAGGAGCAGCACTGTTAATTGAAATTTAACAGAAAATAGTGCGGAATCATCTCCGGATTTACTATGATATTGGACACAATGAGGTATCATCGAGTTCCTTCCAGTCACATCAAATGTCCTCCAGCAAAACAAAAATACTCATACTTTATACAGAATTGGTTGTATTGAGATAACCTCAACATCCTCATTCTGATTACATCAACGTTCCTCGTACTTCAACTGAACGAAGAGATTTCAAACGGTTCTTTGAAGTTACTGTGTCAAAATTTCTACTCATATTAATATTCTCCGCAGATTGTTTTTCTGATCTAGATAAATTTATTAATCAGATCGATCTTTCTCTTTTTGATCTTGGGACTATTCTGAGGATTAATCTTTCTTCCGGAAATCACCATCTCTAGTACCTAGTGTCAAGATTATTGAGCGTCCTCTCCACGAAATAAGGAATTATGAATTCTTAAATGATATAAATTATAAGTAAACGACATTCCATTTATGACGTACTCAGCACCATCAGGGATACTAATTGATACACAAATGAATAATAGAAAATAAAAATACCTAATTATTGCTGTGCATTGTGATCGTTTTTGAGGAAGTCACGAGTAACATAGAACATGACACCAGAGTTGAGACACGCGGTAGTAACAAGAAAAACGTTTCAGACGGTTCATTCGTCTTTATTGTAAGTAACCAATGTTCGAAAACAACGTCAGCAAATATCGTTCTCATGTTCTTTTCTAGCTGCATCCTTTTTTATTGGTCCCTTTAATATATTATTGTAGCATCGTAGTGAACATTGGAATTTTGTATTCATTTGCCGCTCTCTACTTATAGAGATCGAACTATAACACATTTGATGGCGTATAATACGATGCTATGATCATTTATAGAAACCCTGTAATTATAGTATATAGTTCACGTATTTGTTTTCCAATCTTGAGTCCAAATGGTGATATCATAATGAATCCGCATGCCTTATTCAGCTAGGAAAAAATATACCAAGGAAAGTATGAAATAAGTTCAAATATTTTTTCATCTCTTTGAGCGCACGAAAGGAAAATCCTATAATGTTCGAGGAACATCGTGCGTACCAACGGAGGAAAGATAGAGGAGATTTGTTGAATTTTTTCCAACTTTCGAAAGTAATAAGTTCCTGGGAATACTTCCATTGGCGAAGAATTCCAAAGCTTTGCCGTTCTATAAAATAATTGATGATTATATGAATAGTATCGAAAATCATGTAGCGCGATGTTGCGCTCGTTTCCATTCTTCAGTATAGAATAGCGAGTGAAAACGACTCTGCCGATTACTAAATGTATAATTCATCAGTAAAGTGATGAAATATACCATTGTGTTTATTTCATTGTGTAAGTGGCTGAAACTTCAGATGTTTCTAATTGAAATTGAAATTCAGAGAGAATTGTTCTATAAACGAAGTAAATAAACCATCGATTCTTCGAAATGCTTCGAAATGAATTCTTCTACTTGTCAATATAATATGTCAGCAATAAAGCTAAGATATGCCTTCCTTCGCTAGCGTTTCGCCTTCCTTCTTTGTCGTTTTCAATCTAGCCAGAACAATTTCCTCGAAAAATAAGGCGATCGCACAAGAATGCAATATGATATCGACGGCACCAAATTGAATACGAATATCCATGCGATCTTATTACGCGAACATCCAGGTGATATTCCGGAACTGCCTCCTGCGGGGATCAAACCCTTTTTCTCAATCTGCTTGAATAGCTCAAATTGGGAGGAAGCAGCCCCAGGCATTGAAAAGTTCCACGTATACGCAGTCGTGCTGCACGTTTCACTGGAAGAAGGCGGATTTCACGGGTTGCTCTCATTATTTCCAATGCCAACCAGAGATAAAAATAAAGAGTATCTGTGTAGATTAATGTGAGAACGTGGAAAATTGTTCTCTCGCCTTTTTCACATATTGAGGAATGCGATGGTGTATGCCGGTCGAATAGCGATGAGGGGGTGTGAACTTTTCATGAATGCTGTGTGGATTGACAGTCGTCGACATGACGGTTTTACTTCGATGCATTTGAAAAATTTTAATGTAACGAGAGAATACAAAGTTCTGCTATTTTTTCACCGATGCTGTATGGAATGAAGTTTTTATAGTCACAGTATTTGAAAACGGATTTTGAACTGGCGAGTAGTTTGTTGATTATCCACCGAACCGTGAGAAGATAATGCTTGAAGAGTGAGCGCTGCAGGGCTACAATATCACAGAAAAAAAATTGTGAATTCCACAAAACCTGATTGTCATAGCGAGAGAATATTGTTGTTATTCCAAAACTGCGAATTCAATAAATACCTATAATTATTATTGGATGAGAAAGGAACATTTCTGATTCAGATTTTGTTTACTGAAATTATCAAGGTACGAATTGATGGGACATATATGATTTCATCCAAGTGACAGCTGACAGTGACACCTGAAGATGAAATCTCATGAATATTTCTGAAACACCGTATGATGAAATGATGCAATTCGGTACAATAACTAAACTATCTATGCCCTATGTATTGAAAATTAAATCATTCCAGAATTTCGTTCATTAGTGTTCAAAATTTTTGGAATGCATATTTTTCGACAATTCAATCTCAGATTATGAAAGTCCACACCTCTCTACAGAAAAAAATGTGTTCTCATTCTTGTATAAGCAAGAATGTGTTCTACTTCATTCCAAAATATTATTGGAATTACTATAAACACTGTAAAAAGTAATGAACTCGATCAAATTGCTTCGAGGTACAAGCGTCTAGTTGTACCAGCGAATCTTTGGAACATCGAGGTCAATTGACGTCACCCACAACACATGATATTTCTTTCTTCCTTATATTGAGAAACTATGACTACTACGACTACTACGAGTGAAGCGATAGCTCAGTGGTCTGTGTATCTGACTTCGACGGTGGCGACTGGGGTTCAATCCCTGTGGGGCATCATTTATTTTGAAAATTTCATTCATTCAAGTAAATAAGCAAATAAATAAATGATTTAGTTGATTCGCCTGCTATCCTCAGTAATATTTACCTTACAGCTCCTACTTATATTACAAGGAATCATCACATTTTTCGTTACGAACAATCTCAAACAAATTATTTTTCGAACTCTCCAATGCATAGATGCAAAATATTATACAACGCTCTGTCGAATTCTATCGATACTGATATTTTCTCTTACTCACTTTCCAAATTTTCTTACATTTTGAAAAAACATTTCCTGGCTTCACCTACTTGATTTTGATGTATTTTAACGTTTAAATATGTACTGAATAAAATTATTTCACCCTTGTTTGTATCAACACACTACAATCACTACATGTTGTACCTATACTCAATCATTTATAATTACTCCAATTATTGATTTTCATCGACTTTGTAATTGATATTCGATTTGTTCAGTTTTAATATATCTGTATGATGAGATATGACATATCTGTGAATACTGCTTTTGGGTTAGTTCCGTTTGTATTCCTATTCGTAAATAAATAAATAAATATTTCAAAAATTTCAAAGGTTAGGTTAGTTATGTTAAGTTGGAAGTACTTTCCTTTTCCATGCAGCAGAGATATTTTCCTTGCACATATTATCTTATAACAATCTTATTTAACCTTCTGATAACCTTGAGTTTTCAAAGATTGATGGAGTGCTGTATGCTGGTTTCAATTCTACATCTTCCAGCGTGAATTGACGTTTTCTTATCATTTTGTGGGCTACAGTAATACTTTTTAAGTTATTATTTGTATAGCTAGTTTTGAAAAGAATTAGCTTTGGATTTACACCCTCTATTTTCTTATGATCAATCCAGCTTATCTCACTATTGCACCAAGAATATTGATGTTTTTCACTGAGTGCAATAGTGAGATATCACCTACAGCTATTGGATTAGTTTATTTTTTTAATACTCCAGTATTGCATATTGAAATAAGGGTTATTTCACTCATTTTCACAGGATAACCCCATGCATTTACGCATTTTCGCAAGATATCGCACTATTGCAATTTTACGACAATATATGTGTATTGTGATGTTTGATATTACATATCGGTATAGTAGGTGAAACATCCTTTGCTTCAGAAGCCACTAACCCATACCCAAGCGAGTTGTTGAAATTGTGGGCTTCTGATTTATATACTTGAGCTTCAAAAGTTTTGGAATAACTATTACTCTCGAGTGATTCAATTTAATTCAAAGTACTCAATCGAGAGTGCTTTGAAAATCAAACAGTTTGTTTGTGGTGATCTATAGGTACGGAGTACTTTCTGATACAAAGAAAACTCTCCTCGAACTTTTTCAATGTTACTTCATCAAAAATGTAATATCATTATGAATTCGGAAGATTTTTGTTGGCCGGATTCTGTGAAAATTTCGTGCTTTGTATGCGAGTGAAATTTACGATCGCTGCGTTTTATGGCGAGCCCAACCGAACGGCTTTTCGCGAAGTGACTCTTTAATCTGGGACAAATTTTTCAGAATTGCCGTTAATCAACACTTGACATTTAATATGACCACCTGCATTAAGCGAGGATTATTCAGAGCGCCATCCAGAGACCGGAGGATTTCTCCGATGCAAGGCGCGAAAAGAATATGAAATTTCGTTCTATGAAAAACCGAGGTCGAGAGATAGCCATCTCGCTTGTTTTCATTTACATCCAGAGAAAAACGAGATAAGCCTATCGTACACTTTGGCGTTCATATTTTTCACTCGCTTTCGCGAGATTAAAGAAGTTCCGCTGGTGTATGCATGCGCGGCATAATAATATGTACATGCGATTACGTCTACATGAAATTCGTTTTCCATGTTCTACGTGGGGATCATGCTCCGAAATTGCTTTATATGAACACAAACAGAGGACATACTGAAAGTCTACATAGTATTTGGATCTATACTCAAAATAACAACATTCGGATATACCTATACCATCAGAAATTAGATTGCTCCAATAGGGAAGTTTTCTTTGGACAAATTTTCATCCAATCATCAGTTTCACACTGCTTAGGTGATCCCTAAAAGCGTGATGAGCCACAGATGAAACGGATTTCTTCAATCAAACAAATCCATTTTCTTGAGATTAAATTGCTTCGTCCACTTGTCCTGAATCAATCGGCTAGCTTGTTCCATTTCTTGAGATGTCTTATTATGAATTTGGTCAACATAAACAGTTTATTCCTCCATTCAAGAAAACCGCGACTGCACGTGACTTGAATCTCAATTAATTTTGGTTCAGTATAATCTCTGATTGTCTAAAAGACTTGCAGTGACGTATATACAGCGGTGGGGGACAAGTAAACGCCTGCGCCCATTCGACTCCTCAGTCGTTAGCCGCCATTCGTCATTGCCGCTGTTGTTTCTTCTGAAGACGGTGCAAAGCATGCTGTTCCGCATTGTTGTTCTAAAATTGTTTTCAACCATCATTCGGTTGCCCCCTTACGAGTAACTCTCAAAAGTCTTCAAGAGACTTGTGCGAGCAAGAAATGACGGGGGTCTTACCTCCTAACGTTTGATCCCAAACACTTTCCTAGGCTATCAGAAAAATTCCTACGGTCGTGATGGGAATCGAATTGATTCAAGAAATTTTTTCATCTGTGCAAAATCATTTTTTTGGAAGGAACACCCTGTTTATTTTTTTTTAAACAAATTTTCCATAGCAACATCTTCAAAACCGGTAAAATGATTCGCCAGAGAAACATTTTTTATGTATACACTGTATTTTATTCCATGCCATAAACCTTTATCACATCATTTGGTTCACTTTCTCTAATATCGTGAAGAAGAATACCCCTAAAGTAATACGATTTTCATTTGATGTTTTGGAATGAATGAAAGCTGAGATGAAAACGCCCTCCTCCTCTAACTCTCCATTGGAGAAACAGCTGAAATTGATGTGTATAAAGAACAGCGTTATGCTCCTAATTGGAAACTTACGTGTTTCAAATATGTTTCTGACACTGCATGTCTCGTGAGATCCAACTTCTCATCAAAAAATAATCGTGGACTGACATGAAATTCCTCAAGATTCTTATATTCTCAACTCTTCCTTTTATCGAAATACACATCACTAGAACAAATTTGATTGTTTTCTTTCAGTAATCGAACTACAATTAATAATTTTTTTTGATGCGAGTAATATAGACACATATGTTCACAGAAGGCATAGTTGATTGAAGGCTTGATTCTGATATTTTCTTTTTTTCTGTTCTGGTTCCCACGAAAAGGGATATCTTGTGATGTTCAGAGAACATCGTGAGAATCCTCAACTCGACGGGTTAATCTCGCGGGGACTGCCAAGGGAAGACCAATTGTTGATATTTTAGAAGGGCATCTTCAATGGAAATATCTATAAAATAGAGCCATATCGCCAACTTTTCTACAGTGTTCCAGAGAAGTGAGTGAGTTTGTGAGCCAGGCATCACACACGAGGCGAATTGCCACTTTTTGGACAGAATCCAACAGTTCCAGTGTATATTTGGGTGCTGCACTTCGAATATGGAAACAGTATTTCAGGACAGGCCGGATCTGTGCCTTATAAATCATAAACAGCTGACTGGAAGTGAAATAGCTCCTGGTCCGAAACAGAAAACCAAGTTTTTGGGATTTTTCCAAGAAAGGTAATTGCTGATATTAATAGCAAACATCGAAATGGATGTCTTCAAAGGTATAGTTAGTCCTGAAAAGCTCATGTTGGGCACAGTGAGATCGACTTTTCTAGAAAGTTATTGCTGATATTGATACCAAGCATCGAAATGGATGTCTTCAAAGGTATAGTTAGTCCTGACAAGCTTATGTTGGGCACTGTGAGATAGGCTTTTCTAGAGAAGAGGCATGCTTGTGTTTTGTTTGCATTGAAATCTACCAAGTTATTGGATCTCTATTCCAGAATTGTTGCCAAGTCCATATTTATGTTGTCAACATTTCTTCCTCGTTCGTTTCTGATTTTCCTGGCTGGTATTGGAGCTATGGAAGAGGAGGCGGTATGGAGGGTACTATCATCAGCGGAGCTCCGTACTGAACATCAAGTTGTTTCCAACAAATCGTTGATATGGAGTAGAAACAGTGTTAATGCTAGAATTGATCCTTGCGGAACACCAGCATTTATGATGAGAGAGTCAGATAAAACTCCGTCGACCACTACATGGGGAGAACTGTTCGAGAGAAAACTAGCTAGCAGAGAACATAGCTGGTGAGGCAAGCCATACTTTGTTATGTCATCAATTTTATTTCCGTATCTGATATCACAATGACTCCATTGTGTTATTATTTCCTACGGCCTTCGGCTTATGCTGCAAATTACATTCTTGTGGGAAATTTCCGTGCTCGTTAAACAATATACTATTGTTTCTATCTATCATGTTCAAGTTGGTGATTTCTTCCTCAAAATGCATAACCCTCTTCCGAAGTTTACCTCTATATGATTCTGAGTCACCCCTAAGATATCTAGAGGGAGCTCTGGGAGAGCTTCCTGCCACTTATAACGTAATTCAGAACGCTATCTCGAATAACTCAGAATATTGATGTGATATGGTGGCGATTCCAGTATAGCATCACGGAAATTGTCTGTAACTAAGTTCTCTGGAGTTTGGAGACCTCAATTCCCACGTTCCACGTCCGTCCTGTCAGCCACCTCATCCCACCTCTATCTGTGTATTTATGCCAAACGGAACGCTTTCCTGCACAGTGACGTCATTTCAGGTTTTCTCAGGGGGTGGGACAATGATCTTGAACTCTTGAAGAGAATTATGAGGATAATGAGTATCTAGGTGTCGTCAACAGAGGCGGATCCAGGAAGGAGGGGCCACGGGGCCATGGCCCCCCATTGGTAATCTCATAGATACGTGAAAATGTAGGTATTTTGAATAGATGAAAAAATAACTGTATATATTATAGCTAGAAACTTCGCAACACTCTGATGTTTGGCAAATATATTTTCGATAACACTGACACTTAGTAATGTGCTCCAAACAAAAAACTTAGACAAAAAACAAGCTAACGATGTTGTTAGTATCACTCTTCTGACGCTTCCAAATCAGAAGGATGATATTCTGAATACTATCTAAGTATATTGAATGAAGCGAAACAGAAATTAAAAGAACAGAATGTTGAATTTTTGATGCCGAGAATTACAGGGAGAATGGTTCATAGACCAAATCCTACGATCTCCTCAGTGGATGTGACCATTACAGAATAACTGTTTTCATCTCACTGCTTGGTAGTATCATCCTTGATCTGAAAGATGGACTTTCAGAAAATAACTTCACCTATGTGTGGAATCAATAACTAACAACAAAACAGATGAGGAAATATATGAGGTATAAGAATGATGAAATGTTCTTTCAGAAGATTGTTTCTGGAATGTATATATGGAAGAAAATGAGGGATACTATAAGCAAAATATACCAAATTATCGTATAACTGCTCTGAAGGAATGTAACAAACATGTGTTTCCTAACATAAACATTCCTCAGGAACTATCATGTTGCCTGCCTGTAACTGTTGCATCCTCTGGAAGAAGTTTTTCAACACTCAGAAGTTTTAAAGATTGGATAAGATCAAGAATGGTTCAAGACAGGTTAAATGGATTGGCATTATCAATACATATTCATAGGGGCATCTGCAGCAGTCTGAACTTTGATGATATCATCCAAAGATACCGTAGTCAGAAGAATAGGAGACTGTAATTTGTTATTTAGTTATCGAAATGTGATTCTTTATTTTATATACTTTTAGTTTTGTCTGTTTCATTTGTTTTGTTTTCGAAGGGGAATATTTTTGTTCACTTTTGTGTAAGTTTTTCGAGAGAACAATTTTTTCATCTACTCTTTTATCCAATATGATTTATTACAGAAATCTACATATATCGATGGAATAAAAATATTTTGAAATTGTTTTTTTACACCAGTAATTTGGAAAAATCATTTGTCTCAGAAGGATACCATATAATTTCTCTTCCGCGCTAACCTTATTGAGCCGTGACTTTCTATGCCCCCCCCCTCAAACATCGTCTGGATCCGCCCCTGGTCGTCAACTTCTTGATCTGAAGACAAAATCGAGACAATGAGGAATTTCAGATTTCAAGACAAGACAATAAATGTTATGTCTCTACCAAGATGTCTTGTCAAGAAAACAAGAAATCTTGATTCTTCTTGAATGAGAATGAAAACGCTAAAATGTGCGTTCATCACTCATGATGAAATAAGAAATGAGTTTTTCTCATTCCTGAGACTGGGGCAGAAACTGAAGTTCTTGCCGAGTCACAGACACCGAGATAATATCAATATAAACTGTCGTTGCAAGTGCGCAACGTCAATTGCTTTTGTCAAGAAACAAAAATAAATATCAGGAAACCACTAGATTGACGTGTCAGTACGCGACAGTGTTGCCAGTTCTACTGAATTTTCAGGAGATCTCCTGATTTTCATATTGATCCACTGATCTACTGGAACATTCATAATCTACTGAGAGAAATTATGACACTAATTTATCATTATAATCACCTAGCGATAGTGAATTGTTCTCACCAAGAATGATGAGGTATCTACGTTACCAGTTAGGAGACGATTTGTTCAGATCGCTAATTTCAATGATTATTGAGAATTTAGTGGGTACAATATTTTGTTTGCCAGTTTGAAGTTTCCTTCATACTTCAATAGAATTTTGGATGACACAGTGAACATTATATCACTAGTTGTGAATCATTTCACTTGACGCAACGGTTACGTAAGAAGTACAAGAAGAACAAGATTATGAATCTTCTCGTTTCGTTGCTATTCACTTGAAAACCCGTATATAGAATATCGAAGGGCTTACTTGATGAGTTTATATCTACGAAGTAGTTTATCTTCTATTTCGATTTCATGCCCAATGTCATCAGATATGAAAGACACTACTCCAACCACTGAATATTTCATTGTTCAAAAGAAATCACACACATCTGACGATGTACAGAAAATTTGAAATTGTCATTGTGTGTTGGAAGCAGTAATTGCAGTCATTTGTTATGTATCTAAGGGTTGCAATTCTCAGGAATCCACTCTTCTAACTCATCAGCTAAGGCATACGTTGCCATGGATATAAACAAATTGAATATTTAATCGTCTCTCAAATGCTTCATGGGATCGGCCCTAAGTATGTTAGTTTTTTTCTAAACACATCAAATCACATTACAAGTTGTTTCCGCCATTTTAGATTACAAGAACATCTAAGAACGGAGAATGATCGTTATTTTCGCAATCAAAAGTGAATTTACAGAGGAAAAGCAATTATTCAATTTCGTTATGAAATCATCTCTCTTCATTGTTTTTGTATAAAAAATAGCAGAATATCAATCCACACTCTGGAAAAATTCTCGATATTTTGTTTTGCGTTCTTTTCAAACCGATTCATGAACAGTTCAGCCGAGAAAAATGATGACCATTTCTCATGGATGTACCTTCATTGTCCTGTCGTTCTCTAATGATTGTTCCTTATTTTTTCTGGTTTCCGCTTGTTCGTAACGTACAGAGTATTCAACGTGAAAACTCTATTTCTCATTTCTGTTCCTTTCACTCATCGTCCCCATATATTATGTATCCGTTCAGCTGACACCACTTCCTCCAGTCCTGTCGAGACCGATGGATGCTTTGTAAGTTTGTTTAAGCAAACCCGCTTCAAAGGCTGGGTCATTTTGATGGCTGGAAGTGAGATTGTGAGAGATGCATTAACGAAAAGGTTGCGTAATAAAACCGTTGCCAATCTGTGAAGTTACGATGCGGAGGACATCTAGTGGGCATAATTGAACAACTTCGAGGAGTACTTCGGAGGGTTAGGAGTTGTCTGTGTTTCAAGAACGGAAACCTACTAGTCCAGATCGACAGAATTCGTGCAACATTTTCAGTGACTCTTTCCAACAAAAAAAGAATAGTTTACTATCGGTTAATAACAGTTTGATTGTGACGAGTAGTGAATTCATACGTATATATGAAACAACTGAACTGAATGCTCATATCGTGGAGATGATAAGGAGATATTATTCAATTGATATATAAGAATTTTATGTAAATATCACAAGTATGTCCACTGAGCAGATAGCCTAGACTTCTAGCTAACTGTTTCAGAAATAACTGATTTCGATCGGTTTGCAAGACATATACAAATATCTTCGTAAACTACTGCGGCGGAAATAATCTTCAGATAAATTGACATGAGTCGTTTGAACTCTACACAACTACAAACACATTCATATTATTGTTCACTTATTATAAAGTTGATGGTTGATTTGTTATCGTGAATAATCAGATCATCTTGTTTTTCGTGTAAATATTATAGTCCATTGATCGCGAACTTCCGGCAATCGATCCATCATCAGTGACATATACTAGTCAGGAAATATCTACAGTAATCCAAGAGAGTTCTAGTGATGAGTGATTAACAATGATTATGAACGTACGGACATTCTACAGGTGAATATCTCTTCGGGGTTGAATGATAGAAGTAATCAGATTATTATTTATTCATTCATTAATTCATTATTAATTATATAACTGGGCCAGGAGTTATGGATTAAGACATTGAGAATGATGAAAGTCAACAGGATGAGAGTGGAAATTCTCTCTCAGTAAAAGTTATTGTTTGTTCTCACTTTATATAATCCAAGCTAACTTACATTGTTAGAAGAAATATTGGAAAGAATGAAGTTATAACTCGTATATAATGTGGCGAATCGGGACCTGATAAGGATTTGTATGTTTATGTTCATGTGAATTCTAGGCAACGGATATTAAAGTAGCAATGGTCATATTATTTTTGGAATGGCCAGATATTCGGGGCGACCAATCGTGACAAAATAATCCCTGATGATCACAAGTAACAACTAAATGTACCCAGATATTGAAAAAAACATAGGAATCTCTACTGTCGACAAGTCTAATTTTGTTGGTTAAATGAAGATCGCAACAGTCCTGTCAGTTTGTTGAAATGGTTACGAACTGAAGGTCTTCAAAGCATTTACTCAAACGTGAATATTGCTCTTCGTATATGTGTGTATACTATAGCAAGTAACTGTACTGAATAACGACCTTTTTCTTGTTTACGACGAGTTAAAAATTATTTACCCGCAACGATGACGGACCAAAGGTTAAACGTTCTTGCTTTGCTTAACATAGAAGCGGATTTTTTAAGGCAATTGGGTTGCAAAGATTTAAATAATGATTTCGCTGCACTGAAGTGTAGGCGAGTTTTGTAACACTCATTATATCTCATCTTGTATTCTTAACCTGAAGTTAGATATATGAAACCTAAAACCGTTCATTTAAATGTGCAATTATTGATGAAACCACGTAAAATATTAGAAATCTGCAGCTATTATTATTATTATTATTATCATTCATTATAATAAACTAATAGTTACTTCAACCCACACTACCCACCCTCACTTGCGATAACAAGTAGCTCCGTAAAAATTAATTGTGTTTAATTAGATATCCAAATATTTAACTCGCAATTAAGTGTTGAAAGTTGATAACACTCGTGTAACAGTTATCATAAACAAGTATGCCATGGTGGCAGAGTATGTTGAAGCAAATAACTAGTTGCAACAACTCATGTACCATTTCTTTGCGAAATGAAACTTTTTTTTCTTAAATTTCTCAATCTATTTAGATGAATGTTGGCAATAAAGTGATTTCATAATATAGTCCATATGGTGAATGCTGAGAAAGGGGCGACCGAGACTGCAAATCTGCCACTGTCATCAATTGAAAAGTAAAACATCACCTGCGAAATAGCCAAAAATTCAAAAACTGGAATGAAATAAGAAAGGAATACAGAAAAGTCCGAAGTCATCTCCCAAAAGGTTCATAAAATGAACATAGATGGAGGGAGATGCGTTAACCTGGCTAAATCGAAATATATCGGCATCACAGCTATCATCATAACAGGAGACTCTTGAGTATATGTGTATACGAATGCCAAAAAAGCATTGGAAGATATACAGTTATGGCTGAACAATAACTTATTGAGTTTAAATACTAAAAAAACCAGATTCATAACATTCACTTTACAACAAGGTGATCAGAGAAAAGAAGATTCTTTGAGGATACATCGAGTAGATTGTACCTCACAAAACTGCGCATACCCTCTGATAGAAAAAGTAGATAATATAAAATACTTAGGTGTGATGATAGATCAGCATTTAAGATGGAATGTTCTCTGTGATTACTTAGTGAAACGACTCCGAATGTTGACAAGGAGTTTTTATGAACTGAGAGATACTTTCTTTTTTCAACATAACAACATTATAAAGATACAAAACTCCTGAATAAAAGAGGTTTCTCTCCATATCAATGTCTTTTGTGGATGTTTGATGATAAGAATGAGTTTGAAAAGGGCGAGACATTGACACGATCGGTAAAGAATCCATCCATCAAAATTCCTAATTTCAAAAAGAGTCGTACGCAAAGGTTTACTTTTCATTATGGGCCTGAACTGTACAATATGCTTCCCCTGGAAATGAAGAAAATCATGAGAATTAGGAGTTACGAATTGAAAATCAAAATTTATGTCACTGAGACTCCGACTATACTTCGTTTTTTCAACTGAGAAACTCAATTCATTTTTCCTATTCATTCATTTGTTTCTATTTCCGATTTCGAATTCTATCCTATTGATTTTATATTGCAACCTAGTAAGTAAAAATATTGATTATTATAATATTTATTTCCACACTGAAGCATAGAACACCACGACACAAGCATTCACTTGCTTAGGTATAAATTGTATCACATATATTATTATGGATAAATCAAATCAAATCAAGGAAAGAAACACATTCGCATAGATATTCGTTTATAGATACGTATATCGATGCATAGATTTCGGGAAGATGTAATTCAATGTTCTGCGTGGCGTTAGCCAGGAAAGAAGCTGATTTTCTCCCGTCATCTACTATTAATTGTTGTTCATTTCATGAACATTTGTGGAAATCACTTCGATCTGTCTGTACATATTTTTTTTTTTTGCCTTAAATTAAACATACGTGACATTATACCGAATGCAGATGAGACGTGAACCATCAGAATCTTCACGTCCTTGCAGAATAAATCAACATTCCATCGCATCACGAAGATTTAGAAACTTGAGATGGAAAAATGAGCAGGATGCACATCCAACTGACCACAAAAGGACAAAAAGTAGTTTTGAATGTTTGAAATAGCGCGACAACGAGGTTTGAGTTATCGTTTGGGAACGGAAACTCTGCACAGGAAGAGCTTTAGAAAACTCGGATTATTTTATTTTCATGGAAATGAGGCGTTTTCATGTATTTATAGCTCAAAATATTTATGTTCTTCGAAAGAATTTGCCAAAGAGATATAAGATTATTATATTTGGCTGATACAAATTTATTTGTCGAATCACTATTATGATGGAAAATATTCTTCAGGAATGATTTCTTCACTAACAATTCCAGATTGAGAAACTCGACAAGTTGAGTCAGCATTTCCTTGATTCCTCAAACTTTATATATCTCGAGATACACTTCATCAAAACTTGTTTTTATATAGTTTTGGAATTCTTTGCCAAAGAAAGAATTCTGAAGAACTTATATACAGCAAATATTCAAGAAGAATTCCAATACCTATATCTTTCCTCCCTATTTTTTTAAGGTACACACGACATTTCTGAAGAATGAAAAAAAAATTCAGTGTACAGGGTGGCTGAAAGGATTAGAGCCTCATCATTGGGATCTTGTTAACCATGAGAGATACAGGGTCGGTGAAATCATGGCAAAGTTGCGCCATTTCCTAAATCCCTCTCTCTTATTTTGTTTTTCAAATTATTCAAAATTAATCACGATTCCTCGTGTTCACTTTTTCTTCCTTTCTAGTTAGCATTTTTGAAATTTTGGAATCCCTCGTTTCGTTTTCCAGAAACTATCATCAACTTATTAGTTCTAAAATAAGGACATGAATTTTTTATTCTATTAATACATACCTCCAGTAATCCCAGAAGCTATGAGCTGTCATTAATTTTCATTTTCCAATATTTCTTTTACAGAAATTGACAGATTCCTATTGGATATTATGAAAGAATAAAAAAAAAATTTTTGTGAAAAGGCCATTCTGAAGTATTTGTGATAGCTCATACCTTTAGGGTAATCCAAATATGAAAAAATTCAATAAAATAATTCCAGGTCTGTAGGTATTTTTTTGTTTTTTATGTTCTGGTTCCCACGAGAGAGGATATCCTGTTATGTTTAGAGAACATCGTGTGAACCAAGGAAAATAAGGTAGGAATTGGTGTTCTTCCTAAATTTCTGGGAGTTATATGCCTCGGGGAACACCTTTCTTGATATTGTGTTCCAGAGCCTCGCTGTTCGTTGAATGAACGAGTCTTTGGGATGTTCTGCAAGTCTCCAAAGTGACCACGAAGGGGTGCTAAGCCTCAACTCGACGGGTTAATCTCGCGGGGACTGCCAAGGAAGGGACAATTGTTGATATTTCAGAAGAGCATCGCCATGAAAATATCTATGAAATAGAGCCAGTTCGCCAACTCTTCTACGGTGTTCCAGAGTGAGTGAGTTTGTGAGCGAGGTATCACCCACGAGACGAATTGCCCTTTTTTTTGGACAGAATTCAACAGTTTCAGGGTATGTTTGGGTGCTGCACTCCAAATATGGGAACAGTATTCCAGAACAGGTCGAATCTGTGCCTTATAGATCATAAGCAGCTGACTGGAAGTGAGATAGCTCCTGGCCCGAAACAGAAAACCAAGTTTTTGGGGTGCATTTTTAGCAAATGATCTCACGTGATTTTCCCTGAAAAAGTTATTGCTGATAGTAATTCCAAGCATCGAAATGGATGTCTTCAAAGGTATGGTTCCTCCTGACAAGCTTATGTTGGGCACAATGAGATCGGATTTTCTAGAGAAAAGGCATGCTTGTGTTTTGATTGCATCGAAATCTACCAAATTATTGGATCCCTATCCGAGAATTGTTGCCAAGTCCATATTTATGTTGTCAACATTTCTCCCTCATTCGTTTCTGATTTGTCTAGCTGGTATTGGAATCCTGGAAGAGGAGGCGGTATGGACATCTCTTTCCAAAGACTCGTGCCTCCAACGAACTCCGAGGCTCTGGAACACATTGCCAAGGGAGGTGTTTCTCGAGGCATATAACCTCCAGAAATTCAAGAAGAACACTAATTCCTACCTTCTTTCCCTTGGTTCTTACGATGTTGTCTGAATATTACAGGATATCTTTTTTCGTGGGAACCAGAACATGAAGAAAGCAAACGAAATCAACACCGCTGCAACTTTTTGCAAGATATCGATTGATAGCGTTAAAGGACACAATGAAAAATAGTTTCCAGCTAATTATATAAAGACAGTAGAGTTGGAAACTTCCAGAACTCTTGGCGCCATCTCTATTGACTCGGAAACTTCAACAAAATAACAACTGGAATCTGTAAAAGAATCCCATTGTCGGAAAATTTTCGTGTAATCATTTAATAGAACTGAAATGATTGCGTCGCACTATATCCCCTTATATTTTCTCTAGTTTTCAACTCGCTGTTGGCACAACTTTCGAGAAAATTAGAGCTCCATTCTCTCGGGACTTTTACATTTTACACGAAAACTTTTCCCGAACTGGATGAGTTCACTTACTCTGTTCGGTTCTCTAATACATGATATGGTAAATTCCATCATTATGTTCCATCGCTTCGAAACACAACATGACGCTCTACAATATTATATGTGATGAACAATATTTCAACTGAAAAGGAATATTCTCAGATGTATTCATGAACACAAAAAAATGGATATATATTTAAAGAAATACATTGAGAATTCGCATGTGATGAAAATATTAATTCTTTCTCGGTTTATTCAACAGAAAACAACTACTTTCCTGGCTATATGCCACGACGAATTTTTTTTTTCTCCTAATTTAATGGCCATGGACATTAGTCCTTCAGCCACACACAATTTAAATTTTTCGTTTATATTTCAATATTGTTTTTTGTTATGAATTTGACCAATATGTCAAAAATGTTTTTGTCCCCTGTAGTAAGCAATACGTTTACTGTTGTCGGTAGCTGAGCCCCGACCTTCACAAGATCTTCAAAGAGATCATTTCTAGGAAATTTTCTGCAGCTAAAAATCATATGATTTAGATCCGCAATTTCATTATCTATGTTACATAAGGAAGAATCTATCACCCCTATTTTATTCAGATGATATGGAAAACATCCATGATTTGTTTTCAATCTCGTCATAATAGTACAGTACTTTTTATTTGCTTCATGATCGAAAATATAATTCATTTCATTAGGCAGTTCTTTATGTATCCTAAAATATGAGCTATTCGAATTTTCTGTTATTTCTCTCCAGTAATTGCCCCACTCAATATAAATATTGTTTTTGAATAAGTGGAATAGATCTTTATAACATGGAATGTTAAGGAAGTTATTGCATGAGGTAGCATCTTTTGTACGACGAATATTGAATTCCATCTATTGAACACATACGATAAGAACTTAAAAACAAAATCTTCTGAAGTAGAGAATTTGCATTCTCCTCAAATAAAGATATGCCTATTATATCAACTGTTTCTATGTTCTTCGATTCTGCAAGGACTAGAAATCATTGAATTTATTTTATACATTTCCATACAATAGTACATTGTTTGACGATCACGAAATGATAGTGATTTCCTACGACAATGAAGTTTAGGAAATTATCATTCCGTGCAAGTTATATACTATGATTTTTCTACGGCGATAATGAATAACAGCAACATTTTGGATTTGATAATCTTGTAGCCATCTGATTTCCTGTTAAGTAATGCTCATCTATTAGACAGAGCTGTCATTGTTTCACATTTGACATTCCATGAGCGATGAGATTTTTTTGAAATAATAACGACTGTGTGTAATAACTGTGATATCAGATACGGAAATGATATTGATGACATACAAAGTACCCTCATTGACGTATCGAACAGAGTGAAACAATAGCAATGTTGTGTTATGGCTGTAGAAAATGGGTATTAGAGCTATGAGAGCATTTCATGTGAGCGATTAAGAAATCATCATGTATTCCTTATGATTCTCATGAGAAAAAAATATGAAAAATTTGTGCTGTATCGACATAACTTGGTTTTCTTTCATCATACTCTCACCGGCAAAACAAAGTACCACCAAGAAACATAGGCAAATTATTCGCCCTGTAACTGTTTCAAAATTCTTGTCCGATTTCGTGGAACATTCGACCAAACTGTATATGCATGTTTCGGAATGTTGGCCTGAATATAAAATCCCCAGTGAAGCTGATGACTAGATCATTAAACAGTAAAAACCAAAAGTTACTCTTTCACCCTCAACTTCTTAACGCCATACGGCAAAGGTGATTGGTTGAACTTTGCTTCATTATGTTTTGTACCGAAGTATGATCCCTTCCAAATACACTGTTTGTTTATTCGAATCGAAAATTACATTTCAAGAGGAAATACAAGTGTTTCAAGGTGGTATAGATTTTTTATTATTTTCATTAACAATAATTCAGAATCATTCTTTTTGTTCGTTCTTCGTTATTAAGGTTTTTTCCAGTGAGTGCTAAGAAAATGAAGTAGGAATGAGTGATCCATTCTTTGAGTTTTCAATCAATATGTAAGTTCTAATTATTGGTAATAAAAATTGCAAAATATCGAAACACTCGAATCTTCTCTTGAAAATAAGATATTGATTACGAAAACTATCATTCAGGCTAACATTCTGAATCATGAATCTACGATTAGATCGAAATTTCAAGGACAATAATTGAAGAAGTTATAGGGAGAACAATTTGGACAATTTTTTTGATGGCAGGTTCGATTTGTTAGTGAGTGTATACAGTCTGTCCAAGATAAGGTTGAACAGCATGGGGAACTCGGAAACGGTAGGAGATACGAAGTCGCTTAAATAGGGAAAAAGTTGCGCATTCGGAGGCTCATATCAAGAGCCTTCGAAAATTTTGAAAATTATTTTTAGTTTTTGAGTTATATCGAAAAAAATGAATTTTTGGAATTTCTATTTTATTTTTTTTCTCCGTTATTATCAGAGATACAGAAAAACTGAAAATACTTTTTCATTGCAACTTTTGATGAGGTTTAACGTGGTGATACCGACTTTTTTATGCGACGTTTCGTATTCGTGGAAACATCATCAACTTTTGTTTTTTAAATACGGTCCTGATAATTTTTTCACAGATTCTGAAAGGTTTTTTTATTCTGAATTCAACAATGTACTATACAAGGTGATTCGAATGTGTTTCGACCTATTTCTATCCATCATCAATGTTTTTTCGAACTTCCAAAAGAAAAAAAGCCATCAGTTCCACTTATTTCTTATCATTTAGTGTCAAACTTGATGGATTAGTTATTCAATACTGAAAAGTGAATAAAAAATATTTCACTACATCATTCGATCAATGCAGCGTTTAAAATTGTTGATGAATTCTTACACGAATTACTTTAACAACTTAACTTTGACAATACCTACAGAGACATTCATAACAAATGTTCAAAATGATAACCATTATTTTCTGAACAAAGATATCCTCTTCTCACAGTTGTTTCTAAGACATTGCTAAGCATTTCTGGGGTTATTCTATTGAATGCTTCGAAGATACTGTCCTTTAGTTCTTCTTCATCCTCAAAGTTATTTGCGTGTACAAAGTTCGATATATCCCCTAAGAAAAAATCCAGCTGTGTTAAATCAGGCGACCGCGCCGGCCAAGGGATAAAGACGCACGGACTTCTCTGGAATTATGTACCGGAGCGCCATCTGAACTTCCGCAATCGGTAAATCATCCAGAGCTTCCTCAAGATGATTCTCAAGCGAATTCCTATAACGTTCGGAAGTCTGTGTTTCATGGTGAATAGAAGGAACAATAATTCGTGTACCAAATATTGCAACCCACATATTAAAGCCGAAACGGTGTTGGTGTCTCGCTGTAATGTATAAATGTTCATTTTCTCGTGAACAATAATGTGTATTTTTTCTATCGAAGCTACCATGATTAGTGACCATGCTTTCATCAGTCCAGATGATTGTTCGAAAGAAATCTGCGAAATTTTAACATTTCCTAGTATACCACTCACAGGATGTCTTGCGCCTTTCGTCATCTCCTGGTTTTAGCGCTTGACATATTCTGAATTTGTATGGATGGAATTTTTGTTTCCGCAAAATGAAATGGGTTGTTGATTGAAACCAGTTAATGAGGTATTAGTGTGTTGACTAATTTTCCTTCAAAATAAATGAAACTGACGGCATTTTTCCTTTGGAGTTTCGAAAAAACATTGATGATGGATGGAAATAGGTCGAAACACAAATGAACCACCTTGTATAATACATGGTTGAATTCAGAATAAAAAAACCTTCTAGAATCTGTGAAAAAATTATCAGGACCGTATTTAAAAAACAAAAGTTGATGATGGTTCCACGAATACGAAACGTCGCATGAAAAAATCGGTATCACCACGTTGACCGTCATCAAAAGTTGCTATGAAAAAGTATTCTCAGTTTTGCTGTATCTCTAATGATAACGGAGAAAAAAAATAAAATAGAAATTCAAAAAATTCACTTTTTTCGATATAACTCAAAAACTAAAAATAATTTTCAAGATTTTCGAAGGCTCTTGATATGAGCCTCCGAATGCGCAACTTTTGCCCCATTTAACCGATTTCGTATCTCTTACCGTTTTCGAGATCCCCATGCTGTTCAACCTTATCTTGGACAGACTGTATATCAGATCATTGTACCGAAATTGATTATCGATCCCTTTCAAAATTGTTATACCTACCATACATTTATTTACTCCTGTTTTGCAACGGAACAACATTTCAGTGCCATTGTTTTAATGATTCATCTCATTGTTCCAAATAAGTGTTGATTGATGAACGAAAGTGCTACTTATAGCCAGTGGATAACACTTTCAAAATATTTCAACCGATTCTGATTCGCATAGAAACGAAGATTTCAAAATAGGTAAAGAAATATTTAATATTGGATTAGGAATAATGCGTTTTTGAGTTGTTTTGTTGATTATCGCAGAAACATAAAAAGAAATATAAACTGCAAGTTTGTGGAGAAATATTTTCATGTTCAAATTCTTCAAACTTTGATAGCGGGTTCATTTTGAAATATTTCAGTAGAAACACCTAGTGCTACCCCCATGTTTATTGGAATTAATTTCTTTACTTTGGTAAAATTTCAGACATATTTTTCATAAGCGCATTTGATGACACCCTGTAAGAGGGTGGAAAGATCAACCACAACGTAATATGAGCAATTGGAAAATGTTATGATACTTTGCGGCTTTAAATTTTGGCCTTTAGCGAAAAATTCAACAATCATTAACTTTTTGGTGGAATGTTGAGTGCTCCCACCATTTATTAGACCAACTTGAATACGAAAATATTCAATGACTTCGTAGAGCCTTGAATTGTCTGTGCCATTCTTCAAAATTCTCCGATCAAATGACAGATAATTTTCTCTCTCATCTACATATCTTGAATGCAGATTATTATTTTGTTTTCTCCAAGATATAAGTTATTTGGATCGCTTCCACCATTTCTGAGAACTTATATTCAATTTGTTAAATCGAAAATATTACGTTTTCATTCTTTAGTATGACAAGTTGCAATAACTGCAATACATAAATTATTGACTTACTGATGACATCAGTATTTTGAATTTTTATTTAAAAATTAATGCAGTGATATGTTTTTGATAAGCGCATTCAATGACATCCTGTAAAAGGGTGGGAAGAACAATCACAGCATAATATGAGCAATTGAAAATTGTGATGATACTTTGCGGCTTTAAATTTCGACATTTGGCCAAAAATTCAACATTTGATTTCTTTGGTGGAATGCTGAGTGCTCCCACCATTTATTAGAACTATTTGAATGCTAAAATATTCAATGATTTCGTTAAGGCTTGAATCTTCTCAGCCATTCCTCAGAATTCTGCGATCAAATGACAGATAATCATCATCTCTCATCTTCATATATGGAATGCAGATTCTTTCATCTTGTTCTTTCCAAGATATCAACAATGATGAAGTTATTTGGATCGCCTCCACCATTTCTTAGAACTTATATTCATTTTGTTAAATCGAAATTATTACGTTTTCATTCTTCACTATGACAAGTTGCAATAACTGCAATAGATAAATTATTGACTTACTGATGACATCGGTATTTTGAATTTTTATTCATAAATTATTGCAGTGATATTTTTTTATAAGCGCATTTAATGACATCCTGTAAAAGGGTGGGGAGAACACGTAATATGAGCAATCGAAATATGTGATGATACTTTGCGGCTTTAAAGTTCGGCATTTGGCCAAAAATTCAACATTTGATTTCTTTGGTGGAATGCTGAGTGCTCCCACCATTTATTAGAACTACTTGAATACGACAATATTCAATGACTTTGTAGAGCCTTGCATTGTCTGTGCCATTCCTCAAAATTCTGCGATCAAATGACAGATAATTTTCATCTCTCATCTACATATCTGGAATGCAGATTATTTCATTTTGTTCTATCCAAGATATAAACAATGATGAAGTTCTTTGGATCGCTTCCACCATTTCTTAGAACTTATATTCATTTTGTTAAATCGAAATTATTACGTTTCCACTCTTTAGTATGACAAAGTTGCAATGACTGCAATAGATAAATTATTGACGTACTGACGATATGGGTATTTCGAATTTTTATTCATAAATTAATGCAGTGATAGTTTTTTATAAGCGCATTCAATGACATCCTGTAAAAGGGTGGGAAGAACAACCACAACGTGATATGAGCAATTGAGAAATGTGATGATACTTTGCAGCTTTAAATTTCGGCATTTGGCCAAAAATTCAACATTTGATTAACTATTTGGTGGAATGTAGAGTGCTCCCACCATTTATTAGAACAACTTTAATGCTAAAATATTCAATGACTTCGTTGAGCCTTGAAATGTCTGTGCCATTCCTCAAAATTCTGCGATCAAATGACAGATAATTTTCATCTCTGATCTACATATCTGGAATGCAGATTATTTCATTTTGTTCTATCCAACATATAAACAATGATGAAGTTATTTGGATCGCTTCCACCATTTCTTAGAACTTATATTCATTTTGTTGAATCGAAATTATTACGTTTTCCTTCTTCAGTATGACAAGTTGCAATAACTGTAATAGATGAATTATTGACTTACTAATGATATAGTTATTTTGAATTTTTATTTATAAATTAATGCAGTGATAGTTTTTTTCAAGCGCATTCAATGACACCCTGTGAAAGGGTGGGAAGAACAACCACAACGTAATATGAGCAATTGAAAAATTTGATGATACTTTGCGGTTTTAAATTTCGGCATTTGGCCAAAAATTCAACATTTAATTTCTTTGGTGGAATGTTGAGCGCTCCCACCATTTATTAGAACTACTTGAATGCTAAAATATTCAATGATTTCGTTGAGGCTTGAATCTTCTCAGCCATTCCTCGAAATTCTGCGATCGAATGACAGATGGTTATCATCTCTCATCTTCATATCTGGAATGCAGATTCTTTCATTTTGTTTTATCCAAGATATCAACCATTATCAACAATGACAGTTATTTGGAGCGCTTCCACCATTTCTTAAAACTACTGAATTCATTTTGTAATATTTTGATTCATAACGTTTTCACTCTCCAGTATGGCAAGACTCATTGATGACATGGGTAATTCGAATTTCTATATATTAAAGCAATAATAGTTGTTATCTAATCATATTATTAGAAGTCACTCATTGAGACGAAAATTCAACTAGAGAACATGAAAATCTCGTCTATCCAGACTCGCCTCACGATACTACTAGCGACACCTACCAACATTTTCCGGAACATCCAAATCTAATTCTACCTCAAACTTTCCTGCACAATCTCGTAGTTTTGCTTCTGCTCATCAGACGGCGCCACGAATGCACAGGCAGAAGAATCCTGCGCTTCCTGCTGGCGATATCGACCCCGCGGCCTCGTCCTGCAGGAATCCTGCTCAAAGCGATCTATAGTTCTGCATATTTCCGCAAACAGGAAGCGACAAAAAGCCGGAACGTGTGATTTATATTGCATTTCCATTTCTTACGTACTACCTATAGGTATGCGTTAGAATTTGGGTCGTATACGGAGAGAAATCAATTGCATTCGTTCGAATTGCCAATTGCATGTCAGTCCTGCTCTCATTCCATTTTATTCCTGAATGAAAAGAAGTGCGATCAGATGGCGAAACGTGAGCGAATTTTGTATTATCTCGAAGTCATATACAGAACGTTTCGAAGAAGCTACGGAATCGGTTGAATCGTTGTCGAAGTAGTATTTTTTACACACTGTCTGAAGGTTAATCGAGGAGGTGGTACATTCATTCTACTTGATTTTTTGGGATTTTCTCTCTTCGTTTCTATAAAATAAAAATATGCGTATTATTTCGATGTAGTGGGACAAATCGGATGATTTGCCCCAAAATGTCACTGCGATTAACAAATTTTCCTACCAGGAAGCCTAGAAGAAGAATCCAGTGGCTAGTCAGTGACACTTTGTTTGAAAAAATGTTGGAAGGCAAGACATTGAAAAAATATCGAATTTTCACTTATCTTCAGACGTTTCGGCAACAAATCTGCTTCCGTTCTCAACATGAAAATGCAAAATATTTTTCTTTGGTAGATGCGAGATCAATTAAAGAAAACATCCTGTAACTCATTTGCAGACTAAAATCACTCATTCATATGCCAACATCAGTATGACACTGGGAAGTGTCAAACTATAAGCAGAGCACAACGGGAGATTCGTATTACGCATAGTTCCTAAACAATTTTTTTTTCTAAAATAACGCAAACAGATATTTCTAGTGAAAGTTTGATATCAACACAGGGATCCCAAAGTTAGCCTTCATCTTTTCTTCCCATTTTTGGTCCTAGATGCCGCTGGTGAAGTCTGGCAGGCTGATTTTGGGACACCTCTTGTATTGATATCAAACTTTTACTAGGAATATTATCTTTAATCCGATTTGTTTCACCTATCTTCGAACATCGTACAAAAATGTGTTCCTTTATGTAAACTTTGAACTCGTCTCACGGACAAACGGTACATTTTTTTATATAAATTAGACTTTCGAAGACTTTTGAGGGTTGCTCGTAAGGGGGCAACCGAATGACGGATAGAACAAATGTTAGAACAAATTTTTAGTTGGGTCCAATTAAGTTATTTTGAACTAAATCACACGTGGTAGCTCTAGGTCCCAGCAATTTTGGGACACCCTGTATATTTCATTTTGATATAATATAAAAATATTACCATGGTGAATTATTTTTTCATTAGTTTATGTATCACCAATAATATGGGTTTATTTTGGTCGTCTGCAGATAGTTTTCCCGGATGGTGCCACTATTCATATAACTACCAATCAATCAATCAATCAATTTATTCATCCTGTAGAACTCACAAAGGTTATAGGACGAGTCAAATTATAGAACCTAAATATAAGTACACAGATGCATACTAATGTAAGTGGTTAACAGTTAAATAAAATAGTTAACTAGAATAGCATCAACTAAAACAATACGAAAGCTCTTATAAATAGCAGCACTAGACATGTAACGTATACAACCACTGATATTCATTCATATCTGGAACTCTCATAGTGTTTGATGGCATGTCAATAACAATATCTTTCATCATCGATTCCTGACTTCAATCTGTTGTTTTTCATATCTTTCAGCTCAGAAGCGGAAGATGAATACTCAGATATTATTCTGCGGAGCACCTATCGTATTTCTATTCAGGGATTCGCTGTAATCTTGCCAAAAAAGCAAAGTAAGATTAATTTGCCGATAAATCCGGAGTTATGGCCCGAAGTTAACCTCTATCTGAATTACTTTATTTTATTTCTGGTTATATATCATTTTTGGGATATAGAACTTCTGTGAACCCTCAGATGTTTCTCTTCACGAAACTATAGGCACATTACCTTAGCGTTATTTTCGTGTCTTTGAATAGATGCATTTTCCTCAATCCGAGCATCTGTTGATTCTTTTAATTTGATTTTCTTTCTTCAGAGACTTAGGAATGCTTACTTATGTCGAAATATTTGATGATTTAATAAGCACAACAAGACTGTGGCCATTTGAAATTGGAATTCTCAATGAATTTGTATTGGAAATTGTATAATCTGAGGAATTCATATTCAACAAGAAGAATTATCGAATTCCTGTTTCCAATAGAAAATTCGATATTATTATACAGTGCATGTCATCCATAATTTTCGTAACATATGGAAATGCGAAAAATATCATTATTGAAGTATCGAAACATTTCTCCCCGAGGATCTATCATGCTTATCCAATGAGCTATAGGAGTGACTATGAGGTTAGATGGCGAGGTATCGAATAAAATCATTTGAAGAAGACGCTCAGTATCAAATTTTACACGAATTGCCAATAGCAATTTTTCAAAATATTTCCCGATCTCGTTAGGAATATATTTTTTGGGTTGGGTTGACAGTAGTGATACACTTGTATAACGATGAATCTGAGAAACCAATCCCATTTTCTGTATACCAGATATCATCAGATTGAAAGCAAAAAATGTTTCTGCCAAGACCCTCTTGGCATCTACCAGATATATCAGAATGTAGTCACTTGACTATTGTGACAATATTCCCTTACATATTTCGCATTAGGAGAGATAGTGTTGTGTTTATTTTCCTACTCATACTGCATCTCCTGTTGGTTTCCATGCGATGTTTCCTTGCCCAAAATCTGTGAGTGCATTATTATCCCCACAAAACAACAAACCGTCTATTTCCACAACCGCCTTTCCGACAACCAAACAAACAACGCCGCAGATTTTCGATCGTTTGCCGCTGATGAAGTTCCTCTGAGCCCTCTAGAAGCAAATAAACATAATTGGGAACAACAATGTCCCGACCATCGCCTTAATAGAGGCTGGCTAGCATCGCTATGCCAGAGTCTCGCGAGAGTTTGAAAACAAATGGTTCCTTTTTTTACAGAAATTGGGGCATGGTGGAGATTTACAACAAATGAATCCATACTACGAAAAAACTGCGATTGCATGAATGTCTATATACTTCATCCCGAGGAACTAGGAATTCCCATCGGAGTCTTGGGAAACCGGCAATCTTGTTTATTTAAACGTCATCAAATGAGCCGAACTCAGCATGACTTATGATGTTACCACCATTCCTACAGAATCATATCTTACTCGTTATCACCATAACACCGCGTATCACAATATCTTTCAAGGGACAATCATTTCAAATCTATGGTCAAAACGGCTTCACAGAAAGTTGGACATTTATTTCGAACAGAAAACTACTATACCATCACTAGCTCAGTTATTATCACTATGTATTTATGATTTTCGTGTACCATATATGATAATGAACTAATAACTATCAACCCTAAAAGTGTGACCGAAAGTAATGTATATCGTCCCTTAGGGTTCTAAACTCATAACAACACGATTTTGTAATTTTTCACTATCTTGACACCTTTTACTGACACTCGCGTGATACGAATTTTAACGTTTTACATAAATTTTCATCAAACCTCAGTGTGAATCGAAGTTCAGAATCAATAGAAGTTCGGAATCAAGAGAAAAATTATGTTTGTTGTGTGTCACACATGCAGAAAGCCCTTTAGCAGCCCTTATAGATACCAACTGCCTTCGCTTAGCTCGTGCAGCTGATATCCGCGAGCTGTTAAAGCTAATTTCCTGTCCTTGTGACAAAATTTACTATATGTGCACTAGAACAGCCAAAGGGACGATAAAACTATATTTTAGGACACATTTTCGGGGTTGATATGATTCCTCTTCATTTATGGTATTGGCGAAAAAACTCATAAAAAGATTATGTAGTTTTTCACTATTTAGAGACCTTTATTGACTGTCACTTACGTATTTTGTCGTTTTACATAAATGTTGCTCAAACGTCATTGTTCATGAAATTTCGACTCATTTACAAAATCAATGATTTCAATTCATATACCTGTGATCATGCAATGCTATGCGACTATCTTGAACTAAAGCTAAAAATAAAACAAAGTGAGTTAGAGTGGGAGAAAGGAATCGTCAATATAGGAGAATATCTTAGCCGTTGACCAGAGTCTTCCAGTCCAAGATAGTTGAAAATATTGGAGAAGTCAATGACTAAGAGTCAGGTACCAAGCATAAGTACCTGTACTGCTATTCGTGATACCTCAACAGCAATTTCTGCATTGTATAAAATATTTGGTGAGATTTTGGACGAATGTTTTCTGCTAGGTGTAGTTGAAAAGTCAACAACTTATCGAAAGTTAGCAATTTTCAAATCATTCATCTCGTGAATCTTCGGTTCTAACAAAATACTTCTCTTCAAATTCTCCTTCCATTTTCTTTTTTCAGATATTGTACATGAAGAGATCACAAATCTTTTTTTTTTTATTTAGAACTGACTATTTACATCGGAATGATGATAATTATTCGAGACTGTTAGTGGAGGTAACAAATTGCGTCCTCTAGGCCTGCGTTCATAAACACTCCTTTGAGTAGAGTAAGAGTATGGTCACCTGATCAAAATAATATCGTTAAAAGGTTACTCAGAGTAGAAATCCATAAAATCTAATATGAAGATATCCAAAATAACAAATGCCAAGTCTCATAAAACTCACAGTTTTTCCTGTTTCGTTTCATGATGATATTTATTTTTATTTCATTTAATGTTCTATTTTTTTTATTTTAGCTGTACACCAATTCAACAGCTGAGGCCTATTACAGAATGTGAAGATAACAAGTTTTGTTCAAAATCTGTATGGATATTTTATCAAAAAAACAAAAAAAGGAGTGAAAAATGTATGAAAATATAGAATGTATATTACACTGCGTAACGATGTGTATGAATTGAAAAAAAACTACGGTGAGAAAAAACTTCATACACACCGCTACAAACAGTGTTGAACAACATCAACAACAACAAAATACATGTTATGATCATGTATATTGAAATAATATTCATATTTTTATTTTATAAAGACGAGGAGAAAAAATCCAAAAAAATATGGAATATTGAATATACTTATTCAAATACTTTCACTTTGTCAGCAAACTTGAAGAAGTATCTCAATCCATACTACAGTGAAATTCATGTTATCCATATGAATGTGGGTTTTATATAAAATCGATCAGATATTGATTCGAAACATAACAAACACCGATGATCAAAACTTGACATAACTGTCAGAGTACATCATTTCTCAATTCGAATAGCAGAGATTACTCTGAGTAAGTTTATACACGACTGGGCGTAAAGTAGCTAGTTACTGAAAAATCGAATAATTTGCATGAATTCCGCGAGAAAGTGAATGCATTATCTGAAGTTATTCAAAAGGAAAATATTTCATTCCACACAATGTAATCGAATGAGTTATTGTATGATTTAGAGTCTCGGGTAACCTTCCAATTCAATCTTTTCCAACAATAGGAACTTTTCATATACCAATTTCATTCACGGATCTGCTATAGGTATTCTGTTTCGAACAATAAGTTCACAAAGGCTCATCCGAGCTATTCGAAAGGGATTTCCTAAGCATAATTGAGTATTTTACGTGATAATGGGACGGGTTCATCCACTTTGCGTTAAATGAACTGCATATTCATCAACTTCCTTTTACACAATACACCTGAATAAAACTCATTATGAGTTTGTATTAGTCGATTTTTGTCATTATCGGATATTTCTCTTTATTATACAAGAAACCTGTTGAATATCTTCATTGTGAAATCATTGAGATTGAAAATCCCAAATATTTCAATACATTTTGCTTCTACCACATGTGGTGATTCAAGAAATCAACTAGATCCAATTACTTGGTAACCTGTTACCTCGGAGGTATTGTGAGCACTTATTAAATTTATTTAAAAAATTCCATGACGTATATGTAGTCGTGTGATTTAGAAAGTTATGGCATGATATCGAAACTAAACGTGTATGCAAAATTTGAGCTCAATCGATTGACCAAGTTCAAAGATTCCACCCGAACAAACATACTTACATGCATACATTACACACAAATGCCCAACCCTGTATATTATCTTGATCATTTGCCTCTATACGGAATCGACCGTCTGCCGATGTTGGGTTCATAATTATATTTCAATTAAGTGTATGTGAACTGATTTTCTGCAAACTTATGAAGAACTGAATAGCTTTTTTCGATATTTTGAACATTGTTTGCTTTGGATATGCGACCGTATTCAACAGCAGACGCTTGGATTTTGAATTTACTACGTAATCATAAACATAAACAATTACTGGCAATAATTCAATTCCAGGAACAATGAGACGCTTTCAGTTCGATTTTTGCACTTTTTCGAAATTTGTAGCGTAATGAATAACACACCTTGAATGTCAAATTTCACCTCTGGCTCTTGGTCTTGAATGCACTATTCGAAGTGCCCCAAAATTTTCTACCACACATCGAAAAACAAATGCTCACAGCCGAACCAGAAATGTATAATATTCTTCTATGACTTTTTGCGAGCGGGGAAATATTAAAACCTGCATGTAGCTTTCATTTATTTCACGGATATAATTTTCCTCAAATTTAAACAGACCAAAAGCTTTCTCGCCTACTTTGTTTGATATTTTATTGCTGTCGTTTCACGGGCAATCGGGAAACGAAGTATTTCACCATTTTCTTGCAAAACAACGTTCATGTTTCTCAATGTTATGAATTGTTTGAATACCTCGAGAGAGACTTTGAGATATAATTTCAACCCTTTGAAGATAGCATCCAAATATTCGTTTTCATTTATCAACTCTGTAAAAACATCTGGTGACCTACCTTGTTTTCAAAGAAGGGGTTACAGTATTGAGAAGGAATATTTTCAGATATATTTATTTTCGTTTTCAATTTTGAGTACTGTGTGAACGGCATTATTTTCAATAGGTGACAACAAAAAACAAAAGAACCAACAACCAAATAGCCACAACGCTCAAAGTGGAATGAAATGTTAAATAAATACACAATGTTCATAAAATGAACAGCAATGGTAAATTTCGGGAGAAAATCAACTAATTTCCTGGCAGATGTCACGCAGAATATTGAATTACATCCTCCCAAAATCTATACATCGACTCGTATGAACGAATACTGATACAACTGATTCTTTCGTGAATGCCTATTGATTTATATTTAGCCAGGCCACGCTAGACACCTTCGGACCGGTTTTGAGCTCTTTGACTTCCATCAGTGCAGGGCAGTCTCCAGTTATCACTTCTACTACCGCGTACTAAGCGTAGCCTAGTCAAACAAAAATCAGGCTGGCATTAATTTCCCTCAGAGGCATCCTCCATAGACAATATGAGAGCAACGTATGGGAATTTTGATTCATTTCCTTTTGTTCTCTTCTTTTCTACTCAGATGGCCCCTTTTTCCACTCAAAGTTCAACATTGTAGCAATCTGACGTCCCCTCTGTACAAATTCCTGTATGCATGGAAGACATAACCACGCGGAGTTCCGTCGTTCAAATAACCTCGAAGTGGCGTATCTACTAGACTCTTTTCCCGTTTTTCATAGAATTCTCAGAATTGAATTCCTCGTTAATTATAAGAAATAGAATAGGAAATTTTTACATTCCGGGAATATTCGTTATAGCCTGTATCATATTCATGTGCCGAATATGTGCACTTATTTCATGAACTCCTATATATGGATAATTCTCATTTTCGGAATTCAATCTGAGTCATCATCTCTCAATTAGGTGAAAAAGAATTATGGAATATGTTCCTTGCACGACTGGTCACGTTACAATTTTCCAATAAGTCGAAATAACGATCAATATGATTCCGCCTTCTTCCTTCTCGATATGAAACCATTATTTTGATTAATTAGTTTTTCCACAAGTGGAAATTTTCTTGGAAAACAATCATTCCTACGCCCCCACTTCACATCACAGACCAAAAAAGCGAAGAGAAATCCAGTAATTGACCAAACAAAGAAAACCTAATTTGATCCGTTTCCTGACATGGAGAGTATACGTTTCTTTCCCATTGTTTCAGGAAAAAGAGAACGTGAGAGATCGTATCTTTATGTATACAGAATCGAAAGCAGGTAATTTGATATTTTTTGTGAAAGCTACAGTTGTTCGGTTCATGTAACAGAAAACAAAAGTATTAATCACATTTGATGTGTTCAGAGAAAAATTAATGAAAAGTTAAGCAACATTGATATCAAACTATTCGATTTCAATTTTGTTTCCAGCAACAAATCTGAGAGAAAGAAATGCAGATGAACAAGTTGGTATCTTATTGGCAGGTACCATAAATTAAAGAGTTCGGAGACAAAACTTAATTATTATAAAGAAAATGCAGATGAATGTTTCTCTGAGAATGTTTTTTCACCGGAATATGAAGTGTTGAAGTTTGGGAAGACGAAACAGTTTTTGTTTCAAATCTTTACCATAGTTGACCAATGAGTCAAAGCAGCAATATTTGGCTCATGGAAACATAATCAAACGAAATGAGTTCTCCTTAGTTTTTCTTGAAAATTCGCTACGAAACAGAGGTGGTAGAGATTGAGTTATTCTTCTTCTTTGTCTTATTGGCTTCTTCCTCCTGAAGAATTAGTCAAAGTTAGAAGACGAATTTGATAACAGCTGATAGTATATAGCTGCAATGTGCCATATCAATACAGTATGAATCTCTACGAAGTGATGATCAGGAATTGCGACCTGAATTCTGGATTCTGAACATTGCTGACGCTGTGAACCAGCTCAATCGAAATTCTCGAAATTCAGTTGGTGTAACTCGAATTGTATTTACATCTATATCGACACCCGGCTTGAAGGGTACTCCTCAGGATCCGCAGGACAGTCAGGATCCGTGTTCCGGTAGGCTCTCCCTATCGGAATGATTGAGGATGACCCGAAGGACTGATGTGAATTTCAAATCAGTGTCGGGACGCGCCAAATTGGTGTTTGTGGAGATTTGTCGACAGAGGATCGGAATCGTTTCGCGTATCGAACGGTATGTTTCTCCGGATAACATCCGAGAAGGAGCCGGCGGGCTATTTTCTGTTATTAGGGTGCTTGAGGATCATTTTCGTATCCTGCACGTGACAGCGATCCCTTCAACAGTGAACGTATTTTCAATATTTGAAGAAACTTCAGGATGTTCTGCTCATTGTAGCTTTCTTTCTTCCTCGGTTTTCAATCCCTCTATCCTCTAGCGACTTTCAGATCTATTGCGTTGGCCCTCGGAACCATATGAGCTTTCAGATCCCCTAAGTAGCTTCGAGCTCTTGATTCCTTTCTTGCTAGCATGAGGAACCTTGGTCGTGAGAAGCTCTCTCAGTGGCAAAGAATGAAGATTGCTGTTTGCTATTTGTTTTCATACCGTGCTTTCAGATCTTTTGCGTTGGCCCTCGAAATAATTAACAGCTGTTCGGCTAGCCCAGTCCTCTCGATGATACTCCATATGCTGCTGACTTCTTCTCCTCTCCTAGCATGAGAAACCTTGGTCTTGAGGAGCCCTCTCAGTGGCAAACAATGTGGATTGCCGTCTGCTATTTGGTTTCACACCGCGACCTTCCAGATCTCTTCCGTTGACCCTGGAAATAATTTAGAGATTTTCAGCTAGCCTGGTCATCTCTATGATTCTCCATATGCTGGATTTCAGATCCTATGTATAGCTTCGAGCTCTTGATCTCTCCTCTCCTAGCATGAGAAACCTTGGTTCTGAATAGCCCTCTCAGTGGCAAAGAATGAGAATTGCTGTTCGCTATTTGTTTCCACACCGTGACCTTTCAAATCTCTTGCGTTGGCCCTAGAAATGATTTAGAGCTGTTTGCCTAGCTCAGTATTCTCTATGATACTCCATATATGCTGCTGCCTTTCAGATCCCCTGTGTAGCTTCAAGCTCTTGATTCCTTCTCTCCTAGCAAGAGAAATCTTGGTCTTGAGGAGCCCTCTCAGTGGCAAACAATGTGGATTGCCGTCTGCTATTTGGATTCACACCGCGAACTTCCAGATCTCTTTCGTTGGCCCTGAAAATAATTTAGAGATCTTCAGCTGGCCTGGTCTATGATACTCCATATGCTGGGTTTCAGATCCTCTGTGTAGCTTCGAGCTCTTGATCTCTTCTCTCCTAGCATGAGAAACCTTGGTCTCGAATAGCCCTCTCAGTGGCAAAGAATGAGGATTGCTGTTTGCTATTCGTTTTCACACCGAGACCTTTCAAATCTCTTGCGTTGACCCTCTAAATAATTAAGAGCTGTTTGTCAAGCCCAGTGTTCTCTATGATACTCCATATGCTGCTGACTTGCAGATCCCCTGTGTAGCTTCAAGCTCTTGATTCATTCTTTCCTAGCATGAGAAATCTTGGTCTTGAGAAGCCCTCTCAGTGGCAGAAGTGTGGATTGCTGTTTGCTATTGGTTTTCACACCACGACATTTCAGATCTCTTGCGTTGATCCTCGAAATGATTCAGAGTTATTTGGCTAGCCTGGTCTCTTCTATGATACTTCATATGCTAGCTTTCAGATCTTCTGTGTAGCTTCGAGTTCTTGATTCTTCCTCTCCTAGCATGAGACACCTTGGTCTTGAGGAGTCCTCTCAGTGGCAAAGGATGTCGATTGCTGTTTGCTATTTTTTTTTTCACACCGCAACCTGTCAGATCTCTTGCGTTGGCCCTGGAAATGAATTAGAGTTCTTTGGCTAGCTCGGTCTCCTCATCATACTTTATATGCTGGCTGTCAGATCCCCTGTGCAGCTTCGAGCTTTTGATCCCTTCTCTTCCAGTATGGTAAACCTTGTTCTTGAGAAGCCGTTTCAGTGGCGAAGAATGTGGATTGCTGATTTTATCTGTCCCTGACAGAATCTGCACAGCAGTTCTTCAGCAAGGCCTATTTTACTCATGTTTATTGAGCCTACAGCCCTGTATGAGTAGTCCCATCATCTCTTCGAATAATCTTTTATCCCTTGGAGCACACGTGAGTAAGTCTCTATAATATTCGAGGAACATCGTGCGTTCCTAGGGAGGATAGAAAGAGTTTTGAAATTCTTAAATTTTTTGGAGATTAAAACTTCTTGGGAATCCTTCCTTTGGCAAAGAATTCCAAAGCTTTGCTATCCTACAGCTAAACGAGTTTTGGTAAAGAGACTCATTTTCTGATCGCTTATCCTCTTGGGAAGTTTCGTGTTTCCACATAAAAAACACTGTCTCTGGATACGCAGAGCTATTGAACTTTTGATGTTTCAAATCCTATAGTCACAGTACCTATTCGATTTGAATAAGGGGAATAAACTGAATGACCTTCAGACAAGGTAATCCCTCTCTGCACACGGTTTATAACCTCTCTCGAAGATTCCTGTTCCAACTATACGTTCGTAATTAGTGGAGCTTGCCAAAACCGATTACTCGGAAACAAACACACCATTTCCTAAGATAAACATTAAAATTATGTATTAGAAGAGTGTAATTCCAGAGACCGTTCTGGTTAGTAACTGGCACTCTCGCTCCTTTGTTTTTGTGCCATTCCAATGGCATCGCCTCCAGCCATCTAATCCAAAAAGATATTCGAGAACGAGACGTGTCACCGGAATTTTGCAATTTAGATTCCCTAATATCTCTTTTGAAGATGGTTTGGCCAACCAGATAGCCGTCGGCAGAAACGTGAATGAAATGTAACTCGTTAAGTGGAAATTGCAAACTTTGGTTATTGCTTCGATTGCGAGGATCACTGAGGAATACATTCCTCGCTAAAACGCTATTATCCATCCTTAATCATATCCTTGATAAATTTAAATGGCCAATCAACGCAATGCTAGAGTTGAAGCCATTCATACGAAGTGGTCAGCACCATCAACATTATGGAACTTCAACTTACTTCCATGCATCAACAGCAAAGCTTACTTTGTTTCTACAAAAACAAGACTTCTGGGTTGCTTATGGGAATTTGGAATAAACAATCGATGATAATGAAGACAGGAGTTCCAAATTTGAGTAATAAGAAGATTACAGGGTCTTCTCAAAAGTGAGACATTTTCGAGAGGATGTTATTGAAACATTCATACCATCCACATATCTCCTCAATGAAAGTTTCTTAACAACGGAGATATCATTAAATGAACATTTCATAGGTACCGGGTGACCATCTCCTATTACTCTCCCATTTTTGATATTATCACTATCTGCAAAAATATACAGGAAGCAGCAGAAGGTGCATGCATTAGAAAATTCTTTCGAAGATCTCTCCAAAAATACCGTACTCTATATTTTCATTTATCTTTCATATTTCTCATAATGAGAGCTCTCAAAACTGATGAAGTTTGATCTATTTGGAATGATTTCTGAAAGTATGCCCTGTCAATGATTACAATATCGATTTTTAGATAATGAGAATTGCAATCATTGTCAAAACGTTCTCTTGGAAACCCTCCAAAAATCGATCAACGAATGACCATAGATTAAAAAATATAGAAGATAAATATATTTAGTCTTGTATATTTGAAAAGCTCTTCGAAAGGTCTTTCCACTGGTGAGGAAATATATAGGGTGCTCTATTCGAAATTCATAATTTTTTTGTTGCTCTCTTTATATCTTATCAGAAAGCGAGAACGTATCTTCAATGTTTCAAGAAGAAACAAAAGTGTGTTTATTTTATTTCTCTTCGACTGTCAAAAATAAAAGAGTTACAGGGGGTGGAACGTTATAACGTGTCACCCGGTACATTTTGAGAGCATGTAATCACGTTCCTGGCCTCATGTCTGTTATACCATCCTTCTACTACGGTCCACAGTAGAATTCTAGCGCAATAGTCGTCGGATCTGCTCTTCCAATTGTTTTTTTTTTTTGTATTATTGCCAAACAATACAGCAATTTGATAAAAATAATAAATCCGTTTACATGATTTTGATTTATGGTTAGTGTCACCAAAGAGCAGTAGTAGCATTTCGTTTGTACATGGAAAGATTTCTAATGACAAAGCATCCAATATCGCGAAAATTCGTTAATTTGGTACAGAAGTGTCATGACACAGGGTGTTTGAAAGAACGAAGAAGAGGACATGGTGGAAAGGTCGGTACCACTCGAAATGGTAAATAAACCCAGCGTTGTAATAGGGTTAAATCTATCGCTGAGTTTTCGAACGTCGATATTTTGCAACTCTTATATTGGCAATTTATGTGATTTTGTTTATTTTGATGATTTCTACGTCCTTTTGAAGAAAATGCCTCACTCTGACCTGTGAATCTAGTCCTGAGAAATATATTGATCAGACAAGTAAAAACTACAACTGCGGATTTCACGAATATTGAATGAATTTTTCGAAGAAGAGAATGGAAGTCAACATACCCTAACCAATTTCAGAATTTCACATATGAAAAATAAAGCAATAAAACTATGTAATCAATTGGAATCATTAGACTTCTTACTTAACGATGACTACACTAAATTTCAATGAAAATATGGTGTATTTATACTCTTCTCAATAAAATGATCAGCTAGCCTGATCTCAGGTGAATAGTTCACAAATTATGAAGTATCTCTCTTCATATAAACACCCAACCTTTTTTGTATTCTGACTACGAGCATAAATTTCGAATATAATTTCCGTGACATTTGACAAAAAAACTGTGCCAATCGAAAATTCATAACAACGGAAGATCAAACACAATCAAATAGAACTGGACTGATTCGGGCAATATGCGATGTCGGAGGGTGATTGATCAAAAAATTAATAAACTGACAAAAAGTAATTTTCCTGGATGTCGATACGGCGCAGCTGACGAATAATATCGATAAATCAGCGTCCACCCAGAAAATGAACGGAACGAGATATTGTGTAATGTTATTCCATGCATGAACATATATATATAACACTCGATGAAATACGAATGTGAAAGCAATATATGTCCTACTTTATGAAAAATGGTAAACACAGCATTTTCCATTTCATGAGTATTGAAATATTCATATTTAGACAAGGTTCTGTCGATGAACTGAAGTGAGCTCGAATATCTAAAAAATTTAATATATCAGAACTGAGAGCATTTCAATGCCAATACTAGTATATATGAGCCAATACATGAAATATAACACTATTACCAGTTGCACACATGTTTTCCATCAGTTTTTAATTATTCCATGTGGTTTCAAAAAACTCTTTTTGTTGCCTTCTCTTCAACGGAGTTCGGAAATAGTTCATTTGGTAACTACAAAATTCTGACGATAGATAGGATTTGATGTATAACAAATAGGTCAGAATCCCAAAAAGATTTACACAGTGTATCTATCTCACTCGATATGAGAAATTGAACACAATGTCCAAATATATAGAATTTTGAACACAAGACATACATAATAAATACAGTCTGTATCCAAATATGGCACTAAGATACATAATCACATTCATCAAGAAAAAATGTTACTAGTTCAAGCAATCAACAAACGATTCCTAGAGTCAAATAGCATTTGATGTGATATCCCTTCAATTATAATTTGTATTCATATATCGATGGATCCTCCTCTTGAAGGTAAATAGATTGTAGTTCGCTGGAAATTCATCTGTGGGTGAAGAATTCCACAGTGAAGATGTCCTACAAAAGAAGGAGATCTTGAAATATGTTGTTCTAGGTGTTTCAATTTTGACTGCATATTGGTGTGAGACTTGAGCCAGCTGCGTTTGGCGAACAAAGATCATTCCAGGGGGGACAATTCAACAGAGCATCATCCATGATAGTAGCGATAGAAGAGTGATGGGTCTGCAACGTCTCTCCGATGTTGTAAATTTTGCAGTGATCTTGTCAGAGTTGGGTAATTGATGAGCCTGATGGCTCTTCTTTGAACAGACTCCAGCAACATCAGGGAGTGTTTTGGAGCTGATCCCCAGACGTGCGAACAGTACTCAAGGGATGGTCGAATCTGGGCTTTGTAGTGTGTCAGAAGCTGTTGTGAGGTGAAATACTTCTTCGCGCGGAAGAGGAATCCCAGCTTTTGAGAGGCAGCTCTGGCTATATTGGCAACATGGTCATGCCAAGATAAACTCTCAGATACCGTGATGCCGAGCATTGATAGTGATGAACTGATTGGTAAGGTTCTTCCAGCCATAATTGTATCAGGACCCGCACGGTTAGTCTTCTTAGAAAGAACTGTTGCTTGAGTCTTCAAAGCGTTGATTTGTACGAGGTTCAAATTGCCCCATTGTTGGATCCTTTCCAAATCGTCGTTGACGGTCTGGATCTGTTGCAAACGTAGGCCTTGGTTGCTGCGGATATTGGTGTATCAGAGGAGTATAATGCTATAAGAGTGGTATCGTCAGCAAAACTGAAGAGAGGGTTGGTAGTCATGTGCAACAGATCGTTGATATGTAGTAAGAAAAGCGTTGGAGATAGAATAGAGTCCTGTGGTACTCCTGCATTGGTAGGCAGTGTGTCTGAAGTAATCCCGTCAACAACTACATGAAGACTTCGATCTTTAAGGAAGCTGGTAATCCAACGGCATAGTAGGGGCGGCAGACCATAGAAAGGCAACTTGTTCAGGAGTGCCTGGTGCCATACTCTATCAAATGCTTTAGATATGTCTAGGCAATAGCCCTGGATTCTCCGTGTTTCTCTAGAGTTGAGTTCCAGAGGTGGGTTACATAATATGCTAGAAGGTCGCCAGTTGATCTGCGTTGCCGAAGGCCCTATAGCCTATCAGAAATGATGTTGTTGTTTCCTAGATATCTTATGATTTCTATGTTGATGGCGATTTCCAATACTTTCGCGATGACGGATACTGAAGCAATTGGACGGTAGTTAGCGGGCAAAGTTTTCTTTCTTTCCTTAGGAATTGGTTGAACTCGAGCCACCTTCCACATGGTTGGAAATATTCCCTGGTTATAAGATAATGTAAATAATTTGCAAAATATTGTATATGTGTAGATGGTAGACTGAATCAGATGATTTGCCTCAAAATGTAACAGCGTTCAACAAATTCTTTCATCAGGGAGAAGATTCGTTCACGAAACGTCCGAATATAAGTAAAATCCGATATTATATCTATATTTCTTTTCTTCAAAAGTTTTCCAGAACAAAATGTCACTGACAAGATATTGGATTTTTCTTTCAGGCTCCCTGATAGAAAAATTTGTTGAACGCAATGTCATTTCGATGCAAATCATCTGATTTGCCCCACTACATATGTATTGGAATGATACTAATATTTTTGTTTCATTGAAACGAGAAGAGAAAACCCCAAATAATCACCGACTCCTCGATTGACCTACATACAGTATATAATCTGTATACTACTACGCTCAAAGTTTTTATGGTATAAACGTTTTGGTTAAACTCCAATTCCATTTTACTCTGGGTTATCGTTCGATGTTAAAAACTAAATTGAGTATAAGTCATCTTATTGATCAACACCATTCATGGAACAAAGCTCATAATTAACTGCGCGGGAAATTAAGGACGATATTAATTGATATAGGCAGCTCCCTTCGGCATGTCTGCATCGGAGGAGATGCGAGCGATAATTAATAACAATCAAGTTAAGTGGTCGAGGGATTCCTCTTTGGAGTTCCTGTTTTACTATCGCTATCGCTTCTCTCCCAACATGGTTTATGTTGGCAACAATTAAGGTCATGACATCCGCTCACCGTCGATAATGATGTTTCTGATCAGGGTCCATGTCACTGCATCCTAGAAAGGGAGTCAATGAATTGAATGCACGATCGGGCGTAAAGTGGCACTTCATCGCCCGGATTTGCGGGTGTAAAGTACCACTTTATCGCACGGATTTCTAGACGTGAAATAGCACTTTAGCGCTCTCGGGCTATAAGACTGATTCGGACCTAAAAAACAGAAATATGTGACCAAATATACCTACGATTTCTTGCTAGTGTTTCGATTAATTGAAGAAAGTGAATTGCTGTATTTTAGCGTACTATGACCGTTGATATATCAATAACTATAAGTCCTAGCGACTTGATCGTGGTGTCAATCGATATAGCATGTCCTGATTCACTATAGGATATGAGATATTCGTGACATTTTCCATTTTTTTAAATCTTTGTATCGTCTCATAAAGCTTTCTCGATTTTTTCTTGCAAGTTCAAGAAAGAAAATTCTCAATTATTGGTTTGAAATTCTGAATTCTTACAGTTTGCGATTCGCAACAGCCTACTTCACGCCTCTGATACATGAAAAACTATTATGTCTCCGAAGCTATTCAAATTATCGTTGTGCGGTTTGGACTTCTCTATTTTGATATTCTTCAAGTTTTTCAAATGGTTTACCTTCTCACCTGAACTTCCAGTTCTACCGGAAACAAACAAGCCATTATTCAGGTATAGGGCAACCTTGAAAACATTGCATAATCTCATTAAACCATTCCACAAGCAGTAGTTGTTTCAAAGAGTTATAACTCTAATAGTTTTCTAGTAGAACATAACTTGTAATACATTGTTAGATAAAAAAAGCCCAGTCTTTCTGAATGAACGAAAATATACAGGGTGATTCAATAAAATAAAAAAGTTGCCCCATACCTGGATTATTGCTTGTTTGTTTCCGGTAGAACCGGAAGTTCGAGTGATAAGATGAACACGTCAAAAAAAATTTGAAAAATATCAAAATAGAGTAGTCCAAACCGCACAGCGATAACTTGAATGGTTTCAAAGATATGAGCATTTGAAATGGGTCAGAATATAACTGGTCACCCGGTGTAATAAATCTAAATAGTATGCATATCATTACACGATGTAATAGAGAACCTAAATCTAAACAGACCAACAAGAATCGCAACATGATAGCTTTTTGCCAACGGAAAATATTAACTATCAAAGTTGAAAGAATGGTAGATATGACAGCCATTCTCAGTTATTCACCTTGTACAATTCTGTCAACCACGAGAATATCATATAGGTATAGGACCTCTCTGTTAAAGATGTAATTTCGCATCAAGGCATAATAACATTATCAAATTCCTGAATCGAGACATTCCCTACCCAACTAAACTATTTTCGGCAATGCAGTGTTGCCATTTCTATTGAAAAGTTGTATAGCAACTTTGATTTTCAAATGAAATACCCTGTATATAATATTATTTATTGAATCCCTACCAATTTCCCAACACTTCTCCTAATATTTTTCTATATATTTCTTGGAAAAGTGTACTTATATCCTTCACCTTTCAACATTTTTTCAACAGTGTATCAATGTTGAGTGTCTATAAATTGAATTCCCCTTTTTTTTCAAAAATGGTGGAATTTTCAACACGATGACCGATGACATTTTGGGACAAAACATATGATTTTTCCTGACTACAGGTATATTGAAGCAATACTAATATTTTTAATATTAGAAACGGAGAGAAACGACGAATCTATATTATATTTGTTCGTCCTCACAGAGAAAATAGCGAGAAAAATAATTATTGTGAGCGTCCATTAGAAACACAGAAGAGCTGGACGTAAAAATAAACAGCATCAAGAACCTTTTCAACGAGGAATTTTTCTCCTTTATTCGAAAATACCAGCCCACTCTTGTTATTTTCGTTATTCGAAAGAATCAGAATGCACTTCCCAGTCGCTCCTTCCTAGAAAAATAAGAATAGATCCAATGCTCAGCGAAACGTTTCCATTTCCTCTTAGTTCCTTTATTTGGTGAGCTTGATGAACATGAAATATATTTCATCGTTTTCAAATTTATTTTTTCGATTTCATCCGTGCGAGAACAAGATGGCTGGGTGGATTCAAATTCTCAACTCTTTTCTTTCCTGGAGGTACATTCAGGAACATTTTCCATTTCAAGACCAATTATTTTGGAAGCGAAGAGAATGTAAAAGAAAAATAAACCGAAAATCCCGTATAGCCTCCGTTTCTTTCATATAAAAGCTCTGCATAACTTCCTTTGTTGGAATTGCGATTCCTTGATATAATCGATGAGCTTTTGTTCAATTGTAGTTGAGATTGAAGACTTCAAGATGATTCAATTATTCATGATTTTGTTCTCCATACAATTATCTGACAATGATGACAGGTTCAGTCTTCTCCCTATTTATGGCAACCATCCAGTATCCTGAAATCGTTTCTCAGAATTAAATGAATGGAAACTTGATATTAGGTCGAAAAAATCATATTAAAAAATCCAGTGTAACGAGTTCAGATTATTGAGTGAAACTTATAACTTCAAGAAAAACAATGGAAGAATGATTTTTCTCTATCACTATTTCAGTATGTCGAGTTATCTCGAAATTAACGTGATTCTGATCGTGTGTGTTATAGGATGAATAATTAGAACACTGCTTATTACCCACGAAAAGCTATACGAAAATGTTATCGGGATATTGATGTTTCGGAATTCGGATCTTCAACTATTTTCCAATCGTTTCCTATTTCTGGTATCTAGTTTGAGAAGAGTCTGCAACAAGTTCGGAATGGCTCAATCCAAAACTAAAATATACTGATACCTAGTGTGTCGAAGACCAACAATGGTGTTCCATTGACTGGCACGTATTGATAAACAGAAAAAAACATCATTATTTGTGGCCAGGAAGGAATATTGCCATCTGATCATCTTTTCAGATGAGTTTATTTGTCAGTAATATCAGGTAGTTGCTTCTCTCCACCTGAATACATCAGTTAGATATAGGTAGCTACTTGATTGATACATTCCATAACTAACTTCAAGACGAATAAAAAAATTATGTGTTCGAGTTCAAGCAATAATAGGTACATTTGCGTAGTCGTATTAAATAACTTGAAATAAGATCCACCAGTCCACTTTGCGTAAACCTGTGAATACTCAGTGAATAGTGATTTCAATGTGGAAAAATTTATGAAACATTGATGGATCATGTTAGTCTTCAATTGTACTCATTGTCAAATCAAAAAAATTCCCTAGTGAATTCTGCATTTGGATCAATAGTATTGTATATTGGTCAAAAGTGTCTAGTTGTCTGTTGGTTCCTCTGAAACCAATAATATCACGTCACCAACGTATCATTTCTATATACCAAATGGAGAAGAAGAAGAAAAAGCTACTGTATCAGGAAAGATATGTTTTTGGAGATGGTTAGCTATAATAGGCAGGAGGCCATTAGAAGCACATTTTCCCATTATGATTATGTGCTCAGTGTAACAGGAAATTTCCATAGTCTTCATACGCGATTTCATTTTCTAGTCCTCTCAAATGGAGGAGAGGGAGTAAAAGCTACAGTATCAGGAAAGATATCTATTCAGAGATGGTGGGGCCATCATAGGCAGGGGGCCATTAGAAGCACAATTTTGCAATGTAATTATATGTTCAGTGGAACAGAAAATTTTCATCTTCATACGTGGTTTCATTCTCTGGTTCTATGAACACAATTTCCCAATGTGATTATGAGTTCAGTGGAACAGGAAATTGTCATTGTCTTTATAAGCGGTTTCATTCTCTGGTCCTCTGAAATGGAGAAAAGGAAGTAAAAGCTACTGTATTAGGAAAGATATCTTTCTGGAGATGGTGGGCCATCATAGGCAGGAGGCCATTATAAGCACAATTTCCCAACTTGATTATATGTTCAGTGGTACAGAAAATTTCCATCTTCATACGCGGTTTCATTATCTGGTCCTCTGAATCGGAGAAGGGTAGAAAAGGCTACTGTATTAGGAAAGATATCTTGTTGGAGATGGTGGGCCATTATAGGCAGGGGGCCATTATAAGCACAATTTCCCAATGTGATAATGTGTTAAGTGGAACAGGAAATTGCCATTGTTTTTATACGCGGTTTCATTCTCTGGTCTTCTCAAATAATAATATAATATTAATAAAGTTTATTCAAGTACATCACAGGTGATTTACAGCATCAGTAATTAAAATCATAAAAGTTAAAGATGATTGCACAAGAAATAAACGAATCCCCACAAAAGTTTCCTTGCTCGTGGGTATCATAATATTTTCTTCGCGCAATGAAATTTATTCCTTATTACGTGTTTTTTTTTCTATAAAAATAATATCAGGTCCCGAGTTACTATGCAACCATCTAGTGAGTGCAGCCTTGAACTGTTTAATAGTGCGCTTTTCTTTAAGTTCATTTGAAAGATGATTGTATACTCGTGGAGTTATATATGTATAACATCGCTGCCCAATGACTTTCCGTTTTCTGGGCGCAACTGCTTGGTTTCTACAGCGAGTATTGAAGTTGTGCCTTTTTCCTTGATCGTTTTTTTCATTTTCGAACCAGTTAAGTGCTATTTGTTTATAAAAAAGTTGTCTAGTATCAAGGATTTTACTTTCTTGAAATAGAAGGTCAGTGGAATACGACCGAGGTTTGTTGAAAATAATTTTGACAATCCATTTTTGAGTTTTCTCCAAGACGTCCAAGTGACTATTCAATACTCCTCCTCAAGCAATAATGCCATAGCTTAAATGTGATTCAACTAATGCTTTATATAGCATAAGTAGTCTATTCACATTGAGTAGTTTCTTGTAGGTTCGGAATTTGTATATTAGGATACGAAGTTTTTTGTTTAAGAAATTTATATGTTGGTCCCACTTCAAATGTGATTCTAGGACCACTCCGAGATATTTGGTCGAGGAAGTTGTATTAATTCCCTGATTTCCAATATTCAGTTTATTGAAGTAAGGCAAGGTTGATTTATTAGAATTGAAGGGCATGGAGATTGTTTTATTCCAGTTTATAGATAGTTTTTCAGAAGCAAAAAATTCCGAAAATTTCTCGAGATCCTTTTCCGCAACTTCCTTGAGCCCAGTCCAGCTCTCCCCTTTGTAGACCACCGCCATATCGTCTGCAAAACCAACTACACTCCCACTAGTTGAAATATCGAAGATACTATTGATGTAGATGGTGAAAAGTAAGGGACCCAGAACAGTTCCTTGCGGGACGCCACACGTGACCGTTCTAAAACTGCTTGGACTACCATCTACCTCAACGCATTCAGACAGTTTAAAATGTTCAGCATTTCCGAATGATTCACAGTATCAAATGCTTTAGCAAGGTCGACGAAAATGCACATAGCAGGTTTACTTACATCAATTGCGTCATATACAGGGTGTTTCATAATTGAATGCTGATCCTAAAGGGCGATGATCCTTGGATGATTTTATGGAGAGAAGTTCATATCAACATATGTCCTGAACCTCTTAGTTTTTGAGCTACAGGGTGTTGAAATCAGAAGCGTGCAGCGTTTTTTTAAACTTAACATTCAATATCAGGTCTACGAGGACATCACTGGTAAAAGTGAAAGTTTGATTTTCGTCCCAAAACAAAATGTGTTTCCACTCATAGTGGGTGTCTACTGAATTACCAAAAACAATATCCAAGGACTGAAGGAACAAAATTCTTTGGTTTTTATTTTTTAACGCGAAAACGGTACGTTGTATGAAAGTAAGTCTAGGAACCAAATTTGCTCCAAAATTAATAAGAATTGAAAAAAAATCTGGTGGGTGACGCCACACTCACTCACTCTTTGACATCATTGGAACACCGTAGAAAGGTCGGCGACCTTTCACTTTTCTATCGATACTTCCACGGGAAATGTTCTTCGGAAATCTCTGCAATCATCCCTTCACTAGCAATACCAATCAGACGAACTAGATAAGCCCAGTCAGCACATCCTTTCGTTGTCAACCTCGAAAGATGTCGAACAGCACTTTATCAAGACTTCTTCATCCATAGAACGGCTAGGCTCTGGAATTCATTGCCTGTGGAAGTATTCCCAACAACATATAATCTCCAGAAATTCAAAAAAAATTCCAATACCTACCTCCTGTCCCTATCCTCCCTAGGAACGCACGATGTTCTTTGAACATTATAGGGATTCCCTTTCATGCGCTCCAATCGATAAAAAAAAACAGTGGCGTACTATTTTTTTCTTCAAAAATTTTCAGTTCAAACCCCGTACGGACGCCACTGGTGAGAATTTTTAAATATCTCTCACGTAAAACAATGCTCCTTGATAATGAAAAGGTGTATACAAAATATCATAACAATATCTAAGAGTGATAAAAAATTATGATGAAAAACACATTTTTTTCTTGAAATTTCATCACACTGTAGCTCAATAACTAAGAGGTTTATGACAAATGTTGATATAATTTTTTCTCTCTGAAATCATCCAAGGATTATCGCCCTTAAGAATCAGCATTCAATTATGAAACACCCTGTATATTTCCTGTTAAGTATGCTACTATGCTAGTGCATCTTGCGTCGACCTACCTTCTTGAAATGGAGAAGGATAGTAAAGCTACTGTATTAGGAGAGATATAATTCTGGAGATGGTGGGCCATTATAGGCAGGGGGCCAATATAAGCACAATTTCCCAATGTGATTATGTGTTCAGTGGTCTGGTCCTCTCTAATGGAGTAGAGGAATTGGAAGCTACTGTATTAGCAGATATATATTTTTTGAGATGGTGGGACTACATAGGCAGGGGGCCATTATGAACACAATTTTCAAATGTGATGATCTGTTCAGTAGAACAGGAAATTCCCTTTGTCTCCATACGCGGTTTCATTCTCTGGTCTTTTCAAATGGAGTAGAGGAAGTAAAAGCTACTGAATAAGGAAAGATATTTTTTTGGAGATGGTGAGCCATCATAGGCAGGGGGTCATTAGAAGCACAAGTCCCCAATGTGATTATGTGTTCAGTTGAACAGGAAATTTCCATTGTCTTTATACGCAGTTTAATTCTCTAGCTGGGCGTCTCGTAGATGCATCTCGAATGCTTACATGCCTATAGTGCAAAGTTTACTGTATGAGATAAACTAATGAGGGAGTGTAGCGCATACAGATTACCAGCCCAATATGCCAAATGTGTGCGTTCAAGCTGACGCAAACAATAAATACGTTATGAACGGAATACCATTAACATTAACGGATCGAGACAAGACGGCACAAACTTGTATGAATGGAAATTCTATCCCAGAGACGGAACTGAACTATGGTTCGACAAAATTATACGCTGCGATGTTAACGTTGTTATTAATTTGGTGGGTATTTATAGCTCGTACTGCTATACCTCTTGTGTGTCAAAGAGTCTCTGTCGAGGCGTAGGTATGAGGATTGAAGATATTGCACGTAAGATGCTTTGCTACCAGACATTTCTCCATCTGCATTTCGGGTATATTTCTTCACAATATTGGTGACAGTTTGAAAATCATTCAGGAAATGAAGGGTATGTTCCGTTTCCAAAGTTGGTTGTGGTTACTCATATGTCATCAGAAGAACCAGTTGAAAATCATCAGTATCTCGGTAAGTATGACAACCGACAATGATTTGGGTGGGAGTTTCGAGTTGTATTGGATGTTTGGGAATCTTGAACAGGAAAAAAATATGGATATACGTATAAAATGAGTGAATAATGTTTCTCTTATAAGAATATTTCAACCCCACAAAAATAGATGGAAAATGTATCTCAAAGGAAGGAAGGAATGCTCGGAGCCGAAATTTATATATATATAATATCTCACGTGTGAATACGTTTTAGAGATACGTACCTCTATTTCTAATTTCATGATACAATGTCTCTCAATGTAAACCCTTTACTGATTGTTCATTAAATTGACAAAGCCTTTATAGCCATGGAGGGAACGTTTTTACTACTTTATCCCTTGTAATTACTCCCAATACATTAATACCTGAATCCAAACCCCAAGAAGAAGCCGTCATTTAGAAATATATACAGGATTCAAGAAAACCCTCATCAAATAAACACAATGTGTTCATGCTGGAAAAAGGTGATTGGTTGAAATATCTGTCTCGGTAATCAAAATCATGATGTTTTCATTTTTGTATTTCTGCTGTTGATTGGCTACTGGATACCTTCATGACTGTGTTTTCGATTTTGTGTTCCGCTTCCTCATTGGTAGTTTGACGAAAGATGGAACGAAATAACATTCACATGCAGCAGGCTGTCATGGACATTGATGTCATAATATTCTCATAGTCAGGGAAACCTAACGCTCAACACTAAACTTCATACAAAATGGTGGAAGACACTGAATTTCAATTTGTATCCAAGAATCTCAGTATGATCGGCATTTTGAACAAGAATATTCCATATGAACCTAACCTCTTACAATTTGATAGTTGATACTAGCGTCTGGAGACTGAACGCATCAAATATTGCGAGCGATTCCGGCCACTGACGCGAGAAGAGACGTGCGACGCTATTTGGTGCGTCCTGTATCTAGTTGCTTCTCAACTCTCGATAGCAGTCGATGTATCAGCACCTATAGTTACTCGCATAACCGACTGCAAATGGAAATATGATATGAAATCGTCATTTTATTCATGAAATAATGAGTGAAATAATCTCAACAAATATAACTTGTTTCATTGTGTGGTTGCCAAGCAACATAATTTGTTTCTAACAATCAAAATTGTTGTTTTACATACGATAATCGCAAGAAACTAGTGAAGTGAACAACCTGAGTTATACTAATATTGAAACTCCAATACGGATGCAACGAGGTAGGACAATTTTGTAGCTCTTTATTTCGTCGCTTTCACATTGCTCTTTTCACCGCTCCAATATGTTTGTGGCCTAACTCACTTCCACATCAATAATTGAATATCAAAACTAGCATTTTTTGGAAACGAAAATGTTAAAGAAGTCGGATTTTTATTTGGTTTTTCAAATTACCTTACTGAAATTATGCTTTTTCCAAATTACTGTCATTTGTCTCTATAGTCAGTCCATGCAGTCTCTGATTCCTAGTGAGTATTCAGGTAAACACATCATGGAAGTGAGACTGACTCTTATATGATAAAATAATCCTTATGATGGTTAAAACTTCTTACACATGCAGAATATGTCAATAATATTAGTCAAATACATGTCTAGGCGTCAAAAATTCTGTTCAGTATAGTGGTGGAAATAAAGTGTTTCCGGTTATTTTTTCTATTCAGATCAGATTTGACGTAGATGAAAATTGATTATAACTTATCCATAGTTACAGAAAGAACTTGAATATTCTGGATATTCTATTTGTTATATATGTATATAGGCACTTCGTATTATAGATCAAGAAACTTTTCCAAGGCATTTGATCCTTCAGATTTCTTGTTTGGAACTTTTTTTTATCAACTTGTTAAAAGTTCCGTTGATCTCAATACATCGCCAAACAACTTTTCCAGCAACTTTTTAGTTTCGTTCAATGCGGTGAATATCGTTATGGTCATGGAAGTTTGAATACTTTTTTCTGCTTATCTCAATATAGAATGTGAAGTAAAACAGAACAATGATACAGTCCTTGAATTATTGAGTTGAAGAGACCTCTGATATAATGGCGTGCGTCCATCATCAGTGAACATAATCATTCAAATAGATTTGGACATGAAGAAGTTATTATCGAAGACAGGACAAGATTATTTCTTCCAATATAGTCTATGATTGATTATTTTTGTTTGCTGATGATGGATGGACGTAGGCCGAAACTTTTGTTTATCGATTCTAAATGTTCGGTTTGTCTATGGTATCTTGCAACTCCTCTTCCATTTATATTTTCCAGTTTGTCAAATGGTATAGCAAGTACCCAAATACCTATCACGAATGGAAGGGACAGGAATATTGTTGAGTGTGCCAGTAAATTATTGTCATCTTGATTGATTGGTTTGAGAAATTTCGAAAATTATATTATAGCAATAATAACCAATGGATTTTTTTCATATCAATTCGAACTCATTCAATTCCGAATGTTTAGACATACGAAACTATTTTTCATATTTTCATAATTTTTTGAGGAGCAACTGAGAATTGCTATCTCTTCAGTACTAATGGGATTCTATTTATGATAGATAATACATCATTAGGTTTCTCCTCAAATAGCAATGGCAATTGTTTGATTTCTGTTATTGCCGCTGTACAATGTAAATGCGTGATACTTACTAGTAACCGATCAGAATAACGTTCAATAATTGCACCCAAATATTTTGTAGTACTCCTAGTATAAGTACTGATTATTTCAGGATACCCATACCCAGCTGAAAATAAATTGATTGATTGTGGAATAAAGATGATTAGAGAGTAAGGACCTAATAATGTGATGAAGAATAATTGATATCTCAGGGCCTTGAACCAAAGTACCAATTCACTGCCCCAATTTATCATCCTGTAAACAATTGAAACAAAAAATAAATGAAAGAGGAATGAAGTGAACGATCATTTGTTAAGTTATATTATTGTTCCAGACTACTTGATTGAGAAATGTCACATTCAAGCATTCGTGACCGATCCCAAAAAATTTTCGAATGGCAATACTCCGAGCACTGTTTTATCTCTCGTGGTGAATCTAATCACTCCAGCAGAATATGATCACTATGATTCTGAAATAGACGCTGTATTTCTCTTTTTGGCTTCAATATTTTATTCAACCAGGACTCCAGGAGTATAACCTATTATATTCCCTTGATAATTCTCCGAAGCCACACCAGTCTACGATTATTCTTTGTCTCGCAATGAAAATGGCGATCATGATATAACAATTTTTCTAGTGAGTAGAAAATGTAGACTGATTGTTTTTAGTTGAAGGACCTGAACATGAAAGTTCTGATGGAAACTTTTTAGCTACATCGTGACCTTGAAATACTCGAAGTGTCAGATTGTTATATATACAGACACTTCATCCTAATGTCATTGTCGTATCCACCCATAATCTAACAATTACGTAGAATTACCCTAATCTGACAGTTGGATTATTTTTTGTTAACTAAATATGATATATACAGGGTGGGTCAGTTTATTATATCAGGACTTCAAGAGCTCGAAGAATGTATGTCTACATGGAAATTTCCATGTAAGTGAGTATTCATTGTATCTATATCCTATGTCATTGTTGGTTTTTCTAGAACTGACTCTTGTATTCGGCTGATGATGGGTTTATATAAGCCCGAAACATGTACCTCTATGTGATCGATCTCTGATCGTCAAATGAATGTTGTGGAGATGACTTTGGGTTTCTTCATCTATGGAATTCATGTTATGTTATAGGTACTACGATATTTGAGTTATACGCATATTTGAATTGAATTCACGTATTTTGTGAATTATTGATTGGTTCATCGAAATGACAATAAACCTATAAAGTTTGTCTCCTCTTTCATGGTCCTTTCTCGATGGTCTTCAGCCTTCTTCTCATCTTATCAATGCATGTTGGGAAGGAACTATAGGAGGCCGAGAAAGAATACCAGAGAAGAATTGAAAGGAGCCCATTCAGAATGTTGGCTTCCTTGCAAATGCCTTATCGGCTTTTTTATTTATTTGGAACTCGAGTCGGAAATGTACTAGAGTGCCATAGATCTTGTCTCTTCACGTAGCTGTCCATTAAATTCGATTACATTCAGAAACACGGATAAATCGAGAGATTCCACAATTTTCATTCGGCCGGTATCGGTGTTGGATGGTCGTGCGTCGAATTGAATATTTATTGGGGGAATTTCGAATTTTTCCCATTTTGGATACCCTCGGGTCTCGGTAGAGGAACAATTGCCATTATTAATCTTTCCTCAGTCCAACTATTGTACGTGCTCAGGACGAATCCGGGATTTCGTAGGATTTAATAGTGATTAGCGCGCGCAAAGATAAAAAAATCGAATTGAATACATCACCGAAGCGGGTAGAACGTTGTTTAATACAGGGTGTTCCGTTAGTATGCTGTCAAAACTCAGAATTGAGTAGTAAAGTAAACATCTGGATGGGGTTTTCTATCGATATAACTTCCCAACGGTCATTCTGATTTGAGTTGAATTTTGATCATATAAGATGAAAAGTGAACTTATATATCCCAGTTGACTACTCTACTGTTTGGCAAAAAATTGCTTTACTTCATGACATTAATATTTAATGTATATAAATATATTTTTCATTCTGAGAGGGTTCTTATATGCCTTACATGAATGACGAATTGAGTGACAATCATTATTATTCGAGTATACCCAAACTGATTTTTCTAAAAATAATCAAGAAAATATATTCTCGAATAAGAACGTACTGATTTTTCTTACTTTTGGGTATTTGTATACAGCTATAGCTGTTCAACCAATTCATGAATGAGATAATGCTGTTATGATATTAATTTAATGTAATATTGGGACCTTTTTCCTCACATAGAGGAACATATTTCGAGCTGTAATGTCTCTGAGACTGATTGTTAGATTACTTTCTACAAAGTCCCATTCGGATTCCTTTCCATTCTCAACTGGAATTATTCAAATCTGGAGTGTCGTGAAATAGATGACTTCCTAACTAATTTTCTAGTCCATATCGTCTTCACTATAATGACACTTCGAAACTTACCAGTTTAATGCAAAATAGCAATTACTCCAGTATCTCTATGGATGACATGATCTACGATCACGATATGATATACTGATGAAACTTTCCGACAGTAATTGATATTTTGATGAATAGTCAATAAACCAACTTTCCATATGTAATAACTCAGCACCTATAGATGATCTACCGTGAATCTCGCTCAGCTGATAGTGGATTCAATATTTTCTCAATCGTCAATTACCTATACCTATCCCTTTCTTTAATATTTCCGATTATTCAACTCGCATGTTTCAAGATTTACGATTCTGATTGGTTGAGATGTTTGTGTTGATGAAAGAATACTATTTTCTTTTGAAGTAGTCCATACTCGAAGTGGGGGGAAGGGATGATCAAAGAGAGAAACAAACTCAAAGTCGTCTCCGCAAATTTATTCGTGAAGTGTGCAGTCAATTCTGCTTCATTACTTTTGATTGAGACATGTTTCGACTATTCAAATGGTTATCATCAGTCATACTACTAACAAAGTCAATCTACAAAGGAAAATTATTCTCACTCAACATCTAGCAAAGAGGTTACACAGCTGAGTGGAAATGACATGTTATGCCATACAAATCTGGTAATGTAAAGTGAAATATCGAGAAAACAAGTGAAATGCAATTATCGTAACCACGGTTGAGCATAATAATGATTGATAGTTTAATTAAAATGATAGTTCAATTCTTCTTTGTAGATTGACTTCGTTAATAGTTTTTTCATCTATTGGGGCGCACGGAAGGGGATCCCTACTATGCTCGAGGAAAATCATGCGTACCTATCTAGAAATGGTAGGGAGAGAAGGGATGTCTTCGATTTATTTGAACTTGTGGAGGCCATACTTCTTTTGGCAAAGAATTTCAAAGCTTTGCTGTTCCATAGACAAGCGAGTTTTGATGAAGAGTTGTTCGACATATCGCGAGGTTGACGTCAAAAAGATATGCTGACTGGGCTTGTCGAGTTCGTCTGTCTGATATTGCTAGTGATAAAGGAATTATTTTCTCCTCCCGTGGGAGTATCCATAGAAAAAAACATCGATCTTCTCATCATATAAGTGTCACAATGATGTCGAAGAAATAGTGAGTCTGGCAGCACCCACTGTGGCATCACCAACCAGGTGAATGGCTCATCTCTGGATGGAATCTGAAGTTAACTGAAATCCGAACAATCGAGCTAAACTAAGCTAGCTAAGCTACGGGAATATATTTTTTCTACGGATATAACACAAAAGTGCTCTTGAATAACTGCCTACGGCTGATGCTGCAAACTTCATTCTCGTGGGAAATCACTATCGTTCCGTGTTCGTTGAACAATACATTTGATTTCTCAATTGAAATAGTGAAATCACCATTATTCGAGGATGTCCTCTAATGGGATGTAACACTTTTTGAACCTGCGTAAATGATGATAAACTAAGTTTTTGTATGTATGACAAATGATATTCATCAAAAAAGAAGTGTGAAGAAATTCTGAATTGAGGAAACCTAATCACGAATCTGCGATTAGAGAAAGGTCAATAAAAATAATGAGTTTCCATCGTTCAAGTTTGGACCCCTTGCTTGGGTATCAAAGTATTGACAAGGAATATTCTCAGATATACATATAGATACATATTCTTGATGGAATAACCAATTTTCAGAGATTCAGTAGGCGAATGAACATTTTTCAGTTCCTACAACGTTGGGTTGTCAGAAAGAAAACGGTATTTGCTTTTCGAATGATAAAGTTTTTATTCTTCCAAATTTTTTGGGATTTTCTCTCCTCGTTTCTATAAAATAAAAATATGAATATTATTTCAATATACGTGTAGTAAGGACAAATCAGTTGATTTGCCCCAAAATGTCACTGCGTTTAAAGAATTTTCCTATCAGAGAGCCTAAAAGAAAAATTCACTAGCTTGTCAGTGACAATTTGTATTGAAAAATTTTTGGAGAAGAGAAATAAAGGTATATAGAAAAAATATCAAATTTTCACTTATCTTTGGACGTTTCGGGACCGATTCTGCTCCCGTTTTCAACATGAAAAGATTTTTTCAATTGCGAAGTCGTATTATATGTCTTGAAGCTTTTCAATTTTCAATGACAATTGGTGACGTTGGCAATCAAAGGAGTTACAGGATGTTTTCATTAATTGATCTTGAATTTACCATTTTCATGTATATTGAAATAATATTCATATTTTTATTTCATAGAAACGAGGAGAGAAAATCCCAAAAAATTTGGAAGAATGAATGTACCACCTCCTCGATTAACCTACAGACAGTATTTATCTATTCACCGATTTCGTTGATTTGGGTTGGAAAAAAATTCGAACAAGAAAGACATCTTACTTCATATTTTTTGTATTCACTCCCCTCTCCGAGATTATTAACAATGTTTCATGGCATTTCGAAACATTCATCGGAGAATACAGAATAGGATTCGATGACCAATTCTAGGAAAATACATGCTATTGATCTGTGTTCTTTCTCTATACGATATTTCATTAAACATTTGAGACACAGAACTTATAGCTTCTGTATACATTTCACTCACCCTATTACTACTGATTCATGTTCAATTTACTTAGTCTACGGAGCATTCACCAGACGTCTGGCATTGCAAGTCAAATATTTGCATTTCACTTTCGTCTCTTGATACAATTGTTTTTTGGAGAGAACAAATCTAACAGACCCAACAAAGACTAACACGCCTGAAAAATGCCAGAACTTTGTATAACACGAAAACAAAAGAGTTTTGAACATATATTTATTGGGAGTTTTATCATTTGTTGGAGACACTCATCACCCCTAGGAGTGCTTTCCACATACAGTGTGTCCCACTTACCATGCTCACCATGGGTATCTTTTTAACGGTGAGAGATACGAGGTCGGTTAAATGACACCAAATGTGGAGTTTGTCAAGGCCAACTATAATGTGAAGAAATATTTCGATGAAATCTATTCGTTTTTGTTTTATACGCAAAAAACAGATTTTGATCATTTTCATGTCTCCTCCGTAACTTCTTTATTTATGAAAATATTCAAATACTAATTTCACATTCTCATGGCAGTTTTTCGAACCCCCACTCACCAATTTTGAATGGAATCGGACCAAATTTTGTCCGCCATCTTGGAACAGCCATTTTTTTCAATTTCAACAAAAATTCTATAATGTATTGTCACCGGAATTATGAACACCAATTTGTTGAAATTGGAAAAAATGGCTGCTCCAAGATAGCGGACAAGATTTGGTCCGATTCCATTCAAAATTGGTGAGTAGGGGTTTTCGAGGTCGGAAATCATGATTTTTTTATTGAAATGTATAAATTCAAGATGGCGGCTTTTTTTTGTTTTGTCTTTGTATAAATGACGATAACTCCGTTGTTATCAACACAAAACTATTACTGCGATACATCATCTGTAAGAGGAAAAAAAGTTATTTGTAACTAAGTCATAGTGAGCCATGACCTGCATCTGAAAAACTAAAGTTGGTGCTGATATCTCGAATTTCAGAAGAGTTGGTATAAATTCCATATTTTTTTCGAATTCGCTTCGAAAAACTGCCATGAGAATGTGAAATTAGTATTTGAATATTTTCATAAATAAAGAAGTTACGGAGGAGACATGAAAATGATCAAAATCTGTTTTTTGCGTATAAAACAAAAACGAATAGATTTTATCAAAATATTTCTTCACATTATAGTTGGCCTTGACAAACTCCACATTTGGTGTCATTTAACCGACCTCGTATCTCTCACCGTTAAAAAGATACCCATGGTGAGCATGGTAAGTGGGACACACTGTATAACGAAACACCTAGTATAGTCGTTGGAAATTCTATCAGAGTTTCCCCATCGACTTTGGAAATTCGATTCGTTCATCGGATACCCAGGTTCTCGGAGTGTTTACCGTATAGGCCCAAATTAGAGTGAAATATCATCTCTTTGTTAAATCTCAACTTGAAGCCGCTTGTTTTTAATTTACTAGGGAGACTTCGGGATATCAAGATAAAAGAAGCTATAATTAATGAATTTCGAAGATAAATTGATGGCTGAAATAAGTACTGTAATGTAAAATTAATTATCTAGTGGAGATTTTCCCCTAAAGTTCCAAGTTAACTCAAGGAAATTGAGATCGAGGTAGACATAAAGCCTCACCTCAACGTACTTAACTTACTTCTAATGACTATGTTGATCGATTAAGGGTTATCCCCTGACTTTGAAGATTTAGTTAGACTTGATTCCCAGATATCATGTAACGTTTCTTGAATGTATGTTATGTCTGAACATCAGTCCTGATCGAATTAATTTTCGAATGATTTATTGACATGAAAACGGACCCTTTTCATTGAAATTTCATAATTGTTTTCAAGTGTTTCCTCATTGTTTTCATTAACAATAATTATTATCAAACGAGAACAGATATTTTTTCGCACTCGTTTTGATGTTCGATCAACTCTTGAAATTTCAATATCAACTTCATAGGGTTGTGAAAAAAAAACATGGAATTTGGTTTTCGAATGATGAAGTACTTATGCTATTTATAAACCGATTGAACAAATTTTGGTCAATTTGGGAAATAATTGATCAGCAAAGACCTCTGTGAAACCATATTCATTATATGTGTTTAGAAAAACAAGTGGTACACTACTGAAATTTTCAAAAAATGCGCTGAAACGTTCTGGAGCCACTCTGTATTTTTCCACTTATAAGATATGAAAAGCTAAAGCTCTCCTAATCAGAACAAGAGCAGACATGTGGATTCGTCAAAAAATAGTTGATGTATAAAAAGAAGGAGACAGGTTTGATTCCACATGTTGATTCTTATTTTCTGAGTATTTTCCTTCATCTCTAATCTCTATGACACCGGGGAAATTTATATCCTAACACATTTCAAAATGTCAAGTTTCTCTGCACAAAGAAGTTATTTCGGTCGGAAGCTCTTACGTAAATAGTTCTAGAGAGGTGAACGGCACCTTATGATGGATAACAGAACATAAAAGAAGTCGCGACTTCTCGTCGTTGTTGATGAATACAATATTTGTTTTCGAATATCACCATGTCAAATCTCATTGAGAGGTGCTGTGAAATACTTTTTTTCCTAACAAGTGCGGAAAGTGATACTTTCTCGCACGTGAATGCCGTTGACTTCGCTTCGCGTCGTTCGAGCAAGCAGTCAAGTGCGGGAAATACACTGTCCGCATGAGTTGGGAACAATATTTTTCTACAAGCGTAGGAAATTGATTGATTCGTTCAATCTATTATTAAGGCAAATAGGAACAACTAACAATAGTGATATATTCTCTATCTTCTAATAATTAGTGGTATATCTATTGTGTGTACCGTTTGAAGATTATGTGGGTAAGCTTATTCCGGAAGCCAGCATGCCCATGCTGTTTGGCCTCTAGGTTTCAGACATTTCTAGGAAATGAGCCAAAAATACTTGAGTCTCTATTTGGTGTTTTCACTTTTTTACTATTGCATCATTGAATAAATCCCGTGTGGTACTTCTCATACCTTTCTTAAGACTTCATTGGCAATAGCTCATCTTTATCGCATCTGTAGCTGGAAGTTTTTCATCGCAATTCCACTGAATCGTAAATGACAGTAACGCTCTGCCTGTCACTCTGAGAATTTCATCAACTAATTTGTGTTCTGTTGGGAAGACCTTCTGAATGCGATTTAACCAGATTTGTATATTCTACCGTTTCCGAGATCTCCATGGTGGGGCAACCTTATCTTGGTCACACAGTATAGGTAGACAACATATAATCTGAAAGTAAGTATACCTGATGAGCAAACCAAAGGTATCGTGTTTGAATTTCCTAAAAATATCATCAATTGTGAAGTTTTTCCATTTTCTAGGTTTACCTCGAATGGATCCACCGTTTGCGATTCATTCATTTCGTGCTGCATGACAATATTGCCAAAGAATGGGATTAATATTGTAATCTATACATATCTTGGAATACGTTGAATTTATCCAGCTTTTCAGATGGCAAGGAAACATATTGGGACAATAATATATATGTTATATTGCACGCCAGAGAATTCATTTCGTCTCGAGCATATGGGATTCCAGAACAATGGCCGTATAATATTGTCTGGACCATGGAATGGGTCTAATAATGCGATAACGAAAAACTATTTCTAACAATGTGGAGTTGACGCTTGGAATTGTTGTTGGAGCAACTCCAGAATACAGTTTTCTTTGTACGCTCGCTATATAAACTACGAACCAACATAGCTGTGACATTCCAAAGAAGAAACTAATTGCTTCTTGTCTCAGATGATGTGGACTCAAACATGTCAAATATTCCATTCAATGAACTCTGTTGAGACAGAAAATATAATATATACATTTGTGTCATACCTACTGTTTTACATTCATCTTTTCCTGAATAAAAGTTCATTAGTCTCATCATATATCTTCCGAAATTATCTGTCTTTATATGATATCATATCTCAATGTGGAGTATGGTTTGACAACTTTTTGTTTACTCCTTGTGATGTCTTACAATTGTCTTCTGATGGGTGCATTTCTTCTCCAAAAATAAAAAGAACCTGCGAAGACAATCCACTGAACAAGGATCAGAATTTCCAATGAGATTATATGCACCATGCCAACATTAATGGTTCTACATACGATCTCGACACATCTTCCCTTTCTTCCCTTTCCTATGTGTATGAATATACTGAAAACCGAGTGATCCGTTGTCATCCCTCCATACCCTTCGATCTTGCATGATGGTGAGGCCGTTAGACCGATTTTGATATCTTGCGAGTTTATCGGGAATTTTCTGAACCATCGATATACCAGCTTTCCTCTCACAGAAATGGTGTGATATAATATGTTTGGACAACATTTTCTTGGCTTCTATTCCTCCGCTATAGTTAGCCGTTTGTGCCTGTTACCACACATAAGAGATCGCTCAGTACTTGGTGGTCTCTGCGCAGTAACAATGCTGTTCTTGACTTACTGGGTCCAGCCAAGAGGTCTTCAGACTGTCTGCAGCTGGTGATATTCCTCCAGTGTTCCTTGAGTCCTTGCTATACCTAGGACAAGTTCAGGTCCCTAAATTAACATCGAGAAACCTGTTCTTGCTAATTCGTCTGCTATTTCGTTTCCCGACATCCACACTAGCTCAACCACCGTTGATTCGACTAGTTTTTCAAGTGCATCTCCACACTCTTGTATACCAAACAATAGCTTGAAAATAATTTGTTTTTTTTTTCAAGAAACAAGATTATATGGACTTTTCTCCTCAAATCTGACTAAGGAATACGTCTGTCGAATACTTGACATAGTAATGTTGCGCTATTTCGGTAACCTTGTTGGATGCAACTTCATGTCCAGTACACAGCTTCGCGGATGATAGCATTCTCGAATGGGGATCCCATAACTTGGTAGATTTCAATGCAAACAAAACACAAGCGTGCCTTTTTTCTAGAATAGCCGATCTCGCTGTGCCCAACATAAGCTCGTCAGGAGTAACCATACCTTTGAAAACATCTATTTCCATGCTTGGTATTATTATCAGCAATAACCTTCCTTGGAAAAATCACGTGAGATCAATTGCTAAAAGTGCATCCACACACTTGGTTTTCTGTCTCGGGCCAGGAGCTATTTCACTTCCAGTCAGCTGCTTATGACCTATAAGGCACAGATGCGACCTGTCCTGGAATACTGTTTCCATATTTGGAGTGCAGCAACCAAACATACCCTGAAACTGTTGGATTCTGTCCAAAAAAAGGGCAATTCGTCTCGTGGGTGATGCCTCGCTCACAAACTCACTCACTTTTCTGGAACACCGTAGAAAAGTTTGGCGATCTTGCTCTATTTTATAGATATTTTCATGGACGATGCTCTTCTGAAATATCAAAAATTGTTCCTCCCTTGGTAGTCCCCGCGAGATTAACCCGTCGAGTTGAGGCTTCGCACCCCTCTTCGTGGTCACTTTTGAGAGCTGCAGAACATCTGTTTCAGAAGACTCGTTCATCCAACGAACACCGAGGCTCTGGAACACATTGCCAAGGGAGGTGTTCCCCGACGCATATAACCTCCAGAAATTTGAGAAGAACACCAATTCCTACCTTATTTCCCTTGGTTCTCAATACAGGATATTCCTTTTCGTGAGAACCAGAACATAAAAAAAAGTCGTTGGCAATTATTTTAGCGGATAATAAATTATCATTGCTTTGTGCGGCTGTTCTCACAAATTCCCGCACTTCGAGAACTCGAAATGTTTTCGATGTAGATTAATTATTTATGATTTTCGGAACGACCTCTTCGGTTCCATGGCCCAGGCGCAGGTCCGGCCCGTCGATATTGTGTCCCGCTCTTTTCGCTCCGGGTAGTCACCGGAGTATAGTCGGTATAGTAGGACAGCGTCGATACGCCCGCTCCGAAGGCGCCGCGTGTGCCGCGAAAAATCGTATACAGGGTGATAGATGATGTGAGTGATCGTGGTGGGTGATGGTTGACCCTTTCAAGGTCTTTTGGGTGTTAACCAACAGCACTTACTTAGGTAATTAATATTTTGGATTTGAGCTGAGAAATATGGAGAGGAGAATAAATGATGGTCGTTGTTGTGGAATGTTGTGATTTTTTGAATTTTTTCATACCTAGTTGAATGAAAAATATGAAAAATTCCACTGGCAGAGTTGTCTAAAATGAACGTTTAGCCATGACATGAGCTCTTCCATTCATTAACACGTCAGAAAGTAGTATCAAATACAACGGATACCTATATGAAAAATTATGTATCGATAAAAAAAATATAGGTACTATGGAAAATAAGAATTCAGGGATTTTTTTAAATATATTTAATATGAGGAGATACGGATTTTATGACATCACCCACACTGTATCTGTTTTCTTGCTTTGTTCAATGCACCTCATTCTTTCTAATTCAACGTTGTAGCTCAAACTATATCGTTTATTGAATAGTTTATCGACTGTATTATATTATGATATAATAAAAAATATCGGGAAGTTCAGTCAATTGGACTACAATCAAACTACTTCATTGCTATGGTAAGCTTTCGAAAATCCTTATTTTATTCTTCAGGGCTGAAACAATATAATATGGTATATGATAATAATATCAGGAACAGATCATGTGTAGTTTATTGCTTTCCCTGTATTGACTGTAATCTGAAATATATTGGTATAAAACTACTCAGAATCTCAAATTTAGGATACCTGATCATAAAAAAGATTGCAGACTTCCTAAAAGTAATTGTGTAATTTTGCATTCAGAAATTTTTTTAACAAAAATACTCTTTTTAGAGATGGTTGAAATCAATGAGAAATATACTATGAATAAGAAAACAGATATTGATAATATCAGTCAGATATATTCTATTTATTATCTTTTTTTCATGATGATATTCAAAATGACTACCTTATAAGATATTCAACAACAATCCAATTCTATGATTTCATTTCTTCCGGTATATAGATTACATGACTTTTGTCACTGTCCTATCAATTTTATGTCTACATCATCTATATTTTTCATACTCATTATTATTCCAATTCATACCTTTCAACTCATATTGCAATTAAGTTCTTGTTTTTGTTGAATTGAATTGTAACAAAATGTTTCATATACCATAAATATTGTTTCAGCCTTGAAGAAGAAAATTAAAATTATCGAAAGCTTAGAATAGCAATAAAGTAGATTGCTTGTAGCGCGATTGACTAAACTCCCCGATATTTCCTATTATATCAAACAATATTATCCTGAGGTGTTTCTTATTTCTGGAGAAAATGTGTGAGAAATCAAATCATGATTCATACGTCTCACGAAATTTTTTATTCACCCATGGAAAACAGAGATATTAAATGGTACCATAGTTTCAATCAACAATTTTTGTTTTTGTAGCCTTCAAAAACATATCATTCAATAAGAGTAACCGAACTATATCAACTCGTGATACATCTATATTAATAAAAAAAGCTGAAATCAACGGATCGAAACAATAAAATTCAATTAGAGAAAATATATTGGTTTTGGGCTCCGGTCGAAAGAAATAGTTGATGAATGTACAAGTTTGACTACCATTTTTCATGAAACAGAATACGAAAATTCATGCAATATCAACAATAACAATAATTCGTTACTCCTACTATTTATCGAAATCTAAACAAATTTTCAGAATAAATATATTCTATTTGTATGAATTTGTATTATCCTCAGCCTCTGGAATTCAGATATATCTCACGTACAGTGATAAATCGCCCCATCACAATAATTTCCATTATATTAATGGAATCAAACCTCTAATATTTCTTCAAGCAGGAACAGATGGAGTGACAAAGCAATTTACTTCCTGATTTAACACCGAATAGCACAGCAGGGCTAATATTTCAGTGCTCTTGATTATCAAGGAAGAAAGGAGGGGAAGGGAATCATCAGAACATCCAGAAAATATCACAATGAAATACGAAGACTGATTCATTCCTCTAATCGTAGTAGGCATTCAGGTGCGACGATTTAAAATGATGATCTTCATTCAACTCGGAAAGGTTACGCCAGTTTCCTATATTATAGCTAGAGGCAGTGTCATTATGACAAATTCATTAATAGTTATTTAACCAACAAGTGTATTAATGAGGGCGAATAATGATCGAGATATTTTAACGTGCGAGCGATGCGAGCGCGTTAATGTTCGAGATCATTAATCGCCTTTTAATATACAAGTTGGTTACAAAATTTTTCCGTCGACTATATTTCTCATTTCTCCTGCAACGAAGAAAACTTGGTTCGCGAATTCATCATTCATCTGGAAACTGCTAAGAATCACACAGACATTTGTCGAAATGATCAACATAAAAAATAAATTCCTTGTGTTAGAAAACAGGGATTAAAATCGTGTCAGAAACTTGGAAAGGTGAACCCGTTAACAGAAAATCTTCAATGAAATCCATATTCTCGATTTAAATGCAGATTCCGTAAGTTATAGCATAAACAATGAATGCACGCGGTGTATGTTTGGTTGCCTATAAAACAATCGTACATTAATAGACAAATCGTTCATTAATAGGGGTCATTAATGAACGATTTCATATACATTAAACTTAGGCGTTAATACGAGGTCGACGGAAAAGTTATATTAACGATGCTGAAAGGCATATCTCTATACAGGGTGTCCAGAAATTATGCGCAAAAAATCAAGGGGGTGATTCTGCATGAGAAAACATGAAATTTTATTCATATACAGTCTGTCCAAGATAAGGTTGAACAGCATGGGGATCTCGGAAACGGTAGGAGATACGAAGTCGCTTAAATAGGGGAAAAGTTGCGCATTCGGAGGCTCATATCAAGAGCCTTCGGAAATTTTGAAAATTATTTTCAGTTTTTGAGTTATATCGAAAAAAGTGAATTTTTGGAATTTCTATTTTTCTTTTTTCTCCGTTATCATCAGAGATACAGAGAGACTGAAAATACTTTTTCATTGCAACTTTCGATGAGGTTTAACGTGGTGATACCGATTTTGTTATGCGACGTTTCGTATTCGTGGAACCATCATCAACTTTTGTTTTTTAAATACGGTCCTGATAATTTTTTTACAGATTCTGAAAGGTTTTTTCATTCTGAATTCAACGATGTACTATACAAGGTGATTCGAATGTGTTTCGACCTATTTCTATCCATCATCAATGTTTTTTCGAACTTCCAAAAGAAAAAAGCCATCAGTTCCACTTATTTCTTATCATTTAGTGTCAAACTTGATGGATTAGTTATTCAATACTGAAAAGTGAATAAAAAATATTTCACTACATCATTCGATCAATGCAGCGTTTAAAATTGTTGATGAATTCTTACACGAATTACTTCAACAACTTAACTTTGACAATACCTACAGATACATTCATAACAAATGTTCAAAATGATAACCATTATTTTCTGAACAAAGATATCCTCTTCTCGCAGTTGTTTCTAAGACATTGCTAAGCATTTCTGGGGTTATTCTATTGAATGCTTCGAAGACACTGTCCCTTAGTTCTTCTTCATCCTCAAAGTTATTTGCGTGTACAAAGTTCGATATATCCCCTAAGAAAAAATCCAGCTGTGTCAAATCAGGCGACCGCGCCGGCCAAGGGATAAAAACGCACAGACTTCTCTGGAATTATGTACCGGAGCGCCATCTTGTTGAAACCAACAGAGTTCTGAACTTCCGCAATCGGTAAATCATCCAGAGCTTCCTCAAGATGATACTCAAGCGAATTTTTCTATAACGTTCGGAAGTCTGTGTTTCATGGTAAATAGAAGGAACAATAATTCGTGTACCAAATATTGCAACCCACAAATTAAAGCCGAAACGGTGTTGGTGTCTCGCTGAAATGTATAAATGTTCATTTTCTCGTGAACAATAATGTGTATTTTTTCTATCGAAGCTACCATGATTAGTGACCATGCTTTCATCAGTCCAGATGATTGTTCGAAAGAAATCTGCAAAATTTCAACATTTCCTGGTATACCACTCACAGAATGTCTTGCGCCTTTCGTCATCGCCTGGTTTTAGCGCTTGACATATTCTGAATTTGTATGGATGGAATTTTTGTTTCTGCAAAATGAAATGGTTTGTTGATTGAAACCAGTTGGGGAGGTATTAGTGTGTTGACTAATTTTCCTTCAAAATAAGTGGAACTGATGGCATTTTTCCTTTGGAGTTTCGAAAAAACATTGATGATGGCCAAAAACAGGTCGAAACACAAATGAACCAATGTCCCTGTATAGTTCCAGTGAAGAAACAGATATAAATGTAAATTCAATTCCTGAAAAAACTTCAACATTGGTTCATGATGAATGTAATTCTGGAAAGGGGGTATCACTATCCAAAACAATATTGAATCACAGCAAACAACAGACGTTTCTCAAAGTGCCTGGGGTTTTGTTCCACTCCAAGCCGCATTCTCATCCATATAACATTACACGACTGAACGCTTTGTCATTTCACGTTCTGAGACAGCAACAACAACCGTTCTAGGTTGGCTGCAATTTTACCCGATTCCTTGGAATAATTCATCCGAGCCAGCCACGGAAACAATTAGGTATGATGTTCCGAAATCTTACGTGCCTAGATTCGGGTCGAATGTTCGGAATCGAAAAAGGATGTTTTGCCTGCTAGAGTTTGTATAGCTATATGAGTCGGTTAGATCTATGATCTATGAGTATTTACAATGCGTTTTGTTGTAAGTTATTGTAGCCAGTGTAACAGCATGAAGTTTAATGAATACAGTGTGGAGACTTCAACTGGAATGAACTCGTTAACGGGGAGTTGAATATATGTTTTTTTTAATTCATGACATACGTCAACGATTTATAATGTATTCATATACCTTTTGCAAGCAAAATCGAGAATATATTCCTCCAGGGGTATCTGAATCCACCTTCAACATGATGTTTTCAAAGGTAACCCTATGGCTCGTGACTCATCATTGGAAAGGGGAATGCAGCGTACTAGTCAAATATCAGATTTTCATACGTTAGATGGTTCGATTTAGTATCCCAGTGTTTTTATAGAGCCGCGAAAAGATATTTTGTATTTTTGCCGCAATCACAGTTCGAAACGAAGTGTTATATCAAACTGATGGGAATGCCCTATATCACTGTCGCTAGAAGTCGAAATTATGATGAAAATAAGTTGGCGGCGATCAAGGCGCTCACCTCGTATAGGGTGATCTCCGCCTTGATGTCAGAGTGCATAGATAGCCTACAAAGGCTGTCAGCAACGAACAAAGTATGTCTTTTGTGGGTTCCTGGGCACTCAGTGGTACCAGGTAACAAAATGGCCGATGGTCTGGCCAGAAAAGTGGCGAAGGGTTCAGTGATTGGTCTAGAGTCAGATCCTGGAGCAACTTCAGGATGAAGGAAATCCTGACGGAAAGGTTTCAGGACAGCTGGAGAGAGGCTCCTGGAATGAGGCATTCCATACTCCATATAGGGAATCCGTCACGAAGACTGACCAATGCCCTCTTGGCTTTGAACAGGAAGGAGCTGAAACTGGTGGTGGGCCTTCTGACAGGGCACTGCCACTTGAACAAACATCTCAGCACGATCGGGATTTTGGAGGATCCTGAATGCAGATGGTGCTTAGAGGATGAAGAGAGATCCTCACTGAATGCCCGGCAGTAGTGGCAGCAAGGGATATCTATTTTGGGGGCAGTATCCTGGACCCATAAGATGTTAAAAAGATTTGGCCTAGGAAGTTGGTCTCTTTTGCTCGCGAGATCGGCCTTCTCCATGGCTGACTTGCGATTCCAGGAATGCAGGTGCACAATGGGCCCGAAAGGGGAGGCCTAAGTGCGTCAGGTCCCGGAACGCCCATACACACACATACATACATACATAAGTTGAAGATATATTGAACTTTGGGATTATATTCTGATTTTATACGAGCCCCAAACCTACTGCAAAATGAAATATGACCAATATGCTGAATTCCTCTTCCAACCAACTTTCCAATGAGGGGTCGCAAGTCATAGGGTTGCATTGAGAAAAATCATGTTGGGGTTGATTCCAGCTACCCCTGAAGGATTATATTTTCCATATTTCTTGCCAAATATAGGTGAATACATTTAAACGTTGACTTGTTTCGAGAATTTTCAGAAAAATCCATCAATCACCCAGTAGCGAATTCATTTCAGTTAGAGTCTCCACCCTGTATACGCAATGGATAGTCAAGTATTCCGAAGAAGGGAAGATTTGTATTTCGTGCAAGATAATGTATTCAAAATATTCGTAGCAGAGCGCTTTCGACTGTTAAGTCATCATCAGTGCGTACTCGTCAGGTTAACAAGGAAATTCGTCTATTAAAATATCTTTTCCGTCGACCTCGTATTAACGACTAAGTTTAATGTATATGCAATCGTTCATTAATGACCCCTATTAATGGACGATTTGTCTATTAATGCACGATTGTTTTATAGGCAACCAAACATACACCGCGTGCATTCATTGTTTAAGCTATAACTAGCGGAATCTGCATTTAAATCGAAAATATGGATTTCATCGACGATTTTCCGTTAACGGGTTCGCCTTTCCAAGTTTCTGACACGATTTCAATCCCTGTTTTCTAACAGAAGGAATTTATTTCCTATGTTGATCATTTCGACAAATGTCAAATGACACTAATGTCAGTAACAAGGCTACTGGGTGATTCTTAGCAGTTTCCGGATGGATGATGAATTCGCGAACCAAGTTTTCTTCATTGCAGGAGAAATGAGAAACATAGTCGACGGAAAAATTTTGTAACCAACTTGTATATTAAAAGGCGATTAATGATCTCGAACATTAACGCACTCGCTTCGCTCGCACGTTAAAATATCTCGATCATTAATCGTCCTCATTAATACACTAGTTGGTTAAATAACTATTGGTCCAGTATAAAACTAACGACATCAAGGTGAAATACGTTACAAACAAATTGAAATGTGTTTCCCAAAACGGGGTAAAATATGGATTACATTTTGCAGCCATTGTCGCTGCGACATGTCGTGTTGAAGTGAACTTGATGAGTCATGAGTCATCAAGTTCACTTCAATGATGAAACTTTTGAACGACTTTAAGAAATATATTCTGTTAATCGGTTTAGTGCTGACTGATGCTTTGAATTACTGAAATTCAAACCTTGTCGGAACCATGAGAGTAATCCAATTTCATCAAGAGTACCTCTTTTGAAGTAAACAAGTAACGCAATACAAATTTCATATTCAAACTCCTTTCTTTCCATTGATGTAGAAGTTTTAGAGGTTCATTTACTGAAAAAATCAAGTTCTACGCCCATGGATTTATATTAAAAATGATTTGAAAATTATAACTTCAGAGGCGTCTAGGAGCCCAAACTAAGCAACTTTGAATTGTGCTTGTATCGGATTGTTTTGCTCTGAGAAAAAGGTGGTGAGCTTTTGTAAAGACCTTCAAGGGACACCCTGTACATATATTATTGTCAGAAGTATCTCCATTGAACCTATTTTGTATCATCCAATCTCTTTAAGAAACAGTGCGTCATTCGAGTTTCTGGAATCAGCTTGGAAAATTGTCATTCACCTTCGTTTTATTTTACTCAAGCAAATGTTAGACGAAAATGAATCCTTATTCCAGCACCTCTTGTAAGGCAACCTGGGATGTTGGAAATAAATAATGTCTAATGCTAATGAATCGTCGGCTGCAATAAGAAATTCATAAGGTTCCTTCTAATAATCTCATGAATGGATAATCCCAGAATTAGTATTCTATATTCTATATTCTCTTGTCGATTCAACTATGATCATTTTGTTGATTCAATGAAATACTGCTCATTTCAACAATATAGAAGGTTTTTTATTCCGATTTAGTGATGAACTATTTTCGAACGGATCATTTGCTTGAATAGAGCAACAAAATATGTAATATCAATGAAGTATTTTGTTCATTCAACATGAAGTTGAATTTTCGCCACTAGATGGCGATCTTTTTGCCTCGTCTATGCCTGCCTCGAATTCAGTATATACGTGAATCCTGATTCTTCTGTTTGAAATATCAGCTGGATAAATCGAAATTAGGATGCTCAGCAAGCCGAAGAAGCCTTGCATCAGCTATCATTGAATCAACCAAATATTTCCTTGAATCAACCAACTATTTCATTGAATCAACCAAATATTTCATTGAATCAACCAAATACTTCATTGAATCAACCAAATACTTCATTGAATCAACTAAATATTTGATCAAATCAATATCTTCTTATTTTGAATCAAACAAAATGATTGTTTGATCCAATTCAATATGTCTTCATAAACAATTCATGGGTGTGCTTGATTGAATAGGATCCAGAGTTCATGCAAGACATATTCACTTGATTCAAACTTCAAATTCGCTCCGAAACAAGATATAGATTTGCTCATTTCGAGATTATATTTTGTCGTGCATTTATGACACTTATATTAGCTTCATTCAATCAAATTATGCTCGATTCAACAATTTCTTCTTATTCATGTATCTATCCACACAGTGGACTAAATCGGCTAACATGTATTTTTTCAATCACGTTTTTCAAATGCCAAATCCTGACAAATCCTTTCGTTTGTTGAAAGTATAAATTGAAGAAGAGACAAAATAGAATATCATATTATACACTCCCCATACTCTTCATAAGATATTCCTATATCAGAAGTTACGAATTATCAATAATAAATTGATTTGATCATAACCTCAACTGGACAAGTGGATCAATATTACGCAATAACTGTTTCATGTTCAGTTTCACTTCGATCATTTCAGTCACAGGATTAAGAACGGAAGGAGATAGCTAGTATCATCATTGTTGTTCGAGAGTTCCAATGGCAGATCTCCAAGTTTATATTCCTCCATGCACTATCACTTTAACATTTTTACATCCCCCTCATAATATATCAAGAAGAGGCAATTCGAATTTTATGATCCATCCGTGTAGTAAATCATGAATTATGGACTTTCCATCCCCCAGCATAAAATGGTGCTTTTCGTGTTGGATAGACCGTCGTGTCCCAATTAAAGGACCAGATTACTTCTTAAACTAAGTTAGATGTGATTAAACTTCGTAACTTCATTTGCTATGTCTTCAAAATGCTGATTTTATTATACCGAACCTTCGAACATCTCAGTAGGACTGTCGAAAGCTACGAGGTGTAGCAATAAAGTTGTATAACAGCTTCTCCGCCTATCTGCTTTTTGTGCAAAGATGAACAAGGATATTATGCTCTTCGAGTAAAGTACCAATATCTGCGTCTCAGATTGAGAACAAACAATGAAATATCAAAAGTTTGGTGAGTCGACTGAAAGGAATGAATCAATACCCCCTTGATGAGAGATTTCGACGTTATTGATTACAGAAGGATCGTTCTACTCGCAAAATTATTTACTTGAATTATTGAAACAATTCAGAAAATTGGAATTTGGATGCCCTCGGATCTTGAAATTTGCTGACACAATCAGATATGAAATTCAGATGAGACTTTGGTTCCACCTGTTGTGTTGTTTCACTCATGTCTGAATATTATAGATAGATAGATAGATATTTATTCAGTTCGATTCAATAATTAGTACATTTATATATGAGGAAACATTATTTCATTTACATTATGGCGATCTGGAAGATATGCGAATAAATATGTATAGAGAGAGTGGGTTCTGTACAGTCCTTTAATTATATCAACTAGATATTTGATTTAATCAATTCTCAAGTCTGATGGGACGTTTACTACGTTGTACCAGGGAAAAATAGATTGATTTAAGGTCTTTTATACTGAGAACTCTTTTTAAAACGAAGAAAAAGTATGATTGGGATCATATCCTTTTACAGATGTGAATTTCCTGGTAGTAGTCTATAATAGCTCAAGTGTGGTGGAATATTTTGAAGGAAAGAAATGGAGCTCGAATTAATCACCACATATATCCAAGCAGATCCAAGCTTCCCTCTTCCCTTTCAAATATGTTATGGCACTATATATCTTGGAGAAGCTGGGCCACAGATAATTGGGAGTACCAATCGGTTCATTTTCAGGTCACTATCGATTCTATAAACTTCCGCGAACTGATATAAAATAGTGGCATACTCTCTAACTATGTATCGACTACAGTATATCAATAATATTTTTTCATATAGTCCACTGAGATTGTTGGGAGGTTATAGATGGATGCGGTGATGAAAGTTATCATAAAGAATGGGAGAAATGTGTTTTTCTTCTTTCATTAAAGCTTTCCATTTATCATTCGTTATCCCCCTCAAATAATAAATCTCGAGCCTGATCAGTTGGTTTCGCTTCTACCGTCTAGCGATATTGTTTGTAGTGTATTCCCTATTGGTTCAATTCGTATATATACATTTCATACTTTTTTTCGCAATATACCAATTCACTGAATTTCTCATGGCGCTCTAATACAAATTTATTATATCCTGTTAGGTACATCATTCCATTATTTTAAATAAACTGCTATCGCTAGACCCGTATGGAAAACCGTGGAAGTGGGAAAACATCAGCGCTCTCTGACCCGAACGGCCAACATATATTCGCTTTTCCGGAGAAAATGATAATGCTCCCTGAAACTTGCGGTCTGCAACAGCCCGGAAAGTGAGTATACGGTTAATTTAATAGCAGAAGTGCTTCAAGTGACGTCAAATACATAATGAATTCGTAGGCGCCCAGCATTTTTATGTTAATTATTAAATACTCTTATTAATTGCCAACCACACAACAAAGGTTCTTATTCGGGTGTAGAAAAAGAGCTGATTTTTATACAAAATAGTATTCTATTCAACGATCATGTAATGCTAGCTATTAAAACACGACTCGTGTCGATAAATCAAAGGTAACTGAACATATCCTGACTGAAAATGGACAACATATGGCAAAGTGGAATCATATAAAAGTCATAGGAAAGAAAGATAACAATGAAAAGAGAAAAATCGAGGAATCTGCTTGCATTCTTCTGAACGGAGACAATAGCATTGCTTCCTGTTCAGTTGATAGAGATAGAACATGGTATTCACTACTGAAAACTGAACATGAAAATGGTGGATTCAATATCAATTGATGAAAACATGCTGTAACTCATCATCACTCATCCATATGCCAACATCGGTATGACACTGAGAAGTGTCAAACTATAAGAAACGAATTTTCGAAGAAAAATATTCTGCATTTTTATGATGACAACGGGACCAGATTCGTTCGCGAAACGTCCAAAGATGAGTAAAAATTCGATATTTTTTCAATATATCTATATTTTTTCTCTAAAATTTTTTTTCAAAGTCTCACTGACAAGCTATTGGATTTTTCTTTTAGGCTCCCTGATGGAAATAGTTATTTTTGTATCTAGAGCGCGAAATGCTACTTTGGTGATCGAGATCTGATTTTTTTAACGAGGTGTAGCCGAGTTAAAAAAATAGTCGAGATGACCAAAGTATTTCGCACTCGACTTGCAAACAACATCTTTTCTACAAACGTCGAAAAATATAGTTCTGAAGTAAAAATATGCTTAACTTGATATACAAAATAGTGTCGAACTGGCTTGAAAGGCTTCCCCCTATCCTCCCTACGATGTTCCACAAACATAATAGGAATTTCCTTTCGTGCGCTCCAAGAGATGAAACAAAGTTTTTGTTCAACATTCAGAAATGAATGATTTCGTGGATGTTCGCTCGATTGAGGACCATAAAGTTGAAATATAAATATCTCATATATTTTACATAACAATGCGCGAAGTAGGTACTGTTTTACTTCGCGCATTGTTTTGTGCATGATATGTAACATGATATAACTGGCTCATAGGCAATATACCCCGCCATATTGAGAATTGAAAGAACAGAAGAAAATTCGCGTTTGGCATATTGCATCTTTCGTTCCTTTCAGGAAAAAATACAAACATAAATTCTATTATTGCACTCCGAGCATTTTGGTTATTTCGCTGTTGACATTCTATTCATATTCCATTGTCATTGAAGTCGATCCCAAAAAATAATTTGACAATCATGTGTATATGAATCCATATTTGATATTTTTTCTTTCTTTCTAGGTGAGTACTGATCCCCGAACCAATTGTGAGGTCAACAACACAGTGAGTATACTATTGTAAAAATATCGTGACTATCAGAATATACATGACTATTTCTATTTCAAACTCATAGAGAATTCAAACACCTGTGATACCTGAGCTACATTTGTCATTCTATTTTTCGAATGTTCAGTGTTTCCTTTTCAGTATCTGGGAAAGCAAACAGTGAGATTTGCTAATGGAAAATATATCGGATTGTGCACATAGAGCCATGTGACCTGACGAGTCGAACACATTTTTGAAAGCAAAATTACACTAACGAACGGCTATTCAAATCCCTTGTAATATCTATTTATGTTGTTTTAGTACTTCATTTAGCTAAATAGCTTCCATATCCCGTTTATGACCGAATGACTCACTGTGAATCCTTGGAAAAACACACAGTATCGTTAAAGTTTATGATATATCGCCTCTATAATGTCCGCGCTTGGGATTCTGCATTCATATCCATCGTTAATCTCTTTAGTGTATAGTCCGTACCGGTAAATTTTGGTTATACCGGCTCATATTCGCAAAATTACAAATCTTGAAGCACCTTCCGTGAGATACAGCTTCATTTTGGAACTGCATAATCATTTGTAATATCTCTACTCTATCTACTGTAATTCTGCATGAAAGTAATTTCTCGCAGACTCGCATATACAGAGTTATTATAGCATAGATGCCAAGACAGTAGTGGCTAGGAGAGCCCCCACGGCGTGTTTTTTAGAATGTTAATTAAGGACTGTTTGTCTAAGAAATGATTCTATAAAAGCTGCATTAATTTGACTCATCTGAAATTCTAAATGATTCAACCGGAAAATGTCTATATATACTTCTACATATCTGATATTGTTATAAAAGGTTTTCTTATTTTATTAGAGGGTGGCTCATGATTTTAAGAAGACAACTCCTTTCCTCGTATTCTTTTGGGTGAAAAAAAAATGAAAGCATTTGATTTTATGACTCAGACGAAATACTGTTATATTCGGCTCCGAATATACAGGGTGGGTCACGGTCGATGGCACCTTAGACGTTTACGGAGAACGGGACATAAGATCATTCTGAAAATTTGGTTACTCAAGTAATTGCTCTTGCTCTATCGATCTAAGATATTTTCAGCTCTGCGGCGTTGCCGCTTCTATCGAAAAGTAGCAACAACTTTGTTATTTTAAATGAAACACCCTGTATTTTATCGCATTTTCAGATTCTCTCTGAAGAGCTGATCTCATCGATGTATCACCCTTGGGGTCTAGCGGAAATGATTACAGAGATATAGGGTGTGAAAAATCGCATTTTTCAAATTCAGGAATTTTTTTTTGTCGAAACTATTCATTATTGGTCAAAACGGCTCACATGTCCCTATCTCAACTTTTGATCAACTATCTACTGACATTTAATTGAAACAAATACAGGGTGGTGCAGAATTCAGATTCTTGATCACCCGGTATATGTCCCAATTAAATATCAGTAGATAGTTAATCAAAAGTTGAGACAGGAGCATGTAAGCCATCTTGATCGATAATGAATAGTTTCGACAAAAAAAATTCCTTAAGTTGAGAAATGTCGATTTTTCACACCCTATATCTCTGTAATCATTTCCGCTAGACCCCAAGTGTGATATCGATGAAATCAGCTCTTCAGAGAGAATCTGAAGATGCAATAAAATACAGGGTGTTCCATTTAAAATAACAAAGTTGTTCCTACTTTTCGATAGAAGCGGCAACGCCGCAGAGCTGAAAATATTTTAGATCGATAGATCAAGAGCAATTACTTGAGTAACCAAATTTTCAGAATGATCTTATGTCCCGTTCTCCGTAAACGTCTAAGGTGCCATCTACCGTGACCCACCCTGTATAAGTAACCCAATGTTGCTCGCATCAATCAAAAGCCTTTGTTCAACTGAGAGTGTGAACATTGAGGAATTCAATATCCTACATCCCCTTCAAGATGGTGTGATGTATTCTTCCATGTTTATTAAATTCCAGTATGCTATACGTGATATATTTATTCAATATCGTGTATATATCATGTAATATCAAAGGAAACTTTCACTCAAGGCCTGATGAGTTGAAAAACTTTCACAAATAATGAGAAGGAGTTTTCTTCATCTTTTGTGATTGTTTTCGACCATCTTAATCTACAAAAATCATGGTTGAAGTCTTAGACCATTTCATTTTATTTGTTGAGACAAATGGATCGTCTTTCTATAGATGAGATAAGATAACAATCTGATGTATAGAAATTTTTCCTGAATATCATTTTGTGTGGTCTAATATGACTAAATTCGTGATCTAAGTGTACCTTTTGTGGTCTCATGAGAACACTCAGAATTCTCATAAAAAATTGATATTCGAAATTATAGAAATACTAGTTGGAATACGCATTTCCTGCCCTCGTCGTGCATTTACTAGTGATAAGTATGTGATTTTCTCACTTATACAGATGTAGGAAAAAATTTTTGGCATACAGTGTGTCCTAAACATTTTTCCCTGTTTTGGGATTGGGACCCCTTGGAAAACCTTTTTTTTCATCAATACTTTCAAAATGTAACATAACCTTTTCATTTCCATGTGGGTAGTATCCATTCAAAAATGTTTTATTCATATTATGATATATCTCCTTGTAATGTAGGACCTCTAAGCATGGGCTGAAAATGGACATTGCATATTATGCCCAAGACATATTCCTAATTTGATGTTTTCAAATCAAGAAGTTGTGACGATTACTTTGTGCTTTTCTCATTGGATATGAACCCTATCACTCTACTATGAGCTACCATGGATTTCTACCAACGTTTGATATCACTCATTTCCACCCCGTTCCTAGCACTCACCCTTAAAGAGGAATCTTGATTACTAAAAACAAACGAAATGCAGACCTCGTAGATGTAGTCAATAACGAGTATGCCCTCTTCGAGTTCAAATTACAACCTTCGACCGCCGTGTGGCATCGAGTTGATCAAATTTCTCGAGCAGTCTTGAGAAATAGCCTCAAATTTCCTTCGAAGCGCAAATCGTAGCTCTTGAAGAATCTCTGACAAGGCTGGACGATGGCAAATGAACCTCTGGAGTTTTTCCCAAAGATGCTCTATAGGTTTTGAATTATTCTTGATGATTCAAAAAATACATAGTCTCTTTGAACACTCTTGTCTTCTCTTGAAATGAAGATATTGACATGAAGTAAGAACCATTGTGTTGAGTAGGAACGAGGATCACAGGTGGCAGTCCAGTCAGCCCACCTCCATATAAGAAATCCGTCACGATGGCAGACCAATACCCTCTTGCTCTTGGCTTTGAACAGAAAGAAGTTGAACACGATCCCAGCACGATCGGTATTGTGGAGAATCCTGAATGGAGATGGTGCTTAGAGGATGTAGAGACTTTTACTCACATCCTCACTGAATACCCGAAGGATGGTAAAAAGATTTGGCCAAGGAAGATGGTATCTTTTGGTCGCAAAATCTGCCTTCTCCATTTGCGATCCCAGGAAATGTGGGTGCATAATTGGCCCAGAAGGGTGGATGGAGCAAAATATTAGATAATGGTTCTGAATTATTGTTTATAAAAATTGAAGAATTCGATATTTTCAAACAGACAATGGTGTTAAGAAGGGATTCTTTTTTCTCCATCTGTATTATTATCTATATCATTCCATAATGAAATGCCTATTATTTAATCACTTCGTAGTCGGTTCACATGATGGATTCTCCATTGAACATTCTCATACAAAGCGTGAATGTTTGGATTCACGACCGTGCATGGATTAATGAATTAATATTCATTTCGGAATGTGATCCCGAAAGACTTCTACTCCATGTCCACCTACCAATGGCGAGGAATATCCATACTGCTGAAATTATTATTTAGAGATCATCCGAGTTTATTCGACTGTACAATTAATTACAGAGATGAGTTTCCCGCATTTGAGAAATAATTAATGAAAAAGGATCATCGTGGGTGGTGAGAATTATTTTAACAATAATTTCCACAATTATCAAAGGACAGATGGTAATTGGATGAGTTTTGCAAGAAAGAGGGTTCGAAGAGTTATTCAATTTGTTAGGTCTTCATGAAACCGATTGAAAGGTTACGGCAATAGGTCTGTCCAATTTACCTTAACGCTGGCTGCTGGACATTATTACATCTTTCGTACAAATGTGACTGGAATACAAATGAGAACAAGGATTATTTCCTGACTGAAATTCAAAATGTTCATAATAAATAACAAACTATAAGGGCATATATAGTTAGTTATGTGATCCCCCCAGGAAGCAGAGTGACGTCCGATTGACGTAAATTTTTAGTCATTAAATGACGAATTGGGCTTTCTGAAGTGACGTCTGAGAGACCCTATAATGACATCAAAATGTCACAGCCACAAAGTGCCATATTCAGATGTCAAAATGACATCTCAGAATTACCTATAAAGGAAGTAATATTCCCCCTGGGCAGTCCTGTTCAATCCTGACGCTATCATTAGTGCACATCTTCACATCTCTGTACAACAATATTTTAAGCTACTCATATTTGTATATAAAATTATGTAGCGAGCATCGGCGAGGTGTAAGCGGGCTAATATAGTAGTTTGATAGCAATGCCTCTACTTCGGCAATGCAGTGGGCCAGATGTATAGCGAGAAAGGTTTATTGCACGTCAACATTCAATAAGCGACTGGATGTGCGACTACTTTGACTAAAAAAAAAGTCGAGTTTTGAAGTTCTTCATGCACATAGTCATATATCATGGACATTCTTGATCAGCTACCATATCGACTGTACAGAAAAATCCAGCCTCAACTTGATTTCTTTTATTTTATTCAAAAAATTGCCTGCTTTTAGAGAAATTCTTACACCAACATTTTCCAACTGTACAGTTATACATATTTTCAATATTGTCATCATGAAATGCTTTGATCAGTTCTGAAAAATGGGTGGTAATCGAGGTGGAAATGGGGAAATAAACAGTTTGTTGCAAATATCACGAAGCAATCATCAAGTAGTCTTTTGAACAGTCCTATCGAGATGGTGCATTATAATTTCTCCAGACTATGATTCCATACCCACAAAGAGGAAGCAGGGCATTGCTTAATTGGAAAATGTTGGAAACTGGTGCACGGATTTTATACAATTTGTTGCATGAAAACTTTCTGGACGTTAACTTTTCATGGCTTGGCAGGTTGAAATGACAAGCTCATTATCATGTTATCGGTTTTCCGGTTAAATGGTGATTAACAAATTTCAACTGGGAAAAATATTTCACGAGTTTGATTAAGATGCAAATTTTCAATCAATCAAAAGAGGTATTATTCGAACACAGAAAAGCAATAACAGCATCAGCAAATTGATTTCAATATAACTCACAAAGTCTCTACTTCGAACAATCTGACACTCTCCTGTAATAACGTTACAAAATGAGAGTGGAGTTGTCTAGTTGAATTTTCGAATAATAAAAATAATAATAGTGTTCATCTTCACTTTCTGGAGGGTACAAAGAGAAGCATATATATCCATACTCAATATTAGTGATCAATAAACGCTCACAACTACAAGGAAACTAGTCACAGTTGAGTACAGAGTACATACATGCTTATACATGGATACACATAAACTCATATACCCGTAACACATAAACACTATATCTATATCTACATCTGTAAATATACACATATCTACTTATACAGTATGATGCAAATGTATGGAATAAATTCATTTCAAAATAAGATGACTTTCGAAAAGAAATCAAATACTAGAGTTTAGATCTTTTTTTATTTTTTTGAATATACGACCCTTCGATGTTCAATTCTCAGTAGCAGACCTCTGCAAGATTCAATTAATCACATGATAATCCATTTTAATTTCAATCTTCTTATGCAACATTTTGACTGTTGAATAGACGATCGGTAGACCTTTCAATCAAGGTGTCACATGACCCCTATTTGTAATTGAGAAAATCGTCCATTACGTCTTTACTCCAACACCGGTGACGTAACATCTCTCATATGAATATCATGAGATGAGGCTTCAGAAATTAAAACTCACGTGTTTTTGGTTTTTTTTCAAATATCGCCGATTTCTGAAATATTGAATTTATTCCATACATTTGCATCATACTGTATATAAAATGAAAAAAATTAACATGCAATACGTTATTATATCAGAAGATATATTTTTTTTATATAATTACTACGAACTGGACTGAAATGAGCTTAATCTATAACATGTTCTGCTAGTTGATATGAAATTTTTGAGGGTATCTAATGGGACAGTATGTATCCAAATTTTGACTTTTTTCTTGAATAATACCACTGAGTTGATACTTTTCAAGTCTGATGGCAATTCATTGAAAAGTTTAGGTCTAAGATAGATGTGACATATTTGTCCTATTGTTTTCTCAGTTTTCGGTATCACATCTTTAGTTTTTTTTCTTGTGCTATATACTGGTGATTGGTATGTATTAGATTTGACTTATTCTTAAATTGTTTGAGCAGGATTATCTTTGCATAAAGTTGATATATATTCAATATGGAAGCTTCTTGATATAGATTGTTAGCTGGGAAGGTTCTTGGTTTTTATACATGTTTTCTAGAAAACTTTTTTGAATATTTTGTAAGTTGTTGATGAGAGTGATTGACGCGCCTCCACATGCAATGATTCCATGGGAAAGGTGACTTTCGACCAAAGCGTAGTATAATATCTTGAGATGATTAGTTCTGATAAAATCAGAAAGGTTATTGAATTTGTAGACCATAGAGCCTATTTTTTTTATCACAGAATTTATCTGCTTTTCCCATTCAAGATAAGAATCTATACATATGCCTAGGTATTTATTGTTGTCAACAGACTTTATTGCATTTGTTTCGCCAATACATGGTATGTTCAGTTCATGATATGTTGGTAGGTTGGTAGAGTACGATGTAAATGTTAAAAAGAATGTTTTCTTGTAATTAATTGTGAGAAGTTTGTCATTGAAGAACTCTATTACATGTTGAAAATCTATCTCAATGATATGTTTCAAAGTTATCCACCATGTATATCTGTTGAACTAAATGTACTGGTCGGCTGGCCTGTGAAAGCCGGTAATTTCATAACAAATTCATATACTATCAAGAAATCATCTAGTGCTATCATTAAACATCATACAGGGTGATCCAGCGAAAACGAAGCAGAGGTGTTTTCGGTGTGATAATTTTTTCTTCTTAAATCTCGGACGAGGGGAACAACTTTTCCTTACCAAGGCACCCTCATACCAGCAACCCCCTTCGGAGGGGTGCGATCACCCCTAAAATCTCAAATGGAAAGAGGGGTCGTGTCATACTTTATTTTGAAGGCGTTTCCACTTTGGATTTGAATAGTAACTTCTGAGTGACTGATGGAGTTCTTCTGGATAACAAAGCAACAATAGCGAATCAACCCATCCCTCATCCTCCGACAGGTACACACAAGCACAAAATGAAATTCTGGAAAGAATGCTTTGAATTAACCTTTAGTCTGAAACTTATTTTCTTCAACAGACACAAAAGGAAGTGGGTAGGTATTTCTTATCCCTCCACTTTTTACTGGCAGTAAACAGATATTTCTTGCTTTTTTTATATCCACAAGATATTCATCAGTCACTCAGAAGTCACCATTTGAATTCAGAGTGAAAAGGCCTTCCAAATGAGGTATGACACGACTCCTTTTTCTATTTAAGATTCAAGGGGTGCTTAGGGTGGCCTCTTAATTGATAAGTGACCCCTTCTAAAATAGGATTTCCTTGTTCTTTTGAAAATATTATCCAAAACAGAGTCCAAAATACCTTTTCATTTTCGCTGTTTCTAGAATTTTGACAAGCTGTCATATCCTAAGAAATGATTCCAGCCACTGCAAACATAGCAGTTATCTTCAGAATTGGAAGACCTTCAAGATAAGGTATCACACAACCCCTCTTTCCATTTAAGATTTTAGGGGTGATCTCACCCCCTCGAAGGAGGTTGCTGGTATGAGGGTGCTTTGGTAAGGTGAAGTTGTCTTCCTAGGAAATAATGATATTTATGAAAAAACAATTTTTTTTCAAACCAAAAATACCTCTGTTTCGTTTTCGCTGGGACACCCTGTATAGGAAACTATTTTCACGGGTAATAACCTGGTGAACAAACCGAATAACTTCATCGAAATTATTCGTGGACCAAGCTTCATCTGGCCCAACTTATTCTAATGTCTCGGGAGACAACTATAATTTGGCTCCCGAACACCAATCCAAGATGGTCTATGAAAGCGATCGAATATTGCACAAGTGTAGCCCGAAGTTGTAACGGAATCACAATTTTGTGCCGCACACCTTACGTGTTATCCATGATGATTATAGCTCGTTGGGGACCCAAGGGATGTAGCTGTTGGTATTGTCATCACCAATATTTCGTGACGTGAATGATATATGGCGACATCATTGCATAAACTATGTTCTGTTCAACGGAAGTGGTCCACGGCATATTCAGGAACATTCACCTGATGTAGTATCTTTCACGAAGTTGAGAGAGAAAACCCCCAAAATCATTTTTGAAATATGAGAGATATGTCGAAGAGCAATCCATTGTTTTAAAATGTTATTGCTAAGACAGGGATAGGGAAAGTTGACTGAAAGGTCAGGTAAGGTTCAATGGGCTTATACCACAATAAATTTTCACTTCATAATTCGCTCACCACCGCAAACCGTTTCTTGCCAGAGATGAATGATACATGATTTCTGACAGAGTGAATCAGCGCGAGATCACAGTTAAAAGAATTAATATATCAGTTGCCTCAGTCTCTGTCGGGCATTTGGTATTTTCTTTTAATTATGGTGAGATGAGGTTTCTACGTCATAAGAGGGTCCGTTTTCAGAAGGTACTATTATTTATGTTCAAAAATAAAACATTCCAGTTAATTTTCCGATCGAATTATATCGTCAATCATTATTTATGTATAAAAGTATCATTATAAACATGGTTTGATTCAAAAGTTCTGCTAAGGTGTACACGCCCATTCGTTTATCTCAAGAGCAATATACTGAGGAGGCATCTGAAACAAAGCGAGGTCATTTTCGATGTGCATACATTTCTTAATACCTATATTCTGAAGATATTCTGTAACCACAGTTGAGATTGTTACAAATAACATTATGAATTGAAATTTCATATGGTTTTTCATCTGAAGGAACTTCGTATGAGAGGTGCCTCTGCACCTTGTATCATGTCAAAACTGAAGTTTCATCTAGTACTTTCATGTTCAGATGGAACTATTTTGAAGTATATGAAAGTATATACAGCTAGTTTACCAAATTGCTCATCAATTGACGAAACAATTTTTGTTTTATCACTTCCGGTTTTACTGGAAACGACCGCAACTTTTGATTTTTAAATAGGACACCCAGTATTGTATGGCCAATGCCAATGTAACCCCAGTCACAGGGCTACTTTGGCACCCAATTTGTGATTTTTTTCTAGAAAACGATTTATTGTAAACTCATTTAGGTTATAGGTATGACATATATTGCTACCCTTGATTTTTTTTTCAAATCGAATCAGAGATAAATGAAGCGCCTAAAAAATACCTCGAAAACTGCACAAAGTAAAATAATCATTAAATTGAAAAACATACTTCTACTACTGAAAGATAAACTATTGGATTGTCTGAAACGTAATAAAAGAACAGGTCATAATGAGATTAATCATTTGTGAAAAAATTGTCCGTTTAGCTTGTGTATCTTCTGAAACAAACATTTATTCATAGAGAAGAGAGAATAGTTATTTTTGTATCTAGAGCGCGAAATGCTACTTTGGTGATCGAGATCAGATTTTTTGAACGAGGCGTAGCCGAGTTAAAAAAATAGTCGAGATGACCAAAGTATTTCGCGCTCGAGTTGCAAACAAAATTTTTTCTACAAACGTCAAAACATATAGTTCTAAATTAAAAATATGCTTAGCTTGATGTAAAAAATGGTGTTGAACTGGCTTAAAAGGCCTCCCCTATCCTCCCTAGGTACGCAAGATGTTCCACGAACATGATAGGAATTTCCTTCCGTGCGCTCCAAGAGATAGAACGAAGTTATTAATGAATATTCAGAAATAAATTATTTTGTGGATGTTTTCTCGATTAAGGACCATTAAGTTGAAATATGAATATCTCATATATTTTACATAACAATGCGCGAAGTAGGCACTTCGCGCACTGTTTTACTTCGCACATTGTTTGGTGCAAGGTATCATGGTAACGTAGGAAACTGAAAAAAAGTGTCACTTCGCAATTTGCTATCAATGCGCGAACCTTGTCATTTTTTGACGTTGGTAGAAAAAAGTATTTTCTGTCGAATTGTGTTTCATTGTCAATATTTATCCATGATTCGTAAAAGTTCTCAGAAATTTGAAGAAGTTCAACGTCGCATAATTGACGGCCGAAATTATGTACATCACGTATATAATCTAACCTAATATATACTCTATCGTTATTACAACTTCTTACACATAAGATTCAATCTCGTGGAAAACTTCTTTTCATCACCATAGATTTTTATAAGCACTGCTACGACATAGTTCCATATTATAGGGCATCGTTCTCACGTAATTCGATATGAAATATTTCATCGAAACAAGCTGAGTATGGCAGAGAAAGAGACAAGTTCCAGGAGCTCCCGATTATGCTTCGTCAGCTACTTCAGCTCAGCACATATTACCCACCTATCCTTGTTGTTGCGCCAGAGTCTTCAGGAAATTTACTGCAGATTTGCCATTCTAAGCGTATTCGGTTAGGAAGAAGGAGACACTTGGTGGATAATTAATACGGATCCCGTCTTTCTCAATCGCTATCACTGTGTGACCAGATATAGTCAAACCAATAACTGAATCGATAAGTGATTGGGTATACTTGCGTGAAGAATTCTAGATCAGTTCGGAACATTTATGGACAGATTTTGAATAAATATTGTAACTAACATCAGGAAAACTATGGAAATGCCGGTAAGTTTGTTGTCTGAATTGTGAATTTGTTTGAGGGCTAGTTTATACTTTATTCTCCCCTTCATACTGGGTGCGCAAATTTCAGGAAGTGAATCCTGTTTAGGAAATGACTTGCTTCGTTTTGGATATACAGGATGTTGAAGTTTCTTTGAGATGCATTTTTATAATTAAGTTCGGAACTCCTCAGTTTTATGTCCACGCTGTACCTACAGAATGCCGATCGATAAAGTCCAAGTCGTTTGTATTTTCAAAATGGAACAATTAATGATTTTCGGGACGGAAAACTGTAACGTACATTCTGAATCTAGTCTGAATATAGCTGATCATGAAGAATATAGCTAGCGAATGGCTAACAAATGGAAAATGAATCAAAAACTAATGGAAAAATACAAAAAGTAGACATCTTGCCGCCGGTATTAATTATATCATGAAAAATAATGAACCATCAAAACAACTCAAAACTGTAGACTGGCTAACGAATAACTGGGGATCAAAAAACGACAGAAATAAAACAGGTGAACAAAAACATACATAACCACAAAATCAGATCAGCTGTCGCGGTGTGCCTGTCAGTATTTTGTGTGGTGTGGAAGATATAATCTGCCACTTTCCTAGCAAATAGATCCGTTTTATGAAGAAACGAATTCATCAACAGAAAATGACAGACAAGTAATGATTATCATATTGTAGCATAACGAAAGTGAAAAATTATAGATACTATTGCAGAATATCATAATTTATCTTTATTAGTGATCAACTCATCTAGCAAATGAGAGATTTATGAACATTATTCAAAATGCTCGACAAAGTAGGATTAGGAACCCTGTTATGTCCAATTTTTTCCATAATATAATGTATTCAAAGGACAATTTCCGGAAAACTAGACATATTGATGATATCGGCAACGTTGTACTGACACAGGATATCGTATTTCAACTCATGTGGCTTTCCAGAAAGTATGTTATAGGAATGGTGAAGGAGCCAAGTTCCTCTTTCATTTATTTTTTCCTGAAGTGAAAATTGATATACGTATACAGGGTGTAACTGAATAAGTGTAAAACATTTAAGGAGGTGATTCCTCATCGAAAAAAAGATAGGATCTTTCATATAAAGAAACTTCATTGGAGCATCCCTTGTTAAGATACAGCCCCTTAAAGGGGGTACATAAAATTTGTATAACAATTTTTTTCACAAGCACTGAAAAAGTTACAATATTGAAATTAACCTGACAGCGTCATACCAATTTAATTGTCACTATCGCTAATAGCGACCTACTAGATAGATTAGTTTCGTATTTTCGCATTTATGACGATGTATCTCTGTAGTTGTTTGTAAAATAATGTTTTGCTGCTTACTGGTTTATTTTGGGCAAAAAACCCAAGAGACATTTTTTGTTTAGAATGAAACAGGCTATCGGAAATAAATTTTTAAATGGTAAACAAATAATAAGACAAAAAGTTACATTGGAAATAAATTTTAGGGGTTGCGTTTTTCACCCCTTACAACCATGGGGTAAACCAAATAAATCACTGGCTAAGTGTCTTTTTGGTAGTACAAAACGTCAGGTTAATTTCAATATTGTAACTTTTTCAGTGTTTGTGAAAAAAATTGTTATACAAATTTTATGTACCCCCTTTAAGGGGCTGTATCTTAACAAGGGATGCTCCAATGAAGTTTCTTTATATGAATGATCCTATCTTTTTTTCGATGAGGAATCATCTCCTTAAATGTTTCACACTTATTCAGTTACACCCGGTATTTATTAAATTTCCACAAACTTTAGAGTGAGAGGAAAACCTTGATATTGGAAAGTTCTCCATTATTTTTATTTATGACTCCCCTTACAAGCTTTCATGATCCCAAAATTTCTAAGTTATTCTAAGTGATGAAAATGAATATTCTCAGATAAATTATGAACATACAAAAATGGATATATATTTATATAAAACAATACATTGAGAATTCGCATTCTCTATGTGATGAGAATATTTACTCTTTTTCAGTTAATTCAATAGAAAACAACTACTTTCCTGGCTATATGCCACGACGAACATTGAATTATATCTATTGAACACACACGATAAGAGTTTGAAAATGAAATATAAAAATTTCTGAAATTGTGAATTTGCATTCTCCTTCAGACAAAAATATGTATATACACACATCATTCTGAATATTCAACAGAAAACAACTACTTTCCTGGCTATTTGCCACGTCGAACATTGAATTATATCTGATGAACATTCAAAAGGGAACATGAAAAATAAAGAATAAAATCCTCCGAAATTGAGAATTGACATTCTTCTTCAAATCGGATGAATAATATGAAGAATAATGATCTAGAAATATGACTTACCAATATATATATATATTCTAATTGAGTTTATTGAGTAATCTCTATGGGTGTCTTGAGAGAGCCTACATCAATATTTGGAGACTTGGCGAAATTTTATTGTTTCCTCATAAACAAAGCGAGATACAGAAGAAACATATACATATAGTAAAGTTGATATTTCGATTGTAAAATCTGATAAGGATATGAAACTCAGAACTGAGAAAAATCCAGTGACGTATATTGATATTCACCATAATTATCGATGCATCAATCCACTGGGACGCCACTGGAAATATTATTTTGAATCTAGTTTCACTGAAAGAAGTTCCATGTTACTACCAATAGCAAAACCACAAAGTTTTATTGACATTGATGAAAAAACATTCGAGTAATGACCGCATTTCATGAATATACACCCTGATACTTCAGTTATTATAATGATGCAATGCTCATGAAATACGAGGGATGATTGTAGGTACACTTTATCCATTGGCGTGCGATGTTGCGAGAGGGGTGAACATGTTTTTTTTGTATGGGGAACAGGGTATTCAGGGGCTATTCCGGATGAAAAAATAATAAGATTGGGAAAAAAATGTCTCAAACAACCCTTCATTTTGATTTACGACATCTCATGACCTGAATTCACAGAAAAAATTCAATTTCTATTCATTCATTCAGGAAAAGCGTCACACTATATACATAAGATATCCTGAGTTTACATTCGATGAGTATACGGTTTGTAGTTGTTTATGCAAGCAGAACTGTTTATAACCCTCAAAGAATTGGTGATTATTCGTGAGATTCACGAAGTGGGCGACATCTAGGTTCCATAAAACGAACTTCAAACTGGGGGAAAACAAACTGTTGTCTATGGATAAAGTGCATAGACTACATTGCATTCAGCTTGCTGCAGCTGTGGTCAAACTTGTCAATGACATAAAGTGTTGCCACTGTTGGTAGTGATGATGGTTGAGTTGGTTATTTTCTTTACATCATTACATTGTTCAGTGAACACTGAATAACGGGTGAACAATTGGGGATAATTCAAACAATTCAAACTAATTATGAAGAGCGAATCAATTGACATATAAAAGAATAGCTACAACATGTTTACAATACCCAGATTGTCCTGCTTTGCATGAACAAATACAAATCCATTGTTCTACAGGAGTTTCTCTGGACCCCCAACTTCAATTTTACTTCATGTGGGGAAGATTTCATCGCCGAAGTTTGTAGACAAAGTGCAAAAATGTGCCTTTTGTTGAAGTCTTCTGCCTCACACAAAATCACATGATTCACACGGAGAACTGCTTCTCCTTCTACTACTGGTCGGCTTTTTCCATCTGAATAGAGAAAAATATTTGCCAAAAGAACATCTACAACATCAGGCATTATTAGCGTTTTCGATCGAATTAACTTATCACTCTTATCAGTACACAGTACACCAAGCTAATGGCACTAATGGGATTGAGTGAGGATTGAGTTTGTTTTCCCCCAGTTTTGACGTGGGTTTGACATGGAACGATGAAAACCGAGCGCCACCTAGTAACATTGATTCCCGCGAATAGTGAAATAATCTATCAGAACAAAACAGCAACATTATTATCATTAGGGCTATCAAACATGCTTGTTTCTTCAATCTATTTAAATGTTTTATTAGGACGATGATCAGTTTGGAACGAAGTTAAAAGCCGTTACATAAACTAGAATATCTTTTGTTGAAATTTTAGGTGAAGTTTTTGTTTCCTCATCATATTCCAACACAACCATTATAATTAGATTGAAGTATCAAAGTTCGGAGGCTTCATAGGTCCTCGAAATTCGATTCAAGTCAATCTACTTGATTTCTCCAACTCGAGACAAAGAGCTTTTCCTTACGCTTCAGATACATTCTTTACATGTACCTTCCTCATAAAGGAAGCAATAAAGACAATTAAATTGATAAGTGTATCTTAATGGCTTTTTATATAACAAGTTGCAAAATGGTTGTGCTAATTAATTGCGTCTTCAGAATTCAAGAGCGTGTTTCTGTCGTCAAACAAGAAGGGACATTTATACAAATGTATTTCCGTATTTTCGTCATTTTCGAGATACAGGGCGATGAACTTGATATGAAAATTGCAAAATTCTGCTAATATCAAAGAGAATGATTACAAAATTGTCTCTCAATGATTCATTTCATTCATAATATTCTATATGAATTCCATACTAGTGTTTCTATAATCACAATTCATAAACATTTGGAATATCGACTGTTAGCATCTAGCAACTAGATGCGCTACTGCTCAATGGAATGTCCTTAGATCAGAGCCTATGACAGACGTGTGTGAAGACTGGTTCATATAGTATTCGGCAGGCAGCCGAGTTGTGAGCAAGTGTAACCCTTGTCCATGTCATTTGTGCTCGTGTTTATTATATCATGACGATAATATAACATGGACAAAGACTCGCTATATTAAAATGAAATCACAGTCACTTTATTACATTCCCTCTCTATCGGTATCCTTGGTACACAATAACCTCCGAACAACAAACCCACTAAAACGAAATGAGCGTCCCTTCACAGAAATCATCGAGAATATATTGTTAGCAACTCATACGATTTTAGTCTTTTCATCAGAGTTCATGAACATCATAATTAGATGATGTATGTTGTTTGTAAATTCTTCGAATTTTCCAAATATGAATCGTTCGATCGGAGTTCATGAATACTAATTTAATTTTCGAGCATTCCAACAAGAATATTCAGCTCAGTGAATAATGCATATGAATCCCGTATGAAATGGATGAATATCTGTACAGTATGTTTACCATTAATGAATCGATGGATGGAATCAGCCCTTGCTATGACATGTATACCTAATTGGTTAAAGGAGCATCAGAATCAACAAGTCACATCAGATAAAGTACACAGCAACATCATAATATTGAATTGAATCTTTCATTACTACATGGGTATAGTCTCATAATTAACCATTCATGAGTATAGACCCTATTTCATGTTATATGAAGATTTCTTCAGTACACACTGGAAAGTTACGAAGCCATCTGTATGATTTGTCAATCCTAGGATGTGAGTGAAGTAATAAAACAGTTCATAAACAGTCGACAATGACATTCTGTACACCCTTCATGATAATGTGATAGTATGAATGAAGTGTCTCGTTGTTTCAAGGAAGCTTTGAAAATTGAATATTCTCACGACTCATTCTCTTCTAGATGATGATGATGATGATGATTACAGAACACCTGTTTATTATTGCCTGTATTAGCCAACGAATAAAGATTTAGAGGAACAGGAGCTACAATAAAAGCCCCCCATAACGTGAAAGTCTCGGTGAAAGTAGAGAATATGCTGGAGGGATTATGTGCCTATCATAAGCAGGAACTTTATTCATTTCATCCATTGTATGGAGTTGTCTGCTGGGAATGTCATGATAGAACAGGAATCATATTTGAATATTACAGTCGAATAAATTACAACGAAAAGTAAACTCGCAAATGTTTCATCAAATTTGAATCGATAATACTTTCGATTTCCATAACTGATTCCCAATTTCTTACTAATTCGAAAATACTTGTTTTATTGATTGACAAATAACTACTACAGGATGATAATATATATAATAATGGGCAATATCACAATATTTTCCTCGACATATGGTTACAGATTTTCAGGAAGTATCATGTCCTTTGATGGAATATGATTTTTTCTGGGAAAATAAGCGCTTATACAGTGGCAGTTACTAATACAAATAATAAGCATGTTCAATATATTGTATTGAATATAGGATGTCCTTCAGAATACGATAAAATCACTTGAATTGGAATAAAGTGACGAACCTATAGTGTTATCACGAACCAAGAAAGTTTGGAGAACTTCGAAGGGATTCGGAATATTTTTTCAGTAGTCCAGGGTGGAGTAGCATGTTTGAATAAATTGTTTTCGAAATTTTCAATGGAGATGAAGATTTCATCATACATGATTCTCAAAACCAAAACAATCAGAATAGATATGTTGGAAGATCAAACGATGATAATTAGATCAGAGAATGACCTGAATTCAAAAGACAACACTGATGTTACTTTCTTGAGAAGCAGATTTGGGCACGAATTAAATCTGAATATATTTGCTATAACTTTAGTTCCAACGATTTTTCTGATTTTCCTTATTATAATATGAGGCCAAACTCGAAATATGGAATATATTTTCCGCCACCAGGCACATTTTTCTTGAACTAATGAACAAAATACCACGAAATTTCGTTGAATAACTTTCGATTGGTATTCACCATCAATAGCAACGGTAATTACACCGACTATTGAATTTTTCCTAACGAATAATTATACCATTTGCATGATTGAATATATGATGAAACTCAGGAGCTGTTCAGGTGTAAAGTATATAGTTTATTGTTGAGAATTGAATGCCGAGTTATTATGAGACAGTTTTCGCGGTAAAAGTAGTAGGTACTGAATAAAATGCCCAGCATAGAATGGATATGGAAGACTTTGTTCGAATAGTGGAAACAAACATTATATCAGGAATATCTGGGTTTTCGCTTTTCTAGAGATTATTCAAGCTCGAGGTTTGGCAGCGTTGAATTCAACCAGGTTATCGGTTCCTTAGGCTACAATTTCAGCAAGATTGTTATCGACATCAGCGTTGAATTGCTTTCTTCGTGTGGTCCTCAAAATTCATCATTGACGAAATTGGAGTATTCTCAACTGTCCTTGTTAATACTAAGTGTGTTGATTTATTCTGAACTCTGTGACTTCATCATGAAATTCGTATAGATTCTACTCTATGGAGATCATGCATTGAAAAACAATCAAATTTCAGTAAGAGGACTGCTACTTTCGAGAAAAACCATTATTGTGTGACATATATTTGCGATTACAGAAAAAGTTGGACAACATTTTGATAGTATCTTATCCTGAAGTGCTGCAACAAACGGCTATCCGGGACCTAAAGGAAAGTGGGAATCGGATTCAATAATGACTCAAAATTGAATCTCGATATCAAGTTCCGATTGTTGACCAGTTTATATCGGAAAAACAAATATTTTCCAATCCTGATTCACCAATCAACTCGATATTTCCAAAGCCTTCTGAATATAAGAAAACTTCACGAACTATAAGATTTTCACAAAACACAACATGTTTTGCTAACATTGTATATATAGCTTCTTCCATTGAGTGATCGAATCATTGAAGAGACTGCTGAAGAAATATAATGAGAGAACAATGAACTCCTCCCCTCTGAAGATAGGTAAAGTGATTTTAATTTCTCTGCTGACTTACATTATCATAAATAAGATCGGATTATATTCTGTTTCATTAAAACGGTTTCTAGCTGGCTTAAAGATGTTCATCGTCTTGATAAAAAGAGGATGCGGAAACATATGAAAGATATGATTCATGGTGCCTATATAATGAAAGTTCCGTGAAGAAGACAACCACAAAAGTTGGGAACTTTCGCTATGGAGAGTTATGAAAATATGATAAAGGTGAGTGGAGGTCCAAATAGACCATATACGATAAAAGTTCTGGATCGATGGGACATTTCTCTTTTTTATACTGCTTCCATCTGTATTTCTCACCATTCATATAGTGAACTATTACAGAATAGATCTGATTTATGATCATTATATTATTGAGTTTAGATGATTTGAATTTGGAATGTGGTTTATCTCTTGGATTTGAGTTCAGAAGGCACTTTGTTCATTTCAAACAAATTGATATGATGAAATATTATTTCCAGTCACTGGATGAAATCAATTTCATCAGTGGAAACAATCAACATTATCACAATAAGAGTTTAATCATCTTGATTGTTTTCTCTTTTGGAGCGCACGAAAGGGTATCTATATAATGGGAGGATAGGGAGAGGAGGAGCTAGCTATTGAATTTTTTACATTTTGGAGATTATAAGTTCTTGGGAATACTTTCATTGGCGAAGAATTCCGAAACTTTGCCGTTCAATAGACAAACGAGCTTCGGTAAAAAGTAGTTCGATATATCTCAAGGTTGTCGACGAAAGGATGTGCAGACTGGGCTTGTCAAATTCGTCCGACTGGTATTGCTAGTAATAGGATGGCAGCATAGATTTCTGGAAAACATTTTCCGTGGTGTTCTAATTTTGTCAAAGAATTTGTCAAAGATTATGGCATTACTCGACAGGTATGAATGGCTCTTCTTTGAATGGGATCTAAGAGCATCAGCGTATGATCGGGTGCTGAACCCCATATGTTGAAACAGTATTCTAAATTAGGCCGTACCTGTGCTTTGTAGATCAGGAGAAGCTGTTGAGGTGTTAAATAGCTCTCCGGGTGTAATAAATGTCAGAGTTTTTGTGTCAACAGGTAGCAGACATTGGGATATCAGGCATTATTCTGAGTTCCGCCTTTCTAGAAAAAATATATGGAAGCTTGAGTTTTGGTGGCATCTCAGGTTCCTGAGAAGAAATGGAAATTCTGGGAAAGAAAGCAGTACTCACGATCGTTGATATCAAGTAGGAACAATGTTGATGCCAGAATCGATCCTTATGGAACGCCGGAATTAATGGCTATAGTATCAGGTTGTTTACATTGAGTTCATTGGGTATCAGACGATACTCCTTTCACCACCACATGAAAAGATCTACCTAAAAGGAAACTCGATATGATATATTTCTCAATCATCGAATAGAAATACTGAATATAATAAAATCATTAATCAATGGACTATTCATGTCAAAATTATTATCCATTTGATGAATAGATGATCTTTCAAGCGCTTTCTTGATTCGGAATATTGATACAATGACAAACATCACATACATACATAAAATTTATTTCTATATCTACACATTTGATGTATATCAAGAGCAAATTCTAGATATTTTGCATTAACAAACATGGTTCATTCAATGAAAAACACTTCGTTTAAATTTCAAGTCGGAAGTCGAATTGCCGGAATATAAATTCGACCAGTATGAAATAGACGTAAACAAATATCTCTTCCTCAGAATGAGAATAAATAGCTCGAATAAAGGAGATCGAGAATGTGATAGCAGCTCAAGGCTAATACATTACATTTAGAGTCGAGTAAGGATGCACATTATCTCGTCCCAGGAGAATGTAAACTCACTCGCTCGCTTTTCTTGCAACATACGTTCAAAAATGATGAGCTTTTTCACTTTGACTTCGTACAAGTATGATTGTTCCGAGATGAGTTTTGTTAGCCGAAGTTTCCAGGGAATATTAATTGTTGTTGGTAGTCGGTACATTAAGAAACTTCTGTGCGACATAATGAACTAAATTGGGAATACTTAGTGCACTGACAAACTTCCATCTTCCATTCGTCTTCCCGGAACCTTTAATATGCCATGTAACCAAACTTCCAGCAGTGGGGTTGGCACTTGTTGGAAATTAATTGCACCCAATAATTATTTTTCAATAAATCAAATATTATTTATAGCTCATTGAAAAAAGAACGATGAGAATCCTCTCGTAGAAAAAATTCAAGTAGTCGGTTTCTTGATTGATTGATTGATAGCAGAATGATCAGTCAGGGTTCGAAGCCCAAAACACTGCAGCCTTTGGGCCTATTGTATTCCTGATCATGCTGTTGACTTAGGTGAACAAGTTCGCTACCTTGATAAGCCTCTCCACCAAATCATTCGCTGGAAAAGCCTCTTGAGTGTTTACTGCTCCCAGAAGGTTGTATCTCCAACGCGATTTTGGAGGTGCTGAATCCGAATCATAAGTTGAGAAACAAAATTTCCTGGAGCGATTCGAGAAATTCTCAGAAAACATGAACTTTCTCGAGCTTTTGGTCCGTGACTCGGAAATTATACATTTCATCGAAAAGAACATTCTGATACATATACGCAAGGGGGCGTGATACGAGGTATGATTCAACTTCGGAATTGAATATGACCAAACCATAAAACATACCACAACAAAACAATAATCAACTGCTATACTGTTATCTAGGTAAAAACCACTGATGCTTACCTGATAGGTCTTATATAAAACTTATAATCAAGATTCGAAACATTGGAAAATCAGAAACACGTCAAAAATTGTGTGAGTTCAATCCTAGAAAGTCACGAATTCACTATCGTCTTTTTATTTACCTTTGCCCAGGTTAGCAGGTGCTCGAGCAGGTGACATTCCTGGGAAGTTTTCTTCAGGTCAGTAAAAGACCACGGTGACTTCACAGTTGTTACAAAATCAGTGCTTCAGAAATCATCATCATTCAGAAGGGTACATTCAGATCTAGATAATGATTTTTAATAGAAGAATTCTGATGCAAGTTATGAAGAATACGTTTTGATCTTATCATAGTATCAATATTCAATATCTATTGGGTTTCATCCGAAAGCTAGTCGTATTCTGGGTGAAACCAGAATGGGCCATTTCGATTGACTCTCATCCATATCTTTCCATAAACGGAGAAGATACAGGCATGTCTCTACTGCGCCAAAAACCATCATCATCCTATATCACTATAGTGGGACAACCTACATCAAATGATCTCAGGAGATATTCAATTCGAAATGTTTCACCAGAAAAAATAAGACCTTATATTAGGGAATTCAAGATTCGAAGAAACAAGCTAATTAAGGATATTCCAAATTCATTCTATGCTCTCACTAATGTATAAATCATGATCAATCTTGAAGGAAGAAGAGAGGTGCTGCCCAATCAATGTGTAATATGGATTATGAAATATAATGATTCCCCATTCGTTATCGTCAAATTTCATGTTCCTCTCGATGTAACTGACAATCTCCTCCTTCCAAATATAATTCAACAATACATGTTGCACATGCATTCAACGAAAATGCATAAGAGCATTTGAATACTCATTGTCAGGATTCTATGCCACATACTTGAGCCTGCCGAAATTCCAAGTTTGAGGCTTATGAAAGCATCAAATTACCATCCTCAAACAATGTCACTATCGATGGCAGCAGCTTTTCTATAAGTACATACGTGCAAAGTGATGTTGACTCCTTTTGTGAAAGGATTCGGATGGAACGTTGCATTCAATCAAAGGAATTTGAATTGTCTTCGCAAGCGTCACTATCAAGAACAATGGAGTCGTTTGAAGTGGTTAGGGAGTATTTTGTGTTTGATTATTATAATACTTATCAGGGCCATGGGAACCAAATTTAATTAAATTCTTCGAGGAGCTATTGTCTTTCTCTGTTGCATTCTATATTTCTAGTAGAAGAAATCAGTTCCATATACTCCGCCAGATTAACGAATTATCGAACTCCAAGTTGCGTGCTCCGACTAGGCCTGTTGGTGAAACTTTTTAATACTGTTCGAACGACCGAGGGTTTATACGTTTTGGGATTGAATCGCAGCCAAGTTAGAGCCTCACTGGGGCATTATCTTTGTCGCCAGGGAGCTCATAAAATAATTTCGTATTTCGCTATTTAGCTATCGGGGACGAACGAACTTGGGTGGGGAATGGAAGATGTGAGAGCGTTGAGCGGCATAACGGATTCTGACCGACAATAAATTGTTATTTATACAACAAGAATATAAAACGAGTCTTTTTGTACATGCGAGAAGATTTCATAACGAGCCGCGAGGCAAGTGGAGGCATTCCTCAAAAGAGAAAGTTCCGACTATAAGCCAAATGTTCTCGTGAGAGAAGAAGTAACTCAATTTTTGCAAAATGCTGCGGATCGAAATTGCTATGAGTATAGGATCGTCAGGAGCCTATCGCCAGGACGAACCTTCTGAAATGACAATGAAAGAATTTTTTCTACAACTAGCTATAGAACTTACCATTATTCACTTCTTATCAGAAGGTAAACTGTGTTTTTTTTAACAATTTTCTTTTCTTCGATTTATATTTATATAACTACTGAAAAGGAAGATTCCCAGATATAATTATGAACATAAAAAAATGGATATATATATATATATATATAATAATATGAAGAAATACATTGAAAATTCGCATTCTCTATGTCATGATATCAATATTTTTCAGTTAATTCACAGAAAACGACTACTTTCCTGGCATACACGATAAGAATTCGAAATCAAAATCCTGTGAAGTAGAGAATTTGTATTCTTCTTCATATAATGATATGCGCATAATATCATTCTGAAGATTCAACATAAAACAAGTACTTTCATGGCTATTTGCCACGTCGAACATTGAACTATATCTGTTGAACATTCAAAGAGAGAGCATGAAAAATAAAAATTCCCTGAAATTGACAATTGACATCATCTCTCAAATCGGATAAAATAATATGATGTATCAAAATATAAAAATATAACTTACCATTATGTTCAATATTGAAATGAAAATTGAAATGTATATGAGAAGAATACTTATATGAACTCTGATCTTAATGAGCATGGAACTTCAAAAAAAATCATCCGTATCAGTGATATGGGAATTATATTTCTCACAAACAGGTTATATGACTTTTCTCGAATAAACTCATTTCGGATATCAATTCCTCATCAGTAACCTGAAGTCCAGTTATTCTTTCAGCCATCCTTTGATGTACACAATTTGAAAAAAAAATATATAAACTACTAGTCAATAAAGACTTACCCACCTCTGATATAATCATCAGAACAGTGAATTCGGGTTATTCACTGTTCTGATGCGTGAACAATAAAGCGACAAAATTATCAAAAATAATATCTTCTGGATATTCGAGATAATTTTGTCGCTTCCTTGTTCCCGAAGCCTCGGGATATAATGTTGGTCCCTGGGTAAAAATGATATTCTTCACTATATTCTTCACTACCTGTGTGTGTGTGTGTGTGTGTGTAAATTACTATTAGCGACAAGGATTCATTTATAATTGTTATAATTTCTGATTCAGAAACGGAAATGAACATTTTGAGGTCCAGAAACATGTCAGTGCGTCCAATAATATCAGGAATTCCCAGATGTATTCTTCAGTAAAGGAAAATGTACATACAGTTCAAGTATTCTGGGTACTGCCATGCAAAGTCCGAGTATAATTGCCTCATTTCTTGACATACTTGAGAAAAATGCAAAATATACTAGCTGAGAAATGCATTTTTGATGAAATGTCAGTCAAAAACTGATGCATTAGAACGTCATGCCTCAATCATAATTCAGAAACATTATACTGCACCAAATCCTCTTCATTCCAAACTGTGAGATTCTCCATTCAATTTCATCATGTCTTCTTCTACAGACAGTTTCGCAAGTTCATGGGTGTCTTCGATCTAAAGTTTCACTGCAGAATTTTTATTTGGTTTAGTATTATGGAGAAGAAACTTATCATCATGGTAATGAGACCTATCGAACACTATTCCGGCTCAACTGTATTGATTCTATAGAAGTGAATCAAATGCTTAGTCTTTGGCGCACCATAATTATTCCTTCATTTAATGTCAGTTGCTCAAATCCTGCTTCAATTCGCATTATGCATATCGGCACTCTGATCTATATTTTCCAATATTTTTAAATAGATGCATCCATATTCATAAGGATGCAAATCTATGGATTTATAACGCGGATTTGTTCGACAGGAACGAAAGATTTTATGTTTTGCTTTTTTGATGCTACATTTCCATTCCAATCACGTATTCCACCTGAATGCTTGCTCTGAATTTGTTATTCGAAATTGTGATGGTTCATTTTTATGTAAATATTGAGAATTTCCTGCAGAAGTATTTCAAGAAGCACACGAACATTTGTGTATACATATCCCTATTTCATCAACCACAGTCAGTTCGTATACCTCAGAAAGTGTGTCCTCTTAGGGTTCGTTCAACGCAATTCTCAGAGGAGTCTTTGTAGACGAAATATTGGGCGACGAAAGTATATGTACGGCACAAACTTCTGAGATATACAAACTTCTTGACCTTTTGTGCGGTTTCCGAACCAAATTTGTAAGCAATCTGAGTTCGTTCAAAACAACTATAAATAGGGTTACAGCGGGAAACTTTGACGGGGAATTAGAATTCTAGATGTGATGTCCCTAGTGATTACAGCTTATCAAACAGAAAAACTAAATCCTGGAATCCTGAAGTCCAACTCAACGATCGTGAGATCATCTCAATATCTAACTTGAGGCATTTGGAACTGGAACATCTCGAAATTCGATATACCTAAAATAGATAAAGAACACGCGTATTCTTGTTGATTCAATTAGTGACGATCTATAAAGGGTTATGCTTGGCTTAATGATTTGCGAGACGTAATATCTCAAATAAGCACTAATAGTTTGGGAGTAGCTGAAATTACGAGACTATATTCAAACATAAAAGACTCAATAACAACTTACATTATAATGACCATATTGACAATTCTTGTCAAGTCAAGAGAAGCCTCAAGGTTCGATTTTTGGCCTTGCTAGAAGAAACATGGCGTCTCCAGGCTAAAAGTCAGGTTAATGTGTGTGCAAGACCAAAATTTTCTTATTACCTGATCTGGATTGAAATCCAATATTTAATGTGAAGTTTGAATAGTGTGTGTGAGAAATATCAGGCTCTTTTATCTCTACGCCGGTATAGAGGCCGGATGATGACGGATTCATCGGATAAGGGGGCCATACTTGAAGTCAAACGTGCTCCATTATCTCTACGCCGGTAACCAGGCCGGACCAGCAACGGATTTGCTGGATAAGAGGAGTACATACGTTCGAATCTTATGAACACTGATGACTCGGCTTCAGACTATTGTGATAGACCACGGGTGTCTCATGTGGCGAGTCAAGTGATAATATTATTACATAACCAAGTATTTATTCTCGAAAAAAATTAATTACCTAATCTGGAGAAATTGTTACCGGAAAGAGACAAAAATTCAATAAACCTGGAGAGAAGAAGAAGCCTCAGACCAGACTAACTTTGGAAGCCTCACATCCAATATTTATGAACATCATTTTATAGACTTGTACGTTTCTTTGGTCAGTATTCATAGTTCAATGTGAACGGATGTTTTGTTTAACTCAATGTTAATGAAACCCTGATGGTTCGAAATTACTGATATACCAAATGTGCTAGTCGTGAAAATATATATATTTGTTGCTTCGTTATCAGATGATGGTCGAAATTTGCAACCAACTTTTAGACAATGAACCGAATGGAATATTCTTGAGCTCCGATAATTTGAAATGAGAAACAATTTTTATTCGATCAAAGCTGAAAAATTCAATATTTATTGTTGTTGGATGTTTCAAGCCACATTCTTGTGGAGTCGGATGTCTTTTTTGCTACATATTTGCGATTCGCATAGAATTCTTTGCTCATGCCACACTCACTAATACTTAGACCTCATTAGAACACCAAAGAAAAGTCGGCGACCTTTAATTTTTCTATAGATATTTTCACGAGAAATGTTGCTCAAAAATCTCTGTTACCGTTCCATCACTAGCAATACCAGTCAGACGAACTCTACAGGCCCAGTCAGCACATTATTTCGTTGTCAACCTTGAAATATGTCGAACAACACTCTACCAAAACTTGTTCGTCTATAGAACGGGAGAATTCTGATGGACTTATAACCTCCTGAAGTTAAGAAAAAATCCACCTCCCTAGGTACGCACGATGTTCTTCGAACACCATAGGAATTTTGCGCTGAAGATATAAAAAAAATAACAAACGAACAAACGGAATTGTGAATACATTCAAGATGAAACTACTTATTCGAAATGCAAATAACCATCGTGTTTACCGTGTTCCGTGTTACCGTTGTTCATTTTGAGTTCACAAATAATATCACTTTCTGTAGATATTATTTGAGATGAAAATTCTCAACACCACATGGTACAGAGTATAAAGAAACGAATAATGGTTCAAAAACTAAATACACCAAATAATTATATTTCATTGGACATTTCCTGCCTTTTGAGAACATAACACAAAGACTCTCCTGGATGCTGCAATAATTATATCCCATTTCTGTTATCATCAAGACTAATTAACTTTATTAAGTGGAATGATTTAGATCGAATTCGTAAAGTTGACTTCCTCATTATTCTACCTATATTCTTTGTATCAGATTTGAAGCGTTATTTCATGACAATCAAGGAACGAATCAATTATCAGTTGTTTCAGAACTAATTTCTTGAAATTCGCTATGATAAGAGTTAATTCTCAGTGATTCTCCTAATGTAGGATAGACGTTGTTGGATTCAAAATCTAAGATTATTTATTTTGTCAGCAACTTTCATTAGGCATCTGCTGTTTCACGAAATGATCGAATAATTCATGGATTATATTATGTGTCACTATAGAAAATGAACTTTGATGAACCCGGTCCAATTTAGCTCTGACGAATCAGTTCAATGTTGTGGCAAAACCCAGAGTCCTGGAAAAAGGAAAAATCAACATGGCCGCAGTGGCGGCTCGTGACTTTCATGACAGAGGAGGCTGAATGATAGGAGATTTATTGTGAAAAACATCTCTCTACTCACCCAAGTCGATAGCTTTAATGACATTCTGTTTACCAGTCAACCTGAACTCAATACTTGAAGAGATGTGTTCCTGTGATTCGCAGTGTCTATCCAATCCGCGAGGCAAATTTTTCAAATCATTATATCCTAATCGCCCCCAACATGATGACTTATCGGTTGAAAATAATACGCAGTACCAACAAAATAGCTTATTTCTTACCTCAGATCCCGTCAGCCAGATATATTTTTTATAATTATTATCAGAATTGAACGAACGATTTTGTTTGTTACCTGTTACAATCAGATTTTTTAATTCCGGTGTCGGACGTTTGTTTTTCACAATCAATTTATCTTCATAAGACAAAGCACTGAATGGGTTCACCAAAAAGTATTCCACTAAATTGCAATCGTTTAAAACACTCATTTTTCAGAAATTCATAGAGACCCTAACCATTAACCCAACAATCCCAACATAAACATAAACAATGCCCGCAATTCGGGACGCGACACGACAAACACGTGCTATTCGCTATTCGGGCGTATTGGGGCAATAGCATTGCGCGAGTGGGTTGCGCTTGCGCATTGTGAATGGAGTCTAGCCTCCTATAGATGTTGCCAAGTTGAATATTTTACGCGTGATTTGCAGACTTCAACGTGTGATGCGTGGGCAAGCACTGTTGCCAATTAAAAAATATTTACCTAAAAACAGGAAATAAAATCAAAATCCATGTATTTGTCCTTTTGATGAGAAAGTATAGATAATATCAGTTCAAGGAAACTCTCTGAGGAGGCTCAGCCTCCGTTGCCTCCTCTGAGGAGCCGCCACTGCATGGCCGAAGAAAATGCCAGAGAACGCGTCCTCCCATTGGGCCTAATCGAATTGCTCGATGGACTCGAAGGAAGGCGCACTTACTTGTTGATGTTGTCAACGAATTGGTTTGATGTTGTAGGAGCAGAAATTTTGAACCATATTTAGTTATCGTGAGCACCATAATTGAAGGAAGTTAGGACTCCTATTCGGTCCGATTCACTAAGAGCGTGGTTATTTTAACAACTACTATCATTCGTCCTCATGAGTTGCCTCTGAACCTTCCAAATGCATTCACCTGTTTATATGCAGATGATTCTACATTATTATTCACAGGCAAATCTGATATCAAATTCAAAACAGAATTGATGATAGTATTCAGTCACTTTGTAGATGGTCATATGATAACTCCCTTTGCACTGTTCTGATCAGAGATTCGCAGGAATGGCACCGGAATCTATAGTAGGTTTTTATCGATAAAGACTTGTCATATGCTGTCATGGTCATGACAAAGAATTGAAAATTATTGCTTTCATATCAATTTAATTTACTACCACAATCTATTCGGAAAATAAGGACTTTCCACTCTCATAAAATGCAAATCAAAAAATGGGTTCATGAAACAGATAGGCAAATTATCAATGACCTCATCGATTTGAAGTATATAAAATGATAATAATAATTGAATTGATTGATTTTCTGAAAATTAAATTGTTAGTGACTTCCAGATATTAATATAATTACTGAAGATTCAACATATTACTTGAAATGGTCATATTACCTGATTACGACTTACACCTGATTATGACTTACACCTGATTATGACTCAATTGTACCTAACTGTGACCTACTTACCTAATGATTATAACATATTAACCTGAATGTAACCTATAATGTAACCTTGTCTATTTCAAGCCTCTTTACTTTGAATACCAGGATCATCAAATAATCACGCACGAGCACTTCATGTACTTCAGTGATTTTTGATTTTCCAATGTTTATGTTTGAACACTAATCTCGTAATCCATAAATGTAACTGTTATATTATATTTTTATTCTCATTGATTTTAAGAAACTACTAGCAACAAAATCATCACGCACAAGCACTTCATGTGCTTCATTGATTTTTTTTATGTTTGAGGAAATAAAAGTTTTATACTTTCCATGTGATGTAATTGTATGCGTAGTTTTACTTTATTTGTTTTTACATTCCAATTTTGTCAAATGTTTATGTAAATTTTATGTGATTTTTTATGTCAACAATGAACATTATTATTATTATTATTATTATTATTATATAGTGACAATAGGTCCATATTGCGGTTTCATTTCAATTTGATATTAACCTTGGTTGTAAAGAATATTATTACCACGGGACCTTATAATCTTGTTCCCTGGGAAGTAATGATATTCTTTACTACCTTGATGTATGAATATATATTTCAACTACTCTCCTATAATATAGTCTAAAACTGATGCTATGACCTATTCCTCCAATGAATCCATGAATAAAATATTCAAGTGAAAGTAGTCGATGAAGCTCGAATATTCAAGACTGAAAATATTGACTTTTTTTCTAGAATACGGAAGGGTATGTTGCGAAAAAAACAGACGTCATCTCGAAATGTTGTACAAGTAACGGCATCTTTTCCGAAGATTGACTGATGATCACCAATAATCCGAAGAAAATTTTCCAAGAATAATACTGTCCTTTTTCATGTTGGAATTTGAAATTTCGCCTTTCTTCTTCAAACGTTCTCCACCACGAGGTGTCACTGACTACCTATCGAATTTTCCTTCAAGGACCTCTAACAGTGAAATTTTCAATCGCAATGACATTTGAGGGTAGAGCATCTGAGATATATGGTGGTATTCTGAGTATATTCAAAGGCTGATTATTTAATCACTGTCACTTCATCTTTCGTATCATGATTAATAGGTAATGGAATGGTTTATAGAAATCAATGTTCTCTCGTCTATCGTCCTATAATTTCTGCAGTACCATCACGCGCACCAACACACAAAATAATCTACCTCACCCTCAAAATAGTGAATAGAATTAATTCTATAGACCCCTCCAATGAGAGCAATCGTGAAAAGAGCGAAAATGAGGTCTGACGCGACTGGCACGCCCTGCCAAAATTTGATAAGAAACGCTCAATTTATCACTCTACAGACAAAAGGGCGGTTTATTATATTATGGCATTTATTGGAATACACTCGCCTTCCAGCCGGGAATTGGGAAGTGAACTGTGAATAATAAATTCCTGGGACGTTACGCGATTTCGAAATGATGTATCCCGGATAGTTGCGCGGTATAGATATCATATGTGATCGTTTAGGGCTGTGTTTGATTTTATGGTTATTGCTTGCCGGACTACTGGTGGTGGAAAGAGATATCGATCCCTGTTATTGGCCAACAGGGTTATTTAGCATATTTCTCGGAGCTTCTGAAGAAACCACTTTCGAAGCGCCAGAATCCAGCATGACGTGACATATTCTTACCATCGTGTTATACGCACTGACCCATAAACGACAAATGGAGGAAAAATTACTTGAGAACTAACTGACTCAAGCGTAGGTATCAGCACATACAGGGTACGAGGGCAACGAGCAGGAACAAACAAAGCTCTGAATGGTCCAGAACCCTTTTGTGGGATCGCGAATGATATACAAGATACAAGTATCAGATCATGGATGCAAACCAAATCTCAATAATGATGGAACAACTCGCAAGGAATGAGACAGGCAAAGGAGTTTTTTAAAAAACCGTCACAAAACGACGTTCAACTAGAATACTATTCGGTTTCTCACAGGGCATTGCAGGTTCAAGAAACACGTGAGTACGAAGAGGCAGAAGAACTGCTGTGCAGGTTCTGTCAGGAAAAGAAGGAAACAGCAGTACACATACTTCACCACTGTGAAGGCTTGTCAAGACTACGCTAGGAGAAGGAAAACCACAAGCCCAAAGTTACACAGGGGATCTGGAAGCTATATATCGAATCTCATAGAAAAAGCGGGGCTAGCCAAAGAACACAATAGATCTTTATAATTCTAGAACACAGTTGTCTGATTTGTTGTGATTATTCTCACGTCTAGAAGTGTGATTTTTGTCGTTTCGAAGTGCTATTTTTTCGATGTATAGCCAGTTTCTTCGTCTTCAAATCAAGATTGAAGAAATCAATCAACAATAGTTTACTTCTGATCAGAACAATAGCGAAGTTTATAATGAGACAAGACAAGTGTGCAGTGCCAGGATGTGAGATTGATATTTTATAACCTGACATTGTTTTCCAAATTTTAAGAAATACTATCCCAGGTTTCTGGATTGAATGAAGTGTTTGAAAATCGTGTGATGATGATTGTTGAGTCATATTTCATTGTCATTATTACACGTGATTACAGTTTGCATGGCCCAATTAAAAATGTATGCATTTTGATCACCTGCTCTCATTCACAGACCATTTTCATTTCACATTATCAGTGAATGGTTGGAAGAGATGAGAGCATAAAGTGCTTTATAATATTTCATCTCATTCACTATTTACGGGTGCTTCTATTTATGTGAAATATTAGAAAATATATCTCATGAATCATTCAAAATTCCCGCAATTCGAAATAGTTGAGCTAGCAAACACCAGAGGCGCTGGCGAACATGGAACAAGAGCACAACAAAAAATTAACATGTCTAGAGAGAGTAGTGTATCTATGTTTGATGAAGAAGAACTCTCATTCAATTGATTGAGGCATCTGCGCAGTATGTATTATTTTTTAGTGCCTGCTTTTCTGTAATCCCATAATCGATCGCCTGTCATCCATTTTGACGTATTTGTGTTTGGTGTATTCTGAAAAATGTGCATTTCTGCTAGTGTTTTACTGTTTCATCGTTGGTCTTGAGGAGATTGTTTGTATGTCTGCTGTTTTTATTTCTTATCATACGACATATTGCAATGAGAACAATGATATACTTGCTTTCACGTTCAGTCCCTATCAAGGACATAACTCGTAGGATAACAATAATTGGTGGGAGAAAGACGCTAATCCCCTACTTCTACGTAGCTACTAGTTCCAAGCATGATCGAATATTCTACTTATGTAGTTTTTTTCAATGAAAACACGCTATGTTCAAATTATCCATGGCCGGCCCAATATGATACAAGCACTTCTCAAAGCCGTTCAATTTAGCATACATAACAACTAGCAATATTCTCCCATTTGTTGTTTACATGTTAGTGGTAATATACGTGCTAGTACATCTCATAATTTTCATGAAATTGAATGATCAACGTCATTAGAAGATTTGTGTAGCAGTTTTAAAACAAGAAAATAATGGAGAGGTGAATATCGTGACTAAAAGATCCAAAAGATCTAAGTTGAATAGTCAGCAGAAGCAATAAAAAAAAAATTGTTCTAAAATTGTTCTATCCGTCATTCGAGAGTCTTGTGCGAGCAAGGAATGACGGGGGCCTTACCTTTTAACGTGTGATCCCAAACACTTTCTTGGGCCATCAGAAAAATTTCTGCAGTCGACGGGGATCGAACCCACGACTGGCAAGCGAATGCAAATTAGAATATAGACACTCTGTCCGCACGGCTACCTGGCCAACTAATAAGTCAGTAATGTTTCTGCCCACCAAGGGGGTCAATTCTCGAATCGTTTGAATTCAATTCTTATACGAATAAAAGAGGAGAACTTACGTTCGTAGCATATGTTGGAGTGAAATGAAAGATCAAAACTCTTTGCAGGCAATAAATCTATGAATATATCTCATTAGTAATGAATTCTCGACAAAGGCATTTGATTACATCAAAGCTGATATTTCCTGAAGCTTAATGCTATCTCAGCATAAATTCAGAATTCATTCATAATCAGCTAGCACATTTCCACTTCATTTTCTCCGGAAAGTCTATAAGATTAACCGGCAATGAAATTTTATTTTTCCAGATCTCGCAAAAACGAACGACAACCGACGTTTTCTTGATGATGTTTCCTCAAGTTCAACCAATCTCTCGAATATTTCCGAAAAACGGCTTGCTCTAATGGCACTATTTTTTCGACTGACCTTTGAAATTGCAGATAAATGCGCCTCATGCCAAAACTTTTCGAACTCTTCTCCATTGTGAAGTTCGAAGTCGGGATCTAATCTCATCAGTCATTAATCTTGTTATGCGTGTGATGCCGAGTTTTTTCTTGTTAAGTGTAGCTTTCCGACCATTAATCTTTATTTCTCATTATGCTTGTGGTGAAATGAAGACACGCACAAAAGGAACAAATATCGGTTCATGGAACATGATATTTCTATGTCAGACTACTGGTTGAGAAGTGATATGTGAATTGTGAAGGGGAAGAGAATGAAGCAGAAACTGATTCTGATTCGTTTCCACAAACATGCCAAGCTAGAGGTATTTTCGAGGGTATTTCCAGTAATGATATATCAAGGAAACTTCTCGAGGTAAATTGAATCACATTTCTCGACGTAAAATCTCGAGATGAGGTATTGCCTGTGATGAAATTGTTTTTTGAGATATAATATTCGATCAGCAGTATAAAAAAGGCAGGGAACCTAGTTAACACGTGTCATCCTAAACTGGGGTACTCGATATCGGTCAATTTTCCATCCTTACGTAACTACACCTCAAGCTAATTGAATATATAGTTCCACTTCAAGTTGGGAGTTGATCCCCACTCAAAGAATGTTCAATTTTAACCAAGAGAAACTTGATAATAGGCCTGTTTCAGTGGCAAATTTCATTCATTATATGAAAGTTCTGACCTAGTTTACTGTCGCAAACCGTTATTTCCTGAAGCTCAGAACATTTTTCAAATAATTATTGAAATTCACGATATTCCGTAACATGAAGAACGCAGGAAAACGCGTGACTTCATAATCCCAATAAATTCGACATAAGTATCGATTATCTATTTCTGTAAGACAAGTGAAGGAATATTGCTTATTGTCATTTCGGTCGAAATATGAAAAAGGTTCGCCTCCTCAGAAGGTGCTCACCATAGACTCTAGTGGATTTTCTGGACTGAATACTTACTGCAAATAACAAAGAACACAAAACACAACTGAAGAATCAGATAATAAAAAGAATATCTTTGAATATTCGCATCTTGACTAGATGAAACAAGGATTTGAAGTTGAAGGTGACGTTAGGAAGTTGGGTTGACAATATAATAATTTGGGTTTGAATGAAATCTTGATCATTTTTGGGAATACTAGGATATTTTCATTGGTTCTGGAGCATCTTGCGAGTATATAAGTATTCAATAAGTGATTATCAGGATCCAGGTCAACCTATTGACTTCTATGAATGTGAATACTGTTGTCATTAGTCATATTGAATCTCTTTCCATGGGAAAGCCGGAATTCCCATAACGATGAATTGCGGTTCGGTTCATGAGGTCTTCGATGCTGGCGTATTTCGAAGATGCCGATTTTTCTCATTGAGAAACATATATTCGCGATGATTTTAAATAGAGAATGATTGCATAGAATACCATTTATACACGGAATTATCAAAATAAAATAGGTTTGTGGCGTAGATTCGACTAGTGTGTACAACACCATTATCGCATATAATTTTGGCCCAGAACACTCATAGCTTCTCTACTATCATACTAAGTACTTGTAGTACTATAGTACTATGAATATTTATATTTTTCAAGCGGAAGTGCTCGCAAAAAGTTGAATTCACAGTACTCCAGTGACTAAACTGCGAACACTGATCAGAGACAGATATTTTCGTGGATTCCAATTTCAAAGGGGGGCAGAATGGAATTTTTTTAAAAAACAATTCGTGACGATGTCTTACGAGAAAAGGAGTGGTGTTTCGATTTTGACTGCATAGGAATGTGATCAAAGGTAATTCAGAGACTCACATAGCCAAATGGTGAATAGAAAAAATCGAGGAGAGTTGATGTATATATATAAAAACTTTTTTTGACCCTCCATAACAAAGATTGAAGGTATCGTGTGAAATTGTCATATAACGTTAATTGTCGATATTTCGAGAATGGTCCATCGTGATTTGCTGAAATTTGGCAGCGACGTTTCCCTACAGATACTATTCAAGATGGCATATTATGCCGTTTGTCTATTGGTATTTCAGATTCTCCAGCCATTTCTCAAATTTTCATATGTAAATCCCTTGGCAAATGTTGGTTGTCATTACTGTGAATGAGTTGCTTGGTAATAAATTCTATCCCTACAGATTTCGTAAGATCGTTGTTCTCTTTCATTGACATTTATCATTTTACGATTCTGTGGATCAAGACTGATTAGCTACTCACGGTATAATGCAATTTTCATATATTCATTGAAAAATCTAATGTAACAAAAGTGTTTTAATACACCCTAGAGCATTTTACGCACCTGTAATTGCACCAGAACTGAGAATATACTGAAACAACGACAGCAGACGATGGATAAAGAACTAAAATTGAGCTATTAAGATGCACATGCAAATGTCTTGCCAGTTCTCGAAATTGTCGCTTTAAAAACTTGTCGGTTTTTCATACCCCACATTACCAACGCCAGGTTAAATCAGAAGACTATGACGCTATATCGTCGTATCATAGGCGACACTGAAGAGATGTTTTGTGTTCGTACGGTTGATTTTTCGTAGTCAGGAATTCGAGAATATAACACGATTCCCTAATATAGCCCATTTTTACTGTTAATCCAGAATGAACGCAACAACTCCAATTTTTTCCATCCATTCATTTCAAATTTCAACAGCGGTATTTGCACATCGCAAATTGAAAAAATCCCCCGTAATTCCATTATATTCGGAGTATTGCGATAACTTTTCGGACCTTTTGTACTTCCAATGGTGCTGAATTGCATGCAGATGTGTACTGATATTTTATTCAACGCAGGTATCCAACGAGGAAGCACAATTTTCTAGTGAATTAAATGTTTGCTCTCGGTTCCAACTACTTAATTGTGTTTGTTCAATCAGAGATATTTATTTTTTATTGAAACATTATTATATCTCATTGATCAAATTCGAAGAAGAATATCGTAGTGATGAAGTTTTTAATTGGACGTCCATCAAGAGTTGAACAGCAATTAATTTTGACTTTGAAGGAAGACAATTTTTTATGGCTCCATCGCAATCGATATTCATTTACTAACTAGCAGACCTCGCAAACGTTGTTTTGCTGTATACATCATTTCTATAATATATTTTTTCAGTTCAATTCTCATCAAGACACTATTATTATTTTATTCTCTACTTCTTCTTAGTTTCGCTATCTATAAAAGTGTGTTTCTTTAGTTTTTCTAACGACCATTTATTTCAACTTCTTTATAGTTCACTTAAATTTCCCACGAAAGAATCATCCTAAAACCCCAGATGAAAATTTTGAATAGAACCCGAACATGATAACAAAACTTGTCCGCAATATTGGAACTACCATCTTGAATCCCCTAATCTTGACGAAGATATCATAATATTTGATCCCGACAAAGCCCACTCACAAAAAAAATCACAATACCTACCTCCTGTCCCTATCCTCCCTAGGAACGCACGATGTTCTCTGAACATTATAGGGATTTCCTTTCTTGCGCTCTAAGCAATAAAAAAAATAATTACAAAACTCGTCCGGTATATTGGTTCCACCGTCTTGAATTTCCTAATTTCGTCCTTTCCAAACTTTGACGAAAGAATCATAATCTCCGACCCCGAAAACACCCAGATAACAATTTTGAGGAGAGTCGGATCATAATTATTACAATACTCGTCCGCTATATTGGGTTCACCATCTTGAATTTCCTGATTTTGATCATAATCTCCGACCCCGAGAACCACCAGATACCACATTTGAATAAAATCGGATACTTATTACAAAATCCGCCATCTTTAATTTTTCAATTTTGACGAAGGCATCATAATCCCCGATCACGAAAACCCCTAGGTACCATTTTTTTAAAAAATCGGATTATAACTACAATACTCATCCGCCATATGGGTTCCGCCATCTTGAATTTACAAATTCTCCAGATACCAATTTTGAATGGAATCGGACTATAATTACAAAACTCGTCCGATATATTAGATCCGCCATCTTGAATTTCGTAATGGTACCGGGATAAAAAGTATCCTATAACCTTCTACTGGTTCTGAGCTACCTCCCCACCAATTTTCAGCCAAATCGATTGAGTAGTTTCGGAGCCTATTCAATACAAACAAACAATCAAATCTTTTCTCTTTATAATATTAGTATAGATAAATAAAGGCAAACATTTTCACTCTCACCAGTTGGCGTTACTAAAACATGAAGTAAATGTCAAAGTGAAAAATCCCAAAATTTTGTCCGCTAGCCTTAAAAGCTATGGCCTGTTTTATCGAAAATATTCGAGAAAAATTATGAAAAATATTTGAACGAATAGATCATATTGCCATGAATTTTATTACTTGAGATTCAATAACATTCTTATTTTTCTTATTTTTCAGTGACAAAATTCATCCGTATTGGTATCGCTGACAAGAATGACAATCCTCCGTATTTCGACAAGGCCCTCTATGAAGCTGAAGTCGACGAAAATGAAGACATACAACACACCGTTCTCACTGTCACCGCCAAAGATCATGATGAATGTGAGTACACAGCATGTTCATATCGATGGTTTTTAAATTTACTACCAATCTGCAAAAACATCCTTATTCTAGGAATTGGTCTGATGAAAATAGTAGATTGTTTTATTAGGATCAAAAGTGACACTTTGTTTGACACCTCAGGATTTCCACTATTCATATTTGGTATTCTATAAGAACAACATTCATCAATGTGGTTAGTTTTTTACATTTTCACTCGGTGGTATGAATGAAGGAGTGAAGTTAGTCATTCATCTACTATTTCATCGATTATTGCTATATTTTTGCCATTTCAACGTGAAATTAACATAAAAATTGATATACTTTACAAGCACTTGAAGCACTTGGAATCAGTCCCCCTGATAGCATCCTCGTGCAAGTAAATATAAAGCAGCAAGTATCTGAAAGACCAGGCATTACTTATAAATATTATTCAAGTGCTAAAAATTCAACTGATATTTATTTTCACATGTAGTAAAATGGAAGTAGCCCACCAACGCCTTCTATCTGTGGTTCTATTGATGGTATCAAAACTTCTAAAACCAATACTTTTGGCATGAGATAGATTTTCCGAAATTTAAGGATGGATTTGAGAATTCCTCAAAATTCTATTGTTTGATGCTATCCATCCAGTGAAATAGGTAATTTTCGTTTTCACTAACAATAAGGTAGGTATTTAAAACTTTCTAGTCGTAGAATTACCGCTTTTGCGATATCTAGCATTAACAGATGAACAACATTTCCTTGAAATAGTGCCATATTTTTTATTAAAAACCTCAGCCTCTCCTCAAATCACTAGAAAAAGCTGGTGGATTTCTGCAACTATGAACAGTTGAAATTTTTGGGATGTAATTTCTCGTTAACTAGAAGGATTAGAAGAAATCTGATATCATGCCTGGTAATATTCCTTAGACTGTGTTATATTGATGCAGAATATGTGAACTTATTTCAGAAACACCTTGTATTATTTAAATATTTCATTTGCCAAGAGCAAAAATATAAATCAACTACATTCACGTCCAGTTAAAATCCGAATTACAGAGTTGTTAACAGTGGATGAGATTTAGTTAATGTGTTAGTACGGAAAATGCTTTAAACCATCGGTTCAAGAGTGAATTCCAGTATTCGAAAGAGATTAAAGCCACTATGTATGTGATATTTCATCTGAAAAGCAGCTTATGCTCTTTCATACGATATCGGATGTGATATTTCAAAGGACTACCTAGCGCCCTAAAATTGAACCAAACCCACGAGTTTTCTCGCTAGGTAACTCCGCATATATTTTTGGTATTGCTGTTATTCAGAGAAACGTATTTGATCAAAAATAGTTATTTATTATACAAGGGAAAAAAGTAGTAGATTTTAGCTCCAGGTTGTGTTGTCTCCCGACGCGTAGCGGAGGGAGACAAAAAACCGTGAGCTAAAGTCTAATATTTTTCCCGTGTATAATACACTATTTTTTTCTGTGACAGAAGGAAGGATGAATCAATATTGAGAAGATATTACATTATTTCGAAATCTGAAAATTATCGAAGTGAAATTTCAAGTTTTAAACAGTAGGGACACCTGCGTTTTATAGTCATCTTTATCATTCTTTTGAAGTAATCAAATATCTGATGTCACTTCTGTCAGTTCAATTCTGTGATTTGATTTCAAAAAATTGCGAATTCAGTAGTTGTTTAGTAATATACGAAACCGCGAAGTCGAATGGAAGATAAAAGGACTTGCAGTTCTTTCTCGGAGACGGTATTATTGACTTATTTTTCGGAACTATAGCACAACAAAAGCCATTAACAGAGTATATATATGTGATATATATCCGGGAAAGAAGTACTCACTTTTTTCCCACGGGAAAAAAGTAATTTATGAAAAGTGACATTTTATAACCTGCCAACAGAGATGAAATGCCAAACTTTTTTCCCGTCACAGAAAAAACATGTTTTCTTCGTACAGCATACTTATATTCAAGCAAAAATATTATCATACAGCCAAATTTTGCAAGCTGAATGAAGTGAAGAAATTGAACATATTAGGCCTGTTCGTTTGTCATGCTCACCCTGCTGAAAAGTGATGTGGGCAATATTTGATGTTCGTTTGTTCCGAGCAATTGATGATTGAGTGTTCGTTTGACTTGAGCAAGTTGCCATAGATTACTTGAAGCAGGATTTATTTGCTCCGCGAATTTTCAGGGAGCAGAAAAGTCAAATCAGATTGATCAAGTTGAATGACGAATGCAAACAAAGAAAATGGCGCAAAATGCAACGATAACGTATAATTATGGCTGAACGCAAACTCGGACATCATTCTCGAATAATGCCAACGGTTTTATCATTTCAATCACTTATTCTTTTCTCTCGATCTACATCAACGATCAAAACTTTCAATCAAAACCAAATGCAAACAAATTTGGAAATTATTCAGATTAGGCTATGTTCAGAAATGATTTGTGCCACTGCTTTGTGTTCGTTCGTGTTAAGCAGTAAATCGAGCTTTCTGTTCGTTTGGGTTGAGCAAGAGATTAATGCTCCTACTGGATAAAAAAAAAATGGAATCAGTGACATCAGATTACGTGATCTTCATGATTTTTCCACCTTGTTGAGCTTTTCAAACTAACTGGCATATAGATTGGGAAAGTGAGACACCATGTCCGATTGATATCTTGATCTGAACATTCACAAAATCTTCTCTCTTTATCGATATTTTTTTATCGCACTTTCCCTGCATAAATAAATTCATAGCTATGATATATCCGAGTGCCAATATGTGATGGGTATTTTTCTTTCCCGTTTTTCGTTTATATATTGAAATCGGTTGGCAGTTACACGATCGGCTGGGGCAATTTCGATGTCATATCACGGAATAGTCAAAGGAATAAAGAAAATTCAATCTTCTAGGGCGGCATCTATCTCGGAAAACTCCATGAAAATAAGTTAAATTTGTTCATTTCCTTTTTACGCTGTGTCAATTATTGGTCATCGAGTTTTTACATTCGCCCAATATAAAGTGTGTCCCAGATTCGCTTCTCTATACAGGGATCTCGGCTACTATTGTACCGATCTCTGAAACGTTCCTCATCCAACCTTTGCTGTAGGTATGTATACCTAATAGAAGCGAATCTGGCACACACTGTATTGATGCATCAATAATGAATCAAGATTGTATGTGCATGATTATACAGGCACCGAAATTAGCCTGCCAAACTTCACTTAGCACTCGTACTGAATTGCATCATTTTATCACATGACGTTTCGGAAAGATTCAAGAAATATCATCTGCTTTTCAGTCGACATCCGACTCATGTTCATCGGAATTTTTCTTCCTATTTTTGATCATGGAAGCAGCTGGTGAAGTTTGATAGGCTAATTTCGGGACACCCTGTATATGGATTAGTAAGATGATACTACTTATAGGCACAGATTAACAAATAAGGTTTGTTGATCTGTGGTATGTGAGAACATTCACTGGTAACGTAAAATGTTCACTTACAAAACGTACAACTAGAATATCACGTTCCCGTGAGATACGTCCGAATTGTTTCGATCCTACAGTCACCAATACTACAAAAGCCGCAAGTATCGGAAACGACATCATAAACCCGGTATTTTATCGGGATTATCGATTTCGACCTCTCTTTACGACCACATAAATCTTTGATGCATCCGTGACTGTTGTCACGATATCTGGAGCCTATTGAAGCAGTCCGTACCGCCTCGTATAGTAGGCCCTGATACAGATCACAACAGGTGCATCCAGGACCGAACTACGCCAGTTCATCCAAAATCTTCGCACAACAATGTATCAGTGCAGATAATGATATAAAGTACATGATATACAAGGTCTCACAGGCATAAAAAGCGATACTTTGAGTTTCATGAAGTGTCTATTTCTAGAAACTCGAGCAGATCTTGAACTGATCAACAGCGTATCCATTACAAAAGAGCTTGGAGCACTCGAACTGATCAATGCTTTCCCTCGTGCACCAGCTTTTACAAAAGGGTAACAAACTCAAAAATAGTCAGGTAAAGCAAAAAAGTTACTGTCAGACGCGTCAGATGTATGTTTGTTTTTTGAAATGATTATTATTTGTTAAAAACGCTAGTATTATTCATTAGATCTAAGTAGAAAACAGCAATTAAATTAACGACCTTCTTTTCATCATCATAAACTGGTGACTACTCTAAAGCTAATAGCACAACAGCAATACAGTATCTTCATTTTTGAGTTTAATTATTTTTCTTTTTATCGTGATTATCCACTTCAGCCTCATCATCAGAATTTTGACTACCTACCTACTCTATAGTGTTTCAATTTGCTTCAGCATTATTTCCTGTGGGTTATTTAGTATGAAATGTGTGAGATGAGACATTACACACGTTCAAAAATTCAAATTCAAATTTCGAGCCAAATCCGCCAATATAATGTCACTGAAAATATTCAGATGAAAATTATGTTCTAATTACAACATCCTGGTTTAGTTCAAGTGTGGGTTAGTATTGGTTTATTCTAGGGGTAACAAATTTTCAATTGGAAAGCGGCTCTGTATAGACAGAATGGTGCTTTACAGGTTGATTAATTTTCAGGCGATCAAACAAGAGGATGTTTTTCATTGACAATAAACTGAGGTCTTCTATCGATTGAATCTGACTCTGACTCCTATGTGAATTGTGCATATCATTGTATCTTCTCAATTCATTTTATATAGATCGAATGACATGTCAGGCACCATCACTGCAGATACTCTGCTACAGATTGTTCCTTAATGATATGCTAATATATGAAGAGGGCCATTTCTGGAAAAAATACTCCTCATGAACGTATGTCGTGAACATCCCAACTCTTGAGATACAGGGTATCGAAGTTGATGAGAAACTATGAATGAGAAACCAAAAACATTCCAATAAATTGGTGACCCTGAGCGCAAATGAATTAATGATAACAATGGGCCTGTTTCTCTATTTCTGCAAGACAAGTGCAAGAATATTTCTGATTGTCATTTCAATCAAAATATGAAGAAAGTTCACCTCCTCAGAAGTTGCTCGCCCTAGACTCTAACGAATTTTCTGGACTGAATACTCACTGCAGCTAACAGAGAACACAACAAACAACTCATGTATCAGATAATAGGAGGATAATCTTCGAATATTCGCATCTTCACTAGGTGAAACAAGGATTTGAAGATGAAGATGAAGGTGACGTTTGGAAGTTAGGTTGACAATGTAGTTGATCTTCTTCTCATCTCCTTGTATTTCTGAGAATTCTAGGTATTATGCTATTGCCAAGGCTACAAAATAATTTGGGTTCACTTCGGATTATTTTTAGGAATACTAGGATATTTTTATTAGTACTCAATCATCTTCCAAATGAATAAGTATTTAATAAGTGATTATTAGTGACCAGATCGAACTGTTGTCTTCTTCTGTGAATGTGAATACTGTTGTCATTGGTCATATCGAATTTCATGTGAGTGGTTATGAATCTGGCATCGTCAAACTATGTGGTCCTACTTCAGAGTTCATATTAAGATGGCTTTCGGTTCGGTTCATGACGTAATCGAAGCTGGCGTTTGTCAGGTGCCGTATTTCTTTATTGAAAAAAATATATTTGCGATGATTTCAAATAACTAATGATTGCATCAAATACTATTTATACACAGAATGATGAATATGAAATGGCGTGGCGTAAATTCGACTAGTGTATACAACGCCGTTGGCCAATCGAAATTGCACTGAAGCCGTTTGGGGTATTTTACTGTTTGTATTTCACTAAATAGTCAACCACGAAGAAGAATTTACAAATTCTCTATTACAAAAAAGGATCTCACGTTGAAACTTCACAAGATGCGTCAGACCAGACTCCAAATTCTGATGTTAATGCTAGTTAGGTTCTCCATTCAAGGTATCCCAGATCACTGAATATCTATAATAACATGGCAGACTGAATTTTACCACTACAAAAATCTATACAGGATGGTGTATCTCAACAGGTCGGACGTTTACGACATACGTTCATATAGTTTTTTTTTCTCGAAATTGGTCCAAGAATCGCTCCAATGAATATCAGCTTGTCATCAAGGACGCCATGTATGCATGTAAGTTGCCCGTGGCTCTCATATGAATAGTGGCCTACTCCAACACTGCACTCGACGTATCTTGATCAATTCAGAGAGATCGCATTATCTGACAACAAAGATGCATATTGATAATGCCCATCTGGCCGAGACAAATTGCGATCTGATGGAATAGAGGCCTTGGTCACGGTTGAGAACAGGCATTATGTGCAGTGACAGTCTGGGATCGTTAAAAGTACATTAGTCTTTGGTTTCACATAGAAAAAAGTAGTGGCGGAAGCCTAAGTGGTTTTATTCGACGGGATTTCCCGAGCTTATTGTTGAAACTGACTTGTATTCTCAACTCGAAACAAGAACACTACACTTACAATTTCTTATCATGCAAAATCTATAGATGTATTATTTCAATTCGCATCCTTGAATTTTCGCTCATGATTAATGAATATTATCTCATTCCGTTACTCATCTACTCGTTTGTGCCTATTGACTTAGTAGAAATTGATTGCACAACCACGATTGAGAATATCAAGTTTTGAAAATGGTTGTCATTCGATAAAAGATTACTAGTTGTAGTGTAATTTCATATGTATATGTGAGTTCATCCCATCAACAATCTCCATATTGACTGAGAAAGAATTGATTTCATCATCACAATAATTGAGGATCTCCATATCTCAGTAATCACAGCCATCTTAACAACAATTTCGCGGTGTAGACTATGGATAGTGCAGCCCTTATTGAAATGAATTAAGTTTTATGTTCACCAATAAGGCCTTGCTCACATGATATAATATAGATGATGATAAGATTATAATAATACATGAGTTCACATTGAATTTGAAAGCCATAGTTTATTAAGATCTGTGTGATGTCTAGTATCAATTTTCTCGAATAATAACTGAATATCTTTTCAGTGGGCACGATAACAGATGGACCACAGTATATTTGATACTGAATATTTTCCTCTCCCATTGTTCCTAACGTCAACACGATCCTAAATTGTATGATAACTATTCCACTATGCACATGTTCTCGTTCATCAGTGATGATGAAATATACAACAAAATCGAAATATTGAATTTTATTCCTGGAAGACTATTTTTGGAATTAGGACGAGTGAGGAAACTTTACGTATTGTCAGCATAGCCAGTATCTTACCAATTTAGGACATGAAAACGACGTTCCTTTTTTCCAGTGCTGGGCTGAAATTTCCTTTTTTTCCCCTTCCGAATCGCTACTCTATTGTATTCCTCTGGAAGGCAGTTTTTTGTAGGAATCCTAAATTAACGATGCTCTACGATAGGTGAGTGATTTCCAAATGTGGAAAAAACAAACCGAGAAATGAATTCAGGAATCTGATGATGATCTAGGTATTCTAATCCTGACAGAAACATATTGATCAAGCCAAGAGGTCGACTGCTATATTTGTGATAGTTCAAAGCCATTATAGAAGCGATGAATGATTGGCACATAACATTTGAATATAAGATGAGTGGCCAATAGCTCCGAAAGCAATACGAATCATAGAATTCAACCTTTCGGCACCAGGCATTTTTCTTTCCCGATTGGATGCTGCAGATGCCACTCGAACATCTCTCCGGACATCGAGTGTAGGCCATCGGAAATGGAAAATCATTATCGACGTGCATGAAATACGGAAGAGAAACATTCGGAACAATACACTGCTCAACAAGATGAAGAGAACGCTCTTTCTGAAGTGGAGTATTCGAAGTGTTTCCTTGTAGCAGTATATTTTGGTGCTGAAATTTCGTTTAAATCAACTGGAATGTCATGGGGCTCAAAAGGAAAATGATATAAGGATATAACTTATTTAGCGGTCTGAAAGCCCTGAGTGGTTTTGCTCGTTGTAGAAGGCGTTTCAGACGGTTTGAAATAAATGTACTGAATGCTGATCAATGTAATGAATATGCTATTTCCAATACATGCATTGTAATGGGAGACTGTGACAGTCGATATGAAAGGAATAAAACATACATATAATAGAATGGATGGAAAATATATACTAGAAGTAAATTGACAAGGAAATAAAGTAAATAGGAAAGTAAAACGGTACGGTTTGTCTGCTGTCGATGGAAAATAACACATATAGAATGTAAACGTGAAGATAATTCCATAAACAGGGTCTCCAAAAGAGAATTTGATTCCGTGAAAACAAAGATTTCTTTTTCATCAGAGATAATGATACGGGTTATTTCGAACTGAGATACACACTTTCAGATACTTTTCAAATTAATTATTGATAATAGATGAAGGCTCTGATCATTATGTCAGTTCGACTTATTTCAACTTTTGGCTGTCAGCACAGGAACACTCGGTGATGAAGCTTTTTTGATACTCAAGCAGCGTTTCCACTATGCAACATGTTCTATGCATTTGTTTCAAAATGCAATTGAAAAAGTTGTGTTCAATGAAAAAACAAGTACATTGTACAAAAAAGAAAATCTGTTTCGTGACAAATGTCAATTTTCCCAATTATGATGAAGATGGAAAGCCCTAATTTCGAGTGACAATGGAAAATGAAACAACTCCACCGCCCTGTGTGAGTTCCCAATGCCATGAAAGTAGTGTTATATCGGTTCACATAAATCCATAGGAAATAAACTATTGATATATACTCTCGATAATGGGTATAGTAGAGAACCCAACATGCCAGAGATGTGAGGAAGAAGAAGAGACATCTTTTCACTTCATAGGAGAATGTGAAGAGTTCCTTCTACTAGCTGATCGTCCATTGAACCAGGGTCGAATGGAGATCAATAATATTCGATATAAAATGAATGAATAGCTATACAATATACAGTGCATGTAACCAATAACAGTGGAACCGAGCAGCAAAGAACATTGCACTAGTTTCGACCGATGAAACGTTTCAAAAGTCACTACAGTAATTTTGTAGTATCGATAATTTCTGTGCTTTTGGTTTATAGTTACGACAACGCTGCGGATCAATGTTATTTCGTGGCTGTATAGTAACCCAAGTAAGTAACCATCATCGCGTTCTGCTGAGTTCAAAAAGTATTCTGCTGTTCATGAAATTTGAAACAAACATGAATTCATAAAATATGTTACATAGTGATGATGCTTCAGGCTTGTTTGTATCCTGCATTCGCGAGCCATACATTCTCTCAGGCATTTTTTTGCCCGGATCTGAACAATGCCTTTACTACTAGTCATTCCACATACTCCTAGTAGGGCACAGGTGATGGGGGGGAGGGTGAGAGACTAAGTAAAATGAACATGTGTGTGTTCAATATTGGTAAGCCCCAACTACAACTTCTCTCGTGAATAATATATAGTCACACTAACATGGTTTCGAGTCAGCCAAATGTACTTGCATTAGTGATAAGACGTTTGAATGTACAGGATACGAAATACGAATAGTAATTCACGCTTAGTTAAGCTGTTCACAGACGACGCGACCTGAGATTGGAGTTATTTTGTTACAGGACTAGGAACTGAATTAGCCCGAATGACCATATTATCCAGGTTTATTTTTCTTCCGGGATCTTTGACCCAAATTGAGGTGTAAATTTCATCACAGAGTTTTTATTTTCGCACATGGAGAACAGTCTCAAAGTGGTAGTTGAATGAAAATGAAACGACGTGAAAGCTAAGTAATGTCGATTCACGAAAATTAAATGTGTTTCAGGAATAAACTCATACCGAAGAGTATCATCTCAGTTAATCACACTAGAAATAATGACAGAATGTTATTGATTCTATGTATGGAAATCTCAGTAAAGCAATTTGATGATACTGGAATTATTTCGGGTCCTTTAAACATCGAACTATCAGCAATAACCTTTCTTGGGAAAATCACGTGAGATCAATTGCTAAAAGTGCATCCCAAAAACTTGGTTTTCTGTTTCGGGCTAGGAGCTATTCCACTGCCAGTCAGCTGCTTATGATCTATAAGGCACAGGTCCGACCTGTCCTGGAATACTGTTCCCATATTTGGAGTGTAGATGCCAAACATACCCTGAAACTGTTGGATTCTGTCCAAAAAAGGGCGATTCGTCTCGTGGGTGATGCCTCGCTCACAAACTCACTCACTTCTCTGAAACACCGTAGAAAAGTCGATCTGGCTCTATCTTATGAATATCTTCATGGAAAATGCTCTTCTGGAATATCAACAATTGTTCCTCCCTTGGCAGTCCCCGCGAGATTAACACGTCGAGTTGAGGCCTCGCACCCCTTCGTGGTCACTTTGGAGACCTGTAGAATATCTCTTTCCAAAGACTCGTTCATCCAACGAACAGCGAGGCTTTGGAACACATTACCAAAGGAGGTATTCTCCGAGGGATATAACCTCCAGAAATTTAGGAAGGACACCATTTCCTACCTTCATTTCCCACAGTCACTGAAATAGTGATATTTTTTCAATTTCACCCAATAATGATTGGTCTCCTGTGACAAGATTCCGGGTTTCATCAGTTTCAAGTTTCAACGTAATTGGTTATTTGCCCACTAAATAAGCGAGGTCTCTCGAACAATTTTGAATATAGAGGCTGGCATCCACTTAGTTAACTGACATTCTCGGGGGACTATTGCGACATGAAAACCTATTAACTTTGCAGCGGAACTAACATATACATACAACAGTAATGTATATACCATGCAGGCAAATTTCTGGTCGAATAGGAATATTTCGCGTTTGTATCCCATTTGTTTCACATAAGCTTAACTATGTGATTGTGTATCTCGGTATAAGGAATCCAATTGTTTTTTGTAGGTATATTTCTATTGACTCTATAAAAGAAGTTCAGTAAAATGACGCATTTTTCTCTCTTGGGATATAACGAGAATATATAAATTTGATTCCTTCAACTTCAACAATTCCTGATTATTCATTCCGTTGATCAAATTGTGACGTTCTCGTTGTTTCAACCAATGGCAATTCGTTATTCTAGCCAATCATTCGATATTATACTGATAACGCTGCATGTTCCTTGATAATTCACATTGAACTGTCAAAACAACTATAAATAAAAATGAAAGACCCAACAGGATCAATTATCTCATTCTCATAGGTATGTGTGATGATTGAATCAATAATAATTATAACTCACTGACCTGAATATAAATTGTTTCCTTCATAAACAATAACATTCCTAGGTTATAGTTCAAAACTAGTTTGACTCACCTGCGTTAATCATCTTGATACATGCCTATACAAGGTGTTTTTGAAATGAGTGCACATATTCAGCACATCAATATGATGCAGTCTAAGGAACATTCCCATGATATCAGATGTTTGTCTAATTCTTCTAATCAACGAGAAATTTCATCCCAGAAATTGAACAAAATTTGAGAAAACAATCAAGTAGGCCACTTTAAAACAATTCGATTGATTGAACTCCGCGTGATTGTGCCTACCGCATGGAAATTTGAACAGAGGTGACGTCAGATTTTCTACAGTGTAGAACTTTGAGTGGAAAAAAGGGATTAGTGCCATTCGATAGTACACGTCGAGCTTTCTCATTGTTTGAAGTATTTGCACTTATTTCAATGCCACCCATATGTGTCATGATTGAATCAGTTATACTGATCATCATCACTGGGCTGAACAAAAACTGTCCTTTCCATAAACATAATCATTCACATTCTCAGGTTATAGTTCAGTGATGACACCAGATGCAAGAATTCAACCTGACCTGCAATGAAGTATAGTGCAATAGGATGTTTTACATATCTCTCAACAAATAATCCTTGTGGTGATGATTGTTTCCTTTTTTTTTTCGAAATGATGAATCGAAAACAATACTGTGAAGGCATTAACTGTTGGGGCCGATAGTGATTCGCTATTTCAATGATGATATTGATGAGGAAATCTCTAGGCAATATCAAATCATACAGCATGTTGCAATTGTTATGCTGCAAGAGATTTCCTTACGTGCGCTTCTAGCGATAAAAAAAGTGATTGATTTCAGAGTTGATATCAACAATGGAGCAGAAAGAATGAATTCTAGTTCAAAAAGTATCTACTGATTTAATCTTCTAGTATTTGCTGAAGAAAATAAAATCGAACATCAAAAGTCTACTAAAGTAATTGATATCGATGAGATAAATATAAAACTTCTGTGAACCAAAGGCATCTAGGAAACACTCAACAAAGGTTTTCGTAGAACCTTTCATGAACTCCTTGATATTTCAGAACACGAAACTTCTTTGTTCGTCCATCCAATAGCGATGGCAGATTAAAAGTCACACTGTTCATTGGGGAAAGATCGAAAACTACAAAGTATCTCACGTTATACATTTTATCTCGACTAGATTCGAAGTGACGCTGAGAACTTAGAAATAGAAAAGAGCTTTTTTCTCAGGAAGTCAACACGAGCGTCATTTGAGATAGGAGAAAACTTGCTGAAAGTTCACCTCTTATTTTCCGAAGAAACAATAAACTTCAAGATACAGTTAATTATATAGATGGTGCGAGAAGTTGGAAAATAAATACAGAAAGCTATTTCGTTTGAAAAATTATACGAAAGCACTATAGAAAGCGAAAAACGAATAATCTTAACAGAGGATGTATAGTTAAATAGTGTAATCATTGTCGATCTAAATGAAAACTTAGTAGGCGACCTAGTGCGAGGAATAGCTCCCGCCTACTAACTAACTAACTATATATTGTCATATAGAACGGCAATGGTGTAATCAACATATTTTCTATTAGCAACACTGTTATTGTCTCACCTAAGAAGTTGGAAATGTGAAGTTATCAAACTTGACAGATCATGTGAAATTGATATGGATGTATGGATTTCAGAAATTTGACATAACCTCAATAGGCAGAACTTATTTGTTTTCAAATATTTTTTCACAATTATTTTGGCATACGAATCGCATGCCATCACATTGTGCTGTTGTACAATGCACAAAAAATGCAGCGAGAGACAAAGGAATCCGGTTGGTACATTATGATTTAAAAGTATAGTACCTACTATAGTCACTCACATATAGTTTTCATTTTGAAATTTGGTAATTTCTCTGCAATAGGAGCTAAAGAAATACTCTTGAAATGATATTTACCTGAAAAATCACATGCCTTCGTCTCTCGCTGCATTTTTTGTGTATTGTACAACAGCATAATGAGAAGGCATGCTTGAATTAATGAATAGTGCAAAAACCACGATTCGTATGCCAAAATATTGTAAAAAACTATGCCAATCCTCTGATTCATCTGTAAACAAATGAAAAAAGTGAGATTATGTTTCAATGTTTCACAGAAAAGTGAGGTTGTGTTCCAATATTTTACCTCTACTTCCACTTCTGATTTTATATCCTTCACCACGTTTCTTATGTTTCAACTGCATGCTAGATTGATGAATGTTGTATTCATTATGGAGAAGATATAACAAGAAATACTCATTTACACAATTCTTACTTTGTGTACTCGGAAACATATTGTATAAATCACCACTGGATATTGTCGAGCTCAAACCCTTATCAAGTATATAATGTGATTTAATGTTTGTCATAAGTGGTAATTTGTCTCGGCTACTTAGGTGCTTAGTCACCGAGATGGCTTTAAAAGCAATTTGGAGAACGTGCAATAAAACTGGATGCACACTACTTTTGGTCCTGCTTTAAGCTTCAAAGCCCTATATAAATTAAGTTATTCCGAATGTAAAAGAGCTTCCAATAGCGATCACTTTTGTAGAAGACTGCATAGCTCTTTTCGGCTACATAATGGAGAGTGATGAAAGCTCATGACATTTTGAATTCGTACTTTATTCAACATCTCGTTCGCTAGGAGTTTTACAAATTATTATTCTCATTAGTCATGGATCATTTGGCTACCGCAATGAGATCCTGTAGCAGATCTACACTTTTTCCAAATTCAGTTAAAAAATGGTCGATTGTATTTCCAAATTGTCGAGAAACATCATTTGTATATCAATCTAGTTGATTCAATTTCAAAAGTATCAAATATACGCCAATTGTACTTCAGTATAGTCATTTTCTAAGGAACATCAAATGCATTTGAAAATTATCAAATTAATTTCAGAAACTAACACTTCGAATACCAAAATAGTCATTGGTATTTCCAAGAATATCAAATGTATTTCGTGATACATCATTTGGATTTCAAGACTGAAAAGCACCCAGGCAAAAATTAGATAGGCGTTAGATGATATTATTTTCATTGACCCTGTCATTGGAACGTATCTGGTTGCATTCATAGTATCATCGTCATCAAAACAATGAAAATCATTCTTTTCGGAATTGAAATGATGGATTTTGAAATTAAAATGATAGATTTTGGAATTAAAATGATAGATTTTGAAATTAAAATGATAGATTTTGAAATTGAATTGATCATTCTGAAATACATTAGATACTATTTGAAAATAAAATGACTAATTTGAAATACGAATGACGAATTCTGAAGTTGAATTAATGATTTTGAAATACTTTCGATACTTTATGCAATCAAAATGAATGATTTGAAAGACAATTGATACTTTCTCAAATCAACTTGACGCTTTCTGAACTAACATTAGAAATGGTGTAGTGGAATGAAGTGCCTTCAATTCAATGGATTGTTGGTGTTTATTTTGAGCGTTATATTTCATAAAGTTTAGGCTATGGAATAAGCTATTTACCTAACAAGCATGCATACACATGGCGCTCTAACGTATCCTCGCCCATAAAACTCGATTATTATTATTTCAGTTTTGAAAGTTTCAGTTCCGAAATATGAACACAACATAATTTATTCCATATGATAAAGGAGTTAAGCATAATATTCACGACGTCAGAGTAATGCGAAAAAAGGGTACTAATTTGTTCATGTAGAATTTCAGAATAAAATGGAATTCAGATTCAGGTCAGCCATGACTCTGGATTTCAATTATAGGTTTTTCTTGCCAATCCCTAGCATGTTTATGAATATTGTTTCATTATCAACATCGATTCTTCGGGTTCTGTTTGTCACCAACAATTATGAGATTTCAAAACAAACAACTATAGATATTGAAGAGAGCTACCTACTCTGATCGATATCTAGTGAGTATAGTCATATAGGGACACTTTATATAGCCAGAGAGACCCGAAGAGATCAACAATTGGATCACATCATTTCCTGAAATATTCCAAAATGGCGGAACTTGCTGAAACAACTTCTTTGAGTGAATTAATCATATGTCTCAATATAACCTAAAGAAAAGTAATCTAATACTTCAAACTTTGCTTTAATACCTTATTCATAGCGACAGACAGGTAACTTTAGAGTCATTAGTATAAACACCATTTACTTCATGCTCCTACGCTGAGTGATATCGGAAGATTTTGTCATTGTTGAAGTTAATAGCACTTCTGAGACTCTTTATAAAATTGCATCTTTTCTGCGCTTAACGTCACTGCGAGTCTTTACTCTTCTACACCACTATTGTTGGCAGTGTTGACACTAATTGATAACAGCAACCTCGCTGGTATAGTATATCCAAAATCAATTGCAGAATATCCCGCACCGGTCGGTGAGTTTGAAGTTCCATTTTGAAGTGAGTGCAGGTGCAACACGAGACACTGCAATTATTTTTTGATAAACTGTGATAAAATTGTTTCACTAGCAGTTACGTCTACTAAGATTCGTCGTAGTAACCTCTGGTGGGCTCACTTGTCCATTGTTTCGTCATAATGGTACTTGATATGAAATAACTAAATTCAAGGTGATGACAAATTATCATCATCATTGTTGCTGAAAAATAGAGGTTATTTACATCATACGATCTACAGGGTGTTTCTTTACTAATGGGAAATATTTCAACCATAGAATCTCGAACTCAAAATATGAAGATTCAACCCAAATAACCTATATAAAATATGTCTCCTGTCTGAGTTACAGGGTGTTTTATTAAAAAAAATTCAAATGTTTTTTGCCCAGTTCTTCAAAACTATTTGACGTATCACTTTCATATTTGGAGGGAAGTGTAGGTATTATACATCCAACTGAATTATGTGAAATGAACTTTTCTAGCTATTACCAGAGGCGTGCGACAGGGGCAAATGACTAGTTGATCCTTTCCAAATTCAACGCCACTGGCGGAATCGCAATTTTATCAGAATTTTTCGATTCTTCAATACCCTCTTCGTAAATACTGTACTCCTTCTTCATAGCGATAAAGTCATTATTTTTCAAGATATTTCAAGTTAAACATGGAGCAGCACAATTATTTTGATTTCAATGTGTATCAATAATGTCGATATTTTGGATCAATGGACTGCATTCATCAATCAAATGAAACTTCAATCCATATTAACATAAAAATATAACAGACGGGAGCTGTTACAGGGCGTTTTGAATTTTTTGATATATTACATAATTAAACACCCTGTAACAGCTCCTGTCTGTTATGTAATTATGTTTTTATCGTTAATATGGATTGAAGTTTCATTTTATTGATGAATACAATCCATTGATCCAAAATATTGACAAAATTAATGCACATTGAAATCGAAATGATTGTGCAGATTTATGTTTAACTTGAAATATCTCGAAAAATAATGACTTAACGTAGAATTTGGAAGGGATCAACCAGTTAATTGCTCCTGTCGTACGCCTCTGGTAATAGCTAGAAAAGTTCATTTCACATAATTCAGTTGGGTGATTAATACCTACACTTCCCTCCAAATATGAAAGAGATACGTCAAATAGTTTTGAAGAACTAGGCAAAAAACATTTCAAAATTTTTGAATAAAACACCTTGTAACTCAGAAAGGAGACATATTTTATCTAGGTGATTTGTGTTAAATCTTCATATTTTGAGTTCGGGATTCTATAGTTGAAATATTCCCAATCAGTAATGAAACACCCTGTATAACTGTGTTTGATTTCTGACAGTCATGAATATGATAAGACATACTTTTTTTTTTTTTTATCGCAGATTTCATCGAAAATAATAGCTGATGTATATTCTCGAGGAATACATATTCCGAATGGAATAAACTCATACGACACAGAAGAAATATCCTACACGAAGATCTCAGTGCAGGCATCTATGAGACCAATCTCGTTATCTTTTCTGGAGCGGAATTCAAAATCTAATGCCGAGGAAATTTGGTTTCCGCACGGACTGCGACTACCACGGAACGAAGTTTACGTTAGAATGACATAGACAGCTTGACGTTTGACGGTTCATTTGCGGCCAGCGTTCGAGATTGCTTTCTCGATTCTATCGGACAGAGCTTGCTTGCGTGGTTCGAGATTTGCGTGATGTTTTCTAATTAGCCGAAGTTTCTGGAAATCCAAGCGGTTTCATTTTACCAAAACTTTTGCAGCGTACCTACAGGGTGTTACAAATGCGTGGCTGAGCATGGAGATCTCGGTAACCTCGAGAGATACAGAGTTGGTCAAATTAGGACAAAGTTCCACAATTTCATGCTCAACAAAATGCTGCTCTGGAATTGGTAAATTTTCAATTATTTCCGGAGATGTCCAGAAAAAACTAAAATATGCAAAATCGTTTTTATTCATTTCTCACTTTATTTGATCCGATATTTGAAATCTCTTCTACAAAGTGGTTTTGTTGAATTGGAAATCCGACGTTTCTTCTTCGAACGGCCATCATCAACTTTATTTTGTCAAGTACGGACCTAGATATCTTATTTCCTATTTCTATAGCTTTCGATCTCCTTGGTATGATGGTGTTCCAAACAATAATTGAGTTGCTCTCATTCAAAATGTAGCATTAGATATACGAAACCAAAAATAATGAATGAACAATTGTTTATTATTTGATGAAATAATATGTATGAATAATAAAAAATACCGAACGAATTTTTTTTTTATAGTAGATACTCAAAATTATGCCAGTTTGCGTTTCTAAAACGTCTCACAGACCTTTCAACAGATCGCTTTAGTGAAGATCGAAAAGCGGTCATAATAATTTGCTGCCGCAGTTCTTCTATGGAGGCAATGGAGCCGTATTTGTAAACGGTTCTTTATGGCGTCCCAGAGAAAAAATCAAGTGGCGGTTTTAGAAAGAGCAAATAAATGTTTGAACGGAAACGAGAATATTTTTGAGCATTCAACATGAAAGAAAACTGAATTTTCGGCCACTCCCCTACCTTTCCCGACCAAGTGCCGGACAGACATCTGTTCTAACGTCTGGCAATCTGAAATTTTTTTCATATTCGATATTATTTGTTTTATTAAATTGTGTTTTCATCATTTATGAATATTATTTCAATACATAATAAATAACTGTTCCATCATCATTTTTGGTTTTGTGTAACAAATAATACATTTTGAATAAAAAAAATTGTTCTAAAATTGAGTATCACCATACATTTTATAAACATTTTCACCACTGAAGTGAACATTTCATGAATTATTTTGGTACAACATCATATCAAAGAGATCGAAAACTATCGCACAAGAACATAAAAAATCCAGGTCCGTATTCAAAAAAGTAAAGTTCATGATGGTCGCTCCAATGAGAAACGTCGGATTTTCAATTTGACAAACTCATGTTGTAGAGGAAGATAAGTCGCAACAATGAAGTGATGTTCATTCCTCTTCAAAATAAACTGAAAAATAAATACATCTCCGGAAATAATTGGAATTTTTCAAATTTTGAAACGGCATTTTGTTGGGCATGAAATGGTGCAGCTTTGTCCTAATTTGACTCACTCTGTATATCTCAAGGTTATCGAGATCCCCATGCTTATCCACAAATTTGTAGCACCTTGTATATCGGAAAACAGTCTACGAATTTCTGATGTTTGTTTCTCAAAACTCACGAATTAATACGAAAGTACAATTTTTGAGAATGATCTAAGAGATAAAAATCAACAGTTGGAAAGCGCAAGAAATAAACGGTGACGGTTTTCTTTTCTTTTTACATCATCCCTGAAACTTGGATTGAACAAAAAAGAATCTGATATCCATTAAAGAATCACTATAGACGACTCGGCTGATGCAAGGATAATTTTCTCTATCATTTCAATCGTCTGAAAGAATTTCCCGTGGTAGGTAATCGTAATTTTAATCCAATTAGTACTCATCTTCGGAATTGAAGAAAAATAAGACTCAGAGTCATTAGTAGGATTTCTTCAAGCCATCGTTCTTGAAGATACTAATCAATGGACAATGAGGTACAGAACATGATATTTTCACATTCCATTGAAATTCGTTATTTATTCTTAACCCTCTGACACTATCGAATTCAAGCTTTGTTGCGTTTTGAAATCATTGTGCAATCGGAAATAATAATTATTATTGTCTAAATATTCAACAACTATTTTTCCTGCGGAAAGTTTATATCCTTTGGAATAAAGTTGATTCATATATGATTTTATCATTCTGTATAATTTTGTTGTGATTGAAGGTTGTTGTTGAATGTCAAACTCAAACATCTGTCTTGTCTGTGTTGATATTTTTCAAGAGAAAAACGGGTTCAAACCAGTGCCAAACTCCGAAACCTAATGCAAACGCACACAACTATTTTCATGTCTGTACTACCACAGAATGTCAATCCTCTTTTTCTGATTTCCACCTTTTACGTACGAAAGTTTTTCAATAAATTTTATAGAGCATAGACTGACTCTGTTGAACATTTAGACAAAGAAGTTTTTTTTCTATCTCCTCAGGTATTTCCAATATTTGACAGATATAGTTCAAGAATCTGTGATGTATACCATTATGTCATTCTGGGAATTATTTCACCATGCATGCGTATCCATTTCTGGAGAAATTATGCATAAAGTCGTCATCATCACTTATGTTTCTGTTAGAAATTCACTTAGAATTACTTAGTGAATTGTTGATTTACAAACACGAAATTCTTAGTTCCATGACCTGGCAATGCTCCCGCATACTCCGAAAATTCATAATCTATTATAAGGGAGATTCACCACATGTCACTCTCGCAGACAGTGATGGAGAACCTGGCTATAGTTTATCTCCATTCTCCAGACTGAACAAGTCAACTCTGGCCGTGCATTAATTAGCAAGTCAGTGGGGCGTTTCTTGCCATCCAGACCTCTTTGAACATGTCTCATTATTCTGATGCAGGACGGTGCACCACCCCTTTCATCGTTGCGAACAATACAGAAATTGATAGTTTGCTCACCATGAAGTGCAGGACTGGGAATTGTGTACGACACTTTTTCAACTTTAGAATTCCAAACCGTGTGGATAATGAGGGTGGTTTATTCGCAGAGATACTTGACAGCGCTGTTTCGCTATTCCATCAAGGATGATAAAGCCAGTGATCAACTTTACAGATGAGCTTTCTGAATTGTTCTCAAATTGTTCTTATTCATCATTCGGTTGCCCCCTCACGAGCAACCCTCAGAAGTCTTCAAGATACTTGTGCGAGCAGGGAATGACGAGGGTCTTTCAAAGTGTGATCCCAAACGCTTTCTTTGGCCACCAGAAAAATGTCTGCAGTCGTGAGAATCGAACCCACGAACCGGCAATCCAACGTGAATTCACACCATTTTCATCTCACGAATTTCATTTAATAAAGTCAGTTCTCTCTTGTAGCTTGAAGGCAAAAAATTGCTTTTTAAAAACGTTTATCGATTTTCCAGCTTCCTAATTCGCTTCTACCTCTCGAGAAGGTTATTGAATCTTATGAAGGCAACTCACTTTCCCAAATACTAACACACACTGAAAAATGGTCATGAGCGGTATAAGTAGTTAACAACTTTAAGCCTAAATTAAGCAGAATATCGTTATGGTATCAATAATGTTTTGTGTAAAGCGACAGATAGCCACAGTACAGCCATAAGCACCCTTAGAAGAAACATTGATATTACTACCTTTGAGAGTTCTTTGGAGTATTCAACCTCGAGAATGTATTCTGCTGGATTTGAAATTTCGCTAATAGAAAACTTTCATAATCCGAAGGGTTTACCTTCATATTTGTTGAACGATAGGGTCATAGAGGACAGCAATGAGTCGATATTGGTATGAAGCACCTTCCATTTATATGAATTTGATTGCCAAATGTGACAAAGAGTTGTCAGAACTGTTCATATATCGTCCCTATCAGAATTTTCCAGCGCGATAGCCAAATACGTTCAATCTGCAGAGGCTTCAAAATCCATATTTGGATCATTTATCATACCCATTGTAAGGATCTTTATTCTGGGGCCCTTACTTTGACGCTCTGTTCAGGACAGGAGACTACTCTGGTATTTGACGGGGGGATTCTCGAGCGCCAGATTTTTGATAAAGGTGATTTACTTCACCTGCTCCTCCCAACTTAGTCGGGAAGGAGGCCCACAGTAGCAACAGTGGAGAAAGGTACAGGAGGTATACCTACCTCGGTACCCACAGTATAATCCAGGGGTCAATGGTATTGAATCGACCTGGAATTTATAAGTAGCCAAGGGAGTGTGGGCTTTAATTACAAACCCTGGGTCTAGCCTGGAATACTGGTTGCTATTTCTGGTCTGGATAATTACAGGAATCAAAGCAAAATATCTCTCAGGTCTTTGATATTTTAAGGTTAGGTCTGGAAAATTATTTATTCAACTATTTTATTATTTCTACCTGGAGAATCGGAAATACAGTTCTAAACGAATTAAACAGATTCAATTTCTATTTATCTTTTCTTTTCCTTCGATTTTTCTAATTTTCTAATATCGGATTTTTAGTGAGGTTAATTAATTATATTTTTCCATTAATGTCAATAGTTCATGAAACATAGAACACCGCCTGACGGGTTACAAAGCACAGAGACACCGGTGCACAGGACTGGATTTCTCAAGAAAAAGAAGAAGAAGAGTTGTTAACTGGCTTGTCAGTGTCAGTCGTCAGTCAATAATAATATTCTGCAATTTTGACAAATGAAAATATTGAAAATCACTAAATAAATTATTGAACTATTTGGAACTGAAAACAATGACAACAGAGAAGGAAATATGAAATATGCAATCACAAAATCCGTTTATTCAATTTAGAGTTCTGGATTCTTTACACAGGTCGGGTGAGTATCGGTGTGAAAACAACAGGAATGAAATGAGGCTATAAACAGGATGAATAACACTGGCTGGTGAAAAATATACAAACTTACATGTGTAACAGGAAATCACTATACAATACTATTTTACACTGGTTTTGAATGAACTATGAGAGCACTAAAAGATCAGCTAGAGAATCAGGAGCTTGAAGAGCAACGGAGATCAGGTAGTGTAGACTTGTCGAGAAGAGCTTAGAGAGTCTCGAATCCTTGGCTGTCTTCAGTATTTATGCACTGCTTTGGCCTTGGCACAAGGACAAGTAAATCTGGAATCTCATTGGTCACAACTCCCACCTTGTCATGGCTCATGGCCATGGCCACTAAATCTGTCCTTGAAAAACACATGTGCACCTCCAACACAAAACGCGGAAAAAATAATATTACACCCTAAATGGGCACAGGAACAGGATCTACTACCTTTGCTTATGCTACTGAATGAATTTGGCTGGAAAATATTCAATAACAACAAAGTTATGAGCATTTAAACATTCATCATTTCAACTGATAAATAATTCAATCAAATTTCATATCATAAGCAAAGGGTTGAAAAATATTGAAGTCTTCAGGGTTATAATGATGTTCATTAGAGTTTACTATCAGGAAAAGCTTTGTGAAGTCAGGAATCAATGCATTACTCAGCTCTCTCAGGTTTTCAGGTTTCGAGCTTTCGAACAGGTGAAATTCAACTAGAATCAGGCTCAGGTACTTAGATTTTGATCAAAACCAGTCTAGTAATGAAGCTGGTCAAAAACACTTCATTACACCATCATAAAACCACATCAGTGTAGGTGACCTGGATGAATTATCTTTCTTCAAGATGGTCTTGATCTCGATGAAACTGTGCTTCCCTTATTTCGCACACAGGAGTAAAAGTCCTGAAAGAAATTGAAATAAAAGAATATCAAAATAAGAAAATTACAGTTTTTGTTGTAAGTAGTTCTTCGCCGTTTCTTTTTTCGAAACAGAGACGACCCAGAGTCAACTACGAGGGAGTGACTGCAAAATGGATTTCACTCCCTTCTTCCTCCTACCCCTGCCAACCTCCTATCAGTTTGAAACGTTACTTGGTGGAATCTTTATTCGTCTCTATTCGTGGTGCACCCTTTCTAGAACAAGATTTTTGCCTCAGTAAACCAACTATGTCATTCGACAGGCTGAGTGTGGTATGAAATATTCAAAATTTCGATGATATCGGGGAATAGTAAGGACCATTTTCCTATAAGATTCTGCTTCTGAGATACTTTTCGTCGATGGATTTCTGTGATTTGATCTGATTGCCAATTTATAAGTTCGGTATAATTAGTAGCATCAAAGTTCACTTCTGGCACGAAGTTAGTGACCAGTTTTGGAAGCTTGAGATCGCAAAATTAGACGCAAGGCAAAATCTTTACAGTGCTTTCTGTCATCGCCCATCATAGCAATTAAAACATTTCCCGAGTGATCAGGAAAGCATTTCTTTGAATACATAAGTTCCTAGCTTTTTAGCTGACAATTGGGAAGAAAACTCGGCTTGTCCTGTTTCTAGAACCATTTCGTACAAGAACTGGAAGCAGAAGCACTAAAGCCACGATGGACCTACCTTAAAATTTACAAAAATAAACGTATGGATATCAGGTGGTCTATCTAAATATATGAAACAAACGGATATTGAAAACTATATAAAGATTGGCGGCGTGGACGATCTTGGAAAAATAGTTATTTATTATACAAGGGAAAAAAATAGTAGATTTTAGCTCCAGGTGGTTCAAAAAACCGTGAGCTAAAATCTAATATTTTTCCCGTGTATAATACACCACCTTTTTTCGTGACAGAAAAAAAATGAATCAATATTGAGAAGATTCAACATTTTTTTGAAATCTGAAAATTATTGACGTGAAATTCTAAGTTTTTAACAGTAGTGACACCTGCGTTGTAGGCATCTTTATCATTCTTTTGAGGTAATCAAATATCTGATGTCACTTCTGTCAGTCTAATTCTGTGATTTGATTTCAAACAATCGCGAATTTAGTGGTAGTTTAGTAATATACGTAACCGCGAAGTCGAATGGAAGATAGAAGGACTTGCAGGTCTTTCTCGGCGACGGTATTATTGACTCATTTTTCGGAACTATAGCACAACAAAAGCCATCGACAGTTTATATATATGTGATATCCGGAAAAAAAAAGCCTCCTTTTTTTCCACGGGAAAAAAGTAATTTATGGAAAGTGACATTTTATAACCTGCCTTTTTTCCCGTCACAGAAAAAAATATTCCCACGGGAAAACAGTAATTTATGGAAAATGACATTTTATAACCTGCCAACAGAGATGAAATGCCAAACTTTTTTCCAGTTACAGAAAAAATATTATTTAATGCTAATGGTTGTGATCGAAATCTTCAAAGTGCATTTCCAGGGAAAAGGATCTGCCTCCCCTCCTGCCCCCCTCTTCCCGGCGCCCATGAACGAACGTCACCGAACAATTATTGCCACAAAAAGTGCATCTCAAAGTTGACTTAAACTGCCCGACAAAATAATTGGTAAACTTCGAATTGTCCTTTCACGGGAATCTAAAGTTCCTGATTCCGTTAAGAAGAAAATTACATTGGGAGCACAAACTCTTTCCCAATTTTCCTCACTTTTCAGTCCTCTGACCGGCGTATCGTCAGATAACTATGCCTGAAACTTTTCCACCAGGCAATCAGTTTCTTCTATTAAAAATGGAAAATCCCAGCACCTTGATAACATAACAACGCGTCTTTCGGTAAATTGGTCCATTCCGACCTCGACCACAACTCCCATTTTCGACACAATATTTAATCAGGGCGGACGCGTGTTCTCGCAGAGATAAATTGAGACAGCCTCCCTTAATTGCGGGCCCCCCTTTGGGCGGTTCTGGAGCAATTTCATCGTATGAGGGATGCGGAGGAGTGAGGAGGGGCTGATAAAAATGACGAAGACGACGTTGTCGCGTATGAGGACCGCAGGAGCTACGAAACGAGCATAGCGTAGCGATGTGGTTGCTTTCAGCTGGGGTTGGAAGCCGACAGCATGAAGGTCAGCAGGTCACTTCTACTGGGAAAATAAGCATATTTTGGTGATGACAAAAGTCTCAAATTATTTTCATATGAGATGAATAGGCTTTAATATGTCAAGTGTACTGTGAATATATCCTGAAATTCCTAAAAGTTATTTTTTTCCAAGCGGCGGGGATAGTGGCTTTTTCCTGCCGCTTAACAGGCAGAAAAGGTGTACTTTTACTGCCTAGGCAGAAAAAGTTTGTTGCTATGCAACGTTCCAAGAAATTCTAATGAAATTAGTAATCAAAATTGACACTGCCATTGGCTGAACACAAAATGATGGAGTTTTCAATAAAAAAATTACACAAAATTGGTTTTATATCATTTGGAGACAAAATTCTATGCTTCACACGGCAGCAAATGTAGATTGGCTGCCATGGCTGAATTCCTAGACTCGCTACGCTCGGCTACGAACTATCATCAGCCGCGGCAGTAAATCTACTACTTTTCTGCCTAGTAAAACGAATAACTATTTTTCTACAAACGTCGAAAAATAAAAAGGTTCGCTCATTGATAACAAATTGCGAAGTAAAAATGTTCTTCAGTTTTTCACGTTACCACGACATCATGTGCGAAGCAATACGCGAAAAAAAAACGATACGCGGAGTACAAACTTCGCGCATTGTATGTAAACTATATGAGATATTTATATTCTAACTCTATGGTTCTCAATCGAGCACACATCCAAGAAAACATTTATTTCTGAATGTTAGGAATTTTTTTTTCATCTCTTGGACCGCACGAAAGAAAATTCCTATGATATTCGTGGAACATCGTGCGTACTTAAGGAGGACAGGGAGAGGCCTTTTAAGCCAGTTCAACAATACTTTCATATCAAGCTGGGCATAGTACTACTTCAGAACTATATTTTTTGACGTTTGTTGAAACGCGAAATACTTTTGGTCATATCGAATATTTTTTTAACTCGGCTGCGCCTTGTTGAAGAAATCAGTTCTCGATCACCAGAGTAGAATTTTGCGCACTTCACACAAAAATAACTTATTGTGATCCTATGAAGGCAGTAGCGAATTCATCACAATCATAACGTGGCTCACTGTTCAGCTTTTCTTTTTCATATTCAACAGGAAACATTCATGACTGTACGAATAAAATTATTGTAAAGAATATTGGTGGGAATCAGTGGACACTAAAATTCAGTAGGTCCAGCAGAACAGTTCTGTTGCTATAGACAGTCAGCTGCAAGTTACATAATAATTCATCACCACTAGCTCAGTCATTATCATAATGTATTCACGAAGCATCACGTGATGCTGAATATCAGACGATATTTCGCAAAGAATACTGATGGATACTTCTGTCAAGGTCACAACCAAAAATCTAGTGTTAATAATATAGATATTCATATTAGAAATACTGAGTTTATAGAGCAATAAGTTGGTAAATTTTTCAGCCACTAATGCCAATATGGATACGAATAGTTGCGGATACGACCTCGTCGTTTCCATGAACAAATTTTTTAAGAAGATCAACAATTTGAATGTGTCAAATTGACTAGGTTTTTTTGCTTGTTGTCAACTTTTTGTAAATGAAAATTCATCAAAACCTACTACAGAAACATCGATTGAATGATATGTTGAGATCATCGAATCATAATTACTTACATGGAATTATCAGTGGAATCAAGTTCAAAAAGAAATATAAAATGAAATAATCATGCGTGTCAAGATAATATGTTTCTGGTCCCACAAATATCTGACTTCTCAGGTTATTGATGGTTTCATTATCTTGATTACCTTTCTATTGATACCAAGATATTCCGGAGTTGATGGAATTAGGAGAGGATGAAATACCTCTTTATGGACCAACATTTTCTGTGAAAATGACAACAGTACTATCTTGGGAGAAATTTAGAAAAGTTAGACAAGATTGAACAGATATATCATCTCGAATAATGATATACTCCGTACTGAATTCATAGACGCTGTCAAATTTTCTAAAGAAATGTAATCAAATTCATTGATGATAGTTATTTATAAAGAATCAATGGCCTCTGAATGTTCACCCCGGAAAACACAGGGTTCAAAAAAAGTACTCAACTACTTAACTGCGGCAACCACAATATTCTGAAATTCCTGAGAGAGATAACTATCAAAGAAATTGATTGCTTCGTCCAGGAAAATTATCATTGTCGTCACTTGTCATAAGGCAAGAGAAAGAGGCACAATAGATATTTCAGTCGGTATTGTGAATTATCCAAAATCACTTTGAATTCGTGAAGATGGTATGGGAATGCCTAAGCCTAAGTGATCCTCCTCTGGTGCCAGGGCATATTGGAGTGGAGGGGAATGAACAAGCAGACACTCTGGCACGACAAGGGGCTACAACGCCACTGATCGGATCAGAGCCATTCTGCGGCCTTGGAAATTCCTATTTCCAAGGAGAACTTGAGAAGGCGGAAGGAGCCTGGAGAGCCAGACAATGGAGAAGACTTCCAGGACTACGGCAGGCTAAAGATCTCCTTGGAAATTTCAACCGAGAAAGGTCTAAGACACTGACAAACCTCAGCAAAGGAAGTCTCAAAGCAATAACGGGATTTCTAACGGGGCAGTGCAGACTCAAAGAACACCTAAGGAAGCTAGGCTTACAGGAGGACGGCACCTGCAGATTCTGTGAGGAAGAACCAGAAACACCCTATCACATAATGATGGAGTGTGACGCTGTACATCACAAAAGATTGAACATACTGGGAACACACCAGCTGATTGTGGAAGAGATACCACAGCTAGACCCCCTCAGAATCCTCAAATTCCTGAAGGAATTGAATTTCGAGGGGCTGCTATGAACAAGAAATCCTTGATATTGCAGAAGCAGATGGGGCACAATAGATCTAATCGGGTCGCAGCGCATCTGTCACCATCCAACCTACCAATACCAATACCAATATCTTCCTTGGGATTAGTTAAAATGCGTGTATAGTATGGGGAATGTTGAGATTTTGATATTCTGCGGTGTCAAGGGAACTTCATATTCAACTATTACATCATGTTTCGCATTTACGATTCTATTAAATCCCTAGAGATCTCTTGGAAGAACTCTCGACCAAACTGTCGACGAGAACATTGAATTCTCAAAATGATTTATGTCTTGCCAATTCATCCAGATAAACTTCGGACATTAAGGCGATCATATCGGCGATATCGAGGCTCTATTTTGTGAAAAATGCATCAATCTTGGAATTGCTGACGATAAAAATGGCTATGAAATGCAGTTTCATATACACATACATATCGACCGCACTGCAAAAGCCAGGTGGTCGGTCATAGATCATAAGGCCGTGCATTCAAATACGACAGTTCGGAAATAGATGCATTCGCTATAGGGATTTTGTATATCGTAGGAATTTCCTTTCATGTGCTCCAAGAGATAGAAGCAAAAATATCGAATTCAGACGAACAGCGAGTTTGCTTGAGGAATAATATTTTTTCAACTCTTGTCGAATGGGACTCCTTATCATCTCGAGAATTACTCACTCCTTACTAGAAATAAATTGATTTGTGTCATGGAAATCCAAGTGCAGCTCTCATGCAAATCGTATCCTAACCGACAATTCTTTGGCGAATATATTCATTTGTTTGAAATTATGCTATTTGACTCTCGAAATGATAAAACATGAAGGGTGATTTGATGTTGTATCAATCAAACTTTCGGAGTACCGAATTATATTCAAAAATGCGTCATTTTTTATACATGAGGCGTTCATGTTAGAAGTGAAATGGTTTATATTACATTCCTTTGTTTGATCTTTGAAAATGACGAAGCAATGTCTGCTCGGTGACTGACGTACAATTAATAAATTCAAATGATAGTTATTGTCTGATCTCAATGAATGTTTTTGGCTATAACTATATATATAAATTTGAATTTGGAGTCGAATCACGGTTGTTCAACAAAATTGGATAACCTAACGATACAATCTGAATCTCCATGTGATGATTCGTCATCCATAGTACAAATGTCAAATTCCTAGTTTTGAAATTCCATTCAATCTTCGATGAAATACACATAAATGAGAGTAGGTACATCATTGTTTGCTCATATCAATCACAGTAGCTGGAATTAAAAGCACGAAATGGCATCAATGGAAGGATGGAATGCTCGAAGTCATCTCCACAAATTTTGAAAAATTTCACTTCACTTTGAGCAATATGGACTTCTTCTGCCAAAGACTAACGAGATGGCATATTACTTTAGTTACAAAAAATATAAGTCACATCTCTATAGTCATAATAGAAACTATGTGAGGAATACAAACGTATACCTGTTTGTGAAACTATAGTGCGGGACAAAATATAGCTGTATTTGGGTTGACTAATTTCAAATTAGGGCTCTTTTGATTACGTCATTTCGTAATATCGACGACGATATAATAAGTCTTCATAATCCTTATGTCAGAAAGTATCAAACTCATGTGAACGAACAATACATGAAAAATCTCATGATAATTATAAAGAATGCAGACATTGAGTTAAAATGTTTATTCTATTCAAATAACCATCTATTACCACATATCTCTCGAACAGATCACGAAGGCGAAGGCTTACAAGGTTTCAGGAAGTATTGAAAATCTCGTTGCTAAGAGAATATTTCCGCTATTTTTCTATTCCATCCGAAACAAATTTCCCTATATTTTCATGTACCTGGATGAGCTAGCTACTATATTTCTATAATGCATCTGCATGTTTCGCACGAAATGGATATTTATGACTCTCCCATCTTCGAATTTGTGGAAGTTCTTTGCACAGCCCAAATCATATGAATTATGTGAGCTCTCTGATGACCCGACATCCCACCACGCAAGCATTCTTTCTCTTGTAAACACCATTTGTTTCAAAACTTGGATTTCTTACTCGCCAACTCTGTGAATTGCGCTAGTTTCCATTGAAAACAATGTTTTATTGGCGTTGACTCTTCCAATTCGAAATTCAAATTGAATTATTCAATCGCCCTCTCAATGAACTTATTTCTTCGAAAATATTTTTTCATCGGGGGTGAATACGTACGTGATAATGTTTCTATCGATGTGTACCTGTTTAATTGTAAGAAAGTTTTATTGTCATGGCAAACAATCGAGAATCGAAGGAGTGAAAGATCACATCTTGAATGCATTGTTACGTTATTCGGGTGCAGAAGCGAACACGACATTATATATTTTCGAACTGATTTATTCTCAACTGAAGAAACACTAATTTATATCGAAGTTATAACCATATAACTACTATTTATGTAAAACAATCTATGTCACGCGGTATATGACTGTCTCTCTGACACTCGCTGCTTGACTGCCTGACTGCAGTTGTCCGGCCGTCCATATATATGGGATCCCTTGGTAGGCTTTGCTTCTCGAACGTTCTCGAATGATGATTAAAAATTCTTTATGTTTTCCACCCATTCAGTGGTTGAAAAGAATCAAATTTATGGAGAGAAATTGATCAATTGCTTATTTTTTCTTCCTTACTCCCATTGTACTATCGTAATTTGTCATCTGATTGATGACAGAGAAAGGAATGGCAACGAAATAAAAAAAAAACTAAACCTGAATGAAGGTTCATTGTTATTCATCATTTCTCACTGTATTTTCATCGTCACCATCTCGTCAAATTATTGTGGGATGTATCTAGCTGGAAATAAATGATATGGTATGATTCAACACTACACTGAAAAAAATAGTCGGTAGTAAATACCAAACGTTTAGTAAAATAGGAGCCACTACATTCAACTAATAATACCACTACAAAATTGTATAATACTGTACTATATCATATATTACCACTACAAAACAGTTTGATACTTATAGCAAAGTTTGACACAATTTTGTTGTGGTTTTATTTTCAGAATGTAATGAGTGGTGCCTATTTTACTAAACGTTTGGTATTCACTACCAACTATTTCTATGAGTGTATAAGTGCCATTTTCAGATTTAGCTTCTAATCAACTTCAACATTCAATACATGTTGGTAATACATATGGTAATAACGTCCTAATCAAAGTGATATTATTCAATCAGGATTTTGGAGCAAAAGAATTTTCATTGAAAAATAAAGAATAACAGAAGTATTGTGGGCAAGTAACATTCCAATCTTCTAGATCTAGATTGAAAATATCTCGGACTATCTTCACTGAATTCAATTCATTCAGATACAACTCGAAACTATTTTTCCACATCCTGAAACTTTTCTCTTCTATTCAGTCAAACTTGCGGCATTGTTTTTATGAATTCCGGAATCCTTTTATTTCTCATTCGTTCTACATGAAACATTCAAACGGAATGTGATATAATGAAACTTTGAATTCAACGCACATTTTCACAGTCGTCCGTCTGCTTGATGGAGGTCCAGCGTGACCTTAATTCCTATCCTTGATTCACAATTCCTCCATGTTTTTCAACATCTCTCATCGTGAAAGTGAAAGTTAGAAAATATCGGAAACTGGAAACGTTCTAATGAAAGTTGCATGACTGTATAACACAGCGGTAGATAAGCTTCAAGGTTTCACAACCTGATCCCATGAATGTTTTATGAACGTTAGAGTGTCGTACTAGATGTGACGCAGTTAGACTTCGATTCTGGGAGATGATCATACTTTCAAACCTGTATTTTTGGGGAAAATACATGTGAAGACAATGGTCCCTTTCTCTTTTCCAGGTGCCTCGAATTTCTAGGATATATAAATTACGTTCAGTGGTAATGACAAAATCAGTTTAGGTAATGAATATTTGTTGCTGTTCCTAGACAATTTAATCATGGAAACAACGAGGTCGTTTCCAACTTATTGGTCTCGAAACTCAGTGCTCCTAACATGAATCTCTGATGGGAGACCGTAGAACTTACCACTTTTCTTAATTTTATCTCATGGAGCGCACAAAATGGAATTCCTATGATGTTCGAAGAACATAGTGTGCGTATGCCTAGGGAGGTTAGGAAGAAGAGGTAGATGTTTAAAATCCTCTTTCAACTTTTGGGAATACTTCCATTGGCAAAGAATTCCAAAGCTTTGCCATTCTATAGACGAACAAGTTTTGGTAAAGAGTTGTTCGACATATTTCAAGGTTGACAACGAATGGATGTGCTGACTGGACCAGTGAAGTTCGCTTGAGTGGTATATTGCTAGTGATAGAATTTGACCTCAACTTTCGATTTTCAAATGGTCAACTTTGTATATTTTGACATCTCTGGATTCAGGAGATCATTCACTAGAGTCATCAAAATCTCTTTATTTCAGAATTTATTCTAATTTTATCCATTTTATGTTACGATTATCAATCGTATATTGACAATTAATGTGATATCAATCAATTAGTTGATGAATGTTCTTGGAAAACAATCACCGGGCCCACCAACATTCTCTCAGAAAAAGCTAAGTGTTTTCATAGAAAAAAAAAATAGTTGTGGAATAGTAGGATTCGAATTTTCTCCTTGGAAACGAACTGAAACAATGACAATTCATGGAAGTAACAGCCACCTAGCTAAGACTCCAAAAATCAAATGAAAAATTGACACAAGAACATTATCAACAGAAAATCATACATCTGTAAGTGGAATGTAAAAATATTCAGGGTGTCTCTTTTGAAAATCCAAAGTTGGGGTCATTTCCGGCGACCTCGGAAGTAACTATAAAAGCATAATCATATCAGTGAATGCAAAATATGATGTTATATCAAATTTCAAAATTCCATCTCGAACGAGTCAAAACTCACAGGGGCGGCCCGGTTCTTAATGCTACTCGGTATAGTGATAATCACTGAGCTAGGGTGCACTGAATATTTACCTGTCAGTATCTCAGCAGAACTCTTTTGCTGAAACTACTGAAAATTTAGTGCCCATTGCAAGTTATTTTTTCCGTGTAGGGAAATAATGCCGTGATTCGTTCCTCTTAGCTGTGATTATATATTGGTCGATGCGTTACTGCACTATATGCGACTGATTTGGATAGCCTTTGGAGAGCTTCTGTGATTCGAGTGAACGAAGATAATCTGCTTTACTGCGATCTATGGACATGATTAACAATCGATATCACGTAGATACTATATATGCAAACCCTCAGATTATAGCAATTGAATTGGCATTGACAATGTGTCTACAATAGTCTACATCCTCATGGAACTAAGCTCACTCATTTTCCGTTGGTTAATATGCATATATAGATAAATGCACCAGAAACCGCCAGTGCTTCATCTTCTGAAACATTCTATACATTTTCAAGTTCCAATTGAGACTTATCAATTTCAAATTGGAATCAAACACATCCGAATTGATAAACAGATTCAGAATGAGATTAAACGGTTTCAAATTGAGAATTGACAAATTCCAGTAGATAAACACAGTCAAAATGGGAATAAACTCATTCAATTTGGGACCAAACAATTTCAAGAAACTGAATGTCAATATTGTGTCAAAATCGAAATTGATTATTAGCAATCATAATATTCATCGTACCTAATATTCGAATTGATATTCCTTACACACAGAAGATGCAGATAATAGTGAAAATCAAATTCGATCGGTGTTTAATGATAATTGGTATTGAATCGACATAAAAAATTCAACAGCGTATTGATGAGGGAAGAATCGGGACGAATCAAAGAAACATCGGGGAGGATAAGGACCAATATCACTGAAGAACATCATGCACATCATTGTATAGAGAATTTAATATTAATAAATAATTGCGGTGGATATCTAATGATCAGAAATGTATTCCTGATATTCGGAAATTAATTGATATCGTTATGTGAATTATTTATATTTATATAAATATTTGTTTATTCGATGTTTATAGTACAGTTTGGCTACCGAATCAATCAATTCCATATCATGAAGGTATATGCCAAATTTAAAATAACTTCTGTTGCTCCAAACCATATAGGACCAAAAATATTCAACCATCTACCTGATGTTATAAAAAATATTGTATCCATTCAGACGAAAATCAAGATGTTTTTCACTTGACAAATGCTTTGACAGTGTAATAGAATTTTTCTCCTCATGAGTCTCGTGACTTTGACATTTAACTATTCCTATATAATACTTGTATTATCCAAAAAGAAATGAATGATCATTATTATAATTACCTATTATTATTATCATTATCATCATCATTTTATAGTTTCGATTAGAAATTGATTGGTGTCAATTTGGTGATTGATCCGTGCCTAGTCATTTTGTCCCAATTTGAATTGGGTTAATCCCATTTTGAAAATGATTAGACTCAATTCGAAATTGAAAAGTTAGAGATTGGATTTCAAAAATTGATGAATAGCAAGAATACCAAATTGCTCATTGATTGATAAAACAATTTTTGGTCAATCACTTCTGGTTTCACCGGAAACAATCCTAACTTTCGATTTCTGAATAAGACACACCCTGTATTCCATTCCATATTCAGTTAGGGACTATGATGATGGAATCAACGATACGAGGTCTGATAGGGTTATTTCCAACGATTACGACGATATTCGCGTTCTAAGTTTTCATTTGCTCAATGAGTGTGACAGAGAAAGTAGTCTCGATATTGCGAAGTCGCACCCATTTAGCATATGGAAACGAAGAACGCGAATATCTTCATAATCGCTTGCATGATCGTTATGATAATCCCTAACCGATTATGGAATAAAAAAACAAATACAAATCGAAAGTTGGAGAGGTTTCCGGTGAAACTGTAATTGATAGAACAACAATTATTGTTTTGTCAATTAATGAACAATTTGGTATACTTGTTACCCACCAATTTTCAAAATCCGGCATCGAATGATTCAGAAGTTACAGCACTGGCCATTTTTTGTACACATCTCTGTATGGTATGAGGACTGTTGAGGATATTTTGATATTCTGCGGTCTCAAAGGAACTTGATATTGAGCTCAAACATATTTCGCATTTACCGTTCCACTAAACCTCTAGAGATCCCTTGGGAGAACTCTCAACCTAACTGTCGACGAGAACATTGAATTCTCAAAGTGATTTATGTCTTGCCAATTCACCCAGATAAACTTCGGACATTAAGTCGATCATATCGGCGATATCGGGGCTCTATTTCATGAAAAATGCATCAATCTTGGAATTGCTGACGATTAAAATGCAGCTTCATATATCCGGGTGTAACACCCACTTTTTCTCCTTCAGTTTTAGAAATAGGAGATCGAAATTTGAAATTACTTGTCAACTTGATGAATGCCATATTTTGACATGAATATGTTCTATTTTCCATTTCTGGTTTCACCGGATGTAGTAACATCTTCAAATGTAACACTCTCTATATCATTGCATTTTCGAATTATGCATCATTTTCTGAATCTAATGATACCACAGGAGTGACATTTTGATTTTCATTATCGATATTATTTCCATTTTTGATTTCCCATCTGAGTGTGCCACGACTACTCTGATCGAGTCTGATGCAGTCATGTTGACAGGTGTGATGCTGAAGAAAATTAATTCCTGTCAAAAATGCTAAATTTCTTGATTTATCTCTAGACTGAATACATCAAAATGGGTTGGTGTACCATGATCCTGCTACACCCGGTATATACACATACAGATCGCACTGCAAAAACCAGGTGCTTGGTCATAGATCATGAGGACGTGCAATCAGATACCTCAGCTGGGAAATTGATTCATTCGATAATAGTAATTTTCCTACCAAGTGCAGAAAGTGATTCTTTCCCGCACGCGACAGCCGTCGACACGAACGACGCGAAGCAGTCAAGTGCGGGAAAGACACTTTCCGCATGAGTGAGGAACAATATTTTTTCTACAAGCGTAGGAAATTGTTTGATCTGTTCAATTAATTATTCATTCATATAGGAACAACTAACAAGAGAAATATATGCTCTATCTACTGATTATTAGTAGTAGCTATTGTGAACTCACAGTTTGACGCATTATGTATGGGTTCATTGGGGAAGCCAGCAGGCCCATAAGGTGTTTGATCTCTAGGTTTCAGACACTTTTAGGAAATGAGCCAAAAATACTTCTTCTTTATTCGGTATTTTTATTTTTGTATTGTTGCACCATTCAATTAAACGCGTGTATGTATAGCTTCTCATACCCTTCTTAAGACTTCCTTGGCAATAACGCATCTGTATCGCATCCCTATAGCTGGAAGTTTTTGATCACATTGTGGCAATTCCACTGAATCGAAAATGACAGTAACATACTTAATACTACAAAAAACGAACTCAAAGTCTCATATCCCATCACCTACCACTAATATTTTGCCATATTATCATATCTTTGTTTTTCCCGCAATGTTGCGGGAAAATGATACTTTCCAAACTAAATTGCGTGCGGGCATAGGGTGAATCACGCAAGCTTGTAGAAAAAAGGATTTTCCACATCATAGCGAATTCAGAGAAACAGCGACTTTGTTTGAGGACATTTCTGATTTCTTTCTGTCGAATGGGAATCCTTATTATTTCGAGAGTTACTGGTGGTGTGGCGCTATGGTAGCGCTTCGGGATCTCAGCCCATTAGCCGGAGTTCGATTCCTCGCGCACACACAAAGCTTAATTTTTTTCATTAATAATTCAATATTCCCATCCAATATTTGAATTTGCCGCCACCCAGATACAGAGCTCAGCCACAGCGACACTAGCGACACTACCAGCTGTTGAGTATTTCTGGAACCTGTGTTTTTGAATTCTTCTTGTTTTGCCTACTCACTCCTCACTGCAAATGTTTTAATTCGTGTCATAGAAAATTCAAGTGCAGCAAAACTCAGAGCTCCGAATATAAAAATCATCATGATCACTAAAATTTGGGCTGTGATCTCAAAAAGAAGAACCCCCCAGTATTCTTAAAAATTGTTCAGCATCACGTGATTCTTACTGAAGTTATTTGTTCCTCTTATAGCTGTGATTATATTGGTCGGTTCAATATAACTGCATCAAACGCGACCTATTTGGATAGCCTCTGGAAAGCTCATGTGGTTCGAGTTAACGAGGATAATCTGCTTTACCGCGACCTATGGACATAATAATTAACGGGCCGTAGATACTATATGCACTATACCAAACCTTCAGATCATAGCAACATTCCAACACTGACAAAAGAATCTATACCCCAGTTATTCAAATAATACATTCAATTTTCGATTCTCACGAGTCATTCATTTCAATCAAAATGAATGTTTCAATCATTCCAGAGCTTTCAGTACCCACTCAAATCATACCTATCAATGGACTCCGATGAATGTTTATTTTCAATAGTAATACCGTATATAAGAGGATTTTATAACCAGAATTGATCTGGCTAGTCTGAAACTGCAAATTAAAAGTAAATGAAGTGTTTAATAGTATATTCAATCGAATATTTTCGATTGAATCAGTAGGTTTTATCCATGATTTCGAAACTGAATTCAAAACGTAATTCAATGCACAATGGTTCAATCAAATCAAATATATATACATGCACGGTTGATACAACATAGGATAATACATAATTATTAATTCGGACCTCATAGGAAGAATTATATGCAATTCATTTATATTGAAAGTGATATGATGTATACAGTTATTTATTATACAAGGGAAAGAAGTAGTAGATTTTAGCTCCAGGTTGTGTTGTCTCCCGACGCGTAGCGGAATGAGACAAAAAACCGTGAGTAAAATCTAATATGTTTCCCATGTAATACACAATTTTTTTTTCTGACAGAAGAAAAGACACCTACGTTGTAGGCATCTTCATCATTCTTTTGAAGTAATCAAATATCTGATGTCACTTCTGTCAGTCATATTCTGTGATTTGATTTCAAAAAATAGCGAATTCAGTGGTTGTTCAGTAATACACGTAACCGCGAAGTCGAATGGAAGATAAAAGGACTTGCAGTTCTTTCTCGGAGACGGTATTATTGACTCATTTATCGGAACTATAGCACAACAAAAGCCATCAACAGTGTATATATATATGTGATATATATCCGGAAAAAAAGTACTCACTTTTTTCCCACAGGAAAAAAGTAATTTATAAACAACAGAGATGAAATGCCAAACTTTTTTCCCGTCACAAAAAAAAATTATTTCCAACCGGAGAAAAAATAATCTCTGTTTAGATAGCGGCAGTTCTTTTTTCTCTGAAACGACAGCAAAGTAATGGTTTTAGTATACTATTGGATCCATTCAAACGGCGCAAAGGGGAATTTCGATAATACAAGAAAAACGAGCCAAACATGTGCCGTTACATAAAAAGTTATTGTGGGATCTAGAAAGGCTGTATGTAAAGATGAAACTCGATCATAATAGAGTAGCAATCGTGAAGGTGTACTATTTTTTTCTGATGGAGATTTTATCTGGAATCAATGGTTTACAGTATTATTCTGCTTGCTTTTTTATGCTGATCCTGATGAATCTTGTATTACTATTGATGGAATTAACATACTACATACCATTCACTAATTACTTGGCACATAACTTTTAGGGCTGTTAGGGTATCGTAAATTCGAAACTAGCGACTGAACTCCTGGCTTGATTATACAGTCAATTAATTCTCGTTTTCAATGTCGAATATATACTGGGTGGCCCATTCAAGACGATTCACCCAAGTTTTCTCCGTTGTGTTGCAATTAATGCAATTATCATATTCCAAAGTTGAAACCTTGAAGCATCAACTTTCGCATTTCAAATGGAACACCCTGTATTCCATTGCATTTTTAGATTTTCTTTGAGGAGCTGATTTCATCAATGTATCACAGTAGAATTTTTTCGTGTCGAAACTTTTCATTATCGGTCAAAACGGCGCACATATCCCTATCTTAACTTTCAATTCAGTATCTATTGACATTTAATTGGAACAAATATACAGGGTGGTTCAAGATTCAGAATTCTGATCACCCTGTAGATAATGAATCAAAAGTTGAGATGGGGACAAAAAAATCCTGAAGTTGAAGAATCTCGATGAACACTCTTATCTCTGGAATCATTCCCGCTAGACACCAAGTCTAATACATTGATGAATTCAGTTCTTGAAAATCAAGAGTTGATATCCGTTACGCTTCCAGGATTCAGCTTCAAAATATGATATAATAATAATAATAATAATAATGAATGATTTTCATTTTTCTTGGCGGAGTCAAAGGAAATAATAATAATAATAATGAAGATCAGAGAATGAGAAAGTAGGAGATTGAGGACTCATTTGTTTCCCGATAAATGATTGCTTGAGCTTACTCTTCAATGTAGTAAGAGATTGAGTTTCCCAATTTGTATCAATAGAGTGATAGGATACGGCGGCATGGCATAAGAAGGATCGCTCGAAAAAGGAAGTTCTATGGAAGGGTATAAAAATATTACCTAGCTGACAGAGGTCTCTTGAGTGAGCTTGTTGTCTGTATTGAATGTTATCTAAGAGATAAGTGGGCGTTTTATTCATAAAGTGTTTAAATAAGGTAGTGACAAGATTAAGTTCTCTTCTATTATACATTTTCAAGCACCCCATTCTATTTATGAACGGTGTTACTTGATCTCTATATCTAAGACCATAAATGAATCTCACACACGCATTTTGGACTTCTTGAATTCTAGCCGATTGAATCGTATCAAGACATGGGCAGACAAGATTGCTTACATGACTGGAAAATTTCGAATTATTATCGATAGTCAAACCATGATAATTGAAGAAGGATGTGTTCCCCGCCAATTTGAAATCGACTTGTCCGAGCGATTTTTCATTGATTGCAACACAACGGAGAAAACTTGGGTGGATCGTCTTTGATGAGCCACCCGGTACCTATATATCATCAATCCTCGACATATGCAACAGACTTTGTAATCGAAATTTCCGCAGAAGTTTGATATGATAATATGTACAATGATTTCAAAATTCCATCCTCCAGTTGCTGTTGCCAACATCAACTATAGAGATATTCATGGCCAACCACGCGTATAGAATTGAAATTCAAAACAACCCGATAGAAATTTCCAGTCCGGATACCTTTTCATTCCTCTTCCTGTTATCATTTGAAATATAACCCGGCCTTAGCTTCCTCACACAAATTGCTCCCGCCATGTTGGTCTTGTTTTTCCCAACAGCTATACGTTACCGCAAAACAAGATTCTTCGACAAACTTCCATGGTAAGCGTCAGACTAGATAGATACGTCTAATTTTTCTCGTTCTTGTCATGTGGCATAGACATAAATTCTCGGAATAGTGATTAACAACTGTAAGAGAGGAGTCAGGGAGCGAATAACACGTTGCACTGCATGAAGGCGATTGGGGCTGTACAAACTAGTCGAATGGGGAAAATTCCTTCACATGAATTTTCATAAAATGAGTTCGGAACTCTCCATTTTTATGTCCACGCTGTACAGAATGACAACCGATAAAGCCCGAGTCGTTTTCATTTTTCAAATTAAAGCAATTTCTAATTTACGGGACGGCAAACTGTGACGTTCATTCTGAATCTAGTCTGAAAATAGCTGATTGTGAAGAATATAGCTAGCGAATAGCTAACGAATAGCTAACGAATGAGGAACGATTGAAAAAAAATAGATAACCTCAAATGCACTCGGAGCAGGAATGCAGAAGGTAGTTTGCTTCATTCTGACAGGTTATGGTTTTGTTATTTATGCATTGAAATATCTCGAATCTCGATCCTAAACGAAAATATCATTGAATCAATGAATCTATCCTTCCTAATTTACTGCCATCGGTCAGAACAGAATGAAGCCGACACCCATGGCTCCTTCCTCTTGTTGTGCCTGTCAGTATTTTGAGTGGTGTGGACGGACTCGAAGTATTAGGCGCTGTTGCAAGATATAATCTTCCAAGAAAATAGATCTTTTTTATCAAGGAACGAATTCATTAGCAAAAAAATTACTGACAAGTTATGAAAGACATGTTGTAATATAACGATAGTAAAAATCATAGATACTATCGCAAAATATCATAATTTATCTTCATCAGTAATCAACTTCATTCAGCAAATGAGAGATTTATGGGAATTATTCATAATACTTGACAATGTAGGATTGAAGAACCTATTATATCCCATTGCTGTTATGATATAGTTATTATGCATTCAAAGAACAATTTCCGGATATCTAGACATATTGATAGATAAATATCACCACACAGTTTCATTCTGGTCAAAAGTGAACATCTCTTGAGTAGGTGGACAATGCGGTTGATGGTAAGCAACGTGATCTGAGTGGGCAGGGCAATTCATCGATCTTGGAAGTGTTTCTGAAAGTATGTTGAACATTATTAATAACATACCACGTCTCTAATATGTGCCTCAAAAAAATGGATCTTTGAGAACGATCGCTACTATATATCGAACAAGTTTGACTGAAATAGAACTCGATTGGATATATTTTTACTGAATTTGGTATCGGTGGTCTCTTGAGTAGGAATAGATGATGTTGTTTTGGAGTTATATAGTTCCGATTGTTGGTATCGTAATCATGTCCAAGCTACTCTCAGCAACACCATCAAGATCGCGATAAATTGCCCTGCCCACTCAGATGATACTTCTCACCATCAGCTGTCCCGATTGACCACCTAACAAAGAGATGTAAAATTTTGACCAGAATGAACAGTGATTCCACTAGATTTCCATAGATTTTTTAGCTTGTCACCTATTGATCGTTCAGGTGTCTTCTCATTTTCATGCTTCTGTATATTCATTAGTTGTGCCCTTAGAGGGCAGAATAAATGCTCTCTATGATTGTAAAACCTCAAAAAAAATCAATTCCCTGACGCCTACCCACTTAATCGCTTGTCAGGCTGAGGAGATCTTTCTTCTTAATTGAGATGCAATCAATACGGAGTTTGAAACATTGTTGGCGTCCTCCACCAATCAATTTGATAATCAATTATAAATGCCAACGACGTTCTAGACGACAATCCTACTGAAAGGAACTATAAAAAGTCAGCGAACTGTGGAAAACGGCAGCTGCGATAAGTGAATAAAATGATAATTCCATATTAAGAACTCCTTTTCTTGTTCTCTTCCCGGAAACTTCGCATCTGTATTTTTCTCGTGGGCTTCCGAGCCATTCTGCTGCCGACTATTCCCAATTATTTTCTAGGCACTAGAGGGCGCTCTAAACCGGGCTAATTGTTGCGAGGAGTCACTAGGTCTGGACCGAAATGGACGTTTTCTCGAGCGAACAAAAAGCTTCAATAGCGAATTAGGATTCCGTTTAGGCAATTTCGCAGTGCAAGCTGCACGGTACGACGGGTTTTTAGTAGTGCTAGTGCAATCTAATATGGAAAATCTGACATGGAAAGAGATCGTTGCCATCCATGGAATCTTCTTTGTTGGAACTGATTTGAATCTTACTCTCATTCTCATTCAAAATTAGCATTTTGAAGCTTGTGATGATTTTGTGTTTTCTTTCACATTTGAATCCTTGAAGAACTTTAGCACTCTCGAACAACGATGTGGAATTCTACCAATGTATGCAGTTTTCCATGCTGATCAATGTGGAGATGGAGTCGAAAATTGCCTGCATATATAGGATTGCAAACTCTCTGCCTCCTTCACAATTTACGTGAATGAAGATTCCCAGTTAGTGTGCTGCGCTCTGAGCTGTGGGGTATTGAGTTCTCAATCTGTTATTCTTTTGGAGAAGATAATGAAATACATAACTCTCCCAGAACAGTACATAATTGTTTACATCATATTCAGGATCCCTTTCGACTTCCGATGATACTCGAAGTGGGAGAAAGTGACGTTCAATGAATATAATCGCAAATGAATAGGTCACTAATGCTAAGTGAATAAGTCACTAATGACAAGTGGATAAGTCACTACTGACAAATGCATAAGTCACTAATGACCAGTGCTGTGTTCAATAACGGTTATTAATGTGAAATTCAATGGAACTTGCGATTTTTTCATACTATATCATTCACCGTGGGATCGAAAACACAGCCATTGGGAAACAAAATTCGCGATATCAAATGGTCCCTTGTTATATAATAATATTTTCATCCAGAAGCATCTTTGTTCCTCCTTCCTTCGCATTTTTCTGAAGTTTTCATAAAGGCATTCCGAGGCATGACATTATTTGTATTGGTATAATAATAATGATGTTGAAAAATTAGGTTACAAGAATGGCGAACTGTCTTCCGTCGTATTCAGAATTACATAAAATATTATCTTCTAGACCTCCTATTGTCCTCGTATTTTCAAAATGATGATTTCTATTATGTTGGGCATATCAATGAAGGGAGGATATAAGGCGAATTGCGAATGGGGAATTACTTTATTGGCATTCTAGTGCTGAATTTATCAATGTAGTCAATAGAATATGATTGATTGAAACTCGTGCATTGCTTGATCATTCCTCATAATTTAGAGGAGTGTGTAAAATATGTGTGCAGTAAAAAGAAAACTAATGAAGCAACTCATTTCTATGTTCTGTAATTTTTGAGAAGGAAGAATTTTCATAATAATTATATTTCAAACTGTTAGAAAAGATTATTGAAGAGGAATATTCTCAGATATTTCATGAACATGAAAACAAATCGATACATATGAAGAAATACATTGAGAGTTCACATCTATCTGAGAAGATATTAAGTGGACACAGTATATCAATTGTATATTTGCGAAAACTGATACCATTCATTTTTCAAAAATGAAACTTTCATCATTTCGTTATTGTCGAATAGTTTATTGTGATTCATCCAAGGTCTTATACCCACTATTGCTACTGTGTAAGCAAAACATGATCGTGATTTTGAGAACATTGTGTGAATCTAATCGTTTGTGATTTTTTTCACCTGCAAGAAACACTTCTTTTTGACTAATTCATCACAACACTAAATACGCGGTACACAACTGTCTCACTGACTGATTGACTGCTTGACTGACTGCTATTACTCCTTCTTATTTATTAGTTGCCTTGGTTTATCAAATATTCTATATTCTTCCATACACATCTATCGTTTAAACACCTTTTCATGTTGTATTTCAGAAACTGTCAATTGTATTTCAGAAAATATCAATTCAAATGACAATTTTTGCAAACAACGAGAAAAGGTGTAGATTACCTCTTATTTTCCTTTCTGATCTATTGAGAATCTTCCATCACCACCATATATTGTGTGTTCGGAAATACTTCATTATTCTGAAAGGATGCCGTTGTTTCACGACATCCTGTATATAGATAACTTCCATTCAAGTTCTAATCCCCACACACATCTTGTTCGACGAAATCCTATTAACTTTTCGATCATGGTTCTTGCCATGCTCCAGGTTTAGCGGTTAATTTACATTGAAGCAGCTTCCGAGTCCGAAAAAGATTAGTTTCCCTCAACATCACAATTACTTTGTCCCACATTTGCATGTCAAAAGAGGGATATTCAATGCACGGTTTGGCTCATCCCAGACAAAGGAGGCCTTTTTGTTTGGTGTAAAATATCCGGAAAAGTGTATCCGTCAAATGTGACCGCAGGAATATCAAATGTTAGCCTTTTAATCCAGTCACCTAGTACATTTCACCACCGAACATGAACGTTTATGTTCGGTGATTTCACCTTGCATGGTTCGGAGTAGTAGGTTTCTCCTTTTTATATATTGTTCGGGATACAGATCCAATTTTTCGACCCCGGCGACCTTCCGGATCACGGCCATTTAACGTTTAAATGGCTTAAAATTTGCACTTTTTTCAGATTCTGCCATTTCTGACCATGAAGGAGTACTTTTTCAACGGAAATAATTTTATTAATTTCTAAAGAATATAATATTTCATGACTTTAGAGCTGAATATAATCACACACTCACTCTTTGGCTTCATTGGAACACCATAGAAAGGTCGGCGACCTTTCACTTTTCTATCGATACGTCCACGGGAAATGTTCTTCGGAAATCTCTGCTATCATCCCTTCACTAGCAATACCAATCAGACGAACTAGACAAGCCCAGTCAGCACATCCTTTCGTTGTCAACCTCGAAAGATGTCGAACAGCACTTTATCAAGACTCCTTCATCCATAGAACGGCTAGGCTCTGGAATTCATTGCCTGTGGAAGTATTCCCAACAACATATAATCTCCAAAAGTTCAAAAAAAATTCCAATACCTACCTCTCCTGTCCCTATCCTCCCTAGGAACGCACGATGTTCTTTGAACATTATAGGGATTCCCTTTCGTGCGCTCCAAGCGATAGAAAAAAAAAATGTATGTACAAAACACATAATTTCAAAGTTGGTCACAAATGGGTCTCCTATAATCAGAAACAAAAACGCAAACATAGTGGTTACAAGAAGAAGTAAGTATAATAATATTTTTTATTATTCAAAATCAAGTACATTTCAGTTTTGTTCAGTCATCTTAGAAGGTTCATTCTTTTGCTGGTCCAGTTCTTGCTCTTGAGGGCTCTGAGGAAATAAAAATTCTCCATCCAATTCATCCTCATCTTCTATTGAGTCGATATCAGAAGTTTCCGTGATTATCTTTGTTGATTCTCATACGACTATCCACTGCATTGACCGCAGACAATAAAGTATTACAAGCCTGCTTTTCTGCAGTTACATGCATTTCGACATCATTTCTTAGAGTTGCGGGAAATCATCTGCATCAAATGTGGAAGATCCACATCTCTTGACATCATCACTGAAGAGAGGCCATGTTCTGTTACAGGCCAACTGATATCCATACCCATCTATCTCTGCACTTGGTGATGAGTACGAAGTGAGTGGTAACAAGCCGCGTCTTGGGATGGAGGGAGTCTGGCAAGGTTGAAATTGTTTTTGGTAAAGAGCTGGTAGCGCAGGTTTTGTGTGTAGTGTTTCTCACCATATATTACGATGAAAATGTGGTCTCGTGCTCCAGTTACATCATCTTGCGTTGCATTGGACTTGGTAAAAACCGCTAATCTCTTGTTTGGAGCGGAATTATTTTGAATAGATTGGAGAAAATTGCCTTTTCATTGACCGAAGAAGGATGATGTGGAATCACAGTCAGTAAAGGCATGGATGAGAGGAATGAGATGATGTATTTTCTTCCACATCTGAAGGAACATCAGTTCCTGATAAGCAGATTTCAAAGTTTGGTGAAAAAGCCTCAGTCCTCAAGAACAAGAACTGGAACAGGAAGAAGTAACTCGAACCTGGACTTTTTGAGAGGTTCTAACAAAACGGAAATGTGCTCATTTTGGAATTACATGAAATAATATTGTACCTACTTTGTGTCTTGTGAACTATTAGGCCTACAGTACTTATGATTCATCAGAAATTAATGGAGTTGTTTTCATTGAAAAAGTATTCCTTTATGGTCAAAAATGGCGAAATCTGAGAGAGATGCAAATTTTTAGCAGTTTATACGTTATATGTATGGCGGTGATCTGGGATGCAGCCGAGGTCGAAAACTTGGATTTGGCATCTTGGAACTATCTCAAGCATTATAAAAAAAGTAACCTTCCACCCAACCATGTGAGGTGGACCCCTTCTTGAGGACAAGGTATCTGGAGTACTTGTTATTTCGAGAGATCAAAGAGATTCGCGAAATAAAGCGGCTTTTCTACAAAAGCTATTGCAGAGAGAAATAATCAGGAGAGGTGGTACAACCAATGCCCACAGAAATCAATAACATGAAACCTACTCTGTACGTCTATTATATCGTCGAAAAACGTAAACAAAACCCATTAATTTTGCATCGACATCCATTAATCCTCAATCAGTTTTTCACCACGCATGAATTGCCAAATTTTCAATCCCAACATAGCCATTTGAAAACAAATTTCAAGTAAACTTTTCATAGAACCCTATTCAATTGCCGAAAATACATCATCGGTTATCGATTCAAAAATAACGAATCATTGTATCGTTCAAGTCTTATTACGAAGCGTTGTTTCAAATTCGATGAAGAGTACGACAATCTCAAAACAAGACAATATTAAAGCAACTAATGATAATCAATATAATAGCTATAGCTATAGGACATATCAAGAAATGCGTACAAGATTTTAATTAAACCAATATAGCCACAAGCAATTGTCATCTCATATATTTCATTCATGCTTTATTATGAACTACTGATGGCATTTGTGTAATAAAAGGCTAGAAGTGACTTCTTATAAGAGCAAGAACATTTCAAAACTGGAATAAGTAACACAATGTCAGCTCTGGAATAAGTGTGATCACGTGAAAACGTAGACCGACGATACCGTCATAGAATTATTACCTTGTATGAAGGGCATTCATCCATTTCTTGAAAAGGATAAAAAATATGGAGTTGTAACAGCAACAGATTGACCCAAAATGACTTGAATATCTGGAACAGCACTAAATGGCCTTATTGAATAGCAACAGTTTGAGATATCTCTTGGTTTATGTAAATGTTATCAATTTCTTTCAATACCATTCAAAGTAAAGCTACTTCAGAGGTGTTCAGTGTCCACTGGACACCTTGACCTTCGAGCCTTGAGAAAAACTATAGAAGAATGTAAGTAGATCTTGATATATGCAAGCACGTTGGCTTAATTCGTCTTGTTATATAGGATTGAACGGTTATTGGTTGATGGCTTATGAAACTGCACCTGGAGGCTCAATATAGTATTGATATAACGTCTGAGAGCTCTCTACCTGAACCCTTATTGACTATATTATTATGGGTGTCATTCGGATAGAAGGAATTACCTGAATCGCTCTCCATCTGCCTACAGATATATCTATGTTGATATAATTGTGAGATTGACTAAATGTACGAAGAAAGAAAGTTCCGCAAAGAATCAACACTCAGTGGACTCAATGTGTCTTCTGGTCCGATTCCATAACTTCACACAGAACAGGTGGTTTTCAGGTATTTATTCAGCTGACAGTGGCCTGTTATGGTACCAGTGGCAAAATGTGAAACCATCTTTCCTGTTTTTTTCGTCTGTATGAACTTTCGTTTGCCATCGAGATGTCAGCATCATGTTATTCTTCTTCAGGAAAGTTTCTTTGTCACTTATTTTTCCAACTTTAAGGAAAACAGTAAGGCGATTGTTATGATCCAATGAAAACGCGGCAATATTGGAGAATGTGAGTTTGGGATCTGAATGTACGGCCCAACGACTGGTATTTTTCGAATGAATTATTCATATGGTTCAACAGGATGCTGTTTTTCAGAAGAATTTGGCTGCAAGATATCTTATAGTCGCGGAAAAAGTTGCTCAAAAATTACTTAAGATACTTCTCATAACATTTGAGGGGACTCTTTATATAACATTTTCAGTGATGGCTTGCATCATTTCAGGTAGAAAATCAGCAGAGCGAATGATGTCGAATCAACAAATATAGATTTTTGTATATGATTTTTCTCATTTTTCCGTTTCTAGAATCATTATCAGCATGTCTTTAGAATATCGCTTTATAAGACAGATCAGTTGATTCATCACTACACGCATCAATAAACTGACCAAATGGAAATATGGTAGCAGAGGAGTTATACAAATGAGAAACCCAACAAAACGTCAGAAATGGATATTTCTCCTTGAATAACATACCGAAAGTACTCAGTGAATTCTCATGTTTTATTATAATATTCTGGACTTCTACAATTCCAGTAGGGGATATTCCGCATATTTCATAAAATGATTTAACATTGAAATATTAGGCTCACCCAGCGTAGCCCTGGATGAAAGCATGCTATATATTCCTGAGGTTAGCCTATATTAAATTCACATTCCACATCTCGCTGATGTCACCAGAGATGTCAACCTTCGTGTTAAAGCAAATGGGAAATTCAAATCGAAAATCAAGTGGAGTGTGTATAGGATGTATTCCATATATGAGGTCAAAATAATTAATCTATGGAAAGTTTTGGACTCATTGTATTCATTAACTTGAATGTTATTCAAATGAAAATACGAATGGAGAAGATATTTGAAATATTCTTTTGTGGGGTGGAAAGCTTGTTATCGAAAGTAGGTACCTAAACTGTTTTGCTCTTCGATTCCTTCAATACTGAGAGGATCTATATTTTCAAATCACTTATTTTCCCTTTCCACTGAAATCTTCATATTTAGGGTTCTCTAGTTCAATGGTTGAAATTCACGCGAGATAACTGACGTCAGCCCAATCATTGAACGTTCTTGGATTCAAATTACCATTCAATTTCATCAGCCCATTCAGTTTCAAGTTCTGAGAATTTGGTGTATGTGGAGTCGAAGTTTATGCACTAGCGGTTTTGCGGGTGTGAAGTGATGCTTTACCGCCCCATATTCTCAAATTCTTTCGATCCACTCATCGATTGATGAAATACTTTGCACTCTCATCTGATTCTATGATTTCCATCATGATATATATTGTCTCCTTCATCCGATCTTATAATATCTTCGTCATCACTTGACTAACGCAATTCTTTGACTAATTGTTTTTCTGCTGTATGAAGTTTGATAGCTGAATTTGCTATTCTCATATACATTTTTCATGTTGAAAACGGGAGTAGATTCGTTCCCGAAACGTCCAAAGCAAGGTGAGAATTTGATAGTTTCTCTATATACCTTTATTTTCCTTCTCCGAACCTTCTTCAGAAAAAATTGTCACTGACGAGCTAGTAAATTTTTCTTTTATGGTCTCTGATAGGAAAATTCTTTGAACGCAATGACATTCTGTTGAAAATCATCTGATTTGTCCTTATCACACGTATATTGATATAATATGAATATTTTCATTTTATGGAAACGAGGGGAGAAAATCCCAAAAAATCTGGAATAATGAATGATATGTTATGACGAAATAATTAGTTGAAATCTGAAATATAAATCATAAAGGCTTCTATAGCCTAAAAAGTGTACTGTCCGAATTGAAAAACTGAGTTTAAATTCATCGATCAAATTCCACAGTAGCAGGATGTTCAAACTGGAGCAAAAATACGTCATTCACATAGTTCGCATCAATCGCTTTGTAGTTTTTTGTAGAAACTAAATTGTCCAGATAGAAAAAACATTCAAAGAGAATTGCCTATCGATTTTCACAAGGGATATTCTCTCCCTTTCTTTTTCCGATTCGATACAATAATGAAACACGACGTTGTTGCAGACCTAAGCTGAACAAAAACCGTTTTGAAGCGTAGTTCGGCAATTGCTGTGAGCGTTTCAGTCCGTCCTTCCAAAGTGTGAATCAATAGGAACTCCGGTCACAAAATCAGATACTGATGGACAATGCGGAAATACTGTTTGATCCGCTAGATGATTCCACTCGCCGAGAGTCCTCACTTAAGTAGAGTGTCTTTCAATAGCTCGTGAAGTTTCCAGCAGAGGAGGTCCTAATCAATTCTGGTAGAAACTGGTAGAAGTGCGGTGAAGAAATCTTTCAGATAGCACTTAATCTTCAGGAGAAAATATCAGGAACATGCTTCGACCTCCACGTTAGGAGCATTCTAACTGTTGATTCATCAGGTTCAAACATAAGCGAATTTATATCACACAAAGTGACAGATAAGAAATGCAAAAATCTTATCGACTGTCCCGTAAACACGACCATAAAATTACTGAAGCCTCTGTTGTGAGTCAAAAAAGAAAATAATTGAAAAATCAATAAACTGTTTGAACGTCACTGAGTGCCGAAGCGTTTTTCAGATGTTGATAAAGAAAGGTTCGTCCCAGAGTTTTTTTCAACCATTTCAACAACACTGTATATTTTCGAACATGTTCCATGAGATTTCGAACACAAAGGATGTAAAACATTTCGACAGTCAAGTGAATCAGTTCCATGATATTGGACCATCAAGCCCAGCCCATACTGTTCAAGTTTGCAAGATAAACTTGTCTTCGATATTCACCTTGATCTAACTTTTGACTTTCGATCATCAAAGAGGAAAATCGATCGAACTCAGAGGCTTGCAAACAAACAGTAAGGGATTTTCCATGAATATGTATAGAAACGATTTGGAATATCCTCGAGTTGTAACTAATTCGATAAGGATATAACCCCTCTCATATCACGTCACATCAGAGGACCCCATCTGAATGCAAGAGGTCCTAGAGTTTTATCGATGTAACCGCCTGTGGCTACTCCAACGGTTTTATCAGTTACAACAAAGAGTATAATCCAGGTCGGCAATATGAATCCCAGTTCTCGAATTGCTCAGTTCTGGTACTTTTCGTGAAAATACTCTCAGCCAAAGATAGAGATAGAACACATCCAAACTGTGTACATCATTCCATTGCTGATTCACTCAGTTCGAAACAAAGACTTTTTCGTAATAACCATGTATAATTTATCATAATGTCAAAATTCAGTTTGGTTGAGATTCCAGCTCTCCTTCATTGATGCTTTGTGATAAAAAACATGTCTGATGGACCTGAAGCCATATCTATTTATAACAGGAATGATTGAAGTTATGATATTCATTCAATATCAATAAGAATAGATGCATAGTCTTTCCTTTTTAATAATAAACAATACACTATATCAACCACCTATATTGATAAAGGTAGTATAATTTGAATTTACCGTTGATGAGAGATAGAATATGAGGCTCATAGAAAGTGATACATATAAGAACACATCTTGAGACCAAACCATCAATGGATTTGAGAGATATGTATATCTCTAGGGTGAGCTAAAAAATGAGTTTTTGCTGTCTTTGGTGATTGTTTTGAATTTGATGTAACCACTACGAAATGATCACTGATGCAAATGACAAAAACCAGTCTTCTGAACAAGTATATTAATATTAATATAATGGCAAAATTCTCCAATTTTCCAAACTGTATACCAAATGATCAGTGGAGGATTCATAATGACTTACATTTTATTTATGGACGAAACATTAATATTGTAAAGTTTGATGGTAAGAAATAAACTCCTGATATTTTCGAAAATTCACAACCTGTTTTTATCGATATTCTTCCAGTAATACTTAAAATCTATGGATGAGCCTAGTGACTTATTCAGATGATTTGAGTCCATGAAGAGGAGTGAATCCAATATAATTATTAACAGAGTGCAGAATGTGAAATCTAACGATTTAGAATTAGCGAATGATTCAATATTTCTAGACCTATTGCGGAACAAATCAAATTCATGATTGAATTTCGTGTTTTGAGAATTCGATTACCATGAATTAGAATCATGATTCATTGAATAGATCGTTAATTGACCATTGACCTGATAATGGCTATACGTCTATCAATATTGTACTAGGTCATAAATTACATGATATTGCAGTTATTCAATTATTTCCGACACAAATCCCACAATTCGGTTTATTATGATAATTTGTCTGTCACTTCCGATTATATCAGTTAACAAAATGGATTAACGATTTGTATTACCACATCTGTCTAGTCATTTTCCCCATCTAGATTTATTTCCCGCTTTTCAAACATTTCCCAAAATCCTTCTCTGTGGCAAACTTTGCTAATTACCTCATCAAATAACCACATTTTATATTTTTATATGACATTGGTTCCGGGTAAATTGAGTGATTCCACTCGACAAATATTGATTAGGTCCGACATCGATGAAATAAACCTCTGGTGTACGCACTTCAATCCTTTCCTGTTTTACAATTCCTTAATTTTCGCCTATTTCGATAAACATAACATGGCGTGGGTGAATGTCGCTAAATTTAGTCTGGTGCCGTACCAAAATTACAGGCATCAATGTGACAATTGTGACCGAATTGTGACCAATGAAGATAGGGAATACATTTTGCGATTTAGCCGCATCAAGGTTGGTAGAACTGATGTTGATCATAAGTTCTAAGAATCACGCCATCTAACATTCGATATGTGAACCCCACGTCATCGTCTGAAATTCAATTGTTCATATCAAGAACCAGTCTGACGAAACAAATGAAGAGTGAGCGCACCAGAGGTTTATTTCATCAATGGTCCGACCACGTTAACTTTGGGACAGCATGTGACGCAACGCATATGCATATTCAATGCATACGCGACCACGTGCTGTCCCAAAGTTATCGTGGTTGGACAAGGGAAACAGTGGGACCTCACTTAGTTTAAATATTTTTTCATTCAGTCATTCATTTATGTATTAATTCATTCATCTGAACCTGAGCTGAAAGAAGGAATGCATATTCTGAATCAACAACATTGTAATTCAACAAAAGAGCTTTAATTTCATGTCAGTTTTTGGAGAGGAATTACTGATGGAAAGTCAGTAAGAAAATGTATCCAATTGGAAAAAGAAGTTTGAGAGTTTTTGACAAGATAAATCCACCACAATATACGAACAAATGACAATATCTGATCATTATAACCTTCATTGATGACTTCGTGTTTCTTGTAGTTTGCGGAATTTATTTTTTACGCTTATTTTTTGTGGTTTCTCTACACTTGGAAAATACCCAACAATCAAACTTGACACGACAGAAATTGGAGTGACATCAGGAGCATACCAACTAGATGATGTATAATTTTGAAAAACAGGCATTTTTACAGAGACAATTTGATTCATGTATAAAAATTCCCATAAGCCGATGTGGTTTTGTCATAATGACAGCGAAAAAAATTTGGCCCCTCAGTTTTCCAGCGACAAAACGGACCATAACTTTCGGAACCATGACAACCAGAATTGTGAACGAATCTTTGATGGCATCAATCTTCCCTAATCTTGCGTTTTCATAATAGTATCTATTCATTCTGTAGAAATGTCGCGATTTGGGGTCGAAATAAACAATTTGATAATTCAATTTTGATTGCCTTCAGGAAATTCAACTGAAAAAACAACCAAGCTTCCAGGCAACAGAATTGTCATTGGAATGTCAAGTTTACTTCGACAAAGAAAACTTTCGTGTGATAAGTGATGAAAAAAGTGCATCCTTTTTAATCGATGTCAAAATGACTCACGTCATCATCAAATAACGTTTTCTTGGAGGAGTTGATTCATCACAGATAATCACTGCATTCCGTCAGTTAGAATTCCAATTATGCAAATCATAATGAAAATGAGTCAACATTTTTCCAAATAATCTACTAACAAAGTACTGCTAGCTAATTATAGGACATTCTGTGAACATCGAAAAGATGATTGTTGATGGATCTACGAAAGATTAGAACAGAATAGAAATTTATTGATTTCATTAGATCACAATTCCTTATTTTGAGTGTAAGGCTCTATTTCGATCAAGTATGATTTCAATGACCGCATGAAACCGCTGATGTGCTCAATCGTTTTTATTGCCTGCGGCAGACGGTTATAAAAATTCAAGTGAACTATTGTACCTCTTTCAGTGGAACTTCTGTTGTGCCTGGGAAACGCATAATCAGTCATAATCAGTCATTTGTCGTATATTTTGTTATAATAATGAACAAAGGGTTATTCGTATCAATTATACTATCGAAATGATATTCCGTCGTTCGTCTAATGAAATGATGATCATGGCTTGATAATACTATTATACCTCCTCGCACTAGGTCGCCTACTAGGTTTTCATTTAGATCGACAATGATAATACCTAAAGGCGATGGGATATACTAGTGAAAGGCGAAGAAAGGGCCTAAGGGTAATGACAGTCGAGGACTGGAAATGTTCGTTTGTCTCTTCTGGCTCCCGGACGATGACAAAATAAATGCTATGCCGGGGTGAGAGGTTGGGTTGGGATGTTTCGGGAAAGCCATTCATGGAAAATGATTAATACGAGCGGAAGAGTTCATTTTAATGCGCGTTCGAGTTGGGTCGTTCAATTTTGTTCTGCTTATTCAAGGAATGAAGAAAAAAATTAATGGATATCTACATGTATTTGTTTAATTTCGAAATATGGAAATTGAAATTTTCAATCGACATGTTGAGAGTTTTATTGACTTCTTGCCCCTCAGAAATTTGAATTCTCATTCGCTATATATTATCTTTTATGAATTCAATAATGGAACAAGGGACTAGGTACCTCATTCGCCTTTTCTAAAGAATTAATTCTACAAGATTCGACATCTTAAACATAATAGTATAGTGGATATTTGGAGTGGAAAGCTCGAAATAGAACAAGGGTTTTGAAGGACATATAGTAATATAGTCCACACGGATACTATACTTTACGCTTTTTTAATTAATACACTTTGAGATCATAAACAGGGTATTTCGTAATATGTGGGACGCATTTCAAGAGGTGATAGTATGCCAAGAAAATGAAAAAGATCTCGTAACCAAAATTCATAGAAGGCTTCATTTGCGAGATACAGAGTGTTGAAGTTGAAAATATTCATAGAATTTTTTCATGTCCTTCCTGTATGGCTTATCGTGATGGCAAAATTCAATTTGTTATGTGACTGCCACAATTACAGAATGATATATTTCATGGTTATAGAGAAATCTGAACAGATGCCTCGAATGGACTATCCGACATCACATCAAATTTTGGATTAAATTTGGTAATTCAATACTTGGTGTTTTTTTTTTACAAAATTGCATCTTCTTCCATATTTTCGAATGAAATTTCGAAAAGTTTCATCGCCACCCACCCATGTTTTTCTGAAAAATCACACATCAATACCCCTTAACGGTGCCACTGGGGGTCAGATTGACCCAGAACATCAAGAATTTTTTTTGAGCGGTTATCTAAAAATCCAATGAAACTTATTTTTTATTTTCAACTCGAACACCCTGTATCTCACAAACGAAGCCTCCTACGACTTCTGTTCAGAAGAACTTCTTTATTCTCTTGAGACGACCTATCACCTAAGTGCGTAAATCCTCATATTGCGAAACACCCTGTACATGGAAATAACAACTTATAATGTGAAATGATTGAACATTTATTCATTCAGATTCATTGAAAGAGTTTTTCCGAAAAAAAAAACTTCCATTTTTCTTCCCGAAAAGAAATATTTCAATGAGTATCCGTTCATACCAATCATTGCTATTCGGGAGGATTAATTCAAATTCATGCATGTCATTATCCTAGGAAAATTGTTTTCTCCCCTTCTAATTACTAGAGATAGGTATAGTTTTTTTATGTTCTGGTTTCCACGAAAAGGGATTTCCTGTAATGTTCAGGGAACATCGTGAAAACCAAGAGAAATCAGGTAGGAATTGGTGTTCTTCTTGAATTTCTGAAGGTTGATATTTGAGATGGGCATCGTTCATGAAAATATCTATAAAATAGAGCCAGATCGCCAACTTTTCTTCTGTGTTCCAGAGAAGTGAGTGAGTTTGTGAGCGAGGCATCACCCACGAGACGAATTGTCCTTTTTTTGGACAGAATCCAACAGTTTCAGGGTATCTATAGTTTGTTCTCTAAATAATTTCTTTACTGCCTGTACTAACCGATGTTGACTGCACGACTTCTTCTACAATAATGAACTCTCGCTTCACTCCTCTCCAAAAAGAATTCCAGAATAATAATGTAATAGCTCGACGATTCAATCACAAGTTATTCAGTTTCAAAACGATCGGCAGTCGCCAAAGACTGTCCCCGCACGTTTTCTTCAACTCACATTTCAATTTGCCCTCTGAGATTTCAAGACACTGAACAAACTCCACATTTTGGCTTCGGCAAATAATCCATTCTCTCCACGTACCACTGTGTCATTCCTCGTTTTCGAGAGCACCTATAAGTGCAGTCGACAAAAAACCCATCCTCTTTGTTAAACACAATCATAAATTCCGCGTGGAGCGTGGATCCGAATCACCATTAGACTCCTCGGATATTCTTGCGAAATCCCCATCGAAACTTTATCGGCACAGACTTCCGTTAAAAGCATAGCAACTCTTTCGAATCAATGGCGGATGTATGCATTAATCAAAATCGAGAAGGCTCAAACTGAAAAGTTTCCCGAGAAACAAGTAATTGTTACTCGGATGCTATTGAAGTTGTCCAAGAAGATAGATTTGATGGGGATAAGGGGATATCGAAAGCAATAATTACGATTTTTGCCAATCATTCTACGAACGCTCTGGAACTGACATCCTGAAATGAGTGAAACAGATTCCAAACATCTCTAAAGTAACCCATAAAGGATTGGACGCCAATTTAATTTCTTTGGAGATGTCAAATATCCAGGAATAATGCTAGACAAATATCTCACGTGGAACCAATTCCTGACCAAAATCGTCAGTTGGGCAGTCTCAGCTCTATGGATATTTGAATGTTTGGTCAAACATACCCTGAAACTGTTGGATTCTGTCCAAAAAAGGGCCATTCGTCTCGTGGGTGATGCCTCGCTCACAAACTCACTCACTTCTCTGGAACACCGTATAAAAGTTGGCGATCTGGCTTTATTTTATAGATCTTTTCATGGACGATGCTCTTCTGAAATATCAACAATTGTTCCTCCCTTGGCAGTCCCCGCGAGATGAACCCGTCGAGTTGAGACTTCGCACCCCTTCGTGGTCACTTTGGAGACCTGCAGAACATCTCTTTCCAAAGATTCGTTCATTCAACGAACTGCGAGGCTCTGGAACACATCGCCAAGGGAGGTGTTTCCCGAGGCATATAATCTCCAGAAATTTGAGAAGAACACCAATTCCTACCTTATTTCCCTTGGTCCTCACGATGTTCTCTGAACATCACAGGATATCCTTTTTCGTGGGAACCAAAACATAAAAAAAACAAAAGAGAATGATCTACTGGTCACACCTCACGTTGGTTAGGCCTATGGTCACATCCGCTCCTCTAGAATGATGTACCAAGAGTAGGAAAAAAATAACACGACATAAGCTGAAGAAAAATCCAGAGATTCGCATGCCATTACATTACAGTGGCAATACCTACGTGTCCCACTGCAACAATGGAAGCTATGCTTGATCTACTTGCCTTGCATATTTTCATCAACAGGATTTTCAGTGAAAATGGGACCTTTTTCTAGCCAGGCTGAGTTTTGACTGTGCATGTGCAGTGGTCAGTGCCAATGAACCTCGGCTGGACAGAGTGTTCCTTGTTTGGTGTTTGGATAGGCTCTGGTGTTCATGGACCCAGATTTAGGCTATCTGAAGCCTATGGTCACTACCCCACCATATTCCAGACTTAAATACATACCATTAACCCATGCGCTCAAAGGTGCCTGAGCAAATTACATGATGGCTTTGAAATACTGATACAACTGTGAAAACCCAATGAAGGCACACTTATGTGAGTCCCAGAGAATGAATGAATAAAAAGGAATTACCTGATCTCCTATAAGAAAAAAGTTGCACAGTCTGCATTCTTTGGTCCTTGGCCTTTCTGTGGGGTAAGCAAATGTCTATCAATGGCGGAGTTGAGGAAATTAGAAGAGGCTGAAAAGTCCTCCTACTAAATTGCAACGCCAGGTCAAAGACCCTTTACAAAACAGGGCCAAGAATCTTCTCAGTCTCACAGCTTTCTCATGACATGACACTGCCCTCTGAGGAACCATCTCAAAAATATTGGCGATGGTATTGCAACAACGCGACCGAAATGTTGAAACACATACTTCGTTCTTGTTCATGTAATGTATTAGTTCGCCAAAGGCTAAAGTCCTCTTTTTTGACCTTGCAAAGGAATGTGAGTGCCCATTTTGGTTCATGAATCATTCATCATGAGTGTACACTGGACCATCATCATTTGCTGTTTGAAAATTCACGAAGTCTATATAGGAAATAGACTGTGAGACCTTTCGAAGAGGTTCCGCGAAACATCCTGATCGACAGTAGTTCACAAACAGTCCCCTGAAATACGAAATTTGCCGTTTCAATGAGAAGAAATTACATAATTGTCGAACTAGTCAACATATATTCACGTAAACGGCAATCAATTCGATACAACCTTCGGACTCGAACAACAGACGCAATTAGAAAATCCAATTCCACTGCTTCCTGTATAAACGTTTCGAACCTTCTGAGCGTTCGGCCCTGTCGAATACGAGTTATTCGCGCAAATTGGCAGGATGATCCGGATTAATCGAGGATTATTCAGAATCCAAGGATATAACATATATGTAACACACAACGAATGAAATAGATTCATCCCATACCGTGTACTGGCATTATCAGACTTGAATGCCAGTAATGGATTTGTAGAATTGTACACGAAATTTAGAATTACTTTAGCACTCTGTATCCTGAATCCCTGCCTGAGACAGTGGCGTATGCGCCTTTTGGTGATTTTTTCATTAAACACATACATCCTTGGGATGTCACATTCATGTCTCACTAGATAATAATGCGAATTACAATAGAACATCATTGGTATTGCCAGGAGACTCTGTATTTTCAAAAACATTCGCATTCGCGTCACATTTCATTGGATTGGAGACTCAGAATGAACGTGAATTTGTGAGGCTACCTTACAACCAAGAGACTCACAGAAACTTCACATTCTTGTCTAATTATATAACAAACCCAATCAATCAATCAATTTTGCTGTTGAATGAGGAATCGCTTAATACGTATGGCATATTTCATTTGGCATAAAAAGACCAAAAGGGTCCGGGATAGCAGTCATTGTGATTTCAGTGTGACTCTCAATTCGAGTCACGGATGTGATGTGTGGCTTGAATGTGATGCCTTCTAATATCTCTGGGATCAATTTGTGTTAACTGGGTTCACACAGGGTGTTCCAATAAGGTGTTACGAAGGGTATATTGTACCGAGTGACATACGATATAAAGTACCAACCGCTGTAACTCTTCAATTTTCAGCAGTGGAAGAAAAATTAAAACAAACAGACTGACAGGGGATTTTTATTCCTTCGTTTCACTATAGTTTTCACTATCTAGGAAAATATACAGAGGGCAGCAAAAAATGTTCAAATTTCAAATATATCTCCTTATCATATTGGATAGACCTCTTGAAGAGCTTTCCAAGAATACTGCACTCAATAGAATTATATCTTCTTTATCTCTCAATTCATGAGCATTCAAAACTGACAGAGTTTCATCGATGTTTGGATGTTTTACAAAAAAAAAACGTCATGAAATTGATTGCGAATTCATGTATATTTGCTATATCGCTACCAATGGTACCAATTTTCATTAGTGGTGATCACTGAAAATGAATATTGTAATCATTGAAATGATTCAAAACCAATCGGAGTTTGTTAGCCCAAATATTTAAAAATTCAAAAGATAATAATTATTATTGAAACTACGGTATTTTTGGAAGGCTCTTCGAGAGGTCTTTTCAATGGTGAGAAAATTTATAGGGTGTTATATTCCAAATTCATACACTTTTTGCTACTTCTTGTATATTTTTGCAGATAGTGAAAATGTATATGTTGACTCGAGAGAAAAAAGAAATCCCCTGTAATGCCGCAATTCTTTTATTTTTCTTCTATTGTAAATAAAAGAGTATAGAAGTTATCAATTTGAAATTCAGTGAGGTACCTTCTTCCTAAAAGATCATTATTTCAACCATTTTCAAGATTTTCAAAATCAACAGAGTGATTCATTTTTGAATGTAAAGGTTTCCTTATCCCCCCAAACTTTTTCGTATTACCCCTCTAACATCATCTAGTCACCGGATTATATGATTTGTTCAATTCAGAGACTTTCATTACCTCTCAACTTTTTTCAAGAAACGAACCGTTTTCCAAATAAATGAGCATATCCGTTCTAAAACAGGTTAAATTTGTGTACTTTTTTCTTAAATTTGGATGGAGAAGATATTTTGAAATAAAATCTCCTCCTTAACCACCCTGTATCTCTTAAACCAGCAATATTTTATAAGGCATGTTGGGCTAGATCTTCATATTTGGGTGCTTACCATCTGTGGTTCAGAGATTTCCCATTCTTAATTAAATTAATAAAATCATTAAAATGTCTTAGTGGAAAATGAATCTCTTCAACAGCGAATAACACAAAAACCGTTGAAGCTAGACAATTTGATAAGGAGTACATTTTGCATGTGAAATTGAACGAGTTTTCAGATCTTCCACTTATTTTAACTATCAATGAACTGACATAGAAGATATGATGTAAATTATCGAAGTAACAAGAGTACCACTATAAGTTGCAAATTCATATTCCTCATGTCAAAACCTAGAAATACTAGATTTCATGCGTTCATGCTGTTGAAACTAACAAAGTAATTGTGATATTTTGAAATTAAATCTCCCCCTAGAACACTCTCTATCTCATAAACCAGCAACATTCTCCATATACGTATTAATAATCAATACGGATAATCTCTATCTGTTTCCATAGCGAAACATGAAGCCGATTTTTGAAGACAAATTACTATCCATAAGGAAAAGTTTTGAAACGATCAGACACATACTACTTTGATTGAAAGGCTAGTAAACGTCATTGTCCACCGAAACGCATGTCTTTGATGAATCCTATAATAGCGCATGGCGCATGCGTATCATGCCACCAAATCCTTATGGATATTCATTTGTTTCATATTTTTGGCTTCATCCTGGCACCCGTTATGATCCGTATTGGTTATTAATACGTATATGACATTCTCATGAGGCATATGGGCTAAATCTCATTATTCTTGTGTTTACTATTTGTAGTTCAGAGATTTCCCATTCTTAATGAATCACCCTGTATAATAAAGATTATTACTATTACTATGATCACACGAGTTGCAATATCTGATACGGTTTTTCTTATTGTTACAGCCTCCCGTATTCGATACGAGATCACAAGCGGTAACATAGGAGGCGCTTTCGCAGTGAAAAATATGACAGGCGCTATTTATGTGGCAGGAGCATTGGATTACGAGACCAGGAAGAGGGTGAGTTCAGGAAACAAAAGGGAATAGAATAACGCATAAATTTGGCGTAATGAAGGCTGGCCCGTCAAATTTTGCGAATATGTGTTCTAGATTCGCGAGAAAAAGTTCGCCAAGGGAATGTGCGTTATTCGGGTGTTTGTTTGTTGAGCCAATCAAAAGCCTGTTCTTTATTCGTGATGACATAATTTATGCGTATTGTTTGATCTCTAGATTGTGTAGGTTCGTATTCTCACGATGGTTATTCTGATTTATAATTTATTTTACATGTTTTCAGAATGGTTCACAACAATATTTCGGAACTGAACAGTTTTTTTCTTTATAACGACATTTCCAATTCAACTCCTATGAGGATATATCACAGATATACTATAATTATTAAGGATTCTGGTAATCAGGAGAAGTGATGAGGAATTTGAAAGATCCACTGACTTTTTTTTTAAACGAAAGATGTCATGTATCCACAGCGCCACTGAGCTCTTTGGTTGCTCTCGAAAACAATATTTACAAAAAGAATCAAACTGATTAGTTCACTTTGTAGAATATAATAAAAAATTTGTCACCCTATGGGCTTGTAGGAAGAAATATATTTTGAGAAAAAAATTTAGGTATTACTCAATTTTCATTATCATTTAATCGAACTTTCTTCATATAATTAGGCTTTGTTTATATAACCCATTCAATTCATGTTACTCGCTGCCACTGAATTGCCAGTCGTGGATTCTGGACTAAGATTCCCGTGGAATTGTTTAAATTTTCAACATGGACTAATTATCCAAGCCAAAGAAAATACTTCAAGAAAAGTGTAGAGCTTTCAGTACACTAATTTGATAACTGTGAAAAAATTTGCATTTTTTTTTTCAAATAGTTCTTCTATAATATGTCAGAATTCAACATTTCCGTACTCTAATCCATCATGCATGGACGAGTCAATTTGAAATGTTACCAGAGACCTTTCAAGTTTTTGATTTGTTCTTCGAAAGATTGTAAAGTCAGAGATATACGGATCACTTCGATTTGTTGAGAGTATCTAGATAACAAATTCCATATATATACACCTACGTTCATGAAGTTCAATATATTTTCATTATTTCAAGGCGTATACTTATTAGCAAATATGGAGACAAAGGCAATAGACTACAAAGATACAGTGATATATTTATTGAAGGATTTTCAATTACTCAAAATTTCGATGACAATGATGGCCCACTTTTCATGAAGTTATGTCTACTCTCATTTTTCAAAATAACATGATATTCCGTTCGATGGAAAGCTTGGTTCATTTCAAATTAGTCAGCCCTATTTCGTTTTCAAAATTTCAACTAGTCAAAGAAGATATAAAATTGATCTTTTCTCCTGATACATCCTTATATTTATCTCATTCGTTTTCAAATATTATCATTTGTTTATGTATTGAATAGGTACACGCAAGTCGTTCGCCCTGTAATTCTTGTCCGATTCTGGTGAAATCTTGACCGAATCGTATATTCATGTTCCTGGATATGGAAAACACAAAACTTACTCTTTCACTCCTAACTTCTCAACACCCTGTGGCAAAGGTGAGTCAATAAACTCAGCTCATCATATTTCAAATTCAAGTGTGATCCCTTCTTGACACAATGGTTTTCGATTCACGTCGATAACTACTTTTTAAGAAAAGATACAGGTGTTCTAAGAGTATTTTTTTTTTATTTACAATGATTCAGAACCAATAAAGCATCTTGTGGATGAACTCTAGAGGCTTATTGGCATTCGTCCGGCCTTGTCATAGACTCTTCTAAAGCTATGATTCGCTCGTAAAGGAAAATTTTAGGCAATTCCTCATGACTACTTGAAGAAATTTGATCAATTCGATGCCACGGCGGTTTTTTCCGGTGAGGGCTCAGAAAATGAGGTAGAAATGAGTAATAATAATTTTTCCAGTTGTTAATCAAAAAGTTTATGAAGATTATGTTTATTGCTGATGGGAATTGAAAATACCCGTATCTTCTTTTGAAAATAAGATATTGACGTGAATTGAAACTAATTGTGTAAAGAAAGGATAACACTTTTTTCCAAAGTACCTTGAATCTACGTTCAATTACTCAATTTCGCCACAGGAAGTTGAGAAGTTGAGAGAGATCGAGTAACTTTAGTTTTTCCCTGTATAATGGTCAAGTCATGCGCTTCGATGCAGGAGATTTTTCAATATTTTCACCAGTAGTATCCGAATAGGATGTACACTGGAGATTTTTCAGAAATATGATACGCCCTTGCTTTTTCCAAAAATGAAAATCTTTTTTAGAAGCCTCAATCATTTTGCAACAATTTGTCTCTTTGAATTTTTGCAGTCAGACGCACCGTTTTCACGTGAAAACATAAAAACCATTTTGGCTTATTCAATCAATTGACTTTACTTGGATGAAAATTAGACACAAACACATCTTACTTACGAAGTACCACATAGTGCTTAGTAGGTGCATGTAAATTTTAATGAAAATATCTACAGTTTATTGAAGTTATGATGAGAAATCGAATTTTTTCCTCAAAATTTCAACATCTTTCAGCTCAAAAGATAGGAGGTTTAGGGCATATGTTCACATGAACTTTTTCCCTCAAAATGAGCTTAGAAACCATATCCTATATTTATAGCCATCAATTGAATTACGTCCTGTATAGACTAACATTCCGGAACATGAATCTACGATTCGATCAGAATTTCACAAAAATCGGACAAGTATTGAAAAAGTTACAGGGCAAACAATTTGGGCAAATATTTTGATGGTCGGTTTTTTGCCGGTCAGTGTATTATACAGTGTGTACCACTTACCATGCTCACCATGGGTATCTTTTTAGCGGTGAGACATGCGAGGTCGGTTAAATGACACCAAATGTGAAGTTTGTCAAGGCCAACTATAATGTGAAAAAATATTTCGATAAAATCTATTCGTTTTTGTTTTATACGCAAAAAACAGATTTTGATCATTTTCATGTCTCCTCCGTAACTTCTTTATTTATGAAAATATTCAAATAGGAATTTCATATTCTCATGGCAATTTTTCACAGTGATTTCGAAAAAAATATGAAATTCATACCAACTCTTCTAGAATTGGAGATATCAGCACCAACTTTAGTTTTTCAAATGTAGGTCATAGCTCACTATGACTCAGTTACAAATAACTTTTTTTCTCCCACAGATGATATGTCGCAGTAATACTTTTGTGTTGATAACAACGGAGTTATCGTCATTTATACAAAAACATAAAATTATTTGGAAGCCGCCATCTTGAATTTATAAATTTTAACAAAAAAAGACATGATCTCCGTTCTCAAAAACCCCCACTTACCAATTTTGAATGACAATACATTATGGAATTTTTGTTGAAATTAAAAAAAAATGGCTGCTCCAAGATGGCGGACAAGATTTGGTCCGATTCCATTCAAAATTGGTAAGTGGGGGTTTTTGAGGTCGAAGATCATGATTTTTATGTTAAAATTCATGAATTCAAGATGGCGGCTTCCAAATAATTTTTTGTTTTTGTATAAATGACGATAACTCTGTTGTTATCAACACAAAACTATTACTGCGACATATCATCTGTAAGAGAAAAAAAAGTTATTTGTAACTAAGTCATAGTGAGCTATGACCTACATTTGAAAAACTAAAGTTGGTGCTGATATCTCAAATTCTAGAAAATTTGGTATAAATTTCATATTTTGTTCGAAATCAATTTGAAAAACTGCCATATGTGAATGTGAAATTCCTATTTGAATATCTTCATAAATGAAGAAGTTACGGAGGAGACATGAAAATGATCGAAATCTGTTTTTTGGGTATAAAACAAAAACGAATAGATTTTATCGGAATATTTTCTCACATTATAGTTGGCCTTGACAAACTCCACATTTGGTGTCATTCAACCGACCTCGTATCTCCCACCGTTAAAAAGATACCCATGGTGAGCATGGTAAGTAGGACACAGTGTATACCTACCAGAGAGAAAACAGATCCAGAACAAAATGTATATTTTGCTGGATGAACTATAAATCACGGTGAAACACCGGATCTGCTGACTCGAATTATGTTCTTCGAATTTTGTAACTCCAAACCTGGATATTATTGATACACCACAATTCATTTCCCAATGATTCTGTTTGCTATTGAACGTTACAGGGTTTATTTTCAATTTGGAGGATTCCATATCATTGTTCAACTTTTAATTCTGAACTTGTTTGTCGATGTTTTCCGAATAATATTCATGTAATCGAATATAACCGCAGATTTCAACTGACATCCATATTTAATAGTTATAAATGATTAATATTCGTCTCGTTATTGTGTATTCGATGATATCAATAATATCAATGATAATCCATGATGAAATTGGTAGATATCAGTAGAAAAATCGAAACTGATTATCTGAAAATTTGAAAAGTCATATATCACCAAGTTAAAAACAGTTCATTTCACATTTCCATGGTGATATATACACTATAAATTTCTTCAATATGTCTGTGTACCAATAGTTTGTTCACATAACAGCGAGTGTTTTCACAATATTAATAATAATGTGTCAATATTACATATAAAATACAATGAATTTCACTAATTTCAGTCTTAATGTATAAAAACACTCTGAGTAATCTGCATAACGTTCAATATCTTTTTCATGCATGATTAAAATGCGAACATGTTTCGAACAACTAGGGTGTCCACCATCAGCCGAGGTAGAAAATAATAAATCTAGATCACAGTTTTGAAACCTGAGTAGTAGTAAAGATATTCTTGTTATCCAAAACATTTCTCCATTTCAATCCTGTAGAGGATATCAAACAATATGTTATTCCAGAACTTTTGGTCGATTTGTTACAGTTATTGGAGAAACATGAAAAATTTACTGAATAGATGGATTTGGCGTGCAATGCGGCAAAAAAATTAGTGGTGTAGTAGCCATATAAAAATAGGAAATACAATAGCTTAAAAATTAGGGATTAGGATAAATGCATTCGGAAATGTTGGTATAAATGAAGTATATCATGTGAATGTCTAGTTTATATTCTTCAATGATGCTGTTCAGTTTCGAAATTACGATTTAAGGAATTATAGCTATACACTATAGGTCCATTTTAACCAGTTTATAATATAAACTAATAGTTTTGATGCATCTTTTGTATCGGTGATGTTCATGTTGTGTGGTAAACAAGCGAGTTTCCCAATATATCAACCTATTTCCATAAATCAATCTTCATATCTGACTAATGTGTTTGAACATCGCCTAATTTCTGAATCGTCGCGTCGAACCATCAATATCGAATTCTAATTAATAGGATTTCGGACGAACCCCAGATGATTTGTAGGTTGTATAGGTATTCGGAATCCATCAGATGCTGTGAACGTATATAAATGACAATGCAACCAACATCAACATTCTGTCTGTATGTTATAGAGTCAAGAAAAATAGTAATTTATTATACAAGGAAAAAAGTTTCTAGCTCCAGGTTGAGTGAGCAAACATCTGATATTTTTCCCGTGTACACTATTTTTTTCTGTGACATGGAGAAGATATTACATAGTACTTACTTTCTTCCCGTGGAAAAAAAGGAATTTATGAAAAGTGATATTTTAAAACTAGTCAACAATGATGAAATTTCAAACTTTTTTCCGTCACAAAAAATATTATATTTTTTCGTGATTCAATTATATAGGCACGATATCTCCTCATCAATTTCGATACATAATGAATTTGAATATCGATCGTATGATGAATTTTACTTCGGAGTAAAATTGTTTGCTCATTAGTACCTATATATTGTTATAATATAGCTGGTTATAAGTATAGTTACTGATTTGTTCTTCAGCATTTATGCCTGGAATAAAATATCAAATATTTCTATATGATGATTATTGATGATGATGATATGTCGAGTTAAAGAATTAGCTTTCAAAAAGTTATGCGATGTGAAAAATAGAATTAGAACGCCTGCTCAATAATCTAGAATCGAACGGAGTTTTAAACAAATTATCATTTATGAAGCTTTATGTCTTTTGATGTTGTGATTTTGTGAACAATACCAATATACACACATCCTGTTGACATTCCATTATTTCTGATTTTTATATAGACCTTTCAATATTGTACTATAAATCATATCATATAGCATCTGCCAGCATGGTCAATATACTTATTCTCCTTTTCTCTTACCTATTCATTAATTTATCATCAAAGCAGGTTGTTGAATCAGATATACTCTTCTCCGTTAACTTTCATCAATATCTGTAATTCATTCTTTCATCACCTCTTGATCAGCCAAGACATGATCATGATATATGTCTGATAATAATATGTCATCACGGATAGCCCCTTTTGTCTCGAGAGGAATAATACTAACATTCTCAATAAATTTGCTCCCAATATATTAGGATGAATCACAAATGATTGCTCCATCAGAATCATACAAATTTTATGATGTATAAGTACAATCGTATACGATTATATTCCAGTAGTAGATGGAATCAGCAATTTCATGGAGGTTAGGGTATGACTTTGGCTCGATAATTACAAAGTTCGCACACAGAATGGCATATTCGACTCTGAAGACAATAGGGGCAGATTTTAGGCAAAATAATTAATCGAGGATCCTCATTGAATCGCTTCGAGGCTTCGATGTATGTTACTTTGATCTGTTCGTTCACTGTATTGATCATTGATTCATATCTCGAAATTTGCACTCAATTTTCCCTCTACATCACTATATCCGTTATTAGACAGAATGGAATGTCGCATTATGAATACGAATGGTAGGTATAATTTTATCTTATATAAATATGTAGATAGATATTGTTCAGACATACACTTCAAGTACAGTCGTCTTCAGAGATCATGTCGCACATGGACGGTGTCAGCTCCCTTCATCACTGCTGCAATAAGAGCGCTCATACCGTCTAACTGCGACATGTTCGCTGAAGACGACTGTTCATTTTGATATCATATGTTTTTCCTAAATATGGGATGCAATACCGTCATTTTCACTAATGATGAATCCAAAATGAAAATATCGCTACATATCAGAATCTTCAACTTCACAGAGGATATTTAGTAGGATATTCAGTGGCGGAACCAGACGATTTTTGAGTCACGTCTCATTATGGTTAGCAATAAAGATGAATTGTTATTGGTACCTTCTGAGGTGAAATTCAAAATACCTACATGTTCCTGGATCCGTCCTTGTTTATATTTCACAAAAAATCAAGTACAAGCTCATGTCAGATGAAGCGAAAGGTACGATGACGTCACGATTAGTTAGATTGATGAATTTATGGAGTAACTTACCTGTCTAGTTCATCAACCTCGGTTGAAAGTTCGAAAACCAACAAATGATTTATTTCAATTCATTTATATTGGTATAGGGTGATGCAAAACTGCGTCAGAATCCGATTACTCGAGTCCTATGATGGCCTGAAACATGATTTGAGTTTATTTAAACTAGATAAGGTCCACAACCTAAGATCATTGCCGCATACACAAGATGCAACAAAACAATTCAGAAAATGAGGACAACTTTTTCGGAAGATGTGTCATATAAACTGCCCCACAATTGAAGTGAAATGAGCACACATTTCTTCCAATTTCGAACCGTCATAACTTTGCTTTGGATCAACTAATTTCCAATTTCTTTCATAATTCGAATAGCTCATTCCATTAGCTACAACATCATATTTTTTTGTCAATCCACCGTATCTAAATGACGACCTACAGGGTGATATCTGAAAATATGATAATTACCGAAAAGTTCAAGATCGCCCCGTTTCACAGAGATTCTTTCAAAATATTGTATTGAGGGAAATGAGATGAAGCATTTAGAGTTTCCTTCAAATGGTTCCAATTCCAGGAGGATCCATACATTATGTTTTGGTAAGAAGAATGTGTCACAACATATTGAATTGTGATATGTTCAACCATCATTAACTAAACTTCAACAGACTTTCTGATTGGCATATCTTCAGTGTTTTCACTCTAATTTTTTGAACTTGAAGAATGTAGAAATAAATGGAAATACTACGACAAAAATACAAATAACAATATTTTTAATGACATGGGGCGTTATCATGATAGATTTTCGAAGCGCACGTTGGTTAATTTGAGAGAGAGTATAAATGCTGATTGGTATCGGGACATGTGTGTTTGGGAAGAAAATCCCAGAAAATCTGGAAAATTTAAGTTGTTCTAGTTACCCAAAACGTCTGTGACACATCGTGCCACCCTTGTCTCCTGACATGAATCCGGTAGAACACGTATAGATTAGATTGAAGTTGAATCTGAAGAGGAGGGAAGGTCAAATGATGAATCTTGACCAATTAGAGAACGTGATATTGAAGGAGTGGATCATTATTCTACGAAGGCCTGGAAGGGACACGTAAAATAAAAAAATTCAACTTTAAAATTCTGAGTTTTAACTCGGAATTTCAAAATTCCGACTTATAACTCGGAATTTCACATCAAAATTCCGACTTATATCTCGGAATTTTAAAATTCTGAGTTATAACTCAGAATTTTGAATGTAAAATTCCGAGATACAAGTCGGAATTTTAAAATTCCGAGTTATAACTCAGACTTTAGAAGTTTTATTTTTTTTTTATTTTATGTGTCCCTTCCAGGGCTTCGTACTATTCCCCACGATTTTTGCAATAGTAAGATTACCGATATGCCAAGAAGAATAAGCGCCCTCGTAGATGCTGGAAGAGGTGATTCAACAAAATATTGACAATTGATAATTATTGTACTTGTCTTTATAAAACAATGCGATTTTATTATTTTGTCATATTGTGTCAATAATTATATGCATTTTATTCGTATTATTTGATTTGAAGATGTACCACATATTATGTACAGTGATTGCGTTGAGGATATGCCGATCTGAAATTTTATTGAAGTTGTGTTTATGGTGGTTAAACATATCAGAATGCAATTCATTGTAAACAATTTCGTATTTCAAGACACCCTGTATGAATCCCGAGATGAATCTTCTCGAATCCAAAACCATTTCTACGAAACTCATCATGCTTCATCGTGCCCTCAAAAAAAATTTGAAAATCTCCTGCCAAACGGGACGAACTCAAACTTTTTGAAAATCATCACATTCTCAGATATCACCCAATAGGTCATTATTTCGAAAAATTGGAATGCCGAAAAAATACTGGGTTGTAATTAATGGAATGAGCTATTAGAATCTTGAAAGAAATTGAAATCTGGATGATACCGTCCAAAGTTATAATGATTCGGAAATGATAGAACTTTTTGCTCGTCTCACTTCAAATGTGGGGTGTGGAGCAATTTATACATATCTATTTTAGCACATTTGTCCTTCAACCGCCTCTCGAATTTCAGTGTAAAATACCAATTTCCTGCACAATATCATCTGAATTTATTATAAGCTGGTTAAATTTCGTTTCGCAGTACGAACTGCGTCTAGCAGCGTCAGACAATCTCAAAGAGAATTACACTACGGTGGTGATCCACGTTAAAGACGTCAACGATAATCCCCCCGTATTCGAGCGACCGACTTACAGGACCCAAATCACGGAAGAAGACGACAGGAACCTGCCGAAAAGCGTTCTGAGGGCGAGTGTCTTAAGGGCATGAGTGTTTTACGGGGGATGTTGAGGAGTAAGTAGCCTGGGAAACGTGAGAATCAATGATTATGGCGAGACGATAAAACTTTGAGTAGACCATAAAACAATGACAGACAATCTGAAATAATGGTTACAGACGAACAGAACAGTAACAAAACAGCGACAAAACAATAAATCAGCGACAAAAATAGCGACACTAACATCTCAAGATAGCAAAGAACGAACATTAAGAATGACATGACAGTAGGACAATTCCACGACGTATATGAAAGAGTCATCTCTTGCGATATAAGAACCAATCAGAATGCTGTGCCTCGATAGAATGCTGCTCCTTCCACTGGATCCGATTGGACATAAAAATGGATGTTTCGTATAGGTTGTGAAATTGTCTCAATAAATACATTAAGTCGTGCTTACACTTCTATCGAAAATTTTGTCAGAAATGTGGAACTGGGTCAAATTCGAGGTGATACCACCTCTAAATTATATTTTCGTCAGATATTCTTTCTGCTTTTGGCAATTATTCATTCCAAGTTCATGCAGTATGTGATCGAAGTAGTATACAAGGTGGCTCATAACAACGTACCATAAATTATACAAGGTGGACTAGATACATACCTAAATAGACCGATTCAAATCAACTAACCCCTATACGAAAATGCATGCACCGTTGGGCCGTGAGAGGGCAATGGGGAATAATTTTATTTCCAGATGTTCTCGAATATTTCAAAATCTTTGATGAAAGGTAGTGCTCTGGAATTCATAGGGCAATTTACTATTATGAATGTGCATGCAAAATCATACCAATTCAATCAATACACAGGTACCGTGGTAATGATAATCTTTACCTATATTGAATTGTTTTCATCACTAGCAATATAATAATTCAATCTAAAATATGGACTAAGTATTGTCACTATAGTCACTTCTTCTCGATTCTGATTGAAATCTTGTAGTCATGACCATGAAAAGTCGTTATTGATGAATTCCTACTAGATTCGAGTGGCATTTCTGCGAATCTCGCATCAGAACAGTAAATTCGCGTTCATTATATCAGAGGTGACTATGTCTTCATTTACTAGAAGTTCATGAAATGTAGCAAAGTACCTTGATAGAAAAAACACACATTTTCGAGATATCTTACGAAATTCATTCTGGAGCTTTTCCATACTTGTTTATATTGTCACAATCACCTTCCATATTTTGTAATCTTCCTCCTCATGATGTGTGTTGAGTTATTCACCACAATATTCATGTTCAACATTCCGCAAGCTGATCATCACATGATATGGTCATTTCTAAATCTCTTTCATTTTTTCTCGCGAAAAAAAAAAATGTATTCAATACCTAATAAAAATCGAATTTGAAGATGACCAATAGCCTTATTATATGCTGAAGTAGTTCATATATACATGATTATTGTTGTATAATCCTGGCACAGCATCAACAAGTACGGAGGAGCACCAAGAAAAAATTACGTTAGATACTTGAAAACCAAGGGATATTATGAAAACTGTAGTTACAAGAAAGTTACATAATTGATTTCGTCTCTCATTGGAATATCAGAAAGTGGCCAGTGGCGTACTCCAAAAAATTTGTATCAATCTTTTTTTTTATCGCTTGGAGCGCACGAAAGGACATCCCTATAATGTTCAAAGAACATCGTTCGTTCCTAGGGAGGATAGGGACAGGAGGAAGGTATTGGAATTTTTTTAACTTCTGGATTATATGTTATTGGGAATACTATGCGCCCAAAGGTGTATGAGCAAAGGACTGATGGGTGCCAACATATATATCTGCTCAGACAGCCAAGCCGCACTAAAAGTCCTAAAATCTTTTGTATTCACATCAACGATTACATGGCACTGCTTTGAAACATTCATGCAATTGGGAAGGGATCACACTTATGTGGGTTCCAGGGCATAAAGGAATGAAAGGAAATGAGGCAGCTGAACGCCTTGCAAAGAAAAGTGCAGCATCTGCACTCTTTAGTCCTGAGCGGTTTTGTGGGATAGGCGAATGTTACCTAAAGGGAGAACTCAGGAAATGAGAAGGAATTGAAAAGTCCTCCTACTGGAGAGCAACTCGAGGTCAACGGCAAGCGAAAAGGTTCATCAACCATTCGCAGAACAGAGCCAAAGAGCTACTCAGCCTCAGCAAACCAGAACTAAAGCATATCACAGGCTTTCTCACAGGAAACTGTCCTCTGAGGTACCACTTCGAATAGATTGGCCTGGCGGAGACTGACACTTGCTGCTTTTTGCAACAATGGGACCGAAACCGCGGAACACATACTTTGCTCATGTAAAGTATCATTCCGCCAAAGGCTGAATCACCTAGGACAGGTCTATCTCACACATGCTGAGGTGGAAAATGCAATCAGAAGTCTAGGGTTAGAGGATCAAGATTAGATAAGGGTAATCAACATAGATCTTCTAGGTCGCAGTGATCTCCCAGCCGCCCATCTACAATCTATACAATCTTCATCAAAGATAATGTGAATTATCTATATTCCTTTGTACATTGATTCGGTTCGTATGACATGTTGTTCATACACAACGTTAGTAAAAGGCCCTACGAATTTTGAAGCAGTACCCTTCAAAGATTTTGCAATACTCAAGAAAATCTAGAAATAAAAATATTCTTCAGTGGTCTTTCACGGCTCAACGATGCATTTTCGTATAGGGGTAAGTTGGTTTCAATCGGACTATTCTGATCTCTTGTTCACCCAGTTGCATTTATAATACGTTGTTCTGAGACACATTGTATGAATAGAATTAATTGACTTTGAATAATTATTTCAAATATAGTCAGAAAAAAATATCTCACTAGATTCAATTGCTCAGGAGTGATTTCATGACACCCCTTATATTTCCTTATATAGGTTGTCTGTTCTTTCAGACATCACCCATAATATCCCCATTTTGTGGAATTTCTATCAAATCACATCAACTGCCTCCCGAAATAAGCATAAAATTACTCCTTCCCCCAATATCATCCACGCTCGATATCTGAGCACTTTAGGACATTCAATTCAGAATATATTTCCATCAATGGCCCTTCTGAAAGCTTGTTTCTCCCAACCCAACGCTATCGAGTCCTATTCAGAAACAGAATCTTCTGTCTGAAATCTGTAAGATGGTTGTTTTTATAAACATTCGATATTTGAATACAAAGAGCTGATAATGGTATACCCGGCAACTGTCCAATTTTACGCTTCCGATATCCTCCTCGGGAAATTGGCAGTGTCGTTTTCCATTTCCATGAGGTTTTCGCGTTCCCGGATTCGACATCTTTTCCATCGTTATACTTTTCATATTTGAGTGGAATCTGGGTTTCTGATCGACTCAAACACATTGATTTATTGAAATCAATTTTTGTCGTCCTCTACAGAAAAACACATTTTATGTTCTAATTTCCGAACATTTTTCGTTCGGAAATTAGTGGTGAATAATAATTTGAACTATTAATATTCGGAGGTGGTATGCAATAGGTTTGTCTAAGTATTGATCACTCAAATGAGTGATATCACGAATATGTGTTGTATTTGATGAAACTAATTCGAAACCACCATTATTTTTAGTTATAAAAATTTCCATTTCTTGTCTCAGTGTATTGATACTTTCTGAAATACATGTGACTATTCTGAAATACAATTGACGCTCTCTGGAATTGAATCGACGATTTCTGAAATACAACTGTAAAAGGTGTAGTATATTTCTCACCACATAATCACATGACCAATAGATTGACGAGTAGGAAAAAAAACGACAAAGGTTGACAGCTACGTTCGGTGTGTTTCGTAATAGAATGCCCAGGCTACTTACGAATCAATATTTTCTCGTATGTATTCGATTTTAGTGTTTTTATTTTTATTATTTCGTAGTAACAGCAGCAATGAGGCAAGCAGCACTGATGGCCCAACATTTATTTTTGCATGTGAAATATCACGAGGTAACGCTTGGGTAAGGGCGCTTATTCATCCCAATCCAATACAAATACTTTTCACCATTCTACATATACATATACATACATATTTTGAATAGTAAGTATTGAATCTTTGTAATGTCATGAGGATGTGATGAAAAAACAGTAATTGTTTTAACTTCAAAACCACTATAACGTATCTATAATGATTATTGTGAAATTCCTGAATGAGAAAACTATCTCACACCTGGCTAGAAGCATAAAGATGAACGTATAAACTCTTCCAAATGGATTAAAAACTTCGAAATGTAGCATATGACTCACTGGCAAAGTTCACCAAAAGTCTCGCATTCATGGATTTCTGGCCTACACATGTCTCTTTCATTATACTTATATGAAAGGAAACTTTGCACTCTGTTTCATGTGGAGTTGAACTTTCCACGAATTCATCACGTAATTGTATCAAAAAGTTATCTCTCAGAAATATATATTTTGAACTTTCCGACTTCCTGGAAATATCCGTCAACCATGTTCCATTCGTTATGTGTATATACATTTTCGCAATATCAAACAGAATTAATAATACCGCGTTGCTGGTTGAACGAAAATTGGTCCTACGAATAGGTATGCAATGCATCAGAGTATTCCAATTTCACACATCCATGCATACCTATACACACATGATACATTCATGCTTCTAATTTCCAAGTGAGTTGGTGAAAGAGTATAACGAAAACAAGCAGCATTTTTTATAGTTGAAAATCTACTTGCATTCTGCAAAGGAACCCATTCCGGATTTTGAACTTCATTACTGGAAGTGGATGAGCAATTTCAAGCTAGATATGTAATGTGACAAGTTTCTCTGGCAAGCCTGACAGCTCCAGATCACGGCTCTTTTCCGGAGTCGTTCTCTATTCTGATGCATGTGAGGCACGAACTCGCCTGTCAGATATGTAAATTCAATATTGCTTAGCTGAAATCGGCCTAATAGTCCAAGAGTTCATCGAACGGCAACTGTGCCATTCAATATCGTGATTTTGACGAATTTTTTTCCAAAATAGAGGGTGAAAATGTCTATTTTGAAGCAATAAGGGACGTTTATTTTTTTGAAAAACCAAGGCCTACTAAATCATATTCAGAGGCTGTGAAATCCCGAATCCATATCAGCGATTTTTTAAGAAAAAATCTGCATACACCACTAGAATCAGCGTCCACTGAAATAGCCATCAATATGATTACTTTTTCAGAGACGAACGTCCTGTTGGAGAGTGCTGTACTTCTTTATTGAAATAAAAAGGGGTCGATTTTTTATGAAATCATATAAGGATTTTTTTTTTGCAAGAAAACTAACAACATATTACCTATTGTTTCCCATGCTTTCGAACCTCCATATGTGACAAATCACCTCATTCCAAATTAACAGAATTGGCTAAATTTTTTGCATTTTAAGCCTCGAAAAAATAGTGGATTTAAATCAAATGTGAATCTTGGAACGTTCAATAGCTGTGGTAGAAAAAAAATCGTGATTTGAAAGAAAAAAAAATACTATTAAATGTTGAACTCACCGTTTCTGAGTGAATAATAATTACGCTCGCAAAAATGCTATTCAGTTGTGCCTGTTATTTTGGAACCCTTCATTGAAATCACATGAAAATTTAATTATGGGAGTTTGAAACCACGAAGAACAATACTATGAGGTCAGTTTTCCTGTAATATGATTTTATCAAAAATGACCCCTCCTCGTTTTAATAAAAATCCACCGCACTGGTCAAAAGGATGCTGAAAAACTGATCATACTGATTATTGAAATATCGCACAACTGAGAATAGAGGGGGGGCCGTTTGAAATGAGATACGCTGTAGGTTCGTTAATGTTGAATATATTTTCATGAACTTTGGTACAGATCCATTATAAAGGACGACAATTGCAGTGAGACATGCGGATTTTTTCTAAAAAAATCTCTTATATGGATTTTGGATTTTTCAGCTTCTGGATGTGATCTAGTAGGCCTTGGTTTTTTGAAACAATAAACGCCGCTCAGCTCCAAAATACACCTTTCCCCCCTCTACATTTCAACAAAAAATTGTGGAAATTGCTTCATAAATAAAATATTTATGAGAGTTGTCCGCTTTCAAATTGGTCACTCAGTATGTCGATCGTGGAAACTCAAAAGGGCACATTCTTCATCGAAATAAGAGTCTAAACATAGACCCAGACGTTCTAGAACATATCGCATACCTAATTTAAAAATCCTATATGTCTGAATTTCGTCTCTACATCTGAACGTTCATGGTGCATCTCTTTCATTCTGATGTGTAGATACTATCATTGAAGGTTGATAGATGAAAACACCCTGGGATATTCATCAAAGAGAAACAGAACCCCTGAAAATATACTATTGTGTCTAGAAAATTGATGTATATGTATATAGGAATGGAAATATACCCTTCCCAAGCTTTATTGACATGATATTTCCTGCCAGCACTTTTATATCGTAGCCTTATTTGTTTTTGGTTTATCTTTTTTTTTTGTTTTTTTTATGTGTTGTTTGACGCATGCTTTAGTACGAGCTAACCCTGGTAGCATCAGACAGCTTGAATGAAAATTACACCAAGATCGTTATCCACGTAAGAGATGTGAACGATCTACCACCGATGTTCAATTCCTCTGTGTACAGTAGAGTGATAGAGGAGGAATATCCCGCACCATACCCGCTTAGTTTCATGAAGGTTTGTTCATTTCATGTTCGTTTAAGCATTCAAGAATGGTAGTTTCAACAGGGTGTTTCATTGGGAAAAGAAAATGAATTAACAGGGAATATAGGTCACAGAGGTGGTTTTGAATAGGACCGAGTGTCCCAAGTTATCGTATACAGGCAATCGGGTCGATTATGTTTGCAAATAGGAATTAATAGGGCTGTAGAGGAGAAGAAATTTTAATCAGAAATGTTTGGCAATATAATCTGTAAATTTTAATGACATCTTGTTAGCTTTCTCGCTATATTTGTAAAATCAATTTTGTTTTTACACTACAATGTCTTTCAAGTGTTTGAAAATTTAGAAAATAGGTTGATTGTAAACATAATTATGGGAAGTTCACTTTTGAGAACCTTTACTCGAAGTTTCAATTTGTAGAGGGATTACAAGACTACAATTTCGGCCTCATTCCTTCAGAGACACCAGCAATCCATTTGAATTGCCTGATGGAAAGTTTATCAAGCTACGGGAGTATTACCTGTGTGAATCAGGTACATTTTTATTCGGCTTTTGGTTGTATTGTTTGTATTTGGTGAATTTGGTCATCGTTGTACAATTGGTGCAAGTAATCAATCATGTCCCAAAATAAGAAAAATCTGTCAATTCGAATGATATAATTGTAAAAATGTCAGTGCAGGACAGACTGATTTGGGAGGTCAGATAATCATAAACTCTTCGCCTTCATAAAATAATGGTAATAACGGTACATAACACTCGACAAATGAGTTAAAACCAACATTGTCAGCTCCAAAATTCTCGATTTTTCAACAAAATTGCTCTGATCTGAACTTATAATATAATGTTATGATCATAACAATATTGTTGTCTTAGCAATGTTGTAACAAGATCCGAACAGAATCGACCCTAATGTCTCGCTTATTTGACAAGATGTACTTTTGAAAAAAATCTATTATATTTGACAGTTCTATGGCAGCTACCTCCCACTTTTCATTTTCAAATGGCACCCCCTGTATATAGGCATTGATAATCACGTGTCATTCAATTCGGAATACAACGATAGCGTATACTTGGTATATTTTTATTGATAACAAAAATATCAAAATTTTGTGACTTGTTTCAAGTTACTTAATTATCCTTATGGAAATGAAAAATTATGAAAATAATCTTGCTGTGATAACTTGCTGTGATTCATATTTCCGTTTTTGATTCACGATATTTTAGTTGAAATTCATACTTCATTGGATGTTGCTGTTTTTGTTATAATAATAAGAAAATATTGAATTTGTGCTATCGTTTGTATTCCTTATAGAATGGACACGCAGTTTTCAATGACGATATAGTGGGGGTGCCATTTGAAAATTAAAAGTGTGGGATCGCTGCCAGAGAACTGTCAAATGTGAAAGATATTTTTATATGTCATTAGGAAGGTTGAATAAACGAGATTTTGCATGTATACGATAACTTGAGACACCCGGTATACTATATTCCAGGTCACAACAAAATCATTGGCCAGAGCGTCATTCAGTTGCTCTCAATGTGAGACATTTGGATCAAAGATATAGTTCTTTAAGAAACAACTGAATATAACTTCCGGTTCAACCGGAATTAGACCTTGGTCAAGATTTTTGAATAAAACTATGTCGAATTTTTCACGCCATCCGACAGAGCAAAGACGTTCCTTTTCAATGACATATCACAAGTTTTTAAAATAGCGGTGAGAGAGACATTCAAGGATTCCTTGAAATGACACTTTTTCTCGTGAATTTTCTCGAAAATTTTGAATAGAAAATGGTACTTTTTTCGATTGACATAAAACACATCATATTGTTTTCACACAGAGGAAATAAGCAGACTCTCTTCTCAACTATAGTTAGTTTGATGACTCAACAATATTTCGTGCAGATGTTCGCGTCCACGTCCAGATCTTCAAAATTTCAATGCAAGGAATCAATAAAACTGGATGGCACATTCTTCCTTCAAAAATATTTTCGGAAACGGTTCGTCATTGAGAAATATTATCAAGTGGTTGAATCTTGAATGTTTCAATATTAATGATACATTCACAAAATTTCATCAGTAAATTCAATACAGAAAGCAGGTTGAGATAGCAATCTCTAGATTTCTATTTGGTGAATCTGTAATACGGTAAATTCAACAGTACACCTACTATTAGTTGAAGATAATCATCCAATATAGTTGCAATGATTTTCTCGACCTGATGGTAACAGGAAGACCATTTTATATGTTGAGAGTTCGTATTATTATTGTTACAATATTAGATATAACCTAGTGGTAGTAGGTCAATATTTATCAAAATGTGTGAGTACACGGAAAAAAGGATTTGTTGCATCAACAAATTATTTATGCTTAAATTATTTTTGTTGGGCTAAGCAATTTTTTGTTGAATCAAACAGATACATGATTATTTCATGGAAGCAGCTTGTTCAAATCAAGAATGTAGTCTAATTGAATCAATAGTATAATATCAATTCCATCAACAAAATATATGGTTTTATCAAAAACAAGTTATGTCGATCCAAAATAATGTCGATGTTGATTCAATTATAAACATTTTGTTGATTTGATCAATTAATGATCATTTTGATGGGAATATATCTTTGGAACAACATACAAGTTTTCTTATTCCGATGCAGCAATGAACTTGTTTCGAACGGATCATTTGCTTGAATAGAGCAACGAAATATGTAACATCAATGAAATATTTTGTTCATTCTACATCAACTTAAATTTTCGCCTCTAGATGGCGATCATTTCGCCTCGTCTATACCTGCCTCGAATTCATTATATACGTGAAGCCTGATTCTTCGTGTTTGAAATATCTACTAGACAAATCGAACTTTGGATGATTAGCATTCCTAAATAGTTTTCCATCAGCTGAAGAGAAGTAAAGATTGATGATCTATGCTAGGAGTCGACTTGTTTCCTAGTTTTGTTTATTCTATTGATGTGAAATTTCAGACAATTCCCGAATATTGAATTTGGTTCAACAAGACAATTTGTCGAATGGATATATAGTTTCTCTTGAATCGACAAAATATTTCATTGAATCAAACAAATATTTCATTGAATCAAACAAATATTTCATTGAATCAACCAAATATTTCTTTGAATCAACCAAATATTTCGTTGAATCAACTAAATATTTGATTGAAGCAATATCTCATCATTTTGAATCAAACAAAATGATTGTTCAAGCCAATTCAATATCTCTTCAAAACCATTCATGGATGTGCTTGATTGAAAAAGTTCCAGAGTTCATGCAAGACATATTTACTTGATTCAAACTACAAATTCGCTCTGAAACAAGATATAGATCTACCCATTTCAAGATTATATTTTGTCGTGCATATATGACACTTTTATTTGCTCCATTCAATTAAATTTTGCTTGAATCAACAATTTTTTTTTTTCGTGATATGCCGATGTCAACATATTTATATTCTCATCAATTTTAATATAAAACACTCAATTTTGTATTCCTAGGCCCAAACTCCAAACTTTTTGAATACATTCTCGAACGCCATTTCTCATTCTTACTATCATTGTACTACCAAATCAGACCACATTTCTACAGATTCAAACACTAATTTTATCAAAAACAAACACAGCAACATTGAAAAATGTTGAAACGTTGATATCTATGTCACAATTCATTGATTTCGCTTTCAGTTATATACCGGAAATTGCTTTGAGTAAAGCAGGAGTCACCATGCTCACAGTGATATTTCAGAAAAAATATATAGCAGTATACTTCCAACTAACGGTTTCAATCGATCACTACCTTTGGCATTTGTTACTCACCGTAGTGGATACACAAATTGCTGTAATTTTCAGATCTACCCTACTCACATAATGGGGCTAAAGGGATGAAAGATATGGCTACTAATCTTGAACGTGGATATTAATGTTCACCTCTGTGAGCTCTAAGTATTATGTCTGAAAAAGAGCAAAAGCCGTTTGTACTTTTCCACAAAAAAAGTGTTCCGTTTTACAAAGGTATATTTCTCGAGAAATAATTTATGGAAATTTTCCTGGGAAACCTGTACAAAGGTCACGTCCATCTTCCGGTAATTGCTCAACGGGCCCTACGGTAATTAAAAATGTTTCAGAAAGAGAAAATTCATAAATGTGTAATGATGGGCGGGAAGTTTTCGAATTTATTCCTCGAAATGTTTCGGTGGAGGTAATCTCTACTGCGAATTTCACTAGTTGATACCTGTTTATCTACAACGTGTTTTATTTCAAACGGCCCCCTCAATATCTCAGCTGTTACACAGGGTGTATCTGAATAACGCCGAAAGAATTCAAGGGGTGATTCCTCGTGATATTCTAGCAAATAAAGTTCATATAAACATGTGTCCTATAACTCACTCCGTTTTTGAGATACAGGATGTTGAAGTTGGAAGTATTAATCGTTTTTATTTCTAACCCCCCTGTATAAGCATTCAAGGTGCCAAAATTCAATATCGTTGGAGATTAAAAAAGCCCCAAAATTTCAAAATGAACGGCTAGGCTCTGGAATTCATTGCCTGAGGAAGTATTCCCAACAACATATAATCTCCAGAAGTTCAAAAAAAATTCCAATACCTACCTCCTATCCTTATCCTCCCTAGGAACGCACGATGTTCTATTCCCTTTCGTGCGCTCCAAGCGATAAAAAAAATGGGGTTATTGAGTAATCTCAATGTAAGACTTGAAAATATCTATGCATTGAATTTGATGTCAAATCGAATTTTTATTGTTTCCTCTGAAACTAAGCTAGATACAGAAATCACACAAGAGATAAAAAAGTTGTTATTGAGATAGGTCAATCTAATGAAGATATGAAACTCAAAAAGACCGGTGGCGTACAATGACATTCACCATAAATATCGATAAATTTACCCACTGTGACGCCACTGGAAATATTATTTCGCATCTAATTACACCAGAAGAAGCTCCATATTACTATCAACAAAACCACAACGTTTTATTGGAATTGATGAAAAGACAATTGAGTAATAGATGAAAAACGATCTTCCATGGAAATATTAATACCCTGTATCTCGAAAACGAAGCAAGGTAGGACACCATGTTCATATGAACTTTATTTCCTAAAATATCACAAGGAATTACCCCTTGATTTTTTTCGGTGTTATTTAGATTCACCCTGTATAGTCGTGCGATCTTTACCTTTGGACCGGTATGAATAACCATCCATATAATAATTTCTTCAGAGACGAACATCATTTTAGACAGTGCCGTGAGGTTTTATTAAAATGTAAAAGGGTCAGTTTTTCATGAAATCAAATGAGGATTTTTTAGAGTAGAGTAGTAGAACTGACCTTATAATATTGTTCTTCATGGTTTCAAATCGCCATATGAATATTTTCATATAATTCCTATGAAGGGATAAAAGAACAGGCATATCTGAACAGCATTTTTGCGAATGTGATGATTATTTATCCGGAAATGTAATAGTACATTTTGGTTCTTCTTTCAAATCATGATTTTTATACTTGAACGTTCCAAAATCTGCAGTTCATTCGAGTTCACTATTTTTCAGAGACCAAAAATGAAAAAAATCAAGCCAATTCTGTCAATTCGGAATGAGTTAATTTTCTGCATAATTATGTAGGTTCGGAAGCATAAGGAGCTATAATATCAAGGTATTTTTCTAGCAAACAAAAACCTAATTAGATTTCATTTAAATCGACCCCTTCTTATTTCAATAAAAAAGTACGACATACTGTCCAAAAGGGTCATATTGATGGTTATTTATACCGGTCCAAATTTGGGCGTTTGAAGTGATACACGCTGTATAGAGGCGGGGTATGTCTCAGTTCGACATAAAAATGAAGGAACTGCAGATACCTTGGCAATTTAACCTATTTACGAGTCTGTTTCTCTATATTTTGGGACTTTCTCTTCTTGTCTCAAAGACGAATTTGTGGCAAAGAAAAATCAGATGAATTGCCCCAAAATCTCACTTCGCTTAAAATTCCACTATTGAAAACCAAAAGGAGAATTCAATCGGAAGTCAGTTGATGCGCACCTTGTTTCAAAAATATTTGGTGAAAAAAGTGTGTTTCTATGCAACGTTTCAAGTAATGATTTGAATCAAATTGGTAATCAAAATTGACAGTGACATTGGGTGATCACAAAATGATGGATTATATGGACTTTGCGTGAAATTGAAACGAATTTGGAAAAAAAAATGCTTCACTTGGCAGAAATGAAGATTCAATGTGCTCTTCTGCCTTGTAAAACAAATAATGATTTTCTCCAAATGACATCAAGAATGGCATTAAAGGGGTACTTTTACTGCCTAGGCAGAAAAAGTATGTTGCTATACCACGTTTCAAGTGATAGGTAATTTGGGGTAGGAGAAGGTAGATGTTGTTGCACGGTGAAGCACAAGGGCTTCAAGCACTAACCAAAAAGAACGCGTTCTTTAGCTATCTCTGGAAATGACCAAGTTCACGTTATGTTGTACGAGTGCAATCCAGAAAGATCTTAGCTAAAAAAGAAAGAAATTCATCTAAATATCGAATTGGTGTTCAATTCCTCAACCATAATACGAGTACCCACGAAATAACCGTTATTGAGAAAATACATGAGAGTATTGTGTTTGAAACGTAAATACCTATATGAAGTTGAATGTTCGAGTTTCCTATATTTGCATATTCATGAGTTTATTCGGAGAATGTTTTTCAAAAGATGAAGATGAAAATTGAGCAGAACTAGTAATTCAATCAGTTTACTACGAGATGGACAAGATGTAAATATTTAAAATATCCTATGATTGTCTAGAGATCGCATGGTTCGTTCAATTCTTGGTGGAATTCTTCCTAATAACGATGTCATTTCCCACTTGTAGCAAGGTAGAAAATACGTTTCGTTCCCACCGAGTCCGTGAAATTGAATTAATGCCATGTTTAGTATTCAGAGCATCTCTAGGGGATGGATGGTTCTATTGTCAGTTGCGTTTCGCATTATAAATGGGAAACCTCCATCTGCAAATTTAAGTTATCAGAAAACGAATGAGGAGAAAATACATCTCTTAACACAAATATCAAAGGATTGCATCATATGGACATAACATCACGTATCCTTTCCTTCTTTCATCTCTTGGAGCGCACGAAAGGAAAATCCAATAATGTTCGAAGAACATCGTGCGTACACCAGTCTTCAGTGAACATGTCGCACAAGGACGGTGTATGCTCTCTTAATCACTGCTGCAATTAGAGCACTCACACCGTCCACCCTCGACATGTTTTCTGAAGACGACTGTACCTAGGCAGGATAGGGAGAGAAGGTAGGTATTGGAATTTTTTGGAACTTCTGGAGATTTTAAGTTCTTGGGAATAGTTCCATTGGAAAAGAATGCCAAAGCTTTGCCGTTCTATAGACGAACGAGTCCATATTAACTAATATTAAGATTCATTTTCGGTTGGAGCACACCAAAAATAGTTAGATATACTCCATTTCATTCTAGATACACTCAAGCTGACGTTCAATTATCACAATCGAGAAAGTTCTAAACAGGTATAACGATATTCCATCATCCACTGGCGTAAGTTGTCGAAGTCAAAACTTCTTGTACTTCCGCGCAAACTTCTTTCAAGGACATTTTCCCAGGATCATTAAAACCTCGACTAGCAACGAAATTCGTTATGAAAGCGCCAGGGCTCTTAAAATGTGTTCGCCGTCCAACACGCTTATTCAACTCGAAGAATATAAACTATCTTGTAACTTGCTGCCAACAATACGGTATACACTGCCATTGAAGCCGAACGACTGGAGCGTGAAAGGAGATTAGAGCTTTATTTTTCGTTTCATTGGTCGCGTGTCTGCCCTTTGCCGAATGGAATAAGCAACGATTTTCTTTTCTAAAGACGTATGGATGTGCGTAAGGTAATTCTGAATTAGTTAACATAAAGAAACATTCAATAAATACTATCTGTAGGTTAATCGAAGAGGTGTTCCGCAAGGATCAATCGTAGCACCAACACTATTTCTACTCCATATCAACGATTTGTCGGAAGCAACTTCATGTCCAGTACACAGCTTCGCGGATGATAGTACCCTTCATTCCACCTTTTCTTCCATGGCCCCAATACCAGTCAGGCAAATCAGAAACGAACGAGGGAGAAATGTTGACAACATAAATATGGACAGAATGGGGATCCAATAACTTGGTAGATTTCAAAGCAAACAAAACACAAGCATGCCTTTTCTCTAGGAAATCCGATCTCATTGTGCCCAACATAAGCCTGTCAGGAGTAACCATACCTCTGAAGACATCTATTTCGATGCTCGGTATCACTATCAGCAATAACCTTTCTTGGGCAAATCACGTGAGATCAATTGCAAAAAGTGCATCCTAAAAACTTGGTTTTCTGTTTCGGGCCAGGAGCTATTTTACTTCCAGTCAGCTGCTTAGGATCTATAAGACACAGATCCGACCTGTCCTGGAATACACATTTGGAATGCAGCACCCAAACATACCCTGAAACTGTTGGATTCTGTCCAAAAAAGGGCAATTTGTCTCGTGGGTGATGCCTCGCTCACAAACCCACTCACTTCTCTGGAACACCGTAGAAAAGTTGGCGATCTGGCTCTTTTTTATAGATATTTTCATGGACGATGCTCTTTTGAAATATCAACAATTGTACCTCCCATGGCAGTCCCCGCGAGATTAATTCGTCGAGTTGAGGCTTCGCACCCCTTCGTGGTTACTTTGGAGACCTGCTGAACATCTCTTCCCAAAGACTCGTTAATCCAACGAACAGCGAGGCTCTGGAGCACATTGCCAAGGAAAATGTTCCTCGAGGCATATAACCTCCAGAAACTCAAGAAGAACACCAGTTCCTACCTTATTTCTCTTGGTTCTCACGATCTTCTCTGAACATTACAGGATATCCATTTTCGTGGGAACCAGAACATTGAAAAAACATTCATTTTACATTATTATTTGGGATTTTCCCTGCTCGTTTCTACAAAATAAAAATATTAGTATAATTTCAATACATGTGTAATAGGACAAATCAGATGAATTGCCCCAAAATGTCACTGCGTTCAACAAATTTTTCAATCTGAAAGCCTAAAAGAAAAATCCAATAGCTAAGTAAAAATTCGATATTTTTTCAATATATCTATATTTCTTCTCTTTGAACTTCCTTCCAAACAAAGTGTCACTGACAAGCTACAAATACAAGATGCCTCAAAACGGATATCAAAATCATTTCTCTAGACATTTCGGGATTATCTTCTCGTATATAGGTATAATCTTGGAAAACAGTTATAAGTACCTCGTTCTCACAGAATCACCAGATACCTCTATATACTTTTTACCCTCTACTAACAATCATCTCTCAATTCTTTTTTCTTGCTAACCATGATTGCTTTGTCAATCTTACTGGAGTCTTTGTCGACTCCAGAAGGATACCTATTTCTCTAGCGTTCAGTTTAATATGTTAGTTGAACCTATAAAAATACACCAGAGGGTATCCCTCCGGGAACTGAAAAAATGGATATTCAAGATTTTCTGCCAAAGTGAAGATCTCAAACTTTCAAAGACGAGTTCACCCTGTAGATCGTTATTTCGGAATGGTGGAAAAACGAGGGCAATGAACTGGGCCATCGAAATCATGCAAAAAATATGGAATTGATATCTTGGGGTACCGCAAGGGTCAGTACTTGGACCACTTTTGTTCACCATATTCATAAATGATCTTCCTCGTTATGTAAGCAAAGAACATACCATCATATTTGCTGATGACACAACTATCACTATCACGGCTTCGAATATTGAAGAACTTCAAGAGAGTATCAAATTAGTATTAGATGAAGTATCATCCTGGTGTTATAGAAATAAACTCATCCTGAATAAGAGTAAGACAGAATTTATAAACTTCAGTCTGAGAAGAAATGTGATTTTGGAAGATATTGTTGTGTGATTATACGAAATTTTTAGGAACATTCATAGACGGATCTCTATCTTGGAATATTCACATTGACCATATTTGTAATAAAATGAAGAAAGTTTTTTTTGCACTCCTAAAACTTCGCAGCATTTTGAGTGAGTCGGGTCTTGTATCTGTACATTATGCATTGGCATATTCACATTTATCTCAAAATGTCCAGATTTGGGGAAAATCTGAAGATGTTCAAAGAATTTTCATCATCCAAAAGAGGATTGTAAGGCTCATGTTCAATTTAAATTACAGGTCTACATGTAGGCCCACTTTCATTGACAAAAAGATCCTAACCATGCCCTGCATCTATATCTATAAGTGCTTGTTATACGCAAAGAATCATCTGAATGAACTTTATCAACTTGGAGAGAACCACACATACAATACTTGACATCGGCATATTCTAGCAATACCAAAGCATATGACAGCAACGTTCAAAGATAGTTTGAATTACAGTTGTATAATTTTGTATAAAAGACTTCCTGAAAATATTAAAACTCTGAATTGTATCACTTTCAAGAAATCAATCCGGGAAACACTTCTGAAAAATGCTTTTTACAGTGTGCAGGAGTTTATCGATAGTACCATTGATGTATAAGATAGTAAATTCCAGTAGTATTTTATACTTTTTCATGTTTGTTTGTTTGAAAATGTGTCATTGTTGTATACAAATTGATTCGTATTGCTATCTGCTTCGATCATTTTAATAATTTGTAATAACATGTTATCACCAGATACTGACTAAACAGTAATGTCATTACTGTTACTCCCTAAGATGTATATATACCAATTTGACTTGCCGCATGTACATGACCATGTACCTCAGAATGGCTAATAAAGTATTTCTATTTCTATTTCTATTTCATGCAATCTGAGATGAAAATAACAAACCTATGACGGTTAAAAAATATGAGAATTTTCCACTAGTCTAATTCCAAATGTACGGTTGATATCGAAAATTCCCTGAACGTTCATGGATTGTGAAGAAAACTAGTATTCATTTCATTGTATTGAACATTCTTCTCAGAATTTGATATAAAGTAAGATATTTTCGAGAAGAATGTTTCCGGTATGCCGAAAAACAAAGGAAATTAGTATGATTGTTCAAGACATCCGGCAGTGCTTCTTTGCCCAACAATTAATTAAAAAATAAACATCTCGATTCTTTTGTCGTTCACTTTTGTTTCGTCATGTTTCGTTGAAGAAAAATCTAACTGAATGGAAACAAGGATCAGCGTATTTTTTAATTTGTTTTCCATTTAATTTAAATTTCTGATCGAACAACGAACATCAATAATGTAAAAATGGATTAATATCATTCATTTTCGATGCTAGCTATAATTCATCCTGAAACGGATCATGGTTGAGTTATAGCATCGATATATTGTTTAATTTATTCAATATCCTCTCTTCGTTATTTTGTTTTAGGTCCGCTCGAATTAATGTAAATATTATTTTTCCGCTTCAACCTCTCGATAATCCACGACTCATTAATATCCAATCTCAATAATGATTCTATTTAGGATTAAAATCTCCGAAACAATCTTCCATGTGTCGATACCAGTGAATTCTTTTAATCCATATAACTAAATGTGGAATATTCTGCAATTGATTGATGATATTTCAAATAAGCTCCATAAGTAATCACTGTTTTCCCCACCATATAGAACCTACCAATATAATACACCTTCTTCCACCACTATCTCCAGAACCTACCATTGAATAATCCTTTTCAAGGCGTAAAAATAGTTATTTATTATACAAGGGAAAAAAGTAGTAGACGCGTAGCGGAGGGAGACAAAAAACCGTGAGCTAAAATCTAATATTTTTCCCGTGTATAATACACTATTTTTTTCTGTGACAGAAGGAAGGACGAATCAATATTGAGAAGATATTACATTATTTGGAAATCTGAAAATTATCGACGTGAAATTTCAAGTTTTTAACAGTAGGGACACCTGCGTTTTATAGACATCTTTATCATTCTTTTGAAGTAAACAAATATCTGATGTCACTTCTGTCAGTTCAATTCTGTGATTTGATTTCAAAAAATTGTGAATTCAGTTGTTGTTTAGTAATATACGAAACCGCGAAGTCTAATGGAAGATAAAAGGACTTGCAGTTCTTTCTCGGAGACGGTACTATTGACTCATTTTTCGGAACTATAGCACAACAAAAGCCATTAACAGAGTATATATATGTGATATATATCCGGGAAAAAAGTACTCACTTTTTTCCCACGGGAAAAAAGTAATTTATGAAAAGTGACATTTTATAACCTGCCAACAGAGATGAAATGCCAAACTTTTTTCCCGTCACAGAAAAAAAGTAGTTTTTCTACAAGCGTGCGTGATTCACCCTATACCCGCACGCAATTTAGTTTGGGAAATGTCATTTTCCCGCAACAATGCGGGAACAACAAAGATATGATACGATCGCAAAATATAAAAGGTTGGTGATGGAATATAAAAGTTTAAGTTTGTTTTTCTACTCACATTACTAAAATGCGATTTAGCGTACGGATATGTACCACGCTAAATGATCGATTAATCAGGGTATAGAAAATTCATAAAAGTCCGACTTTTCAGATCAATTCGGACCTTTTTGAATTAATTCACTTTGAAAACAATGAAATTTTATATAACTTCATTCACGCAAACAAAATACAAAAATGTTACATGAAAACGAAACATAATATAACAAAATCGGCAATTTCTGCAAAACAAACTGGAATTATTGATTGACAAAAATTAATACATGCATATATGCAACTAATAACGTATTCAGAATCATTAGAGCTACTTCAAAGTTCGCAATTTTCATTGCGCTGCTACGCACGTATACGTGCGTACGTCATGTTGGACAGCAATTTTTTTTCGTATAATTGCCAAGCATCAATTTTCTCATTGGAATGTCAAGTTTTCTTTGACAAAGAAAGATCTCCTGTAATCATAAGTGATATAATGGTGAATTTTCGATATTTTATGCATTATTTGTACATCATTAGATGCATAATGAATGCAACTGTTGTCATGGTTCTTTCTAACACAATCACAGATAAAACACAAATTTTATGACAAAAAGACATTCGTCATCCCAATTATCGTCGAAAATATGATCTGCAGCAATAAATTTGCATGCAATGAAAAATTGAAAGGTGTAAAGGGGCTCCTTGAAACGTTGGTTTTCCGCTTGTGGACTCTCAGGTGTTTACCCGGATGTTTATGATGGTCAGGTTGCCATAATGCCTTCGAATTTCAGTTTAAGTTTCAGTTCAAATTAGTTCAAATTGAAGGTTGAATCAATTCATGACCTTCTTAGAAAATGTCATTTGAATTAATTCACGAATTAAATCACTGAATCAATTCATATGAATTGATTCTTGCCAACCATGATCATTTTAGTTCTGATGTGAAACTGAAATATGGACTTACTTTCACTATGAAAGCACTTCTTTTCTATTTTTATTAAAATCTAGTAGCCACGACGAAGACAGCATATGACAAGTCCTTACTGATAAATACCTACTAGATTCGAGTGCCATTCCTGCAAATATCACCATCAGAAGAGTGAATTCAGGTTGAATACAACAGAGTTGGCTATGTCTTTATTGGCTAGTGGTTCATAATATTACAAAAATTACCTTGGTAGTGAAAACACACTTTATGCCTCGAAAAGGAGTAATTACTGGTAGGTTTTATGAGTAGTGGTGAAAAAACAAATAATGTTTATACACTGTCTGTAGGTTAATCGAGGAGGTGGTACATTCATTATTTCAAATTTTTTGGGATTTTCTCTCCTCGTTTCTATAAAATAAAAATATGAATATTATTTCAATATACGTGTAGTAAGGACAAATCAGATGATTTGCCCCAAAATGTCACTGCGTTTAAAGAATTTTCCTATCAGAGAGCCTAAAAGAAAAATTCACTAGCTTGTCAGTGACAATTTGTATTGAACAATACAAAATTCTTTAAACGCAGTGACATTTTGGGGCAAATCATCTGATTTGTCCTTACTACACGTATATTGAAATAATATTCATATTTTTATTTTATAGAAACGAGGAGAGAAAATCCCAAAAAATTTGAAATAATAAATGTTTATACATTCATTATTCGATTGATGAAAAAGAAATTGTTACTTTCCTTACACACCTATCTCTGAAAACGAGTCTCCGCATTAAAACCATCAGTGCAATACGAACTAAGGGCTGTGGAAAGGGACTGTAAATCTGCTTGATGACTTCGCTTGGATCGCAAACACACCGTAATGAAATTATAGGCCGATTAATTGATTCAAATCTCGATGTTGAGTCTATCACAAATTCGATCTCTTCCTGATCGTCGGATTAGACTCAGCCACATTCAAGCATCTAACGAACATACAAGTTGGATCCATCTCGTCCACATCACATAGATTAACAACTATACTGGGTGAGACAGGAACTAAAAGGATGTACTAGAGGTCATTAAGAATAAACAACATTGTTATTAATTTATTTATTTATTACAAAGTATTCACACTAGTGTATATAATCAAGGGTATAGTTGAGTATTTTTGTTTTGATCAGGAAAGCCTTCAAGATTCACATACTTATTTCATTCGTTATTCTTGGGATGGATAACCTGTTCAAGAATAATCACGGCCAGCAATAGTTTTTTGTCTCAAACAACGATATTGTTTACCAACATTTGATTATCAAGCCAAACACAGTGGGTTGATAAAATAAGCTTTATGATGATATATGGATACTAGAAATAAAGTATTTCTCTTTCTTATAATATAGAATGATTCCCAGTATTCATATGATCCTAAATAACTATTGATTCATAATTAATTGAGTTCTGATTGAATATGAAACTTAATATCAATCCAACAAGACAGAAAGACAAAGTTGATGTCGTTCATCATCCCACAGAGCCGCAATGTGTTTATTTCCCGATTTAATTCCTGCATTTCCCATGGCCCTTTCATCATCGATCACATCGATTGCCCCAATTCACATTGAAAGCCATGATGAATGTATCAATTAAACTAAATTGGAATTACAAATCGACCCCAATCACCAATGAAAGTATCCAGTTAATCCCATAAAACTGCGACACAACGGCAACACCCATTATGATAAACTTGATCGTAAATCGGAAGGTCTCGGTGTACGGTTCGCGATATCATGTACGTGATGTCATTAAATCCCGGTTGCTCTGATGATTATATTTTATCCATTCTCTATAATAGGTACATCGAAACGTCCGCTATATCAATAGCCATCGCGAAATGAATAGATTGTATCAGATTTATCAAACAAATCGTTACTAAACCATCAAAGGCGAACCATGACTTGCAGTGGAAAAGATTACAGCAGGATTAGTGAGAAACTCACAGTACAAGTCCACCAAACGTCTTTTCAATTCGGCCATTTTCTGGAAAGATCGTGCATAATCATCAACTACGAAATGCCAAAATGTTCCTGGCTGATGCCACGGTATATACTTACATTAAGGATGTCCACACCGGATAATATTGAGTATTGAGTTCACCTACTAGATTTTTGAGTAGGGAGGATATTTGGGACTCATAAAGTTCGACCTACAATATTCTCTCTCATATCTCCGAGGCATTCGATCGAGTCTGGCACCACGGACTCCTCGCCAAGCTTCCATCTTATGGTTTGCCTCCCCAGCTGTGTTCTCTGCTAGCTAGTTTTCTCTCAAACAGGTCTCCCCATGTAGTGGTCGACGGAGTTTCATCTGACTCTCTTATCATAAATGCTGGTGTTCCGCAAGGATCAATTCTAGCACCAACACTATTTATACTCCATATCAACGATTCGTTGGAAGCAACTTCATGTCCAGTACACAGCTTCGCGAATGATAGTACCCTCCATACCGCCTTTTCTTCCAGGACTCCAATACCAGCCAGCGAATCAGAAACGAACGAGGATGAAATGTTGACAACATAAATATGGACATGGCAACAATTCTCGAATGGGGATCCAATAACTTGGTAGATTTCAATGCAAACAAAACACAAGCATTTCTTTTCTCTAGAAAATCCGATCTCACTGTGCCCAACATATGCTCGTCAGGAGTAACAATACCTTTGAAAACATCCATTTCAATGCTTGGTATTACTATCAGCAATAACCTTTCTTGGGAAAATCACGTAGGATCAATTGCTAGAAGTGCATCCCAAAAACTTGGTATTCTGTTTCGAGCCAGGAGCTATTTCACTTCCAGACGCTGCTTATGATCTATGAGGCACAGATCCGAGCTGTCCTGGAATATTGTTCCCATATTTGGAATGCAGCACCCAAACTTACCCTGAAACTGTTGGATTCTGTCCAAAAAAGGGCAATTCGTCTTGTGGGTGATGCCTCGCTCACAAACTCACTCACTCCTCGGGAACACCGTAGAAAAGTTGGCGGTCTGGCTCTATTTTAGAGATATTTTCATGAACGATGCTCTTCTGGAATATCAATAATTGTTCGTCCCTTGGCAGTCCCCGCGAGATTAACCTGTCGAGTTGAGCCTTCGCACCTCTTCGTGGTCACTTTGGAGACCTGCAGAACATCTCTTTCCAAAGACTCGTTCATCCAACGAACAGCGAGGCTCTGTAACACATTGCCAAGGGAGGTGTTCAACGAGGCATATTACCTCCAGAAATTCAAGAAGAACACTAATTCCTACCTTATTTTCCTTGGTTAACCACTCTATATTTGACACATAATAAAGATGATCTCTAGAAAAAATGCATCTAATGAGAATGTATCCATATTTTTAACAAGGTGTCACTGACTATCAATTGAATTTCCCTTTTAGTTCTTTCATATTGTTGAATTTGAAGCATAGCAGAGCGAATCACCTGATGAGTCCTTAACAAAAATATATCAAACTAATACAAATATCCTCCTATATGTATAGAAACGAGTAGAAAAAGAATCATTGACCATGTTATGTTCTCACCAAATTATCTGTACCTCTGTATAGTTTATCCAAAGTCAATTGGAGCGTCTTGAGCCGCACGTGCACTCACTTCAAAAGGAACCTCGAACCCACCGTCGCCGCGCGGAGCGAGAGATGCTCCAATTGACTTTGAATAGACTATACCAATTATTCAACTGAAATATTCGAAAACATTCATCATAATTATCATCAAAGGAAAGTTCCTCATCAAACTCTATAAAATGGAAAATATTGTCTTCACCCTACGCGGCACAGATTACTGAAATCTTTGGAACGATTAACCCGAGAAAAAATATAAAGAACCGAATGAACCGTATCTGAAGGGATTCAAATCCTCTCGAAGTTAAATTGGATTTCAGCAATTTCGAATTGCAGGTCTTCCCTCATAAAATGTAAAAAAACCACCACTTCACAACGATTCTGCTGAGTCACCTCTGAAATTTAATATAGAGGGGAGAGTGTCGTAATTGGGAAGGAATTGAAAGAAACCGAGAAGGTGGTTTTCTTTGCTCGACTCAGAAGTTAATGAAGCGAAATGGGATAGGCCATATAACGAAACATATCACAGCTGTTTCATTTTGGAAAATTAGTTTTTCTATACTCTCGCGCGAGTTGAATTCGATAACATATTGAATGATCGAGCTTCTGACGATTTTTTTTATATAGAAATCCTTGCTGATTTTTAGCTTCTCTATAAATCCATGAATCTATTTTATGGACGACCAGGCGTGAAGTAGCGATAAAGGGATATAGCGGGCCATAAAGGGGTATAGCGGGCGTTAAATTAGTCCGGCGAGCGTTGAGTAAGGTGAACGGGCGGTAAAGTAATTCCACAGTTTTTTCAGGGATTTCTCGTGGATTTCTATTTGATCTTCCTCCAGCAGTGTCATCCATAATTTGGCGGAGTTAATTTGAAATCATCAATAAATTACATATCAGCGTAATTTGCTGCCTGGTGCCATGTTCTGGACGATTGGACGCGCCTCCTTTCACACTCAAAAATATTCATGATCTTTCAGGTTTTTGGATTTTTTTCTATCATGACACATTTTATCAATGATAGTCTGCTGAACGAAATAAAAAATTATGTTATATTTTTTTATTTCATATCATATATTTGTCATAAGTAATTGCCAATTGAGAACCAGTTTTTAACTATGAACTCGATTTTTCGACTATGGGCATCTAGTATAGGATCACACTTTTTCAACTCCAAGTAAGTCAAGAACAAATAATGTAATTATTTCACATCAACCTTTTCGTATTCTAGAACTTTCAATTAGGCTGAAAATGGTATTTTATGAAACCAAAATATGTCCCTTCTGATTGTGTAACAACACCATTGAAATTTGTGGAGATTACTTCGAGCATTCCTTCCTTCCTTTTGAGGATTTCGTGAAATAATAAACAAGTAAAATAAAAATGAAGTCAAAGGAAAGAAAGAAAATCAAATCACATTCTGATAATAGGCAAGTACGTAACTAAGAACATAAAGTAACTATACAAAAATCTGTTTTCTTTCTTCAATGGACGCTAATTCATGTATGATACCCTTCAAAAGCTCTTTTATATACAGTGTTTCCCACTTTGAGCAGCACCACCTTGGTATTTTCTTAATCGCTGACAGATTTCAAAAATTTTGTGTTTCAACATGTACTTCTCAATGAGTTCTACATTTCTGAGTATACAACACTCTACGACACGGCCAACTATGATGAATTGAAAATGCCTAAAATCAGTTAGTAATATCAGGAATATTTTCAGCGGAAAACTGGCATTCTCAACATGTTGAGAACTCCCTCAAATACATGTGGTCAATTTTTCATGTTGATATCATATACAGAGCGTTATTTATTGTCAATATTCTTTCAATGTTTGAAAATGATGAAAAAAATATAATACCATTATGATTTGATTCAGATACTACATTAGAACACCTGTTTCATACTTTTCTTCATGACTTATACACAGGTTGGCGTATGTATTTCATTATCGACGTGAAATTTTAAGTTTTTAACAGTAGGAACACCTGCGTTGTAGGCATCTTTATCATTCTTTTGAAGTAATCAAATGTCTGATGTCACTTCTGTCAGTCTAATTCTCTGATTTGATTTCATAAAATTGCGAATTTAGTGGTTGTTCAGTAATATACGTAACCGCGAAGTCGAATGGAAGATGAAAGGACTTGCAGTTCTTTCTCGGAGACGGTATTATTGCCTCATTTTTCGGAACTATAGCACAACAAAAGCCATCAACAGTGTATATATAAGTGATATATATCCGGGAAAAAAGTACTTACTTTTCTTCCACGGGAAAAAAGTAATTTATGAAAAGTGACATTTTATAACCTGCCAACAGAGATGAAATGCCAAACTTTTTTCCCGTCACAGAAAAAAAACTGTTATTTAGTTCAGCTCTGATTTGTTTTCGGCTAAGCCATTTTTCACTTCTGTTTTACCAGAGTATGCAATTATCTCTTCAAAATTACCGGCTTTTGTCGATTTTGTTAAGTGCACTTCAGCATCTGAAACTTCAATTTTATTTCCAGTGAAATCTGGCGCTCCGCGAGAATCGATTAAAAGCTCTGATTTGTGAATAAACGTTTTCTCCACTCGACGATTTTTTGGTTCTCTCACGAGATTTCTATTGTGACATGTAACATATTTGGGGTAAGCATATTTTGATAGTAAAGTAAACGTTTTCATTTTCCGAAGAGACTGAGAGAAAATTGCAATTCTGTTTATATTTGTGAACATACTATTCGTTCATTCACATTGGATATTCCAGTTCTCAATGAGTTAAAGAATACTACATTCTATTTACCATCTATAGTTTATACCAGGGTGAGTCATAACTATTGAGGCATAGGCTAAGGTCGGATTGTTTGAACCAACATAGGGCGACAGGACCAAATATGCCTGGATGATATATTGATGTGAAAAAAGATACAGAGCGTTTCAATCGGAAAAGTATTGACTATGAAGGCGCAGAAAAGTATAATTTACACTCTGTATAAAAAAAGGAATATTTGAAATCACCTTCCGAGACTTTGAACCATTAAATTCAAATGTCGCGTTCAAACAAAGGTACCAATATTATGTAGAAATGATGTTCATGTCAGAAAAATTTACCTGTCCCCTGTAATAAATGGTAGAATAATTCTCAAAATAATATTCCCTGTAACGAGAAAAAAAAATCAACTTTACCAGGAGCGTATTCATCGAGCAAGTCGGCTTCTTTTGTAGAAGAAAAAGTCATGTTGTTTTTTTTTTCGGTCTTCATAAATATTCAAATAAACCCACTAAAAATGCAATTTTTCTGTCTCCTGCTATTTTTTATTATCTTGCTTCGTTTTTGAGACTAACGGACAATACGGTATCTCGGAACTCCATGAGGATAAATGGAAATTTATTGCACATTATCATTTATAAAAACAAAAATGACATTAAATTCAACTCCCTGGTCTTCAATTTTTGAGAGAAATATTTTTTCAATATATTATTGAAATTTATTTTTTGAACTTGGAAACGAATCATTTTCGGATCCATCTTCATGTGAACTTTTTTCCATACTTTGTTGAAAGAAATCTAGGGGCTTTTGTCATCGCACCTCTGTAACACCCTGAATATACCCATTTAGATAAGTAGGAATATAATATATCACTTTTCTTACTTACTGTGATATCATTATAGTTTTCATATATTATTCTCTGATGATGCACCAAACAATTAATTCAGGTTCTGGGCCCATAACCTGTAAATGAACGGTATTATGAAGAATTCCACTCACATCAATCAATATATTATATTATTGATACCTACCCTATTTTGCCTATTCAAATGACACCTCAGCTTGTATTAATCCAACTTTCAAAAACGCCCGTTCTTCATAATTACCACGTCAACATCAACGACCAAAGATACGTGAAGTCTAAATTTCAACGTTCCAATTATCGATCTGACAGAAGTACCATGTAACGTCAACTAAAATATCAGTAACAAATGTTTCAAATTGATTATTATTTTTTCATTTCCATGACAACGGTATACTGATAGGTTTGTACGCGTTTAAAATCAAATTCAATCCCAGATGAGTTTGGGATATTTTGGAAAGCATATAAATGAAAACGCGTATTCCCTGTTTTTTTCCCTTCCGAAAATAAAGCAATATATGCCATGCACCTCCGTGGATCAAGGTCATATTAAGGGTTATGTTGAAGTTATATTAACCTAGAAGCAAACTAAAAACCTGGACTTGAATTCAAATTATTTCCATTAAAATAGACCTGCCTATTCCTTATCCACCTATACAACTACATCTACGAATAACCTTGTTTAAGAACGTTGTTCAACATCTGAACTTGAAGAGGATTATGAGCTGAAGCTTAATATGTGTATTATTCTATATTGTTGGTCGGTTTCTCAAATGATTACATCTGGGGCATAGACGTATGATGAGTATCCAAAATTATGCACAGTCCTTGCCCAGAAGCTCGTACTGCATTGGACCGATTCGAAACTGTCTCAAACAAGTTTTTTCAAAACGAAAACACAGAACATGTGGAGTACAAAACTATCCTGGAAAAACGCGAACACTTTTGTGACACTGCGCATGCTTCTGATGGTTTCGGTTCGGACTGTTTTTTTTTTTTGTAAACGCGAACAAACCTCTTGTCACATCACGAATTCAACCATTTTATATTATTACCTAGTTGTTACTTCCGTTCTTTCTAATGATAATACTAGTATTCATAATCTCAAAGTGTACTTAAAAAAAAATATCCACTTATAATTTATCGTACTATTATTGACAACTAACATATCGAACATAACGTTATACAATATCAAATTTGTGCGATCAGAAATAGAATTGCAAAAACGTTAAAGAAAAGGTAACAACTATATAAAACCTTATGTTTCACAAAGCATCAGCTTCTCGACTGAGGTAAATTGAACTAGTTCCTCATATTTTAGCAACATAATTCTGTTATTTCAATGTTAGCATTTTGTACAGACCTTCGAAAGCACCATTCTGCCAGTGACGTAACTCATTCTGAATAGAAATTGAAAATTTGCCGTTATATAATAGTTTTTCGCGTACTAGCAGTATATACAGCAACCTCATCAAAGGAATTACGTTAATTGAGGAAAGAGGAAGTTTCACGTTCAAATAGCTGGAATAACGTTGTATAGCAGATTGGGGCGATTGCATGTGTGCTATAAATCATTGTTTCACTCTCGTAATACTCTAAATCTATGGAAGAGCTGTCGTATAGCTATGTTTCCAGTAACATAATGAGGATTAGACTAGCGAAAGCTGGTAAATTGCCGATTCTTGGCAACGAAGATCGGATATCTCACTGATTCCCTGGCGAATCAAATTTAGTGGAACGTTTCCTTCGGAATTGTAGAATTCGAATTAATATGTCAGCATGGGTTCATTATTTTTATTCATTAAGTACCTCTCTACTAATTTTCCTGATTTGCTCATTACACTCCCAGGATACACTTCCAGTTGGGAAGTATAAGTAAATTTGTCCGATTGCTCAGAATGTTAATATCTCAACTTCAAAGTAGGGCAGGATCGACAGCACATAGTAGAATAATAACCACTTCATAAATCTTTCGATTGATTCTGAGACTCTTCTTCTCTAGTTGTAATACGCACCAAGAAAAATCTAGTTCAGTTTCCATACAAAAAATTCTTGAAACTTTTGACTAAAATAATTGAACTACTGAATGTGTTATGATGAATTACGTTTTCTACTTGAAGCAGGTCCCTTTTCCGAAACAATTTTCTTGTTCAAGAACTCCCACCTTTCAGATTTTTTTTGGGACAAGATGATTATAGTCGAAAGATGGAATTGGAATCCTAAGCAGGCATTTTTCAATTTAGGGAATGTACCCATCTCTTCCACCACAATATAGCAGAATGCCATCTTCAATCTTTGTCATACACGGATATCTTAGGATGATTCATCTCACTCACAGCACAAACCCGACCTATCTTCATCTTGAACACATATATCACGCAATTCAATTATCACTTTGTTTATCTCTTGGAGTGCACGAAAGAAAACTCCTATAATGTTCGAAGAACATCGTGCGTACCTAAGGAGGATAGAGAGAGGAGGTAGGTGTTGGAGTTTTTCGAACTTTTTTTCTTGGGAATACTTTTATTGGCAGAGATTCCAAATAAGCTTTGCCGTTGTATAAACGAACGAGTTTTCGTAGAGTGATGTTCAACATATTTCAAGGTTGACAACGAAGGGATGTGCTGACTGAGCTTGTTGAGATCGTCTGACTGGTATACCTATTGCTATTGATGGAATGAGATGAGATGAGATGAGCAGAGATTCTTGTAGCTAATTTCCCGTGGAAGTATCCATAGAAAAGTGAAAGGTTACCGACTTTTTCACACAGTGTTCTAATGAGGTGAAAGGTTTAGTGAGTGTGGCATCACTCACCAGGTGAATTGATGGAATCTAAGATCATCAGCGTATGTTTGGGTGCTGAGCCCCATATAGTAGAACAGTATTCTTCAAAGGATTGATTGAGGCGACACTAGGCATTATATATAGTGTTTATATCGCGGAAAGCATTAAGCAAGAAATTCTTCCAATTTAGATCACATTATTATTCCTTCCTCGGTTTTCTTCGATTACAATTCACTGTCATTGAAAAAACTTACACGCTGACGTCAGTATAATGGAATCAATCACATAACGAATATTATTGCACCCGTTTTTTTCTAGAATTCGTATAATATGAGTTCTACTCAAAGAATTCACAAAAATGCTTGCCAAAAATGCATCCGTAGGAGAGATTCACAGTAAAATTCGTTTTACGTGTTACGTTTATATAGGGTTGGTAATAATAAGAGGTAGTAAAATGTGCATCATCATTCTTCCAATATCATCATAAAATATTGAAAAGCTATTCCTTAAAGCACTATAATGAATACAAGTAATTTAATTTTGATAGGGGATTTTTTTTAAATTTTTATATGAGTGCTTGTTCAAATCAGATATAAAATTGAAAATAACCTTGACCATAGTGAGAAAGGAAACTATATACTGACGCCTGTTTTCATATTATAAATATTTAAGGTTATACAATTTTGTAAAACAGGTATTACACATTTCTCTTGGTATATTTTCATATCTAAGAATAAGAGTCGAAATTAATATGAACATGTTGAATGTGATATCGGCCGAGATATCGGCAGTTCAAGCTACTACAGAATTATTGTTACATGACTGAAATATTTTAATCAAGTGCAGTAAACATGGAAACAGATCTTCCGTCGTAGTATATCGAGTCCTATCTATAAATTTGAGTCATAAAGTTGTATTTCGGTGGATTCGGAGACATAAAAGATGAACACGGTATAAGCTGCAGCTCCTAAGAAAAATGTAACTCACAAAACCTGCGATGTCGTAAATATTTTATGATGCTCACTGAACTGCAACCTGAAATCTAGGTTTGCAAGCCATATAAAATGGCAAGTCCTTTCATTTTACCTTAAATTTCTATATTTTATGATCCCATGCACACTCTTTCTGTAATAATGTTCCAACTTGCTTTCATGAAATGTGGAAAATTGCGTTTTTGCAATCTTTGGACACGTGAGACCTTTAAATAACCATTAAATGCCTTTGTTACGTATGAAACAGCATTACTGCATTATCCGCCTACATTACTAGATTATCTCCTTTTATTAACCATTATTTCAGTAGAGATATTTTCCTCAGTGAAGTTATTCAATAAAGAATTTGAAATATTCCTAGCTAACGTGAAGCTATAAATCATTGCCTTTAATTCGTTCCGAGAACCACTCTGCAGTGGGTAATATATAAACATTGTTTTTGTTCTTCAGGACTTAGAGTCGATAGAAGACCATTTTTTGTTCAGTAGATGTCTGTTATTGCTTCCGTTTTCTGTATTAAAGTATCCACTTTCGCTGCGTTCTCATCATGATTGTATCCGTTTTCGAGCAAATCTATTCGAAATAATTTATATGTTCCGGCATACGAAAAGGAACAGGTCAGTGGGAAACAGTATAATAGGGTCTACGAGTTTACCCCATCAAAGAATGGACAACAATAGATTGTGGTAAATAAGTATAAGGAATGAAACACTATGATAAATCGAGAATGGATAACCGAATTCACATACCCATATCACAGGATCATCAAAGACAGGTTTAATAAGCTCTATTGAATGGATGCTGGATATGCTTTTTCATCAGGATAATTATATGCATAGTATGTTAGTGTTATTTTTTCGAAATTTAATTCGATAGTGAATCTCTTTCGTTTTGTCACCATCATTCTCGAAAAATCGTTTAGCAGGTGATTTTTCAATATCAGTCATCGATTCCAATAATTTGATGTATCAAAGTGATGGAGTCATGAAAAGGCTATCTGATGAAGGAAACGATAATCCAGGAAAAAGTGGATTGTGTATTTTGAAATACAAAAATGGGTTGATATCACTATGAATTGTCCAAAATATATCTTTCTTTTAGAACTTTCTAGGGCCCAGCAAATAATCACACTGAATGTTTTGTTACGTGTAATCGGTTGTTTGACTGCATGAACTAACAAATTCAGAGCATACTTAGCTCCTTGGTTATCTCTTCCACAAGAACTGATATGATAACAAATATGTTTCACCATTTATTTAATTCGATAAATTGGTGGATTGATTTCTGCGCTCCCGCCAAATTTTAAATCCTCTCTCATGGTTATTCAATGATCTCTTGAAATTAATATTATGTTCTAGTGTTCAGAACATGATTCTTAACTGGTGGATGGGAGTGATTTTTCCCTAAACTATCTGAATAATTATTAATTATTAATGAAGTTATATTTTATGCGCTCTCGCCATTAATCGCAATCATTTCACTTGATTCTTTGGGAAGAAAAATCCAGTAGCTTGTCAGTGACAATTTGTTTGAAATAATGTTCGAAAGAAAGAAATATAGATATATTGAAAAAATATCGAATTTTTACTTATCTTTGGACGTTTCGAGACCGATTCTGCTCCCGTTCTCAACATATTGTAGACTCCCTGATAGAAAAATTTGATGAACGCAGTGACATTTTGGGGCAAATCATCTGATTTTTCCCTCTACAAATATATTGAAATAATACGAATACTTTCATTTCATAGAAACGAGGAGTGAAAATCCCAAAGAATCAAGTAAAATGAATATAACACCTCCTCGATTAACCTACAGACAGTATTAATCGCAATGTTCATAATGAAAAATTACAGCTTCAATGAATCTGAATTTCAAGTGATGACATATTTTATGTATGCATATTATTTTTTCTGTTTGGCAGTCATGAAAACCACGATTTCCTGCAGTTTCAGCTCTCTTATTACCAATAATACTGGTTTTTTTCCCTACTAGCAAATAATCAATATAAAATATGAAATATAACTTTCCTGAATAATCATACCTGAGTAAATGATATAAGTCGGAAGAAGAATGATTTAATGACTCTGACAACTTCAGATAAATGGGTATAGGCTGAAAATCAGTTTTTCTCATCAACCTGCGCTTTCAAACTCCAATTCAAGTGACTTGGTCTCGAAAAATTTTAAAATCTTATCTGCAACGCAGAAAAAAATATATTTTGGTCCCACAGCTCTCCCACATACAAAACTAACGTCACACCGCTGGATGAAAGCATAACAAATAAATGAATAAATAAATATTCATTCATAGCAAATAATCACTGAACTAACTCACTAAAATTGACTGAATCTTGTTATTTCTGATGTGTTGAAATCGAACAATTCTCATCTTTTCAATGGCATTTAAGGTATGAGAGAAATGTGATATCATGTCTGTGTTACGATATGCAAGGTTCTTGGTACTTGCATTAAAAACCTGGAAGACTGAAAGAAACAAAATCAATGCAGGTATTTTTGTGAGGCCACAGATTCAAAGCATTCTGGAAGACGAACAACAAAAAAAGTACGTTTCATACATGATACCTAACATATTTTGAATAAGGTAGTTTGTCCAGTTTTATAAAGGTACTCAGTTCATCACCCTGTGCATCCAGTTTTTTCGTACACTGATTTTTGGTGCGATAGTAGTATAGATATTTTCAGTGCTTTCATATAACAATAATTTTCACCTTTTATCTCTATACGATGAACTGGTGGATACCTTTTAGTGCTTCCGCCAAAATTTCAAATTTCAATTTCTAATATTTCAACCATATTATGCAGAATTCATGTTTATTCGAGAATCTCTTGAAATCAAAAATTATGTCCAGATATTAGGTAAATGAGTCCCCACTGATCCACCACCGAGTGATTTTCATTCAATTCTATATTAATTATTTGATTCGAATAATTAGATATTTATTCATGTGATGCGGCGTTCGCCATTTATTGAATTTTTTGTATCTGCATAAAAATGCAACGTCAGTAAATAACTACGTACATTATTTCACTCCCTTGATGACACATTATTATCGCATCATGTTTACTGATGATAGAGTACATTTCACCAGTGAATTTAACTGCGATTGCAATGACAAGAGTTTCTATGTCAGTGTGATTACTGATTATCCACGTTCGTCGGATTTTTCTACTCATACGCGTACCATATGCACATACAAATTTATCAGGCATATCGATATTCCCGACAAATCAAATATGCTTTTCAATCATCATATTTTCGACGATCTACGTCTCCGATATTGGTTCATCAAGTCGATAAGTTTCGTTATGAAAATTCGAAGTGCACAGAAATTGTCAAAGCTTGAAGCAGAATCAAACATTCAAAGATTCTGTTTCTTTATTGGAGGATCATCGAGATATAATAGATAATGAAATTTCCATGAATATATACAACCTAAGTGAAAAGGAGATTGCGAAGGCTATAAGTTCTTTGATATACAAATGGAAGGATTTACATATTTTGTTCTGATGAATTTCTTATATCCTTCTCAAGGTGTCATATGATTTATACATCAGGGTGGAAAACTATCGACTGATATCCCAGGAATCGATAGAAATAGAAAGAATGTCTGGTACACTAGGAAGAGCACAAAGGAAATGGAATAGAATATTGTACAACGAGCAGGAATGATAGTCATCTCCCACGAGGATGAAGTTTGCAGCATTAGCCGTAGGAGAATGCTGCAATTCGTACGAGTGGGAAATTAGCGTTCCGTGCGAGTTATACACTATACTTTTTCTACGACTGCAACAGATAACAGCGAAATTCTTCATTTCTTCGGCTTTTAGCTGCAATAATCGTCTATTATAGACAGAGTTGTCATTGCTTGAAATTTAAGGGAGATGAGATTGTCTGTGTATGTGTGTGTATGTAAGAGTTAATGACATACAAAGTACTCATTGATTTTTGAACACAGTAAAACAAGAGCAATTTTGTGTTGAAGCTGTAGAAAAATACTGTGGATTCAACTTTCACTGGTTCGTTCTTTTGCAAGATGTTTCTGACACGATTAGGTTATAGGCACTATCGAGGAGAAATCAACATCTGCTTTGAACAATTAATAATCTAATGCTGACAATGCTGAATTGGTTTGTTGAACGCTTTCGTCGCTTCTATAATATTGGTGGATAGGGATGATGGCATCACATCAAAGAAATAGTTAGGAAAAAATTAAAAATAGTCATTGGCATCCCTTTCAAAGGTGAAGTATCGTATGCATATGTATTCAAAATTATTCCAATTATTGGTATTTTTGTCTTTGCTGGAACGAACTGAACAGGCTGAGGTACATTCTTAATAATTTATCTGGAGTCTTTACTGCTAGTCGAGATTTTTTCTAGAAAAGTGAACTCTAATAAAAGTCTGGAACTTTCTGCCTGAAAGAAATTCCATAGTTTTTATGGAAGGAATCCTAGACGTAATCACTTAGGAATTTAATAACTGCGTCTTTTGTTTTACGTTATATTTTGGCTGGGGATGATTCGTATGGATTTTATTATAGCAGTACATTATCCGAATTATCCATGGCGACAACTGGGACCCAGATTTCCATGGTAGGAATATGAAATATGTCTCGACTGCAGTGTATGCAATATGATTTATTAATACAATCAACGATAGCCATACTTTACCAGAATGCAAACTGGGCTTTGTTCTCATTCATAAAAAAGACTGTACTAGTGAAAAATATTCAGTAAATCGAATAGAGAGAGTTATATTTTGTGTGAATATTATTATTTCATGAAGCCATGCAGCATGCATCATCAGTGCTGAAAATGCAAAATATGATTTACTTTTACTCGTCAAATTTTCACAAAAAGAAGAAGGTAGACATTTTAATCGACGACACAGTCTATTATCAGCGGTATTAAGAATAGACATATTTTCAACAAGTATAAATACCCCAATGAGTGAGAGAAAAGTCATAAAACTTCTAATTATAGGCAGATTACATTTCATAGAAGTTGAAAACAATCGACATAGTTGATTTTTTGATGTGGTATGAAGTGAAATGAAGTGAAGTGAACTTCATTTCAAGCCAGAGATTAAGAAGAAGCTATTGTATAAATAAGACAGAAAGAATATGCTTCCTTCCACGAGTACTGGAGTTCAAGCCAAAATTTCAAAGAAAAATCTCAATTACAATATTATCTCGCAATACAACTTCTTCTGTTTAAATGATCACTCAAAAAAATTGATAATCTTAACACAAAGGTTATTGGACCAATGAATGTTCTTATCTGTGAATATTATTGGATCTAATATGATGAAATGACTCCAATTCATTTGTACATAATTCGATTAATCACATGAACCATGGATACTCTCTAATGCCATTTCTCTGATGAATTTCAACTCATGAATATTGGTGAGATTTAGTGTTCTTGGTAGTTTTGATGAGCCATAATTCATATATCAACATATCGCTAAGTGAAAAGGAACGATTTCATTCAGATCAAAATAAATGATCTTTCGTTCATTCGTGGGAAAAAGTACCTATATAGACCGGAAGTTAAAGACCTATTTTCAGAAGTGATTTCACCCAGTATGTCTCTTAGATGTATATTTCGATGTTGATAAATGCATTCATGGAAGAATCCTTCCGGGTTCTTCATGCATTCATGAAGTGTTTAATCTAAGATTGAAGCATGTCTTGCAGGTTATAGGTGTACTTGAACACACTTGGACATGCGCAAACTATATGCCGTTTCCACCGTAGCCTGTTTCAAAACAAGGGCAAATATTTTTTTTTATGCAACTACCGGCAACTACACATGACCGTGACTCGGACCGTGAATTGAGAGTTGAAGTAATCACTGTACGTAGACCTCCACGTGGACGTTAACGTACGAAAAATAACGTTTACGTATTGTCGTTAAATTGAGTTGAAGTCGCCACTTTGGTCGTCGGCGGCCTGAGTATGGAAATGGTATGGAAACGCTCAATTTGCGAACAAATCATATTAATCAACTCTAATGCATGAAGAACCCGGGGAGTATTATTTCATGTATCATTCATTAACACCGAAATATACACATAATAATACCATCCAAAAGACAGTACGTAACCATACCATCTGGGAGCCCTATCAGTAAAAATCGTCACGTCACCTCGGTTCACTCATGTATTGTTCATGCTAAAATATATTTTTTTCTGTGACGGGAAAAAAGTTTGGCATTTCATCTCTGTTGGCAGGTTATAAAATGTCACTTTTCATAAATTACTTTTTTCCCGTGGGAAAAAAGTGAGTACTTTTTTCCCGGATATATATCACATATATATATATACACTGTTGATGGCTTTTTTGTGCTATAGTTCCGAAAAATGAGTCAATAATACCGTCTCCGAGAAAGAACTGCAAGTCCTTTTATCTTCCGTTCGACTTCGCGGTTTCGTATATTACTGAACAACTACTGAATTCGCAATTTTTCAAATTCAAATCACAGAATTGAACTGACAGAAGTGACATCAGATATTTGATTACTTCAAAAGAATGATAAAGATGTCTATAAAACGCAGGTGTCCCTACTGTTAAAAACTTGAAATTTCACATCGATAATTTTCACATTTCGAAATAATGTAATATCTTCTCAATGTTGATTCGTCCTTCCTCCTGTCACAGAAAAAAATAGTGTATTATACACGGGAAAAATATTAGATTTTAGCTCACGGTTTTTTGTCTCCCTCCGCTACGCGTCGGGAGACAACACAACCTGGAGCTAAAATCTACTACTTTTTTCCCTTGTATAATAAATAACTATTTTTTTGCTAGTACCTTGTTAATGTTGTTCTGGATCTGAATAGTCACTGATGGTGTTGGGTGCTGCATCTGATAATTCTGGTATACTCTTAGTAAGGTCCAATTCTTCACTTTTGGAGCAAGAAGCACTGTTCACTTGACTTTTCATTAATTAAGTCTTGAATATTTTCTGGAACTAGACATTTTAATATCGAACTTTCACTTTGCCACCATTTTCATATACAATAAAAGATCAAATACGATAAATCGAAGATAAAAATCACTTCACACAAAGAATAGGTACGCAGTACGAAAGTAATAAAAAAATACGGAATCCGGAATTCCCCTAACATAGTGTTGCTGTGTAGTTACTTGTTAGCTCGCGTAGCAGCGCCAAGAAAAAAGTGGAAACAAAATGGGGTATTCCCCGATCGTCAATGCTCACTCACGCTGCCAACGTACCGCGACAAAATATGTAGAAACCAATGGATGCGTTCTACGGTTTTGTTCAGGGTTGTTACTGTCATTACAATTGTAATGATTCCATTACAATTCAGATGGTGGCGTTACATCTTTACTACAAATGAAAAACTTTTCGATATCGTTACTTATTGTTGGAGAGATTCATGTTCTGTGTCACATAATTCATTTGATGATTTGACCTGACAGTTTGGCGTATGACATCACAATGTCAGTAAGTCGAATCAGATGCAATGTTTTGTGTTCTATGAGAATATCGAACACAAAAACAAAAATACTGAATACTGTTCGAGATTTGAGGAAAAAAACCCACAAAAAACTTCAAGACTTGGAGAAATGAAAATCGAAGAATGTTTCTAGAGAAGCAAGTTTGGAGTTTCCATGATTGATGAGTCGTTATAGATTTTTGTTTACAGATATTTCCTTCCTTTTTCACAATTATCGCAATAATCTCAATAGGAAAATATTATTGTTGGTGAGATATTATCAGTTAATTCCAGTTTTTATACAGTTTTAGTTTTCACCTATTGAATTATTTCATGTACAAGCAGTGTGTTTTATTCAATAATAAATAGTCTAGGAGTTTATATATCAATTGGTGGTTGGACTGAATCTACTGAAATTCAATTTCGCCGTCAAACGTTACGAAACATTACTATTTGACAGTGAACGTCATCACATAAAATTTCAGACTAGGAACAACCCTTCTTTCTAGTGTACATCTCTGAAAATAAATGAACACGTTTTTGTTTAGGTTGGTGTGAATGCTTAACGATTAACTTTAACTTGAAATTTTATTCATGGTCTTTAGTTGCTTCGAATATGTTAGGTTAGGTTAGGTTGAACGTGAGTGGGCCTATTGTCAGGCCCTCCACTGCGGCCATTGGCCTATTGTGGCTCACCCTAGGGTTATATTTCTCCCTGTATATCCAATTTCTTAACGAAATTGAGGATTGCGTTGGGAGAACAATTTACCAGGTTTTCTGGCCTTACTATTGTATTGCCGAATATTGAAAATCTGGTTCTGGCCGCTGCGGGGCATGTACACAGGATGTGTTTCGCCGTTTCATCCTCCTCCATACATAGGCGGCACACTGCATCTTGTGCAAGTCCGATTTTGTGCATGTGGTATTTGAGTTTGCAGTGGCCAGTGAGCAACCCTACTATAACTCTGAGATCTGCTCTGCTGAGTTCTAGTAGTTTGTCAGTGTCCTGTTTGTTCCTTGTACCAGCAATAAATGCTTTGGAATGGGCTAGGCCCGGTAGACTGCGCCAGTACTCGAGTCTTTTCTTATCTGCCCAGGATGTTATAGCATTCTTGGCAGTGCTATATGCTATACCGATGATCGGTTCTGGCCCAGTGAACGGTGTTTCGGCCCCCCCTTTTGCTAGGGCGTCCGCTATTTCGTTTCCTACTAGGCCCGTGTGACCTGGTATCCAAACTAGGTTCACGTTGTTACGTTCTGCTAGTTGGTTCAAGGTTTCTCTGCAGTTCCATACTGCTTTAGATTTAAAGCAGTTGGATTCAAGCGCTTTCAGTGCTGCTTGACTATCTGAAAATATTTTTATTGTTTTCCGTGTGTGGTGTCGATTTTCCAACTCCCTTGCACACATTTCAATGGCATGTACCTCTGCCTGGAATATCGTAGCTAATTTGCCCATGCTGAATGAGCGTTTCACTACTGGGTTCATCCCGTATATTCCGGCTCCGACGCCTTCCAGAGTTTTAGAACCATCGGTGAACCAACATTCATTAGCCCTATATAGGTCAGTTTCGTTCCGAGCCCAGTCTTCTCTTTCAGGGAAGACCACCGTGTAGGATTTGTGAAGGTTGATAGTTTTAGGCATGATGTCTGAGGGCATTCCCAGAATGTTGTGAGCTATTATGCCCTCCAGCATGCTGCTGCCTCTCATGACTATTGCCTGCGGTTGACTAGTGGCCGCTTGGTGAAGTCTGTATGTTGCCCATCTTGCTTCTCTCTCCAGAACTATGTGAAGAGGAAGTAGTCCAAGAAGGGCTTCCATTGCTGCTGTTGGCGTGGAGCAAATGGCCCCCGTAATCGCCAGGCACGCTTGTCTCTGTAGTCCATTGAGTTTGGCCTGGGCCATTTTCTGTTGGCCTTTGCCCCACCAGACTACAGAGCCGTACGTGATCATAGGTCGTATGACGGTCACGTACAGCCAGTATACTTGTTTTGGTGACATGCCCCATGTTTTGCCACATATTCTGCGGCATGTCCATAGTGATAGGCTAGCCTTTCGGATAGTCTTTTCCAGGTGCGAGTTCCAATTTAGCTTTTTATCAAGGGTTAGTCCAAGATATTTTGCTTCACTCGCGAAAGGAATTGTTACACCATTGATGGAAGGAGGTCTTAGATGTTCCAGCTTCCTTTTTCTGGTGAACGGTACTATGACCATTTTGTGGGGGTTAATGGACATTTCCTCCCTCTCACACCATTTATATATGGTATCTAGTATATCCTGAAGGACGTAGGAGATCGTCTCTTCGGATTTGTCTCGTATTACTAGGACCAGATCGTCAGCATATGCTTGCAGATCGACCTCCCATATCGAGAGAATGGCCAGCAAATCATCCACCAGCAGTGACCACAGCAGAGGGGAGAGGACTCCCCCCTGCGGGCAGCCCCTGGCTGGCTTGAAGCCGACACTTTCCCCCTGTAGGGAGGTCGTTATGGTTCTGCTATGAAGCATAGTTCTTATCCAGTCACATAGTATTGGTTCAATTCCCCTGGAGGCAGTAGCCTCATAGAGGGAATGAGGTAGTGCATTGTTGAATGCTCCTTCTATGTCCAGGAATGCTGCGACTGCTATCTCCTGTTGTTCCAGGGCGTCGTTTATTCCTGAGACCAGGTTATTGAGGGCAAGTTCTGTTGATTTGCCAGCTTGGTAGGCATACTGGTGAACATTAAGGGGGTGTTTTGTTAGTACACCGCACCTCATGTGTCCATCCAGTATTTTCTCCATGCTTTTCAACAGAAAGGATGTCAGACTAATGGGTCTGGGTCGAATATGTGACTACTAACTCATTATAAAACGAGTTATAAAATAATAATTTTTCAAGCCCTCCGAATGGAAACTCTGATTGCATTTATCACACGTTCGCATTTTAGGTTGACGAATGGAATAAAACCTTTATAATTAAATGAACTTTTTTTCAATGTTTCGGGTTATGTATAGCGGCGATAAAATGTCAGCGATCCAAATAATTTTACCGAAATCGAAGCACGTACAAAAACAAAATGTAGAAAGTTTGGGCCATGCACAAAAACAAGGGTCTTTTGACTAAATGAATGTAATTTATATGGTGATATGTGTTGAGTTGTCGATTTTTTGTGATCTTCAGGGTAGATGTTTTTTGTATCATGAAATTATATCATGTAAGGAGAGAAGTAGTTTGAAATTTCGAAGTTGGAGTAGCTAGGGGTGGGGGTATGAACATATCAAATTGGCATTACTGTCAAAAATACTCTTGGCGAACCCTTCAAAAAACGTAGGTCCTCTAACTTCGAGGCATAAAAACAGTACTATATTGAGGTAAAGTTCATTTTGTCTAGGAGCAAATTATTTTTCAGACTCCCGAGATTGAAATCAAACTATCTGGATAATTTCAACATAAAATTTGCTATAATTTTAATCGAGCATTGATTTTATCAATACCACATATCTCATTTCTTGTTCATTATTACAGAACTGCTGTGATTATATGTTATATAAAGTGAATATTTGCATTCTGCATCCAGTTATTGATGTTCTGATGATGCTTTTCAATCGCTTTCATTATTGGTAATTATTCATTATAAACTGTTTCCATAGGTATTCAATATATATAGTATGTGGAAAATGCCTATTTGTCATCATTAAAACAATCTAATGTACAGGGTGCGTGAACACAAGTTGCTCAATAAATTTATATTTCTCAGAGATAGGTCCTTCGATTGGTGAGAGGATTATTTTTGGAAACTTGTACGCTACAAAATACGATTTATTGATCGTTAATCTGGACGAATTTGGAGAAAAATCTCAAATCTAGTACTTAGCTGTACGTCTAGAGTCCTGACGAATCGCCATCACTTCACTAAAGTTTTTGAAATAATGTCAGTGCACCACTAAAATTCTTCGATTGTCGATGTTGGTGCGTTCAATCGTAGAGTATCACCACAAAAATTTCTACTTCACATGAAATGACCTGACCACGAAGTTAACTCTATAGCTTTGTTCCTTTGCATTCAGTGTAGTGTAATTTACACCATCACTGGAAACCAGCTGATTTGATAGTGTAGATGAGTGTTGGAATTTTAGAGGAACAGGAATAGAGTGGAGATCGTGTAGACATCATTTGTTTACAATCATGGCGCTGTGAAAACAAAACCAGAGAATAGCATATCGATATAAATTTTCTCGGGATTTTTTAAGTAATAGCTGCCCACATAGCCTTCTTCTTGTTTCTAATTAACAGTTTTTTTTTCTCACTCAGGGTAAATATTCTCGGTAGAAGCAGAACAAAACAATAACTTTGTGGTATTTGCAGGCCGAGTATTCTGAGTATCATCTAATTTCGATGTGGTGCGATGTGCCTACATCGCCTGTGAAAAAGTTGTTCAGTATTCTTAGCACCAGTTTTGATTCATTTTCCAAAACTTTATGAACTTGCCTACCTATTTTCATCAAGTCACAGCCTTTGAGAGGCCTATGACTTAAGGGTACTTGAAAAATGACCATCTTTGCCTGTTAATCTCGTTATTCAAAATTAGCCAGGAGAATTCCAAACTGCTACAGTCTCTTTTCCATGTAGGCCTACAGTTGTCAAGAATAAGTACTAACCGAATTTCAATTTATGAAAGATTAGTTTTTCAGTTTCACGCAGATCCACTCGGAGGTATACCATTTATACGGAATTTGCTAACTTTTATTGTTATAAAATAATTAATAATTTATAGTTCTTTAGATTTCCCTCTGATTCGCTACTTATATCAAAACTAACGATTCAACATCTGTCAGTGTATTTCACACCGTCTATAGCCTCGGTAATTACACCGTTACAAAGGAACGAGAAGGTGTAATGGAAAAAGCAACACACTGAAGAAAAGGAACGCTATTTTGGAGAAAATGTAGTTCAGTGTCACACTTTCATAGGAAAGGAACAGGCCTAATGAATGGTAGCCACCGTCTGCGGCGTCGCCTTTCTGACCTTGGCCTGCTTAGCAAACTCAGCGCCAAAACACGACGTTTCACCTTGCTTTCCCATTGGTCAGCTTCTTCGCGTAGATACATCCGGAATAATTCCAGGACCACGAGCACTCACCAGTTCGTTCTGCTAGCATCTACTTCCACACTTTCATACTTTCATCAAATTTTTTCATGATTTGTAAAAATATTTATAAAAACCTCTGATATTCACCTGATATTGGATTCAGTTAATATTCATCTCGTGATAATTGTTTCGATTTGTCTTCCACAAAGTGAAACATACTGTAATTCTTTTTGATATCCAAACAACGCATTCATACCTGGAGTTCCTTGCCTTTCAAAACATTTGGAAAGTTGAAACTTCTGAAGCAGTTCAATTCCAACTTTGTTACAAATTAGAAACCATGCAAGAAGTTGAATTTATTTAAGCAGCTAAATGCCAGGTATAGAGTAAATATCTCGGTAAATATCTTAGAAGGAATCTTTTCCAACAATATTTCACCATCAGAAGAAACTTTATATAGCTATTTCAATATTTATTGTTTGAGATGAACAGATATAAAGGGCATTGAAGTTATTTACTCCCTGTAAAAAATATCCGGAAGAGAATTAATAAAAAACTTTCTCAACTGGAAAATATTGTTGGACATTAAACCTACCAAACTGCGCTAGTTTTTTTCATATGAGGATGGTGATGCCCAATTGAAAATGATACTAGTTTGTGTTCAAAGGGGTTTGAGAACAAAGGACATAAAATCTATTCAAAACGCATAGAATCATATCCGTTCCATACATAGTTGTAAATAAGGTATTGTGTGACAAACAGATATTAGCAGTATTAGTAGTTATAGTATGCTGTGCTCTATCAATGTGTATGAAATAGTGGTTATTCCTGAATAAGCTCACAAAGTTACATTGGGAACTGCATTGCATGATATTTAGTCATTCTCCTATATTCCATCTCAATCCCACATGATACTGTATAGAAATTAGTTCGAACCCACACAGTGTGGAAGTTTAGAGTTGGAAATGTTTGGTATATAATTAGAGCTTGGCTTGAAACGAGTCTTGAAACTTATGAAAAATAAGTCCATTTAAGGCTAGCTAACCATTCCAACAATAACTTGGCAGGAATTGAATAAAATAAGATAATTGTTATTAGTTACAAGGCCGATATGTAGCAAATGACGGATGAGGTTATATATTGTAATCCGAGGTGCAGCCGAGGATTATAACAACCGAATCCGTTATTTGTGTAACGGCCGTGTGTCGTTCAAGACTTTTCGTAATCCCGCTGAGACATTACATTTTGATTCCGAGGAAAGAACAAACGACGAACTTCGTAATTCAACAAGAAAATCCCAACATCGCATTGTTATGGAACAGTTAACGGCCGCCGGCCGTTAAACAATTTTAACGGACGGAGGCTGTTAAAATTAACTTTTCGAAATCGAAATAACAGTATGAGATTACGAAAACGGACTTAACGTCATTGAATTTGCATGTGAAACAAACGCCAACGAGATATTTGGACAGGGCGTGATTCAATTGTTTCTAGAATTTAGTTTTTTTTTAAATTTGATCGAATCGATCGTATAGTTCCTTGAAACCCATATTTTCCATGAAAAACAATCGAATATCACTTCCGGCTCCAACGAAAATTGAATTACAAATGGTACCCTGTATACTTATATTCTCACGCAGGAGACATCTTGTCTAAAATCAATATGGCGACACTGTGACGTCATCGATCGAATTTGTTTCAAGAAATCTGATTAAATAGCAAAGAGGCGAAGCACTCTGAAACACGCAAAAATGTTTATTCAGTGCCAATCAGAATTCCTATAAATAATTGAATTTCCTCGATTTTTCAAATAAACATCAAAGTATAGGTCATTTTATGTACAGATGAGTGCTTAACAGACTACGCCTCTTGTTCTATTTTTCAATTAAAAATAGTGTTATATGTTACATGTGCTCGTAACACTTGTCTAGAGGAGTCTATGAACGCGTTACATACTATACTTTCTCCATGAATACGGCTGAAGCCTAGGGGTATTATAATCTTGGTCCCTGGGTTAGAATGATATTCTTCACTACCTTAGTGTATAAATAACTATTACCACCAAGGTGTATATAGCATTTTTCCCCATTTCAAACGTGAAACTCAAATATAGACCTATATTTTCGCTATGAAGGCACTCCATTACAATATACAGAGGGTTCCATTGAGAATTTTTGACCTTAGTCAATTTCCGGCAAAACCGGAGGTGATGTTCAATTTTTCTTTTTTTTTTTTATTGAAAATATGGGTCTCAAGGAACTAAATCACCGTTCCTGATTTCAAAATTCGAACTTGAGAGAAACAAGTGAATGACGCCCTGCCCAATGATCCAATGACCCAACTAATCGCTTATTTTCCAACACAGGTAACCGCGACAGACGGTGACAAGGACAGACCGCAGAACATCGTCTACTTCCTGACAGGACAGGGAATTGATCCCGATAATCCCGCTAACAGCAAGTTCGACATAAATAGGACCACCGGGGAGATATTTGTCCTGAAGGTGAGTCCTTTCACTCCTTCCACCTTGATCCTCGCTCAGGTCAGGACCGGTCCAAGGGTACACAGAAAAAATAGATGTAGAGAAAGTCAAATGGTATTATCACTTCCTATTGAAAGGATTTTATAAATCTCTCGATGTCGCCTACTTTGTAAAAATGGCAAGGCGTGGGAGAATCTTGCTGAATTGCCGAAGTTTCAAACACATTCATTTGAGTTCACATCTTCATTTTCATTTCACAATGGGTTGCGTGCAAGAACTGTCAGATGACCGACCCTGGAGGTGAATCATTGAAACACTACCTCACTTTTCCTATTTGTTTTCAAATGATTGAAATAGTTTTCCACAAATATTTTGGCATACGAATCGTGTTTTTCGGCTATCCATTAAGTCGCGCATGATGCCATCACATTTTGCTGTTGTAAAATGCACAAAAAATGCAGCGAGAGTCGAAGGAATCAGGTTGGTACATTATGATTATGATTTAAAAGTAAGTACCTACCATATAGTCACTCACATATAGTTTTCATTTACAAATTTGGTCTGATTTCACATAGGAAATTTCTTCTACAATAGGAGCTAATAGAAATACTCGTGAAATTTCTAAAAGAAGATTGGATTCATGAAATTAAACGGGAGGACTGGTCTAACATCCTGACGAAATGTGATCGTGTGTGTTGTAGACATGTTCAATCTAATAGCAGTATTAGCTTCCATTGCAGAAGTGGCTGAAGGAATTTTAATAAGAAATGACAAAATTTCATAATGAAAACTATGTGAGATTACTATTTACCTGAAAAATGCCTCAATTAATGAATTGCGCAAGAACACGATTCGTATGCCAAAATATTGTGAAAAAATATTTCAATTCTTTGATTCCTCTGGTCCTCTGCAAACAAATGAAAAAAGTAGGGCTGTGTTTTCATGTTTTACAGTAAAGTGAGGTTGTGTTTCATTATTTTACCTCCAGGGTCGGTCATCGTGCACGCGACCTATTACGACTTTCAGTGGTGAATTCATGAATGACAAGATGTACTACATAAAATAGAATGAATGTTAGAATTTTCAAATAATCCTCACTGTGTGTAGATGCATATATTCAGCTTTTATTGAATTCGTGCATCATCAACGGGACTCTTCGGGTTCCGAAAGAAGAAGGAAAAAATGTTGTGTGCATTGACAGTCAATTCATCCAGATAGCCATCAGAAGAATACTTGTTCGCGTTAAAAATCACCGTGAAATGGCTGATATTATGAGCCCAATGACAATAATTGAAGCTAACAAAATCGCTGACAATCTTGACACAGACTTTCAAGAGCCACGGATCGCAGAACAAATGTGCAAACCAGCACAAACTCCTGGCAAATTTTGGAAGAGGTCACTTGAAATTCCTTTCTTGGATAGTTAGTTCATTTGAGAAGCGATCTTCAGATGAAAACATACCGACTTCTTCACTACTGGCTATGCCGCCGTTTTATATGTAAGATATGGATATTATAATAATATATGGGCAAATTTTTCAATGAAGGCGAATCATAATTCAACTTTTGGGCAAAAAGGAAAATTGCAAAATAAAGCCATGAAAGAGATGGAAATAACAGAATTTGCGAAAATTTCACTTGCTCAACCATTGTGAAGAGCGAAAACCTGGTTGAGTTCTCCTATGACCGAAAGTCGACACAGTGGACTTTGTATGTTGAGTATCCAAAGAAACATAGTTCTCGAGAAAAAGAAAGAGAAATATTTCAAAATTAATAAAATTTTGTAGTGTGTGTCGTCTACTTTGTCTCTATACAGATTTATCCAATTATATTCTCAATATACATTTGATATATCAACAGAATTTGTTGCGCCATTTGCGAAGGAATATGAGTTATAATCAAGAAATTCATGAAATTATAATGTACCTATATGTAAGGAGAATGAAGGTTTATGGAGCGGACTGTTATTCCTGTACAAATGTACGTTTAAATGAAACTGCATAGATTAATTTGATTTTCATGCTGTCTCCTAATGAAAGCCGATTCATCATTAACTTTTGATATTCACAAGTTCTCAGCCTCGCGTTCTCAACCTCGTTCTCAGCTAACGAGGTGAGTTTATTCTTGAAACAAATTTGAGAATTCTCTTTAAAATCAGTTTCTTTCGCTGTAGTTATTTGATAATTTGAGTAGACTCAATTTCATTTCGAAATGAATGTATAACATTTATGTTTCGTATATTCTTGCAGTAATGTCGGAATAAAAAATCGTGGAACGTTTTCCGCTGAGGGAACTTTTCTAATTACAGTTCTAAATCACACAGCCAAGGGCATTGTATAAAGTACATATAAGAAAAGTAATTACCGAAAGGTCCCGTTCTTCTCGTAGACATTGGCTTCACCAGGACGACACACGAAAATGAAAAATCGTGTAGCCCAAATTGGATGAGAGTCAAACCGTATGTCATACGTTGTGAAAGTGGAAGCACTGAAATACAATTTTCGTGAGAGAACTTTCCCCGCCTGCTTTATGATAATGGAAATCCATTTTTCTGAACAAACGAAGAAACCTTGGCCATTCTCTGATACAATATATAATTCTATTTTCATAGAAACATGGGGTCACCCTGATAGGTCTATACAAACGTTCTATATATGCCTCAGAATAGATTGTAGTGCTCAAAGAAACAAGTGGACCACTAAAATTTTTGAAATTTTCCAATATGCAATCACTTCTGGTTCCATTTAGATTGCATCAGTGTTCAAAAGATGCGTTTCTACTGTTAAAGATTCATTGGTGAGAATGTATCAGAGTTTTCCAGTTACGGCACAATGCGGACCTCAATTTTTCAATGAAATCCCCATTATCCAGAAATCTAAATGACACATTCAATTCCATGACTTTTCAGCCTCTTGACCGAGACCAACCGAACGGCAGACCACAATGGCGATTTACGGTGTTCGCGCAAGACGAGGGAGGCGAAGGCCTAGTCGGCTACGCTGACGTCCAGGTCAACCTCAAGGACATCAACGACAACGCCCCTATATTCCCGCAGGGTGTCTACTTCGGCAACGTCACCGAGAACGGCACCGCAGGCATGGTGGTGATGACCATGACAGCCGTCGATTACGACGATCCCTCTGAAGGCACCAACGCGAGGCTAGTCTACTCCATCGAGAAGAACGTCATAGAAGAAGAAACAGGCTCGCCCATCTTCGAGATTGAACCCGAAACAGGTGTAATCAAAACAGCGGTGTGCTGTTTGGATAGAGAAAGAACGCCGGACTACTCCATACAAGTAGTGGCGATGGACGGTGGAGGGCTGAAAGGAACGGGAACCGCCTCTATTCGAGTCAAAGACATCAACGACATGCCACCACAATTCACCAAAGACGAGTGGTTCACTGAAGTTGACGAAACTGACGGCACCACGCTACCCGAGATGCCTATTCTGACGGTAACCGTACACGACGAAGACGAGACCAACAAGTTCCAGTACAAGGTGATCGAAAACTCCGGCTATGGCGCAGATAAGTTCACCATGGTGCGCAATAATGACGGCACCGGGTCTTTAAAGATCGTCCAACCGCTAGACTACGAAGACCTGTTGCAGAGCAATGGCTTCCGCTTCCGCATTCAAGTCAACGACAAAGGCGAAGATAATGACAACGACAAATACCACGTCGCGTATTCGTGGGTGGTGGTGCGACTGCGAGACATTAACGACAACAAGCCGCAATTCGAACGACCCAACATCGAAGTCTCGGTGTTCGAGAACGCCGAGGTCGGCAAGAGCTTAGAGACCTTCAAGGCTACAGATCCCGACCAAGGGGGTAAGAGCAAAGTGTCCTACGCCATCGATAGGAGTTCGGACCGCAAGCGGCAATTTTCGATCAATCAAGAGGGCACCGTGAGCATCCAGCGGTCGTTGGATCGAGAGGATACTCCGAGACACCAAGTCAAGATTCTAGCCATCGACGATGGCATACCGCCGAAAACTGCCACAGCTACCTTGACTGTCATCGTCCAGGACATCAACGACAACGCTCCCACGTTCCTGAAGGACTATCGCCCTGTAGTTCCCGAGCACGTGCCACCTAGAAAGGTCGTGGAACTATTGGCAACCGATGACGATGACAGGTCGAAAAGCAACGGTCCTCCCTTCCAATTCAGGCTCGACCCAAGTGCGAGTGACATCGTGAGAGCTTCCTTCAAAGTCGAGCAAGATCAAAGTGAGTATATTGAATTTTGTTGTAGCGATAGGTACGTTGTGAAGCTTTCGGCTCTAGGGCGTGAGAATTCACAAAGGGTATGAGAGGCTCTCGCTTCGAGAGGATGAAACGATGCCCACGAAAACTGGGATAATGAATTTAGTGCACGGTGTTTCACACTGGTCCAGGTTGGCTTGTCAGTATTCGTCGAAATTTTCATTCATCAATAAAATGAACCATAGACATATTTATGATATGTCGGGGACTGTTGTTGAATATTTCATCAACAAATAAATCAGATTCGGCTTGTAGAAACATTTTTGAAAGCGAGAGTAGCAGCTGGTTTTGATCTCTTTCAGGCATTTAACCGCATTGAATATAATTTTTGGGATCAATTATATCATTGAAATTTCACATATCTGTGACAAAGGAAAAAAATTAACCTCCTTGAAACCTGGGAAATCCATAAAGCCGTCAAAAACTCTTACCTCAACTCCCTCAATGAACAAACTCAATTCGATAGTCTCAAATTATTCAACTCTTTATTATTTCAACTATAATCATGTTTTGTGTTCTATGTCACTTCGAATCAAAAGATTCCTCAGTTTTTGACGTGACTTGTGTCATTCTGATGTTGTGTTTTGTCCTCAGCGTCATTATTGTCGATTGTCATTTGTGATTAGTTAACCTAATTCAACAATTTCAGACCCACATGTTGATTCTTTCGAATATTTTCTTTAAATCAAACCATTTTTGAAATCTAGGCTCTTATAGAGCTGTTATAATGTTTGTTCCCTAACATTTACCCACCCGCACTATGCGCGGTTTGAAAGTAATTTCTCAGTTATTTAAGTAATCTTTTTCCACCAATAATGGTGAGTATATTCAGATTGTTTAACCATACTCAAAAAGCGTTGTTTTCTTCTTACAGATTTCCTTCTTATAAATTTTCTGATGATAAAGGAATAATCCTTCGAAACATGTCCTTTTGTCCATGATCGTTGGTCATTATTAAATTGTTTATGTGGTGGAGTTGTAACTGTAAGTTCTTTCACCCCTCCTGATTTATATCACCTCCACTGTAATTTATGGATCACCTACCCAATATGAACAAATTTCAATGCTCCCCCTCTAACACCAATCATGATTTTTCAGAGGGTGCTAACGGCGACGGCATGGCAATCATAACCTCCTTGCGATCCTTCGACAGAGAACAGCAAAAAGAATATTACATTCCTATCGTGATAAAAGACCACGGCAACCCGGCGATGACAGGTACCAGTACCCTCACAGTAGTCATTGGTGACGTTAACGACAACAAAATGCAACCGGGATCTAAAGAAATATTCGTCTACAACTACCAAGGCCAGGCGCCAGACACAGAGATAGGGAGGGTGTATGTCTACGATCTCGACGACTGGGATTTGCCCGATAAGAAGTTCTATTGGGAAGGAAGCGAACACCCGCATTTCAGGCTGAACGACGACACAGGCATGATTTCCATGAGACATGGCACTCGCGACGGCACTTACCACCTGAAGTTCAAAGTGTACGATAGGAAGCATACGCAGACCGATGTACCTGCCAACGTAACGGTAACCGTCAAAGAAATACCTCATGAGGCTGTGGTCAACTCCGGCTCCGTACGTATAGCCGACTTGACAGACGAGGAGTTCATACGCATATGGGACTACCACTCCCAAAGCTTATCAAAGAGCATGTCCGAGAAATTCAGGGACAAGATCGCAGACTTGTTGAATATCCCGCGGGAGAACGTGGACGTTTTCAGCGTTCAGTTGAGAAGGAAGCATCCACCCGTTACCGATGTGAGATTCGCTGCTCACGGCTCCCCCTACTACAAACCGGTCCGTCTCAATGGCATAGTTCTGATGCACCGCGAAGAGATCGAGCGAGCCGTCGGCATAAACATCACCATGGTGGGAATTGACGAGTGCTTGTACGAGAACCAGATGTGCGAGGGTTCCTGTACCAACACTCTCGACATAAGTGCCTTGCCTTACATGGTGAATGCCAACAAAACAGCTCTGGTCGGTGTCAGGGTAGACGTCCTAGCAGAATGCACGTGCGGGGCAAGAAACTTTAGTAAAGAAGAAAATTGCAGGAACACACCTTGCTACAATGGTGGGAGATGTATAGAAACCCGGTATAGTCTATCGTGTTCGTGTCCAGCCGGATACAATGGACCACGTTGCCAGCAGACTTCACGTAGTTTCCGGGGTAACGGATGGGCATGGTATCCAGCGCTAGAGATGTGCGATAAATCCCACCTACACTTTGAATTTATCACTCGGAAGCCTGATGGATTGTTGTTGTACAACGGTCCGATAGTACCGCCAGAAAAAGACGAGCTCATGGTTTCAGATTACATCGCCATCGAGCTCGAACGTGGTTTCCCACGACTGCTTCTCGATTTTGGCTCGGGGACTTTAGAACTTCGAGTCAAAACGAAGAAGTCTCTCGACGACGGCGAATGGCATAGGCTTGACATATTTTGGGACACGGAGAACGTCAGAATGGTGATCGATTACTGCAAGTCCGCTGATATATCCGAGATGGAGGACGGCACTCCTCCCGAATTCGATGATTCCAGTTGTCAAGCTCAAGGCACTATCCCTCCCTTCAACGAATACCTCAACGTCAACGCTCCCCTTCAACTAGGAGGTTTGTACGTGGAACAGTTCGACCCGACTCACTATCACTGGCAGTACATGCCGGTAGGAAAGTCTTTCGACGGTTGCATACGAAACCTGTTTCACAACTCGAAGCTCTATGACTTGGCTCACCCAGGTCTATCGAGGCATAGCGTGCCCGGCTGTCCTCAAACCGAAGAAATGTGCGGTCGATCGGACACGACTTCGCGATGTTGGGAACACGGTACTTGCATCGGAAGCTTCAACGAGGCCAAATGCCAGTGCCACCCTGGCTTCACTGGTCCAGCTTGTACTCATGCTACGATTCCGACGTCTTTCAAGCCACAGTCCTACGTTAAGTACGCACTCAGTTTCGAGCCGGACCGGTTTTCCACACAAATGCAACTGAAATTCAGGACGCGAGAAGAACACGGCGAACTTTTCAGAGTCTCTGACCAGCACAATCGCGAATACGCCATTTTGGAAATAAAGGATTCGCGTCTCTATTTCAGATACAATCTGAACTCGTTGAGAACCGAAGAGAAAGACATATGGCTGAGTGCGGTACCGGTGGATGACGGACAATGGCACGTGGCTCGAGTGAGTAGGTACGGATCAGCAGCCACTCTGGAACTGGACGGAGGCGAAGGAAGAAGGTATAACGAGACGTTCGACTTCAATGGTCACCAGTGGTTGTTGGTGGACAAGCAGGAAGGAGTGTATGCTGGAGGTAAAGCAGAGTATACAGGGGTGCGAACTTTCGAAGTCTACGCCGATTATCAGAAAGGTAAGTTCTAGGTTATCTCAGTACTGCATAGCTCATTATCTCACGGTTATTCATTGCCAACAAACAACTATTATTTTGTGAACTATCGCAAGTATAGTACCTACCTAAGCAGGTTCTAGATCACTCTGCTTACGTATTCATTCATCGAATGTTTTGAAGAACATCAAAATAACATCATCTCGATAAATCTTGAATATCGTCGTCATCATTACTAATTTCCCAATGACAGCAGATAGCGAAAGGAAAATGGATATATTTTTCATTCAGTCCCAGCAAGGTAAAATAGCGTTATTTTGCTATTCACTGATGTCGATATGATGAACAGAGTGATACAAAACCTGCCTAGGTATACTACTATTTGATTTTCGACTTTGCAGGATGTCTGGACGATATTCGTTTGGAAGGAAAACATTTGCCATTGCCACCGGCTATGAACGGTACTCAATGGGGTCAGGCGACGATGGCTCGAAATTTGGAGAAGAATTGCCCTTCAAATAAACCGTGCGCGAACGTTATTTGCCCGGAACCTTTCGAATGTGTGGATCTTTGGAACGATTATGAGTGCACGTACGTACACATGATTTAAGAACAACGATAACTAAATGATCACGAATTGAAAACATTGAATTTCCTCTTCTCAGAGTAGTAAAAGTAGTGTTACTTACTTCGATATAATTTGTCATTATAGTTTACTCACTTTGATTTTCTTATGAGATTTATGACAAAATTTCATTTTGATTTTATCTACACCTACTTTTCATACTTTGAACGATTATTTTGGATATTCAAATCTTAAGTTCCATTCGCTACGGCACTGAGTTTTTTTTCTTTCCTTCTTTCTTTTCTGAGTGACGTAAGAGTAGTAGTTTGTTTCATTTTTATGTAGCAATCTTTAGTTGTATTATTTGAGATTAATCACAGATATTAACAAATAGTACTTATGGTAGTGACAAAGTTGAATCAAGTGAAATAAATATATTCATGTTTTTGTTGCTTATTTTGATTTTCCTTGATCGTTTTATATTCAGAAATCATCAGATATAATCAATATATTCTTCAATATTCACCAATCAATATATTTATGCGATATATATGCCATAATTGCGGTTTTAAATTTAATTTTCTGATAATGTTATTCAACGGAAAAATTCCACTCAGATATCATAAACTCTCATCCACCCAAGAGATATCTAGGATAGTGGGATATGGTGACTAAAGGCGATCAATTCCTTATATATGAAGATGGACAGATAACAAAATTGTCAGATTTGATATATATATTATTTTGGGCATGATGACTGAATGATTTCTGTATGTATGATTATATCTGAATATTTATGGATATAGATACGCATTCGATTCATAATGAACGTCAAACGGATAGATTCCACCCAGTCATTCAAGTAAAAATATTACCTCATTTGAGAAGATTCACAAACGAAAGGAAACACTATTAGTATGAACGAATCTACCGCAATACAACAATATTCGTCTAAAATTGGTATATATGTGTATATCCACTGGTCAAAGGTGGTTCAAATTAAACCTTATCAATCGTATTGGTTGGATCTGATCAGTTGTTCACCTACTAAGTCGTAACTCTCACTCACAACAACTGCACCCGAGGATCCAGACATATCGGCAGATCTTCCTGAGCCGCTTTCCAGCCACATAATCGGGCAGCATGGTACAGTACCTCAACGCGCCTGATCAGCCCTTCTGCCAAGACTTTCGTGCTTCATGTTCATGCACCTGAACCGTACGTGGATTCATTCTCTCTACCCCTCATGCACCAAGATTTTAGCAAGGGCGACGAGCACAAAATCACGAACAGCGCGAACCGCGGACTGACAGTTGTAGTTCAAAATGTATGATTTATTTCTTTCTGAGGTTCGGTAATGGTAGCTTGCGAAGGTGCTCATAATCGTTCCAGTCGGAGCATTACGTCCCAGTGCTGTTCGAGAGTTCTTAGGACTCTGCTGGAAAACGGCTCAGGACAACTGAAAAAAAAAAACAACTGAATCCTCAAATGATATATTGGATTCGTGAAGTTGTCCTGTTGAAATGAAATATTCCAATTGCTCATGTATGACCTATGGTCCCTTGATGGAAATTAACGTTAAAGTCATCGTAACAGGGTACGGACAGATCATAGCTGCATTCTTTCTTAATGATCTAGAGACTTTAGTATTGTCTACTGGCATCCCTGACATTGCTGTCACGTCACATCCATGGGCGCTACAGAAAATCATTCAAAATTTTAATAATGGGTATGTACAGGGTATTTACTTGTTGAAGATCATATGGCGAACGAGTTTTGTAATTAGGATCTGATTCTATTCAAAATTGGAAGGTATTTATTGGGGTTTCCCGGGGCTGGAGATAATGATTGTTTCGTCAAACTTGGAAAATTCAAGATGAAGGATCCAATATACAGAGGCTGATTCACGGTGGATGGCACATTAGACGTTTCTGGAGAACGCAACTCAGGATTATTCTGAAAAGTTGGTGCATTGTCGATCTAAATGAAAACCTAGTAGGCGACCTCCTGCCTACTAACTACCTAACTAGGTTGTCATCTAGAACGACAATGGTTGGTGCCTTGAATAATTAGTTGTGTTCTGTCGACCTGAAATATTCTCAGCGCTGCCACCGTGAATCAGCCTGAATAGCGAAAGAAATTTCTAATTATGATCTGATTCTATTTAAGATTGGTATCTGCGGGTTTTCGAGGTCGAACTCTATGACCTCAATATAACCTAAATAACGATGAATGTAAAAAATCTAGTGTTTATCCCCAGAATTGAGTAAGGATGGAACTATATTAGTATATTCTTCAACGAGCCTATAATGATAGCTATTATTCCCGAGAATATGATTCCGAAACGAGCCGTAGGCGAGTTTCAGAATAATCCGAGAGAATAATAGTTATTATACGCGAGTAGAAGACTATACTTTCTCTACGACTATACGATAGTCAGAAATTCAATGTGATCAATTTTTTATTTATGAAAATAATATACATGATGTATGAATGTTAATGATATGATAATACAATTGACAGGAATCTTTCAACGAACTCAATGATGAAACAACACAATTATTATTAGGTCAGTAAATTATGTTTCTCGTACTTAGTGACTAAATTTTTAGTGATATTCTCACAATTCGTGAAATTTAATGTCGGTGTTGCATTTAAATCAACACTGACATTTCTATTCATATTGCTAGTTGATGTTTTTTGTGTGAAGGAACTGTTATTTGATGATGATGAACACAATTCGATTCATTGAAGAATTCGAATCTGCCGTTTTTTTTTCAACATGGAATCTTCTAGAAATCCTTCTGCCACCGATGTGCTCTTCCAGCCACCATGTCTTTTCAATGCTGTTATACCTCCACCTGCATTGACAAGCAAAGCAATGCCCGGTGTACATCTCGGGATTTGGTAGCTTCTGCGTACATGTAGCTTCAAAAATGTAACTATTTGTTTTCCCATTGCTGCAAACTTATTAATTCCAATTTTCTAAATAGTACATTTTCCTTTTTGGTAATTCATGAAAATATTGGAAATCACAACATTTGTTGCTCGTATATCAATGTACTTTTTACAAAATTGATAAAATTTCCCGGTTACAGTGAACCTCCTTACAATTTTTGTTTTGGTCTCAGGAATAGTTATCATCCATGCAGATCCAAGATCTTGAATATCTTCAATATTCATAGAGTACATTTCTATGGAACGGCAAGCCTCCATTATATCCTCTAGATATCAGAGTTGAAACTTAAAAGACTCTATCAGTCAATCTGACATTCGCGAAAGTCAAGCCGTGACGTGACCCGTAAAATGAAGCAGAGCCTTCTTGAGAAATTTGTTTGGTAGATTTGCTGGTTTCTCATTAGTCTAACCTTCTCAGTTGCTGTGGATCCTGAAAATTCTGAATCTGTGATTGGTCGAGTACCGTTGAATAATGAGTTGGGATCCACGGTGTCTTGGAATCATCTTCATTCATCAATTACTAATCTATATGTAATCAATGTAGTATACGATAGTCGTAGAGAAAACTGTTTCACAAACACTTAAGAGTGAGAGGAGACGAGGATCTGTCCGTACCCTGTTAAGATGACTTCAACGTCAATTTCCATCAAGGGACCCTAGTATGACCGGTTTATGTGGAATCTAAACGTTTGTAGTTCTTGAAGAAATAACATCGAGAATACAATTTGTGGACAGTAGAATCTCGTAGTCGTTGAATAATTAACGTTATCGTGTCGCTATGCATGTCCATAAACCGTTTGTTTCCGCCTGCGTGTATATAGTTGCGGTGAAGGTCGCATCATGTCGCCCGACGGCAAAGATTGCACTGACAAGGACGAGTGTCTAGACCTGCCGTGCCTCAACGGCGGCGCTTGTGTCAATCTGGAGCCGCGCCTGCGCTACCGCTGCAACTGCCCCGACGGCTTCTGGGGCGAGAATTGCGAGCTGATCCAGGAGGGGCAGACGCTCAAGCTCAGCATGGGCGCTCTGGCGGCCATTTTGGTCTGCCTGCTCATCATATTAAGTGAGCGAATCGATGTGGCAAGGGATAGCCGCGGGGGCCCCAATGACCTCGGTCTAGGTAGTTTTTTTGGTTGGGTCAGTAAATCGACGATTTTGACGTATCATCAGGTTGGTCGAACTAATCGAGCTGTAGTCTTCTCTGTATTCATGAAATACATCCGGTGAGTTCATTTTTTCAGATAGATAGTTATCAGTCGAAGAATATATATACGTTTCCGCACTAGTGCGAAAACTCTTCCAGCACTTGAGTGTGGGAAAGAGAAATGTGGGTTTCTTCCGCACGCTAGTAGTGCGTAAAGTGAATTTTCCGAACTTGTTAGGTAAACTACTATATCATACTAATCGGAGAAGACTAGAAATACTTTCAGACATAGCCAAATGAGAACTAGGGGTAATAACAGCCCTAAACACATAAGATAAAAGAAAATACACAGAAGGATGCACACTTCAGTTCAGTTTATTTTTTCCTCTTTTCTGAACTAGATCAACTTTTTTGTTACAATCATCGCTGCACAGTCAAATAATGGAAGAGAAAAGAGGTCACATCTGTAACTAATTGCTTCGACCAATCTGTTGATGTGTGTCCGGCTTCATTATTGACCCTCAAACCAAAATCGGTAAATTTATCTCTGCAAATACACGAACATGGTCATTGGGTTTGATCCCCATATCTATTCATACTTCAAATTGGCACTCTTTAATAGATATCGCCTGAACACGCCACGCATGACAATAATATTCGGTCTGATGTGGAGAGTGTTTTTTATTCGTCGGCTCCGATTCAGTTGCTGTCAAAGGATCTATTCATTGCCTGCAATTGATGAGTTTCCAACCGTATCAGTGTTTATTTTTGATAATATATCATGTCGTCAAAATACGCATTGCAGTGTTATGAATAGACTTTCTAGAACTATCAATCCAAACTGATACAGATTTATCAATTGAAACTTCTAAACGGGAATGCTATTTTTGAAATTCTCACCAAAATGAGTTGTTTGAGAAAACAATGTTTATAATAGAGCTGAGACAAAGAGAATTCTAACTGCTAAGGTTGATGAGACCCCAAACAACGGATAGAAGCAACAAAATGAACAAACGATTATTAGTGTACCTATGACACCCGAATATACTCTTTCCGGTAGGATCTTAGATAGATATTTACGTAACCAGTGTTTTGCGAGATCCCGCATCCCATCGTCACACAAAATGAAGCGCTTCCTAAAAACTACTTATGATGGTTAAATAGAATCAGTCCTGAGTAGTACTCGAGAAGAAATCTTTGGCATATCCTCGTTTATATTATCAACCACGAAGTGATTACACTATCCACATCAGGCTATTCAACGACCCAACAGCTTGCTACCCTCGGCTTTAACTGTTCGCACTGTTAGTCTCTAGTCGTTTTCTTCTTCTCAACCTTCCTAACAATATAAGATTCAGTGCCAAAGCAACGAGAGTTCGACCGCGCTAGGGTGAGTAGTAGTTAACCAGCCCGTATGTTGCCCCGTTTAGATGTCCCCAAGGTTACAAATTCCACGAGAGCACATGCGTCAACGAGAACGAGTGCATGTGGCTACCATGCGTTAACGGCGGCATTTGCAAGGACTACGAGCCGCCTCTCAGGTACGAGTGCATTTGCCCTTTGGGCTACACGGGCGGGCATTGCGAGCTGGAGCTGGCGTCTGCAGGTGCCATCATGCCCTCTAAGGATTTCATTTTAGCCGTGATCGTGTGCCTTTTGGTGTTGCTGGGTAAGTATGAATACTATCTACCGCACTATTTGCCGCAGCAGAGGAGCAAGTTTGGCGGTAGATTCCATTCCGTGATCAGTAGATGAGTATTGAGGTTTCTAGTACAAAGAGACAGTTCATCGGAAAGGAGTGAGTTTGGTTGAGAATGGTTGATAACATTGTCTAGGAAAGGTTAGATGATTGGTTTGTTTGGGCGAGAGAGAAGCTAAGCAGGCTGTAGTAAATTGTACCAGTTTGATACTATTGTGAAAACTAAATATTTTTCGGCAACGACAAGATTCACTCACCACTGGAGGACGTTTTGATAATTGATGACGAGATATCACCTGAATTGATACTTCACTTATAAATGTAGTGGGTATATATCGAGGACAGTTCAAAATTACGAAATAGGCAATGGCATCGGTTCAATATCTTCGACCCCCTCACTGGAAATAAATCAATTCAGCTTTATCAAAGAAATGTCCTCACTTGAAAAATGCGTTATGATTAGCGATTCATCTGATTTTGTTCTAAAATCCCCATTACTCATCTACTTTCTATTCCATAACAAGTTTCAGCACGGTTCGCAAATTTCCAACTCTTCTCGCAATGTACACTATGAATGAATCAGCGTCATATAAATCTGCCTTTTTATAGATCGTGTGTGCTCGCAAAATGTCAACACAAGTTGAATGTTCAAAAATCTATTCATTTAATCATACAATCATACTAATAATTTCTACGAACTTCGCATCTATTCAATCTTGTACAATGAGGGCTAACATTATTTATTGTTCATCAAAACGCGCCACTGAAACGTGAGGTCAGGGTTGGTAGAACTGCTAAAAATATATTTCTTATTCTCGTGTCATTTGGCCTCACTACGATATCTTCTTCTCCGTCAATGTGAGAATTGTTCGTAAAGGTCCACATTGATAGTAAAAAAACGTAAGTCGGCTCAAGTCTTTTGATAACTTGAAGTGATCTATTCGTTCAAATATTCTACATCATTTTTTTCGAATATGTTCGATGAAACAGGCCGTAGTCTCTAAGGCTATCCGGCAAAATTTTGGGATTTTTGACTTTGACACTAACCTCACGTTTTAGTAGCGCAAACTGGTGAGCGGTGAAAGTGAAAATGTAAGCCCTCATTGTTCATAGAGGGGTTTGATGAAAAGATAATAAACTTTATAGTCCGGTTACTTCTGATTTCGGACGTATGTAATCCAAGTTCCATGGTTAACTACTGTAAGTATCTGTTACTGCTACTCTTCATTTCATTGTTTTCGAATAGATGTATAGAAAGTCAAATGGTGTTATCACTTCCTATTGAAAGGAGTTTAGAAATCTCTCGATATCGCCTACTTTGTAAAACTAGCGAGGCGTGGGAGAATCTTGCTAAATTTCCGAAGTTTCAAACCAAATTTACAGGCATCATGACACATTTATTTGAGTTCACCTTTTCATTTTCACAATTTTTTGTGTAGATGGAAACGGTGCGTTATATTTCCGCCTTTCAGTCGTGAATTCATGAACGACACGAAGTCCTAACTCAAGAAAATTCTGTGATGATAGTTTATTCACTCACTTTTAGTACATAAAATAGATCGAATGTTCGGATTTTCAAATAATCCGCACACATCGCAGCATGATCAGTCCATGAAGAAAGCACAATACACTCAACTACCTAATATATAATATAATATCAATACCTGCTCAATATACTAATAATGTTCTCATTAATTATCATTCATAAAAACATCCTTGAAAGTCTAGTTCATAATAAGATTCAGAACGCATTTTGAAATTTTCCAAGAAATTGTCCATCGTTTACGCCATCTATCATGGGATATGAGAACCCTAATTTCCGGACTCGCATTTAATTGTTCATATCGAGAGCTGATAGCTGATCGAGAGTTAGTCTGAAACGATTGAAGAGTGGGCACACCAGAGGAATTATAAACATCTCAGTTTTCAATATAATCAATATCTATTATATGTTATATCACATTAGTGTTCAGAGATCGAATATACATATAATACTCCAAGATGTAGTCAGGTATCTCTGAATTTGACATGAGTACATATGATACAGTTTTTTTAGCTATTGGTAATATTCATCTGCACAGCATGCTCGTAATACACCTGATTGAATTTCCACAACCATTCCATTTGAGACCAATGCTAGATTGGGATCATTATTGCTAGAAGAAATATGAAATTTCTCCTTGAAAAACGAAGTTCGAAATATCTGTAACATTTTATTATAGTGACTTACCCTAAACATGGGGAAATGTAGCCTGGATGAGCGATTGATATATTGCTCAGTTCGAAAATCGTTTGTTTAAAAATTGTTCTATCCGTCATTCGGTTTCCACCTTACGAGCAACCCTCAAAAGTCGTTGAGAGACTCGTGCGAGCAAGGAATGACGAGAGCGTCACCTTCTAATGTGTGATAACAAACACTTTCTTGGGCCATCAGAAAAATTTTTGCAGTCGTTTGGATTTGAACCCACGACCAGCAAGCCACCGCGATATGAACACCAACGCTTTTACCTTGTCGTTATTTTGTATCCTGTGGAATAAAGCAAAGAGAAATGAAGAACTCCATAAATCTATATGGATGAATTCATTTCTTGTAGTATGTAGAACTTTGTTTTTCAAAGGAAAAATGTTCATTAGATGGATGAGATATGTTAGTATATATGAGGTCAGATCCAACAAAAAACTCCTACAGAGGTGATGAAATGACAGAGGCATTCAATATTTTTTCTAAAAATGATCTAGGTCACATTTTGTAAAACATTGTTTATCATCAAATATAAATACTTATACCAGAAACACTCAATGAAAAGCTAGAATACACGTATAACTGAATAATCATCCTCAGTTGAACCAAAACAGATCAGCTGACTGTATAGTATTTTTCGGGTTATTCTCCAGGAATTACCAGCGGAAGTTTTTGGAAAATATAGTGACAGATAGTATGAAGCAAAGTTTTATTCTTTTTCAGTTCTACTTGAAGTATTCATTCGTCGCTTATGGCGAATCAAGTCACTTCAGTAACTCTTGAAATACCTATCAGATGATTCAAAACGAGTAGTAGCTGCTATCGATACCAGTTCTTTCAATCTGGAGTCACAACTCATGTAGTGCCATCTGTGACTATTCATCCCTCATGGAGTTTTTTTCTCTGATCATCAACGTTTTATCAGAAAACGCATCTGGCACGGATCTAACACAAATCCTCAACCGTTTTTCCAGTCCTAGTGTTGGTGTTCGTGGTATACAACAGACGCAGAGAGGCGCACATCAAATATCCCGGCCCCGACGACGACGTCAGAGAGAACATCATCAACTACGACGACGAGGGAGGCGGCGAAGATGACATGACCGCCTTCGACATCACGCCCCTACAGATCCCCATCGGCGGACCGATACCCGAACTGGCCCCTCCTAAAATCGGATGTAAGTATCCCCATATACACTTCAAATTGTCAAAATATTGAACACTAGACATCAACACAACCGTTAATAATCGTGAACACCCCCTGAAGATTTGCAGACACTCACAAAACTCACAAATTCACGTTAACACTCGCAAATTACTGATACTTCCTGGTCAAACACCTATAAATGCTCGCAAACAATCATAAACATACGCAAATTCCCATACATGCTCACAGACACCCAGCAATATTCACAAACGTACATAAACAACCGCAAAAATTAGACCTTAGGCAACATGTCCCTACAGATCCCCATCAGCGGACCGATAAGTATCCGCTTCGATCTGTAAAACTACCAAAGACCAGACAGAAATCGTAAACACTCATGAAAACTCGCAGAAACTCACAAAACTCGCAAACAATCATAAACATACACAAACGCCCATTAGAGCATAAACAATCGTAAATAGGTATATGAAGGAATTGTAAGCAACAGGAGTGATTTTTTCTCTGTTGTTATATTAGGGGTAGTTTGTTGCTATCATAATGAGCACGACCATCATAATAAACGGCAATGCCAATAAGGCTCGCAGACATACAAACTCGGAAAACCTTAGAGTAATTTTTTCTCCGCTGGTTCTTCTTCCTTGACAGCTTTCAATATGATTTATGTCGAGAGGGTACTTCGATATCATGAAATATGTTTAAAAATTGAAGATCGAAAATGCGTAGATATGAATACAACCACTCATGAACACCTATAAAGACTACCAGACACTCAATTAAACACACTCCCAAACACCAATAAACACTCGTCAACATCCATAAACATTTGGAAACATCCAAAAACACTCGGAAACCCCAAAAAACTCAGAACCCACAAACACTCATATTTAGCGAACATCCAAAAACTCTCGCGGACGCCTATAAACACTTGCAAATGCATATAAGCACTTGCAAACACCCGTAAACACTCGCCATCGTCCATGACCGCTCGTAAACACCCATATACCCCATACTTCGTAACGCGAGTGATTCGAATGAAATGAGTTCTGCTGAGTCCTATGAAATTTTGCCAAGAAACCCCAATTTCTTCTGAATTCGTTTGAGTTTCCAGACAATATGTCTTCTAGTCCCAGCGTAGGTTCCAGTAAGACACAGTTTCATTTGAATGTATCAATCGTGAAAATCGTAGCATGCAGCAGAATTTTTTCGAAATGATCTACTTATGTGTACACTGTCCGTTTCGTTGCAGTTTCGATGTTGGGAGTGGGACAAGAACCGAACGTCGGCGTTTTCATCGACGAGCACAAGAAGCGAGCGGACGGCGACCCGAACGCGCCTCCTTTCGACGATCTGCGGAACTACGCGTACGAGGGCGGCGGCAGCACTGCCGGATCGCTCAGTTCTTTGGCATCGGGTACGACAATGTCCAAAACAAATCCTCTCTACCGTGCAGGTAGAAGAATTTTCGCAAAATACTCTTCGTACTCCTATACACAAACGTCTCTGATTAGGCAATCCAACGACCTTTCAAAGTATAGGTACGCGTCTGTTGGCACATAATGGAATATTTTTTTGTTAAAAAGTTGTTTTCATTTCTGAATCTCTGAGCGTAACTGAAGTACAAATATTATGATCACAGGAAATGGGAAAAAGAAATAATTTGATTGCTACGGTTACATAATTCAATCGATTGTTTTTTTGTGTGTGTCAACAGGCGTCATATTAATTCTAACCTAAGTTGGATTGCCTATTCATCCAAAATAATAAACAAACTTCCACTACATTATAATCTATCGTTTTGTATATGAATTAATTGGATTAATTCTTGTACGGTTTATGACAACAGTGATAGTTAATGACCCTGATTTCATCGGGAGAGATATATGACGCACACTTATTAGAGATCATTATTTTTTATTTATTTCTTGGCACATATGCTGTGATAGCCACTGACCTATAAACAACAAATGGAAGGACACTGGACAATGCTAGTTCTTAGTTTCACTCTAAAAAGTATAAATGGAACACGCGCATACCACGTGATCGGAAATGTTTCTTGGCGAGTATGTGCACTGCGTATATGTCGTACTGGGCCGGCCTTGGAAAATTTTAAACATACCAATATGCCATAAAACAAGAAACAAACACTATGTTGCTAAATGCATTATATCATCAGATCCATCAATCCACGCGAAGTACGTGACCTTGATTGAAATCACTGATGAATTCAGCAACACGATGAAAATGAACAGAGCAGACATGCAAACTCCGTCAAAATCGATGATCAAACTACAAAAAGCAAGCAAAAATGCACAAATCGCACAATAGGTACACCGAACACAAACAACGGATAAAAACAGAGGATGAGATTTCAGAGAATCCAGCTCCGATAAAATGTTCAACGATTATAGACATAATTACATTCTAACAAGACACCAAAACAAAGATCAAAGACATGATGTGCTGACGACGATACATAAGTTACGTACAGCGAAGGTGTCCCAAAATAATTGAATCAGATATTGGTAAAGAATCCATATATATCACGATGGAGTAATGATACAATACAATTCACTACCAAATAACTTGAAGGTTAGCAATATTCTTTTCACCTTGTCACATTTTCACTACTGAGATTAATTGAGTCAGAAGGAGGTGAGACGGGTCTGAGTTGTTGATTAAAGAAAAGAACACGTTTTTATCTGTCAGGAAGGGCAAGGGAAGAAAACAAAACCCAACATAATTCAACCAAAATGTAAAATGGCTGAGGAAATTAATGAGTAGCATAGAGATATTATTGTAGTGAGTATTCAAAGGATGGACTGAAACTTCAAAGCTGAAAGCATGTCGAAATGAAAATATTACCTCACAATTTTCAGCACAGAACCACAGAATTATTAGAATTACTCCAGTCTCACCTTTTTCTCACTACAACACCAGATGAATAAAAAGCTCAGTTTGGGTGAGGGGAAAGAAATAGTCTCAATAAATTCTCAAGACAACTTACTTCAGACTAAGATAAATGGAACATGTAATACAACTGAGCCATTGACCTGCACTGAGAATCTTGGTTAATCTCAGTCAAAGTTGGTAGAAAGAATATTACTGTTACTATTGGGATTGAAAAATTTTAAAAGCAAGTCAAGGGACATCTATAGGTACTCCTGTAATATTGACATTTTATCCCATCTTTATGAGTTTTTTTTTTTGAACGAATACTATAGATTTCCATTAAGGTACCTATCACGACTGAGTGAATAAGAATAATTTCCAAATGAACTTAAATATTATCTTCTGGAGCGTGAGCATTATAGTTTACTGTCTTTCTCATTTTGTTAAATCCATATCTTCACCATGTTAAAATGTTGTTTCTTGGGAAAAATAGAGTCGATTGATTTTATGTTGGTGATGAAAGTTCTACGTGTATCCCATGTATATACCTATATTGTCCCCCATTTGTTGTTGATAGGCCACTGAATAGTCCATGCGTTTATGCTTTTAATATTCAAAAAATGATCGAAAACTAGAATGTAGATCGCAAGTGGGATTTTGGACGTTAAGAATCAAAGAATTGTGTGGTTTTTTCAGGTACTGACGACGAAGTTCAGGAGTACGATTACTTGGGTGCCTGGGGACCGCGTTTCGATAAGTTGGCAGACATGTACGGCCCTGGCGAAGAGACTGAACAAGACGAATAAGCATACAGCCTACCCTCCTCTTTAGCGAAAAACACATTCCTCCATCTGAAATGCTTTTCACGTATATCCTGCGTGTTCGATGAGACTGTACGTTTGCGGTTATACCGCAATCTAAGATAATTCTAGAGAATTTATCTGGCACGTTTTTGTTCCAAAAATACCACATAATATAACCATAAAGGTAACGAGTAGGAATCTCTATAGACTCTTGTGATTCGTCAATTTTGTCCATACGGCTTTCTTATCTTGATTAGAGGTTCCAACAAGGAACGTGACGAACGTTCAAAACGCGTGAGATGCAAATAATAATAATTGGAATTAACGTAAACTGAATGTGAAATCAATGTGAAATAGTTCGTGATAATTACATGAGAATATCGTGTGAATCACGTGAGATTAACCTGAATGACATAGAAATTACGTCAATATAACGTTATGAACCTGAAAAGCAACTCTACGTTGTTTTCATACTCTTTCAAGGGACAGATAGAAAAATTGAAGATTCGCAAATTCAAAGAGATATCATTTTAGACCTATCCTGTTACGACCATAGTCATAGCTCTACGCCCACAATAGAATAATATTAACTATAAGTAAATATAGTTATTATTCAGTAGCAGAATGTTATTTATTGTAATTGTAAGTTGTCCCACTGATGAGTTGAATGTGGCGGGCTATGACTTCGGTTACTAACAATAATTTTAAAATTTTTAGCTAGTGGAACTTTTGATACCTATACCTACTTCATTGTTTATCTCACTGCCAGTTCTCACTGAAACACTGCTCGTTTTACCATCTTTTACAGCCCAGTCGACTTTATGTGGTGTTTTGGGGATGTGCCGCATGTTGCAATTATTAAGAGAGAGTCTAAATCTTTCGAAGAATCACCATCACGTGATATGTTGAGATTCGTGCTTGTTTAGTGATTTTTGCAAAACTGGTGGAGGCATGGCGTAAGCCCATTGGTATACAAATTTGGCCCGTTAATATTTCTAGATTTATCTGGGCATGTATCGAAAGTGTATCACGTGATTTAGTGTGACCGATATAAGGATTTCGGGTATATATGGGAATTCTTCGGAAGATATAGCTTCATGTCAATCATTCGTTGCATAAGTTTTAAATCCAAAGCACTAGGGAAGTTTGTTCGATGCAATTCGGTGGTATACCTAATTTTGTGATGTTTGATAAACTGAGGATACCGAAAAAACGGATATGTGAGTGAATGACTTCTTCCTGGAAAAATGTAGACGATTTCGGAGAGAACTTTTACTATTCCAAATTGGAAAGCTATAAGTTTGTTCTACAAGCTCATAATGAAATTCGGAATACTCCTGGCCTAACATAACTTGATTAGAGGAAAATATATCACAGTCATCTCCATGAAAAGAGGAGATAATAACATATGTCAACCGATAAAATGAAGGGTTTGAATGTCGTACCGCAATGTATAAAAACTTATGATTTAGGGTACCTATACCCTATACCTATGAAAGTGAAAGAGTTATTTAGAACAAGAATAAGAATTGTTGTTATACCAACTCTCATCATAGTTCTGCATTATTCTTCTAGCTGTACCCTAAATTCTTAGTTTATATTTATTGTTGTAGGGCCACTTTTCAACAAACACTATAAATGTTCAACTCCAGTGAAAGACCTTTTCATCGTTTTTCCAAATGTGAAGATTTTGTTGATGTTTTCTTCAAACATTGTCCATAGCATTATTTATATCAACTTTTATTGCTAATATACAAGGTGTTATTTAAGTATCTGGTCAAACTTCAAGGGTTAATCATTTTGGTGATTCTAAGACGAAAAGTTCATATATAAACATAGGTCCTGAAATGCTTCGTTTTCAAGATACCAGGGTGTTGAATTTGGAAGTATCGATTGTTGTTTTTCATGATTACCCTGTATAAGCTTTCATGATTGAAAAATTTAGTCTGCTTGGTGACTGAAAAAGTCTGAAAATATTATAATAATACTCATGGAGGTTTGATTTGACGGCACCTATATACCTACATTTAAATTTGGAGACAAATCAATTTATCATTATTTCCTCAGAAACTGAGTGATATACAGAAAAACAGGGGACAAAGTTGTATTTTTATTTGTTTGATCTGATAAAAATATCGAACATCGAAAAAACTATGATGAAGTGAAGTAATCTTATTATACCATATTAATGATGAAAAAGTAACCTACTGCGACGCCACTGGAATCATTATTTCCACTGGAATCATTATTTCCAATCTAATTACACAAAAAGAAGCTTCTTGATACTGCTAACATCAAGATCACCAAGTGTCATTGAAATTGTAAAACATAATTTTGAGTATTTAACGAAAACGAAGCATTTCTGGACGTGATTATATGAATTTTTCCTCTCAGAATCCACATACTTAAATAAAACCCTGTATATATTATTGTAAGCTACAAATGTAGAAAATTGCTTGAGAGATCATTAGCGAACAATATATGTTTTGAAAACAGGTGAAAAGACGATTTGTTTTTTCAATTTTGTGACTTAATTGTGTGTACAAGAAGAAAGCATTTTTATCATGCGCCCATTATTTTGAAGTTCCATCGATATATATGATACGTAAACAATAATGAACCTATCGGAATTGTGTGGAATAGCTTCCCGAAAAAAGATACCATTACTCATGTCCTGTATCAATGAGCCAGTATTCCTACAAGTAACTTGTAGGCAGTCATTAATTCTAGGTCAAATACAGGTTTAGTATAGATTCACAGCGCGAGAATAAAGCGAATGATATTGTGTATGTGTGAGAGAGAGAGAGAGAAAGATTGTGAAAGAGAGCGAGATATAACTGTATATAGACATCGACTTCACATCATTTTTATAGCACTCGTGATGTACCATGTTGCCATATAATTGTATTTATTGGAAAATTGTAATGATTTATTAGAGGTCATCCCAACAATTATTAAAGTTTACTTTATTTCGGATTTCTGTGTGTCTTGGTATATATTCTTGAGAATACTCTTTATAAAGACTAAAAGGTAATGAAGTTTTGATTGACTCTTGAAATGTTGACTACTTTTTTTCTACTCCTCTGAGCTGATTTTAGTTCATATCTAACTACGTATTTGAATTCGTCAAGTAGGGATTGCCTCAAGCTCACTAGATACTCTTACTTTGTAGTTATGTATATATAGTTCACGAGTAAGTGTGAGAGAGAGAGCGTGTAAGAGAAGTGAGATAGTGCCAATTGTAACTTATAAATGTAATAAAAAATTTCGGATGCGGTGTACTAATCACCTACGGTATTAAGTGTTTGCACTTGTGTATTATTTTGGGTAAACTTAAATATTCTTATGACATCGCACCATATAAAATGAAACTCCTCCATCATTTTGTCCATAAAGTCATTCATTGTTCACTCATTATTTCGTATTTATTTCTGTTGCATTTGAGTGGTTTTCTAGTGAATTCGTTTGTTTTATAAGTTCTTTGTCATAAGGACTTGGTAGAGAAAATTATTATGTACCTTTTTTGTACGAAGAAAAATTGATTTCAGATATTATTGAAATAAAAGTTCTATAGTAAATCGTAAAAATGTGTATTTTTTTGTCCACTCTATACACCTCTCCAATAAATTAAGGCACCACCAAAAAGTAGCCAAAATTTTAAGAATTTTCGTCAAAACGGTTTGGACGCTTTTTGTCTGGATATCTCCTTCTGAACATTGGCGTGTGAACTTTATTCGCGTAAAAACCTCTTTTTCATACATGAAATTTTCAATACACTGAAGTAGACTGTAATATTTACAATATCAAATTAAAATAGAAATTACACTTTAGCCTTATCTTCCATCAACATTTATATTTTGGATTCACTATATTTCCTATTAGGTACTCGAGAAACTATGGAAAGCCGTTTCACTATTTATTATACGAAGTTCCTGTATCCAATTTTAATTCTAAACAAGGAATTTGCGACTCCGAATTGGTGATTTACATCAAATATCAAAAATATGGAATGCATTCAAATTACGAATAAAACAATTAAATTATTTTTCTGGATCACAAAAATTAAGCTCAACTACTAATTTCAGGTGAATAAGTCATGCATAATGTAGGTACTCATATCAAATTATATTTGCATAGCAGAATGGTATACCTATTCTACTTATCTATGCAACCATTGGTAAAGACCAATAAGATCGCAAGTATGTCTTTCCTAAATGCTCAATTGTGGTTAAATTGTTCAGGAACGCTAGACCACCTACTGACCGGTTTCGAGCTTTCGGCTCTCATCATTGCAGGGGTGTCCCAGATGGCTTCATGGCCGCCATCTGGTGCGAACCTGACCCAACGTATACACAGCCCAGCATTTAAAACCCACGAAGCGTTCGGCCACTGCGAGATGGAATTTGTTTTAGAGTTCTTCTTTCCTTCTACCCTAGGTGGCGCTCGTGTCCAGACAACAAAATTCTCATTGAGATATCCACTTCAAGAAAAAAGTTGCTTTTGTGTGATTATAAGTGATAATAATACAGATTGTACCATAATTGGTGTATAATACATAGTCTCTAGATTCCACGAACGAAAAATAGAGAAAAAGTTCCCCTTGAGAGCCAACTCACACTCACCGGCATAAAAACCCGGCAAAAAAATTAAACAAAATCGATCGCCTTGTAACTTTCATAATTCTTTTCGATTTTGGTGAAATTGTAGATTCATGATTCGGAATATTATCCTGAATTTCAGTTTCTAAGAAACCTGATAGCTTGATCATTATACAGAAAAAACAAAATTCACTCTTTCATCCTAACTATTTAACGCGCTGTGTCAAAAGAAAGTAGTAAATCCTAGCTTCATTATGTTTTAGATTGGAGTATAATTCTTTTTCAACACAATGGTTCTTGATCCGAAAAATAATATAACACCGTGTTAGTTCATAATGCTCCTGTTACATTCAATTCAATTTTGAAATTCATTTCACCAATTTATTCGAATGAAAAATGGTAACTCAACAGTTGAAATTGAACCGGCAAGGAACATATGTGTGATGTATCAAATGTAATTTTATAATACACACTATTATACATGCACCTAGGTATCCCTCAAATGTAATTTTGAATAATAATGCAGTTACAAGTTATTACGAAAAAAACTGTATTTCATCATGAATTAGAAAGTTGACTAAGTCCGCATTTAAGTTGAGATTATTGTTTCAAATGACCCTGTATATATGTTCCATCTCACCACCCCATGTCATTCAGATATCATCATTATTATTATTAGTCATAGATAACTACTTGTTTCGGAAATTGATAGTATGGAAAGGTGACGCAACTAATTAGTCATTCGAGACGAGTTGGTGAATCGTGTCAGTCTTATGTTAGATGGCATCGCGTACGGTCTACTTAAAAGTGCTCGTATCAGTTTCAAGCAAGAATCTAGTCACTAGTGCATATCGCGAAATAGTATACATACATACATGGTATTTCACAATAAGATTTAATTAGACGTTTCTGGTAAACCAAGCAACAGATGAATCTGAAAATTTGATGGTATTTATAAATTTACATGATCTACACGTCTAAAATATTTCAAACCAAGCGGCTTTGCCACTTCTACTAGAATGTAGCAGCAACTTTGACTTTTCAACACAACACTCTGGATTTCATTGCATTTTTAGATTCTCCCTTGAGGTCTAGCGGGAATGATTACAGTGATATAGGGTGTTCAAAATCGAGATTTTTCTACTTTAGGATTTTTTTTTGTCCAGTCATTATTGGTCAAAACGGCTCTCAACTTTTGATTTACTATCTACCGACATTTAATTGGAACAAATACAGGGTGGATTCATAATTCGGATCAACCTGTATATGGTCCAATTGAATGTAAGTAAATAGTAAAGGGACTAGGGAATAGTATAGGGACATGATGTATGCCGATTCGACAAATAATGAATAGTTTCGACACGAAAAAATTTTTGAGTTGAGAAATGTCGATTTTGAACACCCTATATCACTAAAATCTATAAAATGTAATGAAAAACAGGGTAATCTATTTGAAAAAATTAAATTATATATTAGATGTTTGTGTAGATCATGTCAAGTTATACTAACCATCAAATTTTCAGATTCATCTGTTGCTTGGTTTGCCAGAACCGTCTAATTAACGCTCATCGTGAATCACCCTGTATTGTTTAACGAGCACATAATGATAGTTATTTTAATCAGAAATAAGCATTCCGTGCAAGTTATATACTATACTTTTTCTATGACTGTCACAGATGATAGCGAAATTTATTTCTTCGGCTTGTAGCCATATGATAATGCTCATCTATTAGACAGGTCATTGCTTGAAATGTGACATTTCATGGGAGATAAGATTTTGTGAAATAATAGCAATTTTGTAGAAAAAGAACTGTTTTGAATCCTGCAACTGTGTTTATTAAAAAGAGTGATGATACTGTGTCTTTCAAATACATCGTTCGGTATAGTGATTACATTGCGTTATTCTGTGTTGTGTCGGTGTTTTGTGGAGTGTTTTGAGAATTCATATGTGGACTATATGCACATTTCATACTGGTGAGTTTTTTAATCTCTCCTAACAAGTAATAGGCACATTGCGAGAAAATAAATCAATTTCTTACTCCAAGGAACAAAAATAAATTTACAATCCATAATGAGAATTTTAGTCTTCTCACAAGACCGAATAAGTATGCATTATACAGTGCTTTCGTGAAGTGCTGAATGAATTCATTTTTAGCCCAATTATACATTCCTGAGGAATCTTTCAGTTTGTAGTCACCGCGTGCTTAGAAATAGCAGAATTGAATCAAAATGCAAAATACCAACATATCTAACATAGCAATGCAATAAGAAGCCTCGCCGTCTCGCTCGCCGTCTTATTGGTGGTAATGGTGGTTGCACAAGTATGGTCCCTTGGCGGGAAATCTTCTGATTGGTTCGAGGAAGGGGTGAAGGAACGTAGGTACTAGGCATTTCAAAAAATTTCAAAACCTTTTTACATATATTACAAAGTATTTCACAACCATTTCAAAGTATTTCATAGAGATTTCACATGCATTTCAAAGCATTTCACAACAATTTCAAAATATTTCACAGGGATTTCAAAACTTTTCACAACCATTTCAAAGTATTTCACAGGGATTTAACATGCATTTCACAGGCATTTCAAAGTATTCCACAAGCATTTCAAAGTATTTCACAAGCATTTCAAAGTATTTCACAAGCATTTCAAACTATTTCATAGACATTTCACTAGTATTTCATTGCACTGTGTTCCACCATTTCACAGAGTTACTAACCCCTCGAGATATCCAAGATAAGTTTTCATGAACATTAAATTTAAATACAGATCGTAATTTTGTTCTTCTTCGAACATTTCTTCATAAAAAACGACAATTATCGATAATTCAATCAAACAGTCGAAAAATTAGTCGACATTGTGAGTGTATGAAATCACGTCAGGTACCCTTATGAGGGGAGTGTATCAACTTTGGCGATCGTAATGCCTCTCTACAAAGGAGGGTGTCGCCTTTAAGAGTTAGGTATAAACAGTGGTTTTATACCAGTTCTTTTCCAAATTATTTGTGCACTTTAGGAAATCAACTGTCGTTGTTTCAATGAAGCTGTGCTCGAGAGGATAGACCCATGTTTTTTTTCGTGGATGTGAATTATAATGAATGATATATTGCGCAATCAGAAAAGCATAATACTAATCCCAGTTTTTTCAGGATATTCCAGAAGCAATGTAAACTATGGCAGATAGCAGATATATCATCATTTGAGATCCTGTACTCACAGATTAATGGAATATATATCATGAGAGCAAAGGTTCATTTCCTCCCATGTGTGTTTAATGCCCTCCACTACGCGTCGTGCATCACGCGGGAGGTAATGGATACCTTCCTTCCCTTGATATATAAATAGCTATTATCTACTCACTGCATCGAAAGTAAGCATTTGCTTCATCATTTAAGGACACAAACCTGTCAATTCACTCCCACGAGAGAAAAACAAATTACCTCCCGTAGGAGGTAAAATAAATTGGGTTCAGCTTGCTTCCTTGGTAGAGATATACGTATTTGCTCTGTGCTACAAAAATACCTACCTATCATCAGTGTCTCCACCACTACTATACTTCCATAAAACAAATCACAATTTCATTTTCCAATAATCTCATACACTTCAATCGAAACTTTAAATAAAATGCAATTATGAGTTACACATACACAATGAACAATAAAAAAATTCAATATGACAGAAGATCCTTGACAGAAGTGTCAATGACAAATACTGTCTGTAACCTTAGATCATGTAACACATTGATTTGGATCGAGCAGAGATAGACCGCTTGAAGCACAATTCAAAGAACGACGCTCTCAAATATATGCGTACGTGGATAACAGAGGGTGGCTAATCTCTGGTGGATAATATCATACCGATTCTTACAATATTGACGGAGAAGATATCGTAGGCGTAGGAAGTCTAGGTCACTCTAGTAGGGAGAAGCAACTTACTGTCCATCCCAGTGCTGCCACTCGAATTTGTGGAATTACTTGCAAATTTATTTCAGAATCCTTGCATTTTACTGGCAAAATTTCGAAAATCCTGACAAAATCCTTGCAAATATTTTTCTACAAAATGCTTATGAATTTTATGTTTTACACAAAATAATTTCGTGTGCTTCACTGTATCATCGTAATAAAATAATGAAAATGGAATAATATAAAATTGTAGGTGTTGAAACGGTTGAACTACCAGCCATTATTTTGACATTTGACAACTATGACGTATAAAAGCACGTGACATCTAGCGGCCAGAAGCCCAAGGTTATCCAAGTAACAGGATGGGATCTTCCTCCATCACTGGAATCCTTCTTTTTCTGGGAAATATTCCACTCAAAATGAGCTGGTTGTATCATTATTTGAATAATTTCCGAACTGAGCAACCACCTTCTGATCATATCGTTTAATTTATAATTTTTTATCTAATTCCTCGCAATAAGGATCTTATATTATAATTAAATATTCTACATCTTTGCTCACTTCTCAAGCAGCGGCTGCCAATGAACTCAATGTAAACACTGTTCAATGGTGGCAGCAGGCCAGCAGGCAGGCCTCCATTTTTGCTTTGTCATTTTCCATTGTCAATGTCGATGACAACTGTCATCAGTGTCAAGTCAAGCCTCGATCCATTAGTCAAGTGCCTAGCACAAAAATGAAGTGCCTAGCACAAAAATGACAATAATGACAAATACGCAAATACCACAGAAGATCAAAACACAGAAAAACGAATAAAGTACGGAACACGACTGACACACTACGCAAAACGACGTCATGGTCATTCACTCAGAATCCTTGCAAAATCCTTGCAAAATGTTGAATCCTTGCCGATTACTGCAAAACTTTGTGATTACTTGCAAATGCAAGTAATTACTTGCAAAACGGCAGCACTGGTCCATCCTGCTTCCATATCTAAGGTATTAAAGAAGCCAAATGACACGAGAATAAAGTATATTTATCAGTTCTACCAACCCTGACCTCACGTTTCAGTATCGTGTTTTGGTGGAATGACTGGAATGCTCTAGCAAGGCTACTGAAATTCTAATTATTTTTTTGAAAAGCAGAGGCGGAGGCAATGCCGATTCGGTTCGTACCAAGGAATCGTACATTGTCCTTTTCAGTTTTGCCGGTTCTTCTCATTTTATTTAATTTTATCAAAAGGGCAAGTTGCCTTTAGTTTTGACAATTGACTTTGACAGTTGACTAATTCTGATTTATATTGAATGAAGTCAGATGGTCAACATGAAGGTCAGTTTATTGATTTTCTAAATTTTATATATTATTACTATCAAGTTCATAGTTTAAAACCAATTTATTTATCATAATGCAGGGAAGGAATAATTGGTGATGTAGACACAACAAAATGAAACGACATGAGATGTTACAAAACGAAGTGGACAAAAGTCTAGTTGGAGCTGAAACATATCAGCTGATCCTTGAATTGATAAAAACATGATATAAGGTGCCTTTCCTATGAGAATATTTTTCAAGAAACAACTTGAGCAAAGATGGATTTTTTCACTGTGCTTGACAAAGATGTAAAACCTTCCAACCAAAAAATCATTAGGAACATTGAATGGGACATGATGGATAAAACGAAATTTTTCCCATTATCCATGTTGAGTTCATTCAGTGTAAGATGTGCCTTGTATCCTTTAACACTGATAAAAACCAGGCTGCAAGTTCAAAAGCGCAATGATTTATATACAGGTGAGAAATAAATTATATTTATATTAATTGCCCTTGCTTGCTGTTTTCACAATTATATTTTATTGTATATGAATTGGTTTCAAGGTATGTTTGATGCCTATGGAAAAATCTATAGATATGAAGGTTTCAGTGGATTATACAGAGGATTCTGGGTATCTTCAGTACAAATAGTCAGTGGTAAGCTTGCTCTTGCCTATGTACCAAACTCATATCTGTAAGTGGACTTTTTCAGGTGTTTTCTATATATCTACATTTGAAGGAGTTAGACATATATTGAAACAAAAAAAAATAGTTGACTCAAACATTAGAGTCCTGATAGCTGGAGCTGCTGCATCCTTAGTAGGTCAAACAATGATTGTACCATTTGATGTTCTCAGTCAACATTTGATGATGATGGGAATCAAGGGGAAAGAAGAAAAAGTATTAGTTGATGAAACTTCCTGATTATTGGTGGTTGATAGTATTTTTTCAGGCTTTCAGTGCATTAGGAATGCAATTCAAACCCTACCAAAGTAAATTATCTTTAACAATAGATGTAGCAAGACACATTTTCAAAATGGATGGGATAATGGGATTTTACAGGGGCTATTGGGCCAGCCTCTCAGCATATATGCCTAACTCTGCTCTATGGTGGGGGTTTTATCATTTCTACCAAGGTATGAAAGATCTGGAAATTTGCCCATCAATCAAGAACCTACTTGTTACATAATCATAGAAAAAAATTAATTTATGAAGTACCTAACACCTGTTGATGTTGGTTGCTGACTCAGATATTCCTGCATTGATTTCAATTCACTCAGAAAATACAGATATATAAACAGAAAGTAGGAAAGGACTATGACTAAAACTTGTGTATAAAAAGAATATTATATGGGTGATACACCAAGAAAGCTATGCCTTTCATAAAAAGTTATAAAAACCCCATTGATAGATGAATCAAAATTATAAGAGTGATATTGAGCAGTTCAATCATAATTTGGAAGTGTCACAATATTCTAGTGAGTGGGAATATTTATATATAAAGTTATTCAATAGGTTATGTTGCTGACCTACTTTTAAAATGAATTTATTGAGTACATTTTACTATAAGTACAAGGATATAGGTAAACAGTGTCAAAATCTTAAGTGACCTGTGACCTCAAGTTTTTGCTAGGCACATCCATTTCAAGACCCATGGATCTCATTACAACTATATTTTCACATAACATTCTCAGTCAGAACACAAAATGTTATGATAAAATGATGGAAAAAAAAATTTGGCATTTCATCTCTGTTAACATGTTATTAAATGTCACTTTTCATAAATTACTTTTACTCTGAGAAAGAACAGCAAGTTCTTATATCTTCCATTCCACTTCTTGGTTACTTAAATTACTAAATAACCACTAATCAAATCACAGAATTTGACTGACAGATATTTGATTACTCCAAAAGCATGATGAAGATACCTACAAAGCAGGTGTAATTTCTGTTGAAAACTTGATCTGTCACGGATTTTCCCTTTCAAACCGTCCAATTTGGCCCACTCTGTATTGTCACCGCTTATTTTTAGATCAATTATTCCTGATACTACTGTCATCTGTATCACACCACCTCATACAGAGCATCTCGGGAACATTGGGGGGCTTTTTATTAACGACAATCGTTACTAATCCCTAGGACATAGTGAGAGCTAGAATTCTTGCTAAATCTTGCTAAAAAATCTGGCCACAAAAAATCTTGCTAAAAAAGTTGTGGCCACTTTTCAAAAAATTTGGCCTACTCTGTATTGTCACCGCTAATTTTCAGATCAATTATTCCTGATACTACCGTCATCTGTATACCACCTCATACAGAGCATTTCTGGAACTTTGGGGGGCTTTACTATTACCGATAATCGTTACTAATCCGTAGGACCTAGTATGAGCTAGATTGCAAGTAGAATTCTTCCAAAAAAATCTTGCCACAAAAAACCTTGCCAAAAAAGAGTTGTGGCCACTACTAAAAATATGCACATTTTTTAAAAACACCTAACTGAAATGAACATAGAGATCGATATGCAGGTCTCACTATTGAGTTTGTCAAGAAAATTAACTCTCATTTTTCTTTTACCTAGTTCGTGAAGTGGATTTTTCCATTGAAACCGACCAATTTGGCCCACTCTGTATTGTTACCCCTTATTTTTTTAGATCAACTATTCCTGATAATACCGTCATCTGTATCACACCGCCTCATACAGGGCATCTCGGTAACGTTGGGGGTCTTCTTAACGACAATCGTTATAACGACAATCGTTACCTACCTAGGACGTAGTGCGAGCTAGATTGCAAGTAGAATTGTTGCTAAGAAATCTTGCCACAAAAAATCTTGCTAAAAAAAAGTTATGGCCACTTTTCTAAAAATGCACATTTTGAAAAACACTACTCTGAAATGAAGATAGAGATCGATATGCAGGTCTCACTATTGAGTTTGTCAAGAAAATTAACTCTCAGTTGTCTTTTAGCTAGTTCGAGAAGTCGATTTTTTCTTTGAAATCGTCCAATTTGGCCCACTCTGTATCGTCACCGCTTATTTTTAGATCAATTATATATACTACCGTCATCTGTATCACACCACCTCATACAGATCATCTCGGGAACATTGGGGGCTTCTTAACGACAATCGTTACTAATCCCTAGGACGTAGTGCGAGCTAGATTGATAGTAGAATTCTTGCTAAAAAATCTGGCCACAAAAAATCTTGCTAAAAAATCTGGCCACAAAAAATTATGCTAAAAAAAAGTTGTGGCCACTTTTCAAAAAATGCACATTTTTTAAAAACACCTAACTCTGAAATGAAGATAGAGAGCGATATGCAGGTCTCACTATTGAGATTATCAAGAAAATTAGTTTATCACACTGACATCATATTTCTTTTACCTAGTTCGAGAAGTGGGTTTTCCCTTTCAAACCGTCCAATTTGGCCCACCCTGTATTGTCACCGCTTATTTTTAGATCAATTATTCCTGATACTACCGTCATCTGTATCACACCACATCATACAAAGCATATCGGGAACATAGGAGGGCTTCTTATTAACGATAATCGTTACTAATCCCTAGGACGTAGTATGAGCTAGATTGATAGTAGAATTCTTGCTAAAAAAAGTTGTGGTCACTTTTCAAAAAATGCACATCTTTTTAAAAACACCTAACTCTGAAATGAAGATAGAGAGCGATATGCAGGTCTCACTATCGAGATTATCAAGAAAATTAGTTTATGACACGGGCATCATATTTTTTTTACCTAGTTCGAGAAGTGGTTTTTCCCTTTCAAACCGTCCAATTTGGCCCACTCTGTATTGTTACCGCTTATTTTTAGATCAATTATTCCTGATACTACCGTCATCTGTATCACACCACCTCATACAAAGCATATCGGGAACATAGGAGGGCTTCTTATTAACGATAATCGTTACTAATCCGTAGGACGTAGTATGAGCTAGATTGATAGTAGAATTCTTGCTAAAAAATCTGGCCACAAAAAATCTTGCTAAAAAATCTGGCCACAAAAAATTTTGCTAAAAAAAGTTGTGGCCACTTTTCAAAAAATGCACATTTTTTAAAAACACCTAACTCTGAAATGAAGATAGAGAGCGATATGCAGGTCTCACTATTGAGATTATCAAGAAAATTAACTTATGACACGGACATCATATTTCTTTTACCTAGTTCGAGAAGTGGATTTTCCCTTTCAAACCGTCCAATTTGGCCCACTCTGTATTGTTACCGCTTATTTTTAGATCAATTATTCCTGATACTACCGTCATCTGTATCACACCTCCTCATACAGATCATCTCGGAAACATTGGGGGCTTCTTAACGACAATCGTTACTAATCCCTAGGACGTAGTGCGAGCTAGATTGATAGTAGAATTCTTGCTAAAAAATCTGGCCACAAAAAATCTTGCTAAAAAATCTGGCCACGAAAAAGTTTTGCTATGTGGCCACTTTTAAAAAAATGCACATCTTTTTAAAAACACCTAACTCTGAAATGAAGATAGAGAGCGATATGCAGGTCTCACTATTGGGATTATCAAGAAAATTAACTTATGACACGGACATCATATTTCTTTTACCTAGTTCGAGAAGTGGATTTTCCCTTTCAAACCGTCCAATTTGGCCCACTCTGTATTGTCACCGCTTATTTTTAGATCAATTATTCCTGATACTACCGTCATCTGTATCACACCTGCTCATACAGAGCATCTCGGGAACATTTGGAGGCTTCTCGACGACAATCCTCACCAATCCTTTGGACGTAGTGCGAGCCAGATTGCAAGTAGAAAGGACGGGTTCTATGCGGTACGCCTTCAAAAACTTGTGGGTAGAAGAAGGTATCGGCATGTTCACCAAAGGTCTGAGTGCTCGACTCATTCAGTCCGCCACTTTTAGTTTTAGCATTATCATCGGGTATGAGACTATCAAAAGGATATCAGTGAGTGAGGAGTACAAGCAATTCATTAAGTGGTGATATTTTCAAGGAAGTTTTGTTACCTCGTCGAAACTAGATTATATTTTTATTTGTTATTACTTCTTTAGATAGTCCAATGTAAATATTAAATTCTTGGATATGATTGAATTTGAACAAGATGACTAAAAGTAGACGTGTTTATGGATTTAATTCAGTGAAAACAGACTTTTTTTTCGCATTGTCCACAGGAGTCTTACATGTAGATGAACTTTCTATCAGATATCATATAAATCCAAAATAGTTTTTATATTTGCCATTACCTCTTCTAGACTTTTTGGATCATTTCGTTGGTTGAATATTTCACTTTCATTAAGAGACATTTTTAAATTATCAAAAGGATATTTAATTCATATTAATCCTGATATTTCAAAGGATTTATTGTTACCTCATCAAATTATGTAGATTTTTATTTGTTGTTACTTCTTTAAGAACTATTCTATTATATGTATTTATTTGGAGAAGTGTACATAGTCTATTAAATTGTTGAAAACAATTGTCAATACAGAATTGATAAAAACAAATGTGAATACCCAAAAATATCTTTTAGAGTTGACAATTCAAGCTCCTGTTACCTGGTCAGAATTAAGTAGATTTTATTTTTTATTTGTTGTTACTTCTTTATATCATATGTACCTATTTATTTAAAGAAGTGATCATAGCATATTGTTGAAAATAATTGTCAATACAGAATTAATATATAAATGAGAAATTGAATATATTTTTATTTTTTCTATAAAAATCGCCCAATTTTAACCAAAATCGATAACAAGTCAATGTGACTATATATTGTTGAACCTGAATAAAATTTTACTGCTGATTTTGAATAAGTAAAAACTTCTTTGATTCCGTTTGCGTCATTAGAATCATCATGCAGAGTTTCTAAACCGCAAGATCTCGTCGAGCTGATTGACAAAATAAAAAAAAGAAGTTAGGCTGGACTGAAAAGTAACTACAGTGTGGCACACTTTGATCCACCCCACCCCTGTACTTTTGTATTCCTAGGGCGTTTTGGATTTTTTTCTCATGCTATACCACTCAAAATTATCTACTTTGTGGAGCAAACAATAATTCTTTCTCGGTTAATTCAACAGGAAACAACTACTTTCCTGGCTATATGCCACGACGAACATTGAATTATATCTATTTTGAACACACGATAAGAATTTGAAAACAAAATCTTCTCAAGTTGAGAATAATAACTACACTGAGAAAAAAGTTATGGCCATTCTATACCATAAGAAGTGCATTGGTAAGCTCCCTCTAATGGTCACAGTGAAAAGGTGCTTGTATTCGAGTTTTGCATCCTAATTTCTCAACTTTTTTCCCAGAATAACTGAAAATTAATTTTTTTCTTTTCAATCATTGATCAATATCCCAAAAAGTAATTTCATTATTTTAATAATGAACTTCCCATATTTAACGAACATTATGATATAAACTAGAAATGAATAGTTATGTGCAGGCTACAATTTTTATTTAATTGAATTATTGCCATCATATAACAATATAACAGCGTAATATGAATGTGTTATTGTTCATATTGTGCAGAAATATAAATATGACCCTTATCATAAATAAGCAACAGAATATGAAAAATTGAATTTGTGGTCAATTTACTATTGAAGTAGTCTCTATAGCTCACAAAAATCTCTGCTTTCAGTGTTTCAAATTGTTTGAATCCATCGTCAGGGCTGAAATAGGTATTCTGATCGAAATATTCTGCATTTTTATAAATTCTTGTACAAGGTGATTCAGTGGAAAGTACCAGGAATTGAAGGACTTGTAGACAGCTGAATTATGGAGAATGTTCAAATAAATGTTTTCCTGAAAATGTTTTTTACTAATCATCCTGATTTGACAGTTTATCTAGTTTCTGTGATAAATTATTTTCATAGAGTTATAATCTTCTGATAAAAGTGTGTGGAGGCGTTAAAAAAAACCTTTGGTTACTTGTAAAACAATGTAGTGAGAGAAACATCAATTTGAACTTTTTTCATAATTTAGCTTGGTTACCTTCGATATATATATTCATTTACATTTCCTATTATCGTATTTCTATCGCTTGAATATATTTAATCCATTGTCTATCCCACAAATTCTACCCATGTTATTCATTTCACGCCAGAAATTCATAAATTCTTCCCCGAAGTTGATCTATACTTATTTTTCTTTAGGTTCACCCAAATCCAACTGAATTCAGTGGTAAGTTATTTTTGGGTCAACAACTTCCATAATACTTTGTTGCTTAAGTATGTGTGTGTATATTTTCGACCACAAAGCTAACAGAAACATTTTTGGAATATTTCTATATCATTTATTATTTGTAGATGAAGAATGCAAATATCACGGTCATTGCCGATTGAGAGAGAACTTATTTTCGAGAGCAATGATACCTACTTTGCTATCAATATTCACAAAATATTATTTCAACAACATGAAAATACTATTGTAAATTCATAGCAACTGTATAGCAAACAGCCAACTATCCATTTTCATTTTGTAGTAAGTAAAATATTCCAAAACAAAAAAAAAATCCACTACCATAAATGCAAAATATAAACAAAAACTTGGTAACACAATGAATTTATGTCATACAACTATATCAATAAATATCTCAACAACTTTCAGAGTGCTATAATTTCATTTGGTTTTTTCCTTTAGACATTGAGAAATCTGTGCGCTCTTCATCTCAAATGATGGAAAGTGTGAAAAGAGTGCCAGAAATCTGGGTGAATTGGAAAACATTTTGTGTTTCAAGTGATATCGAATTTGCATGTTAGGTTTATATTTAATGTAAAATTCTAATATTTTTATTTTTCAACAATATACATTGGGTCACTTTGAAGAGCACAATAGACCATTCAACAAAATAAAAAGTTATGAACAAATAAATAGCACGGTGTCATAACATAACATTGAACCTTTGAAAACACATTCAAGTAGATTTGTGATAAAACCTTGGCTGGTACTGCTCAAAGTGACACCTAATGTATGAAAATATCTAATTTGCCCAAAGTGCATAAAATATCACATCTACAAATTGATCAACATTCAACAGGGAGGCACATGATAATTTAGGCGATTTTCATATGAATGAAACCATCACATTTCATATAGGGTGATCCTAAATCCCATGTCAATATTAAAGAAAGTAATACCTAGAATTTTGAAATTTCCAGAATTTACCGGTCATGGACTTTCAAAGTTCATACAGTGATCATTAGAAAGTCAATCGATATGCCCAACCTAAACACCTCGAAAACGAAGAAAGTACACATGACATTTAGGAACACCATGTATATTCTGAACTTTGCAGCGGTTAAATAAGTAAAATGGCCAAAATTCGACATCTAACCTTTGTCCCAAGTTATTTTGCACGATAAAATGGTAAATGCGATTTTATCAGTAGTTTTAATTTCGGCGATTGACCTTCAATTATAAATTTGTAAAACAAATAGTAATTGCAAATATTTGATATGTACATACTATTTACGCAATCATTCTCAAGATGTTTTTTTTTGTTTCTATAATGATCGTTCGTCAGTTCAGCAGCTGTGATGGTTTCACCATATACATAAATATCTATAAGACTATCAAAACATAAGGATTGCCTATATTTTGAATAAATAGGGCAACGAGCTCAATATTCTTCTAAAAATATCACCTATGAAAAAACGAGAGGTAAACATAAACCATTACAAAATCATTTGTAAAGCAAATAGTTTCGATAAGAAAAAGTAATGAGAAAGAACAGGAAGGGGATAGGTCAAATAATGGTAAAATCATCCTAACCTATGGATGAAAATACAATCTAAAATATCAATGATAAAAACTCAGAAGCACCAATAATTAATATATCAATAAATCGATATTCACAAATTATGAGTATATTGCACTCTTCTGATAAGTTAATAAAAAAAATCAATTTGTACTTAAAATCTTTCTATACAGGTATTTCTATAGACATAACACAAAATATATGAAATTCCTCACCAAGGAAAATCTATGGTACAAAGAAGAAAAACAGAACACTTAAGTTATATTTCTACTCCACTAATTTGCTCCATTATCAACAAAGTATACTTCGTATTTTTAATTTTTATTGTTTTCGGTCCAAGCTAATCTAACTCTGATTGATATTCTACAGGAGTAGTGATAGTTTCTTTAAATATACAAGGTCAGTATTTCATAGCAGTACTCCAACAGTTGATATAAGCCATCATCAGGAGAAAAGTTCATATTAGTAGTCGTTTCATCTGCTCAGCAACTGATGATCAGATAACGCTAACAGTTCTACTCAACTCTGAAAGTCTATTTATAGGAACTTGACTTCTGAAAAATCATTTTGTAAAAGTGCTGCTACAAAATCTGCATCAACCAACGTGTATATTATTATAAACTAGATAGTATGTGACAATATTCTACAAAAATGATCTGCTCAATTCAAATCCACGAAGTAGGTGGATATTTTGAGAATTTTTTTTTTGAAAATTCAATACAGAACTTGAGATCCTGCTCTCATTCATATAAAAGCATACTCATCGAATATCATCAACACACTTACTAGTAATCAGCCTCATAACAAATGGCTTGATATAACTATGGAACAAAGAGAGTGGTCTTTACTGGGCGGTGAGTTATAACTCTTTACTTTTTCATTCTAATTCTACTATCACTGGGACAAAGAATGCTGGGTAATAGCACAAAAATTCAGGAAATATATTGATGAAACTTATGAAACAGCAAGATTTAATTATCAATTACTCAAAACAAACCCATGTTTATTGGCCTAATCTATAAAACCTATACAAGTTTCAGTAGTTTTTAGTCCTATGAAAATTGTTTTGGTGGATTTCATCTTCTCACTGAAATAATACTTCAGTATCATAGCTTGGACTCAATCTTTACTGTTTTTTAGTCATAGAAGATATATTCTGAACACTTCTTATATGTTAAACAAAGTGTTATAACTCAACGCACATAGATGGTATTGGAAAGCAAACAACCGCCTGAAGTGCTTGATGGCTTGAAACGTATAGAACAAGGTAGGTCCAACCAGCGTTGCCAGATGCACCAAATTGAGTCGCTAATAATTATAGTCGAGTTGTTTGGAAATTGTCGTATGCGAGTATCATCATTCGAAATAATTCTATTATTCAATAATTGACAATTGAACGGAATGCACATTTTCATTATTGGCGGCTCCTCAGAGGAGGCAACGGAGGCTGACCCTCCTTAGAGATTTTCCTTGAACTGATATTATCTATACTTTCTCATTAAAAGGACACCAAAATACATGGATTTTGAATTTATTTCCTGTTTTTAGGTAAATATTTTCGAATTGGCAACATCTATAGGTGGCTAGACTCCTTCACAACGCGAAACTCACTCGCGCAATGCAAATGCCCGAATAGCACGTGTTTGTCGTGTTGCGTCGCGAATTGCGGGCATTGTTTCTGTTTATGTTGGGTTAATGGTTAGGGGCTCTATAAACTTCTGATTTAGTGGAATACTTTTTGGTGAACCCATTCAGTGCTTCTTATGAAGATAAATTGATTGTGAAAAACAAACGTCCGACACCGGAATTAAAAAATCTGATTATAACAGGTAACAAACAAAATCGTTCGTTCAATTCTGATAATTATAAAAAATATATCTGGCTGACGGGATCTGAATAAGCTATGTTGTTGGTACTGCGTATTATTTTCAACCGATAAGTCATCATGTTGGGGGCGATTAGGATATAATGCTTTGAAAAATTTGGGTCGCGGATTGGATAGACACTGCGAATCACAGGAACACATCTCTTCAAGTATTAAGTTCAGGTTAACTGGTAAACAGAATGTCATTAAAGCTATTCATTTGGGTGAGTAGAGAGTTGTTTTTCACAATAAATCTCATATCATTCTGCCTCCTCTGTCATGAAAGTCACGAGCCGCCACTGATTTTCATCCAATAGAAGAATGTCATGGCAATGAGGGCTAACATTATTTATTGTCCAACAGATGGCGCTACTGAAACGTTAGGTCTGAGTTGGTAGAGCTGATTAATATACTTCTTCTTTTCCTGTCAATTTCGCATCGTCCTCATCCAGAATTGGTCGTAAAGTTTCACATTGAGAGTGAAAAAAACGTAAGTCTGCTCAAGTAATTCCGTATCTTCAAATTTTCTATTTGTTCAAATATTCTACATCATTTTTTCCGAATATTTTCGATAAAACAGGCCACAGCTTTGAGGACTATCCGGTGAAATTTCAGAATTTTTGACCCTGACATTGACCTCACGTTTTAGTAACGTCAACTGGTGAGACTGAAAATTTTAGCCCTCATTTATCATTGCATTTTATGAGTAGGGACCTAATATCAGCTATGTGAACAAACATTCGGTGAATATCCGTTGGTAACTCGGCAACTGCGCTCTGCACCTTCTCAACTTGGAGGTACAAAATGCACGTTTCACAATGAATCTGGTGGAAATTAATAACGCTTTTCTCTCTGACGTCTCACACACTCGTTCTAAATCTAAAATATCCAGTTGAGCATAAAGCAACTAGGAATCTTTCCACAGGTGGTAGTAGAGCAAAAAATCAGGATTTATGAATGATCTTCCTCCACCAGCTATAGAACCTAACTTTATTTAGTCATTTTCAAGGCGTAAAGTGTGTTTCTCAATAGATATACCCACCTCTGTTGTTATCAACCCGAATTCACCGTTCTGATGCGAGATTCGCAGGAATGGAACTCGAATCTTGTAAGTATTCATCACTAACGACTGGTCATATGCTTTCATGGTCGTGCCTACTAGATTTTGATTAGAATAAATTGAAAAGAAGTGCTTTCATAATGATTAATACACGCCTATTCTGAGAACCAATGAAATTTCTTCAATTTCTTAAAACCGACCACCAGTCATTTGAAGTTGAAAAAAGCTACCTAGCATTCCCAATAACCGATAAATATGCACCTTGCTTTCAATCAACACACTTCTATACTTTGACAACAACTGTCACCGTCACTATCGTCAGATTATTTTCGAGTTTTCTTAACACTACATCGTTAATTTTTCAAACCAAATTCTTTCTACTGGAGTTGTGTATCAATCTCCCTAAAATACTTTCGAGAAATGTTTTTTTTATTGATAAATACATTTCAAATTGTTTTCATTGTATTTATTCTCATTTGGCTAAAAACCTCTAATCAAAGGAAGTAGAAAAATTCGCCCGTTCGCATTTTTTTGAAATCAAATCACAGAATTAGACTGACAGATGTGACATCAGATATTTGATTACTTCAAAAGAATGATAAAGATGCCTACAACGCAGGTGTCCCTACTGTTAAAAACTTAAAATTTCACGTCGATAATTTTCAAAATAATGTAATATCTTCTCAATATTGATTCGTCCTTTCTTCTGTCACAGAAAAAAATAGTGCTACGCTTCGGGAGACAACACAACTTGGAGCTAAAATCTACTACTTTTTCTCCTTGTATAATAAATAACTATTATAGCCAGACAATTTCTGTCATTTCCATATGTAGTCGGACATCTGGCAACTATGTGTTTCACTCACTGAGTCGTGACGTCAGTATTATGAGTGGCAAATTTCGACAAATTAGCCATAATTTAATATTTAGTTGATGCACAGCCGTCTTCAATTGAAAGCCATGAAGAATGACTTTGGCAACATTGTCCGAACGACCGAACTTGCACCTGTCGGCCATTCAAAGTGTATTGTGTAGGAAGTAAACAAGGAGTTTATGGAAGGTTTTGTTAAAGTTTTCAATTATTAATTGGTGTATTATTGAGATCAAATAATTTTGAAAGTATTAGCAACAATCTAGGAATCGACTCGAGACTGAAAGTGTGTGGCAAGTGCATTCAAAATTGTGTTAAATTGGAGGTTATAGTGAAGTGTACTAGTGCTGGTGTATTTGCAAGGGAATTTGTTTTGTTTTTTTCAATTTACTCCTGGAAATAAGTAAGCAATTCATTATTCCTTATAAAATGTGCCTTCTCATTGTTGTGTGCCAGGATGTAAGTCGAATTACAGATCTGAAAAAAAGCTGGGAAAGGATCATGTCTCAGTTTTTTTATTCCCAAAAGGGGAAGAATTGCGAAGTAAGTGAATAACATCAATACCTCGAAAAAACTGGACACCATCTCAACGTTCTGCAGTATGTGCAATTCATTTTATTGAAAAAGATATCATCAGGTATGATACATTCCCTCTGCCAGATGGATCAATTGGAAAAAAAATGTTATGAGCACCAAAGTTAGTCAAAACAGCAGTTCCTCCAATTTTTCCAAATTTACCAAAATATTTTCCAAAACCAGCCAAACCATAAAGAACTGATCCAAATGAAAGACGTCAGAAATATTTAGATATTCAAAGTAATATAATAGAACAGTTTGAAAAATCAGACCTCATCCACAACTATGAACAGTTAGTTAGGAAATATGTTGAGAAAGTTGAAATTGATACTTGGAAAATCCATGACTGATGATAAATTGTATTTTTATGAATCAGATTTGCGAGCAAATGGTTTTTATCCCAATGATGTAAATACTTCACAAATCGTTTCTCAATGGATTCTTACTCATGATATGTAATTGAATGGACGGTCACAACTTGAAAATATTCTAGCTAGATTAAAAAACATCTCAGATCAAACTGACAAACACTCAGATATGAATGAAAAATTCGATATCTCCATAAGTTTTATTTTAACAAAATGTTCAAAATTACGGCTTCAGTTCATCACCAAGGGAATTATTCAACCACATTATTTCTCGTTCTTCACTGTGTAAGTTCACTGTCGTGTATTTTTTACCTATTCAACAAAATAATCCGAGAAAATTACGTTGAACCAAACATTCAAAGCTCGCGCTCATATAAAAACCGTTGTATTGCTAGGCGCGAATGGGACCGACGGTTTCCGTTCGTGCGACGTTGCCATTATCTCAGCACGGCTTGATAGTTGAAGACGGCTGTGGTTGATGTGATCTCTACGCTACGAGCGGTAGTTGCTTGGCGATCGGCGAACGAAAAGAACTAACGAACTAGAAGAGCGATCTAGTTCGCCATTGGAGATCGAACTAAATTGAGCGATCACAGAAGTGAACTAAAACGCCCAACACTACTTTCCGATACCATCCATCGTTGTGACCATCGACAACCGAAATAATCCGAACATACGCGAACATACCCTTCGAACTTACTGCATCAGCTCCTGGAAATTGACCAGCCCGTTCAGATCGATGTTGCAGTCGTCCAGCTGGTCCAAGTAGTCCATGCCGGGGGCGGTGTTGCCGTCCAGATGAGTGGTGGCTGTGGTGGCCACGGAGCCGGCATAGCTGCACAGACATAACCAGACGTCACATGCTGCAACTCAGACAACCAAGCGCAAAGATGGCACCGAAAAAGCGATTACCGAAAACGGAGACCACCATTAATAATGTCTTCACTAAGATGCTGGAAAATGGCGTTTCCATTCAACCATTTATGCATCCAAATTTATGTTTATCTTTCACCAACTATTCTCTTGAAAGCTGGCGCGATTCTGTCAGAAGTCAAACAACCGATGTATTCCTATTTTTTTTAGATAAGGTTGAAAATTCAAGACAACTGTTCATATTACCCTGAGACTTTGAAGACAAGGTGAATAAATTAAATTAAATATTGAAAAGCCGAAAAAATCAACAAATTTCTTCTGATACATTTTTTTTTGGATTTCAATTTGAAAGATGAAAAATTGAAAATGCAACTTGGTCAGTATTGTACTTGAAATAATATAATGACAAAGTTGATTATTTCGGAAACAGAATAATAGTGATATCATTTCCTGATGTGGTATTTTTAGCTGCCAAAAAAGCGATTACTGGAAACGGAGACCCCTGATTTATGGGTGCAAAGGAGGATTTAATCAATAATGTCTTCTCTTAGATGCTGGGAAATTGAGTTTCCATTCAACCATTTATGCATCCAAATTTATGTTTCACTTTCACTAACTATTCTCTTAAAAGCTGGCGCGATTCTGTCAGAAATCAGACAACCGATTAATTCCTTTTCGTTTAAACGAGGTCAAAAATTCAAGACAACTATTCATATTACCCTAAAACTTTGAAGGCAAGGTGAATAAATTAAATTCAATATTGAAAAGCAGAAAAAATTTACAACTTTCGTCTGATACATTCTCTGGACTTCAATTTGAAAGATAAAAATGCGACTTGGTCAGTATTCTACCTGAAATAATATAATGACAAAGTTGATTATTTCGGAAACAGAGAATAATAGTGATATTATTTTCTGATGTGGTACTTTTTGCAAGTTTATTGCAGAATAGACTGCTTCCAAACAGAGACTTAAATGTATTTAAAAAAATAGTGGGAGAAATAAAAGTTACGGTTTGAATAAAATGACTTCTCAATAACCTTGATAAAAAACTGTGATAAATATTCTTTCTTTCTGACGAAATGGATCATTCCACTTCAATCTTTGTCAATTAAAAAATATTCTTGGACAATAAAGCACAGATTGGTTTGATTTGATTTCAATGTCAGAAAATTATACTTATCACAATTTCTGAAATTGAACAACTTTGTAATTTTATTTTTCATTTTAAATACATGATAATCGAATATAAAAATTGTGTCTCGAGTTGAAGTTGTTTTTCAAGTTGTATTTTTTTGCTATTCAGTATCATGTGAAGAAAAATTTAATAAATATTGTCACTGTTTTACTCCGTTTCTGAAACGAAACAACTTTGACCTCTATTTTTTCTCAAGATGCAGTTCTATATTGTCTCAAGTTATATGGATTATCCTGGATATACAGATACTCGTCAAGTGGTAGTGAACATTATAAACATAGTGCTTTTTACAACACTGAGATCAAAGAAATTTATAAAAAAGGTAAGACACTATCACATATTGAATTATATACGTTTTGGAGGTAATTTTCAAGTTCAACTTTGAACAATTGATTACCAATTTCATTTTCAGTGGAAAGCTGGTTGTTTACAATAGCCCCACTGTACAAAATACGTAGTTTCACGTAACGTAGTGTGAATCCATAAATCAAAAGTGATAATGCGAGATAATTTATGGCGTGACCATAATGATCATAGAAACCTCCTCCGAAATAGAATTTATCTCCACCATGCTTTTAGGAAGTTAAACTAAGGAATATTACTATTTACGAATCCTGTGACAATTTCAGAATCTATTCAATTATCATTATTCCTGGGAAAATAAATAGGGTGTCTCACGTTTAACTCGTCTATCTTCGACAACCGATAGAAAAATCTAATTTTGAATTGACTCGGCCGTTACTTGATGAAAATCCATTCTGAATGTTAAAAACGAGATACAGCCTCTGTTAGTAGCTTTTTACGCACAGTAAGTACTTCGCACAGTTTTCTTTTATTCCGCCAGTCATGATCGCGTAATCGCCGTCACCAACGAATGACATAACTGTCAAGAATTATAACTCAAGCTGTTTGTCCAAACGTTGATGTACTATATGGCAGTAAGAAAAGTATAATACGTAATGCGTGTATAGTACACTACGTAATATACTATTAAACACGATAAGATTTCCACAAAATTTGGGAAGTTTTTTTACAGAAAAAATTAAAATAAGTATACAAGTTTTGCGTTCTGTCGTGGAGCAACTGATTTTCGAAACACGGGGTAATGGCAGTTCGCCTAAATACTTCATTATGAATTCATTCTCTGTGAAAACAAGACCTATTGAAACTTTGTGACGAAGTTACTATCCGCATTACAAGATTTGTAGAAGCTATACTAGGTGTAATTTTTTTCGAGTCATCTGATATTGAACACTTTTGAATCATTTATTGGGGCGCCACTGGGATAATTATTATCCTCATTTCTTTACCGTACTCTGTGTAATCCATTCGTTCCAATGTGTGTATATTGACAACCAATTCCTTCACGACAAAACGAGAAAACACTATATTAAAATTCCGACTTTTCTATCGACTACTGTAACTAGAAATGTCAAACCTGAGGCACCCTGATTAGCACAAAGTCTATGACGATGAAACATCCTTTTTGTAGGTTAGTGCATCGACGAGAAAAACATAATATTGAGTATAATGAAATTATTTCAATATCACCCTGTAACTTTTTCATTCATCAAAGTCATTTCACTATCTACAAATTGCTAATTATCTGCACTCCACTACCTGGAGTTGACATGCACAGTCACTGCAGAAATTAATATCCAATGCATTTTAATGTGCAAAAATAAAATACTCCGGCAAGGTTATAACAGGTTTCAGTGCATGTTTTTTTTTTCGGATATCACTTTTTCGGTCATCCTCCAAAAATAATTGCGATGATAATTGAATAGTGACAAAACGAAAATTATGTTGCAATGTGTCTGGTTAGGTCTGTTTGCAGCATGCTTGTCATGATGATAATACAAAAACGTCGAATTCAATACAGTGAATTCTTTACAATAATATTTTCACTCAGAGAGAAAAAGTCTGCCTTATATCCCTGAATAATTTCAAAAACGTGAACCATTATTATATTGAATACAAAATATAAAACTCTAAAACAGAATATATTATATTCTTACCAGTAATTTTGTTCTCATTGTTCAAAGACTTTTATTATATATAACAGGGTATTTTTATGAGAGCCTCTTCTGCATTAATGTTCTATAGGGTGAGTCATAACTATTGGGACATAGGCTAAGGTCGGATTGTTTGGACTAAAATATGCCTTATGAAATATACATCATTTATAGGTAATATTGGTACTCTTTTTGAAAACAACATTTTCATTAGTTTTCGAGAAAACCGCAATTGAACAGTTCAAATTCTCAGAAGGCGATTTCAAAAATTATATCATTTATCAAGAGTGTGCTTTGGACTGTCAGATAATTGTTGCTGGTGAATTACATTGCCAGTCAGTTAATGAATTTCGATAGTCGATACTTTTTCGATTGAAACGCACTGTATCTTTTTCCACAGCAATATTTTATTGAGGCATATTTGACCCTATCACCATATTTTGGTCCAAAAAATCCGTCCTTAGCCTATGTCCCAATAGTTATGACTCACCCTGTATATTTTGCAAAATTCTACTGAAACTGTACAGAAAAATAGGTGCCTCTACTAAATATGTTTTCATAAAAATGTCGGCTCAGTGGGATTGATCTGAATGGCAGAAGTACCCTTTGATTTGAAATGGTGGAAATAATGGTTTAGAAAAAATCTTGGAAATAAAATAGTTTATTGATCAACGTCGAATGTTAGATTTTACAATTTTTATTTGAACAAACATAGAACAAGAACGAACACCAACATTCAGTCAAGATTTTTATCACATTTATTTAAATTTTCAGTAAAATAGAATTTGATAAATATTTACCCTGTTTCAAGACGATAATACATCTATTCAAAATATAAATTTCATTTTATTCAAATTTAGAGTTGATTTAAACAACAAATACTTTCATGAATATAAAAAATGTCACTGGATATAAGAATGTATAAAAAAGTATATAATGATTTGTAAAGTATAATCAAAAACGTAAAAAACAACTATTTCCTACATATCACTTAACATAAAGCACATACGTTCACAGATTTTTTTATATGAACATTTAATATTATATTTCAATATTATCAACTTTTTGGTCCACTCGTGTTTCTCTTAGGATTTACAGATCAAGCATGTTGGGAAAGCTGACATGCAAAAAAGAAAAAAATAATCTCATTGTGACTTGATGAATTCAGATGTTCTCAGCTCTGACTGGAAAACTAAACTCAAAAAATCATACAAATTTCAATTGAAAGTGTCCCAAAAATATGCCCAAAAATGTATTCTGGCTAGGTATCATTTTAGATTAATATCGCTTATCTATAAAATCACAGCCCTCTCGAAATCCTAAGCCGTTTTGAAGAAAGTTGGCAACAATGTCAATAGGTCCTGAGAGTCTACGCCGGCCGTAAGAATGTAGGAACAAAGAATATCAACGTGGTGAATGTTTCAGTTTTCAGGCGAATTATTGATATTATATACAGCGTGTCTCATTTAAAATGCCCCCCCCTCAATATCTCAGCTATCAGTCGTGCGATCTTTACCAAATTTGTATCGGTATGAATAATCATCAATATGACCAGTTCTTCAAAGACAATTATCATTTCAGACAGTGTCGTGCATTTTTATTGAAATGAATAGGGGTCAGTTTTTTATTGAATCATATTAGGCATTTTTTCACAGGAAAACTGACCTCATAATATTGTTCTTCATGGTTTCAAAGCCACATATGTGGATTTTCATAAGATGCCTATGAAGGGTTTCAGAAAAACAGGCACATCTAAACAGCATTTTTGCGAACGAAATAATTATATACTCGGACACGGTGAGTTCAACATAAAAAAGTATAACTCGTTTTTCCTTCTAAATCATGATTCTCCACCTACCGAAGCCATTGAACGTTCCAAAATTCGTAGTTGATTTGAAGTCACTATTTATTCGAGACTGAAAATGAAAAAAATTAAGCCAATCCTGTTAATTCGGAATTAGGTGATTTTTTGCATATGGGGGTTCGAAAGCATGGGGAACAATAATATGAGGTTAGATTTCCTGTAAAAAATGCCTAATATGATTTTATGAAAAATCGACCCCTTTTTAGTTCAATAAAAACGCACGGCACTGTCCAAAATCTGTCCATCTCTGTAAAACTGATCATATTGATGGTTATTCATACCACACCAAATTTGGTTGGAATCGCATGACTGATAACTGAGATATAGAGGGGGGGGGGGCGTTTAAAGTGAGACACGCTGTACATATGTGAAATTATGAATTATTATTGAGTACTAGTTTCTATGTAAAGAATAATCCAGTAATCGACTAAAAAATGAATGTATACAAAGTGCATCGAAAAATTTAATTGGATACACTTGAGCACAGTTATGTTTCCTCTACTTTGATTATTTATGGAAGGATGGTAAGCGATTTCAAAGTTCACATAAAGATAACCCAATCAATGTTGTGTGACGGGATAACAAGGATATACATTGAAAAAACATGTTTCATGTTGCACATTTCCAAAGAAGAAAAACAATTGTGGAACACATTGTGAATATTTGACCTCTTCTCAAGTTTCTGTAGTGATTGCTGGATAGGAAACAGAACAGTTTCTTACATTTTTCCAAATTCCAGATTATTTATTGTTATCGGCGTTCTACCCACGTAAATATAGATAGTACTGCATGGGTGTTGTAAAAGTTAAACATTAATAAAAAACAATGGATCTTCCATTTAGGAAAAAGTTTGAGCCAGTGTGACGAGTTCATCCCACTTGTGTATTCGAATGATTGATGACAAATCGAATTTGACAATGGGGTTGTACACACTAGTCGAATTTACGCCATACCTATTTACCTTACCTACCGGCACCTTCGAAAAACGCCCACTCTCGACCGTCATACATCTTCCGAAAGTCATGGTTATCTGAATTTTTGCTATGGCGTCAATAGTAATAGTGATATATATTCCTCTTTGTTCCTCAACTACCAATGAGAGCATAACCATATATTTCATATTCAAACCCAAACCTTTTTGTGACCCTGGCAACAGCATTATAACTTTATAACGTCAAGCTCGTCTGTCACCTGCAACTTCTAGTCAAGTTTAAAGGCGGATTTATGCACGCTGCTTTTTCATTAATCTGTAAATGTGATTGAAAATTCAGAAAATTCTAGTTGAATGTTTAAATTAGACTTTGAAATCAATATGTATAATTTACTCTTATTTTAATAATGTGAGCAGTGGAGGTTAGAACACAAATATTGTCATCCAGCTAAGTACACTGAGGAGTTCGTTTTGATCATGAAGAAGAGTTTAAAGTTGAAAAAAGTAAGGAGTGCATGAAGGCATCAAAGTCCTTGAATAAAAATAAATGACAGATTAATGACAAAGGGGGTGCATAAATCCACCTTAATACTGTGAATATTCAAAAATAATTTTGCAGTAATTATTCAGTCCGGAAAATTCATTCCATATTTTGATAGAAATAACAATCAGAAATATTCTTGCACTTGTCTTACACAAATAAATAGTGGATACATAAGTCGAATCTTATATGGTTGCATCAGATTGTTCACGGGTGATTAGGTCACGCGTTTTCCCGTGTTTTTCATGTTATGAAATATCCTGATTTTCAATATTTATTTAACAAATTTACAGAACTCTGAGGAGAAAACGGTTTGTGACTGTGTACTAGTTAGGGTTAGCACTTCGAAATAATGGAATGAAAATGTCACTGAAACAGGACCATTGTTTTATATATCTGAGAAACTGCGAATATTATTCGAAGAGAAATCAAACCTATACACTAGCGTTACGGTATTGGTGGCCAGCCATGAGCAAGACTCTTGAATCTCCTAATGCGGCGTTGCCAATTACCTCAGCACGGCTCTGAATTCAAGAAGGCTACGATAAAACTGCCCAATAGGTCGCGTGCACAAAATGTCAGATGACCGACCCTGGTGGTAAAACAATCTAACTAACCTCACTTTTTTATCTGTTTACATAGGATTGAAATAGTTTTGCACAATCATTTTGGCATTAGAATCGTGTTTCTTGGAATATTTTTTTATTCAAGCATGCCATCACATTGGTGATGTTGTATAATGGACAAGAAATGCAGTAAGAGACGACGGAGTTCAGGGAAATTGTGATCTATATAAGTACTGTACCTAGTCACTCACTTTTAGAATTCCTTCTGCAATAGGACTCATAAGTGCTAATAAAGTGACTTGTGAAGTTTCTAAAAGAAGGAAAACCCCGATTCGTGCAATCAAACAGGACTGGTCTGAAATACTGACAAAATATCGTCGTGTGTGTTGTAGACATTCAAGTAATGCTAGAGAAATGACTATTCGCGATAGAAAGTAAGCGTACGCCACCTATCGAAGTTACAGAAAGTAGTCTCTGTTCACTTTGTTTCCATTCGTTCACATTTGTTTTTTATTTGTGATCATTGGTCAATCCTTCAAAACATACCCCTCAGAAGTATTCAAGTTGTTGCCGTCAGGTGGGGCGACGTAATATTTTCTATAGCGAATGGTCGTGTGGGGTAGACATCTTCACTCTATTAGCTCCTATTACAGAAGGAATTGAATTAAAACTATGTGACTGACTACAGTAGTTATAGATCACAACTTACCTAGAAAATCTTCATTCCTTTGTCGCTCGCTGCATTTTTATGCATTGTACAACAGCACCAATGTGATGGCATGCTTGGATAAATACTTGAATATCCCAAGAAGCATGATTCGTATGCCAAAATACTTGTGAAAAACTATTTCAATCTGATGTGAACAAATAAAAAACGTGAGGTTAGTAAGATTGTCTTACGTCAAGGATCAGATATACCGCGACCTATAGGTACGATGAACGATCCTGGAGGTAAAATAATGAAACACAACCTCACTCTTCGGTGAAACAAGGAAACACAACCTCACTTTTTTTTATTTGTTTACAGAGGAATCAAAGGATTGAAATAGTTTTTCATACGAATCGTGTTTTTTGCGCTATACATTAATTGAAGCATGCCTTTGCAATGTGCTATTGTACAATTCACAAAAAATGCAGCGAGATACGAAGGAATATGATTTTTCAGGTAAATAGTAATCACATAGTTTTCATTATGGAATTTTGTCATTTCTAATTAAAATTCCTTCAGCCACTTCTGCAATAGAAGCTAATACTACTAAAAGATTGAAAATGTCTACAACACACATGATCATATTTCGTCAACATGTCAGAGCAGTCCTCCCGTTTGATTGCATGAATCGAATCTTCTTGCATTATTTCAGTTTCACGAGTATTTCTATTAGTTCCTGTTGCAGAAGGAATTCCGATGAGAAATCAGAGAAATTACCAAATTTCAAAAATGAAAAATATATGTTAGTCACAATAGTAGGTACTTACCGGATTCCTTCGTCTCCCGCTGCCTTTTTGTGCATTGTACAACAGCACAATGACGGTATGCGCGATTTAATGAATAGCCGAAAAACATGATTCGTATGCCAACATAATTGTGAAAACCATTTCAATCACTTGTAAACAAATGAGAAAAGTGAGGTCGTGTTTCAATGTTTCACCTCCAGGGTCGGCCATCTGGCAGTTCTTGCACGCAATCCATTATGATGAATTCTAACCTACCAAACTAACCATGGCACCGATTTTTATTTCACTTCGTTTAGTTATCCAGCCGATTCAGATCCGATTAATTGATCTACACCGAAAGTCGACTCACCTGCTCGCCACCGATGGGGTATCTCTGGTCGGGTCAGGGGATTGCATGAACTGGTGTTGGGGGGTGTTGGGGTAGCTCATTCCCGTGAAACCGGGCACGTGCGTCACCAGTTGCGGCCTCACGTAACCGTTATTAGACGTCGGTTGATTGTCTATGCAAAAATATAAATGTTACAGCACGAGCCTTTCCAGTCATTTCTAGAAAAAGTATAACTTGAAATGCAGGGTGTAACGTAATTACACTCGGCTTCAGAAAATATGTCGCGGTAGGACGGTGTAAGCGCTCTTATTGCAACAGTGTCTTAGAGAGCTCACACCGTCCATGTGCGACATGATATCTGAAGACGGGTGTACGTCTAAATACTCAAGTGACGTAATTCCTTAGACCATTTTAAAAAAAAAAGTCTATGTAAACTTGTGTCCGAAAATGCTTAGTTTCGGAGATACAGGGGGAAAGGAACAAAATTTAAATGAATCAATACTAAATTGCTTACTTGGTTCTATTTTCTATTGATTTTAGTACAAGCATCACTACCTTCTTGTCAATGAGGTTTTTAACTTGGCATCTCGTTCTCTTGTAAACATAGTTGCCACATTAGCAATCAAATTTTCCGGGAATGAGTACTTGAGATATAGTAACACTGTGTAGTTTGTTGATTATAACCATTGTCTGCTGAATATGGAGAGAAAAAATCTAGTGAGCTGTAGTATCTGGTCTGCTCGAACAAGGAAACTCACCTACAGGTTTCTGTGGCCGATACAGTAGTGCCGCCATACGGTCAACTCAAGGAAACACTCAATTCAATTGTGTTCCTGTCAAACCTACATAACCTTGAATATCTTCAACGAGTTGGGCAGCTCCCTCAGCGGTGGTCTCGGCAGACACTACAATAGTCCCTAATTTCGTAACGTTCAACACCTAAATTAAATGAGAGGTAGAATCAGTAGTATCGATTATCAGCTTTTCAACAGGGCACTGATTATCTTGGAAATCCATGAATGGAGATGGTTTCACACGTTCTGGTAGGCACAATGAGGGGAGACAGAGTTTGTTACACATTATTAATCAGAATAAACTACTATAATACTGGGAGCACAACACAAAACTATATCTATAAACGAAAGGAATATTAGAACAATGAGAATTGAAGATGACAGTTTTTTTAGTAAAAAAATACAATACAAGTCACGATGGCACCACATTTCTAAACACTGATAAATTACATAACCACAATTTTCGAAAATTTTCTAGAAAAAAGTGAAGATCATTTCGTCCGATACGGTAACATCCTCTGGTGGTCATACACTCAACTGAGCTATAAAGCAGACCAGTAGTTACAGCTCACTAGATTTTTTTATCCATATTTAGCAGCAATGATTATAACCATTAGTCAACAAAATCATCACACCAAAACTCGAACCAAACCATATAAAAAGCGTATTACTGTCAGATGCCTGCATCACATTTTATCCTAGGTAATCTCGAAATTATTGGAATATTTCGGAGTTCAGAGTAAAGAGATTGTGAACATCAGTGAATTACCAATAAACTAATCACCTATTACATAGTAACTTCGAATCATGGAATTCCTTGCATCATCTTGCACATCAGATCAATACAAGGATTTCATAGAGACCTGGTGACAGCAGCGTGCTTTAGAGCCGTCATAAACGCCAACCAATCAAACTTCAAGGAGACACTGACATCACAGCTGAGAAGTGTTTGAATTTACAGGTATTGAAATAGCATTTTTTTAATATGAAATAATTCATTTGTTGTTCGATTTTCTCGATAAATATGTGGTCCGGATAACGTTTTCGACTTTAACATTATAGCAAAAAAGGTCAAATTATACGATACTGGAAAGGACCATTAAATGTATACAGTGTGGAAACCTATGATGGATTAAAAACCGTATCTCCATTACAGAAATATATTTCGAGAAATCTTCGGGATCGGACGATTTTCACTTTCGAAAATCCTTATTTTTACATTGAAATGTTCAACTACCTGTCAACCTCCTGTCCTACAGATCAATGAATTTCAGATTTTATATTTATCTCTAGCGGATGTAGCTCAATCAACTTGAAAAAATTTTGAAGAAATTGATTTGTAGGGAAGGAGGTTGACAGAGTTGAAAAATAGATTTTCAAGAATGGAAATACGGATTTCATTCCATCATAGGTCTCCACACTGTGTAAGTCATTGATCTTCAGATTTTTTCTTTTCTTCCTATTTTCATTGAAATTTATGTACATTTCGTCGGCAATATCCAATAGTGTTATAATAAGGATATTACCATGTATAGGTTCCTAGATGAAATTCATTTTACGTTTGCATCAAACAGGGATGATAAATTCGCGAGAATTAATAATACTACACATTACATTACATTAAACCCAAGGCCGTATGTGTTTTTATTTTCTTCTAGGAATGGAAATCCCATAAATTGTATAGGCAATTTTCCCAAACTACTCTGAATGTACTAGCCAAAAAGTTTTCAGGTCTGGCCAGTATTATCGTGAAGTATGGTGTAGAGAATGAGAGCATGGAGACGTGTGTTCAAGAATGTGATAGAAAATATCCAAAGATGACAACTTGACACAAGACAAATGTTGGCTACAATTGATTGATTATTATTGGTTATCATTCTTGTTATTTCGTTGTGCCTACAACAAAACCAATAATTTCTGACCCCCCATCAGCGTTGCTGACAGTCCTAAGTATGTCAAATGGAAAAGGGAAGTTTGTGAGTGCATCATGTTCACGTCAAATCTTTCAATAAATGCTACCAAAATTAATTATAATTTTCTAAATGTTGATGTAAATCACCTTGTATGTATAATATATGAAGATGAAACTTTCTGACCTATTTATGAATGTTGATGAAGAAGAAGAAAGATCACTGATTGTTTTATTCGTTTTTGAAGACAAAATCAGAAGTAAAGACATTGAAGAAAACTTCCTTACCTTGGAAAGGGGTGTAATATTTTCCAAAGGGAATATCCTTGGAAATGTCGGGGTACAAGCAGACGAGATGATTCAAATCAGCAACTCTATCCGCTAGCGAGCGAATCATGAAATCTTTGTGAGTGAATGGCTGCAAACTGAACACCTCACAAGAATCTGAAATTTTCGAAAAAAAAATATTATTTGTTTAAGTAAAGCTGTAATAGTTCCTGAAGGAAATATACAAGAGTGATGAGAATAGCCTTTGGTGCAAAGGTTTAGTATTATTTTTTCCAATACTAGCACATATTCCACTGATATAATCGCTTTTTGGACCAAAATTATTCTTTACGGGGAGCTGTCAGGTTAATAACATTCCAAATGAGAATAAAATTCAGAAAATTTGTGAATATATTTTGACGTTTTCTACAACTACAGAAAATTTCAAATTCGGTTATTTATACTGTGTCTTGACCAACCAGAATTTCATTTTAAAGGGAATGATCTATCCACCTTATGGCCGCGAGTATAAGGTAGAAGTTTTGTTTTCTTTGATTTTACATAATTATTTATCTTCACTGTACATAATAATCTTGGAAATGGTATCATAAAATATATTATAGAATACCATATAAATGATCAACCAACTATAAAATAAATTGACAGATATTTTGAAAACAATGTATTGTTCTATGATTCATGTTCACTCATTTGTCTTACCTGACACCCAAGCAATCGTTATGCCGCCCAATTCGCTATCTGAAAAACGCAACAGGAATGTACCGCAATTGCAGCTAGACAGCATTTCTTCGGCTTGTTTCTTTCTCACGAACCCCATTATGGCACTACAAAAAAATGAATATGTCATCAACGATTTCATAATTAGAGGAACTTGACATTTCGTGGAAGACACACATTAAACAAAAAAACCGCTCCATCTACTTCCGTAAAAACGGTTGAATCTGGCAACACTAGCGACCACAGTGAAACAACCGCCATTCTCCGTAACTAGCCATTTTGCCAAATGCCATACTCTTAATACTCCTAATATGACGATTCATATACAATAGCTAATCAACTTCATGATGATGAACTGCGCCTGAGCATCGCATTACTCAACTAGCTGTAGTTGCCGCGAAACTGCCAGAAAAAATAATTCGTCCCACTGACTTGTAATTTTTTCGAATGTATTTTTTTCATTCAATTTTCAGACGACAAAATTCTCATTGAAATGTCAACGTTACTTCGACCAAAAAACGCTCTTGTGTGATTGTAGTTCACACTATAAAAACGGTAGCTCACACTATAAAAACGGTAGATCCACCGCAAAAACGGTTGAATCGGGCAACACCAACCACCATAGTGAAACAACCGCTATTCTCCATAGCTAGCCATATTGCCATATTGCCTGAGCATCACATTGCTCAACTCGCTGTAGTTGCGGCGAAACTGCCAGAAAAAAATAACTTGTCCCACTGACTGGTAACTTTTTCGATTGTGTTTTTCGTTCAATTTTCAGGCAACATAATTCTCATTGAAGTGTCAAGTTTACTTCAACAAAAAAAAAAGCTCTTGTATGATTGGCATAAGTGAAAAACTACTCAATCCAATTTGTCTCCTCTGCGGTAGAGCGGTAGTTCACACTATAAAAACGGTAGATCCACCGCAAAAACGGTTGAATCTGGCAACACTAGCCACCACAGTGAAACAACCGCTATTCTCCGTAACTAGCCATATTGCCAAATGCGTTTACTAGAGTAGTTCCCAAAATAATTTCGACTGCCACTTTCCGATACCATTCTATACCGCGTCTAAGTGGGGTATTATAGTCCACAATTAGAGCTGTTTTTTTCAGTCAGGATTTGTTCGACTTGGCATAGCTTTCATTGCATCTAGATGCTTTGTACTGAGTCAAGCAACTTTCGCGAATGCACAATAGTCCCTTGGACTGGCTAGGATTTGTGGGAACCTGTTGAGACACAGTACTCTTACCTTGCGGCACAATCGGTTCATATTCTACCCATTGTGTCGTGAGGTACCAATACTGTGCCACATTGTTTTTTGCGAAAATACGGAAAATAATAATAGATATAATAATTTTGAAAATATTTCTGTTCTACAAATGAAATAATGTGAATTTCCATAAAAAAAAAATTGGCACACAGGGACCAGATTTTTCCTTCTCATGGCGGCAGCCAATGTGTTAATATAACGATTCGTATACAATAACTAATAATCAACTCACCCATCGACCCACGGCCCCCGCAAATGCTCCCTCGTCAACTTCATGATAGCGTAGAACCACTCCCAAAAGGTGAAGTTCCGCTCGCTGAGCGGTTCCTTGCAGAACTGCGCCCAGCTGAGCGTCGCGTTGCTCGTTTCGTTGTAATTGCCGCGGAACGCCTTCTCGGCCAAAAAGCGCAGGTTGTCCTCGGTGAGGCATCGGCCGGTGGCCGCCCTGAATTTCAGCGACAGCATCTCGGCCACTTTGTTCCAGGGCACCTGGAATAGAGATTATTATTCGAGCTTTTGAATTGACCCGGTCGTTACTTGGTGGAAATCCATGGCAAATGTAGAAACTTCACCAATGATAAGATTTCCACAAAATTCTCAAACACACGACATGTTTCGCTAACACAGTAGCTTCGTCAGGTGATTATACTAGTACAATGAACTAAACTAACGTTGGCTTGCTTGCATTTTATATATCTTACTTTCCCAACCCGAAGGATTAGTTACCTGTGGACAGGTACGATCAACCTCCATTTTCGGAAATTAGGCACAATATCTACATTGAAATATGGTATAGCGGATTTACTTGAAAGAGAGACTTGAGAATTTTGCTATACTTTTCATTACCCATTATGAGGTGATCGAAGGAGGGTTTATTAGATTTATTGCAATAGAATGGAACGAAACATGTTTTTTCATGGTTGACGGTGAGCAGTTTATGTTCAAACCAATTTTGCACTGATAAAAAGTCAGTTTCTACTAGAACTTTCAACTCTTCCCAAGAGTTGGCTTTGTAGAAGATGGCAGTATCATCTGCAAACCCAATATCTCCTCCACTTCTCAAGGAAAACAATCCATTCACATAAATATTGAATAAAGTGGGTCCCAAAACAGTACCTTGTGGAACCCCACATTCGATTACTTATCGATCACTCAGAACATCAGACACTCCTACACTCTGAAGTCTATCGGAAAGGTAACTTTGGAATAGATTTTGAGCATTATTTCTGATGCCGTTATCCTCCAGTGTTTGCAAAAGCAGTCGGTGACTGACTGTATAGAAAGCTTTCGATAGATCAATGAATAAGCAGAGACAACACTTCTTGTCATCAAGTGCATTGGATATCTTTTCGGTTAATGCCATTATTGCATCTTGCGTTGATATTTTGTTCCTGAAACCAAACTGGTTATCATACAGCAATTTGTATTTCGTCTTTTCTTGATGATTTTTTCAAATATCTTACTAATATGTGTGATTAAAGATATAGGTCGGTAGTTTGTAGCAATTTTCTCATCTCCTTTTATGAAAAAAAGGGATTACAACGCTTTCTTTGAGTATCACTGGCCACGTACCAGCATTGATGCAGAGATTCATTAGATATGTTAAGGGTTCTCTTATGAGCACTACAATTTCTTTCATAGTTTTTGCTCTGATATAATCTATACCAGTAGATTTTTCAATTTTGAGCTCATTTATGAATTCATGTATTTAAAAGACATCCGTAGGTGACAAGACGAAGGAGTTGACAATAGATTTTCTCTGGGGATGATAGTTTGGATTTTGTATAATTTCACTAGCTAATTTTTACCCAATTTCAATGAATGTCGAGTTAAATTTGTTCCCTATATATTTCATATCTGTTGAAGGATTGCCTGTATCATCTCCTATTGACGTTATTGCAGCTTTGGATTTTTTGTTATTGCTTATTTCGTTCACTATATTCCATAGATTTTTCGAGTTTGATTGATTTTCATTAATTTTATCTTGGTAGTAGTCAAATTTACATTTTCCATTCTGATTGGTTAATTTGTTCTTGATGGTTTTGCAATGTTTCTTCAGTTGGTGGTTTTCTGGGTTTTTCTTTAAATTCCTAAATACCTGATTTTTTATTGATAAGTTTAATCAGCCCTGTTGTTGCCGATGGAGCAAATGTTGTTATTTTTACATTTCAGTTTCACCGAAGACGTGCAGTCATATATCGCCTTCGAAAGAATATCAATGAATCTGTTCATGGCAATGTTGGGGTCAGCAATAAAGTATACTGAATCAAAGTAATCAGAGGAGATTATAGATTTTAATTTGACGTAATCCATCACTAACATTAAAGGTGACAACCATGAGTGAGAGTACTGAATCCTTTAAGCGTTCTAGTGTGACCCTGGAATGAAATTAAATTGAGAAAAAAGCCGCACTCACCCTATCGGGCACGGCGAACGGCACACGACCCGACTCGCTGAACGCGTTGTCCCACGTGACCGTCGCCACGGCGTGCGGATCCTGGTTGCCATGGACGATCACCACCACCGGCAGACTGAGCGTCCACACCTGGAACATCAATTCGCCGCCGCCGACGCTGAACTGCGACTGGAACAGCAGCGAGAACTTCTCGTCCATGACGCTCTCGGTGCCCTTCTTCTCGGCGCGCTTGATCTTCTTCAGCTGCATGTTGCGGAAGCTGACCGACAGCTGGCGGGTGTTCTGAGAAAATGATTTCGTTCGAGTAATGTTCTGTTGAATCCGTTGATTATACAGGGTGGCATTGAAATAGGTGCAAATATTGTGAACACTGAGAAAGCTTTTCGCCAACGGAAGATATCAACTATCAAAGTTGAAAGAATGATAAATATGACAGCCGTTCTTAGTTGTTCACCTGGTACATATATACCAACGAAATACATATACTATTCCTATGAAATAAGTCTCTTATATGTATACGTTCAGTTGAATATTTTTTTATCTCGAAAGTTCAGAATGGGGTAAAGACTGATAAATTTCAACCAATGAAACATACTTTCATTTCGTATGGAACAATTTCACTTGTACAAGAGTGGTAGGTAATAAGTTATTAATAAATGAACAAATGATATAACAACAATAACAGCTGAATTCAGTTAGGATGAATAATAAAGGTTCTCCAAGACTGACTATAGATAGCCGTTGACATTGCTGAAGGGGATTGTTGGTTTGAACCCGGCCATCGGAAGATCATTCTCAAGTCTTTTTCTTTCAAAATATGTTCGAAATGAATTTCATTATCTGCAAGTTCTTCGTTTCTTTGGTTCTAAATTGGAATAAGGTTCTTTTCGATACTCGCTCAGTTTATAAATTATGGGTTCGGCTCTTTCCACCAATACGATCCTATTCTTCAATATCAAATCTTCCGTTCTGAAGTGTACCTGATGAAAATGCGTTGAAAAATGTTCTATATCCTACCAAGAAATTTGAATACCTCGCGAATTTTGTGGCCTGAACCTACATTCCATGCCGGCCGAATCATATATGCTGTTTCCATTTTTGTAGAATTACGTTATCCGATGGAAATTCGAATAGAGTGAATTGATTTCCCATGCTCTCACAGTTGGAAACCGCACAAACTTGCATCTTTCTCCTAATTCTCTCAATTTGTGGAACCTTTGATATTTATGTCATGTACGTCCGTGTACTGTCAGTTCCCGCTTTTTCCATCAATTTATTTGTGGTTATGTCTGATTGTCAGTGCTTGTCATAAGTGTCCGTACTCTAATATACCAGAAAACGTCGAAACAGCAGTATCAAGTACATTCAGGAACTCTAGCGAAGGGTAGGGACCGGTAATGCAGAATATATTCGAAGTCCACACTTGTAACATGAGTTCGTCGCAGCCGACGCTGAACTGCGACTGGAACAGCATGACCATGTGTCCATGACAGTCAGTTTCCGTTAAAACCTGATAGATACTAGTTGAAAAGAGATATGTATCCTATGAGGAAAATACATCACATTCCAAATACTTATGTGGAACCGCTGCCAAAGCAATAATGCACGAGGATTTTTTGGATAAAACATCTCATTCAATTTGGCATAAATAGCTCATGACAAAAAATGAAACAATTTCATATTCATTACATATATTTTTCTGTGTGAAAATAAAGGTGTAGGAAAATCAAGATGAAGAATTGATTAGTTTGAAAATTTTCAATCGTTTTTCCGAATTGCTTCTCTTCCAGTGTAGTTTGTTTCTCTCCCAAGCACCCTAAGGTATGTAGGTCAATGTGTATACAGCCATATTTTTTCATCATCTTAACCTTCTAAATTACAGCACCAAATTTGTGAAACAGTTAGCTGAAAGTCCAGGCCAACTCCTGATGTCCCATCGTTGATTCCATTTTGTACCATATAAGCGTGGAAAATTCAACACGTTCGAACGACACCAACTTTTTTTTTGGACATCAACCTCCGTTGGGCGGTTTCATGACATGATAAGTTTGTGGAATCTTCTATTATGAAAAAGATTCAGACAATCTTAGCTAGATTGGGTCTGAAAAATTGAGTCACCCTGCTCCAACACACAAAAATCCAAGAGAAACTAAAATTGAAAACCATACCTGTTGGTATTCCATGGTTCCGGTGTTGTTCAGGATCTCCCCAGAGCTCTCGCCACTTTTGCAGGGCTTGTCATTCTTCAGTTGCATTATCGCCTGCGATTCTGATATAATTGTCACCCTGACTTGAGGTGGAGTCATGTGCACGTTAAGTTTCCCACCAACCAATAATCGTACAGTAGCTGTGAATCTGAAAAAAAAATCAAAAATTTACATGTTTGTATTTCACCTTTGAATCATAGAATCCCAGGTCCCACCAAAGAATGATACTTCAACTTCTTCTAGGAAGAAGACAGAAGTATTATCGTTAATGTGAAAATTTACAGCTGAGGACCCACAACGGTACCTTGTGGCACACCACATGTCATCTCCAGACCTACTGCATCTGCTATTTCTACTTATTCCTTCATCATGCAATCTCTAGTATGATATAATTTTATGAAATGATTGATTTATCAGTTAAAATAGTTGAAAATGTTCGGAAACGTTACTAGATAAGTAACAAAAAAACATCTAACAAACGAAATATGATGTTATCATAATTCCTCACCTTGTGTTAGTTTTTAAAACTTGCGGGGGTTGTTTTTCGATGATGAATGTCGACGTTACCAACGTAGATAAGAGTTGTGTGAATTCTTGAAGAAGCTGTGGTAATATGTCGATCACTCCCGGTGGATCCAGGGGTACTCTCTGTTTCAGCCTTTCGACTTCCTTGATTTGTTGGCGGTTCAGCCAAATGAGTTCTGCCAAACTCTCACACCTCAAATAAAAAGCATCCAATGAATCAAATTTCGAAGAGTAAATTTATTTCGTCAGCTGTTCACGACTGACAATAGGCATATAAAAAAATACAATGCACTTCACCATTGTCGTTCTAAATGAAAACCAAGTAGGCGACAGGATTAATATTGTCTGTACATTGGCCCAAAATTTGTTTGCCTGTGAATGGCGCTGGTTTACTGAAAACGTGGAGAACTCATTCGTTTCAATAGAATATTTGTCATAATGGACAAATTTACGTTGACATTTTCTAAACGACACCTCAGACAAATTACAATTTTGATTTGATTATCTAATATCAATTTGATTGTTTGTTTGATCTTGGTGTTTCATTTTGAACTTCTACAAGAGGTGGAAGTTTGTAAATTCTTCAATGTCTCAAAGATGAGGTGAATTAGAAGCTAAATGGAATGACTTCCAACATCAGGTGAGAGTTTCTTCTTTCTGAATCTTCAAATTACTTGAAGATATACAGTGTGACCCATTTTTAATGGAAACACCCCTGAATCTTTCGTAATCGTTGGGTAAGGATCCTGAAATTTGCTGGAGAGAGATATACCAAAAATGCACTCTATCACCATGTGGGGTCATCTCCAGTGTTATACACTGCTCGTCATCAGCCATGGAACCACCCCAATTTCCGGAAAATGATATTAGGAGTCAAAATAGGTTGGAAATCACTTCGGATTCGGAATCAGGACGCCCAATTCAATAAGTATTCATATTTTTCCTGGAAAATTTTCAGTTCTGAAATATTAAATTTTGTCGCATTTTTTACGGAAGCACCACCGTATCCTCCGTAATTATTGAGGTAGGGTGCTGAAATTTGCAGGAGGAAGGGAAAGTCCAAAGATAAAGTCAATTACGTGTAAGATACGGGGGTGCTTCCGTAAAAAGTGCGATTCAGGGGTGTTTCCATTAGAAGTGGGTCACGCTGTATAACAGAAAAATCATACAAGAACTTCGGAATCTATATTGCTTCATAAAATCAGAGACCAATCCAGACCAACCAACATAAATCATTCGCAAAAATGATGCCAAAACACTCAGAAGCGTCAGAACTCGGATTCCATGTTCTGTGGATTCCATCCTACAAAAACTTGCCTCTTTTATTACCTTCATCAAATATAATCTGTGGTTACAGTATAAAAAAAAATAAAAGACAGGAATTGTCACATTTTGCATCTTGTTTTGCCATGAGACTCTCAGTTTCTGTATAACAAGCTACAGTGAAATTCTGAGTATCTTTCTAATTCAGAAATTTAAAAAAATTTAATCCTGTCAACTGACCACTCCTGTATGGTGTCCAAATTGCTATTGAAAGTGGCCCCGTTGCCGGCCAACTGTTGCTCCCTCTTCCACCTCGTCAACTCCTCGTCCAGGACGTGCGTCTGCAGCTGCGACAGCAGCTGGTACGTCTCCTGCAGCTTCTCGCCGAGGGCCATGCGCAGCTGCATCAGCCCGGCCACCTTCTGGTTGAGCAACTGCTCCTGCTTCTCCTTCTGTCGCTGCAGCTGCTGGATGTTGGCCGGCGTTTGCGCGTTCGGTTGCGTCGACAGCTGCTGCAGATGCGCTAAAATATCCGGCAGCGGGTGTGAATTTGAATAAAAAAACGCACTTAGCAAAGAAGAGCCTGCAATGCCATCTTTTTGGCGCAAAAATTTGTAGAGAGGACTTGGTTGTTTAGGCAAAGTAGTCTCCTATCTTATACAGAATGGATACTTACTCTGTCAAAATTAACAAAAAATGACACGTTTCCTTACTGGTTACGTACAATATTTTTCGATAGAACAGAAATAATGACCAGTTCTAGATGAGTTCTATCGATTATGTAAAAAATTCAGTAGGGAAGTCGACTTCGCCCGTCCCTTTGAAGTATTTATTCAATTTATTTATTTAATTATTGAATCGAGTAAAATCTACATTTTGTCATCGAATATCAATTACATGTTTTATATTGTATATCCTTCACATAGGTTAGTGACCTATGTGTGAAAGAAATGAAGTAATTCACGTATAACATTGTTTTTCCATAATATAAATACTTAAACTGAAAACAAATAGACAATTCATACAAAAATGAGAATAAATTGAGATAAAGAAAAATAGAGTTGAGAGTTGAGTTGAGAAAACTGAGCAAGAGGTGGTTATGTACCTCTCTCTTCCGCGATACACTGCGGGAATATTCAATTCGTTCCTAGTAACGCAAACAGGAGAGACTTGGAATTTTAGCCGTCATTAAAAAAATATCGACCATAAAAATTTATGTTGGTAAATCCATAGAAACTTATGACCTTTTTTTTTTAAAATTTAGCTGGAACAGCAATAACTTGATAATTTATTAGATTTGTGACAAATATGTATAAAAATTCAGAATCCTCATGACATTTTCAAACAATTTTTTAATATTACCAGAAAAAGTAGTGACTCCTGCAAATATTTCAAGACTAAATATATCTCTTTTCGACCATTATGAAAAGGACGAGGAAGAAAATCGCTAAAAAAAAGAACGTCGGCATATTACTTTTGAATTTCAATCACTGAAACGTCCCTTGTTTATCAGTGCATAATATTATATTTTGTCAATATGGAACAGAAATATTCAAAACTAATATACAAATAGTAACTAAGGAATCAATGGTGTTTTATTTCATGTAATTTCCGTACTCAACTTGGCTATTTGTGAGATCTATAGCAAAAATATGTATAGATTCGGAATCCACAAGACATATTACGTTAGATTAAAAAATATGTGTTCATGAAAAACTGGGTGATTTTGAAATTTGAGAGGAAAAGCAAACAGTGTTCGTCGTGGCATATAGCCAGGAAAGTAGTTGTTTTCTGTTAAATATTCCGAGAAAGAGTTAATATTTTTATCAGCTGGAGAAAGCGAATTCTGATGTTCGAATATATGTATCCATTTTTTCATATATGTATCCATTTTTTCATGTTCATGATATATGGGAGATTTCTGAGAATATTCCTTTTCAATGGTATTTTAAAAGTCAATTGGAGCTGCTCTAGCAAAAAATTGGTTATGTCTGTACATTAAAATATGTGTAGCTAAATCATTTTTCCGTTCTCGTTCCCGGGCAATTATGCAGCCGCCTCAACTTTGTTATCCGTTACCTCTACGACAAAAATGTGGAATCCTCATAGCATTTTACGTTAGATTAGATAATTATGAAATTACACACACTTTGCAATATTTCATTTAGGTAGGTATAGACATGTTTGAATACGTAGAAAATTCAGATAAAACATTATATTCAAGAATGAAAATATGCATAAATTGCACTATTTCTTTCATTTACTTTGATGGCATTTTTGCGAAAACTTGCTCTCTGCCCATCTTAAAATTTAAAAAAAAAAACATCAAGATGAATAAAAATGACATCAAACTGAACAAAATGGCTGCTCTGATTCATCTCTATTTCCTAGACTGATAATAAGAGCCGATAGGGAATACTGTGTAAATCTTATCAATGAGCAAATTTCGACCTTCATCTGATAACGAAATGATATATGGCCAAATGGCATGTAAAAACATTATATTTTATCGTACGGCACCTCTGCCAATCACTATCCTCAGCAAAATAACTGAAAAATGGCAATTCCTGTGCGGTAATTTGGACTCAATTTTGCCATTTGATAACGAGATAAGAATTATGTCATCCGATACCAATGAAGGCTAACATTATTTGTTTTTCACCAAACCGCGCCACCGAAACATGAGGTCAGGGTTGGTAGAACCACCGACTTATTAATCTATGTCTATCTAGACTGCTAGTAGTCATATCGCAACAATCCGAAAATATAAGGTCAGTTGCTCTCCTGAAAACGCTTCTGCTCAATACGCAGGAACCCCCCAAGCTGTCGTTCATGAGATGAGGTGCGTTTTGTTGACGCTAACCTACTTCTGTAACAGCTATTCCACTTCGCGCCAACAATTTCAAAAGTTATTCGCTCTGGCGGCTCGATATATTTCGATCGAACTGAACGACGGAATGAGATGAGAAGAAGGAAAATCGACGAAAATGGCGGTATTGAATATTGATTTTTGGGGTTGATTTTCTCACCCAAGAACTAGTGAGTGAAAAAAGTGAAAATTTATGTTACGAAGGTTTTCCAGGCCGAGGTCTTTGCCATTCTGGCAGTAGCGGAGAGGCAAGAGGTGAAAGAGGGACCAGGCAGAAGATTTACATCTGCTCGGATAGTCAAGCGGCTCTCAGGGCTGTCTGCCATCCTAAACCAAGCTCATCTTTGGTGCAGGAATGTGGCGATGCTCTTGAGAAACTAGCTGAACAGAAGGAACTGAACAGAAGGAAGTCGAACTAGTATGGGTCCCGGGGCACAGGGGGGTGCCCGGGAACGAGGTGGCCGACGAGATGGCTAGAATCGGATCCGCGACACCGTTCTGACAAGAAGCCAAACTTAGTCTGCCCTTAACAAATGGGCGGACGAGGCACTAGAAGTATATTGGAGGCGTATAGGCGGCTGCAGGCAATCGAGAGACCTGGTGGCCGGTCCAAGCAAGCCAAGGACGGCTTGGTTACTGGGCAGGGATCGCCAAGTCCTGCGCCTTCTTATAGGAATACTGACAGGGCACAACAGGTTACGCAGACACCTATCACTTATAGGTGTGGAAGATAGTCCCACTTGCCGTGAATGCGGAGAAGATGAGGAGACATCACTTCACTTCACTTCCTCGGAGAGTGTGAGGCGTATGGAAGGATGAAATTCGAAATCTTTGGAGTAGATAAACTACAACAGGAAGATTCGGTCGAATTAGAGTGGACGGACATCCTGACCTTCATCAGCAGGACGGGAAGGTTCGTAAAGGACAACTAAAAGAGGGATGTGTAGATATGCGGGGGTTGGCAAAAAGGGCCCATGGGGGCCTACTTGCCTGGCTACAGCCTCCCCACAATACTACTACTACTACTACTACTACTACTACTACTACTACTATGTTACGAAGGTATTGGACAAGAATTATGTCGCTGCCAGAAGGATTTCTTCATTGAGGATTCGTTGATTCAATACATCATCATTTTCATTTTTCCTCATCATTATATCCATGCATAGAATGCTGTTACATGAGGATTGAGGAAACTCATTCATATTTCATTCGCTGAAAATTTTCAAAATGTTGTCACAATTTTAAAAAGTGAGGTTACCAACATGAAATTCCCGTTTTCATGAACAATCACTGTATTCTATTATTCGGGTTAATTCCGTTTTCTTGCATAATTGGTATCGAAATCAACCTAGCGTCCATTTTGTTCATAGGCGGCGGCATCAGTGAGTATTTGGGTAATGAATAATTCATTATCTTAATTTGCTTTTATCAGTTGAGCAAGTATTTAAATCGAATGGAATCATGCATGTTTTGAATATTCATTCAGCTGTGAAGAATTTGAGTTCAGGCGTGAGGTGCCATACTCTCATCTGTTTTAGACGATATTTAGGAGACCATTGAACCTTAGCCACTCAGGAAGGATGATTATGTTCAGACCATTCTACGCCAGACAGCTTCCTGATGCTTCCAGGCAATTCCAAGCCAATGAAACCACATGCAAAATTTCCGTTGTTATAAGTAAAGTTCTCAAATCAGAGTATTTGGAAGATATGAGACCTGAATACGACATATTCCATTCGTTTCTCACTACTTTATGTATGGTTTATCAACCTTCCATACTAGATCCCTTCCAACCTTTTTCCTTTTTTCCTTTTTTTTTTTTTAGGCCCATATACCGATATTGGTATCAGCCACTAATATACCGGTATTGGCTAAAAGCATCAATATCAGTTGATCTATGATTCATAGATAGCAGTTTTTATTATACCACATGCAATGTTTAACTATGAGTACAGAATAGTTATTTATACTCCACGGTAGTAAAGGGATCAAGATTATATCTCGAGGCTTCAGCCGATGGGTATAAGGTCCCGTGGTATAATATTCTTTACTACCAAGGTGTATGTATATGTTGAATTTTTTTCACCACCAGCCATATATTTCAATCAATATAGTTCTGTGAAACAAAAATATGGACCTATACCGGGTGACACAGGTGACATGTAGCAGCCTGTAGTTTTTTTATTTGAAGAGATAAAATTTTGAAATTCACAGGAGGTATATAATAAATGGTAGCGCACTTTACGAACTTAACGACAATTTTTTTCAACCACCTGTTTGACCGAAAGTGACCCCAACTTTTTTTTTTAATGTCACCCTGTACATTTCTTCAGTCTATCTTTTTCGCCTTGAAATTCTCTATCCAACCATGTATCACAAAGTGGCATTTATTTCTTAATTCGCTGTTGAATTGCTTTTTATTCAAAAAGAATAAGTTGGCTGTGACATGAATTCGATGATATATCGACACTTGGTAGGCTTTGAAATTTAAAGATCATTAGTGAACCGATATTATTCAAAATGTTTTGATATTCTGATCAATGTCTGCAGGTTGTCAATAGCTTGTTTGAATCAAGATGAAAACCTTCGAAAATAACTAATGATATTGAGGAATCTAAGATAGGAACATATTTTTTCGAATTCAGCTACTCGTACAGGAACTATCTGTCATTTATTTTCGCCATGTACCTATCACATGATCTTCCCATTTGGAATAATAAAACTAAAATTGTTCCTCTTATACGATGATCCACAGGGCTATCAGTCTATTTTTTCATAATTATTTCACTTAGTAGGCGGTGTACCTACACAAAATGTTTTATGTGTTTGATGGTTAATCGATTGCATCAATAATTTTTCTTCTTCATTTGTGTGTTGATTTAAAATTGCATATTATCAATAGAGACGGAAAATGTATTCAAGAAACGAAAAAGTCGATATGTTGTTAGTTCGTTCAGAACGAAAGAATATCACTATTCTAGGTTTTATTGAGTGATAAATGTAATGACAAATGAAGACCAAGTGACAAGACGAATTACCCAATGGGAATGTCCGTCTGAAGTGTATGACGCGGTGTGACGCACCTTGTATTCGTCCAATAAAATGCCATCAATATTTCGCGCGCATTTGAGCTATCGTTTGGATTTAGGTTCAATTCAATAGTTTTTTCTGGGTCAACCGCAATCGAAAAAATGCTGAATTCACCCAGTATGTGTTCTGAATCGTGAAAAAAAAATCAAAAAATCATGGTGAAATTCCCTATTACAGTGGAGTTGCAGACATCTTTGTTGCTATGGAAACCTTTTGGAATAATCAAATATCTGACAATTTAATGATATGATTTTAAAAAATTGCGAACTTAGTGGTTGTTTAGTAATTTACGTAACCGTGAAGGGTAATGGAAGATGAAAAGGACTTGCAGTTCTTTCTCGGGGACGGTGGTATTAGCTTATTTTTCGGAACTGGCACCACAAAAGCTATTACCAGTGCACCTGTATATCCGGGAAAAAGGCACTAATTTTTTTTTTCGTGGAAAAAGGTAATTTCAAGAAGTGACATTTTGTAACCTGTCAACAGAGATGAAATGTCGAACTTTCTCTCCGTCACAGAAAAAACAAACTTCATGCCTTGAAAGAGAGTAAATAATGGTAGGTTTTATAGCTAATGGTGAAAAAACACCCTTACTCTCACATTGGTTCTAGGTGAAATAAAAAAATAATATCAAGGAAGTCAAAACCATAATTATTCATTTTCCATTAAACTGAAACACTGATAATCATTTCAACTAAATTGTATCACAATTCAACTTTCTTCATAATTTATTGTGTATATTTTTTCTGAAAATGGCTTATCTATCAATTTGAAGTATTTATAGAAAATTTATTTTTTATGCGGATTCCTGACAATAAAAAATGAATTATTGAAAATTCAACATTTGTGTTATCTTCAATGGCACTTTGTTTACATGATTGGGAGAGTATTTTGAGTATTTTCCATGTTCCTAATTAAATGCAACAATTTATATTAATGGCTCACTTCAGGAGATATTTGTTGCCACAATAAAAACCTCTTATCAGAACATGTTACAATATTGTGTTAGTCATACAGGGTGTTTCATTAATCTTGTAATGTTGCACAAAACTTCAATTTATTGTACATGGTCCTTCTTCAATAAACATTATTATTTTTATCTTTATTATTATATTCTTTGGGTCAAAATGAGAATAAAAAGTTCAAATAAACATATCATATGTGAATGTTATCAACTTTCTTAGAGAATATGATTTTTATTAATTTGGGGAAAAGGCTTCAACCTATCAGGTTCCTACTTCAGGCCCACTCACACTGAACCTAACCTAACTTATTAGAAATTCCAGTAAAAAAAATAAAAAATCGTTTCAAGGAAGTGTGTGTATAAACTTTTTGCTTATTTTGACCCAAAGTAAACAAAGTTTGGAGAACAATTCAGTATTTTTATTTCCAAAATAGTGCATTTCACTCACCAGTCACTTTTGTACATTCATGATACAGAAGAGCAAATGACTCTAATTCTTGTTCCATTTTTCTCAAATCCTCAGCAGTATTCTGAAAATTGAAAAAAACAATAACAAAACTAGAAAAGGAGTTGAAAAAATATAAAAAATATTACCTGTGTTCTGCTTCTCAAAATGCTGACTTTTTGCAAGACCTCTGCTCCTGAATTGGAAAGTACCAAACTGGGCAAACCAGTTATATTCTCGCCGCCAGCAGCTTGAACTAACCTCAGTTCTGCAGCTAGACAATTCCTAATGTGATTGAAAAGTTGCACAGGACTTGCACTAAAACAAACAAGGAACATTCAATATGAAATCTAGTTGTGAAAAAATCCATTCTTGGGGCCTTGGTTCAAAAACATCACAAACCTGTATCTTTGTCTAAACATTTTAGCAGCCTCAGCAAGCTTGAGTTTTGTTAAAAAATACTCAGCATCAGTAACAACTGCAGCTTTGTTTTCTATTTCCTGAATCAAAGAATTGACTAAACCTGCAATATATTGTTCATGTTGTGGGTTATCTGGTTGGGGTTCAAGATCCCTGAAAATACAAAAAAAAAATACTCAACACCACACAGAAATACAATGGAAATCAAAAGTGAAACATTCATTGGCCTTTATTATATGATAGTGTACACATAGCAGGACAGATACTCTGAAAAAAGTATTTGATTATTAATTATGGAAAACTTGAGTGGATTGAAAAAATTCATTATTAAACATTTTCAAAGGTGAAGATGAGAGTCCAGGAGTACACAAAAATAACAAAAATAGTTTACCTAGACTATTTAGATATTTCAAGAAAATTCAAATACTTTCAGGGTATTTTAAAATTCCCAAAGTATTTGAATGCTTTCATAATTATTTAAATACTCTGGAAACTTTATGAAAATGTTTGCTAATAATAAGTTTTTTTTCATAAGCCAAAGATATTAATTAAATATCATGACAATAGATTCTAATATGTTATATTCCAATGGTGAGTTGCACCACCATCAAATTTCTAATGCTTGAAGTATTTTGAAGAACTATTTGGCAAAAAAAATGGATTAAGGAATCACTCATAGATACTATAGAAATCTATTAGAAAAGCCATAACTCATAGAATATTGGGTGTATCAAAATAAAATTTGATATGGGAATATGGGATGTGAAGAGGAAATTTTTAGCATATTTTTCAATTCTTGGTCACATCCGATTTCACAGGAAATGGCTCCGGTTTTGCTTTTTTGAATGGATCACCCTGTATATCATAGCATTTATGAATTTCTGAGACAATTCTGAAGCAGAATATGCCATTTTCAGAAGTTTTCATGCCTACTTAATTTTTTTAGGTTCAGTTTTATTATTGCATCTAGGTGGCCATGATTGGATGTAAACTTATCTAAGGACCTCAGATGATGTCAGAAAAATATCATCACAAATTTTAGTAACATACTAGTTATAGGAAGAAGACAAGTTGACAAAATTACATTTCCATATCTACCTATAATTTTTCAAATGGAAACCATTTTTTGACAAGCACTTTCTGAAGAAAGGGTTTTTTGACCAAAGGAGACTGGAAAAAATAACAGCAAAATATGATGCTTCAAAAAATCCTTTTGCCATTTGAAGAATAATAGTTAGATATGGAAATGTAATTATGTCAACTTGTCTTCTTCCTATATATCATAGGTACTAGTCATGCAGTATCAAAAGTGACTGTAAAAAATGGAGTAGGTATTGAAAGTTCTGAAAATGTCATATTTTGATACAGAGCAGGGTGTTCTATTTATAGATTAAAAACCAAAGCAGTTGCCAGTGAAACCGGAAGTGACCAGGAAGTGAAAAATATGTGAAAACTTTCCTCTCCACATACCATATATCCATATTAAATTTCATTTTGTTACACCAAGTATTCTAGAAGTTATGAGTTGTCTAATAGATTTGTTGACACCCAGTAGATTTTTGATAAATCTGGGAGTCACCAGAGAAGGATCAGAAGTGGTGAGCATATTGAACCACTTGCTATTTGAGGGACAGAGTCATAAATAATATTTCTTGTTTATTTTATGTTAAACAGTTTTATTAGACCATTCCAATGATGTTTCACCTTTGAAATTGAATCAACAGAAAATTTATCACAATAAAAAAATTATATCTGAGGAAGGTGTGCTGGAGTGGAACCATGTATTGAAGCATGTATTTTAACCTGGATTTGAACACTATCTGTAAATAAAGGTAGGGTACCTTTGCAATAAATCAATAAAAATAAAATCTCTGTTCCAACATATTATTTCAATGTTTCACATCCTGACTCATAACTTATCAATAAAATCATTTTTCATCTCTTATAGGAGTTTTGAAACAACAAAAGAAGAAAATAAACTCCAGAATAATAATACATATTATGTTGAATAAGTGAATATGGTACAATATCTAGGAAACTACCTTTCTCCTAAACTATTTTTTCAAATAAATTTTCCTCAAGAAGGTTGGTGGCTAATATATTACCTCTGATGTGATATTAACCATTATAAGGCACCAAGTAGAATAACTTGTAAAACATTGAGAGTGATATAACTTTCTTACCAAAACTTTTCTTCAATGTATTGAGCAAGATAATGCCTGACTTCAATGGGAAAATGATCTCCATAGATCTGTTGTAGACTCCCTGGAGGGAGTTGCTGCACTTTGGCCCACAGAGACATGTTTAGGTCCTGAAGGATGAATTAAAATCAGACTCACTTCACAAAATATTCACGATTTGATACAAGCTGTACAATATCCATGCGATTCCTTCACTATTTTATTTTTATAAAATTTTCAACGTGCAAAATTATTCCAAGGTCGTCTAAACTCTAGAGCGGGCATTTGATATTTATCTATTGGAATATTTTATCTTGTTTGTAGAACGCAAATTCGAAATCACCACCAATGAAACGAATTTACAATTCGTTAGTAGTCAAGAATAATCAACAGTTCCACTTGTATCTGAATAATTACTATAAATTCCACCTATATTACGTTAGCAAAATTTTACCTCATGCAACACAAAAACAATAAGCGGCCATTTCTTTCAACGCCAACGCAAATGTTGCCAACTTCATGGACCGAGAAACCATCACAAACTCATTGCAATATTGCCAACAATGCCAACTAAAAAATTATTGACGTTGACACCAATAAATTGTCTCCGGTCGTGACACTTCGTGTGTCATCGGGTCTACTGTAGACCAATCAGAACGATAACTGCCATAGCGGTAAATTCGAATCGCTGATATTGCGAAGAGAACTCTTCCGTTAGCAAGTCGTTCAATATTTCTACAAAAAAAATACTTCGTAATGAGTTTCAGTCCATATATAATATTGTAGGATGCGTCTGCAAATAATCTAATAACATCAACCACAATGTGTTATCGAGAATACGGTACCTATGAGTACACCTTTTCCAATTTCAGTTCAAAAATGGTCAATTGTATTTCAAAATTGTCATTTGGATTTCAAAAGACATCATTTTAGTATTTCGAATTGGTTAATTCAATTTCGAAAACTATCATTTCAAAAAACCCAAATTCTATTTCAAAATTATCAAATTAATTTCAAAAACTAACACTGCAAATTCCAAAATAGTTATTTGTATTTTATAATGCATCATTTGAATTTCAAAAGTGAAAACGCACAGGCGAAGGTTATAGATGGGTATATGTTATTATAAGTAATATTCTCAGTTATTAGGTAATATTTTCATTCACCTGCTTGTTATTGGAACGCTTCTGATGGTTCCTGTCATTGTGGCATTATCAATAAAAGTGATTAGATTTGAGATCGAAATGATGGATTTTTAAATTGAAATACATTTTTCCTACGACCACCTATGAAAAGCACAAAACACATTGATTTGTTATTGAGAAAGTGACTCGTTTCACTATGACAACATATAACAGTTAGAAAGTTCGAAAGTAAAACTCACATGGGTGGAAATATTCGAAAATCGCACAGTAACAGGGTCTATATATAGATGTAGGTATATACCAATGAATGATTATTATGCTGAATTATGGTAAGTTGAAGTTATGGTCAAGTTAATGGAAAGTTAGTGTCGATTTAACATGAGTTATTGTCGTTAATGTTGACGTAATGTTAAGTTGATGAAAAGTTGGAATCAAGTTAATTTCAATTGAAAGTTGAATTAATGTCAATTTGATATTGAGTTGATGTTAATTTGATTTTATGTCAAGTTAATTTTGAGTTAATGTTGAATAATTATTGAGTTGATATGTTAAGTCAATGTTAGGTTAATTTCAAGTTGATGTTAAGTTAATTTCAAGTTAATGTTGAGGAACTGTTAAATTTATGTATAAATTAAATAATAAATCCACCTTCATGTGATCGAATATGATTATAAACATGATCGATCCCTACTCTGGTCTTATAAACTCTCATGACATATTATAATATAAATATTTGTGGTCGTAGGAAAAATAGTGTACAAAACTCGTTGGAAAGTGCAGTTCCTGCGCTCGTTTCGTTTCCGCACTGCGACTCGTGCTAAACGTCCACTCGCGCGAAATATGTCACTTATTTCCACACTAGTTATATGTAATATACTATTTCTGAAATTAAAATGACTAATTTGAAATACAATTGACGCATTTTGAAATTGAATTGATACTTTTGAAATATATGTATACATTTGATACTTCTTGAAATTAAAATGACTAATTGGAAATATAAATGAGGCATTTTGAAATTAAATTAATGTTCGACATATTTCGGGGTTTATGACAAAATAAGGATATACATGAAAATCTAACAAATTAATATTTCTTTATTCAACTCAAGAGAACAATTTTATATCAACGCATTTGCTTTCTTGCACTTTTCCAGGTGTCCCATCTGTGTAGTATCCCGTGAAAGGGTTGTAAGATCGGTGCCTGATCGACTTATGACTCTGTAGTCGTTTAGTATATGAAGCGAACTCGTCGTCCCAGAACTTACAGTTGCCTTGGTTAGACATCCTCCTGTTCAATAGTAGAGGAGTTTCCGGCATTGGCAACTAAAAAACAAACCCATCAAGTTCTACTGCTAGCCAATAAATGGAGGACTTGTATATTAACTCTTTTCAAAGAATAAGGATAGGGAAGATCATAGTCATGCTGCATAGTCGTCGAATAATCTTGAGAATACGGTGAAGAACAAATTTTCTGTTTACCACAGTCACTTGGGCATCTACAAGAGATAAGATAAGAAGAGTAATATTGCTGATGTTCCACAACATATATTATAGATTGACTACTCTTTGATATACTGGATTGTTTTTCGACCAAGGGCAGTAGAGGGGTAACTATACAGGGTGTTTCAGATTTAAATGTACATAATATACCTGTAGATAGAGGACACTTCGGTGGTTCCAAATCACCCCCCATCGATATGTCTACCGTCTTTTATAACTGAGATACAGGACGTTATCTTGATTTTGGCAAAATCTTCATCTGGTTATAACTTTTGAACCACTTTATATAATTTATACATACTTGGTAGAAATATTCCACTTATATTACCCATCAAAACCATATACAAATCCGGATCAGCATCCAGGTCCGTCTTGAGGAAAAACAGAAAACTTCTTTTATCTCAAAAACAACACCTTGTATGGCAAAATTTTGTAGGTCTGTTTTGATATTTGGAAAGAGCGGGAAAAAATGAAATAAGTGACCTACTTTTTACGAGTGCGCATCTAATTTGACAGATGGTTTATTATCAAGTTTTGAAATATTCAGCTCCATTTCGAGGCATTTTTATTGAGCTTATAATTCAAAATTCAATTTTAATACAAAAAAATAACAGTCTTCGAAGTTCAACATCATTAGAGTCAAATTAGGTGAACTATCGATAGATTTGTTGTGACAGAAGCACTTGTCCATGGTATCATACATTTTTGAGGGCTCATTTTATTCTCCACTATTAATTCACGAGATGCGGTTAAGTAGGCTGTGCAAAAAAATCTGATATTCTGACAGGTCATAATCACTAGTTTGATATTATTGGTAATGTTGAGATAATCATTTCTGGTGCTTGTATTGAGTTGTTACATTTCAAAGTGTTCATAATAATTGTGCCTACAATAACTTCACCAATAATATCGCAACTATAGTGATTATGAATTGTCCGAATTTTCATTTTTTCTTCACAGCCTACTTTACCGCAGCTTATGAATAAATAGTAAAGTATAAAATTAGTCCTCGAGAGTTTTTAAAATCATCGACAAATTATTCTGTCAAACGAACAAATTTATCGATAGTTCACCTAATTTGACTCTAATGATGTTGAACTTTGGAGACTGTTATTTTTCTGTATAAAAATTGGGTTTTGAATTATGAGTTCAATAAAAATTCCTGGAAATAGAGCTGAATATTTCAAAACATGATAATAAACCATCTTTCAAATTAGATGCGCACTCGTAAAAAGTAGATCACTTCATTCATTTTTTTCCGATCTTTCCAAATATCAAAACCGATCAATAAAATTTTGCCATACAGAGTGTTGTTTTTGAGATAAAAGAAGTTTCCTGTTTTTCCTCAAGACGGACCTGGATTTTAATCCGGATTTCCATTTGGTTTTGATGGGTAATATAAGTGAAATACTTCTACCAAGTATGGATGGATTATACAAAGTGGTTCAGAAGTTATAACCAGATGAAGATTTTGCCAATATCAAGATAACGTCCTGTATCTCAGTTATCAAAGACGGTAGACATATCGATGGGGGGTGATTTGGAACCACCGAGTGTCCTCTATCTACAGGTATCTTATGTACATTTAAGTCTGAAACACCCTGTATATACCACCCAGATACTTTTTTTAATAGTACACTTTAAAAATGTTAAAACTAAAATCAACAAGAAAATTAACAACAAAAAATCATAGTCAATATAAAAATAAAACGAACAACGTTCACAAATAGTACTATGACGTTGAAAGATTGACTCAGTGAAAAAATATATTGTTTTTTTCTTTTAGAGCGCACGAAAGGGAATCCCTATATAATGTTCGAAGACCATATCCTGCATTCCTAGGGAGGAGATATAGGGAGAGGAGGTACGTACGATTCTTATTCTTACTTTTGGAGATAAAAATAATAACTTCTTGGGCTTATATACTTCAATTCCAAAGCTTTCCGTTCATCTATAGACAAACGAATTTTAAAAACACAATTATGATTACCCCTCCCCTAGAGATTCGCACTAGCGGGAGTTTGAAAGCTAATTTTTGTTGCAAATTAAAATTATGACAAGTGTGAGGAACATATATGTTTCATTCTTCCCCACTGAAAGATTATCGTTGAGTAGGAACCTATATACCCTGTAGCTGTATGAGTTTCGGTATCGTTTTTCCGCAAATAACAGAAACAACGAATTTCTGTCATTGAATTTGTTGGTCTTTTCAGATGTTTTTATTTTACATTACCGCACAAACTCCCATGGATTCAAAAAATCTTGAAAAACCATCCAGTAGAGGTAGGTCAAAAGTAAAGAATGGTGATTGACTTTATGGACGCACTGTATAGATGTGTAAACGTTCACTAATGATGAATGTCGATTCATTTCTAGATCATCCTTTCGACTATGTATCTGACGCAACATATCACCAGTTGTGGTTGCCCAGTTTGCATCAAGGTTGTTACCCAAATGGTTGTAATGCGAGGATTGTAAATTGAACCCTTCAGGACAAAGTGGGTCAGTATCCAAAGGTTGGGCTTCTTGCACTCTCTCCCATCCTGTAACCTTTACTATAGGGCTGTAAATTTTCTTGCAATATAAAGTAGTTGGTCTCCGATTTTCCATAGGATTATATCTCAATTTTTCTAACTGGAACAAAGAATATTGATTTGGAGTTACCTGCATATATAATATTTGACTATTTACTATGAAAGGTGGCATGCTAGCTTCAATAATTTCTAGGTGTTGATTAGATACGGAAATCTGTTGGCTTTTTGAATGAATAAATTTATATTCTCTTTAATATGACAGACACGAATACGAAAAAATAAACTGTCACACAGACAAACTTCACTCATTTCACAATTCTTTATTATAAAAATGCATTGCAAATCAACTATACTAATATTTTAATTTTGATATATCATGTCGTAGTACTAGTTCTTCGAAAATAATGATCAGCTAAAAGTTCATAAGTCAAAATAGGTAAAAACCATATCACTACAATGCACAGAAAGAATAATTGAATGCCCATCAATATCATTCTGATCGGAATGGTGACGACAAGAACGAATAGATAAAACGGTATAAAAATTATTTGCAAAATAGGTGATAGGTAGTAGAATACTGAATAAATAATTGTTAAAAGGAATGCTACAGGGCGAGACAACAATGCGGCACTTCTGTTGATGAAAATTTCCACACAGGAGACCGAAATGCCTATCAAGCCTCCCAATAATCCATCTGAAACAAACATGAATTGAAGAATAAATATAAGATATAGCAAGATGATATAATATTCGAACTTACTGAACATCAAGTTCTTTCCATTTGAACAAATCCGGCACTGTCAAAAATTAGGAAATCCAGGTAAATTTTGATTTCATTGTCATTTTTGTCAAAATATGCAAATTATAGTCATTGTCAGTGATGATTCAATGGCCGTAAAACTCAAATGGTGTCCAAATAATGATTAGTACCTGTGAAGGTATAATACAGGGTAGGTATTTCAACTGAACAAAATGGCTAGAAGAGCTGGAATACGTTGTTCGTAAAAAATGTGAAAACACGACGCGTCTACCGCGATTTTGGTGAACTTTTCATATATTCATAACAAACGCATATTTTTTTCAAACAGGGGTGAAACATATCATCCCACTGGATTTTTTAAATAGAGAATCAATATAATATTTATCTGAAGAATATATTCCACATTTCTAAATATTCCTTTTAAAAGAACTCTAAGGGCAATTATTTTTCACTCCTTAGACAGATGTGTGTTTGTTATGAATGGAAGTCAAAATAAATCTTAATAGATGTGTGTGTTCTTGAATTTTTTCAAAATAATTTTTCCAGAGCTAATTTGTTGCAGTTGTCCCTCCATGACGAAAAAATTGCACAAAACTTCCACATCATAATAGATTTGGGTAGCAATTCAAAACATGTGAAAATAGTCAAGAATTCTTGTTGTTCTTTATTACCCCAAGAAACATATTTGTTTATAATAGGGATATTATAAACATTTGTATATATACATATAACAAAAAAAAAACAGCTGATCAACAAGTTATGTCAATATAACTACAATAACATATAATAATTAAGACAAAATCAATCCATCATTCAAGTAAGAATGAATTGCTCCGTTTATAGTAACATAAGTATATATTTTTTCATATTAATTCTGAATCTTGTTTCATTATCAATATGTTTAAATTCGTTAGGTAATGAATTATATTAAATGATTCCATTGCACAATATTGATTGTTTGCCTATATTGATGTTATATGGATTTGCTTGAATTGTATTTACTTCAGTAGGTGTGTATAATCTCTGGTAAAGTTCAAGTTGCATCTTTCTTAATTTTTTTTTTTTTTAACAACATGAATAAAACAACTTGGTTCCAGATAATGTAAATTGTAAATGCACAATTGTTTTGAAATTTCATTAATGGATTCAAATGTGATATACCTACTGGTATTTCCCCACATGGATATTAAATATTGTAATTTTGAATAAATCAGATAGATGTTTTTAAGTATGAAGGGAATGAAATTTCGAATTTTGTATAAATTATCAGTAATTGGATTCAGTTTTTTTCTCAGGTGATCTATATGTTTATTCCATTATAATTGTTCATTGATAAGTATAGTTATCATGAAGAACATAAAATTAAATAAATACAGCATTGATATATTCTTATCCTAGGTATTTAGTTTTGTCTGATGTCGAAAGATAATTTGATCAATTATGGACGATTTGGAGAATTCAGTTGTATTTTTCACCATTCATGTTCACTTAAAGTCCAACAATTTGAATGATAAGAGATTGAAATATTTTTAAATCATTCAAAATAATACTCATATTCCACAACATGTATAATAAACAACAATGTCAACAATCCAGCAAAAATATGAAAACTGCTTCCACAATCAGCATTTGTTTTAATATAATAAGGCATCTCAAAAATAACACAAGATAATATCATATAATCTAATAGTTTCTCAATATCACCAGTTATTCTATATAAATCACTTGCCTTCTCCACTTCGTTAAAAGAGTGCGTAAAAAATCTTTGATACTATCATACGTTGCATAACTAATTCCGACTGCGATAGGCCCTTTGATCCAATTCATGGAAAGCCCTTTGTATAAACCTCTCGTCAAACCCTCAGTACTAAAAAAAACAATATCTATCAGTTTTTCAACAATAACTTGACCACTCTGGATTACCTATAGACATAGCGGAGTGTGAAGAGAATACTGGGATATTTGCCAGTAGTATCGGTTTGCATTCTTCTCCTCACAATGTCCAGAGGGTAACTACTAGATTGTCCTAACATTCCCGCCACTGCTCCAAATAATAAGGATGCTACAGGGGGTGTGCTATCATCACGGAAATGTTCTTGAAAAAAAAAGTTCAATCAAATTACAGGATAATTTTCAAAAATTGTAACTCATAAGATTAAAGAGCCTCAAAGTTCATTTTTTTATAATAGGTATATTTTATTTCTACTGCATATTTTAATTGTCGACAACTGTCATCATCGGTTCGACAAGAGGCATTATATTGGGTGTTGCAGTGGTATTAATTGCGTAAATGAGTGTTGATTACAAGGAATCGACTTTTTCGATTGATTTTCGATTACGCGATGTAAAACCTTGTGATAAATAGGTTTCTTGACTTCATGTCAGCTCAGGAATATCTTAAAACCATTGTAGCATCGTTATTGTATGAATTGGTCAGAAAAATTTAGAAGGACCTCCTTGCGCCCCCTTGGATTGCCTTGTCTGAAAAATCACGAAATCAATTCGAGATATTGAGCTGAGCAATCGATCCAAATAAAGGATTTGTGTTTAGCATAGCATATGGTTATGGAAGCACCAAACTGAACAGAAGATTTCATCAAATTTTGAACATTTCTTCAAAAAAAATATTTTTTCTTCTGTTGGAGTTGTCGATGATTTCAACGCAAAATAAATCCATTTTCTAGGATGTGTTCCATCGTATAGAGCGGCAAAATACGTTGAATGTGGCATGCATAATTTTAAAATCGAAAATGATGCGATAAAAACCTAAAAATGAAAAATCATCGATTTTCAACATCCTGTATGAGAAAAATGGAAAATTACAAAACCGTTTCGAGATATTGGCTTGAACGTTCTAAAAAAATTATCAATAGAAAAATAAAAAAAACTCCCTGATATACGGGAGCGTTTGAATTTTCTCATTTTTTAAATACATTTTCTGAACACTTGGTGTATAATGAGAAAATTCCCGACGAGTTTTGAACAAGGATTCTTGAACAGAAAGATCGCATCTTCCGAACACTGCATTCCGATAGAAAATCTATTAATTTTTCAAAAAGTTATGGCAGTTTGAAAATTGTCGAAAATATCAGTGGTCCACTTGTTTCTTTGAGCACTTTATATGATTTTTTCTACTCACATAACTAAAATGGCATTTAGCGTACGAATATGTACCACGCTAAATGATCGATTAATCACGGATTGTCGATCTGTGATTTATTCAAAATATTAAACACGTTACCATGGCAACGAAGTTCATTAAACACAGCTTCAGTAATTTGAGACATGTCTGGCCTGTCAATTGTATTAACTGTCAACTGTTATTTCCAAATTTTGTATCAGAATTATTCAAACAATATTCGTTTGTATCAGAATTCTTCTCTCGCTGGTTGCATGCAGTTGCATGTATTATGTTCTCAATTCCCATTCCTTTCGAATTATTTTGTAGGGTAGCAGGAATTGTAGGTATGTTAATGTAATTTTCGGAATTCGTAGAAAAATCATAGTATGTAACGCGTTTATAAACTCTTCTAGACACTCGTTTATTAAACACTCGCTCCGCTCTGCTCCGCTCGTGCTTAAACTACTCGTTACTAAAAGTACTTTTATAACACTTGTTACATAATATACTATTATCCTTATGAGCACATGTGAACATACTGAACACGCTAAAAATTAAGTATGCATTACCTCTGTATAATCTCTTCAAGGAATCATAAGTAAAAAATGAGACACCAGCATATGGCACAACACCTATAATTGTAGGTATATATCCTTTATAAAACCTAGTCAGCCCTTCAGACCTGTACAACTTGCAGAAAACCTGTAACAAAATCAATTCAAATTGAAAATCTGCTGAGTTTGCCAAGCAGACAATGCATCAATAAACTCCACATCAATCAGAATGGTGAACTATATTTTCTCTTTTCTCATTCTATTTCTGCCAAGGGATGGTAATCTGGAAAGCTTGAAGCAGATGGCACTGGTGAGGTTGGAGGTCAGTCAGCTGTTTATCTTTATTCATTTTATCAATTGAAAGTGATGAAATTTGTTTGCAAAACTTCATTATAACAATGGGTAATAATCATTTTTAATCAATATATTTTGTATTACTGCTTTGTTTAAGAACAGAATTTTCTCATTTATACAGTTGGGATCAGAATAAAGGGCGCCGTACATTATGCTATTTACCAGCAAGTTCGATGCAATACAATTTTGAATCGAACAATGCGCATGCGTCTATGATATTTCACGGCAAGTTTCATGCAAGTTTCGTAATAGAACCAGTCCTATTTTTCCTGCAATTTCAAGGCAAGTTTAGTAAAATGTTTAGTAATATTCATCGTATCATCTTGATAAAATACAAATTTTTTCCATAACGTGGCCTGAAACACCAAATAACCTCAAAAAGTACATTGAAGGCTCAAAAAACCTGAAAATAGTGAATATGAACGAGAAAATATGACAGAGATATCTCAATGTACGGCGACTTGCAATAAAATGAGAAAATTGCGAGAAAATTGCATTGCCTCAAACTTGCCGAGAAATAGCATAATGTACGGCGCCCATAAGACTTTTTCTTCATATAAATATGTGTCATAAAATGCAGACTCTATGAGCTTCAGCCACTGTAAGTTAGGTAAAAGATTATATAAAATCGTAACTAAAATAACGGATCAAATCTTCTGAAAATTGGCATGCCCCTGTCTTTTCAACCACTTTATTTCTTTCTTGCTTCAAAAATGATGTAAACCCAGTTGTGGGGGAGAAACTCTGACTTTGAATACCGTGATCTTGTTGTCCAAAAAAATGACACAACAGATGACCATCAACCACAATAGTGTCGCCACGCGGGTGCAATTTCGAACATCCCTGCCTCTAAAAGCATCATTTATGAAGATGAATATTAAACAAATACAAGGTGACCTGAAGTACTCTTCCGATTTCCCAATAATATATCATATTTTTTGTAAAGGAAAAGGAATAGTTGTCTGTAAATGATGTTTATTTGGACCCTTACAATCTTTCACGAGCCGCCGCCAGAATTGATGTACATTTGAGCGCATTTAAAAGCATGTTGCTTCACTTTCCAAAATGTTTGCTATTTCTTCTTCAATACCGTTGTATAGCTGTCAAGATGTGTGACTTGTTCTCATAAATGCAAGACCTCAAATAATCCCCTTAGAAAGAAGTCTAGAACAATCAAATCGTTTGATCTTACAAGCCAATGCATCACCAAAATATCTTGAGTATCGACGCTCCATGACTTGTTGGCTTCAAAAACTTCAAACGTAAAAATTAGAGGTAGTAACTTTCATTTTCATAATATGTGCTAGAATATCACAATATCCTAAACATTCACTTTTCAAACCATAAGTGACTTCCGATATTCATACAAATGAACTTTTGGCTGATGATGGACTCCAAGAGAACAAAACACTTATCTCAACATAAAAATGTTATTGAATTATGTGGAGAGTACTCAAAGCTTTCTCCTCTTCTTATGTTTATGTGAGTAAATTGTATAAAATCATGCATCAAAGGATCAATCAAGATTGACAATTGGGAATAAATACATTCAAAACTGTTCATAGATGTACCAAAAGCGACCAAAATCATCCCAAAAACGTGAATGCGAAAGCGTTATCTGGTTGAAATGTTACTAAACTTGAAGTTTTACGTACGTCTCGTAAGGTTGCATATTCTTGTTTTGGGGTAACAGCCATCCTAGCCCTGGCAAGATCAAGGGGGTAGGTAATCGTTTGAGAGGTCACTCCAGCAAGAGAACCTGCCAAGAATAATTTTCCAGGAGATCGTCTACAAGAAAAATCAAAGGGTAGCAGACATGTAGATTGAAAGTTACCTATTTCCCCCGATTCCTTGACTGAACTATTTTCCACAATATCAGCATTTTTTTGCCAATTTGGGAATTGAGAAAATGAGAAGATAATGAACAGCAAGAAATAATATTCGCGGTTGCCAAGGTAAAGGGGAAGTTTCCTTTATAAATAAAGGAGGAACTTGGCTCCTCCACCATTTCTATGACGTACTTTCTGAGAATTCAAATGCCGACATCATCAATATGTCTAGATTTCCGGAAATCGTTCTTTGAATGCATAATAACTATATCATAACAGCAATGGGATATAATAGGTTCTTCAATCCTACTGTGTCCAGTGTTATGAATAATTCCCATAAATCTCTCATTGGCTGAATGAAGTTGATTACTAATAAAGATAAATTATGATATATTGCGATGGTATCTAAAATTTTCCACTATTGTTACATTACAATATGTTGAAACAAAACCATAACCTGTCAGAAAGAAGCCAACTACCTTCTGCATTCCTGCTCCGAGTGCATTTGTGGTTATGTATGTTTTTGTTTACTAGTTTTACTTCTTCTTCTATTTTTTTCATTCCTTAGCTATTCGCTAGCTATATTCTTCACCATCAGCTATTTTCAGACTGGATTCAGAATGTACCCGACAGTTTGCCGCCCCGAAAATTCGAAATTGCTTTAATTTGAAAATGAAAACGACTTGAGCTTTACCGGTCGCCATTCTGTACAGCATGGACATGAAACTGAAGAGTTCCGAACTTATTTTATGAAAATTCATCTGAAGGAAACTTCCCCATTAGATGACGTAGGGATGGCATTTAAAACTACAGGAAAACATCCCAACTTCTGGCGTGCTTCTGGCATAGAATGAAAGTCAGACATGTTTTCCTGTAGTTTTTAATGTTATCCCAATGACCTAGGCGACGGCGAATAATTCGAAATAATTGTTCTGATATTCAACAAGACATAAATGCTTCCCCTGTCAATTTTCATGACAATCTCAATGGTGAAAACAACATTTGAATATCTATCATCGTTTCAAGAATAATTGACATGGAAGTTTCAATGAAATATAGAAGGAACCATAATATTTACCAACCCTTGAGCTTGGTCTACCCTCAATATTTTTTTCCATTGCTCGTAAGCAGTAAACTGAATGGCTGCATGAGGCACAATTCTTGCCATTGTGGCACTGTTTCCCCTCCATAATGCAAAAAATCCTTCTGTTCTGAGAGTTTTCACTAAAAACTTGAAGGCTTTTTTAGTTGAGTATGACTTATTCCTGAAAACACATTCATTATCTCAATTGCAAAATACAAATAAGTAGATGAGTATATATGTTTCAATCAGTTATGTGGAAATGGAACAGAAACATCTACAAAATAATCTGATGAAGTAAGTGATTAGTATTGCAATGCATGAAGGCAAATACTTTGAGAGTAGGTATAAAAAAATATCATCAATGAAGTATCAAAAGGGTATTGGCAATAAAATGGAATTTTGATTATCATCATCACAACTACATAAAAATACTGAAAACAACATCAGCAGGTAAGTAGGTACTTAATCTATATAGATAATACACCCCTTCAACCTATCAGATTTAAAAATAGAAATCACTTAATAAATTACATGATTATATGTATATGGAGGTATATGTATATATTTGTTTGAATAACTCACCCTATTTGGAAATTGATTTTTGTTCTATCAAGTGGAGCAATCGTTGTTTTGGCTAAAGCACCTGCTATAGCACCAGCAGTCAGACTTGTTATAACTATTTGGGTATTGTTTAAGTTTTTCCTATCATTGTGATGATCAGTTTTTGCCATATTGGAAGACTAGATTATCAAGGCATTTTCATATTGCTAGGGCTAAAAAAATTAATTAGTTATGGAATCACAGCACATTATGAATGTCTCTTGCCCAAGAAACAAAGTTATAATAACAAGAACTTTAAATCTGGACAAAGTTCAGATTGAGAAATTCATTTTTTCTTTCAAGTAATGATAAGAATTTATACTAATCTTTAGGATGATAGAAATCTGAAAGTAGAATAGGTACATGTTCAATTATATAGGCATATTTTCATATTTTTACCTTATCATTCATTACTTCTACTTCATTTTATTCAACTTATATTTTATCCATATCATCCGTATCAAATCGGCATACAACAATATATTATGTAGGTATGAGGTGAGGGAAAAGTAAACAAATGTGTATAAACAAACAAATCCTCTATCCTCTTGTGTGTTGAAATTTATGCTGGTATAGCTGTACTTTATTATACCCCACCTGTTTCATTACCTGTTTTGCTCAGGTGAATAATCTCTCTCTTCTCTCTATCTAAATGATGTCCAAAGTTTTCATCAGAGAGTTGTGACGTGTTTATATCAGATTAATCTGTTTTTAATATCCAGAATGGTGAGTTTAATTGTTCCTTAATAAATAAATACTAATATTAATTATTTTCCCGTTTTAGGCACGTTACTTCAAGGAAAAGGATATAGATGGTGAGTTGATGATTCAATCTGATGTTATAGTTTGGATTTTGTTCTCATTGCTACAGATATATACATCAATGAATCAATTGATTAATTCCCATAAACAAAAATTACAATAAAAGTGATTTTCTTAAAATTAAACTGGTCTTACATTACTCTGAATTTATTTATTTTTTGTTGTATAAAACTGTTCCTATGATATTGATATTTTAGTGTTTTAGGTAACAGTAGTCACATTGAAATCTGCTAGATGGCTGCATTAAGAAAAATATAAATCATTTTATTTTTCAGAATTCAGGGAATGTTTCTATTTGTTTGCAAGAGAAGGAAGCATAAAAAGCTTGGATGAACTGACGATCATCATGAGAAGTCTAGGACTATCGCCTACAACTTTGGAAATGACAGGATATTTGAAACAAAAGGTAGACATGGAGAAGGGGTTTCATTTACAATACCTATAATTATTGAATTATAGGAACTGAATTATTCTACTAGGTACTTCTATTCTAGTCAAACTTGGCTGAATCAACATTTTTCAAACAATTCAGGTTCATCTATACAAGGTGAATCTGAAAGTGAGATTTTTTTTTACAGGATATATATCTCACCAAAATGAGTTTTTCAGCAGAAAATTGCTCATATAAAATATTTAAGATAAGGGAGGTACAGGTATTTAATGGCTTAAAGAAGACTCCAACTATGAAACATTTTGTTTACATTTTCTCAAAATAAAAACAAAAATGCTGTTATTAGTCCAGCATTAGATAACCTACAGTTGCATTATTTCATCAGAAACACTAATCAAAAATCTCTTTTTACATTATCAACCTATTAATTATCCTTTTAAAGTGAACCAAAAAACTTTAGGAGGGACATGAAGCATTAGGCCAGAGATATGCCAGAGATATATACCCTGTTGAATAAAGAACCTCACTTTCAGATTCACCCTGTACATAAGTATAGAATCTTTACTCATATGTATGAATGAATAACCTGAAATGATGAATAAAATCTGTTACCTAGTATTATTCTCTACTGATTTGATTAACAGATTTAATGCTATTTCAAACTGAGAAAAATAGAAGGAAAATTATCTACTTTCATATAATTTTGTATAGCTCTTAAGTAGTTATATAAGCAATGTCAAACTTTCTGATACATTTACATTGCATTCAGTCAGATAAATAAACAAGAATCTCAACTTGTTGTTGTAAAATTATTGCAAAATAAATTCGCACTTTAATCTGATAAAAGTAGTAGACTTTCAACATATTATGTATTTATTTGTTTCATTTTAGGGCGGCAAGATGACATTTGCAGATTTTCTGGAAGTGATGCATATTCATTCTAGACTTGAAAACATCCCCAAAGAGGTGGTTGATGCTTTCAAAGCTGGTGATCCAGAAGGAAAAGGGGTTATATCAGCCAGGAATCTTCGACAGTTGCTCCAAAACTGGGGAGAATGTCTGTCAGCAAGAGAAGTAGATAGAATTTTTAGAGAGGCGAATGTCAATAACAATAGCACAGTAAGGTACGAAGATTTTGTGAAGATTGCCTGTGCACCCGTACCAGATTATTACTAGTTTGCAAGTTTCATATAAGTATTTATTTGTATATACTTGATAATATTCTTACCAGTTTTGGGAAAACAACTATACCAGTGGTATTGGTTGGATCTATGGGACAAGTTACACAACACATTCAACATTTATGTTTCTTATAAGATTAGATTATTAATTCCATTGTTTAAATAAATATTAATACACAATAAAATTGAATAATAACTGTGATAATAATAATACGAAATATGAATTAAAAATTCACATAGAACAGAAAACAACAGAGTTGAGAGACACAAAGGAGAAGAAGAAGAATGAACTGCACGAAGTGACATCTACATTTGACAGATTGTCAGAGGTCACGAAACAGAAAGAACCGAACGCAACCGAACACAAGAGACACACGGCAAGTGTACGGCTAGTGCAGTAGTAAATTCTGGTTGATGTCACTGTTCATGTCCTGTATGTGTTAACAAGGAAGAATTAGATAAGAAGAGAAGAGGTTAACCTCTCTTGAAAACGCAAATCCGTGAATTTGGTTTAAAAGAACGCCGATTTTTGTAATCAAATATTTTAATTCTGCTACTGTGAAATAAATAACTGAAACATGTCGACTGCTATGCCAATAAATCCCAAACCATTCCTCAACAGCTTGACAGGTAAAGCTGTATTGGTGAAATTGAAGTGGGGTCATGAATATAAAGGATACTTGGTCTCTGTTGATGGATATATGAACTTGCAGTTGGCAAATACAGAAGAATATATCGATGGAAATTCTACAGGTAACAATTTATATCACTACCCTTTATTATTCAAATTTATACATTTTCCCACTTAATGAAACATCTGAAGTGATATTCCTAATCTGCAGGTAACTTGGGTGAAGTTCTGGTGAGATGCAACAATATCCTATTCATCAGGGGTGCTGAGGAAGAAGATGAAGAAGGCGAAATGAGGGACTAGCATTAGTGAAAGTGAATTTCTTGTATGGGACGTTTGAATATAAAATATCATGTGAGGGTCTTCAGTGAAAGTGAATATGCTTTCAGGACATTGTCTCTGACTATATTATTATAATTCTGGACTTTTAAAATTTATGATGTATCAAATCATCTCATAGTGATACCACAGATTAACAAAGGTTTGTTAATCTGTGGTGATACATTTATAGAATCAAATGAGAATTATATGCCTGTAGTTTTGAGATCATGTTATTACAATTTGAGATTTCATTTCCCACTCTGCTTGTGTTTACAATTTTTTGTATAATAAATGATCCAATGAATTTGCATAATTGTTTCCCTTACTGGAATACAATGAAAACCTTGACGAAAAACTCCAATTGCATCAATTTTATGGAATAAATTCATAAAAACTGAATAGAACCATAGACCTATGGACCAGTGGTCTTATAAAAATTTGTATGTCTTATAAAGTTTTGAAGTATTGTTTAATTGGGCTGTGCCATCTCTTACCATGTATTGAAACTACCAGCGGGAGTTGCTAAGAGCAAATTTCTTTAATTTTCAACACCTATAGAATTCCATAGGGTTTCCTAATACCCTAACAAGATGTCGCTACTATGATAATTTCTACAAGGTTGGTAGAGCTGATGGATATTTGAATAAGAGGTTGCCAGGATGGCTCAGAAGACGCGGTGAGGTCACATATTAGAGGGGAAGTGATAATTCATTCCAACGAAAATATAAATTCGGTATACTTTATATAACGCTCTCGCACCAATTCAATCTTGATCTGAAACCATTACATGTACCTATTTCTATGAATCACTCAAGTTCCTCATGGAATTTTGTATAATGATTACGTCACAGATTAATTACTACTTCTCCTCAACGCTTTTTTTGATCAAGGCAAGGCAAGTTGGTAGAATGGCGATTGCACATTAAAAAAAAAACAATAATCCTTGAGACATCGCCATCTATCGCCCCAATTTCGGAATCGGAAACACGACCCTGAAGTATGAATATTCTTCCTGCCTGTCCTCATGTCCAGAGGTGGATCTACGTTTCTGATGGGGCCCAAAAAATATTTTTTTGCTCAGTAAACATTCTTACTTTGAACACGGTAGGACAAAGCATGGAAACAAAATTCTCATCTGATGTGAATGAATGGCTAATAGCGTGCAAAAGTTTTCTTGCATTTTGCTGTGGCATATAATATGTTGAAGAATTACAACAACATATGCGATATTTCAATAATTATTATTTTGTTGAGTTGCAGGAAATTGAATCAGAAATGTTCTATATTAACAATACTATGCAGTGAAGGGTTAATAAGTACACTTCTATAGGTATTTGATTTTAATTATTAATAATTTTGAAAATAAACGCGCTGTTCCGCAAGTGGTCACTGATGGTATGTTAAAAACAAGTTCAAAGCAGTATTTTTGCATTGGAAAACACTTCCATAAATAAATCAACTATAGCAGATTGAGCAACACTAACGAACATACCTAATCATTCCTCATTCATTCGAAAATATACACGCCGCCACTGAACCTTCAACCTTGATGAAGGGAAAAAATAAAAGAAGAAGACAGTGACAGGTGACAGTATACCTGTGCTGTGCATTAGACCACAAATCACAGGATTATTTTCAGTTTAGTTTCAAGGTCGTCGCGATCTGTCATCTGTTAAAAACCGGTCTTATTTCTTATTTCATTGACAGATGGTGACAGCATGGAGTCGTTAATCTATGGTGACAGGAAGAAGCAAACGTCATGAGTTTATCATCATTTTTTCTTCATTTTGTATCATTAATTCATATTCATGAAAAATCTGCCTTTTGATAGTTTTGAGGTAGACCTGTTGGCAACCTTGAGGTATATTCAAATTTACAATTCACAATCACTGATGTAACTTTGGGAGGGCTATTTCGATTATTGTTAGAAAAAGTCGTTACAGAGTTCTTGACTCACTATGTTTCGCGAGATTCACGAAGTGGGCGACATCTAGGTTACATAATACGAACTTCAAACTGGGGGAAAACAAACTGTTGTCTATGGATAAAGTGCATAGACTACATTGCATTCAGCTTGCTGTAGCTGTAGTCAAACTTGTCAATGACATGAAGTGTTGGCACTGTTGGTAGTGATGATGGTTGAGTTGGTTAATTTTTTCACATTATTACATTTTTATTAGTTAATTGAACAGTGAACGGGTGAAGAATTAGAGATTAAACAATTCAAACCAATTATGACGAGCCAAACAATTGAAATATAAAAGAACAGCTACAACATGTTTACAATACCCAGATTGTCCTGCTTTGCATGAAAAAATACAAATTCATTGTTCTACAGGAGTTCCTCTGGACCCCAACTTCAATTTCACTTCATGTGGGGAAGATTTCATCGCCGAAGTTTGTAGATAAAGTGCAAAAATGTGCATTTTGTTGAAGTCTTCTGCCTCACACAAAATCACATGATTAGCACGAAGAACATCTACAACAGGCATTATTAGCGTTTTCGATCGAATATTGACAATTAATGTCAAGAAATTTAAAAACATCACTCTTATTAGTACACAGTACACAAGCTAATGGCACTATAATGGGATTGAGTCAATTGAGTGAGGATTGAGTTTGTTTTCCCCCAGTTTTGACGTGGCTTTGACATGGAACGATGAAAACCAAGCGCCACCTGGTAACATTGATTCCCGCGAATACGGTGTTTCCGATGCGAGGATACACATAATGACCATAGATCTAATTACACAATTAGATCTATGTAATGACACAATAAACCTTCTGAGGAAAACATTTGATCTTTCAGCTGTTATTGAACGTCCTCACTCCGGCATCATTGCAAAAGTCATTTCCCAGTTAACACAAACATCCGTGGGATGTCACATTCATGTCTCGTTTGGTATAACAATGCGAATTACGAGAAAATATCATTGGTATTGCCAGAGGACTTTTTATTTTTCAAAACATTCGCAATATTGTTCATATATCCTGTATTTTGTGAGGCTCACTAACAACCAAGAGACTCACTGGAACCTCACATTCGTGTCTAATTACGTAACAAACCAAATCAATCAATCTTGAAGTTGAATGAGGAGTCGCTATTAATACGTTCTGATGCCAGTTTCATTTGGCATCATAATGTTAATCATAAAATTACCAAGAGGGTCCGGAATAGCAGTCATTGTAATTTCAGCGCGACTCTCAATTTGAGTCACGGATGGGATGTGTGGCATGAATGTGATGTCCTCTGATATCTCTGGGATGCATATGGATTATACTTCCGGTGCTTCTGACTTCTCCGGAAGCGTTCTGGTTTGGCTGTTTCAACCTTTGATCGATAATTTAGAATAATGAAAGTTCCAGCTAAACTTCAAAATTCAAACCTCCAAAATAACTGACATATAATATGGTATGGTATACCTTATCTGACCTGATTATAGTTTTGTTTTTTTCAATTCCGGAAATAGCAGAAAAACCCTGTAGATAAGTGATAAGTGATAAGTATAGATACGTATTACGTCTGGAAGTCTCAAGAAGTATTTTCCTGTAGTAGGCAAAGGAAATCTGCCATGTTTGCAAAATTACCTACCGCAATGCGAACGCGTAAGAATTTCCTTTTTTTGGATTCAGCAGATTTCATTCATTCATGATCGAATCAAGGATCATATTATTGATCTGTTCTTATCATTTATTCGGTTACATAACACATATATTGCTGCAGACAAAATTGTTACAATGTATTTAATCGACAAATTTGCGCGTGGCAGTAATCAAATTAATTTAAAGATATTACATATTACTTACATAAAAAATAAAACATCAGTGATTGAGTGTGGCTCTTATCCATTCATTATTGCAGTGACCTTTAATATATCCATAGACATAGACATGCATATAGATGTGATATATTGTTCACAGATACGCAAAATATGGAATAAGTCCTGAATAAGCCTCTTGAGAGTCTTGAGATTTTGAAGAACACGGTTGGCACTTTTTCGGGGAAAGGGATATATTATTATGTCTGAAAATATTGAAATTGAGCTAGTCGTTCTTGAAGTTGAGGTATCTTTTTTTTATTTTCTGGTTCCCACGAAAAGGGATATCCTGTAATGTTCAGAGAACATCGTGAGAACCAAGGGAAATAAGGTAGGAATTGGTGTTCTCCTTGAATTTCTGGAGGTTATATGCCTCGGGAAATACCTCCCTTGGCAATGTGTTCCAGAGCCTCGCTGTTCGTTGGAAAGAGATGTTCTGCAGGTCTCCAAAGTGACCACGAAAGGGTGCGAAGCCTCAGCCCGACGGGTTATTCTCACGGGGACCAATGGAGGAACAATTGTTGATATTATTTCAGGAGAGCATCGTCCATGGAAATATCTATAAAATAGAGCAAGATCGCCAAGTTTTCTACGGTGTTCCAGAGAAGTGAGTGAGTTTGCGAGCGAGGCATCACCCACGAGACGCATTTCCCCATTTTTGGACAGAATCCAACATTTTCAGGGCATGTTCGGGTGCTGTACTCCAAATATGGGAACAGTATTCCAGGACAGGTCGGATCTGTGCCTTATGGATCATAAGCAGCTGACTGGAAGTAAAATAGCTCCTGGCCTGAAAGAGAAAACCAAGTTTTTGGGATGCACTTTTAGCAATTGATCTCACGTGATTTATCCAAAGAAGGTTATTGCTGATAGTAATACAATACCAAGCATCGAAATGGATGTCTTCAAAGGTATATGGTTACTTCAGATGGTACGCCATTGGCTCCAAAATGTATTGTATAGTCTCCATCCTGTCTCGAAGAGCAACAAATTATACGAAATTCGATAACAGTGAAACAGTCTAGTGTTTGTACATTCAATCACTGACCCCGAATAGAAAAAATTGACATTATGTATTATATCTTTCATATTTTTATCCGGAAATAAAGTTATCGATTTATTGCGAATATTTACACGTGTATGACTTTCAAAAATACAAGAGCAGAGTGAAAGTACATTTTTGTAATTTTTTTTCAGTGTCTGCCCCTGCTCTAGATAAGTTTGATCAATACCAGGGAATTTATCTGAATCATCATCCCGTTTTCATCTGATCAAATTTCATTCGAATTGAGTTTTATTCAACATTTCATGGGTTCTGTGATTAGAAACAATTCACAAAAATCTGGAAACTGACTGCATAATATTCTGTTTGTTCATACCATATATACAGGGTGTCCGGAAATTATGCGCAAAAAATCGAGGGATTTATTCTGCATGAGAAAACATGAAATTTATTTCATATATTCGTGGGTCTGGATATGCATAGTTTTCAAGATACAGTGTGTTAAACTTTATAAAAAAAATCGGTTTTTTAATAATAATTCAAACATCCCTCCACCGATTCTCTTGAAATCTGGTTCGTCATCATAAGGGGCTAGTTGAGTTATAATTAAATTGAAATTGTGAAATCCAGTGGCGTCCTGGGGGCACCCTACCGAATATTATTGCCAATAAAATGTGCGCCACTGAATTTTTTGAATCTTCATAATATCCAATTGACCAACTGAAAATCTCTTGGTCTCTTGAATTGTTTTGCTATTATGCTTCGTTTCCGTGAAAAAACAAATACTAATTTATTGTATGAATTTGTGCAAAACATTCTTTGAAAAACAGGGGTGAAAATAAATGTGTGATCCATGTCCATATAGACATAGAATACGAATGAAGATTCATTTTCTTCATATTATTTATAATACATGTTTGACATACTTTGTATTATTGATAACTACGCCTTCCTGGACCTAGATTACATAGTTCTCGATATACAGAGTGTGTCAAACATGTATCATGAAATATTTGAAGAAACTGAAACTTCATCCTTATTTTCTACGAACATGGATCACGCATTTATTTTCACCCCAGTTTTTGAAGGATTTTTTTGACACAAAATTCGCTAGAAAAATAAATTCTTGAAAAACAGGGATCGAAATCGGTTCAGAAATGTTCGAAAGCTCAGCCGTTAATGAACATTCTACGATGAAATCCATCATATTTTCGATTTGAATGTAGGTATAGATTCTGAAGAAACAATGAAACGACGCGATGTATGTTTGGTTTCCTTTACCGTAATCGTTTATCAATAGACATCAAATTGATCGTTATTACTTCATGTTCATCCGTCAAATCGTTCAACTAACGATATTGAGAGAACTAAGATAGAAAGTCAGTTTTTTTCATTCGGCAACTTGTGAAGAAACTATTTCTTTATTTTTTGCCATGTAGTCATAATAGGACCATCCATTTGGATACAAGAAACTGAAATTGTTGTAATAATAATTTATGTATCGCCCTTATACATCTTTTCATAAGTCTATACATTAGTATTTTCAGTATCATTTCGATTAGTAGGCGATTTACACAAAATGTCTAGTTTGATAGTAATTTATTCTTGACATCTTGCTAAGTATAACGTGGTCTATTCATCCCATGAAACTAAAAAAAAAATCAATAGGTACACAGAAGTACCTACATTTTGTGTAAACCGAAATGATACTGAAAATACACTAATGTAAACATATGAAAAGATGTATTAGGACGATATATCAATTATTACAACAATTTCAGTTTCATGTTTCATGTATCCAAATAGATGATCATATTATGGCTACATATGGCAAAAATGAAAGACAAATAGTTTCTTCACCAGTAGCCAAATTAAAAAAACTGAGTTTCTATCTTAGTTTTCTCAATATCGTGCGAGTCATTTTCGGATGATTTTTTTAAACGCAATGAAATTATTGGCGATCTTCTGGGACCGATCAGATTATGGGAAATATTCTGATAATATCGTCTAAATGATCTTTGGATTTCTAAGCCTATCAAGCATCGAAATGTCATCAGCCAACTTCATGTATTTCAATAAAATGCAATTCAACAGCCAATTAATGAACGAATATCAAATTGTGATACATAGTTGGATAGAGAATTTTGACGCAAATAAGATAGGCTACAGAAATATACAGGGTGCCATTTGAAAAAAAAATGTTGGGTCTACTTCCAATCAAACAGGTGGTTGAAGAAAATTGTCATTGAGTTCAAGGGAAGTGCCATCATCGATAATATAACCCTTGTGAATTTCAATTGTTTTTCCTGTGTCACCCTATATAGGCCATATCTCGAAAGCGATTCATTGGTATACGGGCGGGTCTAAAACACCCGAAGGAACTGGAACAGGAGTCTTTGGGCCTCGCACCAAATACTTCGAATCCTTGGGACAATTCCCCAGCATTTTTCAAGCGGAAATACACGCTATAGAAAGATGCTTCCAGTTCAACCTAGACAGGAAATACCGGAAGAAGGACATCGCGATTTTATCAGATAGCCAAGCAGCTATCAAAGCGTTGAGCTTTTCTAACATCAACTCGAAGATGGTATGGGAATGCCTAAGCAAATTGAATGAGCTAGGCAGCAACAATAAAGTGATCCTCCTCTGAGTGTCAGGGCATTTTGGAGTGGAGGAGAATGAACAAGCAGGCACGACAAGAGGCTTCAACGCCACTGATCGGAGCAGAGCCATCCTGCGGCCTTGGAAATTCCTATTTCCAAGGAGAACTTGCAAAGGCGGAAGGGGCCTTGAGAGCCAGACATTGGAGATTACTTCAAGGACTACGGCAGGCTAAAGATCTCCTTGGAAATTTCATCCGAGAAAGATCTAAGACACTGATAAACCTCAGCAAAGGAAGTCTCAAAGCGATAACGGGATTTCTGACGGGGCATTGCAGACTCAAAGAACACCTAAGGAACTAGGCTAACAGGAGGACGGCACCTGCAGATTCTGTGAGGAAGAACCAGAAACTCCCCATCACATACTGATGGAGTGTGACGCTGTATACATCACAAAAGATTGAACATACTGGGAACATACTTGCTGACTGTGGAAGAAATACCACAACTAAACCCCCTCAAAATCCTCAAATTCCTGAAGAAATTGAATCTTGAGGGGCTGCTATGAACAAGAAATCCTTGATATAGCAGCGCATCTGTCACCATCCAACCTACCAATACCAATACCAATACCAAGCGATTCATTGATGCTCACTGTATAGCTGATAGAGAAAATGCGTCACCTAAATAGCTCGCCAGAGATGTTGAAAATTTCCCATTTCAATTGTCTGTCAACGAGCAACAGGTCGTTAATTTGAACGCCACGATAACGACAGCATTAAAATTGTTCCTGCGAGATCACGTCATCTCGATGTCATATGTCCCCCGAGGGGTAGGAGGGGCAGACAGGGATGAAGGACTCCAACGTAAATGATCGTTGTCATTTCGGGAAGATTAGCTAATAAGTCAACATAGATTCGGGCATTCAGACTGCCGCAATAATGATGGGGTACATTGTTCTGCCGTTGAATGAAGATATAGGGTGGTGGGAGGGGTTGGTAGAGGGTGCAGGTCGACTCAGCTAGGTATCAGAAAAATATCCCGATAAACATTTTTTTTCTGTGACGGGAAAAAAGTTTGGCATTTCTTCTCTGTTGGCAGGTTATAAAATGTCCCTTTTCCGGGAAACAAGTGAGTTCTCGGATATATATCACATATATATACACTGTTGATGGCTTCTATCGTGCTAAAGTTCCGGAAAATGAGTCAATAATACCGTCTCCGAGAAAGAACTGCAAGTCCTTTCATCTTCCATTCGACTTCGCGGTTACGTATATTACTAAACAACCACTAAATTCGCAATTTTTGAAATTAAATCACAGAATTAGACTGACAGATATTTGATTACTTCAAAAGAATGATAAAGATGCCTACAACCTTTGAGTTATATAATCAAGGCTACGCTACAACGCAGGTGTCCCTACTGTTAAAAACTTAAAATTTCACGTCGATAATTATCAGATTTCAAAATAATGTAATATCTTCTCAATTCTTCTGTCACAGAAAAAAATAGTGTATTATACACGGTAATAATATAAGATTTTAGCACACGGTCTTTTGTCTACCTCCGTTACGCGTCGGGAGACAACACAACCTGGAGCTAAAATCTACAACTTTTTTCCCTTGTATAATGAATAACTATTATTTCTAACCCCCCTGTATGAGCTTTCATGGTGCCAAAATTCAGTATGGTTGAAGACTGAGGAAGCCTCAAAATTTCAAAATGATTGTAATTGAGGTTATTGACCAATCCCAATGGAAGTCTTGAAAACACCTACATTAAATTTGGAGTCAAATCGAATTTTTATTGTTTCCTCAAAAACTAAGCTAGATACAAAAATCACACAAGGGATAAAAAAGTTGCTATTTAAAAAGTTCAATCTCACAAAAACATGAAACTCAGAAAAACCGGTGGTGTACAATGACATTCAGTATAAATATCGATAAATTCACCCACTGTGACGCCACTGGAAATATTATTTCAAATCTTATTGCACCAAAAGAAGCTCTATATTACTATGAACAAAACCACAACGTTTCATTGAAATTGATGGAAAGACAATTATTGAGTAACGAACAAAAAGATCTTTCATGGAAATATTAATACCCTGTATCTCGAAAACGAATCAAGTTAGGACACATGATCATATGAACTTTATTTCCTATAACATCACAAGGAATCACCCCTCGAATTTTTTCAGTGTTATTTAGATACATCCTGTAGATACTAATGAAATGTATTAACAAAAAAAGGACAATACTATATCTGATTCAGATCAAATTCAATATTGTATACACCTCTGATATAACAGTTTGTTTCTTACGTTTATTTTTTTTTTCCTTTGTATTTTTGTTATTCATATTTACTATTTGTTCCTGTTTTTTATATACTCAAATCTCATGAGTACCTATGTACTGTATTTTGTAGTGAGTATTTTTAAATTGAGAATTAGGAATATAATCATTTTTTATGATGAGAATACTCATTTTGTTTGTTTCTATTTTGTTGGAAATGTCTCGTTATAATCACATAAATTATAGTGAATCAGTGTGTATGTAAACGATTACATTTTTTAGAAAAAAAAAATCTAGCACTTTTTTAAAATCAGCAAGTTATTTTCGTCTTATAGAACCACCTAAATAATCACTTCTTGAAGTTTACCCGTAGAGACTTAAATAACACCCTGTATATTTATTTCCATGTAACACGTAATAATTCCGATATCTCGGTTACAAGTAGGGTACAAGTATGATTGCATCTCAAATCAATTGCAAACGCTGCTTTTCTCTGCTCATCCCATCTCCTATAGGTAATGTTAGATATACCGTGTATTTACCTTCGCTTCGGATATGAACTATCACCTAATTACTCTAATTAAAGTGGTTGAAGCTGATCATTAGTGCGCTGAGCTGGATATCTAAACAAAGGGCTAACGAATGTTGGGTTAAAGGGTTAATATGCCTGCAATTTTAATTGTGAACAAATAAATGAGTGTTTGTTTAGTGTTGTCGATAATGAGGTAACAATGAATCGGTATTTGGCGAGGAGGAGGTTTTGAAAAGTTCGGATGTGGAAACAGGAATATGACCAGTGACGGCAAAACAGACGATGTCTTACCATTGGAAAAGTCGAAAATATATGGCCCTAATAAATCTTGAAATTATGATTTGAAGAAAAATGCGAAGTTATGTCAAAAATTCAATCATTTCATCAAGAAGAAACATAAGTATACTGTCTCAATATTATATACAGGATGTTCCTTAATGCCGTGTACACATCGACGGAGCTAATTGACATTGATATATCAGGCATATTTACTAAGCTCCGCCTTTCTAGAGAAAATACAGGCTTGAGTTTTGGTGGCCTTTATTTCAACCAGATGTTTGGTCCTCCAGGCTGTAGTTCGGCAAGATCTCCATTGACAGTGTTGACCTGCCTACATCGCAAGTTCTTATAGTTTTCTGAAAGGAAATGGGAATTCTGGGAGAGAATGCAGTATGGATAGTACTATCTTCTGCGAAACTGTAGATAAAGCATTGATATGAAGAAGAAACATATATATCATACACCCAAACAAAAACAAATCCCAGCGAGCACAAAAACATCTCAGAGATGTTAAAAGTACGAGATTCCGAGACATTGAACCTCCACTGCGATGTTCTGTTCACACATGAATAGAACTATTACAGAACAGCGAATGTCCGCCGCAGGCGGCAATTATCGAGATGTCCTTGATATGTCACAACACTACCTTCTTCCTAGTTCTTTTTAAAGCCTTTTCATGGACACAACAAAACATTTTCAACGCGTCTTGCGCACATTAAATCGCTGTAAAAAAACATTTTCGAGGTACTTTTCTGAAGCCTTTTGTCAAAATGAACTTTTGCATTAGGATTCCATTTCCCTTGAATGAAAAAATGCATTAAAAATAGATTGAACATAAAAATATTTTCTTGATATGAAATTACCTTCTCAATCGGTTTCTGCTTACTACACACAGACATATAATTGGAAATAGGTTTCCCAATTTTTGAAATGTTCTCCACAATGCATAATTTTGCAACTGCGGAGAAGCTGTGTATTGATAAATTCGTACTTTTATATATTGATTACACTGAGGCACCGAACAACACATCTTGCATCTGATGGTTATTATTACAAACTAAATAAGTCTTCTAACACAATAAACTTCACCAAATTCCTTTCTGTTCGTTAGCAGCGTGATGTAAGCGTGACACGCTGCAAACGCGAATGCCAATTGCGATCAAGAAGAACAAAATCGAAAACAAATCAGAATTCATCGTATTGTGACGTAAGCATGAGACGTTGTGGTGGGGCAAACAAAGAAAGGGCACAAAAGAACAAAAACAATACTTTCAATATCCTTCTAAGACCTCTTTGGGAAGTGTATATTACGCCTCAAAAAAACATCCTCATGCCTACATTTCTAAAACATCCCAAAACATCCCAGGGATACCTCTCAGTAGGCAAACAAAGAAATGCCACAGAAGAAAAAAAAAACAATACTTCAATATCCTTCAAAGACCTCTTTGGTCAGTGCATATTACGTCTCAAAATAACATCTTCATGCCAACATTTTCAAAACATCCCAAAACATCCCAGGGATGTTTGTGCTCGCTGGGAAGTTCTAAGTTAGTAAGTTCTCTGTACACCGTGACACCGACCGTGACTTCAAGAATGAAATGAAAATAAAGAAAGTATCGGTGCCGAGATTGTCGATAGAACAGAGGAAAAGCAGGGCGGAAGACGGAAGGGGTAACAAATAAACACTAGTTGCACAAAATGCAACGTCAGACGGTTTGCTTGTGCTTTATTTCCCGACGCCGTTCCGCACAAGTTTATTGCAACGTCAGGAAAAATCGCGATTTCAGTGGCGTGCGGAATCGATTTTTCATTTCGAGTGGTTCACGCATAGGATGCCATTGACCTCGTTTTCAGCCCTCATACAAGAATGTCCCTCATTTTATTTAGTAAAACCTGATGATGGTTTTATAAAAGCTATAAAATATATATCTAGTTGGTCAAGTTGATATTCGATGTTATATCCAATTGAAATCGGGAATTTATCAATTCCATCATTGGCTAATTTGTCAACGACCAGCAAGGCTCTGGAACACATTGCCAAGGGAGGTGTTCCCCGAGGTATATAACCTCCAGAAATTCAAGAAGAACACCGATTCCTACCTTATTTCCCTTGGTTCTCACGATGTTCTCTGAACATTACAGGATATCCCTTTTCGTGGGAACCAGAACATGAAAAAAAGGTGAGCGAGTCTTTTGTAGCAAGAAAAGCTTAAAGAAAATCTTATGTAGAAGTCCATACTTTTCTCTAAGTGAAGTGTAGTGATGAAAGGGTTAGAAAATACAAAATCATCTCCACAACGTTTAATAATCGAAAGATTATTTAGGAAACATGTTTCGGACAGTCATTTGTCCATCATCAGCCTCAATCCTTACAAAACAAAGGTCGTGGGTTGTAAGGATTAAGGCTGATGATGGACACATGACTGTTCGAAACATGTTCCCTAAATAATCTCTCGATTATCAAACGATTTTGTGTTTTCTAACCCATTCTTAAAAAAAATGTTTTTCAAGATGATAATCTCATGAAGATATCTTCGACAGTGGGATACAATAAAAAAATCTGCACTTTCCAAATATGTGAGCGGATTTTGGAAATTGGAAAATACAGGGCGTTCCTTTAGGTGTCCAGAAATATGAACAATTTTCGTTAATTCAGACCTGGATTTTCCTCGTGACTGATAGGTGATTCACTTGGGTAGAAGAAAAAGGAGCTGTATATCAAATTCCAACAGAATATACTGGGTGGTTCGTTATGCGGTCACAAAGATTTGAACAAAATTGATGAAACACCCTGTATCTCCGATATAAAACTCGTAAGACCCTACAAATATGATATATTCAGAGTCACCTTGATGAGCTCTACCCACCGATGGAATTTTTTCGTTTCTCAATGGGCCTACGGCTCAAGCTGCAAACTTAATTCTCGTGGGATATGACTATCATTCCGTGCTCGTTGAACAATATATACTATATTGGCACAAGAGCAGAAAGTATTCGAGTAAGAGAGAGAATCTGAATTAAGTCTCATTGAAGAAGAGACAGCACACAAAAAAATATAAGAGGGTTAAATTGAGAACAACCCCTAAAAGTATTATCACCCTGTAGGTAATCTCTGAATCGCTTGATGGCTCTGAATATTGAGTTCCTCTAGTTCAATTGGTGTAACAAATTTCAAATACTGTCTGTAGGTTAATCAATTAATTAATTTCAATCAATTATTTTGAAAATTGTATAGGAGAAAACATACCCTTAAAAAATCTGAAATTTTGACACCCTGATGCCTGAAAATGTGCTACTTCATCCCGAAGAATATAAAAGTTGAACTGATGTTCACTACAAGGTAATAAGTGCCATTCTCGTTTATGATCAACATCAAATGATATTTGTTTCCTATATATGATCAGGAAAAACAACAGGAAGGGTACGAAATATTGAATATTGAGGATTCCAATCCGTGAAAATGTGATGTGATAACATTGAAATTCCCCAAAAGCTAAATACTCGATGATACCTCTGGTATCTGAGTCGGTATATTTTTGACGTACTCTACGAAAATGACCATAAAATCATAGCAATTTTCTTTCTTGCGCTTCAAGAGATAATATAAACATATCATTCAAGGTATCAATTGAAAAGGGTCGGAAATTGATTATTGAGAATTCAAATATTGAGTAGAAAAACACGTATCAATTAAAACCATTCTGACAGGGTATGATTACAAGAGATATAATTGAATTTGTATAGAAGACTTCAATGAACTTCCATATATTCAATAAGTGAAAAACATCATTCTGATCTCTTTTATGATATACACACTCTCTGAAACTTGAAATTTCCAAAGATCTAATAGTATTTGATGAGATAAGTAATGCATGATGTTAGACAAAACGTCATCATCTTATCAAATGTTTATCTCACTTGGCAACAAGAAATATTTTGTGAGCATCGATATATTGATGAAACAAGATTGAATTATAATAATTTGTTTGCACAGAAAGATTAGTAGCTTCGAAAGTTTGATGTCCTTCATGAAGCTTTTATTCTAATGAATATTTCAGAATCTGCCTATTCCTGTATAGGTACTAGCGAAATGATGAGATTTCGTGAATTCACTAGCTTCTATAACTGGTTGGTTCCCTTTTTACACAAAAAGTTATCTTGTTTTTACACAAATTTCTCCTTGTCTTTGTTTCTTTCTACCCTATCTGGAACGATGCCCTGAAATAACCTATATAGGATGTGAAAAACGGTTTACCTGAGTTTTTGATTTTTATTTTCCTTAGAGACATCCTAATAGTCGTTTATGGAATTTTGACCCCTTCAACAAACAAAAGTAGGCCTTGAAAACCTGAATATTTCAGATACGTTCGAATAGACCTCGTTGAGTACTATATTATCGAATTTTTGTTTTTGTCGAGTACCAAATAAGGAGGATGTTGTGGGTTGGAATCACATTGTATATTAAAGAATGAACTATGGCAATAAAAATCCCGGTACTCATGAATTATAACTGCTCACGATCGCAAGAATACCAATTGTCTAAAAACAATTCCAGAAAATGCATCCACCAAAATGAATATCAAACCGGCCCCTCCGCCAGAACCTTCATAAATCAAACGCATCACAAACCATATAAATCCAACCCGATAAACTACATAGATATGCCCACATCCCCCCATACATCCAACATCTCAACGATCGCGCAATTTCAATAAAACCAGCAAACTCAAAATCTCATACCTTCAACTCGAGACCCCCGCACACATAACATGTCCGCAATATACCCCCCTTTTACAACAATATGCCACGAATATTCTTAGTGTTGACTGGCCGTCGAGGTATAAACAAATTTCCGGTGCTATCCGATCGCCACCTATCCAGCCAGTTGGGGCGGCGACCCATCAGGCACCGCCCACAACAATCCAGCCGAGTGCTCCAGACTCCAGATCCGTTCGCCACAAACCGTTCCCGACCGCCCGAGCTGACACATGTCACGCCGCCGCCACACAGTGCAGTGCAGTGCCTATGACTACTGATAGCGCGTCACGTGACACCAATAACTACAAGTGCCGATGGAGGACAACACACACTTGGCCGACGAGTACGTGAAGGACTTCGTGCTGGACCACCTGGACGTGACGGTGAAGCGAGAAGAAAAACGCCACATGATCGACGCGGACACCACCTGGCTGCCCCAGGAGGATGAGGAGTCCAGCAGGATGTGCAGCGGCCAGTGGGAGGACCGCCAGCCCATCTACGTGCAGCAACAGCCGGTCCTGGTGAACATGGCCTTGCTGAACGATCCGGGCACCCCGCCTGACACTCCGCCCAATCACTCGCCCCTACCCTGTCGACCGCCCGGCCTCATGGACGAGATGATGTGGTTCCCGCAGAGCATGAGGGAGCCCCAGCCGCTGGACCTGCGCCCCCTGCACTGCATGGGCGGCGATCCCGAGTGGGAGCGCAGGGAATACATCCCCTCGGGCATGATCATGGACGCCCAAGGGCACCACGGTATCCATCACCAGCGGTCGCAGTCGGTGTGCTCCGGGGCTAGTGCCCTATCGCCGAGGCTGCACCACAGCGGCTACTCCACCTGCTCCGAAGACACGGGCCTCAACGACGATATGCTGATGTCCTTGTCCGTGCGGGAGCTGAACAAGAGGCTGCACGGGTGCCCAAGGGAGGAGATCGTGAGGCTGAAGCAGAAGAGGAGGACGCTGAAGAACAGGGGCTACGCGCAGAACTGCAGGTCGAAGAGGCTGCAGCAGCGGCAGGACCTGGAGACGACCAACAGGAGCTTGCAGCACGAGCTGCACCGGTTGAAGTCGGAGCTGTTGAGGGTGAGCGAAGAGAGGGATATTCTGAAGCAGAGGCTGCAGCTGGGAAGGCAGCAGCATTTGAATTCCAATATGAACGGTAGCCTCACCTCCGACGGAGGGCAGAGTTCGCCGGAGTTCTACCTATGACATCATTTTCCGGGTCGAAGAGTTCCGTGATTTTCGACCCCGCGGTATACGAACTGAACTTTGTGGTATACCGTGAACAGTGACATGGACTCGCCTGAGTGATTTTTGCACAATCCGATTTCTGTTTGGTTTTGCGACGGATTTTTTATTCGTTTTTAATTTGTTGTTTGATCGATCGAAGTGAATGGCATATCTTTTTGCGATTTGGTTGGTTTCTTATTTTTATAATCTATTTTTATATGAGCCAGGCAGTTTTTGGGCCTGGAAGGTTGTGTTTCATATGATATAAAATATGTTACGTTATTGTAAATAAAATTACCTAGTGACGTAAGTAAATTCAACTGTTTTAGAAAATTTGTTTCATTTTTTATTGACATATTTCACAATCAGGTTGACTTGCTAAAAGCAAAATTCAAATCATGAAATCCATATAGAATAATAATTTCAGGTGAAATAACAATTATTATTCTGAATACAGTAGATAAAAACTAAACATTTATTATTTCATAACAACTTGATTATATCACAATCCTGTGGTATATTTAATAATATTTTTCAAAAGTATGTTTACCTACTTCATAATTGAAAAAAAAAATAGAAAACAGAATGATTGGATTATTAATTCATTGGATTTTGTGGTGAATAGACTCAGGTAAGTACCTACCATGTTTTCATACAGTGTGTTTTCATTCATTTTAGAGTGATATGAACATTTCACTTTATACACCTATATATCGAAAAAATACATATGATTTTGAAACGAGTTCATATTATACTGAATCTGACTAATGAATATTCCGAAAATATTAGATTTTTCTCAAGTCTTCTAATTAAGGAGAAATGTTAACTTGAAAATTGAACAGAAAAAAAAAACACCCTAAACGACTGCTATTAGAAATCTGCCTTCTTAATGTTATTGTTACAACTATTATTCAGTAGGAAATATTTATCGAACATGAGAATTAACATGAAACCATCCTTATTTGCTAGGAACATATATATGAAAGAATCATCTGACATAGGAATTAATTTTTTTTATGAAAGTTTCAATTTCTTGAAAACCGTAGGGTTTTTAATAGGATCAAGTTTTCAGATAGGTTATGAACTTGTTTATCACCAGCTAGAGTGTGATCGATGGTTTACCGGACACCCTGTACATATATTTGTTTCTATGTTTCTTGGTATAGCTTGGGCCATCTTTGGGTTTGTATTATAACTATTTATTTCAGTGTTACCCTCGAGGTATATTCAATGGTTTCCCAGAATTTTTTGAGATTTTTGTACCAACCTATACGAAGGCGCTGAAGGGCCACCTATACTTTTTTTTTTCGAATCCCGACTTTAAAGTCGGGGGTCCGAGATTAAAGTCGGGGGTCCGACTTTAAAGTCGGGGGTCCGAGATTAAAGTCGGGAGTCCGACTTTAAAGTCGGGGGTCCGAGATTAAAGTCGGGGGTCCGAGATTAAAGTCGGGGGTCCGACTTTAAAGTCGGGAGTCCGAGATTAAAGTCGGGGGTCCGACTTTAAAGTCGGGGGTCCGAGATTAAAGTCGGGGGTCCGACTTTAAAGTCGGGGGTCCGAGATTGAAGTCGGGGGTCCGACTTTAAAGTCGGGGGTCCGAGATTAAAGTCGGGGGTCCGACTTTAAAGTCGGGGGTCCGAGATTAAAGTCGGGAGTCCGACTTTAAAGTCGGGGGTCCGAGATTAAAGTCGGGGGTCCGAGATTAAAGTCGGGGGTCCGACTTTAAAGTCGGGGGTCCGAGATTAAAGTCGGGGGTCCGACTTTAAAGTCGGGGGTCCGAGATTAAAGTCGGGGGTCCGACTTTAAAGTCGGGGGTCCGAGATTAAAGTCGGGGGTCCGACTTTAAAGTCGGGGGTCCGAGATTAAAGTCGGGGGTCCGACTTTAAAGTCGGGGGTCCGAGATTAAAGTCGGGGGTCCGACTTTAAAGTCGGGGGTCCGAGATTAAAGTCGGGGGTCCGACTTTAAAGTCGGGGGTCACTTTTGTTTAATTCGAATATCCTTAATATCGACAAAATATCAATTTAACATATACAGGGTGATCCACGGTGGATGGCCTATTAGAAGTAATCTGGAGAACGAAAAGACAGAACATTCTGAAAATTGGGATCCTTTGATAATTGAACATTCTCTATCCGTTTAAAATATGTTCATCGATACAGTGTTGCCACTTCTATTAGAAACGTTTCCATAAGGCTTTGAAATTTGGCTAATCATTGAAGAAGATTATGCAAATAGTCCGGAAGGGTTAACTCATACCTACAAATGTAATCATATATCATTGAACTCATCTTTCTGAGCTCTACCCAAGGACGGAATGACATTCAGGGTAGTTCATTTGTGAAAATATATGTTTTGTATTGTAATCTTTTTGCACCCTTGAACAAACAAATGAGATTCTCAGCTATTAAGTGGAATATAAACAATCACCCTATACGTACGATAATGATCGTACAGGTGTGATCCAATATTTGACATTCAGTGTACATCCAAAAAGGAGGATTTTGACTGATCCTTATGTGATGATTATCCAATGGATGTAAAATTATTGTTTGTACATAAATGTACAGGGTGTTTCTCGAGTACATGTAGAAAATTCAGGAGCATGTTGCTGACGTCAAACTGATGAGTAACAATGGAAATTATTTATTTCTGTCCATATATTTAACGAATATAAACTAGCTCCTAACTTCAGTTCCGAACTCCCGACTTTAATCTCGGACCCCCGACTTTAATCTCGGACCCCCGACTTTAAAGTCGGACCCCCGACTTTAATCTCGGACCCCCGACTTTAAAGTCGGACCCCCGACTTTAATCTCGGACCCCCGACTTTAATCTCGGACCCCCGACTTTAAAGTCGGACCCCCGACTTTAATCTCGGACCCCCGACTTTAAAGTCGGACCCCCGACTTTAATCTCGGACCCCCGACTTTAATCTCGGACCCCCGACTTTAAAGTCGGACCCCCGACTTTAATCTCGGACCCCCGACTTTAATCTCGGACCCCCGACTTTAAAGTCGGACCCCCGACTTTAATCTCGGACCCCCGACTTTAAAGTCGGACCCCCGACTTTAATCTCGGACCCCCGACTTTAATCTCGGACCCCCGACTTTAAAGTCGGACCCCCGACTTTAATCTCGGACCCCCGACTTTAAAGTCGGACCCCCGACTTTAATCTCGGACCCCCGACTTTAATCTCGGACCCCCGACTTTAAAGTCGGACCCCCGACTTTAATCTCGGACCCCCGACTTTAATCTCGGACCCCCGACTTTAAAGTCGGACCCCCGACTTTAAAGTCGGACCCCCGACTTTAATCTCGGACCCCCGACTTTAAAGTCGGACCCCCGACTTTAATCTCGGACCCCCGACTTTAAAGTCGGACCCCCGACTTTAATCTCGGACCCCCGACTTTAAAGTCGGGGGTCCGACTTTAAAGTCGGGATTCGAAAAAAAAAAGTATAGGTGGCCCTTCAGCGCCTTCGTAAACCTACATATACAGGGTGTTGCATTTGATCATTTGAAAGTGATAATTGGTTCCACAAAACTAAACAGTTTGAAAATGAAATAAACATATATTTTTTTATCGCCTTCAAATTGAAATTGAGAATCTGTTTTCTGATATTTGCATAACTGGAAAATGAACTAATTTTAAATATGATATATTTCTACAGAGTCCACAATTTATAAAGATGGAGTTTTCAAATATATAGTGATAAAAAAATAAATATTTGGTTACCTCGTCATCAGTTCTGTAATATTTTTCATGCCTCAACAGCCGGGTTATACGAATAGTAGAGATTTTTAAAACTCCAATTAATTTTTAACAACTTCAAAAATTATTCGATTTAGAAAAAAAGTTCCATTGTAGTTCTCAACTTATTACATTAAAATATGACGTCACATCGATTCATTCTCATTATTGATAAAATAGCTCACGTGTGAGAAAATTTCTGAAAGGTCAACAGCTGGATCATAAAAATTTTCGAAAAAATCAGATAATTTGTCGACCTTTGACAGGATGTGTGATAATCAATACAAACTATTTACATAGTAACAAATTATTTATTTCGGAAATGATTATATTCAGTAATCAATTATTTCAATCCATTGAGGAATAAATTTCCATTCATCTCATTGTGTAGGCTATTGATAAATAAAATCATTATAAAATATTTATCATCTAATTCATAATGATTAACGTTTGATTATTGAATTTTCGAGTTAATAACTATATTTAGACTATGGTGAAATTATAATATTGAGCTCAGGAAAAACTCATATCTGAATATTGTGTTTTGATAAAGCATGAAAAAAACTGAAAAAGCTGTACTAAATTTTTTTCTATATCTTGGAGCTCACAGAAGAAAATTCTTATAATGTTCGAAGAATATCATGTACCTATAGGGAGGTTAGGAAGAGGAGGTAGGTAGGTGTTGGATTTTTCGAACTTTCGGAGTTTAGAAACTCTCGAGAATACTCACATTGGCAAAGAATTTCAAAGCTTTGTCGTTCATTTTCGATGATATGTCATCTTGAGAACTGTCTTTCCTTTCACTACAAGAAACTAATGCATTCCAACAACATGAAACATAATTTTTGAAGAAATAATTTCGTACATTGAACAATTCACAATTTTATCTTGGCAAGAAGAAGAATAGTTGTGACACTAATATACAATGAAAATAAATACTCAAAGTCAGTCAACCACACGTTATGTAAAAATTAGTCAATTAAAAAGTAACCAGTTTTGGCACAACGGCCATCATCAGACTGTAATACCTTATAAATACACAATAAGATAAAAAATTATCATATATGTTTCACTAATATTTGATATACTCATTTCACATTTCACATGAAGATGGTCCATTACAACAATTGAATATGCTACATATGCTTACTATAAGTAAATATAAAAAATCAAAATGAAAAGTGATAAGTCAAAATATTATTGGGAGTTAATGATTTCTGTGCTGATAGATTGATGGATATGAAATTCAATTCGTTTATTTCATTGAACTACTCAGAAAAATCGATTCGAGTTATTGAGGAAAAAAATTTAGTGCCTCCACCAAAACTTGAAAGGACAAATAAATAAGAGCAGGACTAGTATTTCGCCATCAAGGATTGTAAGATATTATGTAGGCATTTTCAAGTCCTTCTTTGAATTCATCCACCTCATTTAATATAGGTATATAACAGCGATACTGGTCAATTCATCTGTTCACCTAATCATGGTGAACCGATCTAATTTCCAAATTAGAAGTGAGAATAGGCAAATTTTGAATAATTCCAAACCATTCATCAGATGTACCGATGATTTCTTCGATAAAAAGGATACATTCTTGCTTGGTATCGGTTGGCCAAATTATATTCTAGAAAAATAGATTTCACTGATTGTGCTCCTACACCAGAATTGGAAAGGACAAACAGATATTCATATTATACAGGGTGTATCTAAATAACGCCGAAAGAATTCAAGGGGTGATTCTTTGTAATATTTAAGGAAATAAAGTTCATATAAATATGTGTCCTAACTTGATTCGTTTTCGAGATACAGGGTATTAATATTTCCATGAAACATCTTTTTTCTATTCATTTCTCGATCGCCTTCTCATCAATTTCAATAAAACGTTGTGGTTTTGTTCATAGTAATATGGAGCTCGTTCTAGTGCAATTAGATTCAAAATAATATTTCCAGTGGCGTCACAGTGGGTAAATTTATCGATATTCATGGTGAATGTCACTGTACACCACCGGTTTTTCTGAGTTTCTTATTCTTATTAGATTGAACTACTGAAATAACAACTTTTTCAGTTCAGTTTTTGAGGAAACAATAAAAATTCGATTTGACTCCAAATTTCAATGTATGTTTTCAAGACTTTCATTGAGATTACTCAATAACCCCAATTTGAATCATTTTGAAATTTTGGGGCTTTCTTAGTCGCCATCCATACTGAATTTTGGCACCATGAAAGCTCATACAGGGGGTTATCAATAAAAACAGTTGATACTTCCAACCGCAACATTCTGTATGTCACAAGGAAACACCCCTCGAATTTTTTCGGTATTATTTAGATACACCCTGTATAATAATTTCCTTCCGTTGACTTTCTATGATCAAGTTTGATTGATGAACACGACTTGACTGTTCATGAGCCCCATTAACGGTCAATTTCTCTATCAATGGACAATTGTGCTATAGACAACTAAACACGTACACACCATATCGTTTTACTATTGAGCTTATTCAGGGCTCATCATGTTATTATGGTGAATACAGTTTTTGGAAGATGGATGAATTGGCAATTCAAATCGTTTTCCTTACCACGATAGTCGACGAAAAAATTTACGAACCAACTCGTATATTTAAAATGACGATAACCTTATTCAATCCAAGTATGTCGCCAACTCCAGAGAGTTGTTCATTTTTTATTCAAAATTTGAGAGTTGACGTTCCCATTTCTATCACAACAAAATGACTGATATGTATGTTGATAAGCAACACTTTTAGTGTCTGTAATTTGAAGTTGAAATTGAAAATGAGTCAGCTGACTATTATTCCAATCATTGGAAAAGAAGATAACAATCAGAAGAGAAAAATCAAAGAATCTGCTTGCATTCTTCTGAACGGAGACAATAGCATTGCTTCTTGTTCAGTTGATATAGACAGAACATGGTATACACTACTAAAATCTGAACATGGAAATTGAAAAATTGATTAATCGATGAAAACATCCTGTAACTCATTTGATTGCCAACGTCACCAATTGTCAATGAAACATGAAAAGCTTCAAGACAGATACGACTATACCTTTATTTCTCTTCTCCAAACTTTTTTTAATACAAATTGTCACTGACAAACTAGTGAATTTTTCTTTTAGGCTCTCTGATAAAATTCTTTAAACGCAGTGACATTTTGGGGCAAATCATCCGATTGGTCCTTACTACACGTATATTGTAATAATATTCATATTTTTATTTTATAGAAACGAGGAGAGAAAATCCCAAAAAATTTGGAATAATGAATGTACCACCTCCTCTATTAACCTACACACAGTACTACGAATTAACATTGTGTATGTTGATCTGACTCACCCGGTATCTGAATCAGTCTGTGGAAGGCGCTTTATACCTATATTATTTACACCATAATTTTGTACTGAAGGAAGTAAGATCGAATATTTGGTCTCACGTATCAATATCTCATGAGTTATACGTCCGTTTCGGTAGGATCTGAAGATTGATTTCCGATCGAAACGTGCCCTTTTCGAAAGCATTCAATATAAACAGACATATACAGACAAAACAATAATCTTTATTTACAACCACTACGAGTCCGCTAGGAATGAATGGGTGCTTCCTGTGAAAACAGAGTTTGTTTAGTTTCATCTGGTCCAAGGAAATTTTCGTTCAGTTTGTTTATATTCTTTGGATATCGAAAGAAAAGAGATTATCTGAGCGGAACAGATGAATCGTCGGAAATATATTATGACGAGGTAATCAAATTTCTCTAGATACCATGATCTATCATGACATTATTTGATATTATAATTTAAGTATTATGTTTTGAATATATGATTTGAATGATGCAGAACTTGAAACCGAGAAAGTCAATATGACATTGATTTTTGAATAACATATTTTAGATGAGAAAATGAAATTGAATATGGTCTCCCAAACGATATAACAAGTATACGCAACTCAGGATTATACTGAAAAGTTGGTGCCATGGATAATAACTTGTGTTCTATCGACCTAAAATATTCTCATCGTTGCGACGTTGCCGCTTATATTGAAAAGAAGCAACAACTTTGATTTTTTTAATGGGACACCCTGTATATTAGTCCATTTTCAGATCCTTCCTGGAAAGTTGATTTCATTGAGATATAACACTTGGGGTCTAGCAGTAATAGTTACAGAGCTATAGGTTGTGAAAAATCGAGATTTTTCAACTTTAGGAATTTTTTGTGTCGAAACTATTATTAATTGGTCAAAATGGTTTTCATGTCCCTATTCCAACATTTCATTCACTATCAATTGATATTCAATTGGAATAGATACAGGGTGCTTAAAAATCTTACGATAGGGACATGAAAACTAAACATAACTAACAAATGTGCAATTGAAACAAAATAAGCAGTCAATATGACATTATCGTATGCTACGTATATTCTATATTTCGACTTTTCAGACTTGCGGAGATATTTCTTTCAAATGCTACCATTTTTGAGATTTTCACTATTTCATGAACTTTGATTTTGCGCCCCTCAAATCTTGGCGCCCGAAGCGCTCGCTTCTTTTGCTTCCTGGTTAATCCGCCTCTGCTTGGAGAGTTTTCATTATACAGGGTTACTGGTAATTCGATACATTCCTTTGGTGATGTGATAGGGGAGGTGGTAGGAATTGAATTTAACCCTAATATGAATAATGCAAAAGTTGATAGTGTTTGAGATATTCAACTTTTTCTGTTTATCTCCAAAAGGTAGATTTCCAGGGTTAAAAAGTTTGTTTTCCGAAAGTTCCGGAGAGTTTCTATTATGTTTCCATCCACAAGGATCAATTTTGGCACCAACATTATTCCTGCTTCATATCAATGATCTGTTGGGAGTAACAACTTGCCCCATCCACAGCTTTGCAGATGATAGTTACCTCCATACTGCGTTCTCTTCCAGAATTCCCATTTCTTCCCAGGAAACTAAGAACTCACGGCGCAGGCAGGTCAATGCTGTCAATGAAGATCTTGCCGAAATCACAGCCTGGGGAACAAACAACCTAGTTGAATTCAACGCCACCAAAACTCAAGCCTGCATTTTCTCTAGAAAGGCGGAGCTCAGTATGCCCGATATTGTAATGTCTGGCTCCACCATCCCGACCATGCCCACCATATCTATGCTCGGTATTTCCATCAGCAACACTCTTTCATGGGATAATCATGTCAGATCCATCGCAAAAGCTGCTTCACAAAAACTCGGATTCTTGTTCCATGCGAAAAGCTACTTTACACCTCAACAGCTTCTCATGATCTACAAAGCGCAGATACGGCCTGTTCTTGAATACTGTTCCCACATATGGGGTTCAGCACCAAAACATACGCTGATGCTCTTAGATTCCATCCAGAGAAGAGCCATTCGCCTGGTGGGTGACGCCACACTCACTCACTCTTTGACATCATTGGAACACCGTAGAAAAGTCGGCGACCTTTCACTTTTCTATCGATACTTCCACGGGAAATGTTCTTCGGAAATCTCTGCTATCTTCCTTCACTAGCAATACCAATCAGACGAACTAGACAAGCCCAGTCAGCACATCCTTTCGTTGTCAACCTCGAAAGATGTCGAACAGCACTTTATCAAGACTCCTTCATCCATAGAACGGCTAGGCTCTGGAATTCATTGCCTGTGGAAGTATTCCCAACAACATATAATCTCCAAAAGTTCAAAAAAAATTCCAATACCTACCTCCTGTCCCTATCCTCCCTAGGAACGCACGATGTTCTTTGAACATTATAGGGAATCCCTTTCGTGCGATCCAAGCGATAAAAAAAAAATTGTAGGACTCCAGGTGAAGATCAAATCGATCGTGCCGTGATCGTGCCCCGAAAAACCTTATGAACCCGACCCCAATCAGCGGCGGCCGGTGATGAGAGTGACGTCACGAGGCAGAGCGACTGCCGTAGCGCAGAGACGCGTGTCGACGGCGACCAATAAAGCGGCGTCGGCGTTCCATTGGAGAGCGGCGTCGCGACGGCCCACCTTCCGCGGACGCGCCCCGGCGCATAATTACGCTCACCTGTGTGTCGAGCGAGGGTTCCGACGCTCGGCCGTTGTTCCAGAGTAAGCTGCTCGACAAGAATATCGTAAGAGGATACAGAGGTAAACAAATCCTCATATGCTCAGATAGTCAGGCGGCCATTCAATCTCTGACATGCAATAAAATCAGATCAAAATTGGTCTGGGATTGCCTTCAAAGCCTGCTAACCCTGGCTAACCACAGCAAGGTAACTCTTCAATGGGTGCCAGGGCATGAGGGAATTGAAGGCAATGAAGCAGCTGACGCTCTTGCCCGGCAAGGGTCTGCGACGTTGTTTATGGGGCCGGAACCTGTGTTCGGTATCCCCAAAACCTCAATACGCGGCTGGCTGGCAAGGTGGATGCAAGAAAGACATCAGGCATACTGGAACAATGTCCCAGGACAAAGACATAGTAAACTGATGGTTGGAACACTGTCCAAAACAGTGACTAACGACATTCTGAGCCTAAACAGAAGTCAGATCAAACAAGTGACGGGACTAATAACCGGTCACTGCCCCTTGAGGAAACATATGCATCAAATGGGCATCTATACAGACGAACCCATATGCAGACTATGCAATGAGGAGGAGGAAACTGCCACCCATGTAATATTGGAGTGCGAAGCACTAGCGCGTTGGAGATACAACCTTCTGGGAGCAGTAAACTCTCAAGAGGCATTTTCAAAGAATGATCTGGTGAAGAGGCTGCTAAACCTCATCAAGGTAGCGAACCTGTTCACCTAAGTCAACAGCATGATCAGGAATACAATAGGCCCAAAGGCTGCAGTGTTTTTGGCTTCAAACCCTGACTGATCATTCTGCTATTAATCAATCAATCAATCAATCAAGCTGCTCGACAAGTGAAGTGGATCTTCCACAGACTTGCTGAAATACTACTCCACTGTCCCAGCCTGAAGCAGGCGGAAGTAGAAGTTAGTTTCTCTGGTAACAAAAGAGGGGCAGAGGTCTCGTATTATTCCCTAGGAAGATAATGTGACATATTTTCTCCCTAGGGCGTTTATACCAACTTTACATTTTCCACATAGCACTGCGCTTTCTATTCGGAACACCCTTCTCTGAAGCGAGTATAAGCTGCATCATTCAGATTTCTAGATTTATCTGGTAGTTAGTTGGGAATCACTGCAGAAGCAGTATCAATAGTTTCTTTGGGTTTTCCCTCGATTTCTTGTTTCATAACCATTAACCATTCTCAAAGCTGCTTTCGTAAACTTCAGTTTGATATTTGCTGTCATTATGGGTTGTCAACAAGATGCATGTCAAGATACTAATTCCACAAACTATACTACTACTAATTATGACAAAACACTGACCAAATTTCGATTCTTAATTTTTGTGTTTTCGCCAGCGGAAAAAATAGTATATACACCTCAGGACTTAATGCTATTTTGGCATTTTTGTCCCTTGAAGTATAATGTACTATTTTTGATCTCTTGATGGAGTTCACGAAAGGGAAACCTTATTTCTTGCGTACTATTGAGGATAGGGAGATGTAAGAATTGGAAAGGAATATTTTCATGAATTTTTTTGTATATCTTTAAGCGTATGGAACGGAAAACCGTATAATGTTCGAAGAATATCGTGCATACCTATAGGGAGGATATGGTGAGAAGGTAGGTATTAATATTTTTTTGATCTTTCGGAGACCATAAGTTCTTGTAAATACTTCCATTGGCAAACAAATCCAAAGCCTAGTTGCTCTATAAACAAACAATTTCTAGCGAAAAGTTGTTCGACATATTTCGAGGTTGACGACGAAAGGATGTGCTGATTGGGCATGTCAAGTACGTCTGACTGGTATTGCTAGTGGTGAACGATTCTGATTCAGATTAATGAATACTAATTTCTGTCGTAGTATCTCTATAGGTCGCGTGCACGATTACCGACCCTGGAGGCAAAATATTGAAACACAACCTCATTCTTCTGTAACTTATTGAAACACAACCTCACTTTTTTATTTGGTTACAGAGGAATCAAAGGATTGAAATAGTTTTTCACAATATTTTGGCACACGAATCGTGTTTTTTGCGCTATTCATTAATTCACGCATGCCTTCTCATTTTACTGTTGTACAATGCACAAAAAATGCAGCAAGAGACAAAGGAATATGATTTTCCAGGTAAATAGTAATCTCACATAGTTATCATTATGAAATGTTGTCATTCCTTATTAAAATTCCTTCTGCCTTCTGCCACTCCTGCTATAGAAGCTAATACTGCTAATATATTGAGAATGTCTACAACACACACGATCGTCAGCATGTCAGACCAGTCCTCCCGATTGATTGCATGAATCCAATCTTCTTGCATTATTTCAGAAATTTCAGGTGTATTTCTATTAGCTCCTATTGCAGAAGGAATTCCGATGAGAAATCAGAGAAATTACCAAATTTCAAAAATGAAAACTATAGGTGAGTGACTTACTTTTAAATCATAATGTACCATCCGGATTCCTTCATCTTCCGCTGCAGTTTTTGTGCATTCTACAACAGCACAATGTGATGGCATGAGCGAATTGATGAATAGCAGAAAAATACGATTCGTATGCCAGAATAATTGTAAAAATCTATTTCGATCACTTGTAAATAAATAAGAAAAGTGACATTGTGTTTCAATGTTTTGCCTCCAGTGTCGGTCATCTGACAGTTCTTGCACGCAACCCATAGAAATTTGAAAGGTTACAGACTTCTTTCTACGGTGTTTGAATGATGTCAAAGCATTAGTGACATCACCCATCAGGAGAATAGCTCTCGGGATGGAATCAAAGAGCATCAGCGTTTGTTTGAGTGCTGAACCCCATGCACTCAAGCCGTTTTTTGTGCATTTCGGCTAATTACAATGTGATTTACATTGACCTATAAGTCCATTCTTTAGGTTAGCCGTATTCAAAAATAGAGTGTGAAATTGTTCCTGGGTTAATCGATCACCATTAATTTGTTTGATATATTTTTTTTATACTCTTTCCTCTCTTTTTTTTTCTTCCTTGTGCATAATTAAATCAGTTCAATTTTTATTATTGTTGAATTTCATTCGATCATGCTGCGATGTTACTGTCTTCATTTTATTCTATCTTGATCATATATATTTCCATTGTGAAAGTGAATCCGTTTATTAGATGAATAAGAGAAGAATTAAAAATATCTCTAAACACGCCGTATCTATAATTTATGGATCATGAAAAGCTGCTGAGGTGTGAACTAGCTTTACACGGAATGAAAATCCGAGTTTTTGTGAAGCAGCTTTTGCGATTGATCTGACATGATTTTCCCATGAAAGAGTATTGCTGATGGAAATACATGGCATAGATATAGTTGACTTTAGTGGTACCAGATTGATATATCAGTCATACTGAGTTTCGTCTTTCTAGAGACAGGCTTGAGTGTTGGTAGCATTGAATTCAGCTGAGTTGTTGGTTCCCCAGCAAGATCTTCATCGACAGTGTTGCCTTGCCTTCGTCGTGAGCTCTCAGTTTCCTGAGCAAAAATTGGAAATTCAGGAAGAGAAAGCAATACGGAGAGAACTATCATCTTCTCATCTGCGAAACTTTGGATATGGCAAGTGGTTTCCCCTAACAGATCATTAATATGGGGTAGGAACAATGTTGGTGATGAAATTGATTCGTGAGGAACTCCGGAATAAGAAGTTCCTAGATATACAGGGTGTCCCATCGGAGAACAGAAAAACTTCAATGGTGGGTATAGCTCATCAAGGTGGCTTTGAATATATCATATCTGTGTGGGGTCTCAAAACGTTTTTTTCGCTCAATATGCCAGATATAGAACTAGTAGGACCTTACAACTATGGTATATTCATCAGAAACGTTGAAAATCATCCATTTCCCAAATTTCAAAAAATAAAAAAAGAGATTTGAGCATCGAAGTTTGTTCATTCTTTTTTCTGAAAGCAGATTTGCTGATCAAACGATACTCATTAGTTGTGGCACAATTATTATCATATGAGCTGCCTACTTTCACCTTTTGATTTCTTATGATCAATGATAATTGGATCAAAATCTTCTTTAATCTTACGAATATCATCAAATTACGATTGTGAAAACTGCTGGGTATCATGGAAAATGCATCCATTAATTGACTCGCATCGCATGAATACCAACAGCCAAATATTCATTATTACTTTTTCATTTAGAATTTTCACTCATCTTTCGAATGAAAATTGGAAAATTATTATTTTTCCTTCTGCAACGATGCGTATACTATATAACTTCACACGTCACTACGTCAGTATAGAAAAGACAACGCTTATTCTCATTGTTTATTATTTATGTACAACTCTTGTTTTGAATATCATGTTTATGAACTACATTCAGTTCTACGCAGTTAACTTGAGTTTATACCATCAGTTCGTGGTATATCCAAAGTCTTTTCGTTCTACTTTTATTCAAAACGATGTTTATAATTTTGATGTGACAATAGAACATTTCATAGTGAGTATATCGATCGATAGTTTTTTCAGTATCCAAAGATTACAACACCTTGGTTCAAATCTAAATATAGGATATAGTGTGTATGGCTTTAAAGTCTTCCTTTCCCCAATTGAAGTTTTTTTTGACCCAGATGAGACGAAAACTTGATCGAAAACATAGATAAAGTCAATTAATTTGTGTTCCGTACGAGGAATAACATTGATTTGACAATACAAGGACTGTCAAGGAGTATCAAATTCATTATAAATTCATTAGCCTACACAACTGTATTTCTATCGTCCAAGCGGTAGGCTCTATCGTCAGAAAAACGTAATAAAAGTGGAAAAACATTTTGAATTTCAAGAGGACATTCTCACGTATCATATATTATGCTGATTGGTATCGGAGCATTTATTTCTTTTTCTATCGTGAATTTTTACATTCGAAATGTTGGTGGGAGTGCACCAAAATAACGATACATAAATTTCACTATTTCCCTTCAAATTTCCGGTCAATAATGAATACATCCAGTTTGCAGAATCATCGTCAAAATTTGTAATTTGATGAAAAAAATAATGCGAACATTTTTGTTTCTTGTTTTTCACATCATTTTATGTCCTGAAAACTGTGTTGTATATAGCTGAAATATGTATTGACTAGGCCGTTACTTGAATGCAAATTCATAGTGATAATGTGAAGAACTCCATGAAGGTGTCAACAAAATTGATCTACTATTAATATATTTATAAAAAAATCTGCCAGCTCAGCTCAGATCAATATACCCGTCTATAAATATCTATAGACATAGAAACTAATTTTTCGATTTGGTTTGAAACTTTTTCTACTTGAGATGAAAAAATCGATTTTCTCAGAAGATCTGTCTTCAGGTTGACTCTCTGGTGAATTGTGAGATGTTTTCAAACGTCATATATTTAACAAAATGATAATGACAGGTGGTCTAACGACTGCCTCTCGACATGAGTACTTCAATCGGAACTTCGTGGACTTCAGAACGTCTCTGGATGGTTCCATTGGAATGTTTTGAGACGTCATTTGCATGTAGAAAATGTAACAAGTGGACGTTCTTGAAGTGAAGTCCATTATCAAGAGTTTCTCAGAAGGTTATACATTTCCTTTCTTCTGCTAATATAAGCCCTTGAGGTTTTGGAAATATCAATTTTGGGGTTGTTGTGTATGCTGAATCTAAATCTGATAGAAAAAGTATCTCAAATTGTCCCTCATATCAGTTTTCCAAACAACTCTTTACCCCCATAACAAAGCACGCCAATGGTGAGTAATGGCCACTCTGTCGAATACTTTATTTTAATAACATATAGTCACCACCAGAATTTCAAGAAAGTCGCATTATTGATTACTGATATATTAAGTATATATTCATGAAATACGGCACACACTGTATATAAATTAAACATGAGGCAAATCCCTATGTAAGGCTTATTCATTGTACGAGTATTCCACTCGGAGAAGCTACTGTGTTTTTGAGAATTTTGAGAAATTCATATCGATTGTAGTTTTCTTTACGTCAGATAAACATTGAATCAAGGTTCACGGATGATTCGTTTCAATTACTTGAATTTCTGAATTGAATAGACGTTTAAATGACTCACTATCCACGTTTATTCAAATACATCAGTATACGTTTATGCGACATTTCAATCACACCGCATTTCAAACATCGAAATAACCTATTCTTCTTGTTTCAATCAACTGTTCATTCACGTGGAATACCTGATATTAACACGCTTATATTAGCTTGGTATGTAGCGCGGAATCTACGAACGTGATTTTGAACAACTTCAAAACGTCGAATTGAATTATCAAGTTGCAATGATAATATTTAATAGTTTTTAGCGATATCTTTTTCGCGAATGAAATGGTGAATGCTTTCTAAGCCGCCGAAAATTCCAAATGATCCTTCACCAAAATTTCAAATGTCTGTTTTTATATCGGAAAACTTCACAATGCTATTTTTATATTCAGACATGGAAGTATTAAAACAAGTACTCGTATAAATATTCACGTCCAAAGAGACTGGTGGTTTTGACCTACTTCAAAACCTTGTTTATGAGATATCTACTGAGCTCTTTACTTGGTGAAATTTTCATGGATAACTTGCTAGTGAATGTCCCTCTTTCAGAAGTAAATTACAATTAATAACTCAATATCATGAAACAGATCGCAGTCAACAACGGATACAACGTTAATTTGATGGACAATATTCTATCTAAGAAACTCTATAATGAAGCTATTCAAGAAGTTTATCCTACCATCAATAATAATAATCAAGATTATGTAACTTTAACCTAAACTAAAAAATTAGCTTCATTTCTACATAAACAGGACTTAAAAGTAGAATGTGGAACAAATAATACTTTGGGACCCTTTCAAGTTAATCCGTTACACCGTATTTTAATGTAGATATTGTTCCTATTTTCCAAAATATACACTCTATGCACACGCAATGGACACGTTCTTGTCATTCCTCCTCACACTTCTGCAATATACACAAGATGTTTTTTATACAATGCTGCTTAGTTTTACAACCAGTTGCCCAATGAATTCAGACTATAGACACTCAGTAACTTTACAAAAGATTAGAACTCAGCTTTGACATGTTCGAATATAAATATATCACCAAAGTCTTAAGATTTAGTTTTTTTTGTTCTCTTTTTCATTACTAATTTTAGTAAGTATAGGCACTCTGTAATGATATTATGAATCTTCTGTATTCCTTTTTTTATTTGTTTTGTTTTCGTGAGGTCAAGTTGAAAAACAGCTATAGTTGACACTTCACCTTCTCATCATTCAGTTCTTCTTCTTATTTATTCGAATGCTTTGTATTTCTTATGTACAGGTAGTACCCTTTATGCACACGCAATGGACAGGTTCTTGTAATTCCTCCTCACTCTTCTGCAATATACACAAGATGTTTTTCATTCAATGCTGCTGAGTTTTACAACCAGTAATTCAGACTATATACACTCAGTAACTTTAAAAAAAGATTAGAACTCCTGATGAAAAATAGCTCGCTACAGAACTCAGCTTTGACATGTTCGAATATAAATATACCACCAAAGTCTTAAGATTTACTTTTTTGTTCTCTTTTTCATTTCTAATTTTAGTGAGTAGGTACTCTGTAATGATATTATGAATCTCATGTATTCCTTTTTATGTTTGTTCTTTGTTTTTGTGAGGTCAAGTTGAAAAACATCTATAGCTGACACATCGCCTTTTCATCATTCAGTCCTTTTTCTAATTTAGGTTAGACTGCATTTATCATGCAATGGGTGTTTATTCCTGATTTTTTTTGGTACTTACTTATTTTTGTCTGAAAAACATGAATTTGATAATGAAAATGTGAACAAACCATTATTTATCAAGATATTTCACTATAAAGTTACAGATTTCACCTCCTTTTCCGCCTGTCTTCTGGATCGCATTTAGAACAATTTGCCCTTCTTTTTTCATCATTGGACAATTTATATAATATTCCAATGTATGACACATTTTTTTCTATTATTTGACTCATCTAGAAATATGATTTTCCCATGATTTATCCATATTTAGTGAAAAGAAGGAAGAATATTATTTAAAATAATGGCGTGTGTAATGTCATTCAAAAGCAATCTGTTGTCATTTGACATCTCGTATTTGGATTGACTATTAATTAAATGGCCACCATCTGGTATGCTTGTTCACTAAATATAAAAAACTCACCATAAAAATCATATTTCCTGTTGAATTTTCTATATAAAAATGTGTTATTGAAGTACATCATGAGTATATAAAATGTCCAATGACAAAATAAGAAGAGCAAGTAGTTGTAAATGCTTTCAACACAAGGGGAAAAAGAAGGCGAAATTTCGAACTTTTTCTTGAAATATCCCGATAAATAGTGGTTTGTTGACACTTTCATTATCGAATTCGTATTTTTCAGACGAAAATATGTAAGTACCGAAAAAGATTTTCGAAAAAAAACCCTTCGCATGATAAATGCAGTTTTACCCTTATTTATTTGAATGCTTTGTATTTCTTATGTATAGAAATTGATATGATGAATTAAGCTACTTTATTATTATTATTATTTACTGGGAACTGCTGAGCAGAAGTTCGAAAGTTTGAAATAGTTTCATGCCACAGCTCCATGCACAATGCGCTTCTGTGACCACTTATCAGGAATAATAATAATAGCGCGTACAGGCTCGTATTAAAAAAGATATACAATGTTATGGAATGAACGTGCCCTTTGTTAGTGTTATAAGTAATGCTCGCAATGAGTTGGATTACAACAATGTGCTGATGAATTTCCTTTGGTGTCGGGTTACGGCGGTCATAGGAAACGTCTCTCGGCCATTTTCGCTGACTGGAGCTTAAGATAGTGGCAGAGTGTCACCTTGCTTCGCTAAAAAGAACTGGAGGATAGATAACCTTCACGATATCAGCTCCTATCAGTCTTATCTATCATCTCAGAATCTTCGTTCAGACATAATATTACAGCCCGAATGATATGACTGTGTATGCCAATACATACTGTATACAACACCATTCTAATTTTGAACTCGTCGACCAATCTTCAAGAACAAAAATTCCATAATCACTCAACAAGTTCTATGAGAAAATGTGGACTAATCTAAAATTTTCAGATTTTCAAGGCCTCCTTTTGATTGTTGAAAGAGTCAATTTTAAAAACGAATATTAGGCAATTGTTTTTTCGAAACATAGTGAGTAATTATTCCAGATTTTTTCGAGATTTTCTCTACTCGTCTCTATGAAATTAAAATATGAATACTATTTCAATATACAGATCAGATGATTTTCCCCAAAATGTCACTGCTTTTAAAGAATTTTCCTATGAGAGAGCCTGAAAGGAAAATTCGCTAGCTTGTCAGTGACAATTTGGAGAAGAGAAATAAAAGTATGTAGAAAAATATCGAATTTCCACTTATTTTTGGACGTTTCGGGAACGATTCTGCTCCCTTTTTCAACAAGAAAAATGGATTTTTTGTATTGCAAATTCGTATATATGTCCTGAAACTTTTCAGTTCTCAGTAACAATTGGTGACGTTGGCAATCAAATGAGCTACAATATAAAGAGAAGACACATTGACAAATCGAAACTAGCTGAACATATCCTTACTGGAGGTGGACAACATATAGCAGAGTGGAATAATATTGAAATCATTGGAAAAAAAGATAACAACCAGAAGAGAAAAATCAAGGAATCTTGCATTCTTCTGAACGGAGACAATAGCATTGCTTTCTGTTCAGTTGATGTAGATAGAACATGGTATTCACTACTGAAATCTGAAAATAAAAAAGGTAAACTCAAGATTTATTAATGAAAACATCCTGAATGTTGTTTTCCTTGAGTTTTGTCATCGAATAAAGTATTTAAATCGATTTTTAAATGCCGCTGGCAGATTTATAAACTACCCCAGATAACCAACTATAAGAAGAAGTTCCCCACGTGGGGTTATTCAATTCGAAAGTGCTGAAGGGACATAGTAAAATATATTTTTTTTATATCTTTCGAATTTTATAGCAGCTATGAAGGGATATTATGAGAAATATAATTTAATTTCTATGAAAAAAATAATTTTTACATTTTATAACAGCTCCGAAGGCACATTGTGAAAAATATAATTTTATTTACAGAAATAAAATTATATTTTTTTTATGTCACTCCAGAGCTGCTTGAAATAAAATAACGGTTGTTTTCTGTGTACTATGTGGTTCTGTTATATTTTCATGTATCTGTATATAAATTGTGTGTGAACTTCTTGTTGTCTGACGAATCCTATGTCATTTTTTATGATCTTGAAGGATTCAATGAATTTTATTATTATTATTATTTATTTATTATTATATTAGTCATAATGTCCCTTCAGAGCTGCAATTGAAAGTGAAAAATATTTTTGAAAAAATTTTTCTACCATGTCCCTTCAGCGCTTTCGTAATTCAAAACAGCCTTATTATTATTAATTTTTTTCAAATGGGTCGCATTTTTCAGAAAAATTGAATAACTTTTGAACCATCAACAATTTGATAACCATATACTGTTAGTTTGATTACAAATGACCCCTCCTATCACCCCACATCTTTTGATCCATTACTTATGGGTGCACCGTTGGTTGATGGCTTTTGTCATAGACTACAGAATATAAACTATAACTGAAAGTCCTTTTATCCTCCATTCCACTTGACTGTTATACATAAATTACCAAACAACCACTAAGTTCGCAATTTTTCGAAATCAATGGGCGTGTACACCTTAGAAAAACTTTTAACTCAAACCATGTTTATAATGATCCTTTTTTACATTAATAATGATTAACGACATAATTCGATCGAAAAATTAACTGGAATGTTTTATTTTTGGACATAAATGATAGTACCTTCTGAAAACGGACCCTCTTATGACGTAGAAACCTCATCTCGCCATAGGTAAAAGAAAATACCAAACGCCCGACGGAGACGGCAACTGATATATGAATTCTTTCAACAGTGATCTCGCGCTAATTCACTCTGTCAGAAATCATGTATCATTCATCTCTGTCTGGAATAGGCTTGTTTCAGTATTAGGGTTTTGACGTCACCTCATCGCCTCGTTTTCAGAGGTCCGAAAAATCGGGGATTTCAATAATTTTTTATAAAACGTAGGGAGCTCACAGCAAGAAACGGTTTGCGGTGGTGAGCTAGGTTGGGTGAGTTCTATCGAATTAAGAAATAAAGATTTTTTGGGATATAAGCCCATTCACAGAATCAGATTGGCAAGTATTTGATGACTTCAAAAGAATGATGAAGATGCTTGCAAAAAGATGCCTACAACGCAGGTGTAATTCCATTTGAAAACTTCAATAAAAAATATTACATTCTATCTCACGGTCACATCCTCGTGCTGAAATTCAGTACTTTTTCCCTTGTATAATGAATAACTATTCATATGTAGATTGGGAATGGGCGATTATGACATCAATCAAGTTTTTAATCCCACTGCAAGTTGCAAAACTACAAATGTGTGGTATACGTGAATCACCCTGTATACACTTGCCGAATTGATAACCACTGCCTCATTCACTAAATGGAGATATTTGTGCGAGAAGAGATTGTAAATCATAACCTTCTTCCCCGAAAAATAATTAGTCGAGCAGCATCTTCTTCGAGAGTTCGTGTTTGTTTGAAGTAGTTCACAATAACAAGATAAATCCGATCTCTTTCCCGAACCTTTAATGAACCCAATAATTCTCTCACCCCATAGCACCCCCTACCCCGTCTCTCGGTTGACACATATTCCCGGCCCTCTGCGAGACGACGAAGGGCACTAATTGTAATCGTGTTGGTCTACATTGGGTCTCTTTCGGCGAGGAAAAAGACAAATTGAGATCGATAAATCGGCAGTCGAAGGGAAAGTTATATCCTCATATCGAATGATATCTCCTCGAGCTGAAAATATCTGGTTATAGTTTTATTCCGAGCCCAGGATTTCTTCCTACAGTGATATCGATGGGGTGAACAGGCGTACACGTACTCTTTTTATAGAACTAGGATGGTACAAGTACTGTTTTTCGAGGTTACTGTCCTCGTACTTTTTTCAACTGTGATGTGGATGTCCTCTTTTTTGAAGTTGCACCTGTTCAGCAGTGGCGGCTCCTCAGAGGAGGCAACGGAGGCTGAGCCTCCTCAGAGATTTTCCCCAAGCTGATATTATCTATACTTTCTCATTGAAAGGACACCAGAATACATGGATTTTGATTTTATTTCCTGTTTTTAGGTAAATATTTTTGAATTGGCAACAGTGCTTGCCCACGTATCACACGTTGAAGTCTGCAAATCACGCGTAAAATATTCAACTTGGCAACATCTATAGGAGGCTAGACTCCTTCACAATTCGAAACCCACGCGCGCAATGCAAATGCCCGAATACGCCCGAATAGCACGTGTTTGTCTTGTCGCGTCGCGAAGCGCGTGTGCATTGTTTATGTTTATGTTAGGATAATGGTTAGGGGCTCTATAAATTTTTGAAAAATGAGTGTTTTGAACGATTGCGATTTAGTAGAATACTTTTTGGTGAACCCATTCAGTGCTTTGTCTTATGAAGATAAATTGATTGTGAAAAACAAACGTCCGACACCGGAATTAAAAAATCTGATTGTAACATTGAACAAACAAAATCGTTCGTTCAATTCTGATAATTATAAAGAATATATCTGGTTGACGGGATCTGAGGTAACGAATAAGCTATTTTTTTGGTATTGCGTATTATTTTCAACCGATAAGTCATCATGTTGGGGGCAATTAGGATATAATGATTGAAAAATTTGCCTCGCGGATTGGATAGACACTGCAAATCACAGGAATACATCTCTTCAAGTATCAAGTTCAGGTTGACTGGTAAACAGAATGTCGATTTGTTGAGATTAATTTGGATTTACGATTTGTTGGTTGAGGTTAATTTGGAGCTGTTTGTCATGACAATGCAAAAGACATTTGACTGAAAATAATGAAGGATGACGAATCGTAGTTTCCCTCGTTTTTCTATTTCACATGAAACGATGAAACAAAAATGTTTTCAACTTTTTCCAAAAGAAAAAAGAAATGGAAAATAAAGAGAAATAGTATTTTTGAATGAAAATGTCCACACGAACACCACAACTTTTCAATAAATCACCGGAATTATGAATTGGTTGAGGTACGTATCTCTCTTTTTTTTGTTGTTGTTTTAGTTCTCATCGCTATCATTCCACAATGTGAACCATTCTCAATGAAAACCATTATTTACAGATTCACTCAATATTAATAAATTGACAAAGCCCATGGCCATGGGCGAAACGTTTTTCAACTTCCAAAGAAAAATATTTTGGGGAGCAGATTCGTTCCCGAAACGTCCAAACATAAGTAAAAATTCGATATTTTTTCAATATATCTATATTTCTTCCTTCAAACATTTTATCAAACGAAGTGTCACTGACAAAATACTGGATTTTTCTTTTAGGCTCCCTGATAAAAAGATTTGTTAAACGCAGTGACATTTTGGGGCGTATCATCTGATTTGTCACACTATAAATATATTGAAATAAGACGTATATTTTCATTTTATAGAAACGAGGAGAGAAAATTTCAAAAAATCAAGTAAAATGATTGTACGGGTGATTCACCATAAATGTCCCCCCCCTCTAGCTCAGTTATTCTTTAACCGATTTCAAGATTTGAAATATCATCTCGAATGATTTTCGATAAAGTTTTTTTCCGCTTCATCAGAAAATACAGGGTCAGAACAAACGATCTACAGGGTACTATTTGATTTTTTTATATGGAACACCCTATTTTTCATTGTATTTTTAGATTCTCCCTAAAGAGCTGATTTGGTCGATGGAGTCTAGCGGGAATGATTACAGAGATATAGGGTGTTCAAAATCGAGATTTTTCAATTTTAGGATTTTGTTGAGACGAAACTATTCATCATCGGTCAAAACACATTCATGTCCATATCTTAACTTTTGATTTACTATCTACTGACATTAAATAATTGGAACAGATACAGGGTGATCAGAATTCTGAATCTTGAACCACCCTGTAAATGTTCCAATTAAATGTCAGTAGACAGAAAATCGGAAGTGGAGATGGAAACATAGAAGCCGTTTCGACCAATAATGAATAGTCTCGAGACAAAAAAATCCTAAACTTGAAAAATCTCGATTTTGAACACCCTATATCTCTGTAATCATTCCCGCTAGACCCCAAGTGTGATGCATTGATGAAATCAGCTCTTCAGGAAGAATCTAAATATACAATGGAATACAGGGTGTTCCATTTCAAAAAATCAAGTAGTACTCTGTAGATCATTTGTTCCGAGCACCCTGTATTTTCTGATGCAACGGAAAAAAAATTCTGAAAAATCATTTAAGATTATTTTTAAAATTTTTGAATAGGTTCAAAAATAAGTCAGCTAGAGGGGGGGACATTTATGGCGAATCACCCTGTACTACCTCCTCGATTAACCTACAGATAGTATTTAAATGTATGTTCTGAAAAAATAATTCAAGAAGAACACCAATTCCTACCTCATTTCCCTTGGTTCTCACGATGTTCTCTGAACATCACAGGATATCCCTTTTCGTGGAAATCAGAACATAAAAAAAATCCATCAAGTCTTCAAGAGACTTGTGGGAGCAAGGAATGACGGAGGTCTTACCTTTTAACGTGTGATCCCAATGGGAATTGAACCCACCTACCGGCAATCCAACGTGGATAGAACATTGACGCTTTAACCACGAGGCTACGCTGGCCAATGTATGTCAATATGAAAACTCATAATCATTCGCAAGAAGAAAACTAGAACGAGCCATTTTTACCATTATTCAATTGCATATTTTTCTATGAACGAACGGCATCGATTTTTTATGTTAATCGCTTCATTGCTTTAGTTTTTAAAGGGTCAACTATGCAAGTATCAAATGGAAGCCCTAGTAGGTGTGAAAGAAGACCCTGTAAATACTTTATAACATGTTCCTCCTAGTAATACGACCTTCTCATCAATGTTTCATGACAAAAATGCTTCACATTACAAGCTTATCTATACAGAGTGTTCCAGATTTTTGTGCATTAGATGTTGAAACTCGCTTTTCAAATGAATATATATCTACAAAAATGGATCATAACTTAATTAGAAAACGTTTAAGTTCATTACTCCTATTCGAATTTTATACATTGCCTTTTTATACAAAATTGATCGAAACACAAATAATTTGTTGATACAAAAATTCTTTTCTCCGTGTATACATGAATAGACGTGTAACTATCGATCATTCATATTCTCCAATGAAATCCATAGAATACTTTTTTCCTCCAAACGGCATAGAAAGTGGATTTTCTCCGACACTCGATAGACAGGAGAGGTGTACTTTGTCTGCCTAGGAGGAAAAGTGTTTCGCTATGCAACGTTTCAAGTGATTTGAATGAAATTGGTAATCAAAATTGACACTAACATTGGGATAACACAGTAAGATGGAATTTTCAATAAAAAAAATTACACAAAATTGGTTATATCACATCTGGAGATGTTTGACACGGCAGCAAATGTAGATTGACTGCCTTGGCTCAATCAATCAACTACATTGCTGCCTATAGTAAACAAATAACTATTATGATGAAAAATCATTGGCCGAATGTTTTCCATAAAATTCAATACCTCACAACTTGAGAACGAATCGTTTTCGAATAGGTTTTTTTAATATATACTCGGAGTTATGATAATCATTCATGGAACCGATAGTCATAACTTCTTTACACGATTGTAAGGAAAAGTTGATAATTTCCTTTACATTGAAAAATCGATGTGAGGCATCGTATCACAAATGGTCATTCACCTCATCAAGTGCAATGGAATAACGAAGAAAATTACCCAAACATGCGTTAGCATTTTTTCAAAGTGACACCAATATTATTATTAAATATCCCATTTTATATCAAGAATATTTATATTGAGTTTGCTTCACTGAGGTAAGTAACCTTTATAGTGATTGACACACGACGATCAGATTGTTATTATTTTTGTAACAATGTGATTATGAAAATATTATTAGAAATTTATTCCAAACAACTTGTCGCTAGCCAATGGGAGTATTTGGGTTAAGATTGTATGTTTTCATGACAAATTAAACAAGATGTTTGCATATCTGCATTGGATCGGAGCTGAAAGCTCAGGAATATCCACCAGGTGTTCTGCATTTCTCTATAAGATCTATCAATTTTCAGAAAAAATATAAAATCATTGAAAAATCAATTGGACTTGATCTAGAGAACTTGAAAATGTTAAATATCTATGATGTTCTCTATGGTGTTTCAATCATTCACACAAAATTTCACACAAATTCTGTATACTGAAGCCTCGGGATATAATTTTGGTCCTTGGGTAATAATGATATCATTTACTACCTTGGTGTATAAATAACTATATCCTTTCATCCTTGTTATAATCTCTTTCCTTTCCGATTGGTTTCATTCTACTATTTTTTTCGATTTCGAAAATTATCGCAGCTGGTCTATAAATCCGACAGTATTTCATTCTTGAACTTGATAACACAATGCTGCTATTAGTCAATCTATCAATTAACTTTATTATTCCCAAGAAACAACATTTGTTTATAGCAGAGAACATGGTGAATATATAAATATATTTGACAAAATAAAGAAGACAGTAAAATAAGACTCACACTCCATGGAGAATTATGATAGTACGAGAATAGTTATTTAACCAACTAGTGTATTAATGAGGGCGATTAATGCCTTTAATCGCCTTTTAATATATACAAGTTGGTTACACAATTTTTCCGTCGACTATAATTCTTATTTCTCCTGCAATGAAGAAAACTTGGTTCGCGAATTCATCATTCATCCGGAAACTGCTAAGAATCACCCAGTAGCCTTGTTACTGACATTAGTGACATTTGACATTTGTAGAAATGATCAACATAGAAAAAAATCCTTGTGTTAGAAAACAGGGATTAAAATCGTGTCAGAAAATTGGAAAGGCGAACCCGTTAACGGAAAATCTTCGATGAAATCCATATTATCGATTTAAATGCAGATTCCGTAAGTTATACCACGAACAATGAATGCACGCGGTGTATGTTTGGTTGCCTATAGAACAATCGTGCATTAATAGACGAATTGATCATTAATAGAAGTCATTAATGAACGATTTCATGAACATTTAACTTACTCGTTAATACGAGGTCGACGGAAAAAGTATAAGAATGAGATAGAAGAAGAAGAAAGAAGAAAGTCTTTACTGTACTAAAAACCTAAAGTTTTTGTTGACAAAGCATGTGTATCATAAGCTATAACTAATATTAAAACTACATAAAATCATGTAAAATATGCACATATATAAGGAACAAAACATTTGAGTCGAACATATACTAGTAAAAGTCACACTATAAAAAAAGGTATTGAACAATTAAAAACGAATTATACAAACTGACAAACTTAATTAAATGCGTCTTCATAAAATTCTTGCAAGGTATAATAGGCTTTATTCAGTAGTAGCTCTTTTACTGCCTTTCTAAACTTAATATGTGTTAGCAATGAACGAATATGTGAAGGCAGGTGATTAAACATTTTTTTGGCATTATAAATAAAAGACTTTTTTATTAATGTACTTCTAAGAATTAGTAGGGAAACCGTACAGTCAACATTTCTTGTGTTGTATACCGACATCGAATGAATGTTCGTGGTATATTTTTTGTGGATCATACATACACTCTCTAGAATGAAGATGCAAGTCAATGTCAGTATTTT